>CM056583.1:52314369-55173119 GCA_029721435.1 Gymnothorax reevesii | reverse complement strand
TAGAGTCTCTGACTAAGATGCTAGAGACCTTTGCAGCGAACATGAACGTTCTGTCTGCCTAGATCCCGCAGATGCTGAAATAACCAGAAGCCCCATCTGATGTGCCTGCTCTCGAACCCCAGACACCTTCCTCTAGTCCTGTCAGGGAGGCCCGCCCGCCTCTTCCAAATCCAATACAGGTAACCTTGGTACCTGTCCCTCAATTTTGCCTCAGTGTTCACTCATCTTCAATCTACAGCTGTTTGCCTTCTAATCTAATAAGATCAAGATTCTCGAGATTATGACGCTGCACACCAGGCATACCAGAGTGGGGAACAGTTGAGTGGGAATCGCAATCCTTAGTTTGCTCTTCCCGAGGGAAATTGATGGAGGTGCTGAAGAGGGTCTTCAATTGATCAAAGCATAGTTATAAGGCAGCCTGCGAGATGGAGATCTTCCAAGGTTACAGCAGGGTGCTAGATTATGCTATTGGTTTTCACACTCTGACAGCCTCCTCAAATTGGAACTTCGAACCCCAACACAATGCCTTCCTCCATGGCCTGGCTGAAGATGTGAAGAATGAGATCTTCACCCGTTAGCTTCCAGACAGCTTTTATGCCCTGGTAGAGGTGACCACCAGCATTTCACACTGGCTTTTCTATCGTTGCCATGAGAGAGAATGTTTCTGCCAGAAGAGATTGAAGAGTTCTGATGGTCCTTTCAGACCCCCTGTCCCCAAGAGCTACAAGGCACCCACTCTATTGGGGATTCCTAAGCCTTTGCAAGTTGATCGTATCTGCCTGAGTCCCACAGACTCCAGTCATATTCTACCTACATGGTGGCAAACTCAGCCATTTTGTTGCATCCTGTCCTATAAAAGCTAATGAATACCTATAGTCAGGGGAGGACAGGTGAGTGTCACCAATGCCATTTCATCCCCTGAAGTTCAGCTTCTGCTTCCTGCATTCTTATAGAGTCCACCAACCATCAGACAGCAGCCTCTCCTCTGATTGATTTCAGCACTTAAGTTCATTTTATCAATGCTCAGCTTGCCTCTCAGCTTCAGACGCCTAGCCAGCAGCTCCTGCAGCTCACTAATGCCCTGGCTGTCTCCGCAACCTCCCTGGTTTAATCACTCACATCACACCTCCTGAGGATCTGATCATATTCGAGAGCAGGTAATCATTTTCATCATTAAGACCCCTCCTCATACATGTAAGTAAAGTGCTTAGTCACCCTTAAATTCTCAAGCACAACCCCCAGATTGATTGGAACAGCCACCGCGTGGTGCAGTCGAGTGCCTTTTGTCCTGCTCACTGTTTACGGGATGCCTAAGCTTCAGTCTGCCCTGGACTTAAGACTGAGGAGGAGACCTATCCTACATACCACCAGAGTACTGGGACCTCCGAAATGCCTTTAGCAAATTCTGGGGTACCTCTCTGGGGTACCACCACACCGGCTATATGATTGCTTTATCGACCTCCTGTCTGGAGCTTGACCCCTCAAAGGTAGCCTGTTCTCTCTGTCCCATTCTGAAACTGAGGCCATTCAGGAGTCGCTAGCCATTGATATCATCAGCCCATCTTCCTCTGCCAGGGCTATCAAACTCCTGGCAATGAAACTTACCCTGAAGAAGTGGAGGCACTGGCTTGAGGGTACGGAGATCCTGTTCCTCATATGGACTGACTATAAGAACCTTGTATACCTTCGCTCAGCCAAGCATCTTAATGCCCACCAGGCAGACTGGTGCTTGTTTATACTTGCTTCATAGTTTAATTCATGGTGGCCGTGGCCACCCCTGGCTCCGCCACAAGTTCACGTCCTGTCTTTGCCTAAACTCCCCTCAGCTAAGGAGCATCTGGTACAGCTCCATAGTCTACCCACTAACATTGTGTCTGACTAAGATCCTAAGTTCACCGTTAACTTCAGGAAAACCCAATGTGAATTATTGAGTAGCTCTGTTAGTCTTTCCTCAAGCTTTCACCCTCAGTCCAACTAAAAGACTGAGTGGGCAAAGAGAGACCATCCTGCCATCTGTGAAATCCGCTGAGCCTAACTCCGGGAGTCATCAACACCCTTGAGTGGAAAATGCTATTAACAGTCTGCCTGCCTCAATGACAGAATTGTCCCCATTCCACTGTTGCATGGGTTACCACCGCTCCTTGTTCCCGGCTAAGAAGGGGAGGGTGAGAGCACCTTCCAACCCGCTGCCTTTATTCAGCGCTGCCAGCAGACATGGGGGCACACTCATGTGGCCTTTAATGTACCGGCTACCACATGACAGCAGAGGATCTTCCTCGTTCTGTGGTTCCCCGCTGCATCCAGGACCTGTGAGTGTGGCTTTTGACCTGGGTCATGCCTTTGAAGTCGGATTCCAGGAAGCTGATTCCCTGGTTGATTAGACCCTTTCCCATATCTAATCGGCAGTTTAGTATCCCTACAGCTCCAGCTACCACGTACCCTCCAGCACATCCATTAAACCTTCCACATGTCTCGGGTCAACTAGTGATCCACAATGCTCTGGTGCTCTCCCCCATGGCGCCCCATTCCCTCACCACATTGACGGTGCTGAGACCTTCACTGTTTCCCGCCTGCTGAAGTTTTGTTGTCAGGGCAGAGGCCTCCAGGATCTGGTTTACCTTTCTCTCAGAATGTCTCTTCCCCATCGCTCCTTAATTGTTTGTTGTTAAATTTTTAGCATTTCCTCATGCTCTCTCATTTCTAGGCTTGCCCTCACTGCATTTCCCATGTTTCTCCCCACCTGTTTCATGTTAGTCTATTTTGGTCAGTGGGTAAACCTGTCCCTTTGTTTGTTTAGTCAGTGTGTGGTCATCACAGTTAGCAGGGCGCTGTTTAAGTCTGCTGTGCTTGCAGATATAATGCCTTTATATTGTGTTCCCATGCCAGTCTGAACCCCTCATGTTCCCAAGTTTCCTGGCATATCTCTACTGACTACAATTCCTGGATCCTGGTTAAATACCAAAGACTGTCTGCTTGGCTTCTGAACTTGGCTTACTGATCACGCTCCTTTATCTAGGACTTGTTTTGGATTCTGCCCTCTCAGTTTTTGAACTCTTCCTGTGGGACTATCAATCTGGATTCTGACTCAATCTGCCATTCAGGAATTGACCCCTGCTCGTCTGACTTCCCAAAAAGCTTTGGCATATTTTTTCACTGATGCCAGCACTCAAGTGTTCTGTGTGTTGTAAAAAAATTTTAAATGTTTTCCAGAAACAAATTGCTCCTGTAAATATACACTGTTTGCACAAAGGGTAGCATATTCAAGATTAAATGTAACGTAAGCGTAGGATGACAACACCACATCACTATGACTATAATTTTTCATAAAATGCAGAATGTCCCAGTAAATAAATTTATAAAATAATCAATAAATTGCTTCACAAAGGGAGTGACAAGTGAGAGTTGTGAGAGAGAGTCGGGACTCTTTGTACCAAGTATGTTGCCAAAGAAAGAGAGGTCCTTCCACATGCATCTTGAGTGTTAATGGATGCCCCCATCTTCAACAGCAGTTTCACAGTGTCCACCTGTCTACCCGACACTGCATGCATCAGCGGGGTGGATCCTGTCAAAGGACAACTAATGATAGGCCGTACCGCTGCCACCAGCCAGCATATTTGAATATAGGTGAAGACTTCATATACATACCCTCATTCGGCAGATTCAGTCGCACAAGCCAAGAACAAGCACATTGTACACCTTTGACCCACTCCTCACAGATTCACTTTCTTTTTACAATGCAGTTTCCAAGAAAATTAGGATGCTGTGCAAAATGTCAGTAAAAAAAGAATGCAATGATTGGCAAATAATTTAAACCCTATATTTAATTGGAAATAGTACAAAGACGACATATCAAATGTTGAAATTGAAAAATTCTATTGTTTTTGGAAAAATATAGGTTCATTTTAAATTTGCTGCCAGCAACACATGTCAAAAAATTTGGTACAGGGGAATGTTAACCACTAGGGTTGCAACATATCTTCTTTTAACAACACTCTGTAAGCATTTGGGAACTGAAGAGAGTGACTACTGTTGTTTTGAAAGCAGAATGTTTTCCCATTTTTGCTTGATGTTGGATTTCAGCAGCTCAACACTTTACAGCTTCCCTTGTCATAGTTTTTTTTTTTTCATAATGCACCAAATGTTTTCCATAGATGGCAGGTCTGGACTGCAGGCAGGCCAATTTAGCCTTTTTTTTTAAAGGGGACCTAACATGTTGATCCTTCTTTTAGCCGTCCAATTAGTAAAGACCTAGCCAGAGCCAACCACTGCGCTGGACCTGCCTACACCGGAAACTATTCTAGCAGACACTAACAACGGCAGATCATACTATGCCTTATTAGTGTTTACACTTTTGGAAATAGAAAAGAAGAACCGCAGATCATTTGAGGTGCAGTTTTGTCAGTATCCGTCCTAGCTACTTGTCTGTTTACTTTTGGACTCAAAAAAAAACCCAAATATTTCTCTTCCAAAAGACGATGCCACCAGAAATCAGTGGGTAGCTTTTTTGTTTGCTGGCAGCAAACAACCATGGCCAAAGGGAACGTGAGCTGTTTGTGCTCAGTATTTCACCAAAGACAGCTATGTCAATAAAGGATTATTCAACACAGGATAAGCATTTCACCTGATTCTCAAACTTGAAGCAGTTGCGTCGATCAAGTGCTTGGAACCACAAGCTGTAAGTAACCAGATAACAGCAAATAATGTAAGTGACGCTAATTTGTTACGGGTGGCTAGCAGGACCGTTAGCGATAGTTAGCACTAATAACTGCCCTCAAATGCAGGCTTTGTAAAATATCTGGATATAAAGCCTGTATCTGTCGCGACTGTCCGTGACACACAGACACACAAGCTGTAAGTTGCTTTTACTGCATAAGCCAACCTGACGTGATAGCCAGTTGATTGTGGCTGCAGCAAACCGGCTAACGTAGCCAAGTTACTGTTGCTAATGTTTGTGCTAATGTTACTGGTGAAAAGCAAAGTTACTGGTAAGCGCACAGGCTAACGTGTTCGGTATAACAAACGCTGCATTACCATCAATTGACTATTAAATTCTTTGTGCTAACAACACAACACAGCTATGCAGACGAACCAGCAGGTCCTAATACTCACCAAAGCAGTCCATGGGCTGTTGGTCCACTTTTCGCTGCCGGTCCACTTTTAGCTGCCCCTCACTGTCTATGTTTCCCTCTAAACTCAGACCCACCGGATATCTACGGTCTCCAGTCTACACTTGGGCATGTCGACCCGTTCTACAAATGTGTCTATATGGGGTGGATTCTAGCTTCCCCTGCACCCTAGCTAGGAGTGGTAAAACCTGTACTTACAAGTTGTTGCCGTAGCAAATTGTAGCCAATAGCAAATTTGTGCTTGAGCTGCCAGATTTTCGCACTGCCTCCTCCACTTTCGCCATAGCGTTTATTAGAACAAGTTAATTTAATTAGATCTTTACAAATGTACTGCGTTTTACAGCAGAATTTCCCCGCTGATTTCTTAGCTCAGATGGTAGACGCGTCTCACGTTTCACTGTGACACGGCATCGTCCCGCCTAGCTCTGCCCTCCACAGTGTTGGCCAGTCAGAAGAAAGTGGGCACACGGGGAGTGGGGGCAATAGCGGAAGAGCCTCCCCAGTGAGGCGTTTTAGGCCGAGACTACTATGGACTACAAATGGAGTTTTTCGAGGATGGCAGTATGAGCGAAATAAGTACCCTTTTTTTTTACTTTGCGTGATCAGGACTCTAGGGGAGTCAAAGACCAAAATATAACCTTGGAAAAATAACTTATTAGGTCCCCTTTAAACTACAAAGCCATAATGTTGTAATACGTACAGAATATGGTTCGACATTGTTTTACTGAAATAAGTAAGGCCTTCCCAGAAAATAGATGTAGTCTGAATGGCAGCATATGTTGCTCCATAGCCAATGTATATCATTCCACATTCATGGTGTCTTCACAGTTATCCATGCCACATGCACTAATGTGCCCCCATACCATCAGGCTTTGGAATTGTGTGCTGATAACAAGCTGGATGGTCTCTCTCCTCTTTAGCCTGGAGGCTACAGTATCTAAGATTTCCAAATCGGATTTCGCATTTTTATTTGTCAGACCACAGGACAGTTTTCAACTTTGCCTCTGTCAATCTTTAATGAGCTCAATCCTAGAGAAGCCTGCCGTCTTTTTGGATCTTCTGAATTATGTGGTTTCATCTCTACGTGGTAGAGATTTAACTTGCATTTCTGGATGCAGCGACAAACTGTGTTCACTAACAGTGGTTTTCAGAAGTGCTCCTGAGCCCATGGATTGATCTCCACCTCAGAATACTATCTGTTTGTAATGCACTGCAGCCTGAGGGCATGAAGATCACGGCCATTTAACATTGGTTTTTGGCCTTATTTTCTTTAGCATACAAAGATTTCTCCAAATTCTCAGAAACTTTTAATGATACTAAAGAATCTTTTAATGATATTATGTATGGTAGATAATTAAACTCCTAAATTCTGTGCACTTGAGGTTGAGAAATGGTGTTCTTAAATTTTTTTTGAAACATTTGCCCCTGCAGTCTTTTACAGAATGGTGAAGCCCTCACTCTTGCCTGTCTAGGATCTACCTTTCATACCCAATCATGTTGCTGACCTGTTGCTAATTCATCTAATTAGCTGTTGAATGTTCCAACAGGTGTACTTTTTTTTAGCATCATACAACTTTTCTAGTCTTTTGTTGCTCCTGTCCCAACTTCTTTGAAACGTGTTGTTGGTATTAAACTCAAAATGAGCGGATATTTTTCAAAAAACAATATAAATTCCCAGTTTCAACACTTGATATGTTGTTTTTGTACTATTTACTTCTAAATATAGGGTTCAAATGATTAGCAAGTCAATGCATTTTTTTCTCTTTTTTTGCATTTTATGCACATTCCTACTTTTCTGGAAATAGGTCGGATGATTATTGTTTTTTAAGAACAATATTACACTTTGAAAATCAATACACTCTATCAAAAAATTCATTTTGCAGTGAATCCTCTGAAAAATATCTGAAATTATTTAAATTAGTGCAACAGATAATCAGATGCAAACTTGCTTGATAAATACGAAAGTCTTTGTGTTATGATAACATATGTAAATTGCCAGTGGCCGCATTCATTTATTTGCAAAAAAACCGAACAAGCAAAAAAAAACTCCCTAACACCCTTCAAAATCCTATACTCAATACCTACCTTCGCCATCGCAGCTTTCCAGAATGGAGGGGTCTTCGCGGATGGTCGCAGTCAGAGTATTGACATCTCCATTGGCTGCCGCCAGATAAACAACATTCAGGTCGACTTCTTCTGTAGAATCTTGAATGAAAAAACGGACATTAATATAGGACCTCTTTTGTATAGGATACAAAAAGGCATATCTTAAGGGCTTTATCCCACTAAAATAATTTGAAAAAAAAAATCAGCCACATTATGTGAAGTTTAATATAGTTATATATTAAACTGGAAATTATAACCAGAATTACATGACCATATATACAGCATTGGTCGCATAACAGGCCACAGTCCGATACATAAGCCTCTCCTGAAATGATCCTCCAAAAAAGAGTGCGAAAAAAATTGTTTTGTGCGTTGCTCAACATTAATCCTGGCTATAATAAGCCGGGCTTAAAAACTTATCATTAGTGAGAAGTCACAATGCCATGTGTGGTAGAAGGGCACTCTTCTCCTCCCCCCTTACCCATGATTCTGTCTGTACCTAGCTATTCAACCAATCCTCTCCCATTGTTATCTTTTGAATGTCCCTCCACCCCCCCCTCTGTTGATCATTAATTGGTTTTCTCTGTCATTTGTCCTTTTGTATCCAATCAGTTCAATCTTTCCTGTCAAGAACAGCCCACCTTGTTTTAGTTTAAATCTGTGGGCCTCCATCTTTAGGGCACTTGTTCACAATTGTAACGGTACAATAAACTTGATAAAAGACTATTTATCATAATCTCTCAGTTCTACAACACACGACTAACACAACAAAACAGGGTTCAGGTGATCGGAATGGGGAGGTCCGGAATGAGTGCTGTCAGAGTTGCGACACGCTTTGGAGTGCATCATGCAACTGTTTTGCATCTGAAATCAACCGCGGCCTAAGCAGCCAGGTGTGTGTGATGCAACTTGGAGACCGCTTACATCCAGCAACGTTGACCGCTGCTGAGGTTAGTGGTAGGCACCATAACCATATCAGCTCCCATAAGGTGTGAAGATGGCTCTGGTATCTAAATGTAGGCATCTCTTTAATTAAAAACATGCTGGGATGGTCCTGAGGAATCGCATAGGAGCAACTCATCGTCAGCGGGGACAGGTGCATTCCAACACAAATTGGCCAAATTGTCAATGGCGTCACATTATTTTTAGTGATGATTTGCGCTACTTGCTCTATCGCAATGATGGCAGGTCATGTGTGTACCAGAGATGAGGTGAACGGTACGCTGATCTGTGTGTTGAGCGAGTGAATCGATTTGGCAGTGGTAGTGTGATGGTGTGGGCAGCTATGAGGTATGGCAGGATGTCGTATTTACTGATGGAACACTGACAGCACAATTCCATGTGGATGAGACCTTGGAACCAAATATTGTGCCCCATATCTGCCAAAATCATTATGTCATCCTCATGCATGACAATGCTCATCCTCACAAAGCAAGAATTTACTAGCACTGTCTGGACATTATGAGGACGTTATCTGCAAAAACCGGAATCTGCAAAAACCGAAAGTCTAAAACACACGAACCTCAAAAACAAATGCCAGAGAAAAACGATGCACATGGACGTCATAATTCTATGCCTAATCCTGATTTCAGGCTTAGTGAAATGGCCACTGACAGAGGAAAATGCAAATATGATCCAGATGTTCTCTGCTACATCTGTGGGTGTTTCATGACATCCAAGCAGCATTTGTTGCTGTTTTTGTCAGTACAAGCTGATATGTATGATATAATGAGGAAAATCTTCATTCTTATTATGTTCGTTAAAAAAAACTGTGGTAGAAACTTTCTGATTGCTTTTTTTATCTCAGCATCCTCAAATTAGGTATGAGGCCTTATTGATGAAATCAGCAGTATATTTTTTTAATATGCAGGGTGGTGTTATGGAACCTTGAATGAATAGGTTTCTTGATTAGAAATTAGTTTTGAGCAACCTCCATTAAAATCAATGCTTGTCCATCCTTGTTCTAGTCCATTTTAATGACCTCTGGCACCAGCTCTTAGTTGGGGCAGCCAGAGATTAAAACAAAGAGGGAGTCAGTAAACTTCTAAATGCATATGGGGACATTTAAGCATTTATTTTTTCTTGTTACCTGTAGTGCTATGAAACCATATAGATTTGTTTTGGTGTAAATCGCTTTGTTTTGGAGATGTCGCCCATAGAGATGTCTATCTTCTCATGATTATGATGAAAATAAATTGCACTCACTTTGCAGTGCTTAAAGCGCCTCTGGCGCTCAAAAACAATCTAGATGGATAAACAGCAGTAGAGGTAAGAGGAGCAATATGTATTTTTGATTTTGAATACACTATTTATTTAAACGGACAATTTAATCGATGCCACATGTTGTCAGTGGCGGGCAGTGGACGGAAAACCATGGGGGCGGAAAACATCCCTTGAAACAGATGAGATTGGTGACCCGATTTCAAACATTGGTCTTGGTCAACATGTTTGTTTCCCTTATAATGAAATGTTTAGGCGAATGAATAATACATTCTATAAAATGTTTAATTCACATGCCTTAATAGGCAACTCTTCATGAAAAAACCACTGTGGATTTTCTGCGTTAAATTTTGTCACATCCTAAGTCGTCGAACCTGTGCTTAATGATTGTGAAATTGTGAAACGCGCTCTTTTTTGCGTTCAACTGATGCGTTTGATTTCTCGTCTTAACGAAGACAATTAGCTACACCTGAGAGGGGAGAGTTAAAGTGTCTTTTACCAGGGAAATTGACTGAAAACAGATCGAGACTAATAAGCAGTTTAAAGACATGCTTATCGCCCTCCTTGTCTTCTGTCCTCCGCCCGCCACTGCTCGTCGTGCATATTGTGATATAAATCCCAAAAACTCATCTTGCATGGTATCGTCCGCTGACAATAATTTCTAGCACAGCTTTATAGAATACATGAAGCACTGCTGAATTAAATCATGACCACACACACACACACACACACACACACACAAATACTCATACAGAGACAGAAAAACAGACACACACACACTCATACACACACACATTAAAGAGGACATTCACAGAAGTGCCAACAATTGACATCAAATTCGGTTATGTGGCTACTCAGAAGTTTACCCATATATATATTTTTTTTGATTCACTGAGAGTCTGCACAGGTGATGTGTCCTCAACTCCTCTTAGAGCCCACTGTGTTGGAACCACTGAACTTGTCAATGCAGCACACCAGGCTCACTCTCACTCTTCACACATGTTTTACATGTGGATAAAATTCAGAATCTATGTGATTCTGTCTTTCTGCACAATCTGTCTTTCACGAGCGTCTTCTGAGAACTTGAAATTGTTGACCCAAAGTCTGCTGTGATTAAACTGAATTGAGCCATGTGGAGGGATTCCCCATTACCCACACCTTTAGAGCCCCCTTCCACTCGGTCCCCTCAAAGGGTTAAGCGCTCGTGTTGCATGGCGATCAATCCGACTCATTTCTAAACAAATTCACAACATCCACAAGCAGGCAAGAGGATTCTCTCACGACAGCGTTAGAATGACAATGGTGTGCTCCGGAGGTGAGGGCAGAGAACCGAGCATTTCCATGGCAACTGCAGCAGCGACATCTCTCTCTCTCTCTCCCTCTCCATTACTGGCTTTCCCTCTCTCTTTCTTTCTCTTTCCGTCTCTCTCCACCCTCCTCCTCCCTACCTCCCCCCACTCCTGACAGTGATTTTAACATGCAAGGCATCATACCTTTATGCTGGTCAAAAACTGAAGATGAGCTGAACTCCATGGTGGACTAACGCATCCTTCGCCATAAATGGAACGCCGTAGCTGAGGTAGAATGCTGCTCGCCCCAACCGGTGTGCCCCTCCCACCGCAGACACGATTGCGTTTTATTTGCTCTTCCTCTCCATTGAGAGGTTTGCGTTAAAAAAAAAAAACGAGGCGGAGGACAGCGAAATCAGGGTTAGTGAATGCCCTTTGTGCAGAGCAGCCCCTTTGAAAGCAGAAGGATGTTTGTGAAGTGCAGTGCCTGCGATGAGCAGCAGAGGTTTGCTGTACACCATGGGATCAGGTGATAAATCTCCCTGCTCCTCTGTGCCCGAAACGCTCATTCAGTCCCAGCAGCAGTAGAGGAGCCGCAGCTGATTCCAACAGTGGAGGCTGCACTGCTTGTGTGATACATATGAATGGATACCCATGGCTCTACTGAGCATGTGCAGCACCACAATACAGACTAGTGGCCGTTGTTTTCATTGTGAAGAAAATGTGCCAGAGGTGGGGGGGATTGGAGGATGATGCGGGATAAGAAACATGAATTTGAATTACCTTTAACCACTTGGTAGCCTATTTTAATGATCCTATTCATTCTGGAGCTGGTGTTAATGTAAACTGCTGGACACCCCAGCATGACCGTGACAGTGCATCTGTCCTCAAAAGTGTGGTGGATGTGAGGAAAGTTAGAGAGAGAATGAGATAGAAAATGGGAACTAGAAATGAGAAAACCAGTTGTGTGCCCTTCTACTCAAGGAAAAAGCTGGGCATTGAATGTAGCTGCCATTAAGGAAATTATCGGAGGCATAATAATGTCATGGTAATGGCACGATTCGGTGGTTGTGGTGACTGCAAGAAAGCAGAAGCCTGACTAAAAAAAGCCAATGGGAAACAAATGGGATGCCAGTCTTTCTGGACTCTGTTGCACTACATTCATATTTATTGTGAGGCATGTTGCTATGGGAACCCTAGAGAACTGCACTACATTACAAAAATAATGGCAGAATGGCCACTGTGAAATAACTGGATTGAAGTCGGCCATAAACAGAAACATTGCAGTAAAAGGTTATACTGCCAATCCATTTTCTGTTCTTGAATGAAAGCAAAGTACACTTCATTGATATTCATTGGATGCTAATGATTCAGACAATCTTCCATTAAACATCTTTTCAAAGGTTTGTCAGTTTTGTCTATTGGAGTAATTATGATAATAAATCTTTTAAGCTTGACAGACAACAAAATGTGTTTGTTACCTTTCCACATTTGTTGGACACAATCTATGAAATTGTAGCATGAAAATATAGTCTAATGCATTGTATAATATCATAGTAAGATATTCTCTGTGTTCAAAATCACAGTGTGATACAATAGTATGAAACAAGTTCACACTGGACCCTGCACTTCTCCTTGATTCCTCAGAAATTCACCAGTCAGGTCTGAAGTTGATCAAACGAATAGTCAATAAAATCGAAGGATACGCATGCGAACATATAACCCCAAATTTGGAAGGGTTGGACACTATTGAAAATGCTGAAATGAGCCAAAATAGAAGTGATTTCTCAATTTACTTTGACTTATTTCACTGCAGACAGTTTGAAGACAAGATGTTTCATGTTTTGGGTAGTTGACTTCATTTTCTTTGTAAATACACATCCATTCCAGCTATTCATTCCTGCAACACATTCCAGAAAAAGGTTGACAAGGACAATTTTGGACTAGTAATGGCGTAAAAAATTTGAGTTATGATGCGATTTTAAAAAGCTGATGTCAGCCAGTGATCAAAATCATGATTTGGCGCAAATACAGCTTCCAAAAAATACCTTGTCCTTCCAGAGCCAAGATGGCCCAAGAATTGCCAATTTGGCAATAAAGGTATGAGAAAATTGCTTAAAGGTTTAATAACAATGTTCCTCAAAGCAGGATACAAAAGGATTTGGATATTTCACCCTCTAACAGACCTCAAAAAATCTGTTTGGCCTAAATTACTCAGTTACATTTATTGCGCCCTGAAGATACTTAAAAAGATTATTTGATTTTTCTGGATTCTTTGAACCTTTTAAGATATTATGTACGGAAGAGGATAAAACCTCCAAAGTCTTTGTCATTTTAAGTCCAAAACCTTATTCTTACATTCTTGAACTGTTTCCCCATGCTGTATTTCATAGAATGGTTAAGCCCTCACCATATTTACTGAAGACTGAACTTTCTATACCCAATATTGTTACTGACCTGCTGTTAAATAAATTTATTAACGGTGAGATGTTCTGCCAGTTGTCTATTTTTAGCATCAGGCAGCTTTTCCAGTCTTTTATTGTCCTATTCCAACTTTTAAAAAACATGTTGCTGCCATCAAATTAAAAATGAGCCAATATTTTTCATTAAACAGTAAAATTGATCAATTTCACATTGAAATATTGTCTTTGTCCTATTGTCAATTAAATACAGGGTTTTACTTGATTTGCAAATCACTGCATTCTGTATTATTTACAATTAACACAGTGTTCCAACTTTTTTTGGAAATGGGATTGTACCATTGGAATGATATCATGGTGCGATGTTCTCAACATAATGAAATCACAATAAGTTAAACTGAATAGTTTGAAATCATAGAACAATATTTTAAAAAATCATGGTATGACATTCCTGAAATATAAACTCATATTACGATATTCCTGGAAAACCATCTCAAAAGTATGAATTGCCATTTGTGTGGAATCATGGAATGATATTCTAAATACTAGAAAACGACTGCTTGCTTCAGAGAGAAAAGTTGAAGAGATTGTCATGGTTTTGGAGCTTTGAGAGCTCCTCTTGTTACTCTCGTCCGAGACAATATCGTTTTGCTCGCCATCGGATTCCTGGGCCAGCTGGCATTAATTGGGGGCATTACCCGGACTCTATATAAGCTCCTGTTCTGCCTCGCTCGTGTTGCTAGAGTGTCATTGTCTTCTTGGCGCTTTAGCCGGTAAGGTCTTGAGAAAGAGAGAGAGAGAGAGAGAGAGAGAGAGAGAGAGAGAGAGAGAGAGAGAGAGAGAGAGTATTGTCAAGATCTTAGCTGCATAACAGGATTAGTGTTAGTGAGTAAGGGAATCTTTGGTTTATTTCCCTTTTCTTTTTTTTCGAGCTCGCCTGTTTTCTACCACGGACGGCGTCAGGTCCGTTGGTAGCGCAAATCTCATGATTTCTGTCTGTTTTAGTCTCTCAGCACTCTGCTGGTTTTTCGTTTTATTTCTGGCCACTGCTCTTGGCGTCCTACTACCAACGCCCATCACAGAGATTGGCTAATAAAATGAAGGTGCTTGGAAACTGAGAGGCAAAGGAAATTGCTGAAGAAATGTTGAATAACTGCTGAAATGTAAACACAAGTCTTTAAAGCTGAAAGTAATTTTTTAGGAATTCTGACTTCTCAGCTGCATCATGCATCATGAGCATAGATATGTATACACTAGATTGCTGATGTTGTCATATTTACTTTATCTATAGAGAAGCACCTGGCCATCATATTGATACACCCAACCTCTTCATAAAAATGAATGGTTTCCTATGAGGCTAATTTCAAATAACTCGATACAAGTGAGAAAATGCAGAGATGTGCGGCTACTTTTTGCAGCAATATTTTTATTTTTATTTTTATTTTTATTTTATTTTTGTTTTTATTTTGGCATGATTGTATAGTCGTTTCATGACAATTTCAACACAAGACAACATGTATCATGTATCATAACCGAAAGGGTCGCGGGAGAAGCGAAATCGCTTGTCAAAGTCCCGCCCCCAACTTCCAGAAAAACAGTTTGATTATGGTTAAGATATCATAGGGATTATAAATCACAGCAGAGCTAGTGTCCATGTACGCTACGATTTAAACGTCAGAAAATAAGATCGTAAGATTTATGAATATCATGAGAATTATAATTACAGAATAGGTGAGTGTCCATATAACTTTAGATTCAAATGCCACTCTTGATCCAATGCGACATTGCCCCGAAACCCCTTTCTTAATCATTTGGTTTGTTCCGGCTAATTTGGAGTAGATGAGAGGTATAATAATACTGGATCTTTGCTTGGATCTCTTGATTAGTCGTCATTTCCATCGCCTTGGCTCAGCCATGCTTTTCAAAGTTTTCTTTATCCTATGGTCAATCAAAAACAGACCAAATCCCAATGATAGCAGACCCGCTATCATGAATCCAATTAGATAGACGTCCTCTACATCCTCGATGTCCAGGAC
Source organism: Gymnothorax reevesii (assembly GCA_029721435.1). Taxonomy (NCBI): domain Eukaryota; kingdom Metazoa; phylum Chordata; class Actinopteri; order Anguilliformes; family Muraenidae; genus Gymnothorax; species Gymnothorax reevesii. The sequence continues at coordinate 55,157,922 of CM056583.1, read as the reverse complement.
TGCCAAACACAGCGAACGCCACTTTCCCCATGCATCCATGGTGTAAACGGCCGGGAATGTCCCATCCGGGCATGTCGGTTCTCCAGAACCTGACCGCCTCGTGGAGATAATTTTGTCGAATGCATTTAACGACCAGCTTATAAGATCCATATTGGTTCAGCTGTTAGTAGTAATGTGCTGTGACAGTTGTCTTTCGGACAGGTGGTCTGGAGTGTCCAGTAGATACAAAGGTACAGATTTAACAATATTGAACATATTTATAGTTACTCAGATAACACATTTCAACAAATATTTGAAGGCCTTCAGCTCTTCTGCCATTCTTATATTATCAAGTACGTTCCATGCCCTGACTCCAGCCACAGATAACGAGTGCTCTCTGCGAGTCGTTCTGACCTTTGTTGTTTGCAACAACATTCCGCCTCTGGTGTTTTGGATACAATCACGCTGAAGAAATAGGCTTTGTATATTTCTAGGCAAGTCTTTGTGGTATCCTAAATATACAAGTTGCAAGGAGTTGAATTTTACTATATCCTGTAATTTAAGAGACTTTGCCTTAATAAACAAATAATTTGTATGAGTTCCATACGGAACGCAATGAATAATTCTAAGGGCCTTTTTTTGTTCTTTGTGCACACACTGGGCTCCTCTGAGAACTGTGTATGTTGGGCCAAATTAATATTATTAGGGTCTGGTAATGTCTCACCATTACTGAGGACCAGTTTCTTAAGGTAATCAGTGCAGTCCGAGCTGCTAAGGCTGTTGATATATCTGGTCTCTGCCCCAGACTTAGCTAACGAGCTGTCAGGCGTGTAGTGTCACGTATATTTACAGTGACATTGGCGGTTATTTTTTTTTTCTTCTGAATGTAGGCAGGTCATATAGTAGCCTCGTCGTGAACATTTTTACTTTGACTTTGTTAGCGTTCACGAACGTAACCACCATGTTCCGGATATTGTAGACATCCAAAACAATCATAACAACCTGGTAAGTTGAGTGAAATTCATGGACATTTCAGGGAGTGTTTTTCTGATTTGTGATGCAATGAAAAACAAACAGATTTTCCTATGAAATTACATTTCATTGCAACTGAGTCAGCAAGAACTTACGCACAGTACGGCGTCTACATTGATATCAGTTCACTCTGGAACAGTCTTTTGCTCCCTGGTTGCGCGCGCACCTAGTATTGTTTGTACACAAGAAACCTGTCTATTGGATCCCAAAAAAAATGCCATCTAAAATTAAATATCTCAAAAACCAAAAAAAGAAAAAATCTGTCAAGATGCATCGTAATTCAGAACAAGCTGATTTTTAAAAATTTGAACCGATTTAATAGCTTAAACGTGTAGGAGGATTTAGGCGGCCAAATTTAGTCGGAAGAAGTAGAAGAAGTAAGAGAATAGAGTGTGCTGCTTCACTGAAGCAGGCAAACAATTATGAAATCACAGTATGGCATGCCCTGAAGAATAAAACTTTGCGATATATTCAGTGTTTCATATGCATGCTCATTCAGATCCATCGCTCTTCAGGCTCCAGTGTTTCCTGTGCTTTGCATTAGACATCCGGAAATCTTACATGTTGTCAGTATGACTCTGTGAAGTGACTTTAAGAAAACCAAAAGAAGCACTGGAAAATAAACATCTGAAGGCGAAACCTCTGTGGAAAAGATTCTGATAGGAGGGAAGTGTACGAATGTATTAATTTTTTCTATGTGAACTTGAAGATGCATGGATCATAGAAGTTATTTTTAAAACCATACCAACCAAACAACGCGTTTGTCAGGTCACAATTGCTAACTATGGAGAGAACTTCTCAATCTGATATCTGATTTATGTAGCTCAAGAAGTCAGCTGGACCACAATTCTTGTAATGTTTATTTTCCACGGGGTACATTACTAAGTGTGACCACCAGGTGTCACTATTTAACAAGATTTGATGAAGATTTCAGTAACTCACTGGAGAAAACATTAGGAGCATGCCTGTGCAGGAGAAGCACTAATTAACCTTTGAAAAATCGTTCATAGGCACCTTATATGTTTGACACAAAAATATATCCCTCTGAGAGGATAGCGTTCAAAATTTATATTTTGAAATGTTATATAAGAAAGAATGTTCAAGTGTAATACAGATCTAACCTAAGTTAATTTTCACAGTTTTAGTTTGTTGAAGCACTTCCATGTTATTAGATTTTTAAATTATTCTGGAGTATGTTTTACAAAACTTCTGATGAATATAGAACACATTATTTTTGTTATTCAAATTTAGCAGGTGAACAATCATCTTTACTGTCTATAACTTACAGAAAATAAATAAATAAATAAATAAATCTGGATTAAGTTTGTTCATGCCAGCTTTTCTAGTGGCCAGTGCAAACATCATCTTCTCTGAAACCACTGGACCAATGGAGCAGAATTTTGGCACACATGTTTCTGCCCATGAGGACAGCAAAATTGATTTGTGGTGATCTGATTTCTAATATGGCCGCCATTGAAGCCATCTTGAAAATACGATTTTGACCATTTTGCAGCTAATATTGCTGATATATCTCAGATATGCTGCTATAAACATCTTCGTCTCAGAATCTGCTGATCCAATGAAGTTGAAACTGGGTATTACCCAGGACAATAAAATTTTGTTCACGGCATCCTGACCAATGTCAGATATGGCTGCCATTGCTGCCTTTTGTAGATACTGTAGCCAATTTGATACATGGGTAGCTTTCCATGGGCTTCAACGTATATATTCTGAGTTTTGCTGTATTTTGACACTTGACCCTGATTTGACCTTTGCTCTCAGGCTGATTTCAAAATTAAATTTGATCTGAATTTCAATTTGGTTCATGGGTAGCTAGTAGCAAGCCCTGAAGCATATCTGGCAGGTTTTGCTAAATTGTCAATTTTGACCTAGATATTACCCCTGGACCTTAGACATGTCCACTTTACCAGTGACCACTGTAAACATCATCTTCTCAAAAATCAATGGACCAGTGATCACATGTGGGTTCTGATGAAGACATGAAAATTTGTCTGAGGCGTTTCGATTTGATTCCGAATATGGCCACCCGGCAGCTACACTGAAATTATCATATAGAGCCATTAGTCGGCAGTTTTTCCGGGAAGTGACCTGAAATTTGGTGTATGGGTAGGTAGTACCTTATGTCCCGGTCACACAGCGCTTTACGGCTTAATCACGGCCAAAACCCTTCAAAAAGTGGTCTCCCGTGAAGCAGATGATTTTGTTCGCGTTGATGACGAGTTTAAGACAAGCTACAGTCGATTTATAGACGTGGCAGGATGCGGGGAAAAATCGGACTGGCGTCGGATGCGGCAAAAAATTTTGAACTGCTCAAAATTTTAGCCCGCGGACAACCACGGGCGGCACACGTGAAACACACGTGATAATCCGTGTTCCAGTAGTGATTAAAACTTGGGGAGACGCGGTAAGACGCGAAAGCAGTCTGTCACGGGCAGAGCACGGTCATCGGACGGGTGTTACGCGTTACTCTTTTTCCTATAACTGACATCAATTAATTTTGTTCAAAAGCTCTCAGTCCAAATTTCAAGATGGTCACTAATTGAAAATCCAATTCTTACCCTCTAGGCAGTCATTTATGCAGCTCTTGCAACTATCCAGGTGAGCCACAGCACCTGTGGTGCTTTTTTTAGTCAACTATGACAAAGCAATTGAAAGCAGTCTTTAACTGAAGTGTTCTTTCTTAGTTTGACAGGATGTTAAACTTATTACATTTGTTGAGCAAACCAATGTGTTCATGCTTTCAAGAAGAATATCAAATTGGTTTTGGCACATCTAATATTATTACAATTTATTCTGTTTTTCACCTCTATAGCCACTTAATATGGGTAATATCAGATCCGTTATTCTTGAATTCAAAACATTTCGAATTCATAGCCATTTAACAGTGAATAATTCATGATACTTTAGATATTACAATGGCAAAGTAAAATCTGTCTTGTGATTGATAATGATGCAATAGCTTCAAAATTTTTCACAAAAGCCCGACTATAAACATGTCCCCTAACTGAGCAACATGCATACATTGTGCACATAATATTCTGCTTTCTTGATTTGCGGCGATTAAAATGCATTCTTGCAGAGCACAAATCTACCTTTGCTTCTGGCATATCGCCTGATTGACATTGAAGACTCAGTTTGCAGCAGAACTCGGCAGAAATCCTCGTCTCAGTTTTCCCCTGTTCAACCATGGCTAAATACCCTTGTTGCAGCTTCTTCAGCATTCTAAAACCCAAAGCAATGAGATTCGGCAAGTCTTGACAGACAGGGTTTGTGTGTAATTATAAAGAGATAAACATCCTCTAAGCAAACTGCACCAACACATAAGGGAAGTCCTTGAACTATGTAAAAGTTCACTGCTTTCAATTTCAAAGACTGATCTACTTAGGAAATAAAATTAAGTCAGAAAGCAGAGATAATATCTAATTTTGGTATTTTAACCTTAAATCTCTCATATTGCCATGGGCAATAACGATCAGCAAAAAGTGTGTTTTACATGCAGTGATTTTAACATTTGTTTGGTTTTAATAATTGTATGAGTAGAGCACATAATTATCACTTATCAGGTATTTTTGTACGCACAATGGGAAAATCCACAGACATCTTGTGTGTTCCAGGGTAGGATCTCTCCTTGTCGATGAGTGAATGTATCAACACTGTAGGGGACCACCAAACTAGTCAAAAAAAGGCTTTGCTGCCTTAGAGTGGGATACAGTTTAAAATAATTGCTGGATTTAAGATAACAGGAAATGTGCCATTATTTTCTGTGGAAGTACTTAGTAAGAGCACTTTGTCTGGATGAAAGTAACTAACCTTGAACTCTAACATCATGGAGCAAAAATTAAGAATCAGTCGTGCAGAAAAACCATTGAATCACAAAGTTCTATAGGCACTGAAGACCAATGCATACAGCAAAAGAAATGTGACAGACATTTTGCATATAAATTGTTTTGTCAACAAATGAAGAGTTTGTTTCCAAAACGCAATATATCCATTTCACTCATTTTGATTAAATCAGCATTTTCTGTGTTGGAGCCCATTGCATTTTATCGAAAAACACAAACTTTGACCTTGAAAAAATACTCCTTTGTTGTGTTCCAGGGTCCTGGGCCTTTGGCCAGCACAGTATTTTTGGGTTAAAACAGTTTCACGTGCCAGGTTTCATAGTTCATGTTCATTACTCATGTCACAGTTTTAACAGTTTCTGGAATTAGGATTTAACATTTCACAGTTCATGTTTATTGTTCATGTTCTTACTTTTCCTTGCTTTGTTTCTTGCCAGGTCTGCCCAGCCACTCCACCGCTTGTCTGCGTTCCGCCCCATGTCTTCGTTTTGGTACACTTCAGAGCTCTGGTTGGCTTTTGGTATTTCCCTCTTCCTTCTGTGCTCAGCTGGATTCAGGGCTGTCTAAGCTTAATTGACAATTAACTGTTTTTAAGTTACTAACATTTACTAACAGTCACGGGAGGTGTAATTAGACAGGAACATTACTAATACGACTAATTTAGACAGGGACTTTATTGTCATGATTCCTGCTTTGCTATATCAAGTCTTGCTGTGCTTTTCTGTTGTAACATTCATGCTTCCTTCCAATCTGCATGCTTCATTGGCACTTAAGCTGAGCACGCTCATTTTCTTAATGAGCAAGTCATGTCTTCCAATCTCTGTCCATGTCACATGATCTTGCCTTGCACCTTGTTTCTTCTCCAGGTGTTGCTCCTCATGTGTCCTGATTCCTCTCCCTTTATCTGGAGGCGGTGGAAGTTGGCTGGCAGATAGAGTCTCGAGTTTTTCATGTTCACTGGATTTTATGTCCACGAAGGAGAGCAGCAGCAGCAGCAGCAGCAGCAGCAGCAGCAGCAGCTGCAGCCGCTGCCCTCCTTAACCAAGCCAAGTCTTGTTGTTTATATTCTTAGTCAATTTATTCTCTTCTGTTCTTGGTTGTCTGCCTGGAGGCTCCAGTGGTTTTGTTTTTGGATTTTTATTTAACAGCTCTGTGAAGCTTACCTTAGTTGAATTTTTGCAACCCTTTGGGCCAAGTTTTTTTTGTTGGCCCTCTTGCCTGTTTTTCTTTATTTTAATAAACTCCCAATTCCCCTCGACCTCGCGTCTGTCTATCTGATCTCGTATCAACCTTATAGTATGAATTTCTAAAACCAGGTTCTTGCACTGTGCGCAAGAAGCACAGGGCTATCGCTCTTTGGTATTATTTCAATTTTTGTAATTTTGGCACTTATTGCATTTTGGCAACAAACTCTTCAAATATTCATAAAGTTGATTGGGACATTAGTTGGAGACAGTTGTTTCATATATTGACTCGCCATTGCCTGGAGCATGTTTGACTTGATGTTTGTGATCAGATTTATTACTAAATTCTATGAGATCAAATCAGTGCCTTGTATCTCCACAATTAGGATTATCTATGGATGCATATCTTCTGTACATGGAATACACAAGGCAATTGATAAACGCTATAAGGATCTGGGGCCCATACTCTCTGAAACACTACAGAGAGCTGTGCAGCAGCTCTTTAAGACGTCTTTGGAACTCATCCCACAAGTACTCAATTGGATTCAGATCTGGATGTAAGACAGGCTAAGGCAGCCCACAGATGTTATGCTGTTGTAGGAAGTTTCAGGTTAACCTAGCAGTGTGAGCACGTGCATTTTCATGTTGAAACAAGTGATTTTGGTGATGGTCAAAGTACGGCAAAACATATATCTTAAAACTTGATCGATGTACTGGGCAGCTGTGACCCCATGGCCTCGACCCGAACATTTTGAAACGGCACTGGTACAGTTTTTTTGGTTCAGTGAAATTCCTCCCCATATCATGATGCTTTGTCCGTCCCATGTATCTCTTCCCATCATGCAACCATCAACTTAACGCTCACCTCTTCCATTCCAAACCCTAGTTCTGCCATCTGTCACAGAAATGCAGTAACAACTTTCATCTGAAGAAACCACGGTCCTCCCATGCCAATAATGCAAGTTTTGTTGTTGCTCAGCCCACTGCAGTAGTTCCTATTGGTGATGATCTGTCAGGGTGAGACCCATTGCTGGGCGTCAACAGGATAGGTTGTTTGACCTCAAGCGGTGACAAACTGTGCCTGCACTTATGGGTCTTTGGTGGGTCCCTATGGTCTGCCAAGCCATGTCAGTTACCGTAGTGAACCGGTTCTGGAGGTGTTACTGCAGTGTATGCCAGTTTTGTCAAAGCGTTGTGACCCTGCGGTGACCACCATGTGGACGGTAATTGGTACTGTTGGTGGTGTTGAATTGCTGCCCTAGACGTTCAATAGTTCGAACACTTCAGTTGAAATCATTTGTAAACGTGGTAATGTTTGCATCTTCATGAAAATCTGGATGCACCTGCTTATCGTTGGGCCAATGGGTATAAAATGCTCCCATAGCCATATAAACTACTTTGATGATGTCAGTTGAATGTTTAGTGGATAATTATAGTGAAAATACCAAAAACAAATCAGTTTAGCATTTATATTGTTCTGCTCTATAAGTACATGTGCGTAATGGCACGTGGACTCTTAGTTACACGTCGGGAATGCAAGGCTCCATCTAAGACTAGTCTTGTGCGATTACGGTAGTTGAGGGCTCGGTGGAAATATCAGAACCAATAGAATCAAATGGTCACCCCAAAAATCAGATCAGAAAATACATTGGTGCAAGGAGAATGCTCAGGGCCTGATCTCAATGAAGCAATGCCCTGGGAGGAAAAAAAACATGCATGGTGACTGGAAGATAGTTTCAATATAACACGGACGCATTGGACTAACTATACACTGCGCAGATTTACCCTTGAAGGCAGTTTTTTATTCCAAAATAGCAAAGGTTAGGAAAAGTTTTTGCTCATCGCTGTAGAATGTAAAATGTATGCCTACTGTTCTTAGAGTGTGGTGTCGGTTTAGAATGATAAGGATTATATAATTGGATTCTGTGGACTTTCCTCTTTCATTTGATGTATTGCAAAGCACAAGATTATTTTATCTGATGTTTTGCTACATGCTTATTGAAAAGTTGAAGTCAAAGTATACTTTATTATCCCAAAAAGGGAAATTCATGCGGTCAAAGTGCGACACATACCATTTAAGACAGATGAATAAATAAAAAAACAAGTGTACATCCCTTACCCCCCACCACCACCCAGTATAGACACGACTCATAAAAATCCCTTGCTTGGTGCTTGAATTTTGTTTGGTTGAGGTAAAAATGGTTATATGGAGTTTGCATGTTCTCCCTGTGTTTGCGTGGGTTTCCCGTGGGTGTTCTGGCTTTCTCCTTGTGTTCACATAGGTTTCTTCTGGGTTCTCTGGTTTCTTTCCTCAATCCAAAGACATGCACGTCAGGCTAATTGGAGACAGTAAATTGCTTGTAGGTATGAGTGTGAGAGTGAATGGTGTGTGCGCCCTGCAATGGATTGGTGAGCTGTCCAGGGTGGGAACCTGCCTTTTGTCCGTAGTTAGCTAGGATAGGCTCCAGCTCCCCGCATGACCCTAGTAAGGAAGAAGGGGTATAGATGGATGGAAATATTCAAAAAGTAATTGAAATCAGTTGGGGGGCAAAGAGTTTTTTATGATACTGTACATGTAACTTCAAATTCCATATCCTGTCAAGGGGTCAGCTAGAAATTCTGGGTTCTCAGAGCAGTGCAGTTGGCCTTCATCTTTTGGAGTTTTTGTGTCATCTTGCCAGCTGTGGACCTTGAGAATTGTAATAATTTTTCAACCAGCAAATGATGGTTGTCATCCTCACACCAAATTGATTATCGTTCCCTGGTTGATATCTGGATCCAAAGTAGGATGTGTTGGTTTTTTTTTTTCCTGATTGTTTTTAAATTTTCAATTAAAATTTTCAATTTATTGGCCTGGAAGTGAACCACCCGATTGGGATAATGTTAGTGGGGTGAGTTATTTGGGAAGAATAAAATGGTACTGATGAAGGGAAAAGGGGAACTTACAAGAATGATTAATGACAAATAGCCCAATGGCGATTGCCTTTGTGTAGGCTACAGTTAGCATTATGTGGCTCTTCTGCATTATGCAGTTACATCTCAGATGGAATCCATTATGTAACTAATACTGTGAAAGTTTAATACATGTCATTTGATATAATTTCAATACAATAACAATTGACCAATTATTTTAATAGTGATTAATAATTGAGCAACAGCCTCTATATTTTAAACAACTGATTTGCTAAAGCAGGAAAAGTAGGCTCAGTGATTGATACTAGCATTTAATATTTCATGTGGTGCCTGGCATAAACATTTTAAAGTAATAATTAACAGCTTTGGACAGGGAATAAAGGCACATTTTTTGCTGGGCGCTGGCTTGGGTTTGTGTAGGGTGCATGTTGACTGATTGAAAGGTCAGTGGCAGTGAACTAGAATGCGCTGTTTATGTTGAATTTTTAGGAATTTTTTAGAAGTTCTGAGACATAGTTTGATTCTGGTACAGATAAAACTTTATTTGCATACACACAAAATGCCCTCTTCTCAGCTCAGATGATATGTATTTTTTCTTCAGAAATGAATGACTGAGATCCAGGCGTAATCCGACATGAATTTATGGGAACTTCAATGCAAGTCCTTTTGGCAGTTGTACTAGTGTAATGATTCCTAGCATGTTCCATGCTGTGGTTCAGCTACAGATGAACCACCTGTGGTCAAGGCTTTAGCTGGGAATTGTGAGCTCCTTACAAGGGAGTTAGTCAGCACTAGGCTCCCCTTGAAATAAAACAAGTAGGTTCTCTCTTGGCCGTGGGCTCCTAGAACCATTATACCATTCAGCTGGGGCCCTTCTTGTAGCTGAAATCACTGTTTTCATAATCAGGTCAAATTGGGTTTGTGGGTTCTGAACCTGGGTATGACTTGATCCAATAAAGCATTCGGGATGCATTATACACCGTTAGATATTGAACAAGGCTTGGGACTGAAAAAATGTGGATTCACTTCCCATTCTTTGAGCTGCTGTTGCACTCTTGAGCATGGCGCTTCACTAACATTGCTTCTGTAAATATCTAACAATATAAATGTCTTGAGTGGTAATATGATGTACGCTGTGAAGTGTTTGCTCAGTGTCAAACTGGAAATGTAAAGAATAAAGTGTTACAAGGGCTGCAAGCATCCTCATTTACTTTTAAAATGATAAATGGACGCACACAGTAGCCACAGTAGCCAAGTCCGACAACCTACCTCAACCTCGCAATAGACACAATCCCCATATGCTAATGTACAAGTAATATGTAACCACCAGGAGCAATGGTCTGGCCAGTATTATATGCCTGAAACTGAGTTTCATGGAATATTATGGATTCACCCTGGACACAGCTGCCAGTGCCACAAATCGTTCATATAAGGACTATATGTAGATGATTTTTGACGGGAATCATATGAGACTTCATAGTTCATTCTGTAATGTGAATATAGGCCACTAGATGGCAGTATTTACCTTTTTTTTGTTAAGCTCAGACTGGAGTCATGTTTAGACATGTCCTGGACATGTCTGGGGCAAGTCTCAGAAAATTAAAAAAAAGAGGTCTAAATGTGGGTGGGGTCTGCAAAAGAGTTTATAAGGAAAAGAATTGAGACAGTAAAGTAGTAGGAGAAATTGCAAGAAGATGACCAGACCTGCCATTCTGTCCAAGACCTGTGACGTTTCTTTTGTGGATTTCTTTGCCTGTGTTTGAGAATTTTCATCATCCAGGACATCACCAAGCCACCCCCACGAAAAGGGATTGTAAATATTTATGTTTTGTACATAATTCAATCTTGGTCTTAGTTGTTAGTTGCTTAGTCGTTATTGTCTTTGTTTTAAAAATTAAATGTGTTTTAGTTGTTAAAACTGTGTCTGTCATCCCTTGCTGTTGCTGTTGCGTTGTAAATCTAATTACAAATTGGGGCCATAACAATTCCTTGTGCATATTATTTTGTCTGACCCTTCGTCCTTTCCTGTAGCTTGCAGTGGTTTTTGGATGCATAGAAAATTTCGATGTTGGTCACGCCATGACCTTTTCTGACCTTTTCAACAGGCCAAACTTTTCATCTTTAAAAACTGAAAGTTCGGTTCAATGTTTTCTTGTAGTGCCACGATCGGGTCAAACTTTTGATGGTTTCTGGCGCGTTGAAAATGGCTGTCATTAATGGTGGTCACCATAAGACCTTTGCTGTAGTGCCCCTACCAGCCCAGTCATTTAATTTTTATAAATGTAATAACTCAAAAAGCTTTAATGGGAATCCTGTCAATGCTGCTGTCAGCATTCCTACTATGTAGAGGAGGAATTTTATTTAATTTTATGGCTCTATTACTTTTACTGTTGCTCTAGCGTTAGGTGAAACTACATTTCCAAATGCAATAAATCAAACTGTCTTAATGGGGAACAGATCAACTCTCCTCTGAACGCCTTGCTGCATAGAGCCAGGGTTCCACCGAATTATTTTGGTAGAGCACCCTTTGGACTGGTCTGTTACCTGTTCGGACTCGTACCTAAACCCTGGATCTGCTTTGCGTCTCCACTGCAAACAGAGCTGTTTAATGTAAGTGGAGTTGTTACCAGATGGTAATAGTCGTGACAGCCACGTAAGTGGCATGTTTGTGTTCACTTATTCCTTGTCTAGCAAGACTGGGGATTCTCTATTGACCAATTAACAGAATGCATTGTTTCTACCTTCACCCTTTAAAATCGGATCAGTGAGCTACGTACCTCAGCAGATAAAAAACAGATTGAAATGATTCTTTTTCTGCAACTTTTGACAGAGGAAATGCAAAAATATCCATTATCATGTGTTACAAACCAAACTAAAATGCACTGCTTGGGGTAAATGAGGCATAAAAGAGCAATCCTATTGTTGTTGTTGTACACTATGGCCCGTATTCAGAAACGACACTCACACTCACCCTGGACTCACCATATAGAGAATGCGATTGAAATGTAACTGGAGTGTGAGAGAGAGATAGACCGACCACAAACCGAGAGAGCGTCCCACTCCTCGCCAGGTGATATTCAAAAACGGCGCTCGAGCATAACTGACAGTAGTGGGCACTGGGTAAAACAGACGGTGCGTCGGCTGCTGTAAAGGGACGCTCAATCGTCACCCTTCAGTGCTGAATGATCTGTACCTGTCGTGGTTAACCTTTCTGGATTAGAACATTTCTAGACTAATTGGTAAAACGACAATGAAATGTATTTTCATAACGGTGTTAAACATTGCTTCACAAAACTGAGGCATTTCTTTCGGAAATAAATGACGGCGTGAATATCAGTATGTCTTCAAAAATTCTGTGGTTGAGTGGCTCGCAAAAGGTGCAGGACAGCCCGCGAGGCTCACGAAACAACAAGCTGTGAAACGTGCCGGACATTTCCTTCTACATTCAGCAATCAAGAATGTAGAAAAGAACGGATTCTCGTGACTTTCAGCTACATGAGCCTCGCAGACCAATCCACACGCGCCCCACGAGCCAGCTGAGCGCAGAATTTTCCAACCCATCAGTAAAGAAAAGTGCGAGAAATCCGAGTGCCTGAGAGTTGGCAGATATGCGTCATTAATGAAAACTGGCCACACCTGATAATGTTCAGTTGATTGTAATTGTAAGCCGTCTGGCCTGACAAGCACGTTATCTCAAAATATAAGTTAAATAATTTCTCAACACAGGTGTCCTATTACCTTCGCCAAGGAGGTTATGTTTTTGCCCAGGTTTGTTTGTTTGTCTGTCTGTTTGTTTGTTTGTCTGTTGGTTTCCAAAATAACTCAAAAAGTTATGGACAGATTTTAAAGAAATTTTCAGAGAAGGTGGGTATTAAGTCAAGGAACAGGTGATTACATTTTGGCATATCTAGGCCAAAGTACTGCTGAGATATACGCCAAAGTTCAAGATTTCAAGTCTTTCCAATTTGCCAGAGTTCCAATCGCTGTGCTTTTGGGTTTTGCTGCCCCGTGGCGGAGGTCTGCGCTCTCTGAGTGCTTTATTTATCTATTTATTTAGCCTATTTATCTATTCAGACTATTTATTCATTTTACAAATAAGAGCAACAACAGCATGACGTCTGCATCGCTGCATATGGTTTATTACTCATTTTGACAGCTGCACTCGTTCCTGCATGTTGTTTGCGGGTTTCAAATTTACGCACACCTGGTCAGACCTGGCGTGAAATTTTTGCGGGCCATTCGCTCACGTACAGATTGATAAATGCCGATCCTTGCGGGAGATTTGGTCAACGCCCATTTTTTTGATTCAGGCACATTTGATAAATGAGGGCCAGTGTGTGTAAACACAAAATGCAGCTTTTAAGTGATCATTTAATTTATAGAAGGAATTTATAGAATTAAAAACTTAATCAAAACCTACTGTATATCACTCATATAAAAAAAAAAAAAAATCCCCCCCCCCCTAAATCTAATAGGCCTAAGTGGTTGGGCCGCAATAGCTGCAATCAAACATTTTTGATGACTGGTAGTGAGACTTTTACATTGCTGTGAAAGAATTTTAGCATGCACTTTCTTGAAGAATTGTTTTAATTCAGCCACAAATGAGGGTGTTTGAACATGAACTGCCTGTTTAAGGTCATGCCACAGCATCTCAATTGAATTTTATTCAGGACTTTGGCTAGTCACTCCACCCTTTCGAGCCCTTCAGAGGTGGACTTGCTTATGTACTTCAGATAATTGTCATTCTGCATCACCCAACCGCACTTGAGCATCAGGTCACAAAGTGATGGCTGATATGATCCCACAGGATTTTCCAGAAGAGAGCAGAATTTGTACAGTGCGTGGCGGCCATAACAAAGATACCTAAAGGAGGTGATTTAAAGTAACTTTTATCACAGCAAATGATTGAAAACCAATCAAGACTAATTTCTAGTTTAAGGGCATGTTTAACGCCCTCCCTGATTTTTGTCCTGCACCCGCCATTGATTGTCTAATATAAAAAGTAGTTTGATGGACTAAAACATTTAAGCAGGGAAAATGTGCAAAAATAGAAGAAATTAGGAGGGGGGAAAATATGTTTTCACAACACCGTATACCCTTGCCTGTAGCACTACCACCTAGCCAAATTACGAATCTTACCTATGAGGAGAATGCTACAGTTTGACATTATTCATCTAGTTTTCAGCAGCACATGCAGAACACAATGCGCTATCGTAGGTTGATCATTTTGTCATAGCTCGCATTCGCCCCAGGGTAACTCAGTCACTGAGACCCTGGAGTGCTTGAGGCAGACTCATGAAACATGGTGAAAAATATAAGGCAGTTGCCCCCAGTCAGAGCACCAAATTCCAGTTCTGAGGGCTGCTGGAGACAACCTAGCCAGAGGAATAAAAGAAGAAGAAGAAGAGGAAAGCTGCTTTCACTCAGGACGCCAAACAAATTTTTTGCAAAACGCGTGTATTCAGATCTTGGCATTGACTTTGAATGTAATCTGTCATGCAAAAAATTTGTTTTGCGTCCGGGTTGATAGCAGCTGAAGAAGAGGAGGCAGTAGCAGAAACAACAACAACAACAACAACAACTTAATGGGGTTCATACACAGCTTCAAAAAATAAATAAATGAGTAGACACTTCGCACATCTATTTCTAACGACAGGTGTGTCGGACTAGGATAAACAGTTCAAAGGAAAACAAAACAAAGGAGTCCTGTACATTGCCTAACTTGCAAATAGCAAAAGTTTTGTTGTGACATTTCGGTACTTAAACCTTCATCAGACAAATACAAAACACAGAGAAAGAAGTCATCTTAAATAGGGTGTGGTAGAGAGTCTTTTTGGGTGTTTTTCAGGAAATAATAGGTGCCACGTCATTCCTTAAAACTATGGGATGGGTTAGCGCGTATAAATACGGGTGACAGGTCGAGACTTTCCAAAAATAAATAAATAAAATAAGACAAATAAAATGAAAATTACACTACATCATTAACTGTGTGCCTCTGACTGTGATGTCATATTCCTAGGAATGGTACAGTTTTGAGGTAATTAAGATTAATTTTCTGCAATGAAGTGAATGTAATACTGATTGAATTGAAATTTTAATTAGAATCAGCAAGTGTCTCTTAGTTTTGTGTGTGAAAAACATTTTTTTGTTCTCCTGCTATGTAATACAAATGCTGAATTTGCAGTTTTATTCTCAAAAAAATTAAGAAATAAAAGCATTGGGAAAATTTCCCTATGGAAGAGGTTACATGTGCCTTTAATAGGGATAGAGTTTACCACTGAACATTTTACTGTGTATACCGTAGTAGTGACATTTTTTGGATAGATTCCCAAGTGAAACTGGCATTAACCTGCCCTCGTTCCCAGATGTTATGTGCGTTCGATTTGAGATGTCCCACCAACCTGCTTCATGATGGGGCCACCTTTTCAAATCAGCTGCAAATTGAGCCAGACACCTCAGAGACCAGCTAAAGCACTAGTGAGTCTAGCCACTGTCCGTTTCCTCCAACTGCGCTAATATTTGAGAGTCTGTAGTCCCCATTGTGAGAGCGAGACCTTTGAGCTGCAGAGATGTGTTTATGCAATTTTTATCAAAGGGCCTTTCATCTCCATGAAGTGAATTATTAACACATTCCATTGAAGAGGTGGGGGTGGATGCCGGCCGAGCCTCTTTTTTTTTAAGAAGAGCTAAAACTGAGCTACTTCTTTTTTTTCAACAGTCAGTGGCTGTCTGCCAAGTGCCTTCGTCCCACTGAAACACTGTAGGCCAGTTGTTTGTCTGTGCTACCCTGTGGGCAGCCTCTTTTGTGCCTTGGAATTTTAAATTGGAAAGTCAGTTGTGTGGGAGACAACTTGTCTTGCAGGCCCAGACAGACTAGGTGTGCCATGGGGATAGAGGGAGGTGGGCTCAGTAAACCTGTGAGACCCCCAGCTCTCCCACATATGACATCTCCCCATTCAGTCCTCCATTCAGGAGATATCCACTGTAACCTCAGACCTGCGTCTCTTTCACACAGCGGAGTCACCCCACACACTGGGACTCTCTTCACCATGATAGAACCCCTCTTGTTTCTTTAAACATTTTTCCCTCTCTCTCTCTCTCTCTCTGTCGTGCTGTAAAGCCATGGTCAAAGACATTGTTGCCATGATAAGGAGTGAAGGGTGTGGTGATAAGTTGATGGACGGGGGTGAAAGGGAAAAAGGAAATGTTGATTTTATGAGTGCACCGCAGGAGTGCTGTCCAATTCCTCAAAGGAGGTTGAATGAGGCAAGTTCACGATAAATTTTCTGAGGTCGACCAGTGAAAGAGGGAAAGAGCATCATCATGACCATGGCAATCATCTCTGGGGACAGAGAGAGGGGGAGAGGGACAGAGACATGTTGCAAAATATTTTTTCTATAATGTTTGTTCTGCACTATTTTCCGCCTTTAGTCCCTGCTATGGCACATCTTAACCGTTCCTCACCTTGGCAAAACACTATTACAGCATTACAGTGATTAACTTCACGTTCCAACTTAATGCCCTGACCACCACCATAGACTCACGTCTAAATATTGGAGTTGAATTAGAAGGATTTCAGCTAGTGGCCAACAAAGGACAGGCTCTGTTAACTCTGGACATGGTTTTTTTGTCCTTCAGGGAGACCGACAGAAAGCTTCACAGTATTTTGAAACTCAGACCAAAAAGTAATTTGGCATTACATTGCGTAAGATGAGCAATTTCCCAGGAAAACCCAAACACTGCATGCAGATCCTTCGAGGCCCTGGTTTTGGCCTGTGTTCTCACAGTGCTGAGTCATCATTAGTTGGGCCCAGTGTCTGATCATTGTTTTGACTTTAAATAAATGGTATTATTATTTGGGGTGGCTTTGGGACTTGCCTTATAATGGCTCCTTTTCACACCCCAGGTCAGAATTCACATGCTGTTCGCAATCCTGCAAGTCCTGCTTTCTGACAACAACAGTAGCAGTAACAATAATGGCACCACTACAATCGCCACCAGCACCACCATCATCATCATCAATTGTTGTCCGCGTCATCATTGCGGTCTCCTGTGCCACCACTATCATTATCATCATCGTTGTCATTATCATAACCACCATCCATCTCATCATCATCATCAATATTGCTGTAATTATCATAACCATCATCCACGTCGTCATCATCATCCACAATGTTTTTATTTCAACGATCGTCCAAGTTATCATCAACATAAACATCACCATTGTTGTCGATGTCATCATCGCTGTCTCCCTCACCACCATCATCATCATCATCATCATCACAATCACACCTGGAGCAGCAGCGGCAGTGATGAAGAGACCAGGCCACAGCGAGATAACACTGTCAGCTGCAGAGAGCCCTGAAAAAACACGCTTCTCCAGCCTTAAATGTCACTAGTATCCTGCCCAGCATGAGCAGTGCCACATACCAGAGAGAGTTCACCCCACCAGCAGGTACACTGACTCACACACTAGCCTGTGCCCAGAGGATAGTTGTGTCAATGACTGTCACTGAAAAGCTAGAAATCAACAAGAAGATAGTTTAGTTAAAAAGATAAGTGTTTTAGTCCTACAACAGGATTTCTGTCAAGTAGGAAAAAAATGTGTTAGTTTCAATTAACTGTCTGCTTGACGACGGGAATTTTTTTTTGCTAAATTTGAAAATCTTGAAATCACTCAAATTGCTTCACCTCGTTAGTGATATGTTTCATTTTAAGTTGCCTCTAGCACTGTCTGGGTCAAGATAATCCACAAAGTTTTGGGGTGTGATTTTTCTGAGGGAAATAACTGTAAAATGCCTAAAAGTGGTAAAATATTGGCCATTAATAACTAGAAAGCTGCTTTCACCCCTTGTCAGATCCTGGTGTTGTGGGATGTCAGCAAGCTGACTTGGCCAGTTGCTGTGCCTCAGGCATGCAGGCTGTGTTTCTGGGTTCACTGTCTTCACCGCTCTCACAATCTTGCACTAAATGTTGTTAATCCAGTTGGTTATGATTTATATTAATGGCCAGAATCAGCAGAATTTTAATCGAGAGTTTTGGTACCGTAGACGAGTTTTGATGCGAAAAAACCTTTGCAACATGGCACCTCCTGCACAAAAATTCAGCTGGGCCAATGTATTTCTTGTAGGCTCAATTTGGATTACTGTGCTTCTCATAATTGCTGTGATCTACTTTATATTTAATTTTTTTTTAAATGAGAAAACACAATCTATTCAAATAGAAATGCTCTGTAGGTACACTCACAAGTAACTATAAAATCAAAGTACTTGTTGAGATTGCCTTTGTTTTATGGCTGCACTGCACTGTGGGAACTTGCAGTTAATTTATCTGGTGACATTGCTTATCATCATTAGATTCATATGCATGTGCTAAGAAATTTAGCAATGAGATTTTGTTTTATTCAAGTTGTGGTTTATTTAAAATAGCCATAGTATGCATCCAAAGCAAAGCAATACTTTACTTCATGATTGTAATCTGAACTCCTGTTGAAACCCTCTTTTAGTAACTGCGTTTGAGAGAGGGCGTTTTCTGCGCCTGAGTGCAGTGAGGGTTTTGGCAGTAGTTGGGGTCAGGTGGGGGTGTTATTAAGTCCCATGGGAAGACTGCACTCCACGGGCCAGTGAATTCCTCGGTGGGCCCTCCTCTTGAGCCCTCTGCACCCCTGCAACCCCTCTCGCTCCCTCCACTTTGTTCATTCAGCCAGAGACACAGCCGAGGTTCAAGTTAATGGAATTACTGAAGATTTGGCCAAGACTGAAGTTCCACTTGGTAAATCAATCAAGGGATCGCTTCTTGTGTTCTTTTGTTGACCGCTCTCTGTCCCTCTCAGAAAAGCTTTAATCCCTCGCCACCAGGCCACTCACCTGTACACCAGTTCCCCTTTAATTGGTTGACTGTTAGAGATTGAGGGATTGTATTCTACTCTGAAGGAGTTTTGCATCTGATTGACCACCCCCCCCCCCCCCCGTTCCCCCACCACCACCCCAAACAACTGCTTCAGTGGATATGCTGAGTCTGCTTCAGTCTGCTTTTAGTGAAATACACACTCTCAGAACAGAAGTATTAAAAAGCACTTTTTTAAACACACCAGTCTGGCTACTGACTTTTGCACTTTGGTCTGCATTAAGTCAACCTATGCAACATATTAATTGAACTGTATATTTGACACACTTTTAAGCAATGCTATCGTTGCACAAAAAGTTTTTTTGGATATGAAGACATCCATTCTGGCAGTGCCCAGTGATTAGATCATCTTGAGCATTAAAAAACTATTTTTACCAAACAAAAGCTGTTATTCTGAAAGGCGTGTTTTGAAGTTTTTTTTTTTTTTTTTTTTTTTTACATAAGTTGGCCAGCAAAAAATGAGTTTGACTGCTTTTATTATTAGTAATCATATGCCGTATATAACTGAACTCTATATTAAATAGGACTAGTTCTTGTTTCCATTGACATTGACGTCATATTCAGACATGCGCATTAGAGTGGTTGGCAAGAACAGGTGTAAATTAATCCAACAAAAGGGGGAAGTGTGGCACCCTGCAGTCGCGGAATCGATTTGGCGGTCTCTGAATATGTACAAAACCTTGACAGTACCGCAAAGACAAGATATTTCTCTAAGCTTAAGTACAAGGAAGATTTGTACAGGCTTTCGGATCCTTACGAGCGAAAAGGTTGGAGGAACGACCCTTCTTTGGGTCTGGTTCGGTTGGATCATCACTTGATATTCCCTCATCGAACATAAATTCTACATTGATCATCGTTGAGCAGTGAAAGTAATACACAGTAGAACGTTTACCGGAGCGATTTTATAAGGGGGGCGCCAATATATTTTGGGGGGTTTTATTCGTGATAAGGGGGTAAGAATTTATCATTATGTTTGATATCGCAAATGCATATACTAGCCAGCTGGTGTGTCATCAGTAACAAGGCTGCCGCCATTTCAGCTGAAATAGACATTAAACTCTAAATTTCCTTGACTGGATGTACGCAAGTTGTTTTTACAAGCTCGAATGTTTCTCTGGGTACCCAAAAAATCAAGATAATCCAAAAGTACTGACCTCAGTCCATCCTGATGACGGTTGAAAATGGAATTCTTTTCAGTACTAATATCCGAACTGTCACTTACTCGCTATTGGAAAGTATAAGGAACCGATCGAATTACCCAACACAAAAAGGAAGATCATTCCCTAGCTATGACCGAATAATAAAATGCGGGAACTTAGCAAAATCTCATGTTCGAAATGATGGAAAATAACTGATTTACCCGACAGAAAGTGAATAGTTCAAACACGCGAGTGGGTCAACGGCACCCAGTTCTTTTGTCAAATTGAATTGATCCAAGCGGATTTTTTAGGTTCTTGTTCAGAAATACAGAAGAAACGTATTCCTGAGCCCCTAACAAATCGGTTTGTGCAGTTAATTGCTGAAAGTAATTGGTATTATTACAGAAAGAAGAAGACAACAGTACTTTGCCTATGAAATCGATTGTAATGTTAAGGCTTTTTGCCAACCACACTAGTCAACAAACCCATGTGAACAGGTTTGTGACATCACGAGAACTACTGCTACAAACTGATGATAGAAGTGACCGCCAAAATGTATGAATGAAATATTTCATGAAAACACAAAATTCATCTTTATTTCCTGGCCATGGGCAGAGATGACTGTCTAGGGTTGGAGTTGGGGGAGGGGCATGCTGATGCAGTCTGGAGAGGGCAGGGGTAGTAAATGGGATTTGAGATTGTGATCATGGGATGTGGAAGATTGTGGTTATGATGATGAACCATTTTTACCTTTGACCCTGACATGGTTCAACAGTTCAGACAGCTAGAATGTTCAAATTTAATGACAGTGTTGCACAGACATGATAAAACTCATTACTTTGACGAGATTGAAAGCTGTAACATTTCATTTACTGCTTTATCAATGTTAAGGAGTAAACACATGGGCAGTGGATGTGTCTTAAAAGCAGTTTCTGACATAGTATAACCAAATTGCGAACAAAAAAATGTAAAAAAACAAATGCCTGACCTTTGCAGTGTTGCGGTTTTCTACATTGGTCATCCATTCTACCAGCACCTGTGTCCATGCATTACATATATAGACACATTTCCAATACATTCTCAATTTATACAGATAAATATTTTGAAGGATCTCAAACACAGACCAAGACATTGAGAATAACTATTGTATGGCTCTGTTCTATTAAGCTGTCAATCAAGATGAGCAATCAAGCTACAACATTTTTTTAAAGAAATTACCATTAATTGCTCCATATGAATAAAAATAGGGTATGAACTATAACACTTCAATACAATATTTTGTGCAATTCATAAAAAGATATAATATTTGAATGTTTGCTGTAAGCCCCAGAAATTGTGTGACGCATGCAACGTCAAGTACTGAATATAAATGCTAAGCTAGAAGGATCATGAGAAAGGACATATAAATTGACCATGCCAAGCATTTTCCAGATATACTCTGCAGTGAGCCGTTCCTGAGTCTAAAGTGTGTAGAGAGTGGGATTTAAGGTATAGTAGTGGAGAGGGGATGTTGCAGGGAGGAAAATTAAAAAAAAATATTCCCAAACAAAAATGCCTTATTTGGCCGCCCCAGTCAGTAAGTTGAATGTAGTCATTTTTACTATCAGCTTCAAAAGGTTGCATAGAAATACAGTTGACAACACCAGTCTCCATTTTTCTAAGATGGGCACCCTCTGGCAATCTAAAGGGTAATTATCTCACAAATGCAGCTGTACCCAGGCCTTTCTGCATTCTCCAGGAAGACAAAGCAGAATCTGATGTACGCTCGTTTTACATGACCTGACCTAAAGCTGCCATTTTTTGTGATTTGTGTGCCAGAGAAAGCCAGAAGAAAAAAAGGAGGGGGTGGGGGTGGGAGTGTGGGTTAGGCGTGGAGGAGAAAGAAAGGAGTGCACAAAAGGGGGCTTTGAAAAGGGGCCCTCTTTCCCCCCTGCAGTAAACTTTGCCGGCCACGAGGTGATTTGCAGCCATCAGAGAGGTAGACAAAGGCAGCCAAACAGGAGGACAAAGCGTTCCAGCAACAGAGATCATTCCAACACTGGAGGGCATCTGAATGCAGAAATGAGGAGGAAACAGCCGCAATGTACTGGGCTCCAGCTTTAACCTCCATCTCATCCTAACCAGAGGCCAAAACGTCCTCTATAATTAGCTACTATTTTGTGAGAGGTGGAGAGGTGTGCCGTGTTTAAAATCCAAAACAGTGATAGTGGTTCTTCATTGTAAGTGACCCCATTGAGTCTTCATGGTTAAAGCTAGTAATGGTATTTTGTTGAGCCAGAGCTAACTCTACATATACTCTCCATGAGGACAACACGCCCCTTCTTGGCATGGTTTTGCATTTTGCTTTCCTTCTTGGGAACTGCTATCTCCAAATAGCTTGCTCTCATCAATGAGGGTCACAGTGTATGAGGAGACCTTCACCCAGATATGTCCTATAAAGAGTGCTTGATGACCCAGTTAAGTACAGAGGGCACAACTGAACATTTGAAGAAAGGCAATCACACATGCATATACAATCACATACACGAAAAGCTCATGCACAAGTACATGCACGCAATTTGTTGTTTTCCTTCAACCTCAAGAACTGCTGCTAACCAAACAGAACACAAAGGTTCATCTTCCATTTGCCAAAAAACATCTGAATTACCCCCCAGTTCCATTTGGAACTTTTGGTGGGTATTGGTCCCATTACATCCGATGTAAAATGAATATAGCATTATTTAATTATCGTCCTGTGTTGCAGCCATCTTTGTACTCCCTCTCACACCTGTTCCTTAATGTTTATTGTTGTTTTGTGTATTGAAGTTCCTTGTTTGCGTCGTCCTTTTGCTGGATTGTTCTCTTCCATCCTTGGTGTTAACTACTTTGAATAACTAGTAACTATTTAATGGTAAATCTCCTCCCTAGAGTCTACAATCCTGGCAAGTGGCTTCTTCCAGTTTATCGTACACCCTAGGGCCTAGTTCCGTGGTATGCACCTACCTGCATGTCCTGGTAGATACTGCTTGCCATCCCCCTTTCTGACCTCAGACCAATACCTTTGATAATGCCGTGCCTGACTCCCCAGTTATGTTGTTTGCTCCCGCCTGCTCCTCATCAAGTTTCCTCTAAAGTGTTTTTGAGTAAAACCTTCTTCAGTTAATAATGAAGCCAATTCATCTTGATTTGTGATCTGCGAAAGGAGGTTTTTCTGAATTGCAAGACAACCTGTGTGTGTGTGGACAAGGCCTCACTCAAAAATTACTGAAATGACCAGAGTCAATGGGTGCAAGTGAATTATTTTAAATAGGAAGTCTTTTTTTCTTTTCCTCAGCACTCTCCATTGAACTCATTAGAAAACGTCGAAGGAAAGTAACAGGGATATTTTGATGTTACTTTGAGACGTTTGTGGAAAAATCAGATGTCCTTTCCTTCAGTACGTCGTGAACTTGAAGGCGATTGATAACACTGCCCCGCATCATTTCTGCTGAATAAAATCCAATACTGTTTTTTTACTAATTTTTGGGCGATGATTCTAAAATTATTTACCATTTTTCTTTAGCAAGTCATGTATTCTCACAATGAATGATGTGCATTTCATTACAGTGTCACTTTCGACAGCCACTTGTAAGGTTAAGAAGTCTTGTGTCATCCTTTAATCACTAGAAAGACCGCAACAAAGACATGATTTCTATCTTCTTCTGAGCCAGATGAGAACTATTTGTTAAATTTTCATCTCATTCCACATGTATGAATGATTCTAAAGACATTGTTTTATGCCTAATCCTGAATTCAATGCATGGTAATATGGCGACTGACAGAAGAAAATGTAAACATGATCCAATGTTTTCTGCCACGTTTCAGGATACCCAAACAGCAACAGAAGCTACAGAAGCTATGATAAGGAAAATATTCATTCTTATTTAGTGAAAAAAAAAAAAACTGTACGCGATAGAAATATTATTTCCTTGCATTTTTTTTAACTCAGCATCTTCCAATTAGGTATAAGAAGCCTTTTTGGGAAATCAGCAGAAAATTTTTTCAACATGCAGGACTGTGGAATGTCACAACTGATTCGAAGAAGACTACGATGAATGACTTATCCAGTTGCTACAACTGCAAACAATGGTGATGCACTTCACGCAAGGTTGGTCACCCACTGACAATATTTTGTGCATTTCAAATGAAAACTATGACAAAAGAGGCTGCAAAGTATTGAGCAACTGAAATCCTACAAAAAACATGAATGGGAAAACATTTTGCTTTCAAAACTGCAGCAGTTGGTCTCCTTCGTTTCCAAATGCTTACAGAGTGCAGATTAGAGAAGACGTGATGCAATACAGTGGTAAACATGCTCCTATGCCAACTTTTTTTGAAATGTGTTGCAGGCATCAAATTCAAAATGAGCACATATTTTCCAAAAAACAACAAAATATTCAGTTTCACCCTATTGTCTTCATACTATTTTCAAATAAATATAAAGTTCAAATGATTTGAAAATCTTTACATTCTGTTTTTATTTCCATTTTACAGTGTCCCAACTTTTTTGGAAATAGGGTCACGCAATGCTTATTGTCATTGTTGTGACTATTATCCCTTACCTCTTTTCTGCATTCTGAGCAAGATTAAACATTTAAAGATTTGAGTTCATTAAAATAGCTTTCAAGAACCTCAACCTTTTTATTCAACTCCCTCTTGACCTACATATGTTGTGAAACTCAAAGCCAGGAAAAAAATGTAACTTGAATTTTATTTTCATCACCCCTCTTGAGGTGGTTTTGTTTTCTTATTTTAATATTCTCCAGCAGTGGTGGCTTGCCTCACAGCTGGACAAATAAAAGTTTTTTTTGTGGGCTGTGGGAACTGAAATTTTGCCATTATCCCCCAGAAGCCTGTAAAAGCAGAGTAGGTGTTGAGTTTCAAGTTGAAGGGCAGCTCCAGGGTTTTCATTTTAGTATAAAAGCACCGCTCGCACAAACATGTCAGTCTCGCAGCTGCAGAGGCTGTAGCACTGTGGCTTTTTTTTTTTAGGAAAGTGTGCGACATGATCGTAAATGATGACTGAATGAACAGGTGGTAACTTCTCTTCTCATCATCTGAGCACCTCTGTAATTGCTATTTGGACAAGAGCTCCTCAGAGAACAATCCAAAATACAGAGTTGGTGGAAAGAGAATCAAAAGTGTCCGAATAATCTTGATATATTCGGGTGTTGAATGTTGAGCGCACGTACGTTGTGTGTACAAACAAGTTTGTCAGTGTGCAATTGCAGAGGTTAGTAGAGTCATAGGGTCAGAAAGTATCAAAAGTAACATCAGATGCACCTTCATCATGGCAACTTGTTTGGGCATGTTGCCAGAAAAAAGTCTTTACTGTATCCATCAAATACCAGCAGCCATTAATTGAAAACCTAACAGCCACTGCCAGGACGCTGAAAATGGGCCTCGCTTGAACCTTCCAGCTGGAAAAATGGTCCGATGCACAACTCAAAATCTGCACAAAAATTGTCAGTATTGCCAATAATTGCCAATAATTCCAGAGGCCACTGTATTGTGTTATTTGGGATTCTTACTTGCTATGCTTCTTAAAAACAGACACCAGTGAAATCTTGTTTTAGAAATGTAACATATTGCGTGAATATAATAGGGAACAAAATGCTGGCAGAGTGAGTGACTAGAAAAGGAAGGGGGGAGGTCATTATCTTTGTTTTTGCCAAAATGAAAGTTTATCATTTAGGCTGGAGCTTTCTCAGTGCAGATTGAGAAAGCCCTGTCTGCATGGTGCATGGGAACATATTTAATATCTGTCCATTATCTAACCCCCTCTTCCCTGGTCAGGGCTGGACCCTATCCCAGCATGCAATAGGCCGGAACAAACCCTGTACAGTTGGCCAATCCTTTACTCTCCTCTGTTCTTGTTGTCGCAATTCATAGCACAGTGCAGTAATTGTTTTGTGCAGAGTCTCGGTGTGTGTGTCTGCATGTGTGTCAGTTTATGAGTGAGAGCAGATTTACTGCGTGCGCGCACACACACACACACACACACACACACACACACACACATGCACACGCACACACAAGCACACTTACACACTAACACTCCAACATAGCCTATTTGATTGCTATGCCTTATGCCAGATGTATGTCTGCTGCTCTGAAATATGAATACACTTTGTAATAATCCATTTACTAGATCATTTAATATTTTTGCATGACTCCAGTCACTAATCACACAAAAGTGATTTTGCAAAGTTAATGTCAGGCAGATTTTAACAGACAATTTATATTCTACGCATGGGACAAAATGTCTAGCAGCCATCGAGACAACTTGCCTGGCATAGCTAAATCTCATGGTTAGCTTGGCAGATCTGCAACAAAATTCATATAATGCTTCATTTCCACCACTATTCAATGCAAAAATATTATTTATTTTCTAAATACTTGTATATAACTAAGTTTTATTGCATGAAATACAAGTAGTAAGTGTGATGTTTTACTTTTGAAATTGGAAAATAAGAAAACTCAGCTGACCTCTGATTGTGACTTTTTCCACACAGGAGGAAATGGCTGACCTCAGAACCCAATGTCACAAATAATATCTATTCAGGTTTGAGAGGGTGATTCTGGTGTTGGAGACATGAACACTGTGACCACTTAC
This sequence comes from Gymnothorax reevesii, assembly GCA_029721435.1. Taxonomy (NCBI): domain Eukaryota; kingdom Metazoa; phylum Chordata; class Actinopteri; order Anguilliformes; family Muraenidae; genus Gymnothorax; species Gymnothorax reevesii. The sequence continues at coordinate 55,131,272 of CM056583.1, read as the reverse complement.
ACATGTGAGAACTTACCTCACACTCCCCTGCTGTGCACAGAATTAAATAGTTACATGAAAAAGTTGTGTTCCTTGCTGCAAACATTATGCCAATTATTTGTGTCTTCATTTATAAAAACTGATGTACTCGGTCACCTCAGTAAACAAATTACTTTTTGCTAAAACACTGCATCAAACCATCAATATTATAGTACCTGATTATTTTTGCCGGAGATGGTGAAATGTCCGGCTTTTGGTGACTTCCTCTAACTTTCCCTTTTTTCCTGGCTCTTCTAATGTGTTTGGATCTGGGATCTGGTTCTTGGTGGGCCATTTCCTGTGGGATTACAGCATTGGGTCACTGCAGTCCCTAGGAGATTAATTTCCTTGGAAATCTGGGCCAGACTTGTCATTTGAACTCAGAGGAGGGGACAGCACAAGGGAGGCTGTGCTACTGGGCACAGAGGAAGCAAACACATCCGCATATTTTTACACATTCAGACAGAGTTCTGTAATGTGTTGGGCAAAAAACAATGGTATACGTACCTTACTCCACACTTTTAGATTTGAAATCATTCATTTCACGTGTGGTTCAAACAGAGATTTCAGCTTCTATCAAAAGTTATTTTAGTACAATTTGGTTTCACGATGCATAGTGGAAAGTATACCGAGACATTCTGAGTTCAGGATGCCATAATCCTTTGAATACAAACATAAAACCGTTGAGGGCAGCCAAATCAAGGAAAAAAAAAAAACACCATGGTGCTCGCTATACACGTGCTTACCCATATGCATTAATGCCCTCATAATGTTTATGGTAATTTTTCTAGACATTTTCCTGAATTATTCCCTTGCTCTCATTAGGTGCTTGAAACCAGCTTCTGTCATGTCTGATGATTGTGAAGCACATTATCATTATTGACAGTCCCCTAATATTATTTGATATATGGACATTATATCTGAAATGTATAAGATAATTAGCAATGTTTTTTGGTCTTCTGTATTGCCATCATTCTGATGAAATTCTTTCATAGAAATTAAATTTTTGCTCTCAGAGATAAATGCAAATATGTACAATTATACATTAGTGGGTACATTTAAAGAGATGAACATTGCAAAGCAAATATGATCAAAAGCACTCAGAGAGCGCAACAGTCTCAAACATGTCTAGGAATCTACAAGCAGTGTCATTTGTACGACCACACAAGTAAATAAAAAATTCCTACATTCTGAATTTGATGCGAATCATTCCCAAAATGAAATCATTCCTTAATTGGGCCAAGGCACACCTCTGGTTAAAATTTCATAATAGTCTGTCCATAATATTTTCCATAATGCTGCTACCAAACAAACAAACAAACATACTTATCCAAAATATAAAAGTAAAACATGTCGTCCTTGGTAGAGGGGATGAAATGTATTCCATGTGGTAAAAATTATACTCTCTATTACATGCAGGTTTGCATAATTATTCAGTAATATTGCCAAAATGTAACCCTTTCATACATGGAGGTCACTACAGTGTACAGCTGTTTAAAAGTGTTTTTCTCTATATGAGCCTGGAATTTTGGGTATTAGTAAAATTTAGTAAAATTCATATTAGTAAAAAAATTCTGACCAAGTTTATCATAATTCATGCATGAGAGGGTTAACTTGGGACATTTTTCACAACTGTCTGACTTGAAAAAGAACATTGTTATTGGTGAATGTTTTGAGAGGTGGAGGTAAATAAGATGTCCTCAATTCCAAAATGACGACTGAGCGCGATCAAAAGGCGAGGTGTTACGCAGTGGTGAACTTACAACTGTCTCATATGTTGCTGACACTTTTCAAATTAGTAACTATTTTCAAAAAGAATTAAGTTTTATGAGTTAAAACATTTCTTATTTTGTCTTTTTGCTGTTTTCAATTGAATATATACTACTCAAAAGAAGTCAAGGGTTAAAAATATTTTTGAAAATAAAAATAAGCTAACAAACTAAAGTGATGACAGCAAATGACAAAACTATTCTTGGATGGCTGAAGAACTGAAAACAGAAAAAAAAAACATTGATTAAACAGCAGCTTATTGCCCTGGCGAAAAAAGTTGTGCACCCCCTACAATAATGTTCACACAAGACGCAAAACCTTCAGTAACTGGTGTAGCCGTCGTTAGCATTTCACGCATTCTTGACAATGTTGGCACATGCTGTTTATAAGGAGTTGGAAATAACGTTCAGGGATAGCTTGCCAATCTGCAACTAATCGCGGAGCTAGTTACCGGAGGTTGGTGGGAGGGACGTGATGTGATTGAACTCACCGCCTATGTTCATCCCACGCATGCTCAATGGGTGACAAGTTGGGTGAATATCCAGACCAATCCATGTGCTGAACATTCTCCTGCTCCAGGAAATCAGACAAAGCTGAGGGCTTAAATACTTGTCTCATGGGCATTAGAGAATAACCATGAAACGAGAAGCAGCTGGGGGAGTAAAAAACTTGCAGATCATTACAGCACTATTTTCAATTCAATACAAAATTTAAATGATTTACAAAATATTGCATTCTGTTTTTATTAACATTTTACATTTACATTTACATTTACATTTTACGGCATCCCAACTTTTATGGAAATGGGTTTTTATTACTAATTATATAATTTAAACACATACAGGATGGTAAAATTTCAGAAATCAATTGACATTTCTGCAAAACAATAAATATGAATCAGGGATGAAGGCATATTGTCCAGATGCATGTACTACGGTTATTTCAGATGCAAGCGCACAGCATAAGGGCCTAATTTTGAGCTCTTTTTGAATACCTGAATGGCACCGTACAGTAAATCAAGTTAAGCTCCACTTCAGACTGAAAAATGACTAAACCCATAATGAATACAGATGGAAATGGGATTAGAATAGAAAGAAAGATTAATCCTTTAAAAAGCTCTGCTTATTCTGTAAAGGAAGAAAAAACCAGTGTGGATCGCATGACTACAGTGTTTTCTGAGCCACGGACAGAACTAATGCCAATTCCCTCAAGAACAATTAATCGGATTTAAACCATCCTCCCTGACCCCCTGCTCTCAAACGACCCCCTCCCCAGACATACCCCCACAGACTGACTGCTATGTTATTTGTTGTCTGTGGTCCATACAATTTATCTCTGTGTTAATCTCATCCAAGATGATCGGAGGTAACTTTAACAACGACCGGGTGGTTTTTTGGGGGTTATAAGGAGTTAGGAACAGGACCTATGCAAAAAAAATCTATCTCTATTCTTTTTTTTTACAGCTTGCATAATGGAGCTTTTATCACTTTTTTGCTGAGTGTGAGAAAAATTAGCACAAAAAGATATTTTTGAAATCAAAAGCATTAGGTTGTTTGAGCCCTTCCTTCTGGAAGTTCTTTCGATATATTCATAACATTTCCCATTGTTTGTACAAATGAAAAAACAGATGGCACTGTATAGTTCTTTAAAGGTCAACTTAGGACAACTTGGCTATTGGAGTTAAGGAGTCGACCTGTTTACGACTGCACAGTTTTCTCGGACTGCGTTAATTCAGTGATGTAGACTTAGATTCCATGAATCTCAATATATTTATGAAAAATCATCTCAGCAACTCCACCCAGTGCATGGACTTGCAAGCATCCAAAGTAAAAGCCCCATGAGCAATGGCACTCCTTGTGTTCCAGAATTCACCCTGGGCTCTGCAGTCATATAATACAGCAGGGTGTTCAATGCGGCTGTTTAGTCACAGTGCTGTGCACAGCACCACAACAATGGCTCACCAGTGATCCTCAGGTCATACAAACCACCCCCTCACTGCCTCCTAACATTGTTCTCCATTTCATATCAAATTTAAGAGGTTTCCATTTACATTGGAATATCACATATAATGAAGCTCAAAACATAGTGGCTTGTTCAAATAATAATATTTGGTTGTGAGCCTGTCTCACTAGTATCTCTTAAAATCAGACTTTATTTGAGAAGGTTCAGATGTTTGAGTTTAATTAGACCACCCATTCAAAGGAAATGGCTCATTTACTTCTTTCTGCAACGGTTTAGCAGAGCTGGAGAATTGCCAGGATTTTGCTTTTGCACAAAGCTTTGTTTTCATACATCAGCTAATTCTGGATTAAAGCAAGGGAAGACGTTATCTCCAGGATATGAAAAAATTAAGCACCAACCTCAGAGTATTGTAATAATGGACACCGTGTGGCATTTTGATGCCATATGTTGTATTATGATTGTTCTTTGACAAATGCTCAAATTGTTTAGGTGTTCTGGATGCAAAATTGATTCAACTTTGCCCTAGAAAATGCCAAGTCCTGAATTATTCTGAGTAACAAAAGCAGACTAATAATTAAGATTTATTTTAATAAATAAATAATAATAATAAATATAAAAATAATAATAATAAAAATTTATTTTTAATAAAAAAGAAATTATCTTTATCAACGTCCTTAAGGGAGCTTGTCAATATTCTGAACAGATTCAAATTTGAACAGGCATTCGAAAATGAACAAGTCTCCGTTCAAGTTCAGCTAAAAAATGAATGGCAGAGTGTTCAAAAATGAACAAGCATTCATTTTTGACCAGAGGGCATCAAAAAAAGAACGCAGCTGCCCTCTCTCATGTTACAAAATGAATCTGCTCGCCACTTTAATTTACACCAACATGCAACAATATTTCCTTCTTACAAGAAAAAAATTCCCCGTCTCCCATCCTGCAGAATTTAGAAGTATATTATAAGGCACATGCCTATTAAACGGAAGTTTTCACGTCAACAAAAAAATCCAACCAAATCTCCAGTTTCAACATTATGGGCTCTAATTTTTGGCGTAGCGCAGGGTGGCGCAGCGTGGCGTAGCGTGGCGCAGCGCACGCAGTGGAAATTTCTTCCGGTGCAGCCCGTGCAGTGGTAATTTTGAGCGGTGCAACACCCTGCGCAGCCACTTTGGCAATTTGGTAGACGGACGTGCACCGAGATGAATGTGGCGGCGTAGTAGGGGGAGGTGTCACATATTCATCAAGATGCAGTGACAATTTCGTAGAAAAGGTCTCCACTGGAGTTGCGCAGAAAGCTCGCCAGCTACAACCTAGTTTAATTTCTGTGCAGTGGTAATTTGGTAACACGTCACCGAAATCTCACAGGCAGGTGTCCAGAATGTCAGGCACATTTCAATGCGATAAATAATTACAGGAAGCACGAATTAATGTAACTATCTGAATAAGGACATAAGTTATAGTATCTATATCGATTGTCCTGATGTCAGATTAAGGGCGGTTGGCACGCGTGATGGAAACTTAACCTGGCTTAATCAACGTAGCTGAATCTGTGATGCAAACTAACGACTTCACATCTTTCTCAGCCAACCACAGACTGGATACAATACTTGCGTTCTATTGTCCGTAAAGCCGCTTGCACACTGGACACGAAACAAATTTTTTGCACGACTGATTAAAGACGCAATAGTCGGACAGGGTTTTAATAAAGCTCCGTGTCCGAAAGTCATAAAAGTTCTAATTTTTTAGAGTATTCCAGGAATTATTAGACGTGCAAACTTGGCCATGTTTGTCTTCGACCTGCACAAAATGTAAATTGATGGCTATCAACCTTTCTTGGTCTTTTTAGCCTATTTGTCTGTTTTCTTCAGTTGAAGATAGACAACAGTCTTTATTCGGTCTTTCTTTTGAAAATTAGTCAAATGGATCGAACAGATTCACGCTTTCTTTCCACAGCAGAGATAAAATAGTGCGTGAGCAAATCAATTCCATGACCATTGACAGTGTGAATAAATTATTGCATGCACGATCATGGCTGTCCGACACCAAATGCAAAATACTCCATGAAGCCAGCAAAAAGTAAAAGTATTGATATGAGAACACATTTATAACGAAATAAAGAATAAAAATATATCACCAACAAACGGAACATCCAAAAAAGATGACCCGCAAATAAACAAATCGCAGTGTTCATTGGATGTTCTGTTGTTAAAATGTTTCTTTTTATTCTTTATTTCGTTATCAATGTGTTCTAATCATCCTCTTTTTTTTTTTTTTGGCTGGCATTGTACATTGTCCCGAGCGAATGTCGATTCACTTTATTGAGCTGAGTTTAAAAAGAAACATTGATTAAGCAATATGAAATGGAATAATTAAACCTTGATGCACTGCCACTCCAGAATCAGCTGTGGTCATTTCATCTGAACCTGACCCAACAGCAGACCCTCACCACCAGCAGTCTGAAGATGTTTTTGATGGTGAGTGAGTGTGGCAGAAACTGGTTGTATTAGAGAACTGCTGTAGCTACCAGTGGCAATTACTTACGTATTAGTCAGTCTCTCAGCCATTTGAATCATATAATTAAATGGCGAAAGTGGTTGGATTTATTTATAAGTCTACTTAAGTCACTATCCATCCAGTTGAAAGAGCCAGGCCCATCTCCCCAAAGCAAGGCTACTTCAGATAGTGAAGGGAATAGTGAAGCAGATCATATCTGTAGGCTACAGCTACAACAACCAAAGAGAGGCGTAATAACCTTTCCAGACTTTCAATTGTAAGTCAGTTAAGCAGACAGTTGGACTTCAAAGACCTTAAGCTGTAAACAAACAAAATAACTTAAGCTCAAGTTGACATCAGGGAGGACTTAAAATTATAGATTTTGATATTTATTTTACAAGAAAGTATTTCATTGGGTTGTCAATATTACTTGCAAGAAATTCAAATAGTCAAGTTGCATAGCTACCTTTTGTGATTTCACTATAACAGCTCCACCCTGTGTTGTATCTTTAGCCAGTATACTTTGAGTTATTGTCTGCTGCACATCAGCGCTCCATGTTTTACAATAGAATACCCAGTACCCATTTGCTGAGTAGTTAATTGAACCTTTATTTCTGATCAGACTAGGTGTAATAATGTGGTTTCAGCCAGCCTCTTTTGTGAATACGTGCCACATCTAATAATTCAGAATTTGTATTATAATACTCTTGACTCTGTGTTGAGTGGATAATCGTCAAAAAAAAGAGGAAAAATTGGGTGTGTTGCATCTAGCACTGTCAAGAACACAGAGAAACAGAAAAATGAATAACAGCCATTGTCGTTAAAAAATGGCAATGAAAAGTCGGGAGCAGGGGCCCACACTGATATTCTTTCAGGGGGCCCAGAATTCCTAGCAACTGCTCTGCCCCACATCGGCAGGTAGCCATATTCTGTTCCCCTTTTTGTTAGGTAGACTCCCCTTTGCTTTGTCCTGAAATTTTGTATTTGTTTTGATTCCTCCTTTGCCATTTGGGACAATAAGCGGAAATGCATCATTTCTAGATTAAAGGAATTAAAAAATCGCTATGTGAGGAACGAGAGGTATAATTTCACCTGAAGTGTAGCAGGACCACACACCTGCTCTCTGTGTTGATCTCCAGCCCCTTGTTTACTAGCCGCTTCGGCTGCGCGTTCCTGTACGTTCATGTGAATCGCCGCCTCCTCCCTCCTCTCGAAGCCCTTGGCCCTCCCTCCCTATAAAAGGCTACAGCCAGTGAGCAGTGTCAGTGCATATTTGCAAAGCGAAATGGCGAAGAGTGGAAGGAAACGTTCACCTGAAGACGACCAGGGGGCTGTTTCAATAAACACGACAGACTGTCCGACCCAGCGACGGACTTTCCCCGCTTGGATAGGACAGTCCGTCTTTTTCTGGGTGTTTCAATAGGCAGTCCGTAATCCTCCGTTCTGGTTGGACTGTCCGACTTTCTGGGACCACTTAAGAGTTGTCCTAAAACTTGGTCGGACAAAAAATATAACGCCTGATGTTGTCTGGAAGCGCAGACAGCCCAAAATATTTTGAGAATGGAAAGACAGTATTACCAATGCCCGCGAAATCAATGTAGCCTACACCCAGAAACGGGGCTCTGTTAAATCCATGAATTAATTTTTCTAACAACTACACATAATTTATTAACAACGCGTGAAGATTTCACTTTTAAATCATTTGCACCGTTATCCTCAAGTGCGACAAAAAGTTGTATTTTTATGCATGCTATGTGAACAATAATGGAACATTGCTTAAGGAGCGGTCTCGGCATGGTTCTCAGTGGTAATAAAACATTGTATTCGTGGTGCTTATGTGTGACCAAGCGTGGAGCTCTGCTTATCGCCAATCTGCTCAACTGAAGAGTTCAGCTGGAGCGCAGTCCCAATCCTGGACACTGTTGAAGGTATGGTAGATGGCGACAGAGGAACAAACTAGAGAGACAGGTTAACAGGAATGTGGCCCCAATCCTGGAGACTGGGAATTAGGCCTGGGAGCTTGTTCCTATTTATGAAACTAAGAGGAGTACTTCCGTGATTTTCTGTGATGAAAGAAAATTTCCGAAGACAATAAAATCTCAAACTAGGAAGATTGCTGACTGGTTGATTTAGGGTGTATAGCAAAGACAATCCAGGGACTCTTCAAGACTCAAAGTAAGGTTATTTACACCATGAAAACACATGGGAGTGGGGCAGACAGATGCATTATACCTGGAAGGGGAGGCACACAAGACTGAACCAATTAATGTAGACAAGACTTCCAAAAGACACGCAGGTTGCTGCATGGGATGAGAAACAATAAGAATTTGCACAATGGTTTTGACACAAAGTCAAAGTCAATCAATTTTATAATTTTTTGCCAATGGGGTTGTATGATCCTCCGTTGTTGAATTTAGTTTCTACAGAAATATAGTAAAAATGTCATGGTTCTGGATGTTTGTGCGTGTTTTGGACTTCGCTTCCCCGGACTCTACATAAGCCGGATGATCGCCACGCCTCTTTGCTAGAGTGTCTGTTTGTAGCTAAGCACTATAGTCGAAGATATCTGTAGTCAGGTTTTGTATGACTTTCTATCTTCTACTTATTGGAGTTTCTTCTCCCTCCTTCTATCTCGCTTTGCTTCTGCGGTTCGGACTATTATACGTGCTTTGGAAGCACTAGTACTTCCATTTGGTCTGTATTATTCTCTGTGTTTGTACGTGTCCGTGCTACTCTCCTTCTCTCTGGTCGTTGCACCTGACCTCCGTATTGTAACGGCCATTAGAAAAAGAAAAAGAAGTACAAATGCAGCTAATTTAAGAGCCATAAATTCCTGTTTTTTCTATTGTCACATTAATGCAGTAGGTAGCTGCTAATAGATCTCATGCATAGAGGTGTAATTCCAATGATACTTGGCAAGAGACTGGCCGAGATGACCAAGTCTTGATTCATGCAACAGAATGGAGCCCCAGATTCCTCTGACAAACTAAGATTGGTATTCTGACCGCCATGATGTGTCTGAGGAAATATTCACCAACAGCTGACAACATTTGCATTGGCCAGAGATCAATCATTATTTTGTTCTTAACTTTGACTCACAAGTAAAAGCACATGTTCACTGTTTTACTTATTAGTAAGTTCAGTGATGTGTGTTTGGGGGGTTGAGGTGCTTGCACCTTTCCATTTCCAAACTAAGGAAATATATCAGATGAATCCTTCCATTTGCGCAAATAGAGCTGGAGGGCCTTGGTTGGGGGCTCAGTGGACTCTCAGGTGAACTTGTGGGCTGTAAGCAATGCACATAGCCTGTGTGAGGCAGGGATCCTCAACCTTCTTTAAAAAAATATTTTTCAGATCCTGGGGAATGGAGATCCATGGTGTCCTGGCTTAGTTGACTTGTGGGCTTTGGAATAAAATTCATAGACTGGGCCATTCAGGGGCTTTCTTAGAAACAGCACCCTCCATTATTATTGGCACCCCTGGTAAAGATGTGCTCTTTAGCTTCTAATAAATTCAGTTTTTTTTCTAAATAATATAGGACCACAATGAGAAAAAGAGGAAAACCTTTAATCCAAGTGCATTTATTCAAATGGAAAAAAATCCCACACTAAGAAATAATTCTTTTACATGAAATAATGTGTGCCACAATTATTAGCACCCATGATGTTAATACTTTGTACAACCCCCTTTTGCCAATAAAACAGCATCTAATCTTCTTCTATAATGTTTCACAAGATGGGAGAATACAGAAAGAGGGATCTTTGACCATTCCTCTTTGCACAATCTCTCGAAATCATCCAGCAACCTGGGTCCTCTCCTCTGCACTCTCCTCTTCAGCTCACTCCGCAGGTTTTCAATGGGGTTGAGGTCTGGGGACTGAGATGGCCATGGGGGGAGCTTGATTCTGTGCCTAGTGAACCATTTCTGTGTACATTTGGCCTCATGTTTAGGGTCATTAGATTGCTGAAAGACCCAGTGACGACCCATCTTCAGCTTTCGGGCAGAGGCCACCAGATTTTGATTGAAAATGTCCTGGTATTTCAAAGCATTCATGATGCCATGCACCCTAGCAAGATTTCCAGGGCCTTTGGAAGAGAAACAGGCCCACAGCATCACCGATCCTCCCCCATACCTCACTGTGGGCATGAGGTGCTTTTCTGCATACTCATCTTTTGTGTTCTGCCAAACCCCCTTTATTTTTTGTTGCCAAAAAGCTTGGTCTTGGTCTCATCTGACCAAAGCACACGGTCCCAGTTGAAGTCCCAGTACCACTTAGCGAACTCCAGTCGTTAGCGTTTATGATTATGAGTGAGAAAAGGTTTTTTCCATGCATGCCTCCCAAACAGCTTGTTGGCATGTAGATAGCATATGATGGTTTTTTTGGAGACTTTGTGACCCCAAGATGCTACCATTTGTTGCAATTCTTTAACAGCGAGCTTTGGAAAACTTTTTATTTCTCATACCATCCCCCTCACTGTGCGTGGTGACAAAATAACCTTGCGTCCTCGTCCAGGCTTGTTTACCACTGTCCCAGTTGTTTTAAACTTCTTAACGATTCCTCTGACAGTTGATATGGGCAGATGCAGGCGAGTGGCTATTTTCTTGTAGCCATTGCCTGACCTGTGAAGGTCGACACACATCTGCCTTACTTGAATGGTGTGTGCCTTTGTCTTTCCCAAGTTGAAGAGTGGATAAGAGAAATGGCCTCTGTGTCACATCATATTTATACCCCAGGGAAACAGGAAGTGATGAATTACTAATTAAATGTTCCCAGATACTCTGATCAACTTTGTAAACTACTGTAGAAATGACAGAAATACTTCAATTACATTTATTTTCCAGGAATTGTTAGGGGTGCCAATAATTGTGGAACAGGTGATTTTATGAAAAATAATTATTTCTTAGTCAGGAGTTTTTTTCCCCCTTAAAATTCACTTGAGTTGAAGGCTACATTTTTCTACAATTTTCAATGTGAGACTATGCTTCTGCAATAAAAATTTAATTTATTTTAAGGCTTTTAACACATCTTAACCAGGGGTGTCAATAATAATGGAGGGCGCTGTATATAGTACAATACCATGACCTGAATAAAAACTTCTTTGTGTTCTTTCTGTAATCAGGTGGTCATATCCAAAGTGACTATTAGTTTAAACTGTATGTATTTATATCTCACTGCATATATCCAGAAGACGCTCGAGTCACAGTGCTCAGTGGTGTCATACCAACGTTTTCTTAAGAACTAAACCTGCGACTTTTGGGTTCCTTACCATTTTCCCCGATCATTGTACTGCCTCTGGGTGGACTAAGAGTCGTTCAGAGAGTCACTCTGTCGTTCCCAAATCAGCGCAGATACTGCCGCATCTCGGATGTTTTGTGCTGCACTGCATCAGGCACGGTGCTCCCACATGGTTATTCCATCTTGGGAGGTTGTGTTAGACAGACAGGAAGTGAGTGAAAGAGATAGGGAAAGACAGAGAGGGAGGGGGCGTCAGCACATTGCCAGGGATTCAGACTCACCAATTGTTTTAAGCAAAGTATATAGCTGTGCCAGGCCGTACACTTCACCAAAACTGAGAAGGGAGGTGAAACTAAGCAGAGCTCAGAACTAACACTCTCATCCCCAAACACTTGGGTGTTGGACTTATGCTCATTTTTAATTTTTCCCTTCTTTTGAATTGGAGGACCTGAAAAAGAAGGGCAGTGCTCTCTTAACTCTGTCGTGTGCTTTCTTGGCGAAAGAAAAATATTTTTTAAACACATATTCACATATTTCATGACTGTTCATGCGCATTGAATTAAAAAGGGGGCCAGCAGGTATGTGCTACAAACCTCAACTAAGGATATTTAATATGCAGGTTACTATGATTGTTAACAACAGTATGTCACTGCACAGTTTTCCTCACAACCACTGGGCCTTATTTATTTCTAAAAAATTGTACTGATTTCATTTGGAACTAGGCTGAAACTCAGAGAGTGCAGACCTTCCTCAACTTAAATATTCCACTCTTCTATGATATGCACATTTGCAAGGACAACCATCATATTTTTACAATAAACTTAGTTTTATCACATTGAACTTTACTACAATCTTGTTGATTTTATGATCTATGGCATCTTTTCCACTCTTGCAATCCTGGAGTGGTGAAGAATCGTTTAAAAAATTCCTGGATTTGTCATGGTTTTGGTTTTTGGTCATGTTTTATGTGCTGGTTTTGTGTTCATGGTTATTGTCTTTTATTTATTCTTTTTGTTTTTTGTAACATTCAGGTTTTTTGGTTCATTCTATGTTCAGTTCCATTGCACTTGTCTCCCCCGTCTTGTGATCTAGTTGGTTCAGTCCGTCTTTCCTGTCTGCGTGCTCACTGACGGGTGATTTAAATGAATTCCGGTGTTTTACTAACTACTTACTAACGAACACTCTAGTTTAATCTGTAAAGTTCCACCGCTACTAATCTAGACTAATTACCTCTCCGCAATTACCTCTCCTGTTCTAAGCTCCGCCTCTTACTGAGCTATCCCTGTTCTTTTTTTTTTTTTTTTTTTCTCTTTTTTTTATCCCTGTATCCCTGCTATCCCTGTTCTTTGCTTTGTGTTCAGCGAGAAACTCTCGCACGTGCTTAATCACTCTCCTGCTCCTTATCTGTGCACGTAGAACTCCTGGACCGGAGCTGTTTAAATGTAATAGGCTGTTTGTGTGATTCTCGTTCGTATTTTGTCTCTCACCAATTTTCGTGGTTAGGGTTTCCCTCATTTGATTCTCCCGATGTAATAAGCCTCATTCCCCACACCTGAGCTCTGTATAGCATGTGACCTTTCCTGTGTGTATATTAGGAGTCTTTTCACTCACAGCTCTTGTTAGAACGTTGATCAATACTACTTTGTGCAGAGCGCCTCGTATGCCATTGAATATTGTTTCGCTTCTACTGGATAGTCCGACCCTGATTCTTGCCATAGCCCTTTTTGTACTGTTTTTGTCTTTCTGGATTTTGACCTATTTTTGTATGACCACGAGTTCTGTGTTTGGATGCCCTGTGTATGACCATTGGCTTTGCCCATCGACTACGACTTTGTGCCTATCGTTTTTGTACCTCTGCCCATCTGTCTTACTGGTTCTAACCCCTCCCTGTCTAGTCGATACTGTTTTTGGATTTCGTATTGTGGCTTGGCAATTCCTGTGTTTTCTGGCTATGACTTGGACCCCATTAAAGGCATACGTTTTTTGGATTTCGCTGTCTCGTGAGTAGTTCTGAACTGTACCTCACAGGATTCGGATGGTGATGGGAATCACCACCAAAAACTAATGGATTGCTCCATTGTAAAGATTCCATAAAATTATCACATTTTTCTGTATCATTAGTAAGAAAAATTATGAAAACACTTGAGGAGCTTAGCCCAATACTAGAAGACACAAACTGCCTGAAAATTTTATAGGTATACACCAGGACAATCCAGCAACCACACAGACATGAACTGATATTGACGGCAAAAGGGGTGAGACGTGAGTGCAAAAATATACGCAGACTGCTGGAAAAGGAAAGGAGCCAATTAATGACACACTTGGGTTTTGCCAAATTTGAGTCCTGTCATTTCTAACCCTCTGAAAAACAGGCTGTTCTGAGTGGTGTCCCCACTATAGAATGAGATCTATACTAACTGGCCGGTGAACAAAGCCTCTGTGTCAAAGAAAAGCGACAGTGTCAAAATCCTCGGACTACTGGCAAGTCTCTTGATACAGATGAGTGAATAAGTACTCAGCTAGCGAGCCATTGAACCACACAATGAGTCTGGAAAGGCAACATCTGTAGGCTAGGCAAGGATGGACCTTACATTCACAAAGTGTGAAATGCACTCACCATAAGTTAAACTGCACTTGGAATTCAGTCTCTAATATTAAGAATGAGCCATCGCTCGCATTTTTATAGTATAGCCGATATTCTACTTTCTGTGTTACTCAGTGATTAAATTGGCATGTATTAAGTGGGGGGGCTCCATGGCTTCAGGGTTGGCATAATTGCATGTGCGCGCACGCAAAATTTGGCAACCTTATGGAGCTTTTCCACGGCTCTACTTGACTCCACTTGGTTTTTTATGCAATTCCATTGTGAATAGTACCTGGCACCAGGTACTTTTCACTATCACTTCGGCCGTGGTTCTAAACGAACCGATAATAAAGCACAGAGTCAATGCGCTGCAGACCACCAGCTAGCCAGTAGGAATTGCCATGCTCATGATAGCATCATATGATATGATGCTCATGATTAGCCCACACAATACACAATGTTACAATACAGTAGGATGATTTTCACAGCAACGCAATCTAAAGTTTAAACATTGAGATGTGACATCAGTAGGTATATCTATCCAAACTAACAAGCTGGCTAGCCTCCTCTGTGAAGTATGGTTCAGGAACCACTCGCGAGAGACAGAAATCCAAAAACGTATGCCTTTATTGGAGTCTGAGTCAAAGCCAAAAATACACAGGACTTGACAAGCCACAATACGAAATCCAAAAAACTGTGTCGACTAGACATTGATCAACACTCTGACAAGGAGCTGGATGTGAAAAGACTGCTTAAATCAGAGGTGGGCAGCGAGGGCCGTATCTGTCCCTGGATTTCACACCAACGTCTGGTCTTTAATTGGTTGATCGTTTCAATTAGCCAAACCATTTATGAAATCTGACGTTTCATGCGCATTTCTTTAAATTATCATGAAACTACAAAGACTAGTCTTGTCTCCCTTCATAAAACATTTTCCTTTGATCGAATCATTGCGAAACTCTATATTCGTGCATGCAATCAATTAACTCAATTAGTCAGGGTAATTGATGGGAATAAAAACCTGCATACACACCGGCCCTCCAGGACCGTGATTGCCCACCCCTGGCTTAAATAGACAAGAGGGAAGTCGCATGCTATGCAGGGAACAGGTTAATTGGATCAGACTAATTACAAAGGAATGAACATGAGAAAGTTCCTGATTACAAGAAATTGGCAAAAGCCAAAACGCAAACAGGGATCACAGAGACAGCCTACTGACAAACATACGGCTCCGGTTAGGGAGTTCTAGAGAGCACAGAGTGAGAGGCAGAACAGTGATTAGCAAGGTGCAGAAGATCTGCACAAAGCACAGCAAAGTAAATTGAGTGAAGGCAAGGGGCGGAGACTAGAGCAGAGCGAGTGCTGAGAGCTCGTTAGTCAATTAGTAATGTGCAGCTATACAATCCCTAGTGCTTGTTAGTAAGTTAGTACTATAAACAATGTTAGTCTTGGTTAGTAAGTTTAACTAAAAAAAAACTGTTAGTATTGTTAGTAAAATAGACAAGCAAGGTGAAGGAAGTGCAAGTAAATGAGATTGGAAGGAATGGTTGAAATCCCAGAAACCATGAAATCATCCGAAAGTGTGGCACACAATACTGGGGCAGTGAGCGATCACAGGACAAAAGACCAGACAGGGGGAGACAAAGTGCAATGCATGGTATGAGACAAAACATGGACCGGAATCTAACTGAGGGAATGGACTATGGAAGAATATGCAGCAATAAATAGGAATAAAACATGGCATGGATCAAGACATGGCAAAACAAGAACAGAGCAAAGCAGAATCATAACATCCTCGTCAGCTAATTTAACTGGGTATATGAGCTATATAGGAGACATTTACCCTGTATGTACTTATAGGGCCTATATATAGAAATAAAGAAGCAATGTAGGAGACCTATATGCCCTGTATAAGCACAAATATGTACCTGAATTTGGCCTATATGTGGCATATATGCTGTATATATGCGGATTATAGGTTGCATATATGCGCATATATGTTCATATAGATTCTTTCCATGTAGATTTGTCAGACTGCCTTTCCTTGTCTATCACTTTTCTGGTTGACAAGCCTTAATGTGATAGTCACTGTGTTTCACTAAACTTTTGGGGATTTGGACTGAGCAAGAATCAAAGTGCACCAATGGGGATTCCACCAACAATAAGCTGCTAACACAGGACATGCGTTTCTCAACAGTGCAGGAACATTTTATTTTTCTCCAGTCTTATATACAGGGATAAATGTGTACAGGCATATTGCAGTAATCTAAAAGCTTAGTGTCTGAAGGATTAAATTATAGAGTCAGACAGCAGTGTTTTATCAGGGCATGGTATTCTGCTAATATCCAGCTGCCTGCATGAGTCCACACCTCGCCTGCCGAAACTTCTCAGCCTTAGCTTAAGCAAGGTAAAACTCTCTGATTTTCAATCCTGAAAGAAGGCATGCTGACCAACCACCCTGACTGTTGTTAGACTGAAATGTTTTCTTTCAGTGGGGTACTTCACACGTTGATTGGGGTACTGGCTGGGATGAAAAGGCTCTCTCAAGCCTCAATGCACATATTTTTATCAATCTAAGACATAACAAAAAATTTTCCATTTTAAATAATAAAGATATTTTGCGCATCAAAGCTGAGAAGTGCTGTAGCATATTTCCATCTGGTAACAGAATGCTAACCAACCCTTAAAATTCAGCTCATAGAAAGAAGTGTAATGAGCAACATAGTTCAGTAAATAGAGACACATTTTTTTTGGTTCTGTTTTCCAGGACTTTGAAACAATACAGTAACAATGTGGTTGAAGTGTAGACTGTCAGATTTAATCCCATAAAACATGCAGCTGCTATATTCAAACCTCTGGAACTTCTGTCGTATTTTGCGTGCTGGAGGTTACAGTCCAATGAAGCCATCAGAACCATATCATCTGTAACAAGAGAGCTCCAACAGTGCAACATTATTATTATTATTATTATTGAGTTTATTGAATTAGGACAATGCACATTAATCAACATATCAGCAAGATGCGTCAATGTAAATATGCCGGAATTAGCACAATAGCTAAATTTCATCCGCAGTCCTAAGGCAGGCACTTACACACACAAAAAAAAAAAAAAAAAAACATACAAGTTTTCCAAATGACAAAACACCTCACAGAAAAGCACATAACACGGCGGGGGGGGGGGGGGAAACACCAGTATTGTTACACACAAGACACATTCACAACATTATAATTAACACAACCATGTATATTGTAGTTAAAATTCGGAGTGAACGGGATGCCCCCGGGTTCGGGCATAGGAATAAACAGATAATATACAGATATTATACATGCATGCATAACTGGTATGATTTTAACCAATGTTTAAGCTCTTTTTTAAAGGTTACATAGCTGTCACAGTTTCTGATATGTACTGGTATATTGTTCCAGGATTGTGCACCTCTGACGGACACCACCGCTTGACTAAATTTAGTTCTGCGCCGAGGCATATAGCAGTCTCCCCTAGTTTGTGCTCTGGTTGTTATTGCATTTTTGCATTTTTTATGAATAAAATTACTTAACGGAGGTGGGGCAAGTCCATTTAAAACTTTAAAAACAAGACAGGCATCTTCAAAAATTTGGTAACTGTCAAGGTTAAAAATATTATGTTTTCTTATGATATCACAGTAATGAAAATTAAGAGGTTTCTTGTCAAAGATTTTTACTGCCTTCTTGAAGAGAGACTTGATGGGTTTGAACGTGCTTGCAGTAGTATGTGACCAGGTTGTAAAACAGTATGTTATGTGAGAAAATACCATTGCATGCATATAAGCTTTTGCTGACTGTGTGGTAAGAAAAAACAACCCCCGATGGAGTCGCGACTGCGATATGCATATCATCAGTCTATCTGCAGCATATGTGCAAAGTTTCAGGGATGTCCGATGAAAACTGTAGGAGGAGTTGATTTCACTAGCTAAGTACCTTCTGATGAGGACAGATGGACAGACAAATGGACTGCGCCACAATATAATCCCCAATTTGGGCTTTTGCCTGGCGTGGAATAAAATCTGAG
Organism: Gymnothorax reevesii; assembly: GCA_029721435.1. NCBI lineage: Eukaryota > Metazoa > Chordata > Actinopteri > Anguilliformes > Muraenidae > Gymnothorax > Gymnothorax reevesii. Next base: position 55,113,161 of record CM056583.1, on the reverse strand, counting down.
ACGGAATCCTGAGGCCACCAAACCGAATGTCCTCCAAACCCCAGCTGCACATTGATATTTTTCCTTGACGATCATGAACAAAATGGGTGATGAGGCACGCCCTTTACAGAGTCCAACGCCAACAGGTAAAAAGTCTTTCTGCACTGAGAATTCGGTCTTAACTCTGGCTTTGGTTGTACAGGGATTTCATGGCTCAGACAGATTGCCCAAGAACCCTATACTCCCACAGCAACCCCCCCACAGGATTCTTTGTGGGACACAGTCATAAACCTTCACCGAGTTAACAAAACACAAGCGCACTGGATGGATGAACTCCTGTGACCCCTTCAGTGTCTGGACAAGAGTAAAAAAGCTGGTCTACTGTTCCATGACTAGAATGCAACTCACATTACTCCTCCTGGATCCAAGGTTCCACAATTAAGCGGTCTCCTTTCCCGCATCCCGGCGTAAGTATCCCTCAGAAGGCTGAACTGTGTGATCCCCTGACAGTTGGAGAACTCCCTCCAGTCGTTTTTTTTTGAAAATAGGACTACCACCCCTGCCAGTCTAAGGAAAATATACCCGATATCCAAGCAATGTTGAACAGACATGTCAGCAACGGCAGTCCAACCACATGCAGAGCCTTCAGCATCACAGGACAAGTCTCGTCCTTCCCTGGTGACTTGCCACTGTGCCAATTTGTGCTTTGTCGAATGTAAATACATATATTTGTGCTTCATCTTTCAATTACATAATTGCATTCTTACTGAGGCCTTTGTGCTTGTCTATCAGTAGCAGTCTCTATGGCCTTGAGGAGCATCCTGAAGTAATAAAACAGTATAAACATACAGTCTGCATTATATGGGAATGTTGCTGGTTTATATTAAACAAAAAAGAAGCGATGGCCTGCCCAGGACTCAAACCTAAAGCCATCAGCATTGTTTTATTAGTGAATGGGTACAATTGTTCTGCGGTCACTTTACATATTATTGGCATTCATCAACCCCAAGAAACACCATTATTGCTCCGTATCAATGTGGAATTCTACCTATGTGGTGCTATAATATATCAAATATGTGTTATACTAAAGCTATGCACTCACTTTTGTCAAAATGCATTGGATCATTGTATTTAAAAAGTTGAGAGGCTGAGTTTATTGCTGTGATGCACAATGTGCGATGTGTATATACTGCATGCAATGCGGCACTGGCTAAAATAGAGGGGCTTTTCAGGACATACGCACACTCCCGGCAGGGGATGTGGAGGGGGAGGGTCCGTCTACACGGTGTAGAAGATTTGCCACTGACCATGTCCATACATGCCGGCTACTGTTTTTGTTTAAAAGTAGTAAAGTGCACTTCTTTGGTCAAAGAATTTTGAGATTAGGAAATTTGACCTTAGAGAGGAACAATAGGGGAAGGGAATAGGTGTGTGGAAAAGGAAAAGTTGGTGAATGCATTCTTCCTCTATTGTTGTGCGTCTTAGTGGTTTTTCTTGGCAGCTGCTGAGCTAAGAGGTGTTATTTTAGCTGTTGAGAGACCACCCGAACCTCCTTCCTCCTCTCATCAGGAGGCTTGGATTTTTCATCATTTTGATCTCTGCAAAGTGAATAACAACCACCATTTTCCTTTGGCACTTTTTTTTGCAGTGAGGAAGAGCAACAAGTAATAATCTTACTCTTTTGTGCTTTCCCACACCTTAATCGAATCACTTTTGTGATTCCTGCTTCTCTTAGGCAAAAAATATTGACTCAGGCTTCTCTTACAAATCGAGCAAAGCCTCACATATGCATACCAAATGCATGGATTGAGAAACTAGTACTCATATATTTGACGTCACATATGTATTAGATCAACATATACTGCTCAAAAAATAAAGAGAACACTTGGAGTTATATTCTGTTGTTTAATTGTTCCCTTTATTTTTTTTACGTAAATATCATCATCAACAAAGGATGAAAGGGATGATTGACTGCATCTGTGAATTATTTGATTCCATGAGCTAGTACTCATCACTTTCAGATGAGTAAAATTTTTTATTTTTTTTGTATTCAGTGGTGTATAGCGGTTTCAATGCCACTTTTTTTTACACTGAACTACAGTCAACATATGGAATTACACCATTCTCATTCCCCATGCTATAGTAGCTATATTGCATCAAACGTTTCCCTCTTGCAATAGCGCAAGATTGCATTTTCTTTCGCAGTCAGATGGATGAACAGAAAATGTTTGAGAAAGACACAGAGACAGAGACAAGCCCAGCTATTTGGCTCAGCCCAGACTAGTCTGGCCTGCCTTCTACTACTTTCCAGCTCTAGAGCTGGATATCAAATGGTGACGTTTGAGCAGCAATTTTTCCTGCAAAATTATCGAGTAAAATTTGTGAAAGTGAAGGTATGGCAATATAAGATGAAAGTTCCCACCAGACTTCATTTAAAAGGAGGACAGATTAACTTATATCATTCTCCTGGAAATCTTTTTGCTGCAGGAGGAATCACGCAAAGAGGGACAGTTCCTGACCTGTAGTGCTCCAATAATAATCCTCACAGATACTCTATTGACTCTATAGCTACAAGGTTACAAATGGACAACGACTGACTTTGTCGATAAGTTTTGGCTGTAGAATATTACTCTGGATAATGGAACTGTCAGTACTGCAAAGTATTACTGGTCATTTGCAACAATGAGTGTCAGAATAAGAGCCAGATCTGACTGTAGATGCTGACTTTATTTTTACAATTGAGACACAAACTCTGAACTCAATGACGGTTATTTCATGGGTCGTTGCTGGTCACTTTTACCCCGTAGCTTTACATTTAAGCTTTAAAGAATCCAATTATAACCATTTCATGTCAAGCAGACATTGTGTGAACAGATCTCTGACTCAAGGTTTGCTACAATCATCGATACCAGTTACCCATTATTTTTGTATTAAAACCAGGATCTTTTGTGATATGACCAAAAAGATCTCCCTTTTGCATGCCCGCTTTGAGTGGAAGTAGTAACTATGCTGAAGAGAATGCTGTTTTGATTAAGGCAGGTTGAGTTACAGACAGGAACACTTGACTCAAAATTATTAAACATTTTATGATTTACCCCATTAATGAATTGGAATGTAGTGAGCAATCCTGTATTATCCTTAGAAAAGATTAGAGAGCTGCAGACATTAGCAGAGTGGAAACGAAACGAGACCAGAGGACAGCTTTAATTTATATAAATTTCAGTTTTTCTAATGCACATCTGTAGATTTTGCCAAAACAGATGGCGATTGCAGACTGGACTCCAGACTGTTGACAGACTCAATGAGCTTGGTGATTGTGGGAAGCCAAAAGTCACTCTGCACACATCCTGCGTCTCCACAGGGAGAAGTTTTTTTGTCTGAAGGGGAATGCCAGACCCCGACTAAACTCAAACTAGCCAATGGTGTCTCCAACTTCCAGGAACTGGATCATGACTTCACATTATTTCATGTTGCAGATACCTATGTTTACTTCGATGTGGCTGCAGTTTTTCCGCAAATGCACACTTTACAATACCTTGCCTTTATTTAATTTTTGAAAATTATGTTGAGGCGCAGCACCTTTGATGTTACAGTACTGTGTAGAAACATAGTGTCATGAATCAGCATTGCCAGTTCATCCGTAAAAAATTCCAAGCTTTCTGCACAATTTATTTTTTTCTGCTGACTGTACAAATTTGAGCATTTCCTTTATTTTGCCCTGTCTAGTTTGGCACCAGTAGTTGTCTTGTATAAAGAAGGTATTGTTTCTGGAGTGAAGCTGAAGGCACTGTCTGCCATCCCACTGACCTCTGACCCCGGGAGAGCTGAAACAGGAAGCAACTGTCCGGAAAGCTCTCAGCAGCCACAAAAGAAGGCTGGGACTAGCTGAGCGAGCACAACTGATTATGGCATATGGTCCAGCCTTGTTTATGATCATCACAATTACCAGAATGTCCAGTGAATGTCCAGCTTGTTTGAGTGTTTGCCTCTGGTTGATGATTATCATCAATTAACTGGGCATACTTTTGACCTAAAAGATAGCAGTCATAAAACATTTCATCATATTTCCGAGCTTCTTTTTAATTTTGTACGAGATTCTTCTAAGCACTATATTGAGCTTGCGTTCGTGTACAAGATGGTTCAATCACCATTTTAGCAAGATTTGTCAAGGGTGGGTCAAAGGAATTAGTCACAGACCCCAGGGGATGCAAAAACCAGGGCCTTATTTGCTGAAAGACCGTCTGTGGTCCAGAACTGGCAGACAGAGTGATGTAGAGTGAGGTCACTCAGCAAGTGGAGGTTAGGAGGTGATGATCCAGGGGAGAGTATCGGGTGAAGAACCAAAGCTGGGGTCCAATCTCGGAGTTCAGTCCATGGGAACAGAGAGGATCGAAAACTGGGGCAGGGAAAGGCAAAAACAAATACAAGTCAACTAAAACAAACACGAGGCTCAGATTAGCATTAGAGGAGAGGGAAACTAAAGCATGAAAATCAACATGCAACAGCAGCACAAGCAAGAGGCAAGACGAGACAGTGTGGCCACAAACACGGAAACAGCGGAACCTAAATAGGAACTAAGGCATGAGAATCGAGATGCAACCGCAGCTCAAGCAGGATGAGACAATGTGGCCATAAACACGGAAACAGTGGAAGCTAAATACACAGAGATAACAAGGATAGATGAGAAGCAGGTGCGGCAAATGGCAAGAGAAATTCATAGGACCAAAGAGGAACATGAACACTGGGGCAGGAAACGGGACATGCTTGATGATCAAACCCACAGAATGTATTTTATTTAACAACTATTGAGCCATTTTGGCGTGTTTCATGCATTCAACTAAAAGCTTTCCTTGAAATTGAAGAGCCTAGTGCTGAAAGTACTTAAGTCACATTTTCATGCAACGGGAGGTAAGGCTTGGAAAACATCTTTAATAGTTTCCTAAGCCCACCACCCCAATTTTCTCAAAATGAACATTTAGTGACATGAGTACTTTTAGCACTGGGGTCTTTATTTATAGCCTTGGCTGGACACAACATCCTGAACTTGAATTGTGAACAATGTGACTTGAGTACTTTTAGCACTAGGCTCTTCATTTGCTCACAGATATTTGCTTTCCATAAAAATCATGTGTTAAGTAGTAGGCACAGTGCTGTAAAAGAGGAAAAAACATTTGGCCTCCAGATAATTTCTTTGATCAAATGTTATCACCCATGTGAAAAAGATATTTGCCCCCCTAAAACTAATTGCCATCCTTGACAGTATAACAACTGCAATCAAACAGTTGCAACAACTGGCAACGTGTCTTATTTCGCTGTGGAGGAATTTCGGCCCACTCCTCTCTGCAAAATTGTTTTAATTCAGACTCACTGGGGGGTGTGTAAACATGCATAAACTGCTTGTTTAAGGACCTGCCGCAGTATCTCATTCGAATCGAAGTCAGGCCACTCTAAAACCTTAATTTCGTTTCTTTAGAGCCAATCAGAGGTGGAATTGCTTGTGTCCTTTGGATCATTTTCCTGCCATATTACCCAACAGCACTTGAGCTTCAGTGCATGATCACACAGGCTTTGAGAGATAATTTTTTAAATGTATTAGTCCTATCTTTAGCATTGGGGCCAAAATTTCAAGGGCCCATAAAACAGATAAAAATGATTCAATCAAAAATCCAAAAAAAAAAAAAAAAACTTCTAGGTATATGGTCTAGTAGTATGCTGTGGCAAATTTATACAAAAATTCATCATGCCAAAAAAAGATGAAAAATGTTCCAGACGACAGATGCCACACCATGACAATAGCTTATCGGTCCATAGGGCCGGTAAGCTAAAAAAAAAAAAAAAAAAAGTAATAGTTTCTACTTGGAATACTGACTGGTTTTAAGCACAAAAGGCAAATTACAATCCAGCAACTTGCAACACAAAGCAGAGGACTTAAATACATGTCACATGGTCTTTTGGAAATAACCATACAACGAGAAACAGCCAAGGAGTGGCAAATGCACAAGATATAAACCAGTCAAAAGGAGACATACATGTAAGTTGCTGAGTATGTAGAGACACGAAAGGCATTCACTTGTGGATTGTGACAGTGACCTCCTGGATGAGTTGTCAATGCACTCTTGGATGAATTTTGGTCAATCAGCCACACCTGGGAGGGTTGACCACTGCTTCAAGTTTTCCTCTTTGAAGATAATAGCCCTCACCATGGTTGAGTGGACTCCCAGAGCCTGAGAAATGGCTTTGTAACCCTTTCTAAACTGATACAAATATACACTCTATTTCAAAATCCATTAAACAATGGTTACTGGATAATCAAAGCTGCAATCATATGTAATTTTTGTTTGGTTTGTTTGTATATATTTGAATTATTCTTGCCTTTTACAAATTGTTGTTTTATATATTGTATTTTTGTTGTTGTGTCATTTTTTTTGTACCTTTATTAGTTAATTCTCTGCAGCCTTCTCTTTTGTAACATCAACCTGCTAGGGACTACAGATGCAAAGTAGCCTGATGACTAAATTTGGTACATTTTATGCAAGGCATGTAATCAATGTACATTGTCCCTTTTAAATTAATAAATAAATAAGAAATAGGTGTTAACAACTTTATTTATTATCTATTCCTTAATTTCTTAGGAGTGGAGCATCATGTGTAACTTTGGATGTTCTTCACTTTGCTCAACAGGTTTTATTTAAGGGATATTTTTATTCAACAGGGTTGGCAGCAATCAGGCCTGGGAGTGTCTCATGAAATTGAACCTAATCATCAATTAAAATTTGTTTTAGTGGTTGATATAATAACTCACATGGGTCAGGTTGGGCAGATTAGCTTTTTTCCTTCAGGAAATTAAAAGCTGTTTTTTGGGTTTATTCGGATTATCTTTGTCTAATGTTACAATTAGTTTGATGATCTGAAATGTTTAGGTATGACAAATATGTCAAAATAGACAAAACCTGGAACTGGGCAAACACTTTTTTCACAACACTGACTCAGTATTGATAGGGTGGCATTGGATAATATTTCCAGGAACAGACGCTCTCCATATTTCTACAGTGATTTTCCCCAGTGGAAATATGGGTGTGAGCCTTTGTTATAATAAACATGAACTTGATTATCTCAATAAACAATGTTTAAAACACATGAGGATCACACACATTAAACTAGGAGCCCAGTTTGAGATGTTTGGATGATGTTTCAATAGCTTGCTCGCCATCTAGTTTCTTTTAACTTTTCTTTTTTTTAATAGGATTCACTTTTCTTTGTGTATATTTGATATAGGTATTATTTCTGCCTGGTTCAGCATATCTTTCACCTATCTTGCTGCTCATTTCATCCAATTACTTTCAGGGAAGATAATTTTTCATACAATGAAACAACTGCATGTTGCAAGTACCATAAGAGTGCTTTGTTTCCAAAATTTAAGAAGTGTGGGGAAACAAACTCAAAAGATAATTCAATTTTAACTCTTATTTTTCATTGAAAGGGACTCTTTAAGCAGCCTGATACAACAGCTAATACTGCAACTGGAGAATTACAGCAATTTGAGATGCATATTGGCACCCTTGATTTGCCTTTTTTGTGACAATGGAATGTTGTTCTAATATTCTCCGGCATTTAACTACAGATAGAATTGAGATCAAAACATGACTTTTCTTCAACAAGTCTCATGATAATTCCACCAATTCTGGAGTTTGAGATGACCAATTAAATCCGCTTTTTCTGAGGGAGGATACAAAATAGGATCCTACTGTGTCCCACACTGGAGTTGATTTTAGGGTGCTTTATACTGCAAATACAAGCGTGATAAGGCGCCGCAGTAAAGCATGAGCAGTATCTGTGGATTTTTTTTCAGTTTTGCCATAGATTAAATGAATAAATAAAAAAAAATGGAAGAATAACAGATGAAAGAACATCCACTTCCATGTTGAAAGTTGAAGCAGGAAGCAACTCTCTGGAAAAATCCCATTGTTCACATTCAATGAAAGGAAAAGTCTGACCAGGAACACTGTGATTAAATCTTTCGGTGGATTAAATGAAGTTATTTTGCTCGTCCAGACTATTTGGAAAGATACACTCAGCCCTTGACAGGTTCTTTACTATTGTGTGATGCCAGGAGTGGAGAGACAAGAAGAAAGTCATAAAGGCAGCATCTTTGGTGAAAACATCACTGAAAAGAGAGAAAAAAGAATCACAGTTTCTTTATCACCAAAAAATATTACTGCCTTTCTGATAATTGACTGGGTTTACTTGGCCTGGGCTTCACAATATGTTCACTATACATTTTTTTTGCATCACACGTTCACACAATACACACTTCCTGTCATTGTGTATTGCCATGAGCTCTCCACCCCACCTTTTCATTCATTTATCTGAGTTTGGATGCTTTTTGATTGTGTCATCTGTACTTTGAACTTTTTGATGACGATAGTGCTGACTTCCTCACTTCTCCCTGGTTGAAGAAGGAACAACAATGACTTCGAGAGGAAATATACATGTTTGTGGTAGCATGCTGCTGCCAGTGTTGTTTCAGAATATTATTTCCTGTAGAGCTTTGCATTGTGCTCATGCTGAGAGCCAAAGATGTCGACTGAATCACCTGTACACTGCCATGGTAAGACAAAAAATAACACATTATTGCTACAAACTTGCATCTGCAACCTAAAAACGTGCATAATTCATTCTGGTTTGAAATGCTAACTAATTCAAAGTAATCATGAAATAAAATAAAACCATAAAGACATTTAAAAAAAACCATAATGATATTAAATTCAACAAAAATAGTATTTCGCAATGAAGTAAAATGACTTGAAGTTAAAACTGCTTTAACCGCAGTGACAATGCGATAATTTATGGATATATTTTAGAAGTGTTTGATTAGCCCTTGCCCTGAACTGGATGGTGTCCCAGCCCCAGGTTATAATCACCATGTCGCAAAAAGCTGCATAAGAAGTGCTCTCCTGTCTCTGAACTCTAAGCCCTACATGTAATCATTTTGGAATCTAAACCCCTGAACTTTTAAAAAGAAAAAGTCGATTTTGAAAGGGACATCCTGTGAAACCAGACAGATTTAGTTTAAAACCAGATGCGTTATCAGTGTGGAAAGTTTTAAAGCCCTTGTTACTTGTTTTCATGAAGAAGTGTCATGATGAATGAGTTTTTTCCGTTATGGCTAGTTCATTCATCTTATTTATTGAGTTTTTTTTTTAATTGTTTTTTGCATTTTGTTCTTTGCCAGTTGTCACATTTTGAGAAAATGTCACGTTGAAAGAAAGCAGAAAAACCATTATTCATGGTTGCTAATATGATATGACTGAATAAATTAAAACTCATGTATGACAGATTCCATTCCTACAAGGCCAGAGTGAACACAGGCTGTAATTAGCCGTGGTTACGCTTGCCTTTTCAGCGCAACTTTTGTGATTGGATGCATCAGATCGAAACTCAGCTGTGTTCGCATATGAGTCCACACTTAACATTTCAGTGCAACATGCCAAATTGGATAGTGATCACATATATTCCCATGTGGTGCAAGAGAGAGTCTTTTTATATTCTTCCCATTTCAATTTATTTTGCAATGGCAGTACGGCCGGTCTGACATGCCCTTTGTTGAGGAGAGCGGCGAAGACAAGTGATTAATGCAGCTATTGTTTTTCTGAATGAGGAACGTTGTCAATTTTCTCAAATAATTCTTTCTTTCTGTGAATGCTTGCAGGATGGTGTTGGACCACAGTGCAATGAGACAGCGGGTCTCAGCTGTGCTCCAGTCCTGCTTTTACCCAAGCTTTGACTCTCTTCGCTTAGCTTTACATGCTCGGGAAAGGAATTCCCGTGTTTCAGGAAGATGTTGTGAGACCTAAGTTTGGTAGATTGTTTGGATTGTTTCAGCATGCTGCCCTCACCTCACTGAGATCCAAACTCAATGCCAGCCAGGCCTCTACAGCATGTAGACTGGCTTGTCAGATCCCAACGCGAACCAGATATGGTCTCGGAGAGTACTGACATGACAGTTAATGCTTCCTGGCATAATCAGATGACAAAGTCCCATTTGTCAGCAATTTAGCCGATCTGTTGAATACATTTATATTGGCTTGATCATACTGTAGAATAGATTAAAATAAGATTTTGAACCTCGTATATAATCAGGAAAGGTTCTGTTAAGTACGTTTCTGTTTTTCAAAGACACCCTGGGAAAATGCAAGATAGAGCAGTTGTCCGTGAGGAGGCATGGAGAGAAAACTCGAGTAAAGCCCTTGGAGCAATTTTTGGATAAGTGTTTTGCTCAAGCCCAAAGAGTAGAGTTATTCCCAACTTCATTTCTCCAGATGCAAGTCAGAATCTGAAGTCCCACTGAAGGCCTTATTCTGAAGCTTTTATTTGGACTACCCAATCTGTTTCTGAATTTCTTTCCAAATTCTCCTATTATCATTCAATTAACCATAACAAAGTAATGTGTATATATATATATATATATATATATATATATATATATATATATATATATATATAGTACCATGTTTTGATAAGTTCATGAATGACAGCTGTAGACAGCCATTAAAACATGAGCCATGGGGCCCAATATGGAGTGGCAGATTTGCCAAGTGGTAGGTTGTTATTTTTGTTATTTTCAGTTACCAGTCAAGCAAGCCTTTGCTCATTGTTTGTGAACATCCATAGGGGTGAGTATGGAAATATTCAGTCTTTTGCAGGCTCAGAAGTGTGAATCCTCCTGAACTCTGCAGAATCCTGGTTTTCCAGTGGTCTGTACTGCCACTGCACTGACCCCGAGGATTGTAGCCTTATTGTAGCCTTCCTCTTCAGTGCAAAGCTGTATGTCTTAATCATTAATGGCAAAGCAGCTTCTGGATATTCTAATTGCTCAGTAAATGAATTCAACAAAGTGTCTGATTGTTAATTGGAAAAAGGTAGAGAGTTAACCTGCATTACGGTAATGTCACTGGTTCAAGGTCAAAGTCCAGGTCACTTTTATTATCCCCAAGGGGCAAATTAGTTTACAACCAGCTGTAACAATAACATCATTCAAACAACACAATCCATACAACAGTTAAGTTACATAGAATTTAGAAAACTGATTGCAGCAGGAATGAAAGACCTTTTGAATCTATTTGTCCTGCATCATGGCAGGTTGTATTTGTCCTGTATCATAGCAGTCGAGGAGCTGCTCAGCGTCACATAGCAGGCAACCAAAATGACAAATGGAATGATGTTACAAATACCCAAAATGACACTGCTTGTTTGACATTTGCATTTGAACCTGCTAAAAACCTTTATTTTGAAAATACAGACGTTTAACTAAACGTGTGTTTATATTGTGTAATTTTCGGGAAAAGTATTCGGTACAAAAGCAACAAATTCCGTAGGGAATGAGTTAAAAATTATATTTTCAGTGATATGCAACCACTGTACATTACAAAAGCTTGTCTGTATCAGAGGCTTTACTCCTTGAGAAGTAATACAATGAAACTGCAGGTATACTCCTTCGGTGAAAGTGTTGTTTTTATACATGAACCCAAAAAAGATGTGACAAAATGAATGAGTTGCTTGGGTGGGAAATGCATGGCTACGGACGAGCATGTGTAAAATGATAAATCTTGAACTGATTAGCTGATCAATTGCAAACAGCTGTGAATGAGAAAAACGGGCACAAATGTATATTCCTCCTTTTACAGGATAGTTTCAGTTCACTTCTGCTTTTGATGGAGAGAGGATGAAAAATCTCCATGACTGTTCACCTACAGGAGACCCCTCCCCTATCGGGACAGAAAGCGCCTGGGGGGTGGGGTGGGGTTGTAATACGATACAGTATCTGAGCTCCATGAAGCAGACTTCAAAATTGGAAGTAGACCCAAACATGTAAAAAATTTCACCTAAAAGTTTACCCATACATTATTAATCAATCACATTGTACCGGAACTTTGGACAACCTAATTTTGTACTGGTTCCCAGAAACTATTGCATCACTAGACAAACTGCTGTTGCATTTGCCAGTTTTCTTTTTTTGGGGGGGGGAGTCTGTGACATCATCAAAAAGGGAAACTTTAACTGCCAGTGAGTCACCGGCAAATGCGTTCAAACATGGTCAGAGTTCCGGGAGGGAAACCCGAGCCAGCAGTCTCCAGATTCTACACCAGATAAGGCTCAAAGGTGTCCCAGCCGCCACTGTTCAACATAGTTTAATTATCTAATCTGAGTGCCAGCAGTCTGAGCCGTATTTTATATCACAGAGACAGCTAAAAATAGCAAATGAAACATGATGATTTGATCCCACTGCCGCGTGAAGCGTCCCTGTCTCCATAGGGCTTAGTCCTGGCCATATATAGAGGATGTCAGCCAAGGACCTGTTTGCAACAGAGGGCTAGAAATCTCCACATTTCAACACAAAGCTAAAGTTGTGAAGGTGTCAGACCTCTGAGTATTCATTTAAGTTCAAGCCAAGACTTGGCTGTTATTACACTCTTTGATATAAACCAGATCCTGAGGTCTCAGCATACTCAATAACATCAGCACTTTGAAAATGCAAAATCGGAGTAATCAAGACACCGGAGAAACTCACTGAAAGCAAAGTAATGCACCCTCTTTGCATTTCCTAAATGTGATGGCATCATTGTACTAATACACTGTCGTTGCCTCCTGTACAATGCATTTGTTCTCATCAGTACTACTCATATCATATTATGTCAAGGACCATTGGATTGTTCAAAGCCTGGTCAACAAAACTAAATCTAATGATTAAGTATGAGTATTCAATTCATTTGCTAAATTGGGTTCAGATCAGAACAACAAAGTTCCAGTTCCCTAAGTGCACACTGAGTGGCCAAACATTGAACCCTGTAAGTTCATTCTAAGGTCTCAAAATGTCTGCCAGGTGGTGATGGCCTAGAAATTGCACAAAATAAAATGAGAAACATTTTACAATGTACAATAGGTTCTCGTGGGATGAGGAAGGTTCTCTGTTGTGTCCTGTAATATTGTGCATCTATCCGTACATTGCCTAACCCACTTATTCCTGAGCATGGTTGTGGAGGCTGGAGTTTATTTCAGCATGCAAAGGGTGGGAGGCAGGAACAGACCATAGACCATCTGCCAATCCATCACAGGAAACACATACCATTCACATACACCTTTGGGTAATTTAGAGTCTCCAGGTACCCAGCCATGCATATCACTGAACCGTGGAAGGACACTGGTGTACTCGGAGGAAAGCCCATTTCAAACCTCCACAGTAAGGTCCCTGGCCGGATTCCAGCCCATGACCTTTTTGCTGTCCAGTAGGGTGCTACCCACTGTGTTGTAGGCTACTTCTTTTAATGTTGATATTCTTTGTTTTATTAATCCATGCCCAACTGTCACAAGACAATTATAAGACTGATATATGGAATCTTTTTTCAAAAGTTTATTTGAGACACTTACAGCTCAGAAAATGTTAGGAAATCTTTCCCAGTTATTTTGATGGGAGACTGCCATTAACTGTACTTTCATATATTCTATACTGTCAGAACTCTTGTGTCAATCCCTTTCATATCTCCTCCCATCCAGCAGCTTTCGTGTCTTTTAAATATATTGTCTCCTTTAGTTGGTTTACATCCTATGTGCCTTCCCCACCAGCTGTTATGCATTTCTGTTTTCCCATATTCTCACGTATGGGTTTGTGTTCCTGACTTTGACAGTCAAAGTTGAGGATTGTCGCTTGCTACATACCAATTACAACCAATTAATATTTCTTAACAAAAGCTTATCTTCCGAAATAATTCGTAATCTTCGATGACGGGTAAAAATGGAAGTTTTCTTCCTAGTTCTAAACGAGCTCTCTGACCTTATTCTCGTTCTTCGAGATTGGGGTCGCAATCCAATTAGTCATCCTTGAGTATGTTCCTCTGCCCAGTTTATTAAGAACACTTTCAACGTCCTCTGCGGTCAGCAGGATTGGGACTACGCCCCTGCTGAACTCCCCAGTCCTGCCATTTGATAGCCCTGCTATAGTGAAGTGTGCATTCCATCTGGCAGCTGTCACGTAACGCCACTGGCCAGGCACAGACATGCCCTTTGCACTCAAGCCTGTACCATCTGAACTGAATTGTGTCATTCTACTCTGGGCTCCATCCCGGTGTCAATACTGTATTATTATCAATAAACCTTCTATTGGATTGCACTCTGACTCCGCATTTTGTTCCTGGCCTGGATCGTAACAATATACAATATATGCCAGAAGGCAGAACCAAGACCTGATGGAGAGAAAGCCCTATGGAGCACGTTTATTATGATACAATGAAGTAGCTAAAGCAGAGGAAGCAGGCGGAACTTAATGTGGGATGGTCCGGGTTCAGGCAGCAGTGGACAGGATCAAAGGGGGCAGGCAGAGTGTGGTCAAGGTGACAGGTCCGAGGTCAACTGTTGTTGTATCAAGGCAGAGGGAACAGAGAGCTCAAGGCTGGCGGAAATACTTGGACAATGAATGAAGAACCATTTGGGAAGCAATCGTGCAGATACTGAGAGAAGCAGGGAACTAGGAAACAGGATTCTTAATGAATATCGAACAGTGACAGCATCACACTGCACACAAGAGGCTAACAGTCCGCCAAGGAAAGATGAAAATCAGGAATGTAAATGCACAGAGACAACAATTGACCATGCAGGTCGGGTATGCAAAAGCATGGGGGTGAAGCACAAAAGGGACAAGCAAAGCTACAAGACTATAATTGAGTAAAAAAAGATAAAATTAACAAAACACAACCAAAACCAACACAGACAGCTACTGTGGACTGCGGGTGGGGTGGGGGGGGGGGGGTTGGGGGGGGCACTAATTAACATAAATACAGGATCTGACTACATATACTCCATACATATCGACTCAGAAATAGTTGCTTCATTATATTCCTGTTAATTAAAGACAAAATATTACGAATGGAGAAGAACTTTTTTGCAGTTCATGAGATCTTATTAATCACAGCAAAGGGACCTCAAGGCTTTTAGATAACCAATTGTGTTGGGAGCCATTAGAAATTCCTCAGGACAATAAACTGAAAGTTTGGGAATGTTAGCAATGAAGATATGCCCCTATCGAACTCCAGAGAGATGTGGTGGGGTGGTGCGTGAGTGAGTGTGTGTGAGTGTGTTCAGTGGAGCAAAAAGACTTCAGTTCCACTGCCCTTCTGACACATTTCGGGAGGGAGTCCAAACCATTCGCGCAGATGCCGGTGTCCGCAGGAAACAGCTTAATGGCCCCAGCGTGTGTTTTCTGTGGGACAGAAGAAATTTGGTTTTCAACTTTCTAAGGGAAAATCAGCACATTGTTGGACGTGATCATAAAGCAATCGGTAAGAGGCCATCATGCAAATTGAATGTAAAGGACTCCCAGATGGTGTGGCATTTGCATGGCTGTCAGGCCAAGGGAGACTGTGAAATCAGTGCCAAATCACTTGGAATGAGTGGCATTCCCATCTTTCTTAAAAAGGGGCCCTGCTGGAATAAAGCAGTCGATCAAAAATTCTAAAACCCATTTTTGATGCCAAAGTTCATATGATTCCAAGTTCCAGACGTTTAACTCGGAGATCGTGCACACACGCTGTTCGCTGTAAAAAGGGATGGGTTTTTGTTCTCATTCAGACAATTAATATCCAAAAAGAAAACATTTTTAAATTTCACTTTATTGTTTTCGATTCGGTTTGTTTCGATGTTTGTGAGTTTCTGTGTTTGTTTGTTAACACTCTAGCGGCAAAACTAATGGCCAGATTCAGCCCAAACTCGGTAAAGGGATCCCCACTGAATTTCGTACAAGTAGGTGAAAGTGTGTGTGAGGGGCGGGGTTTGTTGTGCCTGGCACCACCTGTTTACATATTGTGTAGTGCGGGATAAATGTGAAAGAATGACTAACCACCACTGCACTTCGGAATCAATGGATATAATCATTTCACTGAAATACAATGTTTTAGTGTACTAAAAGATATTTTCTGGTGAAAGTAGCATAATGCATTAAGTTTTTCTTGGCTTTGTTACTGTTTTCCGGGTACTCAAAGAAATGTTTGAGCACAAAACAGTTTTTCAGCACCTATTAAGGGTGTGTCTGAAATGTTTTTGAAGTTTGCAGTTTATACAGTATTTTGCCGAGTTTATGCAATAACCAGGCTGACTGAAGATGGATTTGAGGTCCAAACTCTGGCAGTAACTGCGCATTCCTCCACATAAAAACATGATAACATAAGACATATCCCACTGTAAATTTGCACCACAGCGAGTTAATTCATAGAGACCTGGATATTACATGTATAACCATCAATTCACTGTTTATTAGTTTGGCACGTTAATAAAATTCCAAAGGGTTATGACTTTGTTGACAGCGTACCCAAGATCAGTAAAAAAAGAGGTTGCTCTATCTGTTTGACATTTTATGTGTTAATAGCCGAAATCTTCTGACATTTTAAGCAGAAACATCATCAGTTGTTTTACAGGTAAATTTCTTCAGTTATGTAGCTTGAGAAATGGTCACACAAATATGCATTGTTGGGCACTTTAACATATGTAATCAATACAATATTTGTTAGAAAAAATATTCAACCCTTTGTAGTGGAAGCAGTTCGTTTGCAACACCATTTTTTATTTATTTATACCTGCCACACACACAAATGATTTTTTGGGACGATTAATGGTATTATCAGCTTAAGGTCTGGCAAGAGTGGGATTAGATATATATTTGTGTGTTTTGTACATTTGACGCCTGCAAGTATATTGCTGGCAAAAGTTAAATTAAATGTTTGAGAGCACATTCTTTCTGAATTTGCTCCTAAAGATATGCGCTACTTCAAAGTGTGAGCATACTATATACTTACAACAGGAAATAACATTAACAAAGGAATTAAGAGAACAGAACTGGAGAGGGTTCAAAGGACTCACCCCAGAAATTTAAACTATTCAATATTACTTGGCCTGACCTCCACCTACAGACGCTAGACTATGCAGCTATTGCTGTTCAGCTGTTCCTTACACATATCTGGCAATCTCAGTCTGAAATCTTGAGCGGAGAACAACTCAAGGAAATCAGAATGAGTGGATGGTCTTTGAACAAAGGAAAAGGAAATACATACATTTATATCTAAACATTCAACTGATGGTTTTATTCATATGTTTTCATAAGGGCAAAAACACGAGGGTTTGATGAGCTGCTTTGTTTGTATGTGGGTGTAGTTGTGAGCAAATGCACAGATGCTTACAAACTATTTTTTTGACTAAATGTTTGTATGCATATTTGTGTACATGTGGTTCACTGCGTGTTTGCGTGTATTAGCAAGCGTGTGGCTTTGGTATGCGTGTGCCAGGGTGAATGTGTATGAGTATAAGTGTGAGTGCGTGTGTGTGCATATGAATATATGTGAGTGTGTGAGTGTATATTTGTGTGTGTATGTGTCATGTGTGTGTGTGTGTGCACACGCAAGCGCGCATGTTTATATACACATGTATCACTGTGTGTGTTAGTGAGAGAGAGAGAGAGAGAGAGAGAGAGAGTATGCGGGCTTGAGATTCAAGAGGTGAAGTGACTGCATTACCACTGATCCAGCCCCTATCTGAGCTGACACTCAAGTTTTACTTGGCTACAGGAGGTCACATACACAGCTAAGCATCTAAGGCTAGTTTTCAAGGCATTGCAGCAGTAAGGCATTGCATTCTTGTTGCATTGTCAGCCCTATAAATTCCTCACAGGCTAACACTGACGTTTTTCAGCATTACTGGCTTGGCAATCCATCTTCTGACAATGAGGCCAAGGACTCAACAAGCCCAGTGATCCTTCAATAATTCTTTGTATGAAGTTTCCAGATTTTTAAAAAGAACTATTTTAAAACAATTATTATGATTATTTATATTGGAGGTTACAGAATCATAAAAAAGATCATTAATACCCTGTCTCATTACATTTGTTTCTGTCCACACCTTATGTAATGTAAGCCAGCAGGTTCAAGTCAGAACTTATTGTAGAATGAAAAAATGCTCAGGTGTAGCACTGTTCAAGAATGAGTCCATTATTGCTTTTTCCTTAGATTTTCATGGTGAAAGTTTTGTTTACCTGCTGAGCAAACAGAAAAGCCCCTTTCCAATGATCTCCAGAATCATGAGAGTAGCACAATCCGAGTGCATTCAGCTCCACGTGAGAGGGAAATGCAGAAGCGACAGGAAGCCTGGATGGCTAAGAATAGTGCATACTGATAGACTGGATCCACGCTGACAGGAAATTGTGTTTTCTGGCAGCTGTGGGCTGTCCCCTGCTTTTTTCTGTTCCCTGCTTGTTCAACTGCCTCTTTTCGATGGGACTTACTTTTTATTATCCCCAGGCATATAATGTGGGATAATATAGTCATCAGCATGTCCGTCTGTGGAGACGTCTGTCTGTTACTATTTCGTTTATCTAGCAGAACTCATCAACTCAATACCATTCAATATTTTTTAACAAAACTTGCTGTGCATATTAATCAGATCCTAGACTGGTGCCTCTTGATATTTCAGAATTTCTAAGATTTTTATTTTTTCCATGATTAGTTACAATACGAGATTGTGGGGCCTGGAGGGGATACGTCATCTTTTGATGAGCTGGCATCTGAGGATTCGTAAATTACCCTGTTTTTGCATTGGGGCCATGCAGGCCGTAAAATTATCAAATGGCTAAAAATAATTATTAGGTGAAAAATACCCATAAGGAAATCATTTGATTGAGTAATATGGGCTGATGTTGCAATGTTTAGTCAAACTCATCACTGAGTAGACGAATAAGCTTGCACACCAGGGGCGTTACCAAGGCGGGCCAGGGGGTGGGCAGTGTCCACCCTGAGAAAATCTCTCCCCACCCAACTTAAGATAAAAAAACTGATTTACCACAGTTTCACAGTAAACACGCAACATCCCTTGTGATTCACAGCCAGAGGTAGACAGCCATTAAGAGAGAACTTTACGTATGCTTCATCTATCTATCACTATGTGTGATTGGTAGATTCCTTTGCCAGGCTATTCTGATGTGAAATTAACCAATGGGTACTCTCCAATTACTAAGGACCCTCCCATTCTCTTAGACTGCCACCTAAGGTCACAAATATGCTGCTCATATCCACCTTATTCCCTGAATGTTTTATCTCCCCTGTTTCATAGTGGTTCAACGCACTCGCCGGTCTCGTCAAGCTGTTGCTTACATACATTTTCATCGAACTGAGTAGTAGCCTATGGCTGGTGTCTGTCGTCCAGCGGGATGTGAACGTACGCATACATATAGTGTATATTCAAATGTAGAGAATAGGTAACCTATTTTTTATTCGGCCAAAACATTCTTTAGCTTGACGAAGACATGATATTTATTTAGGTGGCTACACACGTTCCTAAAGACAAAGTAAAAAAAAAAAAGCTTGACAAGACAGCGAGTTGCAATTCATAATGCAGGAAGTGATTAGCTAGCAAGCTGCGCATCAAAATGCTTTAGATTCAGCAAATAGTCTGGCGTGCAGTTTCTTTGTTTTACAAAAGGGTAAAAACCCAGCCGTCACCCGCTCCACTACCGAATGATATCACATTAGCTGTGGGCAACAATCATTATTCAGAGCATGGAAGTCCAGTCTCCAAGCTTCACTTTGCATGCTGGAAATCACCAATGCGCAGAATGAAATAAAGGTCTCATTACAATCCTTTAACTGCTGTAGCTGACAAGCCGAATATTTGCTGCAAGAATATAGTTGACTAAAGCTGAGGTTTTTTACAAAAAAGCCAGGATTACGATTACGCACCTTTCAATATTCACTAATGCTACTGGTAATCCCCTCTACTGCTCAATGTCAACGTGTTCAAAAGTGCTAACATTAGCGTGGATAACTGTTAAATGTGTGGGTTTCAATTTGCACCCCGCATGAGACCGTAGATGGCCACTAATTACATGGCAAACGCTGGTTACTTCACCAGAAAACTAAACTGACCACTGGCTGACAGTATTGCTTTTTGTTCGAAAAAAAGGATACTGATGAGTCTTTGAACTGACAAATCAGGGGACTGTATAATGTATAATATAGTGGGATCGCGATGTTCATCCCGTTCATCCGTCGGGCGCTTTTCTACAAAATGGTGTGAGCAAACGTACACCCTCTCGGGTGGATACTTCAGTCCAAGTGCGGCTTGCCACTTCAAGCGCCTACTCGCTGGCATCGAGTGTAGACTGGGCAAGGGCAATCTTTCCTAATCCGGAACGCATTCAGCCTGCCGATCTCTTCAGTACAGCGAGCAATGACCGGAAGAAGGAGATCGTCAGGGTTCTCATGGCGCCGCGCATCGTTAGGACTGGAATTAGGTGGTTTAAATGAAATAACATCGTTTGAAATGTCTTTATGCAATTTCATTGCTGCCAATGATCTTATTTCATTTAAACAGTTTAAACGATCATGAAACACACGCACTGCTTACAACCCCTGAGTAAAGAAAAGTGTGAGAAGTCCGGAGTGATAACGCAGGTGAAACTGATAAACCTCAGCACGGGGACTTCAATTCCGTGTGTGAATCTTTTACACGTGTTGATTGACTAATTGCTGAGTACAGCAGAGGAATGTAAATGTACCACTAAAACTCACGCAGAATGCATGAGAGTTGACAGGTATGCGTTATTAATGAAAACTGACCATGCCTGTTAATGTAGAGTTTTCTGAGCTTATGTAAACAGGTCATGACCAATCATTATTTTCAAGGGATGAGTTTAAGCCTCCCCTATCGCCAGTTCATCAGCTGCCACTTAATAATATAAGTTTCATGATGTTGTGCATGTTGTATTTTACACCGATTTCTGGGTTCTTTTTTGCCCCCCCCAAAGAGGACAAATGCCCACCCAAGCTTAGCATCCTGGCAACGCCTCCGTTGCACATACACTGCAGCTCAGTTTCTGTGACTTTTGTCCCAGCATTGCTAAAATACACACGCACTGTACACACACACACACCCACACACACGTGCGTGTGCACATCCACACAAGCATGCAGCAGCACACACACATGCACACGCACATGCACACACACACACACACACACGCACACACGCATACACACACATACACACAAACAAATGCACACACTGACACGTAAGACAACATGAAATTTTTGAGAAAGATTTATTCCTCATTTCAAAAAGAGGCTATTGGAGCTATTGCAGGGGTTATCTATTAGATTAAACTTAATTTATAGGCTATAAAAAGGCTAAAGAGTGATTTTAGCCTCTCTCTTTTACCATAATAAACTGAATTATGTCATTCAAATGTGATTGTAAGTTTCTTTCACCCCTTTGTGCAGAATATAAATATTATATTATTATTATTATTATTATTATTATTATTATTATTATTAATATATATTGCCAATTTTTTTCCTGTAATGCATGAGCCTATTTAAGGCTTTATAACTCCGTATTTGTGTCACATAGACTTTGGAAAATTATTCCAGTGAAGCAAGACATTTGGAAATTAAATTTCAGAATCGTTTAGGAATTAAATTTTGGAATTTATGGACGCCAGCGTCTATATCTCTGCAAAGGGGTTAAGGCCTTGGCAGCTTGTCTAGTTTATAAGTTGAAAGTTCTGGAAGTGCCTCCCTATACCTAAATAATTTAGAAAATTTCTGCCGAATGTGTCTGTTTAGTAAACCAGTCAGGAGGCATAATTCTCTCCTGATGAATTAAAAATGTTTGTGCTTTTCCCCACCACTTCTCCGCTAACCATAAATGCCTCTAGTGGTCAGAACTGTGGTGTACAGGACCTGTCAGAATTACTGTGGTATATTACAGTTGTTCAAATTGCTTTGGTGCATTAGATCAGAGTTGAATCTACACAGTTTGCTTTCAATTCCTGAAAACAGAATAATGAATGCACTGCCAATGGGGTGGAACTGATCATTTCGTTTAGATGTTTACACTTCAAATTCTTAAGAAGCACAGTAAAACAGATGCAATCAGGAGCTTTCCTCACATCTTAGAAATTATAATAGATAGGTTTTTGAGTCAAAGCCTCTGCCTTATCAATATCCAGGCTCAGGTGGCGATCCTCCAGGGTATGTCTTCCATTGCACAAAACACAACCTCAGCAAATGTACCACTTATAATTCAGTACATCGCTCAAACTGGTCCAGCAGGTTCCTAACTGATGAAGATCCTTGTGCTTCCCAGCCTTTTTGATAAAGTCACATTAACCTGTCAGAACTGGAGAAGAGTGGCTGAACTTGCAGTGGTAAGCAAGTTGACTTTGGGGTGAGCCAGGGTGATTAGTAATTCTGGCTGAATAAGAATAATATAAATTGAATCTCTCTCTAACACAAACTTTAATTATCCAGTCTCCAGCCTCTTTATTTAGTACACCTTTCTAATACTCAGTCAGACCCCTTTGCCCCTAGAACAGCATTCCTCGTGGTGTACTGTAGATTCAAAAAGATGCTGGAATCATTCTCAAGAGACACTGGCCATATTAACATAATAGCATCTCAGAGTTGCTGCAGTTTTTTTAGGCCTCATATGCATGCGGAAAATCTCCTGCACCACCGCATACAAAAGATGTTGTATTGGCTTCACCTTAATGAATGTAGTGGCCATTGGGGTACATAGAAACCATTGCTATGTTTGTGGAACTGCTTGATGACATGGCACATTATCCTAGTGGAAGTAGCTCATAGGGAATGCACATTCTGTGACTATAAAGGGATTCACAAGGTCAGCAACAATACCAAGGCTATGGCATTTAAATGATGCACAGTTGGTATTTAGTTGTCTAATGTATGGCAAAGAAATATTCCCCACACCATTAAAACCATCACCACTGGAACCATTAATGCAAAGCAGGATGGATCCAGGGATTTATGTTGTTTTTGCCAAATTGCAACCCTACTACCTGCATGTCACGGTGGAAATCCAGATTCATCAGACCATACAACCTTTTTCCTGTCTTCAGCTGTCCAGGTTCAGCGAGCCCTTGCTCTCTGAAACCTCACTTTTTTAGTGGATATTGATGGAACTCCTGTATGTTTTTGCTGCTGTAACCCGTCCACTTCAAGGCTGAACATGTTGTTCAGGGATGCTATTCCACAGCACTGTTGTAAAGCATAGTTACTTGAGTTACTGTCACCTTCCTGTCAGCTTTATTGTTTGTGACTTCTTATTTTTTGAGTAGTTCAGTAGTGTTCCAGATTTTGCATTTGAGCTACTTGCTGTAATATGGGATTATATTATTCCTGTAAGGATTTTCAGACAACCCTAGCATTTACTTTCTGGTGATATAAGCTGCTTTTGATAGGAACTTTGGCTGAATTCCAGTAAGATAAATGTAATGTAGTGTGAGCAACTGTGGAACACCCTGACATCTCATTGTTTAGAATCATTTCCACAGATGAGCAGTAACTTTAGACATAAGTATCTAAATGATGCCATAATTGTTATCGTTCCAGGAGCACATAACTGTATATTGAATATTTATGAGGAAGTGGTACCCAAGAACTACTCAAAAGTTGGGAGTTCATATGTCTAAAATGAAGGAATGGACATTGCATGAATCATATCACCCATAAAAACAAATCTGCCACCGGCCAGTCATATCTGGCTACAGAACCAATCAGGGAATATTTCATAGCATTGATTATTAAAAAATTCTCAAATCTCTTGACAACAAAATAAAGCCATATATACTCAAACAAACATGAATACAGAAGTGAAAAGCTACTTAGGGAATAACAAAATATATTCAACAAATTCTTGTGTTGTCACTCAACTATCAAAATCACCAATTTCAAATAAATATTGATACACAATGTTATCGTGACTAACATGTAGAGAGGTCCCAAAAATTCAGCATTCAGTTTTCCATCATTAGTGAGTAAAGATACATGAAATAGAAAGCAGAGCTGAATCTGAAAATTCTCGCTGTCAGCACTTTATGTCTCTTCAAATCTTTTTCACAATGCTTGAGGTATAGTTATTTGAGACAATGTTTGCTTTAAAGCGGTGTATTCCTTTGATTAGAATCTCATTCATAAGGGGTTGTAATCGAATGCATAAAAAGAATTCAGAAGAGATATTTGAGGCAAAATACTCTTATTTCTTTGCCATTTACTAAATGATTACGTAGTTAAATTTCCTGTTTTATCAAGTAATAAGATTTACTTCATAAGCAATCATAAAGCGTGGATGAGATGCATACGACTGAGGCAAATGTTATGTTGTTCCACAGGTTAGATATAAATTATTTTCATAATGTTGTATTTTCCATATTTGCATGTTGGCTACGATGATAAAAAAGATAACCTCTGGATTTTTTTTGAATTACCAATTTTCCGTGGTATACATCATGACCAACGTTTGCACCGATAGTACCAGGGCAATAGTTCCAACTTGTGATATGTGGGCAATGAACATTCATCTGCTCGAGGATTGATTGGAAATGGTGACATTTGTAAAACCATGCCATTACAATGAGTTTAGCATAATGTACAATAGAGAATGATTTCAGAGTCTAACACAGAGTCTGTGAGAATGAGCTTGCATTACTTTTCATCAAGTGGACAACATTACATCATATTGGGGGACCTTATTATGTTTTTATAATCAAATAACTTTCAGTTTGTTTCCAATTTAGTTTGGAGTCCAAATTGATGGGGACTTTGAAGCCGCTCTCATTTTAACTGTTGAAAAGATTAAGAAATAATGTAATATCCACTTGCATTTGATGCAAAAGTTTGTACCATGCATCAAGTTAGTCGGTAGTAAAACATTGCATAATTCTGATTTACACCAAAGCAAAAAATCTCTAAATTTTTACCTCTCTGGGGAGGTTGGGGGCAGCTTATGTTTGGCTTCACTGATAATCAATAGTTCTGAATTTCTTCCCCTGATGTAACACACATCAGGGCAATGAAGAAAGAAGAAATTAATTGTTTTACTGTAGTTTTTTTTCCCCCTTGGAATTGCATTGCGAAACAGCTTCACTATTGAATTCCCATCCATTTTCTTTGCATTTGTGGCTATTTTTTTTTTTCTCAAAATCATGAAAATTATCAAAATAAGTTTTAATTCCAAATGACAAGCGCATCTTTCTTCATTTAAATGATAAACACCAAATTCCAAGTCAGACAGCCTAAGATAGGGGCATGGACATCAGGCAAGGATTGCCTGAATGTAGCACCTGGATAAGTGAGTGAAAGGTCAGGACCACATTTCCTCAGCCTCCATAACCTTTGAAATGAACTTCTGTCAGTTAGGTTTCTACAGGATTGTGCGGGCAGACATTACAGCAGTAAACTTGAACACCATTCTGAGTATATGCAAACATACTGGAACTGGCATAACCCTTTTTTAGCTCTTAGAAGGAAAATCAAATATATCCCAACCTGTATCTCACCCAGAGTCAAACATATAAATTCCAGTACACACTGCCAGTTTCAAAAATGTATGAATACATGCATAATTATGCACACGTGGCTCAGCCAAGCTTGAATTCCTTGGTTACCTGTGTCCATTACAATGCATAATTATAAATGTGTACCAGTGTAGCTACACACGCAATAGCCCTCAGCCAGCGTTGACAGAGCGCATTAAAAACTCCCTGAAAAATGTTAATTAGGTCAAATTTGGTAGCACTCTCACAAGATCATCGACAGACTTTAATTTCAAATATTTACGCGGGGGGATTTCGGTTGTTGTTTTCAAAGAGAAAAGCTATTCAATCTCTCAAAGTCTGTGCATTCTACGCAAACACGTGCTTCATTTTGCGCTTTTTTCGGTCGTGTGTAAACACTACCAGGCTCACTCGCTCCTCCCCCTGTGCCCCTCCCCCAATTCCCTCCACTCCCTCCTCTAGAGAGGCTATTAAGTGATAAACTCCGGGACAGAAAATGGCGACGGCGGGGAGCCGGACCTCGTCGTCGGGAATAAATGATCTGAATAACGGCACAAACGGTGGAAGTAGTTCTCAGGGCAACTCGGGTTCCCCTGGTCTACCGAGCAGTCCCGGCACGGCGAAGAACAAGACGGGGGAAAACTCTCAGTGGAGACGGAAAGACCTGCGGAAAGTGAGAAGTGTGGATCTGGACAAACCTGAGTCGCTGCTCCTATCGCCAGAGACCGGGACGGCTCCGATATCAGCTCAGCTGCACTTCTTGTCCGTTTCCTCGCCTGGCGCAGTGCAGGCGACTCTGCTGCAGCAGACTCGCCACGTTCAGCAGAGCAACTCAGTATCCGACCAGTCGCTCTCAGATAGTACAAGTAATACTAATAGTTTATCTACAGCCGCTCAGGAATTGTTGAACACGTCTTTAAAAACCAGCAGCGACCGTATCAGCGCTGATCATGGTGTCTCCGGAACTTCTGTGGAAGTGATCGCCACACAGAATAGGTAAGATCTGCCTACCTTAGGATAGTTTTCCTCTGGCGTTTTTTCTTCTGCCTTTGATTTGTAATCGTATGGAACTCATGTAACTGCTTCTGATTTATAAGATGCATATTTTTCTTGCTGTGAACCTGGATGTCTAGTGCTGTACCCCTGGGTTGTTGGCTATGAACATAGAACATGAATTGCCTGCAATTTAATTAATGTAACACTGATAACTCGCTGAAGTTACAGTTTTCATTCATGGAATAACGGCAGTATCGGTTGTTTGCCTATCTAACTATCTAGTCTTTTTGGT
Organism: Gymnothorax reevesii; assembly: GCA_029721435.1. Lineage (NCBI taxonomy): Eukaryota > Metazoa > Chordata > Actinopteri > Anguilliformes > Muraenidae > Gymnothorax > Gymnothorax reevesii. The sequence goes on along the minus strand of CM056583.1, from coordinate 55,086,510 downwards.
TGAGTGATTGTGTGGTCTTATGTTAACCCATTTTATTTTTCAATATTTGCCTTGTAACAACAATGGAACGTGTTATGTGCTGTTATTGTGAAACTTCATTTATTAGGCAGGATCACCTCGGTGTAACGTTAGCTTATTGGTCCTGGCAGGACATGGACGTGAAGGGTTTATCAAAGCGCCGCATTTAAAAGTAATGTAGGTTATGCAGCTAGTGTGGGTTTCCGAGAGCCGTGTTTGCTTTAAGGCTGGCAGCAATGATCCATACCGATAAATTAACTTTTGGGCACTTCGTATGTTTTCAGACTTAGGCCACCATGTCTGACCGAAGTCTAAAACGGAAATGGGGTGCGTTGGCATTCTTCCGTAAATTTGATTACGTTCGGTGTACTAGTCATCTAATATTCAAGTACATGTTTGAAGGTGATTGCGAGATGGCCATAGTTTTTTTTTCTTTATTTGATAAGACGATTGCTTCGAGTCACTGTGGGCTTCTTTCTTTTCAGTGACAGGCCTAGTGATTTGAAGCTGAGTGCAAGGCTACCCTTAAACTCCCTCGCCTGTTAATTACTGCTGCATGCTAAATGGTTTATTTATGTTTCTCAGGAAGACCGTAAGGTATATTTATGGCATTTTCCTATCTGAGTTGAAAAATCTTTTTAAAATCATTTAACGTTAGCCTAGTGTACATTTGAATGTTGCGTGGCCTTGAACTACATGAATTTCGAGTGTAGGCGCACATGCATTTATATTTAATATCCGACATGGAATGTTCTTTATTGTACGCTTATACCTTTGTGCTACCTCAACTTAAGTCTATACCTTCTCTATTGGATGGGGCTGAACCATTTTTTCTCGCTGAAGTGGTCATACATTAATTATGGTTGACTCTGGGTTGACTCCTGTTAGGCATTACTCTTCCGCTTTGGTGCTTATTTTGGTGTGTTGGTGATCACCAAGGAGTGCAGAAGTGCATCCCCTTCCGAGATGTGTACTAAAATCTTCATGTGATTCCAGTTAGATGTCTTCCTGGCGAGTGTGCTGTGCCTGCCTGTACTGTGCTAACATGCCATTGTGGGACTCCTCAAATGGCTCCATGGTTCAGGAGTGAACAGTGGAATAGTGATCTGTGTCTGTGGTTTCTTCTGGCTACATGATGCCAGAGTTTAAATGTCCAAAAGTCTATTATGTGGCATCAGCTTGTAAAATCACAGAGGACTGATTCATGGAATAAAATTAATAATGTGGCCATTAACAACATGGATAGCCATGGAATTTATTTTATTGCTCTCTGTTGAGGGTATTAATTAACTTTAAAAATGTGGCTGTAACTGTAGTTATAGTATGTGCTGTGTTATGATTTTAATTGAGATCTTTGAGATTTTGAGACAATACATCACTGCAAATGAACGAAAAAGGTGGTAGACCTGAATCTATTTGGTTACTCAATTTTTTCATCGATGATTTGGGGGGGGGGGGGGGGGGGGAGTTCAATTTAAACTGTAAACTGGGACGCCGAAAACTGATAACTGCACATAATCACGTGAGAAGGGCATTGAGTCGGTTGGGTTGAATGACAGCTTTTTACTAAAAGAAAGGTTGCGAGTAGATAATTCATTGCAATATGAGAAGCTGGCTTCGGACCTGCAGAGATAATGAGTGGTGAATGGGTTGTTGAAAGGGAGAGATTGGAGGGGGAAGAGTGATGCATTCCTTTTTTAGCATTACTCATACAGGGAAAAGGGCAGGAGGAAGGAATCGGCAGTGTTCCCTCTCCAGCAGAAAGGTAGGAGTCCTGTGAAGAAGCCTGCAGTACGTGACTGCTGGCCACAGCTCTCAGGCTTCAGTGCTCCAAAGTCCGACAATGGTTTACCAGACTTAACTGCTTTGGTGGAATTTGCTTGTTTTGAGCAATGTGAAAATGTCGGTTAAAATATGACTGTTTTATGTTTGCACTTTCCCATCAGAGGTAAAATGTTGTTTCTTCCATCTTTGAGAGTAAATGAGGGCCATGAATGTGTTCTTGGAAAGGCCATTTGGTGACTCCCAAAAATGTAAAATTTAGAGTTTGAGTGGTGCCAGCTGATGCTGCTTAAAGATGCACCTAAAGGAGGAGTGTTTTCTGCATTGCACCATTTTGTTGCGAGTGCTAGGCTGATTATCAACTCTGGAAAGACCCAGCTTTGGGAAAACAAACCTGTGTCACTTTTGAAAATGATTTTTTTTTTATTTTTTTTTTTTAAGTTGGTTAGTTTTTTGGTTGCTGAAACCTTAGAACTGTTCTGTTCATTGTTCCTTAACTCTGTAATAGTGTCACTTATACTTTTTTCCTGTTATGGAATGATGACAATAAAATCTTAATCTCAGTAAAAGGTGATTACACCTGGATTTTGGCCATACATCCTTGAAAATGTTATTTTATTTACACTGACCATTAAGAATGGCTCTCTGTTAAGTCCATGTTATTTCAGGATAAATGGGATATTCTAAAGGAGCTTGAGGTGGAACAGTTCACAGCATTAGTTAAGCTACTTCCTACATCAGTTGGCGCTCTTGTCTTACCTGGGCTTTTTGCCAGTCTCCTGTTGTAGGCCTATATGGGCTTGGCCACTGCTGTTGGCTTAGCTCTGTTTGTTATGGGAAAATCTCCAAATCTGCCCCAGGTGCTGCTGAGTTACAGTTGAGCAATATAGCTGGAAGTTCTGCAGATTTCTCAGCAACCATGGATCTAAGACTGTCAGGTGTGTGTGCGCGTGGGCGTGTGTGTGCGCATGGGCGCGTGCGTGTGTGCGCGTGTTTGTGCGTGTGTGCGTGTGCGTCTGTGTGTGTGTATCCCAGCCCCCCCCCCCCTTTTTTAATCTTGTACGGTGGGGTTGGCCTGATGACATTACATGAACCTTATTGAGTGCCTCAGTCAATCATGAAATTTGGAATTAAAATGCTTTTCTGGAAAATGTTAACATTAACATTTTTGTAAATAATCCTTAAACCATTCTTCTGTTTCTAGTTCACATAATATGCAAGATGCTTGAAATTTGATATTGTGTCCTACAGCCACTTGTGAGGGTGTTTTCTCCCTCATGAACACGCACGTCTAACCTGTGATGGCTATTATCACATATACTCTTGTCTAGTTCACTATCTGGAACATATTTGTTTAGACGCTTGCTGCTAGCCTGCTTAATGGTTAGAAATGCAAAAATCGTAATGCTGTGCTTGTAGTCAATATTTTTCATTCGTAGGTGTGATATTTTTTATCGGCGGTGTGTTTCCAAGCAGATGCATTAATGGCTAGAAATGCAAAAATCGTAATACTGTGCTTGTAGTAAATATTTTTCTTTTGTAGGTGTGATATTTTTTTATTGGCGGTGTGTGTCCAAGCAGATGCACAAATCTATATAACACAAATCTATGTTCTAACCAGGCTTTTTTTCTCAGATTGGTGCCATTCAAAGAGGGCAAAATGACTCCAAACTACAGGGGGAAATGCTTTGAAAAAGAAGAACTGATTTGGTGAACTTCAGTGAAATATTGCTCGTATTTTGAGAGAAATTTTCTACCAAAATTACCCATTCCGTAATGTGTTCTTTCCCCTTCAGATGCTGAACATGAATTCTTATAGGTTTTCTCTTCATTGGAAAAGGAAGTCAAACTAATTGTAGCCCCCAGACAAGTTGGGCAGCTACTTTTGTTCATGCTTGTTGTCTCTGCCGCCACGTCCTTGGACACTTGCTTGTGGACGCTGAACAGGCCGAAATTCTTAACCGATTACTTTCATATTTGATATGGACTTGTGTTATACTCCAGTTATGACACCTATTGATTTTGGTTTTCATGGCAACACTACTGGCTGAATATTGCACAATTTTATGCTTATGTACAGATTTCCTCATGGATGCTGTACAGGCTGCAATTTTTGACTGATTACTTTCATATTTGGTATTGACGTGTTATACTCCAGTTATGACACCTATTTTTGGTTACCATGGCAACAGTATTGACCGAATAACACACGTGTGCTGAAATTGTTTACCATTGTCTACTATTGATTTTGGTGCCAATATGGTAATTAGTCTCCCTTGTAGCCCCAGGACAAAGTCAGGCGGCTACTGTGGATTCATGCTTGTTGTCTCCGCCATCGTGTCCGTGTCCGTAGATACTTCCTTATGGACGCTGTACAGGCTGTGACTTTTGACCAATTACTTTCAGATTTGGTATGGACGTGTTATACTTTAATTATGACACCTATGGATTTTTGTTGCCATGGGGGCTACATCTGTGCAGTCGTGGGCGACTGGATTGTCTAGTAAATGTTTGTTTTTCATGTCACTACAAAAAATTTATTGAAATGTATTAAAGGGAATCCATTTGAACTCATATGACTTGCTGACAGGGTTACGTGTGATCACAACTGACTAGTCTTTAGACTAATGGTGCTAGGCAGCTAATGGTTTTGGTAAAGGTAAAGTGATGTCCTCTTTGTGAAATAAATCTGTTGTCCGCATAAGAAAGATAAATGATGCATCACACAGGGATAGCCTATGTAATACAACTGTTTGCTGTACTATTTATATCCATATTGATTACCTTGCAAAAGGGAGCTGGTCAGCAAGCTGATGGAATGTTATGCGAATGTTGGCCTTGATGTTTTGACCAGTCAGCACCTAGTTTTGCTAACCTGTGTTACTGGATTAACACAGTTATGATGAGTGCCATGCATGATTGAATGCAGGATTCCACCTTTAAAGTAATATTCAGTACCGACATCTTGATTTTGTGTGCAAATGGTAAACCCTGTAGCATGGTTGACTATGGAAAATATTTTGAATTCTGATGACTTTTCTAGAGTTTTCAAGGTGAGTTGTATTCATCAACCATTTGTAGGAGTTCTTGAAGAGAGATCGTAAGGCCTGCTTGAGGACATGTAATATAGCGGTTTTGTCTCTGGACACCAAGAAACTGCAGAAGCTGAGGGGCTGTAACATTCCAGAGACGACAAGCTACTGTAGCAGGTACCAATTGCCAAGTACTGACCCAAATTTTAGCATCCTAATGGTCTTCCTTTGGAAGCTACAGTGTAACAGAATTAGCAATGTAATAATGATTATCTCAACTGAATGGCACTTATACGCCCCTTTTCACCATCCTGCTCTCCTGTGGTGCTAAATGATATTTGAATGCCTTTTCATGATCAACATGTCTAACACAAAGTGCTACTACGCAATAAACTTAGCTTGCTATCTAGTGTGTGGTATTAGCTTGGCTGCTTACGTCTGCTACCGGGGTGTTTGTTACCAGTTGGTAAGGGGGTTTAGCCAATGCTCGGACAGTGTCTAAGTCTGAGATGAGATTATTTTTGCAATCTTAACTGAAGTCTGAAATTTTTCCCCCGTACCACTCATTTCTCAACTTATTGTAGGTATTTGATGCAAGTCTGATGTATAGACTTCCAGAAAACTAGCTAGCTAACAACGGTATTGTACTCAATACTAATATTTAATTATTACCCACAAATGAGAAATAAATACAGAATTTCTGCTTTCAAAATTTGCTGATCGAATTAAAAAGGACAGTCAGAAAATGTATCGTATTTTGTGGTGCACAAATATAAAATTCTAAGTTGATGAAAATTGGTGGTGTGTTCACCGATTCAAAACCTTCAGATAGATATGTAGTTTGCGTATGCACCTTTCATTAAATAGTCTATGTGCCGGACAAAACCCTGCATTTGTGTATTGATCTCATTGATAATGTCAGCTGAGGCTGGGAAACCACATGCAGTCTATTGGCTGAAGGCTAATTTATGGTTTTCGTGTCCGCAAAACGTATAGCCCATGGACGAGTCATTACTTGTTTTCTGCTGTTGCAGATTTGGATTGATGCATGTGCGCTGTGGCTGTATTGCGATACCCGGCCTTTTGCATCTTGCCAGCAAAGAACCATGTGACCAGTCTTGTAATAAAGGAATGGATTATAGACCACGGTCATTTGAAGCTTCAGCGATTGGATACTTCAGTCGTCATAGTTTTCCTGTTGGGTCGGAGGTGTCATTATCAAGCACCGTCATATTGAAGGATAGGAAATTGGATTATTCTCAAACACATCCCAGTTAGATTAAAAACCTCCTTGTTTTCACGTTAGCTGTATGAAGTTTTCTCGCTGGGTGAAGGAAAAGTGTAGAGGAAAGGAAAACTGCTGCCTGTTTCAGATCATTCGGATCCGCAAATGTGTATCCATGCGCACAAGTCTGCGCAGACCTAAAAACTTGGTGGTGCACGGACAGTTTGCATGGACCACGCAGTCGACAAATTAGCTTCATGCATTCTGTCTGAGGGCTTTTATGTTTAATGGATGTGCAAACCATAAATTAGCCTTTGCTCGATGGGTAATGTAATGTTAACTAACGTTATTAATCGGTGACATTAGCTAATGTTAATTTGAAGTATTCTAGATTTGGGCATTCACTTGCCGAACATTAAAGTGCACCTGGTCGAGCATCATGAAGTAGTCATATAAAAAGGGTGGATTTTGAACATCACCCCTGAATTTTTCTTTTTGTCTTTGATAATTTGTGACTGAGAGGACCAATTAGGTGTCATTTGAAAGCTTATTTAGTTTATAATTCTATTTTCAGAATTGCAACCAATTTAAGCAATCAAGAACTACACAGTATTTTACCAATATTTACCCATAGTTTAACTGCAGAATTCTCCAATATATCAAAGTGAGCAAAATCAATCTTCATGCAGAAAACTCCGCCAAAACATTCCTCTTTTCAGATATGAACATGTAAATAGCCATGGCAGGGACATTTCAGTGCTCAGTCTGTGCAATGATCCTTTCTTCGGGATGCAACCTTCTCCGGCATGAGAAAATTCATACAGAGTCCACTGGATGTGTACTAGTTTAACATTTAAATGGAATCTTGATGGACATGACAAATCTCATAGCGGCAAAGATGTTACTTTAGGGTCATCCTACACTTGTTTGACCTGTGGTTAAGGTTTCAGTCATGTGGACAGTCTTCAGCGTCATAAACTGTGCCATGCTCTGACTAGTGTTTCTGGTAGGTCATCATTACAAAAAAATACAGCGAGGAGACCATCATTCCAGCTGAGAGTGTCTTTTTCATCGGAATTGACTTGGATGAAAGGATTGTTTTAAGTAGTCAGGACCATGAAGATATCATGTCCTTGTTGTGTTATAAATCTTCATTAGCACAAGGAACATTATCAGTAGACTGAACTTTTGAAGGTGCTTTTTAGAGCAGTTTGGAAGAAGGGCTGTATTGGCATGTCTATTCCTATCTACTTAATTCGGCTCAAATATTCAATGTTACATAAATGACCTATCCATCAAATAATTGGTTCATTTTTAGCCCAAGAACTAAGGATTATTATTCTGAAAACCAGAGCCAATTTGGGTGAAGGATCCTAGAGCAATATGACTTTAAAGAAAAGGAGTTCATTTTTGTTGACTTCTCAGAACATCTGGGCATTCTATTGCATTTTCAATTAAACCATCGGCACAAATGGGCTACCATCTTTATTAATAAGTATTATGTTGTCACGTATGTTTTTATGTTCCATAGATGCTCTCTAAAACATAAAAATGTGAAAAATATCAATTATGACCACTTCATGACGCACGACCACCTATTATGTGACTTTTCACTGATCATTCTTGTATTATTGAACTCTACGAAAAACTGTTTAAATGCCTCTGTTAAAAAACATTTGAATTTTCGCCTGCTTGCCAATTCTGCAGTACCTGTCTGTGAAATGCTCCATTGAAAGCCTGCCCCCGCCTTCCCAAAAACCGCCACAGCATGCTGTGATGGATCAGCTTGATCACTCATTTGTGATTGGTCCACCGTTCCCGCCCCTTGTCACGCCCCTTACCATAAATGGATTTCTGCTTTAGAAGCAAATTCTGCATAAGTCTTGTGGGAGAAACCCACTTCTTTCAAGGGTGTGCTAAACTATCTGATTGGCACGAAAATTCAAATCGTGACATTAACAATGGACGAATAAAATGGCTAGAAGATGGGGTGTTTCAGTCAGCTCTGAAGCGGTGAATTTTGTGGCAGATGGCACTTCTTATGAAGGTGACTTTGAGTTGCCTTCCGACACAGACCTTTTAAATGCGGATAAAAACAATATGATTCACGCTACGACAGTAAAATAATGAAAAACCATGATTGGTGTACTTCAGGACTCTTCAAATCTGGCCCTCGAATCCAAATACGGTCCTGGTTTTCCTTCCTTCCAGGCATTTAAGTGAACAATTAATGCTGCTGATTGGCCAGATTGTCATCTCACCTGACTCACAGGTAAAGGGAGGGTGGAAAACCAGCAGTTCTCGGCCCTTGAGGACCGTGATTTGAGGAACCCTGGTGTACTTTAACATGTAACCTATTGTAAATGGCTGATATAAAGCAATATATTTAGGAACATATTAATTTCTGTGTATCTGTCTTGCATATAACCGGTAGATTGGTCTGCCACATTGCCTAAAGAATGTGCTGGATTGAAAAACTGCATGGCGAGTCATCACCGCCATAGGACACAATGTAAACCGGAAATGGCGGACTGGACATGGCGATAAGGATGCTCAGGCACTTCTGCTGGTTTCTGCTGCTCACTGCAGCTTACGACTGCATCTGAAATCTGGTCCTTTATAGATCAGTGATGGCGACCCATGAAGGAAGCAGAAGTGTGTCGACATCTACAATAAATATAAATATCATGGCAGCCTCCATAAAGACTCATCTTTGGAAAATAGCTGTGTTTGGTTATGATAATTAAAATAATTTGTTAAAATTTGCTGAAATAAGTATTATAGGTCAGAATATGAATACTCAAGACCATATTTTTGAATTTTGTTTGTGTGGCTGGATGAAATCTGCATAAATGATCAGTTCCAATTCCTTAACGCCAAAGGTGTCTCTTAATTTTAAGGTGTATCTGTCTTAGGAGATTTATGGCAGTGCCATATTAATATCCCTCACCCCAGAATGCTTTTTTTTGAGGCCCTGTAATTTCTTCAGCTCTCCTCGTTGTGTTTTGCCATGTATGACTACTCCTGCGGGGGTATTTGGGGTCCATTGGATCGTCGTCATTTAGCTTCCTGGGCAGCAGTTTGATGCTTAAGCGGAGTAGTTGAATCATTTTTGGCAATTCCTCTTTCATGTTGCCCACTTGAGACACTTACCAAACCGTCCCCAGCTGGTGTGAAGCAGTTTTGACCCTGTGGCTGTTTTTGGAGAACTGCTGAGAAACATCTCTGCCACATACCATTGAGGACAAATAAAGCAGATGTTCCTATTGTACAGGTGCTGAACTCCTCGGGTGAAGGCAGTTCCTTCTGTTGTCAGTCCAATGGAAGATCAAAGGAACTTAAACTCCAAAGGTTTTTTCTGTCTGACCCATGTTATCAGGAGTGGGATTATGAGGGGTTCTGGCATTTGGTTTCCTTTTTTGGAGTCTTTCTTCCCTGAAGAAGGACGGTTTAAGTAACATCTGTAATTATACTGTTGGCACTGTTTTTGGGCAGATTACTGCTTCATGCATGATGGCCTTGCGTTTTATGATTGTGTCACTGTTAGTTTCAGATGCATGGAAGTTTAGTTTGTGCAAGTGCAGAAGCGGACAAATTTGAAATGCTACCCAGAGTCTATTGCATTAAACTCAACATGAGAAAACAAGGCCTTCATTTAGGATTCTGCTTTACTCTCCTTTCTAATGCCATTGGCTATACGTGTCATGAGCTGGTAGCTTTAGTTGAGCTTGTGTTAGGACAGGCTTCCCGTATGACTGATCCATGTACTTTGGAGCTGGGGAGGCAGGGAAACCTCTATTATGCACTGCACTGCATGTCTCTGTAAAAGCCGGGCCTGCACTGCAGTCCAGTTCAGTACACATTACTGTAACGTGTACAGTACCAGTCAAATTTGGATTTGTTGTACTCGTGTTCAAGTGCGCTGATTTGAGATAAATTTAAGTGGTTTAACTTCTGTAAATTGCTGAGTGGTCAGAGGTGAGTAGTCGGGGGTTATAAAGGCGTAATTCACTTGAGAATTGTGACCATGAAGACCATTCTTTAAAAAGCAGTATTTGGCAAAATAAACTTCTTTTTTTTTTTTCTTACTCTCCTATAATTGAATAAAAAGAGATTGTTCGGGACTTATTTTACAAAAGGGCCAAGGAGAACTAATGTGGGACATCAGTGGGAACATTTACAGCCATGCTGATGTGAACTCTTCAGCTCGAACACGGACTGGTGTGTGCAGTTATTTTTGTATCATGATGTCATGTTGCTTTATGTTGCTTATTTGGTCCAGGCTGCCATGCCTGCTGTTGTAACCAACGTCATTGTGGATTAATTACTTCTGAAATAAAATGTATAAAGGAATAATGTAAACCCAACCTACTGGGCCATCATTAGTTCCATGTATTTCCTCCTGCTGCCTGAACGCTGGGACCAGTTTTGTAGGTTCTGATACTGCCTTTCACTTTCTCAAGAGTGTTCGTCTCGGGCAGAAACTGGGGTGTGAATATTCTTAATTTGCACATTCACCTGTTCTGGGTGAATACAATTGCGATTTAAAGGAAAGTTTATTGCATGTGTGTGATGTACGTAAGTATATCTAATCCCCAAACTTTTACCGTAAGATGGAACAATAAAATAAACATCGATAATTGACTGTCATGGTAGTTATCCACTGATTGAAGTCCTTTAAAAAACTTTACGTTTTCCAACACCATTAATTGTGTTCAGCATTTCTGCAGGTTGTAATTTCAGGTAATTTCACCTCCTTTTTTGCACAACATCCTTTAGAAGCTTGTGTTGATACATAGCAGAAGACAAATCCTTAAACTAGACTGAATTCCTGTACCTGCTTCTGTACCCGGCATAATGAGTAGTTTGCGATGGAAAGGATAAGGCCGGAGGTAATTTTGTGGCGTTCCCTCTGTTGTGTACTGGGCCTGTGTGCACATAAATCTCTGTTTGAAACCGAAGAAGCGTGGGACGTCTCCAGTGGGTGTTCCCAGGCCCCTGGGGCTGCACTGTATTTCTGTTTGTCTTTCTAACTGACAGACATGGCAGGAGCTCAGATGTTCTGGTTTGAAGTGCTCCACTGGTCTTGATGTGTGATAAGATATCTTAGCTGCAAAGCGCTTTGTACTTGGCCTCTTGGCCAAAAGGGGACAGAACATTGCTCTGTTGCTAATATTCAACTGTTTCCTTGCTTGCTGTTGTGAATTTTTACCATTTCCTCTTGAAGATGTGAGCAGCTAATATTGGTTATCATGTGATCATGTAGATGTGATTGGCTGGTTGGAGTCAGGTGCCAAGTTTGAAGGGTTGTAGCAGGTGCTCGTTTAACAGAGGATTCTAATGTAGTCCTAATTGTTTTTCGGGTGCTTTTGGAGGTGCAACAGCATTCTCTCTGGATGGTGTTCTTTAGAATTGTGGGCAGTCCAGTAATCAGCAGCTGAGATCTTCATAGTGACAGTTTGCATTACTTTTGTGCTGAATTGTTTTGTACCGTTTTTAGGCCACATGAGGCGAAGTCTAGTGACCTATTCTAATTGCCCTTTGTCCGTCGTTGTGCGTCGTCCGTCGTGCATCTGTCAACAATTTACATTTTCAACTTCTCAGAACCCGCTGATCCGATTTCAATAAAATTTTTGCAGGAACCTTCCTTGGTCCAATATGCACCAAAATTGAGAATTATATGGCGCCCAGCCCCAGGGGGCTCTGAGGGGCGGGGCTAAAAGTGGTCAAATTTCCACACATTTCAACAATCTTTTTCTCCTGACCGAGATAGGCTGGAAACCAATACTCTTCATCGATGGAAGGGCCTTGACGTGCTTTATCAAAATTGTTAATTTCTTGGCCCCCAGCCTTCATGTTTGCCCCTGGGGAGGGGGTGAAGTTTACTATAATTTATATAGGAAAATGATACTTTTGGGTATGCTTTGTTCATTAACATCAGTAACATCAGTTTTGATACAACTCAGGTGACCGTTAAGGCCCATGGGCCTCTTGTTTTTTGGAAGAGGTAATGGATGGGAAGTGAATTGTGGCCAGTGTTGTGAAAAGTAGGCTGGACTTGAGGTGTTTAGGAAAGGGTAAGCAAAGGGAAATGGAAAAAGGCGTGTGAAAAATGTGCTGAATGGCGTAATCTCGTTATTCAGCTACTCCAGTGTCAGGGACATGTTTTTCACTCCCATTAATTACAGTGATGCGCCTGCCGCCTCTGGCCAATCATCAGACAGACTGCCCTGCATAGACAGAGGCCAAATATCTGTTGGTCATTTTTGTTTTCCAGAGCTCTCTGGGTCTGGGAGGGCAAGTGGCTTTTCTGCAGGTAATGATTGAAGATTCACACGGTCGTCTCTTGTGTCAAGGAGATGGTGCAGACTGTTGTCTCTTGTGTAGAGGAGATGGTGCAGACGGTTGTCTCTTGTGTAGAGGAGGTGGTGCAGACGGTTGTCTCTTGTGTAGAGGAGATGGTGCAGACGGTTGTCTCTTGTGTAGAGGAGATGGTGCAGACGGTTGTCTCTTGTGTAGAGGAGATGGTGCAGACGGTTGTCTCTTGTGTAGAGGAGATGGTGCAGACGGTTGTCTCTTGTGTAGAGGAGATGGTGCAGACGGTTGTCTCTTGTGTAGAGGAGGTGGTGCAGATGGTTGTCTCTTGTGTAGAGGAGATGGTGCAGACGGTTGTCTCTTGTGTAGAGGAGATGGTGCAGACGGTTGTCTCTTGTGTAGAGGAGATGGTGCAGACGGTTGTCTCTTGTGTAGAGGAGATGGTGCAGACGGTTGTCTCTTGTGTAGAGGAGGTGGTGCAGATGGTTGTCTCTTGTGTAGAGGAGATGGTGCAGACGGTTGTCTCTTGTGTAGAGGAGATGGTGCAGACGGTTGTCTCTTGTGTAGAGGAGATGGTGCAGACGGTTGTCTCTTGTGTAGAGGAGATGGTGCAGACGGTTGTCTCTTGTGTAGAGGAGGTGGTGCAGATGGTTGTCTCTTGTGTAGAGGAGATGGTGCAGACGGTTGTCTCTTGTGTAGAGGAGATGGTGCAGACGGTTGTCTCTTGTGTAGAGGAGATGGTGCAGACGGTTGTCTCTTGTGTAGAGGAGGTGGTGCAGACGGTTGTCTCTTGTGTAGAAGAGATGTGCAGATGGTCATCTCTTGTGTAGAGTAGGTGGTGCAGACTGTCGTCTCTTGTGTAGAGGAGATGGTGGAGACTGTCTCATTTAGAGGAGATGGTGCAGATGGTTGTCTCTTGTGTAGAGGAAGTGGTGCAGATGGTTGTTTCTTGTGTAGAGGAAGTGGTGCAGATGGTTGTCTCTTGCGTAGAGGAAGCGGTGCAGATGGTTGTCTCTTGCGTAGAGGAAGCGGTGCAGATGGTTGTCTCTTGCGTAGAGGAAGCGGTGCAGATGGTTGTCTCTTGTGTAGAGGAAGCGGTGCAGACGGTTGTCTCTTGTGTAGAGGAAGTGGTGCAGATGGTTGTCTCTTGTGTAGAGGAAGCGGTGCAGATGGTTGTCTCTTGTGTAGAGGAAGCGGTGCAGATGGTTGTCTCTTGTGTAGAGGAAGCGGTGCAGATGGTTGTCTCTTGTGTAGAGGAAGCGGTGCAGATGGTTGTCTCTTGTGTAGAGGAAGTGGTTCACACGGTTGTCTTGTAAAGAGGAGGTGGTGCAGACGGTTGTCTCTTGTATGGAGGAGACTGTGCTGACTGTATACAGGACGCTGACACTCTGTGTTCGGGCTGAGTGGCAGGTCATTATGTTTCTCGGAGGGAGTCATTCCCTCACTACCCTGTTATAGACGTACAGCTCCGGAGCTGCCCTACATTAAACTGGGCTTCTTCACTGGTGTAGCCCAGCCCCCCACTGCTGTCCTGTTATTATGGCCAACTTTGGCACAGCTATCAGATGAGTTTGTTTGTGCTGTTCAGTTTCCTCCCAGTAACTGTAACTGCCTATGATTCAGAATTTTTTTTTATTTATTAATTTTTTTAAATCTTCCCTATTCTTGGAGTGTACAATTTTGCACAAATTTCATTTTTTGCTTTTTGTATTCCTTTGCTCTTCATCTGTGTTGCAGATTAGGAATCAAAACAACACGATTTTTCTAGATTAAAATGAAATTTCACGACAAATCAGTACTTTAACGCAGATTCAATTACTTTGAATATAATCTACAATCGCTGAACTTCAGTTTCTCACCTTTTCTACGGAGAGGCGTGAGTTTGAGAAAAGCTGTTTAGGCAGTGGCTTGCTCCCTTACTTGTGAAGCTTATTTGAGTGTTTATTTTGTAGAAGACTTATGGGGCTGCTGCATAGCATGTTCACTTTTGTGTTTATATTGCGCTGCCACAGTTGTTGCCAGAATGTGGCCCATTGGTTGTGTAATGTCCTTGTCAAACTACTAACTTGACCTATGGAGAGGATTGTGCTGCTGTAGAAACCAGCCCAGTTAATTGGTTTAAGAGCTACTGATACAGTTTGAAGTACATCCTTGTGTCACGTGTGAAAAGGAAGTTGGATGGTGAAACCATGACTTTCTGATATGTTTTTGGGATTTTTTTTTCAGATATACCACACGCAACCACTTCATCTAACAGTTCAGTTAAAAATGCGAGCAAATGTAATCTGTGGACCTTGCCAGTAGACTGCTCAAAATGCATGAATACATGATCTGTCTTCAGTTTACATTCATTGGGTACTTAAGTAAGAATCATATACACTGGGTTATTCATGCAATTAGCCTGAGAGCCAATCTTATGGCTGCAGTATTTGGCATAAGATCTTGGAATACTGGTTTGGAGCGCCACATGATGTTCAGCTCGAACAAAAAAATTTGGGAGAAATGTGACTAACTTGGACATGGTTGTTGGCGCTGGATGGCATGATTGGAGTATTTTGAAAAGTGTTAAATATTCAGTGAGCAGCAGTTCTGTGGATGGAATAGCCTTGTCAATGCGGGAAGCCAGAGGAGAATGGCCGATCTGGTTTATGCAGACAGAACGACTATGTAACTCTGGCAACCGCGCTTTACAACCGTGGTGAGCTGAGAAGTGTCTCAAAATGCATCACATGTTGACACATGATGGGCTAAGGCGGCCGAAGAGCACATCGGGGTACACTCCACTCAGCCAGGAACCCAGATCTGAGCCTGCAGTGCGCACACGGGCTCACCAAAACCTGATAAGGTTTAAAAAAAACCAGTCTAAGACTGATAAAGCATGAACTCTGCCTGCCCTGTGTGAACTGGTGCTGGTGGTGATATAATGCTTTGGGACTTGTTCTCTTAACACATTTTGACCTTCTTTTTAATGGCTGCCTAACTTTGACCAAAGGATGTCAGTGACATGCATGTCCGTAACTTTCTTCCTTTCGTCAAAGTTTGGCAGTATTGCTGCTGGCCGTACAGTATGTATCCTATTGCTACGATGTGCCCATCGTGTAATAGCTACTTGTTGTACAATGAAGCTTCATGTCACGAAGCAGAAGTCTTCTCAAACTGGTTTCATTATGGTGACAATCAGTTCTGTGTACGTCAATGGTCTCCGTAGTTGCCACATTGGAGTCTAGTAGAATACTTTGGGGATCTGGTATAATGGGAGTTGTGCTGTGGACCATTTTGCAAAAATAATGTGATGCAATCATGGGCACATGGACTGGAATCTCAAACAAGTGTTTCCAACATCTTGTAGAATCCATCCTCCAAAGGGTTGAGGCTGTTCTGAGAGCAAAGGGAGACCCTTCTTAGTGTTGTATGGTGTTCCTAATAAAGTGCTTGTCAATATGTTTCTTTAAGTGCAGCAATGGTTTCAATGGCCCTCATTTATCCAAACTTGCGTAGGATCTGGTGTAAATTCTGGTGTAAATATCAGCCTGTGCCAGGTGTCATGTCTGATTTACGAAAACTGTGTACGTCTCTGATTTCGGTGTAGAACTGACGTGACGTTGATAAATCTGGCGACTGAAAACAATTGTAATTTACATGACACGCCCATATAAATTCATGCTCCGGGAGGCATAGTCCTGTCCACTTTTTACGACTCAGACTCTCAAAAGACTGCAAAAAGCCGCAACTTCACTAAGGAGGAAATGGAAATGACAACGTCCGAGGTGGAGAAAAACAAATTAATTTTATTTGGAAGCCTTAAGAGCGGCATTAAAGGAGCCCAGAAGCTTGCGGTGTGGAAAATATTACTGCTGCGGTGAACGCCGTTGGGAAGTGCAGCAGAGGTTTGATTTAATGCAATTTAATTAAAATTAAATGCAGTTTAATTAATTTAATTGCAAAAGGCTGTATGTGTATTAAAGTTGGATTAAATTAATCCATGTGCCTCGCGTATGGTGAGCAGCTACATTTTGATGATAGATATATATATTTGGGAGTCCACATGAATGAATCATGGACGGATGATCTGGATATGACTAGACAGTTGGTTACTTCTAATGTAAAGAGCGCAACTCATTAGAAATTTTTGTCGTAACAAGGTGAAAATACAATTATTCGGTTCATTTCGCAGTAGTATTTATGGTGCAATAAAATGGGCTACTTCGCATAAGTTGACTGTAGGCTGTGTTTGTTTCTCCTTCTGAAAACTCTTTTGGGGAATTGAGAAAATTCACCTTTGCATTTAAAAACTAGTGTTAAACTGCAACAATTCCCTTGTGGAAAACATTTTTAATTGTGTTTTCTTAAACTTGAGACGACAGTAGTGGCAAAGAATTACATACGTGTAATGCTCATTTTTTAAATGTATTTTTTTTTTAAATCTTAGGACACTTTAATGTTTTTGTTGGTGTGCTTCGCTTTTATTTGTATATGGACTAAAATGCCTGTAATAAAATTAATTCAATTAATTCAGTTGATCGATCCATGATATTTCATGTTATATAGCCTACATAAATGAAAATCCAAATCCAAATGCCTTACTTGTAGTTAAAAAAAAAAAAAAAGTGGTTCGATTTAAAGATCGCCACCAAAAAACAGGTTGCTGCGCTCAGGCACAGAAGCGCACGGACCGGTGGAGCCCAACCAGACGTGAACCTCCAGCTGTTACCTCTTCGAGGAGGGTGTGGCAGCACTGATGGGCTCCCTTTCCATCGTGGGAATACGAGGTGGTGGGAACACGGATGAGTCTCCACCGCCTCGATCGGAGCTGCATGAGGGTAATTATGTTGATACAGTCTGCAGAGATCTCTCTTTGTACTTTACTATTACTCCATGACATTTTATTAACCCCCCGGCATATAATGCGGGGGGATATAGCAATCAGTGTGTCCTTCCTTCCGTCTGTCCGTCCTTCTGTAATAAATTTGTTTCCGGACCAGAACTCAAACTATACCACTTACAAACACCAAATTTGGTATGGAGCTTCTCCTTATGGTCTAGTTGTGCCTTTTGGGGGTTTCGGTCCGTCCGTCTGTCCACACAACCTGTAGGTTACACAACCTTCAGCCGGGGGGATCCGCTATTGCCAGATGGCTCTTGTTACGAAAACAGATGACTCCATTTTCCGTTCTTGCATTAATTTTTGTTATTTTTGCACTTTGACAGCTTTGTTTATTTCTAAAGATTAAATAAACGCTGGCTGTTGCCCCCACGGCCCCGGTCGCCACCTTGACTAACCGGTTTTCGGCGGGAAACCCTGAAAGTGATTGAACAACTATAGATTAATTCGCCATTCTGCTACATTTGTTATTTGCACTGGTTATTTGGCTCGCACCATAGATTCATGACTGAAACTTGATTGCTAAAAAAAAAGAAAAGCGTCCCATGCAAAGTATAATTGCGTAATTGTTTGAGGATTGTGAGGTTGTGAAGGAAGTACCAGAAACCAAACGCTAAGAGCTTGAGGAAAGCTGCAGCTCCGCCATCAGTCCTTGCTGTTGCACTTTGATTCTGGGGAGTGTGTCGGTGCTGATGCTGGGGAGTGTGTCGGTGCAGGGTTTCCCGCAGAAAATTCGTTCGTGAAGGTGGTGGCGGGGGGGAGGTGCAACAGTCAGCGTTTATTTACTCTTTATAAATAAACAAAGCAGGTAAATTGCAATAACAAAGTGACGAAGTCAACAGTCTTGTAACTTTATTGGTTGACACAGATATAATAAAATGCATAAAATGCATGTTCCATGCTTTCATGGAAGTGAGATCAAAAATTGCAGTTTGAATGGGTTTCAGTGGCGCATTTTTTGCGCTTAACAGTGTAACACTCGCTTGTACACAGTGTTTTTTTTAGCCTTACTGTAGGAGCTGAGCTGGAAATAACAACAAGATCAAATAAAAAACACAATCTTACCAAAATTCATGATACATGCATGAACACAGCCAAAATTATCAAAACAAAAACTAATAATGAAAAGCGCGTAAAACGCGCACAACCGTCCCTAAGGGTTAAACGAAAATTAATGTAAGAACGGAAAATGTATTTATCTGTTTTGACTTCAATTCCCCAAATGCTTTGCGGTTCTGGTTATGTTTGGGGAGAGGAGAACAGTATTATGTACGGAAGCTCATTGCATTCACAGGATAAAAAAAAAAATACACCTCATCTCGTAATTACGAGATCTAATTATGCACAAATGGTGAAGTAGGCTGGCTTCTATGAATAAAGTAACCTGATATTTTTTACTGCTTTTTCCCATCCATTGCTGTACACTAGAGTAAACCACGTGCAATTGTCAAACATACCTACCTTAATGAAACAGAATACGTGGGCAAGCAGTTGATAGGGGACACTATTCAAATGTTTAGTTTAGATGAATAATTATCTTACCTCTACATGTCCTTCCTACAACGGCGACAGGTTATTGTACATCCAGATAATTGGCTTCTTCCCAGTACAAAAAAATAATGTTGTCATAACAACAGGTGATAGATGGCGCAGTAACATATTAAACCAACAGATGCCGGCCGCTATCCAGCCTCATCGCTACGCAGCCTTATTTTACTGTGTATGCATGCGTAGATGCAGCAGATTTTCTTTTTTTTTTTTTTTTTTCCCCCCCGCGGGGGGACGTAGTCAAGGCAGGGGACATTTGTTGTCAAGGCGGCCGCCCTAACTATAAAGCGCTGCGGGAAACCGTGCAGTGTTGATGCTGGGGAGCGAGCGTGTCTGCGGTGATGCTGGGGAGCGAGCGTGTCTGCGGTGATGCTGGGGAGCGAGCGTGTCTGCGGTGATGCTGGGGAGCGAGCGTGTCTGCGGTGATGCTGGGGAGCGAGCGTGTCGGCGGTGATGCTGGGGAGCGAGCGTGTCTGCGGTGATGCTGGGGAGCGAGCGTGTCGGCGGTGATGCTGGGGAGCGAGCGTGTCGGCGGTGATGCTGGGGAGCGAGCGTGTCGGCGGTGATGCACGATTCTGGAAAAAATGTCAATCACGATTTTTTGTTTAGATAACGATTCTTTGGTTTATTGTCGTCATTTAAAAAAAAAAAAACTGGCCATTTAAATGCATTTAAAAAAAAAAAAAAAGGTTTAAAAAAAGGTAAAAAGACAAAGTCAGCAAAATAATTGCACCTTAAGTGCTCTTTGATTCCACATGGCCCTGAACTAGGGATGCAACAATGTCAAACTGCAACCCAGGAGACAATACTGCTCAATTATAATGTCATATAAAACAGGCAGGCTCCGATGCAAGCTCATCCGAAGCACATTTGCACACAAAGAAAAGCTTGCAGGGAGAGAGAGCAGCACGCCAACTGCATTCCAGCATTAACCAAGATTAGTTTTGGGACAACCCTTTAAAGCCAAACCACATATCCTCCACCTGCAGTCTTGGAAAAAATGGCCATCAAACTTCAGTGGCCATTTAAAATGCTTCTGGTGCTTTCAAGTCAGCTCCATCACCTTGACATAATTAGCAAACCATAAATCTATTCCCGAGTTGCTACTTTGCCTAACTAAAGCTGCTTTTCCACTGAACGTGAAATTATTTTTTCGCACGACAGATAACATTCAAAGTCAATGCAAAGACACTAATACACGCTCGTGCATTCGCATCTTTGCATTGATTTTGAATGCACTAATCTCTTGTGCGAATAATTTGAATAAGCAGCTTAATCAAGCAATTTATTTGGCCAACAAGTACAACCGGCATGTAGCCTATAATGATTAAAAAGCGATAATTACAAGTGGACATGCCAAACAAGGCTTCCGTGGAAGTGTGCCAATAATCAATAACGATTAAACCGTTTTAATATGGCCTGGTTTTAAAAAAATATAACAATATAGGCCGACGCAATGTGGAAAACATTTCATTAAGTGTATCCGCCGCGTGGTGTGATTAATTTCCGTATTCATGTCAAATTGTCAAATGTAAGCCAATAAAAATAATCTGGCAAACGCACAAAGGTGAATCTGTACTGTTTCCTGGTCATTCGAATCTCAAAATGCGACTGCCAAAAGAACAATATTGAAATAAATTGGACCGTCTTCTGATTCAGATTTTTAATTGTGCGAAAAAGTGCTTGATTGTCAATGGAACATGGGACCAAGGTGAAACTTTCCTGCACTCTGCACTTCAACATTTCTTAGTCTCTCCCTCGCTGCTTCTGAATCTACACTGCTTACCAACTCCGCTCGATTCGAAAGACCAGCGCCGGTTACTGTTTAGGTCCTCTGGCTTCTACATGAACTCACGTGATGCCACAGGATGAGCGCAAAGCAATGTCAGTGGCGTGTTTGGGGGCGGTCTCAAGCGCCCCTAAGAGACCGCCTACTACTCACTACTCTTTGAAAACGACAGTTTGTTTGCTCTGCGGCTCGTGAAATAATGCTGGGAAATCGTTAACGTTTAGAAATTAGATCGCGCATAGGGGTGAATCGAGATCGAGATCTTCTGGCGATTTATCGTGCAGGCCTAGTGTGCTGGTGGTAATGCTGGGGGAGTGTGCTGGTGGTGATGCTGGGGGAGTGTGTTGGTGGTGATGCTGGGGGAGTGTGTTGGTGGTGATGCTGGGGGAGTGTGTCGGTGGTGATGCTGGGGGAGTGTGTCGGTGGTGATGCTGGGGGAGTGTGTCGGTGGTGATGCTGGGGGAGTGTGTCGGTGGTGATGCTGGGGGAGTGTGTCGGTGGTGCCTTGGTGGCCTTGCAGTGCTTTCAAAGACCAGCAGTTGGGGGTCATATGGGGTGCGTTGGGGGGGGGACTGATAGGATAGCACTACTCCATGCCTGAGTACTGTTCTGTGTGTGTGCGCGTGTGCGCGAATTTGGGGAGGGGTAGGGGGGGTTGTACGAGTAACCCAGTCGGTGTGGAGTGTGACATTCAGGATCCTTTAAATCAGGGGTGGGGAACCTTATCCAGAAAGGGCCGGTGTGGGTGCAGGCTTTCATTCAAACCAAGCAGCTACACCCCTGATTCTACTAATCAACCGCTGGAATCCTTGTTAAGGACCTTGGTTAGTAGAATCAGGTGTGTAATTACCTTTGAATGAAAGCCTGCACCCACACTGGCCCTTTCTGGAAAAGGTTCCCCACACTTGCTTTAGATCAACCGCTGATCTGCCCCCGACTCCTCCCCTAACCCCTCCTCCCTCCGGGGTGGTAGTGGAGACGATGCGTGCGTCGTGGCGGTCGGCCATCTCCCTGCCCCTCGCCCGGGTCATGACCGCCTGCTTTCGCGGTTTTAGCGGTGCTCTCATGTTCCTGCGGCTCACCCATAAAATGTGCTGTACTTACCGCACCCTCCCAGCCCACCCCCCGTTTACCCAGTGAAGCGTGAAACTGAAGGTGGTGCATTTCAGCTCCATTTTCACATAATGCTAATGTGATGACCAGCAACGGCAAATTGTTAGTGTACACCTCTGCCTTATGTCATCAATTTCATTGGCTTTTTGTGGAAGGCCCTTTGCTTTTTCTAAAAACTGCTGTGACACTGCTACTTGCCTGCTGAAGCCACTGAGCAGAGGAGTCTCTGTGAACTGCGCTTGGGAATAGCTGAGTTGAACTGTTAATCCATTGGACCATCCATTCAAGTCACTTTTATTCTTCAATTTATCATTTACGAGTGCTAAATGCCTGCACTGTATGGTTTCGATTGTCCAAGTGGATTAATATGGGAAATGCAATCGATAAAGTCGGCCAGTGTAAAAGGATATCAGCCCCGACACATTCAACGTTCCAGTTTAGTTGTTTAATTTATGAGTGAGTGGGCCATTTTGTTTTATTTTGTTTTTAGGAGTTTATTCTATGACAGCTCAAGGTTTGCTCTTCAGAAAACAAACCCATACTGCGCTGAAGTTATCTTGATTTCCCTGTCTTTCGCAGTACCATGTCTATCGCCTGTGAGAACAGCAGCTGAATTTCTCTTTTGTCCTGTACTTCTCTGTGGATTAGATCTAGATTGAGAATGGGCTGTTTTAATAATACCACAGAGTTGCTGGGATGATTTAAAAGCCCCTTTTTGTGGGGGTGGGGGGTGGGGGGGGAGTAGTGGAGGATTGTAGTCCTTTGAAAATCTTATGAAGAAGGTAAGAGGCCAATGTTTATAATGAGCAGTTGCTTTGAGTTGCCTGAGTTTGAAGTATTTTGAAATGATCGGTTGCTAGGCAGGCAATGGGAGGAATGCTCTCCAATTGAATTCTTCACACTGGGGTCAAAAGCCATCGGCTTTGTCAGCCACCAGCCTCCACCTAGTTTTGGAATTGGAGGAGGGAAAAGCTATTTGTGGTAATTGCTTTATGATCATGGGCAAGGAATTTGAACTTAATCAGGCTGACTATTTTTTTTTTCATGCCCAGAATTAGTTGCTGTATTATAATTTTTTGTGCAAGTCTGTTTTTAAAATCTTCATTATTCCTATTTAGATGTTTAATTCCCTAACTTTTTCCCTCCTTGTGCTATTGCTTCTTGTATACATTTTCATTTTTACCTGTTTGTGAAGCACTTTGTGCTGTATTATTATTATTAATAATAATAATGATAATAATAATAATAATAATAATTGTTATTAGTCCGTATTTTACAGTAGGAAGTGATCATTCACGCCATTTGTGTATTTGAACATGCAATTGAAGAAATAAACAAATACAATTTTTTTTTTTTCTTTTATTTTTGATTGCTTGACCTCATTAGACTTTCCTCTTTTTCCAGTAAATATGTCATTTTGTCTAAGGTGTTGCACTTATTTTAATGTATTCTTGATGGCTTTTTTGTGTTTCTAGACTGAATTGACAGTGTTGACTGTGCATGGTAATATTCCTGCTAAAAGCAGTGGCGGAGCAATCACTTGGCTGAGTTGAATGTATAGATTGACAGTTCACAGTCATCAATGTAACAAAGTGGCATTCCATGTTGCTTCTGTGAAAAGTCTTGCCTGAGGATGGAGTTTCTTGCATTGAGAGGGCTGATTTAAATTTCTTTAAATGGGAGGGCAAGTCCTGTGAGATGAGGATCTTTTATTGTAAGTGGGCAAGTTTTTTTTTTTGTGTGTGTGATGCACTTTCATATTACTATTTATAAACAAAAGTACTCCATTGAATATCTAGCAAAATCTCATGTAGATGCAATTCAGCTGAGGTTTGAAGGAAAGACTTGTGCCCACATCGATAAGCCGAGGAGGTTATTGTGAGGAATCTGCTTGTGTACAGCTCCCGGTCCTTTTACAAGTTCTCAACTTAACATTTGTCTGATTTAAGATTTGGCTTGTATTGAGCACCAGCTCCAATCTGACCCGCAGTAGGAGAGCTGGGATCCTGGGCGGGCGGGGCGAGTGCTTCGATTATGTGCGGGGGATCCACTGTTTTGTCAAACCAGTCTGCATGGGCCTCCCCACGGACACCAGAACTGGCTGTTTAAAGCCCCCAGTGAGCTGATTGCTCATGGCTGGACATTGGCAACAAAAGCTCCGGATATTTCCATACCCATTAGCCGTGTCGGCAGGCGCAGGGGTCCCCACCCCCCCACTTTGTGTTTAGTTAGCGGCAGGACGAGGCAAGCTGGAGATTACGTGTGAAAAGTAAACAGAGGGGTCCGTGCTTGATCAAGCCCAGATTACCAGTTAAAACAACGTGTCTTGCATTGGACTTGGGGGTTGGGGGGGGGTGGGGTTTGTGTTCTGCGTATTGATTATAGATGCACCGAGAACACTATAAACTGCACATGTAGGAATGCCTTTGGCCACCTGGAATGTGCAGGCATCCAAAAAATCCAGCCCCCCCCCACACCCCCCACCATGCACATATACTCACACACACTCACAGACGGGTAAATACAGTCAAATTATATGCACAGGCAGACTACGCAAACTTGGGGCGTATTCACTCTCGTACTTGCAAACAGAGGGACACGTGCATATGTTCATGCAAAATGATTCCCACACATTTACAGCGGTGACACATTTACAGAGGGGTACATACACCATTCCTTTTGCCTTTTGATGCTGTACCACCACAGCTTGACTTTCTCAGTGGTTTTTTTTTTTTTTTTTTTTCTTTTTCTTTTTTCCTCAATTCATGGGTTAATGTGAGTGAAAGTCCTTTGCTGGAATAGCGCATTGAATAGCTGATTCCGTATCGCTATAAAAGTGCGATAAAAGGAGCTTTCTCAAGGGCACTTGAGTATGGGCAGGTCTGCAGGAATTTCTTGCCTCCGCTAATGGTGTTTGAGGGCTTCTTATTTGCCTGGCCCTGCTGGCTGGCTGTACCACCTTCCCTGCAGCACTATCTTCTAATTTTCCATATGTTTTTTATCTGAGAAATTTGCTGACACTGGAGGAATCTTTGGAGACTAAACAAAGCGGTACAGACCAGGTGGAGTTTACCATCCCATCTGTAATGGGGGGTGCAAAGTGGAATCTACCACTCTTTCTGCAGGGAGGGGTGAGCAGGAGGGCTGGGTGAGGTGAAATGGCATGTGGGTAGTTTCTGGCTGCAGTGAAGTGCTTTAGTTCTCCAAGAAAAGGAAAATAAAGGAATTGGAGAGTCCTTTAAAAAATGGCATCTTGGGTGGGTCTAATAAACGCAGAGAGATCTCTGGTTTAGATCATCTAAACACTTTAAACTGGCCCTTCAAAGGCCCATTACCCATTGGTACGTCACCGCATACGACTTCTCCCCCCCCAGTGTATTTTAAGTCATAACCCCATGCTTGTCAGTTCTGACGGTGTGGGGTGTAGCTCCGGTGTCATGGCGAGCAGAATCCATCGGCGCAGTGTAATGTCAGAACAGACAGGTGATGAAGGAAAGGGCTATACAGACGATACCCTTGGGTCCTGCTGCTCTCATTATCTGAGTTAAAGTCTGTTTTCGGAAGGGCTTGGAAGCGCTTACTTAGCCCTGCCTTTCTCCCGCAGTCAGACGATCCAGGCAGCTGGTCTGGACTCCCAGATTCCCTGGGGTCACTGTTCACCAGTTGTTTTGCTTACAGCAGTATCTCGCTTCGCCCCTGCACTTTCAGATTAATGTTTCCAGGGTCTTCCTCCTGTGTTTGTCTGCTGGGGGATGTTTATGGTGGAGATGGTGTCAGCTGGTTTCTTGGCTCTGGTTTTCCATTTTTAAAAGACTGATGCAGTGGTTCACACTGAGAAATACTCCGGTGGCCATTGTGAGTTTCAAAGTCAGTTTTTGCACTGTTCCACAGGAACTTTCTAAATATAAACTATTAACTCGTCGATATAGGTTCCTCTGGGTGTGCCAGCTGTATCTGAACTATCTTGACGAACATGTCTGACTTGGTTTGTTGGGAGGGGTGGATTACTCTGCTGTTTGGGCTGTTAATTTAAAGATTCACATCTCTAGTTCCTTCGTTGTTTATTGCAGTGTAAACTTCCATGTGGAAAGAAGACGATTGTTGGACGGAGTCATTTCGCTAAAAGCCTTGACCTCAAACTTGTGTGAATGACTGCAACTTTGCGGTTTTCTTCAAAGGGATTTTAAAGGCTTTTATCATCAAAGACGCCTCGCATTCATTTCTCGTACCGCTGTTCCATTTTGCGTGTTCGGTCTTGAAACGTGAAGGGTGTCTCCTTCCGCTCCTTTGTCCTCCATGACCTTTCTTTTTGTCTTCTGAGACATTTTCCATTTTTCCTCATTTACCTGAAGGGATGAAATCTCTGGTTAATTTCCTATGAAGAGCCTGTGGATATTTTGCAATGATGTATGAAGCCTGCATGCTGCAAGAAGTCTGTCTTATGTGTTCTAATGTCATTAGACTTAAAAATCTTTGCAGATTTTTTAAATTGGTAAAAAATTTTGTTTTCGTCTACAGATTTGGAAATGGGTAAAATTCTTGCCTCATTGGAAGTTCTTTCTGGCTTGTCGAGCAATGGAGGGGCCTAATAGTGATGTAGTAGAAGACTTATATCATGGTTAAGGCTTTGACACACCGGATGCGTAACGAATAAGCTACACGAAGATGCGAAATGTTTGGATCAAAACTCTTCACACTGGCTCTGGCTCAAATTTGCAACAGAAACGCGGGAAAACAAATTAAAGAAGTTTTGACGGCTCACTCTGAATTGGAAAAAGAAGACCGAGGAAGAACAGGAAAGAAGGATCGGGAAAAATGGACTCATCTTCCAGCGATGAAGATCTTTTCCTCATCGTTCTCTCTAAGAATGACAGAGGAGGTTGAGCGTACACCCTCTGTCACAAAGCAGGGATGGAGATGGAAAGTTTCACCTCCTGATAGAGGCATTTTCTTCTGCACATAAATTACGACAGAAAATATCAATACATATTTATAATTTCTGCGCTCGTTTAGCTTGTGAAACCGTAGATTTGCATAAATTGGTTTGCGAGGCTCATTAAGCAATAAGCCATGAGAATCCGTTCTATATTCTCAGTGTAGTCATCGTGATAGGGAGTTGTAAGGCATGTTGCACAGCTAAGTGACAATTTTAAGGATGGCAAAAATAAATGCAGTGAAGTCAGTGAAAGTTAGGGATTTGTTGCATTCATATATATTGCAAGCCAGTGACATCAGTTATATAAATGTAGGCAATATGCATGAATTTTTTCATTATCGTTTATTATAGGTCATGTTTTGCTCTTGGTTGTTCATCTCCACCAGCTTGAGGTCTGCTGTCTTGGCACAGGGCTGTAGCTCTGTGAAGCTTGTGTTGGGGAGTGCTGGTGTGAGACGTTTCACTGCGAAATCCTGCCAGTGAACTCCAGCCCCATATCCTGGGCCGGCTCAGGGCCTGGGAGGCCAGGCATGTGACCGCCGGCTGCTGCCGACTGGCCCACATTCTCGCTTGAGTTGAGCCTCCTCACATGGTGCTCCGTGGTGCCAGCGATGCTCTGTCGAATGTTCTGCCAGAGCCAGGGGTGCGATGTTAAACCCATTCCAGACTCCCCTTCCCCCCTGGACAGTTGGACCCAGGGGTTGTTGGACACTTCCTTCTCTCTTCTCTCTTCCCCCTGCCCCCCTCCCCCCCAGGTGACCTCCTCATGTCCAGGCCACACCTCTCTGTCAGAGGGGCTTCATGGATTCTGAAGGGTTTTTTTGTTTCGTCTTTGCTGGTGGGCCATGAGAGAGGTGCTTGCTCCTTTATGTTCGCTCTCCCGGGCCTGAGAGGGCAATTGTTTCCCCCCTGTCAGCTCACATCGCCGCCAAAGAGCGTGATGCACACACGCAGGGCAGAGGTGGATGACATCACCTGCTCGGACCCGCCCACACCGACCGCAGCATTCTCCCAAGGGTAGGTCAGGGTTGTTATGACAACGGCTCTGCATATTGCTGCTGGTAAGGCCGGCACACGTGGAGCGCCTGGTTCACGTGGTCACTTGGTCGCTCTTGACATCGCGCTCCGCAGCCTCGGAGGGCAAAGCCGCTTCACGTCTGGCTGCCAGTTAGCTGCTCCTGCCATGAAATGTGCCTTGACAGTCATAAACCTTCTATTTCCCAAGCGATTGTCTGGCGTGACAAATCGACCATTATAAGCCGGATAAATTGATTCTGCTGGTTGCATATTACAATTTTCAAGGTGCCGTGCAGCTGAGCATTTTACATGGGCGAGTTGGGAACAAGGTATTTATTGGGAATAGCTGAGAAACACTGTTTTCTCAAAGATTTTTCTTTTTTGGGGCTGAAATGATGCAATGATGGTGCTGGTGTTTTTGTTGAAGTAGCTTTTGTCCTCAGCAGTGGTGTTATGTAGTTCAGTCCTTTTCACTTTTTGATTGGGTTATATGATGAGTTCTCAAAGTTGGATGCTGGTGCTTTTTTGGGTGAACTTTTTGCTCCTTTGGCCTGGTAGGAATAGAATTTTTTAAATATGAAGAAGCAGTTTCACAAATTCTCTTCACTATACTGAGTATGCGTGTTTACAAAGCAGAAGTTTCTTGGGTCAGCCCAGAGAATTACATTTCTGCCTGTGTATAGATGTTTTGAAATGTAACTCCGTTGTCTTTGAACATTGTAGACCTATGTGTACATCA
Source organism: Gymnothorax reevesii (assembly GCA_029721435.1). Taxonomy (NCBI): domain Eukaryota; kingdom Metazoa; phylum Chordata; class Actinopteri; order Anguilliformes; family Muraenidae; genus Gymnothorax; species Gymnothorax reevesii. The sequence goes on along the minus strand of CM056583.1, from coordinate 55,058,114 downwards.
TCCAAAAGTGCTGCATCTCTGGAGACTGTATGTGGTAATTTCATCCATCTGTGAGGTTTGCTTGTGTTCATTATGCCAGGAGGAAGACGGGGTTTTTCCCAGTTCGCTGCATTGTTGAGCCAGTCAGCAAAGAGTCCATCCTGTATCGAAGGCCTGTAATAAAATGAGGTCGGCGGACTCCAGTTGCTGAGCTCTGTCAAATTCTAAGGTAGAAGGATGTCAGGTGTTGCCTCTAGGTTTTCTGACCCCATTATGAATCGTTGGACTCCTTCTGAGAGCCAGGTTTCACTTGTGTTTTTGCGATAACAGGAAATGAAGCTGTGGTTTTCTTCTGACCTTGTTGGTGGTAGTTGCAACTAATTATTTCTTGCTGTTGAAAGAAAGGGCCAAAACGGTCAACAGTGTTTTCAAGCAAGTTGCTCACTCGAAAAGGTCACAACGAAAGGCCTTTCAAAGACTTGCTTGTGCAATTTTTGGATGTTTTTTTGTTTTTGTACCCACAGAGCTAGATGTAGGTCTTGAATGGGGCATGATTGGTTCAAAGGAACCGAGTCATGCAGATGTTGTGAAACTGTTTTCCGAGAGGGCTGACTCTTCGGTCAGCGCTGTCTCGTGTCCTCAGAAGACATGATGGCCCTGTGGTCTGAGGCTCCAGGAACTGTGGGAGCTCTGTGCATCATTTCTACACCAGGAAGCAGTGGCATGGTGGTTTTTACCTGCCATTTCTTTCCCCGCTTTTGGGCTGCCTGGTTCCAGAGAGGGTGAGCTACCATCCCCCCCCTCCTTACTGGCTGTGGTCTCCACCCCCGCAGGCCATGCTCCAGTTCCATCCTGATGGGTACTGGGTCATTAACGGCCTGCCTGCTCTTCAGTGCTCTCTGCACAATCACCCTGACATACTGGGCGTGAGTGCGGAGAGAGGGAGGGGATATAGCCATCCACGATCTGAGCCCCAGACTCACCTTCTCAGTATAGGAATATTTATTACATTTCCAATCATTTTGTCTGGAGCAAAAAAAAAATGTTCTTAAGTACTTAATTTTTATCGAATTTATTAGACCACCTGTCATAAAAATGAAAAAACACAAATTATTTAGAAATTTGTCAAAAACCTGTTTTAAACTAAGAATTATATTGTCATTTTTTTGGCAAATAACAAACTGAACCAAATAAATAGTCCTTACTCACACATAAAAACCAAAAAAACTTTTAAACATTTTGTTTTTCCTCCTTGATAACAGCTTGCATTCTTGCATTCAACCACTAAAACTAACTCTCATGTTCAGGAATGCAAGTAAATAACTGTTATTTGACATCTTTATCAAAAAATAATGATGTGCTCAACAATTTTTTTCTGCTTTTTTGTATAAAAGTAAATTTGAAAATTGATAACAACAATAATATTTTAGCATTAAGAATATCATTTCAATTAAAGATGATTTTTGGGTCCGTCTGCTTCTCATTATCTCTTCTTAATCATTATTGGCCACATTTTGGTTTTGACCAGTCAGTTGGCTGAATAAACGGCTTGATTGCAAGTTAGGCAAAGTACACGGGAATTGATTTGAGGTAAGCTATAATTAGGCCAAGGCGATGGAGGCTGTCCAACCTCGCTGGTAGTTGGCGGACTTCAAAACACAGTTTTCTTCCCGGAAGCATTTCAAATGACCACATTAGGTATGTGTCTAAGTAAAGGTAATTAGCAAGCTCGTCTGTCTGCCTCATAGTGGCAGTTACTTTTATTGTGCTTGCGATAACTGCGATTCCGAATATTGTGCAGCCCTTGTTTAAAGTGGCATTTTTTAATGCAAGTACGTATTTTTGTACTTCACAAAGGTTTACCTTCATAATCCTGAGCTCTTGTGGTTGTATCCCTTTCAAATAAATGACCGTTCTTGATGCTGTGCTGCCTGAGTGATCATTGATCATGAATATTCAACTTGAAGGGGAACTCCGTCTAATTTCAACACGTATCTTTGTTTGTGGTGAAGGAGCACTGTCAATAGCGAGACAAACAAAGAAATTTAGTTTTGCCTACACCGAGTTATGCTCCTGCTAGAGCTCGCACCTAAGCGGCTCACAGGGGGCAGGCGTTTAACGTGCTTTTAGCCTCTTCACACGATCGAGATGTCATTTCAAGTCCATTGCCATGTTAACCTAACTCTTCCAAGTGACCACAGTGAATTTGACTACAGTAGCTTACCTAGAAATGCAAAAAAGGTGTGCTAATTCACTCAGTGCACATACCTCTGTTTACTTCCTGTGTTCTGGTGAAGTCCACAGCAGTCAATTGTTGAACTTGTACGATCCAATATTCCAAAATGTAATTTTTCAAGATCGAAGCAGGCCAGAAACTTAGAAATTAGATCGCTATACTCCAAACTCGTCACACATCATCTCGCATGAAAAGCCCCATATGCATGCATGTATGTTCCGAGGCTACCAAGGGAAATCATAAGAAGAAATCATGAAGTCGTTACCTCCAATTTGTCTGCAGCTGGCCTTTTCGCTTTTGGAATGGTATTTGCCTCCAGATGCCAGTGTTCTGACAAATTTTGCTACTTATCAATATATGCTACCTCGCGGTTCTGCGCTTGCGCAAACGTAAAGTCTCGGGCTGTTTCCTCAACCATATCTTAAGAATCTTGAAAAATAATTAAAATAGATTTATTTTCAGTGCACATTTCGAACTGTATATATTTGCATGTATACGCTGGGGTTTCCTGAAAATGCAGAAATTAGATGATAATGGCATATATCATTGAACAAACTTACCCAACTTGTTATAAAATCTGCTTATGTTATAATAAGCAAAAAAATAAAGTTGCTACTGTAATCTGATTCATATTGCAATATCAAGGCGAAAACAAAGACTTTATGATCGCTTTGCATTAAAGTAGCATTTTTTGACAAGGGACACTTGTCAAAACACTGGCACTTGTCGCTCCTTTCAGTGAAGTCGTCCTCTTCAAAATGCTTACTGCAAACTTCGCGAGCATTATGTCAGAGAGATTACAAAGGCGTTTGCACATCAAGTTGAAGTGCAACCAGCCACAACAGCAAAGTCTCCCTGTTGCGGAGGGGTAAATGGTGAGAGCTCAAGCAAAAATACCTGTTCATTTTGTTGCCGCAATTTGGAAAAGCTCAAAGTCGAACCATTTCCTCTGATATTCCTCCTGATCTAACTCCAAGCTCCGTCTGTCAGCTCTCCAATCTCTGGGGATGTTGCCGACACTCACCAGTAGTGCCATTTCCCAAGGAGCCCGCGCGAGAGTATTCAAATGTAGTTGAAGCTAATTGTGATGTTAGGCTGAGGTGTAGCTATGTTGCTACATAGTCATTGCAATGGACATAACCGTAGCAATTCGTAATCATAATTTCTTGGTGGAAAAATTACATTTTGGAATACTGGATTTTACGAGTTCGACAGTTGACTATTGTGGACTTCACCGGAACACAGGAAGTAAACAGAGGTATGTGCACTGAGTGAATTAGCACACCTTTTATGCATTTCTAGGTAAGCTACTGCAGTCATTCACTGTGGTCACTAGGGACGGTTAAGCTAACATGGCTATGGACTTGAAATGACATCTTGATCGTGTAAAGAGGTTAAAAGCACGGTAAAAGTCTGCCCCGTTTGAGCCGCTTAAATGCGAACTCTAGCAGGAGCATAACTCGATGTAGGCAAAACCAGTTTTCTTTGTTTGTCTCGCTATTGACAGTACTCCTTCACCACAAACAACAAAGATGAGTGTTGAAATTGACCGGTGAAATATTCAAATCCCTTTGCATCTTTGTGAAACATTTGCTTATAAATCTTTCAAAGAATTTTTTCTTTCTTGCTTTTGTGGGTAAAGTGATGATCCTTGGCCCAGTTTTGCTCCTGAAGGACTAGACTTTTCTCGGATGCTGCTTTTGTACTAAATCATGATTGCAGTGAGCTGCTAACTCCAGCTGTTTCAAGTCGCATCATCATTCTTCTTTTTTTTAACCCCATTACTCAACACAAATTGCCCTGTATCACCATCTCTTCAAAGTTGTTGCAAGCCTAGATGGTCAGAATGAATGTATGTGTGTGAATAAACTGAAGTTGACATGACAAAGCTTTTCATATTTTGTCCTTATACTGTTTCCAATGAAATGCACTTCAAAGTAAATTTAGAAATCTCTGCCTTCTGAATTTTTTTTTTTTTTTTTTTTCCCCATTTTCTGCACCATACCAACTTTTTTGGCTTGGGGTCATGCTTTTCTTGTCCTCAGTAAAGTAGTTGAACGACTAAACTTTCTCATTGGTTTAGAGATGTTAAAATTCGAGGCCTGGAGCCAGTATGTTGTTCAACTGAACTCACCCTTAGGTTCAGAGATGTGAAAATTGAAAGGCCTCGTAAGTATGTTGCTCCACTCTCTCTCATCCTTACACCCCCCCCACCCCACCCACCCAACCAACCCAATCATGTGTCAACCTGCATCTTTGCATGAGAAGCCTGCCATTGTCCCCTGACCTGTAGTTTGACAGAGTGGGGCAAGCTCCCTGTTCATGGGGGGGTTCCCCCGCTGAGAGAGGGCTGTGCCAGGATGGTGGGGTCACGCTCTCTCCTGGGGGCCGAGCACTATGATTGGCTCTCGGTGGGAGGAATTCCTCTGCATTCCAGCCGCATTCCTCAGCTGAGCACTGCGCCCTGGGCGGATACAGCTCCACACACACAGATTTATGCGTTTGAGCTCTCGCACATCTGCACAGACATGCACTTACACACACTTCAGCGCACCCACTTCCTCTGCGCAGGCATCCAATCCCATGTCTCGCTGTCTTATCGCAGTGCCTTTGGTGGGTCCGCAAAAATAAAAACTTGGATGCAACATTTCGAGTAGATTCTCCAAGTGTATTCAATTTGGTTGAAAAAGTTTCAAAGAATTGATCATTTTCAAATGGTTCTGACATTGTTCAAAAAAGCCATATTAAGTTCAAAATGTAATATAAGGGCTCCGCTAAGGAACTGGAAAAGGGTTCAAATTGTTATTTATTTATTTTCTTTAATGAAACGCCCACGGTGCGATTCAGATCATCTCCAAACCTGAGACATTCTCCCTGACTCATCGTCTGACAACGTCATTCTTTGTATTGCCTTCAAGACTTTTTTTTTTACGAGAACTTCCTACCACAAATCTTGAAACTTACCTGGTTTTGCAAAGCATTATAACGTCAGAGATTTCACTTTCTCTTATGAAAAAGATTTCCGCAATAAATTAATGTGCGTTAACTGCAATTTTAATGCATGTGACAACTTGACCCCTTTGGGTTTATCAAACCTATTTGGGTTTTCACATCTCAATAATGGTCCATGACCCCATTTCCTGCTGAATACCTGGGTCGCTGCCGACATGTATTTAAGTCTGTCTATTTGCAGTTAGATGGACGTTTCATATTACCCCCCACCGAAAATAAAAGCAGCGACTGGTCCACCACTATGGGAGCCCCCCCCCCACCCCGTGGTCGGCAGAGATGGATTCCCATGGCAAGGATCTGAAGGAGCTTGCTTTGGCCCAGACTGCTGATGTCATTCCAGGTTGACTTTAAAAAAGGAAAAATGCCTCTGAGAAATGTATATTTTCATATTTATAGGTAATTATTTTTTTTTTTTAACTGTAAATCCATTGGCCAAGTTGTAGGACAGGAATGCCAGCCATGGAGTCTGCTGCCTGGACAGAGCATGGCTTTTCCCGAAACTGCTTTTAGTGCGGACAACACTATTCATGTTGAGTACTGGTAAGGCACGTGTCAGGCCTGTGCTTTATTTTGGCAACAAAAACGTCACCCTTAGTGATTAATTTCATGCAGCTCTGCCTAGGTATTTTGTCAGGTATGTTTTCAATGTCATTCTAGTGGTTCATTTGGCTGATGTGGTCTTCATTTCTATGGCTTTTTGGCAGGTAAAATTGAAAGCAAAATTTGAGGACCAACTCTTCAGTCATCACGGATTTTGGTTTTCCGCGTAGGCCAGTTTAATATTGTCAGTCATTTATCTTCGCTGCAATTTGCCCTCACGGCGGATGTGGGAATGTGAAGTCATGGATCTGTGCTTAATGACGATCCTATTTTGACCTGCTGGCTGCATCCGGCAGTTCTTCTGTTAAGACCCGAAGAGTGTTGCCTTTTAAGTGCCTGGGACTTTTTTTTTTTTTTTATTTATTGGGCTGGTTCCTGATGACCCAGTTATTGTGGCAGAGAGTTTTTATTACATCCAGTGCTGGTTATTTCACTCCATGATGCGTTTACACCCTGGCAGCAGTAGTGCAGCTAGGTGTTGACGTCTCGTCAGCTGCATTAACAAATGGCAACTGGGCACTGTGAGGGCATATCCCAATACGCCAAATATAATGTACCCTACTTTCCTCTAATAGTCTTCTCCTATACTTTAGGTATGATACGATTGGAGGATTGGGAAATGCATATTTTTCTGTATTGGGTTGTACGCTTACACTTGCTTGTTCGAGCCGCGTCTTACAGAAGCAGTTGGGAGGTTTATGCCTGAGCTGTCCCAGAATCTCATCCATCTCTGCATGATGTGACCTACAAACCTTTCCCTAGGAGTGGCTGCTGCGCTTGGCTGGCGCTGGGCGAAATGCAGCAGTGATCTCGATTTTCCTCTATATGAAAATGAAACGTTTGCTGGAATTTACATGGAGATCTCTGTTTTGATGCTCCAACAGACACAACTTAATGCCGCCTCTGTTATGACTGCGTTTATCTGTTGTCTGCTCCACTGAAATGCGCATGCAAATGTGAGGCAGCAGTGCAGCGTTAACTTTTCACCCAAGCGGCTGTTCGTTAAGCATTGTTAATTTGGCAACAAACAAGCAGAGGCTGATTAGAGTTAACAGTGACCCTAAAACTAGGCCTAATAATGACTTGTTGATCATCACAAACTGTTAGATATGGGGAGCTGGCTGAAACAATATTTGGTTTGAACAGATTTGCTGAGTTGGTCATTTCCGTGGAAATTCCGTCGCACTGCTTGTTACCAGCTGGCCAGAAATTGGGCAGCCATAGCAACGTGTCATATGTATTTTCAGAACCAGTGCGGCGCAAAGCGGTGATGACACTTTTAATCATATTTGAAAATTCTTTTCTCGGTGTCTCCTTAAACTGACCTCCTTTTGTATATTATTTTATTTTATTTATTTATTTTTTTTAAGGTTTCAACTTGATCTTGTATTGAGGAGTGTTTGCCTTTCTTTGAAATGGAAATATCTTGCACTTGTGTTTTTGGTCTCATTCTTTCTTCATTTTTTGAACCGCAGATGGCCTCTTTTCAGGAATTATCTGGTACTTGAGAGAAGAAATGTGGAATTCATCTGGGTTCTGAGGAGTATGATGATGTAATGTTTAATACCATTTCACAATGATGTAAACATGGTGCACTCCAGGGAAATGTGTGCACACTGGACTTTTGTATTAATAATATGATACATTTGGCAGAAGCCCATACTCTGTCTAAGAAGTCAGGTTTTGTCTTGTGTGTCTCTTCCCATTTGCTGTATCACTTGACGCATGATGTCATACTTTGAGCTTTTTCTTGCCATTATGTACTGATAGTACACATTCCTCATTTCTATGTCCGAATGCTGTCATCTTCATGTTCTGAGTCATCATTATCCAGACCATATCTAACCTTCGTTCAGGACTGATTAGGAGTCTTTAAACCTGACAGAAATAAGTTTCATTTGCATTTTGGTAAACTGATACCTACTGATATTGAAGAAATAGACGCCATTTTGCAATGGGATCACACCAGCTGTGTCTATTCCCCCCCCCCCACTAGTACGCTTCCTTGGATCACAACCACCTTTGAAATTGGCCTTCATTTTGATCCCAGCTACACACCTATAAAGTTTTCTGACTGCGTGTTACAAGTTCGTGACCCCATTACAGTAACAAAGTCTGTCCGTGGGCAGACCCACACTAGGAGTGGGAACGTGTACAAAGAATTCAAGACGTGATCACGCACCGTATATTTGCGTGCACACATGTCTTCAGAGTTTGGGGATTTTGACCGCTGTACAATCGGTAGAGGGCAATGTCACCATCTCACTATAGTTACGTTTCGTAGCGTCATTAAAGTGAATTGTAATTGAGGAGGAAAAGCAGCTGATAAAGTAAAACTAAATTGAGAAGCACTTTTTACATCCACAAAGTAAAACAAAAAGAACAGCGTTTTACGTGTTCACATTCAAATGACAAAATTATTAGACTATGCTTTTCTTTTAGCGAGCAGACGCGAGGATGACATTATGCATGCCAATAGGCGGCCGACAGAATGTCCACCAGAAATGTTAAAAAATGATTTTAAAGCAACATAAAGAAGAATTGAGTGTGGAGATGATGGCTGCGCCTGAATAGTCTTTTTTGCTTTGGAAAGTTCCTAAATCCTAGAAAACGATCCGGAAGATGTAGCCTACGTGGCAGTCATGATAAGAGAGTTCCGATTCTTTAAATGTAAAGGAAAGGTGCTTCAATGCTTCCTAATGTATCACCTTTAGCATGGAGGATACAATGAAGCATCCTTTTCGAAAAGAAAGGACGAAATGCTATCAATTCCGCGATGACCGTCTATCCGGCCAATTACAACATCAAACCAACATGACAGGCAGGAGGCGGGTGATCTCTGTGCCTGATGTAGCCTAAGCGCATTCAGATTCTCTTATTAGTGCGGTTCTCTTCCTAAGCCGTGAAAGAGTCCCCTTTAACCTGTGTATAACATCATGCGGTAAAGGAAAGGTGTAAAGAAAAGTGGTTAGGAATTAGACCATAGGACTTTATTTATTTATTTATTTATTTATTTATTTACCTTTCGGACGTAGCCAGTGAGTGCCTGTACACGGTTAGTATTTTTTATGAAACGTTTATGATTGACAAATCGTGTACATGTTTACCAGTCCCACCCCTAATTCACACCTGGTAAAATACTCAAAACTGCGTCTGTTCTCACCACAGTAGGAGTCTTCAGGACATTATTTTTCCATGTTCACAGAACTACACACACAGACAGGCTCGTGAGGTGAAAACGATACGAGCCGACACCGCTGAGGCTGGTAAATTTTGCGATGACATTTTTTTTTTTTTTTTTTTTTTTTGCCATATCGTCCGTTTCTTTTCTTGATATTGAAATGTTGGGGGAAGATGATCATTTCCTTTTAGACAGTAACCAGAGGACTCGACCTCTGCCGTCTGTGCTAATTCAAAATGTTCTTCTGCCTGTGTTACTATTGTTTCATCCGATATACCATGTTTATCTGAATCAACACATTGTGTGATGGATCTTCCCTATGCATCCTTCACATTCAATCTGAATTCCCTTCACAGGCTCATAATTAACCTTTTTCTTCTTTTTTTCAACAAAAACTTGGTCTCTCTGTTTTGAGCTTGCCGCAGGAAATGCACATTGGCCTTCATTTCCTGTCATGAGCAGATGTTTGTTTTTGGTATGTTTGCCTACGAATGAGGAAACTACCACTGGGTTTCGGTCCCTTCAGACACTTAAATGAAATGGAGAAATTTTCTTGCGCACCATTGGATACCTTATGGGTTATTGATTGTATTTGTTGTTGATTTTTATTTGAGTTAGCAAAGTAACATGTTTAGTGTGAAGTGGACACTTACAGTCCCTGGTATGACTGCTGTGGTGCTCTGTCAAGTGGTAAATTGAGTGGTGAAAAATTTTACTGCAAGGCTTTGTTTGGAAATCCTGCGTGTTTCCAGTGTATGAGATTCATCATCTCTGAAAATGACCTCCCCCTCTCCTCTCTCCAACGCTCCTCTCATGTACACATTCCGAAAGAAGGGTGAATGTGGAGACCCTGCCTTTTTTCCCTCGAGAAAGAGGGTTTTTTTAAATTTTTTGTAAATGCCCACTTTCACATGACCCCCCCCCACCCCATTCCTCTCCCAGCCCCTTCTCCCACTTGTGAATGAGAGAAGGAATCTGTAGTTACCTGATGATAGAGATAACATTCAGCTGACCTGTCTCCCCTCCCATGGTGCACTGCTGATCACTATCTGGTGGTGCTGCTCGACCGTGTGGCTGCAGCACAACACTGGTAACTATTATCAAAGTAAACCTACGTAATCAGGGATGGAATATATTAACTGAATTTATAGTGAGCATAGCCTAGAGAGACGTGTATTAAATGTAGATATAAAAATGGATAAAGTCATTTTACAACACTAGGTCTGTAACTAAATGGAATTGTATTCTATTTCTATGGCAGTACCACGTCATTTCTAGTATCAAAAAATCTTCTTGCTAGAGTTATGTCGCGGTTCGGGCTGTGTGTCTCTGCCACGTCAGCCGAGTCTTTTGGGGAGTCTGAATCAAGGCTGAAAGAAGACGTTATGACTAAAAATGGCTGTTCTGTTGCGTATTTGTGTGGAGGTTATCTCGCGGGATGCACTTGACCCTATGGTGATATTTGTCTTGTGGGCTCTGCTCTTGGAGTTGACAACAAAGTGCTTGATGGTGCTTGCCAGACCAGTTATGATGCAATGCAGCTGTAATCACTTAGCCCTCAGACTACAGTCTTGTACTACAAATGGAGTTGGGTACCTATTTTTAGTGTTGTATACAGTAACTTAATTTCTGGGGGAGGTCAGGGTCACTCACAGTTTTCATTTTGCTCTGACATCACTGGCTCAGTTGATGCATGCCATGTGCCTTTGTAACACCTAAGGAACTGATCGCGTTCAGCTTTTTGTCAGCTGGAGGGACGATGAGGCCGTGCTCCAGTCCCATCCCTCAGGTAAAGGATTTAGTGCACAAGCATATTTTGAGCTGGGATTTAAAGGTTGAGAGAGCCTCTGCTCCCCAAATCTCAGGAGATAAATTGTTCTATAGGAGGAGGGCTTAGTAGGGGAACGCTCTGCCTTCAACAAGAGTATTACTACCTCTCGGAATTGTGTGAAATCCTGCTCTTGGAGAATGAAGTGCTCCTTGGCAGTATTGGGGCAAAGGAGGTCCTTAAGGTTGGGGTGACAAACCCATTTAAATCTTTGTGCGAGAAGTATTTAAAATTCTGTGAAATTTATAACTATTGGAGAGACTGAGGTAATGTGCTCAAAGTCTTTTTTGATTCCAGGCAGCTGTATGTTTGACCAGCTGCAGTGGCTTTAGGGCAGTATTTGCATATCCGGACAAGAGGATATTACAGTAATCTAATTTGGATGTTAAAAGCATCGACTAACTCTTCAGCATCCAACTCTGATGGGATTTTTCTTACTTTTGCTATATTTCAAAAAGGCAGTCTTAGAGGTGTTCTTTATGTGTACTTTAAAGGAGGTTCGGGATCAGTAGTTACATCAGGATTTTTGGAGAATGAACTGGAAGGCACATTGGTACCATCAAAATGTACCAGGATATTTCTGTATCTGTTGGATAAGGACTTGGGGTGTACAACCAGCATGTTGGTTTTGTCTGAAGGATACAATTTTGGGCCATCCTTATCTTTTTAGCAAGGAGGCGGGCTTTGTATCTGACATATTGGCAATGACATCCAGTTTAGCTGATTAGTAAAACTTGGTATCATAAGCATTACAGTCGAAATTGATGTCATGTTTATGAGTAATGTTGCCTCAGCGATGATTGCACCTAGTAGCATTCCATATTTCACCTCAGAGCATTAGGAGGATAAATTGTTCACTAATGCAAATTGAAATGGTTCTCAGTGAGAAAAACCTGAAGAACACCTGTCCACTTAAGTCAATCAGATAATTTTCAACTCAGTCGGTCGGAATAGTATGATTGTGTCAGATCACAAGGTTGAAATATTTCCAAAATGCTATTGGACTGTAAAGAGGTCCAGTGTTGCTTTGCAAGTGCCTCTTCTTGGATCTTTGAAAGCAGTGGGGAAAATTTGAGGTAGGTCTGTAATTTGATGGATTACATGACTCTCACTGCAACTTTGAAAGACAGAGGTCCATATCTGGACTGGAGGGAGGCATTGAGAAAACTTCAATTAAACTGGGCCTATAGTAGGTAGCATTTGTTTCAGGAATCCTGTTTGTATTGGGACTAACGAGCAGTTAGAATTTTTGAGGAATTAAGAGAATTCACTGAAGACGGTGAGTGAGAATAATCTAGGAATGTGGCTGGTTTGGGAGTGATATCCACTTTATCAAGAGACAATAACTTGGCCTGGAGGCAGTGGGACAGGGAAGATTTTTTCATCAACTTATTTTGAAGATATTTCCATCTAAGATGAGCATGAAGTCCCTGCTACTATTATATGTGGGAAAGCGGGGATCAGATAGTCATCCTTAGCCTGACTAAAGTGTAAAGAAATTTTGTGGAGTGTCTTTATTTTTGGCTATTTATTTGGAAGAGTATGAGTGTCTTGCAGCCATGAGGTCATGCTTGTACTGTAGTTTGTGAAACCATCTTTCCATGCATGGAAAAACCACTTGCAATTTTGTGGAATGCCAAATTCTGGTCGAGTGTCCACATTTTTATTTTTATTTTTTTAAGACCCCCAGTCTGGTCATGGAGCAAGCTTTCTTTTTAAACAAATTTTTAATTTTAAGAGGTGCAACAGTGTCGGGTGTTCTGTGGAATGTGTAGTCAATAAATTGTTTAATTTCAGGCAATGTGGAGATTTAAGGTTGGCTGCTCTTCATTTCAGTGCTGAATGAACCGGGGAGTTCATTAATGAAGGGCATAAGGCAATCATGCGCCCACCGGAGAATTTCGAGTTCGAATTTCGAAAACGAGCCTGAAGCAATTTTAAGGTGACTGGATAATTGTCAGAAAGGCCAGGAATGTGGGGCATAATTGCCTGCTGTTAATATTGGTACCGTAAATAAGAACCGTATCAAGAGTATGGTAACAGCCATGTCTTTTCTGCACTCACAGCCAGGTTGAATAAAAAAATCTGCAAAATAAGTGAGAAACGGTGCAAGGCCCAGATTGTCTGTTACTATGACTGGGGCAACCAAATGAGTTACTTTATCAGGATGTGCTAAGATGAGCACTAGTTAGCAGTTCAGTTCAAATGAATTATACCTAAAAGCATTAGTGTGGCACAGATATCAGAGCAGTGAATACCAGCGACACCTCAACTCCAGTCATCTCCAGTCAGGATGGGGGACGGGGACCCATTTAAGGCAAAGTAATCATAAGGTTTGAGCCAAGTTTCAGTTAGGCATAAGGTGTTCAATCTATAATCAGTAAGCGATTCATTTACTAACTTAGTTTTAGGTGCTAGTAGTGACCTGTTTTAAGAGCTGTTAGTTTTTGGAGGTTTTCTACGGGTTTACCAATTTTAATTGTGATAAGTTTTTCAGTGTATTTTCTTGAAGAGCCCTCCCATGAAATTTAAGTTTTTAGCCTTGTTAGCATGTCCATGTCTGTTATGCTATTGGACCTATTGGGAGCAAACTATGCAGTCAACACTATGGCTTAGCATAGTTCAACACTTTAAAAATACAGGCTCAAATGACAGTCACAAAAAATGGATCCAGACAGACATGGTTCATTACTTCACAAAACTAAGGAACCAGTCCTGTCATCTACCTGGGTATTGCCCTCCACAGAGCTATTATCCTACAGCAAAACTAGGGGTAATAGAGTAGAAGCCGGGGTTTTCTTGAGCTGAGTGGGGGGGGGAGGAATTGCATACCTCTTATTTTGTTTACTGGGTAGGAGGGCGGCACATGCTTTTTTGTCTTTGATTGCGGGAGCAAGCCAATAATATAGCAGAAATTCCGAACTTTTTTTTTTTGTGTATGCAATTGAGAATGCGATACTGAAAATCGTGTTGGGAGCTGGTAGTGGGAAGAAATTGGGCGTTGGCGGCCGGTACCAAATTCTGTATGCAGGAAAAACCCTGGAAGCCATGCGTAGCTACAATATTGTTATCTTTTTACTGTTCTCAAAACCATGGCAGGCACATGTTCAGTTTTTGCTGAAAGATTGCGAGCCTTCATTTATATTCCCCAAAGAGCTGAGAATCCAAGCGAAATTAGTGCTGTTTACAGTATACAGAAAAAATTGGATGGCCCTAGCCAATATTATGGAGGAAATTTGGGTTTTTTCAAGCTATTTTTCTGGTTATCGTTTTGAAAATTTTTATAAAGAAATCTCCTTTGCCTCTGAGTTTATATTGAAGCTAGACACTGTTCCATCCATTTATCCAGCCAGCAGCCATGCCACTATTCGATCTGCTCCAGCTGTGTGGCTGAAGCTAAGCAGGTGTGGACTTGGTTAGTACTTGGATGGGAGATCACCTGGGACAGGAAGAGGTGTTGGTGAGCCAGTAGGATGTGATCTTCCCTCTGATGGTATAAATCCCAATGCCCCAGTGCAGTGACGGGGACACTGTACTTAAGGAGACGCCGTCTTGTGGATGAGACGTTAAACTGAGGTCCTGACTCACTGTGGTCATTAAAGATCCCATGACACTCTTTGATAAGAGCAGGGGGTTCCCTGGTGTTCCAACCTGGCTCTCTCAACCTGCCACCTAGTCATCCCCTGATCTAAATCGCTGTGCAAATTGCCCTGGAGCCCCAGGGCTCCCTTGAAAAAGAGATTTCGGTCTCAACGGGACTTCCCTGGTTAAATAAATCCTGGGGACACAGTGACTAGAAGCCAGCATGTTAGTCAACCAGTATGTTTATTTTGTTTGTATTATTCCTTGAGTGTGTAGTATGTCAAATTTTTGAGTTTTTATTGACAAAATACTGGAAACGGTATTCGTCTGTGAATTGCGCTCTTCTCCAGCGTGACAAGGGCCATTGAACGTGTGCATTTGCCCATAGGAGTCAGTTCCGACGCTGGACAGCGGTGAGATCCAGACCATGGTGAGGACGCCGAGCATGCAAGTTGGCTTTTGCTGGCGATTACGAACTGTCTGTGGTGTGATGCGTCTGTTGTGCAGACCAACGGTCTCATCCGCTGTGCGTGACACTGATCTGAGCCAATCCCGCAGGTGGAAGAGCCGGATGTAGCGATCTTGCGCTGGTGTGGTCACACGTGGCTGACGTGGATGAGGTTGATTTGCATCACTGCCCGTTTGTCGGAAAAGAACTCTCAAACGGCCTATCGTCCGATAGTTAACATTCAGCTGCTCAGTGTCCACTCTGGTGGACATCCAGCATGCCAATGGCACGTTCCCGATTGTTAAGTTGGCCATTTCTGATTGTTGAATACAACTTTAATTATAATTTGAGTGAATTTACTTTTAGCTAGCAGTTTCAGATTGGAGTGTAAATTTGTAACCACTTTAGAGCTGTGGCTATCTGGTAATATTCTTCCCCCAATAAAACTATAAACTTGTCATTGGTGGGCTGTAGTATTGCACAAAGTGTGGATACATGCCTCCAATCTACCTATCTTCTCTGTTTAGTGTTAAGCTCCTACTTCCCCCCAGGTTAAGCCAGAAGTTAGAACTACTTAAGTTAGCTGAGAATTAAGACCGTAGATAGCGCAGGAAAGGCATCAAAAGGGCAGTCTGCTCTGAGGCTGGGGTGAAGTCTTTTTTTTTTTTCATGACGATCAGGGATCAGTGATTGATGTTAAATCAATGGAATTATGTTGGATTAATGTGTTAGGATCACCGCAGATATGATAACTGCAGCAGCAAACATCAAATGCAAACAAAAGAAGCGCACAATGTTCTTGGAGCAGGGCGACTTCCATTCGTAGTTAGAAGCTGGAAACTGGCTGCCTACCCTCGGTGAAATGATAACTATTGACATCAGGGGTGTCACTTGGCCTATTTTCGGGGGGCTTGAGCACCCCCATGAAATGGTGTTTAGCCCCCCTATCATTAGTAGCTGGGAGATGGCATGCCAGACCAGAACCACCCCCCCCCCCCTGTAAATATGCCCCTGGTTGACCTATATTGGCTCTAACTGCTCTGCTTCAGGTGCCTAGAGTGGCTCTGGCCGCACTGTTCTAGGATGAAATGTATCGTATGCAGGCTTGTGTTTTTTATGTTGAGCCTTGTGCTCCTGGGAACCTTGTGTCCAGTCTGTGCCAGCTTTTTGAGGGAGCTATTCAGTCCTGCTGTCCCCTCCAGCAGCGGCGGTGATTTTAGGAGAGGTAACCTGAGCATGTGAGGCACAGAGAGGCCCCTGAGAAAGTTTGTTGCAGGACCCCCGGCGGCTCGCCGAGCAACGCGCTCTCTGCTTACTCAGAGGTTCAGCTCCCGCCCGTCGGCTCTTCCACGTCCCACCTGCACCCTGTCCACAATGCCTCTTTGTTCCCTGCCCACTGTACTCTTGGATGGCTGTCATATGAGAAGCTGGGGACGGCTGTCGCCAACTTTTTATTCAGGGCTTAATTTTTTTGAGACTTTATTGTGGTGCCAGTCTTCAGGTGCTTCGCTCAATTGCTAGTAATTATGGTTTTTGCTCTACTGGGGTGGGGGATGGGGCTCTAAGGCTTTAATGCTGCTGTCGACTTCATGTTCCAGATTTTGTTTGAGAATTTTTCCTGTCTGCCTTACAAATGCATCAGTGAGCTGATCAGACGACGATCACTTCCCCACTGTGTTACTGAAATAAAGAGAATCTTGTCACTGCCGTTATGTAGGATCTTGTCGACCGATCTCTTGCCCTCCTTAATTTTGATGGTGTCGTCTCCTGCCTCTTTTTTTTTTTTTTTTGCTTGTTCTGTTGCTCCCATTTGATTTGTGTTGCTCCGGACAGGTGACAAATTATTGCCCAAGTTGAAAGAAAACTCGCCAGTTACAAGATTGCATGTATCTTCTGCGAAAACAGACTCTTGTTCTATATCACATTGTATGGTAGCTTCTGTCTTTTGGTAGAAGCACTTCCTGGTTTGTCAGTTTGGTTTTTTTTTTCCCCCCCTTGTAAATGAGTACTCAGAAACCGTTGTTCTGTGGACAGGAAACTCTTTCCTCATCTGCAGTTCATGTGTTTTTTCCCCTCAGTTAGAGGTTTGGAGGCAACGATAACACCTTCTGCGTAAGCTGCCTCCAAACAGCAATGTCATATTTTCGGACCGATGGTAACCGTGGCGGCCCCTGCTCTGTGTCTGACCCTCCTTATACCTTTCCGCACACTGACTCTGGCTGGTAAGTCGTGCCTTGTTGTCCACTTTATACCCTGGATATTCTGGGTCTGGCTTCTTTTTGTCTGCTCTTTCTGTTGCAATATTACGGATTTGGACTCCGGAAGAATCCAATGGAATCGTCTTTTGATTGCGGTCTTTAGAAAGATTATCATTTTCATAAGTAGCTAAGATTTTACTGCTAAACGATGGTTCCCCCCCTTCAAAAAAAGAGAGCAAAACATTTGGTGAGTGGAAGTGCGATGGAACACAACTGTTGGTCTTTGGTTGGGAAATGCCTCCCATGGAACATAAAAGACCAGTTTTTTGTTTTTGTGGTTTTTTTTTTTTTTTTTTTTGCCTGAATAGGTTTGTCTTCTGGATTAAATCGAAGTTCAGGATTCATATTTTTAATTTGTTGTTGTGCGAACAGTAGGTTAATTCTTCTGCCTGGTCTGGAACAGAGTTTGCTGTTTTCTGCAGTGGCAGAATTTATTGGCACGGTCATCATGATTGATGGGACACTGGGAAGATGGTTTGCTGGTCAGATGGGCTAAAATGAGCACCTGCAGAGAGACCGTGAAAGAGCTTTGCTCCGATCGTGGGCTTTTTTTTTTTCCTCCTCCGTAAGGTGCCCTTGTGAAATATTGCCCTCCTTTATCAGTCTTGGCTGTGCTTTGGTTTCGCTTGGCACTGAGCTGTAGAGGTAATTCCTGTCATGTGATGATAAAATTTTAGCGACTTGTGATTTCTTGCTTGGCGCTGCAAGCTGCGCTGGGCTGTTCATAAATTTTTCCTGGTTCACTACCGTAACCTACTGTGCTAGTCTTGTAAGAAATCCGCCAGCTTTCAAGCAAGCAGATTCCACAACTTATGTTTTGTTTTCAAACACAGTGTTTGACGTGTGTTTAGGAAAGGCTGCTTTTACTCTGATTTACACCTCGATTGAATGTGGATTCCGTCAGCCCCTCTTGAATTCGGCAGAATTGCGAGAAAACATACCGTAGTTTAGGAGGATTCCTTTAAGTTGTGGCGGGTGGGCAGCATTTCTGTTTAAACCAGACATAAAAAGTGTCCTGAAAAGACTCCATTCGTGTTGCCGAATGGGAGGGCTCTGGACAATGCTGTCAGCACTCATTTGTATGATGTACTGTAAATGTAACAGCCCCCGACTGCTGAAGCTCCTTATCATAACATCCTCCTTAGTCCCCGACAGAGCTTGCTCCATCTCTCTCTCTCACTCCCTTTCTCTCTCTTTCCCCTTCTCTCTCCCACTCGGTCTTCCCCCCCTCTCTCTCTCTTTCCATCTCTCTCTCTCTCTCTCTCGATGGGGGGACGCCTGTTCTCTCAGTCCTCCGCTCCAAGCATCAGCAACACAAAATGAGTGATTGAAGAGGTCTATAGCCCTCCTTAATTCAGTCTCTTGACTGCAGTGTGAAAAGGTGGAGAAGTATGGAAGTACCTTATTTTGTGTGCTTATTCATGTGATGCCAATGTCTCCTGCTGTGCGCATTTGTGAACCTGATGGAGCAGCTTAAATCTTTACGGTCTTAAACTCGTAAGGCCTCCTGGTTTGAGCGGCCACCTTGGCTGCATTGAATGTGGCGTCTGCAGCCGAACCCTGGAGCTGGTGTGTTGAGTTGGAGCATTTTGCTGAGGGTGAAAGCAGGGCCCAGAGGATGATTATGGGTGCTTGGCCGTGCATTTTTGGGGATTTGCAAATCTCATGTTTTCCTGTACCTCTAACGATTAACTTTGATGCTGCGAAACAGTGGACGATAGGCCTTCCCACTATAGCTAGGGTCCCCCTGGACTTCGTCTAGTTGGGGTAGTTTTTTTTTCTTTTTTCTGTGAAGTTTTAATCAGTTTTTAACCTGATGTGACATTTTTTGGCAATTAGCCTGGACATTTGCCCTTTGGTTTCTGTGAAGTGTCTTGGTTAAATGCGAATAAACTTGAGTTGGTTTGACAGACTCACTCACTCTGCCCCTCTCCTCCTACCCGCCCACAGCAGCCGAGAGATGGAGAGTAAGGACACCCTGAGGGGGCTGCAGAAAATGGAGGATCGGCCGGAGGAGCGCATGATCCGGGAGAAGCTCAAGGCCACCTGCATGCCCACATGGAAGCACGAGTGGCTGGAGAGGCGGAGCCGGAAGGGCCCTGTGGTGAGTCTCAGCCAATCACGTGCTCTTGTGCATTTTCTCCACCAAACCAACACAAAATCTGCGCTGTGTCTAGTGGGGTGTACTATGAAGTGAGATTAGTGGGTTAACAAGGCATCTTGAGCCTAAATCCAGGGTTTCCAATGTCGCAAAAGTGGCTTGCTTCGAACCTGCCATTGTAACTTTAAGGAGCACTATGCAAGTTTGTTTACTTTCACTTCTGTTGACATTCGAACTCAAACAAAACAGAGGAAGCCCTCCCATAGTTCCCTCCTTCCCATGCTTCCATTACTGTCAACTCTTGTCGGTGATTGGCCGGGGCGGTTTGTTATGTTATGGGGCACAGCCTGTGCCCCTTGTGTTTATTTGCAGTTTGTGACACCTGTGCGTTATCCAGAACCGGGGGTTTTTTTCGCAGTGAATTCAGGGGCGGGCAGCTTGAGGATCGTGGAGAGATGTCGGCGAATTGAGACAAAAATATAATTGCGCAGAAAGTAAACAAACTTGCATAGTGCACCTTTAAGGCATCTCTGATTGCAAGTTTAGGGTTTGCTGAGCCAGCTGGTGCAAGGACCCTGGCCAATGTTGAGCTTGCTCCCTAGTACACCGTTCAGGCTTGACCGCTGTGAGTACACACAAGGTCCAGATTCAACTCAAAGTATTTCCTTGAATTACCTCCTAAGCTTTTATTGTGTGGGTATTTCACTTTTGTTGAAGAAATAATTTGCAAAAATATATCCACTAAGAATGCATCAGTCTGTCATGAAATGCTTAATACAACATTTAGTGACTTATGCGAATGGAAATTCATGTGTGAATGATCTTTAGTAAACAATGAATTTGATTGTCTGGGATGTGAATTTGTCTCTAAAAGAGAGAACAGACTTTGGTCCCTCAGAACTACTGTAATTCAGCTTCACTTCCAGCCCCTGCTGGGCTTTACTCTGATTTCTGTACAGCTAATCTGTCATACATTAGCCAGGGAGCTGAGCCTTTGCTCCTGACAGAAAAGCACTGAAAAACTTGCGTCAGTGAGTAACTCATGATGATCATGCTGTTTGTGGGGCAGTGTATCAGTGATCAGTGGGTGGGTAAGTCACAGGCAGTTGTCTAAACACTTCCCCTGCTCTGAACTCTGGCTGGGAAGGCGTGGGAGGAATGTGATTGTCACATGAGGAGTGGTTTAAAGCCGCTGGTGCATGATCAGAGGCTTCCTGTGTTGAGCCCGGAGAACGGTGCGCTGTGCTCAAGCCTTATATTCCAGCGGTAGCCATAGTAACGCTGAACCCCCCCCAGGTGGTGAAGCCCATCCCGCTGAGACCGGACGGCAGTGAGGCGGGTCGGCCAGGGAGCGAGGGCGGAGGGGACTCTCAGACGCCCACGTCCCCCCTGTCCCGGGGCCGGCGCAGCCCCTCCCCCGGCCCTGCCTCTTCTTCCTCTTCCTCTTCCTCTGGGAGGACTGGCGGGAAGGCGGAGTCCCCTGGCGTTCGCAGGAAGAGAGCGTCCCCTGTCCCGGTGAGTCCGGCTTAAAAACCTGCCCACCACCAGCGTGATTGCTCACCTCTTCACATCTGTACTTTACACACTCATTCACTGTCTCTGTCTATACACTAATGGGATATGTTCGGGTGTTTTACACCAGTGCTAATGGGACATATTCACAGGCTAACACCAGCATTAGACAGTGCATATACACTGTCAACACTGAAGGGACATATTCCCCTATTATTTGCCGTTGCGGAATTAAAATATTTGAATTTCCCTTACTCAGACTCTGAAACGATGTATTCACCTTTCTTAAATGGTACCAGTAATTTCCATGTACTTTGCATCAGCTCTCTTTAATAGCCAATCCGTCCCATTCAACTGGGGAAAACAGGGCAACTGCTGTGTAATCACTTTATTAAATGCATTGGGAACAGTAATCAATGACGACCCAAGAACCATGCATGATAAAAAGGCAATTTTGAAATACAGTTTAATCATATTAGTTGAGCAGTGCTGTAATCCTCCGTTACTTTCTTTTCCATGACTTTAGTTTGTTTTGTGTAGTTTCAGAGTGGGCGAGTCACCCCTCCTCGACGTGCGCCGTCCCCAGACGGTTTTTCTCCTTACAGTCCTGAGGAGACCAATCGCAGAGTGAACAAAGTCATGAGGGCCCGCCTCTACCTGCTGCAGCAGATTGGGCCCAACTCCTTCCTGATTGGTGGAGACAGCCCCGACAACAAATACAGGGTTTTCATTGGCCCGCAGGTAGGACTTGCAGTACCATGAAGTTGGAAAAAAAATCTGTCCTTAGGAGTGTGTTGCTTTATTATCATCTACTGCGGTTTGCTGCTGTTGCCATGGCTTGACAGTCAACTAGCAACCATAGTGTAACCAAATAAAGTTTTATATTGATCAGCTTCCAACTCTGGGCTTCCTGTTGTATTCTGCTGTGGTTTGGATTGACTTGGCAACACAGTGCCAGCTATCATTAACTGGCATACAATCTGAAAAAGTCAGGTATTTATTACTTGGTTGTTTACTTGAACAAAAAAATCTTAACTAGAGTAGTTAGGTCTTGGGAATACGCGATGAGAACCAGTCTGAGTTGATTTTTATTAGCCGCAGTCTTGCGCCGCAGTGCCCCTGAAGCCGCAAGGGAGTAAAACATGTCATGAATCGGACCAGTGGTTTTGTGTGCTATGCGGCAGTGTGTGCAGACTAAGCCACCTTGGTGTCCTGCTGTTTTGGGCTGGGCAGGGGGGCAAGGTTTTACACATGGGCTGGTGAAATTTGCAAGACTGGCCTGGACCTGAGGATTGCGTCCTATATGCGGCTCTCATTTCCTTCCTCCATCTTTGCGAGAGTGTAATTCTTGTCATGGAAGTTTGCAGATTTGTTATTTTTAAGGTACTGATTCTGTTTTACCAGTTTTTTAACTTTGATTTGGAGACTTGTGCATAGATGGGGGACACAGTTTTAGATTTTATTTATCTGTAGACTAGATTGTAGTTGCCAACCACAATATAGGTACAGGTAGCGAGCATATAGATGTAGATGTTTAATTCTTAGATTTTGTGAACTTGTTGCAGTTGTTAACCATATAGTTGTCGCTTGCGTTGATCTTTATATTGTTTGTAGTACTAAACAAATCATGTTGGAGGTTTTGAGCCGTGAGTAAGATAGTGCTGCGCGTCAGGGCCTGCAGCGCTCGCGTTTAAGAACGCGTGTCCTCTCTCCAACCTCAGACCTGCAGCTGCGGCCGAGGGACCTTCTGCATCCACGTCCTGTTCGTCATGCTCAGAGTCTTCCAGCTGGAGCCCTCCGACCCCCTGCTCTGGAGGAAGACCCTCAAAAACTTTGAGGTGACATTTCCACACCCTGTCATGTCACTGTCTTACCTGTCTCAACCCTCCAATTAAACCACACTTCTGTTATACCCAGAATCCTTTTCAGACCTTGCCCCCGGTGCCTCTGTAATCACTCAGTCTCCATCTGGCCTGAAAAACCTCAAAATAATTATGCAGTTAGGCCAGCATAATCTCTCTGCACTTGTTTTAATAAAATCCCCTCCTCAATATCACCCTGTGCCCCAGTATTGCAGAATTCTGCCACCCAAAGAACTACAGAAAGAATGGGACAGGACTGGTGGCTTTGTGACCTACTTCACTGAGCCCCTCTTTAGTAGGGGAATATTTTAAATGGAGGCTGCTGACAATTTCATTGTACAGCACTGTGTCCCAGTGCTGGTTTCTTGTGAATGAAAGGAATGTATTGTCAGTTTAAACTAGACCCGATAAACTCACTATTTTAAGGGGAAGGGTTACTAGAAATGTTTTGACTCTAATCTTCAATTTCTAAAGCAGTTTATCAATCACAACAAATATTCAGCAGTATGCCCTCCCCGCAAAAAAACATTACGATTCAAAATATTGGGGATATACCTTCATACTCATTGATTTTGTAATGAAATGCAGACTTGTTTGGGATGAATTTGATATAAAGGATGGTCAGATGACACTTGTTTTGTTGCTGTTGCAGGTGGAGAGCTTGTTTCAGAAATATCACAATCGGCGCAGCTCGCGGATTAAGGCTCCCTCACGCAACACGATTCAGAAGTTTGTCTCCCGCATGTCCCACTCTCACACATCGTGCGCATCCAGCACCTCCTCGTCCGGCAATGACAACAGGTACGCCTCACACGCAGAGCTGACTGTGGAGAGCAGTGTGTGTTTGGGGTCAGTTATGACATTGAGCGCTCAGCATGTCACACCAATGGCAAAGGCCATTAACTGCAGTATAATGCATTGGTGTTGCGGGCTAAAGGGGATGTGCCTAGTTCAGTGCAGAAATGCACAAAGGCCCGCGGTGCTTTGCTCTTTAGCATTTCCTGAAAACCTCTCGCAACTTGAAGTGTGGCAGGATGTGACATCATTCAGATCTTGTTATTGTGAGCCCGTCAAGTGCAGCATTTTTTTTCTTTTTAGCTCTGTGGTGTCTGAGTGAGGTGTTGAGGACTGGTGAAAACATCTGCTGAGGGCAATCTGACAACATGCTTTCTCTCTCTCTCTCTCTCTCTCTCTCTCTCATCTAACCTCTTGCTCCCCTCTCTCTCTCTCTCTCTCTCTCTCTCTCTCTCGTGTGCAGTCTGAAGGATGAGGAGGAGCAGATGTGTCCGATATGCCTGCTGGACATGCTGGATGAGGAGAGTCTGACGGTGTGTGAAGACGGCTGCAGGAACAAGCTGCACCACCACTGCATGTCCATCTGTGAGTGCTGCCTCCACTCTGTCCAATCACCTCCTTCACAGTGCCTAAGCCCCACCCACTCTGTGTTTCCAGACCCCACTCGCTTTGTATCACACACAAGCTCCACCCACAACGTGGCCATACCTGTAGCCTATCCAGTTTATTTTATGCCTTACTTCAGAGGTATTCAAAGTCATTCCTTGGGGCCCACTGTGTGTGCTGGTTTTTTTTCCAACCACAGTTGTAATTGCAGGATTTTAAGAAGCTGTTAATATGTCTTAATTAGATGCATTTCATATTTAGAGCTGTTATTCTCTTTAGCCAAATTTATTTAGAAGCATCCATACAAGCTATAAAGAATAAAATACCATTGAAGATGGTGTGTTTGTTTCTATATTGTAAGTAATTTCAATTAATATAACATTTTAAACCGATCAGATGAGAGACTGAGAAAATCGGTAAACCCCAAATTAGTTTTTACAAAAAACTTTGTGAACATGGTTAGATTAACCTGGCACTAAACTGTTTTGACGCTATCATTTGTTTGTCAAATAAATTTCTCATAATGTGCCAATTAGTAGCCTACTGCCTCTTAATTTTGATTTGATACATTGTTTTCTCATTTTATGCTGTTTTTTTCAAGGCAATGTGGGTATGGTATATTTCTATTCTTGATGGCGTACATAGATATTTCTGTTAACATGTGGGTTGAGAGGTCAATAACTGCTCTAAATATTAAATGCACGTAGAACAAATTGATAGCTTGCAAAAATCGTGCGATTACAATTTGGGGTTGGAACACAAACCAGCGTACACAGTGAGCCCCTGGTACAACGTTGAATACCACTGCCTTACTTGACAAAATCTAGGTTTAGCATTGCACACTTACTGCGCGAAGTTGACTGGAATCTACTTTGGTCTGGGCTGCAGATGTCATCATTATCGTTATCAGCAGGTTACTCTGCCCATACCCAGATGGCCTGAAGCATTTACACTAAAAGCATGTAAATCATTGCAAGCATTTACACTGCAAGTATGTACATTTTCTTTGTACTTCAATGAAAGGAGAGATCCATTTACTTAGAAAATATGTTTTTCATGATCAAATCATGCATTGCTTCATGACAAATAAAGCAGCTTCTCTTTAAATGGTGAAAGGCCGTTGGACGCCCCATGTACTGTGCTACCATGGTTATTGCTGGCATGCGCACATCAGGAAGTCAATTAAAACAACTGCAATTCTGGTGTGCAGCAATGCCACACGCATTTGTCACCCCTTGTCATGGCAAATCATTCAGCATAGTGTAAACTACAGGGAGAAATTATGCCATGAAGACACACTACTTTAGAGATTCAAATGGTCCACAACTGACTCCCTGTCAAGGGTGTTTGGAAGCAGAGATGATATTTCTTGTGCAGTGGCTGTTTTTAGCGTATTTTACAACACGCAAACAGCACAGTGTAACCAAAGACAACAAGCCAGTCTGCTCACTTGTCATTTTTCTCAAATTTACAGCGTTTTCTTTTCTGCTGTGAATAACACCAGTGGCTTCTGCCGTGTAGCTTAGCTTTCTGTTTAACAGCTTTCAGTTACTTTTCGCGGCTTGCAGTGGAGTTCAGTTTCATGGAGCCAGCCGCAAGCCACAATGTCCATTTATCAAGCGTTTCAGTGAACTGGCGTTGCTTTGTACCTCTCTAGTCTTAATTTTTTCCCTTTTTTGTCGATTTCAAAAGAACACTTATTGCTGTATATCAAAGTGGTAAAATGTTGAAACTACGTCCATCCGAGGTCAGAATAAAACATTTGAGTACACTATCTGACAATTTTTGTTTGGGGAAAAGCAAAAAGAATAGAACCAATAAGTGCTTGAAACATGATTTATAATGGGAGTATTTCTTTGTGGAGCTGGAAGGCAGCTTCAGGCAGGGTCACCTCTGATCCTAGTACGTTACAGCATTACCCCCACAAAGATTTCACAGTTGAATTGATCTCGCTCCTGTATGTCCTCCAATTTAATTCCGCACTGTAACACAGGAGAATGCAGTGGACGTTAGGAATGATGGACAGCGGACGGAGATCGTTAGGTTGTAATTCCTGCCCTCTTGAAGCGCAGCCTAATTGGAGCAGGAATGTTATTTTCTGCTGTATCTTATTTGACAGGCAGTCGAAATCAATTTTTCCTTCTCTCTTATTCTGTTTTGTTGCCGTTTCAGGGGCTGAAGAGTGCAGGAGGAACCAGGAGACATTAATCTGCCCGCTCTGCAGAGCCAAGTGGAAGTCACATGACTTCTACAGGTAATGACGTCATCTTTGTGAAAGGCAGCCTGCCAGAAAGTGCGGGCTCTCAGAACGTCCCCACAGAAATGCTCAGTGGCGGCTTCACAGCCTCCACTTGCATTTAAGCGCCTCACTGTCGGAGTTCCAAAAAAGAGGAAAGATAAATTGAAGAGTGGCGAGAAACTACCCAAATGAGCTATCCTCAAAACAATTATTTGATGCACAAATTATTCGCCTAAATGTAGGCTTATTTGCAGGCACTTATTCATTTTCTCACCTGTGGACTGAACCCACGGCAAAGAGTGAGGTCTGAAGGCTGGCCCCGTTAGCACCTTTACGCTCCAAGCCCTGCAGTCTCGAAGACTTCAGGTATAGACGTGGAGCAGTTCAGGCATCGGCACAGCACGTAATACTGAAGTCCGTTATGACTGTGGCCAGTGGTCCTTTGTGCGGGTGTTTGGATTCTGCCATACTGGTGCCTCGCAATTTACCTGCAGGGCAGGTTACTGCTATCCCACAGTGCACCTGCAAGGCCGTGCCTGGTGCTACTCTGAGCAGTCTGAAGTTCATGCAGCCTGGATCTCCTCCATGTGATTAGGTGTGTCAGACAGCCAGGCTCCTGCGTTTGTTTGGAGTTCAGCTTTTTACTGAGGTGTGACGGGAGGTAATCTGGCTTTTGTTGCCAGTTTCCCCCCCACCCCCCCACCCCCCGCTTGGATGCAACTTCCTCTACTGCCTCGAGGTTTAGTCCCGTCAGCAATTTAATCTTCCTTTTCTTGGGTATTTTGTGGGATACCTGCATGATTATTGTACAAGTTGGCCCTGAAGCCTTAGAAGTTGTCTATGCTTTCTGAATTGCATGCCAAGCTTCAAAGTATGGTTCATTTAAAAAGGGCATTGTTGCGCCAAATGTATAGTCGCTGATTTGCAGGATCAAATCATTCCTGTTTTAATGGTTAATTTTTTCTGGTGTCATACGAGCGAGCTACTGATGTTTTTCTGCAGAAGATTCTGGATAGGATCAGCTTTTCATTGAGTTTTCTGGCTTCAAACATGAGTAAAATGGTGATCATGGCTGTTGTGCCAGTGCACTGGCATAACATGATGTGAGAGAAATGTGTTCCATATTATTGCTCACTTGCAGCTGACAGACTGGAGTGGTAGGCGCTGTGCAGGTGACTGACTGGAGTGTAATTGTTTGTTTGTTTGTGTGCGCAGCCATGAACCAGCGAGCCCATTGGACGGTGCGGGCGGCCGCTCCGCCAGTCAGGCGTCATCTCAGAGCGAGGGACAGAGGCAGTCCCAGGAGGGGGACCTCACCCTCCCTCATTATGGGGTTCAGCAGATCCCCCAGACCTACAGAGAGCTGGCTGAGCCCTGGATCAAGGTGAGGCTTTCATTCAGCAACTGACACAAGCTGAGTTTGTATGTGTTTGTGTTTGTAAGCCTGTGGATCCCAGTCCCAGAAATCCAGAATTTTGTGTTTTTTTCACTCCTGCTCTAGCAGAGCATACCATGTATGACAGCTGGAGTGTTTGAGCTGTTAATTCGACAATCCAGTGTGTCAAATTAGGATTGAAATGAAAACCTTCTTGATGGTAGTTTTCTGGGAACAGAGCTGGGAACCGCAGGTGTAAGCTGTGATATTAACCGCCCTGTTCCTCCTGTGTTGGGGTGTATGTGTGCATTAATAGTTCTCTCCCTGTGTGTGTGCGTGTGTGCATGTGCGCGCGTGTGTGTGTGTTCACGTGCATGTTTGCACAGGTGTTTGGGCTGGAGCTGGTGGGGTGCCTGTTCTCCAGGAACTGGAACATCCGCGAGATGGCCCTGCGCCGGCTCTCGCACGACGTCAGCGGCGCTCTGCTGCTGGCGAATGGGGAGCGTTCGTGCCTAGGGGCGGGGCTGGGGGCAGCGGCGGGCCGCGAGGCGTCAGGAGACGTGGTGGTGGAGTCCTGCTGTAGCGTCCTCTCCATGGTCTGCGCTGACCCTGTCTATAAGGTCTACGTAGCGGCACTGGTGAGCCCTCTCCTGTTGTGTGTCCAATCAGCAGCGCCGGTCAGCAAAATTCCCACGAATCAAAACGCTTAACTGCTGAGTGAATATTTACAGTGTAACAAGACCTTACTTTCAAACTTGTGCTGTCCATTTGCCTTCCTTTCTGTGCCTTCCTTTAGGCATTTTCAAATTTGTATTTTGCGATTATGAATGTTTAAGAATTGCTGTAGCTTTCTTTATTATTTTCTCAGTTTTGCCACTGATGGTGTTATTAGCAATAAAATTGGAAATTGACTTAGCATTACAAAACTATAAAGCTTTTACTGGTATTCAGCTTGAGGTTTTTTATGACATTAAAACATTGATTTTTCATGTTTCAAAGAAACAAAATTACTCCCTCATAAGTTACATTGCTAGTTTTGCTTCAATATGCACGTGCAGCATCTAAATTGGAATGTTAATCAGGTTTCACAGAATGTTTACTTTGATTGAAGCACCAGAGGTCAAAACTGCGTGTTTGGCTGCGCATGACTTAAAGTTGAAGATTTTGGCATTTGGTTACCACAATACCACCCACTCCACCTTTTGCCGTGTACCTTCTCAGCCGTGCTCGTTAGCGGAACTGCGACGGCGAAGCTGGCAGAGCGGAGCTCATGTTCAGTTCTGCGGCAACTTCATAAGTTTGTATCAAAGATCGCTTCTGCCCGGGAAGGACTTCTTATGCAGCTGTAATCTTCTCTGAAAGCTTTACATTTAAATGCCCCCCTTTGTAGCGTATTTATTCCTTTTAAATTGAACAAAGGCACTCGATGGGTTTTAAATTTGGATTTCTGCGAGAGCCCACCCACCACCCCCCCCTTCCCTCGGCGCCATGCTTCGGAGAACAGCATTTTACAAAAACAAGAAAGTTCTGTCCTCGCGGGGTTTTCCGGAATATTTAGTGCAGGCAGGGTTTACTGCGGCTGCACTCCTCTACAAAGACAAAAGGGGGTGGGGGGGTTGGCTGCGGGGGGGGGGTTCTTGCTTTGGACTAAAAATACCCTGGTCAGCCATGGAGGGAGGGACCCTGAATGCTCAGAGGAGCTGTTCTGTCTGAAGGCTGTGAAGAACGTGCTGACACAACAACAGCCTGTTACGCTCTAAACATTACATGGCAGGTTTATTTTTAACTGTTATGCTGTATGTTAATGTGTTATATTTGGCTGTTACATGTAGCTCCTATGTTCTCTGGCTCGAATTCTGTAATAATAATTTTGGCTACTTGGAAGATACTTGACACAGTTGCAAGGAACTACTTGAGGTCAACCAATATTCTGAAGTTTTTAATTAAGGTTTGTGATGCGCTCCCTCTGCCACATCTGCAAGTGGTTCATAAGAGAAAAACGATCATTGCTAGTTAATCATTTATGAATCCAATGGCTATGTTTGACCATTAGTCCTTCATTTTTCCTGTTGAACTGTAGGCCTTGTTTCCTGGAGCGGCCCAAATCCATAGAGCCAGTGTCAGAAACCTCTGAGAAGCCTCTCAGTAGAACTCTCTAGAACCTGGTGCGCTGTGGGTGGCAAGAGACGTGCTGCATTCGGCCGTCCCTGCCTCCCCCGCCCTTCCCTTCCCTTCCCTGCCGGGACTTTGATTTGGGGTCGGAGTACGCCTTGCTCGCGGCAGGGTGCAGACGAGCAGCCACTGCGGCCGTCAGGGCGGCCTGCTGTCTTGTCGTGAGAGTTTCAGGCGTAGGGCTTTGACTGTTTTTCGTTGACGTGTAAGTGCGTGGACTACAGCCCTTACTCGCTTGGAGTTCGGAGATTATTTCGTGCCGGGCTCGTCTTTGCTCCGCCGTCTTTGACAACCTGTGTGGGGAATCGTCGTAGCTTTGACGCGCAAGACCCGGGCCTCTGGTATGAAGTCACAACAGTACTTTCTGTGATTGTGGTGTAATGCTGTGGCTGTAGTTGTCCTCTCTGAAGTGGGCTGCTGGTATTTCTGTCACAGAAAACACTGCGGGCCATGCTGGTGTACACCCCCTGCCACACTGCGCCGGAGAGGACGCGACTGCAGCAGCTGCTCCGGCCCGTGGTGGAGACCATACTGGTCAAGTGTGCAGATGCCAACAGGTCAGTCACTAAAACTACCTTTCATTAGCTGCCTGAATCTCCTCCATTAGCCTGCTTCTATAGTTAGGAGCCTGCGAGTGCAGTGTCAGACTGTTTGTGGATACTGCCATCTAGTGGTGAGCTGTGCTCACATCATGAAATGTACCTTCTCGAAATGTGCCAAGACAACATCAATTTTTCCTTTAACTGTCACCAACACATTTTTGATTTTAACCAACTTTTACTAATCATTTATTAATGCAGTTGGAACAGCTTTCTGGTCCAATGAGGGAAATTGGGTTTCAATCATTTTTCATATGAATAAACACGATGTGCAGCTTTATGGATAATTGGGAGGGAAGGAGGCATTTGTTTTAGAACCTAAATTTGACTGTAAAGCCCCAGTGCTGTATCTTCAAATGTTATGTTGTTGATTATATAGTATTTTGAGTGTGTCAGATGGTAGATGGACAGAGTGAGTCTGAGTGATGCTCTCTGTGTCTCTTCATAGCCGCACCAGCCAGCTGTCCGTGTCCACCCTGTTGGAACTGTGTAAGGGGCAGGTGGGGGAGCTGGCTGTGGGCCGGGAGATCCTAAAAGCAGGTACGCTGCGCCCCTGACCCGGGCCTGACCTCGTTCAGTCCTTCACGCTCACTGCAGTTCCACCGCAGCCCTTTCCCGCCATGCACATTGTGATTCTACAGCCATAAACCCTCCACTGTGCGTGGTGCTGCAGTCAAACGCTGTCTCACAATATTTCATGGTGCAAAATCAGACCGGCGGCCGACTTCCACCCCCCACCACTCCTCTCTCAGCCGTGCAGTTATACCCTCTTTCCCTTCATTACCCTGTCTTTTGTCCCCTCATTATTAACACCTACATCTTGCTGCTCGCTTCTTCACCCTCTCACCCTCTGTCTCGCAGGCTCAATTGGAATCGGAGGAGTGGACTATGTCCTGAACTGCATTCTGGGACCCCAGACAGAGGCCAATAACTGGCAAGCCCTTCTGGGACGCCTGTGCCTGATCGACCGCCTCCTCCTGGAGTTTCCCGCCGAGTTCTACCCCCATATCGTCTCTAGCGGGGACATGCACCAATCACAAACTCTGGTCGAGAGGTAGGCCAGGCTCCATGGGCACATGTATTCATGGTTTAATCTATTATTTGTATATTGTCATCACGTCTTAAGCCACTTATTCGGGGTGATGAGTTAGAGTTGAGCGTAATGTAGCCGATTGATTGAACGAAAAGCAGGTGTACTGCCACTTGCAGGTTTGGAGATGAATTGGTGAATGGGAACTGTACTGTCATGAGCAGACTAAGGCCGTTGATATGGCTTTAATGGACCAACTTGTATTTCTGTTTAGTTTGAAGTCAGAGTGGACAGTTTCTCTTTTTTTTTTTTTTTAACTCGTATGGGTGTATCATATTCTTACTGAAGGGTGGGCTGTACGCAGGTGGAAAATCCTTTGTCAAATTCCAAAAATCCATTCAAGCATTTTGTTCCAGCCCCTGATCTTGAGCCAGGGGCGAGAGCTAATGAGAGAAATCTGCTGGCTCATGAGGTTATGGGTGTAAAAACATAGGGCTGCTAGTCGATTTTCTGACTTGGACTTTTCATCGCTGATTTGCAGGTATCAGAAGCTGCTGCCCCTGCTGGGTTTTGCTCTGCAGTCCATTGATAACTCCCACTCCATGGTGGGGAAGCTGTCTCGCCGAGTTTTCCTCAGCGCCGCACGCATGGTGGCCCGGGTGCCGCACGTTTTTGTGAAGCTGCTGGACATGCTGAGCGGCACCAGCTCCACTCACTACGCACGCATGCGGCGCCGCCTGCTGGCCATCGCTGAGGAGATGGACATCCTGGAGGACGTGGGCGCCGCGGGCGAGGGGCCGCAGCAGGACTTCCCAGAGCCCGCTGTCCCGCACAACTCGCCCAACGCCACCGAAAACAACACGCCCACCCCCACCATGCAGCTGGCACCCGCCAAGACCTTGCCCCGCGGCGCCGGCCGGCCCAAGCGCAGCTGCAGCCCAGAGGACGCTACGGAGCGGCTGGCAGCCATGGCCCTGGGGCCCCAAGCAGAACCCCCGAAACACACCCCGCAGACCCGCAGCAAGCCCCTGAACCAATGTCCTGGCTCTCCTTCCTCTGCTCACATCCCCGCTGCTCCCTCCTCCCCTTCCGCCGCACACACGCCGGCGTTTCCGGGGCTAGACGCCGCCAAAGGCCGACCTCCTGGGTTCGGCTCTGGCAAGCCAGCGGCCTGTTCTCCCGGGGCCCAGCGTAAGCTCCCCCCTTCCAAAATAATGGGCCCCCCCCCAGGCAGAGACGCTGAAAAACTGTCCCCCGCCTTCACCCAGGCCCATCCCCTCCCCTCCAGCCAGATCCACAGACCAAAACCTTCCCGCTCCTCTGGGCCGGAGGGGCAGGACAGGGGCGCGGGGCGGGGGGGCCTCAGGCTGGAGCTGCAGGACGGGGCCTGCGGGGGTCGGCCCATCGGCGGCGCCCTTATCCCCAGCGAGGACACGGTCTTCACCCCTGTGGAGGACAAGTTCCGCGGCCTGGACGCCTCGGCCGAGCTCAACTCCAGCATGGAGGACCTGCTGGAGGGAGCCGAGCCGGCCGGAGACAGCACCGTCACCTTCAAGTCAGAGGTGGCAGTGCTGTCGCCCGAGCGCCCCGGGCCGGGGGACCCCGCCTACACTGACGATGTCGCCCACAATCAGCAGTGCAAGGAGAAGATGGAGGCCGAGGAGGAGGAGGCCCTAGCCATCGTCATGGCCATGTCCGAGTCGCAGGACGCCCTGCCCACCATCCCTCAGCTCCAGGTGGACAAGGGCGAGGATGTCATCATCATCCAGGCAGATGTAAGTGGACCTCCTGTCTCGTAGGTGACATCAATGAAGAGGAACGTTGGCTTGAAGCAGCGTGTACTCTCATGCAGGTCAAAATGTCCCATGTTAAATTTCAGTTATTTTAACTAAAAGTGTACCCTGCACACACAAACACGTGTGCACACGCGTGTATGAATTCCGAGAACTCCTTTTTGGGTTCAACTTATGTTTTGCCACAGGAAAGCAGTGGAACATTGAGTACCTGTCCTGCACTCCCCCCCCCTACACAATCATGCCCAATTAGGGGACGGAACACAAGCACTAATGCTGTGGCATTTATTTACCACCATTACTGTTTGTAGGTGCAACTTTTCAAATGCTGGAGTCCCGTAGAGCCCCAGGCAGCGGTGGGAGTGAAGCTCTTGATGGGTTTGGAATGATGTGCTGTTTTTCTGCAGACCCCAGAGACCCTGCCTGGTCACACCAAAGCGAAGCAGCCCTACAGGGAGGGGGTGGAGTGGCTGAAGGGCCAGCAGATCGGCCTGGGGGCCTTCTCCTCCTGCTACCAGGCACAGGACGTGGGCACCGGGACCCTGATGGCCGTCAAGCAGGTGAGGAGCCAGGAGCTGCGCGAACCATCTCAAACCGCAAACACAGCCAGCTCATTTTCTTATTGTCACTGCTTTTCCTGGACTCATTAGTCGTTGACCAGCTATTGACATGGTGTAAACGCCGTTATTTGTCGTCGTCATTGTCTGTTGTCCACTCCGTACGCAATTCGACCTGTTACCTCTCGCGGTTGCGGATATTGAGAAAATATTACAAAAACTGTTATGCAGCACCTGCAGCATATGAACCCCTGCAGTCCCAAAGAAGTGGGTGTGGCAGGGTGGTCATACTGAAAAACTGAAGTCGTCCATTTTCAGCCTTTTTAATGAGGAGAAAGAAACTAGACTAGGAATGGAAGTAGTATACAATATGTCTCCACGTAATAATGACTAGTTTTCACCCCTTGGGCGACTCTGGCCGGAGGGGTATTGTCGTCACCTGCGTGTCCGTCTGTTGTTGGTCTTCCATCCATGATTTTGTCCGGGCCAGTACTCTGCATCTAATGATTGCAGCTTCACCAAATTTGGTATAGTAACTCTCTATGACCCATAGATGTGCAACGTCAGGTTTTTTGCTGGATTTGACCTTAGCGCTGTGACCTTCACCTAGGAAATCTTGCCCGGGTCAGTACTCGGCAACTAATTATTGCAGTTTCACCAAATTTGGTATGGTAACTCACTATGACTTATGCATGTGCAACGTCAGGATTTTTGCTGGATTTGACCTTTGACCTTTGACCTTTAGCTCTCTGACCTTGACCCTGGAAATCTTGTACAGGTCAGTACTCGGCAAGTAATTCTCACAGCTTCACCAAATTTGGTATGGTAACTCACTGACACATGGATGTGCAACGTCATGTTTTGGCTGGATTTCACCTTTGGCGTTTGGCGCTGTGACCTTGAGGCCGGAAATCTTGTCCGGGCCGAGGGATATTCAGCAACGCGTTATGTTTCCCCCCCCCCCCCCGATTTCTGGAAAATGGTTGGTTTGTTTCCTTTGACATATCTTCACCCGTTGGTCTGCAGTTTTCCTGCATGCCTGACCTCTCTCACGTGAATCTCTGCCTCCTTACCCGTCTCCTGCAGGTGACCTATGTGAGGAACACCTCCTCAGAGCAGGAGGAGGTGGTGGAGGCTCTGCGTGAGGAGATCCGCATGATGGGTCACCTGAACCACCCCAACATCATCCGCATGCTGGGGGCCACCTGCCAGAAGAACAACTACAACCTGTTTGTGGAGTGGATGGCAGGTGTGACACTATCTCAAAAAGAGTCTACAGCCTCAAAAATATGCCTGTCTCAACAAGTGTTCACCCTGACAGAAAATTAGCATTTTTCCTCATGAATAAGAAGATATTTTCCAGTTCCAAGTTATTGCTTACATGACGAGTTACATCTTTCTAACCACTGGCAAATCTACAAGGCCAAACATGAAGTTCCCAATTGGGAGTATTTTGTATTATTTGTCCAAATAATAAAAATATGATTTTAGTGTAGATACAAGGCAACAGTCCATGTTTGGATTGACATTAATATCATTACATAGTGTCTATTGCCCCGGATGCTAGCTTTATTATTCGAGTTTTTCCTGTTTTTGACCTGGACGTAACTTCTAATTTCATCTGGCTCAATAACTGGACATTTGAGACAATTGAACCGAACATCGGCTATATTACTCAGCCTCTACCTGTTATTGACCCAGCGGCATCCGGGTCAATAGGCCCCACCATATCTTTATTTTATTGTTGTGTGTAGGGTCTGAACATGTACTGCATACTTTATTCAAATAAAATCCTGTACCGCCCATCCACCCCCCTCTCATATCGCTGCCCTCAGGCGGCTCGGTGTCCCATCTGCTCAACAAGTATGGGGCCTTCAAGGAGGCCGTGATCATCAACTACACCGAGCAGCTGCTGCGCGGCCTGGCCTATCTGCACGAGAACCAGATCATCCACAGAGACATCAAAGGTACGGCCTCATTCAGACATGCTCGGAGTGCAGCCTGGACATGCATTTTTTGTTTATTTGATGTGCTGAATGCATAGCATGTCAGAATTACGCTCTATGAGCACAGAAGTAGAAGCTGTAGATGTAGATGGAAAGCATTGTTGGAAATGCTTTCTCATCCCCCTGTGACCTGCGCTAACCCACTAATCCTCTTTGTCTTGCCTCTTGTTTTATGCCCCACCTCTTTCCTGCAGGAGCCAACCTGTTGATTGACAGCACCGGCCAGAGGCTGAGGATTGCAGATTTTGGAGCAGCTGCGAGACTGGCCTCCAAGGGCACAGGCGCCGGTGAATTCCAGGGCCAGCTCCTCGGCACTATTGCCTTCATGGCCCCTGAGGTAGAGACCCTGTAAAGCTAAATAATGCTTAAAAACAATTTCCGCTTACAAATCATACATTTCTCCACACAAGCCTGCAACTATTTGCAGGGTGAGCTGTACATTTTGACTGTTTCACAGAACATGCAGTCTCAGTCCTTAGATTTTGAGGCTAGTGGCTGCTCTCACATGCCATAATGCACCTTAACAGCTGAGGGAAGGAGCTGTAGACCACATGCCTGAAATAACTGAAGCCAATTGCCTCTTAAAGTCTGAGTGAAAATAGCACACCTCCTGTTTACAGAACCTCAGGCATGGCCAACCATTTGTGTAAGGTAAATAAACCAAACCCTTCAAACACCCCTGTGGGCAAGTGAAGGTCATTTCTGCTGTGATTTGGTTGGCTAACCATGATCATTTGATGAACGTAGCTTGTCACCTTCACACTGACTGATCAGAATCAGTTGTGCATCTGACATTGTTAGTTTGGTGAAACGTCGTATTGTCATGTCCAAAGGGGGGTAGACAGATGTTCCATTCCACTGGAAAGCAGTAGAGTATAGGACATCGGTTAACTTTCATGCTCGGTTAATACATCTACGGCCTCATTTATGTGACACATTTTAGATCAACTATGTGGCACAAATTTATGAATCTCTTTTCAACATGCCTATATTTCATTAATGGGCCCCTGCAGTTAATCATTCCTTGGTTAGCTTGCAAATTAATAAAGTTGTTGTTTGCCACAACTCTATAAAAAAAAATATTCTGTTTAGTTTGGTTAACTTCTTTAATCATCTACTTATCATAGTCTTTGGAGAAGATTGCACATATGAGCATTTTTATTGGACGCAAAATAAACATAAAATGACGGCGCTGTTCCCCAGCTGAATTGAAAACCTCTCTCAAATAGTTAACTATGGCTTATCTGCTACAAAAAGTTAACTATTCCTTTGAAATTTAGAGTTGCAATGGACCTATTTTTCCAGTCAGTTAGTTTGCCCTGGTAAAGATCGCTCAAACGAATCAAAACTACAATTCGTATCAACGCTCGTTTTCTAGTCTAGCTAAGTAATCAATCACAAACCATCTTAATATCTGACAACATTTATAGCTGAGAATCCAAAAAATTCATGGAAATGACACAGGATGTAGGCTAGCACAGGAAAGGAAATAAACTTGGCGTGCATAAAATTTTCCTGCCAAACATCATAAACTGATCAAAATAAATTAAAACATCATGATAGCATGGGAAAACATCATGCGGCTGACTTCCCAGGACATGATGTTAAAGTAGGAAAAGTAGGAAAATTCAAGAACAGAAGGAGGAGGTTACATGTTAAGTGTGAAGGAGAGGTTACAATATCTGTCATGTAGTGAAAGCTAAGCACTCATTACTTGGGCAAGGCTACCAAAAGAGATTTAAAATCGCCGAAAAGCTTTGGGCTGCATATATGTACTAGTCCGAGTCACTCGCCTACAGCTGCTGCTCAAGTGCTGTGAAGTCATTCGCCTGGACCACCAGCAGGGAGCTATAAATCACTTGTCTGGCTTTTTCAAAACGAAGGACTGCGGTCTGCAAGATTTTATTTATGAACGTGTTCACAGCATACAAGGTTTTGTTATTTTTATTGCTGGAGATTTGTCGGACTGTAAAGCCCTGCTGCAACCCTTACAGGTGCAAGACTTCTTTTGAATAATTATGTTTTCATTAACTGAACATTCAAATTCTGAGGCCATGATCAGTTGTGTTTATTGAAAGCAATAGAGTTCTTCAAAATTGGCTTGGAATTTTCAAAATGCAGTCCATAAAATCTATTCTTCCAAGAGTGTAGGGATTAGATCTCCGCATCTTACCGGGGCGTGTTTTATCTGTGTAGCAGTCTCTACTGGTTATCAGTTGCAAACTCATGATGGGG
This sequence comes from Gymnothorax reevesii, assembly GCA_029721435.1. NCBI lineage: Eukaryota > Metazoa > Chordata > Actinopteri > Anguilliformes > Muraenidae > Gymnothorax > Gymnothorax reevesii. Next base: position 55,020,108 of record CM056583.1, on the reverse strand, counting down.
CAGATACCTGTGGTGCTCTATGAAGGATGTTATAATTAAATTCTACCTGAGGGATATGGTCACTGGAGCACTCCAGGCTAACCACTGAGGTAACCCTCCTTCTCGTCCAAACTGTCCAGCGATTACCCCTCATGCATCACTGCCTGCTGGATGGGCTGAGAGGCTAAACCCTGCATCTGCGGTCATTTAAATGTCAATGGCCTTGGACAAAGCTTGGGGGGGGTGATCCAGGGACCCTTATACGAGGCGGTCAGCGTCACGGGCCTCTTGTAGGAGTGGGCAAAGTGGATTTGGATTTCTCAGTAACCCCAAATGAAAGAAAGTCGTAATCCTTTTCAGTCCTGCACAATGGTTGGTCTCTTAATGCCTTGTTGTCTTTGTAGTGGGGACCACGTTTAATTAGGAGGGACTTGAGCAAGGGGGCACTGTTCCGCGGTTCATTTTGGAAGGGGCTCACCTCGAAGAGGGGTTGGGGGGGCGGGGAGGTTTACAGCCCGATTCTGTTACTTGAGCTGAGATCAACTCTAGTCTTCTGTGTCCTTCATGTCACATTTAAACCTGGCAGTATACACATACGGTATTAGTCGTTCCATGAAATGTCAATCAGTGCCTTCCTCCTGACCCCGTCGGAATCTTCTGATTTGTTTTGTACGGTTATGTTAAAAAAATAGCAGTAAAAATGGCAGTTAAAAAATGTGAATAAAGTGCAAATATTTTTCAATAGCCTTCTCCATTTCACAGCCATAGCCACATCTGTAAGTGTTAAAATATGACTACATTGGAAAATTATTTTGGCTCAGAAGTAATGGAGGTTGCTAGAGGATAAGTCTGGTATCAAAAGATGGGTATCACTGAAACCTTTCACTTGCCATTATGTGCTTTATCCAACCACCTATCCCACTTCTGACACCATGTCGTATCTTCTATTTATGAAGATTAATGAGAGCGCGGATCAATCTGTGTTTAGACATAGCAAGCACTTTACTTTTTTCTGCCCCCTGATCCGTATGTTCCCCTACATCACGTGACCCCACACTGCCATTGGTCTAACGAAAACAACTAACGTAGCCTGCGTAAAGAATTAACCCTTCATATACTATATTCAGGTACACCACAATGGTGATATGCCCCTTGAAAATGTACCCAAAATGCACTTTTTAAACTTTTCCCTGGCAAATTATCAGAAAAGGATTAAACATCAAATGTACCAATGCTTGCTTGTGTTAATCTGCCACAGAAATTAAATTGGTGCAGTTTTGCCGTTGAAACTATGATGCATCTAGTGATATTGTTGCTCAAAGCTCAAAGATGAAGTTGTACTAAACAAAAGTGAGATATTAGGCTGCAGTTTAACTGTGCTCAAATTTGTTTTTAATCCCAGAAAATTTCATATGGTTATCTCCTGTACTAAAAGTTAAGTGGGCTCAAAAATGCTAGAAAAAACAAAATGAATTGAAAAGCGTTAAATTTCGACCCACCCCTACGTACCATGACTGCCTGTAGCTCAGAGGATTGTCATGGCATGACGGTGAAATTCTGCATGGCTTCATTAAATATTTTTAAGTTATTGTACAAAGAAAATCAGTTGATTTTGGGCAGGGTCAGGTCAGAACCTTTCAGAATTGGTTGATTTTATATGGAATGCCCCATGTATCTGGGCATGTGTGTGTATGCCTTTGAGTATTGTCTTTTGTGCCGGATAACTTTGGCGTAATAACATCACATTGCCTTCGGGAAGAGTGTTTTATCTTATTTTTAGTATTTTTAATTGAACTTGTTTCCTGAGGGATGCAATCCATTTTTTTTCTGCCAATGATACTATATTGAGACAACCCCATAATTATCTTTTTCCATGCACCCGCTTTGCCTTTTTTGCTGGGATTGTTGTTACTCTGATTTTTCTCTAAGTTTCAGTGCAACTGCAGTTCATGAGGTTTTTGCTGAAATGAAAAAAACTTAGCCAGTCAGATTCAGGGATTTTTGTAGCCAATGGGAGCAGATTCGTAAATGTAGAGACCTCAGTTTTTGGCTGCGACCAAGCAGCTCTATGAACGCTTGTCTGTCTGTCTGTCCGTCTGTCTGTTCGTCCGTCTGTGACACCTTTTTGACCATGTTCCTGTCGTCGTATCATCATGAAATTTTCAGGAGTTATTGACCTTCACCAAAGTGATGTTCATGCGCAAGGTCGAGGTCAGAGGTCAAAGGTCAAGTTCACAGAGGTCACGACCTTGTTTGCGGGTTTTCGCACTGTAACTCCAGTTAGAATTCATGGATCGCTATGAAATTTTGGAAATAGCTTCTAGGCATAGAGGAGATGTTTCCCTTTTGTTTTTCAAGGTCATTCGTCAAATCCCAAGGTCGCAAAGGCAAAAAAAGTGTCAATTTTGCCCGATTTGACGGTTTTCGCACCGTAACTCGAGTTTAATTCTATGAATGCCTATGAAATCTTAGAACAAGCTTCTTGGTATAGAGGAGGGGTTCTCTATTGATTAACAAGGTCATCTGTCGAATCCCAAGGTCACACAGGTCAAAAAAGTGTCGATTTCGCCCCGATTTCACAGTTTTCGCACCGTAACTCCACTTCAACTTGATGGATGGCTATTACATCGTAGAACAAGCTTCTTGGTTCAGAGGAAGGGTCCCCTATTGATTTTTAAGGTCATTTGCCAATTTCGAGATCACACTTGTGCAAGAAACCACCAGTCATGGACACTAGGCCATATGACGGATGCTAGGCGAGGTCGCAGCTATTAGATCCTTCTGATCTACTTGTTGGGAGTTTTACCCGGACAGTGGACACAAGGTCAAAGTTAACGTCCCTACCTTACAAAGAGAATTGGCATCTTGGATCAAGTCTTCTCTTAAAGGATATGAGGTGCATGTTGTATCCGTCCTCTTGTCTTTGACCAACTTGTTGTATATACTCCATCTAGTTTACAGGATATTGTTACAAAGTTCTGGGAAGGCTTAGTCTGTGTTCTAACTTTGCCACTTCACAGCAGACACGTTATTAAAATGTTTTGTTTTTGTGGAGTGAAGAATTGTTTTCAGTAGTGCATGCCATGGCTCTGATTGGGTTATTTGTGTCAGGTGTTGAGGGGGCAGCAGTATGGCCGGAGCTGTGATGTGTGGAGTGTGGGCTGTGCCATCATTGAGATGTCCTGTGCCAAGCCACCCTGGAATGCAGAGAAACACTCGAACCACCTGGCACTCATTTTCAAGGTAAGCTGCGCAAAACACTGGCCACTGGGGACAGTAAGGGATAATCTTTCCCATTTTATTGTGATACATACAGCGACACCGTATGGCTGAAAAAATGTGGACACCCCTTTGGTTTGGGGCTATTTTTCATCGTTTGGCAATGCCTCTTTGCATGCCAGAGCGTCAAGATTGCCCCTCAATGACACGCCAGATGATGTTGTGCTTTGAGCATTAAGGGTTGGGGAAGACCTTTCCAGTTTCTGAGTGAGGATGAGTTTATAGGTCATGGTTTTACATCACTGTACATTACTGTGGAAGAACTTGACTGGCCTACACAGAGTTCTAACCACTATCTCATCAAATGCTAAGATCAACAGAAAAGCCAACTTTGAGCCAGACCTATTTTCCCAAAAATCATTGCTCAAACCTCACTCATGCTTTTCTGGCTAGATTGGAAGCAGATTTTATTCCAGCTATGTTCTAACATCATAGAGAAAGCCTTTGTAGGAGAAAGGAGGCAGTGTTAGAGGTGAAAGAGGTCAACTCCATATTGCCCATGATCTCAGATTAGAATGAGGAGCAGAAGGCCAGTCATGAGTGTATCGGGCTGCCCCTCTTCTTCAGGCTCTGCGGCGTCTACTTTACCAAAATCTGAGTGCCAGTTTCCCAAAACAGAATCCTGAAAGCAAAGAGTAGTTTTTTGGTGTTCTTCTTAATGTCACACAGCCAGGGGCTGTATGCAAGCATGACGAATCTGGAAGAACTTTTTTCATTATATATTTTTTTTTTATTGTTTCCAGCAAACAGTTTCTGATTGATGTTAAATAAACTGTAGAACCCATTAGACAACCTTTGGGGATATGTGCGGAGTGCAGTCCTTTTTGTTGCTTGGTTGTAAAGCGTTGAGTCAGCCTCTCTGCCATTTATTCAGATTGCGAGTGCCACGACGGCGCCCTCGATCCCGGCACACGTGTCCCCAGGCCTGCGGGACGTCACACTTCGCTGCCTGGAGCTCCAGCCCACGGACCGACCGCCATCTCGTGAGCTCCTCAAACACCCCATCTTCCGCCTCAACTGGTAGACCGCGCTTCTTGGGGAAACTACTACTGAGGGCCCCGCCCAAACGCCTGCTCCTTCAGCCTCGCGAGCCGCTGTGCCTCCCATCCCCACTGCAGCAGAACAGGCACGTCATGCTGCTGTATGGGGTCACTGTAAGGCACGCGACGGCGACAAACTGCTGTACCTAATCGCAAAAAGCAGCAAAGTTAAAAGATTTGCTTCTGAACGGTGCCTTTTTTAGAAGTGCGATGTTGGTCTCCAGTTGACCAGCTTTAATGAGTCCCTAGTTTTTTTTTTTTATTATGTTTTTATTTTTTTTAATTGACCATGATATTTTACTCTGTAAAAGGCAGTTCTGTGGTAAACCGTTATTTTGTCTGCACTTTCGTTGCTGTTTTCATGACCGTGAGGTTAGAATAGAGCCTCTATTTCTGAACCTCACAAGTTTAAAAAAAATTTTAAAACCTTTTTAAAAAAATAAATAAATAAAAAAACAATCAACTGTGGAGTAATTTGCTTATATTCCTGCTTCTGTGATGAAGGCATGTTGTATGTTTATATATGAAAACAATCGATCACTTCAAGTCTTGTGAGAAGGAATTGGCTGTATTTTTTTTTTTTTTTTTTTAATCAGTTGGAGTTTTGCATTTAGTACATTTATTAGTGCAGATGTGCTGATGCCTCTGATCTGTGCATTTTACTGTTGGGCCTTTTAAATTGGTCGAGCAATCAGAAACATGTTTTAAGTGTTTCAGGGAAAGGCAATATCTGAAAGCAATTCTACTAGTAGACATAATGCTGAATGTGAACACATGATGCCGGTATTTCAAAGACTTGTCAGGACATTTTTGTGTGTGTGTGTTTGTGCACATGTCTGTATTACGCTCACACATGCACTCCCACACTCAGTTTTTTAGTGTTGGTAAGAGGTCCTGTGTTTCAGAGCGTTGAATTTTGACTTTTGAACTATTAATAAGAAAAGTATCTGTCAAAGGTTTGCATTGGGGTCACCTTAGGTATCCTTCTGGTTTTCCTGTGTCATGTTTGAGCCTTTAGAATCTCATGAAATATATCGTCATTAGATATTGGATATTGTCATTTCAGAATTTCTCATGTGAAGTTGTGTTCACTTGTTTGAAACAGTACTGCTGTTGGTTAATTGAGCTTCCTTGTCCTTCTGGTGCTGTTCCTCTGTACGTTGTGATACTAAATTGTTGATTCCGTTTGATTTGGGAATTATTTCAATCGTATATTTTTCAACAAGTGGATAAATGTACTGAGGTTTTTTTTTTTTAATATTCTCTAGGGAAATTCTATTGTAAAACAACAATGCTGTAAACATTGTTCTCTTTTTTTTCTGTTAGGGTGGGGGTATGCATTGCGATTTACAAATTTTGCGCAACCTTTTTTATATTTGCTCATCATTGTTTTAGGGTCTTAGAGCATGTTGTAAAATCATTGTAATTGTATGATCTGTAACTCTTCAAGTGTTGTTGTTCTGGTTGTAATCAGTCAAGAAAAGCAAAACCGAGAACAGAGCGCTTAAACTCTGAAAAATGTGAATAATTACGTACAAAAATATATTTTTAAAGGAAATGAGCTATTTTAGCGCTATTTTTTCCATTTGAAGTCCCTAGAGATGATTTGACTTGGGATATTATGGTTGATTTTGTGACAATTTCAAAAAGAACATTTTTAAACTAAATTGATACTGTATTTAATGCAAAGTTAGATTTCTTTATGTGGAGTACAAGCTTGACACTGCTTGAAGAGTTGAAATGTAAATATGTGTTAAGTTTGGGAGCTGAATTTATTGTACTTGACCTGTATTTTTATACCACACTTTTTCCATAAATACAAAAATTATTTTTTGTTCCTGCTTTGGGTAATTTTTCTTATCCTACTTTCAATGTCTTTTTTAAAAGCTTTAAATTTATGCACTCGTCTTTTTTATATACTGGAAATATATGGTCTCTGTCAGATTCATCAAAGCTAATCAGTATTACTTCAACTCGTTATGCCTGCAATTAAATTTCTCCAAGCTTCTTGAATGCTCTTCTTATCTGCCTGCATCTCCACCAGCTTGCTGGTCTGATTTCTTGTATTTTATTTTCTTATTTGAAATGAGATGTGATGTAATCTTATTTCCTTTTGGATCGGAGCTGGACAGAAATGGTCTTCTGCGTCTCTTGGTGGTACTTTTTTTTTTTTTTTTTTTTAATTTGTAAAGAACGTCTGTTGCTGTTTTATTCCAGTCTCTACTACCTCAGGTGTCCTATAGAGTTTTCTTCTACCAAAGCTCACTTTCTCAATATATATTCTATTTGACTGTAATTTGTTTTTGATTTTTTTTTTTCTTCAAAGATTTCCAGGGCTTAAGGGCTAACTTCTTTTAGCACCTTTATTGTGCAAATAAACTCAAGAAATCTCTGGGTTAAGAAAAATAAGATTGGCTTAATCTGTATCCTTTGTAATTTTAAATATATCCAGATATTTTAATTATTAAAAGTTTTTACCCCAATTGAAGCATTTTATAGCATAATTTGGACTTATTTTGGTGTTTGTCTTTCTAGTAAATAAACGAAATTGGGAAAAAAATAATGCATTGTCTTTTCTTAAGTTCACCTTGGGTTAGTGTTCACTTGTCCAGCATGGGCGTGTGTATTTTGCAGTAAGAGCACTTGAATTGTAATGGTGACAGAAGTGTTGAAAGGCAGTCATGGTTACGGTAAGAAAGACGACACTGGAGGTAAGTTTTCTGCAAAACACTGAAAATAAAAAAAATTCCAAATGAAACCCATGGAGGGCCTGTGACACAGGCAGTTGATGGGGTATGTCCACATTTTTAATGACTGGAGTATAATGTATGATGGCATGTTTTTTGGCTCCCTTTCCAATGCAAGATTGCCAAATACATGTCATTTTCAATGAGCAATTGAATTCACTTGTTAAAGGGGACCTATTATGCTGATCCTTCTTTTAATACAGATCAGTAATGTTATAATGTTGCTTGTCCATACTCGACCTCTGCAAAGTCTCTAAACATAAGATACAGAGGTTTTGCCATAATCCAAGAACGTGATTTCCTCTCTGAACAGCTCATCCCGAGATCTTTGCGAGATCTGGGCAAAACCTGACGTCAGGTTGTGCCATCCAATTGGTACAGACCTAGCCAAAGCCAATCACAGCACTGGGTCTGCCCACACCAGAAACTATTCTAGCAGACATAAACAACTGCCGATCATACTATGCCTTAGTAGCATCTATACTTCCAGAAACACAAAAGAAGAACCGCAGATCATTTGAGGTGCAGTTTTGTTAGTATCTCTCCCAAAGCTGCTCGTCCGTTTACTTTTGGACGTGAAGAAAAGCACCCATTCCCCTTCTGATGCCTTCAGAAATCAGTGGGTAGCTTTTTTTGTTTGCTGGCAGGGAACAGCCACGGTCAGTTAGCTGTTTGTGCTCAGCATTTCACCGAAGACTGCTTTGTCAATAAAGGATAATTCGACACAGGGTAAGCGTTTCAGCTGCTTTTCAAACCTGAAGCAGTGGCATCGATCAAGCACTCGGAGCCACAAGCTGTAAGTAACAATATAACGGCAAATAAAGTAAGTGAAGCTAAAGTGTTACGGGAGGCTAGCAGGACTGCTAACGATAGTTAGCACGAACAACGGGCCTCAAATGCAGGCTTTGTAAAATATCTGAAGATAAAGCCTGTATCGGTTGCGACTGTCCGCGACTCTCAAGCTGTGTTCCCATCCATTTGTCAATCGAATTATCTGAAATTCGCCAAAAATATTCATGCGAATTAAGCTGGTGAAAATACATTTCCATCTAATGGCATTAAAGCGAATGAAAAGTAGTGCATAATGACGCCACATGCTGTCATGCAATCAAATTGGTGTATCGAGTACATTTCTGACATTTTAACCTGTTTCCATTCATTTTCGCACTAAATTGCATTATTCGGCAAATAACGTTTCCATCAGCATTTATCGCATAAGCCTTTTACTGATCAAGAGAAAATCCGATGAGATTAATTGTACAAACCTTGAGTCGATAGTCTTGAAATCAAGTAGAATTTCACCGTCTCCGTAAGGCATTCGATATTACTTCATTTGTATAAGAACATGTGGATGGAAACATGGCTACAGATGCGGAAGCAGTAGCTTCGCTGCATTAGCCTACCCAAATGATGGCCTGTTGAATGTGGCTGTAGCACTGCGGCTAACGTAGCTAAGTGACTGTTGCTAATGTTTGTGTCCTAAATATGCAAGAGTAATATCAGGAGACATTCAACAGAGGGTGTGGAAACATAAACCTCATTTGAAGCGAAGTTTGTATACTTGTCTGTAATTTTGATGCTTGGTACAACTGCCCCCCGGGTAATGGAAGTTACTGTCAGTAAAACCAGTATTGCTGGGTAACGTTTGTCTCTGTAGTTGTTATGACCGCTCTGTAATCGGCTACTGCATATTAGTTAGCCTGCTGTGCTTATTAAGATACTCTGGTAACTTATAGACAGTAATTCTGATCAGTATCCTTGTGTTATTTCGGTAAGCATCAATGTGGCAGTTTCATCATAATGTTGCCTGATTGTGGCCACTACAATTGAAGCTAACCGGAGTGGTGCTGTATGTGTCTGCAAAGTCGGGCTGTGAAGGCTGCATTTAGACCAGACATAGGTTTTGCAGAGCTTGGGGCGCCTTTTTGGGTGCTTGTGAAACGATCGCTTTACTTATCCATGACCGAGGTCAGCCTGATACTTCTCCAATATCTGGGCTAGCTCTCGTATTCTGCCGGAGAAAGCAATAGGGAAACGCACAGGCTATAATGTGTCTGGTATAACAAACGATTTCTCTGCATTGCCGTTGATTAATATTCAATTGCTGATTTAATATTCAAATTCTTTCCTGTAAAACTGATTGATTCGTTAGCTCCACATAAGCAACTGTTCACGCAAACTGAATTTTCGGTCTGTAAAACCTGTATTATGTTTATAACATAACCGGAGCTCTATCCGACTCTCGTACACTATCCATAACGCATCCATTTTCCGAGAGCAAACGCTGGTCATTCCGATGCAATAAGTAAACCATTACCACGGGCAATTTCCGAAAAGGCCATTTAGCCTGGAGCTTTCACCCCTCCGTCATATACCAGCACTGAAGCTATTCGTTTCTCCACGCTAACGACACACCACATTTATGCAAATGAACCAGCAGGTCCTTATAATACACACCTAAGCAGTCAATAAGCTGTTGGTCCACTTTTAGCTGCTCCCCACTGTCCATGTTTCCCTCTAAACTCAGACCCACCGTGTTTCTACAATCTTCGGTCTACACTTGGGTATGTCGACCCCTTCTACAAACATGTCTGTATGGGAGGGATTCTAGCTTACCCTGCATCCTCGCTATTGAGTAGAAAAACTGCTGTACTCACCACTGTTGCCGTAGGTAGACAGCAAATTCGAGCTTGAGCTGCCAGACTTTCACACTGCGTTCTCCACTTTTGCTGTTGCATTTATTAGAAAAAGTTCATTTCATTAGATCTATGCACATGTACAGCGTTAGATTGCGGAATTTCCCCGCCAATTCCTTATCAGATGGCACACATGTCTCAGGTTTCACTCTGGGGAGGCGGACCCGGAAAACTACATTCTGCAGCCTCGTCCCGCCCAACTCCGCCCTCCAAAGAGCTGGCCAGTCAGAAGAAAGTGGGCACAAGGGGAGTGGGGGCCATAGCGGAAGAGCCACCCCAACGAGCTGTTTCAGGCAGAGACTAAAATGGACTACAAGTGGCGTTTTTTGAGGATGGCGGTATGAGCTAAATAAGGACCCTGTTTTGGACTTTGAACGATCAGGAGTACTCTAGGGGAGTCCACGATCAAAATATAACCTTGGAAATATAGCAAAATAGGTCCCCTTTAACACTTCAAAGTAGTGCTACTTATTATATTAGAGGGTGAACACGTCATTTTTCTTGGTAAGTATATTTCTAGGTGGGGCTATCGACATGAAATTTTCACCAGTTGTTGGTAACACCCAAAGTACTCCACACATACAAAGAAATCAAAACTAATACGTCCAAAATTAAAGGACCAGTGTGTAATATTTGGCATGGTTTATTGGCAAAATCTGAATATAATATCCATTAATATGTTTGTATAAGTATATAATTGGTATAAAAGAAAATTTGTTTGGTTTTCGTAGCCTTATAACAATGTGTTGATATATACATATAGCAAGGGCCTTGCTTTAGGGACGTTGCCATCTTGCACCGCAATGTTGGCTTTGCTGCCAGAACCATAGATATAACGGACAATCCATGCAGCTAGAGAATGCATTTCGCGTGTATAAATCCCAGTCGAGGAAGACGCCATTTCTGAAAAGTATTTTGCTCCTCGGAGGCCGCCGTCTTTTTTCCGACGGGAGGGGTGTGTGTGAGTGAGCGCTGCAGTCTAGAATCTGAACGCTGGATATCACTGTTTCCCCCCCATTTTGAATGACACTGGGAAAAAAGTACTGAACGCGCTCACTGAAATTTATTCAATACTTAGTAGAAAAGCCTTTGTCGGTAATGTCTGCTTCAAGACGCCTGCTGTATGGAGAAACTAGTTGCATACATTGCTCAGGTGTGATTTTGACCCATTCTTCTTCACAAACTGTTTTCAAATCTTGAAGGTTCCGGGGGCTTCTTCTATGAACTCTGATCTTCAGTTCGTTCAATAGATTTTCAATTGGATTCAAGTCAGGTGATTGACTGGGCCATTCTCGCAGCTTTATTTTGTTTCTCCGAAACCAATTGAGAGTTTCCTTGGCTGTGTGTTTCAGATCATTGTCTTGCTGAAATCCACCTTTGTTTCATCTTCAGCATCCTGGTAGATGGCAGCAGATTCTTATCAAAAATTTCTCTGTACACTTCTCCATTTATCCTTCCTTCAATTATATGAAGTCTGCCAGTACCGTATACTGAAAAATAGTCCCACACCATGATGTACTCACCTCCAAACTTAACAGTTGGTATGGTGTTTTGGGGGTGATGTGCAGTGTGGGTTATCCTCCAAACATGGTGTGTGCTATTACAACCAAAGAGTCAATTTGGTCTCATCTGACCAGACTATATTCTCCCAGTATTTCATTGGCTTTTCCAAATGTTGTGCAGCAAACTTTAAACAAGCTTCAACATGCTTTTTCTTCAGCAATGGGGCATGCATTGAGGCCATGGCGGTTGAGTGTATTGCATATTGTTTTCTTTGAAACAACTGTACCTGCTAATTCCAAATCTTTCTGATGCTCTGCCAGTGGTCCTTGGCTCTTGGATAATTTTTATTATTATTCTTTTGAATCCTCTGTCAGAAATTGTGCTAGGAGTACCTGGTCATAGCCAGTTTATGGTGAAATTATGTTCTTTCCACTTCCAGATTATGGCCCCAGCCGTGCTCGCTGGAACATTCAGTAGTTAATAAATACCTTTGCAACCAATGCCATCGGTACGTTTTGCAACAATAAGGTTGCAAAGGTCTTGAGAGAGCTCTTTGCTTTTACCCATCATGAGATGCTTCTTGTGTGACACCTTGGAATTGAGAAACCTCTTTATAGGCCATCAATTAGGACTAAACCAGCTGATAATAATTTGCACTGATGGGGGCAGGATTGCTTTCTAAATACGGACAAATGTCAGCTGTTTCTTGGCTTTCCCTGCCTTTTTGCAGCCCCTTTCTTCATGTGTTCAATACTTACTCCCTGTGCCATTCCTCTTCATTACACATAATTAATGGACTTAATTGTTTTGATTTCTTTGTATGAGTAGATTACTTGGGTTGTTACCGACATCTGGTGAAAATTTCATGTCAATAGCCCCATTAGAAATATATTGACTGAAAAAAATGTTGGCACGTTCAAAACTTATTTTCCCCGCTGTATATCTACTGCTTGGAACACAAAAAGGTTAAGTGCATTTTTTTTTTTTTTTTACTTTTGAGAAAAAATATGGCTTGCATCCAGCTTAATAGTTAAAGTAAAAATATGTATAACACTTTAGTGCTCCAAGCAGTCGATACTGTTCTCTGTTCAGGTATGTTAAGTTGTAGTGACCTGTGGTTAAGCCCAAGTTTGTTAAACCTTACTAGTGCTTTCCAAAGCCAGCAAAGATGGATGTGCAACAGAGATGGACCACTAAAAGAGCACTTTATGGATGTGGGAATACACATTTAACTTGCTTTCCTCAGCCATATATTTTAGAGGACGTTCCTGTAATATTCAATTAATTCCATATTTAGGTCTGTGAAGATAACCGATTAATTTGGCTGTGTTGTGTTGTATACATCAGAAAAGTTTCTTTTTAAAGTTTTTACAGTCGTAAATTATCAACGGAATAATGATTTAACGTTTGTTTATTTATTTTTTTAAAAAGGCAACGTAAAAGTGACTTAACGTAATGTATACTGTTCGAAACGGAGAATACTGAGTGGTCCTAGTTTCTCCATTTTTCCCCAAGTTTTTTTTTCCTTAATATTGTAATTACATTGTTCATCTCTAGATGGCCTCATAATTTCAAGGAATTTAACTTCTGCAATTGGCAGAATGGACTACGGGTTCATCCCTATACCCACTCACATTCGTAATTTTGTAAAGCTGTAAGTTTTGAGTTGTATTCTCACAGAGAAAATACACACTACATATTCTATGCATGATTTGACTTAAAATTGTATGATTTGACTTAAGAATTTAATTTTTATTTATGCACGACTATCGACTAATATGCACACTTTTAGCACAATTTTTACGTGTACACACACGAATTTGACTGCACCTTACCCTGTAATTTTTCTTTGTCTAAGATTATTGGCGATTGCTACCATTTTACACACTTCGAATCCCTTGGCCGAAACAGAAAATAATGCTTTCAATCCCCAAATTTCCATTGAAATCTCCTTAATATGAACAGCATTATGCCGGAGTAATTAAAATATCTAAATGCAGTGCAACACGAAGACGAATTGGGAAGGATGGAATAAGATTATGACTTGCAGTCAAGCAGGTTCACTGTCTTGGGATATAGCCTTCGTACTGAGCATGTGCAGTCATTGTGACACAGCTCTTTTAAGATTATGGGGAAGAAAATATTCCGATGTTAATGAAGTTGTATCAAGTTACTGAAACTTCTGTTTTCGTGCAATATTCTCTGTATGAAGAAAATGTAATCTATTTGATTGCTTATTTGACACATTTAGTACCTAATTTGTTACTGCGTTCGTTTTTGATTTTGGACGATGTTTTTATGCTTACTGTTTTAATGTTTGGATCGTTAAATGGGCCTGTATTCACAAATTTATTCATAATACATATCCCCTTTATGTCATCCTTAGTTTATAAACTCCTCTAACTGCTGTCTGAACTGGAAACAATTCCCTTTAGCTCAGTGCGTCCTGATGTGAGATGACAAAACCTGGCAGCACTTGCAGTCTTTTTGCCTGCTTTTACACATTGGCTAGGTCCTAAAAACAGTCACATGGTCACTTGACTAAATACAAAGATTGCAAGTGTGGTTACTGATATGAAGCCTACATTGTTCAAAACGAAAGCAGCATCCTAGCAAAAATAGCAATTTCACCAACATTACTATAATAATTATCATTATCTCTACCACTTTTACCTCTCTAGGGTCATGGAGGAGCAGGAGCCTGGCCCAGTTAGCTATGGGCAAAAGGAAGGCACATACCCTGGACAGCTTGCCAGTCCATTGTAGGGCGTACATTCTATTCACACACACTCATACCCATTGGCAATTTTAAAGTCCCTGACATGCATCAATTGGATTGTGGGAGGAAACTTGAGTATCAGGACAAAACCCATGAAGACATGGGGAGAACACGCAAACTCTTCACAGAAAAATCTCAGCCCGGAAACCTACCACCTTCTTGCTGTGAGGCAGCAGTGCTACTATCACTAATCATCTCCCTACTCATTATATATTGAAGCGCCTCGTACAATTTAATGTCTTAGACCGAATACTTATATTTTACATAACTTTTTCACCAGCACAGATTATTGTGATGGATCACCCAAACAAACTTTGAGAATTTAACCCTTCCATTCATGGAGTCCACTACAGTGTGTGTGTTCCTTGTAAACCTTCAAAAACATCTCTGATCACAAAACTGCTCAATTTCAGACTCCTTTTACCTTTTCTACAATTCTTAGCCTTGTCATATTTTTACACTGAACAAAAATATAAATGCCCCATGTCAAATTTTTGAGTTTTTATTCACAAAAAACTGGGACCGGTATTCGTCTGTGAATAGCACTCTTCTCCAGCGTGCCAAGGGCCATCGAATGTGTGCATTTGCCCATGGGAGTCAGTTCCGATGCCGGACAGCGGTGAGATCCAGACCACGGTGAGGACGCCGAGCATGCAAGTTGGCTTCTCGCAGGCGGTTACGGACTGTCTGTGGTGTGATGTGTCTGTTGTGTAGACCCAACCGTCTCACCCGCTGTGTGTGACGCTGATCTGAGCCAATCCCGCCGGTAGATGAGCCGGATGTAGCGATTGTGCGCTGGTGTGGTCACACGTAGCCGACATGGATGAGGTTGATTTGCAGTACTGCCCGTCTGTCTCTCAAATGGCCTATCGTCCGATAGTTAACATTCAGCTGCACAGTGACCGCTGTGGTGGACATCCCTGCATCCAGCATGCCAATGGCACGTTCCTGCATGACCTTAGACATCTGAGGCATGATGACTTTTCACAAAATTTGACATTTTGGGTTGGCCTTTTATTGTCCCCAGTATAAGGAGTGTCTGGGTACTGTTCATTTTGTCTGATCACCGTCCTGAAATGCCACACCCATGTACTGAGTGAAATCACTGTATCCCTGAGCAAATGCTCACTGACAGAGGATTGAAAAATGGTACACAAATCAAGAGAAATATCCCTATTTTACAAGTAAAAGTTGGCATATGCTCACTAAGAGTTGTTAACTCCATGTGGCATCAATATTTGACATGGGGAATTTATATTTTTGTTCAGTGTACATTTAATTTGACTTTCATGCATATGAAAAGTGAATGCCACCCATGAATGGTGGATAGCGTTGGAAAAAGCTCAAAAAATATCTGGAAAAAGTGGAAGAACCTTTGATATCTAGAGAATAGAAGGGGCTTAAAAAGATTGACATTTGAACAGATAGATGCTAGGACTCTGTAGGAAAATATTAGGGGTATGGCTGGATTCAGGCGACAACAACCAGGATGTATTGTACAGCAGGCAGTAGGCGTAGTCATACAAGCAGCAGTGGAAAACAGGAGGGCAAAATTGCAATCTAGAAATTGTTGTCAGAAGACTGAGCAGAACCAGACCACAGGTCAGAACCAGGCAGACTTGAACTAGTAGACAGGGATAATCCAAAATCAAAAACTAGCCAGAACTGGGTCAACAACCGAGAAGAACAGGCAGACAGCAAAAGCTCATTGGACACTAGATACTGAGAACAAATGACAAATTTGGGACAAGACAGGGAAACTCAGGGGAATAAACACAGACAAGCCAGCAATTAAATAGGAAACAGCTTGATGAAATGAGCAAGGGGAGCCAAGGCCGTAGGAAGTAGGGGTGCTAAGGGAGCTGCAACATTCTCCTCGCGAGCTGATAGTGAAAATGTTTTGAGTGGACATTAACTTAATATTTCTAAGAAAAAAACGGACAAAAACATTTTGGGTAATTTTGCTCTAGTTATTTGTTAATTGTGTATCTGTCAAGGTAAAATTTGGGGAAAAATCTGCACAAAATTTCAAAATAAATTACGAATAATATCCAATGGAAACACATTTAATTTTGTGACATTGCTTGGCCTACTTACCCTGCCAATTGACTATTCACTTTGTAGCCTATTCAAAGGTGTAAGACAGCTCCGAAATTCATCTCAGCGTATTTTGGATATTTTTTGAAGAAGTTCAAAAAGTCTTCAGCGTAAGGCCACATTTGGCTTGTTTTAACTCGTGACCTTAAAATTACAGGGTTCTAACTGACATTTTGGTCAAAATTGAGTTAACTAAATTACACATAATTAAAGCACCTATTACCAAAACCCCATAAGTCACACTTGACTTGACTTGACTTGTGGGGTTTTAGTAATCAGTGCTTCAATTGGTAATGAATAGTTCTATCTGATGATTAAGTATGGGTATCAATTCATTAGTTAAAATGGGTTCAGATCAGAATTACAAAGTTCCAGTTCCCTAAGTGTACACTGAGTAGCCAAACTTTGCAAATTCCTCAAAACTTTGTGTAGGAGCCATTTCAATATAGTTGTTCATGTTGGTGTATGTCTTATTTTTGACCACTAGGGGTAGTATACGTACTGTTAGTTTTGTTCTCGTGGTGCCAGGAAGCACAGGCACAGGTGTTTTTAGTGAGTTTGAATTTAGTATGTTTATTAGGTGGTGGGGAGCACATGGTTCTTACTTGTGTAGTGACTATCCAAATACCAGTTAAATTGGTCACGGTAGGTGGTTTAGAGGAATGCCCTTTTCTTGTACCTTCCAATAAAATGATTTTCGCACATTGTGCACTGGAAGGTACGAGTAAAGGGCATTCCTCTAACCACCTACCGTGACTGACTGGTTTTTAGATAGTCACTACACTTCGTAAATATTAGTTAGAACCCTGTAATTCTAAGGTCTCAAACTCTTGGACAGTCATGGCCTGCAGCACCAGGAAAAGAATTGGACAGGTAGCATTGCACAGGTAAGGCGGGTTATGTCCGCACCAATTTTCATGTAGTATAATTTCTGAACGACTTGAGCTAGGACCACCAAACTTGGTGACTTTTCCTAAAACTTGTCAGGGAACAAATTTATACCAATAAGTCTAGTCCACCATTTTCCATGGCAACGGTTTTCTCACAGGTATGTCTGACAAAAAAAAAATCACTGTTTTTGGTTTCATCAATGTAGTTTCCAGATTTTATTTTTAACATATACTTATTCCATTCTATTTATAATATCTTACATAATTTAATGTCAGCTTTGTTAAGTTGAATTAATTTATGCTAATTTGATGACGTTGAATTTATTATGATGAAAGCTTCTACTACCAACAAAGAGACGTTTTTCTCCATTATTAAGGTGGTCTTTAGGCTCTATATTGAAATCAATACACTAAACACAAAAAAGTTGACAATAAGAACAGAGCGAACAGAGTTTTACTTACGCAAACCTGTAATCCTTCATAAGTTTCCTAAGTAATAAAATTGAAATTAATACATAGATAACAATGGCAATGCCTGTGGAGGAATTAAGAGAGCAATTTCCTACCTTTGAGAATGATATTAAAAAAACTGTCATAAATGAGCAAAAAGGACAATAAAACAGAGTAACAGAGTGGCCAGAAGAGGGGAATTTGATCTTGCAATATGTGAAAAAAATGATGGGTATAATGACAAATTATGCAAAGCAGTTCTGGAATTGTTAGGAGAAAGGGCAATGCTAAACATTCAGGATCAGGATAAATATTTTATAAAACAAAGTGAAGCTGCGTCTCAGTCCAAGCCATCTGAAAAGGTTAGTGACAATGAATTGTTTAACCCAGCGCTGTATGCTCCCCCAGTTTCAGGAACAGAGCAGCAGCTGAAAAAAACCTGTAGCGAATCAGAAAAAAAAGTAAATTAGCAAATGTTTATTGTCATGGTGTTGGCCTGCAGGCCCTTCCCCCTGTTGCATTCTTCGCCTCCACCTTAACGGGCAACAGGTGTGGCTTGTTAAGGTGGAGGTGAAGCGCTGTTATTTAAGGGCTGGCTGCACCTCATTTTGATGCAGTGGCATCCTGGAGCCCTGTCTGTTTCTTGTGTGCTGCGCCCCTCTGGGAATGGTTCTATAATTTAAATTAAAGATTTTAGATTTTTACTCAGCCTGTGCGGTTGGGTCCCTAGTTCTGCCTTTGGGTACATGGTCCCAGTCCCTGCCGGTTTCTTGTCTTCAGTTGGCGGGGGCAAATCCATGACATTTATTGGTTGGGGGATATAGTAGGCCAAATTAAAGGGCAAGTTTGGAGTAACCTGGGGAAAACACTGAATGTAGAGGCCCAAATACCCCAGGCTACATGGCCAGAAACTGAACTGTATTGTACAATGATATTTGACCCCACTCAGGCAGGGGGGGGGAATGGGCCCTTAATGTTGATTTGGGACAGGAAACTAAGATAATTAACTGTCAATTGATAGGGAAAATAAAGCAATTAAAAATTCCTATTGAGAAATCAGAACTTCAACTTGGAGAACAAATTAAGACAGAATTAGACAAATAAGCAGAACAGCTGTGGGCTCAACATGATACATATATGGCAGAATACTATCAGCAAATCCTGTAATATCCACTATGAATGTGAAGTAATGACACCATTTGAATTTGTTAAATATTTGTAAAATTCTGAAGAACTAGTAAGTCTAAGCATATTTCTGTAAATAATTAGACTGTGTGAGACTGGTGTGCTAGAACCATATCTCTGAAAGGTAAAGTAATACTGAGGAACAAGAAGAATAACAGAGCATTCAAAATTTGCCAAAGTACTGTTAAACACGATATACTGGCCAATAAATTCAGTAAATTCTATTGATACATTGATACATTCTATCTATATTTTATTGATACATTCTATCAAGAATTAGAAAATTTCAGTCATGATTTGAAAGTAAAAAATTAGGGTAAAATGATCAGAAAGCCAGCAGTAACTATAAAATTTAGTGTGAAATTTAATAGTACATATTAGATTTATAAAAGAATAAAAATCAAATGAACTCTTGTGGGATTGGACATTGGAGACTGGATGGATATTTTAGCGCACAAAATCAAAATAAGACAGCAAGTGGAGGAATTTGGGACCAAAAGCAGATAAGGGGGAAAAAAAGAGGTGAAAAGTCAACATACAGAAGTCGGAGAACAGAAGGGGAGAAGGGGGGGGGTCTAAGCAATACGATTTCATGTGAAGTTTTCTTAATTTGTTTAACAAGAATAAGTTCTGCCCAGAAAATGAGTCGTGAAGGATCAAATTTTATACCAAGTGGCACTGTGATTTAAAAAGAGTGACTGAAAGCTTTTCTGACCAAAGAAATTTAATTAATGAATAATAAATCTTTTCTCCGTTTTGAACAGGAACTAAATGTCTTCATGGAAAAAAAACTGAGTGACTAATAAACTTTCTCCAATTTTTTTACTTTTACAGGAAAAGATCCAAGCCCAAGCAAGAGGAAAAGTAACAAAATTATGATTATTGAGTTTTGTTCATTGTTGTATGCATCTAACTCATTCTATTGAAACTTTTCCACAGTGCGCACTCCAGAAGAGAAGGGATTCTTCTAAAATAAATTTGGGGAAATTCAATTTATAGTATTAACACAAGAGTTAGACTAAATTCAAATGGTGGACCACCATATAATTGAAAAAGTCGACTAATAACATGATCACATTCTAAATTTATTTTTATTAGTCTGACAAAATCTTTTCCTCTGACTTTTAGTGAGAAGGATGGGGACTATCAAATAAAAGGTACTGACTGACTGAGCTGACCAGATTTGGGACAATTGTTTACCTTTAAAAACTATATTACAGTTGAATATTCAATATGTGCCCGTTTTGGTGTATTTTCTGAAAAAAAAAACTGCATATTGTAACATATGGTCTAAAGCAAATCCACCCGGTTCTGCTGAGGATATGAGGAGTTGCCATGGCTGGGGCAAATAAGCCCTGACTGTGCATCTCCTCCATGCTCATTGCGGAAGCCTAGATTATGGTGGGTTGCTAAATCTAAATTCATTGGGAAAAAAACTGTTAAAAGATATTATTGTTACTGCCCTATCTTTTGACCCAGAATACACTGAATCACAAAATTATGAGTACACTGCCCAAAAAAATTGATTTAAAATTGATAGGAGCTCAGTAGTGAGGATGAGCAATTTGGGTAATTATGAATTTTTGAATAATATTAATTTATCAGGGTGGCACATCGACAACTCATTGTATTCCAACTAATTAAGGTGACATTAATGATTTTGTAAAGCACATTCAGACTGAGAAAAATACATGGGACAAATTTCTTGAATTGGGACTTATTTGGCTAGTTAAAGAAGAATCTGAGTGTCAGAACTATAATTAAAGCATCTGTCTCAAATTGTTATTGATGAGTTGTTACTTTAACTGTTTCATCTACTATGCCCAGAATGTTGCTGCAATAGCCCTAATTCAACTGGAATGATCTCATTACTATCCCATTATGAGAGGGAGAGAGCTCAATGCTGAACACCTGCGTGTGTGTTGTGACTCACTCCAGAGACGGGTAAGATCTCCTATCAAGGAGACAACCTAAGGCAGGGGTGAGTCGACCACCAGGTCATTGTTGAAATCAAAGTCTTTTGGGAGATTATTATTATGGGCTATTGCATGAAGGCGCTATGGTATTCCAAACGTAGGTCCTTGGAAAGGCCTGGAAGAAACTGTTTTTAAAATGTTCTGACACAATAGTGTCTGCGTAGTCTTTACAGCAAAAGTAAATTTTAAAAAATCTGGTACATGTAAGACTTAAAGTGAAATTATGCAGGTGCAGATGACCCTCATTCTGTATGTGCCGAGTACAGAGTGAATCTGCATGTAACTGTGTTTGTATTTTATTTTCTCACTCCAGTGACGGGTGGGTGGCAGTTTAGCGTACCAGCTGGTCAAGGCCGCTCCTTCCTGGAGCCTCCTTGAAGTTTTGAATGAATATGCTGAGACAGTGATTCCAGTCATGAAGGCTCATTCACCAAAACAATCAGATGGAAAAATTGCAAATCAATGCTCAATATGGACTTGAACGATGGACTAACTTTGGACTGATTACCTACAATAAGCAACATTACTGGATTCAAGTGGAACATTAGACTGGGACTTTATTTACCACAGCAAAGAAAGGCCATAAGGCCTTGAGAAACCTTGACACAAAAACAACTGGAGTTCACATGCTGGCGTACATGACAGACTGTTTTTACTCAAAGTGTTACAGTCGGAAAGGACCAACAAAGGATTTTATGTTCGGACTCATAAGAAATTGACTTGTGTGTAGTATGGGGGTCATAGACCGTGAGAAGACAATGCTGTGCCATTTTTCAACCATGGATTGATGTGAGGCCATGATTGGGATGGCCTTCACGGGAGGAATGTTGAGGATTATACTTCAATATTTCTCATATTCATTAGTCATTAGTAGAACAAATGCCATGTTGAATAACCATAATCAATAATCATATTCAAAAACCATATTATGTAAGCAGCAGTAACACACACACCTACAAGCAGTCCACACACACATGAGCAGTGCACATAGATACATGCACAGGCATAAGCAGCACACAAACACACACACACACACACACACATACAAACAGTTCACACACAGACAGACAGACACATACAAGCAATTCAATTCCCACATGCATGAGCAGCTCACACACATAAGCAGCGCGCTTCTGTAGCTTTGATTAGTAAGCAGGCTTCTGTTTAGTTGATTCAAAAACATAATCAGGTGATGTATTTGATCTCTGTAGCTTTGATCAATTTGTTCAGTAAAATCATTAGTTGTAACTGAAAAAAAAACAAGTGGATCATTTATGTATCCTATTCCTTTGTCTGTACTTTTCATCTCTTGACTGTAATTTTCCGCTACTTTTTAGTGATGTGCAGCTCATCTTTGCTTTGAATTCCTGAAGGATTAGCTCGCAGTGTTTTGGTTTGCCTGTCCACTTATAGCGTGAGAATGCGAATGTGGAAAGACCATATTTGGAAGATATTTCCTGTGATGAAGGAATAAAAGCTCGGTGAGAAAAGTCAGAAATCAGCTCTTCTTGCGCAAAAAGAACTCAGCTTTACATTTATCAATATGCCACAATAAAGCCTAATTGTCTGAAGAATCTGTCTATCTCCAATTGCTTGAGGATGGGGCAACCTCGTAATCAGAAAATATGTCTGAATGAAAACCACAACAGGGGCTTCTTCCATCTTTTAATACAGTTTACGGTCGCAGAGCTAGTCCGTGACATAGAGGCTCATGTGAACTTTTGCAGTTAATGAAAACATCAGTATGTCACTCATGGAGCAATCAATCTTTGAAAAGAAATTGCAGACATTGGCAAATTTGTATTATCTAGATGAAGTAAACAAATTCTCAGAATTTTATCTTCATGGCAAAATTTTTGATGCTAGCATGATATCTGCCTTCACCTGCAACCCTGGTGATTGCAGAAGTTAAAGTCTGAACCCATTAACAGTCTCTCAGGCAGCTCAACAGGATCATGACTTTACCATGGTGTCTAAAGTTGAGCATTTGAGTCACACAGTCAATGGTTTGAACCCTGTGCGATGCAGCATAATCATGCTATTGCCTGCATGTGTAGTGCTGCGTGGAATAAAGAAATATAACTTCAAGGTTCAGTTTTGGACCAGATAAGCTCTGCTGCTAGACCCTCCTGCACTTAATTACCTTCCTCCTTGCTTTTCGTTATTTATGTCTTCTTCCTTTGCTTTCTTTGTCTTCAAGATGTCATGCCCTTCTTCTACTCTCATTGGAAATTTCGGAATATCTTTAATGGGCTACCCACTGTATTGGCTTGTGGGCAATTTTGTAACTAGCTCATAATAGTACTGACTGAAAAAACAATATTTTGTAAATCTTTTCTTATGTCTTCAAGATTAAAAATAAAATACGCCGAAGTTGACTGTTAGTGTGCCGAAGGTCGCTCTACCAAACACGTGGTTGAGTTGGGATTCCGGGATGACATACGTTTTAATGTCGAAAGTGTAAAACGTATTTCTCGCTTTGTATGGAAATTAGTTCATTTTTGTAAACTAAGTAAAGCTGAGAAGTGAGTTAAGCGGCCAAGTTTGCCATCTGTACGCGGAGTGGAAATTTAGATTTATGAATTAAAGCGCACCATGTCATACGTTATGCACCGACATTCGCATCGCTGACCTTGCTAAAAGAGATATGGTTAGCAGTATTATTTAATTCTGGCTAAAATAACGTTGCTTGCGTTCGACTTGGCAGTTTTATTTTATTCCCCGTTGACTTGGCGTATCCAGTATTGCACTGACCGGAGCGGCTTGAAACTTGAGCTGGGCTGGTCTATCCAACGAGGTCAAAGTGCACGGAACACTAGTTGTATGACCCGAGTGAGTTTGTGTTGCTACAATGTAGTCTGTCGTCTTTATTTTGATTATTCCGGTTACGATGTCGTTTTATTGTTGGTCTTGAGCGTTCTTGGAGTTTCCTGGTTTCAGAAGTTATCCAGCGGCGGGGACCTTGGTTCCGTTTTACGGGATTGATTATTGTTGTGTGTTTACACCTTCAATAAAGAGGAGTGTTGAGTGTAGTGAAAGGTCTTTGAGATATTCACAGCAGTTTCTAATGACCATGTGGCTTTGCAGTTCTTAAGATTAATCTTCAAGATTAAAAATAAAATACGCCAGTTTTGCAACGATTCTTACATGATCTTGTTTAATTTTCGACATTGCATTATTGGATATTTCCCATTTAATTTGTACTACCAATGCCAAGCAACGCAGGACTCTATCTTGAGTAGATTTATTTTTGTCTTTCTCTCCAAAATGATGGTTTTTTCTTTCTTTTTTCTTTAACTTACTATCTGTCATTGTAACACCAATTTGAGAAATGAGTTCCGAAGCTTCCGGATCGTTGACACACCAAGTAAAAAAAGAAAGAAAAAAATTGTTGAGATGATTTAGGGTAGATTTTGCTTCCGCCACATACATGAACACATTTCCTGAGGCTAGAGGATGTTGAATTTTAAGAGGCCTCATGCGCTTTAAAGGGTTGATTGTTTTGTTCTTCAGTATTCAAAATCAGTGCTATTAAACTATTCTGCTTTTAGGTATCAATCATGCATGAGCATTATAAATTTTAGGTGGGAACATACTGATACCGTTCATTTCGTTGCTTTCTGTTAAAACACCTTTCACTTTTTAAATTTAGATGCATGGAAAGTGAAATGTGGCCGAAATTATCTCTGACACAACTATGACGGAAGCATTTGGCGACTGGATTCGGATTAGGAGGCACATTAATTTACCGATCCAAAGTTCTTCATTCCATGTTCAAGGCCTTATCAGAGTGAATTTGTATTTCGCGAAAAATTCGAAGTCAGTTTTTGCGAAAAAAAGAAGTAAATAAATAAAATGAATAATTAAATAAAATGAATAATAATAAGAATAAGAAATTGCGAGATAAAAGGGTTTTGTTGGCCAATCTTATCATTGTGGGACAGTTACACCAGCAATATTTGAACAGACATACTATTTCATAATCTTTGGTGAAAATATAATTAAAATATTTTCGAAAATATCACGAAGTCGACATGCTGTCACCGAGTGACGTTCACTGTATCTGATGTCGCAACCATATAGTTATAGTACAACACCCATTATCTACGTCGTGAACTACCTTGCAACATAAAGTTCTCCAACTGTTCAAACTGGTGGTTTGTTACAACTTATTTACATTGAATTATGATGCCGACCGTCGTCAAGTTGAAGCGAAATTCTGTCACATCCCCCAAACTAAAAACTATTTTAACAATAGACCTATAAAATTTCCCGGTAGGCTAAAAGAGTTTTCTTGCACTTTGAATGAAGCATTCGTCAGATGGTGCGTGACGAGGCCTGAGATCATTTGCAATAATATATCAGAGACGGATGATAAAGTATCTTGTTTATAATTGCCACGGAATGACAAAACCACCTGGGACATAATTATATTAAATGTTATTGCCTGCTACGCGCACGGGGTCGAATTGCAAGTGTCCCCACTACATAAAGCAAAAGCTTTTAACTTATTTCAGAAATTGCCTACTTGAAATGTGTTGCAAAGCTGGCACTGGGACATGGAAAAATCCGACACGGAGTGCCAAACGCTGTTAACTATATTCCGTGAAATAACCTGTTAGCCTTTTTTATTTGTATGCATGGTGTGTGGTGTCATAGATTCATTTGTGTAGCCAGCAAACTTGCAGAAAATAATAATAACACACTCCTTCAGACATCAGTGCAACAGGACGCTGATTTTCCCAGTAATTATACAACCCCTCACCAACATTCGCTCATGAATCTCGTTTAGGAATTTCGTTTATTTCCGAGCTTATGGTCGCAGATTTCAGCCGCTGTCTTGTAGATGTTAATTCTCTGTACTACTTAATTCAGGCAGATTACCTAACCTTCCCTCCCCCAAAAAAGTTGACGTTTATGGCAAGATCTGAGGATCCTCCGATACGACGTATTGGGACATCCAACCTCCCGTTGTCAAGGAAACCAGACCCAGCTTCTTCACGGATTCGAGCGAGAAAGGCTCTGACTACCTCGCCAGGAATCGCACGTAATTTCTGATTGGCCTCTGTGCTCTCACCATATACCGTCATTCGCTCACACCATTCGGCCACTCAGTGTGTCGTTTAGCCTGATGCCGCCCATCTTATGTATTATTGGTTGGGACCCGAAAAAGGTTGGACCCAAATCAAACTTAGAACAGTAGTCTTACGATATGATTGGTTGGTAATCTGTCATTTCAGAAAATCAGGGTGTAAGGTAGTCCACAAATGCAGCCCTCTCGTCACAACATCAGCGAGCGAGCAGGCTGGCCTCAACCGTGAGTGGATTCTACGTAAATATTTTGAAACTAACGCCCCAGAAATAGTATCACACTACCTGTGTACGGTAAGCGCAGTAAATGTGTGCATCAACTTATAGCGCAGCTTTGTTTTGCATGGAGACGGGCTGCTAAGCCTTCGTGAAATGAGAAACATTAATTTGCAATGTGACCGATACGGAGTTGGCAGTTAGCTAGCGACAATTAGCTGGCTGCATCTCACTCGAAACTAACGTAAGACTAATCAATCGAGCTGCCTTCTTAAGTCTGTGACTGAATGTACTTGGATGACGTAATTTTACGTTGGCAGTTACTAATGAACAACTATTCTTTCTGTTGTCGCTTCTTAATGATTTATAAGACTGTTATCCTGATGGACAAACAACAAATACCCACGTGTTGTTCAAGTTCTTAGCTAATGTTCTTTGAAATTAAACTGGACCTGAGCTGACGTACTGTCTGTTAGTTGACTGGCCTGCTCGGCTAGATCGCAAAGTAAGTCGGCAACACATTGATGCTGTGTGTGTGAGTGAATGAACGCGTCAGCAGGACCGGGCTAACTTTAGCTGGTTTGAGCGGCGTTGAAATCAGTGCTGTCAACTCATTAACATGCTTTCTCAGACTGCCAAAAACATTACTTTGGCTAGCAGGTCAATTCTGCAAAGAAAAGCCATTCTCTGTGACTAACTGAACGTTATTCTAAACGTAGTTAGCCACGGACCAAGATTAATGTATTTGGTTAGCTAGCTCTGTGCAGTCAGCGAGCCGTTCATGGCGAAACGGCTGGTCCAAAGTTATGGAACTGCTGTTGCCCACCTGGTTTGTCTCAAACTGCGTGACTTTGGCAGACTTTATTTTGCCATATGAATAAATGTAGAAAATTGCCAGCGTGACAACTGTCTCACTGTAACGTTGCAGCTGTAGGTAACAACTAACTCTGCGATAGATTCCAAACTTTGCTAGCTAACGCTACTCTTATTATGAAAGGAAGTGGCGCCGTCTTGTTTTGCCCAAGCATTTGACATATTGGCAAAAATCAGATGATGAGCCCATTATCGGTCATACAGGACAGGCTCTGTGCTCGAATCAACGCAGGCTGTTTGGCTACCTGGAGCGTAAGCTAACTGGCTAAGTTGGCTTGCTAGATACTTTGAAAGCGTTTCGCATTAAAAGTTGGGTATTTGGCGGAAGTTAATTTTGCATAATTTGGATGACCACTTTCGGTTTTGTCCTTGAAAGCTAACTTAACGTTCTCAAATGTGCTCATTGTGCTGATTAGATTTGTTTAAACGCAGGCATTAAATTGGATAATCTTGTTGAATAGGTCTATGTCTGCTCGAAATAGACTGTCTTGCTGAAAAGCTTGCCGTCAGTGCTGCATTTTCGTATTTCGTCTCTTTTGATCGCAAAACTCCGTTACGACTGACAGTTAGGCTTTGTTTGGAGAGACATGTAATCGAGTCGTTTGAAAACTGTCATAACTAGGAGAGTGAATGCAGCAACCTTTTAATTTGTTGTCGAGCTTCATTTGCAAACGCAGATAATGGAGCTTAACCAATTAGCTCGCTATCAGGCCTGCTCGCCGAAGTTGACTGTTAGTGTGCCGAAGGTCGCTCTACCAAACACGTGGTTGAGTTGGGATTCCGGGATGACATACGTTTTAATGTCGAAAGTGTAAAACGTATTTCTCGCTTTGTATGGAAATTAGTTCATTTTTGTAAACTAAGTAAAGCTGAGAAGTGAGTTAAGCGGCCAAGTTTGCCATCTGTACGCGGAGTGGAAATTTAGATTTATGAATTAAACCGCACCATGTCATGCGTTATGCACCGACATTCGCATCGCTGACCTTGCTAAAAGAGAGATGGTTAGCAGTATTATTTAATTCTGGCTAAAATAACGTTACTTGCGTTCGACTTGGCAGTTTTATTTTATTCCCCGTTGACTTGGCGTATCCAGTACTGCACTGACCGGAGCGGCTTGAAACTTGAGCTGGGCTGGTCTATCCAACGAGGTCAAAGTGCACGGAACACTAGTTGTATGACCCGAGTGAGTTTGTGTTGCTACAATGTAGTCTGTCGTCTTTATTTTGATTATTCCGGTTACGATGTCGTTTTATTGTTGGTCTTGAGCGTTCTTGGAGTTTCCTGGTTTCAGAAGTTATCCAGCGGCGGGGACCTTGGTTCCGTTTTACGGGATTGATTATTGTTGTGTGTTTACACCTTCAATAAAGAGGAGTGTTGAGTGTAGTGAAAGGTCTTTGAGATATTCACAGCAGTTTCTAATGACCATGTGGCTTTGCAGTTCTTAAGATTGTCAGTTTTACTTGTAGTGGGAGTACATTAATAATTACTTCAATACACAGACAGAACTTCATTTCACAAAGCTATCGGGGAGTCTAGACCTACTGGGGATTATGTCACCTGTACCAATTCAGAGGAATGTTCTCAACACGTTGAAGAAATCTCACATCTTATCAGAATGTGCCCTCTTGATAATTGTCCCCCTCTATCCCCCAGCTCTGTAAAGATGCCTGGATCAGTTCCTGTCAGCGGCGAAGCCACGTGGCCCAAAGATGTGGGCATCATTGCTTTGGAGGTGTACATCCCTGCGCAGTATGTGGACCAGACTGAATTGGAGCAGTTTGATGGGGTGGCTGCAGGGAAATACACCATTGGCCTGGGTCAGGCACGCATGGGCTTCTGCTCTGACCGTGAGGACATCAACTCGCTCTGCCTGACAGTGGTGCAGCGTTTGATGGAAAGGAACTCTCTCTCCTACGAATCTGTGGGCCGGCTAGAAGTGGGCACTGAGACCATCATAGACAAGTCAAAGTCTGTGAAGACTGTGCTGATGC
Organism: Gymnothorax reevesii; assembly: GCA_029721435.1. Taxonomy (NCBI): domain Eukaryota; kingdom Metazoa; phylum Chordata; class Actinopteri; order Anguilliformes; family Muraenidae; genus Gymnothorax; species Gymnothorax reevesii. Next base: position 54,991,316 of record CM056583.1, on the reverse strand, counting down.
AGCTGTTCGAGGAGTCAGGGAACATGGACGTAGAGGGCATCGACACCACAAACGCCTGCTATGGGGGCACAGCCGCGCTGTTCAATGCTGTCAACTGGGTGGAGTCCAGTTCCTGGGATGGTAGGGCTATGCGTCAATGGTTTGGTCAATACTGTGGTTGCCCCTTTTTACCCCCCTTGGCCAACAGGCCCAATCGGGCTTCTGTTGTGCTTAGGGTCATTAGTGGTGGTCTGTTGTGCGTTTGTGCTTGCGTCCACAATTGTTGTTTCTGTGTGATACAGCTTTCAGTTTTCCATGGATCCTTTTCATATTTTATATGCATGTACATGGGCCCATGATCTAGCACGAGCTGCGATTCTTGGTTTGGCCACCAGGCGGCTTTTTCTGCAAATCTTCAAGCAGATCGAGCTCCCTAATTTTACGAGCCAAGATGCTCAAATTTTTACTGTAGGTTGTTCTTCTGCCAAGGGTTCATAATATGTGATTGGTTTTTGATTTGACCTAAATTTCAAGGTTATGTAGGTCAAAGGTCATAAAATGCACAGATTTTCAGTGCAATATTGCCTTCTATTCTTAAAGGATTCTTTACATATTTTATATGCACGTATATGGCCCCAAGATCTGTCCTGAGTTCCAAATTGTGCTGCGATTCTCGGTTTGGCTTTGTCTGCAAAATGTCAAACGGCTCCAGCCCCTTTATTCTACCAGCTACGATGCTCAAATTTTTTGCCCGCTTGGCCAAAAGGCCCAAAGGGCTTGTGCTATGCTCAGGGTCTTTAGTGGTGGTCTGTCGTGCGTCCATGACCGCGTGTGTAAACCTTTGGCTTGTCTGCGCTCTAGCGTCTTCAGTTTTTCACCGATCCTTTTCATATTTCATATGTGTATATAGCGTTAGAAGGTCTAGACCAAGTTCGATTTTGAGCTCAGTCGGACTGATACTTTCTTCAATAGGGGGTGTTCCATTTTGGCCACGTGTGGCCTAGCGGGCGCAGTGGTTTTGCCATTATTTTTAATCTTGTATTTTCAGGGTCCTACAGGTGCTGAAAATACTGTCATTCATCTCTAGGTGAATAATTTGATAAAAGTGTGATTTAGTACAGCTATAAAGTGTACTATAGGATGGTGGAAGTCCTGCCCGGTATTTTGTTACTCCACTGGGATTGCCATTTGGTACAGTTCTTCAGCCAGAGGGGTAGAAATGAATTCAGTCAGTTGACAGGACTTGTACTTTGTGACCCTTGGACCTCTCCTCTGTAGCCTGGTCTTTCTTGCAGTCTATATGAAGTAGTGTAACTGAATTGCAAACCTGATTGATTGTAACTATATAATTAATGTAATATGGGTTTGACAAGGGTAGTTCACTAGCAGTGCGTCTTTTCAATTCTTGTGTGATTTGAGGTTCTTGTTGGTCATACAAGCATTACTTGGATTGAATCATTTGGATTGATTTCCTATGCATCTGCCGTTTCCTGATTTGCCCTCCTTTTTAATGCAGGTCGTTATGCGCTGGTGGTGGCAGGGGACATTGCTGTATATGCGACAGGCAGTGCAAGGCCCACAGGGGGCGCCGGAGCTGTGGCCATGTTGGTTGGTCCCAATGCACCTTTGGCTTTTGAGAGGGGTGAGTCAGTAAGCACCTTGAGATTCACCTTGAGGCCAAACAAACCACTGAGAAGCAAAGCAGTGCACTACTATGGCTTTATGCAAAATGTTCATGACCCTGAAATGATTTTTGTTTATTTTTGTGTCTGTTGCTGATGGCTTAGACGCATTGCTTCTTTGTATTGCCCTTCAACTGATTTGTGTCCTGTCTGTGGAACAGCCTGGGAGCAGATGTTTCCCTACATACTGTGTTTAGCAGCCTGTTTTTGATTTGCGACTCTGACGCTGCAGGTCTGCGCGGGACACACATGCAGCACGCCTATGACTTCTACAAGCCTGACATGGTGTCAGAATACCCCGTGGTGGATGGCAAGCTGTCGATCCAGTGCTATCTCAGTGCACTAGACCGCTGCTACTCAGTGTACCGCAACAAGATCCAAGCACAGTGGCAGAAAGGTGGGTACAGCCCGGGAGCCTCTGTCCTTTACACATCAGAACTGATCTTATTTTCCTTCTCTTCATGTTTCACCTTCCCTTTTCCTGAATTTGTGCTTCAACAAGTAAGGCATTTGGTCATGTGTGGGGTTTTTTTGGGGTTTTTTTGTCCCCCCATCCCCCCCCCACACACACACACTTTGAAGTGTTAGTCTTGTGAAGTTACTTACTTGAGCTTAAGTGCCAAATGCTCAGTGAAAATGAACCATGCCCGATTTTCTGGCCTGTTGTATCTAATCCTTCTCTTGTCTTTTTCAGAGGGTATTGAAAAGCGCTTCAGTCTGGAAGACTTCGGGCTCATGGTGTTCCACTCTCCTTACTGTAAACTCGTTCAGAAGTCACTGGCCCGCCTGCTCCTCAACGACTTCCTCTGCGACCCCAGCCCCAACACCAAAACTGGACTTTTCAGTGGCCTGGAGGCCTTCAGGTGAGGCCATCCTGTGTCTCTCTTCCTGCATCCTGCCCTGTTCACGGAGTCCTAATCCCTGGCATGCATTCTTTTCAGGCATAATTGCAAAATCTTGTAGAACCTGCCTTTTGATAATTGTGGAAAATGGCACCCATTTGTGTCGGAGTTATTTAATGTGGGTTCTCAGCATAAAATTGGTTGGGCTTATAAGAGCCAGTGATCAAGAATGTTGGCAGAACTGATGCTAACTGGCACAGGAACAGGATTTTTATACACTTAATTATTTATGGGAAAAATTTCCGCAGTAATTGGATAGCTTGGCATTATTCAATCTATTCCTATGCGTCTCTGCGGTGCTCTGACCTCCTGGACTGCTGTTTGGTCCTTGAAGGGAAGTGAAGCCTGAGGAGACGTATTTTGACCGGGACGTGGAGAAGGCCTTCATGACCGCCAGCTCGGAGCTGTTTGTGCAGAAGACGAAGGCCTCCCTCCTGCTGTCCAGTCAGAATGGGAACATGTACACTCCTTCCGTCTACGGCTGCCTGGCCTCCGCCATCGCCGTGTGAGTTGGATCTTTCGCAATATCGCGTTTCTCTCTGCATCAGCTGCACTGGTTCCTTATGGATATAGAATATTCAATTCTGCTGCCTCATCTGGAATATAAAGGCTGATTCTTTATCTTCTGTGGTTCGCCCTTTTCGTCAGTTTTGTTTTAGTTTTGTCTTTGGCCAAACGTGCCAGAGGAAACTGTACTGTAGAACAACTTTTGTTTGTTACACAAGGGTGTATGGGATCAGGTTCTATCTTAGACAACACTGCTGTGGGCTGAATAGGGATTCATTACTGCTAATGCTTTTTTGTGTAACCTAAGCACAAAGGAACACTCAGGACTCTGGGGAGGTCAAGCTGGAGCCAAAACATCCAACTGCTAATGCTAAAAATGCTCCAGTTTTAAAGTGATTTCAAAGGCTGCTAAATGCAGATGTGCTGCTTGTGCAAGTGCCACAGAGCAGGTATTTGTGTAATTGCAGCGCTTTAGTAGGCAGCTTGGCGCTGAGCGGAGTCTGAAGCAGGGCTCTTTGTACAGGCACACCCCGCAGGAGCTGGCAGGGCGGAGGATCGGTGTGTTTTCCTACGGCTCAGGGTTTGCTGCCACACTCTACTCCCTCAGAGTCACGCAGGATGCGACACCAGGTGAGTGTGCCCTCCCTATGTAAACGTGCACAACCCAACCCGCTTTCTCGCTTCGTGCTGGTTCTTTCTTATGAATGAGCACACTCTTGTGTGCGCTGTCAGGCTTGTAAACTTGCATTCATATGTGGAGCCTCAGCTCTCTGTTCCTTTTCCTGACCTTTGCTTCTTCCCTTGCCTTGTTGCGAAGGCTCCGCGCTGGATAACCTGGTGGCCAGTCTCTCTGACCTTCTGTCCCGGCTGGACTCCAGGAGAAAGGTGTCGCCAGAAGTGTTTGCTCAGAACATGAAACTGAGGGAGGAGACCCACCACCTGGGTATGTCGGCCCCCTCTGTGCCTGTTCCAGCTTTTCTGAGCCACAATGTCATAATCATTAATTGCAACCTAATGGTATTTAGCCTGTTACTACCCCCCCACCACAAAGTTGGATGGGGGGGCCATAATGGGGACGAGATTATTCTGAAACTATATTTTCATGCACCTCGCCATTTTCTTTGCTTAAGCTATTGATCTACGTTGAGTTTGGAAATGGATGTCGAAGCATTTCCTTTTTTTTTTTTTTTTTTTGAGTTTTGGCCCTTGCTCTTGGCGGGGTATAGTGATGCTGCCATCTTGTTCACTTAATGAATTAATGAACAGATTAATTGTGGCATTCTTAATCGGGAGCTGGATGAGTTATCCTTTGTTAAAAGAATGACTTTGGTTGTATGCAGTTTTATTTTTACTCATGCAAACTTTATTTGCAGACCTGGGTCAGCAAAACCATATTTAAAAAAAAACCAAAAAAACATTATTATTCAGAAATGCTCTCATAAATGGCTGCCATTGGCACTTGGACAAGCCTCAGTGACGTCTGCCTCCCCCAGGGGCCCAATCAGCATCATGCTGGCAGCCACAAGCTCCCAGAATGGTGTAACAGTCTATCTTGCTGTGGAATGTCTGATCCTCATAAGTCTGTGGGGAAAATTGCCGGAAATGAATGAATGCTTGGTTAGCTCAGTTAGAATCTCTAGGTCACGCGCTTTCCAATGGAGCGCGGTTTCGACATCTGCGACCCTCTACTTGAAGTTCAAGCAAATGTGACTTGATGGTAAATAACTGCTTTAAACTTGGAATGAACCCAATGAAGACATTAACTTCAGGGCCCACTGCAGTAATGTGCTGAAAAATAAATAATCTTTCACTAGTAATTGCAGTTTAATTTGTAATTTCTCATTGTGTCAAAAGGCCTACATTTCATGGGAATGCTGTAAACTGTAAATCTGCAGTCTTTATAATTTTTAAATGTGGTTAAAAAGACTTTGATTTTCCCCCCCCCTCAAGCTAATCACTTACCTTTATGGTAGCTTGGTAGCTGCTCAATAAATATGCTACTTAATGAGGGATATGCTCTGCAGAGTAACTGTCCTCCAAATGCTTTGGGTGGGAAAACTGGTATTATGGACTTTTTTGTTTTATTCATTTATTTTGTTTACCATGCCTTTTGAAAAACAAACTTTGATTTACGAATAAGACTTGGGATCAGCCCTGGCTGCTTGGTTGAAAGCCAATGCAGTGGTGTGGCCTTGGTCAGCAGAAACGGTTAAAGGAAGGTAATGTGACCACTGGAGTTGGTGGTTGACCGTTATTTCCCCCCAGTTTAAAGTGAATCACCGGTCCTCTCCTACAGCGAGCTACATCCCTCAGGGCAGTGTGGACGACCTGTTTCCCGGGACCTGGTACCTGACGCACGTGGACGAGAAACACCGCAGGCAGTACGCTAGAAGAGCTCCCTGGATTGGTCAGTTTGACCGCGGTGACAGAGGTACAAGCACCATCCTCGTTTTAAGATCATCGGCTTAAAATGTCAAACTGCACTCGATTGTTGCAAATACCAATGAAATTGCTATGAATTCCTCAGGAACTGTATGTCTGCTTAGCCTGCTGTTAAACCCAACGATGAGGGTGTCAGACTTCAGTCCTGATTGACTGCTACGTCTGCTGGTTTTAACTATGTTTCTGCACTTACTACACAATTGAAGTCCCTGATTGGTTTAAAGCTGTTGTTAGTAACTTTGGACAAAGACCAAGAGTGAGAGAGATTTTTAACCATAAACCCTACCAGCCCTCCTGGTGCCCGCCCCTTTAAACAAGGCTCATGCTTGTTCATGTGGTCAGCTTACCGCAGTAAATGGAAACACCTGAGGACCTCCAGTATGTCTGATTCTGAAGTATAAAAACACTGATTACAAAAAAGTAAACATCGATTATTGACTTGTTTCTCACAAACGCTTACCATGATATTTCAAAGTCATTGTAATTGGCCTTGGTAATCTACATATTTTGGAGAAATGAGGCTGTATCAGCCAAGTGAGTGTATCAGCCAAACTACTTGCGTTTCCTAGACGACGTTGGCATTAGATGCAGAACCTAGTCACTAACCATGCATATGACAAAGCTACTTAGCAACGAATAACATCTATATATTGTCCCCCACCGCCGCGGAAGCGAGCAGAGCGGGGACATGGTATTCCGCTCCATCCGTCCGTCGCGTCCCGTTTGGGAACGCAATATCTCAAGAACGGTTTGACAGATTTTCATTCATCTTTGGCTTCAATGTGTATTGGTGTTATACGCCGACTCCAGTCGATTTCCATGACCTGGCGGGGGACATGGCCACGTTTGGTGGCAAGACTTGTTTATTTACTTATTTTTTTGCATTATTGGTGTGTAAGATGAGATTCTTGGTTCCAACCAGAGGACGAGGGAGGCAGAGTAGTGTTTTTCAGTTTAAAAAAAAAAAAAAAAAGACTGCATCCCGGCGCACTGCACAGTGAAAACTGCTTCTCAGCTGCTACTAACTGATCTGACTTTGTGGATCAACTTTTATTCTCACCCCCTCACCGAACAATGCAGATGGTTACTAAGTATTACACCCCATTGACTATTTTTTCGCTGACTGATTGCCTATAAAATATTAAAACTGGAGCCCAGTCACTCTAAATAATTGAAGCACATGGTAACAAGCTACTTGCAAATACGGTGCCTGCAGATCTTTCAAATGGTTATAGTTTATCTGGGCTGTATTTACAGCCCAAACTGTCGTTAGATATCTCTCACTTAACATGATGATCTCATAAAATAATACTGCTCGTAGCCTATCTAGAAGAACAGGAGCAACCTCAATGTATGATTTCATACATTATGATTTTTTTTTTTTTTCCCTTGTGCAGTCCACCACCTTGGTTGACTGCTAGCATATGCCATTGGCAACTGAGGAATAGGAAGTATGGATGGAGATTTTGACTCTACTTTTGATGTGTGGCTTTATTACAAGTTTCTCATAAACACTTGGGGAAACTCTGGCAGCAAGACAATTGGACAGTACCTCAATCAATCCATTCCTGACGCTACAAAAGCGTTTTGGCCTCCTACATCTCTACTTGGATCTGAACTAGCAAACCCTTTTTAACAAGCTTTCAGTCATGGTAGACACTGTGTCTTGTCTCTGTGTTTACTGTTAATGCTGAAGTAGCCAGTTGGGCTACGGACAAAGTATGGTGGGTGTGATGGCAACTGAGTAGGGTGGTTGTATGGGCAGGCTCTCTACTGCAGCTCAACCCCACAACTACTACTGCGCAGAATTGTGCAAGATGGCAGTGTCCATATGAAGGATAGTTTGGCTCTATTTTTGTTCAGTGTTAGGAAGTGGAGATGCGTCACCCATCTTTATATACAGTCTACGATCATAACCTTCTGGCACAAGTATGCGCTCGTTGAGTGCCTTCTAGTTAACCACAAGTTATCAACTGCAGCTTTAACAGTGTATGTAACTTGTTCTCAAGGCATTAATTGGTTGCTAACTGGAATGACGCCACAATGGCCAACAGTCACTGCAGCCCTCAGGGACTGGAGTTTTGGCATCTCGATCTCCTTAAAATTATTGCGTGACCAATTGCGCTCCTCTGTGACCTTAATACTGTCTGTGTCCTTTTCCCAACCTCCATTTCCAGTACTTCCTGCATCAGGCAAAGAAGATTCTGTAACCATCACTAATGGGGAGCACTGAGGATTTGTGGATTGGCCCATGTACAGAGGTCAACTCCACACCTGGACACGAGGGCAAGGACTGCGCACAGATCCCATCAGTGTTACAGCACTACTCACAAACCTGTACAGACTTGACAGTAAGGGCTGGGCAGTGTGGCCATATTCACCAAGCCTTTGTCCTGTTGATTACAGCAGCAGTTCGAGTGCCTTTGTCAGGCACTTCAAGTGACTGGATTGTATGACCATGTGTGCGCATATCAACAGATTTGAAATGCTGAAAATGTTTTAAGCAGAATTTTGGTTCCCCCCCCGTCCTGAAAATATGTTGTTCAGAATATGTTGCATGATTTTCTTTTTGTACTTGTATTTTATAATTTTTTTTTTTTTCCTGATTGGACTTAACATGGTGCACTCGTGCATTATTTCAAGAGGGCCGGATACCTGCTACAGAAAAAACTTAGGAGTTGTGGCAGGAATTTAGGTGTTCAAGCTGGGCTTTTTGACCCATTCTGTTCATTTCTTTAAATACCGCCTCATTCCTGTCTTAGTGCTGTAATGTGTTCACGATTTGTCATCTCATGGATGTGGTCTACAGTCACCACTAGATGGTGCACTTAACTATGTCGATTGCGATATTATTGTGGCTTTGATCTGGGTACCCAGGTGAGCTCGCATGGCTTGAAGCAAACAAGGGAATTGAGCAGAAGACTAAATCATTCCTATTCTTATCAAAGAGAAATGATTGAAATCAATCGAGCAGATTTCTTTATTTTGTTTTAATTTATTTTATTTTTTGGGGGGGTGGAGGGTGGTCGACTGTCTTAAAATTTCAACGAACATTCAAAATTTGCTCCAAATTTGCACAGTTTGACTAGGCTGCAAGGTAAAATGAAAGGGAATTGAGGGGAATTGAAATGCCATTTCATTTCAGTCTTTGGAAATGTACATGCGTTTTTACAAAAATTAACACGTTACTGTAGTGTTGATGGAGCTGAACTACTTTTTTTAAAAATAATGGCTAATTTATGCTTCCATTTTGTTACATCTGGATGCGGGGGTAATTAATCTGTGCGGGGAGTTGGGTTTCTTAATTTGACTTTTGTTGGCTCCTGTTTTGAAGTGAACGGTGCAGTTCTATCTTCCCTAAACTACCCCATCGAGATGTGCAAGGAGAAACACCTGTGCAAATTCTCATGCTTAAAAGACTGATGGAAGAGGACTAGTTTGACCACTGGACTAAAGTAAAAGGGTTTAATTTAACTGCACAGTCCCCCATAACTTTAGTTGTGGCAAATTGCTGAAGAAAGTCTAGTACACTGCTAGAGGTTTGTAAATGTCGGAAGTTCAGAATTTGGCTGTCTGGGACTTTACTTTTTAAGTTTTGCAGCTGTTGCCATTGTCAATCCATTTTAGTTTGTCCGTAAAAAATTTTGTAATTCAAATTTGTTTTTTTTTTTTTTTTTGTTTTTTTTTTTTTTGCGAAAGCAACTGATGTATTTTACCCTTGAATGAAATCTGTAATAGGCTTACAAGTTCGGTTTCTTAAGAATGAGTCTTTTTTCCAGAAGCCTAATCTCTGTACTGAAATGCTCTGGAATCATGGTCTGTGTGCTGAAGAGCAACTCCTGGATACAGAGGGGAATCTCCTCCACCCCATTGTCCTGCAGCACGGTACGAACCCCCCCCGCCAAAAAAAGGTTGTGGCGTGTTTAAACCACTGGTAGTCGCTTCAAGGAGTGGTTTATTCAACAGGGCTGAGATTGCATCATCAATTCTGCTGGATGGTAAAGCTGTCTGACGCTTTGATCCTCTAGGAATTTTTTTTTGTTTTTGATGAGAGTTTAGCACTTACTCAGTGATGTTCTCCTGCAGGGGAGTTGTAGACTAGATGCAGATACAATTTCAGTCTACAATACAGACAACTCAAATTATGAGAAGCCTTACTTTACACATGTACTAAATATATATAAAGTTATCTTCATAATGTACAGATTTATTTTTAATTTTGCAGCCAAGACCATTTTACCTCTGTTCTTTTGAGTAGGCTTATGTTCACAAATGTTACTCTTTGTGATCAATTACACCAATTTTTGGTGATTAATGTACAGTACTAACTTTAGAAGTATTATTTATATATGTAGAGAAATAAGTGTATGATTGTTTTCTTTTATGAAAATTCCTTTAAAAAAAAGCTGTATAGTGAATGAGCAGTTGAACGGAGTTACTAATAAATATCTATTGAAATGACTTTGCATTTGTCACTTGAATTCTTTTTCTCCTGGAAGTGATGACTCCATTTGTGATATGTTGGCCATTTAAAATCGTACCAACTTTTCAATGAAATTTTGTCAGCGATTTAATCAACCTAACTTTATACATGTTTTGTTGTGGTTGTTACAATTTGCCAACAAATTGCCGCCTACTGTAACATGCTAAAATTGGGGCACCCATTGGTAAAATGCATGTTGCAATGAAAAAATGCAGTGTTGTGAGAAAGTATTTGCCTCCTTATTGATTTCTTTAATTTTTCATGTTTGTTTCTCACAAATGTTTCAGATCAAAGTAATTTTATTACTAAGCAAGGATAAAGGAAGTAAAAACAAAATTCAGTTTTAAATTGATGATTTCTTGTGTTGAAGGAAAAAAAGCTGTCAAACCCTACCTGGCAATCACCTATAAAGTGGGAAAACTTGGAACAGTGGTGAACCTTACCAGGAGTAGCCAGTTGACCAAATTTCTTTTAGGAAAATGGACTCATCCAGGGGGGTCACAAAATAACACCGATTAACATGTACACAACTGCAGCCCTCACCTTGGCTGTTCGTGATTCTACAATAAAAGACGAGAATAAAATGGCATCCACGAAAGAGCTGCAAGGCAATATCCTCTGCTGACCACTAGGGGTGTCAACGTTTGCAATTTCTTATTCATGTGTACACGGGACTGCTAACCAATGTGTACCCGGTCACACGTTCAGAGATTTTTGAGCTTTTTCTATGGCAGTTACGCTGTATAACCACAGAAAGTAAAATGAGTTGAAAATAAAATCCTCTATCATTTTGACCGATAAGAAAACGTACAAATGAAAGCTGAAAAAGGTTTAACCTTTTTTTAATCGTTGTTTTAACTATTGCTCACTTTGGTACATTTTTTTTTTTTTAACTCGCAAACTGCATCTCTCTCTCGCGACGGGAGCTGCGTCTGAATTTTAATATGCGTCTCATAGTAAAAGTAATGTGGAATTGGCGAGAGAAAGCAACTCAAAAAGAAGCCAAAGTAAGCTTAAGTGAGAGGAAAAAACTTCACCTTTATATCCACAAAGTTAAAAAAGTAGAGGGGGACTCTCACAATTATTCACTAAAATTGGCGGGAAAAAAAGGGTTTTCTTCCTCTTAGACGCGAGGATGCGTGATCAGGTCGTGAAAAGCCGACAGAACATCAACCAACAATATAATGTACAACAACATGCAACAATACAGGCTAAAATGACAAGCCATTAACAGTTTTTGTTTTCAGCTGCATGACATTTGCACATGGAGAAGAAGTCCTCCACAGCATATTCTTGAAGTGGTGCGACACTGGCTGTGGCTGCGGGGTTTTTTTTAATTTTTTATATCAAGGTAACATTGTGCCCCATGCATCTGTATGTGGATAACTGCATTAGTGGGAACATTTAAGTGTATTGTTAGTTAATGTTATTATCTGAAGCTTTCGGGCAACATTATCACCCCTAAAAATAGGCGACTATATGCAATGGTGAGAAATGAACGAGGAGGAGGAAGAGGAGAAAAAAATGACGTGTGCACGGTTATTGATTTTTCTAAACGGTTATGATTTGTTATCCGTGTAACCGTTTACAAGTGTAGATGTTGACACCCCTACTGACCACGAAACCTAACCACGCATTTGCCAAAAAACATCTTTGTGACCCCTAAAACTTGCAGGATTATATTCTGTGGACTGACTAGTCCAAAGTGGGTCACGTTTGAAGGCAAGGGTACTGTTGCATCTAGTGTGAAGCCAACACAGCATTCTGCACTAAAATCACTACTTTAAGAGTCATACAGAGGTGGTACTGGTCTGGGGCTGCTTTACGGCATTAGGATTAGGGTGACTTCCCAAAATTGATGGAACTGTGAATTCTGTTCTCTACCAGAAAATATAGTACATTCTAGTTACCTGGATGTAACTCCAGTTCTATGAGTACGTGCTTTGCCCTCTAACGGGCTTCGCTATTGGTTTTACCCCTTTGAGGTTCTGCCTCGTCGCCTGAGAAAGATTATTGCACTCACCTGCTCCGTAGAAGGGGTAGCAGCACCCACCTCCTATAAAAGCCTGGTACTGTCGCTGCTGATTTCCCCTTTGAAAATCAGCTACATACTCGGGGCCAGCTAGGCAGGTTGTTTGAAGGCTGTGCATGTACCTAGAACCGGAGTTACATCCAGGTAACTACTATTTCTATGTCGTACATGCTTTGCCCTGTAACGGGCTTCGCTATTGGTTTACACCTAAGGTGGAGGCCTTTAGGGATGGATGTACTCCAGCTGGTCCCAGACCATAGGGGTTCCAGAGAACACCATAGAAAGCCTAATCACGTCAATAGCAAGCCCCACCCACCTGAGGGTCTTGCACTTGTTCGTGATGACAAAAAGAATCAAAAACCCGAAGCCTCAGTTGGTTTTGGAGGGAGACCTACCCAATTGGGTCCCAAAAACTGAACGAGAAGGAACGTTGGGGCTTTAGGGAAGATATATGGTGATCTGCCTACGTTAAAATGGATGCCGCCATGTTGTGTAACACCACGGACCTGACGCCCCCCTGTCTGTTGAAATGGGCTACTGCTGTGGTGCTGTCTGGTCTCACTAACACATGCTTCCCTCCTAGCAGTGGGGCAAAGTGGTGCAACACTTTCTGAACCACAGTGAGCCTTAAGAGATTGATGCGGTGTCAGGGACCCTGCCAATATGCCTCTTACCGCAGCCAAGCCCCAACCTGTGAGGGAGGTGGACACAGTGAGGAACACAACCCAGCCGCACCCCCTCGCGGATTCAGTTGGTCGAGTTCCAAAATGCCACCTCCTGCCATACTTGAATTGGAGTGCGCAGCTTGCATCGTTGCTCCCGCCTTGCATCCAGACAAAGGCGTAAAAACCAGCGCTGGCCTTTTCTCAGGTGCAGCAGCCCCTGACGCACCACTGAATGTGGTGCAGCCATCATACCAAAGAGCAACATGATCTCCCTTGCAGACGCAAAGGCCGAATGCATGACCTGTCGGGTTCGGTGCAGGATTGCCTTCCCCCATTCATTAGATAGCCATGCGGTCATAAGCTGAGAGGTCAGCAATAGGCGCAGATATGTCATCTGCTGGCTGGGCCGTAGATACGGTATTGATCGCAAAGCCCAGTTGAGATTCCTGCTGAATGACCAACCTTATATGGGCCTTTGCTAGCTGTTTGGAGGGGGCAAGAATTAAGCAATCGTCCAGATAGGGGTAAGAATTCTTACCCCTATCTGCTTTAGCGGCGCTAGCCCAGTCTCCACACATTTGGAGAAGGTTTGTGGTGCTAGAGAGTATCCGAATGGAAGGCGACGGAATTGTAAACTCTGACCTTCTATCTCAAAACGTAAAAATTTGTGGTGGCACAGAATTGGGAATAAGCGTCCGTCAGATCTATGGAAGTCATCCAATCCCCCAGTTGGATGCACTCCAGTAGATTTCTGACCTTTAACTTTCTGAATTATCTGCATGCAATGTAGCCGTTCAGAACGCGTAGATCTAGAATGGGTCTCGCACCTTCCAATTGCTTGTGAACTAGAAAATGGGGAATAAAAACCCACTTGAGCTTCCCCTTGGGGAAAGCTGTTATGGCTCCTTTGGGTAGAGGCAAGTTTATCTTTTCCTTCAACGCCCTCCTCTCTGCAAGGTTTGTAAGCCAAGTCTGCACAATTCGCCTGAATGGCGGAGGTCGGCGATGGAACTGTAATGTGTAACCTGTGCGCAACGTTCTGTCCAGCCAACTCAGAGGAGGGGCGCATAATTTCACCCACGGTTTGTAGCGGTCTGTTAGCGGCAAGGCCATTGGCTCCACAGACATAGCTTGTATGGGCTCACCTGTATCGTTCCTCCCTCCCAGAAAGGACTTGACCGGGGGGCCCTGGCCAAAAGGGCTGAGAGGATAACAATAACAATGACTCCTCTGCCTCCCCTAACACATCACCTGGTGAGTCGCTCACCGTAGAGGGCAGGGAACTGGCAGATTCTGAGTGTAGCGCAACCTCCTATAGCTGCTCATATTCAGAAACATTAACGATTTCAGAGAGTTTGCCAACCGGATGAGTGTGGCTGGTGTTGAGCTGTTCCGTGGGTCTGATATATGACAGGGCAACAAGTTTTGCATATAAGTACGTACCATAAAGAGGAAGAACTGATTCGATTTTGGACTGTTTACGATTTCTAGATTGGCCACCAGGGGCCAAAAACTGATTTACGTGTTAACGCGATAACTTCGGTAATATTTCAATTAGAAATTCCAACTTTTGCATATAAGTACGAATCATAAAGAGGAAGAACTGATTCGATTTTGGACAATTTACAATTTCTAGATTGGCCACCAGGGGCCAAAAACGGAAAAAAATCACTGTTTTTATCATATCTCTGGTAATATTTGTCCGATTGACCTCAGACGAAGTGCAAATGAAAGGCCATGACCTGAGGATGTGTCCCACGATGACATTATACCTGTTTGGTTCAAAATTTGACACAAGGTGGAGCTTTGTCACATAAAATTCACCATTTTTGCCATATCTTTGGAACCATTTGTCCAATTGACATGAAACTATGTGCAACTGCAAGGTCATAACCTCACAATGTGTCACATGATGACATCATACCTGCATGGTTCAATATTTTGCCACGAGGTGGCGCTTTGTGATGGAAAATGACCATTTTGGCCGAATCTTCAAAACCATTTCTCCGATTGACCTGAAATTCAGTTCAAATGAAAGTCTATTCAAGGTCTATGCAAGGATTTGGGAATTAGAGGATTGGGGGCGTTCGGGGATATACCCCCAGATGTCACCTCCGACGGCATAAGCCTAGTTATCTTTTGAAACTGAGGGTGGATAATGTCTTAGGTTTGAAAATTTCTACAGAGCTTTTTTTCCCTCGTCTAATAGTTAAAAAACAATAGAAAATGACATTAAATTCTACATTCATCTTAAGTGTGAAGAATTAATCAATTTCGTCTTCATGCAGTTCTGCAGTCAGGGTAATATCTTTTCACTACAGTATTAATTTTAACACTCATTTTGCCCTGAGGTGCCCAAACTCTTGCCTGGGACTGTAAGTAGTTGCACGTACCTCAAGTCTCCCTTTCACTGGCAAGGGTAAGCAGCAACCAGTTGTTCCACTTTGTTATTCAAATACTATACCAACAGCCTTGCATCCGTACCCAAACCTCCACAAATTAATTCCCATCAGTGAGCCACAATGGAGCTTTGTTTAGCCTTTTCTGTGTAGGCAGGGGCTGTGTTCCTATCAGGCGGACCTGATCCAAAACCGACATGCAAAGCAGGATTGTTTTTAACAGGAACTTTGAACAATCCTGATCGGATTTTTTACAAATTATACTTCAGCCACTTGCATACAAGGCCCTGCATGGGATTTATATCGTATCTGTGGTGATATGAGCACTCTGACAAGTCAACTGGAATCAAGCTTTTCAGTCTTACTTCTCTACGCAGGCACATATCACTGCGCCATGAAAAAGAAACAATTACAGTTTCGGCCTTCTCGCCCTTCAACTCATTCTGACAAGTCTGCTAACATCCATAGCAAACAATCCTTGGATGGCATACTTGCACAGGTCACATATGACCACATATATGGGCTTTCAAGGCGATGCGGTGTCCTCATCAGTGACAGATGCCAATCGTTTCCAAACATGTGAATTCTAAACATGGCAAGATGATCTCTGACTAAAACACTGCAAATAAGCATAGAAAACTGTAAAGTGCACTTAGCTTAGGAGTGGAATTTGAGAGGTGGGGTGCAGTTGGGGATTAGAGTGGTATGCATTCAAATCTTCACAACTGATAATATAAGGCTGCAGTGGCAGGTATGGGACCCAGTAAGAGCACCACATTTAGAACTGTTGAACTGATGGCAAAATAAAACTGTTTTTGTCCAAAAACACTGACTCATTCTGAGGAGGAAGGGAGGCCACCAGACCACGGGAGATTGATTCCGGGTTTTTCCAAGCAGATGAATCAGCTTGCCGTCAGCTACTCCGTGCCTGTTGGGACATGCTACTGAAAACAGAGTGCAGCTTCTGCAGAGAGCAGTGACAGATTGGGATTCCACACAACTGGCCAGCAATATTGCTTTCTGCTGCCACCCTTATTGTTACCTTTAAAATATTTTAGCCACAGACTGGCAAAGGAGTACCACGTAAGTGCTGATCGCATTAGCAAAGGTAGAATTTCTTGGAAGACATGAGTCCCCTTACATCTGACTTAAAGCCGACTCAGAATTCAAACCAACAGTCAAACATGGTGGTAGATGGTATAAAGGTTCTTTGTCGCTTCTGGGCTTGGATCAGTGTCATTTGCACTCAAAGAATACACTTTGTTCTGAGATGCATGTCTTCAACAGTTGATAAGGCAAGATAAATGTTCCACTGAAATCAAGCTGTATAATTTTCAGCATGTTTCTCAGAATGAGAATGGTCACTTCTTCACAACCCCTCAAAAATATCCATATTTTATTACAGATCAGACCCACAGGACTGATGCTACCTGTAGGCATCTACAATTTCAGGCTTCTATTAAACCTTTTATATCTTTACAAAAGACTAAAACAGCATTGTGATTCAAACCTGGGGACTGAAATTGCTCCGCCCCTATCAAACTGATACAGCTGTATAAATTAATAACCTTTAAAACCTGGGATGTTACAGGAAGTTGTCCAAGCAAGGACACATACAAAAAAATAAATAATAAATTCTTACAAATAAAACAAAAGCAGGGGAGGAAGTTACACAAACCTTAAAAAAGGGCAGGTTTTTTGACAAGCAATTCAACAAAAAAAGCATAAATGATGCCTGAATCCATAGAAAACAATGGCACGGTTAAATCCACATTTACACAACTTTTAAAAGTCAGCACTGATACAAATAACACATTTTTGGTAGATAATCTTGGTTCGGGTAACAGAAACAGATACGTCAGTTATCAAATTTCATCCCATTTTTTAAAAAAAACTTTGTAGGCAGTAAAGAGTGCGAGACAAATCTTCAGCAGGTCCTTTGGTTGTGGAATGTCATTCACTCCACAAGAATATTCAGCCACTTCCAGAATGTTCTGTGAGGCTGTGAATCATCTCCATGAAATGCCCAAGAAAACATGATTGCCATTTGGAAACAAATCTTAGACCCGTGTCTCCCGAGGCAATGGACCATATCTGTCCAGCAGCCACTCATCAGCTTTTTTTGTCAGTCCAGTTTGTGGCTTTGTTATATTCCTGTATCTTCTGCTTGATGTGTGCTAGTTTGTTTTTCAGGTACTCACAGCGCTCCTTTTTCTCGAGAAATGTTGGATCCTGTCAAAACAAGCACATGAATTTCACAGTGCTATAACAGTGTTCTATAAATAAGACTAGAGAGTGTTTTTTCATGCAAAAACATATCTACCCCAACTCCAACCCACACCTATCCCCCAGCAGCCCCCCTATGGTAGGAATAAGTTTTTTTTTTTTTAAAGTCATACAGGTAGAAAATAGTGTTTGTTACTCTTAGTGTGATGGCAGAAAAATAAACCAATGTGGAATGAACAGTTATTGAGTTATACTCTAGAAACAACACCACCCAATTCAAACTTGTTTCCATGAAAATGCCAAAAAAAAGGCACTGGAACCCCATTATAGTCCTTAGCACAACAATTACGACTTAATTTGATAACCTCTGAGTGTATGTGATATAATTATATAGCAGATGTACAAAATTCTTCATTCACATGCAGTCACTAAATCCACATTCTGCTATTTTTGGGAAGAAAGCCCAGAATTAGACAGATAATTTGCTTTCCATACAGAACTAATATTGAAATAAGTTAAAAGTATTAAAATAAGTTAAAGAGCTCATGAAACACCGGCCAAAAATACCAAAAAAAACTCAAATGTCACTGAAGTCCAAGGGCCTCCAAAACAACAAGTAATATACAAAGAAATGAGTATTATGCCTTAACAGCACCTCAAGACATTGCGGCATAGTCTACACTAGACCTCTGCAGGTGTGCTGTGGTATCTGGGACCAAGACATCAGCAGCAGATTCTATAAGTCCTGTATTTTATTGGGTGGGGCCTCCATGGATAAGACTTGTCTGTCCAGCAGATCCCAAAGATGCTCGATTGGATTGAGATCAGGTAAATTTGGAGGCCAAACCAACACCTTGAACTCATTGTTGTGATCGTCAAACTATACCTGAACCATTTTCGCAGTGTGGTAGGGCGCATTACCCTGCTGAAAGAGGCCACAGCCATTACAAAAATCGTTTCCACGAGGAGGTGGACTTGATCTGCAACAATGCTTTGTTAGGTGATACATGTCAAAGTAACATCCACGTGAGTGACAGGGCCTGAGGTTTCTGAGCAGAACATTGCCTAAACCCCGCTGGCTTGCCCTCTTTGCATAGCGCATCCTGGTGCCATATCTTCCTGAGGTTAAGTGACTCATGCAGCCAGCCATCCACACGATGTAAGAGAAAAGCAAATTCATCAGACCAGGCCGCCCACTTCCTTTGACAGGTGCCATTGTAACGAGATAATCGATGTTATTCACTTCACCCATCGTAATGTTATAGCTGATCAGTATTTTGAGATACAAGAAAAACAGAGCAAATATTGGCATGGATTCATTTCCTCATTTCCATTTATGTCCAACTACATCCCTGACTACAAACCAGCCTCAGAAAAGCAGTACTTCAGACTGAGGTACAGATATAAGGCCTGACATAGAAAGGAGCAAGAGTGTTCACAGAGAAGGGCACTCAGATCCTGAAATGAATGAACCAGCTTGCATAGTCACATGGTGTATGCCCACAAGGACAACTACTGTACAAGGTGTACACCTGAGAAAACTGGTTTTTTGGTTACCAAGGAAACACAGGAACCAGGAGCTAAAGCTTAAAGTGCCATGGGAGTAAACAAAAGGGTATGAAAGTGCAGGCTTAGTACGACGACTCAAATCAGTGATCTCTAAACTAAACAATATTTCAAATGATTAACCAACTAACTGACTATCAAGAGGGGAAACAATTTTTGCATAAATGACAAGATCAAAGGGTGGGTTTGATTTAGTTTATCCGCGTGTAGCAGAGAGGCCACAAAATTCTCATTTGCTCAGTGTCCTCTCTAGCACTCTGCGGCGCGACGGCGTGGGTGTACGTATATATTTATGCGCGTGAGAAAATTGCATCAGGGTCTATGCAGAGTGATTGAATTCCCGCTTGTTCCTGAGCTTTTTTTCACAGCACAATAGAGGGCTTCTCCTCTATGAGGCTGGCTGTATGACCCTGGACCAACTCCCCGTGTCCCCTTTAGCCCCTCCTGACAGACCCCATTGTTCTTCCAGAAAGAGTAGACAATGACAAAGCTGGGGCTACCCGCCCCATAGACCTAACCATGCTGCATCAGCTACAGACAAGCTGGAGATTCCCACAGCCCTGCCAGGCCCAGAGGAACCCAAAACATGGGAAGAATGGAAGAAAAGAGTGTAGTGCAAGGAAGGAGAGGCACTAAAGAGACTCAGGTTCACGCCAAACATCACAAGTGTCACTTACATTTTTCTTCCTCTGGTATTCTTGAAGGATTTTGTTGATCCGGCTGCGTTCCTAGGGGGAGAATATGAAGAGCATTTATCCTCCAACGGAGCTGACAAACTACATAAACAATGCGTATATTGAGGCAAGGTCTGCATTCCCTCTTTAGGAAGTCGCTATCAAAAAAAAAAAAAAAAGCAAATCCCCCAGTCATCATAAAACATAATGCAAGAGGAAGGAAATGCAAACTAACCCAGCCACATATGTGCTACAAAAAAGTTCACTGCAGATAGGATTTCATGCAGACGGAACTTATCCACATGGAAGTGAGCAACTTCCTGCCTGACGCCCAGAGCACTGATATATCACTGTCAGACCTCGCATTGTTGTAGTGGCCCTGGAGATAGTGAGGGAGGTAGTAGTAGACAGTATCTAACCATGGGATTAGCAGGATTCCGGGGGAGGCCTTGAATAAGCCCATCCATCTCCTCAAACTTCTTGAGGGCCGCCTGCACCTCTGCGTGCAGCTCCTTGTATTCTGCGTACTGGTCCTTGAACACCGCCCTGTACTGGTCCCTCTCTTCATCTGTTCGAATGCTGGGGTACTTTCTGTGTGTGGTGGTGGAAGTCATAATAATGTAGCATTCATATCAATAACTGCCACATCACAGTGGTAATACATAAATTCATAGACAACCTTTAACAGAAATTTTTTCCACTCAATTTCAGATTTGTTGTCAAACATTTTAAATGTGCTTGATGAGCAATGTGCAACTTTCAGAAATTCCTTGTCATATTGTAAGCATGTATTATTGCCTAGTTTGCCCAATTTTCTAAGCTTTAGAAATAAAACTAGCTCATACTTTGCCACTCAGTCCAACTTCCATTTTCATATTTTGTTATTGGTACCCTTGTTTAAACTCCACAGCCAACTAGTTAGCAAGCTACTTTTAGCCATAAACCCATAATATTTAGCCAGCATACCATGAGTGTATGCTGCATGAAAACATTTGCTAGCTAGCAGCAGTGTGCAAGCATCCACATACAGTTCTGTTGGTTGCTAAAGAATAGGACAGGTCGCGAAGACAGATGCAGGGCTCTCAAGTCTCTCGTATTGAGCGCGAGACACACTTATTTCAATAAGTTTACACTCTCACACATGACATTTCTCAAGCTGAGAAGTGATAAAACCCGCTGCATATTAGTAACATACACTGTATATAAAAAGGATTAGTAATCTATGAATGGATGAGGCGAAGGCAGACGGCTCTGCTTTAATCACAAACTATCAGGCAATCAGAAAAGAGTATTTCCTGTTACCGGGTGAAATAGCAGCGCCGTAATCACGTCTTCCACACGCAGGCGAATGCTGCTATTGTGTGCACATGTCATAGAGCTGGAAGTGGAAGCCCGAAATCAGGTAATCACTTCATCACTTAATTTTTTTTTACAATAACTGGATATTGTAACTGCGTGCATAAATTTGCAGCTCCACGTCCACTAGCGGACACATCTGCACAAAGATACACCGTTATTCTTCTCGAACACGCCAAATCCAGATAATCCGTAAATGATAAATTAAATTTATATTTTTATTTGAAACGAATAACTAAGTTGCCAGTGTCAAAGTAACAAAGTGAAAGTATACTTATCATATTTTACATGTAAGAGAGCAAAAGTCCCAAACTCTCACTTTGGAAGGGGTCATTCGACTGAAAAAAAAGCACGTAATATGCTATGTGTACCTTTAATTTTAAACTTGTAAAGTTTTAAACAAACTATAGGAGTGGGAATTCACATGAAATGTAGTCATAAAGTACCTTAACAAGTTCTAAAGAACAGACATTTTTGGCTTAAACCTGTAACAGTAGATGTATTCATAATTTTACGCATTATAGCAGTTTGCCAAGTTGTATCACTACAGCTTATGATGTATTTCACTGTGCCCATCACTGTTTGTTGATGTTACCGCACTCTGAGCTAACACAGCAAGTGTTGCACACTAGCTACTACAGGGGAGTGAAGAGAGGCAGGCAGTGCTCTCAGGTGGGGGCATAAAGGTCACTTTCTTTGGGTTTTTTCTATAAATCAGACTCCTGGCCGCCACATATAAAGTAGTCCACAGGCTGTTATAGGCAACTGAGAACGGTGGGGTCTCTTTTTTAAGTTACTGTCCGTTCAAACGCTATAGAAAGCAATGTAAATTTAATGTACAGAAAAAAGTTGTACAATGCACCTTTAAAGTGCAGACTATTGTTGTTTATTCAAGGGTATGAGGGGCATTCCATGGTATTTGCAACATGGCTCCATAATTTTTTTTTTCAAAAATTTCATTAAATAACTGGTGGATATGTTAGTTGACATCCAAATGTTTCTGAAAAATGTATGTTGGATTCATGGATCATTGCACTCTCATGGCAATCACATACCTTTGTTGATTTCATGACTGTGACCGGCATCAACATATTGAATTTTGTATAATTTTACATTTTTCAAGTTAGTCATGCCAGGCATTGGACTTAGATGTCTGTATTTATGTTTTGTACGTTGTATAACAGTTTTGTACATGCTTATACAAATGAGGCTGTATGTCTTGATATTTGAAATGAAAATGACATATTTCTTAGTAAAAGATATGTAGCTGTCTCTCTCACAAAGCAAATGTACCCATAATATTGATCAATACAAGTTTTAGTGGTAATTAATTGATATTTATACAGAGTGACAAAAGTGTCCTGTCCATAACATTTTGCCCTGTCCTGTCCATAACGCACATTGACACCCCTGTTAAATTCATCTGTTCAGATTTTTTTTTTGTGATTTCCTGAATCATATTACTTTGATATAAGGGTACATCACTGGATGGCTAAATTTGATGAATGTCACCTAAATGAAGAGAAATTTTGATTTAACCACTTTTCAAAAAAACCCATTATACAATTTGTCCTGTCCGTAAAGTTTTTCTTTTATGTAATTAAGTGCATTAATTATCATCGAAATTCATTTTTACATCACCTAAAGTACTCCCAGTACTTCAAATTCAGCCATTCAAACAATTCAGAGGGCCAACACATTAGTAGCTGCAATGGAATTACTTCTCTAAACGTCCTGTTCGTGACAAAATGAATACCACGGAATGACTTAACATATTTGATTATACCATGTTGAAATATTGCATATCTCATACACAATCCTTGCATTTCAGGGCACCATAATGTTAACAACAATTAGGCGAGTTCGATGTCTCCCTCAGAGCCGATATGAAAGAGTTTTTAGTATTCATTCTTGATTCTCTGTTTTTGATTCCAAAATAAGTTTGTTATTGCCATTTGTCAGATGAGGATAAGAGTTGTGACAGCAGACAGTCGAGTCATTGCTCAGATGTCATTGCCCAAACTTTGACTGTGGATTGCCCAGAGTGCAGACAAGCAAGACGATGCCAGTTGCAACCACTTATTACACCATGTTTCCCAAGTCAGGCTTGTACAGACATGTCTCTGAGGAAAACACGAGTGAGTAGCGAGTAGCAGGACTAGAGGTCAAGGAGAAGGGGTAGCTGCTGTACAATAAGGCCAATGACAACCAACCATTCTGCCAACAGTAGCGCTTGTATGGAGAGTTAATACTTACGTGATGTAGTCGGGCATAATCAAGGGTTTGGGCATGTATCTGGCAGGTGGCATGTGTTCTCTCACCACTTCTGGCTGCTTTGCCAGCACTTTTTCTGGATCCCTTAAACCAGCAGATTTCTTCAGGGTGCAGACCAGACATCACAAAAAGTAGAACAGAAGAATAAAGATTCAACACTTATGTAAATGAAGGCAAACATACCGGTAGGTAAACATTAAACCATGTTTACGTTTCCTCTTAAGCATGAAAACTTTTTTATAATCAAAGCGTATTCTGAGACCAAGCCACACTGTTAAACAGGTGAAATTTTACCAAAAATATTATACAATTTTGCCATGAATATTTACAGCAGCTAAGAGCAAGGGCACCACTATTAAGAAGTAAAACTGAAGCAATACCATTGGCTGTGAAGCAGAGAGCTCAGCAGTCTTCATCCAGTCGCATACAGTCATAGGACAAAGAAAGAGAAATACATTACTCACTGACTGCAGCTAATGGTCATTACCAAGAATAAAGCACGTAACTACTACTGTCACTGCTTTTCTAATGATTCGCAATTAGAGACCGTCAATCAACTTGCATTACTAGGGGTGTTTGCCAGAAAACCTTTTCAGGAATTCAAAATTTACATTCTACAGTAGAAGACATGATGCAATTAAATCGGGATATTGAATCCTGCCCAAAGGGCCAAGGATTAAAGGAGGATAGGTGCAGTGCACGGCGTCCCTAGAGGCCTAAAAAGAATTCACAATAGGGCTGCACGATATACGGAATCGCTGTTATCGCAAGCGCAATAAAAGTAACTGCCACTATGAGGCAGACAGACGAGTTTGCTTATTATCTTTACTATGACACCTAATGCCATCAGATGAAATGCTTCCGGGAAGAAAACTGCGTTTTGAAGTCCACCAATTACCAGCGAGGATGCGCAGTACATTCCCCTGTACTTTGCCTAACTTGCAATCAAGCCGTATATTCAGCAAACTGACAGATCAAAACCTAAATGTGGCCAATAATGATTAAGAAGAGATAATGAGAAGCAGACGGACCTAACCAGGCTGCTGTGTTAGATTGAAAGAATGTCAATAATCTGAATATATAGCAGACCTCTGAATTCCACCTCTCGTAGAATTTTTACATATCATTAAAAAGATTTCTTAAAAACAAACCATTTAAAGATGGCCTTGGTTTTTAAGTGTTTCAAAACATACATGAAGTGGAAAACATTTTGTGAAGCATCTCAAACGTGAAAGTGAGAGAAATTATATTTTCGCATAGCACGCAAGAGTCAAATACAGCGAAGACTTGGCAAACAAGTTCAGATGAATCTATGCCGCAAATTTGTAAAATTTTTTATTTGATTCTTGAACAAGTTTAATTTGAAATAAAATATCTCATAGCTCTTGATTTTGGTTACTTTTGAGCATCTAATAGCAAACAGTGAAGGTGGAAAACATTTTGTTTAAACGTATTGAACTTCACGTAAATTGTTAACGCATTTGCACGCAGCACAGCAGAATGTAAAACAAGAAATAATCTAACAGATTCAGGCAAATCTGTCATGTTTCATGGTCATTTAAATTTCAAAATGTGATAAACGAAACATATTCAAATAAATCAGATTGTCAACCAATTTAAATTCTTAATTGAGCGAATCAACTGTTTGATTGCAAACTAAGCAACGCAAGTGGGAATGGGGTGAGAGCAACCGTCGGGTGGAAGATGATGATTTTGCAGACCTTAACTTTGCTTTTTTCAGCAAGCAATTTACCTGAATGTGTTTGCAAGACTATTTCCAGTTTTTCATTTGGTCGCGCTGCGTGCTAATGCACTTGTAATTTCTATACGTCACGTTCGATACGCTTAAACAAAATGTTTTCCACCTTCACTTTTAGGCTATTTAGACACTCAGAAACAACCAAAATAAACAGCCATTAATTACTTTATTTAAAATCTTGTTCAATTATCAGATAAACAATACTCCAAATTTGGTTTACCTGAAATGTGTTTGCCAAGTCTTCGCTACATTTGTCTATTACGTGCAATGGAAAAATAATTTCTCACTTTCATGTTCGATATGCTTTACAATTTTTTTCCGCTTGGTGAATATTTTGAAACGCTTAACCCCTTTCTACAGATGTAAACGCTTGCGTCCATGGAACTACAAATTTAAGCACGCGGTTACTGTACTCGATCACTAGATGGCACCCCCGGATCAGTTATTGAATATTCACAAGTAAGCAGACCTCGAACGCGGTTTTAAATACAGGGAAGTTCATTCCACTCCCTGTTTTTCAAGAATTGCATGAATTAAACTCCTCATCTCAGCTAAGCCAAACTGGTCAATATCCTTGCCCATAGTATCGATCCAGCAGTTCAAAAAAATGATCTCTTGCGTTTTCCTATGTAGCAACCACTTTAGCTATAGTGAGCCAACGGTATTCCAATTAGTGGTTCAGAAAAATCAGTTTTCTGAAGCAAAAAATTCGACAAGGTATTGATTCTCTCACATTCTACTGTCAATTACAGCCATCACATGCAAAAAATGCGTAGTTACCTACAATGGATTTACGTGTAGATTACTTCATTGACAAATTCAGCGCTTCCTTATATCCACCCAAGTACTGGTGTTGATAGCCACTCACTCAATCATACACTCAGGCTCTTCTGCGTAACTGCACAGTTATAGTTCATGTCCTTGTGAAACTTCCCCGGTAAAACTGTATTGATTTGCTCGTTTCTTATCCAATTCCCAAGTCGTTAAACATTCCACAGTAATTGAAACACATTGATTGGACAAACACAGAGCATACAAGCCTATGTGTGTCAACAAGCTTGGTTGTATCCTGTCTACGTTGCGCACATTGCTCGGCTGAAATGGAAGCGATTTACAGAAAAAAAGACTTTCAAAACTAGCCTTGAAGTGTTCAGTTACATTTAGAGGATTTAAATGAGATAAGGACATGATCAATGGGAATTACTTCGAATGAAACGGGACCAGAGGGTTCCATCTAGGGCTGTCACTTGTTATTCAAAATTCGAATATTCATTCAAACCTGAGGGTGAAAGTTCATATTCGAACTGAAATGAGACGCTCAAAATCAAAATACAACCTCTATCAGTGCATCATGCAGTCTAAAGTAGTTTGACATTCGACCCACCAGAGGGTGCCCTCAGAGAAACTTCTGTTGTATACCCTCTTGACCTCCATTCAGACTCTATTTGCCATTTTAAAATGGAGAGCGTTAGCAAGTGGAGCAACGAGCGGACAATTACAGCACTAAAGCATCTTAGAAGCGCTGTGTGGAAGTATTTTGGATTTTACAGCATAGATGGGAAAATAACAGACAAAGTTAGAGCCATGTTTCGTTATTCGCCACAGTCCGCAATTATTCAACAAACTGTTATCAATGAGATAAATCCTTGTGCATCGAAGTTTCGGTTTCACATGCGTAAATGTGGATGGTCACCGCAAGTAACGCGGAAAGCGATTATGACTCCCAACTTCTGCTGCTTCTCTTTACTCAGAATCGTTTTAATGAAATAAGACCATTTGAAACATCTTTTTGCAATTCCATTGCTTTCAATCCCTCAGTAAAGACAAGCCTGAGAATTTCGGAGTCATAATCGATTTCCGTGTCACTAGTGGGGAAATCCACCGTAATGCATGTGAAACTGATTAACTAAATGCACAATGACTTAAATTCCATGTGTGAATTTCTTCAGTGTGCATTGCTAGAATAATTGCTGACTAGGGCACAGGAACGTGACTGCCAGAGACTCAGCATTTGTGTTCAATACATGATTATTTTATGATTTGACAGTGCACCATTTTGAGGGGTCTAAGACTTGGGGGAGCCACTTGGATAGCCGTAAAATTTGGCTAATAGCATGTAGGTAATCTAGAATGTAATGTTGAAGATGAATTCTTCTTAACAAGAAGTCAAGGAGTTTATGATCACAGAAATGTAGAGATTTAAGCCCCACCAGTTTTTCAATTGTCAGTATTATTATTTTTTTTTTGCAATTTCAATGGTGAATTCTCATGAAGATTTTTTATGTTTGCAGCCCATTATCTCAAGCAAAATCGTGAAAATAAACTGAAATACAATGTAATTCTAAATGCTGTAAGTGTCTTTTCTGAGTGGAGCCACATTTTTTCTCTTTATAAAGCTTAAATCTTGAATTATAAAGCATTAAATTTGGTAACCCATAAATAGCCAAATTTGGCTTTGGCGCAAAGGGGTTAAAAACCAAGGCCATCTTAAAATTGTTTATTTATAAGGAATCTTTTTAATGATAGGCTATGTAAAAATTTTACGAGAGGTGGAATTCAGAGATCAGCCATTTATTCAGATTATTGACACTCTTTCAATCTAACACGGCAGCCTAGTTAGGTCTGTCTGCTTCTCATTATCTCTTCTTAATCATTATTGGCCACATTTTGGTTTTTGATCAGTCAGTTGGCTGAATAAACGGCTTGACTGCAAGTTAGGCAAAGTACACTGGAATTGATTTAAGGTAAGCTAATTAGGCTAAGGCGATGGAGGCTGTCCACCCTCGCTGGTAATAAGCGGACTTCAAATCACAGTTGTTTTCTTCCAGGAATCATTTCTAATGACCGCATTGGGTATGTGTCATAGAAAAGGTAATAAGCAAGCTCATCTGTCTGCCTCATAGCGGCAGTTACTTTTACTGCGCTCACGATAACCGCGATTCTGTATATCGTGCAGCCATAATTCACACTATTATATAAAAGGCAATTCTGTAACTTGTGACTAAGGGTGTAAAATTACAATCATGACAGTGTACCAATCAGAAACTAATGCTGTCTGATACAGTAAAAAGTGAGAGGTTTATCGAGGGGTTTGAAAAACCAATAAAACGGGAGTTCGGACAACCGGGTGACTGTTGAAGAATGAATTCCTCTTGGTTTGCGCAGACCAGCCTTGGTTTTTGTTTTTCACTTTGAGCTACTTACAATAAACCCAATTGAATCAGACGCTGGAGAATGTGTACAGTCCTTGAGAATAGATCAACACTAAGTAAGTAAAGAGGAACACTTCGCCCACTAGCCTGGACTGAGGATATTTTTCTTCACTCAGCAAAGTGGGCAGCAATTTTTCCATTAGTAAAAACTCTACCTGCAAAATGTAATTCAAGTCTGAACTTTTCTCAGGCTTTAAGATCATTGGACGGGAACACACTTGAGATCATTTGAGAACACACCCCTCTTCCCCCAACCGGGGCTACTGAGCATACACCGCACAACTTTACATATCCCCGCTCCACAAAAACCTTGTTTGTCATTCAAAAGCATGTTCAATACAGGAAGTAAAATGCTCTGACATCTTCTGTTGAACCTGCTTTTGAGTTTAAAAACAGTTACTTGATATTAACACGAAGTGAATTCAACCAAATGTATGTTTTGCAGACGATGAATAGAAAATTTAAGGAAACTCCCTCCTGAAAGAGCAGGGGCTGAAAAGGTCTGCACTACAGGCCTGATAAAATATCGCCAGAGAAGGTACTCTGATCTGCAGGCCACTTACTTCAAGCCCTCACTACATGAAAAGATGAGCAGAAGACAACTAAATGTGGCTGCATTAGTCACCACAATACTGTGCTCTAAAATGGGGAATCCACGAGTATTTGAAGGGCTGCAATTTTAACATGGAGTTGAACTGGACAGAATATCCTTAAATAACACCTCAGACATTCACCATTCTTTACAGCACTCACACTTAAAATGGCAAACTGAGCAAAGGCATTTTTACAAAACAAAAGGCACCACATGAATTTCCTTTCAAGTAAGCAAAAACAAAACCCTAGCATTGAGTAAAACATAAATAAATATGTACAAACAAACTATTTTGGTCACACACCATGCTTTCACTCTTCAGCATCATTGGTAGCGACAGCCGAGAGGGTGTGTCAGGCGACACAACTTAATTCCTTCCTGTTAGAACATTCTAAAGCTACAATAGACCATTTCCCAGTGCGCTGAATGAATCCCAATGGATTCTACTATATTCCCAGACTTCTGCAACAGGAAATTTTGTGTTAATACTGTTGAACCAGAGCTGAAACAAATATTTAAAGTGGAGTAAACACAAGGAAGTGCTAAAGACAATTCAAATCACAGAATTTTGTGCTAAAGAAAAGTCCAATCTCATCCAAGCAAAAACAGATCTTTCATACATATGCACGTTTGCGACAAGTGTGTATCAGTTTTCTAAGGGAGCAGCAGGGGTGTTCTCAATTTTCACCAGCACTGCCAGATGATCAAATGGCACAGTGATTCACCCAAAAGTATAGGGTACAGGTCGCAGATTCTCCCTACCTCCAGTGGAAAGCTTTCCTTGTACTGCCGGGCAATTTCGTGTCTCCACACTTTGAGGCACAAAATGGCACCGATCACGTATAAAACCATGGTGATGAAGAGAAACGCGATGGCAGCGGTCTGGCCTGATTCTGTGCGGCAGAACGTCCCGCTCAAGCCATTGTTGAACATGGGATAGTAGCACAGCCCACCGCGGGTGGTGTCTCTGTAGTACAAGATGCCCGCAACCAGGTATAGGACTGCCAGGACCAAGTTCAAAATAAACTCAGTAATGGGCCACCAAGTAGTGCTCAGCAGGATGGTGCGGTAGTACAAAGTCATACCCAGGACCAGAAGGAAGACTGTGGTCACCCAGGCCAGCCCTGCTACAACCAGGACAAAAATAGTTTTGGGTCCAGTATAGTACACCCCCGAGCCGTATCCTGACAGACCAAGCCCTGTGCCGTATCCCGGCAGTCCAGCCCCGGCGTATCCACCCCCAAAGACCTGGGACTGCGGCTGCGAGTAGCCGAACATGTTGTACCACTCGTTGTCCTTGTGAAGGTACGAGCAGACGCAGGCGAAGACGGCCGCACCCAACAGCAACTCCGCACAGCCCACCGCCCTAAGCAACCCTGGCCATGACCTCATGTTTCTATGGCGACGCCGGTAAGCCTCAAGCCGTTCGCGGTAAGCCAGGGCGGCGAGCTGTGCAGAGTCATCCGATGTGTCGGGTGGAGAGGCCAATAGTTTAGCTTCTCGCTCCTTACGGGAGGTGTGTTTGCCCACCATGTCCCCGTTATGGTTCTGGAATGTAGGACTCGGGTCGGCAGTGGGGTAGGACTGCGGAGTGGAGCCACTGCCGCCACCACTGCTGTAGTTGTTGTCGGATGGTGGAGCAGACCAAGGGCTCTTCCTCGATCCGCTGCCCCGGAAGAAGTTCTTCCAGGAGTCGGGAATGAAGCGGTGGACGGGTTTGAGGTCTATGCCACTGTAGCTCTCTTCGCTGCCACTAGGGTCAAATTCAGGGCCCGGGTGGAGCAAATCTTCGGGGGGAGGGGGGAAGGATTCATCATCCCATTCATCATCGCCCTGGTCATTGTGCAGCACCCCTGGAACCTGGTAACTGCGGGAGGGCGACCCCCCTCCAGCAGACATGGGAGATGTGTTCAATCCTGCTCAATGAGGGGAGAGAAAAAAAAAAAAAAAAGTGTGACTGGCTAGAAGCAGGGATGTGTAGGAAGTTGAAGGACAGAAGACAAGTTGGAGGGAGGAGAGAGAAAAAGGAGGGAAAGGTGCGTGAGAAAGATAGCAGAACTGAGCACAGAGGTCAAGAGGTGAAGTGAGTGAGTGAATACGAATGAGAGTGTACAAAAGACTTAAGAGTACACAGAACACTGTTCTGTTTTAACCTGACAGTTAAAACACATTCAGGAGGGATGAAATGAGGCTCATCACAGTGAATTCAGTTTTAAACATGTACTTAGCTGATACTTTAGCATGTACTTGGTGTAGACATCACCCCTTCAAATGAGCACTTTTTCACGCATGTTAACCCACATGTGAGACCTAGAATATGGCTTGATCTACCAGAATGGCCACCCATTCAGCACGTCCTAAAATTAGATCACCATTTTTTAAACAACCCTTCCCCCTCCAAGAGTTTTGAGTGAATATTTTGACAACAAAATTGTGATAATACAGCAGGGATGACTCTGTGCTTTCACAAAATACTCAGGAGATATAGTTTTTAATCAGTCATTAATAAAGTAGATACGATGAAAAAGCAGGCAGAGGCAATTAATTGAACAGCCAGAACAGTCTAATAAATTCAGAAAAATATCATCCCATTACAGGAAATGGAGGCCGCCAAGCTGTCACGGAATTACATTCCATTACTTTTTGGGTTGTAACTCTACAACTAAATAAGATAAAATCAAGTATGATATGTCATATTGAAGGTATTAACTTGTTCTTTAATATTATTAGGTGAAAATATATTTTTTGAGAAATTTTCATAGAAGAAACAAGCAAACACTACTCAGTCACAGAATTACACAAAATTGACGAGTTTTTTTTTAATGTTGTGTTTAACAATTAAAAAGTGATGTTCCTATCATAGTTAAGTTAAGAAACTTCAATATGTTCATATTTAATATGTTTTTCGTTAATACTGTAAGTTATAGAAACAAATATTGACTTTAACCCTTCTTTATGGGCAAGAAATTTCAAAAAGTCATTGTCACGGAATTACAAGAGGCAAATTGTCACGGAATGACAACAATAGTATTATATTAGTTTCAATGTATTTATTTCAACATATTATACATATAAAAATAATTATTTACATTTTTACAGTTTAGCAATATATTACAATGAGTTCTCCACTTATAATGACCAATCATAATACATACTTCAAAATTTTTTTTGAATCTCCATGTCAACATTGCTTGGCGGCCCCCAAATGCAACCTTTACAGCCACGAAAAGACAATAACACTAAGGCTAAATCCATATTACAATATCCAAAATCTTAGACGATGTCTGCACCTGATTCACAGTATCGATATGTTTATCGATATGTTTCCCATCCCTCAAAAGGGATATCCTTGCCCAGAAGCTTTGCTGGAATCAGAACAGAATGCTGGATGTTGAATATTGATAATTTTTTCTGTTTTCTTTTAATACATTTTGATCATTTTCGATATTTTCTTTATTGAAGCTTAAAAAATTCTGCAGTTTCCATTTGAAAAACAAGTGGTGCCAGGCACAACAAACCCCGCCCCTCACACATACTTTCACCTACTTGTACGAAATTCAGTAGGGACCCATTCTGGGTCAGTGGCAATCCCTATACCGAGTTTTGGGTGAATCTGGCCATTAGTTTTGCCGCTAGAGTCTTAACAAACAAACACACACACAAACAAACCGAACCAAAAACAAAATCCCTTCCCTCACCCTAAGGCGGGGTAATAAGATCATGAGATGACCAAAAAATTATATTTATTCACTGTAAATAACAAAATCTTACTAAGCATTTCAATCTTGTATATTCACTAAAAACACTTATAAGACCTTTTTACCCCAGAAAAAGAAAGTCTGCCACTGAATGTGAGCCCCAGAGGAATTTTTTTTCTTAGGCCTAATACCCAACTTTAAATAGCAGATTTTTGAGCAAATGGTTGGAAAGTTAGACTAACACATGGATCTCCAAAGTTGTCCATGATGCTATTTTCTCCTGTTTAATATCATCTGCTTAAAAACAGAAATTTTAATTATTTGGAAAAATAAATAATATTGTCAGCCTCATCGCATAATTGCGATGAGCCATATTTTTGCCAAATCCAGATGTCGGCTGCCTGTTCTTTCCTGCTGGCGAAAAAAATGCGTTTTTCTCAAAACCTCAAGAAAAATAAAATCCATTCTATTGAAAAAAATAATAATAAAAATGAGATGGGCAATTACGCTGTGAAAGGTCGAGCCGGCAAAAAAGGAAGCTGAGCAAAGTCATCTGATCGAGAAGAGAACTGGCTTTTATGTTCTGTCTGTTGCAGTGGATGGCTCCATTGATGCGAGCATATCACCCAATTTCAAGCCCTGCCATCAGAAAAGTCGTGTAATTAAGTAAGCATTGGCTATGCAGCTTGGTGGTATAAAGGTTGAACACAAGGTGAGGAGCCCAAATGGCAATTATAGGGACGTGAAATAACCCGTTACTGAAGTTAAAAATAACAACATAACAATGAACTCAGTAAGGAAGATAAATCGCCAAAGTGTCAGCTAAAAAGCATCTGCAAAAAAATAGACACACGTGTAATTTTCATAGATCTTTACGCCGAGTCTGACATTACAATATTCATACATTGTAATTACAAATGTGACAGAAGGTATGATACATTCAGTTAAAGTATGAAAATGACCACTTCTTAAGAAACGATACCGTGGCTGTCTACTGACGGAATTCTCTCAAGTTTGCAACTCCAGTCGCGATACATTAAAAAGCTGAAAATATTAAACATGACTGGTTTCAAAATTTGTTTCCATACCTTTCAGAAGGATTTCTAATTTGTTTGGTTTCCCTTACCAAGATAGAACAAACTAATGGACAACTGAAGAAACTTGTCAGCGAAGTTTTAAACGCGCAAATAACACTGCCAGGATCACAAAAGGAGGACAAGCACACACCGAGTTTAAACACACAAGTTTACAGGCTACTGTTCAGGACTGCGTGTGCAATCACAAACTCAGCAGGGCAGGGACGGAACCTCCTCCACCGAATAGTATCGATCGACCTAATGTAATGGGCAATTTGCCAATGTATATTGCAACATATTTCGACAAAAATCTATAATTATGTCAATTTACACAATTTTTGTGTCATTCGGCAAGTCAAATCTCTAAGAACAGAAGACGAGCAAAGCGCGCTGTATTGACTAGGGGATGAGCACTTGTATTGCACGGCAGGCTAACTAGCAAAGTTATAAAAAAGAATAGCACACAGAAACAATATTATGAGTCTATTATAGTCTTATTTATTTCAAACGTTTAAGGTAAATGTTCCAAAACTTCTAAAAATAAGCTTTCCCTACCTTCTTATATAAAATAGCGAACTTAATCCAGGTAAATGTCTCAGATTTTCTTTGCAACCCGAATCTTGTTCGAAATCAGAGGTTCGCTAGTTGGAACAATCATATCACGTGATCAACCCATCCCAGAGAGTGACGTCACCCAACCCGTCAAAAGCAACCTACCTGGGAAGAAGGCAGTTCCCAGCGGTTTTCGGACCCGGAGACCTTCCGTGTATGTATCCTAGCCACTATGGCAAGAAAATAATTTTAACAAGCTCTTTCTTCCCTGGACTGCGCGCTTTTCACGAGGGGTTACTTGACCTCTTGATCTCATTATTTCAAAAATAGCCAGACCTATGTAGGTACAACATGTCTATGGACATGTAGAACTTATTGGGCTATATTCTAGATATATTTACATGAGTGAAAGAGGTGAATAACTAATCAAATTAAAAACTGAGCTTGATCAATGGGCTGCTGACTGATGAAAGTCCAGACACTTGGTCACTAAGGCCATCTAGTTAGATTATGAAGAATTCATACAAAGAATTTGTAACACAAATCTGCTGTGTTGTTACGTTTAAGGAAGTTATTGATGCCAACCAAGTTAGGAGTGTATATACAGAGGCCCATATTACCTCTCGGAGCTTTGCTCTGTCATTAGCTTAGCCACAATTTAGAGTTTAACATGAGTTTAAACCTGCTGAGTTCCAAAAAGTCACATGATCTCCTTAATAAGATTGATGTGTCCACGGAACTTGGGTTGTAATGTTCACCTGTGGTTTAGTCAAAACGCAGTTGCGCAGTCATGTAGCGCAGTCTTGTAGAGATGACCAAACTGCCACTAGAGGCCACCATTTCTGTGGATTAACTTAAACCTGCCACACACATGGTTTAACTCTGGTTTCGAGCTACACTACAATTTCTGACTTTATGGTCCAAAAAGTAACCCGCATGTAAATGAGCAAAATCACATCTCCCTCCCCCTCTGCCCTCGGTACTCCTGGGGTGGTGTCTTACATTCTGTGTCACACTGTTTGTGCACTGTGCAAGATGCGTGCTCTCATTGGCTTGCATCTCCTTGCAATTCGAGTAAGATAGCAAAACCGTGGTCTGAAAAGTTGTTTATTGACCTAATATTTGCCTTAACCCCAAAAATTAAACATACAGGGGACCTCATGCCAAATTGTAATGTCAAACTGTGTTACGGGCCAGACCAGGAATCAAGTGCAGTGTACAATCCAACAGGTAGTTCACTGATACCTTATACGGTAGTAAGGGGGACGGCACCTCTGAGGAAGAGGCTCAAGCGGGGACGGAACTCTGGACAATGATAGCGCAGGTCAGTTCAGATGTCATAGACGAAGCTTGAGCTGTCAATCACCGGCCAGTAGCTTCTGGAATTATAGCCAGTTGGTGTGCAGACTTCACCAGCATCAAATCTCCCACAGGAGGATGGTAATTCTGGTAGTAGTAATTGTAGCCCCCGGACGAAGTCAGGCGGCTACATCTATGGCTGCATCTATGGCTACGTATTTCTCCGAGTGCTGCTGTGCTGCTGTAATGAGGCGCAGCCACGCCTGGTATAAATTGGGGGTTAGTATTCGTGGAAGCAGCCACTTGAAATACTAATGGGCTACCAGTGAATGAATGAATGGGTGTGTCAGATGAGGGAGACATGGTAAATGTGCAGGTGAGAGGTACTTCAAGATCGGGGTTAGGAACGCTGGTTTAGATTATTTCCTAATGGAAGAAAGGTCTTAAAGGTCTTACAGCTGAATCCATGAGTCACAACTGCACACATTGTCACATTGTAACAAAGCACTCAGATTATATGCCTTACCGTATGAATAGCGTGGGGGTTTTTTTCTGCATATTAGTTTCGGCTCCATGGCTCTGACAAGAAATTTCATTGTTCTGGTGGAGCGGGGATGGTAATATTCTCAAACCTTTTCCAATGAACAAAAATCTGTCAGCACAGACTGAAATAACATCCATGAAAATGAACAACAATTTTCAATTAAACTTCAACCAAGCCTTGATTTGATTATATGGTTGCATTGTGTTGTGAGAGGACTACTTAGCACTCATGCAAGCATTGGCTCAGGCTCAATATCTAGCTTCTCATGCAAATATTTTCATTTAATAAATCAATAGATTTACCTCATTCCGAAGTGGGGGAAATGTAGAAATTCAGTCTTGGGTGCATTGCTGCATTGATCAAAACTCACCAAGAGAAAAAATGGCAGTAAAAGTCATCTCCTGTGCTTTGCAGTGGGTGTCATTGGTAATCTCACAGATACTTGATGACTTGACTGAAAGAAATTTGACAGAACCTGGTCAGCAATGAAAAAAATCTGGCCCTGCTGCTGAGGGGAAAATACACCTCTGGTTTTTGTATATAATATAGGGAACATATGAGGCTACAATTTTGTGCGGGTTTTGTGTCAAGGTCGCAAGGTCAACAAGGTCAAGGTCAAATTAAAGGACAAAAGGTCATTATATTTTATTTTTACCCCACATCAAATCTATTTGGATTCCTTGGTGAATTTCCAGTCTAGAGACACCAATTTTATTGTGATAGCCAGACTTGTTGCGGAGATATTGTTGGTCAAACTTCGGCCGGTGACCCTGTTTTGGGCGATTTTTGCCAAATTGGGTGGGCCATAACTCAGGAACCACTGTTTTGATTGAGCTAATACTTGGAATTTCAGCTTTGCCAGCAAAAATCACCCTAGAAACCAAATATGGGCAAAATCTGAGGGGGTGGGGTGACAATTTAGATTTTTTTTGGGTGATTTGATATGGAATGACCCTGTTGTGGACTGCACAGCAGCTGAGTGATTTGAATCCAACGGCACCACAACTGGTCATACCAAGCAGCCCTGGCCTTTGGACTCCATAACCAACAACGTAGCAATTCAGGACACCCCCCACCCCGCAAGTATTCAGTTCCTGACTGGAGTGAAAAGGTGGTGGATTTGCATTTAATGGAATGGCAACCTTGACCGAATCTCCCACAAAGATGTATTCTAAGGTGTAGATTCCACTAAAACTCATTATTATTCTTTCATACATATTTTATTTTTTAAATTCGGGTCATTCCATGTCAGATCAACAAATGGGTCTCACCACCACCTTCTCAATTTTGCTAATTTTTGTATGCAGCTATATAAATATATATCAGTGACAAATCTGAAATTTCAGCTCATTTGGACCAAAAATGAATTTTTGGTGAATTATTTTCTAAGGATACTGTCCATTAGTTCTTTTGTTAATTGACATTTTTCTTGTATTTTACATGGCATAATTTTTTATTATTACACCTATCGCTTTGAAACTGTGCATCTAAGCTAATGTTATACTGCTTAATCAGAAAATGCACTCCATTTTACTTTATCTTTCTCGGTTGTGGAGCTATGAGGACACCAAAAGTGCCTTTTGTTCAGTCAGTTCCATGTTTAGGTCCCCAAAGCACCCCCAATATAAACCCTTGCATCGGCTCTCTGGAATTTTTTCCATTCAACTGTGTCTGCTGAATATTAATCCGGCTGAATTCACCATGAATTCATCACCAACTGCAGTCAGTACCTTGCCAAATGCAAAAAAAAAAAAAACACTAAAATGCCCCATGTTCAAACCCCTGTATCTCCGGGGGCGCACCTTGGATTTTCTTCTATTTCTTTAACTGATTCCTCTATCATACTAGAAAGACCACTCCAAAAATTGTTGATGTGTTTTGACCGATATAAATTTTGCATGTGTCTGGACAGGGGTGGGGAAATCTTGCCATGGTTATGTATATAAAGGTTTTAGAGCAATATATGCTCCCCTCCAGATGACATCTATTCCAGGGAAGGTATTTCAGCAGGACAATGCAAAACCACATACTGCAGCTATTACAACAGCATGGCTTTTTAATAGAAGAGTTCGTGTGCTGAACTGGCCTGCCTGCAGTCCTGATCTTTCACCGATTGAGAAAATTTAATTAAACAAAAAGCCCTTCAAAGGAGACCCAAAACTCTCCAGTAGCTGGAAGCCTGTATTAAACAAGAGTGGAATCAAATTCTAAAGGCTAAACTCAAGAAACTTATCTCCTCAAT
The DNA here is from genome assembly GCA_029721435.1 of Gymnothorax reevesii. Lineage (NCBI taxonomy): Eukaryota > Metazoa > Chordata > Actinopteri > Anguilliformes > Muraenidae > Gymnothorax > Gymnothorax reevesii. The sequence goes on along the minus strand of CM056583.1, from coordinate 54,953,155 downwards.
GCCTAGATGCCTCCACTCAGAAGAGGGGATGCTACACCATGGGAAACAGGCCCCTGTCCCAACTTTTCTGAGACCTATAGCAGCCATTAAATTTAAAATGAGCTAATTTTTTGGATAAAATTGTAGTTTTTCAGTTTCAACATTTGCTATTTCATCTCTGTTCGATTGTGAAAAAAATACTGGCTGGTGTGATTTTAAAGTCATTGCGTTTTAATTTTATTCATAATTTTCACTTTGTCCCAACTATTTCGGAATTGGGGTTGCATGTCGTTCAAGTGACATCAACAATTTTTGTTTTGTTAAGTCTACTATAATACAGGAATTAGTACAATTTTGTATGTGATTGCCAAATGATTGAAAACACTTAAAATGTTGCATAGTTAATTAAATGTGTAAGAAGCTTAAAGTGCCACGCGATTCTCAAGATTACCCCACCCCTGTTCAGACACCTGCTAAATTTATATTGGTCAAAACACAAACAATTTTTGGCGTGATCTTTCTACTATAATAGAGGAATCGGTAAATAAAAAATAGAAGAAAATTCAAGATGTGGGTTTGAACAGGTGACATTTTAGCATTCCCCCCCCCCCCAAATTTGGCTAGGTACTGACTGCAGTTGGTGATAAATTCATGGTGAATTCAGCCTGATTTATACTCAGCAGACACAAATGAATGGAAAAAATGCCAGACAGCCTATGCTAGCGTTTATATTGGGGGTGCTTTGGGGACCTAAACATGGAACTTCCTGAGCAAAAGGCACTTTTGGTGTCCTCATAGCTCCACTATCAAGACAGATAAAGTAAAATGGACTGCATTTTCTGATTAAGCAGTATAAAATCAGCTTAGATGCAAGGTTCCAAAGCTATAGGTCTGATGATAAAAAATTTATGCCATGTTAAATACAAGAAGAATGTCAATAGACAAAAAAAAAAAACTGATGGACAGTACCCATCTCACAATAATTCACTGACTTTGTAGCATTTATTTTCGCTATCCTTAGGATTGTCACACAGCTGTCCAACTTGCCTTACAGCGCCCTTTAGCCATGACAACATTCAGAGTATAGAACAGAATTTTGCATCCTCACAAACTAATTTACGCAAATCTGTGCTGCTTAAGGAGCAACAAAAGCACTGAAATTATAAAGACACATTGATATTTTATGTTGTCATTTATGCGCAGAAGAAGACGCCTCATTATTTTGTGTTGCAATGCATAACAATGTTATCAAAATAGGCGTGCAATGCACAGAATACCCCTCAGCCCGATGTCAAAGTTTTTGGAGACGCCCGCTCGCCCGCCCAACCGCACGAAGGATAGCAATACCCCATCAGCCTTGAGGGCTGAGGGGTAATAAAAAGTAAATTAAACTGTCTTCGGCTTTTCCAATTAGTCTGAGCAACTGTGGCTAATTGGGAGATGAGAGGCTTAGTTTTAGGAATTAAAAGGTGAGGTTTCTGAAGATCAAATTCAAAATCAAAAGATTCCCCAAGTAAAAATTTCTGCCTCCTGATATTGAAGCCAATTTGGCTGGTTTAAAAATACATCGCACTGGATCGTTTTAGACACTTCAAAAATTCAACTTTCCGCTGAAATATATTTTGCCGAAGTGCGGTCTCCTCCTTTAAACTGAAAGCAGTACAAAATATTTCATATTTTCCCATTTTAATTGTAATCCCTTTTTTTTTTTTTGCAAACACCTTCATTTAGAATTTGATTCCTGCAACTCAATTTCAAAAAAATTGAGAAAACGGCATTATGCAGTGCTGTAAAATAGAATCTGCCCCCTTCCTGATTTTTGCATATTTGTCATATTTAAGAAATTCAGATCATCAAACTATATTTAATATTCGCCAGAGGTAACCTGAGTGAACAAAAATTGCTGTTTTTAAACTATGAATTCATTTATCGAGTGAAAAAAGCTATCAAACCCAACCTGACCTGAAGTGAAAAAGCAAATGCCTCCTCATTTACTAAATCAACCAAATAAACAAATTTAATTCATAATAGCGTTCAATTTCACAAAACCGCAGAAGGAAATTAATGGGGGTTCTCAAAACTAACAAAGGCCTCCTGAAAATCTAATTACGAGAGCGATTTTTAAACAGATGATAGTTTCAAAATCGCCCCAATTGCATGCTTCTTGGTCAGTACCCTGCTGCAGTGAACAGAAGCTGGCAGCAGCAGCGAGGTTCTATTTTGCAAACCTGGAGTGGCTGTCTGGCTCAACTCAAGCACAGTCACAATGATCTTGCAATTCACAGACCATTGAGTTCAATATAAACTCTGCTCTGAATGTTTGTTTGGAATGCGAATGCACACTGAACTATTCATCCCATTTCCATTTTGCAGAAAATTTTCACGCCATGTGGCTGCCCTGAATCCTCAAAAGTGAAACGACTGATGTTCTCAGGACCCCAAAAAATTACTTTGAGGTCTGACAAAAGGAAAGATGATGTATCACAGTAGTGGATATATGCCTTTCCCGACTTTTCTGAAATATCAGCAAGCATAGCATGTGCCCTGACTATTTTATTGCTTTTTAGGAAATAAACAGAGACAGAAAAACAGTCAACATCTTGTCTTTCAGTAGTGTTGTACTTAGATGCATCTAAACGTCATCATTCAAAGCAAAGCCTAGAGCTGGGATCCTCAAATCTAGACCTCGAATCCAAATTCAGCCCAGGTTTTCTTTTATCCCAGGTAAGGATATGAACACATTGTGTCTCTGATTGGCCAGATTGACTTCACACCTGATTCTCAAGTAAAGGGAGGGTAAAAAACCAGCAGTTCTCGGACCTCGAAGACCGTGATTTGGGGACCCGGGTGGATTCATTTTGTATGCAACAGTATTCAGTACTTTTGAAACTTTTATACAGTGTATAGGATTGAAAGGTTTTTGCTTAGATTGGCTATATTTTTGTAAAAGGGATGGGGGAAAAAAAAAAAAAACTTCAGTGGGTAATGGACAAGACAGGGTAGTGTAAAGGGTAGAAGCGATGATTATCTCATCCTCCTACAAGAGCACTACGCAGGATAAGAAAATGTCAGTTCCATTTCATCAGTCAGTTCAGGACATGAGCTGCATATCAATTTGAGGATTTCACAATCCTGTGGCCGAGATTTAGGAAATTTTGAACGAATTCACTGGATTTATTTTTTCTTCTTTTGACTGAACAGAAACCTAACAGATCCCAACCTTATTTCCCAAGGATGTCCAGCACTGGTTATGCACAGAATAGGCACTTCTGATGCTCGCTGTCTGAAAATGATTACACTGACACTCTTTGACTCTGACTTACTCAGTCAGCGTCATTTTAACATGAGATCATTTCCAGAATTTCTGGATCAACAAAATAGTAAAACCTAACAAGGGATGGCATTGACCTTGCCACCATACTCAAAACAGCATGTGATACAAGTAAAACATGGAACTGCGCAGCCTCAGTGGAAGGTGAGGCGAGAAGAGTGACAAGGATCCGTAAAATTACTAAAGTCTTGACCAGGCCTAATTTATCTAGAAACTGAAACCCAATAAAAACAAGGGTAATGTTAGCTGTCTCTTTAAGAACTGCGTGAGAGTGACTGCACTGGTACACACCAGATCCAAGATGGTCGTTAGTTGGTGCGGTGCGTCCATATAGATAACTAACAACTTAAATAAAATCAATGACAACAGCAAACTGACCAACAAACCAGTCTATTTAAATAGAAATCAGAGAACTTGCGGTATCAGGCGGGGACCATCGCGATGACGCTGTTTCAGGTGACACGAGCAATGCAATTACTTTTTTAACAATAGCTAGCGAGCTAGTTCTAGCTTACGCTAGTTTGCTAGAATTAGCTAGCTTGATATATTAGGAGCCACCAACAAGAATTAGCTTGGTAGCTAGCTATTACTGCAAAGAATTTGAGACAGATACCGTCTTATCTCTCCCAGTTGACATTGACAAAGATAAAATATTAAAAGTCTTGACACTGTTTTGTTTTTCAAAAAATAAAATATGAATTCGAAAGATAGATGTTGATTTCGAATTTACAAACGTTAGCTAGGGATGGAGCTATCCAATCTAACAGTGGTTATACTCTCGCTCGCTAGCATTGCAGTGTCAAAAATAATGCAAAGAATTTGCTATGGTCGCTTAGCAAGTTAGTTTATCCGGTGTTTTGGCTATGATGCATTTGACAGCACTGCGGGTTCGACTGCTAGTGGACGAGTTGGGTTGCTCTTATTATTCTAAAGTAGCATTATTTTTACACCTTGCTTGGTGGCTAACTTATCTGCGTGTTAAGTTATGACGTTAGTCGAGTCCGAAGTTCGACAAATCAGATAGCCAACTAGCCATTGAACTAGCACTTTAAGTCCATGGCAAGATCACGGTAGAATTTACTTCGGGCACTGCATTTGCCTGTTGCTTGCGTTCAATCGGATAACTCTGAACTTAGCGAGCTATCGGACGCTTATTCTCTCATTTTAACTGGCAAGTTGGTTAACTTGTCGTTTACCAGAGTACTACATGTAGCTAGAGCTGTTCTTGATAATCCAAGAAGAGTCGCGTAGCGTCAGCCTCAGAGATGCCTAATTTGATGGATTGGCGATGCCACAGTTGACTAACGTTAGTGGCACAGTCGAGAGTCATTTTTGCGTACATAGATCCACACTGCTTCGGACGGACACTGAACTTCACGGAGACGGGCACTTTTTATTGACTTGGCTAAATAATCTTGCGAGCTCAAATTTAGGATGACTCTTGAACTTGCTTCCTAGATTTCACTCCTCCCGCCGACGTACTTAATGTATTAGTCACGTTATTTTCTGCTACCTCATTGTTCAATCTACTGTGTCACTCGTAGTTGACCATGAAGAGGGGACACCTTGGTTTTCGCCGGACCCTATGGGTCAGCATAGTCAGGGAAAATGTGCGAATCGTAGGCAGCAAGAATTTTGTTGTGATTTTTTGCTGTCTTCATTCTGACGACGGCGACCTTACAGAGGGCAGAGTTTATGAATTGTTGCTTACATAGTCTCTGATGGAAGATCGACTCTCCGTATCTTTACATGTGCACAAATTTTCCAGTATCGTTCCGAATATAACTGTATTTCAGATTTCATATGAGGCATGTAAACAGCGTTTCTGCTCGCTGGATTTTCCAAATTAAGCCCTATTCGAAATGTAGTATTTTCCGATTAAGACCTGGGATATGCCGGTATTAATCAGGTTTTGGGAGCATTCTTTTGATGTGTAATGAGGATTAAGATGGCTATCCCCTGTGTTTTTATCGTTTGGTCACATTATCTTTATTTGAAGTGTTGTTCAAATTCACAAAAGAAAAACAAAAAATCGTCATCATAATATCTTTTCAGTATGGATAATAATTTTATTTTACGTTTGTTTTTTTAACAAAAGTTTGCTTTCACTTTAATGAAAAGAATAAAAGCCCTGTTCATCTGTGCTAAATTTGTGCATGTGTTCTAACCCCCCAATTTGAAAAAAATATATGGAAAATTCACATGCACATAAAATAAAAAAGGAGTGATTTGAAATGTCCATTCTTTCTGTGTTGTATTGGAAACACTCTCATTTGGGGCTATAACTTTTGAATTTATTTGAATATTGAAAATTTTATATTCTGTTTGAAGTCACCTGAGGAAACTAGGTTTGACACCCACCATCTGAGATATTGCTGAAACTGTAAGAAATCCAAAACAACAGGCAAACACCCCTCATTGGGCCTGTGAACCCCAAAATTGAATATTTAACTGGACTTTACACAGTACAGTTGCACTGACAATAAATATGGAGCTGAACTTGTTCAGTTAATTTCTGTACACTTGATAGATTGTGCTGTTTGAAAATTTTGATGGATATTTTTTTTGTCAGAAATATTTCTCCAAATTTATTACGTATAACCATTATCACTGCAACTATAGTCTCATTAGGTACATCTAGGGGACTAATACCACATTCATATCTACACACCCGATCGCAATCAGCACTCCCACATAAACCCATTCATATCAACCTTAAAACACCGCAGAAAAGTAATAAAATATCCGCATCAAATCGGCGAGACCCATTCATATCAAAATCTCGCCACCCTATTAGTCGTCGTGGTATTGTTTTCCTAAACCGAAGCCTTGGCATGGCCCGGAAATTCCCTTTGCGTTATCGCGCACGATGCATTATGGGCATTGGTATAAAACAGATATATATATATATATATATATATATATATATATATAAAAAACCGATACGTTCATTAATCAAACTGAGGGCGAGTGACGCTGATCAGCAGTACACACCCTTCCTTGACACCTGCGCCTTCGTTTGGCGCATGAGCTGAAAACTGTTCAAGGAACGCTGACCATTTCCGCTCTGCTGTAAATCTCTGTAAATTTAATATGGTGCTGAGCAGGAGTGCAATTCATATCACACTTAATCCAGTGCTTCTCCGGTGCTGCCCCGGAGCTAAACCACCTCCAGGGGTGGTTTAAATTACTCCGGGGTAAACTACTCTGCTGTAAATCAATTAATATCAAACTTTAGCCCGGTGCTGCTCTGGAGCTGCCGCTGTGCTGATAAGGAGTGAACTGTCAATCTGAAAGGGGCTTAAGCGATGCTGCTGGTGCATCAAATCAGTCATGCTTTGAAGGGTGAGGTTGCTTATTGTCTTCTTAACTTCTGATGGCACACCACTGATATTTACACACAATGTTTTTGCAAGTCAGTAATAATGTGGATGTAATGTCAAAGCTGGTAGATTTAAATAAAGGAACCACTAAGACTAAGTCTTTTATGTTTAGAAAATTGTATCCATTTACTGTGCAGACTAATGCAGTCTCTAAAACCAAAAAAAGGCTTCACTTATGCCACAAAACAAAATTATGATATTCAAAATCTCAGGTGATATGAGGACCTTGATCATGGCATTGATATCACATTGATATAAATTCCTCAGCCCTTGTGTCAGTGCACATATCGCTGATTTGCACATTGGCAAGGGCACCATTAATGCTGAAAGATCTCCAAGAACTTTGGAGCAAAATATGCTGCCGTCTAGAAGTTGTCTGGCCCAAGAGCATCCTTGCTTTTTCCAGCAAGACAACACCAAACCAAATTTTGCATGGATTACAAGTGCATGACTGTGTGAGCAATTGGTGAGGGTGCTAAATGGGTCTTACTGCAGTCCTGATCTGTCTCATCGTGAGAATGCATGGTGCATTATGAAGTGAAATATATGGCAACAAAGGCCCCATACTATGTGATTAAAAGACCTGATGTTAGACTGATGTTAGACTTTGGTAGACAGCGAACTCGTTTGGACTCCGTTTCTGTCAGCACATTTTTTGAACAAGAGATTATATTGAAGTGTCAGAACATCAGATAATGTCTTATACCTTTTTCAGTCTAGCAAATGATGAATGGACTTTTCAGATCAACTTTTATTTATCTTATTTGCATTTTCAGTGATGTGCAAACTTTTTCAGAATTGGGGTTGTATTTCCATTTAAGGACCTGCACGACTTGTCATCCTGTCTTCCCTCAGTTTAAGCGCTGAGAAACGCCTCTGATCTCTGCTCAGAATGGACAGCTTCTTTAAGGCTGCAGTATGTGACCTGGATAAGCTGCTTGATGATTTTGAACTGAATACAGGTAACACTGCATTTGTACGAGCACTGTTGTTGAAGTTTAGGATATTGCTGATTTTTATTTGCATAATTTCTTGAAAAAAAAAAAATCAATGTGCATAAGGTCAAATTACACTCACTTGTAGAGATGGGTAATTTTGCAGACTGCTTGAAGTTATGCTGCCTCTGTGTTGAGCAGCTACATCGACTATGATATCAGCATTTTTCTTGACTTTGCTTTCTTGTTTTAAATTCCATAGCCAGTTTGAGTTCCAGTCACTGATTTGTGTTACCATGTCTCTGCCCTTTCCCTTCTGCCCAGAAGAGCTTGATTGCAAATCAGCACAGTGTTCAGCTCCTCCTTCCTTCCACCCTGCCACCTCCCCCCAGTGCTTTGCCCCAGAACTTTCCACAACCCCTGAAGTTCTTCCCGACATCAGCAACCTACCTCATAGTTCCTCTCTTCAGTACCCTGGACCTCCTCCGAGCTACAACCTTTTCCAGAAAGACAATGATGTTAAAGCAAAGCCTTTAACTGGTGTGGACTTGCTGTCCTCTGTGGACAGTAGAGCAACAAAAAACGCACCACCACCATGTCCTGACAGGGCTCTGAAACCTGTGTGTGACTTGGTGAGTGACACGGCTTCTGCTGTTCTTCTGCGAGCCAACAGCCACGATGCCTTCAAGGAACTGGATATTATTGAGAAGCAACTGGAAGAAGACCTGCTGGTGGACTTTGACTCTCCTGTAGTATGCCCGCCTAGCACCTCTTCACAGGCTCCGCATACTAGAACTCTTGGGGGTGACTTCCTTTCTGGTGGGGTGTATTTGGATCAAGAGTCCAGTAACCATTTAACAACTGAAGTGCATACAGCCTCCCTGAGCCTGCTGGATATCATTTTACCAGCAGCTGCAGAGAGGACTTGTGAAGCTCAAGGCATCACTTTGCCAAGCCCTAGCAACTCTGAGAAATTAGATTGTATGGGTACAGAGGCACATGAAAATGACCAGAGTCCTGCTTGTGTAGAACACTCTGAGGAGGATGCTGAGGTTTTGTGTGTTGATGCTGGGGAGACGGATGTTAATCAGGTCACAGATCAGGGTGATGGTAGCAAGGAGGAGGCAGACTCTGTAAGCTGCATTCCTGACAATACCGAAAAAGGAGGGGCCAAAAACTTGAATGTGGAACCAGAGCAGGAGACAGAGATTGAAGGTCATTTGGTCTGCTCAAATAAGCAGGCTGCTGCGTGCTCACCTCCAGGGGGCATGGACTGCAGTGCCCCTTGTTCCACAGAGGAGAGGGACTCCTCCCTCTCCTGTATTCCCATGGCTGTGTCCATGTGTGGATCTCTAGTATCTTCTCTGGACTCTGCGGAGAAGATTGAGCCTAAGGAAGAAGAAGAGACGCAGGATACATCCTCTGCCTCCCAGTTGACTGAAGCCTCCACTTTCAAAGAAGATCAGCAGGACGCGTCTCCACAAGGTAAAACGGACAGCTGCACAGATCGTGCCAGCCCCCATTCCATGCCTGAGAATGGCACCGATCATTTGGAACACCCAGACGTGATGCTGCAGTCCTGTAATCTTGCCAGTCCACGCCGCTCTGACACATTTGAAGCTGGCTCATCGCCAGAAGAGGATTCTGGAAGTCTTGCGGAGGCTGTCCAATCTCCTTTCACATGCTTGAGCCCAGGAACTCCCCCAGAAATCGAGTTTGTGGATGACTTCCTCCCCGAAAGCGAGCAAGGTGGAATGCTTGTGACTGATGAGGACTTGGATGCATTTTTAATGGAGCAAAGTACAAAGGAACCTGTAGGGATGGCCTCAGAGAAGTTGGCAGATGAGGGGTTTTCAGAAATGAATGGAGATATGGAGGAACACCACTCAGCTTTCCAAGATGGCTTAGAACAGGAAGAGTTTATGAATTCTCTCAGGATGAAAGGCAGTGGGTTTGCCCCTACACAGTGTGATGGAATTCCACCATCACTTGAGGATTGTGATGGCTCTGACCTTTCCTCTACGTCTCAGGATAGCAACCCCTGTGAGGCAGATGTTGGTTCCAAAGACTTTCCAGAGGAGTCTTCTGATGCAGTTATGGTCCAGTCTCTCCTCCGTGTAAACCAGCCGCCTTATTTTGGAGGTGCTAGACCCAAGCTGTATGGCCAACCTTCTGGGACTTCACCAGCTGTTGAGAGTGAGGGTCATGGAAGGAGTGAGATGACTGATTTGCCTTCTGCTGGGGACACAGAGGTGAACAGCATCCATGCTCCCTCCGCACTTGCTATAGGAGAGGCCCCCCACCGATCTGTGGCTGATGCTTGCAACCCTTATCAAGATGGCAATGAGAATAGCGTAGGGTCTGACAAGATGTCCGAGCCCCCGCCTTACCCAGGAGAGACTGAGTCTGAAGAAGCTGGCTGCCTTGAAAATCAAATGGAGAAGGAGACAGATGATCTGGGTTCCAAGCAGCCCCCCTGGGTTCCTGACTCCGAAGCTCCGAACTGCATGAACTGCGATCAGAAGTTCACCTTCACCAAGAGACGGCACCACTGCCGAGCATGTGGCAAAGTAAGTCTGAATATCACTTCTCTCTCTACTTTGCTAATGCAGCTGAGAAGTACATAATTTTTCAGTAAAATCTATTATTGTTGGAAAATAATGAATGTCTTTTTGCTAAGGTTAATTGATGGAGACTTAAGTTGTGTGGTAAACTGTCCTTCCCTTGAGCAATGTTATTTCATAAACAAAGATTATAGCCTTTCAAGAGCAGGATTTTGGTGAGACTTCAAGTTTCTTTGGTTTAAAGCTACTGTAACTGATTTGGTCGTTTCCTAGCTTCTTGTCCAAAGCCTTTGTAAGCAGTCCCCGCCCCCACCCCCTAGCCAGGCACAGGAACACACATCGGTTCCCGACAGAGGCGAATAGCAGCTCAATTACAGTATAAGTACAATGTAAACAGACACTCTCAGTGATTGTTGTGTGAAAGCCACACTGAAAACATGGACTAACGACACATTACATCCATGCAAAAACTTTGGTACAAATGTGAGCGTATTAGCTAAAAATAGCTAGTGTCCTATAGTCACGCATGCTATCATTACACAGCTTAGCAAGCTGTAGTCGGCCACAGATGATGACAGTTCATTTATAAACTGACAGCAGGATTAAAAACCATCAACAGGACTATCCAAGGCTGATAAAACTGCATAACTACAACAGAGTAAAGCAAAGCTTACCTGTCCAGTGGCAGCAAGGCTAGCTGTGCATCGCTTTTTAAACCCTTTGATTCCTTCACTTTTCCCCATTGAAAGCGACACTGATATAAATACAGCTCTTGGCCATCTCGCGCATTTCCCCCTTAATTCTATTTGTTCCTCTACCGTTCTTTGGTGCTTTGGCTATTTAATTGTGTACGCTGTCTCCCGTAGCACTAGGATCAGAAGCTTCATCTGTTCTGCTATTGCATTACTGCTATTTTTCCGGTAGATGGAGCACTGACAATGCAAATTCAGCTCTGCGCGTTCACAATAAGAGAGAAACGCATTTTTATGGCATTCTCTCACCTGATTGGATAGAAGCAGTCAGTGACTCCAGAATTTTATATGCTGCTTTATTGCAGTGGCTGAGAGACCTGTGTTATCGACCAGATACTCTAAATAAATGATCTCTAGGAATTTGAAGCTATTTAAGGTAGGGATTTTAAAGAAAATAAGTACCCATGAAATTGGTCCGTTAAGGCAATTTCCTGATAGGTTGAAGGTATTCACTTATATAACCGAGAAAAAAGTTTAATGCGACTTGATATTCGCTTTCCGAATGTTGCTCCTTTTCCACCGTAACCATCCCGCCGAAAGTCTCATTTTCTGTGACGTCTCATAAGGGTTGTGTACCCTGAAAGTACCCAGATGTTCCATAGTTATAATACAGAGAACACTCTGAAAACTGTTTTCAATTTTGTTTTTAAAGCCTGAAGAGTCAGAGCTCTTAGTAGATATCTTCCAGTAGTTCATAGTTTTAAATTCCATGTTTAAATCTTTATTTTTTTAAGCGACTGTCACAAAATGGTGATTTCTTTAATCGATGCATATTACTTTTGCTGCTTATTTTGCTTCATTCCGTGCCTGCAAAAAGTCCGGTCGCTGCGCTTACTATAAGCTATACATGTTCACGTTGTCTAGTACAGAAAGATAATTGTGTTTTTACTGGAGTCATGCTACCATTCCGAGGAAGGTTGGATAAGCCAAAGCTGGGCTACGAAAAAGATAGTATTTTATGAACACGATCAAGTGGACTCTCATAACAGTGATTGACTGACATGGAGTGATGAGGTCGATGCCATTTAGAACACAATCGTACCCCTCAAATATCTCCACCCAATACCTCAAAAGCAGCCTGAATCTCCCGCCTCTACCTAATTGTATCTTCATGATTATTTAATTCTAATTCCGAAGTCCTGAGTCATAATAGGTTTTCATATTGTAGGCCTATGTGAAATCCACCGTGATGCATGTGAGACTGATAAACCTCCGTGCACATAGACTTCAATTATTACATCACCTACGTGCTGATTAATGAAAACTGGCCACACCTGATAATGAGTTCTGACCCGACGCTGAAGCCCTCTGCCACAGTTTCAACAAAAACCCTGGAGAGAACCCTGCCTTCCCCATATTTACACGATTTCCATCAGATCGTTTATATATCCATGTTAATCTTCAATGTACTTGGCCTGTATAGAAACATATGAGTAAAAATAAAAAAAAAGGCCGATTAATGTTTCTCCATTATAATTTATCCATCTCAAGTAAAGTACGACTCAACTTTAACCTTTAACAAAATATAAAGCTTAGAGAGAGACATAGTATTTCTATTGACATGTAACATAGCAGAGCTTGCAAAACCCGTCGCGACGTCACCCGAAACGGGCCCCTCTCCTAACATCATGGAAGTATTCACGCTCGATAAAGTACTGTCGTTTGGCGCGTTTCCATTTTCTCGTATCGAGAATGTGATGGAATGACATCACATTGCATTATTTGCGTTCTAAGCTTCCCATTGATGTTGAAATTGCCATATTTCAGTTTTTCCTTTGAATCCCTACTTAAACACTTTTTCTAAAAACAAAAAAATCACTTACAGCAGTTTCAACTGTTGATGGTGGTGATGTATTGATTTTGTTACTGACCTTGAAAAATGGATAGTCAGTGGGTCTATTTATGTTCTAAATAAATAAACTAAGTAATTGGTTAAGATGATGTTCTTGTGTTTTCCAGGCTTTTTGTAAATGACAAATTTGTTAGACAGCCTGAGCATCACAAAGCAAAGTCTTGGTAATACTGCAGCTATGGCTCAGATGGCGCAGAAAACAGTCTAACCTGGCCAATATTGCAAGACAGACTGAGAACATTGACCATAATATGTGACTTGGGTCTTCCTTGTGGCTTGTTCTGCAGGTGTATTGTGCTGTTTGCTGCAACAAGAAATGCAAACTGAAGTACCTGGAGAAGGAGGCCAGAGTGTGCATCCTCTGCTATGACACCATTCATCGGGGTGAGTGTGATTTTTTTTTTTTTTTTTTTTTTTTTTTTTAGAAAAAGAATTATATTCCCATTACAGAACTGGTTGGAGTCTGAGGCTTTGTTGGCTTCTGATGTTTGAACCTGGTCTTCATTACCTGAACCTTTGCCTCACCCTGTTTTGATAGTCATATGGTTTGCTTGTCACGGATAAGAAATCAGCTTGCAGATAAGAAATCCGGATTGAAACATGTAGTGTTAGCCCTTTGATGACTGCCAAATAAAATTTTTGCATTATTCCTACTTGGAGAAATCACTTGTTGGCAAGAGTACACGCCAATTATCGTCATGCTATTAGCCTCATGCATCCAGAATGCAACACTTTGGCTTTGCTGGTGATGGGGATTGTGGCCATGATCTCCGGCTTTGTTTCTCTGAGAAGAAACACACTGATGTTGCCTCTGCTATCTGTGCCACTTATCTCACCATTGAAAGCGGGGAGGCAAGTTTCACTTATGGTAACATTAGGGAAAAATAAAACACTGAAGCAGATCAGCCAGAAGCCTCCTGACAGGATAGTGAGTGACAGATTGGGAATAACAATAAAGTGCAGTATTACACGTATCTGAAAAGAAACCTTGGAGTGAATTGTACTTCGATATTAGACGTTTTATAACATTTTAAAAGTGTTTTAGCCTGCATTTTCCCTTTTACTTCCAACCAGTACTTGTACTGAGACTTCTTGAGTGCTAGGCTCTGTCTGCTGGTTGTATTCCTCGGTGTTTTGGAAGAAGATTACATGTTTTATAAGTTTTTTATGTGTACTGGAAGTTTTCTATGAGCTGGTTATCGTTGCCAATCCAATACTTTTCCATCTGCTACTAGCTACCTGTACAATTCACTGTTAGCTGCTCCTACCGACAAAAACACTGCTACTAGAGTGGCATGCTAATGTTTTTGTTTTGTAAGGCTGTCTGGCACTTGATAGAAAATGTAATTTTGTTATTATTGGGGATGATTCAGTAAAGTAACAGCCTTTGGTAAAAAATGGCTGTTATATCGGAAGTTCACAAATACGTTAACACTGTTATGAACTGTGCTCCAGTTGTGACGATAGCCCAAGGACAGGTTGGGTAGTCATTCACCGACGAAGACTGGAAATATACTTGCTGTTCGACCATGCCTTAGCATAGTCAACCAGAGTGTGCGTATTTGTTCACATAATTGCCTGTACACTACGCATGTTACCACAGGATTCCAATAAGGGACACACTAGTGGATTCAATCAGAGCGTTTTGCATGAAGTAAACAAACATGGCGACACTTGACGAGTTTAGTTCATGCATAATGCTACTACTCTACCCCTGCCATTTAGATGCATATTGCGCCTTGTGTACAAGTTGCGTTAACTTTTGAGGACGTGCACAAGTTACGTGCCAAATGAACGCTGGATACGCGTGGCAGCCATCCTGTGTATGTGTATACGCATTTAAAATCAATTATATTTTCAGCCTAAAAGTCATGATTTTGTCAGTGATTCAATTTTACTAATAAAGTTTGAAGGCAGCTGAGAAAGATGTGCTGCTGTATCCAAATGTGCCTCTAGACTACGCTTTTCTCTGTGGATTAAGATGAAAGCATGAGCATCACCTGCCTCATACAACATTCTCGAAAATTTATTTTTGGGCGTCTGATAAAATGTCTCTGTAGTGCTTACATGGGTGTAGCATTCAACATCATTATCTGGGCTTTGGTATTATATCTTTTGTTGCACTTAATGGGTAATGCGATTAATAGGTTTGTTGAGTCAGTAATGAACTTGTAGTGAACTGCCAGGATTTTTTTTGAGGCAATTATTGTGGCTAGAGCTAATGCTGGTTGTGGTCTTTTTGCGCAAGAACCACAACTTCACTGTGAACCACAAATACATAATTTTGAATTCTTGTTTGCAGATGGTTTGCTTTAGTATGTGGCTGAATGACAGTCACATGAGGGGTGATTCGAGGCTTCATTTTTTTGGTAATTAATATAAAAAATAAGTGACCTACCTTATGTGAGGGGCTGCCAGCCCTGTAAATCTTGTTGATCCTGTTGTTCCATTGTGCTATTTTAGTTGTAGCTCAGAATGTCACTAGTCGTGAGTGAATTGGTGATTGCAGGTACTTAATTATTTTGCTGCTGTTTATCAGGTAGAAAGAACAGGAAGCCTTGTGGTTGTCTAGGACCTGCATTAGCCCCCTTATTTATACGAAGTGGCACCTCTCCCTTATCCCCACATCTGATTGGTCATAAAAGGCTGCTTCATGGTTTGACCTGATACATTGTTGCGGTATTTGTTTTTGATCGGCCCCAGAAATGGATTTTGCTTCACCAATTTTTTTTCAGCATATTAAACATATCAGATTTAAGAGCAGCTTGTTTTTGGAAGTTTGGCCCAAATGCCGTGCTAAAAGGGACTCAGTGCCTAGCTGGCACATTTAATTCTTCAGGATCTGGTACAAGGTTAGAAAGAATGCAGGCATTCAGCGCGATCTCTGTTCTGCTTTGGACAGCAGTTACGTTGACGAACAATGTTCTGTTCATAAATAATGTAAACCGAAAGTAAAAGCAATTGAATACCGGTTTTATTTGGGGAGGGATAATGAATTTTATCCCTCCAAGTCATCATTTGATACTGTGTTTCCTGCCTTTAAATTGTCTAGCTCTACATTTGTCTGAGGCATACTGGTAAACTGAAATGAGTAAGCTTTTTAGTCACCTACATCCTAAGAGAAATCATGGCTGTGCACAGACTTGCTGTGCATGAGTAAGCTGTAGCCAGAGATGGACTCATGTGCACATGTACTAGTGTGATTAAGCCTCCACCCTTCTGGTTTTCTGTCCTTGTACACAGCTAACTGTGTACAGGAGACATTGCATAAATAGTTCTACACTGAAGTAACCTCATGTTACCTTTTTTTGGAAAAATTACCGTTATGTGAGCAATCTGACTTGTTGATAATGAGGTCAACACTGGCAGTCAGTTTTACATGGAATGTGGATCCGGTTAAATGTGCAATGATGGCTGCATAATGAACAGAGATAAATGCTGGTGCATGTGTATCACTGCAGAGAAGAGTATGTCGGAACTGAGAGAAAGTGTGGGGTTTGTATTTGCCCCTGTGCAGAGATGAGCAGTGTTTGAAATGAGGGAAAAAAATTAGGAAACAAGTAAGGTTGGCCACAATAATTCTTACTTGTCCCGTTTGGTATTTAAAAAAATTACTAGCTTTAAAAAAAAACAAAAAAAACTTTCATGCATATTAAGTTGAATAATACTAACTAATGCATCAATTTGTCGTACAGGTGATATTTGTAACAATGCAATAAAATATAATACTATAAATTCTCCTGCCGAGCTAAACAACTGTTAATCAAAACCACTCTCCTGCTGCTCAATAGCTTGGTTCATTAGCGCACTGTTTCTTTCATACTTCTGAGCCCCGTCTTCCATCACAATTTCAGGCAAAGACTGGTCCCTATGACCCTGCATTTCCCTCTCTTATCGGACTCGGTATTAGCTCGCCATATCACTAGCAAGAACAGAGCCAAACTATTTGACGTGGCTTGAGACGAGTGAGAAATAAACAGGCTGCATGTACTTAAAAACAACGTAGCCAAAACGGAATCTAAACATTCAAGATTCCCGCTTCCTAAGGCTGCTAGATTACCAATTATAAATGAATACTTATGAAATTCTATATAAGGCTACACAATTTCAGATTACCTGCCTCTCAGTGTTAAAGAAGTTTCACGCTAGAAGACAGCCAACCGCCACACTCACTGCAGTAATTTTGATTGAACTCTGAGTATGCATACAATACGTTGATGCTTATAATGTGCGCTCATAGAATTCACCACAACAAAGATGCTTATTATGACATTTTCGAATCTACATTCCCTTAGCCTGTGTACAGTTACATCCGTCTCGTTCGTGCCACGAGTTTTCCTTGACTAGATCGCCAAAGCCTAGATTGAAGTGCGCGCCGCGGTCTATCTCAACATCGTTGTTTGCCGCGGTACTTTATTTAAAAAAAGACTCACGCTCTCGCCCGTACGAGATGAGTGAAAGTTTCACGCAGTAGGCCTTACGTATGACCTAAATGGTTGTTTCCATTGCCGAGGAAGTAAATAAAATTTTGACAAATGAAAATTAGTAAAACTGCCAGGATATCTGGTTGTTTAACGGATAACCTCGTGAGCAGTTTGGGTTGTCCGGATCCAGTTCATGTTGTCTAGACAACCGGATAATCGCTTAATTCGAACACTGATAAATGTGTGACAGAGAGAAACGGTGGCGCATGTGTGTGACCTTGTGCAGCTCAGGCCTTGGAGAGGATGATGAGCCCCACGGGACCGAGCCCAAACCCAAACGTGCCATCGGAGTACTGCTCCACCATCCCGCCCATGCAGCAGGCCCGCGCCGCCGGCACCCTAAACTCGCCCCCTCCCACAGTCATGGTGCCCGTCTCCGTCCTCAAGCACCCTGGCAATGAGGGTAGGCTCCTGGGCCCTGGCGACCAGTGGCATTTGCGTTCGGTTGTTGGACTGAAATCTCTTTCGGGAAGTCTGTGGCACTTAAAACTGCTAATTTAACTCCTTTATACTCCTGGATAAGTGGAGCTTAGGAAGGAGTGTTGTGATGAGACTTAAGCATCAATCAATCAATTGCCGGTAGTGCGACCACAGGCGGTAAAATAAATATGATCTTGCAATGGATGACCGGTTCCTAATGCACAAACGGCTCATCCTGGAGTTAAAGATAGTGTCACTTTGATTCCCTAGGCGTTTAATCTAGTCCTTAATACTTAGCAGTTGCTATTTTGTGGACAATAAATTGATTTGCCCTTGTCTTTTTATCTCCATTTCCATGAATAACTCTCACATTAAAATGGAATATTGGTTGAATTAATTCACAGCACATTTTCCGTGGGCGGTGCATGATCAGCCCTTAGGATATTGGGGAAATGTACAAACTATTATCCTGTTTTCCTCTGCACAGCAGGTGGTTTCCCTCGAGAGCACAAGCGGGTGTGGTTCGCTGATGGGATTCTGCCCAATGGAGAGGTGGCAGACACTACCAAACTGTCGTCGGGGGGCAGGAGATCCTCGCAGGAGTCCAGTCCGGTCACGCCCGAATCCCCAGAGGTACATGCAATTGGGAAAATTCTCTCCTAAGGATCGCCTCTCCTTACCTGACCGTCGGATTTGGGATTGCAAGCATGTGACAGTCTCTCATTTCAATGATTGCATGTGTTGCCATTGTTACCTGACCTACATTAGTTATTACTTTATTAGACCACCTGTCGTAAAAAAGCGAGAAAACACAAATATCTTAGAAATTTGTCAAAAACTTGTTTTATACTAAAAATTAGTGTGTTATTTCTTTGGCAAATAAACTGAAACCACTAAATAGTCCTTATTCACCCAGAAAAACCAAACAAAAAAAAAAACAAACAATATTTTGTATGGCCTCCTTTGGCCTTGATAACGGCTTGCATTCTTGCATTCAACCACTAAAACAAATTTTTTATGTTCAGGAATGCAAGAAAATAACTGTCATTTGGCACCTTAATCAAAAAATAATAATGTGCTTAGCTATTTTATTCTGCTTTTTGTAAAATGGTAAATTTGAAAATTTAAGGATAACAACAAAAATTATATTTTAGCATTAAAAATATCATTTCAGTTAAAGATCTTGCGCATACTTGAGAATTAACCACTGCTGAAACATAAAAATTATTTTGAGAACTATAAACAATGTTCATTTACGGCAGCTGTGGCGTAAACATTGGGTGGTGGTCTAATAAATTTGTTAAGCACTGTATATAGAAAAGTTGATATCATTTTTAGGGAAAACTGCAGGATAACGGGATAAATGGTCAGTGTTTCCATTCTGTTGTCAGGAGTTTTGTTTGACATATGTTTAGCTGTTGTGTGTTGAGTAGCAGCCTCAGTACACAAGCCACATGGCTCACTTTTTTTAGAGGTTTGTGTGCTCTTACACCACCCTGAATTCAGTCCCTCAGTCCTTGTACCGATGGTTTGGACTTTGGAATTTCTCTCTTAAAGCTGCTTTAATGTTTTAACCCCACTCTCAAGGAAAGCACAGGCACTCTGGAGGACTCTGCAGAGACAGCGGGAGCTCAGGACATTGATGCCAGGCCTGACGCCTCTGCGTCACCCTGTGGAGGTGTGGAGGAGGAGGTGCTGCGCCCGGTGGCGAGCGGCCCCTGGGACTACAGTCTCCTATGCAGTGTTAGCGGACAGGTGGAGCGTTGCCAAACCCTCATCCCCGAGGATGAGGAGGGTCTGCCCCCCCTTCTCATCACTGCTGGAGAGGAAAGTGGAGGAGGTTAGTGCTGAAACGAACCACACCTGTGATGTCTTGACGGTGAAGTGGTGTTGGTATATCACTGTGACTCTGAAGGTTAAGCCATATTTCGCCAGTATAGCACAGCCCAGCAGAGCTTGGCAGCGAAGCAGTATAGTAATGGTAGCAGCTAACAGACATACAGTAGGTATGTGTTCCTCACAGAGATGGTAGCCTTTAATGTAGGCAGGAGTTGTTGGTTGTGACAGTCACGCTGAATATATTGATGTGCATCCCTAACGTGACTCCGTAACCAGTTGCCAAGCCGACCAAGGAACAGGCTCTATTTTCTTGTTATTAAAAAACATTTTTGAAAAGATATAGAAGACATGCTATCCAGTCACTGCTCACTGAGACTTTAAAGTGGTGCAGTTGTCTTGTTAGGCATGGTGCAGTTGCGCAATTGTTACGAATCTGTGACAACAACTCTCTGACCTGTGAATAGTTTTGGTATTTCTAGCTCCGCCTTTTAGTCCTGGATCCACTCCACGTGGTGCACTTGGAACCTCAACAGGAGGGATCTGTTCCATTTGTTCCAGCTACGTCTGACTGTGTGGGGCCATGTGGTGCTCTCGAGTGGATTGAGGCTTTAATCATTCAAGCCCCAGTGTGGCCACAATAGTATGAGTGTAGCTGTCAGGCCCCTGAGCAAAGCCTTTTCCCTCATATTGCTGGAGGGGAATTGGCTGTGCAGTCGGTTTGGGTGAAAGAACCAGCCAAAAACTGCAATGAATTTTTTCAGTGTACAGTATCTCTGGCTGTCTAACCTGACTCTATGTAAAAATGCTATTAAAAAATCTCGTTGCTGGAAAGTTAGATGCGTGTACTGCAGTAGTTGTTGGGTCAGACCTGTTAGAGTAGTAAATGCTGACAGGTGGGTGTTGTAGCTCATTAGGTCATGCTTGGATGGTGCGGCTGAGTGTGGGTCTCTTCCCTTAACACAGATGTGCTGGTGGAAGAGCGGCCTGCGCCCAGCCAGATACTGCTGCTCCTAGAAGAAGGGGGGCCACGCCCTCTGACCTTTGTCCTGAACGCCAACCTGCTGGTCAACGTTAAGCTGGTTTCCTGTACGTACACCCTTTGTTTTCTTTGAGCTTCTTCTGAAGAGCTTACTGCCCAGCTTATCATTGACCCTGATCACTGGGGTGCAAGATCAAAAATGTTTGTTGTAACAATTGAAAGTAAAAAGCAATGGAGATTGAGACCTGAGGCATCGATTTTGAAAAACACAAATCCACCAAATCTGCTTTTCCAAGAGAGTTTTAAAAATGCGTTCCTTGAGAGCAGCGATTCCTGTGTATCTGCATAGTTTAAGGAGTAACATGTAAAGAATGTTGTGATTCCTTATCTGGTTGACCCCACACTATGATCGCCCCCGTTTTTAGCTCACCTAGACCAAAGGTGCCATCACTTGGCGTTCGTCGCTGTCTGCTGTCGTTGTTGTTAACATTTTTCAAAAATCTTCTTCTCTGAAGCAAATGAACAGATCCAGACTAAAATTGGCCACAAGCATCCTTAGGATGTCTACTTTAAAAATTGTGTTGATTATGCCTGCTGTCTGAACAACATAGCCTCTGTTACTAAAAATAGAACATGGGGTAAAACCACCTATTTTCAGCTACAACGTATATCTCAGGAACTAAAGCAGCTAGATAAAAAACCGTTACCTCAAAATGATCAGCAGATGAATCTCTACAAAAGACTCTGTAGGATCGAAATCATACAATGCCTCCTCGTAGGAGTTATTGACTCTGATATGTCGAATTTGACGGTTTTGCAAATTTATCAGCAAATAAAGCCCTACAAAAGTCTCCATTACACTGAAATTGTACAATGGCTCTTTGTAGGACCCATTAGCCTTAAAACATCAAATAAGATGATTTTTGTTGTATTTCACTGTAACATCTGAATAAACCATCACATTCAGTTTGCTCATTAGATTTTTGAAATGATATTCAGAATCCCCTGGAATTTCTGTTTGAATCAAACTGATTTATTTGTTTCTTTTCCATTTCAAAATCGATTTTGCGAAATTATGGGGTGAGGTCTGAATCGTAATCGTGGTTTTTGGTATTTCATTAAGATCCTTCACCTTGTTACTTGCACGCTGCAGTAGATTGTGTTTCTATAATTTTCAAAATGAGTTAATTTTCATACAAATGCAGGTGAGTGATTCAGGCTCTCTTGAGCCTCTAGTTACTCCTCTGCTCCTCTGGTGTGTTGTGGGTCAGATTCTGGGAAGAAGTGCTGGTGCTTCAGCTCCAATGGGCTGCAGGGGCTGGGCCAGCGGGAGCTGGTGTTTCTGCTGGAGAGTCTTCCGGAGGAGAGCAGCCTGCCCAGAGACATCTTCAGCCTGTACATCACCATCTACCAGGATGCACAGAAAGGTACGTACAGTCACCATTGAAGGCAGCAGTACATCATACATAGTTCATCTGTACAAACGCAAAGGGAATCATCAATCCTGTGATAGCCATCGTAGCATCTCTCTGCTGTCTACTGCTGGGAAGATCCTCGCCAAGAGTCTTACTCAATCGGCTTATAAATCACCTTGAGAATGGTCTTCTTCCCGATAGCCAATGTGATAGATAGAATACCAATAGACATGGTGTTCGCTGCAAGACAACTACAAGAAAAATTCTAAGAACAACATCAGGGCCTTTACATGAAATTTGTCGACTTAACTAAGGCATTGGACTCGGTCAGCCGTGAAGGTCTCTGGGAGATAATGTCAAAGTACGGCTATCCAGACAAGTTTATCAGCATCGTCAGACAATTTCATGATGGAATGATGGCTCGTGTCCTTGACAATGGTGAGGCGTCAACAGACTTCCCTGTTACCAACGGTGTTAAACAGGGGTGTGTACTCACACTGACACTGTTCAGCATGATGCACTCAGCAATGCTTACAGATGCCTTCAGGGATGGTGATATAGGGGTTCCTATCCATTACAGAACAGATTGTGGACTTCACAACCTATCACGCCTGAAAGCTGTCACCAAAGTCCAGACAACTATTATCCTAGACTTGCACAGATGGCTGTGCTCTGAATGCTAATACTGCCTTTGACATGCAATTAAGCATGGACAAATTCTCATCAGCCTGCGACAACTTTGGGCTCACAATCAACACTAAGAAAACGGAAGTAATGTTCCAGCCCCCGCCAGGACAACAATACATTGAGCCAAAAATCACAGTCAAAGCAGTCGACAAATTCATTTATCTTGGCAGCACACTGTCAAGACATGCCCACATTGCTGATAAGGTCAATACTTGTATAAGCCAGCTCAGCCTTTGGAAGACTTCGGTCTATAGTCTGGGGTCATAGAGGTATCAGCATCTCCACGAAGCTGAAAGTCTTCCAGGCAGTTGTACTAACTACGCTCCTCTACACATGTGAGGCATGGACCGTCTATAGTAGACATACTATACCCCTGCACACTCCTGAGCATCAGACACCGCAAAGCAATGTTCGGAGAGACGGGCCACACCATCATGAATCTCCTGGCTGTGAGTGTCTCCTTGTCAGAGTCTGTTCCCTGCACTGGCCTCCTTAACACTGGGCTTGTACAAGAAGTACTTCAGTCTGGCATTCTGAACTGCTGTGCTAACTCCAGCTAGCTAAGTGAGTCGGATTACGTTAACATTTGCAAACTAAGTTATATTAGTATGAGCCGGCTAAGTAAAGAAACTAACTTATGTTTTGGACCAATGCATGCACCTGATTATATAAAAGAGCTTGTTAATTGTTACTGTAATCTCGTTTCGGGGGCATATAGTTTTTCACCTGTCCGTCTTGTTTTATTATGCTTTTTATCAGCATTTTCTTTATCAAAAGTACAAACACATTGGTGCAGTATGAAAAATGCATATGAGGGATTAAAATAAAAACAACAAAACAAAAGGGGAACCCAGAGGCAGATCAGACAATAAACAAACATCTTGATAAGGACATCTCATTAATCTCGCAATATCACGCCAGACAATTAAATCACTTCCATACCACGCATCTGCACCAACTACTTCACATCAAATGGCAGGAAAGAATCCCAGATACAGAAGTGCCCAAACGGGCTAAGCTTCCTTCAATTCACGCACTGCTGCAGAAGAACCAGTTACGCTGGACTGGTCATGTTGTGCCAATGGAAAACATGCGCATACCTAAGCAACTCCTTTATGGCGAGTTAACATCTGGGAACGAACGGTTGGTGGCCAAAAAAAGCGCTACCAGGACAGCTTGAAGGTGACACTGAAAGCCATAAGTATAGATACAGAGTCGTGGAAGCAGCTAACTCAAAATAGACATCTTTGGCGCACCCCATCAACAATGGGGCAAAACTCTCTGAAGAGATATGTATCAAGACAGCTGAATCCAAACGTCAACTCCGTAAAGAACTCCGGTCAGCCAGCACCTCTGTGGATGTCACAGACCACATGTGCACTACATGTGGCCGCTACTTTCGTGCCCAGATTGGCCTTATCAGCCATCTACGAACACACCGGACCCAGAATAATGAAGCAACAGCAAAACAGTAGTTATGGTCCTCATCAATAAACGATGGACAAACAACACTGGATAATGGATGATCATTTTGGCTTAGAGCTCAGGTATCTCCATCAAATCCTGGTACAGGTACCGTGAAATATTACTGAGCTGAACGTTAACCTTAGTCCTGCAGGTTGGTGATATATAGAGGACCCACACTCATTTACGTGTGTACCAGTCATTGATATATAGTTCCCCTTTCGGTATTTCCCTCCATGCCGGTCCTCGAAAAGCAACTTCCTTGAGGCAGAACTAGAGTTAACTAATCCATCCACCCATTATCTCTTTGGCCTCTTCCTCACCCGGGTTGTGGGGAGCTGTAGCCTATTCCAGCTGACTATGGGCGAAAGGCGGGAATACACCCTGGACAGCTTGCCTATCCATTGCAGGGTGCACAGTAACTCATGCTCTCACACCTAAGGGCAATTTAGAGTCTCCAATTAGTCTGGGATGCATGTCTTTAGACTGTGTGAGGCTATCAAGTTATGACAATCGTAATTAGGTCTCCTTAAGGGCGTACCTATATGGTTTACTCTGGTCTCCCATCTGCGTCGGCACTAGCGCTAGTGTAGGTGTTAGCGTCGACGTCATGCTTTCTTGTGCGGAAGAGAACTCGGCAATGGCTTGACGCAAGGACTTCACGCTTCAGGGGGATGTGTTAATACCAATATCTATTGCATCCACCATGTTGGGTTCACCTGGGTCAAAGGTCATGGAATAAATGCACCCACTTCGGGTGACCTCTTTTTTTCTTTCTTTTTTTTTTTTTTTCCCTTGCTCTGCACAAAAAAACTTTCTCTAGTTTTTAATTGCGATCTGTATTATCTGAATTAGTTGTTTGCAATAATTTGCTTACAGAGATGTGGTTCGTCAGCATTGGAGGCTGTTCTGATGAGCTGGGAAAAGTTAGTGGTATGCTTGATTTGAAGTGCTGCTACCTGATTTTACACTGCTGCTGTTTGGCTGCCCCCCAGAACGTGGCTGGAGAGGGAAGCAGAGAGCTTCCATTTTCAGGGCATGACACCTTAAGGCCTGGAACCTTCTCTCTCTCTCTCCATAGGCCAGTTCATCGAGGACTTGGGCAATGTGACCTTCACAGAGGGCTTCCTGGGCAGTAAGGACCACGGCGGATTCCTGTTCTTCTCACCCACCTTTCAGCCCGTTGAGGGGCTGGCTCTGCCCTCTGGGCCGTACTTGTGTGGGGTGCTGATCATGAAGCTGGAGGTGCCTTGGGCCCAGGTGTTCCCCCTGCGGCTCCTGTTGAGACTGGGAGCCGAGCACGGCGGTGAGTCCCATCACCACCCTTTCCCCTGCTCTGGGCCTGTTATCCTCTGTGTTTGTGTGACCCTGTGCCCCCTGTTTCTCCGCAGTATACCCCTGCACACTCCTGAGCATCAGACACCGCAAAGCAATGTTCGGAGAGACGGGCCACACCATCATGAATCTCCTGGCTGTGAGTGTCTCCTTGTCAGAGTCTGTTCCCTGCACTGGCCTCCTTAACACTGGGCTTGTACAAGAAGTACTTCAGTCTGGCATTCTGAACTGCTGTGCTAACTCCAGCTAGCTAAGTGAGTCGGATTACGTTAACATTTGCAAACTAAGTTATATTAGTATGAGCCGGCTAAGTAAAGAAACTAACTTATGTTTTGGACCAATGCATGCACCTGATTATATAAAAGAGCTTGTTAATTGTTACTGTAATCTCGTTTCGGGGGCATATAGTTTTTCACCTGTCCGTCTTGTTTTATTATGCTTTTTATCAGCATTTTCTTTATCAAAAGTACAAACACATTGGTGCAGTATGAAAAATGCATATGAGGGATTAAAATAAAAACAACAAAACAAAAGGGGAACCCAGAGGCAGATCAAACAATAAACAAACATCTTGATAAGGACATCTCATTAATCTCGCAATAATATTATCTACGTAGAATATTTGTAATAACTGAGGAGAGACCATTCCATGCATTTACTGTGGATAAGCTAGCATTGTTCAGTCTTGCAGTTTTTTCTTCTAGTATTACAATGTTCAGCAAAGACCTAATCCAGAAGCATTTCAGAACCAGATTTGGTTCAAACCACAATTAAAGGATTGATTTTTTTGGCGGCAGTGAAGCAGCTTTTCACATAAGGACAAGTCAATTGATGAATCATTGTTAAGTAAACGCAGACACAGGTCTAGGGCAAGACTGATATCAAGAAATGAAGACATCATTCGAATAACATATTTCCAGAATATAGCTATGGTAGGACACTCCCAAAACATATTAAGAAATGTACCTGTGGAGTTTTGGCATTGAATACAAAGCGGGCTCCGTGAGATGTTAATTTTAAAACGTTTGTATGGTGTTGTGCAGGCTCTATGAATCATCTTATAGTGAATTAATTGATGTGCTAAACATTTAGACGTAAATGGTGAGTTGGACCAGATTTTTTCCCATTCAGGGCGAACATCTAATGTTCTCAGCTCCCTTTCCCATATAAAAGTAATTGGTAGTGACTTCATAGAATTTTTTAATAAAAGGTTGTATACCTTTGTGACTAGGCCTCTCGAGCCATGACCCATAAGTGCAGAAAGGGGATGAGAACGCAGTGATTCCCATAGAACTCCGTATGCACGCATTGCTGATCTTAGCTGGAGATACAGGAAATAGGAGGAACCTGGTAATGAGCACTGAGCCTGAATATCCTGGAATGTGCGCAGGGTGCCATTATCGCAGATGTCACTTAATGTATGGATACTTTAAGACGACCAAGTAGGAGAGGAGAAAGGTCGCCCACCTGACAGGAAACAGGGATTGTTCCATAAAGGAGATGATGATGTACATTTGAATGGACCACCCAATATCTTTTCAGCATCGTTCCAAGCTCTCAGTGTAGCGAAGACAATAGAACCAAATTTCATTGTGCCTTTCCTGTCACATTGCAGAAAAGGTAAATCTGAAAGTTGCTTAGGATAAATTTAGCCAGCTTCTATTGGCTGCCATGAGACCTGTGAGTCCTGGTCTAACCAGATATGTGCTGATCTGATCTGAAAAGCCAGGAAATAAAGATTTAAATTGGGGACTGCCAAACCACCCTCTTCTTTAGGCCGCTGTAATGTAGTTAGACGTATTATTGCCCGTTTGCCTGCCCAGATGAACTTCGAGAATAGGGGGTTGAGACATGTTGTCTTTATTCTGACCAATTCGCATCAGAGCAGATTTAGTCCAGTTGATCTTATAACCAGACATATCATGAAACTTATCAAATAACTGAAGAATATGAGGAGTTGTACGATCAATATTAGACATGTAAAGCAGAATGTCATCAGCATATAGTGGTATGTGATGAGAGGTACCAAGTAGCTCGATTGGTGAGATGGATCGACTTTGTCTAATAGCCTGTGCGAGGGTTCCAAAGAGAGGGTGAAGAGGAGGGGAGAGAAGGGGCAGCCCTGTTTCGTTCCAAGCTGCCCTTCAAAAGGGAAAGATTTGCAGTACCCAGTCAATACAGAGGCAGTGGGGGAGCAGTAAAGAGCTTTAACCATGCCCAAGTATCCATATTCCATAGTGTTTTAATAACAGCCATAAGTATTCCCACTCCAGGCGATCAAGTGCCTTTTCCGCATCAAGTGAGAACACTGCAGAGGTCTCTTGGAAAGTATCTGATAAGTTAATAATGTGGAGTAGTCTCCAGTTGTCTGATGCCATCCACCCCTTAATGAAACCCGTTTGGTCGGTATGTATAGGTTTATCAATAAAGGGTTCTATCCTGTTGACTAATGCCTTTGCAAACATTTTAATGTCTGCGCAGATTTAGGAGATGGGTCTGAAGCTGGAGCAATCCAAAGGGTCTTTATCTTTTTTCAAAAGCAATGTAATGATAGCCAGGTTTTGGTCCCTATGGAATGACCCCTGTTCGATTGCAAATTTAATGGATTTTAATATTAGTGGACCTACGGTGTTCCATATTACCAGATACAGTTTGGGTGGAATTCCATCTATGCCTGGGGATTTTCCCCTCTGAAGTAACAGCGCAGCCTCATGTAGCTCATGTAATGAGATTGGCTTATTTAACTGGTCACTGTCGGTGTCTAGTTTAATTTAGGTAAATGGAGACTACTTACTCAGTACATGGTCTAATTTAACCTCTGACGAGTATAGTTTTGCATAGAATGATTTAAATGTCCCACTGATAGTCACAGACACAAAAGCTATCTCCCCCTCTGCTGTTCGAATTATATCTTCAGATGATTTGGATTCATTATCCTTTAGTCTCAAGTAGATGGTTGCGTCTATCCCCTTGAAAGTAGTATTTTTGTTTTTGTCCTCTGGATAACAAAAGATGCTTTTGAAATGGATAATTTGTTATATTCCCTCCATAGAGCTGATAAAACAAAGATATCATCGGAGAGGCCATTCTGCTCAAATTCCTTGATATCAGATTCCAATTGAGACATCTTAAGATTACTTTGTGATTTTAACTTGGATGAGAATGCAATTCAAAAACCTCTCAAAAAACATTAAGTGGCCTCCCATAATATTTGTGGATTGGAGCAATTCTCTTTATTTAAAGTGACAAACTCCTGCAATTGCATTTGAAGTGTGGCAATAAATTCTGTATCATGCAGAAGAGAACTGTTAATGCACCATCTGCGAAATTTCGGGAGCGAAGATGATGGTTTGACATGATACCGCAGTGGGGAGTGGTCAGACATCAATCTAGGTAGAATTTCCGCTTTACATACAGCGCCCTCCATAATTATTGGTTTAAGATGTGTTTTTTTAGCTTCTAATAAATTAAGTTTTTTTCTAAATAATATAGGACCACAATGGAAAAAAGAAGAAAATCCAACCTTTAATTCAAGTGCATTTATTCAGGGGGAAAAAAATCCCCCATTAAGAAATAATTATTTTACATCGAATCATGTGTGCCACAATTATTAGCACCCCTGATGTTAATACTTTGTACAACCCCCTTTTGCCAACAAAACAGCCCCTAATCTTCTCCTATAATGTTTCACAAGATGAGAGAATACAGAAAGAGGGATCTTCGACCATTCCTCTTTGCGCACTCTCTTTAAATCATCCAGCGACCTCGGTCCTATCCTTTGCACTTTCCTCTTCAGCTCACTCCACAGGTTTTCAATGGGTTTGAGGTCTGGGGACTGAGATGGCAATTGGAGGAGCTTGATTCTGTGTCTTGTGAATAATTTCTGTGTAGATTTGGCCACATGTTTAGGGTCATTATCTTGCTGAAAGATCCAGTGATGACCCATCTTCAGCTTTCGGGCAGAGGCCACCAGATTTTGTTTTAAAATGTCCTGGTATTTCAAACCAGCCATGCACCTCATGTCATACCTCATCTGACCAAAGCACACGGTCCCAGTTGAAGTCCCAGTACTGCTTAGCGAACTCCAGACGTTTGTGTTTATGATTGTGAGTAAGAAAAGGTTTTTTCCGTGCATGCCTCCCAAACTGCTTGTTGGCATGTAGATGGCGCCTGATGGTTTTTTTGGGGACTTTGTGACCCAAGATGCTACCATTTGTTGCAATTCTTTAACAGTGAGCTTTGGAGAACTTTTTACTTCTCTTACCATCCTCCTCACTTTGCGTGGTGGCAAAATAACCTTGCGTCCTCGTCCAGGCTTTACCACTGTTCCAGTTGTTTTAAAATTCTTAATCATTCCTCTGACAGTAGATATGGGCAGGTGCAGGCCAGTGGCTATTTTCTTGTAGCCATTGCCCTACTTGTGAAGGTTGGCACACATCTGCCTTACTTGAATGGTGTGTTCCTTTGTCTTTCCCATGTTGAAGAGTGGATAAGAGAAATTGCCTCTGTTTCACGTCATATTTATACCCCAGGGAAACAGGAAGTGATGAATTACTAATTAAATGTTCCTAGATACTCTGATCAACTTTGTAAACTACTGTAGAAATGACAGAAATACTTCAATTACTGTACATTTATTTCCTAGGAATTTTTGGGGGTGCCAATTATTGTGTAAAAGGGGATTTTATGAAGAATAATGATTTTTTTTTCCCCTTAAAATTCACTTTTGAGTTGAAGGTTACATTTTTCTACAATTTTCAGTGTGAGAGTTTGCTTCTGCAATAAAAATTGAATTTATTTTCAGGCTTTTAACACATCTTAACCAGGGGTGCCAATAATTATTGAGGGCACAGTAATTAAGAGCAATAGCCTGATCCCAAAACATACAAACAAACATAAACACTACGTCCGAAGTTTGTGGTCATCAGAAAAGCTCACAAACCGTAACAATTGACAAGCAAGGTGTTTAACTTTATGCCTGACTAGTGAACTAGCATACCTGTAAGTCCATATAGGCTATTATTCTCATAATTCAAAATGCTCAGCAAGAATCGAATTGAGGTGTTGGTTGCGGAGTGTCGATATCGGGAGCATTTTATTCCATCAGAGGGCAATCCTGCTGTTGATCGTCGGTTAGGGCTGGAAAGTTCAAGGCAGGCTGTGGTTGGATGGATTTGAAAAAATGCTCTGCCTCCTCTGGGGTCTTGAATTCCACCTCTCAGCGACCGTGGATCACCTTCAATATTGCTGGGAAGCGCAGGAAGGACTGTATTCCGCGATCCTTCAGTTTCGTTCTAGCTCGCCGGGACGAATGTCCGGAGAGCTATTGTCGTACCCCCGGCGTCCGCGTTCGTCCACGTCCGTCCGTGTGCAGAAAAACTTTAACCTTGCCCCGGCGAGCTTTGTTGTCTTTCTGACAACTCTTGTTAATGTCAGCAAACGCTTTCCTTTGATTTGCAGTCTCTAGGCTGTAGTCGGGATAAAAGCTGATTTTGGCATGGTCATGCCTGATGCCCTCCGCAGCTCTCGCAGCTTTCAGGATCAGCTGTCGGTCCCTGTAATTCAATAGCTTGGAAATTGTCTGAGGTGATTTGGTTATTGATGCAATGTCCATTCAATGAAGGGAGCCATTTTGGGATGTTAGCCTTGAGAAAAGAAACTGTGTCACCTCTTTCAGTTCCCTCTGGTAGGCCGACCAACCTTAAATTTGACCTGTGACTCCTGTCCTCCATGTCAGCCAACTTAGTGGAAAATTCCCTATTTGTTATTTGAAGATCGCGCATGATTGCTTTGTTGGAGCGAGCTGCAGCTTATATGCCATCACATCTAGATTCAAGACATTAGATAGACCGTTCATGTTGCTCGTTGTGCTGACCAATTGAGGAAATTTCGTCAGTCATGGCCTCAAGTTTGAGTTTAATTTCATTTATCTGAGGTGTCAAAAATTCCTTCTAGTGCTTCACCTACCAAAGTTTTAACAAGCTCTTGCAGTTCTAGCCTTTGCTTGCTGAGAGCTAGCTTAGCAGCAGCTAGCACAGCGCTATCTAGCTCTAGCTCTTCTTTGGCCGTAAAAGCAGTCTCTCTGAATTTCTTTTTAGTCTGAGACCATTCTTCGTCCCACAAGTGAACTAGTTTTGTTTGCCGCGACATAACGAGTAATAGGCACGAGAAATGCTGTTTGCTGTGCAAAAAATCAGAAAAACAAGCGGATGATGAGCGGAACTCTGGTTTTAGTGTTGCATCGCTGTATGTAGGTCACGTGTCTCCCCTTTGCAGTAGCTTTATAACAACTGTATAGCTTTCATAATGCAACAAACAGCCACAGGTAAAAATAAAATAACAACATAACTAGGGTTAGTCAGTCGACTGTAGTAACCCATCAAGTTTTGTTCGTCAGATTTCTATGCGCTAGCTAACTATTAGCTATCATTGTTGTTATTTTCTTTAATGACGTTGCATCATACATGTCACCACACTTGGGTCATCGCAGGGCATTGTGGGAGCAAAGTGACCATCACCTGCTCACTTTGGAAACGACCGTTTTGTAGGGCCCTTTGATGGGATAAGTTTTGCACACTTTTGATTGGAATGCCCTTCACTATGGCTTTGGTGAGCGTGGCCCTCTTTATATGCACTTTGAAGGGAGCAACCCTAGCTTTTGGAATACAGCCTTTGGGCTTCCGTCTGCCACACAAATTGCTTGAAAGTAATATCTGTGTGGAGAAAAACTGCAAAAAAAAAATTGCGGCCTTCAGACCATTCTTTTGAACTGCACGCAGCCATCGAGTCGCAATTGCTGGGGTTTGGTGATGCTTTTGTGGACTGCATGTTCGTTTGTTGATGACGTGTAGATTTTCGGTTGGAAGTTTTCCACCTTGATACTCGCTACCCATTCCTATGGAGCCCTGGAAGTGCAGTGACTTGTAAAAAATTTTGTGGCCATGAGATACAACTCGTTCACTCAATGAATCAATTTCTATGATTTTGTTAACTCAGATTGAGGGAACAAGTTATATCTTGTGGCCACCATAAAAACTCAATTTGAGTTACCAAAATCGTGGGACTGAGTTTATTAAATTGTGGAAAGGACTTGCATCTCGTGGCCTCAAAATAAATTTTTTCATATCATTGCCCTTCCCAGGCTCTGTACATTGCAGAAAGAGTTAAGGATTTTTTCCAGGTCCGATAGGGGACCAACTGTCCTTCTAGGGCACTTTCCTCCCTGGTTCCATCAGTGGTAAGCCTGGCTAAACGCCATTTTCCTGCAGATTGTATATATGGAATTGTGTATGGATCTCACAACATCAGGGACAAATTATCCTCAGCAAAGTCACAACTACGCAGGGGGTCGGTATTCTCTGGGCAAATATGTCCGCTGCCATATGGAGTAGACAACTGCTCTTTTTGTGGTATATGGGTTCTATTTTTACAAATTGAGCGGGGCTTTGTAGGCGAATGATATATCAAATTGAAGTTCAAAGTGTCTTCTTTTTGGGCAAATTCACTTCAGGTTTGACCTGGGTTCCCCTTTAAGACCTAATTATAAACAAGGGCCTTTGTTTATTCTACGCCCTCAGCATGGAATACATTGCAGAATGACCTGAAACTCTATGAACTAATCTCACTGAATGCTTATAAGTGCAGAATGAAAGAACTAGCAGCAGTTTCTTTGAGATGTCAGTGTCTCTAAATTTACATTTTTTCCCCTCTTTTTTCATTCTGTATTTTTGTCTGTAATACTTTTTTTTATATATGGCTGCCTGTCTTGGCCAGGTCTCCCTTGAAAAAGAGATTTTTAATCTCAATGGGACCTTCCTGGGTAAATAAAGGTTAATAAATAGTAAATCAGACCTTGGTTAATAAAACCAGTATAACGTGTTGCAGGCATCAAATTCAAAGTGAGTGAATATTTCCAAAAAAACAGTAAAGTTTATCAGTTTGAACATTAAATATCTTGTCACTATAGTGTACTCAACTGAATATAGGTCGAAAAGGATTAGCAAATCATTGTATTCTGTTTTTATTCACATTTTACACGACATCCCGACTTCATTGAAATCGGGGTTTGTATTTGACTTTATTGCTATCTAATCAGTTGTCCTTTATAGGTAGTGGTAGTGCAGGTTTAAAAACTGTTTTGGCTAGGTCTCAGAAACGAATGGAAGGGCACTTGGAGCTGGTCAAATTAGAGCATTGGCAGCGCCTTTAAATGGTCTGATGATGTTACCAAGTTTACAGACATGCTAACGTAGTGGAGCTACTTAGTCACTGTATACTTGAAAGAGAAATATGCCTTTGCAGGCTCCACTCGAACAGAGGCGACTCAGCCAGCATGCAAGTTGTGTGCGTGCTGCGTACGTGCATCCGTTCGTTTGTTCACCTTCCCTCCATCCCACCATTTTACTTTTACCCTCGACTAGGGCTGGTAGAACCTCCAGCTTAGCACTGAAAGAAGTGTTTCTCCTTACCCAGGACCTGCGGAACTACCAGTACAGCCTGCCGCTGGTGGAGGGGCTGCATGTTCACATGGAGATGGGCAGCAGCTACATCCGCATCCCCAAGACCAGGTTCCAGGAGGTTAGCAGAATGGCCATACATCAGCAGTTGGCAGCATTACCTCAGCACTGTTGTGTGAGTTGCAGTTCAGTGATCGGCCTTGCGTCCGCTCTGTTACTCCTGTTTCTCAGATGCTGAAGGTGCTGAACTCCTCCAATGAGCATGTGATAAGCTTGGGCGCCAACTTCAGCAGGGAGGCCGATTCCCATTTGGTCTGCTTCCAGAATGAGGATGGGAACTACCAAACCCAGGCCAACAGCATGGCGGGGAAGAACAGGAAAGGTAAGGCTAGTCTCTGTGTGCACACTCGCAGGTCGAAAAATCTAGCACTGGAATCTATAAAGTGAATGTTTTCTTATTTGAACTGAAATGTTCTGTCATGTTTGGTAGTTGCCCTGTGTGTTCGTACTTTCAGTTGTATGCAAAAGTTGGGCAACCCATATCAAAATTTTTGTTACTTTGAATTGCTAAGAGAGTAAAAGATGTCTGCTCTCCATGAGGCATAAAGTTAAAGAGGTCACCTTTCCAATATATTTTAAGCAAGATTACTTTTCAATTTACATCCTTTTACAGTTTCAAAATGGTAAAAAAGAAATACGGTCAGAAGCAAAAGTTTGGGCCCCCTGCATGGTTAGTTCTAAGTAACACTCCCTTTGACAAGTACCACAGCTTGTAAACACTTTTTGGTGTAAGGTAAAAGTTTTTACATTCTGGTTTGTAGGATTTTGCCCATTATTCTTTTTCAAAGCCTTCTAGTTCTGCGGGATTCTTTGGCTGCCTTGCATGCACCGCTCTTTTGAGGTCCATCCACAGATTTTCGATGTTGAGGTAGGAAACCTTGAGGACTATAGTGAAACCTTCAACTCACACCGCTTGAGGTAGTCAGTTGTGGATTTTGAGGTGTGTTTAGTATCATTATCCTGTTGTGGAAGCCATCCTGTTTTCATCTTCAGCTTTTTTACAGATGGTGTGATGTTTGCTTCCAGAATTTTCTGGCATTTAATTGAATCTACTCTTCCTTTGACCAGTGACATGCTCCCTGTGCCACTGGTTGCAACGCAAGCCCAAAGCAGGATCGATTCAACCACGTGCTTGGCAGGTGGAGAGGTGTTCTTTTCATGAAATTCTGCATCCTTTTTTCTCCAATTATACCTCTGCTCATTGCAGCCAATGAGTTCCATTTTAACTTCATCAGTCCGCAAGACTTCTTTCCTAAATGCTTCAGTCTTGTTCAGATGTTCCTTAGCAGCCGTCTGATGCTGAATTTCATGGTCAGGATGCAGGAAAGGCTTCCCTCTCATGACTCTTCCATGAAGGTCATATTTGAGCGAGTGTCGCTGAACCGTAGGGCAGTGCACCATGACTCCATGGTGTGCTAAATCCTAGACCTCCACGGTTTCTGTTGACTGCCATTTCTTAATTATATTATGAACTGAGGAAATTGCAACCTAAACGTTTGCTATCTTCTTATAGCCTTCTCCTGCTTTGTAGGCATCAATTATTTTTATTTTCGTGGAGCTCAACTGCTGTTTAGAGGACCCTATGGCTTCTGATTGTTGGGCCAAGGATAGAGGAGTCTGGATATTTATAAACTTCAAAAATTTGCATCACCTGGCCTTGCCCAACGATGATTGCGAACAAGCCATAGCCCTAACAAGCTAAATAAGATCTGAGACTATAGTCAAAGTTACCTGAGAGCTCAAATCTTTTGGGGTGGCCAAACTTTTAAACGGTGCTTATTTCCTTTTTTTACGCTCTAGAATTTTACAAAACAAAAGTTAGACACCAATACTGCTTAAAATGTCCAAAAGGTGTTGTATCTTAAAATTTATGCCATTCAGAAATCAGTCCATCTACTACTTGCTTAACCTTCTACTTGCTTAACCATTCTCAGTAACAGAATTTTTGATCAGGGGTGCCCAAACTTTTGCACACAACTGTATAGAGTGTTTTGTAAGAGTTGGGTTCAGTGTCTTTGTTACAGGTGATGATTGAATTTATGCAATTATATGGGCAGTAGTGTGGTTACGAGCTTCTAACTCGGGCTGCAGGTTCATGTTTCCTAGTTAAGTTTCGGGTTTTCTTCTTTGGGGTTCGCTTCACTTGAGTACATGTCCTCTTGGATGATATGGAGATTACAGGGACTGCCCTGCAATAAAAACGATAGAATAATACAAAGTTCAGACGTTATACAGCATCCATAGTTGTACAGAGTTTACTGTTGTTGTTGTGTTTTTTTTTTTTTTTGGCAAGATGCCGGCCTTAGGAGCCCTGAGGGTATCACTTCCTTTTTCCCTCTACTCAGTAAAATGCATTCCAATCATAAAACCACCGAGTGATATCATGTCTTTTGATTATATTGCGCATTTCCGGTATTTATTTTACCTTATTGCCTGGTAATTTTAACATAAAATGTATATTTTACTCATCCTGACCAGCCTAGCTGGAGTAGCTCAGTCTGGTCAAATGTGTTACCATGCGGATGATTTCACACTGGACACTGGCTAGTTGCTTATTGGCATTGTTACCATGGTCAGCTAGTTCACCTTTTTTTCAGGTCAGGGAGCTTGCCAGGCATGTTTAGTCATAATAATAATGCATCGATTTTATGTAGTGCTTTTCTGCTCCTCTGGGCACTCAAAGACGCTTCACAATGGATACATTCTTCATTCACTCACACATTCACACTCTGATGGCGGGAAACTATGTTTTTGTAGCCACAGCTGCCCAGGGGCAGGCTGACAGAAGCGTGGCTGCTAGTATGCGCCTAAGGCCCCTCCGACCCCCACCAAACATTCACACACAGCCATACAGTAGTGTTCCTGTATTGCATGTTTTGTGGATGGGGGAAACCGGAGTACTTGGAGAAAACCCCCGCGAACTTGGGGAGAACATGCAAACTCCACACAGAAAGGCCCCAGGCCAGTTTGAATCCACAACCTTCTTGCTGTGAAGCAGTACTGCTTACCACTTTGCCTCCGTCATTATCATGTCATTACACAATTTCTCATACAATTTTTTTTAGCTCGTTTACAGTGTTTGCCATAGGTGGTCAGTGACACTCTTGCATTCAAGCACATCACATCCTGCACCAGTGGTGCCCAATCATCTGCCACGGAGGGCTGAAGATCCGCAAGTTTTCATTCCAACCAATCACTTCACCAACAGATTTAACTGACTAGCACACCTTCATGTGGAGAGGAGGGAACTATAAGCCATCAAATCAACTGATCTGGTGGCTGGTTGGTATGAAAACTGGCATATTACTCTCAGCCCTCCATGGTACATGAGTGGGCACCACTGTCCTACACTGTTCAAACATGGAAGTGTACCTCCCCTGGAATGCCAACTGTCCCTCTTGTGAGGTCAATGTTAAAGTTGCACTATGCAAGTTTGTTAACTTTCTGTGCAATTATATTTTTGTCTCAATTCGCCAACATCTCTCCACGATCCGCTAGCTTCCTGCCCCCAAATTCACAGTAAAAAAAAAAAAAATATATATATATATCGGGCTCTGGAGATCGCACAGGCTACACAAACTGCAAATAAACACAAGAGGCACAAGCTCTGCTCCATAACATAACAAACCGTCCCGGCCAATCACCAACAAGAGTTGACAGTTATGGAAGCATGGGAAGGAGGGAACTATGGGAGGGAGGGATGGGCCATCTCTGTTTTGTTTGAGTTCAAATGTCAACAGAAGTGAAAGTAAACAAACTTGCATAGTGCACCTTCAATTGTGCATGCACAAAGCCTTGTGGCTGATATTTTGTTTCCGGTGCTTCACAGTTCAATGTTGACAAGCAAATACGGCGAAAATAACGGAGATGGTCGATCTGTACTGTGATTTTCTGCCATGCTTGGTTTCCAATTTACCCCCCACTTGCCGTAAGGTAGTAGCATCCAATATCTATAGGCCTATCAAAGTATTTTCTCAAAAGAAAAGTATTTCTGAAGTTTATCTCAAGATTTTCATTTGGATGCCTCTGCTGCTATTGCTGAATGTTTACACCTGGAAGTCGTCTATCAGCTGCAGCCGAAAACAAGCCCGAGATCAACATGCTCCTGATTGGCACAGTGCTTAGTGGCCACAAGATGGCGTTCCAGGGGAGGTACAGTTCTGTGGTTTGAACAATGATGAACCAGAAAGCGGTGCCAGACACATTTCAAGGTTACTAGCCGTTTTGGTTTATCACATCTCGTGGTCATTCAGCAACTGCTGGCATGTATTATTCTGTGTAATCGATTGTTTTTGAGTATTTAAGAAATTTTTAAAAATTTTGCCCTCTTGGTCCCTATGGGAGCACCATTAAATTTAAGTTGCTGCGTAGCTTCTTACTAAATAATGATGCATTTGTCAAAAAAAACTCTGAAAGAGGACACTTTACAGTCAAAAATGGTGTATAATAAATGAACAATGACTTTTATAGCTGGATTAACCTTTGAATCCATTAAACTCTCTTAAGTTGTCCCTCAACTGGGTTCAAAGTCAGAAAAAACTTTTTTTTTCATTTTCTTGGAGAATGTTACATACATATTCTGTGTCTGCTGGTTGCAGCGCTTCACTGACGCTACATGACTTTTGTATTGAGAGAAGCATTCAAACCCAGCTAAAACCCGTCAAACCCTGTCAAAACCATATTTTTATGGGCACAGCATGACATCAATTGGAATATACCAAAATTTTGTGCATGATTTTACACACATCCCTGTAACTCAGCAGGTGAGGGTCGTTGGAAACCTTAAGGATCTGCACTAGAACTTACAGGTTTGAATATAGCAGATGTATTTGACCCCTGTGTATGGGTCTGTAAGTTTAGTGGGGCTAATGTATGCTGGGTTGAGAGTATGAGCTGAATGCCTGAGGTGTGAGTGGCACTTGGGAGAGGCATTGGCCTGACTAACAGTGCTCTGCTGCTGTCTGTGTTCCAGTGACTGGGGCCTGTTTCGTGGTGTTCAACGGTGCTCTCAAAGCCTCCTCAGGGTTCATTGCCAAGTCCAGCATTGTGGAAGGTATTGTCTTGCCAGCGAAGGAACTTTTGGAAATAATAATAATCAATGTACATCCATTCAACTGGCTTATTTAAAGAGTAATATTTGCTTAAAGAATGGAGGGGATGCACTGGTTGTGCTATTGGATTGGTATCGTTATCTGCAGATACACCAGGTTCTGGTATCTGTATAGGAGGTTGAAAAAAATTCCGCAGCCACCTGATTTCATTGGTCAGTCATTCTTCATGGTTGAGGAATTGAGCTTATTGGGAAATTTTGGGGATTGAAGAATAGTGGAGAGGACTTTTTCTTCCTGAGTGTGTATTTTCCACCCCTGCATTTAACCCCACAGATGGACTCATGGTGCAGATCCCTCCAGACACCATGGAGGCCCTGCGGCAGGCCCTGCGGGACCAGGTCGACTTCCAGATCCCCTGCGGTAGGGTTGACTCAGGGGAGGTGCGCGAGACCGTGCACGTGCGCTGGGTGGACTGGACGCCGTCTGTCAATGCCGGGTACGCTGGAGGACTTGCTGTGGGTTATCTGTCATATCTACCTGAGAACTCGGTCAGAGTCAAATCTGAAGTCACTTTCACAAATACAGGGGTCACTGATGTAATATGGCCATACACCGATGAGCCACAGCATTGAAATCACCTGCCTAATTTGGTATAGGTGTCCTTTGTGCTGCCAAAACAGCTGTGTCAAACTGATGTCCACTTGAGTTCTTGGACCGTGGGTTTCCCAGCAGAGCATCTCTCGGAACATCACACTCCATCCACTAGCGTCTCCTCATTCCACTGCGCATCCTGGTGCCATCTCTTCCCAGATAAATGGTGCACACATGCCAGACTGATGCACATTATATAAAAAAATGGGACTCACTAGACCAGGCGTCTTCTTCAAATGCTCCAAGGTCCAATTCCGATCCTTACACACCCCTTATAAAGCGCGATACGCAGCAGGGTGTGATGCATTGTGTGTTCCAAAATACCCAGCCCTCATTTAAATATCATTAAAATTCTGTGCAATTTTTGCCACAATAGTTTTTTGGACCTTTGGTCTGCACTGGATAGCCTTTGTCGCCCTCCTGCAATCGATGAGTCACCCAACACCCTATTGCAGATGCATGGTTTGTCCCTCCATGGACCACTGTTGGTAGGTACTCAGCACTGCTGACTGGGAGCACCCTACAGACCTTGCACTCAGAGATGCTCTGACTCCGTTTTCTGACTATAATGCTTTGGCCCTTGTCAAAGTGGCTCAGGTCCCATTTCATACTCATACAACACGTTGATTACATGAAACTACTTGCTGTCTTGGGGCTGTCTGTAGACCTTAACATGTAGCCTTGCTGTGAGATGATCAACATTTTTTGTTTCATCTTGCGGTCTTGTGGTTGTAAAGTTTTGGCTCATCGGTGTACATGGATCTCTGGAAATTTACTATAATAAGTGAAACACAAATGAGGTCCATAGCAAGGTCATCTTTCAGCCTCATGTATAGGACAATGTGATCGAAGATACATGATGCCGAATGAGGACAATTTTTTTTTTTGGTCCTATGTGATGTGTTAACAGTATAATATGTGTCTATGTGCATTTTTCTGTGTAGTGTATTCAGCCCTGTGGATGGGAAGTGTCTTGAGGGGGCCCAAAGCACTCATATTCAGCAAGATGGAGAATTTGAATTGGATGGAAAGATGATCAAATGCACAGAGGTGTGTCTGCTTTTTATTCATCGTACATTGTGCCAACCTAGTGCTCTATTGTTTGTGCTTTGTAACTTGGTGCGCTTTTATGTTGTCTTATTTGTTCCTTCTTGCTTTGTGCTACCTTGGTTTGTGTCTCTAACTTCCCTCCTCTTGCTCTCAGTCCTCGAACTTTACTTCCTCTGACTTTACCTTCTCTGACTTACACCCTCATATGTTGCCCTCACTCTTGCTTTATGTCCTCTTTGTTGGTGTCCTCAGATTTTGTGCCCATCTGGGTTGTCCTTTATGGCTTTGCATCCTTTAACTGTGTCCTTCAATGTTTTGCCCTCTGACTTTGCTCCATTTTTACCTTTTGAATTGTGCCTTCTAATCTTGTGCCTTAGTTTTGTGTCCAGCTGCTTTCCGCCTGCTGGTTTTGTGTCCACTGCCTCTGTGCTGTGTTGCTTTTTGCCCTTTAACATTGCATTGTCCTGATTTGTATCCTCTTTATCGGCTAAAGCTAGACGCCCTACTGGGACTTAAAGCATTATGCCCACTAATCGCATTGACCAAATCTCTGTTCCCGCGGTCCTTCCAGGTGTTCTGCTCGCCAAAGACACGCGACTGCTCGATGTCACCCTTCCTGCCGACCCGTAGTCCTTTCCTGCGTGAGATTGCCATGGCGAGCTGCGCTGCCCTCTGCCCTCACCTCAGCGTGCTGAAAGCTAGTGGCAGAAACTGCCTCGGCCTCCGCGTCTCCACCGATGCAGACATGGTAACCCGGGGCAATACGGGGGGGGGGTGGTGGTCTTTCCACGCTAACACTCACAAGCTTAAGTACGTGGTGTTTGCATATTTGTATATCCTTATGCACCAACAAACTTGCTTGTGTACTTCCATGTGTTTGCTTACCCGTTTGTGTGCTGCGCATAAACTTGCATACCGACGTGTACCTTATGTATAGATAGGGGGGTTTGGCTGTTGCTTAGCCTGTCCTCTCCTGTGTGCTGCAGGTGGAGTACCAGGCTGGTTCAGGAGGGCAGCTTCTGCCTCAGCGCTACCTGAACGAGCTGGACGGCGCCCTGATCCCTGTCATCCATGGAGGCGGCTCCAGCGTCCCCCAGCAGCCAATGGACCTGGACTTCCTTTTCTACATCACAGAGAACACCAGCTGAGCTCTGCCACTGAGGTGGGGGTGGACTCACAAGACCTGTCCCCATACATCACTGCAATCCCTATTCCACTCCGGACCACATGGCAATGGGGGAATGTAGGGCTGTGGCTTCAACACCGTTGGAGAGGTGTTGGCAATGGCGTCCATCTTGCATCTGTCAAGATGTGCTGTGTCCTAGAGACCTCGCGTTCCTGAAAGCGGACAGAAACAGTAGGTTGGTGCTGTTTCGCTATCGCTAGTCCGCCTTGCAGTAAAATTACTGAGTTACGATTGGCTGTGGGAACACTGTCCCGATTTCCTTTTTCAGGATGGGCGTGGCAG
Organism: Gymnothorax reevesii; assembly: GCA_029721435.1. Lineage (NCBI taxonomy): Eukaryota > Metazoa > Chordata > Actinopteri > Anguilliformes > Muraenidae > Gymnothorax > Gymnothorax reevesii. The sequence goes on along the minus strand of CM056583.1, from coordinate 54,911,000 downwards.
TGTTTTTTCCTGAAATTTTTCGAAATTAATCTTTATTTGAGAGCTATGTTTGTGAAATTTTTTTTAGAAGAAGAAGTGGTATGCAAGCTAAGTTGGGACTAGATATGTTAAGTAACGCTGCACTTGAAGCTGACATCTCACATCTGCTCCTGAAGTGAATTAAGGTCATACCATTATTTGAAAGCATCGTTTCGTATTGTATTGGTATTGAGGCACCTTTGTGTAAATCCATCAATCATAGATACAGATTCATAGATGGTTATTTCTTTCGGTGAATTGCCTTTTTTCCTTTTGGTGTGTAGAGATAGGGGAACTTGACATGCCTGGCTATAATATTTTTCAAATGAATGTATAGAAAATGTAAGAATATAGCGCTCCATAACGCGCCTTAACATATTTTTGAATGATTTCCTGTGTTCAATAAAATGAATATTTTTGATAGGACATTTTTTGACGCATAAGTTTAGTGTCAAATTGTTGTCTTTAACATGCGAAGACAGCTCTAGACATGGCTTCTGACGCGGTAAATAAAAAAATGGTTTTTACCTCAGTTGATTGAGTTGTTAGATAACTACAACTTAAATGAGGCCATTTTATAAATTAAAGCACTAAAGTGAAGTGGAGTCCATGATGAAAAAGCGAGTGTGAGTAGGCGAGATGCCTTCTCAGATAAGCTGAAGGTTTTTGAATTGATTATGAGCTTGAATGACCTTGAGGAAAAAAGCTTGATTTATGCCTGCAGTCCAGTTGAAATGTTAAATGTTTTGGCTGTGCCGCAAACCCCTCCAGTGCTGCTATTTTGCGTTGACTCTTTTAGCCAATTGTAGTGCTGCTCGTACTGTCTTGTTGTCCCTGAAGGCTTTTATACACTAGCCAACATAATTTGGAATACAGCACCCAGGAAATAGGAACACCATTGGACTCAGCACCGTGAGGCAGTGGAGAAGTAGCTGTCATGCTCTGTAATGGCCACTAGATGGGGGAAGTGAGATGGTGTGATTGATACTTCTCCGTTCTTTTAGTGTCTAAAAGTACGTCTTTCGTGGTCCACCCAATCCTGGAGCTCGTGGCCTTTCTGTCATGTCATGTCCTTTGTCCTGAGATGAGCCAAAGCTGTAAAGTGTAGCTGTCTATAAACCTTTGATTCCAAGGCTACTCATACGCTTAGTACTTTTTTTTTATTACAGAATGAACTTTGGCTTTTTGAGGTATGCGGCATAATGTTAATGTCTAAGCATGGTTTGTCACACTAAGCTGATTCATTGTTGCAGTGTTCTAAAGTCATTCACTGTAGTTTGTGCACTGATTGCTGCTATGTTCATTCGAGATGATATTCATCAGAGCTGCCCAAATCTGACCCTCGAATCCACATGCAGCTCTGCTTTTCTCTGCTCCCAGGCAATTAAATGAACAGTTGTTACCACAGATTGGCGAGACTATCATCACACTCCCAAATACAGGGTGGGTGGGAAACCAGCATTTCTCGGCCCTTGAAGGCAGATTTGGAGAGCTCTGAGATACACCAGTGAGCCAAAACATTATGATCGCCTTTTAATTTGTTGGTCATCTGCATGCTGCCAAAACTGCTCCGACCTGTCACGGCATGGACTCTACAAGATTTTTTAAGGTGTGGCCTGTGGTATCTGCCACGAAAATGTTAGCTTCACAACCATTAAGTCTTGTGAGTTGTGAGATGGAGCTGCCTGGGATCAGACTTGTTTCTTCAGCACATCCCACAGATACATGATTGGGCTGAGATCTGGGGAATTTTCAGGCCAGGGCAAACCCTTGACGACTTTGTCATGTTCTTCAACCCATTCCTGAAATTTTTGTGCTATGTGGCACAGCGCATTATCCTGTAGAAGGTGGCGCCTGCCGTCGTGCAATGATGCCATTTGGGCATATTCCGAGTCCGCAGCAATATTTAGGTTCATGTCATTTGTTCATTTAGGACATGTCAAATTCATTTCTACATGAAGGGCCTGACTAAGGTTTTTCCTGTTGAACATTCCTTCCACCTGCTTTTCCTCTTTGCGCTGTGCATCCTTGGGCACCCAACACCTTGACTTGGTTCAGGGTTCTTCTTCCTCAGACCAATGGGCTCGATGCTCGTTACTCGTGACTGAGTATCTCCACCAGTGCCCCACAAGCCTAGGCATATCTGAGATGCTCCAACCCAAGCCGTCTGGCTGTAATGCTTTGGCCCTTCTTAGGTCAACGCTTGCCCATTCCTCTCACAGCCTTCACGTCACCTGCAAAAACTGACTGCTCACTTACCGTGTAATGTATCCCGTAGTTCACGTGCGGCATTGTTAAATCGATGTTTGTTTAATTTTTGAGTGGTCATAATATTTTTGGCTTACTGATGTACATTCTGTAATACCCCCAGTTAATCTCCAGTAGGGAACTGCCACTAATCACTGACTGGAATTTCCAGTGTAAATCACACTACAAATGAAGAAATGTGCATCTCTGCTCTCTTGCCAGCCTTGCTATTGCATTTAAAAAAAAAATAATATCAGTATTTAGTGCTGTAAGATCCATGGCAACAAAGCAATTAACCTTTTGAGCAACAGTACTGTTGATTGGTAAGGGTGGTAGAATTGGATCTGATGTACAAATATATGGCTTTAAAGGAGGTCTTCACAAAGATGGAGGGTTTATAGAGATTTCCAAGCAAAATCTGTTGATTGTGTTTCACCTGGTTGTTTTGTGACAGTTTAAAGAAAGGAGAATTTTTCTGTCCAGTTTTCGTGAAACTTTACGGAGTTAAATTATTTTTTTCACTGTTTAAAATGAAGTTGACTTACGGAGCTTTAATTAATTTCATCACAAGACAAAATGTATTTTTATGCTTTTAAAGGAGCTATTTATCTGTACTGTTTTGTGAATTGTATAGTATGTACCTGTATATAATCATGAAAACCAGCAGATGATTTGACGATTCTTGTATCTGGGAGTTCAGGATCTTTTTCTTCATGAAATATAAAATTTGTATAGATGGTATTGCCCAACAGAATAAAATATTATTTGTATGTCACACTGCATTGTTGGAGTTTCAGTTTATTTCATTGGGGAGCGGGTTTATTGCACCAGTAAAGTGTGCTTTCAGAGCATCAATTATCCTTTTGTCTGGTAAACATTGCCTTTATCAAACTCATATGCGTTTTTCTTCTGGGACAATTTTTTTGCAGTAGCTGCTGTGGTAATTGAATGAAATTGGCTCGCCAGCCAATTGTTTTTGGCCTGCTGTGTATAAGGTGGGGGGTGGGGGGAGCTAAACAGTGCTCACTTGTCCACGCCTTTTCCAAACAACCCTACTGACTGTTAACGCTCGACTGTTGTTTCTGATATGTGGAATCTGAACACCAAAGGAGCCATGTCGTGATTACTGCGCATGCTCACATCTTTGAAATAAATCCACTCAATTGCAAGTCAAAATCTAGAAGGTATTTTGCTTCTTCTGTGATTATTGGTTAAGGCAACCAGCTTAAATTCTTCATATCCCTAGGCTTAAGCTTAAAATGGTGCTTTGAATCTTCGAATTTCCATGGAAAGCTCCTTAATGGTCAATTCCACGGTAACTGATGTAACATTTAGGACAACTTAAACTTCAGTCACTCTGTAATTATATGGAGGATCACTGCAAAATATCACAGGAATTCAAACATTTGTTGGTGCTTGAGAACCCATGTAATAGATTTTATTTTGCGTATTGCACTATTCCACAGTTCGTCATTTTACAGGGAAACTGATGTAACATGAAAAAATACCTCAATTTTTAAATGCTTCTTTAAATTGAAGATGAATGAATTCTATGAATTCTTTCCTTCAATCATCTTAGTCTCTCTGTCAGAAGGTTGGCAGTCACTTCTCCAGCAATCAGAGTAAAGAAAGTGTTTATGTTGGATGAACTATATTTTCTGAGTCAAAAAGTAGGTAACCGACGTAACATTCTGCGGTATCTGATGTAACTTGTCTGGGACTAAATGAGAAAACTGAGTTTTGTTGACTTTTCGGTGGCTTATAATTCTGAGGAAGGAGTGCAGGCATGTTTCACTGACTAAAAGAAAACACTTTCAGTGCCTTGATGCCTCAGATGCCTCCACTCTGTGTTCAAAAAAAGAGGGGATGCTACACCATAGTAAACAGGCCCCAGTCCCAACTTTTTTTGAGACTGGTAGCAACCATCAAATTTGAAATGAGCACATATTGGGGATAAAATTAGTCAAATTTTGCACTTTCAACATTTGCTATGTTATCTCTGCTCTATCGTGAATAAAATACTGGCTGGTGTGATTTGAAAGTCATTGCATTATGATTTTATTCACAATTTACAATTTGTCCCAACTATTCCAGAATTGGGGTTGTAAAACAATACAGGGTGTTTTCTGTGAGTAAAATGACTAATATATTGCAGTATTCAAATCATCTGTTCAAATCATGAGCTGATTAGTTGGCCTCCTCTGTTGCTGTTTGCAGTTTTCTAGTGTTTTCTCGAGAAGAACTCAGCCAAATATCTTCAGACCTGACTCTGCACTTACTTGGGTCCTGAGCAATACACCTGACAAGTGTGAAGTCAATGGGATGAACGGTTGTCTGGAAAATTGAACAACTGGCACATAGACAAACAGAGGCTTAGACGAGTAAAAAGCTTGAGCAATCGTGAGACGGCAGGAAGTGATGAAATGAATTGGGATGTAATGTCTATGTAATGTTAATTCAAAGTGTTTTGTAACTGTTGGTAAAGGGTGTCTTCTTTGCTTTGGAATCCACAGGCTTGCTCAGTATTTTCAGTAAAATCAACCAGTAACAGCTCTGCATTGTCAATGAAATTCATTGCATATCACCTCAGATGAGTGTGAACAAATGAGCCGGCTGTGCTTTCACCATCATGTTCAATGTTTTTAAAGTGCAACAAAAATTTTTTTCAGCCTTTAAAGAAAGACTTGAACATGTTCTGTTTTCGCTTGCACCAGCTCATTCATATTAGCTATAAGCCAGAGAGTGTTGGTATTATGGCTTTACTGTAGAAACTGACCTTTCAGTGCTGGCCAAACAGTAATGGTATCTATTGATATGAGGTCACATGGAGAGTTGCTTCTTGACAAGCAAATATAAAAGCCCTTCATTCAGCCGAGTCATAATTTAATCACAAATTAATAACCTGTATGAAATGCCAAAGAGATCCAGAAAGCGGAGAACTACAAAGTGCTGTGTAATTGTCAGAAGTTGCAGTCCTGATGTCAGATATGCTTGAAATTACTGTTCATAAGACAAAATGCATTCAAAAAAAGTAAATAGAAACGATTGAGCAATGCTTTTATTCACATATCACTGTATCTATTAACAAAGGAGGCTTAAGCATAAGTTTAAATTTCATGACATTTTTATGATTGGGGTCTCTTCACAGAAGCTTCATACTCTTGTGAAGCCCTCTTGTCAGTTCAAAGACTTCACATTAATATTGACAGAAAAAACCACAACCTTAAGTTGAATAAACCTGTGATTAATATTATAGCAGAACACTATTCAAAATTTGGAAGTGGTGGTGTTGGTGGATAAGATGTGGAGACGAAAATCACTTTGTCAGACCAATCTGGACTCAACAAAAACAATTGTCGACACGATTCCCAGCCTTGGCCATTGAGAAAACAGACTGATTGAAGACAAGATTACAGTAACTCGGGTAACATTTTCAAATATAGGCGACTTTAAATGACCCAAATATTTTTGCATTCATGAAAAGTTAATACAGCTGGAATAGTTTACTTGCAGCTTCCATTTTTCTTTCTCAATCATGATGTCAATATCTTACATTTGTGAACGGATTAGCTAATTTGAAGTTACTGGAATTATTCAGTCTGGAAATAAGATACTGTGGACTATAAATTTTCTGTTTTCTTAGCAATTTCTAGCTTTTTCACATATTATATTATTGCATATTATGTGCTCTAGCATAGGTATTCATTTGCATTATCTCTTTCATTTGCTCTCTGACTCAATGCTTGCCTGTTGTAGCCCCCGCCAGTCATTTCTTAAAGTTGCAGAACACTTCAGTATTAATAGGTATTCTTAAACATTAAAAAATAAAAAAAAATCTTGTGCCTGAACAGTCACCCAGGTTTAGCCCCCTCTGCTTAGCTCAGTTTCTTGGCATAAGTGTGACCCACTACCATAAAGGACTCCCAATCAGATTCTGCCAACTCTATCACCATGCTCATATTCAGTGGAATGATCGGCATGTAATTGTTATATAACATGTTATGTGCAATGTAGTATCATCTTTTGACAAATATTGGGCAGACATGTTGCACATTTCAAGTGTGTTCACAGTTGTGTTTAAAAGCCTGTTTCATGACTGGGATGTCATGAATAATGCACAGCTGGGATATCTGGCCAGCAATGCTGTCTTCACCTCCCTAATGAGAGGCTGATTTGAACTTGACAATCCAACCAAGCTGGCCAGTAAATGACTATACATGGACAATCTGGCTGAAGATGGGTGAATCCAGCAGTACCATTCACTTGATAAAGCCATCAGAATCCTTAATTTTCAGCTTGACTTTTTCAATGTATTCTGTCACTTTGCTGATTGCAATTAATCACAAGCAATAATAACTACGTGTAACAACAACACTGACAGGAGAATATCTCATGTTGCTAAAGCTGGATTGAAAGTAGCACCCCAATTCTAAAAAGGTTGATGCATTGTGAAAATCAAATTAGATTAAAAAGGATAGATTTCAAAGGTCTGTGTTATCCTGTGCTATTTTGAAAACAGTTCAAGAGTGCATTATTTGATGTTCTGACAAGAATTTAATTGCCTTTTGAAAATCTACGATGTGTTGACTGCAGCAGTCCAAAAATGTTTGCACAGTTGACTGCTTGCTGCAGTGTAACATCAAGTCTTTCAATCACATTCATTTAGCATTAGGGCACTGAAGACACCAATAAGTCAAGTCTAGCAATTGGTATTCTTTCATTAAGCAGGTCCTCAGCAGCTCAATTCAGGCTTTTACCTTATATTTTGCTTCAAAATGCTCCGTGAATTCTGAATCAGAGACCGATCAGGACTGCAGGCAGGCTAGTCCAGCACCCGCACTCTTTGATTACGCAGTCATGCCCTTGTAATCCATGCTGAGTGTAGTTTGCCATGACCTTGCTGGAAAATGTTGGGATGCCGGTAGGACAGCTGACATCTGGATGAGAGAATATGTTACACAAAAATTCATATATGTTTTTGTAATAATGGTGCCCTTGCAAATATTCAGGTCACCTATGCCGTGTGCACTTACATACCGCCGAGCTGAGCAGTGGTTTTCATCCTTGACCTCCATGCACCAAGATTCAACCTTATTCCTTCCATCTTGCAATTATACCATACACTGCAGAGGGTGAAATGCCCAAAATCCTACTGATTTGCTTTGGAGGAATTTTGCTGCCAAAGTGACGGATTATATGCCTACGCGTCTGTTGGCATATTAGCAAGCCTCGACCCATTGTTGCTCTTGAATGACTAGCTCTTTATTCAAGCTCCCTAAATACTACAATAACACAATTAGCTCACCCGTTTAAAATCATCTGTCTCACACAACCTTATTATTGCAATCTATCAGATCATTATTACTCCTATGTTGTTCCTGCGCCAAATTTTTTAGAGTCTGTTGCAGTCATCAGACTTGAAATTGGCATATAAATTCAATAAACCATTTAATTTACAAATAAAAGCATCAGATAATGTTTTGTTTTAGTACTTTCAATTCCGCAAAGATCTAGTGAAGGGTGAATGGATTTTCAAATGATTCTTTTTTTGACTTCATTTAGATTTTCCATAATGCGCCAACTTTTTTGGAATTGGGGTTGTTGAACGTGCATGCATTTGAAATGGGGAACACCTGTGTGCATACAGTGCTAAGAGCGCAGTAGCGAGCACGACTGCGCTTCTGTTATCACAGCTGCCCGGCTGAGGGGGCTCAGTGGCTGAAGACCTCCTCCATATTAACCAGCTGCTTTATCTGCTCAGGCTGCATTGAGTGTCGCCTGAGCAGCATCTTCTTACTCTTGTGATCTTTGGGGTAGCTCGGAGCAATGGGAACCAGGGGCTTGACTATGTCGGTGCTTCCACTGCCGCTTGGGGTTACCCCAATTTGGGGGATGGGTGTGTGCGGGTTTAGTGGAGGCAGGTGCCCGGGCCTGGTGTGGGGGATGTGGTCAGGGAGTGTGACCCCTGAACTCCTGCGCTCCAGAAGGGCTGGGTGTCTTCTGGCGACCTGCACTGGGCCCTCAGCAGATTCACGGGAGCCCAGCAGGGTGGAGGAGCGGGATGAGACCAGCCTTCTCTTCTCCAACGGCCCCCTGCTGTCATCTGGAGGCAGGGTGCTGCGCTGGCAGAGCTGTGAGTCAGAGCTATAGTGCTCCACGCCCACGGTCCTTCGCTGGAGGATGTTGCGCAGACTGGACACAGCCAGGTGGGGGCAGCAGTCCGAGTCCCTGCCAGCTGAGACAGCGGCAGAGGCCGTCCCGCACTGGCGGCGGAGGTCCGGGTGAGAGGCAGAGGAGCGGAATGGAGGGATGCCATCAATGAGTGACTTCTGGTTTAGTCGAGCTACCCCCCACGATGTTCCATCCCTGTAAGGCATCTGCTCTGTCCCCTGGCTCCAGCAGGGGGCGTCCCGAGTTTTTGCAGTTGCCCTTGGGATGCTCAGTCCATTCAGTCTGAAGGAGAGCTCCTCCTCTGGGGTTATGTCTGGAAGGTCCTCAGCCAGGGAGGAGGCTTTTGTCTGATGTGCCAGTAGTGATGGTGGGATCTTCAGCCAGGGTTCGGAATTGAGCCGCTGCAGATGGAGCAGCCTCACCAGGCTGCAGTGGGCGGGGCTGGGCTGGTGAGTGGGAGAGCCAGGCTGGGAAGCGACCGCCCCTGACCCAGAGCCTTGGCAGTCCCTGAAGGTGAAGAGGCTTCCATGGGGGACCTGAGGTGCTGCATGCAGCTCGATTTCGGATGGGGGTGTACATGGCATCCCTGCGGCAGCCTTTGGCCAGTCAGCCAAGTGTGGTGACGGGGGTACATTGAGGTACTGCTTGGTCATCTGGTGGCCGGAAGGCAGTGTGTCGGTGGTGATGATGATCACATCCTTGCCCCTTGCCTTGCAGGTATCTAGCAGAACCCTCAAAGTCTCCTTGTCACCGTTGTTGACAGCATGGATGAGGGCAGAAGAGCCGTGGTGGTCCTCCAGGCTGGGGTCAGCCCCACTCCCCAGTAGGAGACCCACCACCTCAGGCCCTGCCCGATCCAGGCAGGCGTGCATCAGCGCCGTTCGCCCGCTCTTGTCCTGGATGTTTGGGTCAGCTCCGCTCTCAAGCAAGTACTTGACCAGCTTGGCTTTGGGTACACTCTGCGGGTCAGTGTGCTTGGACTTGCAGGCCACCATGAGCGGTGTCTCACCGCGCTCATTGCTCTCGTTGATGTAGGCCCCGCCTTCCAGCAGCAAGCGTGTCAGGCGCAGCCGACCCAGGTACACGGCTTTTAGGAGGGGGCTTCCATCTGTGCGCACATGCACTTCGGATATGTCCTCCATTGCCGTCCCACACTCTGGCTTCCAGGCACTGCTGTCTTTCTGTTGCGCTGGGGATCAAAATCAAACATACATTTTCCAATCTTTAATCATGAGGTGGAATGTCACATATGCAGTCAAAATTGACCTTGGCTGTATTACAGGTAAAATCGATATGAGGAAAGTGAAAATGCTAACTGAATGCTACAAAAATACATTGGCCTTCCTGAAAACATACTGCACTCACGCATTCAATTGTGCATAAGCAGTCAGTGCTCGAGTGATTACCAGAGGTAGGTTGTGCTAATAGTGGCATTCTTGGAGCAACGCACAAGAAAAGTTTTGATTAAATGGCAGACTTAATGAACACAGGCGTTCTGCAAGGGGAACTAAACACTTTGTTGGATCTAATGTCATGGATTTTCACACGACCTATTTTTGTTTCTCAAAACCTTTCTAACTCTACCTTTTCTCAACACAACTATTGTATTTAGCTGTGGAAAAAAAAATTATGAACTTGGGCTTTGGTTTAATTGCTGAGAAACATCTTAGGTGGAGAGGTTTTCATCTGTAGTTCTTTTAGTGGGTGTCACGATCAATATTCTCTCAGGAAAAGATGTCCTTCAACTGGCCTATTTATTTTATTTATTTTTGGACTTAGCTTTGAATTGGATGTAAAGATATCTGTGCTCTGGCTGACTAATGCATTTGTGATGGCAAAAATGTATGATGGTGCCTTGAACAAATAGTCTCCAGACTAATAAAATAGAGAAAATCAACTTCTTGGAAGAAGGCTATCACTTAAGGTACACAATTGCAGATTTCAAGGCCTGGGCTAGAAGATAAAAGGGAAAATGCAAGAAGCTCCACTAGATGACATATGTTGTTGGCCAAGAAAACGGCTGTGGAGCAATTCTGTGGACATATGCATATTTTGGTGTGTGACAATATGTTAAGCACCATAAGATTCTAATTGAGCAATTACAGATAATACTGTTTGCAAATCCTTATTTTAGTGGCAGATACAGTTTTCCTGTGTGATGACTTCTAGTGAAGTCTAGATACATGAGCAATTGTATGTACTGCGGAAATTCAATCAAAAAAAGTAATTATGGAACGGACATTAAGCCCAGCTTCACTGGCACACAAATGGGGGAAAGGTTCTCACATTGCACTTGTATGAGCTTCGTTCAGGTGGGATTGTTCACCATTCAGTCTTCATTTGTCTGCAGATGTGTTCCCATTATAGGTCTGTCTCCCATTTGCGTTTAACCCTTAAATCCGAAATGAAATAGTAGCCCTCTGGGGTTTTTACTGAACTTACAAAAATCATCTATTTGCACTTTAACATTCCAGTCTTTTGTCAGTGTACCCAGCACTGAGGGATGTCTGAGAGTTGAGAGTTAAATGCTGATGTAACCTTGTCTTTTGTTTGATTTCTAAGCTGTTCTATTACATTGTACACTCTGAGTCGGCAGTGCTCGACAGGAGTGAACATTTTGCTTCTCTACAGCCTTGAAGCAGCGGCTGAGCAGGGAGAGTACATAATAAGTGTTTGCTCCCTTGAAAAGCGAGTGACAAAGCCTGACTGGGCTATTCAGGCTCTGTCTCTCTTCTCAGGCTGAACAAACACCTTGGATTGAACCACAGTTGGGGGAGGTAAGAGAAATGAGAGCAATTTTTTTTGATATTTTGAATAACAAGCATAATTTTCTGCCCTAGCGATAGTTTAGCCTTTCATGAGACATTCACAGAAATTTGATGCATGATAAAAGCACCCTCAACCTTGGACTTGCATTTTGAGTTGTCTGGTGTCTTCATTTCTGGTCAGATTTTCTGATCCTCCAGAACAGTCAATTATTACGCGTTTGTTTCTTTGGGCGAAAAATGTTGACTGACTCCAGCTCAACATCATGAAAATGCAGAATAATCCTTATCTTTGCTTTCAAATGAAAGACATGAGTCAGCAATATCAGACAGTATCTTTGTAGGAACCACAAACCCTGGCTCAGAATCTGTAATATATATCTCTGGAATAAAAGCTTAACCCTTAATCTGATATTGGCACTGCAATTTAGCTAATTGGCAGGAAAACGAGAAATTTACCTTACAAAAATGTTAATTCCATCAAAGCTCCACCAATGGCATAAGATTGAAAAGGCAGCGTATGGGTATGTCACTTTTAGGGTATGTTAGTTTTCACACCAGAAGCATGCACAAGGAAGATCACTTTGTTTACAAGTCAAGGGGAAAACAAAGCAATGAACTGTAGCCAGTTGGCCAGCCCTTCCAGTCAGCTCTGCTTCAGCTTTACCTGGACCCCTCTGAATTTGTCCTCCAGCCACAACAAGGAAAGTGACCTTTAAGAGCAGAAATTTCATGACATGGCTTCATACATCCTGATTTATCATTAGGGTGAGGTGATGCCGTAGCTCTGGGACACAGAGAAGGCAGAGCCTGCTGCCATACCAACACAGCACCCAACTGAGACACCGCAACCATTCAGTGCAGGTTGGTTTAAGTGATCGATGCCATCTAATGTGTTGAAAGTATGGTAGACAGAACTGGGCTATTAACCATATCAATTCTTATTCCAGAATAATAACCCCCTGGTTTCATTTGTACATCCATGAATGTGAAGGTAAAGAGGTTGACTTTGGGAAATTGAAGCCAGCTTGATGAAGCAAGTAAATTCTGCCAAAATGCTACCTCTAAAAAGCACAAAATACATTTTCTATGCATACTTTTTGTGAATGTTGTGTACTTTTCTCTTACAACTGTTCATGGACTGTGCGAGACATGCAATGGACAGCTATTTATTCCAGCAGCACGTCCTGTATGGTGTTTACCACCAGCGCCTCTGGTTTCCATGGAGGAAGTTAGGGACGCATATCCTGTGAGTGTAGCGTGTGTAACGGTGACTTCTGCCCTGTCAGCGATGTTCTATCGGGGTGCTCCAAAGCCCTGGGGGGGTTCGAAGGGGGGGGGGGGGGGGGGGTGGAGTACCGCTGGAAAACTGCTCTTCAGCACATAGGGAGAGAAGGGAGCCAGTGGAACGCAGTGCCGGGGGACAAGTGCGCACCGAATAAAGAATGTGGAGTGGCTGCTGACAGCCTCTCCTGCTGCCTCTGCTTGTACAGAGAGCGGGGAAAAGGCCAGCGATGCAGGCATCACCGTGGGAGGGAGGCAGAAACAAAAAAAAATATTCCAGCAGAATCCTCATCACACGCTGTGCAAAGTGTGTGACAAGGAAATTGAAAGAACTGCCGCACACATGAAGGGTTTCGCCGTGTGGTCAAATATCTTAATGTAACCAAGCGTGGCCATAATTTCCTGACAAGAGACTGACGCTTGCCACCATCTCACATCATGTGTTAATGAATGTAGAGCAGGAGTGTACTCACCAGTTGCTCCTGTTTATAAACCCTCTTCCCCAGGCCTCCTGGATGAAGTATTTCTTTCTTGAGACGTGTCACATCTTGCGCAGGGGTCAATTAGTCCACTGTATAACCCTGAATGTCCTGTTTAAAGCACTGCTTTGAATGCTACATGAGAAAATAAGAGACGTAGGAAAATGTAAAAGGATTGAGAGATACAGGTCAAGGTGGAAAACAAAAAATAGAAAAGCTTAGCCGCAGTTCGCGGCCTGAATGCCACCTGCCTACTGGCAGAACTGCATGCGCGTATGTGGAACAGGTGAGATGTTTCTCAGATCTGAGGCAATGTACTGTTCTTTCCCTCACAAAGGGAAGGGATAGAGCAGCAGAGAGACTGAGTTTCTGGTTTGAGTGGAGAGTCAGAAAGAGTAGGTGGAGCCTTTGTGCTGAGTGACAGGAGGAGCCTGACCAGTGAAAGAGCTGCTCTCAAGGGCAGTGGGGGGGAGCTGGTGTGCTCACAGGTAGAATCTGTGCGTAATTAATTATTTTTTTTTCCCCTCACAGTTCTTTTCTCCCTCTCCCGCTCTGCATTTCCTGCTCTTACTGTAGGACCATTCTGGTGAGTAATGACAGCATGTTTGCTTTCTGTTTTCAAGGCGCTAAGTGATGTTGTCAACCTCCCACAGATATGCACTGATTGGGTTAATTTTGTACAGTGCTAAAGAAGTGTAAATATGCAATGTGAATCAGAATACATTGTGGTTTAAATTTTTTTTCACTGCCTTCATTTTAAATATCCGAGAGCAGTGGTCTTCAATGTCCTTCCTGGGGACCCACTGTGCATGCTGATTTTTGTTCCAACCACAACTGTTGTCACAGGATTTTCACAAGCTGTTAATGTCTTAATTAGTTGTTTTTCATATTTCGTGATGTTACTAACTGTTTTTAGCCTAATGTTACATAGAAACATCCATACATGATATGAAGAATAAAATATCCTTGAAGATTGAGGTTTTATTTCTGTACTGCAAGAAATTTCCAGCATTGTAACATTTGAAACAAATCAACAGACACTGAGGAACTCTTTAAACCCTATAAACCCCATATTGGGCTGACGGACACAACTGTTCCAAGTTCTTTCAAAAAACTTCAGGTGAACTGAAGTAGATTAACACAAAGCTGGTTTGACTCTTTACCATTTGCTTGTCGAATAAATTTGTCATGATGTGCCAGTTAGTTTTCACCAAAATGGAGCCAAGTACATCTTAAATTTGATTGGTTCCACTGTTTTCTCTCATTTTTTGCTGTTATTTCCAATGCATAGCAACGTGAGTATGGCATTTTTTTATTCTGGATGGCAAACCTAGATATTTCTGTTATCTTGTGAATTAAGAGGGAAAATAACTGCTCTAAACATTAAATACACTTAATTAAGACTAATGAACAGCTCGTTAAAATCCTGCGATTACAACTGTGGTGAAAACAAAAGCCAGCATACACAGTGGGTCCCCAGGAATAACGTTGAAGACCTCTGTCCTCAAGAATCTGTGAGTCAATGATGCAGTAATGTCATTATGGTGAACAATGGTAAAATAAACACAGGAGCTGTTAGACAATGACAATTATTTTTTGGGAATTCTTTCTATAAAGGAAAAAAGATGGTTACGGCAAGGCAAGACTTTTTTATTACTTTTTTATGAGACTTCTATCCTAAAGATTTAATTGAAAAGGGACGGGAATTTAATGTAAAAATAAAATAAAAAAATATATATATATATATATATATATATATATTATTTTTTCAGCACTTCTGGGTTGCTCAAAGAATATTCAACCTGTATTTGCAACAGAGGAAGAAATAAAAATAAATATCTTTTTTTGTAATTCATAGTCAAGTTAAGGAACATCAAGGATTATGGTTATGAGGTTGATCAAACTTGTCTGATATACAGTTCCTTCCACGTTGGTGGACGCAGGATAAATAAAAATGAGAATTTTTTTTTTCCAATCCCGGGGCAATCAATGATCGGCAGTTTTTTTTTTTTTTTTGGTTTTCAGAATTGAGTTGTTGGCGAATCTGAGAAACAAGTAATAAAAAAGTCTGGCCTAAGGCCCAAGATTTAGTGAACATGCGAGAAGTCTTACGTGTCAATTAACAATAGCAGAAGAATTATAGCTAGCGCTGAGCAATTAGTGTTTTTTGAGTTTGGGTTGATTTTGAGTCTGTTTTGGAGTGATTTCTTTTATTTATTATTTTTTATTTATTTATCTATTTATTTATTTTTTGGTATGATGAACATACCCTAAATTAAAATGTATACAACGCTGTTGAGAACAGTACATTTCAGGGCAACATCTTTCAAACAAATGCCATCATTGGCATTGTTAACTCGATAAACTCAATTTATTCCGACAGCTTTTGGTGTTGAGTATTGATTCACGGTTAATGTTTGCCTTTGGAGTATTATTGACCCCTGTTCACATCAAGACCAGGGTTGTCACAATGAAGGTCAAGGTAATGATTATCTGACAGAGAGGGGAAAAAAATATAAAATTAAAGCTCCAAGCAGCGTTGAATGGGCCTTCGCCATCTTGCGCACATTGGGGGTAGCGGTGAGATCCTGACAGGTGCAGCTGTGCACTCCCGACCATTGGACAAGTCAAGCGCAGGCCCCAATCTGTGAGAAAGTGTTGAGTGAATTAGACAAAACTGAAAGAGTGATGAAAAGTTGATACTTCAACCACCAGGGGTCGCTCAGAGCGTAACCAAACATTGGCAGGTCCATTCATGAGCAGACCCTCAGCACAAATATGAAGTTTTGAGCAAATCAGCCAATTTCAATGTAAAATATGGTATTTCCTGTTTCCACAAGGGGGCGCCATTAGCAAGATTGCCACCAAACACTTGGAGGCATTCAGGGCGGGGCTCTTATCATGTACAGGAATTTTGAATCCATTTGGACGAAGTATGAGGGGTAGAGAGCTGCTTGAATGTACGTGGCAAGGCATCAGAAATGGGGACGCCATAGCGGCCATTCCCATTGAGCTACAGACATGCAGAGCAAAACTTTTAATGAGCATGGTCTCTGGATGATGATCTGTAACAAATTTGAGGTTGATTGGACGGAATCGCAAGGAGTTTGTTAAAATACAGCGTGTGGAAATCAGGCCAATCAAAATGGCTGACTTCCTGTTTGGAGTTGACCAATGGTGCCAGACTTTTTTTTTTTTTGTCTTGGTAACATAAACGTGTATCGTTTTTTATTATTTTTTTTTTCATTGTCCCATTTAAAAAAAACCCTATGGGGAGGGGTTTTTGGACATTTCAAGGGGGCGCTATCGAGGCATTTTGCTGCTCTTATGGGCAATGCCCCAATCAGATGTTAGAGCTCACCATCCTTGGCTGGCATGTCAATTTTCATGATTATACGACTTCAGTGAAAACATCTAAAACCCAAACGTATTTTCATAGCGAGGGATCCATAGTCGCCACACAGACGCCATTACTTGTAGCTTCACAGCATTCTTAATGTAGCTTCACCAACTTGTTCTGCATGTTTTAGAAGTGGAATGAAGTTGATAAGTTAAACTGTGTGTCATCAGTACAAGTGAAAGTAAAAACTGGTCACTTCCTGTGACCACAGGGGGGCACTATTAGTAAAGTGGGAAGTTAAAATATCTGTATGTTCAGGGCGGAGCAATCATTATGTCCAGCAAGTTTGAAGCTGCTACAATCAAGTATGTGGGCATGAGAGCATTGTGAATACCTTTGTGCGAGAGATAATTCCAGCTTGTCTTAAATGATCGATTCCAGTATTTTGCATACAATGCAAAGTAAACTGACAGGCCTATAATTTCCTGGCTTACTACGGGCCCCTTTCTTGTATATTGGTCTTATATTGTCCTGCTTCCAATCATTTGGTATTAGTTAGTGACAATCTCACTAACTTCCCAGATAAGCCTGAGGTAAAAACCATCAGGGCCTGCCACCTTATTTGTCTTTAGTTTATGCAATTTGTCCAATACTTCTCTATCCCCATCTCAATTTCTGCTAAATAATTTGGAGTATTGGGAATTCCCTCAGGCCAAATAAAAATCTGCTCCGTGGTAAACTTCTCAACAAAGTAACTATTTAAGGAATCAACAATATCCTTATTTTACAGGTGTGATCCATCGTTATTCTTTGTGCACGTGACCTCCTCCTTGACTTTCCTTTTTCAACTACATCACTGAAACATAACGTGTTGCTGAATACCCCTCGGCCCGGACACGATTTCCTGGCTTAAAATCAGAGTGTTAAGGGCAAAGGTCAAATCCAGCAAAAAAGGTGACGTTGCACATCTGTGTCACAGTGAGTTACCATATCAAATTTGGTGAAGCTGCGATCAGTAGTTGCTGAGTACTGACCCATATAAGATTTCCTGCCTTAAGGTCACAGCGCAAAGGGCAAAGGTGAAATCCAGGAAAAAAAAAAAACATGAAATTGCACACGTGTGTGTGTGTGTGACAGTGAGTTACTATACCGAATTTGGTGAAGCTGCCATGAATAGTTGCCGAGTACTGACCCGGACAAGATTTCCAGGGTCAAGGTTACAGAGCTAAGGTCAAAGGTCAAATCCAGCAGAAAATATGGTGTTGCTCATCTATGGGTCATAATGAGTTACCATACCAAATTTGGTGAAGCTGCGATCATTAGTTGCTGAGTACTGGCCCGGAAAATGTCAACTGGACAAGATTTCCAGGGTCAAGGTCAACGGTGAAATCCAGCAAAAATCCTGACGTTGCTCATCTATGGGTCATAGTAAGTTACCATACCTTTGGTGAAGCTGCGATAATTAGTTGCTGAGTGCTGACCGGGGAAGATTTCCAGGGTCAAGGTCACAGCGCTAAGGTCAGCGGTGAAATCAACCAAAATCCTGACCTTGCACATCTATGGGTCACAGTAAGTTACCATACCAAATTTGGTGAGGCTGCGATCATTAGTTGCCAAGTACTGGCCCGAACAAAATCATGGACGGACGATGGACAACAGAGACACGCAGGTGACGACAGTACGCCTCAGGGCCAGAGTCGGCCGAGGGACAAAAACCACTTAGGGCAAATCAAGGCACATTACTAATCCTGTCGCCCACTGAAAATATTTGGCACAAAAAATGAAAAATATGGCAAAGGAGGCTGCAGTGTTGAATATGAAATCCTACATAATGCATGAATAGGAGAACATTTTCCTTTAAAAACTACTGAATTTGGTATCCGTAGTTCCCAAAGGCATTGTGTTGTTAAAGAGGTGACACAACACTGTGGTAAACATGCCTCTGACACTTTTTTTTTTTTAAATTGCTGCTGCCATCAAATTTAAAATTGAGCAATTTTTTCAAAACGCAAAAACATTTGTTTCATCACCTGATATTGCCTTTGTACAATTTAGAATGAAATGCAGTTTAATTGATTTTCAAATCACAGTTTTTATTCATTTTTATATCCTGGGCCTGTGTAGTCATAAATTTGAGGTTCTTGATGCAGTGCTCTCTGAGTGACAAGTATCACAGGTATTCAGCTTAGCCTAGCAGCCTCGCTCCTGATGTACAAAAACCTCTTCCAGATTTCTTGAATCTTTCAGTCATGCTCCATATAGGGTGACATAATGAATGAACATTGTTTTTAAACCTTTCAGTGATTTTTGCTCATATGAGGGCAAATGGGAGACCCTCAGACCATCTTTGCTCCAGGAATAGGTCATTCCTGGACACTGCAGTTGCACCGTAATATGACTACAATCACCTGATGACAGTTTTAAATCACATCAGTATCACTCATTACTAGTCCTACATTGCCCCCGTCCCAACTTGCCTCGGAATGCTTTGCAGATCGAAATAGCAGGAATGAATGTATATATTTACTAATAAAATGAAGCTGACCACATGAAACATTAAATATCTTGTTTTCATGCTGCCTGCAATGAAAACAAATCACTGCTGTTTATGCAGATTTTCCCTACATTTTCCAATTAGGGGTTGTAATAAAGAACACAGGAGAGCTCAGTGATTGCTAATGGTTTTGTAAGCCAGGAGAGATCATTATTTGGCCTTCAAATGTAGAAGAAGTGTGTTCTTCCAAAGGTGTTTGATTTATCAGGGGGCAGGTGAGGACAGGCAGTGATTTGAAAAAATAAATAAATAAATAAAAAAAAGAAAAAAAATGCTCAGGCTGTGTAGCAAGATGCTGACTACTACTTAGCAGTAAAACCTGGATGGCCAGGTTAAAGTCTAAGAGAAAGTCTTGTGGGTTGAGTTGCAAACTCAACATTTTTCCATAGCTCAGCAGGCTCTTTCAGGCACTAGTGGAGAACGGGCATATTAAGAAGAGGTCCTTGTCCCAAATATTATGGGGTAGACTGCAATTCCTTTTTGCACACAAGACTCTTACTGCAACACAATGTATCGTAGACCATGCAGACAATGAACAGGGATGACTGCATTAAAGAAAATGGAAAAGCTGGCTTATATTGCGTTATTCAGGCTGCGGCACTGCTCTACATAAGGAGAATCAATTTTAAAATGCCCTTTTAGCAACAATGCAGTGAGAGAGAGACTGAAAGACAGAGGCTGGCCACTAATATATCCACCAGGTGTTTCTATCTGTATATGCTGGCACTGAGCGCATCCATCAGAAATGCAAATGCTCACTCCATTGTCAACACAGTGAATAAGCCACTTCAGTGCAGTGGCAAATCTCTGAGACATTAAAGGGAACCCGAAATGTACTTAAATGACAAAAATGGCTTAGTGCAATGAGAGGAAATGTTTGAATGGATTTCTAGCCCCAAGTTATATGTCCAAATCAGTTACAGTAGACCTTACAGGCAGGCCGCAAAGCCAGAATCCCCAGCGTTCTCTTAATTCTTGATTTGATAACATTTGAAACAAAAAATGACCTCAGGTTAGTGGGACAAAACATAATCTGAAGGATGCATTTGGCTAGACATTTACTGCATGGCAATATTTTCATTTTGTGTTTCAGTGGTGATTACTGCTGAATGCAGATTATGTGACCAAATGAAATGAAGGCCCAGAAAGACTTGAGTGGAATGGAATCTTTTATTAAAACAGTGTTTTACGACAAAGAACAGTTTCAGAACAACCAAACTGTGACACACATTATTCCTTTATCAGTTCGTCTCTGCAGCCTTGAGTCAGATGACTGGCAGTGTGTCTGAGATTGAGACAGTCAGTGCTGTTCTTTTTAAATGCTTTCATACACCTCAAAATGGTAATGAAGGCCTTTCTCCTCTTGTACGCCATCTGGTACTCCTGGGAAACTGTGGACAGAGAGGCAGTGTGGGTAAATGACAACACAATGATACATATTTTTGTAATCTCTAATGTACTTTTTCAAACAATGGAATTAAATTGTCATCACGCACTGTTCGTGGCAAGGGGGAAAGTAAATCCATGATTTGAAAGAGAAATGACCAACCTCACTGATGCCAGCTTGCTATAGGCAACACTGCGGTATGCTTTCAGTCAAATGTGAGTAAAATATGACATTATGCCACAGACGAGTTGACATCCACTGATGCTCAACGCCTCTTTTTATATTTAGGCAGATAAAACCAGTACAATAAAAGAAGCCTTGGCAGTGATTGGGATAATTCATGAAGGCTGGCAACAAGTTTGCCATGGTAACATGAAACAGTGGTGTAGTTTCTGATTCATGAATGTTGCCTTCGTGAACCACAACTGCCCGCAGTGCATCCTTAAGATTTTTACATCATTACTCCTCCATTTGCGCATTTTGATTCTTCAGGTTCAACAGTCCGTCACGTGTTAACACCACCTTCCTCTCTACTGGGTAATGCTGTAAGATTTCTAAATTACAGCAATTCCTGAAATCAATATCAAACAAATTAGGAAAAATTTTTTACGTTTTAAAATGCTTTGAAAATGGGCCACAACAATGTGGCACATATAGCATCCATCTTTAAGAAAATATTCACTCGTTGAAATAAAAAAAAAAAAAAATCAGCCGACTTGCATCCACGCTGGCTGCGGTTGTGGAATATAAATAGTCTCGTTACAACCATCCGTCTATTATCTAGAATATTCCTGGTTCGGGTCGCAAGAGGCTGGAGGGTGTACCAAAGAGCCAGAGGCAGGTACACACCCAGAACAGTTGGCCAATCCTAGCAACTATATAAACCTCAATTATATCACGGTAAAATATAGTAGAACTTCCAAAAGATTTTTACTGAAATCATGACACACAAGCCCATCCGTTTCAGACAAATATCATGCCCTTCCAATCCTGTGATGCTCTCTATACTGGCTCTAATCTTGGAGAGCTGCCCTTATTTTCATGACTTGAAAAGAATACTAATCACCATACTAAACACCTTATAAATCGTATCTATTAACTTGATTAATTCACAAAGATTGTTCAGGTTTATTCATTTAGCATATTCCAAATCAGCATGTAGACTGCTAAATGCAAATTTTGCAAAATGCTAATTTTTTTTAACCCCTTAACTGTCACAGGGGCCCAATTAGGGCCGAGCCAAATGTGAGAAAATGCCGGTGATAGGGTTAACCCCTTTACTTTCCTTCCAGAAACCCACTTCAGATAGGAAGGATTAAATGATACTTCAAATGACCTACTCCATACATTTACAACCCAGTGTGAATGACAGAGGAACAGCAAAATAACTGGACTGACAAATTCCTGAAGTCTCGTCGTGAAAGCTTGTAGCATAATTAGGATAGAAAAACAAATCCCATTGCTGATAATTAATATTTCCTGTATGAGTCTTATATTCCCATCTACAAAGTGAGGAAATCTACGGTTCTCAGACCAAAATGACTGACAGTAATTTGCCACTTTCTCCAGCACTGACATTCTCTAATACTGCATGTGCTGTATCTTTTACAAATAACTGACATAGGCATTTGCCTATACGTCCTCTCTTAGAAGCTTTTAGTTCTCTGGGTTAGAAATATGAGTTTTTGATGTTCTGCCATGGATTTTAACCATTTAGCTCACTGGCAGAGCATCTCTGAAATATGAAATGCTTAATTTGCAAAAAACATCTAATTTGCAGTTGCAGGTAACACAGATTTAACTTCCACTGTGCTAACCTGACACCATGTCCCCAATCATCTGGCCCGAATGAATAAGCTTGTGAATAGGCTCAAAATAGCGAGGCCCATTTCTTTCTAACAGTTACAGTCTTGCTTTACAGGCCACCCCCCTTATGTCATAACAAAACAGGGCATCCGTCCACCTCTTGGAATCACACATGTACACACACAATGTACCAGGCTAGCTCTCGAGGAGATAAGGCAGGAGATACTTGTAGTCTGTTGTAAAACTGGTAAAACGGGCTTTCCAAATTCATTTTATTTTGGTAATTCAGTGAACAACCAGCCAATGCAAAAAGACTTTAAAGACGGAGTTTTAACAGACCAAACTTCATAAGGACTGATTTGAGACAATCAGAACAGTTTTCCTCCAAATGCACACAATTTTGCGCAAATATAGGAATTCAAGAAGTCCACTGTAAAGCAAAATATGGCCGATTAAACTAATCCGACCATAACCCAATTACAAAATTTAACAAAACTGACCACTGATCATTTGTCACCCTGATAAAGCAGGAGAGGGTGAGAGTACAAGGGGTTATAGAATCGTGGACTTGAATGCAGGTGGCCTCTTCAGTCTCACATACAGCGAGTTAAACGGATGCCAACGAGGTAGTCTGACATTGGACAACGAGAAGAGGGGGGATGCAGTAGGACCCACTCACCTCGGCAGCAGGCGGAATTTTTCCAGGTTGATCTCAGGCAGGAAGGTGTCGCAGTCAAACTGCTGCTGTACGCGAGTCACAAAGAGCCTACGCAGGCAGGGGGTCTCCATCGCTTCCTGTAGCAAAGCAAAAGGCACAGGTACGTCGCAGGTATGACACACAACAGGGGGCGGCTGCTGCACCACTTCCTCCCATTTACATGGACGCTTTGTTCTGTGTCAATTTGGAAACTGGCGGGGGGGGGGGGGGGGGAGCTTCGACAAAATGTTCTATTTTATAACTACAGGCAAAGCTGACTGGAGGGGACAGGGGAAACGTCATCTCCGTATCCTTGAGCGATGAGGTCTCCATGGAAACAGGCAGCCACAAAGAAATGGTGCGCGTGTATGGTTTATTGGTGCGTAAGCAAGGACACTGTTGACCTGGAGACATGAGAAGGGTGTGTGGGGGGGGGGTTGTGGTAGGTATTTGCCTTCTAGAATGGCGCCGTTTATAGGGAGCACTGGGAAGGCTGGTGCAACAGGTCATTCAAAACTGAACTTAAAGACCCATCATCATTACACTGATATTACAGTCGCGAGTAAGGCCTGACCCCAAGTCCTTTAGTGGAGTCTGTGCTGTAGGTTTAAGGTTCGTTTGCATAGTTGTTGATATCGTTTACCATCTCTTGCTCTACCCCAACCTATCATAGTGAATGAGATCAATGAAACAAATGAGGTCTGGCCAGCAGGGTGAACAACAAAGCAAGCTCAACATAACTCAGGCCGTTTTTGCATGATCTGGCTTGACAAACCCTAAATTGAAATCAAAGATACAAGTTATCATGGTAGGTCAAGAGGGAGCCACCTTAACTGTGACACTGAAAATTCTGGTTTTAGGGTAGACTTCTCCCTATCCCACTTACCTTGTTTCGTAGTACACCCCTCGGGAGTGTGTTTCTGTACGTGTGTTTAAGTATGAATTACTTTAGAATAAGTTAAATTTATAGGCCTTCCACAGCCACACTTGATTTCTCATGATTCTGTAATTGATAAGCCAAATAAAAGACAACACTGATGTAGATGTCACTATGCTGATGCATGAAAAACACTTTTTTCATGCTAGATGAGGCATCACACCATGCTTTGCTGATTATCAGGTGAGAAAAATCACACAGCTCTATCGGTTTCAATGACAGGCGCCCACACAACAGCGAATCAGTTGTACATTTCACAAAACTGCATTCCACTACTACAATTCCACTACTTACAATGTCCCCGAGTGTTTCCTACCAGTTGTCTAACCAGTATTGCTGAAGTCACTACCATAGGGTATGCAGGGTTGTTCCTGCATAGAGAATTTGATGGTGGCTGCCACTGCCTAAATTCTTACCGGCACCGGCCCCCGACGCAATTTTCTGTATCGCATTCGCATTTGTGTACGTGGAAGGGGGGGGGGGGATTAAAAATGCATGCAAACCCCCCCCCCCCCATTTTTTTGCACAGAGAATGGAAAACTTGAAAACCATGAGGGGAATGCATAAAGCATCATAAAAAGATGAATAAATGCCATTTTGTATTTCAAAAAGTACATAAACAGCGTTTATCCCCCACAACAGACCTGGTTGAAACAAGTTGACACGAGCTACCCAGCCAATGGAAAATTTTGCCAGTCATGAAGTTTTTGCCAGATCATTGCGTTGACATGAGAAATTAGCTATCTGGCCAGCTTACTCAGCTCTGATTCAATCTTTCTGCAGCAGCAGTTTGAAGGGTCAAAGTGAGTCTTAATTTACGTTCATTAGGGATGGTATGGCTTCATCATTCACAATTTGTTTAGGCAGGCAACATGGCATTTCCCAATGGAGATCTCTTTCGTAGTCGTCAAGATTAAAATGTTTGCTCCAAACTCTTATATAAATATTATTTGTGAGCATGTCTACTTTAAATCCTGTGTTTGTAATGGCTTGTAGCTATCCTATAAAATGTGTATCGTATTTCCAGCAAAAAATTAAAAAAAATATAAATAAAAAAAAAAGATAATGTTACGCCTCAAGCTTTGGCTTTTTTGTAGCCGCTTCAGCTGTACATGGACCAGACTGTCAGCATTGTTGTTGTCCCTCCCCATTGACATGTTTTTTGCCATTTGGAGGCAGAATCTTCAGAAAATTATCAGGCTTTATTCGGGGTTCCTGCAGCTTTTGGCAGATCAGATTTAATAATTTAAGATTTTTTAAAATGCCACTCAAAATAAAATTTCAGGTCAATCTCATGAGGAAAAAACCAAGCAACAAAATCAATTCCTCAGAATTAGGGACAATTTTGAAATGTTTAATGAAACAATTTAACACATTAATACAAACAAATTGACATAAACGTGTATGAACATATAAATAAACTGATGTTTTTTTTCATCTGACTTAACCACCTGCAACCATGCTGGATGTGTTACTTTTGGTTATTGACAAATTTTGCTACAGGCAAAGTATTTGCATCGCAACAGTAAACATGCATTTCGTATGTGGCTGAAAAATGATTTTCCTCATTGGCATACCAGCCACTCAGTTTCTGGGGACCACCTGCACGCTCTATGGAGGCATCATAATGGTCCTAATTAAGTTCTATGCCATGGTTACTGGAGTGCGTCAAGCCAAAGATACTGGCTATTCTGTTTAGTCTTTGCGCATGGCTCATAGCAGTATAATCAATTGCGGATTATGTTACAATACTCATTAGATCATATAGCGATCTAGCTAACATTAACTGCGCACAATCTTTGTAAATAATACTTGAAATATTATTTCATTTTGCCCCCCAACATTACTAACTTGCATTAACTAGCTAGCTGTAATAGGCATGAACTGCTCTGATATATTTTGAGGCGCTTTTGTGCGTCCGAACTGTACTTTCAGATTTTTGGGGTGTTACAGCAAACTTGCTAGCTTGTTTAGTTAGGGCAAAAACCAAACAAGGGCAACGCAAAGCGTAGCATCCCCTCTCCGGGTACTAATGTTGTACAAGTGTATATACACGTCAGAGGTTGTTACTTGCATTAGACTATACTACAAACCCAAAACCAGTGAAGTTGGCACGTTGTGTAAATCGTAAATAAAAACAGAATACAATGATTTGCAAATCCTTTTCAACCTATATTCAATTGAATACACTGCAAAGACAAGTTACTTAATGTTCAAACAGGTAAACTTTGTAATTTTTTGCAAATATTGGCTCATTTGGAATTTGATGCCTGCAACATGTTTCAAAAAAGAGTGGCAAAAAAGACAGAGGGTTGAGGAATGCTCATCAAACACTTATTTGGAACATCCCACAGGTGAACAGGCTAATTGGGAACAGCTGGGTGCCATGATTGGGTATAAAAGCAGCTTACCTGAAATGCTCAGTCATTCACAAACAAGGATGGGGCGAGGGTCAGCACTTAGTGAACAAATGCGTGAGCTGATTGTCGAACAGTTTAAAAACAACATTCCTCAACGAGCTATTGCAAGAAATTTAGGGATTTAATCATCTACGGTCCTTAATATAGTCAAAAGGTTCAGAGACTCTGGAGAAATCACTGCACATTAGCGACAAGGCCGAAAACCAACATTGAATGCCCGTGACCCCTTCAATCCCTCAGGCGGTACTGCATCAAAAACCGACATCAGTGTGTAAAGGACATCACCACACGGGCTCCGGAACACTTCAGAAAACCACTGTCAGTAACTACAGTTCGTCGCTACAACTGCAAGTGCAAGTTAAAACTCTACAATGCAAAGCGAAAGCAATTTATCAACAGCACTCAGAAACACCGCCGGCTTCGCTGGGCCAAAGCTCATCTAAGATGGACTGATGCAAGGTAAAAAAAAAAGTGTTCTGTGGTCTGACGAGTCCACATTTCAAATTGTTGATGAAACTGCGGACGTCGTGTCCTCCGGACCAAAGAGGAAAAAAACCATCCGGACTATTATAGGCGCAAAGTTCAAAAGCCAGCATCTGTGATGGTATGGGGTGTATTAGTGCCCAAGGCATGGGCAACTTGCACATATGTGAAGGCGCCATTAATGCTGAAAGGTACATACAGGTTTTGGAGCAACATATGTTGCCATCCAAGCAATGTCTTTTTCATGGACGCCCCTGTTTATTTCAGCAAGACAATGCCAAACCACATTCAGCATGTGTTACAACAGCATGGTTCCGTAGTAAGAGAGTGCGGGTACTAGACTGGCCTGGCTGTAGTCCAGACCTGTCTCCCATTGAAAATGTGTAACGCATTATGAAGTGTAAAATACGACAGACCCCCGGACTGTTGAACAACGTAAGCTATACATCAAGCAAGAATGGGAAAGAGTTGAAAAGCTTCAAAAATTGGTCTCCTCAGTTCCCAAACGTTTACTGAGTGTCGTTAAAAGGAAAGGCGATGTAACAGTGGTAAAAAGGCCCCTGTGCCAACTTTTTTGCAATGCGTTGCTGCCTTTAAATTCTAAGTTAATGATTATTTGCAAAAAAAAAAATAATAAAGTTTCTCAGTTTGAACATTAAACATCTTGTCTTTGCAGTGTATTCAATTGAATATAAGTTGAAAAGGCTTTGCAAATCATTGTATTCTGTTTTTATCTACATTTTACATAACGTGCCAACTTCACTGGTTTTGGGTTTTGTATATTACAAGGCAAGGACTTTTACTACCAGAGATTCGATGTACATAAAGTGTACTACTTCATGGAATGGCCTATGACAAGATTTGAAAATAAACTATGTTAATTGGTATGAAGATTTAATAAAAGAATGTGAATAAAATCAGGGATTTACGGAAGATGAAAGCATATATGAGAAGGTGACAAAATGAAAGAGGAGTTAAAAAGTGAAAACATAATATGAACGTATCCTTGAACTTTCAAAGGTAAGAACTGTATAATATTTGAAACAGTAATGGCATGAAAGAAATCTTTGATGCGATTAAAAGTAGCATTCATGACAACAAAATGAGAAGGTCCAATAGAATAGCCATCACGTTATACTGTTAAATCTTCTGGAAACCATTTTCGTATATTTAATAAGCTATAAACCTTTGACCTACATACTCCGAAATGGAGCTTGGGCTGTATTTTGATACCATGTACCTACATATCAAAATTTTTTTTTTTTTTTTTTAATTTAAAATTTGGCATCTCCAATCCCACCCGAATTTGGAACGCCCAATTAGTGAACTATGTACAAAGCTTGCTCGTATGCGACCCCTTGCTGCCAACTCAGGATAGTGAAGACAGTTCACGGCTCTCCTCCGAAGCACGTGCCTGTCAGCCACTGATTCTTATACACTCGCTGGTTGAATCTTCGCAAGTTCAGAGCGAGGGCGGAGGATACCCGGACATGAACCAAGCCGGAGTCTTCCTGACGAGCGCCCGTCTGGCCAACAGGAGGCGCTGGAGCAACGAACAAAGCCGTTATCGAATACCCAAATCCGGCAGTCCCTTCCCAATTTGTAACCCTGTAGCGCGATAGCCAATTGTGCACTACTCTGAAAAAGCTGCCGACCCCTGCCGGTGGGTACGCCGAGGCTCGAACCCGCGACGTGGTGATCACCTCTGCACTGCAGTGCAGTGCCTTAACCGCTACATATCAAATTTAATTAAAATCTGTCAAACATTACTCAAGTTATTAAACAGAAATCATTTTCGCATATTTAATGAGCCATGACCTTTGACCTATATACAGGCTAATTTCAATGTTGGAGTATTTTGATATAAAGTACCTTCACATCAAATTTAATGAAAATCTGTCACACGTTACCATTTTTGCATATTTAATGACCTTTGACCTACATACTCCGAAATCAAAATTGGTCTGTATTTTGATATAAAGTACCTTCATCAAATTTCATTAAAATCCGTCACATACTACTGAAGTGATCGAACGGAAACCACTTTTGTATATTTAATAACCACTGACCTACATACTCCAAAATTGAACTTGGGCTGCATTTTCATAACATGTAACATATCATTAAAATCCATCGTACATTACTCCAGCTATCAAGCGGAAACCATTTTCGCATATTTCATGAGCCAAGACCTTTGACCTACATACAGGCCAATTTTGATTTCGGAGTATTTTGATATGAAGTACCTTCGCATCAAATTTCATTAAAATCCGTCACATATTACTTAAGTTATCGAACAAAAACCATTTTTGCATATTTAATGAGCTATGACCTTTGACTGACATACTTCGACAGCGAACTTACCCTGCATTTTGATACCAAGTACCTTCATTTCATTAAAATCCGTCAAACATTACAAAAGTTATTGAACGGAAACCAGATTAGTTACGGACGGACAGACAGACTGACAGCAGCGATACTATATCCCCCTCCGACAACTTTGTCGGCGAGGGGATAACATCCCTTGAATATGACGATTAACAAAGTTTTTCCTTAAATAGCAATAGCTATCCAGCAAGATGGCCAAATAATACGAAGAAAAACGTCATGCACGATCACAAATATAATGGTGTTGTGTAACTGAAATTGCCTAGGAAATTGTGTGTCTCAGCTCGCACGGTCTGCTTGCTCTTCAGTTAATGTTGAAGGAGGTTTTGTGAGTGTGATCATGTGGAAAGTCAGTCTGCAACATTTGTCACAGGAGCAACGTAATATGTAGGTATGCTAATGAGGAATGTTCTGAGCAGAACTCTATTGCCAATTAAGAAAAAAAAAAAAAAAAAAAAAAAAAAAAGTAGATCTAATAGCTGCGACCTCGCCCAGCATCCGTCACGTGGCCTAGTGTCCATGACTGGTGGTTTCTTGTACAAGTGTGATCTCAAAATTGGCAAATGACCTTGAAAATCAATAGGGGACCCTTCCTCTGTACCAAAAAGCTTGTTCTAAGGTGTAATAGCCATCCATCAAGTTGAAGTGGTGTTACGGTGCGAGAACTGTGAAATCGGGGCAAAATCAACACATCTTTGACCGGTGTGACCTTCGGATTCGACAGATGACCTTGAAAATCAATAGAAAACTCCTGCTCTATACAAAGAAGCTTGTTGTAAGATTTCACAGCCATTCATTTAATTAAACTTGAGTTACGGTGCGAAAACAGTCAAATCGGGCAAAATTGACTCTTTTTGCCTTTGTGACCTTGAGATTTGACGGATGACCTTGAAAAACAATAGGGAACACCTCCTCTATGCCTAGAAGCTATTTCCAAAATTTCATAGCGATCCACGAATTCTAACTGGAGTTACAGCGAGAAACCCGCAAACAAGGTCGTGACCTCTGTGAACTTGGCCTTTGACCTCGACCTTGTGCATGGACATCACTTTGGTGAAGGTCAATAACTCCTGAAAATTTCATGATACGACGACAGGAACATGGTCTAAAAGGTGTCACGGACAGACAGACAGAAGCGTTCATAGAGCTGGTCGCAGCTAAAAAAACCGCCTACAGTTAACCCCTTTCTGCAGATGTAGACGCTCGCGTCTATAGACATGCAAATGTAAGCACTTAAGTTACAGTACTCGACCACAAGATGGCACCCCCGGATCAGCTATTGGATATTCACAAGCAGGCAGAGCTGAAACGCGATTTATAGTACGGAGAAGTTCCCTCCAATCCCTGTTTTTCAGGAGTAGCATGGATTAAACTCCTCAGCTAAGCCTGATGTGCAAACTGGTCAATATCCTTGCCCATAGTATCGATCCAGTAGTTTTAAAAAATTATCACTTGCGACAGAAAAAAACGTACTACTCTGTAGCAACCATTTTAGCTACAGTGAGCCAACAGTATTCCAATTAGTGGTTAAAAAAAATACGTTTTGTGAAGAAAAAAATCCGACATAGTATTGCTTCTCTCACATTCTACTGTCAGTTACAATCATCACACACAAAATATGCGTAGTTCCCTCCCATGGATTAACGCTTAGATTCCTCCATCGACAAATTCAGCGCTCCCTTCTATCCACCAAAGTACTGGTGTCGATAGCCAGTCACTCAATGATATACTCAGATTCATCTGCGTAACTCTACAGTTATAGTTCACGTCCTCGTGAAGCTTCCCCGGTAACGATGTGTTGACAGACTCGTTTCTTATCCCATTCCCCAGTGTCTTAACTTTCCTCTATAACTGAAATACATTGATCGGACAATAAGAATGGGATACAAAGCTAAGCGTAAAAGTAAGGTCGGTTGTATTCTTCGAATGTTGGCCGCGGTTGCGCAGCTGAAAATGATGCGATATCAAAGAAATAAAGACACTCGAGACCGTTCTGAAGTGTTCAGTTTCATTTACGAGATTTAAATGTTGTATGGACGCGGTCAACGGGAATTATTCCGAATGAAACAGAACTGGAACGTTCCTTCCACCCGATACATCTGTCTCTGGAGGAGGGCATCAGTGAAGAAAACAGGTTATACTTCTACTCTGTTTGCATTTTGCTTAATTTGGCTTTTTGCTGTAGAATCTATACCGCGTTTAAAGACATCGCATGCCGAGGTTTTCGTTTCTCCAAATGCATACATCCCACGCAGGTCGGTAGATCCCTCGGTACGTTCATTACACCACTCTGATGAATATGGGGGCATATGTCGTTGTATTTTTTTCCTGAAAGTGAAATTTCTGTTCTGTTAAAATAAGGTGTATTTCAGAATTCAGATATTACTGAGCTAGTGAGTTTTCACCCTTATAAGGTGTAAGGTTATGAGCTCGGATGTGAGAGCGGTTAGCTTTTTATTCATATCATGTTTGGTCTTGCGTGAATGTTATAGCTGTTAAATCTGCACTTCATTTAATGCTTGGGGTACTTCGAAGAGAAATGGACAATATTGTTAACTTTATTATGGAGAAAAGGCATGTTTTGAGAGGTTACTGGTGACCAATGATGTTCCACTGCACTGATATTGATTAATTCATGCAAAACTCAACCAGAAAATCATTAGTTCATGCCGAATTTCAAGCCCCAAAAATTTATTTGTGTTAAATATATGATTAATGTTTGATTTGACAGTTATAAATGTTGATGGATGTCAGACTTTGGAGAGACACCTGGATAGCTGTCTAATTTGTCTCATAGCAAGCGGGTAATCTAAAATGGAATGTTAAAGATGAATTGTACTTGTGGTCAAGAAGTTTATGATCCCAGAAATGTATAGTTTTAGGCCCCAGCAGTTTTTCAATTGTCAGCATTATTTTTTTTTTCTATTTCAATGGTGAATTCTCATGAAGATTTTTTATGTTTGCAGCCCCTTTTCGCCAACAAAATCATAAAAATAAACTATAATTTGATGGGAGTCTAAATGCTTCAAGTGTCTAGACTCAATTGAGCCAAAGTTTTCCTGTCTGTAAAGCTGCGATCTTAAATTATAAAGCCTTAAATCAGGTAACACCTAAAAAGCCAGATTTGGCTTCTGCGCAAAGTGGTTAATCGTTCAACATTTTCGAAATGGGCGAATCCGTTCCGCTGTTCTTATCTGTGCGACTTAGTCCCAGATGAGATGGATCTTTAAGACTTTTGGATGCTGGATTTAAGATATTTTAATGCTTTTTTAGGCCTCATTTTTTGAATTTCTGAATTTTATGACTGAAGACTTTAAGGATCCATGGGAACCCTGGTATTATGCTCATGATGATGCTATGATCTAAAACTGAGAGTAGTCTTTGCATGCAAAGAATACTACCCAATCAATTTTACGAGAACCTCCTTCCGATCACATTACACCGGTTATCCCTTACGGCTTTCCCTTCTCCAATTGGTTGGCATGTTCTCCATGAGATTTTCTGGACAATATTGGTGGCTCACAGAGGTATTATCCCCATTAAAAAAGAAAGAAAAATAAATGTAAAAAATAGGATACAACTGGATGCGTAAATGGCTCAAATGATAAGTTTCCAGTAATACATACACTCTCAGCCAGAATTTTATGAACACCCTGCATTTTTCAGAATCAGCAGGTTATCATCTTAAAAGTTAATTTTTGAGCAATTATGGCACAATAAATGCCAAAGGGACACCTGGTTTTACTAAACATGTTGCTTGCAAACAACTGCACATCTTGAAATTCCACTTTCAACACTTATTCGTCCTTAGCCTAGATTGGAGCCTCACAGACATGAGTTAATACCTTTGCCAGTAATAACTTTTGTAAAACTTGGCCAGACAGTGTACTTTGTCGTTAGTAAACCTTAACACCAGTATACTGGTTGGTCAGAACTCGAAGCTGTGGCAAAGATATCCTGACAAATAAGGATGAAGGAATACTTAAGAAGATAGTGTGGCCCCCACAATCACCAGATTTGTCACCCATTCAGTTGCTGTGGGATGAACTTGACCGGGAAGTGCACCTATCGTGTTCAAAAGAGCTCATGAAGGAACTCTTGAAAGCCTGGAATGAGTTACCAGGAAGTTCTCCCAAAACTGCTGGAAAAAAATGCTTAGGATGTGTCAGACTAATCAAGGCTAAAAGAAGGTACTTCATAGAGAGTCCATTTTGAATATGAATCTCTCTCAGCAAGTAATTTTGCACATTTCTCGTCAAGGTGTGTTTCTATGTTTTTCTGTTGTTGCTGAAAATATACTTTAAGTTGGGGGGGGGGGGGGGGCAAATTCTGAAAAATGCAGGCTGTTCATATTTTGGCCTGTAATGTATAAGTAATGATTCTACTGAACAGATACTGAAAGCTACAGAAAACTGAACAGATAGATTTTAATCAAAGCAACAGAAATCTGAATGGATATTAATCAAATGAATCTCATGAGTAGTACTGATCAAATTTACAGAAATCATCAGAACAAATGTTCATCAAAGCTACTGCTTGAGTGCGTTTTACTGCTGACATGTGGTTACTGATTACGGTTATTGATTTACTGATGAATGATTAGTAATACTGAAATACGATTCAACATTATCACAACAAGCACTCAGATCAGTAAAGGGAGCATGCTCCAATGCAATGTCATCCCTCGCTCACAGACCTGCAAGAGATTGAGGGCTTGTCTGGAGTTGTGAACTAGTGCAATACTTTGTGGTAGTTGTCTTTATAGCAAATTGGGAAGCCATGGGGTTGACAAATATGCAAATACCCCAAGCTGTGGGAAAATGCGTATGGTCTGTGTGCAACTTATTTACGAAAAGCCAGCACTTCAAAAGTATGTATGGTCTCAGTATGAGCAAAATGCCCCTTTTAAAGGTCACTAAATATGCCTTGATCACAATTCTCATAGTAAGCATTTAAACCTGTGAGTAAAAACAAATTTATCAGGGATCGCGCTACCTGCTCGCCAAATCACCATTGGCGAACGTTGCTCCAATCTGGCGACTAAAAACCTGAAGGTGACGAAAAATTTGGCGAAGAGCATTATTTTGCTCCAGCAGTACAGAGAACCAATCTTCCTGTCTGTCATGCATATTGCCTCTCATATTCCCCATTCCACTTCAGAAAGTCCGCTTCAGCCCCTCCCCTCAGTTATATTCCGATACGCACTCCGCCGGGCCGCCCGCTCTCAATCTCACCATAACTGCATGCTTTCCGCTAATCATAATTTATGCAAAAACTGCTAGCGCTGCGTTGTGGTATACAGAACTACTTGGGGATTCCCGCTCGTCTAGTTGGGCCGTATGCTGGTTCCCTGCGCCACAATATAGGCGCAAAATGGGTGCAAACTGTCACAAGACTGGCAGGAACCTACCATCTGTACCCAATTATCGCTTCCATACCCTGTACGCCAAGGTTCTTTATCATTATTATTATTAAAACATTGCAGTCTCTTATGCATAAACTAGGATCAAAAGACAGTGCCCCCCTCATCCAACCAGACCCTCATGTTCGTTGCCTGTTCAAGTCATGCACGTGCCGGTATTTGAATATGCTCACTCCGTGGCCAGACTTTTTTTTCCCCCACCATGACTAGAGTCATTGACAGGACCGGATTTTACCGATGTATTTTCTTTTGCGTTCACTAGTATTAAAGGAAATCTGACCTTTTCTAAGTAGAGTGAGTTTACTGCAATTCATGCAGCAATTTCCACCCAAATATATTTGCAAAACAATAAATAAAGGTTTCCTTTAGCACCTCTACAATTGCGCTCTGACTGACACGGGTCCAATGCTCAGGACTCTTAGGTGTTCGTGTCAGAGATCGGAAGGTTTCTC
The DNA here is from genome assembly GCA_029721435.1 of Gymnothorax reevesii. Classification (NCBI taxonomy): domain Eukaryota; kingdom Metazoa; phylum Chordata; class Actinopteri; order Anguilliformes; family Muraenidae; genus Gymnothorax; species Gymnothorax reevesii. The sequence continues at coordinate 54,876,150 of CM056583.1, read as the reverse complement.
TGAAAACATATTTATTAATATGTCTCTAATTATTCGAACAGGGACTTGTAATAATTTATAAATCGCCTCAATTAATTCGAACACCTAAAAAAATTAAAATTTTTTTGCCTTCGAACTATTAGAGTAATTACGGTACATCAACAATAACCGGTAGATGGCGCCAGGGACCAGTTTGCTAGTTGTGCGTGTGCAGACGCGTGTTGAATCGCAGTACAAAAAAAAATCAATAGTTGAACTTCGCCTAATTCCAGATAGTAAGCACTTAATGCCATGCTCCCAGGGAAAATTGTTTTATTAAATTGTATTAAGTGCAATCTTTGTCAACAGAAGAAAAAGATAGATTTGTCTCTTTACATCCTATATTTTTTCCTTTATTTCAACTTGCATTTGGCTAAGACAGGTAGAATCTGGCTCATTAAAATCCTGTTTGGCTAAAATTTTGGCTCAAATGTTTATGGACTCGCAGCTATCCCTGATTTATGGATGGAATCTATGCACAAGGTTTCTTTAAGGCTCCGTTTGGGAAAACGGCTCCTTGCAAGCTACCTACAAGTGAAGGAGATCAGGCTTTCCTTGAATGTGTTGCATTGCCCCCTGGCCATATTAAATGCAATTGCTTAATTCAACAGCTTTTCATTAGCTTTTAATCATCAGTCTCCATAGTCTTTCAAATGAGCTTCATATCATGCCACGGTATCATTTGCCCTGATATCAGATTTTTACCCTTACCAGGAGTCTGTTAAATGCATATAAATGAATGCTGTGTTTAGTAATTACTCATTTACATCATGGTTATAAAACAATCCTGACGGCCAACAATCCTGTGTTGAAAACAGGATACCATTGTTCCCGTTCACAGAGGTAAATAAGAATAAAAATATTTAATATGCCCAGGTTAAAAAAAAAAAAAAAGTCCCCACAGTCTCGCAAAAGCATTACAGCCAGCTGATAAGAAAAGAAAACTGCCAACTCACTCAATTCTGATTCATACACAAATAAATAATTCATGGATTTGTCAGGGACCTCAATAGAAACGGCCCACATAGGTGTTTAAATAAAGGACAATCATACTTATTTTTATGGAGAATATATAATATATAGACATTTGTGAACTGACAGAAAATAAAACCAAGGAATTACTGCTGGGATGGCATGCCCTTTTTTCTTCTGACGGCATTGCTCAAAAAAAACTGTAATTTTGTTGTGATAACACTACTATGCTTAACAGCCAGATGCACTTCACAATATGCAAAAAGTCCTAGACAGCGCCTCCAGATTTCCTTGTGTCGAAACAAGGATGGACTTCCCTTGAACAAAAAATATTTGCACTAATGTGAACAATTCTGGAATATTCATAGTAAGAGGAAACTATGAGAAACAGAAAACTAATAGTCAGGCTGCTGGGTGGCTGACTCCATTAAGGCACTTGCGGGCACTAAAGTGACCACCAATATGGTCATGGGCAGTGCCTACTGATGCCAGCAGGCTGACAGGAGCAGCAAAACATTCTGCTTCAAAGTGTGAACTGCATGCATAACATTTCTCCGATGGCGGCAGATTTTCTCTTCCAATTTGTGTCTTGTGTCCACTGCACGTGCGCAGGTAGACGCTATGCTGTCGAGCCGCAAGTCTGTAAGTCTGTAATTAAAACTTCTTAGCCCGCAGTTAACTACCTATCCTCAGTACACACGTACTGATTGAGTACCTATTTTTGTAGATGCAGTGCCATTCGTATTTTCTGATACCTCATGCCTTTACTGTGCGCATGGGCACACAACAGATTACCATTTCGCTTGAGAAAACGCCTAAAACACGCCACATGAACCTTCTTACAAAGCTTATGGGCATTTGACGATGTGATGACGGGGGTAGAAAGAGACATTGATTGGGCTCAGAACTGGCAGTTTTACAAGTGATGGGTGCAACCTTTTTGAAAGCTATTCCTAGGGATAGGGATGGGCATTCCACCATGAAAATGGCATCACTATATGGTCAGATTAATGCAATTTTATTAAAAATGGTTGATTTTAGGGGCTCAATGTTCCTTTAACGCATACAACGTATACAGTAAATACAATAGACTGGACAACGACACTTTCTCTCCAGCACTTATACTCCAGCACTTCGAGTTTTTAAGGATCCAAAGACAATGAGGTTGAAGTGCAAAGTGCAGACTTTAATTTGAGGGTCCTCTCATCCAATCAGATGAAATTTTTTTTTTTTTTTTGGAAACAAAGGCTGCACCCATTTTTGGCCAGATCAAAGATGGAGGATAGAGATCTGCAACTGGAGAAACATATCAGTGTCACAATAGTATTGAACTGTGACTCAAGTATCGTGATAAGATCATGTCATGGGGCCCCTGGCTATTCCCATCCCTACAACATAGGTCAGTAGGTGCAATGGATTATGATCACTGTAGTGATTGTTTGATGCCTTCGCTGTTGAGTACCAACCGGAAAAAATTGCAACCAAGAAAAAACTTGCCCAAAGACCTTAGAGAAACTAAAGACAGAATGTATCCATTGAATACATGATTCCAATGTTGCAAAAATGTTGAACCCTTGTTTTTAAACAGGCATATAGTAATGTCAAAATTTCAATGTCTAATATTTCATGTTGCTGTTGTTTCCACTCAGAAATGTGTCCTTATCATCCAGCCCAAAAAGATACAACATGAGAAGCAGAACTATGAAAGTTTTACTATGTAGAATTTGTAATCTGCATTTGTTGTGCTTAAATCAAAAAGATAAATAGGAACTAGGTGTAGTACTTGCTTTTTTTAACTTACCTTGTACAGGGAGCTTCCACCGATGACCCACACCTGGTCAGCTCGCTCTGCAAGTTCAGTCATGTCCAGTAGGCCCAGTGCTGTGCTGAAATCAGAGGCCAGGTAGTGTGCACCTTCTGGAGGTTCTCTGTATAACATATGATCCAATTACTTTACTTTTAAGGATTCAGACACTCATGCCATTAGGACACTATATCAAAACAGCATCTGGAATAACTAGCATTAATGAAAGTCTGCACCTAAATCCAAACACTAAAACCGTGCATAACCTTGGCATCGGTTTAAACTGTCAGTTTACTTCAGCCAGCAAATATTTATGAACAATTTTGGCATTGTTGTTTTTCCATTTCTCTCTCCCCTTTTTTTCCAAAATCCCTTCACAAACTGAGGTGCACTTCCTAGACTGTCCAGTACTTAAAAATATGGAATTGGTATAAATAAAACATCAACTGCTCAAAGAACAAAAATCATGGACTAGTACTACAGAACAGAACCTTCTAAAGAAAAAAAATACCATGCACAAATGCTGCAGCACCATTACAGCGCCCTGCATAATTATTGGCAAATATTGGTTAAAATGTGTTCTTTAGCTTCTAATAAATACATTTTTTTTTCTAAATAATATAGGACCACAATGAAAGAGGAAAATCTAACCTTTAATTCAAGTGCATTTATTCAGTGGGCAAAAAATCCCCCATTAAGAAAAAATTATTTTACATCAAATCATGTGTGCCACAATTATTAGCACCCCTGATGTTAATACTTTGTACAACCCCCTTTTGCCAACAAAACAGCACCCAATCTTCTCCTATAATATTTCACAAGATGGGAGAATACAGAAAGAGGAATCTTCGACCATTCCTCTTTGCACAATCTCTCTAAATCATCCAGCGACCTGGGTCCTCTCCTCTGCACTCTTCTCTTCAGCTCAATCCACAGGTTTTCAATGGGGTTGAGGTCTGGGGACTGAGATGGCCATGGGAGGAGCTTGTTTCTGTGTCTGGTGAACCATTTCTGTGTAGATTTGGCCACATGTTTTGGGTCATTATCTTGCTGAAAGACCCAGTGACGACCCATCTTCAGCTTTCGAGCAGAGGCCACCAGATTTTGATTTAAAATGTCCTGGTATTTCAAAGTGTTCATGATGCCATGCACGCTAACAAGGTTCCCAGGGCCTCTGGAAGAGAAACAGGCCCACAGCATCACCGATCCTCCCCCATACTTCACAGTCAGCATGAGGTGCCTTACTGCATACTCATGTTTTGTGTTCCGCCAGACCCACTTTGAGTGTTTGTTGCCAAAAAGCTCTATCTTGGTCTCATCTGACCAAAGCACACGGTCCCAGTTGAAGTCCCACTACCACTTAGCGAACTAGACGTTTGCATTTATGATTGTGAGTGAGAAAAGGTTTTTTCCGTGCATGCCTCCCAAACAACTTGTTGGCATGTAGATAGCGCCTGATGGTTGTTTTGTAGACTGTGACCCCAAGATGCTACCATTTGTTGCAATTCTTTAACAGCAAGCTCTGGAGAACTTTATTTCCCTTACCATCCTCCTCACTGTGCGTGGTGGCAAAATAACCTTGCGTCCTCTTCCTTGTTTACCACAGTTCCTGTTGTTTTAAACTTCTTAATGATTCCTCTAACAGTAGATATGGGCAGGCGCAGGCTAGTGGCTATTTTCTTGTAGCCATTGCCTGACTTGTGAAGATTGACGCACATCTGCCTTCCTTGAATGTTGTGTTCCTTTGTCTTTCCCATGTGGAGGAGTGGATAAGAGAAATGGCTTCTGTATCACGTCATATTTATACCCCAGGGAAACAGGAAGTGATTACTAAATAAATGTTCCTAGATACTCTGATCAACTTTGTAAACTACTGTAGAAATGACAGAAATACTTCAATTATATTTATTTCCTAGGAATCTTTAGGGGGGCCAGTAATTATGGAACAGGTGATTTCATGAAAAATAATTATTTTAGTCAGGGATTATTTTTTCCCCCTTAAAATTCACTTGAGTTGAAGGTTACATTTTTCTACAATTTTCAGTGTGAGAGTATACTTCTGCAAAAAAATTGAATTTATTTTAAGGCTTTGAACACATCTTAACCAGGGGTGCTGATAATTATAGAGGGCGCTGTATATCATTTTATAGCACAAAAGAATAAGTAAATTTGTACAGTGATATCTAGTGGTAAGACCTGGCTCCTAATAGACTTTCCAGTTGACTCCAATGGTGTTTAGATGGAGTTCAGATCAGACCAATGAATTTCTTCACAAATTATGGACTGACTTTTCAATCTGAAAGGGGAAGGAGTCCCAAACTATTGAAATCATCTGGAAAGTCACTGCATGTCTCAAATTGTGAACAAAAATTTAGCCTCTTCAGTTGAACCAAGAGGGCTAAGCCTGAAGCAACAAAAACAGGGCCAAGCAGTGTCCATTTACTTTCAGCCGTGTATTCCACCTTAAGACTAAAAATTATGAGACTGCACTCACTTCAGTTCTCTGCTGAGAACAATATTGATTCTGTTTTTCAGGGGTCTGTTTTGTTCTGGTATGGAGAACCACGTCTTCCGACCCATAATGACCACGTTTTCCATACCTGTCAAAACAGTGATTGGTGAATGACCTGCACTACCCCCGCAAGCGTCACCAAGTAGTACCTTTGTGCCAAGCTATTATACACATTTTCAAAGACAGCAGATAAAACTAAAATTAATGAAGCTAGCCAAATATAGAGCTTTAAAAACCTCAGTAGTTGATGAGACAATGTACAATGTCCTTTCCCAGAAAGTTGGTACACTGAGTGAAATAAGAACGGAATGCAACAATTTTCCAATCAGTCACACCCTACATTTGACAGAATAGTACAAAGACAACATCTCAAAATGTTGAAAATGATGCTCTTCTGTGTGTGGTGTGTTAAATCAGTGAGGCCCAACCCTGCTCCTGCAGTACCCCTGTCATGCATATTTTATAGGTCTCCCTAATTTAACACACCTGATTCAGCTGAAAGTTGAAGGTCAAAGCAAGGTCAAAATTCGAAATACAGAAAAAGCCGTATGATGTGTGATGTATTTCGAATTTTGACCTTGCTTTGACCTTCATCTCTATACAACCCCTGTGAGTTACACTGCAATCTTTCAAAATCATCTTCTCCGAAATTACTAGGCCAATGAAGGTGAAACTTGACAGGTACCTTCCTGCCTATGAGGACACAGTTTTCTTCAAAGCGTTTCGCTCCGATTTCAAACGATAATGACATAATTGGCCATCTGAAAGCCATTTATGCACATATTCAGCTGAAATTTGCTATGTAGTCAGTACGTGGCAAGATACATCACATCATACGGCTTTTTCCGTATTTCGAATTTTGACCTTGCTTTGACCTTCAACTTCGTACGACCCCTCTAAGTTACACTGAAACCTTTAAAACTCTTCTCTAAAACTACTTGACCAATGAAGCTGAAACTTGACAAGAATCTTCCCACCCATTAGGACACTAAATTTGTTCAAGGCATTTCCCTTGAGTGGTCAGGTGAGCTACAGGGCCCGTGGCACTATTTTTATTCTTTATTTCATTATAAATCTGCTCCATTTTACTTTTTGCTGGCAGCCAGACATGGAGTATTTTGCATTTGGGTCCGACAGTTTTTTTTTTTTTTTTGATGTCCCCTCGGGGGCTCCTTACTTTTTCTCCACTAAAATCATGAAAATAAACTGATATAGGATAGAATTCTAAACGCTTCAAGTGTCTTGCCTCAGTTGAGCCATTTTCCTCCCTCTCTCTGAGGCTCAAATCCTTAAATAGGGCAAGGCATAAATAGCTAGATTTGGCTTCTGCACAAAGGGGTCAAAAACAGACAGGAGTCAGGGGTGGAAATTACCACATGGGCTCAGGAACACTGTTTAAAATCACTGTCAGTGAACAACGTTTGTTGCTGCATCCACAAAGTTAAAATTCCATTATGTAAAGATAAAACCATAAATAAACAAGACCCAGAAATGTTGCCACCTTCTGTGGGCCTTTGCTCATTTCATATTGTCTAAGCTGAAGTGGAAAACTGTCCTGTGGTCTGACCAATCAAATGCTAAAAGTTCTATTGGAAATTTTGGACGTCACAGCCTCCAGGCTAAAGTGCAGACGCACCATCTGACTAATTATCAGTGAACATTTCAAAAGCCAGCAGCCATGATGGTAAAAGAGGGCAATAATTTACATGGCATGAATGACTTGCACATTAGTGAAAACACCATTACTTCAGAACAATACACAGGTTTTGGAGCAACATATTCCACCATCCAGACACCACACTTTTAAGGAAAGGCAATGCTTATTTCATCAAGACAACGCTAAACCACATTCTACGCATACTAAAACATGGCTCCCTTATAAAAGTCCAGGAGCTGAAGAGACCTGCCTGCAGTCTAGATCTGCCATCCACTGAAAACATTTCAAATTCAAAATGAGCATTTATTTTACATAAAACAATAAAATTTCTCAATTTCAAAAACTGATTTGTTGTCTTTGTATCATTTTCTATTAAATACAGAGTTAAATGTCCAGGCAAATCATTTGTATTCTATTCATATTTACATTTTACACAATGTCCCAACTTTTTTTGGAAATGCAGTTGTAGCTATGCAAGCCACTATATTTCAAAGTTTTTCTCTCCCATTGAAATTTTAAAAAGTGCATACCTTCAACAGTAGGTGTCATTGTCATCTTCTGGAAGTGTTTGAATTCCTTACTGATAAAACATTCAAAAAAAATATACAAATTAAATTTGTCAACACATTATTAACATTTGATTGAAATCTCAGGCAAGCCCAACAAACAGGTGACACAATATTATTATCATTACGCCAAGCCAGTGGCAGGCAGTCAAATGTTAAGAAAGCCTTCAGTAACATCAACCTTTACTGCATAATTGCTCTTAAGCCGTTTGTGAGAAAGTTTGCCTGATTAACAATCGAAACAATTAATTGACCCAACAGTCAAGACCAAAGCATGGCCCGTAATAATTAAGAAATGGTAATGACAAAGCGATTGCCTATTGGCTATGTTGATATAAATGATGCGACTCCAAGGTTGACAATGACTGCAAAAAATCCAAAACTTTTACCAGCTTTCATCTCTCTAGGATTCCTTCTAGCAATAAAAATTACAGCTCTTTGAGGGAAACCGGATCTTATGGCCCGCTCCTTTCTGAGAACCATCAAAAGAACGGCTCAGATTTTATTTATTTTTTTTTTTTAAGGTGGCAGGGGTTAGGTTTATTTGCGACGTAATCGCTAGGATAATAGGGCTGTTTCTCGGTGAGATTCAAACTCAGACATCAACAATATAATTTCATTTTGCATGCCATATCTCTCTGCTTTGTCAGTGAATTTACTATGAACTTAACCCTCTGTATGAAATTATGGCAAGCCTTGAAGGCAATTCATGCAGCACTTAATTAGAAAACCATTCATTGGCACAAAATAATGAACTTTTGTGCAAAACAGATTTAACAGTAAATTGGGTAAACAGCTATCTGAAAATCATTTCACATAAGAAAAGCTTTAAGAATAAATAGAAAAATAAATTATTAAAAATAAATCTTTGAGCATAAGGCCCATACTACTGTCAACTTTTGGGTATATAAAAATAGAAAAAAACAGAAAAATATACGGGTACTACAGGTTATATGCAGAGCTCTGCTCATTTTTTCCTTTTTCCAAACACGTCCTCTTGCGAGTTGCAACCATTGACTGGATAAAAAGATGGCCGAAGCAGCAGTGACGTAACCCGTTGGTTTCAGCATATCATTTAGGAAGCCTCGATTTTTGCAATTTGAACAGCACCATTTTCTCATTTTGAAACCGGAAGTGATTCCTACTGGACGAAAGCGTGAATTGAAGATATGGGGTGGAGCAAGGGATGGATCTACGAGTGGATCCGACCGTATCGGACGAGGACTAGAGGATAGCCACGCCCCTAAAGCATATCTGGCTTTATCCTTTATTCTAGTCCAGCGGTTCCCAACCTTTTTAAGCCGCGCACCACCTACTTCCCGAGCTAGCTGACGCACCACCACGCCCAACACATGAAAAGGCACCGTCTATTTATAGTTTCATTGAGGGCATCAAGTTTAATACAACAAAATATAAGAACACATAACTTCATTATTGAATGTGCAATAATATGCCAATTGTGCTCTCACATTTGAAAGGTGAGGAGAATAATATTAAAATAAAAACTATGGTCGCTAAGTGAGCCCACAATTTACCGGCCAACAGAGAAAAAAAGAGTGAATTTTAATTTAAGTAAGAATTTTGAATTAAAAGCCTACAGATGATTTTCTTGAATTTTGTGACACTGCCACAAATTTTAAGTGTTCTCTTATTCTATGAATTATATTTCACGAAATATGGTTGCAATTGCATTTTAGGAGTTTCGCGTTATTCTTGCTCGAACTAATGTATGAAGCTCTATTGCTCTCTAATGACGTCTTTTATCTTCATTTTTGCTTCATCATTGCAGGGTACTTTTTGTGGCTTATTTGGGACTCACTTGGTGGACTGTCACTTTATATGTCAGACGGATTTTTCCAAGGAGCTCCTCCTTGGATTTTTCTCTTTGCCTCACTTGCTACTGCTACCTCGCGGTTCTGCGCTTGCGCAACCCTAAAATCTCAGGCTGTTTCCTCGCTCATATCTTAAGTACCTTCAAAAATCATAAAAATAGATGAATTTTCGGTGAGCATTTCAACCTGTAAGCGTATATATATTTGCATGTACATGCTGGGTTTTCCTGAAAATGCAGAAATTAGATAATAATGGCGTATATGGGCATAGCTATCTCTTTGAACAAACTTATTCAACTAGTTACAAAATCTGCTTATGTTATGATAAGTTAGCAAATAACAAAGTTACAACTGTAAATTGATTCATATTGCAATATCAAGTCGAAAACAAAGACTTTACGATCGCTTTGCATTAAGGTAGTATTTTTTGACAAGGGAGGAAAATTTGACAGAACTCCAGCTGCCACACTGACTGTGGAAAACGCATAAGCGCGCAAGAACGGTCTGAAAGTACGCGTTTTGTGGGACTGAAACAAATTCGGATTGCTCAAAACATTATCTGTTTGAGCTGTTTGTTACAAGTGAAACTCCATTTGAAATAATGCATGAATTATTTATTTTTTTAGCAAAATAAAATAGGCCGCCATTACCCTTCTCATGTTGCGCACCACCTAGCGGCAGCTTGCGCACCACAGGTTGGCAATCCCTGTTCTAGTCCATTTGGAACCATAATTTACAAAAATGAACATCATGATAGATTGAAGGAGACTAGAAACTTGGAATAGATACCATAATATAATGTGGAAAATCATTATTGAAATAATGAATCAGATGGGAAAGTTGGGTCATTTTCTCAGACTTGATATTCTTTCTGCATCCACCGACGTCACCATCTAGTGGGCATTAGATACAATACACTTTAAGATTTCCACATTGGCTTCACTTTTCAGACCCGGGTGCTGCGTTCATCTCTTTACGCAGTCTTTGGGAGCACCACCAAGCACAAGCTGCAACTAGATGATGCGCACTCTATAGAGATGCTAACACACGCCTCTTGTTCACCTTGACCTTTGAACCTTAAAAAGCACATTTGGACAGGGTACCCCAGGGTCATCTACCCCACAAAGTTTGGTCACCCTAGCTTCAGTGGTGGCCGAGCTGTTGCACGGACAGACAGACACACAGACAGTGCTAAACTGTATACCCACGCTGCCTCGTTGGGCGTGGGTAATTATACGGGTCGTCATTTATTTCTATTCGCCGTGGTAGTATTAAAGCTTAGCGATTGGGTAAAATCACGAGTAGAATTTGAATGGGGGCTAGGTTTATTGATAGGTGTTAGAGCCAAGGTTAGGGGAAACCAGTGACGACTCACTGAAACCAAACCCTTTTAATGGAGATTAAAAGAGTTCATGTCAATTTGGCGCATAGAATTAAGTGACAACCTCTAGAAATACCCAAAGGTTGTGACAGGCTGCGGCAGCCCCTACTCTCCCTTTGACTAGCTAAGCCTATCCCTGGCCTTAACCAATCTAATAAATAAATAAATAAATAAACCGAAGGCAAAGCATCACCCAATCATAGGCAGAATAGGGCGGGTCTAATCTGAGAACGCCGGTGGAAATCGAAATTCGCGGGCATATCAACCAGGCACGGACAAGGTACAGAATATCAGCATACTAAAACAAACGGCTCCGGCCAACCACTCGGTTCCCTTAAATATTGGATTATCCGCGAAGGTAACATTGTTCATCCGGATTTTTACAGTCACTCCGCTGTGAGTCGTGCCTCATAGCGCCCTATTGCCGCGAATATATACCGAATATTTAAGGAATTCTACGGCCTTATTGCTAAATGGGCCTCACAAACTATCCGCAAATATGAGCCATTTCGTGAGCTAACTTAACGTTACGTGACTTGAGAATTTATTAAGGCATATGGACAGTTACGTCTTCATTTATGCGCCGAAGAAAACTTCTTGATGTAATGTGCAACAATGCGATCAAGATAAAATGGACGGTCAACCCACTGATTCTTCTTAGCAACTGTTTCTAATCGGGCAATGTTAACTGCGAGATGATCAGGCAATTAAACATAGAAAGGTGAGGTTACAGAAGGCTTTTGTTCGAGCATACAAGCTGTACACAACATACAAGCAAGATGTGTTCAGTTCTATATCAGCCATCTTCAAGAAGTGTCTTAGCTGGAGACAATACTGGCTTAAGATAACACGTTGGCTAGAATTACACAGTCTTGCAATTTAACAAAAAGGAGAGAAACTACACAGACTAACATAATCAGCAGCTCCTTAGGTGACCTTCTTGCTTTATCCTGCAACAAACCTTGCTGCTCAACACGATCAGGTTTACAATTTGTTTCGTTACCTCAGTCGTTTTGGATGCCAAGGTAAATTGCCATCCTTGCCTATTCCCATATTAGGACAAATGGCAACAATACAGTTCAGCACGCGAGACATTATACTTAGATTTTCTTAAAGTCTCTGCCGATAATCGCTCCTCTGAACTCAAGTCCTCCACGGCAATGCTTTATACTCCCGCCAGGCAATTTATAGTTTCTTTTTCTTCTTCTTGGGTTTTGCAAATGTGACACACTTTCAAGCATTTTACTAGGCGTATTACTGCCCTCTGCAGATGAAATGAACTACATCTTATTTGGAAATTTTAAATAAATAAATAAATCACTCCAACTACCTACCCTACCCCCATTCTGAGACCCTCCTTCCTAAACTGTACTTTCCTGTCACCAGATCCCCGCCAAACCCTCTCTCCAAAATCCTTTGAATCTCTTCCCCTTTGGCATCCATTATTCCTAAAAGTCCTGCGCTGCGTCAATACCATTTTAATTTTCTCTGTTCTGCTTTCAAGGTCTCTAGTACAGATCACCGCCATTGCTATAAAAGCCAAAAAGCGTTTCCTATCTATTCTAATGAAATCCCAGTCTGGTTTTCCAGTTTCCTGAACCATAACTGATTCTTTCCCCACCTTTTCTTTCCCACCTGCATTCTCTTTATTGCCTTTGCATAAGACTTTCCACCTACTACTCTTTTTTTTAACCCCAATACTCCAATTTCATGGTTTCCCCCCCACAGTGAAAACATACCACGTGTTCTTTGGAAATACATTGATCCTCCAGACATCCTTCATTCCCGCATCATCGACATCTATGTATCGACCTTCTACATGCTCATAGTCTTGACACCAGTAGCATCTAAGTGGAGCCCTTTCATATTCCCTAATCATAGAACTGATGTAATTTAAGAATATCCTTTCAGGTAACTCAGTTTAGAATTCTAGCAGAACTGAAAGGCTTTCCTGCTCCATTCCCTCCCTTCGGCTTTTCATCCTCCTTTCCCCACCCACTTCCTCCACATTCAAAAAATCACAAGCGTCTACCGATAGCGGACTGCCGCTTTCAACCCCCTTAAAGTGTTTGTTTCTTTTTATTGGAAAACAGACTACACTCATTATATCAAACATTGTAATTTTCAACATCTTTTCGCGCGGCTTCTTATTCCAACATTCAGAAGAAGCCGACGACTACCGTTCCGCCCCATGTTACCTTCACTGCCTTTACACCTCCAAAATCAATTTCTGTAAGTCTTCCAACTTCATGCATATCTTTAAAGAGACTGTTTGCATGACTGCCTATTACCACTGCCTTCATCCCCACAACATATTCCACCTCCTTGCTTTCATTCCCACTTCCCTTTTTCTTTCTCTTATGAGAACCCTCCGCCACATCACACTCCATTTTTCCCTTAAACTGTTTGCCAGTTGTAAACTCAAAATCCTTAGACTGATTTTGGACATTCAAATCTCCCGGTAAAAAAGCCCCAGAGAGACGCGGAGTAAAGCTAAGCGTCGGGCGAAAGCTGCCTCGATTTGACTCCGCCTCCTGTCTGCTTCAGCAGCAAGCCCACCTTCCTTTTCTTTCTCTGCCCCCGTTTTATTATTTCTTCTTCTTCTTCTTTGAGGTTTTATTTCAATACCAAACCACGTGGTGTATTACTGCTACCCATTGTGTAGATAAGTATACTATACAGTGCTTTTCTAAACGTAAATAAATAAATAGACTTAAAAAAATCCCAACCACCTACTAACTCACCTGTATTACAAAGTCCCGCCCAACCTGGTGTGTGCGCCCTTACTTCTTGAATCATTTCTTTCCTCGCTACTTCCTCATGGCCTTTCCTTCTCTTGGACCAGATCCGCATGACTTCCATCTCTTTGGACTGTCTGCTTGCCATACTTTATGACTCCCCCCACACTAAGTACACTTGAGTTCTTTATCACAGTTTCTTCCAGTGCACGTCTCATATTTACCGCATATCACTAAATGATGTCTGCACACAAGCGACTGGCCCACTTTAACGATTAGGATGACAATACAAGGAAACGACTGTCTCAATTCTCTTCAGTTCTTCCTTCACTCACTAGTACCTTTCTTCCTTTTCTTTCCTTGCAGCACCTTTGATACTTCCTGATATGAAAGAAGGGGAAGTGTGGGAAGAAAGAAGCATGAAGTAAAGATGACAAACTGGACATATCCATGAGTTCTTCCCCAAATTGCTCCCTCGCCACTAGCATTTTCCTACGTAGTGTCAATCTTTGTAAGGTCTACCTTGCAGCAATGGAGCGTACTCCTCACTAAGGGGGTTGGTGTAAACACGCGTGTGATTTTTGGTACACACTTGCTCAAAATCCATCAGGAAATGGGAGGGGTCGTTACCATGGCTAAAAATAGATGTGTTCAATAGGTATAATCATCCCGCTTCCAGTTGGGGAGACTGAGAAAGTCAATATCGATTCAGACTTGCTATTGGAGGGTTTTTCACTTCGGTAATTTACGCTTCGCTAATTTACAGTCCGTCCATGATCACGCGTAAACAGTGGGCGATTGAGTAAGGTGAGGTTGTAGAGGGTGATTTGGTATTGAGCCAAGAACTTTGGGATGTTCTATTTTTAAAGGAACCAAGCAAGTAAGATCCCAAGCATGTGTTTAGAATGTTTGAAACAAAATGTTACCAACAAAATTTCAGAACATTGACTTAGAAGAGGAAATAACTTATTACCCCAATCAGCAGGTCATACCCTTGTATTTTTTAGTTTTATTTTTTTGTAGACGCTGTAGAAGCTAAATATCAGTCATGGATGTAGGCCTACAACGGGGGAGGCAACCTTCTGGATTTAATAATGAAGAATAAGTATAATAAGTGCATGAATATAAACTTTGGAGTTGTTTCCTTCTGGCAAGAGTTGCTAGTTAGCATTCAGACTTAGGACAATTACTATTGTCATAGTTACCTTGCAACTACTGTGTGTCTAATTTTGACAGAAATGCAACAGTGTGATTACAGTATGATTTAACACCTCAGTTCACTTATGAGCCTCTAGATGTCACTATTAAACAATTTCTATGCCAAATCCTGCCAGCAGTTTAGCAATAAGTGTTTCGCTCTGGGTATAGTCATTCTCATAGCAGGTTCCTCTGCTCAAACCTTAGTTAGAAAACATTTTTATTTTTTTACTTTCAAGCACCGTACAATCCTAAAAAAAAAACAACGACAAAAAATCAAGCTCTTCGAAAGGTTAGGTGCATATGGCTGGTGATCATGAAAATTTAGCAGCTGAAAATTTCTCATGGGGAGAAATAATAAAACTTTCAATAATCTATCTGTAAAACTGCTCAATTGACCAAATGTTGCAGGCGCAAACAGATATGGCCTCTGTGAAATTCCAAATTATTGCACATAATGAAATATTTATATAAAATTTTCTGCCTCCAATTTTTTGGCAACCAGCACTTCATAGCTATTATATGAAATAATCTTATCAGCCTTTAGATATAGGCAGTCCATGGTCATTTTTAAAATATTAGCCATCCTCAGGCCCAGCTGCTGAATGGAGACCTTTCAGGGAGTGGGTTAGGGATCGGAGTAGATGGGCTGTAAGAAAAGGCAGAATTACTTCCTGTAGTACTGTAGTGCTTGTTTGTGAATGTAATATTGTCCATCAGCCTCTTCGATTTTATGGTACTGTTTGGACCTGAGTTGCATGTGTGCACGTGCATGATTTGGGTGTGTGAATGCATGCAGCTTGTAAATGAGCATCTGCTCAGTCCTGTGTATGTGTTTAGTGAGATAGCTGTGTTCCCGGGCATAATGTTGCCGTATCTTGTGTGGATGCGCTGACATGTATGGGAGCAGCCAATGCCAAGTGACGACCGCTGCAGATGCTGGGAAGAGACCCCCGATGGAAAGGGGTGGTTCGACCGGCACTCTTTCCCACTGGGTCTGCTTAATGAAGAGGTCCTCACTGTCTCTAATCTGACTGCCTTAAATCTGAGTGAAGGATGGAAGGTAATTCCCTTGAAAACATTGGTATGTGAAAAGAAGAAAAATTTGTCAGCTGGCATGATCTGACTGGTATGCAATGAATAAGGAGGAAAGAGTAAAGACTGTGGCATTCAGAGGATTGTCTTCTCTTTTTAAGTCTCTTGATCTTTATCTTCTCTTTTGCTTCCCTCTATTTCATGCTCTATGTCTTATATTGTCCTTTATTTATTTCCCCTCATTATTTTTTCATCACCACAAATTCACCCACCATCTTTCACCACTGCAGTGGCTCTGTGCGAGCGTGGAGTTTAATGCTGTTCACTCCAATGAGTATTTGCTCTGTACAAATGTAGAAAAACTGTAATCCCCCTGTTCCCACAGGCAGGTGAGACATTAAATGCAAATTCACCATGCTTGCCCTTGATGAATGATTGAATGAAACCAGGAATGAAATTGACTTCAGGATATCAAAACTACGCTGTGAAAAATACAGTTTTTGAACCTAAGTACCACTAGAGGCATCCCAGTATTTCAGTGTATAAGTATTTCAGCACATAGAAAAGAAGCTGTTTTTTTGTTTCTTTTTCTTTCTTTTTTTTGTGAGTGAGCATTATCTTTAGGAAAAATAGCAGAAACTATCAATGGCCTCTATTTGGCTTCTGAAATTTATAGCCCAAAGCCAATAGAGGTCTTTTGAAAAATTTCAGACAAGTTGAAAAACATATGCGTGGTACTCCGGTTTCCCCCACCCACAAAACATGCAATATAGGAACCCTCCCTCCCTCCTGTATGGCTGTGTGTGAATGTTTGGTGGTGGTCGGAGGGGCCGTAGGCGCATACTGGCAGCCACGCTTCCGTCAGTCTGCCCCAGGGCAGCTGTGGCTACAAAAACGTAGTTTACCACCATCAGAGCGTGAATGTGTGAGTGAATGAATAATGCCTCCATTGTAAAGCGTCTTTGAGTGTCCCAGAAAAGCGCTATATAAAATTGATGCATTATTATTATTATTATTATATGCCTCATTTGAAAAAAGAACACTTCCATTCTTTCTGCAATTCATAATTCATGATCAGGTTTCATTTTGAACTATCCAATGAACAACAAGTTCATCAGCAATGTTGATGAATCAACAATGAAACAACGAAACAATGACAAAATGTAATGTAATACAATGTTATACAAGGTACAGCAACACTGAAATCCCTCACTGATGAAAAAATGATGGTGATTCTGTTGTAACAACGACATATAACAAGGTCAGCAGACAACCCTCAGACTGTAAGCGAACACTTAGATTTTGTAGTTGACATGGTAGATGTCGGAGAAATAGGAAGTGAGCGACTCTGAGGTTACATCGCTATGGCTTGAAGTTACTGGTCAGAGCGTGTTTGTAGCGGCAAAGCTTCTGCGGTGCTCCAAGGCTGCTGTAGTGACTACCTACTAACAGCAATACAAGCAGGAACAAACCATAAACCCGCATCGGGGTGTTGGCTGCCTACGGCTGTTGATGCACAAGTGCAATAAAGGCTATTCTATCTGGGCCGAATCAAAAGAGGGCTATCACGCCACAAGTTGCTGAGAATTTTTATGATATTTATGTGAGGAAATTGCCCATTGGTATGAGTGTGAGAGCAAATGGTGAGTGAATGGTGTGTGCGATGGATTGGCGACTTTCCCTGCCTTTCGCCCGTAGTCAGCTGGGATGAGCTCCATCTCCCATTGTGAACCTAGTGAAGGATAAGCGGGTACAGAGAATAGCTGGATGGATGGATGGACTTACGTCAGGAATGTGTGACAACATGCAGTGCATTCCCCCCTGCTGCTCGAAGTGCTTTGTAGCTACAGACCAGGAGGTGTGCCCTTTCTAGTGCATCCCGTTTTCTCTTACATCATGTCTATCGGCTGAGCTAATATACACCATTTAACTCGGGAGGAGATGGTACCAGGATGCACTTTCGGAAGAGGAAAAGCTTGTGGTGGGATTGTGTTATTCTGGGAAATATTCTGTTTGGGAACCCTGGGTCAGTGAATGTGATGTCACGCTTGTGAACTCTCCTCTTCAGCTCATCCCACAAATTTTTCACAGGGTGTAGGTCAGGGATGGTGATGGGCCATGGGGAAATCTTTATTCTGCAATTAGTGAACTATGATTGTGCAGATTTTGAGGTTTGCTCTGGATCATTCTTCTACTGGAAGGTGAATCCACGGGCTATTTTAAGATTCCTGGCAGAGGTTCTGTCTTCATTTAAAATTTGCTGGTATTTGATGCAGTCCATGATACCATGTATCTTAAGATGTCTGGGGGCTTTGGTAGAAAAACAGCCCCATAACATAGATCCACGACCATACTTCACACAGGAATGAGGTGTTTTTATCTATCTATCTATCTATCTATCTATCTATCTATCTATCTATCTATCTATCTATCTATCTATCTATCTATCTATCTATCTTTCTGCATACACTAAACCCACCTTTGATGTTTATTGCAATTTTGGTCTCCTCCACCCATATGAACCGGCCCCATCGAAATTCTTTGCAATATTTGGCAAACGGAGGGCACTTTTATTTGTTTTTGCTTGACATCAGAGGCTTTTTTGGCAAAGATAATGTCAGTGGCATTTGATGGTTGTGATGGAGACTGTCGGAGCCCTATTCTACATTCCATCTGTGATCCTTGGAGATTCCGTTGCCAGTTAAACTATCTTCCTCATGATGCATGGGGTTAATTTATACACACATTATGTGTTAGATTCACTGGTTGCGGATCAAAAAGGGAACATTCAAACTTGGCCCCGCTTCCCTTGCTCAGTGACATGAGAGGCGCTATGCTGCAGAGCAGCGCTATGTCTGGCCCTGACACTCTGTACAGTTATACTTGGCGAGGGACTACATGCCAATTCCCCAAAGATTGATGTCCAGAAACCTTCCGTACAAAGAAAAGTAAGAAAATACAAGCAGACGGCTGAGTCTCTAGAGACACGGACACTGCTACATACTTCAATTGGGTCATAACTGATTATTGAGGGGAATTATTTTTGTTGGAGTCTATGCATTCTTTTTTTTTTTTTTAAATTTGGCATTTCCAATCCCACCCGAATCTGGAATGCCCAATTAGTGAACTATGTACAAAGCTTGCTCGTATGCGACCCCTTGCTGCCAACTCAGGATAGTGAAGACAGCTCACGGCTCTCCTCCGAAGCACGTGTCCGTCAGCCACTGATTCTTATACACTCATTGGTCGAATCCTCGTAAGTTCCGAACGAGGGCGGAGGATACCCGGACGTGAACAAACCCAGAGTCTTCCTGACGAGCGCCCGTCTGGCCAACAGGAGGCGCTGGAGCAACGAACAAAGCGGTTATTGTATACCCAAATCCGGCAGTCCCTTCCCAATTTGAAACCCTGTAGCGCGATCGCCAATTGTGCGCTACTCTGAAAAAGCTGCCGACCCCTGCCAGTGGGTACGCCGGGGCTCGAACCCGCGACGTGATAGACACCTCTGCACTGCAGCGCAGTGCCTTGGAGTCTATGCATTCTTTTTTTTTTTTTTGAGGAAAATCCTACCCAGGATACCTTTAACATCTGAATTTGCTGTGTTTTCAAGTCTGTCCCTGAATGAATGATTCAGAAAATTTGGCCCAATGTCCCATCGTTTGCATACCCTAATAAATCAGGAAGTCATGGTTGGGCACTTTCGTGTTCCCAATCAAACAGGTGTACTGGAGACCGGTAGATTTCAGTCATGAAATTTTCTATGGGTGCCAATAATTATGGCACACAAGTTTTGGAGAGTTTGTTAAAAATTTGATGTCAACAGTTATCATTTTATTTCAATAATTTAACATCAAAGAAAAGGTGAGATTTTCATTAAAATTTTGAAAGGCCAAGTATGGAATCAGATTTGTGTCAAAATTATCGAAACAAAACTTTTTGGAAATCAAACAAAAGTTTAAAAATTGAGAGAGAATATTACTCACTGAAGAAACAAAAGTGACCTCAGAGGTAAAACTGATCAGTTGCAAACAAATTATCTTTATGATGGAGTGAACCATTGGTCTTCTTGTTGTTTGATAAATTGTTCTTTCGTTCACAGTGCCCTGGCACCTGCTCCCAGCTCTCTCATTTGCACTTCTTGATTTTTGCAATTCTATCCCAAACACCTGGCAAGTAGGATTTAATTACTTGTATCTGGATCTCATTTTTATCGCTCAGCTGGATACGTTTTGGAAATGAATTGTGACGTTGGCTTCAGAATTTCCCTTGCTGAGATGAAAGACACTCAAATATAAAGTAACGTAGTTAATTAACATAATTTTATTTTCCCGGAAAATGACATGTAGGCTTTATTGTGCAATTATATCTCTTAATCTAGTTCATTTAAAAAAGCCCCTTGACATTGACATTGTATTTTGGCCTACTGCCAACTTTCATGAAATTTTCTGGACTTGAATATTAATTCCAATATGGATTCAGCTTCTAAACCTGCAACTGCAATTGTAGACAGCACGCATTAGCCTTTTCTTTACAAAAAAGGTCCCATATTACCGTAATCAGTGGCTTATGCTTCAGTTTAGTGCTGAGGTTATATCTACGTTTAACTTGCAGCTTGAGATTTCATTTTCATAGCCGAGAAACTACTATTAACCATCCGTCTGCAGTGTGCAGCACTAAACACAGCGATGCGTGGTTGATGGAAGGATTTGAAGGGCATGTAATCAAGTCAATAATATTTATATGCACAATTTATCAACAGTATGTGCCTCACCTGTACTTTATATTTTACTAATTTTAATCTTGGGAAAATTCTCGAGGCTTATATCTTCGACATGTAGGCCTATCCACCTGGTCAACGAAAACGAGGTCCAGATACAACTAATTTAAGTCTCCATGCGACAGAGCACGGTCCTTCAATGGAAACGTATGGAAGTGGGGAACAATTTTCGTTGGGCGATTGTTTATTATTGATTGTATATTATTTGCGTATTCACATACGCAAAAGCATTAAAGCAAACTAACAGACATTTACAGTAACAGTTCAGGCGTACAGTTCCCAAAAGCTTAGTTTGAACCAGATTGTTCGAGTAGTTAAAAGAGTAAGCAACTGGCTAAGCCTTTGGGAAAAATACCCCAGCTCAGTAAATTGCAGGACGGTGGCCCACATTCTGTTACAATCTTCCCAAGTTGCTTGGCAACAACAGCAGCAAAAGACGATGCGTTATTCACATTACTCCAGGATCTGTGCCCCAAAATTCCATTAGCCAATGAGGTCAGACCACATAAAAAATCCTGCCCACCGAGAGGTTTGCGGCAGAATTGCAAGCAAAAATCAAGAAGTGCAAACGACAGCTGGGAGCGTAGAAGCAAATCTGATTATTGCGAAAGCAGCAGAGGCCACTGTGAACAAAAGGATAATTTATCCAACAACAAGAAGACCAATGGTTTACTCTATCATAAAAATAATTTGTTTGCAACTGGTAAGTTTAACCTCTGAGGTCACTTTTGTTTCTTCAGTGAGTAATATCCTCTCTCAAATTTTAAAATTTTGTTTGATATCCAAAAAGTTTTTTTTTGACACATATCTGATTCCATAGGCAAGCCATTCACCAGCTGTTTTTCTCTTATTGACCAGGGGTGCCAATAATTTCAGGAGACACAAGCCACACTTCCCTTACTGATCCTCTCATGTGAAGTCTGTGCCACAATTCTCACTTTTAACAAAGTCAGAGTCCTTGCACAGTGTTTTCCAGGTAATAGTCTGCAAAGATGAGAGGGATGTATTATTATGTATTATACTCTGGTCTGGGTTAATGCTTGATTCTGATTGGCTGCAGGCACTCCATTTATTTCCGATACATGGACACAAACTACATTGTTCCTGGGAAACCATCTGTTCATTGTTCAAGATTAATGCGCTGGCTACATAGTATAAGCCTGTATCTAGTAACCATAGCAACAGGGAAACAGTCACAGCCCGAGAAAAACTATAGACTTTCATTGTAAAATGCAAGAAGACATAAATTATGTTCATTTTTGACGTTGGGAAGTGACCATGGTATAAGCCAGATAACACGGCCTTTGAGGTGTCCATTATCAGGAATTAACGGACTCTACATCCCAAATTAATTACAAATTCCTCCAGAGTTTCATACTCACAGCTGAGAAATCAGCTGCCAGAGACTGCGATGCCCTCAAATCTTTAGCCTTATTCTACGACCCCAATTCCGAAAAAGTTGGGACAAAGTGTAAATTGTGAATAAAATCAAAGCCTAATGACTTTCACATCACACCAGCCAGTATTTTATTCACAAGAGAACAGAGATAGCATAGCAAATTTTGAAACTGAGAATTTTACAATTTTATCGAAAAAAATGTGCTCATTTCAAATTTGATGGCTGCTACAGGTCTCAAAAAAGTTGGGACAGGGGCCTATTTACCATGGTGTAGCATCCCCTCTTCTTCTTAACACAGAGTGGAGGCATCTGGGAATTGAGGAGACAAATTTCTTGAGTTAACCCATTGAAATTTGATCCCACTCTCGTTTAATACCGGCTTCCAGCTGCTGGAGAGTTTTGGGTCTCCTTTGACAGACTTTTTGCTTAATTATGCGCCGAATGTTCTTAATCAGTGACAGATCGGGGCTGCGGGCAGGCCAGTTCAGCACACGGATTCCTACTATGAAGCCATGCTGTTGTAATAGCTGCTGTATGTAGTTTTGCATTGTCCTGCTGAAATACACAAGGCCTTCCCTGGAATAGATGCCATCTGGAGGGGAGCATATGTTGCTCTAAAACTTTATATACCTTTCAGCATTCATGGTGCTTTTTAAAACATGCAAGTGTCTCACACCATATGCACTAATGCATCCCCATACCATCAGAGATGCTGGATTTTGAACTGAACGCTGATAACAGGAGGGGTGGTCTTTCTCCTCTTTAGCTCGGAGGACACGATGCCCATGATTTCCAACAAGAATGTCAAATTTGGACTCCTCTGACCATGGGACACTTTGCCATTTTGCTTAGTCCATTTTAAATGAGCCTTGGCCCACAGAACACCGTGGTGCTTCTGGATCATGCTCAACAATGGCTTCCTTTTGGCATGATTGAGTTTTAGGTGGCATCTGTGGATGGCGCGACGGACTTTGTTTAATGACAGTGGTTTCTTCCTGGGCCCATTTAGTAATGTCAATGACAGAATCATGCCGGTGAGTGATGCAGTGGCGGCTGAGGGCCCGAAGATCACGGGCATTCAGTAAAGGTCTTTGACCTTGTCCCCTACACACAGAGATTTTTCCTGTTTCTCTGAATCGTTTGATGATGTTATGCACTGTTGATGATGAGAACTTCAAAGCCTTTGCAATTTGACGTTGAGGAACATTGTTTTTAAAGTATTCCACAATTTTTTTACGCAAGCCTTGACAGGTTGGTGAGCCTCTGGCCTTCTTTACTTCTGAGAGACTCAGCCTCTCTAAGACATCCCTTTCATAGCCAATCATGTTACATACCTGATGCCAGTTAACTTAGTTACTTGCTAAATGTTCTTTCAGCTGATTCTCTTATATATTAATGGCTTCTTCAGCCCTTTTCTGCCTTTGTCCCAACTGGTTTGAGACCTGTTGCAGCCAGAAAATTTGAAATAAGCTCATTTTGTAAAATAAAAATGTAATGTAATGAAATGTTATCTATGTTCTATTTTAAATAACATATTGGCTCATGTGATCTGAAAGTCATTGCATTTTGATTTTATTCACAATTTACACTTTGTCCCAACTATTTCGGAATTGGGGTGTACTTTCCTTGTAACTAGACAGTGTGTTCAGACTTCAGACAAAATATCTGACCTTCAGGTCACATGTTATGAAGAGGACCATAGTGTCACATTTTTGACCCATCAGGCATGGAGTAATTCAACTTTTTTTGTGTGCCGTTATCCTCACATCTTGACCATGAGGAACGTATCAGGTTGGAATGGAATGATTGGAAATTGCAATGAGTACGACCTTTGCAATGCAGCAGTCCCAATCTTTTGTGTTGAAGAAAAGCAAGACTTGTATTTAATCACCTTGCTATTTTTTTAATTTTGGGGTAGCAATCAAAACCACACTTCCTTTTGTCCAGTGAATACAATTAATTTTTTTTTTTTTGTTAAAGCAGGTTGAGGTTAACAGATATACAAAGGAAACGACTAGAGAGACTCAGAAATATGTTGCCTTGACAACAGTATAAAGTCCAGCAAAGTCTGAGCTTCAAAAGCTGGTTAGTCACTGGTTTGGTTTCTTCTTGTTTTGGTTCCATATTAAAATGTGGAGTCTGGTTATTTCAGAATCCTGAGAAAACTAATCTATTATGATCCAGACAAAGAATAAGACACAGCTAGAGAGTGCAATCCAAGGATGTGTGTAGTAAAGAAAAACGTATTTACTCTTTGGAGCAGGCCCTTTGCTAAGGGGGGGTCATCGGAGTGCAATGCCCTCCCCCCCATAAATGGACTGTAAAATGTGTATATTTCGCATTTGTGATTACATTTCAGATTAAAGACTGAAAGACTGCTGGTGCAGAAATGCAGCATAGTTTCTTGACAATTTCTTGAAAGATTATTCACTTGATAGATTTTTATTTAATTTTTTTCATGTGGTCCATTTAGCAAAATTTGCTCATTGGAATCAATGTGGACAGCATTAGGGTGTTATTCATTGTGCTATGTATAAATCTATTTTGAAATTGGAGCTGGCTATCATATAGTTCAAGGCTTCCTTAAAAGCGTAATGAACGGATTGTAAATAAACATTCGACTGCTAAATAACTTTTTTGCATGTAGGCCATTTATATTGTTTAACACTAGAACGGCCGTGAGGTCATTTTGCCCTCTCTCGCCTTTTAAACTGCACATAACTCTGTTTGAATAACAATCCTATGTCTCCCAGTCAGTGACTTCTCCTAAAATGGTGTTATTCATCAACTTATGAGTTATAGGGATTCCGAAATGAAAGAGACAGAAAAAAATCACTAATTCTACCTAAAACGGCCAAGAGGTCATTTAGACCTCCATTACTCCTGTTGCAAACACCGAAATGGACCACATAGTCAGCCTGAGATGCGTTTCCCAAAATCACAGATGCTAACTGAAATAGTTGGACCCATAGACTGTGCATGGATGAACTATGTAAGTTGCTAACTTAGTTAGCAACTACGCTTTTGGGAAACGCACCCCTAGCAAGGCTGACTATATAGCTAGTCAGACAGACAGCTCATAACACTTGACAGTAGCTTAATACCTCACATATGCCCATTTATACAACACATTCATGCACTGACAGCAATGCAAGGCAGTCAACTACATCTTGGTTGCCATGCAATGCATTTTGTTACTTCTTGAATAGTGTGCAGGTGCGTATATAAACCAGTTGCTGTCATGTGCTCAGAATCAGTTTGTTCTCCCATTGTGCTGATAAAAATTGTGATTGTTACAGGGCTTTTCTCTTGGTGATTTTGTTTACTTAGTTAGTCGGGCAGGCTACCAGAAAATGAAAGGGATCTGAGGAAACGGATGAATGTGAGTCAGGCTTTGGCAAAGCACCAGGACATGAGCATGAGCCAGATGGAAAAGAAATATCAGGGCACAGTGATGTGCCTTGGTCCAGTGAATCCACCTCTGATTTTGAACCTGAATGTCATCATGAGCCACCCAGTAAAAAACTCCTCTGCCTGGCAAACCAAGCCTCTGATGCCAGGGAGGTCACCTAAATTTTATTTATTCACCTCATAACGCTCAGGTTTCACAGCATAATTTCAAGTCCAAAGGTTAGGAAACATTTCAAAATAGCCGTAATTGCCAACAAAGCCAAGCTCTACAATTCCATCAATTTATACAGAGTAAGCAATGAATTTACACTGTTATATTATTAAAATAAAATAAACCTAATGTTGTAAAATAAAAAAGATGTTTTTTTTTCCATTTATTTTTACATGCTATTTTAAAATAATTAACAACTGTTCCAGTAACAGACTTCTAAGTTGGAATCATAAAGCTCGAAGCGGTGGGAGGTCAAAATGACCTCACAGCCGTTCTAGGAGGTACTGCATTGTTGGCTGTTCTAGTGTTAAACTCTGTATTTCTGCACAGTTGCAGAGAAAAAAATGGCTATTTTAACACAATTTGTATCATACTTTAGTAAAATTAGGTTGTTGGATTAAAGGATTGTTTCTGCCTCCCAATTAAAACATGCCTGATAGGCTAGCTAACACAAGAGCATTGTAAAATCCAAACTTAGAATGAAAAAAAATGATTGAAAAGCCATGTTGGCAAAATTTTAATCTTGCAAAATATTCTCCTGCATTCCACCAACATACAACCACAAATTTGGCAAATAATTTTACAAGTGGAAGTCCTCTTCATGACTTGGCCCACTGTTTGGTTTGCGTTAATTTGGAAATGGTTAACTCATTGGGCTCTAAATTTGTAGACCAGTCGCAGGCGCGGCGAATGGGGTGAGCGCCATGCCAACAGGGTGTATCCAGGCATATTTTGCAATTTTTTGCCTGGTGCAGCCCTGCTCAAGTACTCCTCTGTCCCGCCTCTGTCTCTCCTGCCGGCGCAAGTGGCAGAGAGGGAGGAGAGAAGGCGTCAGTGGGTTTAACACAGCCGAGTCAAATCTTCACCAATCAAATGAGCTCCTCTCCTCACCTTTAAAATTGGAATAAAGGAGCCTCTGTCCTATATCTGCATGATGTGTGAATGTTGCATTTTACTTTGCTGCTTCAGGCATGTTTTCTGCACCGCTTACATCTATATTAAGCATTATGAATATGAGTTAGCTGGCCAGCTAGGGCATTCGCAAATTATTACCATTAGCGAACCTGAATGGAATTTTAAAACGAAACTACGTCAGATCATTCAAACTTATGAAGATGGAATGAAATACGATGGTTGGTCATTTATTTCTTCTGCCTGCATCATTGGGAAGAGAAGCGATGGATAGCGTGTTCCTATTATTACACCCTGTTGCTGCTTAAAATTTTGGGATTAACATACATAGACAACAATGCAATATGCGTAACACATTTATTTTCTATATGTGATCTTAACTCAGTACGACATCATAGCAATCAGGCTGTATTCCTTTCCTCCACTAAAAACGATAAAACCTAAGTGACAATAATAGTATTAAGCTGCTTGCACACTGGAAGTGAAACAAAATTTTAGCACGACAGCTTGCATTCAAAGTCAATGCGAAGACGCGAATACACGCATGTATTTGCGTCTTTGCATTGACATTGAATGTATTCAGTGGTGCGAAAAATTTGTTTTGCGCCCGGTGTGAAAGCTGCTGAAGGGCACATACCCACAGAGCCTACCAGGTTGCAACGAAATTGTCACTGCGTCTTGATGAATATGTGACACCTCCCCATACTTCGCCACCACACCCATCTCGGCGCACGTCCATTTACCAAATTGCCAAAGTGGCTGTGCAAGGTGTTGCACCGCACGAAATTACCACTGCGCAGGCTGCACTGGACAAAATTACCACTGCGTTGGCTACGCCATACTGCGTCACCCTGATGCGCCAAGAAATTAAAGCCCATTAGGTTAAAAGAAAACATATTACATTTCTTCATTGTTCATTCATACCACATTTGTATTCATTGCGCGTGTGTTAGCATTTAGTAAGATGCATAACTTTATTCAAATCGAGGATTTTATTGATTGTTAAAGGTGGAAGGCCACGGTGCATGACAAAAAATTCCATTATCCTAGGATTCCCGGGAGTTGGACCGGAAGGGCTAGAGACCCTCTAAGCAGCGAGCATGATCGCTTTTTCAGTAACAAACACACAAAACGATTTACAACCATTTCTTTGGTGAGTAGGTCACTCATTTATCCTGTTTGGAGCTAGCATTACTATGCATGTATGGTGATGATTGATTCTCAAAATTGGCTTAATGTTAGTCATAATTCTAACTGCAGAAATAAAGCCTCGTCGCCTGTGGCTGTTTTTGCAATGAGTCCATAGCCTCCATTGCACACAAACGTCTGCGCACTTGAGTTTTGTGTTCAGAGAAACTGACATTTCTGGAGCTAGCCAATGACATATGCATATATGGTGAGAGCATGGGAGGGAAGCGAACCATATTGATGCAATCTGCAATGATGGCCAACCACCATGTTGAAAATGATCAAAAGGAGGAATTTCTCCAAGTTTCTTTAGTGTTGAAGTTTTCCCGAACACAAGCTCTTCAGCTGTAGAGCAGTGCACCTCGGTCGGCGCATCAGTAGGGAGACCGTTAACGCGGAGCCAGTCGCTATCATTGTAAAGTCGCTTGATTTCCTTTATGGTCTCATCCAGTTGTCTTTTTATTGATAACATTTCTAATAAACATTTGCATTCCGTAAGGCACACCAAAAGTTCGCTTGAGGAAGATACCGCAGTATTCATTGAAAGAACACTACTTATAATTGAAGGAACATCGAGTTGGCTTTTCCATATAGCCTACACGTATTTTCTCTTGTGTGGATCCGATTCTTATTTCAAATAAAACAAATGTCATTAATAAAGAATTTTTTAGGGGTTTCTGTACCTGCAATTTTTGTTATTAATACTTGACAAGGAATATGCGAAAGGATTATCATATAACAAGCATTCTGAATGGCTTCATGCCACTATGTCACGGAACACAAAACCTTGCAGTGCGCAGCTGTTGGTGTGTGAGCAAAGCGGATCACATAAGACGTCTGCAACAGAGGCTTGTGAGTAGCTTCAGTGGTGTAAAAACTGTAGGTGCATGTTGCAGAGTGGGTTTAGAAAGCTGTGGGAAAAGACACGTTGCTCAGGACGCATTTAAACACAGGCTTGTTATGTTGTAGTATGTCCACTTTTGCTTCAGCAATGTTCTTTTTATTCATTAACGTTATATTCGAATATGCTCGTGCTATGCTGTGATGCACTCGCAGACATCGAGGGAACCCTTTTCTGTTAAGAGTGTAATTAACAAGTTTTTGCATAATATGAGGAATTCTCAAAGTGGTATTTGCATTTTTACCCCCTAAATGTCCACAGACATTTCCAACCATGTTCAAAGTCTGGGCCCCCCAGTGAAAACTGACCGCGCCCCCATCCAGATAGTTCTGGCTATGAGACTGCTTTTGTGGTTTGCATTCAGACATATTTTCAAATTTTTCATATCACGAGGTTCTCCCATCTCCAAGCAATTGGAGAGAGACAGATTCCTTAGACAATTACAGGCTTTATAGTGGCATGTTGATGAATATAAAGCCAAGTTATTTTTGCGCAAGAAGAATTCCCATCTTGCCTTTCACACCCAGTTTTTATACCTTCATCACAGGAAATATCTTCCAAATATGGTCTTTCCGCTTTCTTATTCTCATGCTACAACAGGACAGGCAAACCAAAACACTGCTAAGTAACCTTGAGAACTTCAAAGCAAAGATAAGGATGCTCATCACTACATAGGACTGGAAAATTACAGTCAAGAGAGGAAAAATACAGCTAGATAAATAGGATACAAGTAGGTACATAATTGATTCAATTGATTATGTTTTTAGTAACAACTAATGATTTTACTGAACAAATATTGATCAAAGCTACAGAAATCAAATACATCACCTGATTATGTTTTTGAATCAACTAAACAGAAGCCTTCTTACTAATCAAAGCTACAGAAGCGTGCTGCTTATGAGTGTGAGGTACTCATGCATGTGTGAATTGAATTGCTTGTATGTGTGTGTGTCTGTGTGTCAACTGCTTGTATGTGTGCATGTGTACATGTGCTGCCTGTGTATGTATGAGTGCATGTGTTTGTGTGCACTGTTCATGTGTGTGAACTGCTTGTATATGCGTGTGTGTGTTATGTTATGTGTGTGTCTGTTACTGCTGCTTACATAATATGGTTATTGATTATGATTATTGATTATGGTTATTCAACATGGCAATTGATCTACTGATGAATATGATGAGAAATATTGAAATATAATCCTCAACACAAGCTCCCAAGTCTTTATATTGGTCTCCAGGATTGGGACCGCGCTCTTGTCAATCCATTGTTCCTGCCTGTCCATCTGAGTCAGTCTCCAGGATTGGGACTGCATTCCAGCTAAAGCCTTCGGTTCAACTGTCAAGCTGTCCTGCTTTTGCAAGGGGGATTCCCCACCTGACTTTTGCCCTGGTACGGCCACTGGCCTGGGAGAGGACATGCCCCCGCTACCCTCTTTAGGCTTGGGAGTTTGTTTTATTAAATTGGACAAAGGAGCTTACTAGAACTGGGTTAACTTGAACGTGGTCCCAATCCTGGACCCTGAGTAGGCCTGGAAGCACAGAAAGAGGAAGGCTTCAACAAATAGCTGTCACCAAAGTTTATGTTTCACTTAATAAAGACAATGAGTTTCTATGAACAAATCAGACTGGTTGTAAGCGCAAATAATTTGTTATCTAGATGTAAATCAAACCTTCAAGTGGGTTTAGCTTTTTAACAGTCTTCCATTATCTGAGAAATCTATTTTTCGAAACCTAAGAGTGCTTTGAACGGACTGCGACAACATTCAAATGACAAAATCCATGGCTTTTCATTTCTTTTTTATCTGGGCTTGATTTTTAAAAAATAAATTAATTAGACAGCATCCCTTCCCAACACTGCTAGCAGATAGGGCCTGGCAAACAGCCATTATGTGAATTACCTGCTAGATTGGGACTAGAGTAAAGCTTCACGCCTGTTTAGGTTTCACTATGCACGGTGATCACTTGAGCTCCAAAGTGAATGTGTACTGGCACAACAGGAAATGCTTTAAATATGTGCTTACTTCCTTTTTATCTCTGAAAGTCTTTAGTCTAAGACATTGCTTTGAAAAGTGTACAAAAATTAGCCATAATAGCCTGTGATTGTGGAATTGCATGTGGATGTGATTTGAGAAAAATAGTATCATGGGAACAACTTTTGAACAGCAGAGGTTGCCACAGCAACAACTTAATGATGACAAAGGCAGCTAGAGCTTAACCTTGAAAGAAATGGATGTGTTGAAAAGATGAATGGAGGGGTGCTGGGATCATGAGGGACCAGAGGTGGACATTCCTGGGGTCAGAAAGTAAAAGTCTGGTCGTGTTTTACCTCCAGCCATGAGCTCAGGCAGCTGATTTTCCTAATAAGTTCAACCTCTGGGCTGAAGGGTTGCTGCAATTATTAGAGCCAGGCGGTGGCAGCAAAGTACTGGGACGGATTTTTACTTTCTGGAGCTGGATTGTCCACCTCTATGAGGGACTCAGTTTAATTATACTTTATCAGTGCAGAGAAAGAGCACATATATACGTACTAAAATTGACACTGAACATCTTCTATGTACCAAAAACCATCCTCTATGTGCTAAATGGCAACATGAATACTTTAACTGTACTCTGTTTGTATGACTTGTGAGTCATACATGACTGCTTAGTTTCTTAACTGCTATGCTTTAATTGACCTTCAGCATTCCATTAACTGTTTAATGCCCACCATTTTTAAATGTTCTCTTTTTGATATTCCCAATTGTAAAACTCATAACATACAAATTAAGCCACATTTGGCAACATATTTTATTTTCTGGGATTGTGTGCGTATAGCCTGTGGCTAAACCAAAACACAAGCTACACTGTACTATATCAGTTTAAACATGAAGAATTAAAAAAATAATTATATATTTCTATTTTTTCCCTCTTGCGTTTTGCGATCCGGGGGTTCTGTCTGGTTAATCCGTTTGCACAGAGGTGCAGATCGTTGACGCCAGCGTGAATGGACCTGCTTTACTGATGCATTCAGTTGCAGTATCCTAATAAAAAGGAGCGGGGGCAAAATGTATATTGAATTTTCAAGACCAGTGGCACTTGCTGACAGAAAATGGGAGGGCGGAAAGCGTCCCTTGAAATATCCCTTGAAATGTATTGAGCTGTTTTCAATTATAATTTCTAATTAACATGTTTTCCAACAAAGCGTATAATCAGCTGGCAGTTAAACACAAAGGTTTCTTTTTAATCAAATATTAAGGGCAGTAAATAATAAATTCAATAAAATGTTTTATTCATTTGCTTTAACCCGTATGTGCAGAGGTCAAGTCTTGCTTTTTATGCATTACCCTACTTAAAGCATTATAATTCAAGATTTCTGCTTCACAGAGGGAGGGAATGGCTGAAATAAAACCAGACACTTGTAGAATTTAGAATAACATTGTATTCCAGCTTATTTTCAACATTTTAATACAAAATAAGGACCGCAAAGCCAAAAAATTTTCATGTTGGTTAGATGTAATCACCATATGTATTTACTGACTTGTTTATTTCTTTTAAAGAAAATTTTGGTCATAATGAACAGGAGTGTTATTCCAATTTAATAGTTTCCTCAAAGAATGTGTATAATTCATGTTGCCCAATTTGTAACTTAACTCGGCCATTCATGCAGTCTTAAAGGTGATCCCCAATGGGGTTAGCTGTCAGGAGACCATGGCACATCATGTCTAAAACTGCATGAATATCCGCACAATCGAAAATAGGAAACGCAAGTTAGTTAATGCACTGGCATTGTCACCAAGAACCAAAGAAAACGCCATTATCGCCATTGTCACTAAGAGAACAGAAAAATGTTGAGGAAATGAGTGTAACTGAGCATGGGTTAATAATAAATGCAATTTTTATAATAATGACTCACATTCTTTCTGATCAGTCTTGCATTAATTTTCATTTGCCTTGTTCTGCCTTATTGAAAGGATGTTTGGAGTGCTGAAGTCCAGCACGGATCAACCTGTTACCCGCAATGATCTCAATCAATTAAAAATCAATTCTGAGCTGAACTAACCCATGAAAACAATACCTGCAACCCGTCTGTCTCGCTTGTGTTATCAAATGCACAACTTCATATTTCATTTGAAATGTGCTTATTATAATTTACAGTTGGCTGACAGACAAAGCTACTATAAAATGTTGAAATCAATGAAATCAAGGAAAAGTTCATTCGCCACACCTTTTTTTGAGAAAAACGGCCCACAAACAAACTCGCAATTGTTCTGAATTATTGTCAGGCTGCAGTAGACATAGTGTGTTTGATCACCCCAGTTTTTGTGAGATCCATAAAGTCCCTGCAGTCTCCTCTTTCATTTAGCATAAAATTGACTGAATCATCTTATGTGGGTGATTAGAAATTGCCTACACTTAAAAAAAGAAACAGGATTCACTTTAAAATGTTATTCACTTGAAAGGGGTTTCTATTACAGTGCCATCAAATTAATTTTAAAGATTTAATTTCTAAAATTAATAAAGAAATGAATTGGAAGTCATAGAACTCAGTTGTACGGGACGACTTGCTTTGACATTTTGTTTCTTTGTTACATCTGCCCCACCAAGGCCAAAAGAAGTAAATCCATTTTGTGTCGAATTTGATCCGAGACAACATAACATATATACATAACAGGGGTACTCGATTTAGTCGAATTATGATCATGACGAAATTCGCCCTAGTTACTGAGATTCGGCACATGCAAGTGGATATTCTTTGTGTAGAGCAGAAGCAAAAACAAACTTTTGCATTATTCTCAAAATGGCTGCTGATGGATTTACTTCCTTTTGCCCTGGTGGGGCAGAGTTGTGGTCCACATTTGTGTTTTTCTTGCCTTCACATTGATGTATATTTCCCCTGGCCTTAGGAAGGGATTAATACAACAGAATAGGCTATGCCCCAATGGATTATGGGAGACCATGGCCATATGTGGACATAATGCCTGACTTAACCCATTTGGGGTTAAAATTTGTGTCCAAAGCATCAAGAGGATATTATATTACACAATGACCCCTTGAGATTTTACATAATACTCGCAGACACAAGAGCAGATGTGGGTTTATATTAAACATCAGAGTAATCCCACTGTGAACTGTCAAACCTGAAGTTCTACCGATTATATTGTTGTTTCTGTCTGTCTGTTAATGTATGGAGCAGAGTTCCCTTTTATTTCTGCTCTACCCGTATGACTGCGGCATTGTGCACCGTTCCACCCACTGGTCTTGGAATTTAATCAATTAAAGTTCATAGTTCATTGGGCAGATGCGGCAGGGCCGCCCACTGCACCACCATGGTGCCCCCGCCCATGACAACAGTCCAACTTTCATATACTGTAAATAACCATCATAGAGAAACAATAATCTGGATGATCCAGCCTGACTGACCCTGCTGCCCCGCTCTGGAGTGCCCTGACCCTCACCTTATTTTTACTTATTCTTGCTGTCATTATTATTCTGTTTTTCTTTTCTTTTCCCTTTCGCTCTTCTCCGTTTGTTTCACCACTCTTTACATAGTTATTATTAAAATGGGTTGTTGTGTGGAGAGTGGTGAAATAGATGGTGAAATAAATAAATAAAAATTATTTCCCCCTTTTTCTTTCCTTTGTTTCTCTGTAACTAATCCAACCACATCATTTTTCCTTTTTTCTCCATTCCCCCCACCCCCCCTTTTCCCCCCCATCCCAAACCAGTGGAAAATAAGCGGACACACAATATTCAGATTATGAACATTCTTCTCCCATCAACTCCGAGCTGCACCCCTACAAACTGTTGACTGGCCTGTACACTCTGTTCTTGTCAATGTTTTTTTTCAGTCTCGCAATTTAAAAAAAAAAATTCATACTTCACTAACCCCACTATTAACTGGCAAGCAACACAGCTAGATTCCCTCAGCTTTCCTGTCATAAAATGGGTGGTACTATTAGGTGCTATATTCTTTTCAACCGTTTGATTAATCTTGTTGACTGTGTGTATACTGCTTCTCTGTCAAAACCACTAATAATCCTTGAAATTAACAAAAGGTATTTTAAAGAATATGGCCATCAGCAGCCAGTCTTGTCAGCAGCGGTTTTATTGGTAGAGCAATTGCAGATCATTATGAAACTTGCAGGACAAAGAATACGTTCAATAATTATGATATGGATAGGAAATCAAAATGTTTCAAAATCTCATTCAAAGTGTCTTTAGTGCTTCATAATAGCCTCATTACTGTGTTTAACCTGATGACCATCTTCTTCTCTTTCCTGGCTCTTTCATTTAATTTAATCTCTCTCTACTGATGTAAACCACACAATCTTTCCTGATGATCTGTATTTGGCACATGAGGTTTTTCTCTGATATCTTAGACATACCCTTTTCTTTAAGTTCTCAAAGTCCTTTCTCTGACACCTCTGCCTCCCTCAGCTTCTGCAGTTAATAATAATAATAATAGTAATAATAATAATAATCATGGATTGTAGCAATATCCTGCTGCAGTGTCATTGAAACCTTGCTAAGTTGTGAATTTTTGCAAGATTATTATTTTTATTTATTTATGTATTTAGTTTCAACAATCTTATACAATGTTAGAGCATTTCTTTCCAGTCAGATTTCCATTCATTTTTGGTGGAGATATAGAATTGACGATGCGTGACTCAAACCACTCTGTTTAGCCTTCTCCAGCACATCTCAGAGACTTTCAACTGGTCAAGGTGCAGACTCTGACATGGTAAATTCATGCGTGAAAATGGTCGATGAATCATGACATTGTCATCCTGGAATATGCTTGTGCCATCAGGGATTAAAAAGTGCATTGGAGGGTTTCTGTTCATTCAGTGTATTCAGATAGTCTGCTGAATTCATTTTATTGCTGCAGAACAATGCTGAGCCTCGACCTGACCAACTGAAGCAACCTTTGTACATTGCTCCTCAGTCCAGTCTTTATGTTCCCTTGCAAATTGAACTCCTTTTTTTCCTAATAAGCCTCGCTAACGAGAAGCTTTCTTGAAGCAACACAGCTGTTTAGTCCCAGTCCTCCAAGTTTTTGTTGAGTTGAACATGTAGAAATGCTCTATCCTCTGTCATTTTAAATTGAGTTCTACTGTTGATTTTTTTTATGATGAGACTTCGCCGTGCATTTTAATGATCTCCAATCAGGTCCATCATAATTTTTCTCTAACCCATTTCTACCACAAACTTGAAAGTTCAGCACTATTCTTCCAGGTTTTAATAAATCGTTGTACAGTTCATGACCCAGTTCTAGTGATTTCAGCAATCTCCGTAGTTGTTCTTTGTTTGATGCTGGCTCAGAGGTGGGCAACAAGGGAATTGCCCACCCCTGTTCTGGCTAATAATTGACCCGTCTGGAAACACAGTCGTCTTTTCAACGACTATGAGATATGTATGTCTTCCGACATGGTTGTTTAAGAAATGAGAAGTCACAAATTTTAATCAGTCAGATCAAAAGAATTATTGCCAGCTGAAACATATTCATCACTGCAATAATGATTCAGTCATAGGCTCTTGAGAATGTGTTCATTTAAATCCAAATGCGAACTTTTTGTTGGACGGGCAGTGTAATATCCTTAAGCCATGTAATACAAATGATAAGAAAAGCAGTCATCTTCAAGATAGCATGACCAAGGTCTTCAGGCCAAATTTAGGTGGACATGGTGAACGTGCTGAGGGCAGGACAGCAATGTGACGTAGTGTTCAGGAACCACACGCAAGAGATTGAAATCCAAAAAACGTATGCCTTTGAGGAAGTCTGAGTCAATGCCAAAAAACACAAGAATTGCCAAGCCACAATACGAAATCCAAAAACAGTGTCGACGAGACAGGCAGGCGGCAGAACCAGAAAGACAGATGAGCAGAGGTACATAAACGGTAGGAAAAAAGTCGTAGTCGATGAACAAAGCCAAGGCTCATACACAGGGCATCTAAACACTGAAATTGTGGTCATACAAAAATGGGTCAAAATCCAAAATGACAAAACAATACAAGAAGGGCAATGGCAAAAATTGAAGTCGGACAAAACAGTCGAAGAAAAACAATACTCAATGGCATACACAGCGCTCTGCACAAAGAAATATTGATCAACGTTCTGAAAAAGTCCGAACTGCAGTGAGGACTCTTAAATAGATGGGAGGGAGGTCACAAGCTACGTGGGGAACAGGTGAGCTGGATCAGACTAATTACAATGGGAGAATCACACGAGGGAAACCCTAACCACGAAAATTGGCGAAAGCCAAGACACGGATGGAAATCACACAGACAGCCTATGACATTTAAACAGCTCCGGTCAGGCAGTTCTAAGTGCACAGATAACGAGTGCAGGAGAGTAATTAAGCACGTGCGAGAGACTCGCAGAAACGCAGGGGGAGACAGGTAAAGCTGAGCAAGAGGCGGAGACTAGAACAGGGCGATTGCTGATAGGGAATTAGTATTAATTAGTCGCAGTGCAACTTTACAGATTTAACTAGAGTGCTTGTTAGTAAGTTAGTAATCTATATACATGGATTAGTTATGTTAGTAGACTATCATACCAAATACAAATGTTAGTTTTGTTAGTAATCAGAACAGTTAGACGAAGGAAGTAAACGAGAATCGAAGGAATACATTAACACCAGAAATCATTTAAATCACCCAAAGTAAGTGAGCAGACAGACCGGGAAGACGGACTGAACCAACTACAAAAAGATCACAAGACAGGGGAGACAAGTGCAATGGAACTGAGAAATGGAATGAACACTGAATCTGAACGTAAACATGAACATAAACATGACAAAAAACCATAACCATGACAATCAAAGTCTGAAACATGACATTTCCTATATCTAAGTGATTTTATTTGTTGCTGCACTTTATTGTTGTTCTTGCACTACAAATTATTTTTGCACATTGCTGTTTTTTGAAACCAACAATAATAAACCAGAAGGCAGTTTTACCGTAATTGCATTACATACTGGTTTATTTTTGTTACTTTTAGTTGGCCTAGATGATATTAAGTATTCCACGTAGTGCTTTATCACTTGCAATGTTGTGTAAATCAACCCCAGCCCGCTCTTGTAGCAGAATGTGCTCCCTTTTTTGTGATTGAAAACCATACATGGGTAAAGACATGTCAGGCTGACAATAGGATAATGTAAACAACACAGCCAGAGCTGCACAGTTGCAGCATTGTTACACTGCTGCAATGAGTTTATAATAGGTGTACTAATGATCAATAATCAATATTATTGGCAGAAATGGAATGCCCCAAAATCAAATCTTGCTTAGGGCCCCATGGAGGCTCGTGCCGGCTCTGGATGAATGTACCCGAAATTGGTGCGATTTCGAATGTGATAAAGCCCCCCTAAATTAGATTGTTTTGTATTATATTTCACTTGTATTTATGTTTTTTTTTTTAATTGCGACACTAAAGGTTCCATTTAGTTTCTTGCAAGCGACGTCCGTACACTATAATATGTGTGTGTGTGTGTGTGTGTGTGTGTGTGAGAGAGAGAGAGAGAGAGAGAGAGAGAAACTGCCCCTTTAAATCGATGTCAAAGCCGATTACGACTGATCTCAATCGTGATTCTGTTTTTACCGTATGTTCACTGGATCTACCTTTTGGTTTATGCTATTGCGGGTTTGATATACGTTCAAACAAAAATAATTTCTCGTGCTATGTGTATGGAATGTGTTTTTACTTTTGAAAGCTGCATGTTCTCAGGCATGGATAAAGTGAGTGACTTGTTCGGATGAATAATTTCGACGATTCCCCTGGATATGCATGGGCAGCAGCGTTACAGAACGCAGCTCCAGCGGACCAACTTTCCTGTGCGCATCGGTGTGATTCCTGTAGACTTTCAACTTCATCTTTGGCTTAATCAAAAAAAAATTGCGAATTCAAGGATATGGTGTTCCGAAAATTTTGTTTAAAAGTGATCTGAGTCGGAAAATGCAGAAAAGTGTGCGGTACAATGAAGGGCACGCTATGTATCTATCCACGGTTGCGCGCAAAGAGGGAACAAAACGCGGCTATCTTAGTAAAAAGACCACGGAAAACAGCCGCTGGCATGAAAAATATTTCGCATTGTATCAAAATGTCCTCTTCTATTTTGAGAATGACCAAAGTACTCGCCCCTCTGGGATTTATTTGTTAGAGGGATGCACATGCGAAAGAATTCCAGCGCCAAAGGTTTCCACGACGGGCAAGGAGACACTAGAAAAACAGGTGAGTTTCTGTATTTTTTCTGGTATTTCATAAGCTATATTTAATACTGTAGTTTAAAAGTCATTCTCGTAAGTTTAGGTGATGATGCCAAACTCAACAAACTGGACCTAAATGACGTCCAGTACGAGAAGTTCCGCCTTGACTGTTAAATCCCCCAACGTGTCTACAACGCAAATCTCTGGATCAGTGGGGATTAAAGTGGTTTGTGGAAGCTGTGGCTATTACATAACGCACGCTGCAGGTCAAATTATTGATGGAATTCGTATTATCACCTTTCAGTGTACTTTACACAAATATTGATACGGGCAAATTAATTTTTTTTTTTTGTTGTTTGTTTGTTTTGGATAATTGGCCTATACGCGACAATTTCCCACGCTTTTAGTGGGAATGAAATTATATTTCAGTTATTGTATGGTACCAATCAGTTGTTTTTATAGATGCTGCTCAGATTATACAATATAATCAAACTCTGGTGCGGATCTGATAAATTTAGGCATTCTTACTCTTTCTACACTTGAATCTACAGTATTTTCAAATCTTGTGCCGTGCGGTTTAAATCACTACCTTCTTCAAATAAATTCGACAATGAGATTGCTCAGATAATATGCACACTTCCTGAACTATTGGCGTAGGCCTACTAGACTTTCCGTGATAGTGAGTATTTAGCATGCCATAAGCATGCTGAGTGTTTTGTGGTACTGTCGTCGTTAAACATTGAGCTACCGTGGTGCGTAATTTTGTTTTACGTGCCTGGAAGTTAGTTGCCTAAAATACCCTGTGCTCACATACTTAGAAAATGTATGTATTTCCCATTCAGTGAGATTATCCATCCTTCTTGTATGTGTGTATGGCTAATATGGGGCTCCCCATTTTTGCGAAGGAAAAAAAAAGCTTTATGCTTGATTCCGCTATGCATACTCCATGGTTTCAGATTTGCAATATAGAAATTCACTTGTTGAAGTATGGACATTCTGCTGTCATCAAAGTGCATTTTTTGTAAATGAAAATAACTACATCCAAAAAGTTATTCATAGCCTACATGGTGAAACCAAAACAAATTTTGTTTTGGTTTCACCGTATATAAATAACTTTTTGTATGTAGTCCCCCTTTTCATCAGGACACCAAGACCCTTGAGACACACTAGTGTTTTGTAAAAGTAATTAATCATGTTTACTGCTTTGTCGCATATGCCTTGCATACAATACTATCTTGAAGTCAGTGACCATATCATCAGGTTTTCCGCATCTGTGGCGATGCTCAGTCAGACTTGTACTGTGCAGCCATCTTCAGTCCCTGCTGTTTTTGGGGCTTATTGCTTAAAGTTCTATTTTCACGTTACGAAACTCAGTGCTCAGTTGGATTGACTCAAATTGGAAGCCTGATTAAACTAGGAAAGAATGTTTCAGTTTTTGGCTTTGAAAAACTCCTCTGTTGAGTATGCAGTTTGTCTTGCTGGAGGGATGAAGCTGCGTGCAATTAATTTGCTGGAACAGGAACAGATAAGCTGCTTCTTTCCATTTCAGAATTCATTCTGCTACTTCTTTTCAATCAGCTTCATCCCCATGAGCTCAGGTGAGCCAGGACCTGTAGCTATACATGCAAAACCATGTTTCACTGATGAGGGCTGGGCTTTTTTTGTGGGGGGTTATGATGTAGTTCCTTTTGGTTCCAAATATGCCATCATTCTGATGCGTAGCATTAACACGTTTCTGGGGAATTGATCTACATCCATGGTAGGCCAGAACCTCGTGCTAAGAATCCAGGGACTCCCAAACTTTCCGCCAACCTATGAAGTTGCTCAATGTTCAGGACTTAACCTTGCTGTTATGCCCATTTTGGGATCTGAGGTGAAAACATTAATGGAGGTTGAAGAGTCAGGCGGTGTTACTGTGAAGCTTTAGGAGTTGCCTAAGTTGCATGCTAATTGAGCCTAAGCCTAAATTGATTCAAGTATGTGTGTATACAGTAGTGTAGAGTG
Source organism: Gymnothorax reevesii (assembly GCA_029721435.1). Lineage (NCBI taxonomy): Eukaryota > Metazoa > Chordata > Actinopteri > Anguilliformes > Muraenidae > Gymnothorax > Gymnothorax reevesii. The sequence goes on along the minus strand of CM056583.1, from coordinate 54,835,453 downwards.
ATGATTATACCTAACCAAATGAAGATAAATCATAAACCAAGCACTATTCAATTATTTATTTAATATAATATTGGATCATATAGATGAAAATAAGTAAAATGATAACTTGTAGTGAAAACAAAAATAATGTCTTTTTGAAAGAAAAGGTCAATATCTAGTATGGCCACTCTTTGCTTAGATTTCAGCATTTAATCTTTTACACTGTAAACCCTGGTAAGTGTAGTGAATACCAATGTTATGTGGAGACCGATTACCTCAAACATTGTGTAGGCCAACTTAATTGCCTTGTGTGGAAGGAACTTAAAGAAAATAAGGTGATTTTTTTTTTTTACTAGTTTTTAAGTGCTGTTAGCACAAGATCTTTAAGTTGCCATACTCAATTTATGAGGTAATCGGTTTCCACAAAACATTTGAGTTCACCACACTTGTCAGGATATACAGTAAACCATTTCATATGGTTTTAATTTCATTCCATAGAGATTCTTTTAATTGTTACACCAGATTTGTTTATTTTGGTATCAAGCAAATCCCAGATTTGCTCAATTGGATTAAGATCTGGACTTTGAGTTGACCAAGTCATAACTTTTATGTCACCAGATGATTCTTTCCGACTGAGATAATTCTTACACAACTTAAAAGTTTGTTTAGGATGATTATCTTGTTGAAAATAAAATCCCTGACCAATCACTTGCTTTCTAGATGGCATTGAATGCCTCACATGGATGCTGTTGTACTTCTTTCAATCCATGATTTCATTGATTTTTATATGAGATCACCAGCTCCTGCCGAGCAGACTGAACCCCAAGCCATAATATTACCACCTTCATGTTTTATTGAACATGGATCCATCAATCATGTCACCTAGGTCCTAAAGCAGCGAAGTAGCCCCCGACCATCAGACTACCTCAACTTTATTTGACTGTTGCTATGATGTTAATGCTTTGTTTTCTTTACGACAGATGTAATGGGACCCATGTCTTCCAAAAGTTCAATTTTTAAATCATCAGTAACCCCCAAAAGCCTTAGGGGTTATGGATATATATATATATATATATATATATATATACACTGTATAGGGAGAGAGAGAGAGAATGGCACTTGAAAGTTTGTGAACCCTTTAAAATTTTCTGTATTTCTGCATAAATATGACCTTTTCGCACTAGTTCTAAAAGTACATAAAGAAAACCCACTTAAACAAATGAGACAAAAATATTATACTTGGACATTTATTTATTGAGGAAAATGATCCAATATTACATATCTGTGAGGGGCAAAAGTATGTGAACCTCTAGGATTAGTGATCAATATGAAGGTGAAATTAGAGTCAGGTGTTTTCAATCAATGGGATGACAATCAGGTGTGAGTGGGCACCCTGTTTTATTTAAAGAACAGGGATCTATCAAAGTCTTATCTTCACAACACATGTTTGTGGAAGTGCATCATGGCACGAACAAAGGAGATTTCTGAGGACCTCAGAAAAAGCGTTTTTGATGCTCAACAGGCTGGAAAAGGTTACAAAATGATCTCTAAAGTGTTTGGACTCCACCAATCCACAGTCAGACAGATTGTGTACAAATGGAGGAAATTCAAGACCATTGTTACCCTCCCCAGGAGTGGTCGACCAACAAAGATCACTGGAAGAGCAAGGCGTGTAATAGTCTGGGAGGTGACAAAGGACCCCAGGGTAACTTCTAAGCAACTGAAGGCCTCGCTCACATTGGCTAATGTTAATGTTCATGAGTCCACCATCAGGAGAACACTGAACAACAATGGTGTGCATGGCAGGGTTGCGAGGAGAAAGCCATTGCTCTCCTAAAAGAACATTGCTGCTCGTCTGCAGTTTGCTAAAGATCACATGGACAAGCCAGAAGGCCATCAGGAAAATGTTTTGTGGACGGATGAGACCAAAATAGAACTTTTTGGTTTAAATGAGAAGCGTTATGTTTGGAGAAAGGAAAACACTGCAATCCAGCATATGAACCTTATCCCATCTGTGAAACATAGTGTTGGTAGTATCATAGTTTGGGCCTGTTTTGCTGCATCTGGGCCAAGACGGCTTGCGACCATTGACGGAACAATGAATTCCAAATTATACCAGCGAATTCTAAAGGAAAATGTCTGGATATCTGTCCATGAACTGAATCTCAAGAGAAGGTGGGTCATGCAGCAAGACAACGACCCTAAGCACACAAGTCGTTCTACCAAAGAATGGTTAAAGAAGAATAAAGTTAATGTTTTGGAACGGCCAAGTCAAAGTCCTGACCTTAATCCAATCGAAATGTTGTGGAAGGACCTGAAGCAAGCAGTTCATGTGAGGAAACCCACCAACATCCCAGAGATGAAGCTGTTCTGTATGAAGGAATGGGCTAAAATTCCTCCAAGCCGATGTGCAGGGCTGATCAGCAGTTACTGGAAACGTTTACTTGCAGTTATTGCTGCACAAGGGGGTCTGAAAGCAAAGGTTCACATACTTTTGCCACTCACAGTTATGTAATATTGGATCATTTTCCTCAATAAATTAATGACCAAATATAATACTTTTGTATCATTTGTTTAACTGGGTTCTCTTTATCTACTTTTAGGACTTGTGTGAAAATCTGATGATGTTTTATGTCATATTTATGCAGAAATCTAGAAAATTCTAAAGGGTTCACAAACTTTCAAGCACCACTGTATACATATATATATATATATATATATATATTGTTTTTGGCAAATAAGAGACGCAGCTCTGTGGTTTTTTTGGTCCGCAGTGGATTTTGTTTCGCGGCTCTCCCACAGATGCACAGTCCTTTAAATGTTAGTCTGGGTTCTTTTGTGACTTCCTGAACGAGTTTTTGATGCGCTCTTGGAGGAATTTTAGGAGGCTGTGGATTGCTTGGAAGGGCCATCACTGTTTCAAGTTCTTTATTTGTAGATAATGGCTCTCACCATGGCTTGCTGGAGACCCTGAGCCTCGGGGATGGCTTCGAAACAATTTATTTCTCATCTGTTCTTGAATTCCTTTAGATTGTGGCATCATAAGCTGCTTTTTGCCTAGTTGGTTTTCTCGGCATCAGACAGACAGGCTCTATTTAAGTGGTTTTTAGATTCAACTGGACTGGGAGTAATCATGCCTGGGTATGTTGAGCGAATTTGAACCCAACTGTGAAATTAATTTGGTTTCTCGTTTAATTTAGTTACTACAGGGGCAGTTACTTTTTTACATAGGGTCAGGTTGGGTAGATAGCTTTTTTACTCCAAAAATTAAAACATCATTTAAAAACTGCAGATTAATTTTACTTGGGTTGTCTTTGTCTCCATTTAAAATTAGTTTGATCTGAAACAAAGTACTGTATTAGAAAATAGAAATTGTGAAGGGGGCACATGATGTCACATGACTGTCACATGAGGAGGACTGATGCGCCGATAAAATCTCATGTTCTTGTCAAAATGGACCATCCTTGCCTGAGCAATAAACTGTACATTGTCTTCTGTTAATGGAGGAAACAACACAGGAAAGTGGATTTGGTCAAATTTGTGCTAACCAATGCAAGTACTGTTAGTAGCCTGTCAGAATCTCTGCAGTTCTTCAAAATTCACTTCTTTTTGTGTTCTGAGACGACATCATAGGTGATAAATGTTTCCAGGGGTGCAATTCCTGTGCAAAATGTAGTATACTGTGGCCCCAGAGCCACATAAAATCAAAATGAAGGAGGAAGAAAATAATGAAAGTTCCAGAACCTTGACATGCAAACTTACTGCATCTGTCCTGCCTGTTCTTGTGTGGCAGGCAAACATCCTACTGCACTTACAAGTGAGTGAGAGTTAGTGTGAGTTACCATATCAGTCAGTGCCTGAGTGAGTATGCAAGTAAATTTTGGCGAGTAAGAGTATGAGTGCATGTAGCAGTAATCTGTGGACCATTATCATGGTAAGAACATTGATTTTAACCGATTTTAACATATTGTGACAAACAATGTCAACAATATTGCGACTGGACAATGCTATAAAATTAAACCTATAGAACTGCATATTCAGGCTGAGGTTTGTTATGACACAATTTTAATGATCATTTTTGCGGTCTTATTTGCCTCATAAAATGGCTTATGCAGCTAGAATGCTGAGTCCTCAAACTTTTGAATGATGTATAGTTCTGCAGCGTAACACAATATTAAATACAAATATGCCTAGCGGCCCGCCTGAAGGCTGTTCTCATGAAAGCATTAACTGTCACTATGTAACGAATAAATACATCCAGTGCATCTTCCTTTACACTGCTTAAATCAGGGGCTTGCTCAAAAAAGTATGCAGCATGAGGTATTATCATCTCCTTCCACAAAGTTGATGGGGATATAGGAATGAGTCTTGTCCTTCCATGTATCCATTCATCTATCTGTCATGCCTGGGAACTCCTAAAGAGTTCAGTATTTCTCATCAAAATTTAATATATGCAAACATCTTATCGTGTAGATGTGCCTTTTCATACTTCTGTCAATCCTCCTGTCTATATGTTTGTCCCTCTCCCGCTTTTTGTTTTCAGGTCAGATATAAGCCATCCCGTAGTGGGGGATCGAAGTATTTCATGCCCGTTTCTTTTGTTGCATAAAAGCCGTAGTTGCATCAGAATTCAAATCCGAGAGCTGCCAGATAGCTCACTCGGTTAGAGCATCGCACTGCAAAGCAGAATGACATCACAATGTGGGTTCGAGCCCCAGTCGTACCAACCGGCAGTGGTCGGCAGCTTTATCAGCATAGTGCACAATTGGCCATTGCGCTACAGGGATGAAAATTGGGAAGGGTCTGCTGAGAAGGGTAATATAACATGGTTTCGTTGTTCGTTGCTTAGGGGCCTCCTGTTGGCCAAGACGGCGCTCATCAGGAAGATTCTAAGCTTGTTCATGTTTGGGTATCCTCCGCCCTTCAATTGACGAATAGATTGCAATATGTTCCCCTATCCTTCATATTTGTTTGTGCTCGTCAATCGACTCATCGTGACTTTCAAGATGGAAACGACTGGAAACTACCTCAAGGTACTGTTTGCATAAAAGTCTTTTTTAATAAACTACTTGTGCATTTTCAAAGTTCTCAGGGCCTGGTTTTAAATGTCAGGGCCCTCGGAATTCTACCAATGAAGTGTGGAGCTACTTTGAGCCTTGTTGATGATGAAAAAATTATGATTTCTTTGCATGCCATAGCTATTCCCCATTCACTACCATTGTAAGCCTGTTAGGGGCTTCGGCTAAAAAGCCATGTATTTCAAAATGTTGCGTGCGTACGGAGGTGGGGTTTTAGACAAAAGTTACCTCTCGTTATCATGTTTCAATGCACCCCAAATCAATTTCACTCTGGAATTCTCCTTTAAGTCGGATTTCTAACGTGTGAAAACCAAGCTGACTGTCTGCTTAGAGTACATTCTTTAAATTGGCTCAAAATACTGGACTGCCTTAATTATTTCAATTAATATGTTCTTCAAGCAGGTTCTCTTAATTGAATATCTAATCTTGGTTTTTTTACTGTGTTAATCTATCTTACTTTTGAGTGTTCCTTGACTGTGCCATAAAAATAAATCTGCTTTGAATAACTACTGGATTACATTTATTCATTGCCTGAATACTACAAGTATTCAATTACTAAAGTGCAAAAAACTCAAAATACTTTACTGCAAAGCATTGTTTTTATTTCCTGGATGTACAGTGGCTATACTCTGCATTAATGGCAGTTTTGGGTAAAGGTTTCGGTTCATACACTCTGATGAGCCCAAAGATTATGATTTCTCAGAGGTGGTGGGAATGTCATTGATAATCTTGTAATCATGGTGCATGTTAAGGTCTGCAAATACAGCTGACAAGAGAGTCGTCAGTTCTCATGGTTGACATGTTACATGGGTGAGAAATGGGACCTGAGCGGCATGGACCAGGCAAAAATCGTTATAGCCCCAAAAACTGGTAACAGGATGCACTGCGAGCAAAAGACAAGCCAGTGGAAGAAGCATGATGCTCTTGGTAATGTTTTGCTGGGAAAACCTGGGTTTAGAGCATCACCTGGATGTCAGTTTGACAGGGCCATTTTAGTGGCACATGAAGAACCAACAGAAAATTACCCAGATGGATTGCTATGGTATTGCTGATACTGGAGTCCAAATTGGTGCTGGAGTCGTGACTGAGTGTTGATCTATTTGGGGATAGATGAGGGTGGCTTTGTTGTGGGTTGCTTGGCTTACACTAGACGCAAATACTACATCTGAGACCATCCACTGGCAATGCCAGCCTGTGCTGTTCTCCATTCATCATTCATGTTTATGTCTCCTGGTGTAAGAGAATGCGGAAAATGATTTCCCTGCAGAATTTATTTGACAAAAGGCAGTTCATGGTGCTCTCTCCTTTTTGTCCCCATCTCTTTCTTATGGTTCCCTTAGTTTTAGCTCATCACCTGGTGCTCAGTTGTTGCAGCCGAAAAGTGAGAAGTAATTTTGTACAAAAGTATTTTGAATTAGAGTGAATGAGTTGTGGTGGAAGTATCTTGGAAATTCAACTCTAAAAAAATGAATCAGAGGTCTGTATTGTAACCTCTGCTTTTGTGCAAATTTAAGATGTAACTTTCTTCTCCTCAACCTTTTACCTCCATCATGTCTCCAAAAGGAAGATTCCAGCTGTCTGCTCGTATTCCCATTTGAAAAGTCATCTTAGATTTTAGGCAGAGTTTAACATTGTGCCGCATTGATGCAAGTGGCTGAAATCATAAGTAGTACTCATTTTGATGAATGGGGTTATAGATAGGTCCATACATATTTGGACAGAGACACAGTTTTCATTGTTGTATTTTTGTATGCCACCATGATAAATTTGAAAAGAAACAGTCCAGAAAATTCTTGAAGTGCAGACACTCAGCTTCAATTTAAAGGTTGTGTCAAACATAGTGTCTGAACCATGAATGAATTACTCCCATTTTTTACACAGCCACTTCAGTTTTAGCGGCTCAAAAATCATTGGACATAATTGGCATAATCAATAATTAAATTGTCATTTTTAATACTCGGTGGCAAACCCTTTGTAGTCAATTAAGATCTGAAGTCTGAAACCTTCCAGACACTGGGTTCCTTCCCTGGTGATGCTCTGCCCAGCCTTCACTGGAGCTGTCTTTAGTTATTGCCTTGTTCTTGGGGTGTTTTACCTTCAGCAAGTGAAATGAATGTCAGTTGGATTCAGTACATATGATGGTCTAGCTTATGGGAGAACGTTCTACTTCTTTGTCTTAAAAAAATTGTGTTGTTTTTGCAGTTTGCTCCAAAGTCACTGTCTATCTGCTCTATAAAGCATTATCCAATTAGTTTTGATGCATTTGACTGAATCTTGTCAAAAATGTAGCCCTACAATTCAGAATTGGTTCTCCTGCTTTTGTAAACAGTCTCATCACCAGTAAATACAAGAGAACCAGCTGAATTTGCTGCCATACATAACCACTCTTCACAGATGATGTGGTGTGCCCCAGATCATGATCTTTGTCTTTGTCCAAAGGATGTTGTTCTAGAACTATACAGGCATTTTCAAATTTTTTTGTCAAGTTTCCACTTTCTGAGCCTTAGCAATAGTATAAATGTTAAAACGAACCCTCTGTATTTACTCTGGTGGAGTCTTCCATTTGGCACTGAATTGGCACCAACCTCCGAGAGAATGTTTCAGATCTGGCCAGTTGTTATGAAGGGTTTTTTTCTGAACCAGGGAAAGAATTCTTCTGTCTCCTGCCTCAGTTGTTATCTGTGGTCTTCTTGGCCATTTTGTATTCCTGAGCTCACCAGTGCTTTTATTCTCTTATATAAAGAAGACGGTGTGTGTCTGTGTGTTTGTGGATTTTTTTCTAATTTCACACAGTGATACCTGTGCTTCCAAACTAACACCTAAGCCAGGTTTCAATGACGTAGCCCCCCCCCCCCCCCTCCCGACGGAGAAGGTGCCATGCCGGCCAAACGGCTTGATCAATCAACTTGCTGGGCTTGGCGCTACGGCATCAAATTCATCCAAGTACAAGTTACAAATGACGGGCTTGACAGCTAGTTCTTTATAAGAATATCCCAAAACATTTAGTTGGCCACACAAAATGGTTTTGCTTTTTCTGTGTCAGTAGTTGGGAGGGACGAAATGTAAATTGTGAATAAAATCAAAATGCAATGACTTTCAGATCACATGAGCCAATATGTTATTTACAATAGAACAGAGATAACATTTCAAATGTTGAAACTGAGACATTTTACAGAAATTAGCTCATTTCAAATTTTATGGCTGCAACAGGTCTAAAAAAGTTGGGACACAGGCAAAAAAAAAAAAAAAGCGCTGAAAAAGCATTAATATATAAGAGAATCAGCTGAATTCTGCTGTTGATAGTATAGGACAGCGAACTCGAGACTTGGATCTGCAGTGACATTAATATATGTAACTCATTTCATTATGGAGGAATTTTGAGGAAAAAAACATATCCTTTTTGCATGTGATGCCAGATGTGACAATGACAATGTCACCTAGCTGGCAATGCCACCCTTTATAGTATTTAGCCATTATCTAAGCGACATCGCTGGTTATATGGCATCTGGCCTCACACGCTGAATAAGCATGTGTCATCTCACCCTTTACAAAGCAAGACATTTGCTTATATATGATTTATGAAGACATTATGTTTCATTTATGAAGGCATTATACATGCTGTAAAATGCCTTTATGAGCAACACTTCATCTAAAGTGTGACCGGAATTCCTAATGGCTTATAAAGACAACCGCGGTTTCGAAGAGAATCTGAATGCAGTTACTCTAGGCAACATGATCATGTGTCCTGCCTGTCATATATGTTTCTTTTGGACATTGGCCGGTTGAATGGTCATTGCTTGAAATATTGCTGCCGCATGGAATTGTGGGGTAGCGTCATCTCCTTTCTTTTCGAAAAGGATGGTTCTGTGTACCCTATGCCAAATTAGGTAAATTAGATAGCACTGAAATACCATTCCCTAACATTTAAAATTTGAATGCACTTATCATGGCTGCCATGTAATTATTTCCAGATCATGTTTTAGGATATAGGAACTTTTTTAGGCAAGAAAGACTATTCGGACGCAGCCTTGGTCTGGCTTTGTGTTAAGCAGACCTTGTTTCATTCCGTGATTCCATAGCTCTCTATTGGGATTATTCTTTGTTATACCAGCCGCTGTCCCCAGCCTTTATATCCTCTGCGCTATGTCTTTGGTTTTCTTTCTTGTTTAGATTTCTTAAGTCAGTCCTGTTCTGTTTCCTGAGCCCACCTTGACACACCTTTCTTAGGGTGACTTTTTCTTTCAATCTGGAAACAAAATTAACCATTCAAAGGAGATGAAACTCTATCTCTATCCCCATTGGTTTACTCTCTCTAAATAATTTTAATGAATTCCAATGAAATATTAAAGTGACTTTTTTTGGCCGGGTAGTGTTAGATTAATGTTCTCTTTTGATCACTTTTTATTTCCTGTCTTTCCTTTGAGTGTGTATGTGTGTGTGTGTGTGTGTGTGTGCGTGTGCGTGTTCGTGCTTCTCTCTCTTTCACCCCCGTTTGCGACCACGCTCATTTCCTGCTTCTCTGCCTGCATGATCACCTGCTTTTTGTGTTCCCTGAATTGGTCCCCTATGTTTTGTCTTTTTTGCACTGTTTATTTACTGCTTAGTGTATTTCATTTCTTTTCCTTTCTTCCATGCTTTTAGTTTCCCTAGTACCTCTTGGGCATTGTTTCTCCCTGTGTCCTGTCTCCCCTTTATTTCTCCTTCATTATGGTTCAATTCTGTGTTTTGTGCATGACTGGTTAATATGGCCTCTGAAGGGTGCCCTGGGAAGTACAGCGTGGAGAGAAAATGAAAGTTCTCACTAAAACTGTTCTTTCTGCATTTGGAAGTAACGCTAACCAAGACAGTGCCAAAACTCGTTGCTAAACAGTGACTCATCCTCTTTGCCCCTTCTTAGGTTTTGGAAAGTGAAACTTAAAAAAAAAAAAACAGATTATAGTGCTGACTTGGGCAAAGGATTGCCTTGCATAATCTGATTGAATCCTTCAGAAAATGAACCAGTGATGCTGATGTTCAGGGTTTTTGGCTAAATCACAGGGCAAGTACTGTATACTGACGTACTGTATACTGACCACAGACAGACACCTGCATACGCATTCAACTGTTAAGGACATTTTTAGCTACTCATTTTCTCAGCAGGATGGCCTCGCTAATATCCGGCAGAATCAGCTTACTACTTAAAATGCGTGTTGTTGTAGCAAACAGTGCTGGGGATCCTTTTAGACTGCAGATATTAGCACTGTGTTTTGGCCATTCTTCATGTAACTGTACAGAAAATCCACTTTAATGGCTGCTTAAAGAGAGTTTGCGCAGACCAACTGTACATTATTGTATAGGATAGCCAATCATGTTTCGGAGCATGTTGCCATAGAGACAGGATACAGTCGTTGTTGAGAAGTGGTTTTATAACAAGTACCGCGCTTGTTAGGAAACGTTAGCTGACCTTCCTGTTCCCTGTTCTTCCCCTTTGGAGGACTTGGCACCCAGACAAGTGGTTTTAAAGACCAGAAATGCGATTTTGTTTCAAGCACGTATTCACCATTTTTTTAAAAACCCAATAACTGTTGATATAAATAGCTGGAAACAGATGGATGTATTCAGCTGGAGAGGGTTCTAATGGGGGGCTATGTGTCTGCCTTTATTCTCCCGCTTACTTGTATGATGGTTGTCTAGCCTTGGGGGTAATCAAGGCTCCTTGTGCATTCAGAAGCCTGTATCACGGTTCACTAGGCTTCTATTCAGCATGTGAAAGTGGCACAGCACTGCCACTACATGCGGCCGCATTGTTAAGAATAACCCCCTCGTAACACAGTGCCCCTGGTAACTTTGCTATCGCAATTAAAAGCATGTATCCTATTTTTGCAGAGTGTGGGTCTACTCGACGACAGAAGAAAGCAGGGTTGTGAGGTGAAAGGGAAGGGAGAAAATGACAAAGACTGAGAGTGAACTATGATTTAGGGGATTTTTTGAACTTTTATTTTTAGGCGCATCTCAATGAAATGTTTTGCTCGACATCCTCCATTCAAATTTTGTGGCGTTGCAGGTTTTCTTCATTTTATACAGAACTCTTTCAGTTTTGTGAAATTCTTTTAGCCTTGGCCCTGTTGGCCCTGATATTAACCACTCTTCTGACATTTTTTCTTGGAGAGTGACAGCAGAGTGAAGGTTGCAATGTGTTTGTATTTCCTTGAAAAATAGAGGCATGACAAAAAACATACAGCAAGAAGAGGAAATTTCAAGGTTTGGTTACTTGGAACAAATTGAGGGTATCAGTATTTGTCTCACCACCAACGTGTAATGGCCATGCACAGTATAGCTAATCAGTGTTAAGGTAGCCTGATGGAAGCATAATTGGTTCAGTAAACAAAAAGAAGTGTAATGACATGGTAACCATTACATACCATTTTCTGCTGTTATTGATATTGTTTCATGGAGTGCAGCCTAGATGGTAGAAGCTAAAGATAGGAGATGCTTACTGAAATTACATAAAATATATTAAGTATTGGGGTCTATTTACTTTGTAGGGGATGAAAATGTTTACTCTGACCCGTGTTGCAGCTGCGCAGGTTAAACGCTAGCCCAGTTGAGAGTTATGTACACCCACTCCAGCAGGCCTGCTGTACTGTTGGAGCGCATAAGCTTACCCTGAAGCACTGTCCTACATCTTTGGATGTCCAGCCAGCTTGGGCGCCTTTTAGGTGTGAGCACCTCTACTTGCCACCAGACAGATTCACTTTGGTAAATTTTGTTTTTTTTTTTTATGATCCCCAACAAAGCATTGAAAATCCATGAAAAGAGTAAGCATGTTGCTAAGATGGCTTCGGTTTCTGTGACACTCCCCGTTGCGGGGCAGATAGCCGATCTCTTTCCCCCAATTCACCCTGCTGTGGGGCGAATAGCCATTTCCTAAATGGAAATGGAAAGCAAAACCCACGAGCCCGCGAGGAAGTGAAATAAACCCACAATCGGTTTTGAGAGTCTTTGCCTATCTTTGTGACGTTTGCCTCAAAAGTTGGCTACTCAGACAGATGTTGCAAAAATGTATGTCTTTTCTATTTCAAAATTTCAGAGGTAAACTAAACTAACAAAATGAGGGAAGCAAAGAGGAGAAAGGTGACGTTCTCGTGCAATCAGACAGTTTCCCCTGGAATAAGGTGCATTGATGCACTGGTATTCTCTTAATCTTTTTTTAATTACCTTGCATCATTTTTTTATTGACTTGCATGCTTTGGTAGCTATTTTAACATTTTCATTTATATTTCATTCATTTATAAAAGTGTCAAGCTGAATGACTTGGGTAGTTCAAGATTATTTGTTGACACATTTTCACTGGGTTATTTGTGTTATCATGCCTGTACTTGGTTAAGAATGTGTCAGATTTTGTTGTCTTTCTGCACACATGAACATCAACCCTGAAGCCACAGGCCCCCCCTGCTTAGCAAATCCCAATTTAACCACTGAGCACACATACGTCTGTCCTCTCGACTTTCACGCATTCAGCTTGAGTTTAAATGACATATTCACGTTCTCATGCTATAGTCAGAAATTATTCAATCAGCGCGTTTGTAAGAGATTTTCAGGTGGAATTGAAGTCCTTGTGCATTGAAGTTTATCAGTTTCTCATGCTTTACGGTGGATTTTGCCGCTAGTAATATGGAAATCAATTATGATTCCGGACTTCTCACACTTTTTTTCACTCAGTGGTTAGAAGCAATGGAATCGCTTAAAAATGTTTCAAATGGTCTTGTTTCATTTAAACAATTTGAGCGATTGTGAAACATACGCATTGCGTTGATTGAATAATTGCTGACTACAGCACGGGAACGTGAATGAAGCACTAAATCTCATGCCGAATGCATGAAAGTTGAGAGCCCAGTGCGTGTAGATTATACTTTTTTTTCCTTTTTTTAAGCTCACGCTGATGAGTCAAAACATTAAAACCACTCACAGATGTGGGTGGGGGGTAGGGGAGGTGATGTGGTTATGGACTAGCATTTCAATGCTCCGCAGTGTAATGGGGATTCTAAATTGCATGCTAATCGTATCTTTCATCGTTTTCCAAAAGTTTATCGTCATAGAAGGAAATGGCTGAATCAGATTAGGAGAGGTGAAAGGCGGGGGTTTTATACGGTGACTGGGAAGTGCAAAACAAAATGACAAAGTGTGAAATAAATTTACATTTCAGAAAACATTTTTGCATTTTCAGATAACAAAATCACATTATCAAAATACTTTTTCCAAGGACAAAACAAATTTACATTTTATAAAACAAATTTACAAGACGCGAAACACTTTAACAAACTCTGAAACAAATTTGCAAGTAGCGTAACACTTCTGTTACATTCCCTTTCCGTTAGAATTCAGTCATTTTGTAAATTTGTTTCAGGACTTGTAAACATGTTACGCTATTTGTAAATTTGTCTCAGAGTTTGTTAAAGTGTTTTGTGTCTGGTAAATTTGTTTTCTAAAATGTAAATTTGTTTTGGCCTTGGTAAAAGTGTTTTGCTAAAGTAATTTTGTTTTCTTAAAATGCAAAAATGTTTTTTAAAATAGTTTCAAATAGAAATTTGTTTTTAAAAATGTTTCACACTTTGTAATTTTGTTTTGCACTTCCTGGCCACCATGGTCTTGATACACGTTTCCAGTGGTTTTATTTATCAAGGCATTAACGGTGGCCTGATCAGGTTAGAACTGAGGGTATACGATTCTATTTATCACATAACTGAATTGTGCAATTTAATGGAAATGTAATTTCCATAAGCGCCTGAATTGTAATTTCCAGTATATGTTAGCACTGAGCTAATGCCATCACTCTGCTAACTTACACTGTGGTCAAGTTTGAACTAGCAACAGTTTACATTAATCACTTTCCCGTCATGAGTTGGGCTATGGGAAAGGTACTGCAGTTATGTAATAGAGAAAAATATGGCAAAAATGGCAAATATTGGTTTTCTTCTGCTCTCAATTGAGTAGCAAGCTAATGTTACCTCACTAGCTAACTAACTAATGTTACTTAATGGTTATGGAACAGTACAGCTAGCTAAGTAACTTTAAAATTGCAAGGAGATTTTTAGGGTACTTTGGGACGCGTTTGAGTAAAATCATATGTCCTTTCCTGCAGAGCATCATGGTGAAGATAACTGTTGTAATTTATTGGAAAAGTTCAGGACACGAATGACATATCCAATTGCTACAGCTTCCAAGGATTGTGGTCCTTATTCAGTAGATCCTTTCTTCCAATGTTCGGCCTGTGTTTGTTTGCTTGAAGGAAGCAACAAAGACCCAATTGCCTCCTCTCCTTCATGAAATGGAAAATGAGGTGCTCCTTATCATGGCTACCAGCTGAACTATATCTGGTTCATGCCTGTTAGTGAGGAGAGTTACTTGGTCTTTTGAGAATTTGGATGCACCCCCAGTCTTTTTTCTTTGGTACTTTGCTCCCCGCATTCAGCTAAATTCTCCCTTGATCAGCCGTTGGCTCTCGCTGCTTTGTCACCAGGGTACCTTCCTGTCTATCCTTGCAGCTGAGCAGATACCTTTTCCCTTCCCTTGTTTTGCAAGCAATCTTTATATTTCCGGGTAGTTGATTGGCTGATTGAGCACTGCTACTTCATCGCCATGTGGACCAGTGCCTGTACATCCCATCAATGACCACCCCTAGCCTCAGTCTGCCTCAAAACAAGCAAACTGCATTACCACAGTTGCCGGCGTTTTTCTGTCTAGCCCTACAGCATCTGTTGCAGTAGCACCATTCACTTGATATTTTATGGTTATTTTAACATCTGATCTTCTTGTGAACTCTCTATTCTCTATTCGTTGTGCTGAGTATAGACGTCTGTGCCGAAGGTAGGCTGTATGTGGACAATTTTATTCACTGGCTGTGTTGATGACATTTTAGCAATCTTTGTTATTCATATCCAAATTAAGCAAAACATATGCAGTGTGCTCGCCATGGAAAAAATACCCCACTGATGAAAAAAGTCAAGCAAATGTGGTGCATTCCTGAATTGGTACACATAATTGAATGTTTTCTCAGTTGGGCCATGTTTATAGATTGAAATGAGGCCACTGCTGCTGAGCTTTGTGCTGCCAAATGCACCCTTTGTATTCTCTGGCAGATTCCATTTCTTTTCAATCTACCTGAACTCGTCTACAACCAGAGTACCAACAGAAAGATTAGTAATAGAAGAGAATTATCCAAAAACAGGTTTCTTTGGAGAGGGGTGCTTCATGTTCATTCTAGTGCATCTCCCAAAGCCACATAGGAGTCAGTCAGATTTGTTACTCGGTCTGATCTTCAGTATTATGCTCACTTTAGAGCTGTATAGCCTATTATCAGTGGGGCACATGGCTTAGCCCCAGGGGTTCATCAAACATCCTTCCTGCTCCTCCTCTCCATGATGGGCTGTCTGCCTGCTGATACTTAATGTCTTCAGAATTGTTCTTCTTCGCTGCATTAGCTTCATGATAGTGCTGTGTGTTAATGGGTAAGGCTAAGCAGAGAATCCAGAATTTATGCCCAGTAGAAAATTGTTCTTTTCAATGTTTCTTTGAGTGTCCCTGTGAGGAGCCTGCCTGCACGAGTTTTCAACCATGAAGGGATGTGCTCAGTGGTATGGGAAAATGTAAAATTAAGATAACTTTTATTGCTTAAGAAAAATTTTGATTTTTTTTTTTAGGATCATTTAGTGTAAATTCCTAATTGAAACACCCTATTTTTCCATCTTTTCTTCAGTTTGTGGTTAATTAATGACAGCATGTATTTGCAGTCAGTAAACCGCATACTTGTTGGTTTTTTGAGTCCATTGTCTACCAAAATTATAATCAAGATTTACACACCAAAAGAATGACTGAGATTGAGCTGTACGGACACTAAAATCAGATTTTTTATGAACGTATTTTGGAACTTCCATATATGCCATATGTGACCTTGGATCAGATGCGCATCTGGTCTGTTGCCATATACTGTGTATCTGCAGTGAGAGGGTGAAGATGAGGTTTTTTTTGTTTGTTTTTTCACGTGTTGCATTTCAGTGCACTGGTGTACATTTCAATGGCCTCATGCAAGAAGGGCGTAAATTACATTTTACTGCTTTTACAGGAGAGCCATAAAACTGCCACAGCACGACCTGTTAAAAAATTTGTCCGCAGATATGACTTTTTAAAGAGGCATTTAACCCCTTTAGGATAGGAATTGAGACTCCAGACTTGGTCAGGAGATGGGCTAATCTCAGTTGTTCCAAAACAACCAAAAAAGTTATTTTTGACCGAAGTGTCTATTACGCCCTTTTTGCATGAGGTCATTGATTTGCACTGATTTGACATTATTGTTTTGGTAGCTTAATGTGTGGGCGGGGACTTTTCAGGGTGGAAGTCCATTCACAGTGACAGATTTTGGTCATGTGCCAAGATGAATATGGATAGTCACAGTAAAAAGGACAAAGCCATTCAGATCCATGCCTCAAAATGCATGTGGATCCTGCTAACAGTTCCAACTAATCATCCTCTTCTGAGTGAGTCGCCTCAATTCGCAATGCAGAGACAAGGCACCAGCTGCTGCTTGACATGGGGTAAAAATAAAATCAAAGCAAGTAGTCAGAATCAAGTGTTTCATGCTGTCATATGAAAGTACTCTCAGGTAGTCCTAGATTTATTTCAACCTATTGGAACATAGTGTTTCAGTGGTATTTTAGTGAGTCTGTCCCTGCTTGTTGTCCCCTAGCATTACTTCTCAGTGGTATTTGGCCATGATGGACAGAAGCCCCTGGAGCTCCGCTCAGAGGAGGAGTCTGACTGCCAGGAGTGGGTGGAGGCTGTCCAGCAGGCCAGGTATGGTTCAGGTCAGAGGGCAGTGATGGCATCCCTGAGAATCATCTAAGATTTGAACTTTTTTCCCTGGTTGAAATGTATCGAGTGATACACACCAGCTTCTCAGGTGTCTGTTGATGTCTGCGAAGTTATGCTGTCGCACTTTGGTTTTGTGTATTTCAGTTTATATGTTTTCGTCTCAGAATATTTGCCTCCTCTTGGGAAAGTTAGAGCAGTTTTCTCAAATAAAATTGGAAGTTTTTTGCTGGAAAAGACTCGATCAAAAAAGTAAAAGTTCTTTCCCTGTGATTAAAGGTGTGCATTTGTGAATCTCTCTCTAATTTCTGTATCTGATTCCAAATGATTCCGACATAACGGAAGGTATAATCAAGATACATCTCAGCTTTTACACTGCTCGAATCTGACATCTGTTTCAGCTACTCTGACCTCATCATTGAGCGCGAGGTGCTGATGCAGAAGTACATACACCTGGTGCAGATTGTGGAGACTGAGAAGGTGGCGGCCAACCAGCTCCGTACTCAGCTAGAGGACCAGGACACTGAGATAGAGAGGCTGAAGGCTGAGGTGGGTTTTCTCATGGCTTTCAGAAGTCAGTAGGCAGTCCAGGTGTTTGATATTTAAAGAGCATGGTTGTGTGCTGTGGTATTTTTTCTGTGTTGGCGCCAGTCATGGTGCTTTTTTCAGTTGAATTCCCATGAGGATTGACAAAAATCTGCAAAAGTGAACTGAGCTGTGTTAACAGTCTTTATATATAGTAATTGGTCTTGCTTACCATTGAGCTGCGGTATTCTTAACGTTGCAGGAGTACAATCTGGATATTATGTCCTGATATATTAATTCAAAAAGACATGGCATTCTTTTCTTTCAGTTTTTTTGTTGTGAAAAAAATCTGGGTTTTTTTCTGTCTCAGTTTTGAATATTATGCTTGCCAATGTGAACACTGAAAAGAATACAGTACAAAAATTTCACTGGGAGTAATTTGCATTCATGTAGCAATGTGCTGTTGCAGCAACAGATTTGTTTTGGATTATTTTGTTAATTTATGGTTCTTCGCATGGCCGCAGTGTCTAGTGTGACATTGAAAAGCTGGGGGAGTGCATGTGTCTCTATCACAGATATGGAAGTAAGTATTGACGATGCACAGTGTTTGAGTGTGAACTTGATTTTTGCTTTCATCTGTGGCGCTTAAAAATGTCTTTTTAGTGATGTAAAATTACTTTGTTATGAAAAAAATATATGTAACTTCAATTCTGGATCATCAGCAGATGTGCTGTTAATTTTCATTCAGCATGCAGCTGAACAATGTGTTGCAGTAATATGCAATGCCCATGTAGCACACATGGAATAATTACACACACCATAAAGCCATACAATGCCTGCATTTTTAGAAACCTAAAGCTATTGCAACAATTATATGTAGTTTCAATTCATCCTTCATTGCTGAACCAATAATGAATAATTTAACCATGCAATAAAGGACATTTTCCATTGCTGCTAGAGTAAGTGAATATCTCTTGCATGACATGTACATAATTGTCTTTATTGCTATCCATGGCTTTATTGGGTTTGTATTCAATATCCGGTACAATGCTTCATAATTAGTTTTTCCAGCATACAGGGTTGTCACTTTGTGAATAAAATAAAAATGACTCACACGATCCAGGAAATGTTAGTATTGTTTCGTTATTACTTTTGTTGTTTTTATACCAGCGCTGTGAAAAAGTGTTTGCCTCCGTCCCGATTTTTTTCTATTTTTACGCATTTGTCACACATAAATGTTTCAGAACATCAATCTTATTTTAATATTACTCAATTATAACCTAAGTAAACACAATATGCATTTTTTAAAATTATGATTGCATTTATTGAAGGATAAAAACCGTACCTGGCCCTATATGATAAAAGTTATCACCCCCTTAGTTACTAAATCTACCATTTAAACAAATTTAATTAATAACTGGGTTCAATTTTACTAAACTCACCCAGGCATGATTTCCATCAGCCCTGTTGAATCTAAACATCACTTATGCCTACCATGAACTGAAAGACTTTGAAAAGACTTTTAAGAGACATTCAGATGACTGATTTCCAATATGCCCCCACCACTGAAGAGTTTTTACACAAAGACTGTAAAGTTTAGAAAAGACTGGAGATCTTGCAGAGCACATTTATTGGTTGTTGAGTGTGATCATGCCATTGAACTTTATCGTTTGCATGAGCCAGAACAAAAGACTGATAACATCAAAAAGGTTTGATTTTATTGGAATGTAAAGATGAGAAAATGACGGACTGAGTTTTATGACTGACATACACCAAACAATCAAGATTGCGGGAGTGTGCCCTAACTCAAGCAAAACTCTCATGATTTTTTTCCTGTATTGGAAATTTACCTGTGTGAGTGAAATTGCATCAAAAGTTGTCTGATGTCAGGGCAGCTGTAAATAGAACCCGTTTGGCAATGTGAAGTAGGCAATGTGATGCCACAGTGTGAAGAAATTCAAGAACTGATGAGAAACAAAGTCTTTGACATATAGCAATCTGTAAAAAGTTAGAGCTATTTATGAGGCTCAGGGACTCGTACCATGGTGAGAGCCATTATCTACAAATAGTAAAAACTGGGAACAGAGGTGAACCTTCTCAGAAGTGGCCGGCCAACCAAAACTCCTACAAGAGTGAATCAAAAACTTATGCAGGAGGTCACAAAAGAGCAGGACTAACATTTGGAGAACTGCAGGCCCCACTTGCTGCGTTTAAGGTTGGTGTTCACAGTTATACCAATAAGAAACATGTTGAGCAAATGTGACATCCGTGGGAGAGCTGCTAGGTGAAAATCACTGCAGACCCACAAGAACAGGAGAGCTCACATTTTCTAAAAACGTCTTGATGATCCCCCTAGAGTTTTTGGATGTTATTCTGTGGACTACTGATTCAAAAGTGAGAGTTTTTGGATCCTGTTACATCTGGCATAAAGCTGACACAGAATTCCACTATAGGGCCAATTCACAGTAATCGCAAAATGGGTTTTGAAAAAAAAAGTTCATTCTGCTGTGTGACAAATATGGAAAAATTTTCTTGAATACCTTAAGAAAATGTAAATATTGTAGCTCTCACAAAATGTGTTGCGCAGGAGCTCATGGAGTCTACCAAAACCATTCCACTTTTGCACCTATATACCCAGAGATCAGAGGAAAAACCATGTCATCAAAACGGTGGCCCAGTGATCAATAAACAGAACCATCAATACTCACAAGTGCCTCTTGCCTACACATCAGTTATACCTTGCCTGACATCAGTTACACAAACAGGATTTACCCGTACACATCACTACAGAACACTGGCTTGACAAATGCTCTCCATTCTGAGGTCTTTTTTTAGGGAATTAACAGGTGTTGTATTAAAAACAGGATGAGGGCAACATGACCTCTCAGAAGTCCCTTATCATCCCCGTGTATCAGCTTTGCAAACAGTCTTGTTTCCTCTTGGGGTTAATGACAGGAGCACAGTTTTCTAAACACCGTACAGTCACAAGTGAATGAATGCTTTATTGTGGTAGGTGCTGCATTGCTAATATAGTTCAAAGTGTGAAGCCTATGCGCTTGCAGGGCAGCAGTTAGTCTTGCTAAAATAAGGACATAATTGTGTTTTTCTCAAGGAATAAAGATGGCCATATTCCTGTTCAGAATACAACTGCTTCATCAGCAAGCTGAACAATGGTTAGCCTGAAGAGCAAAGGGTAGATGTAATCAGAAAAACCTACCATTTTATTTTATTCTATCCTGCGTCTTTTACAACGTCAAAGTAAAAATTGTGAAAGACGTACATTTATTGTGCCATTATTGTGGATTGACCTATTAGGGTTATTTTTTCAGGAGCGCAAATGAAATGGTATAAAATGAGTAATCTTGACCTCTGTAATATGCACCTATGGTTTTGGATGCTGGCAAATGAATGCATTCTCTGAATTTTTCTCTTAGATTGTAATTCTGAATAAAACCAAGGAAAGGTTGCGGCCGTACCAGCTAAACCAGGAGGACGACGACCCTGATATAAAAAAGATAAAGAAGGTAAGCTAAAATGTTTCCTTTGTTCGTCAGTGAACTTGTGACTTCACTTATTTGGCGAGCTCATCCTCTCCCACTGCAGTCAAGGAGAAACAACTTGATTACCCCTCTAAGAAAAGACCACAACACATCAGTTCTTTATGGTGCACTTTCGGTGCTGCTGCCCTGGATTTTGCTGAAGATATGATTTTCAGGTGATAGACTTGATGGTTGGATAAGACATCATAGTCATTGTGGGAATCTTGCGTTCGATGCGCAAAATGTGAAAGTGACAGTCCAGTATCTCTGTAGTGTCCCTTCCTGAGAAAGGATCACACCTCGACCCTGTCGTAGCATCAGCGCATCATCTCTTTCGGTGGTGAAAGTAAGATTAGATTCTTGCAGGAACTGTGCTACTCAAAAATTTTTTTGGCTCTTGCGCTTTGTGTCCTCGCATCAGTATTAATGGCCCATCTCTGGTCTGTCTGCATAGCCTACCTGCTCCATGTTGTTCTTCTGCATCTTCCTCTATCTGTTCCTCAGCTGCCACCGTTTTATCACCTCTCTTTCTTTTAAACATATAATCAATTTTTCTTTGTGTTTTGAACAAGTTGTGTTTTACCGTTCCCTGTCAAAAGAATGCACGCGACCCCCAGCACCCAGCCTTGCGTTATCTAGGCAACCTGCATCCAATCAAAAGAATGCATTGAGTGTTCCCACTTTCTGCATGTGTTTGTTTGCGGAAGTGAATAGTGGGCTACTCGCTCGCATGACAGAGAGTCATTCATGATTTAGATTGTTAATCGTGAAACCTCACAATTTATCACTTGGGGATTTTTCTTTTGTTTTTTTGCAAAAACAACTGCTCACAGCTGTCTGCAATAATCCACAGCACTCGAGTCACTACCATTGGATTAATGTTACAACGCAGAGTGTAGACTGCTTACAAGTTGCAAAATATCACGCTAAGTGAGTAGCCTACTACAAATTATAACGTTTGTCCAGCGCACTCATGCTCCATTCCGTAATGCGTCCCACGAGCCGTGTTTTCGAGACACAACTGATGAATTCCGTTCTTTTGACCTCACAACCTCACTGTGCGAATAATCCTTCCTCGTACCTTCGATTTAACTCATGACAGGACTCGTGTTTACGAGTGTTACCGAATGCAGCCTTAAATCTACTTCTACATGTCATGGGCGGCATATTCTGTTGATGATTTTCTTGTATTCATCAAATTTACATCTATTTCGGAAAAATTTGCTTGAAAATTGAAAGGGCTCGCGTTGTGTGCAGGGGTGAAAGTTGTTCTTCCGAGGCATACCCCTGCGTATTGGCTGTAGAGGACTGTATATCTCTTCCTGGTACAGCGAACCGCTGCGTTCTGGCTTACTTTCACCCCTGATCTGTTTACTTCCCCATGCACAATTCCCACAGAGCCGAACAATCCAACGCTCCTTAATGCACAACACAAGGACTGCAGTTCAATAGCAAAATACTGAAACTCCATGCACCACTGATGACCTAGTGGGCTGACATAGAATTTCCACGAACCCCCTCCCCAGCTAGGATGTCAAAAATGACACAAACATGTTGAAACAAAATCCTCTGCGTGGTCAGGGCATGAATGCTTGCACGCATGATACATGGTGCCATGTGGCTGAAGCTGAGCAGGCCCAGGGGACGTGACATGAGGCCTGAGGCTAAGGAATTTCTTGAGCCTGTCCAGAGGCTGTTCGAGGCCCCGAGGTGTCCTACCACCCTTAGGGTATGGCTTGGGGTGTGTCACCAGCAGTGTGTTGCAGACTTGGTTCTTTTCAAAGGCACTTGGTGTGCCATTGACTGCCATTGCTGAGGAGGTAAGAGGCTGGGCATAACTGATGGGTGACAGGACTAGTATCACTCACTAACTCAATCCTCTTCTGAAGATATTGGTCCTTAAGGCGTCAGGAAGGACAATCTCCATTTGGCCATGTCTGCAGCAAAGCCCGGGGCAGTGTCCAGAGTCAGTCCTCTCCCTTTTAGATCTCTTTGTACAGTTCTTCTCCATGTCTCTTTGGGACGACCTCTGTTTCTTTTTCCAACTGGTGTCCATTTTAGTGCACCCCTTGTAATTGAGTCAGGAGGCATGCGGAAGACATGGCCAAGCCAGGCCCATCTACGTGCTGAAATGGTTTTCTCCAAGGTCGCCACTCCTGTTCTGCTGTGAAGGTCCTCATTTGAGATGGTGTTTGGCCAAAATATCCTTAGTATGCGTCATAAGAATTTGTTTTGGAAGACTTCCAATTAGTGTCTAGTGGTAGCTGTGGCTTTCTAGCATTCTGCCCCATATAGTAGAACACTTGGCATCTTGCTTCTGTATATTCTTATCTTGGTGTTGATGTGTATAGAGGTGTTTCTCCTAGCATAGCAAAAGTTTGGTTTGCTTTGCTGATCCTTGTGTTTATTTCTTGGATACAATCCCCATCAGACGTCACTTCACTGCCTAGGTATGTGAACTCTTCACATCTACTAACTGCTTACCATTCAAACTAACCGGGTCTTTAGTAGCAGTTCGGTTTCTAAATACTTGTGTTTTCTTTTCATTTACCCGCAGTCCTATGGTACCAGCAGTTGTGTGGAGTCTTCTTGTCTTCTCTTGTACATCACGATGTCTGTGTGCAAGTAGTCCTAAATCATCTGCATAGTCTAGGTCTTCCAAAACATTGTTTAAGGTCCATTTACTGCCTTGTTGTTTTTCTTGGGTGAAATTTCTTATTATCCAATCAATGGTCAAGGAGAAGAGCAGCGGCGAAAGGATACATCCCTGCTTAACCCCAGTATTTACCTTAAACGGATCAGTCAGAATATTGTTGTGAAAAACTCAGGGCAGGACTAGTATGAGGCCATTTTATTGTCTTGCTGGCGCCCATGGACCCTGACTCAGTCTCAGGCGGTGATATCTGGCACCCTGGCTTGTTTAAACAGGTCAAATTGTAGCTTTATCTGTCTCTGCTAAGTACATGCCAGTGGAACTCTTTTAGCATGTAACTGTAGATATGGACATGTGTAGCTAGTTCTTTAGTTCACATGACCGCAATATTGTGTGTGATGAGATATGTGTGTATTTTCAGCAGCAGTGTGCTGCCCTGGTGTTCTCTCTCAGGTGCAGAGCTTCATGCGTGGCTGGCTGTGCAGGCGGAAGTGGAAGATCATTGTTCAGGACTATATCTGCTCTCCCCACGCTGAGAGCATGAGGAAGAGGAATCAGATCGTCTTCAACATGGTGGAGGCTGAGACTGAGTACGTCCATCAACTCTCCATCCTGGTCAACTGCTTCCTGAGGCCACTGCGCATGGCTGCCAGCTCAAAAAAACCACCCATAAGCCACGACGATGTCAGCAGCATCTTCCTCAACAGGTGTGGACTCAATTTTGCTGGTCTGTAGTACTGCTTTGTGTGTGTGTGTGTGTGTATGCATTTTTGTGTGGTGGTGGCGGAATGGTAGTGCATTAGCGTATGCTTTTGTGAGGGTGTAAAGTCTATCTTTTACTTATGTTTTCTTTCTCAGTGAGACCATTATGTTTCTGCATGAGATATTCCATCAAGGCCTGAAAGCCAGGATAGCTAACTGGCCCACATTAGTTTTGGGTGAGTAACAGATCTTTGCAGACTGATTACAATGGATGCTGTTTAAGTGTCTCATTTCATTGGCTTGACATAGACTACCATAAAAAGGGAGATATTGCCAACCTAAAATGAAAAATACACTGATTTTACACTTCGTACAAGCTTCTGCACTGACTCTCCAGCAAGCATTCCACTGCATTTCAAATACTATTATGCAGTCCATATTTGGGAACCAATCCATTTTCTGTAATATATTCAAATTGGGACACCTAGCTGCCATTGTTGGCCATCACTGGACGTTGCTCCTGTAGATCTGATCAGCATGTCCTGGTGAGAGGAGTCAGTGGAGGTACTGTATGGGCAGTGGTGTGAAAAAATGGTCAGGAAATCATGTGTGTGGTGTAATTCCAAAACCAGCTTCCTTCAGCCTGTCTGTTCAATGTAGTTTTCCTGCAGAAACGCAATCTCACTCCTCTCTGTATCTCATGCCTGTTCACACAGCTGACCTCTTCGACATCTTGCTGCCAATGCTGAACATTTACCAGGAGTTTGTGCGCAACCACCAGTACAGCCTCCAGGTGCTGGCCAACTGCAAACAGAACCGGGATTTTGACAAGCTGCTGAAGCAGTATGAGGCCAACGCTGCCTGTGAGGGTCGCATGTTGGAGACCTTCCTCACCTACCCCATGTTTCAGGTACTGCCTTGAACCCTGAGTTTGGATTCCCATTGCTCTTCTCAAATCCTAGATAATACCTGACCCGGTGTGTGGAGCACCAGCTATCTTGGAAGTCCAAGAGTCTGCTATGCCCTGAGCACTCTTCCCTAATGCGAGAGTCTCGCCTTGTAAATGAAGTTGCAGACATACAGCATGTATCCCTAACATGGAAATTGAAATCTCAGTACTCAGGCCCTCTTGCTGTCACAGTTTGTTGCTCTTCATTCTGGCTTTCTCTCTCTCTCTCTCTCTCACTATCTGTCTCTCTTATAGATCCCTCGCTATATCATCACACTTCATGAACTCCTGGCCCATACCCCCTATGAACATGTGGAACGCAAGAGCCTGGAGTTTGCCAAATCTAAATTGGAGGAGCTGTCTAGGTGAGAATGGACTGGCGGCAGAGGGCTTTGTGAATCCAGTCACAAACCCATGGGGGTGTGGCGTTTAAGTTTGGGGGTTTTGCTGGCTGAGGGATCAGGGAGTATAAGGAGAAATGCACCACAGTGCTAAGCTCTTCAACCTTTTCAGTCCCCCCTTACAGTCCAGACCAGCTCATCAACAATGGTATTATTCTCTAACGCTGGAGCACATGTGGTTTCAACTGTGTCATGTACTGTACGATACAAAGAGCTGTGCAAATCTTCATTTTACCTTTCCTCTCCTCGAGTGCTCTGTACAGTGTACTGTTAAACTTCATGTGTCATTCATATTTATTTTGTACCTCTGTTGTCCAATTCTCTGTGGTTAACCCCTTTCTGGAGGTCTGCTGTGTTAGCCTTTGCACTAAGTCAAGTCAAGAATGCTAAATTAGTGGTAAAAGAAGAATGTTTTGGAGCAGAATTATTCACTCTTCTCCTACACTTTCTTAACACTATTTTTTAAATTTAGTTTAATGCAGTTTGATGCAGTTATGAAGTAGCAGTGCTGATTGTGAGCGACAAGTGGCACAGAGGGGCACGTCTGAGATAATGATTTTCGGGAACACATAGGGGGCATTTAATGGCAAGCTGAAAATGTCAGCGTCTCAGTAATGGCTTAGGAGGAAGGATTAAATTATCAGAGGCACCAAAACAACACTAACCGTTGTTAAAATGGCATGTTATTCATCTCAGTCTCTGGAGGCTTTGGAGCAGAGCACTTTGAGTCTACTCTTTCATAAAAACGCAATGTCAAATTTTACCTCGTATGCCTGATTGTTACCTATGTCTGGCATCTATTTGTCAATGTCAACATCAGTACGAATTATCAAGACATGGAAAGTCACTGGATTTGTCTTTGATCAGTGTTAGGTTCAAAATTAATGAACAGGTGGATCAAAGAAATTCAAAACTCAAATGGGCAATACCTGAAAAGGTTGGGAAATTTGGATAATTTGTGATAGCTCTGGTCAGAATTTTGTATATTAGCAGACATGTTAGATACAGGTCCTCAGGGAAAGTGAATGTCATGTATAGGTAATTCCAGCCAGGGAGACATGAGAAATGAATGAATTTTATGTAAAAAAAAAAAAAAAAATGAAAGGGGCCCCGGGAGTCAGCATGTCATTGTCTCCACAGGGTGATGCATGATGAGGTAAGTGACACAGAGAACATCCGGAAGAACCTGGCGATTGAGCGCATGATAGTGGAGGGCTGTGACATCCTGCTGGATACCAGTCAGACTTTTGTGCGCCAGGGTGAGTTTGCTCAGGCCAGACTTTAAGCCATTGCCACAATTATGGGGATTGAGGGAAAGGACAGTAAATGGATCAATTCTGTGCTGTACTCTTCATAAATACTAAATAAGTAAGTTTGGCATTGAGGTACAGCCATGGAATAACAGAGTTTGGGTCATTTTTCATGGTTCGGTTGACAAGTACATAAACTTGTCAGTACCAGAGCAGTATAGGAAAATGTTACAATGTTAGATTAATATAGAATGAATTGTATGAACTGAGAATATTGCCATTGACATAATCCCAACGATAGCAGCGATAACGTAGTCCTCAAAGCAATTCAGTCTCAAGCAGAGAACATAGTAATTAGAACCCCAGTGCTTTTGTAATCGCATGACATATTCTGAGGCTCTGTTCTGGGCTGAAGAAGCTTGGTAGATCAAAAATGTTGCGCCAGATAACAATCCAAAATGAGGCAGCATTTAGTACTTCAGTCAGCCTGCAATCCTGGAGTTAACAGAGAGCATGTAGTATTTCTGCACTTGGCGTTGTAAGGGTTTGACTCTGAGCACCGGTGACTCCACATGGGAAGAATCTACAAAACCAAAAACCAGTGAAGTTGGCACGTTGTGTAAATCGTAAATAAAAGCAGAAAACAATGATTTGCAAATCCTTTACAACCTATATTCAATTGAATACACTGCAAAGACAAGTTACTTAATGTTCGAACAGGTAATGTTTGTAATTTTTTGCAAATATTAGCTCATTTGGAATTTGATGCCTGCAACATGTTTCAAAAAAGCTGGCACAAGTGGCAAAAAAGACTGAGAAAGTTGAGGATGCTCATCAAACACTTATTTGGAACATCCCACAGGTGAACGGGCTAATTGGGAACAGGTGGGTGCCATGATTGGGTATAAAAGCAGCTTCCCTGAAATGCTCAGTCATTCACAAACAAGAATGGGGCGAGGGTCACCACTTAGTGAACAAATGCATGAGCTGATTGTCGAACAGTTTAAAAACAACATTCCTCAAAGAGCTATTGCAAGAAATTTAGGGATTTCCTCATCTACAGTCCGTAATATCGTCAAAAGGTTCAGAGAATCTGGAGAAATCACTGCACGTAAGCGACAAGGCTGAAAACCAACATTGAATGCCCTTGACCTTCGACCCCTCAGGCGGTACTGTATCAAAAACCAACATCAGTGTGTAAAGGACATCACCACATGGGCTCAGGAACACTTCAGAAAACCACTGTCAGTAACTACAGTTCGTCGCTACATCTGCAAGTGCAAGTTAAAACTCTTCAATTCAAAGTGAAAGCCATTTATCAACAGCACATAGAAACGCCGCCGGCATCGCTGGGCCCAAGCTCATCTATGATGGACTGATGCAAAGTGGAAAAGTGTTCTGTGGTCTGACGAGTCCACATTTCAAATTGTTTTTGGAAACTGCAGGCATCGTGTCCTCCGGACCAAAGAGGAAAAGAACCATCCGGACTGTTATAGGCGCAAAGTTCAAAAGCCAGCATCTGTGATGGTATGGGTGTGTATTAGTGCCCAAGGCATGGGCAACTTACACATATGTGAAGGCACCATTAATGCTGAAAGGTACATACAGGTTTTGGAGCAACATATGTTGCCATCCAAGCAATGACTTTTTCATGGACGCCCCTGCTTATTTCAGCAAGACAATGCCAAGCCACATTCTGCAGGTGTTACAACAGCATGGCTCCGTAGTAAAAGAGTGCGGGTACTAGACTGGCCTGCCTGTAGTCCAGACCTGTCTCCCATTGAAAATGTGTGGTGCATTATGAAGCGTAAAATACGATAATGGAGACCCCGGACTGTTGAACAACTTAAGCTGTACATCAAGCAAGAATAGGAAAGAGTTCCACCTGAAAAGCTTCAAAAATTGGTCTCCTCAGTTCCCAAACGTTTACTGAGTGTCGTTAAAAGGAAAAGCGATGTAACACAGTGGTAAAAAGGCCCCTGTGCCAACTTTTTTGCAATGTGTTGCTGCCTTTAAATTCTAAGTTAATGATTATTTGCAAAAAAAAAAAAAAAAGTTTCTGAGTTTGAACGTTAAACATTTTGTTTTTGCAGTGTATTCAATTGAATATAAGTTGAAAAGGATTTGCAAATCATTGTATTCTGTTTTTATCTACGATTTACATTACGAGCCAACTTCACTGGTTTTGAGTTTTGTATATGAATATATATATATATATATATATATATATATATATATATATATATATATATATATATATATATATATATATATGCAACCTGTGTGTTGCATATATGCAGCATGTATGTGCATATATGCCACATATAGGCCAAATTCAGGTACATATATGTACTTATAGAAGGCATATAGGTCTCCTATATTGCTTCTTTATTTCCACATATAGGCCTTATATGTACATACAAGGTATATGTCTCCTATATGGCTCATATACCCACTGCCAGGTTCTGTTTTTCATACCTATTGTATAACTTATATCTCACTTTTGCAACTGTCATACATGAGGCCCAGCTCATATTTTTATTCTCAAGGTAATACCTGCAGTCCAAAGTCCCTTTCGGAAATAACAAGAATTTCACGCAATAACTGATTAATCACATGTGAACACGTGAAATTGCCATCACATTTGATCCTAAATACATGTTGACATGTGACAACGGCATGTTATGTGTAAACCAGTCGTTATTAACTATGGCAAGTGAGAGGAGTCAAAAAGCTATGATATCAACACAAATATCTAATACTATTTGTTCCATTTTTTTCCTGAATTATTAACAATAACAAGGTCATCAATTCTTTCTTGACCATACTTATTTCCATTCTATGAAGATTGAGTTGTGTATTGTGGAAGAGAAAGAAATGTATAAAAACAAAATGCTTTGATTCTGTTAATTTCATCAATTCAGCATTTTTTCAAGCTTAAGTCACTGCCAGATTCACCACATTAGATCACATCATTACAGCTCATACACATCCACTGAAAGGTCATACACTACACTGTTACATCCACCAAATGCAATGTTTTCTATCTTGTCTGTAATGCAGTTTCTAGGTGAATATGGCTCAGAGGTCCTTAGTCTAAATGTAGCTAAATAAAACAAAAATAGCAAAATAAAACTACACAGAAGGACATGCATTCAAGTAAACATGCCTTTCAAAAGTAATATTCATTCCCACATCTATTTGAGCATTTCACTGTGGTTAATGAATTTGAAGACAAAGTCTACATTTCTGTTCACAGTTTTAATAAACAGACACTTGTCTTTTATCTGAGATGCAAAACATGCATCATAGGAACACTCCTGTTAGTACCCCTGACCAAGGAACTGGAGTTGTTCCCCAGGCGCTGCACTGTGTGGCTGCCCTCTGCTCCTAACTATAAGATGGGTTAAATGCAGAGGACGAATTACCCCACAGGGTTCAATAAAGTATATCTTATCTTATCTTAATTAAAGATGCAAATACACACGAAATCTAAGAGCTAAGTCTAAACGAAACTATGGTGAAACAATAGGCTTTTGAGGCTTACGAGATCGAAAGAGTGCGAAGATCTCTCTTAAATAGAGAATGCTACTGCAGGGAGACAATAGGGAACAGATGCAGACAATCAGGTGGAGTGTGGAATGCGGTCCGGGTCTTAGCTGGTGAGTTAGAGGCAGTAGCGGCTCTAGACCCGGGAATGGCGGGGCGCACTCACGTCCCTTTATGACAATTAGTCCTGGGTAGTTCGCAATCATTTACTGACGCATTTTCCAATTATCGTACTTGGCAACTTAAGACACGGTCTCTCCAAATGTGATCGAACAGCGATGAAATCATGGGCGAAATTCAGCTCAGTGGCGGAATCTGAACTGAGAATTGTGACAAAACATCTGTTTAAAACAGTCGTTAGTCCTGACCTGTTCTCCGTCATTTTCATGAGTAACCGAAGGTTCGCTCCGAGAGCACTCCACAGTTAACAGCTGCTGCTTGTTCTCCCCGATTACGTAAGAAGACAATCATTCATCTGGACGCTTATTTGCTGTATTTAAATCAACGTTAGTCAAACTTGCATACCTGACGACTCTCACGCAAACAGCTTGAGCAGCACGCTGCCTATTTAACTGCCAAGTGCCACTTTTTTATCAACCCACACAATACCGAGAGTGAAAGGCGATATTTAACTGGAACACGGACCTGATCAATCAACGCGAAGCACTGGCCTATTAATAAGTACATTTTTTTTCTGTACTGAATTTCGCCCATGATTTCATCGCTGTTCGATCACATTTGGAGAGACCGTGTCTTAAGTTGCCAAGTACGATAATTGGAAAACGCGTCAGTAAAGGAAAATGATTGCGAACTACCCAGGACTAATTGTCATAAAGGGACGTGTCTGCGCCCCGCCATTCCCGGGTCTAGAGCCGCTACTGGTTAGAGGGCTGGAGGTGTGGCGTTACAGGCATACAATGTGAATAATCATGTAAATACTTTACAACTGACAGAAACGATTTTAGTCAGAATTGCGCCCCTACAACCATCATTTCAAAATTGGCAACCAAAAAAAGCAAATCTGATAAGAGCATTATCCAGGATGAAAGTCTCAATTGTAAGAAAAAGTAATAACAGTCATCTATAGCTTTGATGATTTCTCAAAGTTGTAATGGCCGGTAGTATACGGAGGCCAAGCGCAACGACAGAATAAAAGAGTAGCATGAACACAGTACAAACACAGAGAATATAGACTAAACGCAAGTACTCGCGCTTTATAGTCCGAACCGTGGAAGCAAAGCGAGATAGAAAAAGGTAGAAGAAACTCCAGCAATTAGAAGGTAGAAAGTCATCCAGAACCTGTCTACAGATATCTTCAGCTATAGTGCAAAGCTGAACACAGACACTCTAGCGAAGGAAGCTGGCCAGACTTCCTACTTATATAGATTCTGGCAAAGCACCGCCCCAGCTCAATCAACCAGCTAGGTAAAGAATTTGATGGCCAAAGAATTCTATATTTTCCCGGGACGAGGGCCGCAAAGAAAAGTCCAAACAACACGCACACCTCACAAACGATGACAGAAGAAGCTCAATCCGTAAAATGAGTTGTTTGCATTCTTGTGCAGGCATGTTCGAACACCACAAACGCCACAAGAAATGTCCCTTCACTTGGGAGCTAAACAGAAATACCTCTGACAATCCTCTTTTGCTGTCTAGCAGTTCATCTCAAAATGCTGCTTTGAGTTCTTCGAGGGTAGAGCTAACAATCCCTGACCAAATGAAACCTAGCAAAACAGTATTCCAAACTCTGAACGTACTAGCAAATAATTGAAATCTTTCTGAGGCTGGTTCTCCCCTGATTCTCTCCTCCCTCAGGCTGTCTGATCCAGCTGCCCTCTGTAGAGAGGGGGAAGCTCAGTAAGGTCCGGCTGGGGGCTCTGTCTCTGAAGAAGGAAGGCGAGCGGCAGTGTTTCCTCTTCACAAAGCACTTCCTCATCTGCACCCGCAGCTCAGGGGGCAAGCTGCACCTACTCAAAGTGAGTAAGCACCCAAATCTGACCTCATCATTATACCACTGAACCTGCACTGACTCGCACATCCTCAGTTCTTATGACTTATCTAAAAGGATAAACTTTTACCATGTTTCATGTACCACCAATGATTACACTGTTGTCATGCCATAGAAAGACTTCAGTGTACTGTCTCCCGAGAGCTATCAAGTTATAGGGAGACAGTTATTCAGGGAAATTCACCGTATGTCATTCCTTGATCATTGGCACTGAAGTAGGATTGGTGTTGATACCATCATGCTCGATAGGTTAGATATTAGGGCTATGTGCAGGCCCGTCAATTTCTTCTACACAGCAAAACATCTTACCAAGCATTTTAATCATGTATTTAGACTTAACACTTATTTTGATGACCTTTTTTTCTTAGAAAAAAAATTGCCACTGATGTGAGTTAATTTTTATTTCCTGATTTTTCCATGGGATAATTTCCCCATGGAAACATACGGAAATAAGTCAAAGTTATCTCACCTCAGAGGGAGTATTATTATTTTTTATTATAATTTCTTTTCAGAGGTAATAAAAATAACTGTTTTCACTCTTAATACAAGATTAAATGCTTGATAGGATTTTTTTTAAAACCAGTGCGCACTGATCTAGACAAACCCTGCATCGACATTGCTGAATGCATGTGGGTATTTTCATTATGAAACCAAGAAGGGCTGCCCCCAAAATGTTGGGAGCATAGAATCATCTAGAGTGCATAGGTGATATACTATAGCATGTAGATTTTCTTCTGTGGGACTGAACCCACTGAGTCATTAAAAGCATCTTTCGGCCATCCATAGCCATGAAGAGTACATGGGGACACAAGTCAGAGCCTGTTTCAAGAAGAAAAATTGCAAAGTTAGGTCAACTTCACAAATAAAATAAAGCCCCCAACCTTCTGAGTTGCTGCAGTAATACATCTGACTGTTGAGATTTACGAAATGAACCAATAGCGAAAACCAGATGAATGCAAAAAGGAGGCTTTATGTCTGAAGGGGGAAACCCCCCCAACAGAGCTGGCAACAGTACAATGTCCGCAATACAAAAACAGATTCCAATTGGCGTAATCCAGAGTCAAAACCAGGGCACCAATCACAAAAATCGTAGTCAGGCAAAAAGAGGTCGATAAACAAGAATGCGGTACAATACAGGGAATATGCAAAGCTCGTAGTCAGGCGGTCCAGTCAGAAAGATAAATCACTAAGAATCAAGGCGGAAAACAAACGTGACACAGGAAACTAGGAAGAACGATCTGACAAAGGAAATGCATACACAGACATCTTAAATTCACATATGGGCCAAACACATGACCAGGGAGAAACAGGTGCAATCAATGATACAATAATCAGGAGTGACACATGAGGAATAATCTAATTACATGAATATGGCAAAAACCAAAACGCAGACAGGATTCACAAGACAAACCTATGTACAGAACAACAGCTCCGGTTCAGGAGTACTAAAGTGTATAGATTAAAGAAAGGAAAGCACAAAGTATTAGTGGAAATCCACAGAAATTCGTCGCAGAGATAATTAGGGATAGGCAAGGAGGCGGAGACTAGAATTGGGCGACTACTGAGAGATCGTTAGTCAATTAGTATGTGCAGCTATACAATCCCGAGTGCATGTTAGTAAGTTAGTAAAAATATACAGTGTTAATGTGGGTTAGTAATTAAGCGAAAACAACAAGCTGTTAGTATGTGTTAGTAGATAGCAAAAGAGAGAGGAAGGAAGAACACAAGATAATGAAAGAAGGTTGAAACCCAGAAACCAATAAATCACCCGAATGAGTGGCACGCAAGACAAGGGACCGTGAGCAAAGACCTACATGAGACAAGACTGTGTAAACGAAGTGCAAAGCAAGGCATGGCAGAAAAATAAACATGGCAAGGGATCTAAGAAACTTGGCAAAGACTGAAAAATACAAGACAATATACAAAAATAATATACCAGGATTTCTAAAATATCAAAACACAATACACAATACTAAGAATGGTCAGAAAACAGGCAGTGGTCACTTACATGTAAATCAATCAACATGGCTAGGCCAGGCACAGCACTTAAACAAGGCACAGGGCAGAAACAGAATCCCAACTCTGACACTGGGAACTTCCCCTCAGCCTTGTGCTGGTCTGCTCCCCTCCTGCGCTATTATCATTTAACTTTCCCATTTTGCTATTTGCTACTTGCTTTTTGAAATTAAACCACCTCCTGTTCTCCATCTGCCTCAAGTCTTTAACACACACCACATCACTCCTTTCTTAATTATTTGTTTGCAGTTGTGCACCAGAAATGTGGAACATGCTAACCTATCCAAGAACTGGGCCATTTTCAGTTCCTGGAATCGTAAGCAATCACTTCATGAGGACAGGGGTTGTCTGATTTGTCGTAGCTGTCGTAACTGTCCACCGTGAAATGTGATGTGTCCTAAAGTCTGTGACTAATGAGCTGTATCAAACATCTGCTGCAAAGGACAGGTTTTACCATGTGCTTTTGTGAAACCAATGAGAGAAAGAGTTTTACCTTACTTTCTCATTGCTCTCAAAGCACTTCTCTTGTAAGTTTAACAAATTTAACTGAACAGAAGTAGATCTCTCTCACTTGATGTAGGGTTATGGGCGGCCACCTCTTGTTGTGAGGCATTTCAAAAGGAGGTTCGTTCAGAGGACAGTTGTTATATTTTCTATCATCATCCAGACATTATCTTTTGAAAGTGCCTTTATTCAGTATGGCCTTCCACTTAAATCCCCTCCTCCACCTTGCACATCCATGAAGAAAAAATGACATCCAGCCATGAGCTGAAGTTCTGTATCAGTGTCCCATTGTGATTGTATGGCTGTGAAATAAGTGCACCATGTTTCAGTAATTTGTTATTGTCTATACGATATTCTCATTGGCAAAAGTTAGAGAGTGCAAAATTTGCAAATATAACTTGTTTTTTGCTGATACTCAGAATAAAATAAATTTGAAATAAAAATGGAGCGTATGTCTTTGAACTTTACTGTATACAATAAGTGTTATCCACATTCATGAATAGCTGGGCATAGATTAGGGATTTTGTGACAGGACTTGCTATAATGCATCCATCAATATACATTTCTAGTAGCTCATATACTGTACATGGGAAATGTTTGATTTGCATAGCATTAAAATGGCTGTAGATGTATACTCTCTACCAAAGTGAAACTTTTTTTTATAAAGTTTTTCACCAAAGCGAGGGAGAGCAGGGAAATAGCAGGTTCCTGGTCAGGGTTAATGCACAGTTGGGCAGAGCACTGGCAAAGATGCTCAGTGTTGTCGTGACAGTTTGAATACTGACCCCTGAGATATCTGGATCTTCCCTTGTGTAGCAGGGTGGGGCTCTGTCTCTCATCGAGTGCACTCTTATTGAGGAGCTGGACGCCAGTGACGAAGAGTGTGAGTAGGAAACATACCTTCCTTGATTTACACAGACATCCATAACCATCACACTGGGAAGAGCTTTGTAAAAAGAAATTCTACCTCTTTTAGGTGTGTAGATTTTTGGCGATGAGGTGATGTTGTGGGTTTGCAAACTTGGAGTCCAGGGTTTGGTTCCCACAGATGCCGAGAAAAGTTCCACTGATATGTATGAATCCATCCTGTATACAAACTCCACTGACACTTCTGCAGTCGTATCAAGTCTTATTTAGGAGCATCGGGTTTAGTTCCAGCTCAAAACTGAACTGCCTAATTCAGGAATTAAGGCCACCACTGAAGCTTATGATATTGTCATTAACTGAATCTGATGAAATGGTGTTGGGGGAAAAAATTAGTATCCCACACGGACTACTCCTGCAAAAAATGTAATGGCAGGGTGGCCCTTTTCAACTGCAGTTGGCGAATGGTTCAGTGGCAGCTTTGAACAGCCATTGGCTAGATGAATACGGCTTCCCTCTATGTCTCTCTAGCTAGCGCGGCCGGACAGGTGTTCAGTCACCTTGAGTTCAAGATAGTGGTGGAGCCCTCCGATGGGTCATCCTTTACCGTGGTCCTTCTGGCTCCATCTCGGCAAGAGAAAGCGGCATGGACCAGCGACATCAGTCAGGTGAGCAGGCCCCAGTTACTCACCTCACACACTAAGAGGCCTGTGCTCACTGACCCCAATCAAACCTGTCAATTACAACAGTGAAGACTGTGCACCAAAACTGTTATATTGTTAGCTCGCCCTTCCTGTTAATTGATGCCCACTAACATGTACCTGTGAAGAAATTGCCTCTCAGAAGATTTTTAGTCTAATTAATCTGAAAATGAATCCAGAGACACTGTGGCATTGGGCTGGTAAGATGAGTTATTATTGTGCTTTGTATTGAGTGCTTTCAAGTGCCCTGTTCAGATGCTATTTTGCTCTACTCTGCCCATTTAGCTTCAGCTCATTTCCACAGAGGAGTTTACATCGCAAAACAATAGATTCAACTCAGTATATTTCATTTGCTCATCAACCCATTACTTAGTTGGCATTTGTGCAGGGAAACAGATGGTTATGTGTGGGAGCACAGTGACTAAGCCAGATTAAGACATCTGTTTTGGCTTTTTCACTGTTTCTCATAATTGCTTGCAGTTGCCCATTTACACGTATCTCAGCAGCTGTTATAGAGCCAACAGCATTTCAAAACTACCTTATGGACACACACACACAAAGACACTTACACGCACACTTTCCTGAGGCTAAATAATAGACACTTTACTTCTAATCACCCCTGATACTCCATTACTTGTAAATTTCATCCACAGGCTCTTCATAACTTTGCTTAGTCATCAGAGGCAGGTAGGAGATACTTTCCCAGGAATTAATATTACTAAACCCTTCTGATTTTGCCCCATGTAGTCCTCTTCAAAAGAAACTGATTTTCTCCATCATTCAAGGTCAATTTAACCATTTTCTTTTCAGGAAGTTGTTAGACTTAGGCTGACATTACACGTGTGACAAAATGACATACCGTACAGGCCAGCAGATACTGCCTAATTCCCATGAGATGTCTCGTGTATCTCTCGTGGATTTCTCGCGATAATCTCCTCTTTTTGTCGCTTGCTATTATTATTCACTTCGTACTCTGCCGAGACAAGCTTCACAATAGGCCGGCCGCCGAACCTACACACGTATGCCTCGAGCCTGCCAAATGCGCAATGTAATTTAGTCCAAATTAGGCCTATGCACAGTTGTTACTGAGAATTACTTTTTATATTGCGGATTTAATAGCTATAATACGTTGTTGTGTCGCTGCGTGATTGTTGGTAATCGCTAATCTTTAATCTGTGAAAATCGAGGGTGGGCTGAAGAAGAGTATACGATATCCAGCAGCGGTTGAAGAATCACTTTGAAAATCTGTACCGCTGGTATAAATAAAACATAATGTGTTACATACATGTATATGGAAGCCCATAGCGGACAATATTCAAATGAAAATGTAATCCCTCTATTGCATTATAACTTTCCGTTTATGAATGAGTTATTTGAGACAATATTGAATTGAAAATGCATTAATATAATTATCACTTTAATTTTCACATTTGCATATGGGAAATCTTTGAATATATTCAAATGATAATGAAATGCTGATTGACATTTAATTCTCAAAGTCATGCTCTGCAATACAGTGGACAATATTCAAATGCAATAAGCAAAACAGCACCCCCAGCCTATTGCATTTACATTTACATGTCATAATGCTCTTTTCGGGTCAACATGATAATGAAAATGCTGTTTTCTAATCACTTGGAAATAATAATGATATAATAATGATGACGACATTTGACATTTCATTTTCGAAGACCTATCCTGCAATATATGGGACAATATTCAAATGCAGTAAGGGAAACAGCGCCTCCCGGTTCATTGCATATTCAGATACATGTCACCACGCTCTTTTTGGGACACAATGAAGATTAAAAGGAAATCTTTCAGTGTGTCATCAAGGCGGGTCTTTCGCTAGGACGTCACTCATTAGGAGCGCGAGCAGAAACCATGTTCCTCATTTGCATACCCACCAATCAGCTTCCGGGTAGCGCTTGTGGGCACGGAGGCTTACTGATAATGTCATGATGGCTAGGCTGCTATGTATTGTGTGCCATCGCGCATTAGGCTATGTTGCGCTTTGGATGTAGCCATCTCGGCAGCTAGTATCCTAGCTAACGTTAACTAAGGAAAATATTTGTAAATGATCATCACATTAAAGCGATATGATTCGATTTTTGCCCCAACTATTAACTGAGCTAGCTGTAATATACCTGAACTTATCCAAGGCTTCGCGGCAGTGTTAAGCAACTGCAACCCCAGTATGCTTGCAGATTTCAGAGGCATTAGCTAGCTTGCTAGTGAGTCTAAAAGTAATCGCTTAGGTACAGCTAGGTAGCTATGATGCCTATTGGAGAAGCTCTTACAGCCTTGATTTGTCACTTTCAACGCCATCTCACACACACGACCTCTTTCACCATTGATTAGCAGCTTCTTTTCCCTAAAAAACAAACTGACAGTTCAGCCTGAGACATGGTATTTCATAGCTAGTTAAAGCGGCATTATCCTTCCATGCCTGCTATAGCGTATTACATTACTCCAGATAAAACGCTACTCGTCTTCCCACCCTGCTGATGCTTGTTAGGGGAAATGTTTGGCATCAGTTTTATATTTAATATACTTAATATGCTTTTATACTTAATCGCTGTGATTCTGTTTTTGCGCAAGGAAAATTAATTAGGAAAAAATCTCAACTCCCTAGGTAATTCCGTGTATTGTTTTGATATTTTGTTTATCGCATTATGTAAGAAGTCTGAAAATAAACTCCCTATTTTTAAAAACTGGCTTTAAAAAGTGTGTGTTTAAGGGGGGAAATATTATTGTAAACATATTGACCACAAATTGAACACCTCAAAAGAAAGGTTTTAATACTTGCTTTAATACTTTAATGCGTTCGCGTCCTCTAAGCAAACATGAACAAGCTTGCTGTCTCATGGGCATTTTAAGTTCGATGCCCTGAGCAATCACGTCGTCGTTGGAACTGGCAAGCCATTCTGCCGTTTAGTCTCGTAAATTAGTTAATCAATCCTCAGATTGCTAATCAAGCAAAGTAATAGAGTTATCGATTCTGCCTCCCCTATCTGACCTCTGATGGCACCTCATTGGCCTCCAGCTAGTTAGCGGCAGAGCTACTTGAAAATCATCGCACTAAGCAACACGTTTTTATGTAGCTGGCAAGCAAGCTATATTATGCTGGCAGCATGGCAGTGTTCTGTACTATCCAGGGATTCGCTTCCCAAAAGCATAGCTGCGAACTGCATTGGAGAATAAAATTATTAGAGATCCATCTTCATACATCTAGCCATAATTTTGCATTGGAAATCAGAACATTTTGGAAGTAGAATGTGGTTTATGTGTGCAGTGTAAGGACAGTGTCTTGAAATCACAAGATTCAGATTTCTGTTACTTGTTCATTTTGGAAATTATGTAATAGTTTTGATTTACTGTTTTAGGAAATGAAAAATACTGTAACGGTAGAATATCTTCACTGTCATACTCCTCATTATTCTGCAAGTTTTCAGCCAAATCATCACTGCTTTTCTCTTGTTATGCCCACTTCCTGATTATGTGAATACGAAAATTCAATGTCATAGTCCCATTGGGCAAAAAATAAAGTGAAAACAGTTATTTGCAATCATTTGTGTCATTTTCCCCCACTGCGCCTCGACACCGAATTTTAAGGTTCCCCCACCTGTCAAATCCCACTTTAACCACTGCATGTAGATGAAATAATTTAAGTACTTACTTTTATTTCTTCACAGTGAGGTGGTAATGCAAGAAATAAACAGTAAGGCGAGTTTTTAACCAATGCCAATAAGTTGTTGACAAATCAGCTGTTAAAGGAACAAAAACAGGCATCAGAGGCAGTCTCCTCATGATTACTGACCTGGTTTGCAGAAGATAAAATATTGTGGGACAGGAATATCATCTGCCCACACAAATATCTAGATTGCGATACAAAAATAAAGATAGAATAACGTTGTCGATGTATGTCGCTAAATATTAAAACTTGAAAAATGACGTCATATAGCTAGTAGCCTATACAGAGAAAAGATGGCGTAGGTTAAAACTCGCCTTCCCATTGTGTTCCTGCTCATTTCAAGATCCATCGCAGTCGACATTGAAATTGATGCACATGATTGATTCTCGCCAGTGAAAAGTGACAACAAAAAATTCGCTGGGGCTGCGGAAAAGTAACAAATTTATTTTGAGTGGACAAAATCAATTTTGTTAAGATTTTTGTTAGAATAACAAATCGGATTCTGTTGCATCAACAAATTAGTTTTACAAAGGCGTAACAAATTAGTTTTTATTAAACTTTAACAAAATCCTATTTTGAGTATATCATCAGTACATAAGAAAAGCAAAAACATAAATGACACTGTCCAGGAGCCATATATTAAATGCGCGTGAGACAGTAAACCTCAAAACTTGATGTTCGACATTCAGAATCTCATTCACTAACAAGGCAATCAGAGATAACAGACCTGGCCCCAGCCACGGGCTGACAGACTGACTGACAGAAACACACACACACAGACATGATCATTGCTTAACCTGGCCCCCTAGGGGAGGGGCCAAGTAACAATGCTGTTTATCGACACCAGTTTCATGCGAGACTTGTCGTGAGTCGTGACACATGTATACTTATCACCGGCACTAGCCCTATTACTTTTCCTACGCAGGATAGCCTATATGTGATTCATACATTTACACTGCGTTGCAATATTCTTGTGTATGTCTCGTGTATTTCTCCCGATAATCTCGCGTAGAAATGGCACTTGTCTGCTGGCCTCTACGGTATAGGACTTTGAAGAGATGGTTTTTGGTGATACCGTTTTACTATAATTATCAGTCTGCTTATTTTTGGGTGCTGGACTCTGTCCTCTCTGCACAGTGTATCGACAACATTCGCTGCAACGGCCTGATGACCAGCGTTTTTGAGGAGAACTCCAAGGTCACGGTGCCTCACATGATTAAGTAAGGGCCTGAGGATTGATTGGTTGGTGTTTTGTTTGTTTCTGCAGCTTTTCTGTTCTGTTCCTCTGTGGAGCAAAACAAAGGCATTTTACATTCGAAATTGTGCATGAATTTTGATGCCACTTTTGTTTTTCAAATTCACATGTGCAAGTGAAGTTGATACATAATTTTCAATTCAGGGAAAAAAAGAAGTGTCAAGTTAAGGACGTGTTTTGGCTGCATCCACTACAGTCATTTTGGACTAAAGAACTCCCCTCGCACTCTGTGAAGTTTTGCCTGGCTTCCATGGCTTTTGTCATGTGGATTTGTTCTTTCTGTCAGGCGAACTGTGTTGAGTCTGCTGAGCTGCTGCATAATTCAAGATATGTCGTCTTTTACCTGCGCTGGTGTGTGAACTGTGTTATGTTGCTAGTTACATGTTATCTTCCTCATCCCCTAGTCCTGTTTTGATGTTTGACATCAATTTTCTGAATAGCACAATCAAAAGGCCTGACAATGTCCGCTGAGGACTTGGAATTTTTGCCTTGGAAGCTCTTTTGTTGCAAAAGGGGTGTAAGGAGTTTGGCAGTTGTTTTGTCTGGGATGCAGCGGAGAACATTGACCTGAAGGGCCATCTTTATAGCATGAATAGCATTTCATCTTCAGGAGTGATCAGTTTTCTCAGAGTTATGCTTGATAACTTCAATTACAGTAGTCTGTAGTGTGTATATTATTAAAATGATTGGCAATTGGCTGTCCCACCATGGCGATGCCTAAGGCTCAAGCCCAGACAAACAGGACCATACCCTATGAGCACTTAGCGCTGTTTCAGTCAATTAGCAAAAGCTCGTAATCTTATGATAGCTTTATTCTTGGGCCATTACCCTCCCACCCTACACCTACACCTACCTTGAGTAGTTTAATGTTTATTATGTGTTTTGGCGCCCAAACAACCCTCTGTCTCCAAATCCCAGTCCTAGCCAGAGAGCTCCCGGGTTACAAGCAGTTTGGTTGTGCTTCTCATTAGATCTGATGCGCGTCTCCATAAAGATGATGTTGACATTTGCTTCAGCAAGACGCTCAACTCCTGCAAGGTTCCTCAGATTCGCTATGCCAGTGTGGAACGACTTCTGGAGAGGCTAACTGACCTGCGTTTCCTCTCAATCGACTTCCTCAACACTTTCCTTCACACCTACCGCATCTTCACCACGGCTGCAGTTGTCATGGACAAGCTATCTGATATCTACAAGAAGCCCTTCAAGTCCATCCCTGTCAGGTACTTGCACAACATTGAGTGTTGAGAACTTCATTGACTGAGCCAAATCATGGTTTAGAGCAGGGGTGAGCAATTCCGGTCCTGGAGGGCCGGTGTGCATGCATGTTTTTATTTCTATCAATTATTATGAATAATTGAGTTAATTGATTGCATTGACAAATACAGATTTGTGCAAAGATTAGATCAAAGAAAAATATTTTATGTAGGGAGACAAGAACAGTCTTTGGTGGTGAGTCGTGATAATTTAAAGAAATGCCCCTGAAATGTCAGATTTCATAAATGGTTTGGCTAATTTAGATAATCAACTCATTAAAGGCCAGAAGTTGGTGTGAAAACCAGGGACAGATACGGCCCTTATTGCCCACCTGTGGTTTAGAGTCTAAGAAGAGCTGTGGAGGAGAGCTGTGGCATTATGGGTACTCCAAATGCGATAACGCGCTGAAATTATTTGCTGTGTGTATCATGCAATCTGCCTGGAATTCATACTTTTTTCCATAGTTTTTACTTTTTTATTCTATAAGCTTTGCAGTGACTGCTCACATGCGACACTTTTTGTTGACAGTTGTCATACTCAAAACAAAACTCTTCGGCTAGTTGCTGATGGAGGACATATTTAAAATGGCAAATCTTACAATAATCCCATTCCACTTGGTCTGTGTGCTGCTGTATCTTGTGCTTTTGTGTGTGCTTTTTGCTGTAAACAATAAATCTGAGCTTATCTTTTCTGGAGTCCATGAAACTGTGACACCATCAACTGCTATTTCTCATAATATGCCACCCCCCCACATTGTCACACATAGGGTCCAGTATCACTCATGTGACCGTCTGTCCATCACATCCATCTGTCCTGACTACAGCCTGAAGATCACAAGGCTAGCCCTGGATCAGTCAAAGTAACGCCCTACCTGCCCCCAGCCCCCTCTCACCAACCCTGGCATCTGCTAACGCCCGACGTGCCCCAGCCCCCTCTCACCAACCCTGGCATCTGCTACATGT
This sequence comes from Gymnothorax reevesii, assembly GCA_029721435.1. Taxonomy (NCBI): domain Eukaryota; kingdom Metazoa; phylum Chordata; class Actinopteri; order Anguilliformes; family Muraenidae; genus Gymnothorax; species Gymnothorax reevesii. The sequence continues at coordinate 54,791,726 of CM056583.1, read as the reverse complement.
TCTATTGCTTCGGTTCTGTGAAAAAATTGCTGACTGCCTGATTGGTCTGCCCATCCCTGCTCACCTCTTCCTTACCCCATTAGCACCACTCTAGTGTTGCTGCTTGCTGCCTTATCCCACCTTTGCATAGTCACTAGCAGTAATGTCTGATGTTCTTCTACAAAGCCATGTCTATCATAATGACACTTTACATGCTGCTTGTGGTTGTCCCGCCAGGCAGGCGTAATGAGGAACTTAATGAGACATCTGGAAAATGCAATGCATTAAAATGAACTTTTTTCTCAATTTCTGGAGAGAATTTTTCAATTCTATTCATTAAATTTGAGCTTAAAGTCTGAACTGAAATCTGAAATCATTCTTTTTTTTTTTAAGCTGTTATGCCCCATAATGTTCTGTATGTAAGCCCTTCATCCTTGCTGCCCTGTTTTTGGCAGCCTTCCTTATCTTTTTTGAAGAACTGCAATTGATCTCTTCATAAGTGCCCTCATAGGACCACCTAAACCACTGTAGGGCTTATTCACTGTGTGAAACCTATACTATAAAAATTCTCCCTGCCCTAAATTATGTCGAGGGACTAAACTTTCTCCAAGTTCAACTGTTCCTGTGAAGATTATTTGGAAAGATACAGTGCTCATGAGACAAAAAGCAATGATAGCCCCTATCTGTTTACGCAATGCACAGACTGTATGTATGACTGTATGTTCTGGATTGAATTAATATCAGCATGTATTTGACTGTTTGGTAGAATGTCTGTCTATTTCCTATAGCTGAATACCTTCCTTGTATAATATCTCAAATATTTATTTTTTGATGTGTGTATGTTGTGTGTGTAAACTGAGCATGTGTGTAGGTGTAGGGCAAAAACAGTACACACGTATGCACTCATGTACGAATACTGCATACCTGAGGGCAGGAAAAGAACTGAAGACACCAGGGAAACATTCATGTATTATCCAACCTACATATGCCCTGTCAGACTCTCTGAGTGTTGTGCATTAGAGAGCCATGAATCCTTGCTTTACAGGACTGAAATCCATCCCTGGGTACATGCACCATTCACTCTCACACTCATACCTAGGACCACAAGGGAAAAAAAAAATTAAATACAAAAACCAACTTATGCAGACGAACTAGAGTGTTCAGGTGAACACATGTCGCCTGCGTGTGACTACCAACTGAAAGTGTTACTACCGGACAGACAGACGGACAGACAGACGCCGGACAAAGTGATCCCCATGTGCCGCTATGCTTTGCAGGCGACACAAAAATTAAATACAAAAGCCAACTTATGCAGACAACAACTCTCAGGAGCTAGAAGTCTAAATTATAACCCTAATTCAGTCAGGAAAACTCACGTTTCAATAAAATAGAACAATTTATTCATGGGTATAAGCATTACATTGTATTTTGGCGGCGGTTCTGCTCTGGAGGAATGTCCTACCTAGGCACAGCAAACATACAAACATAGTCACGAACAGAAATCAAAATCCCCCCGATGTGAGCAGAACCAAACAGGTGGAGGCTGGGGTGGAGGCGGCAAGCAAAAAACCAAACAGCATAGCATGAAAAGTCATTGCAAACAGCAGAAGTAAGTGACGTCTTTCAAATAGACTGCTGTATGACCTCGTGATGTGTATCCTCCAATTGTGTTCCTGCTGATGCTGACGAGCTGGTAGCTTACCAGACTACTGTCAGCTGATGTAGCTCTTCTGAGTTTCCTGCCTCATGGAAAATGCAAACAAAATCAAAAAGGACTGATTTGAATTGTCCATTCACCCTTTACTATATTGAAGCCACTACAACAACACATTATTTATTGGTAAGAATTTGATTGCTTATTGAATATGCACAATGTGAAGACTGAATCCGAATCCAAAAGAGTGTGCATAGTCAACTGGTAACTACTGTGCAATATCACCATGTCTTTTAATTCCACTCATTAAGGGTTTGGGCAATGAAGACACCCGTTTTTCTGGCCTAGGACACGGAACGCTGTTAAGCTAAAGTTATGAAATTGAACAAAATGTCATGAAAAAAGTAACTGTTAAGAATTATGTACATTTATTCATCATATCATTCAGAACACTGCTCAAAATCTTGAGGGAAAGCTCATCCACGGAGGCAAAGCTGCAGTTCTTTCTCCAAACCCTTTTCTCTCTCACGCCTTTTGGCTACCACTTCACTTAAGCTGTTGTTTTTCCGCTATCTTTCGATTTCTGCAATGAGAGGGGTGTGTAATTAGAGCCAGATCTTATTTACAACCATTAAATAATAAAGATAAAACAGTCCCAGAAGGGAGCAGCAGCACAACAAAGCATAGCAGGGCTCAGGAACACAAGCAAAATACTGCTGCCCCAAGATAGGTGCAGCCAACTCTTAAATACTAATGCTTCACCTCCATCTTAACGAGCAATAGGTGAATGCAGCAGGGGGAAGGGCCTGCAGGCACATGCCATAACAATAACGACTGAATTCACAATTTAAAGCATCAAATATCGTGTTGTTATAGTGTTTTAATTATGATTGGGTGATTATGGGTGATTATAGAAGGTTTTCAAATCACTCCTTTTTGTTGTATTTGCATGTGCTAACTTGGGGCTGTTAGCAAGAACCACTGATAAGGCAATTAAACCAACTTGGCAAGTCAAAGTCAACGAAGGGGAAGCAGGTGGCCAATGGCGGCCAGCAGATGGAAGCGTAACAAATACAGCACTTATTTGTGCACAGTATAAAAGTGTTCGAGTCATCTTGCTGGCCAAAATTTTGGGTCTCAATATGCATGTCTGCCTCTCCTCGTGATGTGATATTTGCCCCTTTGCCTACCCTGCCTCAGGTCCCTGGAGCTGTTCTTTGCCACGAACCAGAGCGGCCGGAGTGGGGAGCACATGAATGACAAGTCCCCCCGACTGTGCCGCAAGTTCTCCTCTCCTCCGCCCCTCTCCATCCCCTCCCGCACCTCCTCCCCTGTCCACACACGGAAGCTGTCTCTCAGCTCGCCCATTAGTGGAAAAGTTGGGGCTCTGGACCTGTCCACCAGCTCCCTCTCGGCTGCCAGCAGCCCCACCTCCACCTGCAACCCCAGCATGTCGCCCCCTCCTATGAGCACCAAGGCCCCGCTGGACCTGAGTCGGGGCCCCTCCTCCCCCGAGCACAGCCCTGTCATCCAGGAGGAAGGGGCCGAGCTCCCGCGAATCGATGCCTTCTGCGGGAAACTGCGCCGCAGCATCCGGAGGGGTAGGCAGCGGGAGTACTTTTTTCATCCATCTTTCTGTTGTGCTCTCAGACTCTACTACCTCTTCCATTTTGTCATTTGCTCTCTCTCTTCCATTTCTCGCTTGTCATTCCCTCTCAGTGGCAGCTCTTTCTAGATTCATTCTCACTGTCTCTAAACAGAGGTGTGGGGAAAACAGGCAGTAATCTCACTTTTGCAGATCTTTCTCACCCTCTGTGCTTCTGATTAGCAGGATCACATCACTTAAAATTAAAAATCACATGATATGCCAATTTAGAGCACACGTTTCCCAATCCCTGTATACCTCAAACAGTTTTAGGAGTAATTTTGGGCTGCTTCTGTTGAAAAACGTTATGTTTTCGAACAGAAATGTTATGTATGAACACGTTATGTTTCCACAGCTGTTCTGGAGACTGTATCTCTGGACAAGTTCATTCCAGAGGCCCCCTCAAGCAGTGAATCGGGCGATGTGTCACCCTGCCGGTCACCCTCCACCCCTCGACACCTACGCTACAGACAGCCTGGAGGTAAGCTTAGCTGAGCTTTGCTTTAGTTGTGCTAAAGGTAAGCTTACCTTAGCTTTTCTTCTGTTGTTCTCACTGTAATACAGTATCTCACTTTGTGCAACACTATGGTGTTCAAGAGGGGAGATATGATTTTAATGTAGCCCTCATCTTCATCCTCTTCCTGTCCTCCTTATTATTCTAATTCTCTGTTTCCTGCAGTGCAGACGGCAGAGGGCTCCCGGTGTGCAGTGTCTCCCGCCTCCGCCTTCGCCATCGCCACAGCAGCAGCTGGGCACAGCAGCCCCTCTGGTGAGTGTTTCACCCCCGGTGTGGCAGCCAGGGGCCTGTATCACAAAGCAGGCTTACAGAGTTAACAGATAACTGCCCTGTATTAAACCCAGAACCCTGCTAAATTTGGAACTGGGACTGAAGAAGGTGTTCATGGTTTTGCCCGTTGCAGTTTACACCCCTTTTCTCAGCAGTCTTATGTTGCATGACTCAAAATTAAAGCTAATGGTTCAGCCCTCTGGCTTTTCTTGAATCATTTCAAATCCATTGTGGTGGCATACGGAGCCAAAATGATGAAAATTGTGCAGCAAATACTTATGGACCTGATTGTGAATTATGTAATGGGTAATTCAGTCTGTTGCCAGTCACTTAATTGAAAAGTTACAGAATAAAAAGAGCAGAATAAATTTGCAAAATGATATAACGCATACTGTGTTTTAAGATCACATTTTTATTGATTTCCTTCAGGTTTCAACAATTCAGAGAGGACGTGTGACAAAGAGTTCATTATACGCAGGGCAGCCACCAACAGAGTCCTCAATGTCCTGCGCCACTGGGTCTCCAAACATTCTCAGGTGAACATGAGCTTCATCATCTCGGCCTCCTAACTCTCTCCCTGCCGGCCCATCTCCTCACACTCACACACTTCCTGTCTGTTTGTGAAGTAAGCACAGGATCTCTGATATGGGTCCGTGTGCATTTAAGTGGCTGATACTGGTTGTTTGCAGATGACATGACCACGAAGGACCCCATTCTACTTCCTACACCGCAGTAGGGTAGTGTGTGGGACCTAGCATAACGCCTTGGGAAAATTACTCAGAGCTCTGTTGTAGAGTTACAATTGTGACTGATTTCTGGATTTCACAAGCCTGACTTTGATAGTCATATTATTCAGCTGAGTAGACAAAATGCTGGGAAAGGGGGGCTGTGGCTTCTGTGCCATAAATTAACTTTTAAGTACTGGTTCTTTTGTAGTTAAGGTACATTCTGTCTTTCAGCTTATGCTGGTCTGTGTGCATTTTTTAAAATCTTCTTCTTTAAATTGTGATTTAAATCTTGTCAGGCTAAAGAAATATCAAGTCAGAGGTATCCTACTCAATGGCGAGTCAAGAACTTGGAATTGGGGTGGCACAGACACATCCCTTTTAGTCCTAGCAAGTTCTCAATCATTTTCCTTAATTGACGCGTTTTCCAATTATCGCAATTGGTAACTGAACACATGGTTTCTCTCCATATGAGATCTAACAGCAATGAAATCTTGGGCTAAATTCAGTAGGCTACAGTGGCGAAGCCAGAACTGAGAATTGGGTGCACAAAACATCCGTTTAAAACAATTATTAGTCCTGACCTGTTCTGAGTCATTTTCATAATTAACAAAAGTTTCACTCCGAGAGCACTCCACAGTTAACAGGTGTTGCTTGTTCTCCCCGATTAGGTAAGACGACAATCATTCATCTGGGTGCGTATTTGCTGTATTTAAATCAACTTTGTTCAAAATTGCATACCTGTCGACTCTCAAGCAAATAGCTTGAGCCGCAGGCTTTTTAAATGCCAAGTGCCACTTTTTTTATATCAACCCACGCAATACCGAGAGTGAAAGGCAACATTTCATTGGAACACGGACCAGTTCAGTCAATTCGAAGCATTGGTTTATTAATAAGTAAATTATTTTTCTGTACTGAATTTAGGCCATGACTTCATCGCTGTTAGATCGCATATGGAGAGAAATCGTGTCTTTAGTAGCCAATTACGATAATTGGAAAACGTGTCAAGAAAGGAAAATGATGGAGAACTTGCCAGGACTAAAATGGACGTGTCTGTGCCACCCCAATTTCCTGTTCTAGACCCGTCACTAATACTACTGCTGTTCAGGCTAGAACGACTACACATGCACACACAAACACACACACACACACACACGCTCATTTTTTTTACAATGAGCAAGTAGTTTTGCAACAAATTGACCTGAAAGCACATGGCCGCAGGACTTTGAGATGAATGGGGAGCTGAAGATGGGGGTGATTTCTCTGCTGGAGGAGGTACTTCGTGACCCTGATCTACTGCCTCAGGAGCGGAAAGCCACAGCCAATATACTGAGGTACAGGAGAGCGCCTCTCACAGCCTTAACTCTAACACTGCATCCTACAAACCCTGCCTTAGGAATGGTTTGATGTAACATGCAATAATTCTGTTCCCTTTTTTGTATCTTGTTCCCGTTTAGTCTTTTAAGTACAAGATTTTAGGTGACAGGCCAGATGGATAGTTTCTTTCTGTTGGTTATCACGTTTATAAAGCATTTGTTTAGTTCGAGAGGGGTGTTGATGAACACTTGGGAATTCAAAAGTTGTGCTTCCATTCTCTGTACTCCATGCATATTGGCAGTTATGTTTGAAAACTTGTTTCATTAGTTTTGTTTGCACAATTGTACATGTATCATGGCATGTTAGTTAACCTGAAAAGCACAACCAAATAATGATTGAAATAATATTGAAAATGTTAAATTGAATACCAGTAACTGCAATAAAACTCATTAATTGGTATGACGTGTCAAGCATTACTGCTGTTAAAAGCATTACAGATGAGCATTACAACTGCTTTGACAGTATGTGTTTCTCTGGCAGTGCGCTTTCTCAGGATGATCAGGACGACTTCCAGCTGAAGATCGAGGACATTTTGCAGATGGTGAGCGTAGATCTCCTGTAAACAACTGTGTCGTCCTGTCATGTGTTAATTTAATAGCTGTGCAAACGTATGAGATGGCATCATTTCATTATAGCATGGACATTATAATAATTGGTTCACACAAGTTGAATTTGAACTTTCTTTGATCAAATAGTAGACAAGCAGGTGTTTGCATGCCTTCATTTATAATTGAATGTTCAAACCATTTGGAGTTTTTTCACCGCGGACAAAATCTTACTCTGACATGAAGTAAAACCCATAGCATTGGCAAAGCCACTAGCTCTAATACGTAAACAGGAAATAGTTAGAATAAGGATGCAGATCGCACAAGTAATTCTCTATTAACAAAGATTTCCTGCATTCTGTTTGGCACGTGGCTGTGGAACAGAAAAGCTGTCCCTTTATCCACTTCGTCTTGGTAAGAAACTCCGTTAGAGATGTGTAGTGGGCCTAGCACTGTGTACTCTGACCACAAGTCTTTCCAGAGTCTTACAGTAGCTGCTGTCCATCCTCTCCCCTTGAGAATGATTGTAGAATTGGACCTGACATTCAGAATTGTGCTGTATGTTCTAGTCACACCACACAAAAGTTTCAAAATACTGAACCTACTCATCAGTGAAATACAGATTCAGCTTGCATGCTGACCAGATTAGCACTGCATACTGCATTGCTGGAAGTGTGATATTGAATTCTCAACAACTGATTTACCTGAGGAAAAGTGTGGCACAATAACCATTAATTAGGGTAGACAAATTGCAGAAGGATGAAGGTGTGTTTCTATGTGAATAAAATTCTTGTCTTTAAAGCTGCCAAGCAGGTTTAATAATATAGATAACCGGAGAAATATTTTCAGAGTATTTTAATCCATTTTCAGTGTTTCAGAGAGATGCACTGTAAAATAAATAAATAAGAAAATGAAATTGCTCATAGAGCGACATTTGCGAAAAGTTGAAAACATAAAACTGGACTGAGAATACTCAAATCATCAATGACTATTTCAGATCGCGCCTAGTAGTTTGTTCATTTCAATTTGAATGTCTTGCTGTTTGCTGGACCCATTATTGGAGAGATCCACCATTGGATGATGCTTGCATTGGATTCATTGTAGATGATTGGTTAAAATCAAAGACTTCATCTAGTAATAACTTGCGCCATTATAGGAGATGGGGATTTTCATTGGCATGGAAACGGTCATAGCAGTGAAATTAGCTCATCTGATTTTTAAGAAAATAATTTGGGAATTTACGTAGGTTGTACCATTTATCATTTCTGTAAGCTGGAACAAAGTAAGTGATTGGACAAAGAAGTTGAAATGTAATCTTGAACTATGAAATTTTGATGTCAATTTTCTACGGGAAGTTGTTGTTGTTGATGAAATGACCAGTTACCTCTCGAAAGGGCCAACCTGGCAGAATGTTTAGGCATTAGTCCTACGTCTCCAGCTTGTCTTGCTTGGAGAAAATTAACCAAAATGTGATTGAATGACCTTGACCTTGTAAATGAAGACCACAATGGAAAAATGATTTGAGTCACATTTTCACGTTGTGGAGAAATGATTAATTAAAAATTCAAAACGATCTTAGAAATAAAGCACTGAAAAAATATGCAAAAAATATATATAAAATATTATAGTAATATACAATATTATCATATATTATGATAAATATTTTAATAGTGTATCATGTATAAAATATACAAAAATGCAAAATTTGGACTCTAATCGTTTTTCCATTGTGGTCTTCAAATGCAAATGTTGAAGGCAGTAAACAAATCTATGCTGAATGAAATGATGCTTTGGAGATCTCATTGGTCCGAATATTTATTGAGATATTCTATCATGAAAATAGGTGAAATATTCCTCATTATAAGAGATCGGTATTCATCGCCATGGAAACAGCCATAGTGTCAAAATGGCTTGTAAGTAAGAATTTCCCTTTTCAAGCACACTATAACTGAAAGAAAGCTAATATTTGTTACTTGAGATGGAAAAAATATGATTTAGGTCTCATAATGTGGCAAAAAAAAAAAAAAAAACTCTTAAGACAAACATTTTTTATTGTGCAGATTTAGCACGATTATTAAACAATTGAAGAAGGGAGTTCAGGCCTCCCTGCCCTTGGGTTGAGGACAAGAGATCTTTCTCAAGTGACGCAGGAACGAGAACATAACATGGGTGAACAAGCGGAAGTGTTTGACCCTGCGCCCTTCCACTTACACTTTAAATGTATTTTATAAAAGCAAGCAAAATTATGTGTGTGGAATACCTACTTTTAGAGTGTTGTTTTCTGACTTTTGGTGTCCAGGAAATCAGGTGTCCCAGTTTAAAAGAAAGGAAATCTGGGAAAACTGGAAGAGCATAAATCTCACTGAGACCAGAAATTAATCAGAAATGCTGCTGGAGCATAAGTGTTTGCATATTCTCTTAGGCCGAGTGCCCCAAAGCTGAGTGCTTTGAATCACTGTCAGCTATGGAACTGGCTGAGCAAATCACCCTGCTGGACCACATTGTCTTCAGGAGTATCCCTTATGAGTGAGTGTTATTATATCATCTCTTTTGAGTGTCTCTGTGATGTCATTTCTGACGGATCTTACTGGAGTGTCATCCCATACTTGAGTCCAAAACCGCATGCTACAAGCTATTTAATTTTGGTATTTAATATGTGTTAAGTCGTTATGCAACATGTAAGATAGAATATGTCTGGTGTGCTCAAATGAAATACCAACTTCAAGTAAATCAAGACTGAATATATTTTGTTACCCTTGGGGAAAAAGTATAGATTCACCGCACACTATTCAACTACCATTGTGCTTTAATTAGTATGCAGTGCTGTTATTGTTCACTACTAGTGTTAGTATAGGGGTATACTACTCTAACATTCTTTTATGACTAATAAATGAGAGCCTGCAGTGACATATGGAGGATGTCAGCTTTTCATCCACGAAGGACGCAGTTATGAAAAAATGGTGGATCTACTAGATTGTTGGCTGTTGTCATTTCATATCCAAAAATACATTTTCTGAATGGCCACAAATACTTATGGCACCATCTCTGAGTATCGCCGGGTCATTGAGCACTGTGTTTCTTTTCTGCCAGGGAGTTTCTAGGCCAGGGCTGGATGAAAGTGGATAAGACTGACAGGACCCCGTACATCATGAAAACCAGCCAACATTTCAATGATGTAAGTGCAACTGATCTAAGCTGTATATGTACCAAAAACATAAATAGAGGGAGCATCGCTCTGTTATTGTGTTATTTGTGCTAAAAGATAGAGTACTTTGGTGATATGTAACAAATAAAAAGACAAGATGGTTTTAGGTCCTCCTGTGACTCTGTCCATCCAGATGAGCAATCTGGTAGCTTCCCAGATCATGACCCACACAGACGTGGGCTCCAGGACCAGCTCCATCGAGAAATGGGTGGCGGTCGCGGACATCTGCCGTTGTTTGCACAATTACAATGGTGTGCTGGAGATCACCTCAGCCCTCAACCGTAGTGCCATCTATAGGCTTAAGAAGACATGGGCCAAGGTTTGCAAGCCGGTAAAAACCACCAGGTCCAAGCAATATTAAGATATGTAATATGGCTCATAAGTCGATTATGCCGGTATTCAGGAGTAGAACCATATGTTTTAATCTTCATGCATGGAATAATGATGCCTTCCTTCATTCTCTTGGCAGACGAAAGCGTTAATGGAGAAGCTCCAGAAGACTGTATCATCAGAGGGAAGATTTAAAAACTTAAGGGAAACCCTGAAAAAGTGAATACCCTCTTTTGGCACATTTAAAAGAATGAACCACAATATTCTTGCCAGTCTTATCAATCAACATACAGTCAGGTACAGAATTATTGGCACCTTTGATGAAAATAAAGAAAAAAAGGCTACATATAATGAGCAAAAGGTAGTCATTCCTGTTATCTTCAAACCTGCAGGTAAACTATACCCTTTCATTTTGCTGCGGAATGTGTTGCAGACATCAAATTTTGAAATCGTTACTTTCACCTGCCAATGAAGTTGATGAGTTTTGGTATAACAAATTTTTTCTTTTTTAAGTTGAATACAGGTTAAAAGAGATCTGCTAGTTACTGCTTTCTGTTTTTAGTATAATTTTACACATTGTCCCAATACTTCTGTAATTGAGGTTATGTTACCTCACTTTTGATTGTCTATTCCCGTCTCTGTTTTTGCTTTTTGGCGTTGGATGACGTAGAGCATTTGCATGAACTTTACCTAATTATTATACCCCAGCGAAACAGAATTATACAATCCAATTCATTTTTTCACATATAAGTCATAAAATAACTGTGCCATTATGTTTTTATGAGCAGTAATCATTAGGGATGCTGTATCTTAAATCATTGTTTTTCATTGGTTTTTTTAGACATGTCTGTAATGGCTGGTAAAATTGAGAGGCCAAGTGCAGGGGCCAGAGGGAAACGAGCAGAATGGACACAATACAAACACAGAGAATTATACAGACCACCGGAAAGTACTCGCGCTTCCGCAGTCCGAAACACGGAAGCAATGCGAGAGAGATAAAAGGGAGAAGAATCTCGGCAGCCGAGAAAAACAATGCACTTAAATTGTGTGTCAAAAAGACAAAAGAAAAAAGTAGAAAAGAGAAAATCCCTAAAGAGGAAGGAACCCCAAAAATAACGAGAAGATAATAGGTCACAGAAATCCTGACTACAGGTATCTTCGGCTATAGTGCTTAGCTACAAACAGACACTCGAGCAAAGGAGGCGTGGCGGACCTCCGGCTTTTATCCGGGGAAGTGCTGCCCCAGTTCAATCAGCCAGCTGGGTAAAGAATCCGATTGAAAAGGAATTTGATATTGTCCCAGGACGAGAGCCGCAAAGAAAAGTCCAAAATACACGCACACCTCACAAACACTGACAATTTTTTGATGAGATGCTCTAAAATATGAAAATAAAAGGATTGAAATGAAAATATATAGTCATATATAGCCATATGTTTGAAATTAATATATTGATTATAAAGTTTTTTTTCTCATATGTAACCTTTATTATTTGTTTTTATAAATGGTGGCAATAATTAGGAACCTGGATGTATTTATATTATTGCAGCATCCTACTACAATGGTTTAGAATACACAGGGAAATCACAGTGATAAGAAGACAATGAAACAATATGCTTTACTGTACTGCAATGCATTTGCTGGGAATCATTCCTGATTGTGCTGTCAATTTTTCTATCTTAGCTGTAACCCCCCCTGCGTTCCTTACCTGGGAATGTACCTAACTGACCTGGCCTTCATTGAGGAGGGGACCCCAAACTTTACTGAAGAGGGCCTGGTCAACTTCTCCAAAATGAGAATGGTAAAGACAGAGTGCTTTAGTTTGCTTGGTATTTATGGCTTTCTGGATGGGCAACTCTACACTGACATATTATTTTGGATATTTTCTCTCCGGTGTCTGCTTAACTGTAAGGTGCCAGCAAAATTGCTTGCTTTATAAGTGTGTTAAAGTGCTCATTTATAAATTAAAATGTGCAACTGTCATTATGCCAAACCTACTTTTTGCATGAAGTGTGCATGCAAATTGTTTAATGCCTATATGATATGAGTATTCCTGGGTGCATTGCAAACTGACTTATAAGACCTGCCTGATGGGTCATGGGAAAGATTGAGGAGGGTGACACATGCAGGACTTAAATGACTGACCTTTATATGATGTGCTCTACTTATTAAGAAAACACTGCACTTTGTACTGTACATCCATTGTGGTAATTGCTGTGTACAAGCGATTGTCTTGAATTCTACGCTCTAAGGGGTCTATTCTCCCATTAGCGTGTAAGTCCTTTTTTACGCGATTTGAGTTAAGCGCTTTTGAGTTACGCGTATTCTCCCCTACTCGCTTCGATCACGCCCACAGCGCTTAACTTCAGAATGTAGGCGGCCTTATGAAAGAGGTGTGACTGATCCAAAAGAGAGGCAGACTCTGTATAAAGCTCATTGATTGTGGCTATCAGGAAAACATAGAACAAGGATTTTCTGATTAACGATAAAAATGCAGTTGTAGTCCATGGAAAACGCAAACCAGACTTTAAATTTGAATATCGTGGGCCTGCTGATAAAACCTTGTATCTCCAAACTGATAAGAAACAAAAACTCCTATGTCCACTACTCTTACATGCAGAATTAAACATGTTTTTTAAATGTATATTCTAAATTATATTCAATTTTTAAAATTATATTTATATTTTATTTTATATTTATTTTCCTGTGAAGTTTATCATTTTGAAGATACGAGGTTTTATCAGCAGGCCCACGATATGCGGCTGTAATTGTATGTCTGTGCCAATTACAAGAAGTAATGCATACATCTCTTTTTTATTTCTTACTCTAGCCACCATGGCATTAAAGCTATGCAAACAAACTCATTGCCGCGATAATGAAATAAGACAGAATTTAGCGCTTCTCAACCAGCGTAATCAGAGCGTTGAAAATGTGCCCCTCCTACACCAGCCTGTTTGTTCCGTGGAAGACAGGGAAGAAGACAAAGAGAACATTATAATCACACAAAAATAACAATCAATCAATGACAGTTTATATGATCTCATTTATAAATTGAAATTTTTGACTACTCTGATGTCTGGATTGCAACTTAAGGACAAGGCAACGCTTTAACAAACAAAGGATTCTTACCCTGCATACGGAAAAATCGGCGGGGCACAGTAAAAGCCAGGCTCTTTGCACGCTGGAGAAGTTTGCACGCAACAGGTGGTGAGCAACCATCATCCCCGGTGCATTTCACTGCACTGAGGAGGAGGTGGCATCTACTCTCTCTGCAGTGGAAGTGCATTGAGAATAACTTGGAGTGGATACGGATGAAGGAGGGTTACGTAAAATGGTCATATTTATTTGCCTATACTCAAAGTATCACTGTGATAGATACTGGAAACAAGCTTGATATGGTTTTAAATATTTATTGTATTTTTTGGCATTTCAAGCAGTTGCACAGTACATAGGCGTCATGGGCCGAGCCAGGGAATTTGGCGCAGATGCTTAATATGCGCGAATTATGATCGCACACAACCTGAACATTTATGCTGTGCCGAAGTCTTCGGTCTCTGTACATATTCTTATCAGTGGAAGGGGCTCTGATTGCAACGTGAGTTCAGTCAATGGCTCCCACAACACTGGGTAACCTGGCGACCCGGTAGAACCCCCCCTTAACTCTCCGTCTTTCAGCTGGTGTTTCGGGCAACTTTAAAGTGGCTGATGTGGTGCAGCATAACGTCAACCAACTGTGTCAGACACCTTGACACAGACACCTGTGATATGTGCATGACATCACCAGCCACTCTCTGGAACGACCCAGATGCCAGGACCGACAGCGCAGTTGTGACCTTGATGACCACCAGTATGTTTGTAATTGTTTGTAATGCGTTTGCAATTGAACTAATTGGAGAACAGGCTGTTACGTAATATCATATGATGATTTTGTTTGATAATTTATTATGGTTATGAGAAATGTAGTTTAGAAATAAAGATGAACAATCGAATGTTGAATGTCTCAACCTTTACCATGTTACATAAAATGAAATTAATGTTAAAATTCGGCTTATAACCGACATGAAACGCAATATTCCATTTCGCCTTATGTTGGCGCATGACCTTAATACAGCCCTCAAAATCGCTTAATAGAAAAAGCACGTAAGCCAAAAGGAGAATACGCGTAAGTGTTACTTGCCTGAGAAACGCCCGGAAACGCCCCAAAAGCGTAACTGCCTTCGGGGAGCGTAATGCACAGACTTAAGTCGAGGGGAGAATACGCGTAGGCTGAAAAGCGCGTAGCTATGCGCTTTTTTCGACTTACGCGCATGGGAGAATAGAACCCTAATTGAGCATAAACTTGGCTGCATTTTATTGAGGAGTGAAAATGAAGTTTCTGATTAAGTATGTAGTATGCTCATCACTCACCTTTTGGATGTGCCCAGGTCCTGAACTTAAATTTTTACTTTAATCCTTTAATTAACCTCTGAAGCAAACGGCTTAGCTCAGTACACTGCTGTAACCAAAATTAGGGTCGTTATCTCCCTTGCGGTTTATCCACAGATATCTCACATAATCAGAGAGATCCGGCAGTTCCAGCAAACGCCCTACAGAATAGAGCACCAACCAAAGGTAAATCGTTGCAGAACTAAGGCCCAGGCTGCCCACTGCAGGCAGGAACCAACCCTTCCAATCATGTCATGAGTTAATTGCAATTATGGGTTCTCTATTGAAAAGCTTTGCTATTAGTAAGGTATTCATATGATGGCCATTTTATGGGCTTATGGTTGTGTGCCTCTCATTAAACTCGTAATGTGAATACTGTTCATGAGGCTCAAGGTTTTCTCTGATATTTTGAGCTTTTAAAAAGTGTAATTGATGTCAGATCACAGAACTAAACAAACCCATGAGTGTTCCTAGTCCTTGCCATCACTGTGCTGTCCACTTTTCCCCAGGTGACGCACTTCCTGCTGGACAAAACCCTCATCATGGACGAAGACACATTGTACGACCTTTCCCTGAAGATCGAACCCAGACTCCCAGCTTGAGACTCTGTAGCCTTTAGGAGGCCTGGAATGTCAGTCAGACAGTGGAAAGTAGTTCTTTAAAAGGAGCTCAATTCTACAACCACAACTGTGCTTGAGTTTGGCTGGAGGTATTACCTAAATTAGCAAAAATTATGGTACTCACTCTTAAATTTGGGAAATTAGAGCAGGCTTGTTGTAAATTATAAGATTGGATGTGTTATTTTGCTATAAAGGGAAGGAAGGGGTAGGTGGAGAGGTAGGTGGCATCAGGTAGACAGTATTTGTTATGATCACTTTTAACTGTTACTTTCAAATGGTTTTAGTGAATTGTAAAATGTATGATGCTCATCATTTGCAGACATATGCTTTCATGGTTGGCAAGGAGAGGAGTTGATTATATGTCTCTGGTTATGCAGGCTTTACGGTGTAATGCTAAATATTACTGAAGCTGTCCAGAGCTCCATCAAGAACCAAGAACAGAATTTCAATTCATAAGCATAACCATTGGATGGTTAGAAGCTCAGGTTGAATGAGGAAAAAAAATCAATTTTATTAGCACTTGACGGTGCCTTTAAATGCTGTATATTCATGTTTCTTAGATATTTAGAAGAAGCCAAGAAGAAAAATGGTTTCACATTGTTGACTTACGTTGCTCTTATTTATATTCAAAAAGCATTCAGTCATTTAGTAAGATATAAAGCACGGGCTATTTTTGGAAATGTTACCTGGAAAAAAGTTTCAATGTGATGGTAACTTTGAATTTTTAAGGCGCATATCATTTAGGGCTAGTGATTTTTTACTGGTACACACTGTGTTTAAGTCTAGTATGAATCAAAGCGGGGTGCTAATGACATTTTGATTTTGTGCCCTTTCCAAAATGTTAAAATGTCATGAAGGAGCCTGCACTTGCTCTCTGATGGTCAGGGTAAATGTTAAATAGGCAGACATAACCTTTTCCAGAAACCAGCACAGGGCATCAAAGCAGGAATGTGAATGAAGCTGAAAAGTGGTCATCTCTCACTTTGACTAGCCCTATGCCACTGCAGGGAGAATGGTTCAATGTAAAATTCCCCCCCTGAGAACATAGGCACATCTCCTGAAGAGTTTTTTGACTGATGTACATGGGGGGTTGCCTTTTTTGTTCGTAGGGGAAGCATCTGTTTGTGGACTGTTGGCAGAGGTACACAGGTGTTTTTCAGGTATTTTTCCCTCTGCGTGTTTGGTGGACTCACCCCTCTGGCATTAAGTGTTTTGTGTGGAGTGGACAAAAGAGCTGGTTTTATGTCGAATTCTGTTCCCCCACTTATTTGTGTTCTCCCTAACGTCCCTTGCAGTAATATCTGGGAATAGCATTAAGTGTATGCTCATATTTTATTCTAAATTTGTCATTAAAACATACATATTATGAGGTATTTTTACGTGATTTTCTGAGAACTGCCTCAGCCCTTTCGCCAGGGAGAACATGAGTCAACAGGAGAACAGATTCAAACACAGTTTTGGTCTTAACTTGATGATGTGTTGCCCTCTGCTGGTAAAAAGAAGATTTGGTCTCAGTCCCACTTTTTTGACATGAAAATACTTTCTCACTTAACCCAGTCATCTTCGCAATTATTTGATTGTGTTTTGAAAAATTTCAGTTTTATTAAAAAAGGACAAAGGTTTGATTGTCTTTCATGCAGACTGATCCTATTTTGATCCTTGTGAATTCATGATTTGCAGCTAATGCGCTATTTTTGGTTAATAAGTGAACAAGTGTAGAATTTCAAATGCAAGCGAAGTTCTACAAATGTACTGCTTAGGGATAAACTGTGACTGAAAATGTATTGACAAAATCTGTTCAGTCAAATGGGTATCAAATATCTTTGCAGCAAAAGAGTGTTTGTTTACATATTCTAAAGAATGTTGGTACATTTATTTTGTTGACAGGGCACGTTTGACTCGCTTCAAAAATTAATATGGGGTTGATACCTAAATGACTGAATTTCCCAGGCAAAATGAGGAATTGAGTTTTTGGTTACTCCTACACTCACCAATGTCGTTCAAATATCTTTTTCCTAGGCGCTCGTTCATAAAAAAAAGCACTAGAGGAGGTTAAGTGATGTAATTAAGCCACGCCTCTGGAAGTAACCAATGCTGTTGTGGCAAATTAATGGACTCGTGTTAATATTTTTCTTTAGCTTTAAGTTTATTACCTTCTGGTATTGATAAAACAAATACTTCCCAGAGAAATCTTCAATTCAAAGTAATTCAAAGGTAAAGTTTTCATTAGTCTATTGTCAGTCTATAGCATAACAAGCTTGAGATGTATTTGGTTACAGGATTAATGAGACTATGAAACAGGCCCAAGGTAATTCGTCCTTTAGGTAAGGTTCTATTGAAATTCCACTCCAACTTTGAAAAAGTTGACTGAATTTATACTTCCAACATCTGTTTGAGCTTTTTTAAACAAATGAGCCCTTAGGCTTTGCTGATTCCGTCCATTTTGAACTGAGAAACAACCTTTACATACAAATGATTTTCGTTTCTTGCACAGTCTATAAAATAGTTGAAAAGTCACAAGGCAATACGCCCGTCCAGAAACTGAATTATGCATTCTGATGCTTTCACTTACATATCAAAAACAATATTTGAGAGAAAATGAGAAGAGAGAACCGTTTTACTGTGATCCAAAGAGACTGATTCAAACACTGAAATTACAGTTACAGGTCATTATTTTCACTGCACAGTGATGTTATTTATAATTTCATTTGTCTGGCTAAGTAGCATCTTAATTTGCACACAAAATAAAACTGAGCCTAAAAGTGATCAATGTGGAATTTTGGTGATCTCAACCCGTTAAGTTGTCCTTTCGTGTGTTGTGACAATTGAGAATTTATGTTTTTATGACATTGGTTTTTCAAATTGCATGTACAGAAATAATTGAATGTTAGCATGTAAAAAGGCGCCTTTGGTGAAGATTCTACTGTTGAGACAGTATACAAAATAAGAATGTTAGATATCCTTATCCAAACATTTGAATAAATCTACTCCATAAAGTTTTGTTTTACATGATTCAGGAGCTGACCTATAACAGGGAAATATTGTTAGCCTCTTAGCATAATTGCATAATAATAATAATCTCTTTTTTTTAAAAATCATTTTAGAGAATGGATTTTATTTTTATTTAGCTCCTGCCATATATGGCGGGGGCATATCGAGTTTCCCTTGTCTGTCCATACATATGGCACTGCATAGGGGATGCTGTCTGTTTGCTTCTCTTCAAAAACTACTGGACAGAATTCCACAAGCTTTGGTAAATGCTTTTTTCATAGATCAAAGGTGTGCATCTCATATTTTGTTTGACAAAATTTGATAATTTCACAATTTTCTGGGCTTCACACCCTGTCGATGGCGGGCGCATCCATGTCCAAGGACACAAATTTTCTTTTCAAGGTTCTGAAAAAAAAAAGAAAAAAATCTTTTCACTGACACGAACCAACAGACAGCCGATATCTCAATTTAGTAAAAATATGACTTCGGCAATTATGCTATGAGGCTAATGAAATGTTTGATGACACTGAATGCAGATTTACTCTTTGACGGGGTAAATATGGAGTCATTGTAAAATGAATAAAATTTGCATTTGCATGCAAATTTGCATGTTTAGGCATGTAGCTTACTGTAACCACAGTCTCTCATATTGATTTTTCTAAGGTGGCAGAATAAACTCTCAAAAATAAATAAATAAATAAATAATTTGATTTAAGACTGTCTTCCGCAAAGCACAATGTTGAAGCTTACATTCATGTCCAATTGGGATCATTCAGAAGATATGTAATTGACTTTATGTATGGCATGTCAAAAGAAATGTATTGCAAAAAGCATGTGAATGAATTACTTTTATTGCTCTTGATTGGTTGCTTGGTATCAGTTTTTGTATATTCTTTTGAAGAAATGGAAAAATTGTATGCATTTCACCATATTTTCATATGAGGCCTATCTGTGCACACCAGGCTTCATTCAAACTATAACAGCATTCCCAATTTTACATAGCGATGAATTTTCCATACTGAATTCCTTATAATGTCGCAGAGACTATTTACCCACATTGTCGAACATAGCCATAGCTTTTTGCAATGTAGGATAGAAATTGTTTTTTTTTTTTTGCGCTAACATTTGCAAAAATGGCTGAATTGAAGCCAAAGCTTAATCAAGATTCCCCATTACATTGCTGAACAGTGACTTTTTCCCTTTGCAGGTTTGGCTAATTATGATTCGCTTGGTCATTAATTACGAAATGACTGTTTTCGTTGTGACCATGTGTTTGCATTTCATTAACTAAAAACCAATTGATTCTTCATTGTTATTACAATTACAGTTGACCAAAGTAGTGACAATTTTCCCAGTTTTTAGAGGAGATAAAAAATGACAAAATAGTGCAATTTGTATGTAGAGCGAAATACTGGGACTTCAGAAGGTTAAGAACTAGGGGAAACTGGGGTCCGATGAGTCATATTACTATTTTGTGATCGATCAATGACAGAGCTGCTTAAAATAGGCAAAATATCTGACCATTGACTGATGAGTCATGGGGATAAATGAGCCATATCACTATTTTGCCTATTGTAAACACCTTTGGCATCGATTGATCACAAAATAGTGATATGGCTCATTGGTCCCCATGACTCATTGGACCCCAGTCTCCCCTATCATAAACATTTATTTGTGTCATAAAGAAAAATTAACACCTTGTTAAAATTGTAGGATCGCAACTGTCTTTGGAACAAACACCAAAATACAGAGGGGAGGGGGAGCAGTGCTTATTTTTCCCAACTGCGTTGTGTTACTGAGCCACACCCTCATAATAAATAGTAAGTCAATCAGATTGTAACTGAACTGATAACATTACTCTTGATATTAAATAAACCAATAAAGTCACCCGCTTCCACTCTTAGCCACATTTCCAGAAGTAGTAAGCCAATCAGGTTGTGCGTTAACCAGTAACGTCACCTTTGATACTACTTCTTTTTGAGGATTGCGAACTAGCTACAGTTTGGTACATGTACTAAGCTTGAAAGTCAAAAATAAAATACTGTGTAACAAATGACAGAGATGATATATGGTACACATGAGCCCTAAAATGCGAAAAAACACATCAACACCCCAACAAACAGACGAACTAAACCCCACACTTTCACCATAATCTGCCCATTGGTCACTGCCACATTTGTACAGAGCTAGTGGAATACCATCGCCAACTCCTCGGCATTGTCAGTTAACGTTAGCTTTCCTCAGGTTTGATCATTTGTGTGATGGAGAAGACTGGAGAAAAAAAGCTGCTTGAAGGCGTGTCTATCAATTGAATACTAGATTGAATACTATCAATACAAACTAGATTAGACTCTGTATTAAACAACTCACATTTCAGTTCAACCGGGACCATCAATCACGATTTCCTGTACACTACAACCAAACCTCATTGGAAGGGATAAGGAGTAATTTGACGAATCGGACATCATGCCCTGCTAACTAGGTTGAAGCATTTCCCAAATGGCAAGGCTTGTGGGGTGCTCCTGGTCAGCAGGGGTGAGCACCTAGCAGCTGGCGTTGGAGGACCGGCAAACAACGAACTTTGAAGAGGATGTTCAGCGCCCAAGGCTCATTGGTGTGCAAGGGCAACAAATGCTATCCTGTCTGGTCTACACCAACCACAGGTACTGTGGCACAGTTAGTGGAAAATTTCAGTTTTTGCCTTAAAAGGAATGTGTCACAACACAGTATTTTGCTGATGTCCTTTGGGTTATGGAGAATAAGAGTGGTTTGTGGAGATCACATTTGTTTACTCACACAGTGTAACACATAGAAAGCACAAGTTCAGATAGGGTATTTTTGTGTTTGTGTGCGTGAATGTGAAGTTTACTGAAGATTATATTGGTTGTGTTCCATATTTATGGCCTGTGAGCAGCAGAAGAGCAGACTTATCCATCCACCGGTCTCCAGCTGTCATCAGAAAAGGAGTTATGGAATTTGTGAGGCGCATTTTGAACATAGAATGATTTTTCTAATGGAACAGCCATTCCAATCTTTTAATTTTTCATGTAATTTTCCATGAATTCCACAATTCTTCCCCTAAATCTCCATATCCAATAATCTTCCTTGAGGGGAAGGGAACAGCGTTATGAAGAATTATTAGTATTAACACAAGTTCTTAATGAGAATATATTTTGCTACAAGACAGAAAACATCAGGGGAACAGTGCTATACCAACAATTATTAATTGGTTATGTATGTTATTGCCTGCATACAGTAAAAACGGCCTGTCAATATATCTTGTTTTGGCGAACCTGCATTTACCGAGCTGTATTGGCCAAGTTCAGCACGTGCACAAGTAACTATTGGCAATTTGTGGCATTCGCTCTCAAAAGAAGCAGAGGACAGTCGCAGACCTAGCATTTAGTTCTGTAATGAGTCTTGAAGTTGCATACTTCAGAAGTCACAGTCATAATATTTTCATGATAGCACAACGTACGTAACCAATTAATAAAAATATTATAAATTGCTCATTTTCGCATTGCCTTGGTATTGGCCTTTCGGTTGCAGTAACTGTGGCATTCGCTCTCCAAAGAAGCAGATGACAGTCGCGGACCTAGCATTTAGCTCTTTAATGAGTCTTGAAGTTGCATACTTCAGAAGTCATAGTCATAATATTGTCATGATAGCATAACATACGCAACCAATTAATAAAAATATTCTAAATTGCTTACTTGCGCATTGCCTTGGTATTGGCCTTTGTGTTGCGGTATTAGCGACCCAATACGGCAACCCTCAGGCGAATACCGAGGCAATACGGAAATAAGCAATTAATGACATACGTGTATATTGTCAACTGCCTAATCCTCCTGTATCGACTGGTGGTAAACATGAGCTTCATAGAATCGATCACATTGTTAGGTTTTGCCCCTCCCTATGGTTGAACTGCACAAAAAACAGGTGACAGTTAAATATTTTCATACCCATTGTTATCTTTCCAAGTATTTAGCAAATATAATCATGGCAGTTGAGAACTTTCACTTTGTTTTTTTTATTAATGGCAACATATCGTCTGAAAAGACTGGAACCTACCATGCATACCTTCTACTCTAAACACTCTTCCTGCTCTCCGCTGTTACGGTCCTGACCAAGTGCAGATTCAGCAAGTGTGCAATTCAGCAGATGGTTTATTGACAGCAATATGGTACAGATTTGGGATGGAACCACCTGATAATGAAGCGGGGGAAAAACCTCGGACTAGGAGGCTAGACAGGCAGTCCCTGGCCAGTGGCTTCCAGGATGCAGCCAGATGTTGTGCAGACTTTGCCAGTAGTAAACTGTTCTAGAGCATGAAGAGGCTGCTTGATAAGACTGCGGTCACAGCTCTGAACTGGGATCAGGATTGGAAGCAGCTTCCTAACAAACTGGGCAGGGAGAACAAACTTGGAAGGCTCAACACAAACACAGTCCCAGTCCTGGACCCTGATTAGGATTGGAAGCTTGTTCGAAGAAACTTGATGGACCGACTTGTAAGCAGGAGATATACATTTTCGTTATTGGCCTTTTCATTGATTATATTGGCAATAAAAAAAAAATGACACGGGCCTTATCCTTTAAGAATTAGCTACTATTTTCCCTTTTCCCATGAAGTTTTGCACATCTCATGATACAAATGGATTGTAGATCCCTTTAGCGAATAAAATCAGTAGATCAGTTGGAATCTAGGCTGTATCTTCATCTTCTAGGTACCTGACGGTTGAAATGGTCAGACCAATGCTAGCAAGACCTGTAACAAAGGGAAATCAGCGAATGAATTTTAACCATGCCATTTAACAAATGTGCGACTGATAAGATCTTGCCATCTGCAGCTAGGCTACAATAGAATGGTATTATACTTAGCATCATTAACAACTTCCAATGATATAACTTCTGGATGCATAGCCTACAGACCAACATTTCATGCAGTAAATAATACTGATAAATAGAAAATGTGCTTCAATTTTTTTCAGAACAGAATTCAGATTAACCTTGTTTATTTCTCGCACATTTTACCCTGTTCATAACCTAACATAGCTACTCCAAGGTTAATGCTTGTTGGCCAAACTCAAATTTTTAAGCTAATTTATAACATTTTTGAATGCCAAAGCTAGCCAGCTAACTCATGTTTGTGATGCTAAATATACTGAGTCAAAAAAGAAACTTCACACTCATAAATTGTTAATATTTTCTTGAAACATTTAATAGAGTTTTTATTATCACTAGGGGTAAATGCGTTGTCAAACACATCATGACACACATCAACTCGGACGTGCACAGGAACGTAGCACGTGCCAGCGTACTTTAAGCTAAAACCATGTTTTCTTGTGTTCCTAGTCATGTGACCATATAAGAGATGTGCAACTGAGCTCACGTTAGCATGTTAGAGTGACATCTCGGAAAAACAAGTTTTTACAGTTAATTATTCGTTGATTTTAAAGCCATGGCTGTCAAACATTCAGCGTGAACGTGCCATTGGCATACTGAATATGGAAACGTCCATCACTTACATTGCAAGGGTTATGGGATGCAGTCGACGGACTATCCATGATCTTCGAACACGTCTCCAACAAACTTGCACCACAACTGACCGACCTCGTTCTGGTAGCCCACGGGTGACGTCAAAAGCAGAAGACCGACAAATTGTCTCATGTAATTTGCAAAATCCATTCGTCACTGCAACGTCCACTAGGAATGAATTGTTTAGAGGTCGCGTGACTGCCTAAGCCATACGTAATCGCCTGCGCACTGCTCTTATTCAAGTTGTACCTTACCATTTTTACTCTTGGACATTTCTGTAGCATTTCCAGTGGAACTGGTTACATTATGGACATTATTTTTATGATACACCATCTTTAATGAGTACAGAATTAAATAAAATCATTATTTAAAACCTCATTTCTTGTATGTTCAACTTATCAACCTCCAAACGAGTGTGAAGTTTTTATTTTGGCTGAGTATATGTCTGTTTTCTGTATAGCAAAATATCTAATGTAGCAAAGCGAAGGGAAGTATGAACACTTCATGCAGATAGATACAAGATACATAATTGTGAAGCCCAACACTTACTCGTAAGCCCTCTAACCGCTTCCGACAGCATGATCTTACACCAGTCAGCTTCCATTACCCAAACGCAATGCTCCCAACAACCAGGCAACTGCGTTCACTCAGGAGACTGGGAATGTATTCTGCAATTCTCGCTATCGGCAATAAGAAAAAATACCTGATCTGGCCCCATTTCCGGTGCATTATGGGATAGTTTGGTAGTCAAGTCGCTTCTGGTTTCATGCAGCTCCTTGGGAAGGAATCCGTATTTCCGTCAAAACAGCTTTCAGCTTGGGAAAGGCCATCCTCTTGAAGTTTAAAGAAGGGCCTTCCATGGTGATATGTGAGTGATTGATATAATTTCTATTGGCATTGCTGTCAAGAATCAAAGATGATGTAGATGCTTCTCAAACCTCTCTTGGAGCACCACCTCCTGCATGTTTTATATCTGTCCCTGCTCTGGCACAGCTGATTCAAATGATTAATTCATTATCAAGCATCTTCATGGGCTTATAACAAGCTGATCATTTGACTCACCTGAGTTGGAGCAGGGAGAGAGCTACAACATGCAGAACAAGTGGTACTCCAGGAGTGGTTTTAGAAGCCCTGATGTAGATGATAAGATCACTATCATTCAATGCTATTATGCGCATGCAATAGGCCTAAGTGCTAACACACAAAGCACTCCACAGTGCAAGCTTCACACTGGAAGTGTGGCATGCCCAGAAGTGTTAGAAATTTTGGTGAAAAAGCCACATCTGGGTACTTTTTGTGTATTGGCGATAGCCAGAATTGAGGCATATGGGAGTGCGTGTCTTGTTAGTCCCCCCAGGAATCTGCGGAGAAAAAGTGTTGATTCCGCGGAGAACATTCTTGATTCTGCGGAGAGCAATTCTTGATTCCGCGGCTTGAAATTTGATTTTCCGCGGGCATTAAAAAAAAAAAAAACTAAAATGACCAGTTATTAAGCAAATTTATGTAATAATGAAGCAAAAATTCTCTTATGAAATTATTTGCAATACCAAAACACTGCGAAACATTGTGGTTATGAAATAAGCAGCATCAATATTCTTTTTGTCCCTCTTGAGCTGATTTATTTGCATAACTTATAAAGTGCAAAACATTTCACCAAACTATGGCTGAACGAAGCTTAGAAACTGAACAAGTGCCAAAGATCAAAGTAAAGATTTAAACAAAGTGTACACTATTCACTGTATCCTCAGGATATTGTAAACGTTACTGCATACCATAGACTGTATAAAAAAATGGATGAAGCTACCCTGATGTCACCCACTGGTTCGAAGATGAAGAAGTGAATCGAAGATCCGGGGAGGGACGTGGCTCTGGATCTGACCGTATCGGACGAGGACCAGAGGATAGCGACGCCCCAGAAGCATATTCTGGCTTTATACTTTATTCTAGTTTATATGGGACCATAATTCACGAAAATGAATATCATGATATATCGAAGGAGACCTGAAACTTGCTATAACTAACATAAAATGATGTGAAAAATCATTATTTAAATTAAAAATCAGGTCGGAAAGTAAGATCATTTTCTCAGAGACTTCTATTGCATTGAACTTCTTTCTGCAACCACTGACGTCGTCATCTGCTGGCCATTAAATAGAATGCCATTCTACGGTACATCCACATGGGCTTCTTTTTCAAATCAGGGTGCTGCGTCCATCTTTTTGTATAGTTTATGCTGCATACAGCAGAAAAAAATCAGTTTCCGTAACCGGGAGCACCAGCTGTGAGTCTTAGATCCCGTTTATCTGACCGCAAAATCTAGCGGCCGGGATGAAAAATACATGTAAAATATAAAATTCTGCGCCTCGCCCTATATTCCGCGGACTGCTTTGATTTCCGCGGAGGGCTTTGAAATCTGCGGTAAATTCCGCGATCGCGGAATCGCGGATTCCTGGGGGGACTATCTTGTTCCTTTACAATCTCTTGCAAGGGTCTCCAGTCATTTTTTTGGCTTAAACTTCAAGGCTTAGCTGCCAATAGAAGTCCTCTTTAACCCCTACGCGAAGATATAGACGCCAGTGTCCGTAAATTCCGAAATTTAATTCCTACATTGGTTTTACATTGGCCTTTGGCCAGGACAGTAGTTTTTGGGTTTTTTACAGTTTCTGGTGCCAGGTTTCATAGTTCCTAGTCATTACTCATGTCATGGTTTTAACAGTCTTTGTATCAGGATTTCACATTTCATAGTTCATGTTTATTGTTCATCACTGCAAAAAGTGATTTTTTGGGAAAGGGAAAATTAATTATTTCAAGACTTAAAACACTTATTTCTATCACCATTGTCATAGTAAGACAAGAAATTTGTCCTTGATTTTAGGTAATTTTGACTACCTTGCCAATGGGGTAAGCAAATTTCACTTGTCAAGTGAAATTTAACCATGCGTGCAATACAAAAGTAATAAAAGAGAAATGCAATTGTTTAATATCAAACATTGTAATAATTCCAAATAAAACCAAGTTTTAAAAAGTCTCGTAACCTTTCTGGCACTCTGCTTTACCTGGATAATAATAATAATAATTAATAATAATAATAACTTTATTTTATACAGTGCCTTTCTACAACCCAAGGACGCTTTATAGAGGGTGGAACATACAGGACAGAACCAGAGAGAGAGAGACAGTACAAGGGACAGGGATGTACACACAAGGGATGTGTGTGTGTGTGTGTGTGTGTGTGTGTGAGAAGTGAGTGTGGTGGGGGGTAGAAAGGACAGAGGTGAGAAAGAGAGGCTGTGGCCCATGTCTGGTGGGGGAGAGCTCAAGGGCAGAGTGGACGACGGTGACTGGGCCGGGCTGTGCTTCACACCGCGGCTCTGTGCTGACAGTGGAAAGAGGATTGGCCAGAGTGACCTCTAATCCTCCATTAGGACGGGCAGAGGCTTACTTTCCTTGGAGTGCCTGCAGGACAGGGCTGCAGTACTAGTGGCAGCAGCAAGGATCCACTCCAGCTCCTCTACCGGTGAGTCTGTACCCCAATTCCTGCTCCCCTGCCGTACCTCAGACCTCCACTCCACCCCCGAGACAAATGTTACGCTGGCGTTTACTTTACCTTATCAGTCTATGGCCTGGAGCTGTATTTTTATGTTTTGTTTTTTTTTTTTTTGCGTTCATGTGGTAGTACTTAACTTTTATAGAGTTTTTCAGTTTATTATTGCCTTTACTGCTGCAATCATGTGCAAACATTTTCCATATTAAAATTGGCTGCATTATTGCCTGTAAGAATTAAGTTAGAAAACACAAGAGGATTTGTTTGGAATGGAATTTGTAGTGAATGATAGTAGTGCCGCTTGTACTTTCTCCTAGTGCACAGAAATGCATTTCTCCATTTAAAGAGATTTCAGTGCATAAATACTGCATAAAGCAGTCAAAACGGAGCTTATAATTGCTCCAGAAAAGGGGTTGAGGTAGTATTTTGAAAACTATTGTAAGAGGGCTACCCCTGTGAATTCACCAATCTAACGGAAATATTGAGTCCTATGTGCTCCCTCCACTACCATTTTAATCTAAAGACCGCTTAACCTGTTGTGTCTCCCCAGCTCAATGTAAATCGCTGTAAGCTTCAGTAGACCACCTGTTCTGGGCCGAAACCCCATGGCTCAGCAGCAGGAAGCATATTTAGAGTTTGCTACTCTTCCCATTGGTCCTAGTCTTGGCATGCACCTCAGTGTACGTGGCTCTGACCGCTCCAAAATATCTTGCTAAATCACGCGGCTCGCAGGTTCGATGCCAGCAAGGGGGCTTGTAGCGCCGACTTAATTTGATCCTACCTCTATTGTTACCACAGTCACTGATCGCAATGTTCTGAGATCCAGCCCAGTTCTGCCCCAATTGTACAGGCAGGCAATAAAAAGGCTTCGTGAAACAGTGCTGAAGTGTGAGGATTTGGCAACTTGTGGCTCATCGTAGCTGTCTGGGGCATCGGTCCAAATGTGTTCTTTCTGCCTTTGGAAGAGCACACGCCTCTGACACCCAAGGACATTAGGATCAGTTATCAGGGCACTGTGCCCATTTCAACCCCTCCCTTCCGTCTCTCCTATCGCTACAAAACCCACTGGGTCATCCTGAGGGCTACGCAATAGTTTTGGCTCATAAGAGATAAACTATGAAAATGAAGGTCAGAGATTATTTTCATTTTGATTCAGTAACTCTGAAAAAGCAAATTGATATGCAAATTCCCATTGAACTTCACTGAATATTATTCAGTCTATAATTTCAGTTCGATCCCTTGAACATGAATGGAACTGAATGCAAGAGAATTGAGTGTCAACATGTTAGTGTTCCAGTGTTCTGATATCCTAGGAAAACCAAAGAAATCTGAATCAAATCTGGCGACATATTGACCGCGGCAAAGTTTTCACATCTTAGCCTGCTGTTGTCTCCTTCCAAGACTCCTCATCCTGCAAATGGGAGCAAGAAACAGCATGCATATCAAAGCAGACCTACATTCACTCCTAAAACAGAATTCACGACAGCATCTCTTAGATCTTTCAAGGCCAGGCTTACTGAGGTTCTGTTGGCAATTGTTGAATGATAAGCCCACAGTGAGGACTGCTCCAGTTCTCTCGGGTCATTTCATTGCCTTTACTGCAGCCATTTGCTGTTTTGCTCAGTCTGTTGGTGATCTGAGTAGAGGTCATAGAGCTTATGCCCCCATCTGGGAAGGTTATTGCATAAGCCTGTTACCTGGGGAGGCTATTACATAAGCCAGTTACCTTCAAAATGTAGTATAATCCGAAAATGGATGCCGAAGTAGTGCCGAACCAGGGACGTTCTATTTTTGCTAATATGGGAAGAAACACCATTCACAAATACATGCATTTATGCAGTACATTGTGGGGATTTCCGCTAAACAGTGAAGCAGCATTGATATCTCTTTTTGTCCAACATTTACTGCTTCAGAGTTGTATTGATGTTCCCACTTCAATAGATCTAGAATGGATATGTCCCATTTGGAATATCTTCAAATAAAGCAATACAGTAATCTCAAAGACCTGCTGCTTATTTCTTGTCACAAACCTGCATGCATTGACACGTCAAAATGTACATTTTTAAGGAAACTGCTGTTTGGAAAATTGAGGGTTTTATTCATGTTGACTGCATCATTAGAAGAGCTTGTGAGGACCGATAACAGCGGTCATCCTATATAAAAGCAAATTCGATTCCATGAATGTGTATACCACTGTGATATGCGAGTGGAGAAGTTTGAACTTCAATTCAATTTATGAAATGATGAGCACCGCCCTCTCTGTACTTCTTTGCTGTAGATAAATCAGTGACCATTGGAAGATGGCGAGCTCTTTCACTCGTATGATGACCGGCCGCCACAGGGCAGTGCTGCTGGCCAGCCTTGGTGCTGGAACCCTGGCGGCCGCCTATGCCATGACTGAAACCATGGCTGCTGAACAGAAGAGGAAGATCTACCCCCCAAGGTGAGGTTCATGTCATCACTTTCCCTTGCCCACAATCAACAAACATTTACAGGGAGATCTAGAACGTCAATATTTTTGATTTGTAATTTTTTGGGACAAGACAGGTGCTGTAATAAGCACACATATCAATTTAAAGCAACTTATAAAGGAACGCTTTTTTATTATGTACATTCATTTAGAATTGCACTTATTATAAAAAATACAGTTGTATACTGCGCAGCCCACCTGTGACTCAATATTTACTCTCAGGCTCAGTGCTACATCACTTTCAATATGGAAACAATGAATACAAGGCTCAAGTAAAAACTATCTCGTTTATTATGCCATTATCATTCTGTTTTGGGAACATGTCTGATATGACCAACAGAATGCATTAAAAAAAATAGGACCAAGGTCCCTGTAGCTCACCAGCAAAAAAAGGAGACGTGGGTGTCCTCAAGATCGCTGAGGTTACTTTGACATGAACAGTAAATAGCCCATTACATCAACTGTCAACCCAAATATTTTAACCTTGAAGATGCAGTATTAAGCTGGATATTGGATACATGGAATTACATGCATCACTGTAATAGCAACATTTCTGTCAATTCAATATAAAATAGCATAAATAGAGTAGATTTTTTAAAAAGTTTTTTGATGAAAAATCTGAAACTTGGGCGGCACGGTGGCACAGTGGTTAGCATTGCTGCCTCACAGCAAGAAGGTCGTGGGTTCGAATCCGGCCTGGGGCCTTTCTGTGTGGAGTTTGCATGTTCTCCCCGTGTTGCGTGGGTTTTCGCCGGGTACTCCGGTTTCCTCCCACAGTCCAAAGACATGCATATCAGGCTAATTGGAGACACCAAATTGCCCATAGGTGAGAGTGAATGGTGTGTGTGCCCTGCGATGGATTGGCAAGCTGTTCAGGGTGGGTCCCTGCCTTTGCCCGTAGTCAGCTGGGATAGGCTCCAGCTCGCCCCGTGACCCTAGTGAGGAATGAGTGGGTATAGAAAATGGATGGATGGATGGAAATCTGAAACTTCATTAAAAATACAAAAATCAAATGTTTTTAGAACTGAGAACACTCTTGGTAGACATCGTCCCAAGGAAGTTCCATACCAGTTTTGAAGTATATCTGGACAGTAGTTTTAGAGAAGAAGGTTTTTACATTTTTCTGATGGAAAAAAAAACAAGAAAATTCATAAAAATGGGAAAAATCAAGAATTTTAAATATTGTGAACAACCAAGGTAGACATTGTCCCCAGGAAGCTCAATGGCAAATTTGAATTGAATCCAGCTGGCAGTTTGGAGGAGGATGTTTGAAGTTGAGTAAAAACATTGGAAATATATGTTATTGTCCGACAGAAAAAGTTTTCTTCTACCCCAGAGGCGCTGTGACAAAGCCTCATCAGCCTTGAAAAATAATGCTGCTACAGCCAGATATCTGAACAACTGCAAGTTCAAATATTATCATTCTGTAATCAAAAATAAATATTTTATGGATTTTTTGCTTGATTATGTTTTCCACAAACAATTTTATAGGGTCCAGATTTCTCTGCTTTCCCAGACACGGTCGCATTTGCAATATTACAACATCCTTCTTTCAGGTCTTTTTCCCCATTTGTAGCTACATTTTCACTGCAACCTACCCTGCCAATTCCTTGCACTAGTGTGCAATCGCATATGCATAATAAAGGCGCCTCCAAAATTCCCCCTTATCAGAAACCATTATTTTGTCCTTAAAGGGCAACTGTTGAATTTACTGCACTGCATTATGAATAAAAAAAACTAATTACAAAGAAATTCTCAAAGATGCGCAGCCCCTTTATGTCAAAGTTGATTAAGTGACGTTTGTCCGTTTTTTCTTGTTTTGCATATTAAATAATATCGCAATTTTTTTTTCTAGACCACTACCAAGGTAAGAACATTGATTTCAAAATATTTTGACAAATCTGAACAATGTTATACAATTGAATCTATGGGACAACATAGTCAGGCTGAGGGTTGTCATGGCACAATTTTAAATACTGGTTTCGCTATTGTATTTGCATCATAAAATGGTTTAAGCAGTTAGAATGCTGAGTCCTCAAACTTTCTAACGAGGTATCGTCTATGACGTAGCACAATATTTGATGACATAAAATTATGCCTAGCAGCTTGCCCTTTGGCCGAATCTAATGAAAGGCTTAAAATCATCCAATCTTTCAATGCAGCAATCACACACTATTAAAGGTTGAGGAAACCAATGAAAGTATTCAGATTGACCCACAACCCCTATAAGACATTTTTTTAATGACTTTTGACTCGTGTCCTTGATCTTGTTTCCAGAGAATACTTCCCAAACTACTTATGGTGCCTCAAAACTGCTTTTTAGTCTCCTGCTGAGATAAGTTGGAAGATTTTTGATTTAGGCTATGTCTGTGTGTGCAAACGTTCATGCATGTGTGTGTTCAAATTTTGGCAAGGGACTTTTTGCAGTCTCTGACCAGCTTGTTTCATTTTGCAGATCTATTTATAATGTCTTGAACTCCTCTCAGGTCAATGCTAGCTTGTCCTTCAGTTCTTCTGTGAGGAAGCATGAGGAAGTGATAAAGACTTGTGTAATTTAATACCATATTTCCATCCATTTGATCTCTGTGCTATTCCTGACTTATTGCATAATCGTAGATCAATATAAATGTATAATATATTGATCAATATGATAATTTTGACGATAGAATAAAGAAATTTACAACAGTTCGAATTTCATCAACATACTTTATGCCACCTAAATCTGACATCATGGTAGTTACAGTGCACTAGAAATATCTACTCATTTGAGATGGACACCAGTGTTGAAAGGCCAGTGGAAAAACTGAGCCTGGGATAAACTGAATCAAAGATGAGAAGGTGGTGCGCATAACATAAGATGAAGGTCTCACCATTGGAATTTCATCCACTGACACAAGCAGCCTGGCTAAACACAAAGCTGTCCCTTTATGAGCAAAGCTGAGACCACAAATGACAATGTTTCACACTTAAATTAAGTTTATTCTTTCCAGTTTTTCTATTTTGAAATGTTATATTTGGCAGCATTTTCAAGAAATATTAATGCTTCTGAAATGTAATCTTGATCCTGGTATGCCCAAACAATTCCTGTTGTCCTTGTAAAGCTCTGGAAAAGCTTTGATATCAAAGACAAAGATATAGAGGTCCTAAAGCATGTAACTCTATATTCAAACAACATTTAACTTACTCCTATCAACCAATCTGCATATTCTGATGACCAAGTCCGTCTGAATTCTGCAGAAGGTTATGTCACACAAGACTCGAGTCACTACAGGAATGGTCAGCACTCAATTGCAGATCTAAGGGTCTGTTGCTAGACGCAGGACTAGGGCTTTAACTGGTGTGCATGCACATGTGCTGGCATGGACCAATTATTCAACCGGATAGATCCCTACCAGATCATAAGCTGATTAGTGTAGCTTGTGTTATAGCTACATGCTAAATGAGAATATTTCAAGAAACTAGAGAATGCTGCCTTTCTAAGCTAGCCTTACACATGCACTTTGGCAATATAATTTGTCCGTTGTGAGTTTTTCATTTGTTAACATTGAATAGAATACATTTTAAAAGGTGGGCTTTAAACGGTTAATTTAAATGTTAAAATGACACAAGACTGTAAGCGTATTTTCTGCATATGTTTACATTATTTCTACTGTGTGGCAGCTCTGATTACCCTGACCTGCGCAAGCACAACAACTGCATGGCATCTGCTTTGACCCCAGCTATTTACTCAAAGCTGCGTGACAAGCTCACTCCCAATGGCTGGAGCCTCGACCAGTGCATCCAGACAGGTGTAGACAACCCTGGGCACCCCTTCATCAAGACTGTGGGCATGGTTGCTGGAGATGAGGAGAGCTATGAGGTAACAATGCTTTTGACTTCAGTTGAATAAACATTAACAGTAATAATTAGAAAATCTGTCATGAGTCCTTTGTGGTTTTCAGGCAGTTTAGCATCACAACATGACACCAGGCGATTGCACAAAAAAGATGGCACCTGTCTCAAAACTCTGCTTCCAAGAATTTTTCTGTTGATTCCTTAATATTATGCTGCGGTTATTAAGTTATCAGTATGTGGTTACAGTTGCGGAAATGAGGTGAGTGCGACCAGCAACAGCCAAAAAGTTTTATGCTAAGCGGTGCCCATGTGAAAGATGCATTACTAAATTGATAAACTGTGAAAATCAGGACAGACCATCTGCAAAATCTCAAATTCTCTCCCAAAAAAGAGAGAGAGAAGGTGCTGGAAACAGCAACATCAAAGTTATTTGGAAAATATTAGATAGGTGTGAAGGGAAAAAAAAACTGAAAAATTTCATTTAAATGGTGTCAAATCTAAAATTCACAGCTATCAACTATCAAAAATGGTGAAAAAGTGAAAAAAAAAATGAAAGAACCAATGCTATTGGGAAATACCGCACACTGGTGGCGGAACCAGTGAAGTTGTGAAAGCGTTGTGATGATAGGAGAAAATAGGAGTGAACTCATTCAGTTTGATTGAATAAAATATGGGTTTTGTCATGAATTTCAGAACACAGGAACTAAACACAGATCACAGACAAGCTGTATAGGCCTCTTTAATAGAAGATAACGGTTTTCAATACATGAGCGAAGAGGATAATCGGATGGCAATTCGAGGTCTGGCTGGAGTGAACAGGAACACTGGAGATCAGACTTGAGGTAGTTGAATGGACTGGTCAGAGGTCAATAGCCAGTATGGTAAGTCGAATGGATAAGGGCATGCAGGGCTGATGCGTACTCTCAGACTTGGATACAGAAGACACTGGAAGAAGTGCCACTCAGCAGAACCACAGGCATTAGGAGGCGCTACCCTAATAAATAATTACTTGCTAGAGTTTTAACTCTGACGACTCTGACGTCTAAAGTCTAGCAAAGGGGAGACAAAAGCCAGGAATTTAAGACAAAAATCAGCATAGTGGGGAGGATTGTGCAGAGCCAAGGTTTGTCAAAGCTAAAACCAAGGCCCACATTTTGAGAGAGTGCAATTATTTGCTGGCAGGAAACTTACAGATAAGCCAGCAAAGCTACCAAAAGAAATTGGTCATTTGAAATATGCTGGTTTGTGATTAAAGAAAATGCATTTACTTATCATAAGGAAATACATCATGTGTGTCCTAATAGCAAGTTACTTTCACTATTGTGGTTGTTCTGGTGTGAGTGAACAATGAAAATTCCCATATTCACTCTTGTCTCCGTAATCTGCAGGTGTTTGCTGACATTTTTGACCCAGTCATCGTAGACAGACACAATGGCTACAACCCTAAGGTC
Source organism: Gymnothorax reevesii (assembly GCA_029721435.1). Lineage (NCBI taxonomy): Eukaryota > Metazoa > Chordata > Actinopteri > Anguilliformes > Muraenidae > Gymnothorax > Gymnothorax reevesii. The sequence goes on along the minus strand of CM056583.1, from coordinate 54,756,611 downwards.
ATGAAGCACCCGACGGATCTGGATAGCTCTAAGGTGCATCAAGAACACTTAGCTATGTTCGCGTACATTTCCTCAGTAATTTTAACTTGCGATCAACCTTATTGAAACACTGCACTGATGCGTACTAGATGGTATGACTTTTTTGACAATATAAGCAATGGTGCAGAAAAAAATATGAAGTCCATGGTTCTTTAATGTAAGGAAAACCAACCGAGTGAACTGGAGCCTTGCCCAGTCATCAGTCAACTGCGTGGGGCTAAATCCATCCCTAACTATTCTTTTTCCCCAAGTTTTATACTTTCCTACTGCAATGTATGTTCATTTACATAATTGTTTCACTGTTGCTGCCTCTTGGGTAACAAGGCTCCATAATGCTTTAGGAACTGGGAATGAAGCTGTGACTGAAGTTTTGGGTCACAAGCGAAGTGACTATAGTACTTGAACATGAATCCTCAATGTGTGCAGTTTATTAGAGATGTCAATGTTCACAACTACGATACATCACTCTCAGGCAAAAGCAAATCAGTAAGGCTGTGTAACAGGTCCCTCCCTCCCATCTTGCAGATCACTTCGGGGATGTTTGATGAGAACTATGTTCTCTCTTCCCGTGTGCGTACGGGCCGCAGCATCAGGGGGCTGAGCCTGCCCCCTGCCTGCAGTCGCGCAGAACGCCGCGAGGTGGAGCGTGTTGCTGTGCAGGCCCTAGCTGGCCTGAAGGGTGACCTCGCTGGTCGCTACTATAGCCTGGGGGAGATGACCGAGAAGGAACAGCAGCAGCTAATTGATGTAAGAATGCCTCGTCCAATCATTATCAATCCCATGCACCAGAGCCCTCCCCGCGCACGGGCCACATCCTGTAGTACTGGGGCTGTTCCATTCTGTGTCATTATAATCCAGTTTCTTGAGTCAATGCATTTCGCAGGAGTGTTATGTTATTGGGTAAAATTAGCCCGAAGTGGTAATAGTTTGTTTGTGTGCTGATATATTTTTAGTCAATGTACACTAAATGAACATTTAGTTCAAAGTGTAGTTAAAGTCATATAGTAGCATTTCCCTTCTTGTGCAGTCTGTCTCGCCTCTCATTTCTGTAAGATGTTAAAGCTGCTCTGAGTCCCACACCCTGAATGAAGGATCTTGTCATGGTACAACAAAAATGTTGCCAAATGTACCCCTACTCATCCCCCAGATGCTACAAAAAACTCCAACTTCTTGCTGCAAGAAATATTCAAAATATATTCAGTACTGAACAAAACTCTTGGGCTCATTTAAGAAAAACTTGTAATGCAAAGGTGCTTCCAAAAGCAATTAAATTAAAAAAAGTTTCTAAATATTGAAATATGTACTACAGACAGCTGAAAACTAAATCAAATCAAGATTTTATGTGTCTACCCTTTGCATATACAGCTGCAAATTGGTACGCTCTTAGGGCTATATTTTTATAAACTAATTGACTATTTGGCAATTACTATGTGCATATTGGGGATTTTGTTCTTGTATCTGCCTCACCTGCTTCTGTCTCGCCAAGCAATCTCAGATAAGACTTGATGGTGTTGTGATCTGGGCTATATCATCCTTATCAGCTTTCCTTGATTAAATGAATGCTTGGTACCTACAATGTACTTTTTTATGTACAGTAACAGTAATGTTGAGTATAAAAATTATGCAGTCACCCGCACGAGACTAGAGTTAAGTAGAGAAATCAAGGCTACCTGAGATATTTGCATATTGATGTATATTCAATTTACTGCTTATACACTTTTCGATTTCTGCCTGAAATCTGTAATCTAATCTAACGACTAAGCGGTTCCTGATCTCAATACAGTCAATGAACCAATCAGACTGTTGGCTTTATTGCTTTAGAGACAGTGGATCAGTGGTATTTCACCATGTTCCAAACGATCTAGCATGGGTTTTCACTCAAGCCTTAACATCGCACACCTCATTCAGCGAGAGATCTGGTTGAGCTGCAAATTTGGGTCCAGAATCAAGAGAGCTCAGGCTGAAAGGGAACAGTGTGGTATTTCTGCATGAACAGAGGGGGTTACCTCTGAAATCAAGACTGTAATATGGGAGGAGCATTGGCTCATGTGCTGTGGTTCTTCCGTTGAAGTGACCCACTCGAGTCTGACTCTCCGTTCCTCTCGCACTGGCCCACCCTCAGGAGCACTTCCTCTTTGATAAGCCCGTCTCTCCTCTGCTCACGGCAGCAGGGATGGCCAGAGACTGGCCAGACGCGAGGGGCATTTGGTAAGCCTAAATCCTGGTTGCCCTGGTAGTAACCCTGGTTTGTAGCGCTTAATCTTAACTCCTCCCCCTTCCCACCCTCCCTCTGCTCCTGAAATTGTGACACTCTGTTTGTAGTTCCTTTTCCTGGTACAACAGAACTCTGATCTCTTGCATCAGAATGGGATTTGGATGCAGTGCAGGCAAATGTTGCAAAGGATGGGTTGGAAGTTCAAAGGAAACACAAGTTGTGATATAAATTAAATAACTGCATAGAGGGATTTCCCTCTGTGGGACCTTGAACGCACACATTCTATTGTATTAACTGACAATCCATCTGTGAAATAATTAAACCCTGATGGTTTACAGTTCCTCCTCATACACTTTTCTCTGAAAGATACTGACAGTTAAATTTCTGTTTCATGAAGGTATTTTTAGTAAGACGCTCTGCCTCATATTAAGAAGAAACAGGGATATGAAAACTTTATAGCTGTGTGTACCATTAGATTTTTTACAGTTACTTATCAGTTATAACTAGGCCACTGGGGCTTTAGACTGACTCGGAAGCAGCAGGTTGAACCGTCTCACCAATCCATGACCAATAAACTTTTAAGCCGCTGACCTGTCTGACCTGTCCCTCACCCTCTTCCCCTCCAAGTCTCTAAAATCCTCTGTTGGCCCCACCCACTGTAGGACCATTTCCTGTTTGACAAGCCAGTGTCCCCCTTATTGACATGTGCAGGGATGGCCCGTGATTGGCCGGATGCCAGAGGAATCTGGTACGCTGCAAGAGGCTTGGTTGATTATGAGAAATGTATTTTGTGTGCATATGACATTACAATGGCCAGTTATGATACCGGTCCTGAGGATCCCTTGAGGATGTAATTGTAACCACTGGTCATATATCCATCATTGACCTGGTATCTTTTCATACTTCTTATTCTTGTGAGCCACTTATTATTTAGAAAAAGAATAATACTGAATTAGTTCAGCTTATTTGTTAAATAAACCCGTAATTACATATGTCCTACAATAATGAAGTCAATTTTATTAATATAATTTAATTTCTCTAATTCTATAGTGATTCTAATACCAGCCAAACACCTAATGGGTACATACTGTATCAGCTGAATGTAGTTTGAAGAAATGCTTCTCTTTTTACGTATAGAATGTAAAATGAAATTAAGTACAAAATTAACCTGCAGCACCTCTAGACATTTTGGTCTCTACATCTGGGCATTTCTTTTCTCCAGGCACAACAATGAGAAGACATTCTTGATATGGATCAATGAGGAAGACCACACTCGAGTCATCTCCATGGAGAAGGGGGGGAACATGAAAAGGGTGTTTGAGCGCTTCTGCCGGGGCCTAATAGAGGTGCTGTATTCCCCTCCCCACATCCAACACAGTACCACTGGGCCTGTACACTTCAGCACTGGAACTGACAAGGGATGAACCATAACCTTAGAAAGAAATTCAAAAAGCTCCATCAATGCAAACAATGGCTTTTTCAGCATTGATTTTGTTTAAAGAAGAGGGATATGCCATAGAACATACTGTAAAATTGGAAGAAAAAAACATACATATCTAGTCACACAGAGTTGGACGAACAGAGTTAGTTAATTCACATCTGCTAACACAACAGGGCTTTGGGGGGTGAGTTCATTGTACATCCACCGGGAGTTAATATATTTTCTCCCGCGTTGTTTGTTAGTTTGTCAGTTGATGTTATGGATGGATGTCAAGGAGGACATTTTGTTGAAGATCTGACGTATATTTCAGAGTTATGTGAGTGAGCGGCGTATGATGCATTCCTTTAGCTCTGATTCTGCGCAGGTGGAGAGGCTGATACAAGAGCGAGGCTGGGAGTTCATGTGGAATGAGCATCTAGGCTACATTCTGACCTGCCCCTCCAACTTGGGCACTGGGTTACGGGCAGGAGTTCATGTCCGCCTGCCCAAACTCAGTAAGGTAAGCTCCAGCACCTGTCCTATGAAGCAACTTACTGAGCATTAAAGGAGCAGACACCCCCAGAGGACAGTAGAAACAACAGATGAAGCTGTTTATGCATTTAAGGGTTATAAATTGCTGTTTACATTATATATTTAGCAGGTGCTATTCTTCAGAGAGACTTAAGTTGTTTATGTTTACATAAGTCTACTGGGTACAGCTGGGTGTTTATTGAAGCAGTCAAGGTTAAGTACTATGCTCAAGGGTACAATGGCAGGGTCAAGGAATCATGCCTGCAACCTCTAATTTACATTCCCTGTCCTTAGAAATTTAAACTTAATCTCTCACATATCACATTATTCGCTCATTTAATCCAGTCTATTTTTACAAGAGGATACTTAATGTCGCCTCACCACAAAAACGAATCCAGCCTGCAGCCTGGAGTTTGGATGTTCGCCCCATGCTTGCACGGGTTTACTTCAGGTACTCTTGTTTTCTCTTGCAGTCCAAAGACATGCATGTGAGGCTGATTGAAAATTCTAAATTGCAAGTACATCTGAGTGAATAGTGTGTGACTCAATCCCTACAACTTTTAGAGAGTTCAGCGAATCACTCAATGTAGCTGTAAAAATAATGAGCTGAAGTAGTCAATAAAATAGACAAATAAGTAAATAAAGGACTTGGAGAAGAAATTCAGCCAGTTTCCTGCCAACACTGGTTCTACTGCTGTTTTCAAGCAGCTTGTGCCTGTTCCCTTCCAGGACCCACGTTTCTCTAAGATCCTGGATAACCTGCGCCTACAGAAGAGAGGCACTGGGGGCGTGGACACGGCAGCTGTAGGCGACACGTATGACATCTCAAACAATGACCGTCTGGGCAAATCTGAGGTATTGTCTCGCCCAGAAAAGTATCCCCTCACCCCATCCAAAAACAGGGCAGTTGACTTAGAGTGAAATAGCAGTCGTCAAACAAAAGTATAGCCATTCTGCAATTAATAGATGTAATTATTGTAAAGTAGGGCTTTAAATATGTCATTTGTCTTATGAAGAGCCTCTTAGAATGATCTCAGGCATTCAACAATAAACAATGTGTTGCAGAAGCACTGTATTCATTCCCTGCCTTGAACACAACACCATATGTCTCCCAGGTGGAGCTGGTCCAGCTGGTGATTGATGGAGTCAACTACCTGATTGACTGTGAGAAGAAGCTGGAGAAAGGCCAGGATATTAAGGTTCCTGCCCCCATCCCACAGTTCAGGAAATGAGCCCATTCTGGCCCAAACTGGGGGTCTTACAAGTGCAAAAACTGATTAAAGCTGTACAGAAAACCACTGAGTCCTGTGTTCTTTTTGAGCTGCAGTGAGGCATAACCGCCTGGGGTGTAAATACATCCCACCTCCTCTGCAGGATCTGGGAGAAGAAGGTCCTTGATACTCGGAAACAGTCCAAAATCTCCTGCAACCAACCCCTGCAACCCTGCCAGCCCCCTCCACCATGTGTTTTTCTCTAGTCAAATATTAAAATATTGCAAGTACCCTTGTGCCAACTGTATCAGTAAATACCCCAGTAAAGTAGAGGTTGGGGTTGATTGTTTCCAAGTCTGGGTCTGAAACAATTTCCAACAAAAGATCAAAGGGTGACATGTCTATGACTCAGGAAAACCTGTGGGAAGCTAAAAAAAATTAATAAATACAGAGGCACACAAGCCAAACAAAAAGATTGGAAAATCCATGTGACGTAATGAGGGGCTGAATTATCAAGATTATTCAGGTGGTAGTGATGACACTGTAATGAGAGCCAGGTGCTGGTGATGATTAAATGGGGTACAGCAGTGAATGACAATATGCTGAAGCAGAACGAGGCACCATTGTGGGTGTGTCAGGGTCTTTTCTAGGAAAAAAATGCATACAGATACATAAACAAAAATTAATTTATTTAAATATAAAAAAAAAAACAGTTATGATTGTGTAAGCACCATTGAGATATATAATAGAACCAGGGAGAAGGAGGAAGTGCCTTTGCTTCTGCCAGTTAGCATGTTAGCTTCCTGCTTCCGTGTTTCCCACTGGAGACAATTTTGTGGCCAACGATGCGGCGGCTCCATTGACACCAATTGAAAAGTGCACATTTTTTCTTGCCAAATAAATCGAAAACAAAAGAAAATGTATCCAGTAATCCTTCATTATTTTGCTCTTTGTCTGACGCAACTGTTCGATGTTTTCAAGAGGACCTGTAAAATAAGTACTGATACTTAGAGCTTGATGACAGCTCATGCACGAGTTTGGTTGTCCAGCTGTTGCTCTGACCCCAGCAATTCAACGAAAAGAGTGAAAAGTGTGTGCGCATTCCGGATTAACAGCATTGCTCGTCATTTCCCCTCAAAAACATTCGCCAATCCGCACAGCGGACACACTTTCTTGGCCATTTGTGCTGTGTAATCAGATTGGAAATCTTATGAAATGCTGCCGGAAATAAACACCCATAGAACGCCATTTTTATAGATGGTGTCAGTCAATTCCGTACTTCCTGGGCTAAGGTAGTTAGCCTAGCATGTCCTATTGAAAGTAGTACGGGTGGTACTTCCTCGCTCTCTCCGGTTCTATTATATTAGCTCCATGGTAAGCACCCACCTTGAAGAAACAAGTGAAATAAAAAGTGCTCCAAAGCACAAAACATGACAAACCATGCAGGTTCCTTAGACCTTCAGGCCTAACAGTGCTAACTCACTGCTCTATATAACTATGGCCATAGTTTCTAGGCCCCTAATTGAGGTAAGTGAGGGTTCTATTTCTTTCCTGAAATTGGGATCGGCATGAACCAAAACCGAAAACTGATTAGCCATCACCGGGCATCTCCAGGAAATAATTTCTTTTTCATACACAGAGCAAACAATCATTTAAGTAAGGCAGAAACTAGCAAAATATCACACCACATGTCCTTGCCTGACTCTGTATTGAATTCTGTGGGCACGGTCAAAGTCACATGACCAAGCAAAAACCTTAACAATAACATCAGTCCTTGAAGTTCTCCTGCTTTTCTAACCAGTCCCCTCTATTAACTCTGCCCCGTCATAGTGGCTCAGTCCCGCTTCTTCCCCTCTTGTACAAATTCTTGTCCAGGGGTGCGTTTCCGGAAATAACAGATGCCAGCATATATAGTCGGGCCCATTCACTGTGAATGAACAAACTATGCAAGTAGCTAACATAGTTAGCAATTAAGCTTTGGGAAACGGGCCTGTTCAGGTGAACACGTATCGCCTGCGAAGCTTATGTGAAAGTGTGACTACCAACTGAAAGTGTTACTACCGGACAGACAGACGGACGGACAGACAGACGCCGGAAAAAGTGATCCCTATGTGCCGCTATGCTTCGCAGGCGACACAAAAGGTATGAAGGATAAAGTCGCTGAAAAATGCTGACTTTTATTCCAGCAAGAAAAAAAACAAAAAAAACGCTCTGTTGTCTGTCACCTCCTGCAACCACAACCGTCCACATGATGTGAGATGTTTTAATTTTCTGGCAGTGCAGGGAGATCTAAAGAAAAGCAGAAGCTTAGATTTATTTTCAGGGAGAATCTAACTACCTTAGCATTCCTGGTTTCTGTTAATAAACTGTAAACTGAAATCCAAGTGGAATGTTAGTCAAAATGTATGACTTCTTGAGTGCCGACCTCTGAATTTCTAGCATGCTGCATTACCTTTCCATATCCATTATGTACTTCATTAGCTGGCTAGCTAATTGAATGTGCATTTAGCACCCCATGCTAGTTTTGCCAGAGGTGATGTATGAGACTAGTCCATAACAAATAGAATGGGTGACAGTTAAAAGGAATTCAGAAAGCGGCATGTCAGCTAATTGTAGCTTCAATACAAATGCTTGCACCAAACCATTCTTAATGTTTGCAACTGTATTTCAAGTGTAGCTGAATTTCTATAGTCACTGAATGACACGCTTGTGTGTAAATGTTACTACCATCCTAACAGCTGTACACAATACCTTTCCATACTCATTGCGTTGTTCAACTGGTAGCAACTAATTCAGTCATGTTCATTTACAGTGGAAGAGTTGCCACCTCCAGTTCGGAGATTTTGACACAGTTGCTATCCGTTGACATACAAGGCTGGTGGCTCTGTTCACTGGCCAATCAGATCAGAGCTCATTTTGTCAAGGGGACACCGACTCAGAACAGCCTGTTTTTCAAAAGGTTGAGAATGACAGAAATCAAATGCTGTAGAAATCTTTTTTTTTTTGCTAAAGGGTTTATAAACCTCCCTTTTGGGCATCCGAGAATATTATAACTTGGAAACAACCGCATTATAAGTTTAATCCCACAATATACAGGGCTTTACTGTGCCAACAGAAAGACAATCGGGAATTTTAGCTGTCTGCAAAATGTTCACATTGGCAATGAAATAACCTTAACAACTACCTCGTATGGCGTCCCTCAAGAGAAAGGGTTGGAGGATTTGTCATTCTTTTAAATGATTTTGACATTGCAATCTCCCAATCTTCCACTGTATTTCGAATGTCTGAAAACACTATTGTCTGTTAGATGGAGTTCTCCATATCTATGACAAGTTGACAATGGCAGTTTAACTGACTCCCAGTGTGCCTGGTAGTCTGGGAACTGTTTCTCCATCATTTTCGTGATGGCATTTGTCAGTTTCCAGATATCAATGTTTAAATATTGTATTGGGATTTGAATAATTTTGTTCCACACTTCCTTAACTCTGCAGATGTGGCAATACTTTGAATTATAACCCTCAGACTACCAAAACTTCAAAAATAAATCTGACTGTAATCCTGTGTTGCCACCCTATCCCACCATATTAACTGTGCTTACATAAATAAACATGGCATAGAAGGCAGGGAAAGGATTCGAGGACAGTACGTTTGGTGGCAAGTTGTAATTGAATCCTGGCAAGTACAGTTGGACTATGATTAGAGTGTAGACATGCTGCTAACGAGTGCTCTTTGTTGCCTCTAAATCCGACACAACGATCAAGGCTCTGCAGTCAATATCAATGTGGATGTCCTAAGATTCCAATGCAGAAACTTTGCCTCCCTGGAGCACATTTCTTTCCGAGGATCTCCTTGTGTCCCCATTAATGCTCAAAGTGGTCTATACCTGGGATGGGTGGGGGCAGGGAAAATGGAAAGGCTGAGTATAGGTCCAAGCAGGGCCACGGGGTAGGGTATGCTGGAGTAATGCACTGAGCATAAGAAGGGACTGAACTCTCTGAAATAGAATCCACTTGTGTATTTTCAGAATGGAATATAAACTCACCATTTTACGTGGCCTCATTGTAAAGAGGTAAAGATGGATTTATGGAGGAATCAAATATTGAAATACAGTTATTCAGCCAAAAGTACCAGACCTTGGAAGAGTTTATTCAGATGGTCATGTTATTAGGCATCAAAGCCAGAGGCTGATATGAGATGGTCCTCATTGCAGTGGGCGGCCTGATTTCCCAAGGCAGTTTGCTGTCCACTGCATCAATTGTCTCAGTTGGCCACCACCTCATGCTATCCTGCCCTGAGTTCAGCTCTCTAGATTACAACCCTAAGAAATACTTACAGTGAAGGACCATTTGGACAGCTTAAAACAATAAAAATGACTACTAAACAATCCCCTAGCCTGTGAAAAAAATTTCGATCCAAACTTAGCAAATTCAAGGCTGAAAGAGTAGTGAAAATAACAGGAAAATGAAAAAAGTATCCAGTATTCATACTATATACAAGCAGGCTTACAAATATTTGTAAATGGGCAATTTCTATGTTATTAAGAAGCCTACAAGATCATTATTGAGTTGAAATTAAATAATGAATACTGTCTCACAGTGAAGGCTTTTAGTTTGAATTTGATGGCATCCAAATCAGGTGAACGGTGTAGGAATTACTGCACGTGTCATTCCCATTCTTTAATTTACAAGTAACAGATTTTCTACTGGGTTTTCAAGGTGGCATTTGAATTTGGAATCTGTTGCTGCTAACGCCTACGTTTAAGTCCAAAGAGCTGTCACTGTCAGTACAACAAGCTATTAGTGGACTGAAAAATCAAAATTAACCCATCAAAGAAATGGCAGAAACATAATGTTTGGCCAAGTAAACTATTTTGTGCATTCCTCAAAAAGAAAAGAAGAAGAATGCGCAATTGATGTATGTCAAAAACACCAAGAGGCCTGGAGTGAACGACTAAGGTGGATGATAGAAGATTTTAATTTAATGAAAAAAAATTTTTAAAACTTGAAGGAAAAATGCCCCAAGAACCACACTGTCTGGGGATGCCTATGGGCTCCAGACTTATGACTGCGAAGGATTCGCAACTGAGTATTTATGTAGCAATTCACTGCGTGATTACCCAGTTTGTCCAATTACATCTGAGCCTCTCAAATATAGGGATCTATTAAAAAGAGTTGGTAATTCCTACACGATTCATACAAGTTTTGACGGTCAAAAATATGTTGATTGCTTTGTCAGTAATCAAATTGTGACCCTGTCAAACTGCATGTGATTATGCCATGCATGTTTTGCATTAATATCTTTATAAAGGCTATGACATGCTTCAGGCTGCACATTCCAGCTGAAGCAAGCAAACTTGCAAGTCAATTGAGCAATAGAGAGATTTATTTATTTATTTATTTTTTGGATGATGAGAAAATCCACCTTGTCACTCATGCAAGTGAGAAGGAAATATAGTAACCACATGCAACAATTTACATGACATCAGCGAGCCAAACGCCATATGCCTCAAAAATGGAGACAAAGAGAGAGTCAAGACTATTGACTTAACTCGGAAGAACCAGTGGAGGGAGACATTACCCCAAGTTTTCGCAGCTCCAGATCATTGCTGATCTCGTGAGAGGAGACTGCTATCAGGCAAAATAGTTTTTCTGGAAATTTTCATTGCAAGTTGAAAAATCCTCTTTGTCTCCACATATACAAACCAAGCATTTTGTGTATCTGACAGCATTCATTGGAGTCAATTAACAGCTGATTTGTTCTAACTTTTTCATATGTACACATCTTCACACAATTGTCGTAAGATATTGCCATAAGCCAGTATATTTCATAACAAGCTTGGAGGCCATATTTCTTTTCATAAATGTTGAAGTATGGTAAATATTGTATTAGTTCTCTATTTCACCTCTCACTTGCTCATTTTTTGTGCGTGCGTGTGTGTGTGTGTGTGTGTGTGTTTTTTTTTTTTTGAAATTATTGATATACTCTGATATTTTTGTTAATTCTTGACTCTTTCATCTTTAAGTTGTAAATTAAAAAAAGAAATAGCGCAACACTGCTTGCGTCACAAATAACGCACCAATTTTTTTGCAAAGTTTTACATTGAAATCAGACAACCTTCATCAGCGTTACTTCCTTCATCATACCTGTTTTCTGATTTTTTCATGAAAACTCGGCAAACACTTCAAAAACATTCTAGGAGTGCCGTTTGTGGCTGTGGGGATATGCCATCTCCTGATGGTTCTTGTTGAGAACTTTTGTCATCTGAAACTAAATTTTATTACTCTGACCTAATTCAAAGGGAAATTATGCAATAATGGGTCAACAGTGTAATTACAGTTGTCAAACAACCTCGACCCTCAGAATTACTCACGGTTTGATTTACAGAACACTTCAGAATCGACTATGGATGGTCTAGATAATTTCACTACGCATGCATTCATTTTTATCTGTTGATTTAGATGAAATTTTGTTCTATATTCAATAGGGATGATTCATAGTTCCCTGCAGGCGAGCTAAAGATAGCCACATCAGCATTATTGTAAACACACAGTCAGTCTTCATGCCATTTGGGACAGTCCCCATCTGGGTAAGAGAATGGGAAGCCGGCATGTGAGAAGATAGCTGCTGTATCATCATCAGTAGAAATACACGGGTAATCTGGCCTGGTCTGCACTTTCAGATCAGTTTTTGCCAGCAGTGGGGGTGTCTCCTAGCTTGGTCACTTCTTTTTCCTGTATATCTCTTCTCTCCTTTCATCACAGCTTTTAGTATCTGATGAAGTCTGAGCAAGTGGTATCAGCTTTAAAGAGAGACATGCCACAAGGCTCCTGACTGGCTGGGTATGTCAGAGAAAGAGCTTACATTTCCCTCCCGATTCTTTGAAGGGCCATCGTGTCCTAGATCCAAAGGCAGATCCAGGGGCGGGACCACAGGGGCACTGGCCCCAGCTTAAATCTGATTGGCCCTTGATGTGCCCCTGACCTGCAACCTGTCTCTTGAGACTCATCAGAGCACTTTACTGGCTTAATCTCGAAAAAGCATAAATGTCACAGTTCATTAGAAATGCAAGCCACAATATCTGTTTGAAACGCACAATATTTTATTTCCTACGATAGAGAAAGCGTGCCCCGCCCTACTTCGCCTCTGATTGCCTTAATACGATATTCTCAACCTGACCAATCTCACGCTTCATTTCTAAACCTGACCAAGACAAATGTGAATAGGAATCAGTGTTAGACATTCAGAGTCTGAGTTGGGGGCCTGGGGGGACATGCCTTTGTGATTGTGGGATGTAAAAAAAACTTTGGCTCACCAAAGTTGTTTCTTGTACTAGTCACGATACTATAGCCAGGTGAAATTGATGGTTACAGAACACTATGAAGGCTACGCAGAGCTTATAGCATGCCAATATGCCATTCTGGCATAGTTATATGCTCATTGTAGCAAACCAGCTTGCGAGAGATTTTTCTTCCGACAAGGGCAACTTTAAACATCAAAGTTCTTGGCTAACCATATCACCGTTTCATTTTCATTTTAAAATGGTGCAACAGGGCTGATCCACCAGCTGAAGCTTTGGCAAAAGCATTGATCAGCATTTGGTGAGCTTATTCAGTGTTACTATTAACTGTGGACAGCAAGGATGGTATATCACTGGTTACATACTTTCACATAATGATGATGTTCTTGATTATTGTATGATCTTAACATATACAAAGTACTAACTGTCTTGCTACCTCTATCTCATCAGCTTATTTTAATCAATAGCTCTCATGTAAACCACAATTTTATAAGTTAGCTAATTCATTACAGTCTATTAATGACTGTGGATTGCTACTTTTCACGCTTGTGCCTCATTGACATTGGAGAACAATCCACTAAAATTAATCTTTGGTGATGCCCCTGGTTAATGTAATTGTAGTAAATTCCATCCATTGACAATGACTTGTTTAACAAAATGGCAATATTTCGCAGGACAGTCGAGCATGAGTACCGAAGAAAATATCTGAGCCCAGTAGAAACATAAAAGCCAGAAAATGGAATGGAGAAAATAAAGTTAGGGAGTGGAAGTTCGCCAAGGAAACAAATGGACTTGTTTATTCACCTTCCTCCAATTAAGGCCAGTTAAGTATGCAATCACCTTTTGAATCCCTATAAATCTTGCTGCATCAGTTTTTTTTAATTGTGAGAACACAATCACTTCTGGAAATATGCTCTTTCGGATGATTAGGTTAATAATTGCAATCAAGTAATACAAAATATGACAAGAAGTTACTGTCACAATACAGAATGAGAAAATTAAACAAAATGCTTATTGTTTCACAAAGAAGATTTAAAAGAAATCTATATCTGTTTGCATCAAAGTGACCATCAATTGCCGTAATAGCTGCCAAACAGATTCAAGGCATTATTGGGTTCAATGGTTAGTATCCTTCAGTATGCAGTAAAAAAATAAAAAAGTTAAACTAAACTAAACTTAGAAAATTATGCAACCAGCTGCAAATCATTCTTGAGTCAACTGAACTTCAAGTTCCAGTGGTTGCACAAATTCATTTTTGAAACACCATTTAACATGATGTTTAACCTCTCAAAAATGCTCTGCAGCTGATTGCCCTACTTTTGTAAGTTGGGTCAACTATTTATTTTTTACAGCACACTCTGGAAGTTCCCAAGGTTAGACTGCACTTTTGGGGTCACTTTGCTTTTTCTGAACTTTTCAGTCCAATTTGCACCAATCTTGGTTGATTTGATATCTTATCTTTTAAAAGCGAAAATAATCAGTTTACCTGATTATTTTGCCAAAACTAAAATTGAATTAACTTCTAAATTTAGGTCACTACCTTAAATTTATAGATTCATTTGACCTCTCATTATTCAAATCCTGCATTGTGCCTTTTGAGGCCATTTACATGACTGAAAACTGCTTATTTCACTAAAAGATGGAATAAAACATGAGTAAAGCATTCAACTAATTTTGATAGTTGGTGAACAGGAAGGTCTCTGAAAAAGAAATATGCATGAATATAAGTCATCTGGTCCCTGTGTGTAAAGTTTGGCCCCTTTGTGGCCCCTGATGGAGAAAACTCTTAAAACCACTTCTGTCCAGACCTGCTCAAGGGGTTGCCAGAGAAACACACACATATATACACACATCTGTGTGGCCTTTCCCATCAGTGAGCACACTGCATTAACCTCTTAAACACCAGGGTCCCCCTGAGACTCACCGCAGCAAAATACCTACAACGCCGCACTAATTAAGTAGCAATATAGTCATATTACACATCAAATGAAACAGGAGAGCCTCTGCTACAAGCACATCTAAGTCATTTTTACATACACCAAGCACAACTCAAACGCCAAGCATATTAATGTTCAAATATCAAAATCCGAGTAGCGTCAGAAAATCAACCCTCTCTCCACATTTCCATGCCTCCCTCTCTGATACTTCATGCGACACAAACAGAGATATACTCTATTCATTTTGGGTATGTCATTTTCAAACAGAAACCTAAAATAGAGGCTGGGGCTTAAGAGGTTAAAAGAAAGTGGGGAAAAAATGTATGTATGTATCTCAGTGTATACCACTGAGACAGCAAATTTATTTGCAACTAATTTCAGGTTTCCTTTTCACCTAAAGTAGCTGAAACCAGTTATACCTAAAAACCCTGCAGGGCTGAGACAGCATTCAACCACTGGGACAAAAATAACAGGACAAGCATCCTGGCATCCGATTTTCCACTCAAGATTCTTATCTCAGTTTGTTGGAGCCGGTGGGCTGTTTGGCAGGAATTCGCTGTCAGGTACAGAAGATAGGCATAAGGTGTTTCTGACTTCACTTTGTCATCCGACTTCACTCCTTTTCTGTAAACCGACAGTATCAACACTTGCACACCAGCAGGAAAACATCCCACAGGAAAAGCTGATGGAAAGCCGCTGAGCATAAATTGTGTGGTGTGCCTGTGTGCGTGTGTGTCTGTGCGTTCTACCCTGTGCCATCTGAACCGCATTCCCAATTAGTTGCACGGAGTGGTTGATAAACAGGCTTGGATTGTATATTCAGTTGCTATTTCCAATTTAATTAATTCACTCCAATATCATCATTATTAATTATAATTATAACCCCTCAAAATATTTGCTGACCACCTGCTTTCTTTAAAGCCACAAACTACTGTTCATCTACCGGCTACTGCCATTAGCATAAAGCAACATGTTACAAAACAAGCACTGTCTCAAACTAGATCCACAGGCGTGACTGTGGCATCATTTAACATCAATGACCTGGAGGGCAACCTTATCTCAAAAGAGCCCCTTTGGGTTCAGCTCTAAGCTGTAAAAGGGGTTTTTCTGCATCAAGATTTCTTTTCTGGCCAATAAAAAAAAATCAGTCACGACTGCATGTTACTATCAAGACAGTATGAACCAAAATCACTGATGGATGTTTGCAGTACCTTGATTTGAGGCTGTTTTGGAAACCCTAGCCACTTCGCTAATAAAAGCATACTCAAATGACAGGTATGGGTTACGAAAGACTCATAGCAGAGGAGATAGGCATACGGCACAATAGAAAGTAGTAAGCCCTTGACTCAAGTACGTTGTAGTATGGATATACCTTCACTGCATCAGGATCCAAAGTGTTGATGTTATATTGGCTGGGATGTGCACAGGTCTCACTGACCCCAAACAGGAATACTAAACTGGGATAATAGACATGTGGATGAAACGCAAAAAATACATAGCAGCAGTCAGTTCAATGAGTCCACACTCCTGAAGCACTTACACCCCCAGTGCATTTGCCAAGAATTGTGGCGATATTCTATCCAGAGTCAGCACCCATGGGGAGGCTGATAGACTAATCACTCCTGATCACTCTGTGCTGTTTTCACACTGTTTGTTAGTAATGTCAACATATAGCCCCTTGTACATTGCAAAATACCAACAATTATAATTTCACCATGGTAATTAATTTGCTTTTGGAGTGATTATTTCTCCTTTAGACCCTACCTTCTAGGAACTTATTTGGCAGCTTTTACTGAAACTAAATGCAAAACTGCTATGTTGTGTATGAACATCTTGATGTCATTGCCAATCCATGACAAGATGAACAGTAGTATGAATATATTAACTACAGAGTAGCTACAAATGTCACTTTGAACTTAACATTTTTGTCAGAGATTATTTTCAAATCTGACTCTCAAGAATTAGAAAGTCACAATCAATACTGTATATCATTTTGCTGGAAAATAATGCATAATGCAAGTATACCCTCCGTTTCCAATAAGAGGTGCCAGTCCATATTGAAAAAAAATTAATCATTCATAAAAATGAAAGCATATGAATTTCTGAGGTTTCTAGTCACAGTCTCAAATGAGGAAACTAATGAGAAAAAGAGCAGCTGTGTTTTAAGTGAACACCTGGGCTAGATAAAGAACAGATGCAGTGAGCTGAGCCAGTTGTGAAGGCTGAAACAAAGAGACAGATGTTGACACATCTGTCAGAATAGACGAGGGCCTTTTCCCTCAAGTAATTCAATCCATGTGGTATACATAGCTGGGTCTCCACTGAGGGTCAGAATACTGATTATATTAAAAGTAATTATTACCCGCCCCACCCAAAGGGTGAGGGAAGGGGTATTGTTTTCAGTTCGGTTTGTTTCTGTGTTTGTTTGTTAACACTCTAGCGGCAAATCTAATGGCCAGATTCACCCCAAATTCGGTATAGGGATTGCCACTGACCCAGAATAGATCCCTATTGAATTCCGTTCAAGTAGGTTAAAGTATGTGTGAGGGGCGGGGTTTGTTATGCCGGGCACCACTTGTTAAATTTAAATTTGTTTATTCCCAGACAAAACCATATTTAAAATGTGTTACAATAATTCAATCAAGGGTGGACCAAAGAAACATTTTCAATTATGTTCTCTTTTGGACTTACTTGATCATTTTGGGCCATGACCTACAGAAAAACACAGGATTTTCAATTTTTCCATGCTTAATTGATTATTTTACTTCATGAAACAGTTTCACAACCAGTGCATTTCTTCTTGTCCGCAAATGCCAAGAAGGCAGTTGGCTCCCGGTGAGCTATATTGTATATTGATTAGACTGTTTATCAGGATTGACTACGGCTTGATTGTGAATTATTGCTCAAGAGTCCTGCCTAGCATGACTTGTTCAATGGGTTTTATTTCAGAGATATAATAACTGTAGCATTAATAAGAATAAGACTGGTAAACCAACAATTATTATCTTGATATTATCCATAGAGACAGAACAGAAACACCACTGGATCATTATAGTCAGCAATTTTAATGGCATACATACACCATTAATCAAATTTTTTAATACAACTTAGTCATGTTTGTTCATATTTTTCAATGAAATATTAGCTGTTTTACCATACTAAAATAACCTCAAACGGCACAGTGTAAGATATATGAGACGTCAAAAAGGCTCTTTAAATATGCTAGTTGCCTAAATTTTCTTGCTCATAAAGCTGCTGTTGTTCATCAATAAACAAGTCAAGGATTATTATTTTAATTTGGGACATATTGGACAGAATAATCGAGAAGAGGCAACTTATAAGTGTAGGCATCCACAGAAGTGTTGCATGTCAGCTTTCAGAAATAGAAAATATAATGTATATGCTTAGCAGGTATGGCAAAAGATGTCTGTTTTGATGAGTCTAAGATATTGGTGTTTTCTTCTGAATTAAAGGTGTATTTATATTCTTCTATGAATACTTGTAAAGTTTTTAATTTATCTCTGCTGTTATGCACAGTTGGATGCGGAAGTAGAGATTTTTTCTTCAGTACTGTAGTCAGGCAGTAGCCCAGTCATTGACTGTCAACAACACCAGACACAGAACTTGCATGTTTGTGTGTGCAATATAATTGTCATTGTAGTTATTGCAATGTTTATTTCTGGGGGCAGTGTTAAGCCTACTTAAGCTTCTCTTTTAAAATGACAATTGAAGTGGTGAATTCAATAAGGGCCCAACTCCATGTTGAAAATGTATGGAGTTGGGCCCTTATTGAATTCACCAATTTAATTTCAATATCCCACCATGCTAAACTTGGAGAGAAAGCTCTGTGTTCAAAGTGCAAGATCTACTGCTATGGTATGTTGTTTAGCCACTGAACATGCATTAGACACCAACACCATCATAAAATCATTATTTTTTTGGCCCAAATATAGAATGCTGGTGTCTCCAGTGCTGTAGTGTCTCTGAGTTCATCAGATTTTTGGAGAAGTTTATTAAATTCTTGTTCCTCTGTGATAAACTGAGAATTGGAAGTAGCTTAACATACATAGACACGGAGACATGTCATTGCACCTCTGTAGTTTTGACTGTGGATGAACAATATGATCCAGGGGAGATTTTTGGATATTCTTTTTGAAATTTAAAACATTTTGATTTGTGATCTCAGTTTTTATTAGGATTTTTTCTTTAAAAAGTTGTTTTTCCATTTTTAGAATACCTAAAATTTTTCTTTCAACCCCACTTTCCAATAAAATTATGTTGGCTATAAATAAAGAAATATTTTTATTGATGACTGAACAGATACATTTTTGTTTGTTTCTAAATTCAGAAAAAAGTATTTATCTGGATGTCTGGTTTTTTTACAAATAGATTACTCAAGTTATTATGAATTACCTGAATAGCGGCACACATTATTTATCAACTCAACCAGTCACTATCAATTTTATCGACCTGGGGGCCAGTATCATGAGTTGGAATTACTGACTTAGCTGAATAAATGCAGAGAGTAAATGATGGACTGGAGTAAAGAAAAACTGTTCCACGTGCACAGTGCAGTCATCCAACTCATGATACAGCCTCCAGATGAATGAAGTTGATAGTGACAGCTTTAATGTAATTCTGAAAATTTCTCATTTATTTTCCCAGATGAGTAGAAAACTAATCTTTTTCAGTCCTGCTCAGAGTATTCAAATGATTGAGATGAGGAGTAATGTGCTTTGTGAAAAGTGGCATCATAAGAAAGAATAACACATAACATTGATCCCTTCATTCATCTTATATCTTCATTTATATCTATATCTGCACTGTGACACCTTGTGTTACCAAACATTTCAGTGAACATTTTCCAGTGGCAAAAATGCTAGGTTCTTTCCTGACCATTTAACATTGATTAGAGGTTCTGTATATCCTTCTGCGTGTAGCCTGGTATAATATACTGTCGGAGAAATGCTTGCTGTATGTATGAAGATGCAAGAAATTTAAAAACTGGCAACGTCTAATAGAAGCACCCGTGCACCAGGCTGATCTTATTCCTTCACAGTGCAAACAACGCACAGGGCATCCTGACTGTGCCAAACTCCTATATCCATCTCATTAACAAAAATTTAAAAATAAAATAAAGAAATTGGGTTTTTTTAAATCATCTGTCAACAAATAAAAATACAAATGTATGTCCTTACAAAGCTATAAAGATAATCCAAAGTTGAGGTGAAAGAGCCCACATAATTATTTTTGTACCATATTTTACCAGCAGGGGGTGCCCTTGGACTTCCTCAGGGCTGCTGATAGACTGTGGAGAAGCAGATGCCTTTCAAGTATCTCAAACAACGTTGATATAAAGCAGCAGAGAAAGCCTGGCTGACTCACTCTATTGTTCTGTCTGATCTTACAACCTAAATATGCAAGAAAAAGGAAAGTGCTTGAGAGTAACAAAAGAAAAATCACTGCAGCGGGCAGAGAAGTTGAGATTTTTCTCTGTTCATGGGGACTTCATTTATTTATATACTTGACCCAATATGCCACTAGTCAGCATGTATAAGTTTTGACTCAAAAATCTGATTTGGATGACATTGTATTCAAAGGAAAAATTAGTACTATTGTTTGAGAAACTCAGCCCATTGTTTTGACAGCCATGGGCCAACAATTAAGTTGATCAAACACCAGCAGTTGTTGGGTTGTGTATGTAGTTTGGATTGATCAGCTTCTTTGTCTGTTAGGGTGCGGACATGATTTAAACAACCCAGGTCACTTTGTTTATAATTAAACAGAGAGTATATTCAAAGTTCTGAAAATATTTTCTTGTACTACAACATCCAATTTACACGTATGGACTACCGAACATCATCATACCACATTTTAAAATGATAAAGTAAAATTTTTCGGCAACTTTTTAGTTTAAAAATGGATCAGACAAGATAACTCCCTATATTACGCTACCATGCCGCAAAGCAATGCAGGAAAATAGTAAGGCTGAAAGTAGCGTTAAAAGGCAGTGGTACAGCCTGACTTGGCAGTGAACTACCAGACTAAACATAGTGCTGGAATCAGGCCTTCAGCCCCTGCGAGTGGACCAGCTACTTTGCTTTCCAGTATTTACTTTCAAAACAGGCTTATAAGAGCAACTCTCCCACATAATGCTTCATGTCACCTGTCTCCCACATAGAGTAATGCTTCCCATCATCTGTTCCGGCACCAACTTTGCTTCAAGTGGGAGTTAAATAGCACAGACTGTGTATTATTAGACTGTTCAGCTGGCAACAGTACACATTAGGCAGCCAGAGATACTCAAACCCCACAAGCAGGACAGCATTACAGTCAGTGTTGTCAGCTGCCAACTACTTTCACAAAGATTTTGACATTTTAAAAAGTGGACGGTCTGCTCGATTAATGGATTGTTCAATAATTCATACGTTTGTCAAAAAACTTAAAGAGAAAATGAGCTATGGAAAGAAAATACAATTTACACGCGACACATTCACGTTACATAATTTGTACATTTAATCTCAACTAACTAGAATTTCATTATCATTTGTCCTTAACTTTATCATTGATGCAGTTTCTTAATTTTGACCAAAACCAATTTTTTGAAGCAAATTTCTGAATAAACTTTGATAATTAGGAAACTTGCAAAACTATGTCTGTGAACTGTGACATGAACACACATTCAATCATGACTCAAAAAATGAATGTTCATTAGATCTGGACTCTATGTGCTTTGCCAATCTGATGGGTGAATATTAAATGAAATGTTTGCAAAAAATTAGCTAAGAGCCATATTGTTACAACGTACAACGAGGTGGAATTTGCTTCTGGGTATTTGAGTCTAGTTATCCCTTCAGAGGAAAGGATGACAGTAAATTAAAACAAAATTAATCTAAAAGATCAAATTTAGTCCAATATAAAATATGAATTGAAGTGACGGGTGTTCTTCAGAAAAACATACCCTCATCCCCAGGAAACAAGGAGTCACTGAATGGATTGATGAGCATGAAAATGAGGTGAATAACAAACGATGGTCTTATCAGTCACCAGATCTCAACCCAGTTGAGCACCCATGACATTTTAAAGTGATGTGTCAGAAAACTCTGTCATCTTTGCCTCCCACTCTGTCATGAAAACACCACATGAGGGAATATGTTTAGGAAGAATGATGTTACACTCCTACAGCAGGCTTCACAAATCCATACCTGGGGCTGTTCTGTTGGCTCATGGAGGCCCCAACAACTTTCTGAAAAGCTACATTGGTTTTCATCTAATTTGTCACATCTGCATTTAAAAAACACAACCAGGCCTAAGTCCTCACAAGCACTATGGACAGAACACTCTTGTTTCTATAAAAATTTGCATTACATTTTCAAAGCTTTTCCTAATTTGATTTTTTTCTCCTCTAAAGTAACGGACTAAAGGAATGACTCCTCCAGTCTTCAATAATTTTTAAGTTACATAAAATGCCAAGAACTCACATATGCGGAGTAATTGTATCAAATAACTAGATTAATTTATCATCAAGTTTCAAAAATTTTATAAAAGTAAATTACAAATTCCCCAATCCACTCTGGAGTGCTCTGTTGTTGAAAGACTGATTCAAATCTGGCTCCCAATCCAAGTTAGTTAAAACTAGTGGCAGGGGATGGACCATGCTAGAAAGGGCTACGGAACCAAATTATTTTAATTCCTTGTGTTTTTATTTTATTTTATTTATTTATTTTTTTTAGGAGGCTAAAGAGCCACAGGTCACTGTCAATCCACGGGATTTCCTTTGTAAATTGATAAAAGAATCAGTAAATTGCACTTTCATGAAAGTGGAGCAAAACTTGTGAAGGCACTGTGTTGTCAAACCTTGCAGCTGTTAGACACGGTGGAAGCATTCAGCTGATATGAGGTGAGATGGGGAAGGCTGCTGAGCTGGAGTTGTTTCAATAGCACCACAGCGCCAGGCAATTTTGTGATGTTTTCGTGCACTGTGTAAATAGACTTGTGCAGCCTTTCAGCAACAGAATTTGGATGCCTGACTGCACCGTGGCTCAGCGGGAACTGGAGCAGGGGAGAGGGATCAGGGTCTGTTCTGCACTGGCTGTCACACTGAGAGCACAATCAGAATCGGGCTCACAAAAGCTGTCCCACTTCTCCACCAGTTTCAGCTGCTTGTTACTCTCCTGACTCGTATTTGAGGTCAGTGGCACGACCATTTAGTACGCCACCCTTCCGAGTTTAACAAGAATGGAGTATTGTGCATTTCTGTAATATGATTGCAAATGCTAATGAAAGTAACTGTGTGGAGGGTGACTGTATTTTCTACCGATTTTATTCAAACTCAAGTCATATACCTTTAGTGAGATGATTGTGGCTTTTCTCTTATCACAAAAAATAAAAATGTACTGTTTCATAGTGAGAATGTTTAGCAAACAAGAGAAAGACAATTATACAGTTATGGTGTGTCTCCAGCGGCTAGAAAAAAGCAATGTAAAAAAACTGTTATCAGGAATGTCTATTCTCGAGTATGGAGGTCTCAGGACTGCATGTCCCGCAGTAAAATGATTTAGATAAATATTGTAAATAATGACCAGGTAGTTCACACACATTCTACCTCTAGAGGCTTTGAATCTCTCAACAAGTTCTGTTGGAGTCACCTGAAGTGACCTTGTCTTAAACAAGAAAACAAGTATAAATCAACCCTATATCAGCCGGTGGCAGGGTGTCAGAACGTTCGGCAAGTATCTAAATATGTCTTCTTTCACACAAAAGAAACTGCCGGAGTCAATCTGAAAAATGTCACTAAAGCATTCACATTTTTAAATCAATCAGAGCATTCCACTTAAAATGTTATTCTGTGAAAAAGCAGCTACTGCATTTGCCATAGTTAAATATAAATACTGAATGAACTCAAGTCTAAGTCTACAATGAGAGGGATATCAGTTTTTATAACCCCTTTCACACACACCATCTCTCCCCTGTACACATCCTCACCAAGCATAACCCATCATGTGTATTAGCCAGGTAGTGCAGCTCCTCCTGTTTCATCGATTCAACTGGACAGCACAAGTGCATTCTGAATATTCTGGAAATGGATCCTCCCCAGGCCACTTAAGAAGCTGTTCCTCAGCCCTTTCGCTCTTGGGCAGACATGTAAACTGAACGAATATGAAGGTAAGAGACCTACCATGTTTTTCTCCCACTCTTGAACTCAGCTACCTGATTTCACTATTTGCTTCCACCTGCTAGCTGTATAATTATGAAATAACAAATCAAGATACTGCATTAAAATTAATGGGAGAACTTTTATTTTTCGTAACGTGGATTATCGACTTTGATTTAAGTTATGCAAAATTCGGGCAACTGGGTTAGCTCACTCGGTTAAGGCGCCGCAATTGCGATGCAGTAGAAACTACTACGGCACGGGCTCGATCCCCAGTCGTACCAACCAGCAGTGGTCGGTAGCTTTTTGAGAACAGCGCATGTTTGTTGCTGAAGCGCCTCCTCTTTGCCAGCCGTGCGCTCGTCAGTGAGATTCTAAGCTTGCTCATGTTCGGGTATCCTCTGCCCTCGTTCCGAACTTGCGATAGTTTTGACTAATGAGTGTAAAGATGCAGGGGCTGACAGGCGCATCCTTCGGAGAAAAGCCGCGAACTATCTCTTTCTCTCGAGCTGGCAATAGGGTGTTGTACATGAGCAAGCCTTGTACAAAGTTCTCATACTGGGCATTCCAAATTTGGGTAGTATTGGAGATGCCAAATTTATTTATTTTTTTAAAGTTATGCAAAATTTGAGCACCAAGCAACGAATGAGGAACTTACTGCTAATAAACCATTTGTTAATGGGCAGTTCTTGAGTAACTCCAAATCACATTTTATAGAGTAGCTAATGATTAGTTAGTTGAGGAACAAATGCGGAACTAATGGAGCATTTAATTTAAACTCGGATCTGGGTGAGAGCATCATTTTTGTCACAAGTTTCGGCTGCTATAACTGATTTGGTCATTTTCGTAGCTTCTTGCCTGAAGCCTATGTAAAAAGTCCCCGCCCCCATCCCCAAGCCATGCACAGGAACGCCCATCGGTTTCCAACAGAGGCAGAGGAGAGTAGTGACACAGTCACAATACAAGTAAATATAAACAGACACATTATGATTGTTGTGTGAAAGCCACACTGAAAAGATGGACCAACAACACATCACACCCAGGCAGAAACGTTGTTATGAAGGTTTTTTGAAGGTATTAGCTAAAACTAGCTAGTGTCCTATGGTCACACATGCTATCGTTACATAGCTAAACAAGCTCTAGTCAACCACAAACGATAATGGTTCATTTATAAACTGACATTAGCTGGATTAAAAACCATCAACAGGACTATCTGAGACTGATAAAACTGCAGAACTACAACAGAGTAAAACAAAACTTACCTGTCCAGTAGCAGCAAGGCTTGTGTAACACTGGGATCTGAAGTTTCATCTTTTCTGCTATTGCCAACAATACAGATTTTTCTTAGTCTTCTTCTCATGATTTTTTTGGGCAGATGGTGCACTAACGACACAGATTCAGCTCTGCGCATTCAGAAGCAGAGAGAAACGTGACTTTATGGCTTTCTATCACCTGATTGGATTGAGGTAGTCAATGGCTCCAGAATTTTATATGCTGCTTTATGGCAAAACACAGTGACTGAGAGACCTGTATTACTGACCAGATACTCTAACGGAATGTGTAGCTTTAACACTTTTTTAAAAAGAAAAAAATCACTTACAGCTGCTTTAAGATTGGAAAATTGCCTTTGAGTCATCCAAATGGTTCATAAACCAATTTATGTACCTAATTGTAAAGTGTAACGACAGTTAGTTCCACATTCATTTCTCATTTGTTCTTTAATTGACTAATCATTTGCTCTTCTGTAAACTTTGATTCAGAATTGCTCAAGAACTGCCTGTTACCTAGTGGTTTTCCTGCAGTTACGGTGCATTCAATTTGAAGCGGGAAACTCAAAAGGTGGGGAATTCCAACTTCCCTTGGCAAAAACAAAAAAGAGCGCCCCTTCAGTGGGAACTCCAAGATAAGAAATTTGGACCAATTCTTGCTACCCTGACTTTCCCAGGCAATGCATCATCATATTGTCATCACAGCATGTTGTGAATGGTGCAAAACATGTTTGTTGAATTTGAGACACAACTGAAAAACTCTTTCTTTAAATAATTTTTGTGTTCCACTCTAACATGCATATGTACTAAATGATCAAACTCAGAATAAGTTGCATGGAAAGGTTTGTTTTTTGAGCCATGAAAGCTCTGGGATGAACAGAATAATGAGAAAGCAATTGCTGTTGCCTTGACCAGAAAGCCACTTGATGATGTGAATCTACCAGCCGGTAGTGAAAAAAATGAAAATTGAAAAATGAAAAAAAAATGAAATTATCACCTAGATCAGTTTCTAATTCTAAATTCAAAACAAATACACCATTAGTTTCTCATGGGTTACTCATTTTTACCTGCGTCGCCGAAGGCAGCAGGTATAGGAATGGCTTTTTCACTTCCAGACCCGAACTCTGAAAAATGCTCGGAGAACATTTGGGAGAGTGCCAAACTCATTACATAGAGCAGATGATATTTTGTCGTCCATTGTCCGTCCTTCATTCCGTCCGTCACTCCATCTGGCTGGTTGTCCGTCCGTCCAAAGTAACAACGTTATCGAGAGAACTCAAAAATAATTGGCCCAGGAAGTTGTAATTTGGTATGATGATGCATCTTGACCCAAGGCAGGTCTCAATGGAATGTGAACGCTCTGCGTCAAAATCCAAGATGGCCACCACCGTTTTTTTAAAACCAACGTTATCAAGACAATGCAAAAAAGAAGTGTCCTAGGACGTTATAATTTGGTACGCTGATGTATCTTCAGCTTAGACAGCTCGCTATTGAAAATGGGCGTGTTCATCAAAATCCAAGATGACCGCCATCATTTTTGCAAAATTGACATTATCGAGATAACACAAAAAATAAGTGTCGCAGGAAGTTCTAATTTGGTATGCTGATATATATTGACCTAAGGCAGTTCACTATTGGAAATTGGTGTGCTGCATCAAAATCTTAGATGGCCACCGCCATGGATCTCCTGGAACAGCGTCATCGCAATTACTCCAAAAATACGTGGCCGAGGAACTTTTAATTTGGTATGGTGGTGCATCTTGACCTATTGCATGTTCTTAATGAAAATGATATCACAAAATCAAAATCAAAGATGGCCACCAAACGACGTTATCGAGATAACTCGCGAAAAAAGTGGCTGACCCAAGACAGGTCATTATTGAAGATGAGTGTGCTACGCCAAAACCCTTTCCAGTTTATCTTTTCCATATGGCTGCATCTATCTATCATCATCATCGTTGCTATCATCAACATACCAATTCACCATCACTCAATGCAAATTTTATTCACCAAAGCATACTTCTACATAACACCCGCGCAGCGACGCAGGTTCAGTGCCTTCGCACTTGTTTTCCTCAGTTAATTGATAATTAGCTACGTTATTCAGTTTGATTTGGGTATACACAAGAACTGCCTATTCACTAATGGTTTGCCAGCAGTTAGTTCCTCATTCATTCAAATTATACCTTTTTTGTAAAGTATTAACAATTCATTTATTTATTGCCTCATCAAAACATTTGTATTCTAAACATTAAATTACTGGAGGGCAATGTCAAACTGAGGTCACGTTTATGACTGGTCTGATGATAATATGACGAGTCTGTGTGAGGGACATATTCCAGAGGATAAAGCCACCATTTTCATTGTTTGGAGGTGGGACTGATTGATGCTGTTCTTTTCTCACCCCATACTCCCCCCTCCTCAGCAGCTGAGCAAGCCTTTGCATTGAGGAAAGGTTGATGAGAAGACGTTGCGCATCAAAGAAATGTTTATGCAAGAAATACTGCATGAGTTGTGCAAATATAGGGCTGCCCTGCATAGTTTGGGATTCAATCTCCTTCATTCCTGAAGATTTGTGGACAGGAGGCCAAAGTTTTTACCGAAGGGGATCTGGTCTGACGTGCTCTCTAAAACTATTGATAGTTATAAACTGAAAATGATGATTATATGGGGGGGATGAGAGCATTTTAAAATGGGCTTACCAGCACTCCTGCTCATTTCTGTGAAATCTCCTCTACCCTTTCTGTTGAACTGTTCTCTTTAAAGAGAAATGCTGGTCTGAGCAAGAGCTCAGAAAGCCAGGACCGAACCTCATTTACGAACAGAACACATTGTGTTTTTTTGGCTCAGCAGGATCTCTCTGTTCCTAGTGGGCTGTAGAACAAAATGGGCTGGATTGCCTGTATTGCTCCCATTACTGGGACCTGACTCACTGATGAGCGTCATTAATCTATAACATGGAGTAGCTATAAAAAGTAATAACTCAACTGGGAGTATGGTGCTCATCAATGATACACATCTATCACCATATCATGAGATTTTTTGATAATCACTGGCCCCCGTGCCCATTTTCTGATACTTAATGAGTTTTTGGTTCTTTTCTCAAAACAGCACTGATATAAGTATGACACGATTGCTTATTGGATTAGATATTAAACAGGAAGATGATTGGATCTTTATATTATAAAGAATTTCACATAAAAGATCATTTCACATACTAATCATAACGCCCATTTTATGTGCCTATGAGAGTAACATTTCAATGATTGAAACATGCATGCGAACATAACACCACTGGATAATCTTGATTCCTTTGTTGTGAGAACTGATATAATTCACCACATATGATGTAACATTACTTATTGCTTCAGTTGCAATAATAAAAAAGATATCATAAAAAGATCAGTGAAATGTTTTATAGACACTTTACGCAGAATTAATTTTCATTAATGCGAAAATGGTATTGACAGCACTGCAACAGATGAAAGTGAAGAAATTCTTACCAAACTGTATTCTGCGTGGAGAAGAGTGGAGAAACCCAAAAGAACTTTTTATTACCCCTCAGCCCTCAAGGCTGACGGGGTATTGCTATCGTTTGTGTGGTTGTGCGGTTGGGCGGGCGGGCGGGCGGGCGTCTCCAAAAACTTTGACATCGGGCTGAGGGGTATTCCATGCATTGCACGCCTATTTTTTTTTTTTAATATTCTAAATGGGTGTCAGGACACACACACACTCGCGCGCGCACACACACTCAAGTGCAGACAAAAGTACAGATCCCAAACCAGAATTTCATAATTTTCTATGAACTGAAACATTGCCCGATAATCTAAGTCAGACAGCACAGGGAATAAATCAGGCAGACTGATCTGGGGGTGCGGTCAGGTGGGCAAGATTCATATCCAGGAAGTGGAATAAATGTATGATGACAGGATCCAAAGATGAAGTCAGAAGCTTGAGCAGAGTCAAAAACTGGGAGATTGGAATAACACAGGAACACAGAAATATTAAACGCAAAAAAAAAACCGCAGCAAAAAAAAAAAAAAAAAACACCATGGGCAGAACTGCACAAATGCAGCTCACCAGCGGCCAACAGAAGACAGCAACAGACCACAGACTGAAGTAAATGGGAACAGATATACAAGCAGACTAAACGAACAAACACAGTATGGGGGGGGAAAGCATTGCGGAGGCAAGGCGAGAGATGAAACAACACGAGCAAACAGCGATGGTGTAAAAAGATGCAAGATACAATTAAGGGGCATTGGACCAAGACACAGAGAAAAGACAACAAATAAACATGGGACAAGAATAACACATGAACTGTGTTATTCAAGCTTAAATAAACAAACTTAAACAAACTTAAACAAAGGCAAGAAAAACAAGACATGGACCAGACAACAGATCTACAGAATCCTCACAGTGGGATAGTTTTCCAAATCACATGGACTTACTATTTGCCATGAAGCCTATTCTACAATATTACAAACATGTCAAAAAATAATCCAACATAGCATAACCAATATAGCCAGTGTAGATTATATTTAATACACAATCATGGTGCATGAAGCGATAAACATTGTGGCACATATTGTCGTTATAGCTTACATCATATGAACATTATCCTAGATATTGTGCAGTAACAAGTAACTCATAATGTACACCCATCATCAACAAAATAGCCAGTTTATGACATTAGAGTCATCAAGTGTCATGACAGCTCATACTGTACTCTTATTTTACTCCCTTTTCTCAATGAGTCTTGATCAGATACAAAATAACTTTCAGACCAACTGGAAAATGTAATTTCCCCCAATCATGTATCAAGAAATGATCACAAAGATTTGGTTGACAAGATGCAGAATTCAATGTGCTGCTTTTACAATTGATAGATGGGATATGACATTCAACCAAAAAAAGAAAAACCAATGTCTCGGCGAGGTCTCGGAATCAGACCTCAAAGGTTCCACAGAGACAGTTTTTACATGAGTAATCCAACTGTATGAGACAGACTAATCAGAGACAAAGAACAGACAACAAGAGATTAATTTAAATGAAGAGCATGACTATGAGTAATATGGAACAAGACATTGAAAATAAAACAGAGATAAATTACAAAATACTCTTAGTTCTGTTTTCTCAATCAGACTTTTTCATTGAGGAAATAAACTAGATTTTTTGTTTCTGAAAAAAAAAAAAGAAAGAAACCAAAACATCTAGCTTATGCTGCATGAATTCCACTGCACAAGTATCACAGAGCAACCATGCAGTTTGGGTTGGTGGCGCTTAGTGTACAAGTGCATGGAAAATGCTACGGTAAGCAAGCAAAAGGACAGAACCTCCTTCAGTGCCATCACCTCATGTGACCACTTTACTCCCTGCCTGATCCCGCACACATCACACACAAACCACCTGTCCATGGAGACGTCCTTGTGCACTGCTGCGAATACATAAAGCCCAGAAGCTTTACAATTATCATCAAATATTCTTCCCAAAGACTTGAACATTTTTACAGATCAGAGGACCGCTTTAAAGTCTAATACCGGCTGTCCAAAAAATGCAATGAAGGGCAGTGCTTAAAACAGTGACACTGCGACTGTTCAAAGTAAATAACAAGTAAACGGGCTGCAAAATTGATGAATTCAGACAACATTATTATTGGAAAAGATTGTGGCCGAAGATTATACTTCTCAAGGTTTTAGCACAGAAAAGGTGAGTGAGAGCGACAAACCATGGCAGGAACAAAAAGCAACTTTGACAGGAGCACTGAACTTCAAAGAGTAAATTTAACAGTAACAGCTAAAGCAGCCCACTGTTTGCTGTTCTTTAGCCGATTTGAGTTGAGGAAGACATACAAATAATATAAAAATGTCAAATTGCTATGTTGTTGTTCTTCAGCAATATCAAGCTAATTCTCAGAAGTGGGAATCTTTATTAGGTTTTTCATGTCCCATTGCAGTATAATATACCATAGTTCACATATTGAATGCAACTCTTATTCCTACAAGTCGAACTGTTCTTGAAGAGTTTTTTCTCTCATTCAGGATGTCAGGGTACCTGGTATGTATATAGCTTGTTAATAGGGCAGAACACCTTTGCTTTCAGGCAAGAAAACCCTTCCTCGGTAAATTAAAAAATGCAGGTGGATGGTGCATTAACATGTTGCCATTTTAATGAGAGTTTTATGGGTCCGCTAAAGCATGGGGCGAGCTCAGGCTCTGGAGTTGCTGGGCTTGCAAAGGTGAAGCATGTCCACCGCTCCAGCTTTAAGAACCAGATAAATCACCTGAAAGGGGCAGTGACAAGGAAGCAAAGCTAACCAGTGGGGTTCGCAGTGCCCCCTCTCTATAATTTGCTCATTAGCTGTCACATTTCAGGGCACTTGGGGCAGGTGACCAGGCCTGGTATATGACCTCTTTGTCAATTAAGAGTTCACCAACCAGGGTGGATAAAGTATGATGGAGAGTCACTTGAGAGTCACAAGGAGTCACTTGGCAACTAAAAAACAAAAAGAACTGCATTTATCTGCATTTGTGTTGAACTTTGACGTACAATTATTTTTTGTTAATTGTTTTTTTTTAATGGTTATTTCCTTGTTTAAAACAGTTTGACAGGTTTTCCTGTCCCATACTCCTAGGTGAAAGTTGGAATTTTCCAGGGAGGTTAAAAGCACTATTAGACAGAATAAATAGTAAGCTTTGCCATGTTGCAAGCTGCAATAATAATAATAATAATAATAATATCAAGCTTAAAGCTTTGAAACTTTCAAAGTCTTCACTAGACTAATGACTGTTATCATACAATATGGATTTTTTTTCTTTTTTACATTAAATGCTAAAACAGCCTGAACATTGAAACAGATGGTACTTAATCATTTGGATAAACAGTCTGATTGCCAGAAGCTAAAAATTGCAATGGTTGAGCAAAGATTGAATATCATATTTCACTCTCATTTTATTTGAGTCAAATGTGTGCCCTAGCTGTGTGCCAGATCAAAAAGCAGCCTGTTCAAAAATATGTCCAACAGTTGTGGTCAAAAAATACTATTATTTTTTTGGATGCTACAAGCAAAATGCTTAATCTGTCCCACTAGCAGCTTTGACCTGACATTTGCCCTCATCTTACTTGTAAATGTTTTATCTTGGCCATAAACTTCTCATGAACCTAAATAATAAAATAATGTTAGAAATTTTAAATGACTAATGTACTGCTAATCAACAAATGTGTGGGAGTAACCTGACAGCAAAGATCTGAAGGAACAATTTTATATTCAGTATCATCCAGCAGTGGTATCTGCACAGTTCTGAGCGTGTTGTTGTGCTTCGTAAATCCATATGCATTGTACTGATTGGAAGCAAACCGATCGAAAGCCTTTTATACCGTGGATTGATGTAAGGACTGGCCTCAGGCATACACAGTATAGATTTGCTCTGACAATAGGATTCAGATATTCTTGTCCAACTGTCCAAACCCAGGCTGTGTTCCACGTGGAAAGCGCCACTGGAATATGTTGTTGTCCACATACTGACATCGTAAGGAAGGGAAAATAAAGTAGAGCAGACAAAAAGTCTTAACAGAGCTTTAATTGAAAGAATAACATTTCAATTTCTTAAACTAAACAGCACTAGAATTCATTCAACCCATGTCCTTGTCTTCTTGTAATAAGAAGGACCAACTTCCAACATGAACACACCAAGGAGATTAAACAAATCTTGTTTTGGTAGCCACTTTGTTTTTTTAACAATAAAAGATTGCAGGAAGGAATCCCATTGGTTTTTATGGCTGTTAAGGCCATTTTTAAGGACAAACTATAGCTGAGAATTTATCCTGTTACCTAAATAAAACAGTTTTCCACTTTCTCCTCACTTTTATCCCCTACCCCCATCCCCAACTGGTCAGGAGACTATCTCTCAGCAACAGGACCGCAGAAGTTTGTGGGATGAATCTTTCCTTCCTAATTACTCAGGAGTCCAGGTATTGGTTATTTCCCATCTCTAATACAACCCTCTCTTTAGTCAACATCTGATGGTAGATCATGCAACTGCTGGGTACATTTTCTAAATTAACTCAAGTAAACCAAACAAATGAAATTATGGAAATTATGCAGATCACTCACAGAACAAGAATAGTTGAGTTCTATATTGGAAGAATATTAGTGTCTCCGATAAAACATCATTCAGAAACAGGCACTCCAATTTGAGGCCATCCTTCGTGTGTCGTTAAATTTCACTCAAAAAATTTCCCCAAATACCTCTTTGTTAAGTTACTCAGCCTTCAAACCTTGGTTTACAGTTGTACAGGCAAATGAGTGGCAATGCCAACATACAGAACTGGGCCAAATTAAGCCCTAGCAATGTATTTAATGGTCCCTATGGTGCTGCAGACTGCCACAGAAAACAGGTTAGCAAACGTGTTGTCATAATGATGAATAAGTGTTAGTGAACACCTCACTAAATAAGGGCCAGGGATTTTTAGTCAAACTGCTCTTAGTGTGACAGCACAAGCTGAACTTACTTTACTGTATATCAATGATGATGACAGGACTAAGCTCATCAGCCAATCCAGTTCCAGACTTTATCAGAACATTTTACATTTTGCTCCCATTCATGTACTGGTAGCTTTCAAATGCAGAGTTCATGTCCCTCTGCATGTACCTTGCAAACTAAATGAAATATTCTTTAATTTATTTTAGACATTGCATTCATAGAGAGATCATATAAACATATAGTTTGATGCATCTTTTGCGGAGCTAAGAAAGAAAAGCCCACTTTACCTTATAAATAATGGATAGATTGGATATAAATCTGTCCTAGGCAGGTTGGCACATCAACCCCAATTTTGTTTATGCTGTAAATATTTCATCGTCAAAGGCATGGAAGTGTTCCGTTCAGGATGATGGAATGATGTTGCAGTGCTATTAATAACAGGGAGTGCATTCTGAAGTCCTCAGTCCTGAGACAGCCCTTACTGTTTTCCGTAACCTCTATTTGACAACAAACATGACCCTTTTTCAAACCATACAAACCATGAAATATGAGGGCTGGGGGTTGGATTTCTGCAGGACTCTGCAGCAATAGGCTGCAAATGGGGTTGGACTTGAAGGTTACAGCCTGCCCACTGGTCAAACCATGTTGCACTGAACTGAACAAACACCAACAATTCTGAAAATAATTATAGAGGTGTCCTGAAGTGTTCCTAGTTTTTAACTAACAGTTGTATCTGAACGCAAAAAAGGACTGGACAGAAAGTATCATTCTGTGGAAGCATTGGAAATTTTCCTTGGGTATTTAAAGCTACATCAATTGCGACACAGATTGTCCGTCCTTTTTCGGTATCCTTCTGGTATGGAAGCACATAACTAACAGTACTAAAATGAAATTGCAGTCTCAGAGATACATAGACCTTGAGGGCAGGAGCATATGAACCTGCTTCGTAACCAAGTAAACTGTAAAACACACCCTGTGCAGAAAATCTGTCCAAGCACCGACAGATCTCAGTTAAGTACACAGCTTGATTAGAAGCCGTGCAAATCCAAGAACAAGCAGGGGACATTTGAGTGCGTGCATAGACTGTATAAAAAGATGGACCTGAGTCTGAAAGTGAAGCCAATGTAGAAATCTCTTAAAATTGCATTCTATTTAATGGCCAGCCGATGGCGATGTCGGTGGCTGCAGAAAGAAGTTCAAAGCTATAGAAGTCTATGAGAAAATGACCCTACCTTCCCACCTGATTTATTATTTCAATAATGATTTTCCACATTATTTTATGGTATCTATCACAAGTTTCAAGTCTCCTTCACAATATCGTGCTGTTCATTTTTGTAATTATGGTCCGAAATTGACTAGAATAAAGGATAAAGCCAGATATAATTTAGGAGTATGGCTCTAATGTACGAAGGTAAAGCCTAGGAACCAACATTTTCATTGTTTTGAGTAAATCCGGATTCAAGGATCCAGATCTGGATGAAGAATACGTAGGTTTATATTAAACTACAAGTGTGATTTTTATGAAGGGTCATTAACATCGTGTTTATTCATCGATAAATTAAGTTTTTCTCATTGACCTTAAGTGACCTTAGTTAACCTTTTATCAGATACTAGGTTTTACCATTGTTTTTCGTTATAATTTTTTGCAGTTGCCAGGTTTTAAACAAAACAAATCCAATACAAAGCTTAGTCTTAAATGCATCTTATTACTATAATAATTCCAGTACTAAAGAAATAAACAATTCTAATTGATTTCTTAACTTTACTGGCATAACACGTAAAGTGTTAATTTTCTGACTTATTTCCATATATACCAATTTGACTCCAGCAGATCTTAGGCATTGTCATTAACGTGAATATCGTAGTAAAATTAGAGTTTGGGGGCTGGTACGTGACCGAGAATTTTCAGCATTCCGTCCTTCTTTCATTGACATATCCCGCGTGGTGTTGTGTGATGCTCTGGCATTTCATTTTCCTTAAATTTTGCTTTTAAAAAGTCCACTCCCTCGTAATTTTCCTCTTTCAGATCTTTTTTGATGTAATCAGCTCCCATGAGTGTATGTCTGCACTCTAGATAACGAATGATTACTGAATGGCCCCAATCAGTATTCACCACCAATACCATTGCGGTATAAAGAGTCCAGTTTTCATTCTGTCCACTGCAATTATCTGCCCATGAATGGGACGCTCACAACAAAAAAAAATGTACATATGAGGTAGCAACATCACTCGCTTTTCTACTACTTATTCCTTCGCGCCAAAGTATTGCATAATCCCTGTTCTGTGATTTTCCGGAAGCAAAAGTTTCATTAAAACAAACCAGTCTACTGGCTAATATGTGTTCTTTACTTGTCAGTTTAGGAATAATGATAACTTTCTGCATGTCCACAGAAAAGGAATCCTCACGCTGCATATCACTTTGGTTGAGCTCACTTGCCACTTGCGCTTTTTCCCTGTGAGATTTGTACATTGTACATATTTCACATTCCTCCACATTGTGGTCATTTCCACAAACTGTTGACTCATGAGATTTGGATTTCAAACAAACATCACGTTTGTCTAGTGTTGGCTCTCCAAATCTGATATTTTCTTGTACAAACACTTGTCTGTAAAGCTTGTAGGATGCACTGTTGCCATTTGAAGTGTAATCTTGCCACATGCCTGAGTCAAAACAATATGAAATTATAGTTAGAATTGACATGGATGGTAACAATAATTTTTGTCTGCATAAACATCTTTGTGGTTGAAATACATTAACAAATATACGTATTTTAACCAGATCATGAATATTTCATTTTAATTCGGTAATTACGCCATAGATTTTGAAATGGATGATCTCTATTATTTTCATTTACATAAAACATCAACAATAATATTTACATTCTTCAAATGCATTGACAAAAATACTTAATCTGACCACGAAATTTTTAATAAACATTTTCAAAACAAAATGACAAAATATTTTATTTACTTACTCTTGGTCATTGGATGTACTTCCAAATAGCATCTATTAGGAGCGTTTTCTCTTGTGTAATGACAGAAGAGACAGAATGGTAAGAATTTATGTGTTCTGCAATAGCTTCTCGGTCTTTTTTGTTCGGTGGAACAGTTCTTCCTCGGTTTTCATGTGTAGGGGAAATGGTCTGTTCTTGCAGTTTCTTTGCGTAATGATCCCATCTGTTCGGAGTCCAAGAGTCACCATAAACATCTTTTTGCAAACTTTTTGCATGGTTCCATCAGATTTTGGTAGGTAAAATGACGGGCTCAAATTTCTTTTAGAGTTTTCAGATCCTGTAGTTCGGTGACTAATTGCGTTCAGTTTGATATGACTATCCAACCACTGCCTGCTTTCACTAAAATTCAAACTCCAATATGTTGTCAAAATTTCCGATCTATAGTATTTGTCAAAATGCTCAACACAGATACTTTTACAATTTGTTGGGCATGATGGCAATAATTTGTATTTCTCCAGTTATTGTGCAAGTTTTATCTCATGAGTGTGTGGACGTCTTCTAGGTGCACTTTTATCACTTTTATCTGGCACAACGTGATTCATATCCTCCATTTCTGTATTAGTCTCGGCATTGTAAAGTGCATGGTCTGTTTGAGATGTTCCCTCCATTTTTAGCAAATACCCAATGATAAACGTATACTTTTGTGGTTCAACTTTAAATTCAATGTTTACAACAGTACATAGTGGAATATAAGGCACATTACCAGTAATTACACCGCAAATATAAACTCAACTTTGAAAAAAATGCAGTCACTATGCTTTACGTCTGTAAATTAGGGCGATCCTCTGGACCTTGTCAGATACGGTCATAGATCCACCCCTTGTTCATTGCTGGATCTTCAATTCATGCTTTCGTTCAATGGGAATCACAAGACGACAATCATTCAGCTGGACGCATATTTGCTTAATTCAAATCAACGTTATTCAAAATTACTCTATGTATCGAGTGAAAAAAGTGGCACGTGGCAGTGAAAGGCTATAAAAGGTGTGCGGCTCAAGGTATTTGCGCAGGTATGAAATTTAGAATAACTTTGATTTAAATTAAGCAAATACGGCTCCAGATGAATGATTGTCGTCTTGCCTAATCGGGGAGAACAAGCAGCACCTGTTAAGTGTAGAGTGCTCTCGAAGTGAACCTTTTTTTAGTCATGAAAATGATTGAGAACAGGTCAGGACTAATAATTGATTAAATAAAATGGATGTTTTGTCCACCCCAATTCTCAGTTCTACTGAGTTTATCCCACCAATTCCAACCAATTTGCAAAATTTCACGTCTCTACCATTTACCGTTTCACGGGAATTTGGGAAAACATTTCTGAAGAAGAAAAGAAATAGTAATAATAATAATAATTATAATAATAATAAACCAGCACAAAAATAATAGGGTTTCAGCCCTACGGGCTTGAACCCCAAATAATGATAAACCAGCACAAAAACAATAGGGTTTCACCCCTTTTCTAGCTTGAACCCCTAATAATTAATTAATCCAGTACTTTCTCTGAATCCCATCTCCAGTTTTAAGAATTCTTTTAATTTTTGACAGTGCAACTCAATTTATTATAGGATTGTACTTCATGAAAATGTTTATGGCATTTAAAAAGAATAGGTTACATTATCAAGGAACTGCAGTTGCACACTCCTTGCTGAGATGCTATAATACTTCATTCATTAAATTCCGACATTGGCGTTGGTAAATGAATAATTCAGAAAATTTGTTATTAAAACACCGCAAAACTTCGACACATGGCATGCATTTAACCCCTCTGCGCAGGTGTAGACGCCAGCGCACATGGAGCTGCTTTATTTATGCACGCAGTTACACTATTCTATCAATAGACAGCACAAACTGAACTGTTCATTGAATATGCATCACAGAGCCTTGCCTGTTACTGATTTAGAATATGGACGAGTTGAGCCCCATCCCTGTTTCCCAGGAATCATGTGAATTAAACTCCTTCGCCAAGCCTGATGTTCAAACTGTTTAATATACTCGCCCATAGTATCTATCCAGCACTTAATGAAAATGATCTCCTGTCACAGAAAAAATTGTTGTCCTTTGTTGCAACTATCTCAGCTGTAATAGGCTAAAGGTATCTCAATTAAGTCATTAAAAAAAAACTGTTTTCTGAAGCAAAAATTCAACATGGTATTGACACTATATGTACCGTTCTACAATCAATTATAGTCATCACATATTAGAAACGCGTGACTCCCTAACATTAAATTATGCGTAGATTCATCGCATGACAAATTCAGCGGGTCCTTCCAACCTTACACAATCACTCATTGTTATCCAGTCTCTCTAATGCTTGTTTAAGCTTATCTGCGTAAAGCACAGTTCTAGTTCACGCTCACCTGAACTATAACCCGGTAATTAACCTTTGATTGACATATTTTAATCCAAATCCAGACAGTATAAACTTTCCACAGTTATTGAAAGACTCTGATTGGACCCTCAGAAAAGTATTTGCGTAACCCTTGCGTAACAGCATGTTCGGTTGTATAGTTTAAAATTGTGCGCAACAGAATTGCGTGAGCACAAAGTAAAAACAGACTTCCAAAACCAACCAAGAAGTAGCAAGGTTACATTTACGTGATTGCAATTTGAAACCAATGTGGATATTGGGAGATATTCCAAATGGAACTGTACCGGTTCCTCGTAGCAGAGCTCTGTTGCTCTGTTTATCTGGAGGAGGATTTGAATGATGGATAGTTTTGGCTCATTTTTGAGTGAGTACATTGGAGTAACATGGTTAGCTAATGGCTTGCCAGCTAGCTGGTTAGCTGTTTTTTATTTTCGGTTTACAATAGCCATGATGATCACAGAGCTTGTTTTCCACATTAGTTAGTATAAGTGACCATTAGCCTTTGCTACTAACACTGTATATGGCAGCATTTGGCTCAGTATGGTGATGTTTTTGAATTTATACAGCATTCGATAAAATGGAATGCCTAGATTGTTGTTTGTTTAAAATGAGAACAGCTCCAGGACTTCTGTAAAACCCCTGCCACATTCATTGCTTCAATTCTGTTCAATCAGGAGCAGCCTAATGCCTGCTTTTCCTGATAGTGGAATGTCTGTTTTGTTAAAATGAGGTATATTTCCGGTATTACTGTGTTAGTGAGTTATACTTGCTCCTTATTGGGTGGGAAAAGCATTTATACAAGCTTGCGTTTCGCATTTATGACCAGAATCGTAAATAGCATGCTGACTTTTGCAGGGTGAACATTCTGACCGTAAAATAAGCAGTTCCTTTTATGAGTATGTTTGCTTGTTGACGCAGCTTTGTAGAAAAATGGACTAAACTCTTTATCTTGAAGAAAAGGCATGTTTTTGGTTAGAAGATGGTTACTGGTGAGTTTTGATGTCCAGGTGCACCTATAATTATAAACCATTGCTAAATTCTGCTAGAAAAATCATTATTTCATATTGAACTCATGAGTCCAAAGATGATCTGTGTTAAACATTTGATTATTTTATGATTTGACTATATGTAATTTTGAGGGCTCTGACAGCATGGGGAGCCACTTGGAGAGGTCCCTTTTTTGGCTCAGAAATGGCAGAAATTTAAAAAAAATCGCTGGCAGATGATGTACCCTTGTGGTCAGGGAGTTTCTGATCCTAGAAATGCATTGTTTTAATTCCCAGCCATTTTTCAACTCTGAGTATTTTAGAAAAATAATTTCATTGCTGAATTTTCATAAAAATATTTGTTTTGTGTTAGTCTATAACTCTTAAAATGCTCCATTCACTTATGAAATTCAATAATTTTTGTACCCAAATTCAGTGTGTACCCTGAGTGTGACAGTGCAGCATAAACCCAAATGACACTAAGACACAGTGGAAATATTAAAGGGAAATGATGGTTAAAAACCTGGCAGGTTTAGAGTTGCCTGCATTTCCAGCTCTTGGCATTAAGTAGGATATGTAAGCACGCAGAGGCCTGTCGCCAAGAAAGCTGGTGTCTCTGGCCACATGCAAAGCAACCATGAACATGTGAGGCCTCATGGAGCTCCGTGAAACCGATGACAGAAATTGATAGAGCCGCAGAACAGGCAGAAATTATGCCGCTTGCTAGTGGGACACATCCATATGACTGGGTAAAGAGAAACAGGTGTTGAGAGAGAAATAAATAAATTTCTCTATCCTCAAATGACCATAGAATGATACCCTCCACCCGTCCTTGCCCCCTTTGCCCAGCGACAGGTTTAAATTGGTGTAGAAGGGGTGAAACAAGGTCTGGCACTTGTAACTGAAAATTGCGGGAGAGAGAGGCAGATGACGTGATTTAGGAGGTGTGAGGTATCGGTGTACCAGGCTGAGGGAATGTGAGCTCACAAGCCGAGGATGTTCTTCATCCTGATGTGAGAAGCAAATGTGCTGTCTGTCTCTGTTATGAGGGTGCAAACAAACTTATTAAGCTCAAAGATGGTGCTTGGGGGTTGGAGTGATTTGGGTGTAATTTTTTTCAGATTGACCATTGGTATGCAAGAAGTCATTAATTTTGTGGCATGAGTCCAGCTTGTATCAATATATAGGTTTTCCTGTTGTCCCAAAACACCAAAAATTTATGCACTTATCTGCTTTAAGCTTTACTTCGCCTAGTTGAAACAGCTTTAAATCAAGGTCCTAATAACCCCTCAAGAAAAATAACATTCATAATTACGAAAAGAAAGAACACAATTGCATATGTGCTCTGGGAGCTGTTATGAAAAGATAGTTCCAGTAATCTGCAATACACATTCCATTAGAGTAAAAACATTAGGCAACATTAATGCTTTCATTACAAATTAATAAGTCTAACCATTGACAATCTGGATGCAATTTGCATCCAAATATACAGCTATATAAAACCACCAACAGAGGCAACCACAACAACAACATGAAAATATAACGTACAAAACAAAAATGCATCTTTGAACCAGCATGTAACACAAGCCAGCATCACAATCATGCTCAATCTGGCACTATAGTGTCGTGCAGAACAGCCTCCTGTTCTGTAGCCATCAGTGTAGTTTATGTGACTCTGAACAGAGCAGCATATGACTCTTTTTAAAAACCTACCCTTCTGCCCTCATGAAGCTGTGCAGTGTGGCAACTTGCTGCAGAGTTGAGTCCCTGCACTTCCCACCGATTGCCTTGCTGTCATCTCTCTGCTACCTCCCTCCCCACACCCCACTGCACTGACCAGCTAACTGTCTTCTCTCTGCTACCTCCCCCCCCCACACCCCGCTGCACTGACCACTTTACTGTCATCTCTCTGCTACCTCCCTCCCCCCACCCCGCTGCACTGACCACTTTACTGTCTTCTCTCTGCTACCTCCCCCCCCCCACCCCGCTGCACTGACCACTTTACTGTCATCTCTCTGCTACCTCCCTCCCCCCACCCCGCTGCACTGACCACTTTACTGTCATCTCTCTGCTACCTCCCCCCCACACCCCGCTGCACTGACCACTTTACTGTCATCTCTCTGCTACCTCCCCCCCACACCCCGCTGCACTGACCACTTTACTGTCATCTCTCTGCTACCTCCCTCCCCCCACCCCGCTGCACTGACCACTTTACTGTCATCTCTCTGCTACCTCCCTCCCCCACACCCCGCTGCACTGACCACTTTACTGTCATCTCTCTGCTACCTCCCTCCCCCACACCCCACTGCACTGACCACTTTACTGTCTTCTCTCTGCTACCTCCCCCCCCCACCCCACTGCACTGACCACTTTACTGTCTTCTCTCTGCTACCTCCCTCCCCCCACCCCGCTGCACTGACCACTTTACTGTCTTCTCTCTGCTACCTCCCTCCCCACACCCCACTGCACTGACCACTTTACTGTCTTCTCTCTGCTACCTCCCTCCCCCACACCCCACTGCACTGACCACTTTACTGTCATCTCTCTGCTACCTCCCTCCCCCACACCCCGCTGCACTGACCACTTTACTGTCATCTCTCTGCTACCTCCCTCCCCCCACCCCACTGCACTGACCACTTTACTGTCATCTCTCTGCTACCTCCCTCCCCCCACCCCACTGCACTGACCACTTTACTGTCTTCTCTCTGCTACCTCCCTCCCCCACACCCCACTGCACTGACCACTTTACTGTCATCTCTCTGCTACCTCCCTCCCCCCACCCCACTGCACTGACCACTTTACTGTCATCTCTCTACTACCTCCCTCCCCCACCCCGCTGCACTGACCACTTTACTGTCATCTCTCTGCTACCTCCCTCCCCACACCCCACTGCACTGACCACTTTACTGTCATCTCTCTACTACCTCCCTCCCCCACCCCGCTGCACTGACCACTTTACTGTCATCTCTCTGCTACCTCCCTCCCCCCACCCCGCTGCACTGACCACTTTACTGTCATCTCTCTGCTACCTCCCTGCCCCACACCCCACTGCACTGACCACTTTACTGTCATCTCTCTGCTACCTCCCCCCCCCACACCCCGCTGCACTGACCACTTTACTGTCATCTCTCTGCTACCTCCCTGCCCCACACCCCACTGCACTGACCACTTTACTGTCATCTCTCTGCTACCTCCCTCCCCCCACCCCACTGCACTGACCACTTTACTGTCTTCTCTCTGCTACCTCCCTCCCCCCACCCCACTGCACTGACCACTTTACTGTCATCTCTCTGCTACCTCCCTCCCCACACCCCACTGCACTGACCACTTTACTGTCATCTCTCTGCTACCTCCCTCCCCCCACCCCGCTGCACTGACCACTTTACTGTCATCTCTCTGCTACCTCCCTGCCCCACACCCCACTGCACTGACCACTTTACTGTCATCTCTCTGCTACCTCCCCCCCCCACACCCCGCTGCACTGACCACTTTACTGTCATCTCTCTGCTACCTCCCTCCCCCCACCCCACTGCACTGACCACTTTACTGTCATCTCTCTGCTACCTCCCCCCCCCACACCCCGCTGCACTGACCACTTTACTGTCATCTCTCTGCTACCTCCCTCCCCCCACCCCACTGCACTGACCACTTTACTGTCATCTCTCTGCTACCTCCCCCCCCCACACCCCGCTGCACTGACCACTTTACTGTCATCTCTCTGCTACCTCCCTCCCCCCACCCCACTGCACTGACCACTTTACTGTCATCTCTCTGCTACCTCCCTGCCCCACACCCCACTGCACTGACCACTTTACTGTCATCTCTCTGCTACCTACCTCCCCCCACCCCGCTGCACTGACCACTTTACTGTCATCTCTCTGCTACCTCCCCCCCCCACACCCCGCTGCACTGACCACTTTACTGTCATCTCTCTGCTACCTCCCTCCCCCCACCCCACTGCACTGACCACTTTACTGTCATCTCTCTGCTACCTCCCCCCCCCACACCCCGCTGCACTGACCACTTTACTGTCATCTCTCTGCTACCTCCCTCCCCCCACCCCACTGCACTGACCACTTTACTGTCATCTCTCTGCTACCTCCCTGCCCCACACCCCACTGCACTGACCACTTTACTGTCTTCTCTCTGCTACCTCCCTCCCCCCACCCCACTGCACTGACCACTTTACTGTCATCTCTCTGCTACCTCCCTCCCCACACCCCACTGCACTGACCACTTTACTGTCATCTCTCTGCTACCTACCTCCCCCCACCCCACTGCACTGACCACTTTACTGTCATCTCTCTGCTACCTCCCTGCCCCACACCCCACTGCACTGACCACTTTACTGTCATCTCTCTGCTACCTACCTCCCCCCACCCCACTGCACTGACCAGCTAACTGTCATCTCTCTGCTACCTCCCTGCCCCACACCCCACTGCACTGACCACTTTACTGTCA
The DNA here is from genome assembly GCA_029721435.1 of Gymnothorax reevesii. Classification (NCBI taxonomy): domain Eukaryota; kingdom Metazoa; phylum Chordata; class Actinopteri; order Anguilliformes; family Muraenidae; genus Gymnothorax; species Gymnothorax reevesii. Next base: position 54,712,230 of record CM056583.1, on the reverse strand, counting down.
TCTCTCTGCTACCTACCTCCCCCACACCCCACGGCACTGACCACCTTACTGTCATCTCTCTGCTACCTCCCTCCCCCACACCCCGCTGCACTGACCACTTTACTGTCATCTCTCTGCTACCTCCCTCCCCCACACCCCGCTGCACTGACCACTTTACTGTCATCTCTCTGCTACCTCCCTCCCCCACACCCCGCTGCACTGACCACTTTACTGTCATCTCTCTGCTACCTCCCTGCCCCCCACCCCGCTGCACTGACCACTTTACTGTCATCTCTCTGCTACCTCCCTGCCCCCCACCCCGCTGCACTGACCACTTTACTGTCATCTCTCTGCTACCTCCCTGTCCCCCACCCCACTGCACTGACCACTTTACTGTCTTCTCTCTGCTACCTCCCTGTCCCCCACCCCGCTGCACTGACCACTTTACTGTCATCTCTCTGCTACCTCCCTGTCCCCACCCCACTGCACTGACCACTTTACTGTCTTCTCTCTGCTACCTCCCTCCCCCCACCCCACTGCACTGACCACTTTACTGTCTTCTCTCTGCTACCTCCCTCCCCCCACCCCACTGCACTGACCACTTTACTGTCTTCTCTCTGCTACCTCCCTCCCCCCACCCCACTGCACTGACCACTTTACTGTCATCTCTCTGCTACCTCCCTCCCCCCACCCCACTGCACTGACCACTTTACTGTCATCTCTCTGCTACCTCCCTCCCCCACACCCCACTGCACTGACCACTTTACTGTCATCTCTCTGCTACCTCCCTGTCCCCCACCCCGCTGCACTGACCACTTTACTGTCATCTCTCTGCTACCTCCCTCCCCCCCACCCCGCTGCACTGACCACTTTACTGTCATCTCTCTGCTACCTCCCTCCCCCACACCCCACTGCACTGACCACTTTACTGTCATCTCTCTACTACCTCCCTCCCCCCACCCCACTGCACTGACCACTTTACTGTCATCTCTCTGCTACCTCCCTGTCCCCCACCCCGCTGCACTGACCACTTTACTGTCATCTCTCTGCTACCTCCCTCCCCCACACCCCGCTGCACTGACCACTTTACTGTCATCTCTCTGCTACCTCCCTGTCCCCCACCCCGCTGCACTGACCACTTTACTGTCATCTCTCTGCTACCTCCCTGTCCCCCACCCCGCTGCACTGACCACTTTACTGTCATCTCTCTGCTACCTCCCTCCCCCCACCCCACTGCACTGACCACTTTACTGTCTTCTCTCTGCTACCTCCCTCCCCCCACCCCACTGCACTGACCACTTTACTGTCTTCTCTCTGCTACCTCCCTCCCCCCACCCCACTGCACTGACCACTTTACTGTCATCTCTCTGCTACCTCCCTCCCCCACACCCCGCTGCACTGACCACTTTACTGTCATCTCTCTGCTACCTCCCTGCCCCCCACCCCGCTGCACTGACCACTTTACTGTCATCTCTCTGCTACCTCCCTCCCCCCACCCCACTGCACTGACCACTTTACTGTCATCTCTCTGCTACCTCCCTGCCCCCCACCCCGCTGCACTGACCACTTTACTGTCATCTCTCTGCTACCTCCCTCCCCCCACCCCACTGCACTGACCAGCTTACTGTCATCTCTCTGCTACCTCCCTCCCCCCACCCCACTGCACTGACCACTTTACTGTCATCTCTCTGCTACCTCCCTGCCCCCCACCCCGCTGCACTGACCACTTTACTGTCATCTCTCTGCTACCTCCCTCCCCCCACCCCACTGCACTGACCAGCTTACTGTCATCTCTCTGCTACCTCCCTGTCCCCACCCCACTGCACTGACCACTTTACTGTCATCTCTCTGCTACCTCCCTCCCCCCACCCCGCTGCACTGACCACTTTACTGTCATCTCTCTGCTACCTCCCTGTCCCCCACCCCACTGCACTGACCACTTTACTGTCATCTCTCTGCTACCTCCCCCCCCACCCCGCTGCACTGACCACTTTACTGTCTTCTCTCTGCTACCTCCCTCCCCCCACCCCGCTGCACTGACCACTTTACTGTCTTCTCTCTGCTACCTCCCTCCCCCCACCCCGCTGCACTGACCACTTTACTGTCTTCTCTCTGCTACCTCCCTCCCCCCACCCCGCTGCACTGACCACTTTACTGTCTTCTCTCTGCTACCTCCCTCCCCACACCCCACTGCACTGACCACTTTACTGTCATCTCTCTGCTACCTCCCTCCCCCCACCCCACTGCACTGACCACTTTACTGTCATCTCTCTACTACCTCCCTCCCCCCACCCCACTGCACTGACCACTTTACTGTCATCTCTCTGCTACCTCCCTCCCCACACCCCGCTGCACTGACCACTTTACTGTCTTCTCTCTGCTACCTCCCTCCCCCCACCCCACTGCACTGACCACTTTACTGTCATCTCTCTACTACCTCCCTCCCCCCACCCCACTGCACTGACCACTTTACTGTCATCTCTCTGCTACCTCCCTCCCCACACCCCGCTGCACTGACCACTTTACTGTCTTCTCTCTGCTACCTCCCTCCCCCCACCCCACTGCACTGACCACTTTACTGTCATCTCTCTGCTACCTCCCTCCCCACACCCCGCTGCACTGACCACTTTACTGTCATCTCTCTGCTACCTCCCTGCCCCACACCCCGCTGCACTGACCACTTTACTGTCATCTCTCTGCTACCTCCCTGCCCCCCACCCCACTGCACTGACCAGCTTACTGTCATCTCTCTGCTACCTCCCCCCCCCACCCCACGGCACTGACCACCTTACTGTCTTCTCTGTTACCTCCCCCCCACACCCCACTGCCAGCTGGTCTGTCCACAGAACACAAATGGACCATTATACTTCTCATCCGACTGCCAGCAGGACAGTCTTACAAGTCTTACAAGACTCATCTTACAAGTCCTTTCTGAAGTTATAGTCTGTAATAATGAACTTCAAACAGGTAAACTCACGTATTTAGGTTAAAAAATTAATGACATGAAGATGCTGAAACTTTGACAGAAGGTTAACCCTGGAGGTGCTCCCTATCTGCAAGGTGTTGATATGCAAAATGAATACAAATTAGGCAGGGAGTAGAACTTCTGAATCATTCGAATGTCAGACAGAGCAGAGCCAAGCAGGTGGAGGCTGGGGTGGAGGCAAAAAGCTAAAACACTTTTCAAATCAAGCAGTAGAAGTGAGTGAGCTTGACTGCGCTTATATACACCGGTATATGAAGTTTTGTGTTGTTGCTGCTCTCTGATCGGTGTATACTTACTGACGCAGTAGATGCTGACGTCAGTTTCCAGTCTGAACCAGTTCCTCTTACAAAAAGTATATTATAGCCGCTTCTCAGACAGCTTTATATTCCATTTGTAAAATTTTATTAAGAAATTTAAATACACGCAAACCATTCAGTAAATATATACTATCAGAGTCAACTGTTTCTGGTGCATTTATCTAATTTGAGTACAGTTGGACCCATTTCTCCGTCCAGCACAGCCTGAATACTGCAGTGCATGCAATCACCATAACATCACAATATTCAAGCAGCGGTTTTTTTGGCCCAATATTCATGATGCATCGTCCTTTCCACTTCATCCCAATGGGGATCTAATGACATCTAAAACAGTCTCCGACGACTTTTTTTTTTGTTATTATTCTTTCTTTTGCGCACACAGAATCGCGGAATAAGAAAAACAACTGCACCAGCACCGCACGAGTCCAAAAGGCTAAGAAACTTTCCAGGCTACCATAGCGCACTGTCATGGATTGTTTTACAAAGTGAAGAATAGCCACTTAGCTCTATTTTCAGTGGCTAACAGCAGCACACTGACAGCTTAGCTTGTCTATTCAGAGAAGCGGTATCACTTCGGCTTATTTTCATATTCAATCTATGTTATCACAGGCATACTCGTGCTCATTCATTGGTAGTTGAATTGTTAGGTCTGTTTTATAAGTAAGCAGTTCTAGCTTATAATGATCAGGACCTTCTGACTGTTCCTATTTTGAGCAAAACTTAAGCAATTCAGTACCGCAACATTCCTTTGGAAAAGCACCTTTCTAGTTATCAGTGAATGGAAGGTTGACAGACAGAGTGGATTGTTTATTATTTATATTTGAGAGTTAACAAGGTCTAAGTCATAATGTTTATTATTTGTATTTGAATGTTCTTATTTAGATCATAATTTTGTGTTTTGTGAGTGTAATGTGAATATAAGCCACTAGATGGCAGTATTTACCTTTTTTTTGTTAAGCTCAGACTGGAGTCATGTTTAGACATGTCCTGGACATGTCTGGGGCAAGTCTCAGAAAATTTAAAAAAAGAGGTCTAAATGTGGGTGGGGTCTGCAAAAGAGTATATAAGGAAAAGAATTGAGACAGTAAAGTAGTAGGAGAAATTGCAAGAAGATGACCAGACCTGCCATTCTGTTCAAGACCTGTGACGTTTCTTTTGTGGATTTCTTTGCCTGTGTTTGAGCATTTTCATCATCCAGGACATCACCAAGCCACCCCCCCCCACGAAAAGGGATTGTAAATATTTATGTTTTGTACATAATTCAATCTTGGTCTTTAGGTTAGTTAGTTGTTATTGTCTGTTTAATTAAATGTGTTTAAGTTTTAAATTGTGTCTGTCATCCCTTGCTGTTGCTGTTGTGGTAAATGTAATAACAAATTGGGGCCATAACATGAGTGAAGAGGATCTATGGATTGTTTGGCCTTGTACACCCGCAGAGAGAGAGAGAGAGATTTTTTTTTAACAGAATGGTGGTTAATTTTTTGTGTACATTAAGTTCAACAAAGAAAATAAATATCTTAAATACCTAATGATAGTCTTATTATTTGCCTATTAGGACATTTAATTGTGCATCACTTTGAAAGTGCATTCATTGATTCCCTTATGATCGCAAAAAGATAAATCTGGGCTAGACTGTCAGATTGAAGGACATCATTGCAAGGAGAGGGCCTACAAGACAGTTGATGCTGATAAAGATTAACATTGTGGATTATTATTTTGGATGAGGAGGATAGTGACCATTGCACTTTTTCATCACTGTAGGTAAGAGTGCTCTTGTTTCTCCTCATATGGTAACTTAGCCTTGTTTCAGCAATAGACATTTTTTTGTACAATGGTACATTCAATAAAAGTCCCGGGCCTATATTAGACTGGCTTTTATTTGCTTCGGCCAACAATGGCCACTATAAGAGACCCAGCCGCTAATGGAATTCATGCCACTGTTCGAGGATACAGTATTTACTTGGCTAGCCTAGCTGAATGTTGTTTTTCTTTTACATATAATAAAATATAGGCCTATTTTCCTAGTAAACTGATGCATAAAAATGGTAACCCCCCGCTAAATGTGTCCCCCCCAATGTCTAAGGGAAATTTGCGCCCTTGGTGCAAACCATATGTTTTAAATGTTTAAGGGCACCTATTATGAAAATATGTGTATGATTGTGTGCATACGTTTCAGTATCTGGAGTACCTATCAGCCCACAAAGTGAAATGAAATTTGATGGAGAATTTCAACCAATACAACAAAAATTGCCTCTAAAATACACTGCCCAGCCAAAAAAGTCGTACACTGAAATATTTAGTTGGAACCCCTGTAGCTTTGATTACAGTGCATATTCTTCTTGTCATTGTTTTAACATCTATATGCAATGCCAGAACATTTATTTTAGATCAGAAATGCCATAATTTTTGGCCGAGATCTTGCCTTCTCAACATAATGGTTGAACCACTGTGGTCTTTCTTGAGCAAATCCCAATAACTTTTAATGTGTTTAAGGTCACGATTTTGTGGTGGCAAATTTGTTTGTGAAAATGATTCCTCATACCGTCCCAACTTTTTTTGTGGTTGTAAGGTTCAGTTGCATTGCTGCTAGGCAACTGCTGTGTATCCTAGCCTACAACAAACATAATTTCTTAATGGAATTATTTCATTTTGATTAATTAGAATAGATTACTACTGCCAATAATTATTAAATGTTGGTGTATTAATTTGTCTTTCCCTCATAACATAAGCCGTAGTTACAAACATGGCCGTGGGTCACTGTGATTTTATCACAGTTAAGGGGGTTTCACTGCTAACAAAGCACCTTAACCATGATAAAATGTCAGATGCTCATTAATTGCTTGATTACTACATAGACATAAAATGACTCCTGTTCCATTTTTAATTTAATAAAACCTTCATTGAATTTTGTTCCCTTAGTTTCCACGCAAGTTGTTCTCCAGATATCATTGGAGAAAATAGGGGGGAAAATAACTGCAGAGAACATATTACCTGCACATTAAAAAAAGGATATTCAGGTTTGGATGCATTCTTTACAATTCTTTGAATAAATCATTTTAATTTTAAGTGCCATGAGGTCTTGCAGATTAATACCATTTCAGTGGGTGAACTGAGTGTTTGGAACAGGAGGAAAAAGATAAAAATAGAATGCATTTTTAAATGTTAATTAATTTTTGCAGAGGTTTTCACATGAAAAGCTATTTTAAGTGGTTGACCTCAAGACAAGGCATTATTACAAATAGGCATGGACTGGATTTTAAGTGTATTTTTCAGGGGTGAAAGATATATGGTTCCTCAAGATGAAGAAAAAATAATAAAAATTAAAGCTGCAAGCAGCGTTGAAAGGGCCCTCGCCCCCCTGTGCACATTGGGGTGGCAGCAAGATCTTGATGGCTGCAGGTGTCCATTCAGAGCCATTGGACACAGCTGGACCGCGTACAATGTGGTTTCCTGATGGGAGTGCAAAAATTTTCTGGAGGGCGCTATGATACCATTTTGACTTGCCTGTGCACAAAATCTACAACACAGTAATCGTAATACAGGGCTCCATGAGTGTTTCGATTTTTGTAAATTTTCCAGCATGTTTAGACTTTCAAAAGAGCAATTCTTTTATAAATATTATTGGGGGCGCTATAGAGCCATTATGCCCCATTTAGTGCCAATTGATGGATGTATTGAAGAGAATAAGACAGTTCTAATTTTTGGATGGTTTTGCAAGTTTTGGAGCATTCTAAGGCCTTAAAACGTGTGTTCGTAAAATTTGGAAAAACGCAGGAAATAGCTCATAGCTCTCTTCCTGTTCGGCAAAATAATGTAAAAAAATTAACAATTGCGAAGAATGACTAATGCAATGATCATACCAAATTTCATGAACTTTCAAGCACTTTTATCTGAACATGGCCATATCTAGAGGGCGCTATGGAGCCACCTGGTACCTCTCGATATAAAATAAGCATATATCTATACTTGGGCGGACAATTTTATCAAGCTTGGAAAGTTTCAGGCAAATCCCACAAAGTATGTGGAATTGAAAGCAACTTCCTGTTTCATGGCAGGACATCAAAATTCGCTGTGACGCCACAGATGCATCGTTCGATGAAATCAAAAAAGCTTCGCAATTTAACGTCAGCAAGGTTTTTAGATATTATATGCCAAATTTTAAGTTGATCGGATAAAATCTCTAGGAGGAGTTCGTTAAAGTACGACACCTGTGAATGGCAAAAAAAATTTTAAAAAGTTGCAATTTCAATTAAAAATGGCAGCCTTCCTGTTGGGTCTAGGTCATGGCACCAAGAGACTTTTTTGTAGGTCTCGGCATATTCCACATGTCTACTGAATTTCATACATGTGGGTTTATCGGGCTGCGAGGGCTGCTTATTTGAAATTTTCCAGGGGGCGCTATAATGCCATTTTTGCCACGCCTATTTGTAAATTTTTTATCAGTATAATAGGAATGATGGTCTTTAAAATTGTACAAAATTTTGTGAGTTTTTGAGCATGCTGAAACCCTCAAAAGGGTAATTCTTTTAAAAATTGCATTGGGGGCGCTATAGAGCCATGATGCCTCATTTACTGCCAATTTTTGTTTCAAATTGAAGACAATGTGACAATTAAAATTTTAGCTAAGTTTTGCAAGGTTTCGAGTATGCTAAGGCCTTCAAATGTGTGTTCATAAAATTTGGAATAACGCAGGAAATGACTCATAGCTCACTTCCTGTTTGGCCGAAAAATTTCAAAAAAATCAGCACAGCCCAGAAAACCAAATGCAATGATCTGACCAAATTTCATGAACATTCAAGCACTTTTATATCAACATGGCCGTGTCAAGAGGGCGCTGTAGAGCCACCTGACCACACCCACTCCAATATCAACATATAGGTATATTTGGAATTAGACTATCATTAAGCCTGTAAAGTTTCATGTAAATCTCCCAAAGCATATGCTCATAAAATAAACTTCCATTTTCATGGCGGAACATCGAAATTCGCCGCGACGCCACGGATACAAAGTTCGATGAATCCAAAAAAGCTTTGCAATTTAACATCGACGACGTCTTTCAATGTTATAGGCCAAATTTTAAGTTGATCAGATAAAATCTCTAGGAGGAGTTCGTTAAAGTACGACACCTGTGAATGGCCAACAATCCAAAAAAGTTGCAATTTCAATTAAAAATGGTAGACTTCCTGTTGAGTGTAGGTCATGGCACCAAGAGAATTTTTTGTAGGTCTCGGCATATTCCACATGTCTACCGAATTTCATACATGTAGGTTTACCAGGCTGCGAGGGCTGCTTATTTAAAATTTTCCAGGGGGCGCTATAGTGACATTTTTGCCATGTATATATATAAGTTTTTTGTCAGAGTAATACGAATGATGGTCTTTATACATTTACAAAATTTTGTGAGTTTTAGAACATGCTGAGACCCTCAAAATGGCAATTCTTTGAAAAATCTGATTGGGGCGCTATAGAGCCATTGTGCCAAATTTAGTGTAAATTGACATATAAAATTGAAAATAATAAGACAATTATAATTTGTGCAACTTTTTGCAAGATTTCGAGTATTCTAAAGCATCCAAACATGTGTTTATAAAATTTGGAAAAACGCAGGAAATGGCGCATAGCTCACTTCCTGTTTGGCCAAAAAATTTCAAAAAAATTAAAATAACTCGACATGAACAATGCAATGATCACACCAAATTTCATGAACATTCAAGCACTTTTATCTCAACATGGCCGTTTCAAGAGGGCGCTGTGGAGCCACCTGACCACACCCAATCTAATATCAACATATAGGTCTACTTGGAAGTGGACTCCTATAAAGTCTGTAAAGTTTCGCGCAAATTTCACAAAGCATGTGCGCGTAAAACCAACTTCCTGTTTCATGGCGGAACATCGAAATTTGCCGCGACGCCACGGACACAAAGTTCGATGAATCCAAAAAAGCTTCGCAATTTAACATCGACAAGGTCTTAAGATGTTAAATTCAAAATTTTAAGTTGATCGGATAAAATCTCTAGGAGGAGTTTGTTAAAGTACGAAGCCTGTGAATGGCAAAAAATTTAAAAAATTTGCAAATTCAATTAAAAATGGCGGACTTCCTGTTGAGTCTAGGTCATGGCACCTAGAGACTTTTTTTTAGGTCTTGGCATAGTACACATGTCCACCGAATTTTGTACATGTAGGTCAAACACGCTGCGAGGGCTGCTTCATTGAAATTTTCTAGGTGGCGCTGTCATGCAATTTTGCCACATCCATCTGTAAACCCTAAATCCTAGTTAAAAGTAAGACCTGCTTAATATGTTTGCAAAGTTTTGTGAGTTTTCGAGCATGCTGAAGCCCTCAAAAATGCAATTATGTATTAGGGGGCGCTATTGAGCTACCATGTCACACTTAGTGCCAAATGAGATATTGAATCAAAGAACGTATTATTTCTAGTCCATGAGCCAAGTCTGGTGAGTTTTTGAGTATGATAAAACCCTCAAAAATGTGTTCGTAAAATCTAAAAAAACGCAGGAAATGGCTCATAGCTCACTTCCTGTGAGGCAAAAAAATTTTAAAAAAATTTACAAAAAAATTTATGATGACTACTATGACTCTATAAAATTTCGTGAGAATCCGAGCAAGTGCGTTCCAAAATGGCCTCGTGTTTGGTGGCGCTATAGAGCCACCGGGGCATGTCCAAGCACAAAAATAATAATACTTTGCAATTTTCACCACGACTGACGTGTGGGCAAATTTTTGTGAGTTTTCTTGCATGGCAAAGCCCTCAAAAATGCGTTCTCGCAGCAGAATAAAAAGAAGAAGAAGAAAAATAAAAATCCCATCAAAAACAATAGGTTCCTGGCACCGGTCGGTGCTCGGGCCCTAATAATAATAATAATAATAATTAAAGCTGCAAGCAGCGTTGAAAGGGCCCTCGCCCCCCCTGTGCACATTGGGGTGGCAGCAAGATCTTGATGGCTGCAGGTGTCCATTCAGAGCCATTGGACACAGCTGGACCGCGTACAATGTGGTTTCCTGATGGGAGTGCAAAAATTTTCTGGAGGGCGCTATGGTACCATTTTGACTTGCCTGTGCACAAAATCTACAACACAGTAATCGTAATACGGGGCTCCATGAGTGTTTTGATTTTTGTAAATTTTCCAGCATGTTTAGTCTTTCAAAAGAGCAATTCTTTTATAAATATTATTGGGGCCGCTATAGAGCCATTATGCCCCATTTAGTACCATTTGATGGATGTATTGAAGAGAAGAAGACAGTTCTAATTTTTGGATGGTTTTGCAAGTTTTGGAGCATTCTAAGGCCTTAAAACGTGTGTTCGTAAAATTTGGAAAAACGCAGGAAATAGCTCATAGCTCTCTTCCTGTTTGGCAAAAAAATTTAAAAAATCAACAATTGCGGAGAATGACTAATGCAATGATCATACCAAATTTCATGAACTTTCAAGCACTTTTATCTGAACATGGCCATATCTAGAGGGCGCTTTAGAGCCACCTGGCACCTCTCGATATAAAATAAGCATATATCTATACTTGGGCGGACAATTTTATCAAGCTTGGAAAGTTTCAGTCAAATCCCACAAAGTATGTGGAATTGAAAGCAACTTCCTGTTTCATGGCAGGACATCAAAATTCGCCATGACGCCACGGATGCATCGTTCGATGAAATCAAAAAAGCTTCGCAATTTAACGTCAGCAAGGTTTTTTGATATTATATGCCAAATTTTAAGTTGATCGGATAAAATCTCTAGGAGGAGTTCGTTAAAGTACGACACCTGTGAATGGCAAAAAAAATCCAAAAAATTTGCAATTTCAATTAAAAATGGCGGACTTCCTGTTGAGTCTAGGTCATGGCACCAAGAGACTTTTTTGTAGGTCTCGGCATATTCCACATGTCTACCGAATTTCATACATGTAGGTTTACCAGGCTGCGAGGGCTGCTTATTTAAAATTTTCCAGGGGGCGCTATAGTGACATTTTTGCCATGTCTATATATAAGTTTTTTGTCAGAGTAATACGAATGATGGTCTTTATACATTTACAAAATTTTGTGAGTTTTAGAACATGCTGAGACCCTCAAAATGGCAATTCTTTTAAAAATCTGATTGGGGGCGCTATAGAGCCATTGTGCCAAATTTAGTGCAAATTGATATATAAAATTGAAGATAATATAACAATTATAATTTGTGCAACTTTTTACAAGATTTCGAGTATTCTTAAGCATCCAAACATGTGTTTATAAAATTTGGAAAAACGCAGGAAATGGCGCATAGCTCACTTCCTGTTTAGCCAAAAAATTTCAAAAAAATCAATGTAACCCGACATGAACAAAGCAATTATCACACCAAATTTCATGAACATTCAAGCACTTTTATCTCAACATGGCCGTTTCAAGAGGGCGCTGTGGAGCCACCTGACCACACCCAATCTAATATCAACATATAGGTCTACTTGGAAGTAGACTCCTATAAAGCCTGTAAAGTTTTGCGCATATTTCCAAAAGCATGTGCGCGTAAAACCAACTTCCTGTTTCATGGCGGAACATCGAAATTCGCCGCGACGCCACGGATACAAAGTTCGATGAATCCAAAAAAGCTTTGCAATTTAACATTGAGAAGGTCTTAAGATGTTAAATTCACAATTTTAAGTTGATCGGATAAAATCTCTAGGAGGAGTTCGTTAAAGTACGAAGCCTGTGCATGGCAAAAAATTTAAAAAATTTGCAAATTCAATTAAAAATGGCGGACTTCCTGTGGAGTCTAGGTAATGGCACCTAGAGACTTTTTTTTAGGTCTTGGCATAGTACACATGTCCACCGAATTTTGTACATGTAGGTCAAACACGCTGCGAGGGCTGCTTCATTGAAATTTTCTAGGTGGCGCTGTAATGCAATTTTGCCACATCCATCTGTAAACCCTAAATCTTAATAAAAAGTAAGACCAGCTTAATATGTTTGCAAAGTTTTGTGAGTTTTCAAGCATGCTGAGGTCCTCAAAAATGCAATTATGTATTAGGGGGCGCTATAGAGCTACCATGTCACACTTAGTGCCAAATGAGATATTGAATCAAAGAACGTAATATTTCTAGTCTATGAGCCAAGTTTGGTGAGTTTTCGAGTATGATAAAACCCTCAAAAATGTGTTCGTAAAATCTGAAAAAACGCAGGAAATGGCTCATAGCTCACTTCCTGTGAGGCAAAAAAATTTCAAAAAAATTTGCAAAAAAATTTTTGATGACTCCTATGACTCTATAAAATTTTGTGAGAATCCGAGCAAGTGCGTTCCAAAATGGCCGCGTGTTTGGCGGCGCTATAGAGCCACCGGGGCATGTTTAAGCACAAAAATAATAATACTTTGCAATTTTCACGACGACTGCCGTGTGGGCAAATTTTTGTGAGTTTTCGTGCATGGCAAAGCCCTCAAAAATGCGTTCTCGCAGCAGAATAAAAAGAAGAAGAAGAAGAAGAAGAAGAATAATAAAAATCCCATCAAAAACAATAGGTTCCTCGCACCTTCGGTGCCAGGACCCGTTCCGGGCCCTGGCACCGGTCGGTGCTCGGGCCCTAATAATAAAAATCCCATCAAAAACAACAGGTTCCTCGCACCAGTCGGTGCTCGGGCCCTAATTAAGTCTGAAAGCTGTCATAGTTTTGTATTACTACCAAAATGAAAAAGCACTCCAAGGAAAAGAATTCCTATTCAAGAGGCCATGGATCAAAGGCAGTGCCTGACATTTAAGTTAACCTGGCTACCTTAACTTTTGAATAGGCCTACATTTACTTTAATGCAATATAAAGGATAATGGTGTGTCATTACGTAGGTACTGATGGGTCTATCATGAAGATTTAGCTGTTTTCCCGTGTTAAATATCACAGCAGAGATAGAAGCTTCCCTGAATATTTTTAAGACAAAGAATTAGCAAAACTACAAAACTTTTTTTAAATTTGGGGCTTGGATATTGTGCCTTGTAATGGTAAAAAGGAGAGCTGCAATGGTGTGGACACTAATAGGATATGGAGGAGGATAGAGTCAGGGATACAAGAACACATATGTTACGCCATGTTAAGAGTATTTGTCAGATCGTTTCCACTGGGGCTGAACTGATTCCGGGCTCACTTTTGCCGGAAAATTAAATAAGTATTCAGCATTGAAGGAAGCTAAGTGCAACGTTTCTTTTTCTGAAAGCTGAAACATGGTGATCGGCAATGATTTCAAAGAGAGTGAACCACTTAATACCTTCCATGACCATTTCACAAAATTCCGCATGTGTTCAGAAACCAATGAGATTCCACAGTTTGCTTTTGTAATTATGTTACTGAAAAACTTAGTCGACAGCTCAAGGTTTTTCTTCCCTATAATTTTAGCAAGGGGGATTCTCCATGCTAAAGTAATTAGGTGCAGCATTAGTTTATGTTGAGGTCCTCATCAAACCACTCAATAATGTGCCCTTCTCTGGCTACGCAGAAACTGTTTTTCCAATATTCATAGCCCAGTTCAAGAACCTTTAAGTTGCACATAGTCAATTTTAATCGAGGAGTAAAAGTGATCGGTAATGTAGCTGATTTTGATTTCTATGGCATATGATTTTGGAATTAGAAGATATCAAACCACAAAGACAGTCACGTACAAAGCTAATCACTTTTTTTTGTAGTGATTAAAATGGCATATTGCATTTGCCATCTTCAGTTCATTACATTATAATCATTTTATGTCAGGACAAGAATCTGTTAAGGAGTGCTCATATTTAGCATTACACCTCTCCTATAGTTTACTTTATGGGTCTGTCTGAGCAAAAGGGTAGGTTTGCATACATCCAATTTCCCCCCTCTTTTGTTCTGAATGAGTCGGTCAGATGCATAATTAAGCTGATAGGTATTTAGTAAACATCCCAAAGAGATAACAGAGATAACTTTATGCCCCGCACGTAAACCAAGTTATCTCATTTAATATGTTTATTTAGGAACAATTTTTCAGTTTATTTTTGTGACATTCTTGAGTACATTGAAAGAGAAGGCTTATTAACACCTTAAGGGCATTCCTTTCATATTAACTTTATTTTCTACTTGAAAATAAGTCTTTGATGATTTTATTCCATACAAAGATTCAAATTTAGGTGTAAGCAGAAAAAAATTGATGTTGTTTTTTGGAGGGTTCCATGTGTGATGCTGCTCCATCTATCAGCTACCCCATTTATATTCTTAACAAATACAATTAAATAAACACATTGAAAGTAATTTTTCTGTTTGGAGCTTCAACACTATTTATCTCCTCGCAACATAGTGTGATGGTTTTTTTCTTGCGTAGTTACAAAGAAATTTCAGCCACCTGGCATTCCGTGAATCATCACATTACGTGACCGGCATTTTTGGATGCTCCTCTAATTCCAAATACCCGCCAGAAAGTGAACAAATTCCTAAATAGAACAAATTCATTAGCATTGGATGAAACCCCGAAATGAAGGCATCACCAATTTTGTTGTTTAAATCAATAGCGTCTTCCCACAGTCAAACAAGGAGGTAGATTTTACGTCAACAAAATCACATACCTGACCATCGTCTGGATTATATATCTTCGGAGGTCGTGGGTTCGAATCCGGCCTGGGGCCTTTCTGTGTGGAGTTTGCATGTTCTCCCCGTGTTGCGTGGGTTTTCGCCGAGTACTTCGGTTTCCTCCCACAGTCCAAAGACATGCATATCAGGCTAAGTGGAGACACCAAATTGCCCATAGCGTGAGAGTGAATGGTGTGTGAATGGTGTGTGTGCCCTGCGATGGATTGGCAAGCTGTTCAGGGTGGGTCCCTGCCTTTGCCCGTAGTCAGCTGGGATAGGCTCCAGCTCGCCCCGCGACCCTAGTGAGGAATAGGCGGGTATAGAAAATGGATGGATGGATGGATATCTTCCATTTTCAGCCCATCTTTTTAGAGTGGCGGGCGTTGGAATGCAAGCCGATTCAAAAGTTTTTTTGACAGTGTGCCAATTCGGTGCCGTTATATGATGTGGACAGTGAAACAGAGGTCAATCGTCACGTCACGCCAAATATATCATGGAAAAGTGTCTTGTACGCTATGATAGGAAACCCATCTCAGTATTTTGTCTTTTTTGATTGATATAAAAATATATCTTGTCCTGCCCTCCAGCATGGAAATTTTGATTAACTTAAAATCGATAGGAATCTTAGCATTTCAAGTGCTGCCCAGCAGGTTTTGTGCTAAATGTGTGTTGGGATGGTTGTTTTCTATGGTGAACGATTCAAATCTCAAGCTAAATGCCTTTTCATGAAAAAATCCGGCTTCTCTATTGTCCACATCACATTCAGGACCATAAGGATATTTTCAACTTTTCATTGGAATTCCCTTTTTTCTGTAAATACAGTTATCTTCTCATGATTTTGTGATGAAAGTACACAAACTAAGCTTCCATTATGTGAGTTCAGTTCTGACAAACTATTATTTGAAAATAATACAGGTAATGTCACACTTCCGTGCTCTTTTGCTTGGACAGACTCATATCCAAAAAATCTTACTAAAATTTGATCATATTGTCTGAAATGAAAATTTGTTATTTTTAAATAAATGGACTGTTTCTTGAACTATTGTAGTTTGTGTAATCGCTATATACACTTTGCTTCTTGCCGTTATATTTGATATTGTCACAGCTGTGTTTATCTGTGGCACTCAGTCTTTGGACTCGTGCCCACCGCCAAATCACAGTTGCAATAATATTTTGTATAATGGCACTCCCTCTCAAGTCATATCACGTAAATAGCAAGTCTCAATGTGCAATTGCACCTCACCATTGTGTAAGTCCATAATATAGTGAGAAGATTCTGAGAATCGAGAGAAATCTGAGGAATCTCCTTGCATAAAAAACACAGCCGAATACCAATATTGGATGTGTGTGACCTTTAAGCCCCCAGATGGCAAAGAATTAAGAACCAATATTCTTCTGTGACTGACATAAGCACATGCTCTCGTGAATAATTTGGAACAATTTGGTCAGTGGACACAGCTTGTAGTGGCATCATAAAATGGAAGTGATGACTCCTCTATGCCATGATACATCTCAGCAGCATTCAGAGGCACTGTCAACTTTTTTGGGCTCCAGCTCATCTGAAGGGGACTGACAAGGAAGGGAAAAGGAGTGCTGTAGTCTGGTGAGTCCATCTCCATCTTTCAAAATTCTTTTGAAAATAACATCAACTGTTGTTATTGGCAGCCAGCTCAAAAAGCAGTGTCTATCTATTGTCTGGCTACATTAGTGCTCTTGACATTGGCAACCTGAACTTCAGCAAACGTACAATTGACACAGAGGGGCACATTTGTTATGGTACAGACCTGGAATCAAGTGTGGAGTCAGATGGGCAATGCAACACGTAGTTTAATAACAGCAATACATTACAAACTGGAGACAGCACCACTGACGATGAAGTAGGGGTGGAACTCCAGATGAGTAACACTTTACAGCACAGATATGACAGGTAAAACTGGGCAGACAGTCGCTGGCCACTGGTTTCCACGATGCAGTCAGATATCATACAGACTTCATACAGGATGAGCAGGTTGCTCGAGAGGGACGCGGTCCCTGTCCTGGACCCAGATCAAGGAAAAAAGCTTGTTCCTAAACAAACTGGACAAAGAGATCAAAGTTGCAATTTTTTCTCTCAATACTCCAACAATTAGTGTCCTCAATTACAAAACAAACCTAATTCCAATGAAGTCGGGACGTTGTGCAAAACGTGGAGAAAAAAAAACAGAAAACAATGATTTGCAAATCCTTTTCGATATATATTCAGTTGATTACACTACAAAGATATTTAATGTTAAACCTGATCATCTGTATTGTTTTTTTTTTGGAAATATTCCCTCATTTTGAATTTGATGCCTGCAATATATATACTTTATTTTGTACTCTAAGTACAGGATACGTTCCCAAAAGGCAGGGACAGGGGCAACAAAGACTGGGAAAGTTGAGGAATGCTCAATAAACAACTGTCTGGAACATTCCACAGGTGAACAGGTTAATTGGAAACATGATTAGGTATAAAAAGAGCATCCCTGAAAGGCTCAGTCGTTCACAAGCAAGGATGGGGTGAGGTTCAACACTTTGTGAACAAATGCATGGGCAAATAGTCCAGCAGTTTAAGAGCAACGTTTCTCAATGTGCAATTGCAAGGAATTTAGGCACTTCATCATCTACAGTCCATAATATCATCATACTGTAAGACGGGAAATCCAGCTGAGACTGCATCTGTGGAAGACTGTGGGGAGCTTGTGACGGCCCAGAACAATTAGCAGAACTCTGGCGATGTAAGGGCGCAACTATCATAGTTCTCCCCCCCTCCCCTTAACCTCATCCCCGGCCCTGACCATCTGTTTCATGAAATTGGGGTTTAAACTCTTCTGCTTACATTTTCTGACACTGTAGTAATTGCAAACCCTTCTCATATATTTCACATACTAAAATACCAATTGGCTTACACCATAATCCAGTTTAAGAGCTTTTCATAAGAACTGCATCATATTAGTACATATTCATATCATGTTTGGTCTTGTTGTTCTCAGGGGAATCCAAAGAGTTGAGTGGAGTATGTTTCATTCCCGATGAAATTATCCTTAAATCCCTTTTGGAAACTCCTGAAAATTGGTCAGAATCCTCTCGGGTAATCACCTCATTATTCTCTCTCTGCTAAATTGTTTTATTACATCCTCCAAATGGTGGAAACCCAAAAACCAGATTCGACCCCCCCTTCCAGGTTGTTTATGGCCATGCCGCCTGGATCAAAGACGTGATTTGGCTTAAAGCAAAGAGAAACAATCCATTCTGGAAAGATCGCAACCGACTTCCCACACGTGCACCTATATGGCGTGTGTAGCCTCTTTAATTATGGAAGATTGTAGCCGACTTCCCACATGTGCATATCTATGCCGTGTATAGTAGCCTCTTTACCAGATAGTCAGGGAAGATCGTATCCGATCTCTCCCCACGCACGTTAGTGGGTGAGTAGCCCTTTTAATTATAGAATGTCGTAATTCAAACTTCCCGCACGCTTGCGCCATGTGTAGCCTTTTTTGCCAGGTATGACTTCACTCTCATTTTCAAAATTGTTTTTTTTTTTTTAATAAAAAATTTGGCATCTCCAATCCCACCCGAATCTGGAATGCCCAATTAGTGAACTATGTACAAAGCTTGCTCGTATGCGACCCCTTGCTGCCAACTCAGGATAGTGAAGACAGTTCACGACTCTCCTCCGAAGCACGTGTCCGTCAGCCACTGATTCTTATACACTCATTGGTCGAATCTTCGTAAGTTACGAACGAGGGCGGAGGATACCCGGACGTGAACAAACCCAGAGTCTTCCTGACGAGCGCCCGTCTGGCCAACAGGAGGCGCTGGAGCAACGAACAAAGCTGTCGCTGAACACCCAAATCCGGCAGTCCCTTCCCAATTTGAAACCCTGTAGCGCGATAGCCGATTGTGCGCTACTCCGAAAAGGCTGCCAACCCCTGCTGGTGGGTACGCCGAGGCTCGAACCCACAACGTGGTGATCACCTCTGCACTGCAGAGCAGTGCCTTAACCGTGTGAGCCACCCGGCAGCTCGTCAAAATTGTTTTTAACTGGTAATTGGTTTAATTTTGATTTGTTTGATTTAAGCTCTTGCCTACCTGGTGAATAAATTATTGTTATTCCTTTAAACTTCCTTGGTTTCTGTGACGCCTGATCCTTTTATTCTTTCTAGCCACGCTGCGATGGATACCTAGGGGTAAACCCAACCAAGGAATGACTGGCCAGCAGCCTGGTATGGGAATTGGTTTTATTAAGTTGGAGAGACAATCAATATCTACTTACATAAAGGGTTTATGTATTGCGGTTCTGCGATTTTAACCTTAAGGAAACCGATGGATGAAAAGTTGGTTATCTGTTAAAATTCCCTGAAGGAACCCATGGGCGTGCATAAATCTGGGTTTGCTGTAGTCACGCCAAAAGATGCTGTTGCAGTGATGGTCGACTTCCATCATCTAATATAATCGACGAATCTAAGATCCGGTAACAATGCTAATACAGCTACACAGCCGCTACAGCCGCTTGCCATCAGCATCCAGAAAAGTACTGAAATGGCTCCTATCATTATAGACGGTCAAAAACAATATATTTCGTTATGCCTAGATCATGTACTTTTGTTTATAGCCGAACCAGAGGCCTCAGTTCCCCCTCTATTAGATCTTTTGGGAACTTACAGTGCATTCTCCGGGTTCACAATAACCTGGAGTAAAAGAGAACTTATGCCACTCACTGCCAATATAGACTAACACTTCCTAGATACAGTCCATTTTAAAGAAGCTGACAACTACATTAAGTACCTGGGAATTATTATTATGAGTAAACCTTTGCTTCAAGTAAACTGCCGTAAGAAGCTGGCCGAAATCTTGCGTTTTGGAAGACACTTCCTCTGTCTATGATAGGCAGAATTAATCCCATCAAGATGGTAACTATTCCACGTTGCCTGTAGCTATTCTAATCAATTCTGTTTTTAATACCATTGAAATTTTTTGAGAACTTAGACTCAATAATTATTCTTTTTTTATGAAATTATAAATCAGTTAGAATAACCAAGAAACATCTAACCAAGTTAAAATTTGAAGGGGGTTTTGGGCTTCCCAACTTTAAAAGATATTATTGGGCTGCCCATTTTCATAACATAGCCTGTTGTAGAGAAACATTGCCAGAAAACGATATTGAAACCCCACAATGGATCTGTATGGAATAGGCCTCCTGTAAATGGACATCGCTGTGTGCATTGATCAATAGCTCATCCAAAAATGAAATGAATCTGTATAGTGGAAGTATTGTTATTCTTAATACTTCAAAGATATGGAAACGGATCAGGTTATGTCTTAAAATCCCTGATACCTATTTTAACTGTCCAATATGTAATAATCATACAGTATATACTTGGTATACAGGATAGAGTTTTCACTCTGTGGAAACAGAAGGGTCTGGTGACCTTGCAGGATCTGTATGTTGCTGACAGTTTTGGATCATTCACTCAAATCAAACAGAAGTATAACCTTCCATCCACTGACTTCTTCAGATACCTACAGGTCAGGGATTTCGCTAGGAGACATCTCCATAACGTTGAAAGGATCAATACCCATTTAGTTATTGAAAGCTTAAACAAGCGCAACCCAATAGAAGGAGATTGCCCCTCGATCTATTATAATATATTGACAAAGACAGACGAAATAAGCACAAATAAAATTAAGAAGAATGGGAAAAAGAAATGTCCAACCAGATAGCTGAGGAAACCTGGGAGGAATGTCTTGGCAATATTAGTGGGTGTTTCATAAATGTTGGGCATGTATTAATCCAATTCAAGGTCATTCATAGACTTCACTATATAAAATCAAGATCACACAAGATGTATCCAGCAGTATCTCCTGTTTATGGTAAAGGTAAGATATATGAAGGTACACTGCTCCATTCTTTATGGTCACGTCCAAAAATTCAACCATTTTGGAGGAAAATACTTGACTTTCTGTCTGGAGCATATTCCATCTCCCTGGAGCCAGATCCACTAATAAGTGTCTTGGGGGCCACATTTAACAAGGCTGATAAATTCCAATCACAAGCAGTTTTATTTAGTATGGTACTGGCAAAGAAGGCCATTCTTAAGAAATGGAATAAAGAGTCTGTGCCCACTTTTGAGATGTAGCTCAGAGAACTGAGCAGTGTTTCACATTTGGAAGAGCTCAGATGTCATTTACTCAAGAAGCCTTAGGTATTTGCAAAAATTTGGAACCCAATTAAAACATTTATTGACAATAGTGTATGATAATCTTAAAATCCACCAGATAGTCTGGCTTTCTTAAAGCAAATATACCTTGCTCATTATTAACTTCCCTCTATGTCTTTGTCTTTTTAATGAGCCTCCTGTCTATTTGTGCCCTGTATGCCTACATTGCCTTTAGATGCCTCATAGACATTACCATTATGATATGTTTGCCATCCAAAGCCCAATAGCTATTTTATTTGTTTGTTTGTTATTGAGTTTGTTTGTTTGTTGGTGTTTATTTGTTAGTACACACCAATGTTGCAAGAATTTGTATCTTACTCTGGAGGGTTTGAAAGAATCCTACTCTTTTTTTGCCTTGAAGCTACCAGTTTACTTACTTAGCTGTTGGACATACTGAAAACTTAATTTAGATAATGAGTGTTTTGGGTGTGTGTGTGTGTGTGTGTGTGTGTGTGGGAGAGGGGGGGGGGGGGGGGGGGGGGTTGAATTCTCCAATTACGTTTTTTGTTAATCTAAGCCAATATAAGTGTATTCATGTCAGTATGTTGGTTAAGTTAGAATACGGTTGGGACACATAACTTTACTTGAATTACAATCTAAAGGGATAATTGTATGGATGTGTACCCTGCTGTAATTGCTTTCTGTGAAAAACAATAAACACATTTTTAAAAAAAGAAAAACAATGCTAATACCCATGAGTATATGTTTACATTTTTTCAATACAAGATTACCAAGGTTTTAATATTTTCATATAGTGGAAAGGCGGTTTTGCACTTTGCTTCGGATATGTAGTCATTTCAATGGGAAAAGTCAAGTATGAATTATTCATTGGTATTCAAGCTCTACTTCACTCTGAAAGGAAGAGCCTCTACAGAATCGTATCGCAGAGTATGAGCAACTAATTCATTATTTAAGAGACTAAAGTACAGGTTGCTGGTTGGAATGCCTTGGTGCCTTTGATTCATTTAATACACTTTATTACTCATATGCACCTTTTCTTGAAAAAATGTAAATTGAACTAAATGGCCAAAAAGAACTCAGTAATGCATATGATGTATTTAGAGGTTTTTAATTTTGATTTTTGGAAGCACATTTGGCAACATTGCATAATTATGGTCCAAACAAGCTGCCGAACTGCAGCAGTGGGACAACATTAGCTTGAATTAATAGCTTTTCATCTGATCCCGTTGATTTCCCTGCTTGTTCAGAAATTGTGCATTACATCCCTGTTCCTTCTAGTAAAATGTTAAGTACCATTGAGCAACCATTCGTCCACTGTTCTGATTTTGACACTGTACATATGACAACGGTTCTCTTGTACATCACCTTCAGCAGTGGACTCACCCATCATTCCTCATTCCTCATTTATTGAAAACTGAACTTCAACTCGGCATGGCTCAGGCGGTAGAGTGGGCGGCCCAGGAATCAGATTCCCGGTTCGATTCCCGGCTCCTCCAGAGAACGTGTCGAAGAGTCCTTGAGCAAGACACTGAACCCCGCACTGCTCCTGATGTGCAGGATGGCGCCTTGTATGGCAGCCTCCGACATCAGGATGAAAGTGAGGCATAGTTGTAAAGCGCTTTGGGGTCTTTTCATGTGACTAGAAAGTGCTTTATAAATGCAGTCCATTTACCATTCATCAACAAGAAACCTGATCTTTGTCTAATACACATTCTTGTTTGCTTTTTTGGCTCAGTATGTACTATCAGCAATGATATGGTTCAAGTTAGCTATAACCCCAATTCTGAAATAGTTGGGACGATGTGTAAATTGAATAAAATCAAAATGCAATGACTTTCAGATCACATGAGCCAACGTGTTCTTTACAATAGAACATAGATAACATTTCAAATGTTGAAACTGAGACATTTTACATTTTTATCCACAAAATTAGCTTATTTCAAATTTTCTGGCTGCAATAGTTTTAAAAAGTTGGGAAACAGGCAAAAAAGGCAATTAATATATAATAGAACAGCTGAAAGAACATTTAGCAAGTAATTAATTCAACTGGCATCAAGTGTGTAATATGATTGGCTATACAAGGGATGTCTTAGAGAGGCTGAGTCTCTCAGAAGTAAAGATGGCCAGAGGTTCTCCAACCTGTGAAAGTTTGCATAAAAAAATTGCGGAATACTTTTAAAGCGGACATGAAACAGCCCATTTTTTGCGAGTTTTGTAAAGACTTAAGTGTGTTGGAACTTATTTGAGAAAAAATTTGACAAAAAAACGATTACACATTAAAATAAAATAGATTTATGTTTGGTACTGATGTAAGCTTTATTTCTGGCTCGCCGCCATATTGCTGTCGCACCTCTGGTGACGTCACGAGGTTGGTTGGATGGAGATTCGAGATAGTCACAGGCGTACGTTTCACCGAGTTGAACATGTCAGAAGACGAGGCTGAGCGGTATTTTGAGGGGATCCAAAGAAACCCAATGGCTTATGCCTTCGAGCCAGTGAGGAGGAGAGAAAGGATGGACAATTTTTAATCTGAGGAGCAGCCGTCGGTTCCTTCTGGTGTGGAGAGGGTGGGTAACACAACCTGGTGTCTGTGTGGTCAATGCACTGAAATGCCGACCGCAAGCGAGTCCATCTGCTGTCGGGAGGTGAACGCGGATCACTTGCTCGGGGATATGCGGTGCATAACCCTGTCCCGCACCTACCAGATGCTCTGCTGTGAGAGAGAGGTAATGGAAATTCCCATGCCCTCCCTCCGTGAAGTCCGTGCGGACACTCTGGAGCGGCCCATCAACAGCAGGTATTTTAACCTTACCTAACGATAGCTACTTAGCATGTCGGCTAAAACGAGGCAGACTAACGTTTGAAACTTCGGTATGGATGAAAAAGTCTACTTTCGCTTAGTTACTAATACAAGTCGCTGTTAGGCTGATAAAAGCACTTAATCAGTTTGGAAGCTAGTGCAGTATATAAAGTATATAAAGTATATAAAGTTGACTTTGACTAGCCCGGCTAGTTAGCATGCTTATGATATTGTCAATTTGTTAGCTAGCTGTAGCAGGCTGAGATGGGCACTATTTTGAATTGCAACTTGCCACTTAGTTTCAGAGAAAGGATGGACTCATGTTAATACAATGTTTTCTTTTCACAGTAATGTTCCCCGGACAAGCCCTGACTGCTTTCCTTCCTCATGGACCACAGTGAAGCCGTATAGTTTTATACAAATATTTTGGAATAATAAAATTTTTTACAAATGAAGGTGTTGTGGATATTGTGAAAACCTTTTGCACTTAAGATGCTGAATTTTATTTTTCTTTGAGCAACATCACTGCCAGACTTTAATAGTTATCACTATAGTTTGTATGAATCATGCACAGCTTGCGTTATTGACAGCAAACTGTTAACAGTAATGAAAGATATGAGGTGTAGTGCACCTTATTCAAGCTGATGGGTATTTCTGTCAAAATAAGAGCGCTAGCTAACGTTAGAACAAAAGGGTGTACCGTAATCTTAAATGGACCGACTGAAAATATGTTGGACAGTTGCTGTCATTACGATAATGACCTGGTGCAAAAATAAATAAAGGCTTGCAGCGAATAGCTGCCTGGTTCTTTTAAACGCCCGGGGTCCAAGTCGATTTTGCATATTAAACGCCCGGGCGATGAATTGGTGAAATATGGTAGCTGTGATTTTTTTTTTTCTTTTCTTTAATTTAACCACATTATTTGAACGGAGCTCCAATACCAGGTAGTGCTATGAGTGGATTATCACTTCCTACTTGAGGGGGAAAAGCCCAAATGAAAATGGACGGAGACTGTAAGGTGAAGAAAAATGTTTGATTTCTACAGAGATGCCGGTGAATATTAGAGTCTCTGTGCTGCCTAGGTAAGAAAGCTGAGCTGTTGAACATGTTTATGGTTGTAGAGGGGTGCACATATCGCGATGAACGGAAACGGATGTGATGAGATTATTTTGTTGCTAGGTTATTAACGACTAGATTGCTGAGCTTTGACTGGAAAACAGTACCACAGCCCTGATGTTATAAATACGTTTATATTCTCGAAGATAGCGCTGATTTTATTTTCTGGTCATCTCAACCTTGCAGGTCGTACCTCTCTCTGCTCGGCCAGATGGGCGCGCCGTTGCGCCCTTTCATTACGGAGCACAGCTACTTTTTTTTTAGTTGACTGGGTCGGACGGTCTGTACACCCGACCTCATAAGAGGAAAAGTCAAACACAGAGGGAGCAGCTTCGGACTTGAGTTTGTTGAATCATCGAACGACCAGGTTGCTGGACTCAAAAAACCTCTCCTCCACATAGTCCTCTTCAACAAAATGCTCACTACAAACCCTAGCTTCACGGCTAACTGGAGGATTCTCTTGTTTCAGTGAAGCTAGCCACGACGAAGAACCACTAGCCGCAGAAGAGGCAAAGCATGAAAGTGGACAATCTTTCCTTGATTTTTAGCCGTATAAAATTCGTTGTTGCATCCAGGGGCGATGCAAAAGTGACCCCCCTTGCATCGTTTTTTAGTTTGAGGTTCCTTATTCTCCATCGAGTCAGTGCTGTCATAAGTTTCTCCAATGCAAGCTAATACAAGAGTTCCAAGCCAACCAACCACGTGACGCCATATTCTATGCGCCACAAGATGGCGCCACACTGGTTTGAAAAATGTAATTTAGATTGCTTTTTATTTTAATCCAGGTTCACTGACAGTGTTGAAACTGTAATTAATTTTTAGAGTGGAAACCCAACTTGTAAAATATGTTAACTGCTTCTGGTGTTTCATGTCCGCTTTAAAACAAAGTTCCTCAACGTCAAATAGCTAAAGCTTTGAAGGTCTCATCATCGACAGTGCATAACATCATCAAAAGATTCAGAGAAACTGGAAAAATCTGTCAGGAAACACAGTCCACCGTGCCATCCACATATGCCACCTAAAACTCTATCATGCAAAAAGGAAGCCATTGATAAGCCTGATCCAGAAGCGCCGCCGTGTTTTGGGGGCCAACGCTCATTTAAAATGGACTGTAGCAAAGTGGCAAAGTGTCCTGTGGTCAGATGAGTCCAAATTTGACATTCTTGTTAGAAATTCCCCTGGGAACCGTGACCTTGGTTGACCTTGGTTCACCATGGTCAACCATGGTTAAGGCATGGTTAAAAATGGCTGTCCATGGTTGAAGCATGGTTGCACCCACTTGGGGAGTTTTTGCACCATGGTTAACCATAATTGACCATTTTTAACCATGCTTTAACCATGGTTGACCATGGTGGACCAAGGTCAACCATGGTGTTCCATTTAACAAAAACGTCAATATCATGGTTTGATCAGGGTTGACCACGGTTACTTGATCCAGGGTCAACCAAGGTCAACCATGCTCACGGTTCACAGTGATCATGAGTGTTGTGTCCTCTGGGCTAAAGAGGAGAAAGACCACCCCTCCTGTTATCAGCGTTCAGTTCAAAAGCCAGCATCTCTGATGGTATGGGGATGCATTAATGCATATGGTGTGGGACACTTGCATGTTTTAAAAAACACCATGAATGCTGAAAGCTATATGAAGGTTTTAGAGCAATATATGCTCCCCTCCAGACGACATCTATTCCAGGGAAGGCCTTGTGTATTTCAGCAGGACAATACAAAACCACATACTGCAGCTATTACAACAGAATAGCTTCGTAGTAGAAGAGTCCGTGTGCTGAACTGGCCTGCCTGTAGTCCTGATCTTTCACCGATTGAGAACATTTGGCACATAATTAAAAAAAGGTCCATCAAAGGAGACCCAAAACTCTCCAGCAGCTGGAAGCCTATATTAAACTAGAGTGGGATCAAATTCCGATGGCTAAACTCAAGAAACTTGTCTCCTCAATGCCCAGAGGCCTCTACTATGTTAAAAAGAAGAAGGGATGCTACACCATGGTAAACAGGCCCCTTTTTGAGACCTGTAGCAGCCCTCAAATTTGAAATGAGCTCATTTTGTGGAAAAATTGTAAAATTTCTCAGTTTCAACATTTTGCTATGTTTTTGCTCAGTTTGCTATGTAATCTCTGTACTATTGTGAATAAAATACCGGCTGGTGTTATTTGAAAGTCATTGCTTTTGATTTTATTCACATTTTATGTTTTGTCTCAACTATTTTGGAATTGGGGTTGTATTTCAGTTACAAAATCATGACAGTTAGTCTATGGGTGGTAAATATGTTTAATACAGCAAGCTGATACATAATTTGTGATTTTAGCAGGAGGTTAAATACTGCAAGCTGCAAAGATAAAATAACACAGAACAGTAATTTCAATGGTGAATGTTTTATGTGTTAATATGAAATATCATTATTATGTGTGAATAATTTGAGAGGAAGTTCCCCTTCCTAGACATTTGAAATTCTTAGCCCTCGAAAAGGAAGCAGGAAATGAGTCGAATTGATGTGGAACAGGGGGCACTCAATCATTGTCATCTGCATATCAATAATACAAGCCAGAGTCTGTGCACACGTGGTGACATAATTTGGACTGAAGTGGAACATCATTGCGCTCATCTGATCTTTAATAAACTGACTGAGATTCCTAAAACATCCTGTCTGAACACTTACCATGACAAGAATGAAAAGATACACAGCATGTGGCTCTGCTTTGGACTCTGTACTAGATCCAAAATTGTCTCATCAATTTTTTCTAAATTTTTGAATTGAATACACATTGGGAGATGAGAGATGGCTGAGGGCACACAATGTGGTATATGCACTGGTTTTTCCATGTTGCCAAGCATTGCCTTTATTCCTACTGGTAAATGCATCTGCCTGCAAACAGACAGCTACCTACAATGGGCCCACCATCAGCAAAGCTTTTAGTCTGTCAAATAGAGGCTTTAGAGCATTGGTTAGAGACAACCTCATTGAAATCACTGAGAAGAAAATCAAATGAGGGGAAACAAGTCGATCAGGGGGATCTAATAGCTGCGACCTGGCCTAGCATCCGTCACGTGGCCTAGTGTCCATGACTGGTGGTTTCTTGTACAAGTGTGACCTCGAAATTGGCAAATGACCTTGAGAATCAATAGGGAACCCTTCCTCTGTACCAAGAAGCTTGTTGTAAGATTTAATAGCCATCTATCAAGTTAAACTCAAGTTACGGTGCGAAAACTGTGAAATCGGGGCAAAATCGACACTTTTTTGACCAGTGTGACCTTGGGATTCAACAGATGACCTTGAAAATCAACGGGGAACCCCTTCTCTCTACCAAGAAGCTTGTCCTAAGATTTCATAGCCATTCATTGAATTAAACTTGAGTTTCGGTGCGAAAACCGTCAAATTGGGCAAAATTGACACTTTTTTTACCTGTGTGACCTCAGGATTTGACGGATGACCTTGAAAAACAATAGGGAACACCTCCTCTATGCCTAGAAGCTATTTCCAAAATTTCATAGCGATCCATGAATTCTAACTGGAGTTACAGCGCAAAAACCCGCGAACAAAGTCGTGACCTCTGTGAACTTGACCTTTGACCTCAACCTTGTTCATGGACATCACTTTGGTGGAGGTCAATAACTCCTGAAAATTTCATGATGATACAACGACAAGAACATGGTGAAAAAGGTGTCACAGACGGACAGATGGATGGACAGACAGACGGACAGATAGAAGCATTCATAGAGCTGCTTGGTCGCTGCTAAAAATTAGATTTGTCATGATGGCCCAGGTACTAGCTTGGTTCTGTATTGATTGATACCACCATTTTAAAGACAGAATGGTTTGGAAGCCACAGGTATTTTCCCTATGAAGAACATCCTATACTTTGAAATGCCCCAGGTTTGACTCTATCGATACCGTTGATTTAACAAATTCAAAAGGGGGCTACAAGTTTTTATACGCCAACTAAAGTATCCCAATTGGCTATTACATAACATGAATGGCGAGAACAGGCCGTTCAGTCCAACTAGGCTCGCCAGTTATTTTATACTATTGTGAATATATCACTTCAGATACTCAATGACTCAGTGGTGTCTAGCTTTAAGTCCCAAGGTCTCTGCCTCAACAATATAGTCAGGCAAGCGATTCCACATCGAAATTACTCTTTTGGTGAACAAATATTTCTAAATATCAGTGCAAAATTTACTTTTGGTCAACTTCCATTTGTCACCTTGAGTTCTACTAACAACACTTGGTCGAAGGAATCCTTCATAATTCACTTTGTTAATCCCTTTAACATGTTTAAAGACCTCAATCAGATCACCCCCAAGTCTCCTTTTTCTAAGACTAAGGAGATTAAGGATCTTCAGCCTCCTCTCATAGCTTTCATCTTTTATACTCGGAATTAGCTTCAGTGGCTCTTTTCTGAACTTTTTCTAGAGCCTCTATATCTTTATTAAAGTATGGTCCCCAGAACTGTACACAATACTCCAGATGTGGTCTGATGAATGTGTTGTACAAAACAAGCATCACCTCCTTGGATTTGTACTCAATGCATTTGGCAAGGCATCCCAGCATCCGATTGGATTTTTAACTGCTACGGCACAATAGCTAGAGCATGTCAGGGTTTGGTCAACAATCACTCCCAGATCTTTTTCGTGTGGAGCACATTCTAGTTTTAAAGCTCCCATGAAGTAATCCCATCTAATCTTTTTATTACCTACATGTACAACTTTATATTTCACTACATTAAATTTCATTTACCACATTTCTGCCCAATTCTAGATTCTATCCAAATCATCCTGAATCACTTTAGTGGACTCTAAATTATTTGCCAAACCACCCAATTTAGTATCATCTGCATTTGTAATTTACTCTCAATATTCCTATCAAGGTCATTAATGTAGATAAAGAAAAGCAAGGTTCACAACATCAATCCCTGGGGGACGCCACTCCCCACCATACCTAGCTCAGATGAGATACCACTGACCACCACTTTTTTTGTTCTGTCCTGTAATCACTTTTGAATCCACTTCAGAATACCTCCTGTAATTCCAATGACTCATTTCAAAAATTAGTGTCTTATGCGGTACTGTGTCAAATGCTTTTTGAAAATCCAAGTATATGATGTCTTAAACCCTGCTTTGGTCATAAGTCTTGGTGGCCTCTTCAAAAAATTCCAGAAGGTTTGTCAAGCATGACCTTCCCTTATGGAAACCATGTTGGCTATCCCTCTAGATATTATTACGTTCAAGAAAAAAGTCCGGCACATCTTTAATGATAGATTCCAGTATTTTGCACGCAATGCAAGTTAAACTGACTGGCCTCTAATTTCCTGGCTCAGTATGGTTCCCTTTCTAATATATTGGAATTATATTGCCCTGCTTCCAATCATTTGGTATTTCTCCAGTTTCTGAAGACTGTCAGAAGATGGTGCATAGCAGCTTAAAGATGATCTCACTAACTTTGAATAGTTCTTACGAATAGCTGTGATCATCCACTGAGGATTCAGCTTTTTCAGCTTACTTCTGGACACCTTTGGAATAAATTTGCATTGTGAATCAATAAAACCCCCTTAAATCTTTCCCACATCTCATTTACAGACTCACAGTCCAGGAGTGTCCCCCATTTATTTCAGTTAGATATGAGCGCATCCTGTCAAAGTTTGCCATCTAAAATTAAAAATTTTTGCTTTTGAAGACACCTTTTTAACTTGCCATAAAACATCAAAATTAACAGTTGAGTAATCACTTGTCCCAAGTGGCTTCAGTTCCTCAACATTGCTAATTCTATCTGGGTCATTACAGAGCACTAAGTCTGAAATTGCCTTCTCTCTCGTAGGTTTATTAACATACTGCACCAAAAAAATTCAAACATCTAGAAATTCTTTCTCCCCCCCATCCTGTCCTTTCACCATTTTCCAATCGATTCCAGGATAATTTAAGTCTCCTATAATAATAACACCTCCTCCTCTACAAGCTTGCGTAATCGTTTTAAAGAGCATTTCATTGACAATACTGTCTAAAGCTGACGGTAGATAGCATACTCCACTGTTTTTTTGCCAATGAGCCTGACCCAGATTTCTTCACAGGGCAAGGAATGTTCAATTTCAGGAATTTCCTGCACATTTATGTTTTTGTTCACATAGAGTGCTACACCCCCTCCTCGCCTATTGATTCTATCCTTCCTAAAGAGCTTATAACCTTCTACATTATATTCATCTCCATCCTCTTCACTAAGCCATGTCTCTGTAATCCCAACTATATCATAGCCCTCACTAATAACGGCCTCAAGTTCTGGAAATGTATATTGTATGCCTCTTGCATTTAGATAAAAACATTTCAGGTTATCACGAATGCTCTTCCCCTTCGATTTCGCATGAGCTTGCTGCTCCAAGCCCCTCACAACGCTTTGTCGCTTTAAAGATATATAATCAAAATCCCTGTTACCTTTGTTTGATCAGATTAGCAACTTAAATTGGCTGTCTGCTCACCTTGCTGTTACAAAGGGGAAAAAGAAAAAGGGAAGATTCTCCCTGCCCCTAATGTGACAAAGGTAATACCTCGGGAGCAAATCGACTAACCTCTATTAATGTTTGAGCTTTAACACACAAATAATTTTCAGAAAAACCCATTTGCACAAGAATAAATCTTCAGCTTCAATCCCTCCACACGTCTTTCTATGTCTTAACCCAAGCAGAATGATCACCAACGAACAGCGCTACAGCACATCCAAGAGGTCAGTAACAGCATAGTGTCTCTTTGCGATGGCAATTTTGACACCGAAGTTCAAATGGTTTCAAAACTTTTTAACACTTCTGGTTCCGACACGGTGTTCGACAGATGTTTTAAAACGTCACATGATCGCTATCAGTCCATTGCAAAAGGTATGCCACGGTAAAATAAAGGTGTTTGAGGTATTTTGTTTCAGAAAGAGAGAGAGACAAAGAGAGAAAGAGAAGAGAGATTGATTTTCTAAAGCTTGCCAGGCAGTCTTTCAAATGTGTCAATAAGTTGAAGCATCTATATATTGTTACTGAGTTTGCAATTAGCGTAATTTCTCACATCTCCTCTGAAACCACCATGAATAATGAATCTGTTTTCCGTATACACCGGTTTTACTGTGTGACAAAGACGATGCACCAGGTTTCGAACTTACACTGAAGAAAAATATAAACGCCCCATATCAAATTTTTTAGTTTTTTTTAACAAAAAACTGGAACTGGGATTTGTCTGTCAATAGCACTCTTCTCCAGCATGCCAAGGGCCATCGAACATGTTGTTTGCTCATCCGAGTCAGTTCCGACGCCGGACTGCGGTGAGATCCAGACCACAAGCGTGCAAGTTGGCTTCTCACAGGCGGTTAAGGACTGTCTGTAGTCTGATACATCTGTTGTGCAGACTCAACAGTCTCATCCGCTCTGCGTGTCGCTGATCTGAGCCGATCCTGCAGGTGGACGAGCCGGATGTAGCGATCTTGTGCTTGTGTGGTCACATGTGGCCGACGTGGATGAGGTCGATTTGCAGTACTTCCCGTCTGTCAGAAACAACTATCAGACGATAGGCAGCTTGAGAGTTCAACATTCAGCCGCACAGCAACCGCTCTGGTGGACATCCCTGCATCCAGCATGCCAATGGCACGTTCCCCTATGACCTGAGACATCTGAGGCATGATGACTTTTGACAAAATTTGACATTTTGGGGTGGCCTTTTATTGGCCTCAGTATAAGGAGTGTCTGGGTACTGCTCATTCTGTCTTAACCATCTGGAAATACCACACGCATGCACTGAGTGAGATCACTGCATCACTGAGCAAATGCTCACTGACAGAGATGGATTTAAAAAATGGTGCACAAATTAAGAGAGATATCCCTATTGTACAAAAAAAAGTCAGCATATGCTCACTTAGAGTTGCTAACTCCATGTGGCATCAATATTTGACATGGGAAATTTATATATTTTTGTTCAGTGTAGTTAAGTGAAAATGTTATGGTTATAGTTTTTGTTCACGTTTATGTTTATGTTCATGTTTGTGTTCAAGTTGTTCATGATTTTGTCTTTTATTTATTCTTTTTGGTTATTGTAATTCCAAAAAAAATTCATTCCATTTCTCAGTTCCATTGTACTTGCCTCCCCTGTCTTGTGATCTAGTTGGTTCAGTCTTCCCGGTCTGTGTGCTCACATACATCGGGTGATTTAAAGGATAATTCCGATGTGAAATTGACTTGGGGTGTATTAAAACATGATAACGAGTTCTAACTTTTGTCGAATACCCCACCTCCATACGCACGCAACATTTAGAAATAGCCAAAGCTCCCAACAGGCTTACAACAGTAGTGAAAAGACTATTTATGCAAACAGTACCTTGAGGTAGTTTCCAGTCGCTTCCATCTTGAAAGTCACGATAAGTTGATTGATGAGCACGAACGAATAGGAAGGGTAGGGGAAAAGATTGTAATCTATTTGTTCGTACTCGTCAATCGACTTATTGTGACTTTCAATATCGTTTGCTCCCTATCCGATTCCTGGGCCAGCTGGCATTGATTGGGGGCGTGGCCCGGACTCTATTCAAGCTCCTATTTCTTCTCGCTCCCGTTGCTAGGGTGTCAGTGCTTCTTTGGCGCTTTAGCCTGTAAGGTGAGACTTAGTTGCTAATCAGGAATAGTGTTAGTGAGTAAGGGAATCTTTGGTTTGTTTCCCTTTTCTTTTGTTTTCCTCGAGCTCGCCTGTTTTCTACCACGGACGGCGGCAGGTCTGTTGGTAGCGCAAGTCTCATTATTTTTATCCTTTTTTGGGCTCTGAGCACGCTGTGAGTGTTGCCTTTTATTTCTGGCCGCTGCTCTTGGCGTCCACTTCCTGAACCATCACAGTACACTTTAGCCACCATGGAGACGCCAGCGGTGGCTGAAATTAAGAGGGCTATCGCCAGCCAACAAGAGATGTTGGCTTGGTTCTCTAAATCACATTCAGGTTTTTGTAATCAACGATCTGAACTTGTTGAGAGACTACACCTGCAAGAGTGCACACAATCAGCAGAGCGTTCTGTTAGACTTGTCTGAGAGTATTAAATCTCTAACGTCACATACTTCCCAAAAAGTTGCAGAAGCACTATCCATACATCCTCCACGAGAACCTAAGTTACTACTGCCCCAAAGATATAGTGGCGAGGCCGGAAAGTGTAAGGATTTTATCACCCCGTGTGAGATATTTTTTAAGGCTCAGCCGTCACGTTTTGTTAATGAGGATTCTCGGGTTGCATTAATATTATCCCTGTTGGCTGGCACAGCGCTCAATTGGGTTGGCCCACTAATTAGATCTAATTCACCGGCCGTAAATTCTGTAGAGGCCCTTGTTAGGGAGATGGTGTCTGTTTTTGATCAAGACATTTGTGGTCCAGATGCAGCCACACGTTTAATGCACCTTAAACAGAGTAAAGAAAGCGCAGCTGAATTTTCTATTGCTTTTCGCTCTCTGGCCACAGAGACAGGCTGGCTGGAGGCTCCTCTAATGACTGTATTTAGCCATGCCCTTACTAAGAAGATAAAGGACGCGTTAGCTACTGTAGAACCCTGTTCGACCTTAGACTCTTTAGTACGTATAGCTGTGCGAATTGACAACCGCATATGCGAACGCAACTGGGAGAAGCTCAACAGCTTGCCGCTAGCTGACCATGGGGCTAAAGTTGCTAGTGGCGAGTATACGGCTCCTATTTCACACACTGAAGGTTGTACCCCGGTTGAGCCCATGCAAATTGATTGCGTTTGACAGTCGGACTAATAAACCTATTAGCAGAAGAATAATCTGCTTTAATTGTAATAAGCTGGGTCATACCCATCCTCATTGTCCTTAGCGTCAGGGAAAACAGAGAATCCCTCTAGCTTTGTGGGGGCGATAGAGGGGCAAACTCAATTTCCCTTCCGGACACTAATCCCTGTCAAACTGGGTGGGCTAGGATGCACTCCGCTCCCACTGTTACGCTTTCACAGTCAAGCTCTGTCCGAACTTTGGACGGTCGTCTGCTTGGATCGGGAGTTATTACCAAAGTGTCTGAACCGCTAAATATGTTCATTTCATTTGGTGGCCACTCTGAACAGGTTCAATTTTTTATTATCAGTTACCCAGCTTTTCCCATTGTTTTAGGACATTCTTGGTTATGGGAACACAGACTTTGCATCAGCTGGGGGGATCAGAACAATCCTATCATCCGCTGGGGCACTAATTGCAGCTCTCATTGTAGAGATAATGAAACTTGTTTTCCCAGACATCAAGCTACGGGGCAGGCTGATGTCTGGAGTGAGTGTGAGGAGGTTATCTCACTGTACCCTCCTAGACTAGAAAAAGGGGCAGAGGAGGGGT
The DNA here is from genome assembly GCA_029721435.1 of Gymnothorax reevesii. Classification (NCBI taxonomy): domain Eukaryota; kingdom Metazoa; phylum Chordata; class Actinopteri; order Anguilliformes; family Muraenidae; genus Gymnothorax; species Gymnothorax reevesii. The sequence continues at coordinate 54,676,941 of CM056583.1, read as the reverse complement.
TGAAATGGGATCCTCAATTTTACTGGCGACAGCCAGAAGATGATTACCATATAGAGGAGTTTAGCGATTCTGAATCTGTCATGGAGACATTAGATTCGGAGCAGGGTGAAGAATTTGGGGTTACCCTGAATTTTGACTTGCCTCAGAATGTTCCCAGGGATTACGTTGATCTTGCTGAGGTTTTTAGTAAACAACGAGCATCTACAATACCTCCTCACCGTTCTTACGATTGTGAAATCAATCTCTATCCTGGGACAACTCCACCTAGGGGTTCGCTATATTCGCTATCAGGACCTGAGCATAGGGCCATGCGAGAATATATTCAAAAGGCTCTCGCTAATGGTTTTATTCGGCCGTTCACATCTTCTGCCGGAGCAGGATTTTTTTCATTGGGAAAAAGGATGACAGTTTGAGACCCTGCATTGATTATAGGGGTCTGAATAAAATCAACATTAAAAATCGATACCCCCTTCTGTAATGAACTCCGCGTTTGAACGTCTGCAGAAGGCGTCATTTTTTACGAAGCTAGATCTTCGTAATGCGTATAATTTGATTCGCATTCGGGAGGGGGACAAATGGAAAACGTCTTTTAACACTCATGATGGGTACTACGAATATCAGGTCTTACCATTCGGGCTTGCTAACGCCCCCTCGGTGTTCCAGGTATTCGTCAATGCCGTGCTCCGAGAGATGTTGGAGAAGTTCGTCTTCGTTTATCTTGACGACATTTTGATTTTTTCTTTAACACTCTCAGAACACAAACAACACGTCAGACTTTTTGTTAAAGCCGAAAAGTGCATTTTTCACGCCCAAACTGTCTTGTTCTTGGGCTTTATTGTTTCTAAGGGGTCGGTGGACTCAGACAAGAAGGCTGCGGTGAAGAATTGGCCTGCGCTGCAGATTGTTAAAGAGGTTCAACGCTTTCTTGGCTTTGCAAATTTTTATAGGTTTATCTGCAAATTTTAGCACGGTTGCTGCCCCCATTATTGCGCTCACTGAGAAGAATACCTCCTCAGCGTTTTTTTGGTCTCCTGCAGCTGACCCTGCCTTTCAGGAATTAAAGAATCATTTTAGCTCGGAGCCTGTTTTGGTTTTGCCAGATCCCTCCCTCCCATTTGTTGTGGAGGTAGATGCTTCGGAGGTGGGCGTGGGTGCTATTTTATCCAAGCGCCCTCGTTGGGATAATAAGCTTCACCCATGCGCATACTTCTCCCGGTCTTTGTCCGCCACGGAACGCAATTATAGTATTGGTGACCGGGAGTTATTGGCGGTCAAGCCGGCGCTCGAGGAGTGGCGCCACTGGTTGGAGGGAGCTGAACACCCTTTTGTGGTATGGACCGACCATAAAAACCTCCAATATATTCAGCAGACCAAGCGGCGTAATTCCCGGCAGGTGCAGTGGTCATTATTCTTTGACTGTTTTGATTTTACCCTGAACTTCTGCCCAGGCTCTAAAAACATTATGCCTGACACCCTGTACAATTGTTCAGACCGCGATCCTACCGCGAGCAAGTTATCCCAGCTTCTCGGGTGGTAGCACCTATTCAGTGGGAGATTGAGGCAGTCGTCGAGAGGCCTTAAAGACTGACCCTGGTCCGGAGGGGGAGCCTCCTGGCTGTTTGTTTATGCCATCTGCAGTTAGGCCACAGGTCCTGCAGTGGGGACATTCTTCCCACTTGGCTGGGCATCCTGGGATCCATCAGACTAAGCAGTTCCTGGCCCAATGTTTTTGGTGGCCTGGAATGATCCAAGACATTCGGGAGTTTGTTGCAGCTTTTGGCACATGTTCCAGAAATAAGACTTCCCACCTCCCTCGCTCTGGTCTGCTGCGACCTTTGACCGTTCCCAGGTGCCCTTGGACGCATATCGAATTAGATTTTGTTATGGGCTGCCTGTATCTGACGGCAACACGGTCATTTTGGTCGTGGTTGACCGTTTTTCTGAAGCGGCTCATTTTGTCGCACTGCCTAAACTGCCTTCAGCGCGGGAGACAGCGCATCTTGTGGTGAACAATGTGTTCCGGTTGCATGGGCTTCTGCAGGATGTTGTCTCTGATCGAGGCCCTCAGTTTACGGCCAGATTCTGGCGGGTATTTTGTAGGCAGTTGGAGGCTACTGTGAGTCTCTCCTCTGGGTTTCTCCCAGAGACTAACGGGCAGACGGAACGGACTAATCAGTCTCTTGAAAACACTCTGTTTGCCGGCGGATCATTCCTCGTCATGAAGTCGATTTTTAGCTTGGGGTATCAGTAAGTATACAAAGGACGGAAGCCCATCAACAGCCTGAAGACCATAATAATTTGGCGGAACAAACACAAAAGTTTGCATCGGTTATCCCACGTTGAAGAAAAAGACCAGCTAGTTAGATATGCAAACAGGGAAATGTAACGTTGCCTACCTAATGTTACCGTCAAAGTAAACTAAGTCATTAATGGGGAATAAAAAAGTGAACTGTATTGCAAAAAAGTTGTTATTATTGTTAGCTTACTGTATTACTTACAAGCTTACTGTTAGCTTACCAACTAATAGTGCCGCCCAAAGTGGTGTTTCTGAATGAATACCACATGCTGACTCCTTGTTATTAATGAATATGACACAAATTATCCCGGCAAACAAAGATGACAGGTTAATTCCTTTCTGAAAGCTAAAAATTTCACTATCTTTTCATGCATAATGTTATGAGAACCACCTAGCTAGCAGTGATTACTGAACCAAGATGACCTCGTTTCTATCTTGGGGACTCGGACTGATGGCAGGCAGCTCTCTGGCACTTGCTGGTGAAAGAGAGCATTCGATTTGCAACGCAAAAATGACTGCATATCTGATCCATGCGACTGCCTGCTGCTCTGCTTTCTTGGCTTTTTGGTTCAAAAAAATTAAACTATGAACAGAACTAAATGCCTTAAATCTTCACTTTTTAGACAAAATTTTGAAACATTTCACATCCCCTTTATATCCTTAGATCCCAGATATTAATCCAAGAGCATTTCAGCTCGTGTTCACTGTCTAGGCTGACTCCTAGACCAGTCCTCCTGCAGTCCCCATTTACACACAAATTTGAATCTTTTTTTTGCTTGATTTTTTTGTGTGGGAGGGGCTTCAAGATTTGTGGCGCACAACTGTTCACGAAGGTGGTTTTCTGCTGATGGATATTATTCTCTACGTTCATATCACCTATATGCCGGGTTTTTATGTGCGCAGGTTTTGGGACTAATTAAACCCCATGCGCACCACCAGCATTGCAGTAACTTGCACTTGGCTCCAAAGAAATTTTTTTTTTTTGCAAGTTGGCGAGAGAGAGACTCTCAATTGGTTTTATTAACCTTTATAATTTTGACCTTGATGCAATTCTAATTTCTGCTGGTATGAGTATGTATGCTGTAGACCTGCACACAGTTACCAAGGCAACGATTTGTAATGACAAGGAGTATACAGTAATTACTTCCTGAAATTGGAGAAGTAAACTGTCATCCATACTTGTGGATGTCTGTTCAGGGATGTGCGGCATTTGATGCAAGGTGCAGAAAAGCAGCTTACAGAGTAAATGAGCACCTCATGTTCAGGTAAAGGAGGGAGGAGCCACCAACCAACTCAGACTCAAACATATTGGAAAGGGATTTTGATTTCTTTAATTTGTACCTGATAATACAAACTTACCTGAACAAAAATGAATATGGTGATCTTTTTTTCAGTGTAGAGTAATTAAGTTACTCAACTTTGTTTCTGAATTCTAAGGCCCTTATCTCTGCTAAGAAGGGAGAAGAGAACCACTGAGTTATAGCGCCCTTCCCAGGATGCACCAGCAGGCATTAGGAATTCTCATTCATACTTGTGTACAAGGAAAGGATACAGGTACTCCTTTTGCTTCTAACTGCACCAGTCTCCTGATGTGAGTGGGTTTATTTTGTCATCTAATCTGGAACTATGTAAGATATAAAAGGAGGAATTTGAGTTCGCTGTGTTTGCATTTGTTACCAAACCAAAGCGAGAGGCTCCAGTTCACTGTAGCACTGGGGAGGTGATTATTCCGGTTCTGTCAGACTCTCTGAAAGAGGGTCTTGGAGAGGGGGGGAAACATGGATGCAAAGCACTAACACTCTCACTTCAATTTCAGGAAAGATGTATCTGCCATTTTTTACAACTAGTGTCACAAAGGAAACAAGTTTTTACAAGTATCTTTTCTTCCCCACTTCTTGCCATAATACCCTGCTCAGCGTTTTAGCTGGGGATGTGTACGATACTGTGAAGACCAACCGTCCCTCAGCATTGGGCTAATTACAACAAGACAGTGACAAGCATTTCTCACTGCAGTGCTTCTGCTTGTCAGATGCAGAGATGGAGTACTTCTCAAAGTAATTAGTTTAATCCTTGGGGACATGCTCGGTTTTATTGCATCTTTGACATTCTTTGATGAACCCCATACTGTTGAACAAGTAGGGTATAAAAAACACCCAAGTGACTCCCTGTCTAATCTCAAACTGCTCATACAGAAATTTTGAAAGCAAACAAAATTTTCATATTCCTTGCAATGTTTAGGGAGATAGCAGTTCATATGGTGATATGCTTCATAAAACAATAAACATTAAGCTGATTTCAAGCCCATTTGCACCTGTGTGTGGAACAATCCCAATTATTCTTTGGCCCAGTCACCTCCGCCTTAGCGAGCCATCCATTATTCGGTGGCAAGTTTTTAGTTCTTTAAGTGTGATTTAAATACTCTTTGTTGTCCAGTGATTTGAAACATTATAATAATAATTATCATTCTGCAGCAGTGTGGTACTATGGTGCTAGAGTTTGCAGGAATAAGGTGTTAATTTCACCTCCCTCATTGATCAGGCTGCACAAACTCCATCATCACGCCAAAGCATGTGTTCTCTAGGGAGTCTGCTAGAAATATTCGGATATTTATTTTCATCCACAATCTCACAGTGACGTACCCTGTGATCCTACGGGTTCAGATGGTTTCCTTTTTTCTGCCTCCTCCCTTTGGCAGTTGTGGGGCATGAGGTTTGTTCTCATATGCTAAGCTTTCAGCAAATGCTGATTGCAAAGGCATTTTCTCACATTCAACTTCATCCGGTTTAAATGTTAAAAAAACGTATATCAAGAAGCTCGAGGCAATCAAAAATAATCTAAAATGTACACTGAACAATGTCCATTATACATGCTACATGCTTTAAAGGGGACCTATTGTGCTGTTTTTGTTGGAAGGCACTCCAGAAATCAAAATGTACGTGCACAAACACTGAAAAAGTGAGGGGCTTTTTTTCCCCCCAAAATTTCTCCCCTTAGAAATGAATTATACAAAATGTCACTATGATTAGTTTCTCTGTTGCAGAGTAATGTTGCGCTTTGAAAAAAAAAAATTAATGGTGAAATGCTTCCCCAGCTACTGAGTTGAGCTCTAGATTAAAGTAAGCCAATAACATTAAATGAAACGATTAAAATTCTCCCAATATTTTCCCGGGCCCTTGAGATAACATATCTCCAAATAAAAATACTGTGAAGTCTTCACATGGCAGGAATTACAGGAAGACTGAATAAAAAAGAGTCGATTTGGAAAGCATCCAGTATCAACCTACTCTCATTTTCCCATTTCCTGGTCAATGATATGATCAAACGTCTAGGCCGGCAATACTGCGTGGAGGACCAGACCTCTGCTTTTATCAATTATGCAAATAAAAGAATTGTGCATCTTTTGTTCATGTGGTACACCAACGATGAATCACCTCTTTTTTCTGACAGCCAAATTATGGAGAAATGACTGGGTTCAAGAGAAATTAGCGTGCTAATTTCACCCCTTTGCAATCTTAGTCATTTTGCCTGTCAGGGGAAATTACCTTTACAAACCTGTGAAGGTTTGATTCCACTAATAAGGCCAGGGGTTCAGCTCCCTCACATAATCTGCAGATAAAGCTGTCCATCATAATTTTACTTGCATATAAGGCCCAGGTAAAATTAATTTATCTCCACCGTTTATTGTATACAGTGTCTTGTTTAAACAGGTTCCCTGGAATTTATACCCAATTCCATGAAAACGCCAGCTTTGCAGAAAAACTCAAGAGACAATTTAATAGTTAAAACAGAGGAGACTAAAATTAAAGAAAGATGGTAAATAGTTTATTAAAAAGAATGTTCTCTCTCTCTGTCGTTTCTGCCAAGTGCTGTACTTTCAGACGGGCATACTCTGCGAGGATTTCATCCTCCTCCCTGCTGATATAATGACCAGAAATTGAGATCTCTGCTGACGTGAATAAATCCACCCACCTACGACTCTTTCCGCCCACCTCTCTGTTAGTCACCAGGCTGGATAGGCCCCTCTGTGCCATTGCTCAGATGGTATTGGGGGATGTGCACAGTGCAGAAAAAAGTAAGGAATACTGTACAAGAGACACCTAACAGACCCTCTCCTTTCAACCTTTGTGCAAAAAGAGGGACTCATCTTGCTTTTCCACTCCACAAGGGCTTTCCTGAGATTGTTGAGATGAAATGGAATGGGGCATCAGTGTCACTCACTTTTGCAATGAAACTAGTGAAGATTTCCGCCATGTTTGCAGTAAAAAAAGACTACAACACTAATTGTTGAATTTGATGGTCCTTGGTGGTGGTATTACCGGAAGGGTCTCAACAAGTCACTTACCGCTGGTGAGTTGTTCATCAGTTCCAATATATGCTGTAATTATTTGAGCTCACTGCTGGACACTTTGTGAAAGGTGACAATGCCAAACTCCAACACGTCTTCATTGCCCCATGAGATGGTCATTGCTTCCAATTCAATGGTCAAATGGTCATCATATGAAGAAGGGAACCACCTTTTTTGTTGTGACAGGCAGGTTTGCTTACCACAAGCATTGACAATGCACAGAAATGTATTCAGATGAGGGAACGTCAATTCTCTCCTCTTCCCGATCCATATAGAAACCCTGATATCAAATAATTTAATAGAGAGCCACAACAAATTAAATTTACACAAGTACTTGATAACTATTAGCATTAGTGAAAGCTATAGTGAATTCACACCGTACAAATTCACTTCATTACCAATTCCCCCTTTTTGAAACCTGCCCTGCCCTTGGCAGTACAAGGCCAACTGTGTTCCGATAAAAATAACGCAACCCTGCATTATAAGGAAGAACAAAGAATACATTTTATCTCAGTAGCAAAACTGTGTTCAGAAAAATATCTACTGATGCATATGGATACAAAATATATGGCAGCACAATGTAAAGACTTAACATGGGTAATATAACTCCTTTTCACAGCTACAAATAAATATAAACACATCCATATCTGAAAGCGGAGATCATTTGCAGATTTGCCTGTACATTATGAAATGTTGATAATATCAGGAAGAATTTCTTTACATGCTTGCCAAGGCTAGATGCTGCGAAGCAGCATGGAGTGTGAATGGTGTGCTAAATGACCCATATTTATCATTACAGAGTTTTATATTCTGAGCATATATGATCTTCTATTGCAGTATATCACAGTGCAGTCAGGCCTTACACCCCAACACTCAGCTCAGAGCTACTCTGCCCCCTTCGCTCTAGCCTGAGCGATTTCCTGTATACGCTTGATAATTTCATCTCGAGGGCCGTGCCACGACTCCAGCAGAGCCGCCAAATTATTTCTTTCAATTACCCGCCGCTTGTGTGAGTCTCAGCGTGCCCACCCCCCCCCCACCCCCCTGCAGACAGCACCCCCACATTACCAAACACACGCAAGGCTCCTGATTACCACCTGAGGCGCGGGGCTCTGATTTGCTCCTGTGTGGCTGACGACCTGGCCTCTCAGCAGAGCGATGCCTGTGTCTCGCTGAAACGCATAAGGGCCTGAGCGAGACACATTTGCCTCCCTACAGGCCAACTGAACAATGATCTTCCAGCACCTTGCCACATCTCTCCTTGCTCTAATTCTCCCTCTCCTGTTTTAAAGGCGCTGTGTTATGATTACCGTGCATGCTCAGAGCGTATGTATTCGTTTTGTATTGTATTTATATATTCTCGTTACTTTGGCATTATGCTTTGGGCATTAAGGAGCTTTTTATGTAAATTTGAGGATTCAAAGCGCTATTTTAAGCTTTGGCCACTGGATACGAAGAATATCAGATGGTTGCCATTGGCAATAATCACAGAAGAAGAAAAATACCCTCTAGATTTTGACTTTCAGTTGAGTGGATTTACTGATTTACTTTGTGCAAAGTTGTGAGCATGTGCAGTAATCGTGACACAGCTCCTTTAACTGGCCTAAAATTGCTTATTCTGCTCGGAAACGAAGGCTGAATTTTATATAAACAAATTGTTTTTAGAAAGTGCAAACAGACTGTCCATTGTACTCAGATCATTTTATGTAACAAATTAGTCAGATGGCAATTTAGGTATTTGGCAGACAGCTGATTGTCTTCATTCTGTTATTGCACAGTAACTGCGCATGCCAAGAAAAACAAGAGGCAGGATGGCAGCGGCTGATGTGTGGTAAAGAGGTGGACTCTTATGTGTGGTAAAGAGGTGGACTCTTATGATTTTTCCTCCAGAAATCTCATGCTCTTCTCAGATATTCAGTGCAAAACATTTATGCTTACCTCCTATTCAACCTAGCTGTATTAAATGACATGTACTGAAAACTGCTGAGCCAATACCAATAAAATGACACTTTGGAAAGGAATTGGCGTCTGGGTTTAAATAAACCAATATTCACTGTTAGTACAGTGATGATATTAATCCCAGGCTGTGTTAGCACTAACAGTGACCAGTAGTCTCTCAGAATCACTGTCTTTGTTAATCTAGAGCCTATTGCAAAAATCAAGACCTGCTCAGTCTCTCCTGCCCTCTTCAAAACGCATTTCGGATTTAAAGGCTCAGACAACCACTGGTTTGCTGCAACAACTGTGGCCTGGGCACTGACAGTCAGGAGCAACGTCTTTCCAAAGAGGGGCCCCTGGTGATGGATTTTAACAGCCAAAGTAGGACATTGCGGCAGAGGGAACAGAGGTTCTGTAGAATCTCGGAGCTGTGAGAAGGATTTAGTGGGGGAAGGGAGGGTGGGAGCTGGGGCATACAGCTGTTTCTTGGCTGTGGGAAGCGGTTCAGGGATCTCTCGTATTGGTCATTCCCATGAACTTGAGGTTCCTTACAGGGTCACTTTGGGAGGCAACTCCTAGCTTTCTTTATTTATTTTTCATGCATATCAGCACAAAAGACGTATCAAGGCAAACTGTCAGCAGTTTGTCAACAGGTTTTCTCTGGAGAAGTACTGAAATATGTGAGAGGGTGAAAAGATCGAGAAGGGGAAGAAGGCCAGAAATAAATGTGGGAGATCAGAAAATGAAGGTGCAGAGAAAGAATGCTTTTCAATTTTTAACCGAAAATTGAGCTTTATAACGGGGCCTTTCTGTTCATAAGTTTCTATTCGGTCAATTGAGGCATAAAATTTGAAAGTATTGGATTTAGGTCAAAGATATCAAACCAAATCAATCAATAAACTCTTCTTCTAAAATCAACATTTTTGTCTTTATTTCCTCATTATATTCATCTTGATTTGAGATTGTGTTGGCACTTCAAAGTTTCTGAGCCAGTTATAAGGGGAAATACATGTTTAATGCAAATATTAGTTTGGCAAGGAATTTTACTTTTTAAAACCTTAATACATGTCTAAGTAGGAGCATGCATTTCAAAACAATGCCTTGGGAAAGTATTGATACTAGTTGATTTTTGAAAACTTTATTTGGCTATATTTAGCTATTTAAAGTTGATTGAATGCAAGTTTTTTAACACACCTGTGCAATTTATTAAAATTCATTACCTGAAATATCAAATCATTAACTGAAATATCTCATTCAGATAAGTACTCTGACGCTTTGCAAAGGCACTGCAAATTGAGTCTCGGTGCATCCTGTTTGCCTTGATTGTCTTGAGATGTTTAGAATTTTGTCCAATGAAAAACGTATCGATCTAGAGTAATTTATTAAGCAATGTATGTGTACAAAGGTCCAGAACTTACTTTGCATGGCAGACGAGAAACATATTCATCTGGTCCAAAGAATGCTATGCTGGCCTCCGCAATTAAATTATGTCAAGACAAACCCATCCTCACAAGAAAAACACCCAGATAGATGGTGCCCAAAAACAATCCAGATTAACATTCAATTTATGGGGATCAAAGAGAGAAATTGAATGATGTCAGAACGTCCAGGGAGGAGGCCGGGAGGTGTTTGGCATAGCAAAACAAAAGACTTTCCCACAGGTAATGACGTTTGATTCCCGCTTCCAGAAGTTTAACATTTCAAACTGCTAGCCTCGACTGTCATATTTAAACCTAATTTGCATTACCTCAACCCTGAAGCCTGACCTTAAGCTAACCCTAATGTTAACTTTAAGGAAGTTGTAACTATAACCAACACCAAAATGCTTTCCTAACTATTTGTTTTGGAAGATGCAGTGCTGCTGTTATTTGCAATAATTCAGTTCAGTTCAGTTTTATTCGTACAGCACTTTTCACAGAGGGACTGTGACAAAAATGCTTCTTTAACAGAATCACAGTAGGGAAGATGCCCAGCCTAAGCCCCAAAATTAGCATAAGAGGTAGCCAAGAAAAATCCTCAAACTGAGGGGAGAATACAAATTCCCCAAAGGACAGAAATCTCTGAAGGGATCTGGCTTTAGTGGGGCAGCCCATCCTCTACTGGCTGAGTAAGTGGATGTCAGATCTTGATTTATATAAACCAATTATACAACTGAATATGAATATAGAGGAGAGTACAACTTAAGTAGAGAATATAATAGTAAAAAGAAAAAGTGAAAAGGTGAAGATGGCATTGGCGGTTGGGTGGGCCGTAGTGGTGCAACTCCAGGGTGTAAACCAGGTATGGCCGCAAGGAACTGGGCTGAAGTAATCCTTGAACCCTTCGTCTCACAGGACAAGGGAGGGATAGATGATCCTGGAAAAGATTAAAAAGGGAGAAAGTCAGGCACTGGGTCAAAGTTTAGGCCCAGGGTCAAAGATATGGATCAAAATGTCTTCATTCATCTACGTGAGGAGACTATAATAACATAATAATTGAGGAAATGCTTCTTTGTTTGGTAACAGAAATAGTCCAATGGGTCATATGAGTGGGCAAAGAACAAAGACCTCCATGATTGTTTTGTTGTGATGATATGTTGGTCCAGACATTCTGTAGACTTTGGTTGGAGAATGGGCCTCAGATCTTGAGTCATCACTTGCCTTCAGTTGGTTAGCATTTTTGAGCCTTTCAGTTCAAAAAAATTTTGCAGTCTCTGAAAGCATTTGAGTTTTTCTGAATCTTAAAAATAAATAGATGATGGCATTTTGGGCATCTGTTTGATAAAATACTTTTTGAGCAATTTGTGCAAATTTTGTGTAAAAATTGTGTAAATTTAAAAACCAAAGTGCTACCAGGTTCATAGCATCTCCGGCTGCATGTCAGCCTCTCATTGCCGAAGGCTGCTACCCCATGTAAGACATTTTTTCTCCTTTTTTTTTCTACTACATGTTACCGTTCCACTGTAATAACCATTATTGACTTTATGTCTACTGTTTTTCTTCCATAACATCATGATGATATTTCAGCAGTCTCTTTAATTTTTTTGTAATGATGGAGACATCGATTTTGTTATATGGTCAATGATAGAATACTATTTATGAATTTGATTTTTATTGAAAAGGGCTATCCATTCCTAAAATCACAAGACGCATGATTTAAAACAGTTTATTTTATATAGGGTACACATGCATACTGACTCTGACTGCACCTGTTGCAGAAATGACAATAATCCATGTATTTAACCCAAATAAATCTTCAGGGAAATGCTATCAGTTTGTACGAGACATTCAGAATTCCCTGGAGGGACTGAATTTTTACCAGGAATTGGAAATGGAAAATATTCAATCAAAAAAGTCAGCGGACATAATTCATCATTGAATTATGAAAGTATTAATGCCAATTTAATGTCAATTAATTTAATACTAATACACGTTTATTAAAAAGCACTCATGCTTTTGAAGAGACTGTTACTGCATTATAAAAACATACATTTTTGAAGGCATATGTTCCTTGGGTACACAGGTTCACAGAAAGTGGTAATATACTGCAGAGATGAATGACTTTATTTTTCGGCCGTCACCTTAAGAGCCATTATGCAGATAGATTGTTTTTTATGCCTCTAGTTATTCTGAGGAAAATAAGAACAAGCAAGAGTGAAATGGCCATTTAGCCTTTCGTAATCTAAATGTTCTTTTCCAACAATTTTCTGAAATTTGCCGAGGAACACAGTGAACCTTAGGTACAAAGACTATGATTGCCTTCAGGATGATACTCGTGTGATGCCAGGTTTTTCAACATCCTCAACAGTTATGAGCTCTGCACACACAAGCGAGCAAATTGTGCTCTGTCTATAGGTGTGATCATTAGTGTTCAGCTTCAGTACATTTTTATCCCTTGCCACAGAGTGGATGAGGATATAGGAATGAGTATTGTCCTTTTGCATGGCCATCCGTCCATCCGTCATGCTTCTTTTTCAGGTCAGAACTCCTAAACTGTTCAATATTTCCTCACAAAATTTCAAATATGGATACATCTTTTTATGCAGACGAGGCTTTTCATACTTCTGTCCATGCTCCAGTCCATCTGTTTGTCTCTCAAACAGGCCAGTTATCAGCCTTCCCATTCTTCTCATTTGTACCTGCTTTTCTGAATGAGAACAATTTATAATCAATGTCTGTGAATTATTGTGTTTGTTTGCGTAATCTGTTAACACTTCTTTGTACACAGGTCTCTCTTGTTCAGGAGACTCCTATCTCAGTGAGACCACCTGTTTAAATAACAGATTAATAAATAATAAAAATCCATCATTTTAAAATTTATCAAAAATGGAGAGGACAGACTTCCCTTGAAAAATAATGTACCCGGACAATAAAAATATCAGCAGCACAGAGAACAACCATTTACTTCTTTTACTAGCTATGTGGGCTTATGGGCTGAAAATGTTCCCATCAATGAAGTGGAAAATCAATGAAGAGGCAATCTAAACTGAAGGGTACTCTGACACACATGGAGACAGAGGTTGGCAAGGCTGAGAATAGTTTAAATGCGGGGTCAGCTTTGTGGGATTCTAGCTGTCCACAAGGGCTGCTGGACAATACACATTAATGACCCATCAACCTGAAACTGCAGTTGCATTTCCCTCATTTTCTAGCTCCTGCTAAAGTCAAAATATTTCTCATTTCTCATAGCACCTTTCCATGAACATAGATTTTCTCAAATTCTCAAACGCGAAAACAGCATAGCAACGTTTTGTATTATATTTAAGAAACATTAGCAAAGTAAACAAAGTGACAAAATAAGGAAATTAATCATAATCTCTGAATAGGGCATGAAATAATTCACTAGTCATTCTGAGTAAGTGCTCGCTGTCACAAAGACCCAGCTTAGACTGATTCATAAAATTAAAGCTGTGGTGGTTAGGACCACAGTGTCAACTTACCTTTCCAAAAATGAAATCAGAGCTGTTTGCAACATCAGATAAATTATAAGTGATTCATATGTAAGAGACGCGCTATTGGAGAGGTAGACAGTGAAAAGGATGGCTGCACATCAATAAAAACCCAAAGTCTCCCTCACTGAACTAAAAAAAATTATGAAAGAAACAAATACCTCAAAAATATTCAGCAAAAATACAGCATCTGCGAGGGAGGGAAAATTAATATCACAACATTAATTGTTATTAATTAACATTAATTTTTTTTTAAAATATATATTTAGTGTTCTCTGACTTAACCCTCAGCCAGCCATCACAGAAGTAGTTTGATGCACAGCACTGGTATCCATGCCCTCTCTGTACCCTGTGAAATAATACTTTCTCTCCATCCTGTTTTGTTCTAAAACTGAAACCAATCAGTAAAGGGGTCAGCCACAAAGCAAGCCCCTGTGCCTGTCATTAACTCTGCACTTGTATGCTTGTAAAAATACTTCTAAAACCTAGCTAGAGGAAAATTAAGTGACTGCAACAACGGCAGAAAGTTCAAAACTTTCATTGTGTTGGACAACATAAGTGTTTCTTGAGTGCAAAAATAAGTCCAACTACAGTATTGTGATAATCAGAGGTTTCTGTTTACAAAACAAAAATACTTTGTGTGGCAATAAAGATTGTATCATTCCAATGTCATACCACATAATTCATAGCATACACTGCCTGGCCAAATGTCATTGTTTGGATTTTAATAAGCAAATACTAAAGAGCTTTTGATTAAATCATTATTGCAGTGATTGATACAGTATGTTTCTATCATGATCCAGACTGAAAACCAAATGCAGAGTCAGAGTACAATCCTAAAGAAGGGTTTACTGACATTAATGAAGCTTAGCGAAAGTTCAGTCAGGAAGACACTCTTGCATGCGTTAACTCAGTTTTTCTTCCTGCTATCACTCATGTCGCTCACTGAAGCATTTCTGCAGTCACTGTTTGGGCCATCAATTGAGTTGTCAGCTGTTGTAGCAGGTGATCTCCTCTATCCAGCAGCAGTCCACCACATCTGCATTGTAAGCCAATCATATTGCTGCTGTCTTTTAAAAAAAGATGCTATTCTCTCTGCCTTTGTTCAATCATTCTGCTATTTTACGTGCCCTCCACCTCCCCATCGCCACCCTGCCCTGCTGAGCCTTAAACATCGCCACTGAAGCCTCATCAGTCATCAGCCATCACCACCACCAGTGTCTGAACACTACGGGGGATTTTCCTGGTGCTGCTCAGGGCCATGCTTCTCCACCATTTACAGTGGTTCTCTCCAAATCTCTCTGTAGAGTCCAAGAGCCGAAGACGATCATGTCTTAATCACCTGATTCATCTGCTAATATGCTCAATATGTAATAAATAAATATACATTTTTTTATTTTCCCACATGAAGACTGTAACTCGCGTCCCTTTAAAACCTAATTCATATGTAATGGATGCTCTTTGTTGAATGAAAAACACTGAAAAGCAAAAAATCAGAATTATGGAGCATTGTAGAGGAATGTCTGATAATGCCAGACATGAAGGCATAGGCATTTTAAGGCAGGAATGAGCTTACAACGAGTTGGGCAGCACTTCCACGTCACACCACAGCACCATTTCACATCTTCAGACACACGTGGCACAGGCTTGGACCATCAAAGACTGACTTTGCAGTGGTTGAGCATGTAAAACAACAGCAAGTGAAGATTGCTGCATCATGATGTCATCACGACATCAGCAAATAACATGCAGTTCAACAGGCCGGTGGGCGTCACACTTGCTACAGAGGGATTCGAAAAGTCAATTGGGAAACTTCTTGACCCACCCCCATACATTTTCAGTGACGTTTTTTCATCTCACTGATTTGAGTCGCAACTGTGTCGGGCATTCATGGTTGATTAATTGTTCCCTGTAACGGTCAAGACAATGCAGTTGGCTTCCGGCTGCAGGATATCTGCTGAATACCAACCGGAAAATTACTCATTTGGATCCAGCAGTATCCAGATGCCAGAATACTGACAGCATACCGCTGAAAAAGTTGAAAAGTTGCCATTATATTGTATATTGTAAATTATACGATATGGTTAAAAAAAATGCTCTTGAAGAGTACTTATTCAACGGTATTTGGTTGGTATACTCTCACCGGATACCAAAGACTATATTTTCCAAAGAGAGGTCTTTAGAGATAGCCTTTGAAATTGGGATATGGGATAGCTCAGCTGTTAGAGCTCTGGCATCAGATCTCATCTGGTCCAGTTTTCCGCCAAAAATTATGATGATTAGGACCGTATTGTGATATCACCCCAGATTTGACGAAGTCCTTGGAATAGATACAGCTCGTGGCTGGTCATGTGGACTTTCCTCTTGCAACAAATTGAACACAGGAATATCTCCCTGCTCACTATAATCCCTAATTGTTATGATTCTGCTGTTGCCTGACAATGTTTTCGTTATGACTCTGCTACCAAGCCATGTCTTTGATTTAAGTCCATGTCATGTTTTGTATTTTGCCGTGTCTTTTGCCTGCCATTTCTCGTATTCTCAGTTTAGATTATCATTCTGGTTTTTTTTATTTCTCATGCCCTGCATTGCACATTGTCTCCACTGTCTGGTCATATGTGATGTGACAGTTTTATTCCTCAGTATTGCGTGCCACGTTTTCGGGTGATTTCATGGTTTCTGGGTTTCCAATTATTCCTTCTAGTCTTGTTTGCTTACTTCGCCTTGCTGTTCTATCTTCACTAACAAATACTAACCACTTATTATTTTTAGATAACTTACTAACATTAACTAATATTGTTTATAGTACTAACTTATTAACCAGCACTAGGGAGTGTATTTTAGTCTTGTGTTATTTACACAAGAAGTGTAAATAACTAGTCAAATGAGCATGCAGGTTCTGCTCTGCACTGCGAAATGAATTGTATGAATCCTGTATATTTGGTTTCTCTCAGTAGCACTAACTCTAATTTGAATACCCTCACAGTGGGGGACAGAACACCCATCTCTGGCCATCTACAGTACTATACTTCCGGGGAATAGGCCCATAAGCCTGCGTTCTGAGGGCCAAGTACATGGAAAGTTTGGATATAATCAAACCATGGCCATTATGCTCCTGTAGCCCCTATAATCCAGCGGTGTGCAGTCACATGTTCAGAGGGGCTTCAATAACTTTACCCTTTACTGCTCGATCGTCCTCTCGCTGTTCTCATTCAAGTTCACCTGATTAACAATCAAACAACTTATTGACTGAATGACCAAGACCAATTAATTTTCCATAATAAGAAATGATAATGAAAAAAATAAATACCTGTTGCCAACATTTTGTCATGGTTTGGCAGCTTTGAGAGCTCTGTTTGTTACTCTCGTCCGGGACGATATCGTTTTGCTCCTTATCGGATTCCTGGGCCAGCTGGCAGTAATTGGGGGCGTTGCCCAGACTCTATTTAAGCTCCAGTTTTGACTCGCGTTCCTTGCTAGAGTGTCAGTGCATCTTTGGCTCTTTAGCCGGTAAGGTCTCTTGAGAGATTATTGTTAGGGACTTAGCTGCATAACAGGATCAGTATCAGTGAGTAAGGGAATCTTTGATTTATTTCCCTTTTCTTTTGTTTGCCTCGAGCTCGCCTGTTTTCTACCACGGATGGCGTCTGGTCCGTTAGTAGCGCGAGCTTCCTTATTTCTATCTGTTTTTAGTCTCTCTACACGCTGTGAAATTTGCCTTTTTATATTTGGCTGCTGCTCTTGACGTCCACCTCCAGCAGCTATCACACATTTATATAACTGATACAACACTGTTAAGATGGAAACATAAATGCAAAAAATCCAAAACAATTGCTGAAATCGCAGCTCTTATTTTTACCATCACTTAGCTGTGCATCATACTTAACAACCCCCTTTAGCTGTCAGCCTGTCACTACATTCAGACTATACGTAGAACAGATTTTCGTGGCTTATTGCTCAATGAGCCTCGCAAACTAATTCACGCAATGCTGTGCTGTTTCAGGAGGTACACAAGTGCAGAAATTATAAAGACATATTGATATTTTTCATATTCATTGATGTGCGGAAGAAAACGCTGTATAATTTTTTAGTGCAATGTATAACAAGGCTTTCAAAAATAAAATAGACTCTCGTCAGTTCAACCAATTAGTCTGAGCAACTGTTGCTTATCGGGAGAGGAAAACTGCGAGAGGTTTGGGTCATTAAGCACTGAAAGGTGATGTTGTTGCTGGCCCTGTGTTTCTAATGATGGACCGCCACTGCTATAATCCACTGTAGTCCTAAATCCTGTGCTTTCGTTTCCTTTGAATATGATCATTGTCACAAGGAATAAAAGAGAGAGAAAAGTAAAAATGACGGTCTGCACAAGCCTCTCTACTGTCAGCTGCATATTTTACGTAGACGGTAGATTTGCATTTGTCAATCAAACACACTTTCCCTCTTGGGTTTAAGGAGGACCAGGCTGTTCTTAATAACTATTAGCTGCATTTTTCTGCCAGATTGGGATAACAAATGGAATTAAACATTTCTGGCTTTTCATTTATAGACTTATTCACCTGCTTTAGGGTTCTGAATACAAGTTAGATGGAGATTGTCAGATTGACAGTAATTTCCTGGTCTGACTTCAGATTTTCAATGTGACTCATGCTCGGTACATCAGTGTGGCAGTCCAGAATATCAAATATATTTTTCAAGCCAGTCCTTTATTGTTTTTGCCATGCGCGTTGGAACTCCTTTATTAAACAAAACAGGTACACCTCAAGTATTTGCACATATTTGACTCCATCCTAGGTGTTGGAATGTGCCAGGGACTTTGCTCTCAGGGTGAAGAGCACCGTTTTTTTCCAGATGATCTTGGAGTCCGTCAATATCATATTACTTCTCGCTGACTCCAGGCTTGATGTCATGTGGTCTTTTTTCTCCTCTGTCAAGCCACTTGCCCACAAGAGTTGATTATGAACAGCTGAAGAGATGATCTCTGGACAGCTTTTGTCCCATTTCAGCTGATAATCCTTTAGGAGCACTTTTTTCATTGCCCCAGACTAAGGCTCTCGTTTTCAAACTGGAGTTGGCTCCCAGTCCCTCCCACACTGGCAACTCACTGGTCCTAAGTAACTTGGAAAGGTCATGTGCGGAGAAAAGAAAAATTACTCCTCAGGGTTCAATAACAGTGTATCTTAAAGAATTGTTGTTGTAAGGCTTCAGGGAGAGCGGCATGCCATGTTTCATGGTGAGATTGTGCAAGACTGCAGGCCCTTGAACAAACTTAGAGAGGTGAAGATGGTCGGAGATTGTAACGCTAATTTGGCTGAGGTAGTCTATTGGCTCTCTAATGAAAGTGTGCTCTTCAGAGAACAAACATTCTGTTCACTGTTACACTCATCTTTTCAATGCAACTTTAGTCATCCGATGATGCCAGTGCGCATTAACTATCAAGTCTGTAGGCCTATGCTCCGAGATCGAATCTTGCTCACATTGATCCAGTCAGCCAGACCGCATGCTGAAGTGGCCTGGCTCGTATTGTTTTCGAATCTCGGAGAGGTGTGAACAGGCTGTGGGCATAATATGGGCAATTTACAAATGTAGGTCTCGCATCATCATCCTGTAACATGGGAATTCCTCCCCCAAGTGCATGAAGCAAAGGGAAGAGATTAGGGATGCTCCTTTTGCATGGGAAAACATCCGCATGGGAATCTATCCTGGGAAAATAACTGTTCAACTCAGGAAGCCTGATCAGATAAAGATAAGTGTGGACACACGAGAACACAGCTTGGTTCTAGTGCAGCTGATCGCAAAATCACATTGAAAAAACAAGTGTAACCACTTGGCTCTGTTTTCACCCAAGAACAAGTCCCAGATAACTCCAGATGCAATGTCTATGGGATTAAGAGGAAATTTCTGCCTGAAAGTGGTTGGTGAAGGGGGCCCATTGTTCTTGAAGAGGCTCTCTTCCTTACCTGCCCCTATATTGAGTGTTATGGAGAACCATATTGTCTAAATTTGGTCATAATTCATCTGGACGCGTTTGCATAATTTAAATCAAAGTCAAATAGAGCCGCATGCTTTTTATAGCCTATTTCACCGCCAAGTGCCACTTTTTTTCCCACTCAATACCGATATTAATTTTGAATAACGTTGATTTAAATTAAGCAAAAGTTTCCAGATGAATGATTGTCGTCTTACCTAATCGGGGAGAACAAGCAGCACCTGTTAAGTGCGGAGTGCTCTCGGAGTGAACATTTTGTTAATCATGAAAATGACTGCGAACAGGTCAGGACTAATAATTCTTTAAAACAGATGTTACGTCCACCCCAATTCTCAGTTTTACGGTATCTACCCCATGACTTCATTGCTGTTAGATCGCATGAGAAACCGTGTCTTCAGCTGCCGATTACGATCATTGGAAAACGCGTCAATAAAGAAAAATAATTGAGAACTAGCCAGGACTATCCTAATTGTCATAAAGGGACGTGTCTGTGCCACCCCAATTCCCGGTTCTAGCTTCGCCCCTGATTATGTCATGAACAAATAGCTGCCAAGTCAGTTTTGTTGTCGGACAAGAGCTTAAACCCAGAGGGATACAGTTTTCTGTCTTTTTCTTAAAATCTGCCTTTTGATACTTGCTAGGTTCTTCCATAACACTCAAGGAGTGTTATGTGTGACTCATTATTGATATGTTATTTTCATTATTAAATTGTCCATTAAATCAGCATGGAATGTTTTTCTTGGACAGAAAATGCAGCTACTGCCTTCTCACAAGGAACATAAGAATTTCCTCAGTGTGACATAATGCCAGATTTAGTGATGCAAAGTGCGTTTTTCAGATAGGAGGACAATTAAATAAATACGTTTAAGTATCTGATAACTTGTTAATTAAAATATTTGCGAACAGCAAGAAAAAAGAATTTGTATTTCAGGCAAAGCCTCCAGTGATCAAACAAAAAGAAAAGTTGCAGGAATGTATTTTTTCTTAACCGTTTTCATTATATAATTTGGATGCAAATTAGTCCTAATCTCTCCTGTCTACTTTTTTGTCACTGTCTTCTTCTTTACTTTACAATTATTCGTCCCCTTCCTGATTTCTACTATTTTCACTTATTGGTCATATTTAAATGTTTTAGATCATCCAAATAATTTCATTATAAACAAAACAATGTGAGTAGACACAAAATGCTGCTTATATATGATCATTTCACTCGTTGAAATTAAAGATTTATTCAAAACCTATAACACCAATTTGAAAAAATAATTGCCTCTCATAAACCTAATTGGATTTACCACCCTTAGCCAGAACAACTGCCATCAAACACATACGATACGATAACAGGCAACTGTGAAGGAACTGTCTGTTTAAGATTTTGCAGCAGCATGTTGATCAGATTCAAGCGAGAACAGCAAGCAACTCCAAAACCTTTATTTTTTGTCTTTTTAAGCATTCAGAGTTGGACATGTGCGCTTTGAGTCATGGATCTACTGCATAATCCAACTACACTTCAGCTTTATGTTATGAACTGATTGCTGGACATTTTCCTGAAGGATTTTGTGGTGGAGAACAGAATTCATGGTTCCATCAATTATGACAATTTGTCCAGGTCACACTGCAGCCACACTGTGTTTGACTTGTTTTCGAGTCATAATGAGTCTAAGTCTTCTGACTTTGCTTTTGATATGATGTTCTTACTGTGGAATGATGTGTTAACTTTATACCAGATGTAATGAGGCCCATGTTTTCCCAAAGGTTGCACATATGACTCTTCAGACCACAGAATAATATCTCATAAGTATTTTTTTTTTGACAAAACTTTGTGTTCTTATTGGTCAGCAGTGGTTTCTGCCGAGCAGCTCTCCCATGGGATGCCTCTTTTGCTCATTCTGTTTCTTATGGTAGAATTGTGAACTCTGACCTGAACAGAGGCAAGTGATGCCTGCAGTTCTCTAGATGGTAGCCTGGGTTTTTTTTTTTTTTTTTGTGACCTTTTGGATGAGTCATCGATGCACTCTTGGAGGGATTTAAGTTAGCAAGCCACCCCCAGGAAGGGCTCAGCACAGTTCCAGGTGGGCGAAGCTAGATCCGGAGTAGTTCAAGTACTCTGTGATAATGAGGCTATCCCAGAATTCCGCGCAGCCATGATCAATAATGGCAGGTGGCTCGGTTTGGGCAAGGTTCTTTTCTGAAAAGAAGTCTGATTTTGCCAGTTTTGTGGAGACCAGAGATCCAGAAGCACCGATCAATCTTGTCAATGAACTGATAAGATCATATGAAATAGCCACAAGGTCTAAATTTATTTGCTTTTGGGGGTCGTGTAAAACATGCGGAAAAGGAACAAATGGTGAGAATGAATGTACTAGGCCTTTGATCATGCACATAATGTACACACAAATGATGTACTGTCAAGAACCAAGTACACAATGCACTACATAGCCACCCATAGGCCTAGTCTCAAAAGTCTGGTATCAGTCATACATTTGTCTCTTAAGGACGTTTTGAAAAACAACCCCAATTGATAGGTTTTTCAGGAAACACAAGAAAGGACCCCCTACTTCATGTATTTTAAAGATTTTGGTGATTTTTCTCTGAACTGTGCTGTAGGTCTATCCCTGAATGAGTGGAATTGAGGGGGTGGGGGTAGTAGGTTATCGGTGCATCATCATTCAGTTATCTACAGGCAGAATGAACTGGCATACATGGATGATTACATAGCGTCAATAACCCTTTATCTTTTCAGATGCTTTGGAGGCCCAAAAATGTGTTTGCTGGAAAGACCATGGCAATGATGGAGAGTACAGTAATGTGCCCATAATTCATATTGGGACTATGCAGTTTGAGTATCACCGCGGTCAGGACCATGAAGAACAGCGCAAGGAAAAAAGAAGAGAAGAACAAGAAAAGAAAAGGGTAAGGAGGGTTTGTTACACACCTGTAATTCAATCCTAAAACATTTCTCCCTTCTTATTAGCAGCACCGGCCCAATGCAAACCTGACACCTAAGATCTATGAACCTATAAGTATTTCAATCTGAGAGCCAACTATAAATCTATGAATCAATGGACAGTAAACCTGAGCCCCATCTTGACATAATGTACATAGATAAACCAGTTTTTTTTTTTAATATAATGAATTACATTGTAATTTTAATGCCCTTCATCTTTCTTGTCATTTTAGAATGAGCATGACTACACAAATAAGAAAAGGAGTTCTTAATTCAAGAGACGAAAAAACTGGACTGTCCTGCAAAAATACACCTGAGTTATACCTTGCTATTCCCAGATTTCAAGGTACTCATCTCTTTCTCTTTAAAGGGAGAACACAGGGAAGCCTGCTTTACTCAGGATATGTTCACTCCTGTGGTCTTGTGTCAATGCTGTTAATGTTCTAGCATGTTCATCTCTGTTTGAAATGAGCACTCCTGTCTGATTTTTCTTCCAAAGGTTTTGTTTGTTTGTCTACTGAATTCCCATTTGAGTCAAATTGGACAGAAATTGTTCCGTTTGATTTTTGTAGACTCGTGCTGCCACCTGGGAGAAGCTCGCGCTATCTTTATCAGCCCACATAGAATTTCCGTGTGTTCTCCCTTTAACACTACCATTTCGGCTTTTATGAACGCACTGCAGGGTATTTCGTTCAAATTCTTGAGGATAATTCTACAGGAAGATAAGATTATCTCCTCACTTGAAAAGTGTCGTCAATGTCTTATTGCAGGTGTGCACACAAACTGATCGACAGTGAAGGCAAAAATCCAAGCTACTGCAACAACGCCTTGCCCAGAGGAACTTCTATGATTTGACTGTGATTCATCGAGTTGAAGGTCAGTTGCCTGATCCCCTTTCTGGTCATGTTGGACATGATGTTGGGAATGTAAGTTAAGAACGTATTTGAACTACTCATGATCTAGCTTCCCCGTTCCGGGTTTTCCCCATTTCTAGATGATGGTTCTGTTGTGTTCCAGGGTCCTGGCCTTTGGCCAGGACAGTATTGTTTATGGTTTTAACAGTTTCATGTTCATAGTTTCATAGTTCATAGTCAGTTTTAACAGTTTCTTGTATTAGGATTACACATTTCATGTTTCACATTCCATGTCCATGTTTTTACTTTTCCATGTTTTGTTTCATGCCATGTCTGCCATGCCACTCCACCGCTTGTCTGCGTTCCGCCCCGTGCCTTCGTAGTTGCACATTTCAGAGCTCTGGTTGGCTTTGGTATTTACCTCTTCCTTCTGTGCTGTGCTGATTCGGGGCTCTCTAAGCTTAATTGACAATTAACTGTTTTTAAGTTACTAACATTTACTAACATTCACTGGGTGGTGTAATCCTTAGATAGGCACATTACTAATATTACTAATTTAGACAGGGAGTTTATTGCCATGATTCCTGCTTTGCTATTTCAAGATCTTGCTGTGGTTTTCTGTTCTTAACATTCATGCTTGCTTCCAAGCTGCATACTTAATTGGTACTTAAGCTGAGCACGCTCATTCTCTTAATGAGCAGGTCATGTCATCCAATCTCTGTCCATGTCTTGATCTTGCCATGCCTCTTGTTTCTGCTTCTCCAGGTGTTGCCCCTCATGTGTCCTTGATTATCAAGCCTTTATCTGGATGCGGTGGAAGTTGGCTGGCAGACATTGTCTCAAGTTTTGCCAAGTTCTTGTTGTCAAGTTCCCTTGCATTTCTAGTTTCAAGTCTTGTTCTAGCCTCTTGCCTTGTGTGTGTGTATATATATATATATATATATATAGATGTCAACGATTTGTTTTTCATCTGTTTTAGAATTTCTTAAAATGGCGACTTCATGTGCAGCTTTTTCCTCACTTCACATTGCTGCACAGGTTCTATCTGAGGGATGTTTAGATTCAAGAGAGCCGGCAGTAATCATGCCTGAGTATGTGTAGTGAAATTGAACCCAATCATCCATTAAACTTTGTTTAATTGGTTGATTTAATTACTAAGAGGGTAAATACTTTTTCATATATGGGCCAGGTAGGGTTGGATAGCCTTTTTTTCCTTCAATAAATGAAGTCATTATTGAAAAATTGCATTTTGTCTTTACTCAGGTTACCTTCGTCTAGTACTCAAAATTAGTTTGACGATCTGAAGCATCTGTGACAAATATGCAAAAATGGAAGAAATCGGAAAAGGGGCAAATACATTTTTCCAGCACTGTATGTTGCTGTGTGGGTAAGCATTCCTGAATTCTTGGTCTTCCCACCTCAGTCTGTGGTTCTTGATTTGTTCCCAGCAAAAGACTGATCTTCCCCTGCACAGTGTGTGACAGAAGTGGGCCGTGGATGGGGGATCAGAATGCATCACAGTGGAAATATGCAAAGTAATGCATGGAGATGGCACTGTAATGAAGCTTCCAGCCTGCAGTCTGCAGGTATATTCTCTGGTGTACGCTTTGATTTATTTCCTTTGTCGAGAAGCAGGGAAGGGCCTGTCCTTGCCGTGGTCCCAGGAAATGTAAGCTGCTGAGCATTGATGCTACCACAGCTAGGCAAGAAAGAAATAAAACAATGAGCTGATTGTGTTATAGCATGAATCTCCTTCCAGAACCTGCATTGAAACCATGTGATTTAAACAAGAGAGATGGGAAGAAAAGGAGGTCTTTCTGCCCAAGTTTTCCCAGAGAATTTTTAGCCTGCTTGCAAATAAGTAAACAAAAATATGAAGGCTCAGACTTACAGTAGAGTTTCATCAACCACAGACAATGCTATGTTGGCAAATTGCACTTTTAAAACCACTGATTGTACACTCAACAAAAATATAAACGCAACACTTTTGTTTTTGCTCCCATTTGTCATGAGATGGACTCAAGGATCTAAAATTCATTCCAGGTACAAAATATTACCATTTCTCTCAAACATTGTTCACAAATCTGTCTAAATGTGCGATAGTGAGCACTTTTGCTTTGCTGAGACAATCCATCCCACCTAACAGGTGTGCCACATCAAGATGCTCATCAGACACCATGATTAGTACACAGGTGTACCTTATACTGCCCACAATAAAAGGCCACTCTGAAATGTGCAGTTTTGTCTCACAGCAAAATGCCACAGATGGCGCAAGCATTGAAGGAGCGTGCAATTGGCATGCAGACAGCAGGAATGTCAACCAGATCTGTTGCTCGGGCATTGAATGTTCATTTCTCCACCATAAGCCGTCTCCAAAGGCGTTTCAGAGAATATGGCAATACATCCAACCGGCCTCACAACCGCAGACCACGTGTAACCACACCAGCCCAGGACCTCCACATCCAGTAGGTTCACCTCCAAGATCGTCTGAGACCAGCTACTCAGACAGCTGCTGAAACAATTGGTTTGCATAACCAAAGAATTTCTGCACAAACTGTCAGAAACCGTATCAGGGAAGCTCAACTGCATGCTCGTCGTCCTCATCGGGGTCTTAACCTGACTCCAGATCGTCGCCGTAACAGACTTGAGTGGGCAAATGCTCACATTTGATGGCGTCTGGCACGTTGGAGAGGTGTTCTCTTCACAGATGAATCTCGGTTTACATTGTTCAGGGCAGATGGCAGACAGCGTGTGTGGCGTCGTGTGGGTGAGCGCTTCGCTGATGTCAATGTTGTGGATCGAGTGGCCCATGGTGGTGGTGGGGTTATGGTATGGGCAGGCATCTGTTATGGATGAAGAACACAGGTGCATTTTATTGATGGCATTTTGAATGCACAGAGATACCGTGATGAGATCCTGAGGCCCATTGTTGTGCCATACATCCATGAACATCACCTCATGTTTCAGCAAGATAATGCACGGCCCCATATTGCAAGGATCTGTACACAATTCTTGGAAACTGAAAATGTCCCAGTTCTTGCATGGCCAGCATACTCACCGGACATGTCACCCATTGAGCATGTTTGGGATGTCCTTGACTGGCGTATACGACAGCGCGTACCAGTTCCCACTAATATCCAGCAACTTCGCACAGGCATTGAAGAGGAGTGGACCAACATTCCACTGGCCACAATTGACAATCTGATTAACTATGCGAAGATGATGTGTTGCACTGCATGAGGCAAATGGTGGTCACACCAGATAGTGACTGGTTCTGAGTCCCCAGACCCCCAATAAAGCAAAAACTGCACATTTCAGGGTGGCCTTTTATTGTGGACAGTCTAAGGTACACCTGTGCACTAATCATGGTGTCTGATGAGCATCTTGATGTGGCACACCTGTGAGGTGGGATGGATTGTCTCAGCAAAGCAAAAGTGCTCACTATCGCACATTTAGACAGATTTGTGAACAATGTTTGAGAGAAATGGTAATATTGTGTATCTGGAATGAATTTTAGATCTTTGAGTCCATCTCATGACAAATGGGAGCAAAAACAAAAGTGTTGCGTTTTTATTTTTGTTGAGTGTATATGAAGATGGACTATCTAAGAGCTCCCTGGAAGTGAAGCCAAAACATCTTGACTGCAATCTAGTAGCTGGCTGCAGTATTTATCAGACCATCCCCTACATGTTAGTGGATGACACATGGGCCGAAATAAAATATTAAATTGAATCCTTGAGTTTCCAAAGGGCCTAACTCCAAGGAACACTCTTTTTCAAGAAAGGGAAAAATTGATTTTTATCCCTCAGCCGACTTAGGCCGGAGGGGTATTGTCATCACTCTGTTGTCCGTCCATGACTTTGTCCGGGCCAGTACTCAGTAACTAATGATCGCAGCGTCACCAAATTGGGTATGGTAACTCACTATGACCCATAGATGTGCAGTGTCAGGTTTTTTACTGGATTTCACCTTTGACCTTAGCGCAGTGACTTTGACCCTGAATATCTTGTCCGGGTCAGAACTCGACAACTAATTATCGCAGCTTCACCAAATTTTGTGTTGTAACTCACTATGGCCCACAGATGTGCAAGGTCAAGTTTTCTGCTGGATTTGACATTTGACCTTGGCACTGTGACCTTGACCCTGGAAATCTTGTCCGGGTCAGTACTCGGGAACTAATTATTGCAGCTTCACCAAATTTGCTAAAGTAAGTCATTGCGACACATAGATATGCAATGTTACATTTTTTTGCTGGATTTTACCTTTGACCTTAGTGCTGTGACCTTGACCCTGGAAATCTTGTCTGGGTCAGTAATCGGCATCTAATTATCGCAACTTCACCAAATTTGCTATAGTAAGTCACTGTGACACTTAGATATGCATCATCACATTTTTTTGTTGGATTTGACCTTTGACCTTAGCGCTGTGACCTTGAGGCACAAAATCTTGTCCAGGCCGAAGGGTATTCAGCAACACGTTATGTTTTTTTTGCCCATATGTTGTGACCCATATATTGTTAGTTTATTTCTTTACAAGAGAGTGTCATTGGGATAATTTTGGCTGAAATTACCAGACAGATCCCCTTTTTGTTATGAGATATGCTGACCTCTAATTCATTGGAGTTGGGCCTTCTGGAAAATCAATGATTAAATTATGTGTCAAATAATTTTTTTTTACGAAAATAGTATCTGTCATTTTAAGGTGTTTTTACCATGCTGATCAATGTGCAGGTTTTAATTTTTTCAGGTGAATTTGGTTTTATTTAGTTATTTCACACCGTAAAAATGGGGCGTAAAGTCATGATTGACATCAGGTGATTGGCAGTGACTTTAAGGGAAAAAGTTGCCAGCTGGCTTATTTCCGGGACTGAAATATTTTTTTATTTCCGGGATTTTTCTTGGCACTGAAATACGACCGTAAATAAGTATAATATTAACATTTAACATGCAAAAGTAGCTTGGTCCAGGTACAACTTAATATTATCACTATATAATAGTAAATTCGCAATTTGAATGAAAATTGAATGAATAAATGGACGTTATACTGAGCATAGTGCAGGGCTCTCAAGTTTTGAATGCAGGCTAGAGTGAGATTTTCTTCGGGGGGGGGTGCATGACACTCCCATTTTCAAAGGTGCATAGTATCGATGTACATGCACTTCGTTACAATATTTAAGTAGTATACTTTCACTTCGTTACTTTGACACTGGCAACTTAGTTACTCGTTTCAATTTTAAATATCAATTTAATTCATCATTTACGGTTATCTGTATTTGGCGTGTTCGAGAAGAACAACGGTGTATCTTTGTGCAGATGTGTCCGCCAGTGGACACATCTGCAAATTTATGCACGCAGTTACAAAATGCTTTTACTAGATGGCAGACCAGGATCAGTTACTGAACATCACAAATGCCAGTAAACTGAAATAAGAAGTGACTCTTCATTCCCCCCAATATCTGTGCTTTTTCATTTCATTGGGACTCCCCAGTACAATAAAGGCTAAATTAAAGGGATTTGTATAGTTTTGTCAGTCACAAACAAGAGATGTTGCGGTACCACCTCTGACACCAGATCAGAGCAGGGTTTGTTTTCAGCCAAAATACACTACACGGAGGGCAGAGAGCCCCCACTCTCCCCGTAACAAGTTACAAGTCAATTCATATAACCATAACTGTAGAAAGCTGTTAAATTGAGGTAAAAAATGAGCCATAAAGCAAATATCCTACACAGTTCTTCGACTTTTATTGAAAAAAAAAAAAGTGAAGTGATTACCTAATTTCAGGCTTCTACTTCCAGCTCTTCTTTGATGTGTGCACCCAATAGCATTCGTGCCCGTGTGGAAGACGTGATTACTGCGCTGCTATTTCACCTGGCAACAAGAAACACTATTTTCTGAATGGCTGATAGGCTGCTGATTCAAGCAGAGCCGTCTGCCTTACTCATCCATTCATAGATTACTAATCTCTTTTACAGTTTATGTTACTAATGTGCAGCGAGTTTTATCACTTCTCAGCATGAGAAATGTTATGTGTGGCGTGAGAGCGTGTGAACTTATTGAAATGCGTGAGACTTGAGAGCCCTGATAGTATCATATTACAGGAATGCAATCGCCTGTAAGTAAAGCCAGTTTGTGAGCTAGCTAGTTTATCCAGATTCTAGCTATAACAGGTCACAATAAATTAAGTGGCAACGAAAATTTATAGTAAAAATATCTTTACTCAGAAGATTGCGTATGTACTTTTAGCAGCTGTGTGATTTTCAGAGCGAAGACCTTTTTAAACAACAATTTTCATTGCTAATTTTAATTTAAAAGACCTATTAGGTACCGAATGCTACCGGCCACCGGTCAACTAACTAGAAATTCATGATCCAGTAACAGGTCACCTAGTCAGCAAGCTAGTTAGCAAGGTAGTTGGAACAGATGTTAATGATATTGAGGGGTCCTTTTACTCACAGACTGTCTTTAGCTACCTTTTTTGAAGGGTTGTATGAGGTAATAGCCATAGTCAATATATTAGCTTGCCAACTAGTTAGTAGACAGCTAGAAGTTGATACAAATTTACAGAGGCTGGCAGGGGCAAAGACCATTGGCATGGATTTGCAACTTAGCTAACCCTTTAACAAGCACTCAGTTGTAAAATGGTGCTACATTTCTCAACAAGACAGTATAGAACAACAGATTCTCACTCAGACTCATCATACAGTGATGCTACCTAACCAGGCATCGATGTATGATGCAATAGGAGGCTTTTAGCGTCCCTATTTGATGCTTGTGGTTGGGTTTGGGTTGAGGGTTAAGGGATAGGGTTTGTTTTAAACAAGCATCAAGAAAGCCTTCTTTTGCATCATTTATCAACAGTTGGTCTGGTAGTGTCATCATATGATGCATCGGGATGAGACTGGGCTCGTATATTAGGCTAACAGTGACATATGATGTGACTGAACACACTCCTGGTCCCTAACATTGAATCAGCCAGCAAGGCTACAAAAAAACTTCAGGGGATGTGTTTGTGACTACATAGGGCAGGTGTATGGGTAGGACCTCAATACCACGGCTCAAGCTCCCAGTTACTGCTGTGCAGACTCTGGCTCCAAATGTACAAAATGGCAGCATCTGTAGGAAGGCTTTTTTTGTACAGAACAAGGAAGTGGAGACATGTCGCCCATCCGTATATGTAGCCTACATTTACAACCCATTATCATCGACCCACTAGAGGTCAGGATGCCGGAATCCCAAACAATTAAAAGCCATTTTCAGTTTACACATAGATATTTGACGTGGGCTTGTTTTTTTTTTTTTTTTTTTGCTTCTTTTCCAAAGCATGGAGCAACATCAATGTCAGTACATGGCTGTGAAAAAGTATTTGCCTACTTCCCAGTTTCACCTATTTTCTGCATGCTTGTCTTACTGAAATGTTTCTGTCAAGAAACTAATGTTAATATTGGACATGGAAAACCCAAGTAAACAAAGTGCAGTTTATAAGTGATGCATTCATTTATTGAAGAAAAAAAGATATCCAATCCTACCTGGCCCTATGTGAAAAATTAATTGCACAGTAAATCAACATATTAATGCTAGCAGCCATACCTCTATTCAATCTGCTTCTTGAGCAGAAAGCCTCGAGCTGTGATTGGCTGATGACATGTACAACGAATGTACAACGTACATAATGGAATTTGCTGTGATTTGCTGATGTGCAGAATGATACCAACCGACCTGCAGAAAAAAATGTCTCTCCCCGGCTCTATATGTTTTGGTTCATTATTGGTATATATTTCTTATTTTATATAATATGTGTATATTGTCTTTTTAACTTGTACTGTTATGATAAGTGCATGCCTTTTTTGTTTATTCTATGTATATATGTGTATGCATGTATGTGTTTGTGTGTGTATATATATATATATATATATATATATATATATATATATATGTGTGTGTATATGTGTGTGTGTGTGTGTGTGTGTGTATATATATATATATATATGTATATATAATGTTTTTTTGCATTGAGGAGGAGGACTGCTCCAATTTCGTTGTGCTACTGTACAAAGTATGACTGTGCAATGACAATAAAGGTTTATCTTATCTCATCTAGTCTTCTCTTATACGCACCACCTGGAGAGAAGTAGCAGGAAAAACACAGAGAGTACATAAAATGCATTGGAAGTTCTATATAAATGTTCTTTTTTTAATTGTCATAATAAAAATAAGAAAAAAAAAAACTTTTAAAGTTAAAAGTAATATTAGGTTCATTTGAAGACATGACTCAGCTAGGGACTACTTGAATGGCAAACTAATGCATTAGGTTACTCATTACCATGAATATAATTCTCTAAGTACTCTAACGCGTTACTTTATAACACGTTACCTCCAACACTGGTCGTGAACCAAGCGGGAGGATTGTCAAGTCTGGCAGTTGACAGAATCATAAATCGGGAACCAATCAAATTGTAACCAGAAATAAACAATAAACAAAGGCCCAGGCAAACATGAAAGCTGTAGAGAAAAGAAGTCAGAACCGAGGAAAACTCAGAATATAGAGGCCTCGGATGGAACCTGGGAAAGAAAGAAAGCAAACTGAATGGGGAAATGGAGAACTTAAATCGCAAACAAATCTGGTGGGTGAACTCAAATCAGGTGTGGTATTAACATGGAAGCATGACAAGGGGCTTTGTTTCAAATTGGAAGAGTGAACTTATTCACAAATAGAATGGGGAGGGCAGGTTGGGAGCAAATGAAAACAAAAACGTGGAGCTAAAATGGAGATGGGATAGTCAAAAAACAAGCAAAGACATGCAAAACAATGTTAGTAAGAATGAATAAATACAAAAAACTAAAAAGAAAATAAACTGATTGTTTATCATTCCTCAGACCTGTCTTTGGTTTCAGTGAATAAAATGACAATGTCCAAATAGACATATTAAGAATAGATATTAATCCCTCATGGACATATTTAAGAATTTATTAATATTTATCACGCTCAAAGTCAAACATGATAACAACCCTTGTCTGCCACAGCGCCTTTTCAGATATGTAGGGAATATAAAATTAAAAATACTAATAAAAATTCCACGAAACTGTTAAACTCCACATTATTTACTGTAGGATATGTTACATTTAAAAAAGTACAAACCATGCCCTAAATGAGCTAGATTTTCTCATACAAATAGAAGTGCACCATATTTACACTGGCAGGCTTGTGACTCAGTACTCAGACACAGACAGAAAGCCAGTTTCACAGATTTTATCAATAAGAAACTCAATATCAATCCAGTTCAAATCCAAACTGGCAACTTTTAGCACAAGATGGGGAATCCAAATCATAGACAGTAACAGTGGTGTGCTGTCTGGTGTTTTGAGGGCCTTCAGTAACTGCACCCTTTACCGCTCGTTTTGCCCTCAAGCTGTTCTTGTTTAAGTTCGCCTGATTAACAATCAAACAATTTGTTGATTGAACAACCAGGATCAATACATGACCTATAATAAGAAATGAAGACAAACTGAATGGCTATTGCGTATATTTATGTAATTGCCATGGCATTGGAAGGATGGATATATAAATGCAAAAAATCTAAAACTTTTGCTGACTTTGCAGCATTTATTTTCACCATCGTAACAACTGTCTTTCAGCTCTGCATTGTGCCAAACAATTCCCTATAGCCATCCCTATATTCAGAATATAGAATGGATTCTCACGGTGCATTGCTTAATTTACGCAAATCTGAGTCGTTTCACAAGCTACACGAGCGCAGAATTTATTAAAACATGTTGATATTTTAAGTCGCCATTTATGTGCGGAAGAAAACACTGAATACTTTTGTGGTGCAATGTATTACAATGCTATCAAAAATATAATTGATTGTCATTCACGCAGTTAAGTAAACTGTGAGAGGTTTAGGTTATTACATATTGAAGGGTGAGGTTTCTGAAGGCCTTCATTACTGCCGACGGACCGCCTCTTATCAGTAAACAGTCCAATGGTTGTATTCCAAAGGGAGAGAATGCCAATGCAAGGTGGAAACAGAACCATAAATCCAAATAACTAGCCGAGATCAAAACGAAAAGATAACGATACACAAAGGGACAAGCAAACTCAAAAAACCAATCTGAACCAGCAAGACTTGGCAGTACAAGGCTCATAAGTGACAAGAAAGGCAACAGACTTCCGAAGACTGAACAAAAAGCAGGGTTATACCAAGTTAGAAGATAACAAGAGGCCAATCAAACGTGCAGGAACTAGGAGGCGTGGCTGGGGGTGTGGCAACAAGCACTGGAATGAAAGGAAACTACCAACAGAATGCAGAATGGTCAGGCTGTGCAATGAAAATACTGACACGTGGAATAGAAATGGGGAAAGGAAATAATAGCAAAAAAAATGAACACAATAAATAAATAACAATAACAATCATGAAAATATACAAAGAAATAAAGATGAAGAAAAATAACATAAACAGATTTCTATTCGAAGACAGAATTTAAAGATAGCATTTTTGTGTCCACACAACCCTGAAAACATGAGGCCTGTGCCATATTAAGGCAAAACATCAGATTTGAGTCATCTCAGCCTGCTAATGTGAGCATAGCCTGGAAATCTTCAGTGAATGTATAGCTATCACGAATGTAACTTGGCTTAAAAGTGAAAACGATTCAAATAATCATGAACAGATCATCCATCCTTTCTCTACACCACTTCTTCCTCAGTGGGGTCGCAGGGGAGCTGGAGCCTTTACCAGGGACACATGCCAGACAGCTCGCCAATCCATCACAGGGCACACCCATTTGCTCTCACACTCATACCTGGAGGCAATTTAGCATCTCCAAGTACCCTGATATGCATGTCTTTGGACAGGGAGGAAACCCATGCAAGCACAGGAAGAACAGGCAAACTCCACTCAGAAAGGCCCCAGGCTGGATTTGAACCCACAAGCAGCAAGTAGCAGTGCTAAACACTGCGCCACCTTTCCACCCAGTTGTCCCTGCAGGCTGAGTCTGAGAACCACTGGGTCAAACGATTTGTTCTGATGAGCAGATACTACTAGCACACCGGACCATTGGGTTCACAATCCCTGTATAAAAGCACTCGTTTACATATGACAAACATGACAATTGCATTAAATTAAATCTTGAACTTCAATTTTACTGCTTTGTGCTTTATAAATCC
The DNA here is from genome assembly GCA_029721435.1 of Gymnothorax reevesii. Lineage (NCBI taxonomy): Eukaryota > Metazoa > Chordata > Actinopteri > Anguilliformes > Muraenidae > Gymnothorax > Gymnothorax reevesii. The sequence goes on along the minus strand of CM056583.1, from coordinate 54,642,487 downwards.
GGCTCAGAAATGTCATGGTTTGTTCATTTTTTTGTTTATTTGATTTTTTTTGCCGATCAAAGACTTGTTCGACAATTTAATGCAAGGTACTTTTAGCAGTATTTTTGAGTATCATGGACAGCCGGCGAACTGTAGTGATATGAAATTCTATTTCACACCCCATCCGACAGCTCGGAGGACACTGCATAATTGCAGAAGAAAAACAATTTCTGAGAAAGATACCCCAGCCTTTGTACCAGTCATTTTAAAAGGCACATCATGTACCTCCGTATAACATGATCTTTTGTACCTTGTGACAGTGACTGTCTGTGAGTTTGTGCTTATTTGTGTGCACCATCATCCCAAGGCAAACACAAGCTCAGCCAGCACAGTTACCACGAATAAGGCCCACTGATGGTGAGGGCAGCTGCAGGGTGTGCTAAAAGGGGAATCACCTCCTCTCCGCTAATGAAGGTCTCACTTTTTCCATCACCTTAAGTTGCATCACTGCTAGTGGCAGCAGCCTTTCATTGGGGCAATGGTGAGAGCCATCACTGAAAAGACCCACTGACCTTTGGATAGAGCCAGAGGATGAGATGTCAGATCAACTTGAAACCATGTGACAAGAGGTGATAAGTGTCACCCGGTTGGAAAAGATAGCAAATAATGATGATAACCTCTGGCATTATGCAAACAAAGTAAACGTATCAATACACAATAGCCGTAATTTCTCCTATGTCAGGCAATTTCTCACTCTTCTAAGAACATCTGTGGAAATTAGAATGAAACTTAACATATACAAATAGGTAGTTTTCACTGCCCAGACCCACCTTACCACTGCATCACAACGATGAGGGGCAAATGTACAGACCAGAATATTCACAGTTCTCACACTGCAGTCAAGATGATTGATCTGACTGCTTGTGATTGACAGATCAGAGGAGCCTTTGTGGCACAAATAGGCAGATAGCCCTGCACTGACTGACATGCATAGGATTCTCAATGATTCAAGGTGAGTTAAGTGCTGATAAGTGATTAGGAGAGACCTCTTCAAGTATCAGTGAAGAGGTTTAGATCTTTGATGTGCATACTGGTAACTCGAATAAAACTAAATACTGGTTATTTTCTCTCATCTTCAAATGAAATCTATTGTGGTTTAATTTGGTTTTTCCAGCATTTCTTCAAAATACAAATAACGTTGCAATGGCCTTGTCAAGGCTTTTTTTTTTTGCCCTGCAGTTCTAAAGTACATAAGCTAATAAATATACTTTTGATTTTATGAGCAAGACAGATATACAAGCAGTCAATTTTTGAACGGCAAACATGATATTCAGCTGCCATTATCAGGTGGATCTTCAATAAGAAGGATTTCTTAATTTGGGCCATTTTTGTGTTATATTTGATTGGAGAGGAATGTACAGTACATTCAGTCGTGCATGATGGTACTTACTGTCTGCGCCCTTTTCTAGTCCTCATCTTCCTAAAGTTTTAAAAACGCAAAAATTATCCTATGATAATGAAGGGCAGAAAGTAAGAAAATGATGCAACGGAAAAGGGGGGAAACAGAAAAAGTGGAATGAAATGCAGTTTCTTGCTCTTGAAGTTTAATTAAAATTTGGACATAACTGGTAAAACTGCAGTCTTAATGGCAAAGAGCAATTTAGATTTATGACAGCATGCTTATTTTCAGAACTATGAAAAAGTATTTGCCACCTTACCAATTTCTTCTAATTTTGCTTTCTTCAGATAAAAATGTTTTAGATCATCCAACCAATTTTAATTTAAGACAAAGACAATGTGAGTAAACGCGAAATGCTGCTTTTAAATAACCGTGTCATTAATTGAAGGTCGAGAGTTGTTCTCAACCTATATCACCCATGACAAAAAAGAACTGCTTTCCCCAAAACCTAATACTGGCCGCACCGTCCTTGGCAGCAACAACTGCAAGCAAACATTTGCGGTAGCTGGTAATGAGTCTTTTACATTGCTGTTTTCGAGCTGGAGGGTTTTCAAGGATTTATTGTCTGTCTTAGGGTCATGACGCAGCATCTCACATGCATTCAAGTCAGGACTTTGACTGGGCCACTCCAAAACCTTCATTTTGTTACTTCGGATCCATTCAGTGCTGGACTCAAATTATTGTCCAACAGCATAACCCAACAACGCTTGGGCTTTGGGAGAGACCATAATGGTTTTACCAATTATCGCAAGTTGTCCAGGCCCTGAAGCATGCAGCAAAGCTGCCCCAGACCATCACACTACCACCGCTGCGCTTGACCGTTGGAAAGATGTTCTTATTGTGGAATACTACAGTATGTTAGCTTTACGCCAGATATAACTAGAGACATTTCTTCCAAAATGTTCCATTTTTGACATATCAGTCCACAGAATACTATGCTAATAGTCTTGTCAGTCATCTAGATGTTTTTTGATAAATATGAGATGAGCCTTGCACCTCTCCCATCGATGCCATTTCTGCTGTCTCTTTCTAACTGTGGAATCATGAGCATTGACTTTGACTGTAGCCTGGGTTCTTTTGTGACCTATTGGATGAGTCTTTGACATTTTTGAGGAATTTTAATAGGCTGGGCAATCCTATTTTCTCCATTTGCAGATATTAGCACTCACCATGGTTTGCTACAGCCGTGCAGCTTTTGGAATTGCTGTGTAATGACTGATAGTTGTCATAGACTTTGTTTCTCATCTGTTCTTCAGTTTCTTTTAACTGTGGGATCATGTGCTACATTTTGCCTACTTCACATTGCTATACAGATTCTATTTAAATGATGATTAGATTCAAGAGGCCCGGCAGTATCATGCCAAGGCGTGTCTCGAGAAAAAAGCAAATCATTAATTCATTTTGTTCAACTGTTTGATTTAGTACCGAAGAGGACAATTACTTTTTCACATAAGGGTTGGTAGGGTAGGATAGCTTTTTCCTTCGTTGAATGAAATCATCATTTAAAAACTACATTTCGTGTTTACTGGGGATATATTTGTCTAATATTAGAATTAGTTTGATGATCAGTATCATTTTTATGTGACAAATATGCAAAAATGAAAGAAATTGTGCAGGGCAATAATTTTTCATAGAACTGCGGATATTCAGTGTGCATGTTACACCATGTACCTCTCCTTTTTTCATTGTTGAAATCCTATGGTCAGTAGCTCTAGGCAACTCTTGTACCTAGAACTCCCTTTTGTCCTTTTGGAGAAAGGGCAGACGGTGTTGGGGAACAAGTACAGAACGAAGGTTGGGGGAACAAATCCAAATCTGGCCTAGCAGCTGTTTGTGACACTGATGTCATGGTAGCATATGAAAACGTGGTATTATTATTATTATTATTATTGTTATTATTATTAGTATTATTATTATTTCAATCGCAAATGGGTTACAATTTCCAGCTGGATATTGAGAGTAGATATACAGATTTTGGTTCCCCAAGGTCAAACATCCTCAAAATCAAAATTTCAGTGTTTTTTTCCCAGGCGGATATACCTATAATTGATCAATCGCAGTTATTTTTATATTGGATGTTTGTTATTTTGTAGAAAAGCAAATGCTTTTTCCCCAGTTTGGAGCAGATATTTATATAAAGCAGATAGATCAGCTCAACAAAATATATAATGGTAGCAGAAATTTAACGTACAGTATATAGAATCTAGAATATTACTTGTTCAATTTCTGGCAATACCATCACGCTTCAATGTATATTATCATATTAATCATATATCCTCAGGTTTTTGATTGATGGTCTCATTTTTCATTCAACATTTTTTCAGTTTTTCACTTTATATTCTCAAATTTTATTACATAATCACAAGTTTTCAACAGATGAGCTCATGCATCAATCAATATTTCAAATGAAAAAAATAAGTCTTTTAAGGCAGTTTCTTAACCCTTTAAAGTGCAGTCCTTTCTAGAGCAAATTTCTTCCAAAACTGCTTGTTGTTCTTCTACCACTTTGACTGTAGGCATATTCTTCATCTCGTTTGAAAGATGACACTCAATAGAGTGCTCTCAAATAGTCAGAATTGCTGAGAATGTTACCAAAATTGAGTTACAGCTATGGAAATTAAAGTTTTGCCAGCCAGAAAAAGTTTCTATGTTTTCTTCTGCTTTCTTCTGCTGCGATCAAGCAATAATAATAATAATAATAATAATAATAATATAGCCACAGCTGGACGCCTAAACAACTTCAAGTTCAAATACTGTATTATGATTCTGCAACCAAAAATATATATTTTATGATTTTTTTCTTTTTTTTTTCTTATGTTTCAGCATGTTTCAACAAACAATTTTGGAAAGTCCAAATTTCCCTGCGTTCCTAGTCACGGCCACGTTTGCTTTTACATGTGTTTTACAACTTCCTTCATTCAGGTCTTTTCTCCCTACTGTAGATAAATTTTCACTCCGATGTACCCTTTCAATTCCCAACAAAGGTGTACGTTCATTTATGAGTCATAAAGTCGCCTCCAAAACTCTCACTTCATTGAAAAAATCAGTTCTTTCTGACCACTGGCTGTCCGTATAACTTAAAAGAATTAGATTTTCCTGTTAAATCGAAGTGAGGACTGATAGGCTAACAGACTTGCTGCTCTGTTAGATTAGCCCATAATAGCCAGTGGGTGCGCAAATTTAATTCCTAAAGGGCTACTGTACAATCTACACCACTGCATCATGAGAAAAAAAGGCTAATTATAGTGAAATTCACAAAGATATTCAGCCATTCTCTCCAAGTCAGTTTAGTGATATTTGTCCAAGCTTCCTTGTTTAGTGGATTATGACAGGCTTTTATCACTGAATCGCTACCAAGTTAAGAACATCAACTTCAACATATGTGTCTTGACTGATCTGAACAATGCAGACTGAGGTTGGCTATAAAACTATCTTAAACAGGATTTTGCTGCTGTTTGTGCATCATAAAATGGCTTATGCAGTTAGAATGCAGACTCCTCATACTTTCATGTGATATATAGTTCATCATTGCACAGTATTTGACAAAATAAAAACGCAATTGTGCCTAGTGGTCTGCTCTCGAGCTGAAGTTCATGGAAGGGGTTAACAATGTCTAGACACGCTGTTGACTTCTCTCAGCTTGGAGGCAACTGCGACAGACCATCACACAGTGGAAACATGTATTTTGGTCAGTTGAATCAATAGTTCTGATGTTTTTTGGAAGTAATGAATGCCATGTGCTCGCAACCAAAGGAGAGAAAGGCCATCCAAACTGTTACCGCAAACAAGTTCAAAAGCCACACTGTCATGGTCTTGGGTTGTGTGAGTTCCCTTGGCAAGGATAACTTGCACTTCTGTGAGGGCAAAATTAATGCTGAAAAGTGCACCGAGATTGTGGAGCAAAATTATGCTGCCTTCAAGTTGGCATTTTTCCAGGAATGCCTATGCATATTTCAACAATGCAAAACTGCACTCTGCACACATTACAAAGGCATGGCTACGTTAAAAGAAGGTGTGGGTATTGGACTGGCCTGCATGCAATCCCAACTTGTCCCCAGAAGAGATTATGTGGCATATTTTGAAAAACAAAACGCAACATCAAAGACTCCGCATTATTGCTCACGTTAAGACTTGTTTGCAGGAAGAGTGAGACAAAATTACAGCTGAAACACATACTCACTTTTCAGCTCCAATTTGTTTATTTAGTGTTATGAATGTTTTCATTATAAGGTGGTAAATACTGCACTGTCCCAACTTTTTTGAAATATGTTGCAAAAGTCAGAAATGAATTAAATGTTTATTTTGAGAAATTAATGCATTGTTTTTGTATATTTTTCAAGATAAAACTTAACAAATCACTGCTTTCAGTTCTAATTTTAATTTAACATACCATCCCAACTTTTTCTGGTTTGGGGCTGCATATTTGCATCCATTTCCAGTGATGTGCTTCAGAAACACACTGACCCACAACAAGTGGCCAAAGTCAAACAAACATTTTTGAGGCTTAATTCATGGTCTCGTTGAGATATTCTTTGTGGTTGGCTCCACTTTCGGTCCTTCGCACCACATTTTCTATGCAAATCAGTGATAACTTTTATACAAAAATATAAATAATTTTTGTACGTTTAATATTTGAATCGGTGAATTCAATAGGGGCCTAACTCCATGTTGAAAATATGTGGAGTTGGGTCCTTATTGAATTCAGCAATACATATGAGTTTTCTTCATGTTATGTCTGCACCTGTGCCAATTAGTTTCCTAAAGTGCCATTTGGAAAATACTAAAATATAATGTGGGCGAATCAGCTGCAGGGAACTTCATGGCATCCAATGTATTGCTGTAGATGCAGAAAAGAGAATATTTATCATTCATTTGTTCTTATATCTTACAATGAAATGTTAAATACAGCATGTAAGCTGCACGCTAAAAATCTAATAATAAAATGTTTTTTTTCAATCACTCATTTCATTGGTGATGGGATTTCAAAATCGTGCAGCCCTTACTTGAAAATATCTACCAGTCTGCAGAGGAGTGTGCTTGATTCATGGGGTGATTCAGAGTTGGAATTAAACCTAACCAGAACGTGATGGACTGAGCACAGGGCCCCTCATCTCCTTGACAGCGGCCTGCTATGCACCAGATGTGTTGGCTTCCCTTCCTCTCAAAGCCACATGTCCCTGGGCTGGGCCAGTGGGGCTGCTTCCCCTCAAGAAATAAACCCGCCCTCTTACATTAAAGACTTGCTGGGCCATGGGCTTCCGTTGATGTGGTGGCAAGAGATTGCTCTTTAATTGCAGGCTGGGTTCAAGTGAAAGGGATGCCTGAGGTCTCGGCAAGTATCAAGAAACCAGCCCACCCCCAACCTTCCTCTGTGCCCCTGTGCAATCACCAGTAATTGGCATATTCTATGCAATTGCGGGTTGGAGGAATATGAGCACATAGCGGCAAAGCAGGAAACCATATTGTTTGGCACTGAAGGCAAGAATTGCACGTTATGTGATGAAATCAAACCATGCCCATCCACAGGGATGAGATTTAGACACTGTTCTCTCTCTGTCTGTCCACATCTTAGAGTAATCCCCCTTGAAATGGATGATAATTGAATTAAAAAGTGTTTTCAATAAAATGGCGGTAACATAACTGAATGAGAAAATTTGTTCACTTTAATAAAATGGTGCGAGTAATCATTATGGAACACTGTAAGCCACTAATAGTAGCATGTTCATAAATGCCACTTAAAAATACATCTATGTAACCATTTGTTATGACAGTGGACTAGTTCACCCATTTCCATGAGCTTTTGCATGATTTCTTAAAGTTTATGAAACATAGTGGTTTCCTCACCTGCCAAAGAACCAATTCGTCATCATGCGTATATCATCTCCTCGTACAACATAAATGCCTAAGTCCCAAAAGCCCACCTCACCTGCTAGAGCAGTAGCCCAGTGTACTGCTGTGTACAGTGTACTGTACTTCCTTTCAGACACAACTGGACACATATGCAAGATTACAGAAAGGCACATATAAGTACACATGCACACACATACAGAACACAACTCCAGTAAACTATGCATGCACACAAATGCACAGGTTTACAACAAATGCAACCACACACTCACATGTGTGCCCAGTTGTTTATCGCAAGCGTTGTTGTAGAGCAATCCATTTGCCGATTAAGGGAACATTACTGTGGACTGTTCGGAAAATCTATCCTGGCCAACTTCAATCATAAGCCAGGGGCTAGCTGCAGAGCTGCGCTCTATGTTGTGAATGATGAAATTCTGGCACGTTGGTTTGGGATTGTGAACTGCTGTTTTCTCGTTTTCCGCTTCCGTAATGTTCAGAAATAATTACCTTGTTAGCTAGCGTGTTGTACTAGCCATCTTGCTGTTTCTAGGAGGCTCACAAGGTTCCTTTCCTGTTAAAACAACCTGGATATTGTATTGGCTAGCTGGCCAGTTGGTGATTTTTATTGATTATCGAACATGGCAAAATCCTACCATTGGGTTGAGAAGGGACTTGTGCCAGGGATCTATCTATCATAGTCAATGGCGAGTGAGCAGATACAAGAGTACCCCGGTGAACCCCATGCAGGCCCCTGCAAACCGTGACCATGGTTAACCTCGGTTCACCATGGTCAACCATGGTTAAAGCATGGTTAAAAATGGCCGACCATGGTTGAAGCATGGTTGCACCTGCTTGGGGAGTTTTTGCACCATGGTTAACCATGGTTGACCAATTTTAACCATGCTTTAACCATGGTTGACCATGGTGAATCGAGGTCAACCAAGGTCAACTATGGTGTTCCATTTAACTAAAATGTCAAAACCATGGTTTGACCAGGGTTGACCACGGTTACTAGAACCAGGGTCAACCAAAGTCAACCATGGTCACGGTTCGCAGGGATTCGATGACTTTGATGAAGCTATAAAATTCATGGTATCGCACGATAATTTCAGTGCAGATTACATCCATGTGTTTGGAAAACGTGGTGGAAGATATCCTTTGCGGGACTGGATGAGCCAAAATAAATCGGGTTTGAAAGAAATTACACAAGCCTCTGCCCAGGAGGGTATTAACTTTGAATTGACAATAAACTATCATGCGCTTGGCTACATTGCTGGATATATCCACCAACGTCCACGTGACCTAATACGTTATGTTGTTTTGTCACAATTTTCCAGAGAGGAAATTAACTCTGGAAATTAACTCTCATGTTATGGGACACTTGTGGTCATCTGCATGTCATGGATAGGATGGTCCGCCGGATTCATAGTGCCACATGTGATGGTACACATGCTGCCGTTGAAGATATTATAAATGGTATATACAAACTATACACATTAAACAGTCCTCCATTATTTATGATATTGGCAAATTATCTCTGCCGTGTACCTACATGTAAGCCAGGTTCACTTCTGGAGCCCTCTATACTCCAGAGATTACTCTTGCTAGAAGTACAAATGAAACAAGTTCATCAGTCAATTGATATGACTGGAGATAAAAAAGTTAAGTTTCATGTTGAAAGCTTTCAAACCATCCTGTGCAGAGGCTGTTTGTGCTCCTCCGACTATGCCTGCTGAGTCTGACTACCGAAGCTAGCTGCGATGCTCCCCTTGTTACCAAGCTGCCAGCCTTAAATAAGGGATAAAGGTCTTCACAGACAAGGCTGCAAGTCTGGTGGATGGAAAGTGCAACCGCTCATCCAACCAGCTAAACAACCAGTCAGCCCAGAAGTGCAATCATGGCCCTGATCAGGTACCCATGAGCCAATCAGACTTGGAGCAGTCCAGTGATTCTCACCCAATGTCAAGCCCAGGTGATGGGAAACTGGCGCTTGGTGCTTTCAAAGGTTCCGGCCAGGATGCTTCGTCTACGACTACGTCTTTATCTACATCGCGTTTGGAGGACGCAGATAGGTTGAAATTACCAAGGTATGCCCAGCGCAAGCATGAACATGACAATCAATGCATGGTGATCAGGGGAAAAGGTGCTGTTGTGGGGACAATTCATGGGGCCCCTATCAGCCCACAATAAAGAGAATTCAGAGATGTGTCAAAATTGAGGAACTCAAGGACTTATCCAGTATAAGGGTTTTACTGTACTTAATCTTTTTGATGTGTGTCTCATGCAGAAGATACATTTAAGTCCTTTCATCTTACAGTTCCTAGGACAGAGTTCCCACAGATGTTTGATGCAGACTTGTGGCCTGAATGCATTTGCGTCTATAAGTTTAAGTCAAAGGGAACACAGAGTAATGTAACTGCAGTAAACAAAATTTTGGCTTTTTTCATTGTTTATTTGATTTTTACCATTGTATTTGATCTTCATTGCTTATCACCATGGACTCACAACTCAAACTTGTTTCATATAATAGTTCTGGATTTGGTTCAGGTGAACCGGAGTATGTGCCCATGCTTTTGAAATGTAATGATTTTGTACTGTTACAGGAGCACTGGCTCAGAGAGTCTCAATCCCATAGAATAAAATCTATCCCTTGTGGGGATGCAGTGGTTTTATCTCATGATATTTCTTCCATAGATGATAATGTTTTTACTACAGGACATGGGTATGGCAGTGTGTCCATCCTGTGGAAAAATACTTTGAAGGCTAAGGTTACTCCAGTTGTAATATCATCCAAAACAGTATGAGCTGTGTCTGTTCTGCTTGACTCGTGTGAAATTATATTATTTAACGTTTATATGCCATGTGATAATTCCAACAATTTGACTCAATACATATCGGTATGGTCTGATATAATGAATGTATGTTGTGACCAATATCAGACCAAACTGGTCAAGTGCATCAAATGTAGACATCTCTGAATACATGAATATGCGGGATAGTTTGCTTAAAGATATTGAAATACCATATGAAGTAATATATTGTTCTAACTCATTTTGTCAGTCTCAAGATTGTAATAGTATACAGTTATTTCATCATTCAATTATAGATAAATGTTTATTTGCTAGTGATCAGTGTATTCCCTATGCATGTTTTTTTGATAAACAGAAACCTCTGAATGTTGCAGGCTTGAATGAAATTGTAAAATCATACAGATATACTTCAATATTCTGGCACAATGTGTGGAGAGACTGTGGTTCACCTCAGAATGCGGCTATCACAGACATTATGAGGCGAGCCAGAGCCCAGTATAATGTAATTAAACAGGTTAAAAGGGATCAAAATACCATTAAGTGTAATAGACTAGCCCATACTCTTTTGTACGATAAAGATAATTTTGGACAGAAGTAAGCAAGCTGAGGGGTAAATTTAATATGGTTCCTAACATGGTTGATGGTGCCACTGGTGATACAGATATTTCTGAGTTGTTTGCTGACAAATACGATAATCTGTATAATTCTGTTTCATACAGTGAAACTGATATGAGCAAATTATTGGATCGTATACACAATTGCATTAAGTACAGTAACAATACAAATGATAATGACCACTATACTATAATGTACAAAGATGTTGCGACATCTTTATCCAATGTAAAAGGTGGTAAAAATGATGGTCACTGTATTTTGTTTACAGATCATTTTATATATGGACCCAATAGAATGTATGTGCTTCTGACAATGCTGTTTAACAGAATGATCATGCATGGTTTTACAGTGGATGTGTTGGTGGTGCATTCAGGAACCACACGCAAGCGAGGGAAATCCAAAAAACGTATGCCTTTATTGAGTTCCGGGTCAGTACCAAAAGACACAAGAATTTCCAAGCCACAAAATGAAATCCAAAAACAGAGTCGACTAGACAGGCCGGGGTCAAAACCAGTAAAACAGATGAGCAACAGTACATAGACGGTAGGCAAAAAGTTGTAGTTGATAGACAAAGCAGTGGGTCATACACAGGGCATCCAAACACAGGAATTGAGGTCATACAAAAATAGGTTGAAATCCAGACAGACAAACACAATACAAAAAGGGCTATGGCAAGAATCTTGGTCAGACGAAACAGTTGAAGGAAAACAATACTCAATGGCATACACGGCGCTCTGCACAATGAAATATTGATCAATGTTTTGACAAAGTCAGAACAGCAGTGAGGACTCTAAATAGAGAGAAGGGAAGTCACATACTATGCAGGGAACAGGTTAATGGGATGACAACTAATTACAATGGGAGGATCACATGAGGGAAATCCTAACCACGAAAATTTTGGAAAGCCAAGACACGGACAGCAATCACGCACACAGCCTATGACTTTATAACAGCTCCGGTCAGGGGGTTCTAAGTGCTCAGACAATGAGTGCAGGGAAGCAATTAAGCACGTGCGAGAGATCTCACAGAAACGCAGAGGGAGACAGGTAAAGCTGAGTAAGAGGCAGAGACTAGAACAGGGCGATTGCTGAGAGGGAATTAGTATTGCTTAGTAGCGGTTCAACTTTACAGATTTAACTAGAGTGCTCATTAGTAAGTTGGTACTGTTTACATGGATTAGTTAGATTAATAGACTATGATACAAAAGACAAATGTTAGTCTTGTTAGTAATCAAGAACAGCAAGGCGAAGGAAAGTGAACGAGAATTGAAGGGATAATATGAAACACCAGAAACCACTGAAATCACCCAAAGCACGTGAGCACACAGACCGGGGAGACAGACTGAACCAACTAGATACGAGACAGGGAGACGAGTGCAGTGGAACTGAAAATGGTATGAACAGAAAACCTGAGAATTACAATAACCAAAAAATAATAAATAAAAGACAAAATCATGAACGCCAAATATGAACATAAAACATGAACACAAATCCAGAACCATGACAAGATGGTTTTAATATTTCAGACATTCAACCTCTTGTTTAAAATAAGCGCAAGTCATTCTGTGATCATAAGTAATTATGTATATCAAATCGAATAAATAATAAATAAGTACGTTGCTTCTCTCATGCTTGGCTGGCATAAAAAAATGTCAGTTACGAATCAGTTGAGTGATGAGCAGAACAGTTAAGCAAACAGAAGAGGGGAAAGGCGAGCACTACTGAATGATGAGCCATTTATTCACTGTGAGTCAACCGGTATGCCAGTCAATACAAGTCTCTTAGAGGGGACAATCAAAAAAATAAACAGCTTCGCTGTTCTTGTCTTGATTCCAAACAAATGGAAGACAGAGGAATGATGGGGATGAGATGATGCAAAGGTGGGGTATGAATGTACAGGGGACCCTGAGAAGGCGAGACACAAAAACTCCATAGATTTTTGTTTCTATTTGCCTGCTGTGCCAACATAAAAATAAATAAATACACGCCATTCCCAGGGATGGTGCTTTTGTTAGGTCGGGCCGGCATTCAAGCGCCACCACCTTTCCTGGTCCGGTGGAAAAGATAATGCCTGCTCTGCAGCACGAACATGCATGACACCCATCAGTCTAGTTATACAACAGCCAATCATGTTTCACATGCTGTGCAGTCGTACCCCTCTGAAGGAGGTCTGCTGGTTGTTGTAGCTAATCAGAACTTAATTTACCATTGAAAAGATTTTAATTATATAATTACTTCTTGCCTGGATTCTTGAGTCTCACACATCCTGGGCCCCCCTGGGACCGGGGATAAGAGCCCCTGAGTGACATATTTGATGGTCTAAAAAGAAAGCAAGCCCTTTTTAATAGTGCTGTAACTTGATAAAAGGCCCTGAGGCGGCTCAGCCCAGGAGATGAATACTGCAGGAGGAAAGTGTGCAGTCAGGCACCGCTTTAGCAAATCAAGTGTGTCTCTGAAAGCCTTGTTAACTGTCAAGTGCCATCTTTATTAGCCAACTCAATGAGGCATAGCATTGAAGAGATATCTGGAAACTGTGGCATTATAAATTACCTTAGGCTATTGGAATGTCTAATGCTCCATTTATTATTTATATCTTTTTTATTTAGCCTCGTACACACCAGCGCTACCGGCAACCCGGTAACTATCAAATAATTGAAGAGAGGAATCTCAGATAGTTTGAACTTGGGGCTCTCATATGGCTGATGACACCATTTGCCGGCTGCTGAGTTACAAATATAAATGCAGCCTGAAAGGAGAGCATGGATCAGTGCGTTTCATTCTGAGCTGACTGGACGAGAAATTCACTGACTGTTAATTGCGATTTTCTTTTAGAATCTTTCAGTTTTCTGATAAAAGATGATGAAACAACAAAATATACTGTTTTTACCATTGTTAAAGCAAGATTTTGAGCACTGTGACTATGAACTTTAACTCAGTTTTTAGGGTGCATTTCAGCATGTTCTTCCGTGTTGTATTTCTGCCTATCGGATAGCAAGCTAAAACAGATTCACCTCTGTGAACCAGAGCAAAGACAGGTTTAATTTTAAACCTGGATTCAATATACTTTTAGTACTCATCATGAGTGAAATGAGCATCTCCTTGCTCCCAACAGCTTCTAATGGGACAAGAGCTGCATTGCTCTTGTATAAAATGGGCTACTTTGTTCTTGAGAATGTTTTATGTTAATTCTTGGATAACATATTGAAGTGTGAGTTACCTTTTTTTCAATTACAGAGATCATTGTAATGTAAAATAGTTGATTAACAATGAAAAAAACTGAGTTGTAAAAAGAATATGAAGATGTGTCTTCCAGCTCTTACATAAATGAGCACAACCACAGTTTTATGTTATATAAGCCATGAAAATGTAGAACTTGTTTAGATATATAGGTCAAGGCAGGGCACAGAGTTCATTGCTTTGAGATATATCTGAGACCTTAGTCTTACCGAAGACGAGAAATGCAACACATGCAAATAAACTGAAACAGAGGCGAACAGGCCAGAAGACTAAAGAACAGATATCCATCTATTATCAGAGGAAGGAGCGAATTAAAATCCAAGGAGCTGAAAAGTCACTGTGTTGAAGAAATGTTGAAAGAGGGGAGAATGAGCAAATATACAGAGTTGACCAGATCGGCTTGTTGTGGGTATTTATAGCTAGAACTGGCTCCACTTGAAGGTAGCTGAGTTCATAATTGAATGTTACTAATGTAGGAGCCTCAGTCACCACATTTCAGGCTTTTCTTCCTCTGTAGACTTTCTTATAGAGTCTACTAAGCATAAATTGTTGAAGTTTCACCGTGTAACAACCCCAACTTAAAAAGAAACATCAAGGAAGTTGTCTAATTGTAAAAAGGTTATGCCAGACTCCCGATTCAAGTGAAGTTGTAATGCGCTATGAGACGTACGAACTTACCAGGTTTAAACAGGCATAATGCCAGTTTGTATCATCTTAAAATTGTTCTAATTTTGTATAAATCTATAATTGATGAAACTGATGAATATTTGTTTGTAACTCCATATTAGAGTAACTCTATCATTAAAGGTACAATGTAGGGAAGTCAAATCCAGGCAAGTTCTATGGTTATGCGCAAAGAAAACCATGCTTTTGTGCAGATAGCACAAAAAAAAAAAAAAAAAAAAAAAATCCTCTGATGCCATAAATGGAGAAATAGAATGCTTTTAATAAAACAAAATTTAAAAATAACTTTTTTCTTTCCTTATCAATGAAAATATTGTCACTGCATTTAATACAGTACACTAAAAGATTCATCTTTTAGTTTTTCGGAACATTGATCCCGTAATGGAACTAGAGCACTCGGCAACCGAGTACATGTACCCCCCGAAGGCCCCCCAGTTGGGTCCAGATGGTCCCAGAGTACCCAAAATCAATAGGTGTCGTGAACTTACCATAATACATGTCCCTGCAAAATTTGAAAAGAATCGGTCCACTTATGTGGGCTGTAAAGCGTTCTCAAGAAAATCTCTGCGGATGTGGCGGACGCGTGACGAGGCCAAATCCATAGTATACTCTGAACTCGTTCAGGGGATACAATTAGTGCAAGGTCTATGTCAACAATGTTGTGCTTTTTTGGTTCTACCAAGCGGATTAAGAGAATTTAATGGAAGTGGAAAAAAAAATGAACTGGATTTATTCCACGACTCGATTACATACTTGATTGTGATTGGTTGAAAGATGATCTAAGGGTGTGCATTATTTCTCAATAAGTGAATAGCTATGAAGTAGTTCCAAGACTGTTAGCCTTTTGACACTTTGCATTAGGGCTTCATACTGGAATGTTTTTCTGGGTTTGACTCCCATCCGGCCAGGACTTCTCTGTGTAGATTTTGCATGTACCTCTCTGTGTAGATTTTGCATGTTCTCCCCGTGTATCCCTGGGTTTTCTCTGGGTTTCCCACACTTTGAAAGACATGTTCTCTCGCAACACTCCTATGAATGCCCCTGTCTACAGCTCTGGATTTAGAAATGGAGTTGGTCCCCAGGTGCTGCACTATGGCTGCCCACTGCTCCTTAGTAACTATAATGGGTTGAATGCAAAGGAATAATTACCCCACGGGGTTCAATAAAGTATATCTCATCTCAACAGTTCAAATTCCTGAACCGGTTAGGCCCAAAATAATAGGCTATACATTAGGGGAGTAAAGGTACACAGAAGTCACGGTTCGGTACATACATCAGTTTTAGGGTAACGGTTTGGTACAAGTTCAGTACAATGAGAAAAAACCTAAAAGCTCCAGGGTTTTAGATGCTCTCTGGTGCTATCTGAGCCTTATTGTGGAGTATTTTTTGCTGAAAGTTTTGACCAATAAATCAGAAATAATTTTCGAATTGGTTGAGTGAAGACTCCTCAGATGCTCGGAGGGATGTGACTCATCACTCATCAATCTTGACTTAACAAAATGACTGCTCTACATTGATGAATGGGTTTAATGGGGCAATTAATCATGACTGCAGTCATTCAGTGATACTGTTGCAGAGAGTGCATGCATTTTTTAAATATTCAAGTTGTCGTTGTTTTTTTATATCTCAAATTTTAATGTTTAAAGTCTAAAAAATGCTGTGAATAGAAATGGACATGGCAGTAATGGTCTCAATAATTCTTAAGTATTTTTTTATTTATTTTTTTACCTTGAAGTACAATAGTAATTTAAAAAATTGTGTTTACTTTGATGAATGGACAAATATGTGTGTTTAAAGCAAAGTCAGCGATTGAGAAAAAACAAATTGCAAGGCATGAAAAAGGGCTAGCAGCTCTTCACATTTATACATACTAGTAGCCAAGCTGCATGCATTATTTTGACACACAGAGTTAGGAAAGCACCTACGCACAGAGTCTAAAGTTTTACAATGCGCAGGTACAATGCCACCCCCTGCTCCGTGCTCACGCCATTGATCATTCATTCTGATTTTATGTAGCTGCACTGCCGCACCATATAGTGCCATCTAATGCTTGAAGTGCTTGTTCACACAGTAGGTGACTGTGGAGCCCAGGAAGTCCACATATGTGGGGGGAAAAAAAAACATTTACATCTAGCCTCCAGATATAAGCCTCTCCGATGATTGGTTTATATTGGCCATGTGAAACAAGTAGTTCCCTCCATTTGAGTTTGGAAGGACTTAATTAAATTCTGAGAAAGACTTGCATCTAATGGCCACAAGTTATCTAAATCATCAGAACTCATCTAGTGGCCATGGGTTGACTAAATCGTAGGAACAAGTCCAGTACATTGAAGGTACGAGTTCCATCTTGTAGCCACCATCTTTGCATGTCATTGCACTTCCCAGGCTCCATAGATAACAGCATATACAAAGCTGGTAAGTTCACAATAAATGCCAAGGCTCGCCTTGCGCAAGTTAAGTATCGTCATCGCAGGCAGAGTTCTCATTCGCTGTACTGTGCATGAAGCTCGCTAGCCAGCCACAATAGCCCGATACGTTCCTCTGTTTATAATAAGGCGTGTACAAGTTTGTGAGTTCGTTTGTAACTTTTAAACAAAAATTTATGTTTCCCTCTTTCAAGTATTTTGTTCGTCAATGACTAAATTCTCTATTTTTGTCATTTCTTACTTATCAATGACTAAATGCTTCAAATTAAATTTTTAATTCTTTGTGTCATTACATACTTTTGATTTTTTTCAAACTATTTATAATTTTCTAACATGTAGCTTCAAATTTCAAACCTGCCGCCCTCACATGTTAAAACTCCTTGGGGACCACACTGCTGATGGAGCCCACCGGTAATACAAAATTTCCCACACAGCAGATTTAAAAGAGAAAGGTGGGTCCTCTAACTCCTGTGTGTCACCTAAATTTGTCGTAGTTCCTCCTTTTCTTCTGTATTTGTTGTTTAATAACAGTTACACGCAGCTTTTATGCGCATTACCGCCAGCAAGATGGGAGAGTAGATACTGCTGCCACACTGACGGTCTCTTTTTCCCCCACGTACTCTTTGTATGACTGTAAGAACTGAACCGTGATGTTTAAACCGTGACGGTTTGGGATAAATGCGCTTACCGTTACACTCCTACTACACTGATAGAGCTGTGAAAAAGTATTTACCGCCATCCGGATTTCTTCTTTTTTTACTTATTCGTCATATTTAAATGCTTCTGGTCATCCAACTACCTTTGTAAATCTATAATATATTTGAGGTCGATGTCTGTCTGTGTGTATGTACATGTTTTTCTCCTACATTTCTCAACCGATTATCACCAAATTTGGTGTGAATATCCACTTGGACACCAGGAAGGACTTGACGTTGCTCGATTTTTGAAAAATGGTCACGCACGCAAAAAAATGGCAATTTCACTCCGGGTAGCGGGAAAACTTATATAACCTGATGCGTGCCGTTTGCACCACTAGGAGCCGCAGTGTCCTTACGAACATGCGTTGAGGTAACCTGCGAGCAGGCTACTGTTTGCGATGGGGCCAAGGGAGTGATAAGACAGCCTGCGCGAAAGCCAGGCTTTTGAGAGAGGGCACCGTGTTCGTTCTGATTGCTCGAGCTTCACAGCTCCCAAATTCAAATTTGACAGTTGAACACTCGCAGGGCTGGCATAACACCTGAAAATTCAGCGGCGATTATTCACAAAAATTAGTCCTGGCTAATTCTTGACGGTTTCCCTTGATTAACAAGTTTTCCAATTCAAGAATGATCAAGTGGCAATTGAAGACACGGCTTCTCTCCCTAATGCAATCTAAAAGCGACAAAATAATGGGCTACAAAGCGGGTAGCAGCTGGTCTATAATATATTTGAGGTCGATGTCTCTCTGTCTGTGTGTATGTACATGTTTTTCTCCTACATTTCTTAACTGATTATCACCAAATTTGGTGTGAATATCCACTTGGACACCAGGAAGGACTTGACGTCGCCCGATTTTTGAAAAACGGTCATGCACGCAAAAAAAATTGCAATTTCACTGCAGGTAGCGGGTGGCAGCTAGTTCAATATAAGACAAAGACAGCACAAGTAAACACAAAATGCAGCTTTTGAATGATGACTTCATGTTACTATATTTTCAGCTTATTTTCAGAGCCAAAAATCAGTGACCTCACATTATGTTCATATACTGACCAGCATTAAAAACACACCTCTCTAATTTCATTAAAAAAATACAAATTATGCATGTTTGTAATGTGTAATTGTTATTAAAGCATATTGAGCCTCCTGAAAAGATGGAAAAATACAATATTAGGTCTTTGGCGCATTTTAATGTCAGGCCGAAATAGCTAAAATCAAGATTTTTGTCACCAGAGAAAAATGCAGTAACTTCTTTCACAAATCTGGTCTTTCAAAAAGTAGCAAGGCAAAAGCCACCCTAACTCAGTTGATGAACATCACCATTGGATGGCTAATGAGGTGACAATTTGATGAAAATGAGTAGAAACACACCTTTATGTTGCGAACCCATGCGCATCTGAGCTCTTGCAACGTGGCAACCAAAAGTATGGGGATATCTGTCTAGTGCATGACTGTACACAGTTTTCCAGCCACAGTGTAAACTAAAGAATCAAATTGAGCCCATCCGGGTTAGACATGTGCTTGATCACAGTGACTCGAACGGCTCACCAAGGTGATGTCAAAGGGGTGTCCGAAGTGTCCGAATCCACAGTCACAAGTCACTAAACAGAGAGAAAACAGTCATGTTAAAGGATACATGAAGGCAGCACATACGTAACGGTACAAGGTTAGACATATGTTAGCAGAGTCTGAAAAGTAAACCCAATATTTTTTTGCCATTTTTTTTTTACCAAGTACAAAACAGATAAAAAAAACCGCTGCAAATGAGCCGTACGCGGCCGCCATATTAGCGGTTTGATCCTCCAGTAGTACCGTAACATACACTGAGCCGCTTTTTTGTCTCGGAGGTAGAAAACGACAGTCACTTTTTTCCAAAAGCCACAATCCGCATGGCGTTTCTTGGCGAAGGACAAAATGTTACATGCTGTGACAGCCGGCCCTTGTCATGTCAGATTATATATGCCAGCAAAGCAGAAATAACAATACAGTATACACTGTTACGTGTACTTATCATTCTGACCGATTATTTAATCAAATCGAAATGATGAGCAAGACAATTACCATCACACATAATTGATATATTACCCAATGCCCATATTTTGACAATTCCTGGATGATTTCATGCTCATTTATTCCCTAGCCAGTCCCACTATGAGTTAAAACTTAAAGTACATTGTGCAGAATTCTGTCCAAACTCATGTAAAGTATTACCTCGCACAGTAGTTAGCTACTTTCACATTTTTGTAGTCTTGAAAGTGTTGCTGATCTAGCCTTTGGGGCACGCCAATGAACGAGCTCCGTGGGGACAGCATCCTCCTTCAGGTGCCTCCTCCTGGCCTTCGTTTGTCTCGGAGTCAAACCAATGTATTTCAGAGATGCCAAGTCTCACAAATTCGGTGTAGGTCTTGCGCATTTTTTAGGCTTATTCACCATTGTCCATAATTATTCACTGAATGCACTTAATGAGATTATCATGCGGAATTAAAATCCTTGTGCATTGAAGTTTCTATTTCACTTGCGTGAAGATGCACCTCATCACAAGTAACATGAAAAGCGATCTTGACTCCGGACTTCTCGTGCCTCTCTTTACTCAGGGATTGGAAACAATGTATGTGTTTCAAGATCGTTTAAATTGTTTTAATGAAATAAGACCATTTGAAATGTTTCTATACAATTCCATTGCTTTTAATACCTCAGTGAAGACAAACCTGAGAATTCCCGAGTCATGATCGATTTCTGTGTCATTAGTGGGGAATCCACCGTAATACACGTGAAACTGATTAACTTGATGGACAATGACTTAAATTCTGTGAGTGAATTTCCTCAGTGTGCTTTGATTGAATAATGGCTGACTAAGGCACAGAAACGTTAATGCCACTAAAAGGAGAAACTCACGCCTATGACGTAAGCCTTGGCATCTCTGGTATTTCGCATACTTATCGTCTTCGAAACATTCGTGGAGGAATTGGACTGAGCAAAGTATTGACTTTTTTTCCTGGCATGGCTCCCTCTCTCCCAATATTATGTGACCATCTTTTCAGCAGTTCCGGTTCTGACCACGGAAATTGATTGAAACTGAGTCTCGTTCCCTCTGCCAGGGAGAGCCAGAGACGGCCTTGTTATTCTTCCCGCCGGCTATATTTTGACAGCCAAAGGCTCAACAAGTAGGCATCTTGTTTTAACACAAAGCACTCAACTGTTCACAATACTATTTCGCATGTGAATCAACATAGTATGATGGTTGACCATAATATTCGGCAGTCTTCTTGTTCTTTCTCAGCTGAAGCTAAAGTGATCAGACGTCATTTCCTTAAAATCACGTGCCTGTTGTGATGTGTACGGCCCAAAATTGATGCTATACGCAGTTTCAAAAAATAATTCTGTTCTCATAAAAAAAAAAAAAAAGCAAAAAATATTTGACTGTACTTGTGGACATTTTAAACACCAATCTATCGTTCTGGCTACATTTCACGGTCGCCTTTGTGTATCCTTTAAACCCCCACTTGAGTCCATTTTGTTACATCCCACCTCTGCAGCTTTTAGGTCACTTTTGACTATGGATTTGGACTCTTGGTTCTCTTTAACATCACCTTGGTGAGTTGTTTAATTTATTGGTTGATTGTGATCATACAATTGTGTCACCCATATGGACACATTTAGACTGACCTTGATTCTTTGATTCACCACACAGCCAATAAACTGTAGACGATCAGACATGGCACAGATACCCCCAAAACTTCTGGTCAGTCTTCTCACTGACAGAATAATGACAATGTTGCCACCTAGTGGCAGTGGGATGGTGCATCCACGAACGCAAGGTTCTAAGGGTATCATCCTACCCTTTTTCATCAAATTCACTCCTCTTTAGCCATCTAATGGTAATGTTTAAGGACTGACTTTGAGGTTTTTCTCCAGCCACATTCTGAAAGACCTGATTGTGTGAAGAGAACCAAAATGATGTCACTGGTTTTCGCTTGGTGTCAAAAATCTTGATTTTAGATTTTTTGGCCTGCAATGGCATAAATGCCTGTCAAATTCCCCCTTTTTTCGTCAGCCCCTCAGAGGCATCAGACACTTTTACTAAGTTTATGTTCAAAACATTTGTATTTTATGGACAGTGAATACTTAATTTTAACATCATTTTAGGAAATGAGCGTTTGATCTCACAAAACTAAACCATTTTGGGCAATGCTTTTACTCCTTTTTTTCAATTTTTTGAAAACTCCATCCATTGGCATGATGAACAAGCAATGGAAAAAAAATGCTGGGAGAACTGTGGAAAAAAAATGAGAGAACTGTAACTCTATTGACTTCCTCTCTAGCAAGCACTAGCTATCCAGCAGCACCGATGTATTAGCTAGCATTAGCTTGCCTCTCAAGCTCCATAATTTTCGCTCATTAACCAATGTGACTAAACTATCAGCAGTCATTTGTGGTCTGTCGCATGATTAACCACAGACTAGCACAATAACCTATTACAGCCTGACTCAATTTACCGTATCTCCATAGGTTATGCTGGCATTTGAGGCTACTGGTGCATGTGGTCTTGCTATATGCTTGCGCTTAGATTCAAAAAGGCTAACATGCACTGTGAATTCAGGGCGCTCTATAAATAGAACAGGCAAATACTGAAGGCACATTTGCTTCATTTATTAGTCTTCATACAGTATTACAAATGTACAAAGGATGGAAAATTACATTATTAACCGGTTGTTGTGATTTCAAAATAATGTTCCTGATCTGGAACAATAAATTTAATGCAGTTTGTTTCCAATTCTGTACCTCATACAATACTAAGGAAATAATCCAAAATTGTCCATCATTTTTTTTGATGAGGATTTAGAAATTGGGCCTTTATTTCATTGCGGAACAAGATGACCAGAGTAAACAAAAGATGCAGTTTTTAAATGATAATGTTATTTATTGATGGAAAAAGCTATCCAACCCTTCCAGGCCCAATGTGAAAAAGTAATTGGTTGGTGAAATTACCTTACCGTAGACAATTCCAGATATGACTCAAAATTACTTTAAATCAGTGGCAGAACGTCTTTTTCTAAGAAGAAAAAATGAAATTGAAATAAGTGGTAGATAAAGAAATACAACATTAGAATGCTTGGTGAGATTTTGGGGAATACATGACAATAAGGAGACATATTATATCCTTAAATATTGCTTAATTAATGCATGCTCGTGGTGACTCAATGTTCGCTTTAATGCAGGAAGTTTCATGAATTCTTGTTGCTCACCATTTATTGATCATCAGTTAAGAGATGTCAGCCTAGAGGAGAAAAATGCACTGAAACCAAATTAATTCAATTTAATTTAATTAAATATCAATAATTTAATTGATAAATTTGAGGAAAATGATAAGACATCTTTAAGCTCAAGAAAAAGAACCATTTAGAGACTGCCTATTCCCAGCCAAGATGGAGGACGGAAGACTTCTGGTAGTCAGGGATGTATTGTGAAGCTGGAGAACCACAACCTAGGTTGCAAAAAAATTCCATTTGCTATTCACTGGAAAGGAATCAAGCTGAAATTTTCATATGCAGGTAGGGGATGAACCAAGGAACTAGACTACTAGACTGTTAATTATGCCATCATCTAGCAGCACACCGAAATTCACTGGCTGGTGACAACAGCCCAAGCATTGCCTATTACACCAATTCCCTATTATTGTGATCGGTCACATGCTCTCCATCCAGGTCTGGCCATGGTGACAGGCTATAAGGGGGTATATGCAGTTGAATTACAACGTATATAGAGTAATTCAGTATGCCTTCACATCTGAAAGTTTCACTCTGGGGTCTATTCTCCCATGCACGTAAGTCGAAAAAAGTGCGTAGCTACGCGCTTTTTTTCTTAAAGCCATAATAAATTATCAAACAAAATCGTCACATGATATTACGCAACAGCCTCTTATCCAATTAGTTCAATTAAAAACGCATTACATGGTCATCAAGGTCAGAACTGCACTGTCGGTCCTGGCATCTGGGTCGTTCCAGAGAGTGGCTGGTGATGTCATGCACATATCACGGCATCTGTGTCAAGCTGTCTGACACAGTTAACACTATGCTGCACCACGTCAGCCACTTTAATATTCCCCGTAACACCAGCTGAAAGACGGAGAGTCAAGGGGGGCGGGGGCGGGGACGGGGGGGGATGTGGTTCCCCGGTTCCCTTGTTCCCCAGTGTTGTGGGAGCCATTGATTGTACTCACTTTGCAAGAAGAACCCCTTCCACTAATAAGAATATGTACAGAGACCGTAGACGTCGGCACAGCATTAAGTCATGTTTCCATTTATACAGCTGAAGTCAGGCGCCGGTGCAGACACGGATACGTCAAAATTGCATATCATTGTCTTTATATGAAGTGTTTCCATCTACGCGATTTTCACCCGGCTCCTGGAGCGGAGCCGCAAGCCAGCTCCAGCGCACATGAATCGCTCGAGGAATTACCTCTAGTTCAAAGAGGTTTCTCCACTTGATTTTGTTAACAAACTAGTGCCTTTGAAGCAATGTGTAGTATTTATTGCCCTGTTCAGAGCAGAGCCGATGTTTCTGCAGCGACATACATGTACTCATCTTTCTCAGTGAATCAAAAGCTTATACTGCCGCTTCTTTCCTGTCTTTCACGGAACAAACAGGCTATTGTAGGAGGGGCAAATTTTCAATGCTCTGATTACGCTGGTTGCGAAGCGCTAAATTCTTTATTTATTATTTCATTATCACGGAAATTTGTTTGTTTGCATAGCTTTAATGCCATGGTGGCTAGAATAAGAAATAAAAAAAGAGATGCCTGCATTACTTCTTGTAATTGGCACAGACATAGCCTACATAGGCCTACTATTACAGCGGCATATCGTCGGCCTGCTGAGAAAAATCTTGTGTCTTCAAAATGATAAACTTCACAGGAATATATATACATTAAAAAATAACAATAAAATAATATAAATTGATGAATATAATTAAAAAAAAAAATGTTTAATTCTGCACGTAAGAATAGTGGACATACAAGTTTTTGTTTCTTATCAGTTTGGAGATACGAGGTTTTATCAGCAGGCCCACAATATTCAAATTTAAAGTCTGGTTTGCGTTTTCAACGGACCACAAATTCATTTTCATGGTTAATCAGAAAATCCTTGTTCCTTGTTTTCCTGATAGCCATAATCAATGAGCTTCGTACAGAGTCTGCCTCTCTTTTGGATCAGTCACACCTCTTTCATAAGGCCGCCTACATTCTGAAGTTAAGCGCTGTGGGCGTGATCGAAGCGAGTAGGGGAGAATACGCGTAACTCAAAAGCGCTGAACTCGAATCGCGTAAAAAAGGACTTACGCGCTTACAGGAGAATAGACCACTCTGTGATTGAAGTAAGATACTTTGACCACTTTGAAAAATACCACAACAGACAGAAATCAACGTGATAGCAAAGTTTACATTTTGTAACTTGTGCAAACACCATGTAATCACACAACACCTCCTATGTTTGCCTTTGCCTCTGAATTTTCTGATCAGCCTGCTTTAATAAAGTAAATTTAAAGTGAGTATAAATTACATTTAATTAAGCCATGGCACTTTTATCCGTAGCAGACCTCCAACACAGCAATGAGAACAAGCTGATCTCTGGAGGCTTTGGCTGTGCATGATTAAACAGTTGAAATGATCAGACACTTTGCCTTCGGTCATTCTCCTGTTCATAAATTTTAATGCAAGAAATTGTAATGAACACTTAGCTTGCATGTTACATTGCAGTAATAAAGCTCCCCTAGAGGAACAGTTGTGAGAGGAGTGTGTCTTATTCTATCTAACCATGGAAATGAGAGAGGGAGGAGGCGTGGGAGATAAAATCAATGTTTTGATATCAGAATGTTTCTTTGGTTAAGACTTTAAAGAAGCATTCAGAGGTGATCCCAAGGTGATTGCTAGTGGACGTGTTTCTGTGAAGCATGCAAGATGGAGCAAGGGCCCCCGTCTTGAGCGGGAAGTGGGAGGCCTTTAAAATCCACTATCTCTGCCGCAGTTCTGCTCCTTGGCTCGACATTTCATTTTTTGATCGCTGCCATTGATCTATGACAGCTCAAGCTCTCCCTCTGTCTCTCTTTATCTATCGCTAAAGGAAACAGGCGCCTGCAGCAACCGTACCACAGAGCCCGACTGGGTCAGGTCTGGTACGTACTCCACCACCGAGAGAGGCTGAGGTTGGAGCCGGCTAGCAGGCCATGACTGATGGGTAAGGAACAGCAGTGAGCTGTGGCAGTATCTCACAACGGGGGGCGCTGTTTACTTCATGCAGAGGTTAGCACTGCCTGGCGGGTAACCACTCAATCCTGAAGGTCTAGGAAAGGGCCAGCTACGAGGATGTGAGACTGTCTGAATATCTAAGATACTAAGATATGCAGGAAGAAACCTTATTTATCCCGAGCATTCAGCTTAAAAACTGGAATACATGGGCAATGTAATTTCAGCTGACAAGTAAGAATAGACACATTTATGTATTGAAATGTTGAAAGCCCGGGAGCAAAATACTTCTTACTTGTGCACTTTTGTTACTTTCGCACAGGCGTGCAGCAGCAACTGCTGCCCCTTTTGCCATTTCCTGGTCGTATCAATAATGCTTATATCACCCTCAGCCTTCATATTGTGAAAGTTGAGCAGACATTTTTGTCTGTGAGATGCTTTTTTTTGCAATACACTGTTCAAGATTTTATTTGAAGCTCTCCATATTTTGCGTGTGCGTGTATGTGTGTGTGTGTGTGTGTGTGAATGCTTATTTCTCGATTCTTTATATTATGGGTCGCTAATAAGCTTGCATGAGTTGTACCCTTGAAAGAAATGTTATTATAAAGCAATATGGCTGATACAGACCAGCACCTAAACTGCATACTCTTGCAGAGAAATTAACTTTAACAGGTACTGTTCCAAGTAGCTGTTACATTAATTTGGAAACACAAAACTGGATCGTCATTTTAATGGGCAAGGCAACTTTTGCTCAAAACTAATGTTAAATGAAAGAATTTCCCAAATGAAGTCCAGATATTATGACTGCGGTTTTTTTTTTTTGAACAGTTTCAAATAACGAGAATCGGACTGAACAGTAGAAATACTGGTTACCATCTTTTCATCCCTTGAAAAGGTTTAGCCAATGTGAGGCCGAGAAATGCTTTGGCAGTCACGTAACAGTGACATCAACTGAACACAGGTTAACCAGTCTGTATATGCTTGACTCATTTTAAGCTACATTCCCTCTTTTTGTAAGCTATTTAGTTAGCTTAAATTGGTTCATTCACAAGCTAGTGCCCCTCCTCCCTTTCTGTGCTGGTTATCTAGCAAGGAGAACTTTGTTTATGTTTGTTTTTTTTTCTCATATCATTCCAGTCCCATTTCCAAAAAAGTTGGGATGCTTAGTAAAATGTAAATAAAAACAGAATGTCACTTGCAAATTTAAACCGTACGTTTTATTGACAATAGATCGAAGACTTTATTTCAAAATATTTCAAATATTGAAACTGCAAAATTTTGTTTTATGAAAAATATTTACTCATTTTGAATTTGATGGGAGCAGCATGTTTCTAAAGAGTTTGGACAGGGGCAACAAAAGACTGGAGGAGTTTTGTGATGCTAAAAAATACACCTCATAGAATATCTCACAGATACTTACACTAACTAGCAACAGGTCAGTAACATGATTGGATATAAAAAGTCTTTCAGAAGTAAAGATGGCAAGTGCCTCACCACTCGGTAAAAGACTGCTGGGCAAATAGTTCATCAATTTAAGAATTATGTTTCTCAATGTAAAATTGCAAAGAATTTGAGGATTTTATCATCTACCTAAAATAAACCTCCAGACTGAATACCTCTGGTACTGGGGGCAAGTTGGATATGGCGTGCCGTGAGCATCTGACCCTTGCTCTCAAGCTGTCTCTGTTTAAGATTGCTTGATAAATCACACAATGTATTTACTGAATAATCAATATATAAGCCTGTAATTATTAAAAAATGACAAAGATCACCAAAGGGCTACAATGACAATGTACTTAATAGTGGTATTGTAGGGATGGGAAAAAAACAAGCAAACAAATAATTAATTAATTAATCCAGTACTTTCTCTGAATTCTATCTCCTGTTAGAGCATTTTTTTTTCAGCAGTGCAACCTAGTTTATTTTAAAAATGCACTTCATCAAAATGTTTTCAGCTTTCAAAAGAATAGGCTACATTCGCGGGGTAGTGCAGCTGCACACTGGTTACCATGAAGCGATAATTTATTAAACTACCAACACTTCTTATGTCAAAACGTTGGTCATTGAATAATTCAGTAAACTGGTTACTAGTGCATCATGAAAGTTCAATGCATGGCATGCATTTAAAATCATTTCAAATATATTCCATACATCAAACTTTCAGGGTTGCAAAATGATGACCATGATGAGGTCTTTATGGTCCAGCTAGTGGGAAAGTTATAGGAAGGCTGCAATATGAGATTGTATAAAGGGCAATTACCTAATTAATTAATTATAAATAAAATCTAAACCTTATCCAAATACCATCTTCAGCAGCATTTACTACATAACATTCTACTTCAAGAGGGAATTTAAAGGAATTTCAGTTCATTGTTGTCCAAGCAATCTCATATTGTAGCCTTCTTCTTTGATGCAAAGCCAAATGTCTTCATCATTAATGGAAACATAGCTTTTTGGCAGCCTATTTGCTCAGTAAATGAAATCAATCATTTGTCTGATTCCTAATCAGAAACTGGTTGAGAGTTAACCTGCATTATGGTAATGTCATTGGTTGTATACAGAGTTTAATTTTTCGATAAGCAAACTTAACATGTGAATCTGACTTAGCAAAACCGCATTTTCAAAAATCTTTTTTAAGGCGTGTGAAGCCGATGATGGTGGATGTTGAGATATGCTGAGGATCATTGTCCTTTTGGAAGGTCCACTGATGCCCAAGTGTCAGCTTCCGTATAGACTGCATTACATTTTCTCCTGGGATATGCTGGTACTTGACTGAATCCATACCACCCTCCACACTTTGCAGATTTCCAGTGCCAGAGGAAGCAAGGCAGCCACAGAGCATCATAAAGCCCCCACAATTCTTCACTGTAGGCAGGGTTTACTTTTCAGCACATACTTCTTTATTCCTCCTGCAGACATCCCACTGGTTCATAAGCCCAAAATATTCCAGTTTTGTAACATCACTCCACAGAACAATATCCCCAAACCTCTGTAGCTTATTTGTATGTGTTAGACGGGAAATCCAGTTGGAGTACAGGGAAGCAGAATGTGTTTATGGCTGTGTGTCTGTGGGGGTCTGGGGGCTTGATGACGGCAGGGAACAATAAGCAGGCCTCTGGCGATGTGAGGGGGGTGTTTCATGAAACTAGGCCTTAAACTCATCTGTTTGCATTTTCTGACACTATAGTAATGTCAAACCTTACTCAAATATTCCATAGACTATTATATTATGATTATATTTATGAATAAGCAATAATAATAATAATAATCGCAAAAGTATATATTATTGATATGTAAATATATGATAATAATAAAGACAAAAGAGTTTTGGTAACACATAAGTCATAAAAACCACCTGATGGAGACAGAGTGTTGTGTTCCAGGGTCCTGGGCCTTTGGCCAGGACAGTGTTTTAGGGTTTTTAACAGTTTCTTGTGCAAGGTTTCATCATTCATAGTCACTACTCATGTCACAGTTTTAACAGTTTCTTGTATCAGGATTTAACATTTCATAGTTCATGTTTATTGTTCATGTTTTTACTTTTCCATGTCTTTTGTTTTGCCAGGTCTGCCCAGCCACTCCATCACTTGTCTGCGTTCCGCCCCGTGCCTTCGTTATTGCACATTTCTGAGCTCTGGTTGGCTTTTGGTATTTCCCCCTTCCTTCTGTGCTGTGCTGGATTCGGGGCTGTCTAAGCTTAATTGACAATTAACTGTTTTTAAGTTACTAACATTTACTAACATTCACAGGGAGGTGTAATTCTTAGACAGGCACATTACTAATACTACTATTTTAGATAGGGAGTTTATTGTCATGATTCCTGCTTTGCTATTTCAAGTCTTGCTGTGCTTTTCTGTTTTAACATTCATGCTTCCTTCCAATCTGCATGCTTCATTGGTACTTAAGCCGAGCACGCTCATTTTCTTAATGAGCAAGTCATGTCTACCAATCTCTGTCCATGTCTCATGATCTTGCCTTGCCCATAGTTTCTCCGCCAGGTGTTGCTCCTCATGTGTCCTGATTCCTCTCCCTTTATCTGGAGGTGGCGTCTATCTGATCTCGTATCACAGAGGTGAAAACAATTTCCACCTCCAGATGGCCAAAATCTCTGTTAAGGTCAGTTGAAGGACAGAGATAACAAACCTACAATTAGCCCCAGTGGCTAAGTTTGCCCTTCAATTATATCAACCATGAAAGTGAAACCATTTCAAAAAACAGCACATTAAGTGACTTCCCGTGTGAATTACAAGTAAACCGATTTCCAATAAACAAAGATATTACATATATATATATAAAACAAAAAAAAAAAAAACACAGCGCGCAGTTGAGGCCCGTACCTTGGTGCACAAAGGTGACGTCAGCGTTTGAGAAAACGTTAGCTCCGCCAAGGATCCATAGCTCTCTGAGCCATAGGCAAAGTAGCAACCACTTCAGCGCCCTTGATTCGACTCGCTCACAGCAAAAAATGTGATGTTATTCATGAAGAGTCATCCCACTCAGTCATGGAGCTTACAGCTGTGTCCTTCAGCCAGCCTCCAGGCTAACTGCACGGAGAGGGAAAAAAAACAACGGATCGCAATCTGCTTCGGCTAGCCTAGTGGTCTACGCAGCTTGGTGCTGCAACCACGACTCCGGTTGGTCCAGCACTGAGTCCTCCTCCAACACGGAGCACTCTGGCCTCCAGTCACAGGTCTTCAATGGCCCAAAAAGTTTACCTTAGCCTGAAGTAATCCGTAACTATATCACTAATATACAGCAAGGTTATAAGAAACTTAAAGGGCAAAACAAAACCAAGTTTAACAGTTGAATCACACGAGACTGTTGCTGTCTCCACTGAAACAGGCTCACGTATAAAGCTTTGTACCAACGTTCTCTGGTAATCTGCACAAGCAGCCCGAAGCGTGTCCTCACTCTGCTTAATCTAGACCTGGACTGCCCGAGAACTCCTCTCGTGAGGTGATGGAATCTTCAAGTTGCTCGCAAGTTCGTGGTGGATTGGTGGATTATAAAATTCAAATAAAAACACACAGAAGAGATACATCGAAATACATTGGCCAATACAGTGTGTCACATCAGAACAGTGAAAATATTCCCAAACACCAAGCATTATAGTAAATGGAGTTATGTAAAATACACAGTATTATTTTAGAGGACCTTACATCTATTTCAATGAAGAAGAAGGCAAGTTAATGGGAAATAGCTTATAATTCTACTGAGTGATTCTCGCAACTGAACAAATGAACACTTGATTGCTAAATAGGAAATGTAAATTGGGACAGAGCAAGCAAGATCCTAAAACATTGCCAGCTTCCTTAAGCGATAAACTGTCCTGTGCTCTGAGTAAACAAAAAGAAAAATTATTTTTGTAAATCATGGATGCTGTGTCCTCCTGCTAAAGAGCAGAGGGACCATCCGGCTTGTTATTGGCACACCATTCATGATGGTATGGAGGAGCATTAGTGCACATGGCATGGGTAACATGCACTTCTGTGAAAAAACCATTAATGCTAAATGATATATACAGGTTTTGGAGAAAAATATACTGCCATCCAGGCACCTTTTTCAGGGAAGAGCTTGCTTATTGGCGCAAGACGATGTCAAACATCACATTCTGCAAATATCACAAAAACATGGCTCTATTATGAAAGAGCCTGGATGCTAAACTGGCCAGCCTGCACTTAAGACCTCTCACCCACTGAAAATATTTGGTGCATTATGAAAAAAAATATGACAAAGAAGACTGAGAAGAGTTGAGCAGCTGAAATGCTGCATCAAGCTGGAATAGTAAGACATTTTACTTTCAACACTACAGCAGCAGTGGAGTCGCCTGGCCTGGGCATGTGGGGCTTTAGCCCCGAACGTTTTTTCTTTAGCCCCGGATAATTCAACTTCAGAAGAGGTAATGATAACTGTACATTAATGAGCCACGAAAGAAGTTGCAGTTTTCCATTTTCAGTGAATGCAACATAGGATGACGTCTCAATGTCAGGACCGATCAGAGAGGGGTTACGTGCTGATCTAAACCGTTGGCGCGCACGATTTAGCAAGACGTTTAAGAAAGAAATTAACAACATTGATACCATTACGAAAGCATGGATATAAGGCAGTTTTTCAGAAAGAAGGAGGCTGACTCGGCTGTTGTGAAAAGCTAAGCTTCTTTTTTTTTTTTCTGGACTCCTATAGAACAGCTTCACCATGAGCTAAACATGATTGCCCGTACAGAAAGCTTTGTCTCTTGCTGCATCGCTTCATTGTATTGTTTCATTGGTCTGTACTGTACACACATTCGCAAAGACTTCCGAAAGGCTGACGAGCGCTGCAGAGCCCCACTCCCTCATTTTGCTGGTGTTCTGTGGTGCGGGAGTTGAGAGTAAACTGCAGTAAACAGCACTTTATGAAACTAGAGACCATTACTTAGTGTTGGTGCAATAACGTTACTTATGCAATTCATGCATGTATACAGTTATTTTTGGAAATATTTGTCAATATAGTTATTGATTAGACTACTCATATAATGTTGCAACATTTATACTCTTAAATATCATGTATTTTCCACTTCCATTTACTTGGGAATATAAAACTTTTTCATCAAGTTTGCATATTTATAAAGTAAAACTTAAAATGGCTCAAAATGAAATAGACCTGTATTTAATCTGAAACTGACTCATGTGATGTGCATTTTTGGAGGGAAATATGGCTCCTGATATACTCTGTTGGCATCATCACTCAACTTTTTCACACGGTCTGGTGTTAAAAAAAAAAAAGAAGCAAACTAAAAATTGCAAATCAACCAACGTCTAACTTTTTTTTTTTTAAATTGAGGGGGAATATGACTTGGCTTCAGTCAAAATATTTACAAAATATTTATTTTTTGGCTTTAATTCCTGTGTTATCTATAAGTGAATCATCCTGTTTCCATCAATATAATCTAATTTAATTTTGACACATTTTGAAGTACACTTGGCAGTATTTTGCTCTAGACAAGACGCAACAAGGCTCAAAAAAGCATCAAGCTTTTTTCCCGGGTAGGATCCCCCAAACTTCCCCATAAGGGTCTGGGCTCAACCTCCAATATTCTCAGTCCCAAGAAACGCCCCTGTACAGCAGTATGTCTCCTCAGTTCCTAAACACTTGTTCTTAAAAGAAGAGGCAATGCAACACAGTGGTAAAAACGCCCCGGTTCCAACCTTTTGTGAAATGTGTGGCCAACATCAAAGTCAAAGGAGCTCGTATGTTTTTCAGAAAACAATACAATTCCCCAGTTTTAACATCTGGTATATTGTCTGTGTACTATTTTCAATCAAATATAAAATTTAAATGATTTGTAAATTATTCTATTCTTCTTTTGTTTACATTTTCACAGCTTCCCTGTTTTTTGGAAAAGGTTTATAGTTTTTTTCTGCAAAATATGCATGAGTGGAATGGGAGTTGTCTTGAGTATTCATTATACTGGGTATATATTTACGTTCGTCTGAGTATTACAACATATCATTACAAGCTATAATGAAGATGTAGCTCCTTTAATAAATCTGGGATCTGGGAAGTTTACCGCAGATTTGTTCATTACGCATCACTTGCATGGTTAGCAAACCAATTTCTGTTTTAACTTGTGTGGTTAGCCTGTCTGGTATCATTGCTTAATTACGCATGCGCAGTATTTTACTGGGCATATACTGCGAGTTAAAAAAAAGCACACTATAATAGCTTATTGGGCCACCTTCAGCCTTGATTATGGAGCACATTTATTGTGGTATTGTTTTGACAATTGTAACGGACAACCTATTCCCTGTGGGAAGTCCGAGGGATTAGTTTGAGTGCCACGACATTCTCCAACTCAGGCTTGTAGATTGGGAGCACAAATATTATCAATAGTATTATTCTTTTAATTAAGAATACACACATCTAGTGATTACCTTGGCTGTAGACTGATTGGGACGAGGGGGTGTGATCATGTGATGTTTTCACCTGTGTGAGCTTGATTGCTGACGTGGCGGAAGTGCGAGGGAGAGACGCTTTTGGAACGCCAGTGTCAGTGAGGAACAGGTGGAAGAGTGACCCTCAAAATGGTGTGCATTACCTCCATTCGGTCCCTATACCTAGACACCAGGGAAATTTTAAGAAAAATTGGACTGAGTTGTACTAAACTGACGACTGTGAGCTGTTTGTCCAGTGTCGGACTTTGCCTGCCACTCCGGCTGTATGCTGACAGCCAGACTGGGAAGTAGTTCTCAACAAGCTACGGCCAGTGCCACCACCTGCGGAGCATGTGGGGAGGTAAGGTCATGCCTCCCAAGAGCTTCAGTCAAGATGACAGCCATTTTACTGACCAGCCAGCTGGTCCTAGCTATTACCCCTGCTGTGAGGAAAGGAAAGCTATTCATTTTCCCTAGACAATGAGGTTCAGTAAATTCCCCCACATGCGGGTTCGGTCATAGAATTGGACGGCTCAACCGGGATTTGAATGTTATAAATATGTAGCCGGCTTGCAATTTCCATTTGGATTTGTGCTTGCTCCATTTAGTAAAATCAGTTCTTAGCTCCAGTCTTATTGGCTTTTGTAATTTATGATGTCAAACTAGCTGACTGGCTATGATGGTAGCATTTAGTTTGTTACATACGAGCAAATATTTGTGTGGAAAGGTCCACGGGGGTTGTTGGAGCACTGCTAAAGGCTTTGCATCAGGTAGTTAGCTTCGGTAGGCAGGTTAGTTAGTTTAAAATGCGTGCAAGCCCTCAACATGGATTTAACTGTGTCTGTACTTATTTCCACTGGAAATAATTGCTTGGATGTTGATTCGTTGGCGACAGTTCAGTGTGGTATTTGGGAAGCTGACTGACTCCTATGGAGGCAGCCAGTCGTAGTGCGATTAATTTCGTAGTTTAACTGGTGTTCCAGTTTTGTAGCTCCCATTAAGGAGCGTCGGGTTTAATTGTAGTGGCAGCATTGAATTTTTTTGCGAGACCACACTTGAGTTACCGCGTAAATTTTTGGTGAGTACTCGCTCTCCGTTTAGCGTCACGAAATATCCTTTTGGTATTTCGGTGTAGCACTGGGAGAAGCCTGTTTGGTACCTTCCTGTGTTCCTGAGGCTACAGTGTAGGTCAAACTGTCCAGCGGGGACTGTTTTGTGAGTATATTAGCCCTGGTGGTTACCGTGGCTACTATAATTCACAGGAGCTACAGTTAGATAGCTTGCATTGGAGGATGTGTGTGGAGCCGCTACTTAATTTTTTTTTGAGAGTCTAGCTCTCTTTGATTTAGCAGGCTGTTGACTTAATATTTAGGGGTACATTTGAGTGGTTTTGCTGTTTCCTGTGTGTGGCACACCAGGGACTGTTTGTTAATTTGAGAAGTTTTTCACTGTCATAGCGAGGAGGCCTCTGGTGAAATTTGTGTACCCATTGCTTTGCTGTCTGTACATTAGTTTATTGTGTTTGATGCGCATGGAGATGGCTAGTGATGCGGATGGGGACCTGACAGTTCCGCTGGCGTCTGAGGCATATATTCGGTTGCCCACAGCTGGCCAATTAGAACCATGAGTAGGCCACAGCTAACCAAATTAGATCAGGCGGACAGTGTTGAGGTTTCCCCCTTGTAGAACCCCACAAAACAATACCAAAATACTGACATTGCAGAGGGCTGAAGGTTTCACATGTTCTTTTTGGCTAGCGTTAATTCGAGCAACTTCCTGGCTGGTGTGAGTGAAAATAGAATGGATATTCTTCTTCGTTCAAAAGAACGGGGCCCAAAAGCACAACGGTTACAATTGATTTGACTCCATACGACATTTTGTTATATCCTCGTTAAATATCTGACTCCAAATTACAATTAGAATGTATAGTTTGGGGACAGCATGCATGAATCTCGGGACGGCTAAGCCATAAGACTTGTCTGTGAAAACCATTGTTACTCAGCCAAAGTCCCTGGGAAATAAACGCAGCTGCCGGATCTTAGTTCGGTGATAGTTCTAGAGGATGGAAGAAATACCATAATAGTAGCATTGAGGCATAAATAAAGTAGCACTGAGCATAAACATATCACAAACCCAGGTTTATGTGCACCAAAGGACCCCTTAAAGAGATCGGTCAGGTGCCAGCTTATAACGTTAAGCCCAGGGGTATCCTTAAGACCGAATCCCCAGGACCTGTACTACATAAACCTTTTAGGGGTAGACCGTAATCTGTAATCCTACTTAAAATCCATCACTACCTACAACATCAGCTAGCTAGTCTGGAATGGTAAGGAATCGCCCCCTAAGTACCGGTCGTAACATAGCTAGAAAGAAGCACTTACAAGTGTTAAGAGTCACGTAGACCACGCAAGCTGTGAGGAAAAACAATAATTTAATCACCAGTTAGGCACAAACTTAGATCAAACAAATCAACGTTAAGCCACTTACACACAATTTAGAAAGAGAGAATAAAGTCATACCTGGAAAAAAGGAGACACACGTATGCGGGCAGATCGGACCACGTGCGTGTGGAGAACTCAGATGCCCCCCCACCCCACCCCAGACCACCTAGGTTGGCTACTTACACACGGACCCAGGCACTCAGGGAGAGCTGGGCTGCGATTCTCCATAATTAAAAGACTACTCACGCCCTTCCGCACGCAGGGAGATCGAAATACAATTCTCCCCAAATGGCTAGAATCTCTTTGTTTTAAGCCAAAACCACACCTTTGATCCAGGTATATGGCTATAAAATCCTGGAAGGGGGGGTTGAATCTGGCTTTTGGGTTTCTACCATTTGGAGGATGTAAGGGATTCTGACCTAAATATTGGAGTTTCCCAAAGGGAATGAACCTTAATTTTGGTGGAAATGAAACATACTCCATTCAACTCCTTGGATTCCCCCCGAGAATAACAAGACCAAACATGATAGGAATATGTACTAATATGATGCAGTTGTCATGAAAAAGCTTTAAGATGAATTATGGTAAATTAAATTGGTTATAAGTATATAAGAGATTTCTTCACAGGATATTGAACATATAAACATATTATGAAGTTCCCAGAGATTTAGACTATTTTAAACAGATTAAAATAACTAGACTTTAACTTAAGAGTAAGGGCAGTAATATGACTCTAGGGCATTGCGTCAGCCAGGGCTTTGCACCTACCGCCCACAGGCAGGCTGCAGGAACATCCTAGGGGGAAGGTCATAAAAGTTTTAATGCTATTTGGCCTGGCTCTGGATCAAGCTTATCAGCCATTTGTTCACTTATATTTCCAGATTCTACACCCTCAATACCGAAGAAAGAGTTGATGGCCCTGGTTTAATTTGGATGCACTATGGGCAGAGCAGAAGGAGGAGAAGGAGTACCAGGAGCGACTGGCATGAGAGAAATTTGAGCTTGAGAAGCTGAAACTGGAGGTGGAGAGAGTAGCTAGAGAGAAGGATGTGGCATCTGAACCTGCATTTCTCATCAGTGCAGTGGAAAGGCTTTTGCCTCAGTTTAATGAGGATGATGTTGACCTTTTTTTGAAAATTTTGAATGGTTCGCAACAAAGCTGGACTGGCCACGTCCCCGATGGGCATTGCTAGCACACCGGGTGCTTGTTGGCAAGGCTCAACATGCATTTGCCGCGCTTAGTAGTTCACTGGCCCTTCAGTATGATGCCGTGAAGAAAGCTGTTCTGACCGCATATAGTAGCATCCCTGATGAATACCGTAGAAAGTTTAGGTCTTACCGACGCAGAAATGGTGAATCGCACCTTGATTTGTACAGGAGGTTGCAGATTCTGATGACACGCTGGTTAGTTGCGTGTAAGGCTGACTCTGTAGAAGCTTTGACTGAGCTCTTTCTCATGGAGCAGTTTAAGAGCGGTCTGTCTCGTGAGCTCAATGTCCACCTGTCTGAGCATGGTGTGACTAGTGTTAAGGAGGCAGCAGAACTCACAGACACTTGGGTGGTTATCCATTTCGGTTTTGTCAGGCGTGGGCATCATGATAGGGGTCAGGATAAGCGAAAGGCATTTAACTCGAAAGCTGAAGATGAAACAGGCCACTAGTAATTTTTCCAGTCAAGCTGCAAGCCCTAGTTGTAGCGTGGCATCTACTAATAATGTTCAGTCAACTGAGGCTGGTCCAAAATCCCCTGAGTGTCAGGCTCAGAGAAGGCGTAACGGTTTTGGTTCACATAGGGAAATTATTTGTCATTATTATCGGAAGCCAGGGCATATCCGATCTAACTTCCCAGCCTTCCGTGATAGGGCGAACTGTGACTAGGTGGTGGCGTTAGTGTCTGCTCATACTCAGAGGTCTGAAACGGTCAGAATGGCATTGTGGAGAAGTCCATTGTGGATGGTTCCCCTTTTATTATCCCCCGCCAACACGAAGTGGGAGGGGAATATAGGTTTGACCTCCGTCTGTCCGTCCGTCTGTGTGTGCGTTCGTCCATCCATCTGAGAGAAAGGGGACAATTTTTCTCAGAAACCATTACAGATAGGACAACCAAATTTGGTGTGTAGCTTCAGACCATAAAGGCCTTGATGGAGTTCGAAAATAAGAAGCACACGATTGGCGGGGCATGTTGTAGACCATGTCGACTTATTTCTTCTGGCATTGTGGCACTCATTCACCATAGTCCTGAAGTCCCCGTACAGATTCTGAGGGACACAGGAGCTAGTCAGTGTTTGTTAGTGGCTGGTACGTTTGGGTCTGCCGCCTCCCGCACCGGACAACCCAGTGGTACATTTGGTGGGCTAAGGTGGGGAATTTGGGCCTTATCCTTTAAGGGAGGTTTAGCTGCATTCCGAGCTAATTTATGGATCTGTGATCTTGGCTGTTGTCAATGCGCTTCCGGTGCCAAGTGTATTGCTGTTGTTTGGTAATGACTTGGCTGGCTCTTTGGTTAATTACTGTCCCATGCTCTCACCCGAACCCTGTAATGTGGTTGACACTGAGAAATTGGCAAGGGAGTTCCCAGAGGTGTTTACAGCGTGTGGTGACTTGTGTACAGGCAAAAGCTGAGATGGATGCTACTCCTGATAATGGGCCTGAGCCGCGGGTTGATCTGGCTTACCTAAATGAGGGGCGGGACGAACCGCGTTTGGGTCGTGAGGCCTTGGTGAAGGTCCAGTTGTCAGATCCTCAGGTGGCACGTTTATTCCAGCCGGTGGAGGAGCTGGAAGGTGACACTGACCTGTCGGATGGAAATTATTTGTTGCGACGCTGGTGGCTCCCGAAGGAACTTGCTGAGGAGTGGGCTGTGTTGCATCAGGTGGTGTTGCCCCAGGTTTATCGAGAAGGCGTGCTTAAGATGGGCCATTCTGGGTCTGTTGCTGGCCATGCAGGGGTTAATCGGACCCTTGAGAAGATTCGGTGCCACTTTTGGTGGCCTAGTTTGAGGAAAAGTGTGCTTTATTTCTGCCGTTCCTGTGAGTTATGTCAGCGAGCAAGGTCCAGCAAATTCCGCCGCTGGTACCTCTGCAGCCGCTGCCTATTTTTTCGACTCCCTTTTCACGTGTGATGATTGATTGTGTGGGGCCACTCCCTAAGACAAAGCAGGGTGTTGAATATCTTCTTACTATTTTAGATGTCATTACTCGATTTTCACAGGCTGTCCCACTCAGGAATATTGGAGCAAAGACTATTATTGGTGCCCTTACTCATTTCTTTACTACTTATGGTCTCACCTTGGAAATCCAGTCATATCATGGCTCTAATTTTACTTCCACTGTCTTCCAGGGTGCCCTGCATAAGATAGGTACTTAGCAGATTATCTCATCAATCAGATGAGATAATCTTATCATCCACAGAGTCAGGGGGCTATTGAGCATTTTCATCACCCACTCAAAGAGATGGAGAGGATTTACAGTGATCAGTTCCCAACAGTGTGGGATCCTGAAATGCAGTTCCTCATGTTTGCTGTGAGGGACACAGTTAATGATTCGACTGGTTTCTAGCCATTCCGACTGGTCTTTGTGCATGAGGTGCGGGGGCCTCTGCAGTCGATGAAGGAACGCTTAGTGGGGCCGAGTGTCCCTGAGGATCCTATTGAGTGTGTTGCTCGTTTTACTGACCGGCTGCAGGTGGCTTGTGGGGTGGCCCAGCAAAAGATAGCGGGGTCCAAGTTGCACATGAAACGGCAGTATAATAAGTGAGCTAGGCCGCATATTTTTGTGTCTGGTGAGTGGGTGCTTTTTTTGTTGCCGGCAGGAGGAGAGAAGTTGGGTGTTCATTTTGGAGGGCCATATACCGTGGTCAAACAGGTGAGCACATGCAATTTTGTGATCAGCACTCCTGATCGGAGAGTGAAGACATGGCTGTGTCATGTGAACTTACTCAAGCCTTATGTGGACAGGGAAGCTGATGCCCCTGTGTGTTTTAACCATGTGCAGGACTGTGACGATGGTGAGGTGGAAGCAGGTTACTCGCCTCGCGAGCCAGTCAGTGCTCGGTTCTAGAATACCGAGGCGATGCAGAATCTTCATGACCAGCTTTGCCATTTGACAATGTCTCAGGCGAAGGATATAGTGGGTTATAGTGGGCTTGTTTCGTCTTATCTGTCACTGTTTCGAGATGCCCCAGGTGTGACAAAGCTTGTAGTTCATGATATAGACACAGGGGATGTTGCCCCCATAAAACAGCATGCCTATCGGTTGTCCCCCCAGAAGCGTGTCCTGGTGAAGCAGGAAACAGATTTCATGTTCCGGATTGGTGTTATTGAGCCGACAGATAATGCTTGAAGCTCTCCCATGGTCTTGGTGGCAAAGGACGGTGGTGCACATCGCCTTTATATTGACTGTAGGATGGTGAATGCAGTAAAACGTGCTGATACATGTCCCATCCGTCAGATAGAGGACTGCATTGACTGTGTTGGTTGGGCCTGCTATGTCTTAAAGTTTGACCTGTTGAAAGGTTATTGGCAGGTGCCACTGTCTGATCATGCCAAGGCGGTGTCTGCTTTTACCAACCATGATGCTTTATATGCCTACCAATCGTACCTAGGTGGGGTATTCGACTAAAGTTAAACTCGTTATCATATTTCAATATACCCCAAGTCAATTTCACACTGAAGTTCCCTTTAACAGTTAAGTGCTCACTAAAGTAATGTATATCCAAGTGATTGAGCTATAGCTCTCTCTCTCTCTCTATGCAAATTTTCACTGTCTGCAGCTGGAACTTCCCATTTCTGTTATCTAGAAAATGCAGAGGCACCCAATTTTAAAAGATGAGGTGGAGGTGAGAAGTTTCGGCCAAATCGCAGCCGACATTTCGGGCAGCTGCTAGACGTTGTGCAATGCCATGTATGGTGAAGCTATAGCAACAAGAACGATCTAGCATTAATGCTATGCATGGTAAATCTAAAGCAACAGAAGGAACATTCTAGTTTGAGGAAGGATTGAAACTATTTGTTTTGGTGGAAAAATACTGAGTTGATCGTACTGGCATGTTGTATTCTGATTGGGTGGCATAAAAGCCCACCCAGCTGCATAAGGTGACAAAGAACTCAGGGCTCTTTTGACAGCCCTCTGCATTTCGGGCACGGCCAGAGTTTCTGCACGTGAAACGGCTTCTTCACTTCTGAAAGTCTTCCTTTTGATACTTTGCTGAAGATCATCAACTGTATATGGGTGACTGTATCATTTGATGGTTTGAAGCCTATTTTTATTTGTCTGTATCTATACACTTTTCTTGCCAGTTGAATTATTATATTAAAATAGTTAAATTACTGAAAGCCTCTGTGTCCTTCATTTAAAGATTAACGTTAATCAGAATGAATTCGTAAACAGTCAGGAAACAGTCAACACCCCTCCATCCACTTGTTGCAGCGCAGAGGTCCTACACTTACTGTAGACCAAGCTGCAAGATCACTTAGGTTTTCAAAACAATTGTACCACATGGACCTCCCCAGTGACTAAGGCTGTAGCAAGCCCCATTGGCACCGTTAATGCATGCTCAGTGCCACTGGTTCCACATGGATTTGCTTAACACTACCACCAGTACCATTTGGACCTCCCCGGTGACTAAGGCTGTTGCAAGCCCCACTGGCACCGTTAATGCATCCTCAGTGCCATCATTTCCACATAGATCTACTTAACACTGGCTTCCAATATCATGCGAACCTACCAGAAAACTACAACTAAATTGTAGTCAGTCCCACCAGAACCAAATACTTATACATCACTAATCATGAAATAATCACAGTCTTGACTAAAAAGGTGAGTTTTCAGCCTACTTTTGAAAACAGAGAGTTTGTCTTAGATGATTATTCCATAAAATTGGCGCTTTGTATGAGAATGCTCTGCCTCCAATTGTAACTTTGCATATATACTGGGTAC
The DNA here is from genome assembly GCA_029721435.1 of Gymnothorax reevesii. Classification (NCBI taxonomy): domain Eukaryota; kingdom Metazoa; phylum Chordata; class Actinopteri; order Anguilliformes; family Muraenidae; genus Gymnothorax; species Gymnothorax reevesii. The sequence goes on along the minus strand of CM056583.1, from coordinate 54,600,207 downwards.
AAATGAAAACGCACCACTCACGAAATCTGGAATAGCTCCAAGGATTGATATGTGAAGTATATACGTATGATGCATTTGAGATAATGAATGATTTGAGAAGACATGGAAACATCATTCAATTTCATTCACGATAATGTTAATGCGTGAGAGAGGTTTAACTGGTGTAGGGGTCAAACAGGAAAGTCAATAACGGGTGTGACCGCCATTTGCATTGACACATGCGGTGCATCGTCGTTGCATGGAGTTGATCAGTCTCTGGATTGTGTTCTGAGGGATAGCATTCCACTCCTGAACAAGGGCAACCTCAAGTTCTCGGATGTTGTCCATCTGGCGTTGACGTGAAACACGTCGTCCAATTTCATCCCATAAGTGCTCGATAGGGGAGAGGTCGGGTGACAGAGCTGGCCACTGAAGCACGGGGATGTTCTGCTGTGCAAGGTACTGCATGGACGCCCTTGCAGTGTGTGCCCTACCGTTGTCCTGTTGGAACGTGTGGACATCGTGGTGTTGGTTGAAGAACAGCACAACATGGTTCTGCAGCACCTGGTCCTGGTAGTAGACGCCGTTCACCCTTCCTCTGCAGATATGGAGAGGGGTTCTGTGACGGTAGCTTATTCCACCCCACACCATAATGCTGCCACCACCCCAACGGTCCGTTTGAACGACACAATCGGCGTTATAACGTTCACCACGTCTCCGCCAAACACGTATACGGCCATCTGCTTTCCTTAGGTGAAATCGTGACTCGTCAGAAAAGATGACCCCATGCCATTGTCGTAGTCGCCAATTCTGGCGCCTGTTTGCCCACTGTAGACGCTGGTTTCGGTGACGATCCGTCAATATGGGGCCGAAATAAGGACGTCGTACACACAGGCCTGCAACTCGCTGACAGTTCCGTTCGGTGTTGGGGTGAATGAATCCAAGTCGTCCTTGGACTTGAGCAGCCGTTCTTGTCGCTGGTAGTGTTCGGTCTCTGACATAATTCCGTACGATCTGACGGTCCTGACGTGCCGTTGTCACACGTTGTTGACCCGTTCGAGGACGGTCCCGAGTGCTCCCCGTTTGCAGAAACCTTTGATGGAGTCTTGCAATTGTTTTGTGTGCGCAGTGTAGTCGTCTGGCAATTTCCCTGGTGCTGGCGCCAACTTGAAGCATGCCTATGGCACGTTCCCGTTCAAGGGCAGTAAGTCGCGGCATAGTGTCGACGTTTCACAAGTGTCAGTGAAGAAGTGAAATTTTATTCGGATTCACATGCTTTTAACGGCAATGTGTGCACAAATTCAGAGTGAAATTCATTTTTCCCGTGGTGTGCGTGCAAGATATTGCGTTTTTGCAAACTTGAAATTCTCGCATTTCTTGCACCTGGCATGTCGGGTGACGTCACTGTAGTGTTGTTGTTGTATAAAAATTATATTGAAGTTCATTTGAACTTAAATATTGACTTTTTTCAAGAGGTGCGTTTTCATTTGTACTCAGTATATTTAGGGTTTTCTAATTGATGATGTTTCAGGGCCGAGCTAGTGAAACCTAACAGTAAGACATTACAATAGTCCAGCCGAGAGGACACACATGCATGAACCATTTTTTCAGTGTCCAGAAGGGACAACATTTTACTAACTTTAGATATGTTTCTATGATGGAAAAAAGCCACTTGAATGATATTGTTGATGTGAGCCTGGAAAGAGATTTCTGAATCAAGGGTCACACCAAGGTTTTTAACAACAGCTTTGCCAGAAACAGAAAGGCCATCTAACTTCGGAGAAAACTCAATGATTGAGTCTCTAAGAGATTTGGGACTTAGTACCAATATTTCAGTCTTATCTGGATTTAGTGAAAGAAAATTTAGCAGCTTTAAGAAACATCTCTAATCTAGTTACATGATCATTTTCACCCGGCTAAAACGATATATAGAGCTGTGTGTTGTCTGCATAACAATGGTATTTAACATCATGTCTACTTATGATATTTCCAAGGGGAAGCATGTATAGAGAAAAAAGTAAAGGGCCCAGAACAGGTCCTTGAGTTATTCAAAAGTTTACCTTGGAAAACTGAACATTTGTTATTTACCCGGACGAACTGGGATCTATCAGACAGATAAGACTTTAACCACGAAAGGGAAAGTCCAGAAATAACAACTAATTTTCCGAGTCCGAATAATATGGTGGTCTACAGCAGGGATCACAACTCTGTTCCTGGAGGGCCACTATCCTGTAGGCTTCTGTTCTACCTGCTGTTCAGCACACCTGATTCAACTAATTAGCCACTCACTTGCCCAGCTTATGATCTTGTTAAGTAGCTAATTAGTTGAATCAGGTGCTGAACCACAGGTAGAGCAGAAACCTACAGGAAAGTGGCCCTCCAGGAACGGAGTTGGTGACTCCTGGTCTACAGTATCAAAGGCAGCACTTAAATCGAGAAGGACGAGAACAGAGATGCAGCCACTAACCATGGAGAGAAGTAGATCATTTATTGTATTTCCCTATGATGATAGTCGGGAGTTACTGTGGTTTAGTTCCAGGGCCGCTGCCGGCTGGCCTTCGGCTGGCAGCTGGGGAGGATTAGCTTGAATTGCAGAGGAAGTAGGTGTATAATTTTTGTAGTTTGACTCTGTTGTCAGAGCAGTGGAAGGAAATTTTCTTGTGCTTGAGTGCATGGTGGAGCTTGGCGAAGGGCCTGAAGTGTGAGCCATGGAAAACCTTGCTGGGGAGCCGCGGGCTGTCGCTTTTGGGCCCTGCGTTTGGCAATGGACGCAGCTGTACAGGACGGCGCTGGAGACCACTGGTTGGATATCCTGCTGCGCGGAGCCTCGACTGGAGAATGGCCTCAGTCGTGATGGTGGGGGTGTAGCTCAGAATACGAGCACCCCAGTTGGGGCAAACAGGAGGTAGCTTGCGGTGGAGGCACGACAATGGCAGAGCGCGGGCGGGTCTGCTGAGGAGAAACGGGAGCCACTGTGGCGGGTTGGAGAGAATCCTCTGGAACGGCGGAGTTGGCAAACCACTCCGCGTCCAAGGGACTCAAGAGGATTTCAGAATCCATACTTCAGGTAGGCAAACTCTTTCGGTTCTGCTGCACTGTGTTTCCGCGAGTAACCACGTACAAGCAAGCCAAGCAGGGTTAGTTAGAATGTAGGAGGTATTTCCAGGCGTGAGGACAAATAGGGAGACATGTTGGGAGTGGCCCTGTTCATTAACCTGCGTTATCGGGAACTCCCTTTAAAAGCTAAAAGTGTTTGTGCATGGAATCATGGCATCATGCCACATTGTATAAAGTTCTATCCACTTCCAACCACTGCTACTGTGAGATGACAAGATGTTTCTGCTGTTGCAGTGGCTAATTTAAAGTTGATGCCAGTAAAACTCCTGAACTAGTGACATACCACTGATGTAATGGGAATAGAAGAGCACAGACAGGCACACAAGGCCCCCAGTGTTAGATTCTCCTGATTGCTAATTTTTTCCTCTGCCTTGCTCTCCAGCAGTAATACTGCGCACACACACTCAAAGTATATTACCATCTATATGTACACAAGGGCATGTATTATTTCCATTATTGATAATTACCATCTTACATGACCTACACTGAATGACAAACTTGGTTGTGATAGAGCATGTTCTATATTGCACGGGATCCGCAAATAAAATGCTAAATTTGTTCAGAAGAGTACTGCAGGAAGTGGGTCTGAGTGATTCGTCATCTTGTCTTGAGAGAGCAGAGGCAACACAGCTGTTCGCGAAAAGAAGGCAGAGTGATGACTCTGTTGCCCAGCTGACCTACTTACAGAGGTGATGCCCGCATGGTCCCCAACCAGCTGCTATATAAATTCAGCTTTGAAGCAGCAGGCCAGAGAATTGTTGTATGCAAGTCTCTGAAACAGTCACTTAGAGAGCTAGCAGCCGGGAGTGCAACCTAAAAAACCCACTCAATCCAGTACCTTGCCTCATTTCCCTTCTCTAATTGAAAGACAGAAAATGAGGGGGGAGTGAAAGAGAAAGGAGAATGGCAAAAATACAACATCCAAATGGAAATATTGAAGTGAATAAAAAATAATAATTACAGATTTCAAGCCAATAATGTCAATTTGCATATATTGTGTAGCTGCTATGGAACTACATTTCCATGCAGTCCACAGGAAAAACACAGGAGTGTTTACATTACCACATATAACACAGTTGTTATAGTTGCTGCAGGCCAATACAGTGATCCAAGAAGCAAACTAAGAGCAACAAATGAAAAAGTAAGCGGAGCTTACTAATACCCCTGACGTCTTCAATCATGCTTTTTCCGTTGGTGATTACATAAATTATCACTTTCTGAAAATCAATTTTGACAAAAATAACAACACATCTATAACACTTTGCACTGCACCTCTCCCTGTGGCAAAGAATATGCATGCCAAATTTGAAAAAAATTCAATGTATAATATTTGCGATATCGATTGGACAAATTGACGTTGAACCCACTTGAAAATTTCTCAGTGCAAAAACAGGAAAATAACAGTATTTTTGAGTAAAATCATCCCAGATGGCCAACACTATACATCTTTCCCCGAGTTAGAGAATGTGTGTGCCAAATTTGAAAAGAATCCAATGAGTATTATCTGAGATATCGATCGGACAAATAATGTCTTCGGAAGGAATGATGGAATGACGGACGGATGGACGGACAGAGTTCTTGGTATATAATTTTATACCCCCCGGTGGTGGGCGGTGGACAGAGAACAAGGAGTGCGATAAACATGTCTTTGAACTGCTTATAAGTCTTGATCTGTTTTCGGTCAATTTCCCTAGTATAAGACACTTGAACTCTCCCCTCATGTAGCTAATTGTCTTCATTAAAGGATCAGTGTATGATTTAGAGCCATCTAGAAGTCAGATTATAGATTGCAACCAACTGACCATTCCTTTTCTCAGAAAACCTATGGTGGCCGCAAAACTTGCAAAAACGTGAAAGGCGCTCTCAAGTCAGGGCTTTATTCATTATCTTTTTTCCCATTTTGGGTTACTGTAGAAAAAATGGCGGCGCAACATGTTGGCCTCCACAGAGGTGGACCCACTCCCATGTAGGTTTAAAGAGGTTATTCTTAGCTAAATGAAACAGAGATTATTGTTTTCACGTGATTATACACTACTAAAACTATAGTTATGAATGTTATATTCCATTTCTGCCAAAATATCACTCTAAATTCAACACATTGCTCCTTTAAGATGAGAAATCAAACGCACCAGTTGAACGCAAAAAAAAAAAAGCGCATTTCAATCTTTTTCAATTAAACAATCATTACGCACAGGTTTGACGACTTGGTTAGGATGAGACAAAATTTTACGCGGAAAATTCACTGTGGTTTTTTTCGTGAAGAGTTGCCTATCAAGGCATGTGAATTAAACATTTTGTAGAATTTATTATTCACTCGCCTAAACAATTCATTATAAGGGAAACTATCATGTTAACTAACATGTTAAACTAACAAAATTAAAAGTGATTGCAATAAATAGAGGCACAGTATCTAAACGTTATAAATGTATATCTTTCTTTACTTGCAGCAGCATGGATAAAATAAAACAACAGTGGCAGCAGGATCTTGGGAAACACCTACCAATTGAACAATGGGACACCATAATGCTACATACAAATTATTTATAAAAATGTGTTAGATATAAGCTTATACAACTAAAGATTTTGCATCAAACACATGAACCTCCATGTAATATGAATAAAATAAATCCTTTCATGTAAGATTTTTGTTGGTATGGTTGTGGAAAGAGAGGAACCTTAATACACGTTATGGCAGTATTCAGAATGCAATGCTCATCATACTGAAAGCAGAAAAACTAAATAGCCAGCTAAATAACTGAAATTTTCCAAACAACAAAACTTATTCATTGAGGAGAAAGTCTTCCCCATGATAACAGGCTTAATGTGGTCAGGCTTAGAGAAACCTTCAGTCCTGTCTCCTTCGACCAGATGGGTATATAGCATATCCATCTTGTAAAAGAGAAGCGAATCCTCTCAGGTTACATATGTTTTGTGTCCTCCAATGAGCTCGTATAACTCAATTGTGTAAAGCTGAGAAGATGCAACCTATTTTGCTGTTACGCAAGGGTTTATATAGGCTTTCTGGAGGCCCGGTCAATTCCTTTCTATTATCGTTGGAAAGTTCATGCTGTCCTTTCTTGTATAAAATGCTGGTCAGTCAACAGGTAACCACCAGAAAAGTTTCTTGAGGGCATGAACTACAGCTGCTTTTTGTGTAGTACAATGTCAGCAGGTAGTAATCAGACTGTATTTCCGGGAGAGATTGTTTGAGGTGATAACTGACCACTGAATCCTACGACGGACGTATCTATGTGTCAATCAATGGTGGGATAATATGTTTATTTTTTTATATCTGATGGCGATAATGAACACTAGAATAACAGTATTAATACCATGTTGAATTTATTTGCTTCTGAAAGCTTTTTTCTAATATTGAACTGCCATACCTCAGTTATTGCAGCTTTCGCTTGCTGCTCCGATGGAAAACAAATATTTTCAAAAGATCGTTTTTAGCACTTGCTGGATAGATGCCATTGGCAAGCATGTTAGGCTGTTTGCAAATCAGGCTTTTTAACTTTTCAGCCCCTCCACTTAAAAAAGTTCACTTACCACGAACGTGAGTTTTTTGACCGCATATGTCATCTCAGGAAAGGAACTTTACTGGTGCAGTCATAGTCAGCATATTGAAAAATAGCATCCAGATATACTTTAGATTTCTTCATTTTTTGTAGAACATAAAAGGTAGCCATTTCATACTTTCTTGTTGCATGGCCTGAAACTACCATCTCGATGTCATGTCAATAGTATAACCTTGTAAATCTAAGCAAGCTGCAGCGTGCTGCACCACAGACATAGCCATGGTGTTATGAGTCTTGTACACCAGTGACAGATGGTGAAATAAAAATTGGTGAAGCGTTGAACATCCTTTGAAAATTATCATTGGTCTTAAACCAATTTCAATCATTAATTTATTTAGCATTGTGAACTCCAAAAGCACTCAACATTATCAGATTCTATGAGTTTCCACAGTTTCCACTGTAACACAAAGAAAATGCGTCATTACGAAATGAAATTCCATTTCAATCAACGTCATTCATTTGTGGATTTTTGTTGCTAATTTTCACTTTCTTTCTTGTAATTAAATAACTATGAAGCTAAGATTTGATAGAACAGGATGTGCTTTAAGCAAACACAAAAGTTAACATCGTAGTTTATCTTTTTTGGTAAAGTGAATATAACATTTTCTTTTGTTTCAGCAGGGGCTATTGGGCTATAGCCCGGGGTATTTTTTCTTTAGCTCAGGGCCTTTTCTTATGGCTAAAAAATGAGAAGAGTATGAACTTAGAGCTCTTGCAACCATTGAGTCTTCTACCTTTATTGTAATTTATTTGCAGCATGCATTAGTAAGTTACCGTAATTACGCAGATGCTTATGTGTCTGTATCTTTCTCATAAAAGACTCTGTCTTCCATCCCAAAGCCGAAAATTTTATAAGCCAATTTAAGGTCTTTGCACTCAAAAAGTTCATAATGCCTGAAAGCTAACATTTGGAAGCTAGCTAGTTGTGCAGCCAAAAAAAAAAAAAAGATCATAAAACGATAAAGCTAATGTTTACTTATTACATATAAGCCTTCCATTGTTCATAGAAATGAATGTGTTACGTTATTTCCATCTGGCAAAGTGAACAGTAAACTTCTAACTTTTTCCCATGGCTAGCTACCACTGCATGAGCAACCACACTGGTGTACTCTATCATTAGAGGGTTTTCATCACTTAATGTGACTGATTTTAAAAACTTGAGATTTTGCGACAGATTTAACTGATTTTCAATATTAAGCACCATTTTTATTCAAGTATAAGCCCCCACTTATGCTGACTAGATTGCGCCAAAAATGACTTTATAATTATTTATTTCATATTGGCATTGCATTGACTTTCTAAAACCAGCCTCCACCTTCGGCTCATAACGATATGGGCGACCTATTCCAGCTGCCAAAATTCCAGCTTGAATTGCACGGCCTTCTGACAAATCTGATATTTCATCCGACTCTGAAAACAGAGTATTTTCCCTCTCATTCTCAGTACTGTTGTTGGAAGAGTTGCATGATGACATGATTTGTGTGAAATTCGAAAATTAAAAATACAAACTTTTGTGAGTAGCTCTAGATGAATGTGTAATGAATACTTTTTATTCTGTACATGAACATGAAAGCAGAGTCAAACGGTCTTCAAAAGAAATAAAAACAAAATTCTTGGTTTATTGATTACATTTTGATGTAATTATAATTCTCTTTATTATCAATATTGGTTATATTACATTTTTAATTGATATTGCATATTTTTGGCTGTAATTGTTTTTTTATGATACAGATGGCAAAATTTTCAGGTTTCTTGCTACACCGAATTGGCATCTCGTGGGAGGATTATTGAGACAAACAAGTCTTAATATCCATCCACGCCATTTATTATTTTTGTAGAAGCTTTGCCCATACAATTGTATCAAACATATTGTTTGTTGTGTGTGCGAATGCTATTTTTTTAGTCTTGCTATAAAAGTGGTTGTAAGAGTTTCACATGGTGTACAAAAGGTCCAGTCAATTTCTGGTTACTAACATACTTTGTGCACTTGATCTCTGGCACAATCAATTCAGAATCTAATGAAATGTCTATCATGAGAGAAATTTCTGTGTCTAAAATTGATGAGTGAAATCTAACATAATCACTATGATATTAAGGGAAAATGAAGATTCTGATGGGGGAAAAGTTCAAAACATAATGAGTTTCCTGTAATTAATGCAAGCTAGTCAGTGGCATGGAACATGCCTTACAGCATATGCTGTCCTTATTTCATTACCACCAGAAGAATTAGGCGCTACTGGAACTGTATTTGCTTCTGGTCTACACATCATTAAGTCCCCCAGTTAATATGTTACACATCAGAACACACTATCAAACGTATGTCTCATCGAGTCCATACTGTAATGTAATACTGTAACGCATCTTCACTCCAGAATCAAGGCAGCAAATGCTGCTGCTGCCAGATGTCTCGCGTCTATATTCCCTTAATCAACAACAAGAACCATTTTACAACATCCTAGTCATGGTTGGTTAATGACAGTCCTCTGTCTGAAATAAAAATCCTCATTCAGTATTCTCAAATAGTCACGGCTAAAGAGTCAGTTGTGCTTTGATCAGAGCCAGAATTGCACAAGACAATACACACTGTTGAACTTGCAAAGTGAAATGAAAAAATAAATAACTGAATTCAAAGAGCGAAGGCGTTTATTATAATTTCAGAATTTCTGATTTGTCACTTTGCATGGTGGTCCCCAGCACTATTTCTGCTTAAGTACCATGATTTATTACGAAGTAGGCCCGAGCCACACTGCCTGCTGCTGCGATGCGTCTTCCGCAAGCGGAGCACTGCAACCGCTGGTCGCAGCTCGGTCACACTGCCTGCGTGTCTGCAGCGGCAGGCCTGCTGCGGGCTCCTCCTTCCAGCTCTGTCTCTGCACGACTTTGCCTAAGAAATCACAATAAAATAATATATAATTTCGTCTTGTGTCGTTATAGCCTACTACACGTGATTTATATTTTGTAGGGCAAGCATGCTTGAGCGTATCATACAAACAATCTAATTGCACGATCATTTTACAATACACAGCACACCTGTATGAATTGGTCTTGCTCTCTACTTTCGGGGTAGGGGGAGGGTATCGGGATGTGGAATGGGCTTTCAAAGGCTATCTAGTGTACATTAGTCAAGGCCGAAACCATTCGTATAGGCTAGGCGCCGAACGACCGTGAAAGGAACAGTTCAGACAATTCAGAAATTGGCTGGTGTGCTGTACGTTCGTCTGGCCATTTTACCCAAAGGATGTTTTATAGGTCCATGCTGTATCCAGATTAGTTTTTTTTTCTCTCTTTACAAGTGGAAACAATCACCTGAACTTGCTGAAACAAGTGGGGAGTCGTATGTAGGTTCCGCAATCAAGTGGGTGTCATGGCCAGAGTAAGATATAACGGAAAAGTGCTGCTCTAATACTCTTTAAGCATCAACATAATAAGCTAAGCTATGTTCATTGGCTCGGCACCGCAATTAATGGCATATTCCCACAAAGTCTAGACATCTAAATCCAAAATAAAATGAGCAACGTCATATTAAAGTTTTTAAAAATTAGTTGAGAATGACAAAATACTTTTCCATAGGCTATATCCCCTTTAATGACAGCAGCCTACGATGAAAGTCGCGAATTTCCCACTACATGTTTCAATATTTTACGAAGCATTGCTGAATTGAGCGGAAGGGATTATGTCCATATAAACGGGCTTTTAATATGATTAACATGCCGGAAGTGTTGTTACATCTTTTGATTGTTGCAAGCATGAAGCAGACAGACACGCATCCTCGGCAATTTAGCGAAATTCATGTATTTATGGCGATATGACTGTTTCTGACAGTCATTTTCAGCTCTGCTTTGCCTTTTTCTGCATGCGTCGTGCGGAAAAATTCGGCAAGAGTCTGAATCTATATTTTCCGCAAGGTAGCAGTACGTCTTCTGCATGTGTGAGATGCGTAGCTTCGGCATGCAGTGTGGCCGCTCTCATTGAATAACATGGGAACCAAAAACGATAAGACGCATGCAATATGCGGAAGAAGCATCGCAGCAGCAGGCAGTGTGGCCCGGGCCTTACATTTTGTGCAGGACTCAATTAGAGGGCTCAGTGGGAAGGGCGGGCAGTAGGGGAAGAAGATCTTAGACAGGGTGTGCTGGGTTTGTACTGCCATCCAGAGAAGCTTATGTGAGTCTTCGATACAGTGCAGCCACATGTTTTCTGCTGACCTATTTAAATAATTGCTCTCTTCATTATAAATCTCAGGCTGCAAGTGGAATCACAGTTCCACATCAGTATCCAGGTAACCAACAACCCCCCTTTGCCTTATAAACTGCACAGCACAATAACCTCCTAGGCTGGCCCTCTCTTTCATCTTTTTAAGGTTAGAAAGAGATATTGATTTGATTAATTTACTCATTCCATGTCTGGGCCAAGGTTAATGATTACATGCATTTCAGCTTTTCTGTGAAGATGTACACAGTGAGTAGTTCTCAATGCCTTCTGCTAATTTACTGGACAAGTAAATTCCCAACGCAACAACACACTGGGAGACAAAGGTTTAGCAGAGATAATGACTAATTCCTTTAGATATCTAGCAGCAAAGGGCAACAACAATATTTCTCCCATACTTAAACGTGTAGCTACGAAGTTATAATTCATAAGTAGTGATATTTCTATTTTAAACAATCATTGCTGTTTATTTTTAGTCATCAATTGAAGCAATTGATTTTTAGTCAACAAAATTGACTGTTTTCATAGTATGAGGTGTTGTATATGAAATGTGCTAAATTAAAATAAATAAAGAAATCCATTGACTGATGTTTATCTGATGCATAGGATTTTAACCTTCACACCACACTTTGCGAAAATGACGTTCAAGGTCTTTGGCTTGACCCTCAAGGTTTCAGACTCAAGCTTACAAGGACACTTTGAAGAGGGCTATTACTGTGTTTTAAGTATTTTAGACTTGAGCTTACAAGGACACTTTGAAGAGGGCTCTCAGTGTGTTTTATATATTTGTGAGATCATTGCAAAAAGCTTTTTCCAAGGCTACGAGTACTCCGTGCATTGATTGGCTGCCCCAACACAAGCCATTGGCAGTGGAATCGAAAAGGTCAATTATATGGGGAGACACGGATGCTTCAGTTTGATATGACAAAAGAAGGAGAAGGAAACTGGAACCTATTAGTTAGTTCTATTTGCCTTTTTCCCCTTTTTGTGGTACTTTGGTTTCTTATTTCAAACAAAATGTCTTTAATTTCAATATATTCAGCACTGGTTTGGGTTTATAGAGCATAGCATTAATGTTCTGTCTCCACAAAATGGGGGTTGTTTTTCAACAAAGCACTGGCAAGCTTTTGTACAAGATGCACCTCTCACGTAGCCTGTGTGTACCTGGTCTTTGGAATGACAAATGGACGGGTAGCCTGAAAAACTGAGACTGGCATAAAACGCCTTGGTTGTGCCACTGACCAGCTAAATATTTGATTTAAAACATAGCCTAGGCTCAGATCAGCAGTGGTTTCGCTATGTTCTTTGGTTGTGGTAAAAGCCTTTTTCAACATGCTCTTTTATTTATTCTATGTTTGTTTTCCAATTGTTGTGAATGTTTTGGCTTTTATCTGTCCTCCACATTGTTGTGGTCTTTGTTCTGTCAGGTCAAATAACATTAAAATGAGAAAATGGGAAGACACGGAAAAGACTAAGGCAAACAGCAAGCTAAACAGAGGGACCACAGAGGACTGAGTCAGCTGAGGTTGTGGTCTCCGTACATACAGTCTAAGTTGGTGTTTGTTCGTTATGGAAGCGATAGACCCACCGCACAGCGTATAGTCCTAGAATCCTAAAGGGAACACTCTGTGCACATATAAATAAAGTCCCTGTCTAGACTTTGGAAGTGAAGCACAACAACAGCTCCCTGGTATAGAGTAACACTGGCTGCAAAACAACTGTGAAGTTAAAATGGCATTGCATATGGATGTATATATAGGCCAAAGCAAAGGTGATGAAATGCATTAGATTACAAGGGAGTTCCAATGATGCAACAGAAAGGCAATTTACACTGTCTGAGAAGCCCAGACAAGCAAAAGCAGAACTGTGTCCCTTGATGCCATCGTCCAGCCGACGGATAAACATTTTTACACAAATAGTAGTTGCCATCCAAGTCTTATTGAATTATGTTTCAATTGAATTATGAAGATTTTGAATAGAAAACAAGTAATGGGATTATATGTGTTTTGGGTCTTAGGTTTGCAAATTGATGGATGTCTAAGATGCTTTTAACATCACTGATAGGGACACTGAAAGATAATATTAGTATTAGTGCTAGTGAGAAGGTGATAGGATTAGCTGAAACTGCACTCTGGCGAGTCAACCTCTTTGAACACATGCTCTTATTTTTCATACCGGAGAATTATTTTAAAATTTTTGTTCATTCTGAAGTTCAAATTCATAAGTGTCTGGGATGTGACCCCGTAAAGAGAAATTGTAATGATTTCGAACACAGTTGTTCAACATGTCACCAGCTGCAAAGGGGAAATTCTGTCCGCAAGAGCTGCTTTCCTAAAATACTGATTCTGGGAAGGGTGCCTGTGTTAAGTTTTCAAAATTACATGTCATAAAGTTTCCACAGCAAGTCATTTATACATTATTTATAACCTGTCGGGAAATGAAGGCACTACCTTCACTTTTCAAACACTATTAACCCATTAATGTCCAAATTTATTTTCAATGTAAAAGTTGCATTTCATTATTGGATACAGGGTACAATGAACTTGTAATGGTGAAAAATAATTAATTTGTCATCAAAGACCCCAAATATGTATGTCCCATCATACACCGATGTCCAAATGTACACAAATTATTGAAAGCATTAAAAAAATCACTCTGATAAATACATATTTAGATAGCGTCGTTTAGAAATGTGTCTCAGGAAAAAATGGCACTCTCAGCATAATGCTGTTACAGATTCAAGAAATTCACGCAAATGGTGGACCCCACCATTGCTGTAAAGGGAGACTACTCTAATAAGCACTTTTCCTTGATGCGGGTTACTTTCCATGATAAACCTACAGCAGCTTAGGCACAGAAACACATTCACTTGGGTTACAGAGGTTAAAATGAGCAGCGTCCCATTAATGGGTTTAGTACAGTAGATGAAGTAAAATTTTTATATCTGGAAACCACTGCGGTTATATTTACCAGTGGGCTGCTCACCGGAAGGTTGTATGTTATAATTCCCATGTGGAAGGATACTGTTCCCATGGGCAAGGCACTTAACAAACTGCGTCAGCCATGTTGATGTGACGATAAATGATGTGTAGGCCTACTACAGAATACGAGAAACTTAGAAGTTAGAGAATGGGAGCAATTAAACGTTCTACCCTAAATATTTAACCACATTGAGCCATCTTGCTTTCCATGTATTTTCCATTAAATTGCAGACATTTTTTGTTTATTGGATTCAAGTGTTTATCCCTCCTCTGCATATTTTGTATTTCATTAAGTATGTGGTTGGAAGTACAGTAACTAATTTTTTATAAAGCTAAAAAATTATCAGTTATTATTAACTAACAGTTAAATAGCGTAGATTCACATCTATGGACATTGCCATGATGGGAACCACACTAAAGTCCATTTTACTGTTTGATCACACGTAACTACCCACTGAACAGATATGCCACTTTATTTAACTTCATGTGGCTTTTGTTTTGCGTAGACTTTCTTATAATGAATGTACAAAAGGTAGAAATGTGTTGAAGAACAACTATGTAGCCTATATATGCATGCACACATGCATGGGTGCCATGTATATATAAACCCCAATTCCAATGAGGTTGCAACGTTGTGTAAAATATGAGTAAAAACGGACTAAAATGTTGTGCAAATATCATCAACCCATATTTTATTCACAATAGAACTTAGACAACATATCAGATGTTGAAAGAGAGACATTTTACAATTTCATGAAAAATATTAGCTCATTTTGAATTTGATGGCAGCAACACATCCCAAAAAGTATTGTCTAACATCTCCTCTTCTTTTAACAACAGTCTGTAAACGTCTGGGAAATCAGGAGGCCAGCTGCTGGAGTTTTGGGAGAGGAATGTTGTCCCACTCTTCTCAGATGTAGGATTCTAGCTGCTCAACAGTCCTGGGTTTTCTTTGCCAGATTTTCTATTTCATAATGCAACAAATGTTTTCTATTGGTGAAAAGTCCGGACTGCAGGCATGCCATTTCAGCACCTGGGCTGGTATTTAATTTTGTACTTAGTGCTGTATTTAAGTAAAAATTGGTCAAAGTTGATTTTCAACTAAACTTTTGGCTAAGTATTTTGCTAAGGTTTTGACTGAAAATTTTACTTATTCTAAGTGAAGTTCTCAATCATACAAAGTAAAAATCCAAGTGCTTAAGTATTTTTGGTATTGAAATGCGTACAAATAAGTAAGTAGTTGTCTTGTTCAGATTGGACACTTAAGTACAATATCATTTTCAAAGAATCATTCGTCTGCACAAGATGAATCATCATGGCTGCTCTCCTCCATCTTCAATTAAACCATCAACGCGAACTTCGTCAGCATAAGGCTGACCAACATTTACATCCAATCGACGCGTACAATTATACAGAATTTATCAAAAGATATTGTTTCAAGAGGGAAGGGATCCTGCGCCTAACTCAGTTGATAGAGGCAATACCAACCATCCAATTGCACCCATGGATAGGTTGTGGACACAATGGCGGAGCTAGAACTTGGAATGGGGGGTCACAGAACATCCTGACCGGCTCTCAGTTATTTTCATAATCAACACAAGATTCACTCCGAGAGCACTCCACACTTAATAAAATTAGTGAGGCAGTAGAAAAAACAGTACATGGAATTCTCAGAGCAGTGTAAAATAATAATAATAAGAAATTTAAAAATAATATAAAAATTAACAGTTCAAGATAAAGCCAAACAATAAAAAATGAGTTTTAATAAGAGATTTAAAAGAGGAAACAGAGTTCGCTTGCTGGACATCTTCAGGCCAGGAGTTCCACAGATGAAGGGCTCGAACTGCAAAGACTCTCACCTTTTGAGTCCAGACGAGATCTGGGGACCACTAGTGGGGCCCTGCCAGGAGATCGCAGGCAGCGCCCTGGCTCATAGGGAGTTAGCAGCTCACGGATATAAGCTGGGGCTTGGCCATTCAATGCTTTAAAAACCAGTAGTAAAATTTTAAAATCGATTCTAAACCTTACTGGTAGCCAGTGAACGGCAGCAAGGACAGGTGTAATATTGGTCACTCTTCTCAGTATGGGTTAAAAGCCTGGCAGCAGCCTTTTGAATTAATTGTAGTCTATGAATATTGCATTTAGTAATACCGGAATATAGTGCATTGCAATTGTCAAGTCTGGAAGAGATAAAAGCATGGATGACATGGGGAGAGAGAAATGACCTAATTTTAGTTAGTTGTCTTAGCTGAGCGAACTTTGTTCACCTGAGCATCAAAAGAGTGGTCTGAGTAAAAAATGACACCAAGGTTGCGGGCCTTTTATACGAAGATTATTTGAAAAGGCACCAAAACTGGCAGAAAGATGATTAATATTTTTGGAAGAGGGGCCAGCATGAATTTAAACGATCATTAAGCCCCAGTTACTGTACATCGTCTGATGCAGAAGTTTCAGAGTAGTTTGTCTTTTATAAAGCATTGGTATATTAATAAATATTTCTGTACTGAATTCAGCCCATTTTTCCATCGCAGTTCCATCACATATGGAGAGAAACCCTGTCTTCAGTTGTCATTTATGATGATTGGAAAACCAGTCAATGAAGGAAGATGATTGAGAACTAGCCAGGACTGCTGTCATACAGAGACGTGTCTGTGTCCACCCGATTCCCAGTTCTAGCTCCGCCACTGTGTGCACAGCCCTGCATTTCTACACCAGAGGATGCTTTCAGCAGATGATTTTAAGAAGTAATAAGTAATTTACTTATATCTCCTCTGACTAAGTAAATGTGTTATACGCATCTTGAATACGACTGAAACTTAGGTTTTGACTTGGCAAAGAAAAATGCTCAAGTTTTACTTCGACTAAATATTGAACTGAAAACTTGCCCTGGACTCTTCTACTGAGAGAGCATGCTGTTGTGATGGATGCAATATGTGGTTTAGCATTGTCTTGATGTGCAAGACCTTCCCTAAAAGAGACGGTGTCTGGATGGGACAATATGTTGCTGTAAAACCTCTATATACTTTTTAGCATTGAAAGTGGCTTTCCAGATCTGTAAGCGGCTCACGCCATTTGGCACTAATGCAGCCCGATGCCATCAGAGATGCAGGCTTTTGTACTATGTGCTGAATGATAACAAGCTGGATGGTCCTTTTCCTCTTTACTCCACGGTTTCCAAAAAGAACCATTGTATTGTTTTTATTCAGGTTTTAAACAACGTCCCAACTTAATTGGAATTGGGGTTTGTAGTTACTACTAACATGAGATGATTTCAGTTAGGGCCATGGGAAGGATTGGGTGAAACCTCCACAGTAGCAAAAATAGGGCTATTTTGAAAAAAAAAAAAAAATGCTCCTTCATCTGGTGAGTTGCAGTCATAGAATCGGTATTTCCCCAAGGTTGATTGTGAAATTAGCTCAAACGGGAAAGGCAGATGCGCAGAGAGTCCTGGAGAAAAGCCACCTATGCAGAGCCATTTCCTGTCTGACTTCCTTAAAAAACTGCTTGCATGAGAGAAAGAGGATGTAAATTCAGCCTAGCAAAACAGTGTTTTGCGTGTCCAACTTTAAGCATTTACGCAAAAGAGATAACCTCTTAAGCCTGAACGCCCCCGGTCCCGGGGTAATCAATAAACATCATAAATAAGGCATGTTTCCAAATAGCAACATCGTCATGCGGCATATCCACGTAACAAGAAGAAACTCGGCGAAAAAATCATGTTGACCATTTTTACCTCTACCGAACATGATTCAAGGACGAAGCAAGTAAATAAGCATGTAGTAAAACATAGGATAAAATAATATCAGAGCTCGATCACTGGTGTTTCAACTGAATTTGTGCTTGGTGTACAAATGATTCATCAAATGAAAGAGGAAAGTCCACAGAATCAAATGATATAAGCCTTGTCATTTTAAACTGACGCCACACTCTAAGAACAGCAGGCATACACTTTACATTCTACTGAGATGAGCAGAAATTTTTCTCACCTTGATATTTTGATGTTCTGAATTGGCTATTATTAGTCCAATGTGTCTGTGTTATACTGGAACTACATCTGCAAGTCTCCATGCATGTTTTTTTCCCGTGGAACTGCCTCCAATTAGGTCAGGCTCTGATCATCCCCCTTGCATACATGTATTTTCTTCTTTGTGATTGGCTTGTGATGTTGTAAATTTGACTTTGGGTGGTCATTTTATTCTATGGGCTCTGAGGTTTCCAACGAGCCCCCATCCACCGTAATAGCACCACCCTAGCCTGAGACACAGCCTTGTGTTCTCGGATCATCTACAACCCCAATTCCGAAATAGTTGGGACAAAGTGTAAATCGTGAATAAAATCAGAACGCAATAACTTTCAAATCACACCAGCCAGTATTTTATTCACAATAGAACAGAGATAACATAGCAAATGTGAAACTGAGAAATTTAACAATTTTATCCACAAAATGAGCTCAATTCAAATTTGATGGCTACAACAATTCTCAAAAAAGTTGGGACAGGGGCCTGTTTACCATGGTTAAGCATCCCCTCTTCTTTTTAACACAGCGTGGAGGCATCTGGACATTGAGGAGACAAGTTTCTTGAGTTTAGCCATTGGAATTTGATCCCACTCTTGTTTAATACAGGCTTCCAGCTGCTGGAGAGTTTTGGATCTCCTTTCACAGAATTTTCATTTAATTATGCGCCAAATGTTCTCAATTGGTGAAAGATCAGGACTACAGGCAGGCCAGTTCAGCACACGGACTCTTCTACTACAAAGCCACGCAGTTGTAATAGCTGCAGCATGTGGTTTTGCATGGTCCTGCTGAAATACGCAAGGCATTCCCTGGAACCGATATCGTCTGGAGGGGAGCATATTTTGCTCTAAAACCTTAACATACCTTTCAGCATTCATGGTGCTTTTTAAAACATGCAAGTGTCCCACACCATGTGCACTAATGCATCCCCATACCATCAGAGATGCAGGCTTTGAACTGAACACTGATAACAGGAGGGGTGGTCTTTTTCCTCTTTAGCCCGGAGGACACGACGTCCACGATTTCCAATAAGAATGTCAAATTTAGACTCGCCTGACCACAGGACACTTTGCCACTTTGCTACAGTCCATTTTAAATGAGCCTTGGCCCACAGAACATGGCGGCGCATCTGGATCATGCTCAACAATGGCTTCCTTTTCACATAATAGAGTTTTAGGTAGCATCTGTGGATGGCACGGCAGACTGTGTTTACAGACAGTGGTTTCTTGAGGTATTCCTGGGCCCATTTAGTAATGTCAATGACAGAATCATCCCAGTGAGTGATACAGTGGCATCTGAGGGCCCGAACATCACGGGCATCCAGTAAAAGTCTTCGGCCTTGTCCCTTACACAGAGATTTTTCCAGTTTCTCTGAATCTTTTGATGATCTTATGCACTGTTGATGATGACCCCATCCTTGTTTGGGAATGACTGGGCATTTCAGGGAAGCTGCTTTTATTCCCAGTCATGGCACCCACCTGTTCCCAATTAGGCCGTTCACCTGTGGGATGTTCCAAATAAGTCTTTGATGAGCATTCCTCAACTCTCTCAGTCTTTTTTGCCACTTGTGCCAGCTTTTTTGAAACATGTTGCAGGCATCAAATTCCAAATGAGCCAATATTTGCAAAAAAGTACAAAGTTTACCTGTTCGAACATTAAGTAACTTGTCTTTGCAGTGTATTGAATTGAATATAGGTTGAAAAGGATCTGCAAATCATTGTATTCTGTTTTTATTTACGATTTACACAACGTGCCAACTTCACTGGTTTTGGGTTTTGTATATCATGAATAAAAATAAAACATTTAGATGTATCGATACTCGTTTTATAATTGAATCCTAAGCCTCTGAATCGAATCGTGAAGTGCCAGATTCCGACTCCTGTTGGACACTGTGATTTACACTGTATCACACACATTGCAAAAAGAGCCCACTGTCTCGGTTAATTTCTGGCTTGGGAGGCATTTTAAAATGGCCTTGAGCAGTTTCTTCATTTGGGCATTCTCCTGTCACTGTTAAATGGCTTCCAAGTCTCTCCAGTCTGTCTGGAGGTCTTGCAATGCATCTTGATGTTTTTGGATGTGCACTGACCCCAATATGAGTTAAAATGTACTAATGTATTACAAATCCACCAAAATTATGAATGCTTATGAAAACAAATAATTTTCACATCAATAATTTTGTAACCGCATTGTTTGAAGGGTACTGGCATTAATAAACAGCAGTATCACGCTTACCATCACAAAGCAACTTTTATTCCACTTTCTCTTTACATTCACAGTCAGATTTTGCCTTTCCAGCAACATCAATGTGTGACATTTGTTATATGGCATCTTCAGTCACCAGAAAATCTGAGTTCTGTTCATCCAAAATTGAAGCAGTAGATATAAAGTTATGGCTATAAAAAGAAAATGTATTGAATGACAGGATTTGGAAATACAATAAACACATACTCTATTATGACTTGTTTTAATTGTTCACGTGTGTTATGTCTGTCTGTCAAAAATTTAGACAGGTGAAATGGTCAATTATTGGGTTTTGTGGTTAATTTTCGACAGTGAAAGACCATGGGGATCTTATGACTACAAGATGACCAGTAATGAAATTATTTGAACAGCTAAGTCAAGATGTGTCAACAATGTGCTGAAGTTGGCATCATCTGATATCTGTCAAAATGAAACACACGTGAAAACAAACCACAGAGGCTGCTGGGATATTCTCCTCAAATTGATGAGGTCGTTAACAGATAGACCTGCGGACTGTTTGGAGTTTGTTACTGGTTTATGAGTGTATTGGCTGCAATGGAGGAATCACAATAATAATAATAATTATAATAATAATGCACATTAATGTAAGAATGAAGTACTGTGGGCTATTTTTTAGTGCCAAGGTGCAGGGTCATTCACTTCATAAACACTGTCTCTGAAAGGCTCTGTGTAAAAGCTGAACAGTAACGCACCCCAACAAGCAACGAAAGTAGGAATCAAAATGACATTGTCATTAACTCCTGGATAAACTGTTTGTGAATCTTACTGCTCGTGGTCGTGCTAAAGGCAAATTGGTTGATTGATTAGCGAGTGACGCTTGACAACACTCCGTCCTTAGATTTGCTTATCCAGGTGTAAAAATGGGTCATATGCGTCAAAATTTGACAGACCTTTTTCACATTTGTTACACATCTGACATATTTATTGGAAGCTGATTAAAATGTTCAGTTTGATGAAAAAAGGACTGGGTTCTTCAAGATGGCAGTTAAGTCAAAGCCACAGCATCTATATCTCTGAATGAAAGCGCAGATGTTAGTATGTTTTTGATGCATTTTGTAGGTTTCCCACTGATTAGCTGAGGTATTGAGTAGCATTTTTCAGACTCTTATTTTGCGTATGGTCATAATGTCAGGTGGTTATTGCTAACTTAAATTAATGGAGCTTTGAACAACCTGCTCCAGAGGTTTTTATGATCTTTTTATTCACAGCAGAAAAATTTGACAGTCGTAAACTCTCAAGCATCTGAGGGTGCTTTCACACTAGGCACTTGGGCATGGATCCAGGTACACTTGACCCCAAAGTCCAGTTAATTTGTTAAGCATAAACACAAGCGTACCGTGCGAGGCTGCTTGTAAGAGGTGGACTCGGGCACGGTTCATCTGTACTCAGGCACGGTTAAACCATATTTGTACCAAATGTAAAAGCAACTGTACTTCAGCGTGGAATATTACTCACGTGTTACAGCTCTTTGGTTCTGACAAAAGCCATGACGAAAGGATCTCTCCATTCAAACAAAGAAATCTAATGCTTGCTCAAAATTTAGGCGGACGAAAACATACAATTACAACTGGATAACTCACAAAACTTGGAGATTTATGGAATAATTTGCGGGTAGTTAGATCTGCGTGGTTATTATAGAACAATAGAACAGAGCCTTGACAAACGAAAGAAAATGCGGCTGTGATATAGCCATGTGCAGAAGATGATGTGAAAGACTGGCAGCTCAAGTTATGAGAAAAATAAATTTACGTGGTATGAGGCAGTGGACAGCATAATCATACAAAAATGCAAGGGCGAAAGAATTCCGTATTCAACATCCACCGATATTCAATGTAATCAGTTCTTTTTCGCCTTATCTTTATGTTTGGGTACCCAGGATGTGTAAAAAGCATCAAACATCCAGTCAAGAAAATTTTGAGTTTCATTTCTCGTGCTGCTTTACGCGGTAATCCATGTTACTAATGACACACTGGGTTACTAGGACAGGCACAGCATATGCATTTGCAATATTAATATTCAATATTAAACCCCCTTGTCACTAATAAAACCCCCTGAAATATATTGGTGCCTCCCTTTAAAATCATACTGGCAAATAAAAAACCGAAAAAAGTGGAGGTTAGATGCGGAATTCTTTGCAAGCAAGGGTTTGCTTCTTCTTTCTATCTATTTCCCGATTTAAAACCACCCAGGTGGATACCGCTATGTGCTGATATAAGAATTTTGACGTATAAAGTGTACTGAGGTACGGCACAATATTATTATTAATATTATTATTATGAGGTCCAACCGATTCCAGTCCTTGCAGTCCAAGACTTCTCGTGCTTTACGCACAAGAATGAGTGAGCACAGGAGTAACATAAGAACCAGCGATGAGCGCAACGCTGTAGCAGTTCATTTTAAGAATGCTGGACACAATTTGAACACACTACGTCATGTTGGTGTGGATAAAGAGGAGAAACCTCATAGGGGTGGTGATTTAGAAAAGAAGCTTCTACAACGCAAAAGTTTTTGGATATATTTCCTTAAACCCTAAGGGTACATGGTATTAAATGAGGAATTTAAGCCTTTTTTGTAAACTATTTTTCTATTTTTACAATTTTC
Source organism: Gymnothorax reevesii (assembly GCA_029721435.1). Classification (NCBI taxonomy): domain Eukaryota; kingdom Metazoa; phylum Chordata; class Actinopteri; order Anguilliformes; family Muraenidae; genus Gymnothorax; species Gymnothorax reevesii. The sequence continues at coordinate 54,577,462 of CM056583.1, read as the reverse complement.
TACTTTATTCTCATAGTAGTAATTTCTGTTTTGCAATAATTATCCAATATTAACACTGCCAATTGTTTTTACTCTTAAAATTCATTGGCCGTTTACTGTGTTTTCTCTGTTAATATCATTGACATATTGACATGTCACTGTTTGGCCTATATTTTGGTAATTACTTGCCGATGGTGATCCAGGCCACATACCGATGAGCAGAATGTCTTTCTTTATGTATTTTATGATTGCTTTGCCATTGATGATGTACATATTGCTCTCTTTCACTTGGGTGCATTTAATTACTGAGTCCCTTTAAAGGGCAGGCACTCCTTGTGCCTTGTGCCAATGTGTCTGTATCCTTTTGGTTGTCAGCTGATACTTCATCAGCCAATGACTAGGTAGATACCTGCCCATATATTTGTTTGTTTGTCTATCCGTCAGTCATTTACCTGATGAAGACACGTTGCATGTCATCAATAAAGGTTTGGGAGCTTTAATGCAGTGTGCAAATTTTTTACTTTTTTTGTTTGAATTACAAGTGAATCCAGCACTGGGCCTAATTTGGATAAGATGTGCACACAACTATTCCTCTGAACCATTTACTGTATCATCACATATGGGTTAACTTCCGAGCGGAATTGCTTGATCGCTGAAATTACCTTTCTTTACGAAGGACATCAAATGTCTGCCCACTATTCACCTTCATCATCTTTTTGGCGGGATTCCTACAAGCTACTGCTCACATTTCTAAGATTATCAGACAATAACGATGCGCAGATGATGGAAGTACTATTATTAGAGTTCGTATGACGCACAATATCATTGGATGTTGAAGTAGTTTTCAAGTCAGCTTAATCACAGTGCGGATTAATGTTTCAAGACAGCGGCGAAAAAAACATGAATCAATCAACTGAAAAGCGTCTATCAAAATAAAACGTATCAAAAGTCGCCTTAAATTTTGTCAGGAAAGTTGCCGGTGGAGGAGGACTGAGTAGTCGGCGAAATCGCGGGCTGCCGGGGCTTGTGGAACGCCCTGCATCTGTGTTTGTTTTTCTGGGAGGTATAATGCATTAGAATGGCCCGGACTATTCATGTGCGCACACAAATTTATTGTTTTTATGAGTGGTTGTGTCTTTTTTCTCAAAGTTTTTCAGTTTTGTTAGCCTGCTACATTTGCTTTTACTTTCATATTGACAAAGTCGTGATAGAAACCAGGTTTAATTCATTTGATGCGTTTGGAAAACCTCCAGGGAATATAACAAGAAGCGGTCCTTAGTTTGCAGGATTTGTGACCATTTGGCCATTTCAAATGTCAGTTACATAAACATATGTTTTATGATAATAATGCACTTTATGTTTGCCTAATTGACTGAGCTTGGTCTCAAAGTGACATTCGGAATACAGCACAGAGCTGGATATTACTATAACATTTAAAATGGCGTTGACAGGCTTGAATATTTCATCTCTTTTTATTTAGCCATCAGTAAATGTGTCATTTGTCATACTATAACTTAACTGGAGCACAGAGATAAAGCCTGTTTTTAAAATAATGAGGGTCATTCTTTGTAAACGACTGTCATCTCCAAACTATGAGGAGCTTGCCTGAAAAGAAGACTACCCAGTCTTATTGGTTAGTGATGTAGCTATTTATACTTTTTGAGATAAGGAGCTTATTCTGATAGTCGTCAAAACAGGCAGAATATCACCCATTTTCCCCAAAGGCTGTAAGAGGTTAAAAATTAGCTGTGTTGAGCTTTATGAGAGTTGTCTTACTTTCTGTGCATCGATCTAAAAAAAAAATTGAAGTTTTGAAATATAAAGAATATAAAGGTTCAAAATGCCGTTTTATTCAGTGGACAAGCACACAGTGAGAAAAACAGAACAAAACAATATGCACAAAAGAAGGCATTTATTGCACATATGCTCAGAACTTAGCAACATTAATGAATCCACAAGTAAGGAAATATGGACCCTATATGAGCATTCAAAATAAAAATCATGAATTAGTAAAAAGACAGGAAATAGACAGCACTAGACGGTGTTGCCAAATATCTCAGAAGTGCCCCTTGATTTCCAATGAAATGCAATAAATAAGTCTCCTTTTAAAATCGTTCTGGCAAATAAAAAGCCGAAAAAGTAAAGGTTGGATATGAAATTCTTTCCCAGTTAATAGCTAAGATAACGGTGAAGTCAGCTAGCAATGAAAGCTGAGACTTTTAACGGGGTCTAGAAAGTATTAAATGTTGGTAAATAATTATAGCAAAAACTAAGGCTTTGAAGGGCATTAAATTAGCAATTTGCGGGTATTGGTCCCGGGGTAACATGATAACTTCTTTTCGTGCTCTCCCGCCTTCAGAAGATAGAAGCTAGAGCCATGCTCGAACGATTTTTATAATTCCGTACAGCAGTAAATTATTTTCCACCACATAACGAATTCAGTTCATTTAACAAGTCTAACGTTGATACCATAACCTGTCTTGAGCATCTAACAGCAATCATAGCTGAACTAACTTACCGAGATTCAAAGTTGATGAAGATAGAAACATTTTTGTCGTACTCCACGTAGATCGTAAACCCTATATATACTGCTCATTTAAATCGGTTGAGAAGTGTTATATAAAATTATAGATATAGAAAATCCACTTCTCCCCATTTACTTGCATTTGTGTACATGCAATTAATATATTGACCAGAAGTGTGCCAAATCTGAGAATTAAGTTCATCGCAAATGATTCTGTGTCACCAAATATAAGCTGCCCCCCTACCTCCCCAAACTGCTAAAAATGGAGTGATTTTTGCTTTAGTGTGCATTACTTATAATGCAATGTTTTACTTACAACCAACTTGCATGGTACGAACTTTGCATCAAATGCAAGTGAATATTATTAATTTGTAATCTTTACAACCATAAAAATGATGGGGCTCACACAGTTCCTAGATCCATTTGGTCTCTAAACTAAACAAAAACTACCAGAAATATCAGGCAATAGAAACTTATTAAATTCTCCTTTATGTAATATACACCCCCAAAATAAAAATAATTTGAAATATATATAAACAAGTCGACATGGTCTACAACATCCCCCGCCAATCGTGCACTTCTCATTTTCAAACTCAATCAAGGCCTTTATGGTCTGAAGCTACACACCAAATTTGGTTACTGTATCTGTAGTAGTTTCTGAGTAAAGCTGTCCCCTTTATCTCGGACGGACGGACGCACACACGGACGGACGGACGGACGGAGGTCAAACCTATATCCCCCTCCCATTTCGTGTTGGCGGGGGATAATAATTTAAAATCAGAGTCTGTTACCAATACTATATGCTTTTAAAATCATTCATTGTTGTACATTAGGCTATACTGCAAAGTGAGATTGAAGCGTAGAATAGCAGGCAGAACAACTGGTTTATTGGACATGATAAAGATGAACAATGCTCATGTACAAAAATAGAGCACATTAGAAAGGGAAAATAAAAATACAAACAGAATGCAAAGTCCCAAAGGGGAGACAAAGAAACTGAAAGAAAGCAGGAACTAAATAGTGAGGCGAAACTCCGACTAAACCAATAAGAAAACAGAATCAATAATTCAATCATTAAGGCAAGTTGCAGGAAACTATGCTGGCAGGCAGATTAGCTTCAGCTGGTGCTCTTCACGCAAAGTATGTTCCATTTCATATGTGCGCCGCCCTCCAACGGGCTTCGCTATTGGTTTACCCCTCCGAGGCCCCGCCTCGGTGCCTGAGAAAGAAAATTGAACTCACCTGCTCCGTAGGAGGGAGTAGCATACTCACTTCCGATAAAGCCTCAGTGCTGCCAGTGCTCGTCTCCCCTTTTCACTCAGCCTTTGAGAGATATTAGACTCGTGAGAATCAGTCACTTTCTTGTGTCGCGAAAGCATTATGGTGAAATTTTGCCAGCAGTGTGCCTCCTCCATGGCGTCCGAAGACCCTGCATGACGACTGCGTCATCTCCCTGGGCTGGCATCACCACGAGGGAGCTGGTTCCTGTGCAACCTGTGCAGTGCTTCCCTGGGAGGAGTGCGAGTGGCGGTGGCGGTTTATGCGGGCCACACACACCCTCTGCACTGGCTCGGGGCCAGCCCAAGAGCCGGCGGCGGCGGTCTGCTCCAAGCCCTGGCATGAGTACGATGAGGAGGATGACCGTCGTATTTATCAGGAAGATCTGGCGACCCCCTTCCGGGATGACAAGCCTCCCTTAGAGCACTGCTATACCTTCGATATACTCCAGTCAGCAGCGGAGCGGATGGAGATGCCCCTACCTCCGAGGCCCTCCTCCAGCTCTCAGCTGGATGACTTCACTATTGACCTTCTGGCCCAGCCAAAGTCAAGACCGCGCCTCAGGGTGGTATGTCCTTAGATGGCACCCATTTTGGTTACGCCCTGCACGACTGGAAGAACCCAATGGCCACCAAGTCCCTGGCAATGTCCTATGCACCTTATTCGACCGTTGAAGACTGGGAATGGGATGTGGGCGTCCCGGCGTTTGAAGATGTGGTGAGGTGGTGTTTACTCCCCACTGCCTCCATGTGGCCAGATGGTCGGCCGCTGACTTCCTCAGTGGATCTGCTGACGCGTCAGAAGGCGGAGCTGTCTCCGGACGAGATCCTGGAAATGCAGACAATAGCAGCGGCGATACTTTGCATCTCCCAGGCATTCGGCATCATTGGCGAATTATGTGTGCGGCGCAGGTTGGGCACCATCATCTTTGGCTCGGGCTGTCCTCATTAAAGGAGCAGAGCAGGAGAAGCGTGTGCTTGTTAATGCGCCCATCTCCACTGCCTCGTTGTTTTGGCCAGATATCCAAACAATGGTCGACCAATTGGAGGCAGTCCGTAAATCGTCTGAGAGCTGGGATCGCACCTGCTGTCCCGCAGGCCCTGGTTTTCCCAACCTCCGCCAAGCCGCCGGTGTCGTAGGTCGTCTGACGACCGGTAGTCTGTGGGCTGAAACCAGCCGGATCTGGAGCTGCACCGTCCACTGCCTCAGCAGCCTCGCCAGGTCATCCAGCTTGTGAGTCATTTTGCTCTGGTATAGCACACACTGACACACTGGCTGTTTCAGGTTTTAGCATTCAAGGTAATCTGGTACAACCTACCGGAGGAGCAGAATGCCTTCCTTCCTTCCATTGAGAGGGCTAATAAGAGAGACATAGTGCTTGAGGCTCGTGTATTCTCATCACCTCCCCTAAACACATCCACAAATTGGCGCTTCAGTGGCTTGTAGCCTGTTTATGAGACACTGGCTAGGTAACCGCCGGCAGGGTTTGCATTGTTCTACCCGATGAGGTAGCACTTGACCAAACTTGGTGGCTTAACCAAAATTTGATACTCTCCCATCATTCAGTGGTGGTTTGGCTCAGAAGTTATCTTTCAATCGGTGCACTTGTTTCTTCCTGGTGCATCACCAGTGAGGAAACGTTCACAAACTCAGGCAAATAGCCAGAATGTTTCAAACACTGCTAGCTCTGCGGGCTCCAGCAGAGTGTTTGGTACATGTCAACATGCTCCTTCTTCCGGTTCGCACGGAAGTGGAGCTGTTCGCCATTTTGGCTGCGGGGCTCCTGAGAACACAATGTTCACTGTACATCCCAGAGCCAAAGGGCAGAGTGTTTACATGTGTAATACTGATACCTGTACTCATGAACCTGTAGAGAAGGTCTTCAGTCATTTTCGAGGTCGATGTATTGCCGGACATTAATGTTTTTGAAGTTAAACGTCAAAAAAGGCTCTCGCTTAAGACAGAAATAGCTGTGCCCCCGCCGTCCATGGTGAGTGAGTCACAAGGCAACGTGCAAGGGAGTGTAGGGGAAGCATTGCTGTTACTATCCTTTCAGCCCTTTTGTGCAGGGCCCCCCGGTCAACCCCTCCCTCAGGGCGTCGAGGGAGGGCCCAGGCCATCATAGACCTTAGAACCAACTGCCTCGCCATTCACAAACCATTATCAGTCTTGGGTGAGTTTGTGCGTCCCCCTCCCAAACTGGCTGGACAGAAAATTGCAGAAAGGATAGACATTGCAGTTTTGTTGCCACTCGCCTCCATTCAGAAGCATTTTGCGGACGAGGCTCCCCAATTCTGCCGAGAGGGTGGTTTTGAGGGAAGAGGTGGACTCGCTTCTACGAAAAGGGGCCGTACTGCTGGTTCCCCAGTCAGAAGCTTGAGCAGGGTTTTATTCTCCTTATTTTCTGATTCCAAAAAAAAAAAATCAGGAGGCCTGAGATCCATTCTGGATCTGCGCCATCTGAATACGCATATTGCGTGCAGACCATTCCGGATGCTGACAGTGAGGTCTCTGATGGAATGTGTCAGGCCGGGCGACTGGATGACGTCAATAGATCTGACGGATGCTTATATTCATACCCCAATTCTGCCATGCCATCAAAAATTCCCTCGCTTTGCATTAGTAGATCAGATTTTCCAGTTTTGCCGCCTCCCATTTGGATATTCCCTGGCGCCTCGAATGTTGTCCAAATGTTTGGAGACAGCGCTTGCGCCGCTCTGGCGGAAAGGGATACGGATCCTGATCTATCTGGTTGATTGGCTGATCCTGGCCTCTTCCAAGCAGATGGCAGCCACCATACTATGCCAGTAATGCAACATATTGCTCAACTAGGCTTGGCTATCAGTAACAACAGTACCCTGCAGCACAGTCAAACAGCGCTGTTTCTAAGGCTTCTGTTGGACTCTCGATCTATGACTGCACGTCTGTCAGTGGACATAAGAGGCGATCCTGTCTCGGACCCAAGGACTACTGGATGTAGTCTCGGTGCCGGCGATAGCAGTCATGTCACGACTGGGCTCAGGGAGCCCCTCTGTCCGCACAACGCCTCGCCGACTGGATCTGTGATGCTATCTGCAGAGCCTATTCGGTAGTGGATCTCATTGCCCCAGCAGGATTGACCACACATTCTACCCAGGGCATTGCATCTTCTACAGCGCTGTTTAAGGGCGTATCCGTAGAGGAGATTTTGCCATCCGACCTCTTGGTCGTCTGCATCGACCTTTGCGTGGTCGTATCTCAGGGATATGACGGCTAGCATGGTCACACATTTAATCTTGGGAACCCTGTCAGCAGGGTCCCCTTCCAACATTGACTAGTGTTTTTGATTATTACCACAACCTGAAGCGATGCGCTCTGGTGGCGCCCGCCTGCAGGTGTGGGGGCTTGTCATGGGGAAATGACAGTTAGCGCGCTCTCCCAGTCATCTGGGAGAGGACCCATTGGGGAGGGGGTCTCCTTCCAACATTGTTTTTGTGTTGTGCCACGGCCTGAGGCGATGAGCTCTGGTGGTGCTCGCCCAGGGGTTTCTCATTGGGAGATGACAGCTTGCAAGCCCTCCCATTCATTCTGGGAAGGGGCACTATTGGTGGGGTCCCCTTCCGACACTAACTTGACACCCACAACGACCTGGGACGGGGCACGCAGTCTGGCGGTGCCCCAGTGTGTGGAGGGGTTTCTCTTAGTTTCTGAATAAAACTCTGTGGTCTGGGGCCACCTGGGAGTACATTCATCCTTAACAGCCTTCACCTTAGGTGTAAACTAATAGCGAAGCCTGTTAGAGGGTGAAGCACATACAAAATAGAACTACGGGTTACCTGGTTACCTCCAGTTCCTAGCCCTCTAACAACCTCCCCAGCTGGCCCTGAGTGTGTGATGCTAAGTTTCAAAGGACCGAGGCTTTATAGGAGGTGAGTATGCTCTCCCCTCCTATGGAGCAGGTGAGTTCAATTTTCTTTCTCAGGCACTGAGGCGGGGCCTCAGAGGGGTAAACCAATAGCGAAGCCCATTAGAGGGCTACACACATACTCACAGAACTGGAGGTAACCAGTAGTTATCATTAATACCATTGTAATTCCAAGGCATGAAATGTCGCTATTGATACAAAATGTCTCTAGTGCAGTGGTTCTTAAACTCATTCCTGGTGCCCCACTGTGTGTGCTGGTTCTTGTTCCAACCAAAACTGCAATTGTAGAATTTTAAAAACCAATTGTCTTTATTAGCTGCATTCCATTTTTGGGGCAGTTACTTACAGGCCCGGCGCTAGAACAGGGAATTGGGGGGGCACAGACACGCACCTTTATGACAATTAGGATAGTCTTGGCTAGTTCTCAATTATTTTCCTATATTGACGCGTTTTTTTAATTATCGTATTTGGCAACTGAAGACGCGGTTTCTCTTAATATGCAATCTAAAAGCGATGAAATCATGGGGTAAACTAAGTAGAACTGAGAATTGAGGTGGACAAAACATCCATTTTAAATCATTATTAGTCCTGACCTGTTCTCAGTCATTTTCATGATTAAGAAAAGGTTCACTCCGAGAGCACTCCACACTTAACAGGTGCTGCTTGTTCCTCCCCGATTAGGTAGGAGGACAATCATTCCGCTGGACACGTATTTGCTGAATTTAAATCAACGTTATTCAAAATTGCAAACCTGCGCAAATAGCTTGAGCTGCATGCTTTTTATAGCCTATTTCACTGCCACGTGCCACTTTTATCACTCAATACGGAGAGTCATTTTGATGGATTTTGCATCTTTCTTTGAATTTTGATAATTTTGATGGTTATTTAACATCTTAAGCCGCACATTGATAGACATGTCCACTGTCGCCATGAACAATAAAAACCCTTGAACATAGTGCGCTTATTTTTCTATACTGTAAGGATTATAAGGTAAAAACATTTGAGACTGTTTATGACAAATCAAATAAGACTGAGAAAATCAGCTCTGATTTCAGTACTTCAAACAACAAAATTTTATTAGTTTTATCAAATGAACAAATTTAGCTAAAGGGAAGACCTTCACAAAGCCATTTAAATTGTAACTATCTTACTTGGTTTTGAAGCTGTGAGACATTATACACCAATTTTGTAACTCCATGACCGGTTGACCTGGCCCATATGCTATATTTGTATGTGTGTATGTGGTTCAAATCTGAAAGTTTCGATAAAATAGTCTTGGATCATCTTAGCATGGCCTTCAGCTTGTGTGCCGGTGACCATTTTATCCGGAAATTTGAATTATCAAAATGTAACAGTTACATAGTTCAGTCCTAATCAGGGCCGTAGACATGCAGTTTTTTGTGACAAGACGAGGACATTTGGTTTGCTTTTTGTTTTACATCCATTAAAAAAGACATTAATTTTCCACTGAAAAGAAAGCCAGGGAATTTAGCTTCATTTTGAACACATTCTGACCTTTTTGGGATGTATAAAGTCCAACCTCAGCCTAGATTTCTGCAATGAAGCATCTTCCCTTGAAACACTGTCCACATTTTAAGGAAAGTAATAATACTGGCCAAGATATTGAGAAGTAAAAAAAAAAGGTGTAAATTATTATCACTGGACATCGCACAACTGGCAATGCTCCTGTGATCTGGAAAAACCTAATACTTATGTCACTCTTGGTTAAGGTGAGTTTGGCCCTTTTTTGCAGCAATTAAGGGAGGTGTTTTAAGATCTTCACAAGCCATTCGCATAATTTGAAATCAAGTTTCTGTTTTGTTTTTTTTAGTTAGGAAAAGTCCAGAATCCTAACTTTTTTTGTCAATTGTGAGAATCGTGGTCCAATGAATTTGCTAGGTTTTTCCAGATTGCAGGAAAATGTAACTGTAGTTGCTCTATGCAGGGAGTAAGAGGAGAGACAATTCTTCCCCTCTCTTTTCTTCAGTCTCCTCCCTCATGCCACAGCAGAAAGTGTGGTCAGGGCAGAGCAAAAAAGGCTGTAATCTTCTGTCAGATTTACTGGGTGGAGTGACCCCTTTGAATTCTCTGAAGTCTGAGAGATGGGCCAGATGTTTGGTCCTGCTGGAGCAAGATGCTGGGGTTGTGAATTGTGCAGAGTGGCAGCTCCCCTCCACCTATTCATAGTCTGCTGGAACACTGAAAGCCCTGCCATCTTGTTTACCAAATCCAACAGCAGAAATTATTTAGTACATTAAGTGTCTCTCGATTCTCTCGATTCCTAAGCTGAAAGGATCCCAAATCATTTCTGAGCTTAGTCCTAGTTCTTTTGTTTGACAGCTCATATCTGCAAACAATGTCCTCCCAAAAAATATATCATCAACGTTAATCAAACCCGTTAGACTAAGACAATAAAAGCATCTCAAAGTACATCTACAAAACAAGATTTTTGGACGTAAAAATGTGTCTATGCATAGTCGGACAGCAAGAGATAAATAAAATGCTTAAGTAGCGGAGATTTTAAACAATCTATCTCATTGGATTTTCTCTTGATCAGTAAAAGGCTTATGCGATAAATGCTGATGGAAATGTTATTCGCTACTGCATCTTGACGGTGTTTTGATGCCGTCGTTTCCTTCTGATAATGGTCTGCTGTGCTGCCAGTAGCTGGCACCTAAGCACTACTGCAACTTGTGCAATTATCATCATTTGTTGGTAAACACGATCCATTTTGGCTAACCAGCTAAATTAGTTGGCTAACAAACTACTTTTGTTCACTTGAATTATCCTTTATTGACAAAGCTGTCTTTGGTGAAATGCTGAGCAGAAACAGTTAACATTCCATTCCCTTTGGCCCTGGCTGTTCGTCGCCAGCAAAGAAAAAAGCTACCAACTGATTTCTGGAGGCATCGTCTTTTGGAAGAGAAATAGGTGCTTTTCTCTGTGTCCAAAAGTAAACGGACGAGCAGCTTTGGGAGAGATACTGACAGAACTGCACCTCAAATGATCTGCGGTACTTCTTTTGTATTTGTGGAAGTATAGATGCTACTAAGACATAGTATGATCTGCGGTTGTTCATGTCTGCAAGAATAGTTTCCGGTGTGGGCAGGTCCAGCGCCATGGTGGGCTTTGGCTAGGTCTGTACTAATTGGACGGCAAAACCTGACATCAGGTTTTGCCCAGATCTCGCGAAGATCTCATGCGGAGCTGTTCAGATAGAAAATCACGGCAAAACCTCTGTATCTTATGTTTAGAAACTTTTCAGAGGTTGAGTATGGACATCCAAAATTATAACATTGCCTATATGTATTGCAAGAAGGATCAGCATAATAGGTCCCCTTTAATGACTTGCCCAAGGTTTGCAATGATTTTTTTCCCTATTTTTTTTTTTGCCGATGTAAAACCCCACCAAACAATACCAACAACGGAAATTGCAGGGGGAGAAGGCTCAACATGTTCTTTGGGCTGGTGTTACAAATGCGATCTTCCGGCTGGCTCAAACTGCAATAAAATGAATCAATTTTCTCAGTTCAAATAATGGGGCACAAAAGCACAACAGTTACAATTAATCTGACTCCATAGCTACCTAGTCTGGAATGATAAGGAATTGCCCCCTAAGTACTGGTCGTAACACGGCAAGAAAAAATAAATCACACAAGTTTAAAGGAATAACAATAGTTTATTCACCAGGTAGGCAAGAGCTTAAATCAAACAAATCAAATCAAATTACAAGTTACAAACAATTTAGAAAATGAGAGTGAAGTCATACCTGGCAAAAAAAAGCTACACACGGAGCAAGCGTGGGGGAAGTTCAAATTATGATCTTCCATAATTAAAAGGGCTACTCACGCACTTAAGTACGCCGGGAGAGATTGGATACGATCTTCCCTGACTGTATAGATTGGGCTACACATGGCATAGAGATGCACGTGGGGGAAGTCGGCTACGATCTTCCCTGAATTGATTGTCTCTCTTTGCTTTAAGCCAAATCACGTCTTTGATCCAGGCGGCATAGCCATAAATGACCTGGAAGGGGGTCGAATCTGGTTTTTGGTCATGTTTATGTTCTGGTTTTGTGTTCATGATATTGTCTTTTATTTATTCTTTTTGGTTTTTGTAACATTCAGGTTTTTGGTTCATTCTATGTTCAGTTCCATTGCACTTGTCTCCCCCGTCTTGCGATCTAGTTGGTTCAGTCCGTCTTCCCTGTCTGCGTGCTCACTGACTTTTGGTGATTTAAATGTATTCCGGTGTTTAATATATTTCTTCGAATCTCGTTTTCTTTCTTCGCCCTCCTGTTCTGATTACCAACAAGACTAACATTTGTATTTTGTATTATAGTCTACTAACACAACTAATCCATGTATATATAAGATTACTAACTTACTAATGAGCACTCTAGTTTAATTTGTAAAGTTTCATGGCTACTAATAGACTAATTACCTCTCTGCAATCGCCCTGTTCTATTCTCCACCCCTTGTCTGTCGCTGTCCTCTCCTGAGCTCCAGCGAGAATCTCTCGCACGTGCTTAATCACTCTCCTGCGCTTGTTATCTGTGCACATAGAATTCCTGGACCGGAGCTGTTTAAATGTCATAGGCTGTTTGTGTGATTCCCGTTTGTATTTTGTCTCTCACCAATTTTCATGGTTAGGGTTTCCCTCATGTGATTCTCCAGATGTAATTAAGCCTCATTCCCCACAGCTGATCCCTTTATAGCATGTGACCTTTCCTGTGTGGATATTAGGAGTCTTTTCACTCACAGCTCTTGTCAGAACGTTGATCAATATTTCTTTGTGCAGAGCGCCTCGTATGCCATTGATTATTGTTTTGCTTCTACTGGATAGTTTGACTTGACTTGATTCTTGCCACAGCTTTTTTTGTACTGTTTTTGTCTTTCTGGATTTTGACCCATTTTTGTATGACCACGAGTTCTGTGTTTGGATGCCCTGTGTATGACCATTGGCTTTGCCCATCGACTACGACTTTTTGCCTATGGTTTTTGTACCTCTGCCCATCTGTCTTACTGGTTCTGACCCCTGCCTGTCTAGTCAATACTGTTTTTGGATTTCATATTGTGGCTTGGCAATTCCTGTGTTTTCTGGCTTTGACTTGGACCCCATTAAAGGCATACGTTTTTTGGACTCCTGTCTCTCGCGAGGGGTTCCTGAACTTTACTTCACATTTTGAGGATATAATAAAAAAATTTTGCAAAGAGAGAAGAACAGGATGATTACCTGAGAGGATTCTGACCAATTTTCAGGAGTTTTCAAAAGGGAATGAACCATAATTTTAATGGAAATGAAACATACTACACTCAACTCCTTGGATCCTTGAATAACAAGACCTAACATGATATGAATATGTACTAAAATGATGCAGTTGACTAGACAGGCCGGGGTCAGAACCAGAAAAGCAGATGACCAAAGATACATAGACGATACATACATAGCAGTGGGTCATACACAGGGCTTCCAAACACAGGAATCGTGGTCATACAAAAATAGGTCGAGATCCAGGAAGACAAAACAATAGAAAAGGGGCAATGGCAAGAATCTTGTTCGGATGAAACAGTCGAAGGAAAACAATACTCAATGGCATACGAAAGGCTCTGCACAAAGAAATATTGATCAACGCTCTGACAGCAGTGAGAACTATTAAATAGATGAGAGGGAAGTCACATGCTATGCAGGGAACAGATGAGCTGGATCAGACTAATTAAAAAGGGAGGGACACATGAGGGAAATCCTAACCACAAAAATTGGCGAAAGCCAAGACACGGACAGGAATCACGCAAACAGCCTATGACATATAAACAGCTCCGGTCAAGGAGTTTTAAGTGCACAGATAATGAGTGCAAGAAAGCAATAAGGCACGTGTGAGAGACAGGTAAAACTAAGCAAGAGGTGGAGACTCGAACAGGGCGATTGTTGAGAGGGAATTAGTATTAATTAGTAGCGGTGCAACTTTACACATTTAACTAGAGTGCTCGTTAGTGAGTTAGTAATATATATTCATGGATTAGTTGGGTTAGTAGACTACGATACAAAATACAAATGTAAGTCTTGATAGTAATCAGAACAGCAAAGCGAAGGAAGAAAACGAGAATTGAAGGAATAATATTAAACACCAGAAACCATTGAAATCACCAGAAGCATGTGAGCACACAGACCGAGGAGAAGGACTGAACCAACTAGAATACAGGACAGGGGAGACAAGTGCAATGGAACTGAAAATAAATCGAACTGAAAACCTGAGATTACAATAACAAAAAAGAATAAATAAAAGACAAAATCATGAGCAAAGAACATGAACATAAACATGAACAAAAACCATAACTGTGACAAAGGAACTAACGTTAGCTGGCTAGCTTGAAAGCCTTTTTGCTGACCTAGCTAACTTAGTTAGTCTTGCTCAGGTCAACACCAAAAGCTGTTCTAGTTGGCGCTCTCCATTGCAGCTGGGAGGGTTGTGTTAATGTGGTGATGAAAAATGCAATTTTTCTCATGCATTTTGTTTTGTGGTATGCGTGTATTTTAGTTTGCATGATTTTGGTTTTTGCAGCACTTTCCTCTGATTGCAGCTGTTTTGGGCCATTGCAGCGTGTTTGTGTTATGGAAATGCAGTGTTTTTCTTTTGCATCTTCTTTTGTGGTTTGCGTGTTTTAGAGTTTGCATCGTTTCTGTTATTGCTGTGTGTTTCTCCTGCTGGACATTGGGCTGTTGCAGAGCATTTACTTCTGTCAGCCACCGTACTTTTTATTGTATTCTTTGTTCATCCGTAGGCCTATAGTTGCATCAATGGAATTTTATCGCTTATAGCCTTCGTTTGCGATAGATAAGTAACGTTAATGCTCAGTAACGTTAAACTAGGCTCTCTCCAAGGTGTTTTTGTTCTGCAGTTGGTAGAGCTGGAGTTAAGTACATTACATAGGGAGGGTTCGCAGTTCTGAAAGCTGTATGATTGTCAAGTAAATTGGTCAAGTTACAAGTTTCTGTAGCTATTAATAGGGAGAATGTGATCTTGCCGTTTAGCTTAATTAATTTTCAATGTATTGATGGGAGAGGATGATGTTTGCCCACTTGTGAGGGGGGGAGGGGGAGATTAAGGCAGAAAAATGGTTTGCCTCAAAGTTTGTCATTCTTCTTGGCCTGAAGAATGTATGGCCATCTTTTACCGAGATCATCTTTAGGGAGTTGGACATTTGCTGTGATGCTGTGCCGGCAGCAGGATGGTTGGAGATGGACAAGCTGCCTGACTCAGCAGATTCTGAAGACTCAAGCAGCCCTGATGGACTGAGGGCCATGCCAGAGGGGGCCCAATGCAGTAAGGCCTTGTAAGGGGATGGCTGATGTTGAGGTGACGTCTTAGGGGTGCCCAAAGTTGAGGGGCCCAGGAGAGGGCTTTTAGCTTTAAAATGTGGTCTGAGGTCTGGAATTCACCCAAAACCTATTAGCTTCCTATATTTTATGCACTGAAGTCATTTTACATGCAAAAAACAAGGAAAGAACAGTTGATGTGTGATTTTTTTAAAAAAAATCTGAGGGTGGCCCAAAACTTTTGGCCTAATAATGTAATTATTTCCCATTTTTAAATGATCATTTTTTTGAGCCACTGTGCCCTGCCCATAGAAAACAAGCACATTGGGTCACGTGATCTTATACGTCATCGGTTGAAATTGTTGACAGTGGAGGGTTCTGCCCAGGATGCTAGGAGTGCTGGATGAAAAATTTCTGCTGTCTCCTAACCTGACAATCTGCCTCCCACAAGCTGTAAGGCATAATACACATTATTCATGAATTATCTTGTCAATCATTCTTGTACCTAAATTAATATTGCTTTCTACCTGCAGCTAAAGTGCCGTTTAAAATACAGGGGACGAGGCCGAGGGGAGCTGACTAGTGGCGCGCAGGAACAATAGTGAGGACCGTCTGGGTCTCATTTGCCCATTCACGATCACTTTATGCATCAGGAATCCAACTAAGCTTCGACCTTACAGCTGAAACTCACACCTATGCTAATTTGACTCCAATTATGTTCTCATACTAATTAATAATCAGCCATGCCAATAAACATAAGAGACAGGTGACACAAGCTCTTCAGTAAAACGAAACATAACTTTTTCTTCATAATTAATTGCAAATGATAAAAGCTTCAAATTTCAGAGCCCTTCAGTGCCTTGTACAAAGAGAAATCCCAAGCCAAGTATTAACACGATCTAAAATGCTGGTTTGCCAATTTGTTGGGTGAGAATCAATGCTATCAGTGCTCATGTTGTCAGTGCTCACAAAACAGTATACTACAGCGATAAAACTATGAAACAAAGCAAAAAATCTCTTCATAATAATTGGTTGAAGTCCATGCATTACTTAAGAATTGAGACCATTCTCTAACATTCAATGAATCACTAATTTTTTAGATTCTGAAAATTTAAGCAATGTTCTGATTGTCTAGTCCAGGGGTGGCCAACCCTGGTCCTGGAGAGCCGCAGTGTCTGCTGGTTTTTAGTGTTACTCAGCACTTGATTGATGAATTAAAGCAGTTGATTACACCCTTCTCTTATCTCACCTGTGTCTTAGATTTAAATTGGGAGGAGAAAAACTAACTCGGCACACAGGACCTCTGGCTCTACAGGACCAGCGTTATCCACCCCGGCTCTATAAACTTTTATTTGTACTCTGTACTTCTACTTTGCATTACAACTATGCTAAAAATATCCAACCACACTGAAAAATCAGTCACAACCTGCAATTCTGCTTAATTGGCTCTAGAGGTCTTGTGAGTTCTTCACGCTAATTGCTTGATTGGCTCATCATTACAAAATTAAACCTGAGACACTAGATGATATCAGTTGAGTAATCAACTGCTTTAATCCATTTATTGAGTGCTGAGTAACACCAAAAATCAGCAGACACTGCGGCTCTCCAGGACCAGGGTTGGCCACCCTTGGTGTAGTCCAACGTCGGTCGATCTTTGAAATCCAACACGGGACAGTCCGGACCTCGATCACAATAATTTGCAGTTTTTTTGTGCAATTACCACTTCTGTATATTGTTGATGTCATCGTTATTTTTATATTTAAAATCTTTTTTTCTGCACACCTAGCTAGGTGGTCGCGTGATAACAGAACCAAACATCAGAAACATAAGTATACGATAACAAAGTGGTTTCAAATTACACCATGTGTTATTATTATCTTTCCAGAAGTTTACCTTTGTCCGCAATGAGAGAAAAAACATATTTACAATTTATTGTGGGAAGAATTACGTATTCAACCTCAACCAATATCAAATGAAATCAACCCCCAAGCTTAAACCAGGAGCAGTGCCATACAAATCTCACAAAAGTGATTTTGCTGGAATAAGTTCTGTGAAGCGTCAAGTATGAGGGGCAACTAGAAAAGGAAAAAGATCAGGGTGTGTGGATTGCTTTGTGCTGTTTTTAGGTCACACTGGATGTTGCCAGCTCGCTGGCCAGGCATGGGTGGGGTAGGTGGCTGATGATGCACCATTCTGGGTCCACGGTGCCCGCTGCAGATGCGCGGTGGCAATCGATCTTCAACATCCACACCTAAATAACGAAGCGATGAAAACAAAATTGATTGTTTGATTTATTGTCAGCTTTGCCCTTTATAACATATGTCTGTGGTCTGATGTTACTTGGGTAGAGATCTATATTTTTGTTGCCAAGTCTGCTGAAAAGTCTGTATAAAAAAGACTTGTGCTTTGTACAGGTAACTGTAGACAGATATGATTGTAATATTATTAATGTTTGTTTATGTATGCATTATTGAAAGCATTCAATGGCTGAACATGGGGTAGCTGTAGCATAGGCAAAGCAATGAAAAGTTTTCTCACACCAGAAATCACCAACACAATCTGGGTCTGATATTAATTTAAAAAAGACTGTGCTTCCTCAGAGTTGGCAATAGCTAGTTTGTTCCCCAAAAAGCAATCAATTTACATCATACTATGAGAAGCTACTATAGCAGAAATGAAGAACAGTAAAGGGCAACAATGCATGCGAACGCAGTTGTTATGTTGCAGTGTCGGCAATGTCAACCGATGATGTCACAGCGATTATGTAATCGTGTTCACACTAGCAGCACTTTTTTTGGGGCGTTCCCAATTAACTTACAAAAATAGTTTTATCTAATTAACCCAACATTTTATGAGAAAATAAATGCAATAAATTTATTTCCCAATATCAAATTCAGTCAGTAGCTTCAAATTAGAATTTCATTTATTTTCGGCGAAAGGGAAGCTTTAAATGTTTCAGATCATCTAATTTTAACATTTAACCAAGATGACTCAAATAAACGCAAAATCCATTTTTAAATGAGGATTTAATTTACTGAAGAGGAAAAGCTATCCAACCCTACCTGGGCCGAAATGAAAAAAAATTGCCTTCTTAGTTACAAAATCGAATGGGTGAACAAATTTAACTGGGTTCAAAAAGTTCAAATTTAAAGTGGGTTCAATTTCATGAGATACACCCAGAAATGATTACTGCCAGTCCTGTTGACTCTTAACATTGCAGGAGAAAAGCATCACATGATCCCGTGATCAAAAGAAATTCAAAATCAGATGAGAAACATAGTTGTTGACATTTCCTCAGTCTGGAGAAGGTTACAAAGTTCTGAGACTCCAGTAAACCACAGTCAGAGCCACATTTGGCCTCCTTTATAAATGTTGTTTAAATTCCTCTTCCTACTTGGTATTGTTACTGCCATGTGCAACACTTGATGGCCACAGTCCCTCATCTTCTAATATCAACTTCATAGGATAACATGCCCATATCTTCTCAAGTGGGTTTCATGAACATGGTGATGAGTTCAGTGTACTCCAATTGCTTCACAGTCACCAGATTTAAGTCTAACAGAGCATTTTGGGATGTGATTTGCAGCATGACTGTTCCGCAAAATTTAAAAAATCATTTTGTGGTGCTATTATGTCAGCATAGACCAAAATCTTCAATGAATGTCTCTAGCTCCTTTATGGATCCCTAATGGGTCCATGTCACAAAGACCTTGAGCAGTTCTAGGGGTAAAGTCAGTATAAGAAAGGTGTACATGATAAAGTGGCCACTGAGAGAATGACAACCGCAGGATGCCGAAGATTGAGAAACTAAATGAGAAACACATGCAGCCGGCTGGCAGGTGGTTAGGAGAAAGCAAGTGAAACCAATAAAGCTGGAAAGAGCGGGGTTGTGGAATATTTTAGATTGATGAGTCTTGTTTGGTCAACATGTTTGCAGATACAGGAATGCAACTGCGGCTCTGGTGGTCATGAAAAATTGGCCAGCAGAATTCTTGTGGCTTGACGGCACTGCCACCCCTCCCTCTCACTTTTTTAGGCCTATGCAAATAGCTGTCTCAAAGTGAATAACAAACTTGAACAAACTAAACATTAGTAGTTAATTCAGCAAAACAGCAAAAGCAATATAAGAAAACAGCAGTGGCAATTTCAAGAAGGAGAACAAAAAGAAGGAGATTGAGTTTCCCTGGACAGTATACTGTACCAAGATCTTGCTGATCTTGTTTCTTATTATTATTATTATTATTATTATGCTCTGAATGAATCTGTAGATTTCGTGTCGAGAGAAATTAATTAGGATTGATTAATTAGGATTCCAAAAGGTCATTGCTGTATTGCAATTAAATGCCTAGTTATTGTTCCTTGTGGGCTCTTTAAGTGGAACGCTCTGATGTGTTCTAGAAGAGTCTTGAACTAACATTTGTTGTCGTAAAGCTGATATCATTAGCTTTGGAGGCCCCTACCACCTTACCAGATTACTTGCATTGATAATGATTTTAAACATTCAAGATAATAATTCAGCAACCTTTTAAATGTAGCATCTAAAGTTAAGCTGGCATAATAAAATTACTGAACTCGATTATTTGAATTGGATTGTGGATAGACATAAATTCTTTTAAAATCAATTTCGTATTTCTAAGTGTGAAAATATTCCACAAATTAATTTAAGTCACATGCAGTCACACTTATTAGAGTGTACCTGCATCCAGTTTGTTGATAGCCTTAAACAATGTCAATATCATTCACAAACTGAGGAGGCCATAACAAGATTTTGCAGGAGTAGCCTACAGAGCAATGGATGATAAAAAATAAATTATAGACGTAGTTATTTTGCACTATTATAATAATACAACATATTGGTTTATCTCATTTTTTTGTATTTCAGTACTGCAGGATTTATGGTTTGTTGGAATTGTAAATCTCTTTGACATGCTATTGTAAACACTGTGCAACTAAGCCAAGGAGGGTCCTTGCTGAGGCAGAAGGTCTCAGCATGTTTGCCTTAACAACCAGGGAAAAGAAAGTCTTAACGGTCTCCATTATAATAATGGGGTCTGGCTACAGCTTCAGGACTAGACCACTGCCTCAGGCCAAACGTGATTACGTATTTCATGTTATGCTTTTAAGTGGCCTGAAATGTGCCTTGCGGATGCTGCAGTCCTCATGTCGTAGCAGTTGCAATTCATCTGACTCCATATGAAATTGAGGATAGAAAATTTTGTTATACCCAATCGCAGTTACCATGCATTTGCATAAATCTTGACTTGACTCCAATTTATGTATTGAGAATTATGTTGTGCATCTCACCCAGAACTGGAACTATACCTTATTCCTCCGGACCAGAAGCATCTGTACAACCCACTTCGGCAGATTAAGTCAGAGGCGGTATTATTATGCGCAGTAATTTGATATTGAAAATAGCTATGACTAGGGATTACCGGGGCCCAAAGCGAGAAACTCTAAAGTGTGATGTTATCAGTTCAGGGACTTTGTGTTTGAAAGATTTCCGTTCAGGGACCAAGCCGACTCGGTATCACGGAATCTCCTCGAAGCCTAATCATAATGAGACCAATCACAGCATGGAAAATCCACTAATAACGCAGACCAAGCATGTTGATCAGGTATCGCACTTACAGCCCTACGTTACCCAAGAAGATGAGGTTTCGAGCTGAAAGGGAATATATTCATCCAAACTAGAATCCCACAACAAAATACAATACAATTATCAATTTATTTCTCCAGGCAGGCCCAAGCTTACATCACACAAACCGATTACATTGTTACAGAAAAATAAAAAGCAGAAGTCATATCATACCTGGCGCAGCTCAAAACTACACATATACACAAAGTATATGAGGGAAGGATGGATACAAGCTACGGTAGCAATATTGCATCAAATCGCCCAAGATCTTCCATGACTCAATAAAAGCTAACCTTGGCATAGATGCGCGTGGGGTGCCGGCTACACACATACAGATGCACGTGTGAAGTCGTCTACGATCTTCCATAATTACTATTGTTTACAAACGGCATGGGGATTCCCGTGTGGGAGGTCGGTTGTGATCCTCCATAACTACTATTGGCTACACATAGCATGGAGATGCACACATGGGAAACCGAGTGCGGTCTTCCCTGAATCCTTTGTTCCTCTCCCTTTTACGCCCAAACTCCAGAAGCACTTCCAACAGCAGGGTCATAAATCACTTTGGGTACTCAGGAAGGCAACCCCTCCTCCGAGGGGGTTTGGGAGGGGGCATTACCATGAGAAGCAGAAGTAGATTTCTTTTCGATGAGGTCTTTTGAATGTGAGTTCCGTACAATTTTAATCCCTTTGAAATATGTACCATGTGATTTCGGAATCTTAGTGGGGTAAAATGATACCAAACACGATATGCTTGCACTACAGTTTGCCATGAAACATCAGTTACAGTCCAGAAGATAACTGTTGTTAATGTTACCATTCAGCTTAAGTCGTATAACAAAAATACACATTGGATTTGCAACATCAAGGGAGGTAATGTGAAGTATTTTCTGAAACAGTCTCTGAAAAGTCCAGTTTATGGCATTGCGGCATTCTCCCTGCCAAAGTTGTCTCAGCTGTTTTCAGGTGCTTTGCAAGGTGCTCAACGCCAACCTTTACCCCAGAAACTGTCCATTAACCCTGAGGCAGAGGGCCGCTTCAGCTGTCGTGACCTAAGTTGAGCAGACCAAGTGATGCCATACAGACCCCAATTGCATCTGCTCTCATGACCGCAGAGGTCTCTGCTAGGTGCCGGGGCCCTTAAGACCATAGGGGTACTTTCTCACAGACACAGGACTGGCAAAGGGGCTGCATTTAGTTCTCTCTGCATTTCAGCTGAATTTTCATGAAGATTTTATATGTTTGCAGCCCAAATGGGCAACTCCACAGTAACGGAATTACAGTCGAGAGTAATTTTCATGTCATTTTTACCTGCCATCTATTAGTCGGATGCAGTAGCTACTTTGTGTATGGATTAACTGGGTCTATCTTCACTTTTCATCAAAAATTATGTTCTACTTTAGAAATAATCTTAGTATTAAAAGGTACTATATCCTGATGTAATTTTCAATTTTCAATGATAGATGGCAACTGAAAGAAACATCCAGAAAGTGCATAGTACTTTGTATGAATTTTCAGTCCACTTCAGTTTAATAAGTTCTATGTCACATATATACGGTCATCTCATCAGGATGACAAGATCGCTGAGCAAAGGTTCTATCCACTCAGCCATTTTAAAGCAAAATCCCTCTAAAATTCCAAATCGAAGGTTGTAAGATGATGAAATCAGGGATATTTCAGATAGGTAGATATTTTCGGTACAGCACTTGAATGAAACGTTTATATCATAAAACCCTTCATTTGTCTTATTCCAGGGGACCATTTAAGATAGTATTACTTGATTTTCAATCGTATATTTTATGCATTGCAAGATGCATATGTATGCACATGAACACGTACAATATGATGGACATAGTACTAGATGAAACCAAGCCCAAGGCCAGAGTTTGTTTACTATGTAGCATGTATCATGTCTGCATTAAATGTGCTCAGATGAACTTGTAATAGCTATAAAGATGGGAGCGGTTGACACTGAACACCCTCGAGACACCCTCTGTAGCTCATTTCAGTCTTACAAGGTTTGTTTCCTATTTATGTTCAGACAGGATGCGGCTGCCCATTTTCTGTGATTATTATTATCAGTACAATTATTATTGCCAATAAAATTCGGTATTACCTTTGACCATGAACATATAATTTGCAGATTTGTGTGGAGACACGTTGTTATGTTCTTTTTTTAAAAAACATTAGGCAAGACAGAACTTTGTGGCTAAACATTTCTGGAAATACAAGGAGCTATCAAGGAGATAGAACCATATACCTGCGAAATGTATGACATTTTGAAAATTCCAAAAAATTCCATTTTCTTAGATCCTCTATCTAAAATCGTTCTAATAAAGGTATAACTACATGATATTATACCTTTCAGTCCCAATAACTCCCCTGAATATAAATATCTGAAAAGTGTATTTGGAGTGAGAAATTATGTTGCAGCAAAATTTCACATCCCATTTTCTTCATTTAATAAAAAGTGGAGATAGGTCCAGTAAATTCTCAGCCCACGACTTGCCTGTGCTTTTATCAGTTCCACTTGCATGCCAGCTGAGCTGTATAACACAAAGTTTGGGTTAATCCATTTTGTAGAAGGCTATACGAAGGGGAGAGTGTCGGTAACAAAATTTCGGCAGAAAAAATGCCACTATTTTTGCCTTTACTGTGAAAGGCATTTCTCTGAAAAGTGGCAATGATAGGCAGTAGGTTTAAGCTAAAAGTGGTAGCCTAGGACGTTTACCAGGCCATGGTAAGTTTACATTGACCAATATGTTCACAGATATTTTGTAGGATGCCATTTATGAGAAAGAAACAGCGGTAACGGAATTACAAAATGGTAACGGAATTACATTTTCTGATAATCTACTAGATTAAGCAATTGAAAAATGGTATGTTTGTGTTGCTGACCTCGTTGAAAAATTACAAATTTCACAATGACCCACTGGAATTGTGTGTTTATATTTCCTGCAATGACTTACAATCTCAAATACTTTGGCTACCAATGTATGTAAATACAGTAAATACCAGGAAATAGCTAAATATCTTTTAGGACTTGTCAGCTTTGGAAAAATAACCTTTGATCCTTGTCCTGGAGCAAAAAAAAAGTAACAAAATTTAAATCAAATTTTTGAGAAGACCGGCAAAGATATTTCAAAATGGTTTCAGTGTCTGATTTGGTAACGAGTCGTCTAACCTATATATTTTGAATATAAAACACTTCAACAAAATTGCTGTTTTAGCAACTCTTATGTGGAATTGCCTAAATTCTAACGCAAAACATGCCTTTTCTCCATGATGAAGTTTAGAATTTTGTCAATGATTTTCATGATTTTGGTAAAGAAAAATGGCTGCAAACATAAAAAATCATCATGAAAATTCAGCATTGAAATAATTAATCTCAGCATCAAATTCTAAATGATCTACTCTCTAGGAGTCAAATAAAATGAAAATAAGCTGAAATGCGATGGAATTCTAGATGCTACAAGTGTCTTGACTCAGTTGAGCCATACCTGTCCTCTCTGTGAAGCTGCAATCTTGAATTATAAAGCCTTAAATAAGGTAACACATAAACAGGCAGATATATACAACAAAGCCTACAGTAATCATGCCGGGGTGTGCCCATTCATATTGAACCAAATTATCAATGAAATTCCTTTAATTAGTTGATTAAGCAATTAAAGGGGCAATTTCTTTTTCACTTAGGATCAGATAGGGTTGGATAGCATTTTTCATTTAAAAACTGCGTTTTGTGTTTACTCAGGTTATCTTTGTTGAATATTAAAATTAGTTGGATGATCGGAAACATTTCAGTCTGACAAATATGCTAAAATAGAGGAAATCTATTTGTGAGGCAAATACTTTTTCACAACTCTGTATCCACTCTAACTCCGATAACGTATTCAATGTACCTCTTATGTATTATTATATTAAAAGTATTATGACTGTTGTCATTCATTTTCATTGAGGTAAAATGCATTCTGTACCAGTCATGGGTTTCATTGTACTTGGTTGTTGTGCCCTTTCCTCACCCTAGGCACCAGTCACTGAGTAGGTTTCTGTACGGGGCTCATTTTGAACAACAGCCCCTGCCCCAAAAAATGTTCTACGGGCTGCCTGAAGCCATTTACTTGACTTGTCTCCTTTAAGCAGCAACTCTGTGGCAACAAATGATAACCTGAATGCTGGGTGATGCGGACATTTGAGGAACTTTGGCCAGCCAGGGTATGCAGAAAAACATTGTTCTTGAATGAATGTGCAAGCGATGTACATTCCTTTTGGTGAAAAACAAAAGTACCGAATTGTGCTGTACAGGGTCGGACCCACAAACGAGGCTTGTAAAATTGCACAGGGCGCATAAAACAGGGTATCCACTGAGTGGTATCTCAGTCACTGAAGAAACATCAAAGTTGCGCACACGCCCTGAGCAAAACCTCTGCTTCTGATTTCTCGGACACAAGAACTTTAAAAAGCTTTAATGATGACAAGAACAGGACTTAAAACCCGTCTTGGCTTGGCATTTCTACTCGGTGCATAGTGTAAAAAGTCATGTGCTATAAGACTAATTTCATACAAAATACATTATAATACATTAAGTTGAACGAGGAACTTTTGGCTTCTGAACTACCAGCAAAAATGCCATACTTCTGCACCATAGCTCCAAACAAAAAAGATATATTCTTTTATTTTTTCCTTTTTTTGTTGCTGAAACTTTCGGTGTTTAAAACAGGCCCAAAGCTCAATGATCCTCATCTTTGATATGGTTCTTCAAATCGTCTGATTCTTTGTCCATTATATAACTAACAACTTGATGGTTAGATTTTCCCAAGCAGATCAAAAGCTTTGTCAAACTTACTTAGATTTTATTATTTTAATTTATGAACGGCAAAGATTTCAATTCTACTGAATTAGATTATTATTCTGAGGCAATACAGTATAATATGTTTACTGCAGACAACCAGTCGATTTCTTTGTCTTTATGAGTTCATAAATGTACAAGGAGACAGAAATTTATTGAAAGAAAGGTCCTATTTCCAGCAATAATTGTTTTTTTTTCTAATCATGTTTTGCTTGGTTTATGGTAATTATAAAACTTATTTTATATTACTGTAATACAGAATGCACAAAAATTTGCGGTCTTAATTTTTTTGTCTTGCTTTTGTCTTCTTGATTGAATAATAATAGGTATTGAATTCTGAGCTTGAAATTTGTACAAACTATAATGCTGGGTGTTACCATGCTTGCGTCGGAATCTCCACATGCATTGAGTATTACAGAGTAAGGCATTTGGGTTTTCAGTGGTAACTGACCGATGAGCAAACATTTATATTTACTGGAACAACGCATGCATAGGACAAATATGCTCTTAGATGGTCATCAGCGATCAGCCACTCAAATCTTAATGTTGCCATTATGTGGATTGTTGGAATGATTTGCATAAAATTTATCAGTGATTGTCATGGTTGAAAATGAGGAAGTAAATATCTATTAAATCATTTATCCAAATTCCAGGATGTCTTCTGAAAGTTTGGGAAAAACAGTAATGAATAGCAGATTGATTTTATTTTTCTAATTCCTAAATAAGAGCTTCCATTGATAAATTCAGGCACAGTCTATTTGATGGCTCATTCAGACAAAATGTGTGACCAGTGAAAAATGTTTTCAGGCTTTTTAATTAAACATTTGAAAATAGTTCCAACATAACAAAAAGCATTATTATTGGAAACTTTGCTTGAGAAATTTGTCTAAATTTTACCATGATGTGAGCGTTAAACATTACAGTAAATGTTCTTGTCTCTTCATGTCATGCATGTCTGTCATGAGGTCTATGAAATGTCAAGGTCAGACTGTTTATCCAGACTATGAATATACTCTGCTTGAATGGCAGTGCATACTGCTGGGACAGGGGACAGAGAGTGGCTCTCAGTGTGGACAGAGACAACTGACCATAGAAGAAGCAACTGGGACCTAGTAATTCGCAGAGGTGGCCCATCCCCGCCCATGCCTAGTTAGCTGGAAAAGTAAGCATCAATCAGCCAACTGTGAACTCTCTGCCCAGCTGTTTTCCTGGGACCAGAGCCCATCACCAGTCCCACAGGCACAGGGTCCTCGCAACTGATCGTTTATTTCTGGACCCACTGCAAAAGTCAGTCAGGGAGTCCCATAAAGATTAGAGTGGCTTCAAACCACCAGACCCATTGGGATTTTGTTTAGTTTTGTTTGCTGCTTGACTAGAGTACAACCCCAAATCAGAAAAAGTTTGGACGGTATGTTAAATTAAAATTAAAATTGATAGCAGTGATATGTCAATTATTATTATTTCTGCCAATACAAGAGCAATACAATACAAAACAATACAACGACACATAATGTGAAGCCTCACCACATGCGTTTTATCGATTTTTTTTTAAATAGACACATTGGAATTTTGATTCTTGCACTGTATTTAAAAAGTAAGGCCAACAAAGTATTTACTGATTTGCAACGTTGTCATTCCTTTTCACAATACTTAATAAACATTTAGGACCTGAAAACACCAAGTTATTACATGATTTAATGTGATTTTGTACCATTCTTCCGGAAACGTTTTAAGGTAGGCAACTGTATGGGGTCTTTGTTGTCACATTTTGTATTTAAAAATGCACCATTTGTTCACTACTGGGGACAAGTAGGAAATACAAGCAGGCTATTCCAGCACCCGAGCCCTCTTCCTTTGCAGCAATGCCCTCTTAATGCATGCAGAATGTGGTTTTTTGAGTTATTTTGTTGAAATATACACTGGTGTCCCTGGAAATGATGCAATATTGAAGGCATCATATGTTGCTCCAAAATCTCAGTGAACTTTTCTGCATTTATGGTTCCTTCACAGAAATGCAAGTTACCCCTTGAGAATGCCTTTTGGATATTTTTTCTGATAACTGTCTGGATGGCCCTTTTTTCTTTGATTTTAAGCACACAGCATCCATTCTTTCAAAAAAAAAAAAAAAGCCTTGAAATATTGATTATTTTAACCACAACACGTTTCCACTGTGTGATGGTCCATTGCAGAAACCTCTGAGCCCAGAGAAGTCAGGGGAGCTTCAGGACATTATTAAAATACGGCTTTCTTTTTGCGCAGTGAAGTTTTAACTAGCATTTTTGGATGTATTTCAAAGGTTAGTCGAGTTGATCCTGCAGCAATGTGGTTACTGGACATAAATGACAGTGCTTGATGCAATGCCATCTAAGTGATCGGAGTTCACCAGCATTCAGTTCAGGCTGTTATGATCCAGACCAGGAATCAAGTGCAGAGGCTGAGTAAAATCTAGTAGTAAGGTTTATTGATAGTAATATGGTAACAGTGGGACAAAGCTCAGAGTAAGAAGACACAGCTGAGCTCAGATGTTTAGGGTGAAGTAGGGAGTTGCTAATATCCTGTCAGTGGCTCTCCGAGATGACTGCCAGATGGAGTGCACACTTCGCCAGAGCTAAACTGTCCAAAGATAGAATGGAGAGGCCTGGAACTTGGTGCCAATCCTGCTGATCGTGAAAGTTTAGAACTTAAATTATGCTATGCACTGATGAGAGTGAACTGTCCAATTCCATTTCTATCTTACATTAGAAACATTGGGCCTCATGCAAGAAGCGATATAAGAACACATTTTCTCTTATTTTTGTTCGTATGCCCAATTTCTTCTTATGTTGTTCTTACCCATTGATTTCTGGGATGCACCAATGCTTTCTTGTTTTTGCTCTTTTCTTAGGTTGAAAACATTTTACAAGTGGTCAAGAGCACTTTTACCAAGATAAGAGAAAACAGAAAACTATTATTTCTGTGCTCAAATGCTTGTCCAATGCATGGAAATGCAATTTTTGAAACCTAAACATTAAAAATGCATCATAGAATCAAATTTTGATTTTTATTATTTCCCATAAACATAAAACAATAAAATAATAATAATTTTTTAATTCTTGGGCTAGAGTTTGGCCAGTTGATCCTAATTAGGACTAAGCTATTAAAACCCTAAGATACTTGCGTGCGTTCTGCTTCTGAATGGCTGACCTATTGCTGTTGGACACTTTGGCCATCCAGGCCTTGCGCAGAGAGCGCACTCTTAGAGATCGCGCAGATCAATTTGCTGAGACAGATGAATGACTACTCGAACCAAATGTGAAAGCAACTGTACTTGAGCATGGAAGATAACTGTTATGTGTTACACCTCTCAGCGAAAAGATACCTCCATTCAAACGAAGAAATTCAACGCTTGCTCGAAACGTTGGCAGACGAAAACATACAATCACAACTGGATACTACACGCAAAGTTGGAAGATTTATGGAATAATTTCTGAGTAGTTAGGCCTACATTTGCGTGGTTATCACAGAATAATAGATCAGTGCTGTGACAAAGTAAAGAATATGCAGCTGCAATATTTCGAAGTGCGGGACGTGGTGCGAAAGTCTTGCAGCTCAAGTTATGAGATTTTACATTTTTATGATATGAGGCAGTGGACATCATAATCGGCCAAAAACGCAAGGGTGAAAGAATTCTGTATGCAACATCCACCTATAGGGAATGTAATCTGAACATTTTCGGCTTATCTATATGTTTGGGTAGCCAGAGAAAGATTTGGATGTGTAAAAACCTCAAGCATTCAGGCAAGAAAATTTTGAGTTTAATTTTTCGTGCTGCTATATGTGGTAATCCATGTTACAGATGACACACAGGGTTGCTAGCAGTGGCAAGCCATGCATCTTACACCTCGGCCTTCAGTAAGCCTCCCGCAATTAACCTAAATTTAACTGCGGCAACAGCATGACGTCATAACGTAACCCCCCCACAAATTCCCAGTGACAGCATTCACACATAAAGCACTTTGCCATACTATCCGCATTAATCAATCACTGCCTTTACCAAGAAACAAGAAAAACTCACAGCAACCAGTCACATCCAAGTAGACTACCTTGGAAAGACTACTGGGACACTAGCCAAGGTGCTGCGCATAAACACACGTGCGTCAATGTGCAAGGGTACAGCTATACACACACCAGCAGTAACGATCTAAAACAAAATCAAAAACTTACCATAAATTAAATGAAAAATGCATTAAACTCACAGCAACTGCTTGTTATTTGAAAATGAACTCCATCCTCCTTGCTTTCTTACAAAAATGATGAATGAGCATATCAGTCCATTTGAGCTCCAATATAAGGTCTGTCAGGATTGCCACAGAGGCCAGTGCTGAAAGCTGAGCCTGCCCAGTCGCATTTCGCCAGTTGGTTTTGATGCGTTTAATGGGCTGAAAATGACCACTCGACAGAGGCAGTAGACATCGGGATGGTCACCACCAGATATGTCAGTTCGTGAAGTTGATGGATGCTCTCACATAGATTGCATCAGTTCATAGTGAATTTAAAAACCGCAGCTAGCGAACTGTTAGTTCAAACGCGAACGTCTGCGGCTCTGAGACTGTTTGAGTACCAGCGAAGGAGTCAGCTCAGAGCTAACTCTGAGTAAATTTTGGGTTTACAGCTCGCTAATCCTCGAAACAACCGCAAAATTCACTATAGTCGTTGCATTACTTTCATGACACGCCTACTCATGTAAGATCTATACAAACTGTACCGTTAGTTAATGTAGCTACTAGCTGCAGGGTGAAGTTGCCTTCGGCCGTCGAATTCCATGCTGCTCAGCCTGTCAGGCTGCGTAAACACTGCCCCCAATTACAGCCAATCACATTGCTAGCTAGAGTACAACCAATCCGCTCATGAGGCAGCCAATTCAATATAAATTCCTCTCCTCAAAGCGGAGCGGGCTTGAGAACATCGATATTATTAAAAACGAATGCATTTGATCGTCTTTTCTCATTAAGAAACTGATTAGTGAGGTGACGTTAGATATTTCAGCTATTTTGATTATGTTAACCAATGCAAATAAGTGCTTTTTTGTCTTACAGTTAACTTATAGACCTAAGCTTAGCTAAACAGGTCAGACTTGTTAACTTAAACACTTCTACAATATAACTTCAAGTATTACTCTGTTTGAGACATAAAATTGGCCTACTTGAGAGATATTGTGTTCAAGGAGCTGTCTAGTTGAGCTTCTTAAAAACTTCAACTGCAAGTTGCTGTAATGTTAGCTCCCTTCAAGGCTGATTGTTGAGACCAGTGCCTTGCAGGCTGGTTAGAAGGCTAATGTTGATATCATACTAGAATAGCATAGAATGCTTTTATACCTATTTAACTGCCGAATGCCTCTTTTTTTCATCAACTCACGCAATACCGAGAGCGAAAGGTGATATTTCATTGGAACGCGGACCAGTTCAATCAATGCGAAGCATTGGCATACTAATAAGTACATTATTTTTCTGTACTGAATTTCATTGATTTCATTGCTGTTAGATCGCATATGGAGAGAGACCACTAGTGTGAAAGCTGACCAGTGGGGGGAGAGGGGAGGGGGGACAATCGTACTGTGGCACGATACGGAATAATCTTGCCCAGTGTGAAAGTGCCCTAGATTGGCACAAGCAGTTGGCTCTTTGCATACGGCACGTTACCTGCCCTTATGTGGTGTTTAGTGGGTGTCATATATGCTAATTTAAAACAATCAGCCATGCGCCTCCAGTTTACAATCAAGTGGGATTCAATATTCATCACACACAGGCAAGAGCAAATTTGGACGGTAAAAGCGTTTGGTGCATCCGAAGTTTATTTCTTATTTTTTCTCTTAGCAAAAAAAACAAGAGAAAATATATAAGAAATGTAAGAGAATGCTGCTGCATGAGGCCCAGTGTTTTTATACCTCTCTATGATTTTCTCATGCAATTGTGAGCAAAATGGCAATCTTCTGCCCATCTTGGCCCAGAAGCAATTGGCATTTCATGAATCCTTCTGTACCAAATCATGAGTACAATTACCTGCTGATATCAGCTGTTTCATGTCACATCATTATTCAAATTTTAATACCTCTTTATTTGTCCTGAATTTATTTGTCCCAACTTTTCTGAATGTGTAGCAGGCCTGAATGGCATGGATATATATTGACCAGACAAACATTGAATGTCTAGAATTCATTATTTCTACAATAAAATACAAGTCAAAGTAAATGGAGAAAATGCTGCTTTCTGTTTTTATGTGTGTTTCACTTAAGACCTCAACTATTTCCGAGTTGTGGTTTTACCCAGATTGGAGGTGGTAGCTCTGTTGATGATGATTTTAATCAGGAAGACTCCGGAATTAAAGTAGAAAAGATTTATTAACTATGAAATGAACAATATTATCTTTGGCGATGACTCCATCCTCAAGGACCCCGCGTTGAGGGGGGGGGCAGATCTGCCAGCATAGCAGGCAGAGGCGAAGCCATCCCCCATTCGGAAGAAAGGGTCTTCTGGCCTGCGTTCAGATCCAAAATAAGATACTCCCTTCACTTCTTCCCTCCACTCGAGTGAGCCCCCCAAATGACGTAGCAGGCGAATAAGCCCTTCCCGTGCGATGGAGGGCGATGGAGGGGACTTAGGAGAAGGGTTGTCGGAAATCGGATTGGAACGACCCTGCGCGCGTTTCTTCTGCATTTTGACATTTATCAATAAGCCAATGGGAGGTTTGTGCGACCATGGAGCTGACTGAGTTAGTTGCCTGTACGTTTTACCTTTTTCTGTTCATACAGACTCTGTATTGCATGTTTATGGCAAGAAGAAGGCGGCATGCTCGTTTTATTGCTGCAGCACTTGAGACTATTTTATGGGAAAATAAAGCTCCGCAGCAGTCCTCGTGGATGCTATAGGCTAGCTACAGCAAAAGTGAACGAAAAGTTACACGCTTAAAAATAATGCGAAACCGATGCCCCTCAAACATCACTGTCGACACCATGTCCGTCTGTCGTCCGTTGTCCGTCCGTCCGTCATCCTTAAAATTTTCATTTCCGTGAGATAACTATAGAATCCCTCGTTGGATTGATGCCATTTCTTAATGGCATATTGTGAGTGGCTAGAGGAAGGTTCCTTATGAAAACCAGCGTCGTGCGATATCTAATATGGCCGCCACAGATCAACATGCAGGCGGGGGTATATGCTACGCTCTGCGTTGCTCTTGTTTTCTAATATGGTGGATGCCTGCAGGAATGTTTTCCTTGTGCAAAAATTGAAATTTTTACCAAGGGAGAATGAGCAAAGCATTCTGGGCAATATCAAAGCTTGGGAGGATGTTTATTGTTGGCTTCGTTTGAGGGAGGATAATCGAGGGCTTGAGCAAATGAAAATGTACCCTTCCCACCGCAAAACTGGATTGGAGCAACCCTACAAGTGGCAGCCATCTTACATATGGGATATTTTGGGGATTCCTCCCTCGATTGGAGGGCGAGTGAACGCGACGAAGCAAGCACTTTTTCGGATTGGAACGCAGCCCTAGTCACCAGGGCAAAGGGTTTGATGCTGAAGACGGTGGAGTCAGAAGTTAGTGGTAGTAGGGAAGTGGTGGGCGATGTGACATCTGTGCAAATAGCAAACGGAATTATGTCATGGGTATTTATATAAAAGACCTATAATCACGATTGGGTGAATGGAATTGCTGAGGCATTCCTACATCTCGTGATTGAACTTTCGTTTACACTTTCAGTTAACAGGAGACATTCGTATAACTGATTGCTCCAAAGAACATGGCAATTGGAATCATTTGAGAATGGAGCTTTTCCACAAAAATCACATATTTTGTAAGTTTCAAGGGAACCCCGACTATAATGACTTGTAGCCTTTATAAGATTAATGTTGGTATCAGTCATATTAACGTGAGTCAAAAAATATCCTTGACGTCTTAGTTTTTATAAAATTGATAATATGATTTTACTCGTAGTCGCCATTGTTGTTTACGTCACAATTCAGTTTGGGTAGTGACGTCAAATGGTTGCTCAACTCAGTTCTGTCAGTTCGCCGGTACCATAGTTATGACTCTGCAGCGAGAAAAATGACATCAATTTGGCCCCTTCAATTTGAACCCGAGTGCCCGAGCATTAGCGAGGAGGAAAACACAGAAAATAACCAAAATGAGCATACAAATGAAGACCAGAGGAGATGTGATGAGGCGAGAGTGGGGAAAACCCAGTGGTGTCAGTGCAACAACTGCGTCGCCATGACAGCCGAGAGGGAGAGTGTTTGCTGTTGAGCTCCAATTTTTGTCAGCAGCTGTTTGAAGTCAGCATAAGCATACCGTGAGTTTTCTGATCCGTTGCACCCCAATATCAATAATTTCAGGTATTAGCATCTACCAATGTCGTGTGCTTTTTAGCCTACAGAACTTGGAGGGACTGTCGAGAGGCAGGAGCGGGTATGACCGATGTGTGCCAGATATTATAGCAGGCCTTAAATTTTGGCAAGAATAAACTACCACAACTGTTTTGGATGCGACTTATTTACCAGGCAATCGATGTTTTTGTTATTAGAGTTTTAAAATATGTCATTCTATTAGAGGCAATTAGAAGTAGTAGTCATGAAGTAGAAATGCTTTTCTTATGGATGACAACTTACGCATTTATTGTCACAAAATATTTATACATTTACCATTATTTTTGGATGCCCAAAATTTAAATCTTGCTCGTGCCACTGTAAATGTCGATAATTTGCCGTGGTGAAATATTGGTCTTACGAATGTAAGACATTGGCTTGCACACATTGTAACTATACAATTAAATCAGAATATAAATGTTTTACACAGTATACCTTAGGTGGATAAGTGATCATTTCTCTCAAATGTGAAAACACAATCAGTCCCACTGTGAGAACAGTTTTTAATCCGGGCTTCCCCATGACACCAAGACAACTGAGAAGGGCTTTATCGCGTTAGTTTGTCGGGAACAACCAAAGTTTATTCTTGGGATTAGCTCTAAAATTATGAGTCAACAGCGACAAAAGTTAGCACACTTAACGTTCAAGCGCTTGATCTGACTGAACAAGTCACCGCTTTCTTGACTGAGAGTTGTTTGGCTTATAGACACCGAGGACTAAAAACTCCAAATGTTTCAGCCTCTGGAAATCCGAAGCACTGATTACTAAAACCCCACAAGTGAAGTCAAGTCAGGTGTGACTTATGGGGTTTTAGTAATAGGTGCTTCATTGCTTGCAGTCTTAGGAAAAAGTGACACCATTATTTTAAGTTACAACTACATAGATATTTGTGTATTTTATTTCTGTTTTCAGAAGTGTGGGTTTTGTTCATAATTTAAATTATATTAAAGTGGTGGCAAAACATGTTGTTGTTGTTTTGCTTTCTCCAATAACGGCGCTTTAAAAGTAAAGGTTTCATTTCTTATCGGCAAATATTAGGGCAAGAATTAGGGATGCACGATATATCGGCATTCATATCGGTATCGGCCGATGTTCATCATTTTATAACATATCGGCATCGGTCAGATGAGTAAATCTGGGCCGATATAAACAACCGATGTTTATATCCGTCTAGTTGCTGTTTGCATATGTGTATACGGAGGGGGGGAGGGAGGGATTTGGCCATGCAGTATTTGTATGGGCATGTGACAGTGTTAATGACACAAACGCAGCACAGGATTTTGGGGTGTTAAACTGAAAAGGGAAAAAAATGTAAGCGGTGTGGTCGTTTTTCAAGGTGTCAAAAGAAGATACTCGAAAAGCAGTAAGCAACACCTGCAAAGTCGAGGTAATGCGAAGATGATGCATTGACGCCAATTGATATTTGTTGGCGATATTGGTAACCATTTTACAAAAATTTCTGCGTATTTTCTTCTAATAAACAGCAAAAGGTGGATTAAATATTAATATAGTGGATGCATATACTGCATTTGCCCTAGCTAGCATCCCGGTCTTTTAAAAAGTTACATTCGATTTTGTTGCATTTGGCTATCTTTTCACACTAGATTAGTTCGGTTTGTTTCAGCTTCATGCTTGTTTTCTCTGTTACTGGTTGCGAGATTCCATAGAGATAGAGGAATGTAACACATCGTACCAGTCTAGCGTGAAAGAATCATGCGACTCCGATACAACAGTTAGCAAGCATGGAAATTAAAATCACATTCCGACCATTGTTAAGATTCTTTCCCGCTCGATTGGTACGTTACATTCCTCTATCTCCCTTTTGAATTTCGCAGCCGGTCCCATAATTATTTCCTTGATCTTCCTATTGAATCTCGCAATACAATGTTGGTGTGGGTCCATAATGCAGCGCGCAAAGCGAAATTTTTATTTTTTTTAAATGCAAGAGGGGCATCATCATATAATTTAACAGGCATTTTTTGCTTACCATTACCTTTTTAAAATATTTTTTAACATTAAAATAAAATCACACTGGAAGGAAGTGACTTGTCAATGATTGAACGTAATAATAATAATAATAAGGACTACTCACTCATCGTATGAGTGTCAAGAATACATGTTGTTCAAGTCATTTCATATTTACTTCGAGGAAGCTAACACAATGCCATTAACAAATATTAAAACCATATGTGGCGTTCGATATGTGGTCAATATGTTTACGATAATATTTCTCTTCTTAAACACGTACTTTTTAATGTCATTTTAAAAAATTATGGAGTTTATTTTCAGTCTTTTTTTCATAATCCGATACACAAAAGATCAGAATAATATACGAAATTATTGAGAGCTGAAGTTTTTCCCAAATTAATTATTAAGATTTACGTCCTTGCAGTCTCGAATCAAAGAATAAAGGTAAATTAATCTTTTTGTCACTATCACCTCTTAATCATTACAAGCTTAAAAAAAAAAGGTCAAATTGATTCATTGACCATCATGCATCGTAAGTGGAAACGGGTTGACAAAATTTAGCGATGAAAAAGAAGTCACCGCCTACCCTGACCACACGTCCCTGGTTTATAGGTCCCTGGCTAAGCGGCAAATGGCCAGCACAAGCATAGCTACTAGCGGTAAAGGTTGCCAAAAAAGTAACACTGTTGGTTACTCGTGTTTTATGGTAGCCCTGTAACCTTGCTATTTGGAAGTAAAACACATTTTAAAAATAAAGACATTTAAAAATTCAGTAAGCATGATTTTCAGTCTGTACAAAATTTTATCGTCTCAAACTTTTTAAAAAACATATTGATATCAGTAAATATCGGTTATTGGCCATAAAAGCAATATTAATATTGGATATCGGTATCGGCCAAAATGTTCAAATCAGTGCATCCCTAGCTAGAATACATGAATTTTCAGACATTAACTTTCCTGGAAATAAATATATCGCCAATTGCGCTAAAGAAAATTTGTAGCAAAAATTACTTCAGGTGTTTACATAATACTACAAATGTGATGGACTCAAAATGAGCTTATTTCAAATTTTCTAGCTGCGACAGGTCTCAAAAAAGTTGGGAAACAGGCAATAAAGGGCTGAAAACCAAGTATTAAATAAGAGAATCAGCTGAAAGAATATTTTGCAAGTAATTATGTTAACTGGCATCAGGTGTGTGACATGATTGGCTATAAAAGGGATGTCTTAGAGAGGCTGAGTCTCTCAGAAGTAAAGATGGCCAGAGGCTCTCCAACCTGTGAAGTCTTGCATAAAAAAATTGTGGAATACTTTAAAAACAATGTTCCTCAACTTGAAATTGCAAAGGCTTTGAAGGTCTCATGATCGACGGCACATAACATCATCAAAGGATTCAGAGAACATGGAAAAATCTCTGTGCATAAGGGACAAGGCCGAGGACCTTTACTGGATGCCCGTGATCTTCGGGTCCTCAGACGCCACTGCATCCCTCACCGGCATGATCCTGTCATTGAAATTACTAATTGGGCCCAGGAATACTTCAAGAAACCACTGTCTGTAAACACAGTCTGCCGTCCCATCCACAGATGCCACCTGAAACTCTATCATGCAAAAAGGGAGCCATTGTTGTGCATGATCCAGAAGTGCTGCCGTGTTCTTTGGGCCAAGGCTCATGTAAAATGGACTGTAGCAAAGTGAAAAAGTGTCCTGTGGTCAGACGAGTCCCAATTTGACATTCTTGTTGGAAATGATGGGTGTCGTGTCCTCTGGGCACGTGTCCTCTAGTGCATATGGTGTGGAACACCATGAATGCTGAAAGGTATATAAATGTTTTATGCTCCCTTCCAGACGACATCTATTCCAGGGAAGGCCTTGTGTATTTCAGCAGCACAATGCAAAACCTCATACTGCAGCTATTACAACAGCATGGCTTCGTAGTAGAAGAGTCCATGTGCTGAACTGGCCTGCCTGCAGTCCTGATCTTTCACCATAAGTAAACAAAAAGACAAAAAGGCGCATAAGTAAACAAAAAGACCGTCAAAGGAGACCCAAAACTCTCAGCTGGAAACCTGTATTAAACAACAGTGGGATCAAATTCCAGTGGCTAAACTCAAGAAAAGAAGACGGTATGCCACGCCATGGTAAACAGGCCCCTGTCCCAATTTTTTTGAGACCTGTAGCAGCCATCCAATTTGAAATGAGCTCGTTTTGAGGATAAAATTGTAAAATTTTTCAGTTTCAACATTTGCTATGTTATCTCTGTTCTATTGTGAATAAAATACTGGCTGGTGTGATTTGTAAGTCATTGCGTTTTGATTTTATTCACAATTTACACTCTGTCCCAACTATTCCGGAATTTGGGTTGTAGTATAAAAAATAAATTCTGGCTTATTAAGGCCTACAAGTCGGGGTTCCCTTTAAGAAAAATCATTTATAAAATTTTGTGATACCCTTATCTTTGATCAGGGCTAACCAATTTCATGGAAATTTTATAACACATGTCAGGATCGCTCTTCTTGACAGCAGGTTAGAGTGATTATATGCTGGAAATATTCTTTATATTTCATCTTAAAATAAAGGCATACTCCAGAGTAATAACTGTGGTGTCGTCCAAGTGAAGGGGTTATTTCCAAAAGTCCATATTCATTAAAAACCAGATAACACTACCCATTCTTTCACTGATGAGGAATAAGCCTCAGAAGCTAATTTTGGCCAAAAAGCCCTCAAGTACAATATAGATGAGCAGTGCCTTGGAAATTCCCCAAGAAGCTACTTTTAGCAGTAACCAAGTCAAGTCCAAAACTTCTACAAGTGCACAAGTCCACTCAGCTAATCAAACCATCGCTTAAAAAATTGGTTGGCCAATAGCAGCCATTGTAGTTGTCTTACCTAATCAAAAAATGGCTGACTCCACAGGCCAGGATGTGTGTGTGTGTGTGTGTGTGTGTGTGTTGACTCAAAAGATCTAAAAAGAAAAAAAAAACACCCAGGCAGTCAGAAGCTCAAAACAAGCAAAAAAAAAGCCTGGCAAAAGATAATCTTTTTTAGCGGCTTATTTTTTGGCTGAACTGTCTAATTAACGCTCCACATCCCTATCGATGACAAATTAAATCGTCTAGCCTGTTTGGATGGTGGTACTGCCCATTCATAATTTATGGACATTGGTTTTTATTGTGACCTTTGTTCAGCTGCATTTACCTTCCATTTCACTGTATATATCTTCCATTCATTTTGTTCAAGAGGCATCATGACTATGGTATGCTGGTGGGACTATATTTGCTGTTTATTTTCATTAGAAAGCAGTTGTACTCTGAGATGATGAAATGTAATGCTGTTAATTTTTTAAAACAAGTTCAATTTTTGTTATTTTGAGGCATTTGCTTCCAAAAGTACTCAAGTCCGCAGACTGGATTCTTAGCCCAGATATTTCAAAAACAAGATAGAGGCTAGAGGGTCTCCTAATATGTTTTACGACATGCTTCCTGAATATTTCATTACATTTACATTAGCTTAACACATGTAGCATGATCCCCACAAGTTGTCAAATTCTTAAAATCTTGTTTCTCTAAAAAGAAAAAACGGACTTGAGCACTTCTGGAAACCAACCCTAAAGTGTTTTCCATTTACTTTGAGACGTGTCACTCATGTGCTGACCCCTGTTACAAACATGGTCATTTACTCAAGGTATAAATCAAATCCAATTTGAATTTCAGTTATGCATTTTTATGGTTTTATATTTATGTACACATCAAACATGAATTTACTGGGGGCTATTTTTGCCACATCGCAAGGCTCGACAAACTTGGCCTTTGACCTAATTTATATGTATCTCATCGTGTTTTATGTTGCTATTATGTTGCATGTGACTATGAAACCACCCTGAATGTAAGTAATGAAAAATAGAAATAGAAAGTATATATTGTAGACAGTTGGATTGAGCAGAGTCGGTCTTCTCTTCCTGTGTTGGGTGTTCTGATTTGTTTTTATGAAGTATGAATTACCTCGAGGAGCAAGATCACTGCCTTGACACTGAGAACACCTGTCAGCCAT
Organism: Gymnothorax reevesii; assembly: GCA_029721435.1. Lineage (NCBI taxonomy): Eukaryota > Metazoa > Chordata > Actinopteri > Anguilliformes > Muraenidae > Gymnothorax > Gymnothorax reevesii. Next base: position 54,537,564 of record CM056583.1, on the reverse strand, counting down.
TACACCAACTATTTGCTGCAGTGTGACAGTACTTGCCCTTTGACCTCTGAATTGCTGCCACCTGCTGACTGCACTTGGAAAGTGGTTGCAGTTTACAGACTCTCTGTTAAAGGTAACTAGGGCTTTGTCGACTTGTGCCACATTCAGAGGAGGACTTATGTCTCCAGAAAATGTGTTTCAGATGCTGTTATCTGCTCAATACATCTTAAGACACTTAATCATTGCAATGGTTTAAGGTACAGAAAGGTTTAAGCAGCACGATGATAGCAAAACCACATGGGTTTTTCAAGGTGTGGTGCAGCAAGTGATATGATATGTAGGGCAAATCTTTTGTTTATAAAAATGGAAACAAATGAAATCACACATTTGATTGCATTTTATGGACACATTCACAGTCGAACTGGAGGGTTTATGTTTACACAATTTAGCTATTCATTTTTAGAAACTTGCTTGGCTTGGGTGATGATGCGTGATGATGCATGCAGATGAATAAAATTGTGTGTAAGTCCTGTATTCCACTCCTGCTCTGGATGCTCAGCCGTGCAGTGCATGAAGTGTAAGTCTTAACATTTCAGTATCGGCAGTTTTGTTTCTGAACGCCCAGAATCATTAGTGCCTCTTTAGGGAACCAGTTCCTTCCATGACCATTCAAAATAATCTCTGAAAATTAAATACAAAACCCAAAACCAGTGAAGTTGGCTCGTTATGTAAATCGTAGATAAAAACAGAATACAATGATTTGCAAATCCTTTTCAACTTATATTCAATTGAATACACTGCAAAGACAAGATGTTTAATGTTCAAACTGAGAAACTATTTTTTTTGCAAATAATCATTAACTTAGAATTTAAAGGCAGCAACGCATTGCAAAAAAGTAGGCACAGGGGCCTTTTTACCACTGTGTTACATCGCCTTTCCTTTTAACGACACTCAGTCAACGTTTGGGAATTGAGGAGACCAATTTTTGAAGCTTTTCAGGTGGAACTCTTACCCAGTCTTGCTTGATGTACAGCTTAAGTTGTTCAACAGTTCGGGGTCTCCGTTGTCGTATTTTACGCTTCATAATGCGCCACACATTTTCAATGGGAGACAGTTCTGGACTACAGGCAGGCCAGTCTAGTACCCGCACTCTTTTACTACGGAGCCATGCTGTTGTAACACGTGCAGAATGTGGCTTGGCATTGTCTTGCTGAAATAAACAGGGGCGTCCATGAAAAAGACGTTGCTTGGATGGCAACATATGTTGCTCCAAACCCTGTATGTACCTTTCAGCATTAATGGTGCCTTCACATATGTGTAAGTTGCCCATGCCTTGGGCACTAATACACCCCCATACCATCACAGATGCTGGCTTTTGAACTTTGCGCCTATAACAGTCTGGATGGTTCTTTTCCTCTTTGGTCCGGAGGACACGACGTCCACAGTTTCCAAAAACAATTTGAAATGTGGACTCGTCAGACCACCGAACACTTTTCCACTTTGCATCAGTCCATCTTAGATGAGCTTGGGCCCAGCGAAGCCGGCAGCGTTTCTGGGTGCTGTTGATAAATGGCTTTCGCTTTGCTTTGTAGAGTTTTAACTTGCACTTGCAGATGTCGGTTTACACACTGATGTCGGTTTTTGATGCAGTACCGCCTGAGGGATCGAAAGTCACGGCATTCAATGTTGGTTTTCGGCCTTGTCACTTACGTGCAGTGATTTCTCCAGATTCTCTGAACCTTTTGACGATATTACGGACCGTAGATGATGAAATACCTAAATTTCTTGCAATAGCTCATTGAAGAATGTTGTTTTTAAACTGTTCGACAATCAGCTCACGCATTTGTTCACTAAGTGGTGACCCTCGCCCCATCGAGTTGTGAATGACTGAGCATTTCAGGAAAGCTGCTTTTATACCCAATCATGGCACCCACCTGTTCCCAATTAGCCCGCTCACCTGTGGGATGTTGAGCATTCCTCGACTCTCTCAGTCTTTTTTGCCACTTGTGCCAGCTTTTTTGAAACATGTTGCAGGCATCAAATTCCAAATGAGCTAATATTTGCAAAAAATTACAAAGTTTACCTGTTCGAACATTGAGTAACTTGTCTTTGCAGTGTATTCAATTGAATATAGGTTGAAAAGGATTTGCAAATCTTTTTATTTACGATTTACACAACGTACCAACTTCACTGGTTTTGGGTTTGTACTTAAATAAATGCTACTGCAAAATTAATCAAAGAAATACAAAGAATGCACTTCTGAAAAACATTAAATCATTACATAACCTTAGCTTGATTGCATGAGCTGACACCATTTGCTTGTTTTTGGGATGAGTTCAAGTAAAAAAATTAAGACAAAAAAGGAGATAACAGGATTGACTCATTGACTCACTTTAATTGATAAACTACAGGATTGACTCATGAGAACATACTTGCCTTGTGGAGCTGAACGCAACATGTGTTAGCACTTAGAGCTCTAATTTCTTGGCCCAGCGCAGGGTGGTGGTAATTTCGTGGGGTGCAACACCGTGCGCAGCCACTTTGGCAATTTAGTCGACGGACGTGCGCCGGAATGGGTGTGGCGGCGTAGTAGGGGGAGGTGTCACATATTCATCATGATGCCGAGACAATTTCGTGGATAAAGGCTCCGCCAAAAGTGCGCAGAGAGCTTGCCAGCTCCAACTTGGTTTACTTTCTGTGCAGTGGTAATTCAGCTGACTGGTGCATAGTGCGCACATGTCACCAAAACCTCACAGGTAGGTTTCCAGAATGTCAAGCACATTTCAATGTAATAAATAATTACAGCAACCACTGTTTAATGTAACTATCTGAATCAGCACATAAATTATGGTATCTATATTGATTGTCCTGATCAAAGAGAGAGAGAGAGAGATGTGCATGTGGGCACGTGAGTGCGTGTGCAGGGTATGTGTCCTTCAGCTGCTTCAGCTGCTGTTGCTCATTGGGATGAGAAACGATGGATAGCGTCTTCCTATTATTACACCCTGTTGCTGCTTAAAATTTTATGATTAACATGCATGGACAACAATGCGAGATACGTTACACATTTATTTTCAATATGCGATCTTAACTCAGAACGAGATCATAGCAATCAGGCTGTATTCCTTTCCCCCACTAAAAACGATAAAACCTACATGACAATAATGATATTAAGCCGCTTGCACACAGGACGCTGAACAAATTTTTCGCACGACTGAATACATTCAAAGTCAATGCAAAGACGCAAATACACGCGTGCATTCACGTCTTTGCATTGACTTTGAATGTAATCTGTCGTGCGAAAAATTTGTTTCGCGTCCAGTGTGCAAGCGGCTTAATATCATTATTGTCATGTAGGTTTTATCGTTTTTAGTGGGGGAAAGGAATACAGCCTGATTGCTATGATCTCGTACTGAGTTAAGATCGCATATTGAAAATAAATGTGTAATAATAGGAAGACGCTATCCATTGTGTCTCTTCCCAATGAGCAACCGTCGTATTTCATTCCAACTTCAAAAGTTTGTATTATCTGATGTAGTTTCGTTTTGAAATACCATTCAAGTTCACTAATGATAATAATTTGCGAATGCCCTAGCTAGCCAGCTAACTCATATTCGTAATGCTTAATATAGACGTAAGCGGAGCAGAAAACATGCCTGAAGCAGCAAAGTAAAATGCAACATTAACTCATCATGCAGATATAAGACAGAGGCTTCTTTATTCCAGTTTTAAAGGTGAGGAGAGGAGGCCATTTGATTGGTGAAGATTTGACTCTGCTGTGATAAACCCACTCAAGTCTTCTCTCCTCCCTCTTTGCCACTTGCGCCGGCAGGAGGGACAGAGGCGGGACAGAGGATTGCTTGCGCAGGGCTGCATCGGGCACAAAATTGCTAAATATGCCTGAATACACCCCGTTGGCGCGGCACTCCCCTCATTTGCCGCGCCTGCGCCTAATCTACGAATTTAGAGCCCTTTGGGGTGGTTATCAGGAGGCATGCACTGCAAACCAGGAAGTTGAAGGGTATTGAAAGGGAGTTCTGTACAGCGTCATGTAACAGGAACCAGAGCTATCAGATTGGTTGGGTGCGTGGATCAATCTGTCAGCTCAGCATGCTGCTGGGACATGTTAACCGTCTGATATTGGTAGTCCATTAAGAGCCTCTTATCCATTGCAGATTGGGCTAATTAAAAGGCCTGACCAGGGAGGACTTGAGCATCTTGCTTTTATCAATCATTAAATCCTTTGGGTGGATTTTGCAGCACCCATTTACTAGCATTTCACTGTGTGTACAGCATGTGGATACAGAAGCTTCTCCATACTTAGGAGAGTGACTTTATTTGATTTAATTTTCATTTCGTAAGGGAGGATACCTTTGCAGTTGCAGACTTGAATCTTTTACACAATATATACTGTAAATAAAAATGAAATAATGAGCCCTATTTGCACGAAGGTTGACCTCCCACCACTGACATATTTCATTATTGAGCACAGCAAGCCACTCCCCCATGCCACTCTTCAGAAGCTATAAAGGCCATATTAATTGTCATCAAAATGAAGCTTAGCAAAAGTTCAGTCAGGAAGACTCTCTCGCACTTCAACTCCATTTATTTTCTTTTCATTCACTCGCATGCTCACTCATAAATCTCCGCCATCAATCTCTGTGGCCATCAATTGAGCAGTCAGCTGGTGTAGCAGCCGATCTCTTCCATCCAACCGTGGCATACCTCAGTCGCATCACAAGCCAATTATTATGTTGCTGTCTTTTTAAAATATGTGATTTTTCTCTGCTCTAGTTCGTTCATGCTGCTGTTCGCTGACCCCCCTCCACCCCAACGCCACCCTGCTCCATCAGACCTTCTGTCCTGCCGCTGCAGCTTTGTCAGCCTTCAGCCACCACCGCCACCAGTGTCTGGACTCTTCGGGGGATTTACCAGCTGCTGCTCTGAGCTGCGCTCCTGCTCTATGAGTCTTCCCGAAGAGTTCAAGCGCTAAAGACTTGTCTGATTTTATGCATGTTAATTCTGACTGCTGTCTTCTTGCTGTCATGATCCTCTCATCCCTAATTTACCATCAATTAATTAGCCAGCCAGCGGAGGATGGGCTTCCCCACAATTGCCAGGTTCCTCCTGAGATTTCTTCTCACTGAGGAGTTTTTTCCCACCACTGTTCGAGGGTTTTTTTGCCTGCTATTTGAGGATTAGGGATCAGTCTGGGCTCTGCCCTTTTCTCTCGGTAAAGCACCTTTGTGACAGCCTGTCTATGAAAAGTGCTATAAATGAAAAATTGAATTTAATTCTACTCATGCTCAACGCATAATAAATTTTTCCTGAAGTCACTCGAGTCTCTCCTGATTGAAATTCTATTACAGGCATCACGCTGTGACAAGTTTCCTTTTCTCCCATTGATAAAAGCAGGGAAGTGTGAGCGAGTTTCAAACTGACGTGCCCTGTGTGACAGTTGAAGGGTCCTGTTTCTAGGGATGCCTCCCAATAACTACGCGCCCCGGCTACTGTGCCAGAGCCTGGCTCTTTGACAATGTGGTCAGCACGTTTGACTCTTACCCAGGAGTCTGGGGTTCAATTCTTTGCCCGGGCCCGCCTTTGGCCTGCCACATTCTGGTGTAATCTGGGGGATCCTAATGGATGGCAGCATGTGTAAAGCATGGAGCATGAGGACACGCTCCCGAAAGAGGGGGAGAGATGGGACAGTTGAAGGGTCCTGTCACTAGGAATGCCTCCTAATAACTACGCACCCTGGCTACCTTGCCAGAGCCTGGCTCTGTGGTGATGAGGTCAGCGTGTTTGACTCTGGGGTTCCATTCCCCACCTGGGCCCTCCTTTGGCCTGCCACACCTGCATTGATGGTTTTTTAAATGACACCTTGTTTTTGGAGAGGGATTAATGAAGCATGTCCTTCTGTATCTCCTGGAGAGGAAACATGGGATCTGAGGTCTCTCTGTTGACTCACACAACACAACATTGGCAATGCACAATGAACAATGAAGGAAGAATAATGCTTATGATTAATAAGAGAAAAAATATCTCTTTGTAAAGGTCAGTGAAAAGACTTTTTGATTTGAGGATATGTGGATAACACCCGATTATTCCTAATCTGAGTGGTTTGGTTTCTTTAAGGGAAAGAAATGAGAGGCAGAATGACTTAACTTTTTTGTTTTTACGCATCATTGTTTAATAAATGTCGATTGAACGGTGTAATGGCTATAGAACAATGATACAATTTTTGTGATACAATTTTTGTTCATACTGGTTTCCGAAAAGCCTCACTTGCATGATGTAAATCTTTCTACCACCGGGTAAGATCTCCCAGGAAAAAGGAGGCACAAAGGAAGAGGGTCAACCATTGTACAACCAAAAAGAGGAAGAGCGTAGCACTCTTGTTTTCCTCATTACCGATTGGTTGCCATCCCCAGTGGCACTTTCTATTGTCTCATTGCTATATGAGAACTATGGAATATTGCACTGGCAAATACATGATTACACTTAACTGATATCTGCAACTCTTCTTATATCTACATATGCTAAGTTTTTAGCACATGCACAGTTTCCATTGCAATTTCTTACATTTTTTAAGAACTTAAATATACTGCCAAACTAATTTGCTTTTCTCAACACATACTAAAGATTTTATATATGTGATCATGCATCGATTATAGACTAAATGAACCAACTCATGCCTTTCCTCCTCATGTTTTCCTCTCACGTTACCCCCTCTCCACCTCAAAGCCAACCCCTGTTGTTGTAATGTTTTTGTTCAATGAAATAATGTTACTCTTTTATTGGTATTTTACTGCAGGAGACATCTTGTGTCTTCTGAATATCCAATAATTTTTCACTCTCTCCATTTTCGGGGTAAAATAGTCTCTGAAAGTCTCTGTCTCCAATATTGTGAAATAAACATATTTGTACACAGATTAACAGGACTTCACTATACAATTGAAGGAAGGGTGTGCTAACACTCTCTCTCTCTCTCTCCCTCTCTCTTTCTCTCTCTCTCTGTTTAGCAATATTAAGTGTATAAGCTTAAATGTCATTGGTGTCACAAAATCATGACAAAATTGTTCAAAGTCTTGTACAAAAACTTTTTGTACATGTAGCTGTGGATATTTGTGAAACTGAGAGTCAAGAAAACGGACAATTTGCAGGGCAATGGTGACGACATCTGTAATTTTACTTAATAATGCATTTAATGATCTATTTCTTTAAATGATCAATCAGATACAGAGAATATAAGCAGAGGGAGCAGGAGATTCTGGAGGGGGTAAAATCTATCATTTCATATAAACTGACTCAATATATTGATAAATCTCAGTATTGGTAAATAGCATTATAGCTCTAGAAAGCCTGGACTGCGCTATATCCTACTTGGCTGGTGCACTAGCACCTTTCACGCTAAAACAGTTGTGTTTCCACATGAATGCCTATACTTTTCATAACATTACACTTCACTGGTGTAGTCAAGCATGTACACAATCTGTATTTCTTTTTTTGTAATCTTATTGAAATTCATCTGAACTACTGCAGCATTGTGCAAGTCCTGCATTGTCTTCAGGCCCAGCATTTAATTTTGACTAATGAAGGTATTCCATTTCCTTATGTTATTTTTGGTTATTTCTGCACCCTAAATTGTTGCTTTCATACTATGTACAGTATTGTTTTCAAAATAGGACATAGTAATTACCTCAATTTTTTTTCAACAGCACAATTTCTGGTCGGCTTCATTTTTTTTTTTTTTTTTAGAAGCAGCACTGACAAAGGAGAGGTCTCATATGTGGGCTTTCTTGAAAAGCTGTTTTCTGTCAGGTTTACGGAGGAATGCCATTGCTTTTAAACTATGTTGATAATTTCCTTTCCATCCATCCATTATCATCTCAGGTTTGGGCCACAGGGCCTATCCTAGCATAAAGCTGACAAGAGGGAGGAGCACAGCCATCCCACCATCCATCAGAGGAATCACACTCCATTCATTCACACACTCATAGCCTTATGCAATTGAGAAGTCTCCAATTAGCCTGATAATCATGTCTTTGGACAGTTGAAGGAAACTGCAGTACTAGGAGGACAACATGGAGTCAGATTGAAACAGCTTCCTGCTCAGATCTGTTTGCTGTGACACTACAATCCACTTCACCACCATGCCACCCTAAGTATAATTTATTTTATTGAAAAATAAGGGGTCGGAGCAGATTAGTGTCAATACTAATCAGAAAATGGCATGACAGCTGTCCTAGTGAAAAAAGTTTCTATGTGTTCAAAGAAAATAGAAGCACAGATAAGTTCTGGACTCCCTTCTGCATGTTTATAATCAATAGGTAATAATTAGAAGTGCACATGACTTTTTTGGTGGGGTTCTCAAGGGAGTACCTGGAGATGCTGCCTGATACTCACTCATTACCCAGCGCCCATCCTACATGGTGTCATCATCGCAGCTTTCCTTTCTCGCAGAGCACTCAATACCCATGTGCTTTCGATGCAAATCAGCCCATAAAAGAGGAAGTTGAGCAAAAAATAATACAATATTTCTTAATATATACACTTCGACTTGGAAAACAGTATATCTTTCTTATGTTCAATTTCATCAAGCAAGAGGAGGATTTCTTCCATTGTGAATGCTAACTTTCTTGTCCTTTTCCCCTCCGTGACCGATTTTCAGACACAACATTGCCTCATGCCAATTTACTGGCACAATCAGGCTCTGGACTGAATAACAATGAAATTAGCAGACAAAGGTGAAATGAGTTTTACGTCATTATTTGGCCTTTTCTTAATTATTTCTATTCTGGTAATCATTCGTTGTAAAATTTCTGTCGGCAAAAGACACCAACTCGATGTATAGTTATAGAAATGATGATGACAATGTTTTTAAAATATTGTATTTCACTTTTGATTGACAAAGGACGTTTAATCTCAGCATCAAACTACTAATGCCTTAGCGAGGATGCGCTTAGCTTAGAAACTCTGCAAAGTTCCTCTCAAGGCCTTGTATCACGTTTGTGTTTGGAAAACCCACATATGAGAACGCTATGAACATGCGTAAGTATCTCTTTGACACACTCGTTAATTCTGAGATCCAACATTATCGGGACCCCCACTGCAGTGCTTGAAACAAGCATGGTTGCCAGCCAAAAACAGGGTCTGATAGCTCTCAAGTCAAGAACAAACAGCCTTTGTTCTGGAACAGTGGATTGTCAATGGATGAGAATAGTTTTTTTTTAAAAGGGAAATTAGATAATATACTGTAATACATACAATGTTAGATATAACATTACAGGTTTATTATAGAACTTTACCAATAAGCGGTGCTCTCGTTGGAATGGGCCACGCTTAGCTTCTAAGCAAAAAAGTAAGTAATTCGCTTGTAGAATCCCAGAGATTTTTTTTTTTAAAGATTATTTTTTGGGAATTTTTCCTTTATTTGATAATTATGCAGAAAGGAGAGACAGGAAGGCTGGGGAGAAGAATGGGGGAAGACATGCAGCAAATGACCCAAGCCGGAGTTGAACCCAGGTCGCTGCAGGAAGGACACAACCTTTATGGTACGCGTACTTAGACCAATGAGCCACTGGGGCGCCCATCCCAGAGATTTTTTTTCATATTTAATATACAGCGTGCTTTGATGTCTTATCTGACATTGTCGATCCAAGAAGGCATTTTCGATGTATTATCTAGCTAGCTCCTGCGATTTTTATTTTTTTTTTGCATTAAATTACCCTTGAGGTTTCTGGATTTGGGTCAGGTCACGGTCTGGTAGCCTCCGGAACCGGGTCGGTCAAAAGAGATTTCTGATCAATAAAATGCGATGAGATTTCACTGAATTAAAATTGAAATATGAAAGATCTCATCTATATAGTTTTAAACAGAGTGATCAGTATATGAGACAGTAATTATTCACCTTGAAAACAAACATATGCTTCCAACCATTCATCAAAACAGATGATGTGTGCAGATCTTCAAAATTCAAAGATGAGGCAATAAAGGCAGTTTCCCGCAACTCTATATTTAAGTAGTTTGGGAAAATACCCCGATAAAAGGCGACAAGATGCAAGTTTTCTGGGACAAGTAGAAGTTCAGCCAGCTCAGTGTGGAAACAGCATTTGGGCAGAAAATAACCGGTGCGGACTATGCCAATTTTCCCCTGCTTTTATGAATTTGACTGAAAGATGAGTAAACTTTTAAAGCTAATAATTAATGAGCACACTTGTTCCAATGTTTTCTGTCTTACCAGAGATGTACGGGGGAAAACCCTGTTCCAGTAGCCAAAGTAAACCAGTCAAAAATGCCAAAAATGTCAGTACGCAATTGAGCTTCCCCTAAAGTTTTCTGCCGCTCATATTTTATTTTCGCATGCTCACCAGCGCACCAATTATTGTGCACCCCTGGTAATGACACTGATACATAGTAAAGGCTCCATTGCTGGCATGTGTGCACAAACATGTGCATATTATAGCGATTTAACTAATTAATAAATTTTTCAAAATCTAATTCATCTCAGGTATTCCTGTTTTCAATCAGAATTAATCACAAAAATATCATGTCTCATCAACATTATGGTTTATCTCCAATAATTTACCCGTATGATTCAATTGTTATTCCTTGGAGGGAAGGCTCAAGTATATAGCAAAATATTTTTTTAAACAAAACAACAACCAAATAGATGAGCATGTACAAATGAATGTTCTTTTTTTACTTTTATATCTACCAATACATCAACAAGCAATTACACCGAGTACCAAGTCCTTCATTACATCTCGATATGCAGGTTTGAACTGTTAACCTATGATGCGACAATGGCATAAAATTGTCAGGCCTCTTGTGAAAACCACCCGGTTTGACTGTTATCAGGCAACTGAATAGGCACTATCAGCATACACTTCTCCCATACATACAGGCTAGTATGGGCCTACTAGTGGGTTCAAGAGGCTGTTGTCACATGGTTCACAAATAACTTTTCATTATTTCCCACAGAATACCTGCCAAGGAAATAAAGAACTTACCTTGCTTCCTAGCTTGAAAATGAAGCATGTAGTTGCACTTCTTCTGTTGCTTGCTTTTGTTAATGGGTGTCACGTGAGCAAGGGGTCCACCACATTGGGTCACTTATATAAATGAGGGATAACAGCCTCCTGAACCTACTTCAAACATTGGGTTTTGATTGAAATGAGGAGAAATATGATGTTTTTAAAATTGTTCAAATGGTCTAAGCAGTAATTTTGTACATTATATTTTGTGAGTAAAAGCACAATTTTTCAAAACGAAATTCCGTCCCTGGCATGTCAGTCCTTAAAGCATAAACTTCACCATTGCGTGAAGTGAGCTGGGACTAAATTTTTATTTTTGCAAAAATGCACCCTGATACAGCTACTGCTTACGACTGCTTGTTAGACTTACAAAAGTACAAGCTATAATCAAAACAAGACTTCTGCTGGTTTGTATTTGTGAATTTGTAAGTTCTCCTTTTGCTGTTAAGAGGTTACAATTCCGCCAACAGCTGAAATCTCTTCATACATTTACAAAATGTAGAATACTGAGCTCATCTAGTACATTTCAAACCAAGACTGTTTATTTTTATCAAGCTATCCAGCAATATCTCTGGAACTGTTTGCTTAGCTGGGACTTAGTATAAAAGAATTAACGCTTTAATGAAGATTTTTCAAATGCATCACTGTGAATTATTATTAATCCCTTGCAAGAATGTGTTAAATTTGACATCCATCTTAACGGTTTTTTATATACCCATAAACATGTCTAACCTCTCTCCCTCCCTCCTTCTGTCTCTCTCCCTATTCACCACAGACACAATACAAAATTTATCCCCATTTTCCTATTGACAGTGGAGAACATGCCGGGCATATGTGAAAGGAAATCTGCATGGTTTCCTGAGAGATGATTTAACTCCAGACAAAGCCAAGTCCTCTTCATACTCATTAGCACTTTACCTTGATAAAAATGAAAATGTTGTTTAATTAGTTCGTACAATCCCAAAGACTCTTGAAGAGTGCAAGAGAATACCGTTATAATTCAAAAGGTTACTATTCCACTTGAGATGTAGTGCAACTAATTATCTGTTGTTTCATGGCTCATTCTCACAGCTAACTAATGTATATATATATATATATATAAAAATCATATGAGTGTGTGTGTGTGTGTGTGTGCGCGTGTGCGTGCATAGTGCATATACGGTATATGTGGGCGCATATATGAGTGAATGCATGACAAAACTTATGTACACACATGTATTGTCCATAAATATTTTTTATGCAACGACAAAATATATCAAATGTAATTCTTCCGCATTTTGACCCAACTAGAAATACCTATCTCCAGTTCCCCAGTCAAAAAGAAGATCAAAGGAATTGAAGCTCTGAATGCCATGTTAATAGGTTCACCATGTTTCTTTGTTTTTTTTTTTATCAGACTTTTCTTATACAGGTAGAAAGACCTTCTCTCATGACACCCACTGCTTCCCAGTTGCGGCACTTCAGCCATCTTAATGGCTCTGGAGAGAAGATAGGTAGTCTCCATGCTGTGACAGAGAGATTGGACAGCAAGGAGACAAACAGCAGACAGGAGAGAAGGTGGATACTCATTAGCTGTGCAGCGCTATCTGCGAACAATGCTACTGTGCCAGTGAGCATGGTGAAGAAGAGAGACCTCTGTCAAGCCACCTGTCAGGCCTCAAGATAATCATCCGTCGCTCTGAGTCAATGACTGGAGACTGTGTGGTCCTTTTAATGGCTTTTGTTGACACTATTTATCTTCTACCTCACCCACCGCCTGTCAAGAATGTGCTAGCACTGGCAAGCTGCAGTCTGAAGTCACCTTTTTTTTTCAGAAAGAGAGAAAATAAATTAGGAACGCTAACTGCAGGCTCTTGAAATGACCGAGGAGGTGGACCTTCCACTCCTGCACAACTCTGCTGTCTGGGAGGGCAGAGCTGGAGCTCAGTTGAGAATTTCCAATTGATGTCAGTCCATAATGGCACATTTATGTAACTAAGAGGTTTATACTCCGCTAAATGGTACAGCACATATCATTTGTCACTCTTTTCTAAAGTTAAGTTTCTAATATTGAAATTGAGTGTTGTTTCACTAGAAAAGCCCAAGGGCAGCAGGGGTAAACCCAACACTTGAGCCAAATGAACACAGTGCATTCTGTGGGTTGAGATAATTCAGTATAAGATTATCAGGACTGTTAACACTGGCACTGAAACGAAAGAGACCGGCTGGTGTGCTGTATACATTTCTCCAGCGCAGTTTTTGCAAGATCTGTTAGAAAAAGCGAAGGCATAGATTAACCATTGCTCGCATTGTGGAGAGGTTGGTACATTCGATCGATGCCACGCGTCACCCAAATATCAATTCAACCTGGTCACATTCTCCATTTAAAGAGGTGTCCACAGTCTGAATTTGAAAAACCATTTTTTCTACAGACTGAACCACAGTTAAGTGACCGCAGGCAGATAAACAGTCAGCCTGACAGTTCTAATTCTGCAGTCAGTTCACAGTTTAATATGGACATCCAGGCACGCGACGGACACGAGCCAGGCCCCGGAGTACACTGATGGAAACACTCTGGATGGATGCCACTGGCGGCTTCTCCAATACATTCAGCGAGACGTCTGCCGCTGTGGTTTCTCAGTTCCAGATGATTCTAGTTTCAGGTGACATACATCATGCTCTATTAGCAGACTCTTCCGACCACAGTTTTCTTTGGCAGCTCATACGATCTGGAGCTCCACGTTTTCAGGAGCAATGATTTTCCTGGCCACCCCCACATGCAACTGCATGCTTCCCGCTCATAGAGGTTTGAGGGGAGGGGATTCCAGCTTCCTCTCTCTGATGTGGATTGGGAGCGCATTACTCCAGCTGGGCCTCCTCAAGTTAAAAACCAAATGACAGAGGGTGTCTGTCTGCCTGCATGGATAACTGTCCTTCAAGTTCTCAGTGGAAATATTGTCATGGCCCATCCAAGAGAAGCATACTGATGCATGTTTAGTTTTACCATATAATTGAATTCACAACTTAGCCAGGCAGAAAACTAACTGTTGGAACTCCAGCACCATTTACACTGGGGTTTATGAATTAGCCATGTTCGTGAAGTGATGTTTGGTAGCCTGTGAGTTCCAGCTTGCATAATTGTGGTATTCTGTCTTGGGTCGAAATGGAGTACTCGTGTGCCAAAGTACACCAAGCCGTACAAATGCTTAAACGTATTTATTTAATTCTGCATTTTGATTAGTTAACACCAGGTATCTATTCACCGGTAAACCATTTCACACTGGTCAAGACCAGAGTTGCTAAGTCCGTAAATAATACGCGACTTTTGGGCTTCTTTTTTCCTGAAGTCGCTTGAAAAAATTACGGGTGGCGGGTTGCAATTTTTTGGGTTTGTTTTCAAAAATATGGTTGCTTGTTAGAGAAGTGTAACAAGCGACCTAATAGTTATACGTTTATGGTTGCTATTTCCCACTGATTCATTGATTGACTCTGTCTGCTCACAGCCTCACAAGCAATGTGAGAGAACCCACCCTCGCCCCTTGCTCAAAAAGAAAGATAATCTCTCTTTCCCCATCCCCCCTTGACAAAACGAAAGAGATTCCACCCCAGGTCTAGACCGTTTTTGTATCGTCTAATTTATATTGCGCTTGTGTTGGGCTTGTTTGTGAAGCTGCGATTGCTTATTTGTCTAATCAGAGTTGGCAGCCCTGGTCAAGACCTGTCATGATTACGCCGACAAATTAAGGCTACAGTTTCCGTATAGTCTTACTAGCTAGCAATACTATAGCTAGCGCGCCAATGTACTTAGCTACATAGCCAACTGGCTAGCGAGCTAAAAAGGCTGCAGTTCGCTTTCAATGCTTACACTGTCATACTCATTAGCGAGCTAGCTGGCTTCTTAGCTAGCAAGCCAAAATGATATCGAACTGTGTGTCATAGCTAGCACGTCAATATTTTCGTTGGGGTGTTAACAAGAGTCATGGTAGAATGGATTTAAACCAACAGTTTTTTTTTTGAGCACTCAGTTTTCATCATAGGCTAGATACCTGGAAATTTACATATGAAACCTCACGCTCAAATTAAATTTCCAGGTATCTATCCTACGATAAATACCTCATGTTAAAAAAAAAAAACTGGAGGTTTATCTCCTAATTGTAGTGTGCATCAATTCATATTCTTGGTTGGGGCCAAATTTAAGTTTACTTACTACATTGAAAATAGTGAATTATCGCTTTGTATAGCTGGTAAACTTTCCTGATTCTTCATGCAACGTCATGGTAAACACATAACTATATGGAAACTAACACCTCCCAAAACACCACAGGTGATCCAGGTATATCAGCAAATACCCATGCTTGAAGATTTTATACGATTACATTATATCACTGAAAGAAATCACACTAAATAACTCACAAAGACAAAAATCTCCCAACCAGAAAATGATCGTTTACAAAGTAACTGTTCCTTTATTTTACCCAAACTCGAGTGCATCATGAACAAAATAAAATGATTACTTTTGCCCTCTGAGCTGATGCAAATATGTCTTCAAATTGAGAGTAAGAATGTGACTTAGAGGGGCACCTTTTGTTTCTGGTTGGGAGACAGGGAGGACAATCACATGCACAAGCCAATGTAATGATGATGATAATATTCTCCGCAATGCCATCTGGTATGCTGCATATGCATACATTATTCTCATGAGTAGCATTAAAAGACATTCAAATGTTATTATCTCACAGTTTTGAGTATCGTTGAAGCAACACGGCACAGAAAAGCAGTAATGGGATTCCACATGTTGTTTGTTTCCCCCATTGCTACACTGATGCACTTCACATGGTCAGTTTATCTTTTTTATGAGAGGCTTTGGAGAACTAAATACATCATGTGTGTATACTCCCTTATTCTCAGATAGTCATCAACAATTAATTTATAATCATTTATAAATGTGACAGAAGGAAAGGCATCCTGTTATGAATCACCCTGGAAAAGTGAGAGTGAAATGCTTATACTTATTATTGATGCTTATTATCCAAAGGAAGAACTAAACAATCACCATGAGAAATTTGCTACACGGCCAAAACAGAGTCAGTCCCCCTTAGCTGCAATAACAGGCTACCGTTCTCCATAAAAGTATTTATGAGGTTTGGCGGTGATGTTGTGGAATTAGACCTGGGGGGCATTGTCATGTTGAAATGGAAAAGGGCCTTCCCCAAACATTATTACAGAAAAATTATTAGGATTATTATTGTATCATCAACACTTTAGGGCTAGCTTGTACCACTAAAAGCAGTCCCTTACTAAAGTATGTCTACACACCTTTGGCCATGTAGTGCAATATTGGCTGTTATTATTAACCAGATATAACTTTATATCTACAATATAGGGAATTTAAGAGTAGCCAACAAAAAAGCTGTCACAGCTGCCCGGTAAATCAGATTTAAATGAGGGGGTACCCTACATTAAAGCTGCAGTCCATAAGATTGAGAAGAAAGCGCACTTTTGAATTTGAAATTTGAATTTGAAAAAGTACATCCCCCAGGTCCCAAGCCCTCCTTCTATACTGTGGTCCAGCTTTGCCTCAAAAAGCCCCTCCTCACCGGGGAGGCTGTCATGAATGCGCAGGCTAGTAACCCCAGCAATTGAAGAAGCCAGGTATGAAACATGAAGGCCAGAAATTAGCTACTGTTGTGAAATACAAACAATGGTGTCCAACAACTGCAGCCTGTGCTTTCACAAATACATTATCTGACCGGCAGGACTATACATTTCCATAATAAAAAGAACCTACTGCAAATTCCATTTTGCAAAACAACTAGCAAGCATGCACATATTGCAGTTCTTATATGTTTGTGGAATTCCTTGGTAGAGAGGTTTTTGACATGCGGGTCCAAGTAAATCTGGTAACGGAAGCATTTTGGGGTCTATTCTCCCATTACGCGATTCAAGTTAAGCGCTTTTGAATTACGCGTATTCTCCCCTACGCGCTTCGATCACGCCCACAGGGCTTAACTTCAGAATGTAGGCGGCCTTATGAAAGAGGTGTGACTGATCCAAAAGAGAGGCAGTCTCTATACAAAGCTCATTGATTATGGCTATCAGGAAAACATGGAAAAAGGATTTTCTGATTAACCATGGAAATGCATTTGTGGTCCATGGAAAACGCAAACCAGACTTTACATTTGAATATCGTCGGCTTGCTGAAAAAACCTTGTATTTCCAAACTGATAAGAAACGAAAACTCGTTTGTCCACTATTCTTACATGCAAAATTAAACATTTTTTATTTTAAACTATATTTATCCATTTTTATTATTTTATTATTAATATTATTTAATTTTATTTTTATTTTTTATTTTCCTATCTATCATTTTGAAGATACGAGGTTTTATATGCTGCTGTAATAGTAGGGCTATGTATGCCTGTACCAATTACAAGAAGTAATTAAGACATCTCTTTTTTTTTCCCCCGCCGTGCGATTAGCGTTGGATATACCATGGGGCTCTGTCTGTCCGTCCGACACATAAAATTGAGGCGGCGGGGGATATTGCTATGTTTTTGGCAAACACTTGTTATTTCTTACTCTAGCCACCATGGCATTAAAGCTATGCAAACAAAAAAATTGCCGCGATAATGAAATAATAAATAAAGAATTTAGCACTTCTCAACCAGCGCAATCAGATCATTGAAAATGTGCCCCTCCTACACCAGCCTGTTTGTTCCGTGGAAGAAAGGGAAGAAGGCAAAGGGAACATTCTAGTCACACCAAAAAAGACAATCAAAGACAGTTTATATGATCTCATTTGGAAATTGCCCTCTTGAAATCTCAAACTACTAAGATGTCAGGTTTGCAACTAAAGGACATGGAAACGCTTTAACAAGGATTCTTACCCCGCACGCGGTCATCTCCCAGCCCCGAAACCGCCTCAGCAATGACGGAATTCCATATCCATAGCCTATCATATCCTATTTCATTTGAGCGACACATTCACTTGAACTTGTGCCTAATACTTTATTATAATCAATTATCCCATTTACTGATAATGATTTTTCCCATGTCGGCTATTCTTTATAGGCTAAAATTGATTAACAAATGGGTAGTGCTTTGGTATTGGCTAGGGTAGGGCTCAATCTTAGAGTGGCCTATTTAATAATATCTTTATTCACACATTAAAATACACAGTATTATCAATGGTAAAAAAAATTACAAAGACACAAGTTAGTTAATACAGATATCCTTAATTAGAAAATCAAACTCCTCACTCGTGAGAATATCACAACTTTTTCGATTATCACGAACATATTGGGCAGTTGCATTTGTTAATAGAACATGAAGACAATGATGGCGACGTCGAGCCAAAGCCGAAAACCAAATTTCACAGATGTTGGTGTTGTATGGCAAGCGAGCAATGAAGGCTGATCCAAGGAATTAAGCTGCGAATCGTTCTGGATGTGGCTTCGGTGGGGAGATGTAAGCACAGTATCCCCAATATAAAGCATAAATGGAGAGGTCTGCAGGGTGCTGTAAAAGCCAGGCTCTCTGCACACCGGAGAACAGTACACGCAACAGGTGGTGGGCAACCATCATCCCCTGTGCATTTCACTGCACAGGAGTAGGGGATGGCATCCACTCTTTCTGCTGTGGAAGTGCATGGAGAAGAACTTGGAGCATCAACGAACTGCGTCAGACTCCTTGACACAGACGCCTGTGATATGTGTATGACATCACCAGCCACTCTCTGGAACGACCTAGATACCAGGGGCGACAGCGCAGTTCTGACGTTGATGACCACGGGTGTGTTTTGTGGATAATTGCAGCGGCTGGATAGCTGTTCATCCAGAAGTCGGCAAAGATAGATGATTGCCTCATGCACGGTCCAGACGAAAGCGCTGGATGCCCTCGATGTTTGTTAGTCCCAGGATGTCCAAACGAAGCCGATATATGCAAGTTCGTCTTCGAGCTCGGCGCACTCCTCTTACTCTTTCCCAATCACGCAAGAGTGCAAGCAAATGCAGGACTGGCATTTTGGTTTTAGATTTTGAGGGCATGGTAGAATGATGGTCTTATGTATACTTGTATTAATTGTTTTGCATTTGTAATTGAACTGATTGGAGAAGAGGCTGATGCATAATATCATGTGATTATTTCGTTTGATAAATTATTATGGCTTTGAGAAATGTAGTTTAGAAATTAGGAACAACAATCAAATATTAAATGTCTCAACCTTTACCATGTTAAATATAATAAAATTAATGTTAAAATTCGGCCGATAACCGACATCAAACGCAATATTCCATTTCGCCTTATGTTGGCGCTTGACCTTAATACAGCCCTCAAAAGCCCTTAACAAAAAAAGCATGTAAGCCAGGGGGAGAATACGCGTGAGTGTTATTTGCATGAGGAACGCCCAGAAACGCCCGATTTTGGCCTTGCTCCGCCCCAAGCACGTAACTGCCTTCGGGGCGCGTAATGCACAGACTTAAGTCGAGGGGAGAATAGGCGTAGGCTGAAAAGCGCGTAGTGACGTGCTTTTTCCGACTTACGCGCATTGGAGAATAGACCCCTTTGTGTCCTTTCTGTAATTGGGCACTGTTTCAAAGTTAACAGGTATTGTTTTTTTCTTTCATTTTTTCCTTTCACGTGTCCAAACATTTTTCTCTCTTATACTAGTCAAAGCCATTGCTATCTGCTTTATAGCTTTCCCCATAATGAATGTTCCCTTTCTGAGAAAAGAACAAAAAAATCCATTGGTTTCCATTGTGGGTTATACCTAGGTTTTGCGCAATGGAAACTAAAATGGCTCCTGTTCTGGAGTTGTCGCAACTCTCCGTTTGTAAGGACTCTCAATGTTTGGTAACAGAAAGTGTGGTAACTAAATAATAGCGCCAAGTAAGCAGTAAGCAGTATCATCAAAACATTGATGATAGGAACATTTACTTTTGAGGCACAAGCACATGATTATAGTAAGAGGACAACCTCCAAACCAAAAACACCGCCTGGGCACGTCACAGTCACATTTTTAGTCACTTAGTAGCTAGCTAGGTAATAAAATAATGCTAATCAGTAGGCTTAGCATTGGACACAAGCTAACTTTAGCTCAATAGCAACATCACAGTAACATAAGTTTCGCGCTATAGCGTGTTACAGTAATCAAAGCCATCTTGGCAATATGCCTACTGTTTTCCGTTATCAAATCAAGCAGAGATCAAGCAGGGGTAACTACCAGTCCAACAGAAATGAAGACAACTCCTAATTTCTTTTAAAACACTTCAGGTCCCTTAATGTGGCTGGCTAGCTAACTGCCTGCACCTTGGAAAAGCCTTTAAATGTCTGCGTGTCTTCGGTCTTCTTGTATGCTTGTTTTTGTTGCATATCCTGTAGCTGGCAATGGAGGGATAGGAAATGACTTCCCTTCAGGCCGTTGTTTCTCTGCTATATTATCTCAAACTCCCCTTAAAATTGGGCATGGACGATATTGGGCTGGATCAGGGGACAGACCATGTGTGGTCCTTATATGTCCTCAGCAGCTTAAACATCTGGGATTGTCATATTTTGCACTTCTTAATGTGCCAGGAGACAGCTGGACTGTTCATAGATCACTCTAGCTGCCATACTCACCAATTAGCATTTATGTATGTATTTGAGCATCAATGGCACTTATACAGTGTTAAACCCCTTAAGAACTACGCCCCGATACCAGGGGCGGTTATTACGCATTATAAATACAGCATGTTTCCAAATCCCGACATTCTCAAGCGGCATATCCACATTTTGCAAAGAAACTCAGCCAAAAGCTCATATAAAACATTTTTACCTCAACTGAACACAATTCAAGCACCAAGCAAGTAAATAAGCATGCAACAAAGCATAGGATAATATCATATTGGCGCTGAATCACCAGAATTTTTGCTAAATTCGTGCTATGCATAAAAACGATACCTCAAATAAAAGAGGAAAGTCCACAGAAGGCAACGATATGAGCCCTGTCTTTTTAAACCGATACCACCTTCAAAGAACAGCAGGTATAAACTATACAGTCTACAGAGATGAGCAGAAAAAAATCTTACCTTTGATATTTTGCAATAAAAAAACTGCTCGAGGGTAAATCTGCGCTTGCTATTGTTAACGAAACTAGATCTGCCGGGATCCTAGCATGTTCTTTTCCAGGGCGTTGCTTCAAAGAATTCAGCTCTGTAGCATTCAGCTTCCTTGCAATGTATTTTCCTGTCTGCCATAGGCTTGTGATGCTGTCAGGAAGACTATGCCGATAGGAATTTGATTTTATGAGTACTGATGATTCTAATGAACTCTAAAGTACCTTAAATGCAGAAACCTAGCCTGAGCTACAGCCTTGCGTTCCGAGTGCGTCAAACTGAGTCCATGGGACATATGCATGTTCTTAAATAGCGCGACAATATAAACACATAACTAGTTTGTTTGAGGCATTTTCTGAATAATTATCAGCTAAATATTCAACAATCATTTTCAAAGTCGTTTTCTGACAGAATCCTTGCACTGTTCCGCACAAATACTGAGACTACAACAGTACAGTATGTATTTTCTTTACCCATTCGTTGAATGGCCAATTTGACCGTAGACTGTTGTCAAGTGGCGTAGCCTATTGGATAAAATGCCGCACTGCTGAAAGGATATTGTGAAGGCTTGATTGCTGATCAGGGTACTTTTTTTGGGGAGCGGGGGCAGGGGGGGGGAATAATCGCAGTTTCCTTCTCCAAATAATGGCTGGGGTCTTGTTATTCTTGCTTTCCTTTAATATTTTTTCACATGGCCTTTGTATTTATCATTTTATTTATTTGTTTTGCTTATTAATAAACATGCTCCAGTGGAGTCAAACTTAATTTTTATTGTATGTATTATGAAAGAATGGGAAATTGTATAGGCAACAAAACTGGCAGAAATAATAATATTTTGATTTTATTCTAAAAATTAAAAAATGTTGTATTTGGATGGAATGGATGCCTGTAATGATATATAAGTGAAATTTTATGGGTTTCACAGCTTGGTATCTGAGAAATCTGAAATGGAACACAAGGTACTTAAATTGCTAAAATGAAGAGGCCACCTAGACATTCCTCTCTAATTTTGCTCTGATTGACCTGATCAAAATAAACTTTGGCACAGATAATAATGACATTCTGTGCTGTAATTTTTTTAGAGGTTTTAGGCTGCAACTCAACAAATTTTCAAGGGATCGAAGTTGAGCTTTGTTAGGTGCAAAATGAGATCTTTCATTTACACTGTGTTCCATCCCCATTTACTCTGACTCAGTGACATATATAGTGATTTTTAAACCAGGGCTGAAATCCCAAATGGTTTTACCTTTATAAAGATACCAAGATTATTCAAATGGACCAAGCAGTCACAGAGATATAATCATTTCATTTTGGCCTTGCGATTTTCAAAAAAGAGTTTCAGGGCTTAAGGGGTTAATTTACCCACATCCTGGGCACTTTCATGCCCCAATGACAGGTGCTGGCTTTTGAAACTTGCATTGGTAACAATAAAGACGGACATTTTGCTCCTCAGAATACCATACCACCATGCCTTATCAGAAATAACTACGTGTACAGAGGAATGTTTGCTGAGATGGAAAATCCAGTCAAAGAAATGGACAGAAACAAAGATAGAAATTTGGTTGGAGAGAGTGACAGTGATTGTGATCTTGCTCTGACTGAATCTCCCTTCATTCACAGTCATGGATGAGCACTGGCAGAGACACCTGCCCCATGTGTGCACCCCGTCCAACTTAGGTCACCCATCTGAAATCCCAATCATTCCCAGTGCCCTACCCCTGACATCAAGAAGACAACTGGTCAACCAGTAAGACACTGTTAACAGAGGGTGCTACTAACAGGTGCTTTAATTTCCTCTGGAAAAAAGGAATTTCCTTTTGCAGTATCTATGCTCTGTGAAATCCAGAAAAGGAGAGGAGGTGGCCAAATGATCGCAATTTCTTCAGGGCCAACAAAAGATATATTTGGAAAATTTTTAGTGTTCAATCTTGACTGTGACCCCAGTCATTGGCGCATTGATGAAGGGGATGAAGGTATGAATGTCATGCCCTGGCACCCGAAGATGTTAGACGGGTGCCAGCATAGTGATGAAATGAGGGCCCAGGTGCAGGAATGCATCAATTTATTAAATAAAAGATGCTTATAAAGAAAACTAAAATACAAAACTTCAGGGATAAACAAAAAGGAAATAAATTAAACAAAAGAGACGTTCTGAATAAGGCTACCTGCCTGTTAAGGGGAAAACTAAGGTTTAAATAGAAAAGGGAATCAAAAGTAACTAAAGAGGAAAAGGTGAACTGATTAACTGAAGGTGCAGAGGGGAAGATTGAATAATTAATTAAGGGCAGGTAGCCAGGATCGGGAGTGCCAAAGGGGAGCAGCATTACAATGTAAATTAGTATATCCCAATATGATTACATACACCATGCAGCTGAGTACTGACACACAAGGCCATAAAGCCATATTTTAAGCTGAGTATTTTGATAAAATATTTGACAGCTGGTCTAAGATTGCAAAAGCACTGAATGTATGGACAAAATAATATACAAGGACCACACAAAATCTGCCGAACCGAACAACTAAGGCTTAAATTTTATCAACATACATTATCTTTGAGTTCAGCAGTCAGTAACAATGATGAACAGAAATTTTGCTGTGATATAAAAGACTAAACAAGCATTGTAATTTGACTACAGATTTTTAATGAATCCTGTTTTAGAGATGTTTTTACTCTGACATTGTTGAGTGTTTTCGGTTAGATGCTTCCTGGAATCAAGATTATGCATTCAACATTTTGGCATTGATCAAAATGAAAAATACCCTTCTGTCATTTTTAGGCTTGATTGGCAATAAGTTCAGTGTACTGGAGAAGAACCAAAGAACTATGGTCATTAATTTGACCCTTCAGAGGGAACTTTCTTCAGAAGCAAGGGGCCTAACAGCAGAAAACCATTCAACAAGGATGAAAGCAGTTCATGAACGACTAGCATCAATGGCCAAGTAAATACACTGAACAAAAAAAGGTTACGGAGCACTGTATTTTCACCCGAGAGTGTGAAATGTAGTAACTGAACTTAAATCCCAGGTGTTTTCTTTATGACATTAGAGTTAATCCAAGACACACAATGCATCAAAACATTCAATCAGATGACTTCATTTCCCCAAAACAGGGTACACATGGGGAAAATAAGTATCAGGCCATGTTCTGACCATTAACCCTCCTTTTGTGTTCGGTCAAATCTCACCGATTTACAAGTTTTCTCTCCAAAAAAATGCAGTTAATTTCATCTGTTTGTCATAAGGTTCAATGACGTTGTTCACACATGACATCTGAGCACATAAAATAAATTGGGAGAATTTTTATTAAATTTTGTGTGTTTTATTGAACTTGTACACACCTGTGGTGTTCCCGGTCAAAAATGACCGGTCGGGGCACCCCGTTGGTTTATCGGTCTCGGCGCGTGCGCATTGGGGGCCTTGTCCTTCCTGCGGCGACCTGGGCTTGACCCCGGCTCGGGTCGTTTGCGGCATGGCTGCCCCCCTTCTTCTTTCTAGCTTTTCTGTCTCTCTGCACTGTGCGGCTGTCAGGTGGAGGAGGAATTCCCAAAAAAAAAATAATAATTACCGGTCATTGGGAATGAATGGGTAAGACCACAATTAGTGTATAAAATCGAGTTCAAGCACATTCCCACACTCCTTTCCCACACTACAACATGTAGGTGTCTTTGAACAGACACACACACACACACAGCTTCCATGGCAACCCCCACGGGAACCGATCTCCGATAGAATTTTTATGGTTATGGTGGAACCCCTCATGCAAAGGTGGCAGCACCTTCCCTGAACACCATCCTCTGCTGCATTGGGGAGAGACATGTAAGCATCAGCACCAACCACAGGAGGAGGACACAAAAGGTAGAGGTGTCATCTGTGTGCACCACAAGATAGAAAAACAAGCATGGTGTGCCACAAATGCAGTGTCTACATTTACCAGGAACCTGCAACAGCCACAATCCATTGCCCAACATGTTCATTAGAAGACAAAATGTAAGTGATGTAAGTGATTGACCAGAGATTGACATATTGTGAAGATTTTGTTTTTGTTGTTATGATTGACAGATTGTGAAGATTTTGTTTTTGTTATCAGTAGTGTTATTGTTGAATGAAAACAGTTGTAGAGCTAAGGAGGTGAAGAGCAAAGATGAACAAGTGTTTGCCACTAACATGGCAATATCCCCCGCCGCCTGAATTTTATGTGTCCGTACGGACGTACGTATGAACATATTGAGCCCAATGCTACATCCCCCACTTCACGCTAATCGCGCGGCGGGGGATAATTATGATGCAACACTGAGGAACACTGGAATAACACTTTGGTGCTCAAGGGATGATGGGAAAATAGTTGTTAATGTGTACATTCAGTCTAAGGTCCAGACATTACTTTTATAACATGGTTAAGTTTTCCTGTGTAGATTTGGGCTTTTATTTTACTAAATAAATCATACTGGTCAGTTTTGACTTGGAACACAAAAGATGTTATTTTGTGCCACTATTTAGAAAATTGAAATGGCTCCAAAACAGTTTCTTAGGTAAACATTGAAATAAAGTACTCTGTGATAAATACTACAATATGTTTCATCTAAGTATTTGGTATAGTCAAAATAATATCTATATAATTCTTTTTTTACCTAAAAAAACGAGTTGTATGACCTCAGGTAGATTAGGCCTACAGCACATACATGTCAAATAGAAGTTCAAAACTTGTAATGTTCACAAGAGCTGAAGTTGATAAAAAGATCTAAAACAACATTAAGTGATAATATATGTATCATTGTGGATTTTTAATCAAGTACAATGTTCCTGGTCACATGTGACCGAGAACATTATGGGCTCTAATTTCCTGGCGCAGCGCAGGTGGCGTAGCGAGGCGCAGCCCGGGCAGTGGTAATTTCGTTCGGCGCAGCCCGCGTAGTGGTAATTTCGTGAGATGCGCAGCCTTCGGTAGACGAAAGTGCGCCGAGATGGGCGTGGCGGCGTAGTAGGGGGAGGTGTCACATATTCATCAAGACGCAGTGACAATTTCGTAGAAAAAGTCTCCGCTGGAGTTGCGCCTAAAACTCGCCAGCTCCAACCTGGTTTAATTTCTGTGCAGTGGTAATTTAGCTGACCGGCGCAGAGTGCGCACACGTCACCGAAATCTCACAGGCAGGTTTACAGAATTTAAGGCACATTTCGATGCAAGAAATAATTACAGGAAGCTCTTTCATGCAACTATCTGAATAAGGACATAAATTATAGTATCTATATCGATTGTCCTGCTGTCAGGCGGTTGCCAAGCGTAATGGAAACTTGACCTGGCTTAATCAGCGCAACTGAATCTGTGATGCAAACTAACGAGTTCACATCTTTCTCAGCCAATCACGAACTGTATAATATATATATATATATATATATTGAATGCTTGTGTTCTATGCTCATTAAAGCCGCTTGCACACAGGACGCGAAACAAATTTTTCGCACGATTGATTACAGACAAAGTTAATGCAAAGACGCGATAGTCGGACAGGGTTTTAATATAGCTCCGTGTCCGAAAGTCATAAAAGTTCAAATTTTTCTGAGTATTCCAGGAATTATTGGACGTGCAAACTTGGCTATGTTTGTGTTTGACCTTCACAGAATGCAAATTGATAGCTATCGACTTTTCTTGGTCTTTTTAGCCTATTCATCTTTTTTCTTCCGTTGAAGATAGACATCAGATAGACGTCTTTCTTTTGAAAATTAGTCAGATGGATCGAACAGATTCACGCTTTATTTCCACAGCAGAGATAAAATAGTGCGTGAGCAAATCAATTCCATGACCATTGACAGAGTGAAGAAATCATCGCATGCACAATCAAGACTGTCCGACACGAAATACAAATTACTCCATGTCCAGCAGCCAGCAAAAAGTAAAAGTATTGATATGAGAACAGATTTATAACGAAATAAAGAATAAAAATACAGGTTTATCAGCAACAAACGAGATATCCAACAAAGATGAGCCCCCAATAAAAAAATCGCAGTGTTCATTGGATGCTCTGTTGTTAAAATGTTTCTTTTTATTCTTTTTTTCGTTATCAATCTGTTCTAATCGTCCTCTTTTTTGGCTGTCAGACACGGAGGCATTGTACATTGTCTCGCGCCAATGTCGACTCGCTTTATTGAGCAGAGGCAGAGCTTAAACAACATTGATTGAAATTCTCGGTGCTCATCTTGAAGAACTGAGCCCTCTTTTCAAACACTCTCGTTCAATATCTAAAAGTCAGTAGATTTGAAAAAATTAAAAACAATAATAAACTGTCGGACACGGAGATTTATTAAAACCCTGTCAGACTTTTGGACACAAGACGCAATCTGTCGAGCGAAAAGTTTGTTTCGCGTCCAGTGTGCAAGCGGCTTAATACTAGGCTACTGTTATTGTCACTTAGGTTTTATTGTCTTTAGTGGGGGAAAGGAATACAGCCTGATTGCTATGATCTCGTACTGCATTAAGATCACAAATTGAAAATAAATGTGTAACGTATCTTGCATTGTTGTCCATTCATGTTAATCCCAAAATTTTAAGCGGCAACAGTTTGTAATAATAGGAACACGCTATCCATCGTTTCTCTTGCCAGTGAGCAATATTTGACTCGGCTGTGTTATACCCAAATACGCCTTCTTTGCCAACTTGCGCTGGAAGGAGGGGCAGAGGCGGGACAGAGGAGTACTTGCGCCAGGCTACGCCAGGCGCAAAACAGCAACATACGCCTGGACACACCCCCGTTGGCGCGGCGCACCCTCCATTCGCCGCGCCTGCGCCTGGTCTACGAAATTAGAGCCCTATGAGTGTTAGCCTAAATGAACAGAACAGGAGAGTTGGCTAAGGGCTGACTTATGCTGACTATAAGGAGCAGCCAATATAGATATAATTCATTAATTCTCACTTCCAGAAATGGGTCTGATTCTGCTTCATCATCTGCACTGCACTGCAACATTTAACACTGCTGTTCGTCTCTTAAAACAAAACTTTCTTTGGTTATTTCTCAGTTTACGCCACAGCTTCACTGAAAAGCATACAACTGTGGGCACATGAGCAGTTTGAGTAGAATTTAGAGTTTTCTGTGAAGAGGGGAGGAAGTCAGTTGTATGAAACTTTTGAATTGGTTCACCAAATAAGGAACTTCTTCAGCGTTTCTTAGAAAAGTCTCTTTACAAGGATTATTCAAACAAGCCAAAGTTTAGTTTCTGACTTCTTTTGTTTCACTCAGCAAAAAAGAATGCGGGTTGGCATTATTCCATTACTTTCATTTGAAGGGCATGTAAATACTGCCTCCCACAACCTCTGGCACGCCGTTATTAAAGATTCTTAAAATAAATCCTGTTGCAGGGCTTCTGTGGAAGAAGTAGGGAAAGAGAGACAGAGCAGATCAACCGTACTGTTTCCACGCCCACCCAGCGTTCATTTGGGGGCGTCAAGAGGCAGCTTCCAACCCCAGCACCTGTTGAGGCCGAGTAAGCGTATTTACCCGACTCCTGAGTGAAGCGAAGGCTGGGGGAGACAGGGGACGAAAGCTCATAGTCTAGGGATTACTTTACGCTGGATCATGGCTTTGACAGTAACACAATCTCCAGGGAGAGGATATGGAGTCCGTCAGGGCCTTTGGCTTTGCAGGAGTGGCTCAAAGACCAACCCTCATCACAACTGGTCTCGGAACATTCCAGAATAGCTGAGTATCAGCTCCACCACCCTCTAAAGACTGAGAGACTTCTGACTCCCTGGCAACGACCCGAAGCATAGGTGATTTTAGCTTTTGATTTGATTTAATAATTTATTTTTGAAAACGGGATGCAAGGGGCAGAGCAAGAGAGAGGGAGAAAAGAAAGCAGCCTAAAGTATGGTTAATTAAACAATATTAAGTCAAGTATATGGCCAGTCCGTGTTCATATATATTCATTTTGATAGACCAATGGCTAACACACTGGGTTTAAGTGCTTGAAAGTCTGATAAAAAAGATACTGAAACAAGACCTATGTCACTTTGTTGGTCTTAGTGAGCAGATAAAGAAAATGCAAAAAAAAAAATCTGTGGGAATTTTGGGAGAAAATCCACTTTTTCCATCGGCAGCCAACTTGAAATTTTCAAATTGACGTTAAAGGGATAAAAAACTTATGCGCTTTGGTGATTTATTTCTGAAAGTCTCCTCGGCAGGATTGTCGAACAAAAGAATGTGAAAAATAGTACTAGTAGTCCATCTCTTTTCTTTAACCCTCACGTGGCAAAAATGTTCTATCTAGCTAAATGAAATGCTTAGACATGTGCTTTATTGTACTCTTTGACGGCTTGCTTTAAGCGCAAACCGAATAGTTTGTTGCTGCTATCCTTTATCTAATGCCAGGAACTTGCAACTCAAAGGAAGGGGTATAAATACATGTCACAAATAAAAAGGGTGACAACCATGAATGGAGATGCAACTGAGGATAAGGCAGCGTGCATGATGCAAACTAATCAAAGAATTAATGGTTCTAATAGACACACACGTTGCTAAAAGGGAAGAGACCCAGAAAGCATTAAAACGAGGGTTATGACAACTTGTATTAATTTCAGGGGTATTTTATTAAATAATTCCACGTTTAGGGTTAGCTCACAGATTCAGACCAAAGCAACAAAGTCCCAAAGGATAGCCAGTGTAAAGAATGCTGAGTGTTCAATTCAGAATGTTATCTATGAAGAGCATGAATGTTTTCTGGATGTTGTGTTTTAGGCTGCACCTCATCAGACTGCATCCAGAAGACAGTAAAACTTCACTGCGTTTTTTTCCAAAGTTGACAATGGAAATAGCAAGCTAACAGAGTTTTTCCTTTTAATCCCTGAGAGTTGCACATACTAGGAAGACAGGGAGACCATACTGAATGGGTATGGTGAATGGATTGGATAGCAACACATTGCTATCTGTGGAAGCTAACCAGCCAAGCTAGTGGTTGAATCAGTGGGTTTCCTAGCCTCTGTGTGCTGGTAACGAGATGAGCCAGAAGCCAATCCAGTGGTTTGCTAGCCTTGGGAGCTAGCAGCCATTTCTGGGGGTGGCTAGCCTCAGCGTACTAGCTACCCCCTTGTGCAGATGAACTGAAAAAAGCTGCAATTTTTTAAATCTTTTATCCCAATTTATTTTCTCAAGCAAAAACCTGTATTTCAGACTTTTTATGTTTGCATTTTTTCAACAGGACAGAATAAAACCATACTGTATGAGAATTTTCATAAAATTAGTGGGAAAGGTGACACAGTAATTGCGCAATAATTACACTCAATTAGTCAGGGGCCATCACAAGTCCACAAGCAACTGCTGGCTCTTACAATGCACACAGGTCTTTGCAGACCATGAGCTATTGGTGGCTCATGCTCCACACACAGGTTTGCAGACCACAAGCCATTTTTTGCTCATAACTGTTATGCAGGTATTTGCTGTCCAAAAGTCCCTGCTGGCTTATTTATCAAATACTGTTTTCTGTAGACCACCACCCATTGCCGGCTCATACATTGCATTCAGGTCTTTGCGGACCATTAGCCATTGCTGGCTCATGCATTGCATTTCGGTATCTGCAGTCCACAGGCCACTACTGGCTGTTACATCCTGAGGACGATAGGTTTGATGTAACAGTGGCACAGAGAAGAAATAGCCAGGGAAACCAGCAAGCAAACAAATATATATATATATATATATATATATATATATATATATATATACATATATAATATATATATTTTTTTTTCTATCGCACACAAAGATTGGATACACACACATACAGAACAGAACAGAACAGAAGGACTACTTACAATAGCTACAGTGGTAATACATAGCACGGGGAGGGGAAAACAAAATGATCGATATGGCACTGCCAAAGAAAAAAAATTAACAAAATCAAAAACAGCACTAATGAAGAATATTAACCAGTTGGTCAATGGAAAGAACACTCAATCACTGAGAAGACAATCTATACTAAGAGACTAAAAACAAGAGAAAACAGCGGGTGGTAGCAGCCTCTAAACTAGTGCTCTAATAAAGACATTCCGTGCATTTGTAGATGTATGAAGGCCCCATCTAAACTTGACTTAATTGTATCCTCTCAATAAGTGCCAGTTATGTTTACACATATAGTTTTGTAAGGATACAATCCTAGGTATCAGTAATGAGACTCAAGAGATCTATGACATGGCTATCAGTAATGCTACATCGTATATTTACAATCCATCATATGCTCTGTTTCTTACACCCCAGGTATTCTCCGAGTCTTCACGCTGTAGTCACCCTATAGTGGCCTTCGTATTTTCCCCCTTTAGAAATGTAAAACCTCACAGCAATTCCAACGACGGACACAGCGGGAGGTGAAGGCTTGGCGCGTTCTTCTTCGCTGGTTTGACCCAAAAGAAAGCATTGATCAACATCTCGGTATGTTAGAACAGGGCACAAAAGCACTATGGTTACAATTTGATCTGACTCCATATTATTAATAAAGAATATAAAATTTTGTCGTAAATGTGTTGAGTTTAGAATAATAATACTATACTCTGTAATACCATACTTTTGCCAATTTTGCACAATTACGCGTCTGGACCCGCACAATCGCAAAATCTTAGTTCAGCGAGCCCCGCATTAGATAGCCAGCAGCTACCATGATACGTGAGTAACCTTCCCTCACGACAGTTATGGACCCGAGTCGGCTTGTATCTATCGGGCTCCTTAAGGAGAATTTGACAAGAACCGACATATTATACCTATGGGTCTTCTTAAGCCATACCTCCAGAGCCAATACCTCACCAATCCCGTTAACAGTCGAATGTGGCCCCAGTTCTAGCTTACCAGAGCTCCCTAAAAACTTTGTCTGCAACTGGGCTCTGACAGCACCCGTTTCCCCAAAGTATTTAACTGTAATTTTGACTAAAGAAACGAAGATAGATTTAAAATGATAAAAACCACACAAATCACAAAGAAGACAATTTATTAATATGAAAGAAAGTTTTATTAAACAGGTAGGTAGGCCCACATAGTAATTTTAATTTGTCCGTTCCATCATTTAGAATTTTAAAGAATAATTGAATGTAAAGTCCTGCTTATTGTCCCGGGCCGTCATAAACCCCCCCAGTCTTCCACAGGCACAACCGGGAACACTCCACTTCCTTTGACACCACCTAGCCAGTATCCTGGGGAGTCAATGGCCCGCTCACCCTAAGGAAGGCCTAACACTTTATAGTCATACTGCAGGCAACATCAGTCCCACCAGTTTGTCAGCCTTTTGCCGTGTCCCAGCTGGATTTCCCGTCTTACAGAACCAGTACGAACGGATAGATTGCAATCTGTTCCCCTATCCTTCCTATTCGTTCGTGCTCGTCAATCGACTTATCATGACTTTCAAGATGGAGGCGACTGGAAACTACCTCAAGGTACTGTCTGCATAAACAATATTTTTTCATAAACTACCTGTGCATTTTCAAAGTTCTCAGTACGTCGTTTTAAATGTCAGGGCCCTCAGAATTCTACCAATGAAGTGTGGATCTACTTTGAGCCTTGTTAATGATGAAAAAAATAGTGATTTCTTTGCATGGCAACGCTCTGCCCAATTCACTACCATTGAAAGCCTGTTGGGAGCTTCGGCTAAAAAGCCATGAATTTCGTAATGCTCTGTGCATACGGAGGTGGGGTACTCGACGAAAGTTTGTACTCGTTATCACGTTTCAATACACCCCAAGTCAGTTTCACACCGGAATTCTTTAAGTCTGCTTCAAGAATCATTGGATCACCACTGCCACTGGTAACAGACATTTACACCACTCGGTGCAGGAACAAGGCTCAGCTCATCTTAAAGGACTCTAACCACCCAGCACACAGCCTGTTCTATTACCTTCCTTCAGGCAAACGTCTGTGGAGCATTAGGGCATGCACCAGTCGCCTCAAGGACAGCTTTTATACACAGGGACTGCTTAACAACAGCATTAAGTGCCATGGGTGCTGTGATTAATTTTTATCCTTATTCTCTGGTATTTATTTTCTTTTATCGTGTTATTATTTTATTTATTCTTAATGTAATGTGAGGTTCGAGAGAGGGTGTCTGGCAAAATGCATTTCATTGCATCGACTGTACACTGTACTTTTAATGCATATGACAACAATAAACGAGTCATCACCAACTGTTTTATTTCTTTAGTCTTGTGATTGTGGCAGGCCGAAGGCGGGCCCAGGCAGGGAATTGATCCCCAGACTCCCTGGTAAGAGTCAAATGCTCTGACCACATCACCAAAGAGCCAGGCTCGTTGGCAAGGTAGCCAGGCGCGTACTTATTAGGAGACATTTCTAGTGACAGGACCCTTCAACTCACATAATCATAATGGACATACTGATTTTTGAGTATATGTATATAATGCACATTTTGCATTAGTTGGTTACACACCCTTTGCCATTTATCCTGCACCAATCTTAACAATACTTGGAGACATGTTAGCATAGATTACTCACCACAGACCTATACTTTTTTGAGTATCTACGTCCAAGGTAAAGGTCGCAGAAACAGTCAAAAACACATTTTCCAAAACTTCCTTTCCAATTAAGCGAGAGACTCGAATAAAATGCAATTCTCACAGTGAGGGGTCGCAAAGAAAAAAATTTTTTTTTAAATTCTGTTTTTTATTCAATATGATATACCTTTTCACCTTTTTATATTTCGATTTCGGCAAGTCGTCATTCTAAGAACGACCTATCATGTGTTTGTTTGTCTGTCTGTTAACAGGACAACTCAGACAGCTATGAATGGTTTTGCATGAAATTTGGTAGGATGATAGGTGGTAGTCCAAGGATGAGTTATTTCAATTTTGGAAGTGATCCGGAACATACTCTGGATTCTGGATCTTGAAGAATTTAAATATATCTGTCTAACTCAAATGTGCGTGATATTTCTGACTGGATAACTCAAGTGATGATTTGGCACAAAATTTGGCAGGATGATTGGTGGTAGTCCAAGGCAGAGTTGATTTAATTTTGGAAGTGATCCAGAACATGTTCTGTAACCAAAATAGGAGATTTAAGGCTTGGTGGAGATATGCGGTCAACTGAGTGCCCTCCAGTTTTATGAATGCATTTCCATCAGATTCAATTGGGCCTTCTGTTTTGCTTGACTTAATGTTCAGCTATCTTTGAAATTTATCTTATGTTTCACAATTGTTTTTTCTAAAGCATTTGGATATTCACTCAGTTTCGACAACATTGATATTTTTATTTTCTCAGGGAAAGCACTCATACTGCATCCCATTCAAGTCAAACTGGATCCAAAAACAATGATAGTATTGAAAATTTAAATTAAAATAAGTTAAAATTAATCATTGATAATAGAAACAACAATTTTATCGCAAAGCTGGGTGAGAGCTTTTTTGGCGGGGGAAAAAACCCTAAGGACATTTTGGTGTCAGTGGTTCTGATTGGTTTAATGCATCTGTCTTGCGGGCGTATTAATTTGAAACAATCTGTACACTACAAATTTGATGGAAATCCCTTTTTATGTTTGCCTTAAAGCTGCTTAGGAGACCAGATTTGTAATTGATGATTAGTGGGCGGACTTTTTTGGGTATTGAATTCTTGGATTTAATTGCTTTCAATTGGCTGGTACTGAGGGAATTTCACTTCCACGGATGTTTAAATAATCAATTTTCCATCTCAATTATGATTTGTACTGAAGAGCAGGAGTATTGCCAGTGCCAAAATTGATGCTCTATTTGCATTAAAAAATAAAAAATAAAAAAAAAACTGAACTAACACAGACACCAATTGGATGGTAATCATTGTGCCCACTCACAATGCTATCATTTTATCATCATTGGACATACCACTCCTTTGCTCCACTACTTCGCAAGTGCAACTAGAGGGGTGAATTTAGGCAAATAGCACATTTCAAGTGCTTTGGTTTAAGTAGGTTAGAAATTCTGAATCGTTGGAATGAAAGATAGAATAAATGAATGCCTGACATTAAGAATATTAAAAGAGGCAGATATGGTGGCCTAGTGGTCGCATCTGCACTGTCGCATCACAGGAAGAAGGTCGTGGGTTCAATTCTGGCCTGGGGCCTTTCTGGAGTTTGCATGTTCTCCTCATGCTCATGTGGGGTTTCCCCCACCCACAAAAAACATGCAATGTAGGAATACTCCCAGCAGTACCCCTGACCAAGGAACTGGCTTTAGAACTGGAGTTGGCCACTGCCATTAACTATA
The DNA here is from genome assembly GCA_029721435.1 of Gymnothorax reevesii. Taxonomy (NCBI): domain Eukaryota; kingdom Metazoa; phylum Chordata; class Actinopteri; order Anguilliformes; family Muraenidae; genus Gymnothorax; species Gymnothorax reevesii. The sequence goes on along the minus strand of CM056583.1, from coordinate 54,502,270 downwards.
GGATGGGTCAAATGCAGGAGACTAATTACCTCACGGGGTTCAATAAAGTGTATGTTATGTTTTCTCATTTACCATTCTTCTTAAAATAGGCAAACAGACCTTGTGACAAAAGTACAAATGAATTCTTTGAACTGTTTAAATTGTGATGATGTTTGAGGATGGAAATCTAATGGGGAAACATTTTTATTCAGGTCATATTTCTCTGTTTCCCACTGGTTACATGTAAAAACAGTACTTACACCAGTCATTGCTACAGTATATGTTGGAATTATTCAAGTGCAGCAGTGCAACCAGAATTAACAGAAGTGAAAATATGGAGTTCATAATTTTGACATGGAAAAGAGAAGCTAAATTAAGCCAAATAGAGGGGATTTTTTTGTTTTGCTGATCAACTTCCAGTAAATTTCATTGCCTCCAAACGTGATAAAAAAAAAGTGAAGGACTTTGTCATGCCACAAACTCAGTGTTTATGATGTGGCAAATCCAGGGCAATCAGTACCAGTTAAATAAGACTTGGGTATCTCACTTTTAGTATTAAAACTTAGTTCTGTGAAATTTAATTTCTAAAAAAATTAATTGTCTAACTCATACGCATGACTATTTCTGCCACTGTTTTGGTAATCATCTGTACATGCCGTGAGCCTGTGAATGTAACTGCCTTTTTTTTTTCATAAGGCCTTACTAAGGTGATCTGGAAGTGGCCTTCCTGCCACATAGGCTCCACCCAATAACCAATGAGAAGTTCCAGAGCCTTATGTTTGTCCAGACAAGGCTACAGGACACCATCACACACCTCCTCCATCGTGTTCTGTGGTTCAACTTGTCCCAGATCTCTTGATTCTGTGCCATTCACCACTTTGTTTTTTTTTTTCTCTGTTTGGTTGTCAGGGCAACCATCTTCTTCTAATGTTTGCTTTTTTGCTTAGAGTGATTCTCAAGGTGGTCATGAGTTTACTTGAAACATACAAATTGTCAGGCAGTTCTAAAGGAACCAAACTTGTTCTGTATTACTATATGTACTGAGCAGCTGAGGATAATCATTTATTCCATAACCTCTAATGAAGTTACTTTACTTATATGGAAAGGAAAGAATGCACAACCCTGTGCAAAACCCAGCACGCTCACTTGTTGATCGGTATTTTGATGCTTTAACTATCCAATTTTTTGGTTGCTATAGGTCACATGACAGTAGTCAAACAAGATGCTACTGTCTTCAAACATTATTTTTCAAGATGGAATATTATGACCGAAGCAAAAATAATTTAATCAGGGAGGAGGCATATTATTTGACTTCATATGCTAGTCATGAATTATCTCTGTGCAGCATAACACCAGAGAGACAAAGCTTAGCTTTTTGACTTGAGAAGGCATCACTGCTGCCTGGTCTGTTTAAGTGACAGAGCCAGTGGGGAAAAGTAACTGAGTGACTGCTCAATTACTCTGCCACCATCCCAATTGGCCGGGCTGCTATCATGGCTAATGATAAATAATGAATATACGGGAGGAAAGTGAGTCATCCACACTACCTGAGTGTAACCGAAGGGCTCGTGCAGACTGCTGTGGTTCTCACCACTCCCTCAACCCCTCCTTGTGCATTGTTTTACCAATTTAGGGACTTGCAATCCATCTTGAGAGGTGAAGGAGAGGGACCCCATGAATTGGGTAATATTGCCTGAGGACAATAAGCATAGCAGTAGCATGCTATCAGGGGAGTCGGGATTGACATTAAGGGCACCCTGATGGAGCCCTGATGGGTCAAAACATGTTGGCTTTTTAAACTGTTTAGTCATGTTATAATGAAGGCTTCTTCTTGCTAGGAATTCCTACATTTCTGTTAATTATCTTATTCCACACTTTTAAGAGCTCCAGCTTTATATTCTCTTTATAATTTTCTCATCCCATGAACGCCTAATATCTTCTTTCATACGTCTGCATGAAATGAAAAGTTTTCAAATTTCAAAAAATGTTCCATAAAGATCTGAGAACAGTTAAAAAGTGAATCAAATCAATATTTGGTGTGAAAACCCTCTCCATAAAATTAGGAGCATTGCCCTGCAGCTTTACAGTTTATACAGTAATTGGCTGTGCAACTGTTCCAGAAAACTTTCTAGAGTTTCTTTGCCAGCTCACAATCTCGCTTTGGTCAGTCTCTCCAAGTAATCCCAAATAGCCTTGATGATGCTGAAATCAGGGCTCTGTCAAAGCTATTGAATCTGAATAAACTCTCCTTAGTGAAATACAGACATTTTTGAAAGTTCTTTTTAGTTTTGAATCAGTATTTGTCCTTTCAAATGTGCTGCTCTTTTGTAGAAACATTAATGAGGAAAACAAAAAATAAACATCTATGCCCAAATTTAGGTTGAAAAAAGTCTCTGGTGTCTAGAACACAGTACTGTGCATCTGTGAATTAAAGGCAGATTGAGAGAAACTACTCTGATAGTTTTTACAGTTTCTATTCAATGGAACTCAGACAATTTTACTGCAGATTACAGGTTCACCTCAATTTCTGTTTCTGGGGAACAGAAACCTGCAACTCATATCAGGGCAAATAAGGAAACATTACAATTTTTGTACAAAAATAAGTTCTTCCAGTATTTTAAAGCCAGTCAGCAAATTCCGGTCTGAATGAGAGCTTCGACGGGAACCCCACAAGCTATTTTTAGCTCCTTAAAAACCAGTCAACATGCAATTATAGACTCTTCTTCGGTGCTTAATTTATAAACAATACTGTGTACCTGTGGGCAACATTATTGAATTGTTAATGGTCACACAGTGTAACAGCGAGCACTAAGTAAAATACAAAGGAAAAAAAAAAGCCAGAATTGCTTATCTTTTAAATTTGGTATTCTTTTGATTGGTATTCTTTTGATGTAACATGCCCATGCAAAAGCAGCTAACTGAATTTCCCCTTATTTTTATTGATTTTATTGTATCTCTATTGAAGTGATGCCTTGCATTTGGCCAAGTTTATGCTAATTTCCAAGGCAACTGCTACCAAATTAGTCGAAGATAATTTGGCCTGCAGTTTTAAGAACACGCGAGACATCGTTATCTTCTCATCCCACCCTCCCTGTGGTCTTGGGGACTGAGGGCACTGAGAATTCAGTTGAGATCCACACAATTCAGAGAGGAAATGACAAGCTGCTCTCAGCACATTAAGGAACAGGGAAGACAGGCAGCATTCAGGATTTAACTTTTAAGCACAGGAAATGGGAGAGAGAAATTGACTCCATTTTCCCAGGCAATGTTGTTTTATTGGAACAAACTACCTAAACATGGCCTGTGGGGGCACTGCACAGGAACTTAACAGACAGGGGTTCCTGAACCCGTACCCATTCTGGTACAACCTTTTTGCCAGTTACAGCCCACTCTTGGCTCTGTCAATTCAAGGATACAAAAGCCCCATTGAAAGGGGCTCTTGTACCTTGAGCGTTGGTTTCGTAGCCTCTTTGCTGTTGATTGTTGAGAATTAAAGTTAGCTGTGGGGAAAACCTATCAATTGCACAGCAGGTAACTACTGGTTACTTTTGGTGAACTGTTGGCCTAAGTCACCAAATGTGAACGGCTGCCACTCTGCAGAACAGTCCCCCCTCGCTTCCTGAAGAGACAGCCATTTCATGCATCCAAGAAATTACGCGGTTTGAGCGCAAAAATTTGATAATAAGCTTATTTTCCTCTCCCCGCAGGCAAGGGAAAAAAGGAGTGGAGGAATTATATGGTGTTTTAACACCAATATATATAATATATTCTTATAAAAAGAATATCCTGGTGGTTCGTCATGTTCTGGATCTTTTTTTTTTTTTTTTTAAGAAGGGGGACCAGCACTCCCATGTGGAGAGGAGCCAGGTCGCCGTCGGCGTTGAAAAGAGGCGGACTGGAAAGGAAGTTGCCCTTCCAGCCCGCACTCTTCCTCTCAATCCCCGGCAGCCATTTGCAACCCCTGGTTACGGAGACGTTTTCCAGCAGCTTTAGAGACTAAGAGCTCCATATCTTCTGCTCGCCTGCTGTTTTCTTATCTCGTTTTGGCAAACAGAGTGAAAAATGTATAGCTGATATTTCACCTCTGTTGACATTTTTGGGCCGTTAAAGCAAATTATGCCATGAACAACTTGCTTCAGTGGAAACCAGCCATCCTTTCATTATTAAAGACCTACAAATGAAGAGAGAACAATATTATTGCTGCAAAATGTTGTCTGATCACGGCCACTGACATTTTCTATCAAAAGTTCATTATCTTTAATGGGTGAAAGTTCTGAATTGATAACTTTTGTTACTTTGAGTACAGAATCTATGGATTGCTTACATAGCAACACTACAATCTGTTGCCAAGTAACTACAGCATCACCCACTTAGGGATAAGTGTCCCTAACCTATTGAGTTATCAAGTACAGACATAGCATAAGAGAAAAAAGATTCTGGCAATATTAAGACGAAGGATGAATACATATTTGACACCTGCAGTGGCCTTTAATGCGAGAAAACATTACAATTTTCTTTTGGTACCATGAGAATACGTGCTATAGGAAACAATGGGTGAGTTCCAAGGGCACATAATTAGGATTTGAGAAACATGAGCACTCTGCCCCCCGCAAACTCCCATTTCCTTATACCTCCTGTCCCCAAGTGAAGGGGGTCAGTAGCAGCCTTGGGCCAGGACCCATGGCTGTAATCCCAGGAGCCTGGAATAGACTGCTTCACTGCAGGGTTCCCACACAACATGATGACCTCCTGGCCCTCCCTGCCGATTGTGACCTCAGGTCAACCTAAATGCCTTTAAGTATCTTTTCCGCTGTACTGTTTTTTCTTCTTTCTAATGACGTGTTCCACAAAATGAACACAGAATTTACACCTTGAAATGCAGGCTGGATCATTTTCAAATCCTTTTTTTTTCATAAGAAATTAAGAAGTAAATTTTTTTGACTGCTGAACTTCACAGACAGTTCTCAACACTTATAATCAATAGAATCTTTTGACTTGAGAGCAAAGCAAGATGCTGATTGAGGACCTGTACTTCATAAACAGAAGTAAAGCAATGTGATGGCAACTTCATAATTTAATTCCAACTTTCAGAAATAATAAAAAATACTTTTCTCAATGAAACATTGAATGTTGATGGAGCTGGATTCCTGTGCTTCTAATTCTATATAAAATTTAGATGTCAACATTTCTGCTGATGTAATGCCCTGCCCCCAGGCATTCTGGATTCATGACTACCTGCCCTCACCTAATTAGGCAATTATTCCCCATGTTCTCTTTCCTTATTATCACACCTGGTTTTCCTTCGTTGAGAATTATTCCATTGTTTATTTAAACCTTAGTTTTCTCCTCACTGGCAGGTAGCTTTATTTTGTGACACTCTTCTGTTGAGAGCGCTCCCTTTTATTATCCTCCTGACGTTTTGTATTTGTGTTATTTATTCTCTTTGTTCATTTTAATAAATCAAAGTTCCTGCACTTGGGTCCTTTATGATTCCACCATTCCCCTGGTGCCCCTTCAACACCCTTGGGCACCAGATTGTCACGGCTGAAACCACTTTGCTCATCAGTGCTACGTACAATAGTGTTTATTTTTGTTATTTCGTAAGCCTTCCTTGGCACTAATTAATTCAATTAACATTAAGGCATGTTGAAATTCAGTACCTCCCTTATTGTAAAGAGTTGATACTGAATTCTTAAACCTAGCGTGAAATTAACACATGACAATCTCTATTGCAGTCGCAATTTGTTTTGAGATTTTAATAAAGGTCAGGAGGTAAAATTCAATATGTGTGTTAATGCCACATAAGTACATATCTGATTCATTATTGCCAGTACTTTTATAACATTGCGCTAACTTTAGAGGAGATGAGTGAGCTTGACGATTAACTGAAAAAGTATAGAAGAATAAAACTCCACAAATAATTTTATGACACTGTCCCATCTCCTTTTGTTTGAATTATTGTGAGTAGGCAGTGAGTAGGGACCCTCATTGGCAATTAAGTTAAACAGCATTTCAGAATCACATTGAGTTTTTCCAAAATCAGGGTTACCTTTAGGCATAATCATAAATGTCACGTACAAGGTTCCAATTGGTTGCTTTAGTTTGGCCCAATCCAAACAAAGATGGATTTTGCTTTATTTATTATCCCTTCTATGCAGCAGGGAGGCACACACAATGCAATACAAAACAAATAGGAAATTAAAGCTGCTTTGCAGCGATATCAGGGCCAGGCAAATTTAGGCAATTCTGAGCAACAAGAGGCAAAAAATGGAGGATAAAAAGAAAGGTGGGATTACATCGTACATTTTGCATTGGTTGACATTTGAACTAATAATCTCTGACACCAAATAGCCTTTTTCATAAGGAAAACATTGCAAAGAACATTCATTACTCTGCCCCGCATTATTTCTGTTGAATAAAATCCAATACTTGTTTCTTACTAATTTTGAGGTTTTGATTCCAAAACTAGTATTTGTTTGGCTACATTTTGGCGAAAGTTCCAAAACTGTAGCGCGTATGGTTGGTTTAGTTGGATTTATTTATTTTTTAAATTTAAACACTTATTAAGGAAAACAATAAGTTCCTAAATTGGCAAATAACTAGAAAATCAACATTACAATGTCCATTTTGCCGTAGTTGGGGCTTGAACTCATAACCTCTGACACCAAGAACCAACTCCTAAGTCATTAAGCTAATTGGCTGGAAGTAAAAACAAGTTTGTGGCTTCATTAATTGACTCAGGGAGTCACCAGCCAGGCAGCAGTTGTCAAGGAAGAGTTGAAAAATTTTCAAAATGCCAAAAGTTTTGTTACAAAGACAAAAATCTGATAACACATATATGCAGCTTGACAGCATAGAAATGTTGGTGTTTTGCTTCATAAAAGAAAATCTAATGTTTAAAAATGCCATATTTACATTGACTCCAATTGTTCCATGAGAGTAGAATTCAAAATAGTTTCAAAAATTCAGTTTTTGAGTTAAAATTTTGATATTTGGTGAACTTCATCGATCATGACTCTAAACTATTATCTTTTTTTTCAGGAAAATTGAAAATGTATTTGTTAAGAATTGGGTGGTCTATGTTTACAGTACTACCTACAGTCAAACGTTTTCATGCACTGAAGGCTCAATTTCGATAGGAACACTCAGAACAGGAAATTTTGTGACCATTAAGCAAAAATTGTGTGGCAAGGAAACTTTGATAAGTTTTACAGTTTTTGAAAAAAACTGAGTGATGAACTTACTACAAATTCTGAAGTCTAAGTGGACAAAAGTGGGGCTACATTTTGGTGAAAGTTGCAAAACTGTGGCACGTACGGTTGGTCTGGTAAGAATTTTAAAATTTGAACACTTATTGTGCCCCCACCCAGAATATTGGCATGTGCTTGGAGTATAGTAAATCTGGACTGGGACTGGACCTATGTGCAAAGTTTGGTGATTTTTCATGTATGGGAAGTAGGATTTCCTAGGAAGAAGAAGGGAAATAATAATAATCCTGGTGAAAACAATAAGTTCCCAGCTGCTTTCGCTGCCTGCCCCCTAATTAGGTTCCTTAATAATCCTATTAGTAATACAAACACTGGGCTTTAGTCACAGTAACAATGTATTACTAAAATAGGAAAAGAAAATAGGAAACAAGCTTCCTTAATAATGAAGTTTAAGTGCTGTTATGAACAATAAACAGCACTAAATTAGAGTTAGTATATTTACACACGATACGCGGAGAATAAGTAAACTACGAAACTGGAAATACAACAAAGGCATGTGGCTTACACGGCTTCGCAAAGACTAAGTGCGAAGCTTGGTCTTTAATAGCCCAACACTACCACACAGCGGAAATGAACAGCAGCTGCATACAATGATTGCAAGGCTGAGAATGCAGTCCAGGTCTTAATAGACTGGTGAGTTTGAGGTGCGGCCTTACAAATACTCTATTGTATTTTCCCCCAATAATGCCTGATTACTCCAAGCCGGTTTCCAATTACTTTTCCGAAATATCAACTAAACATTAATTTGCTGACTTGCGAAGACTAATTGGTGGAAGTAACAACCAGATTGTTTTTATGGGCTTTATTGTACATTGCATCACATAGGCTGGGTATTAGACATTTTCCAATCCACATCTATGATGACATTAAAAGAAAATATGCCTTTCAAAGATTCTGAATTCTTTTTGTGCCAAATTTCTATAAACCTAGGGTTTAATAAGCCAAAGAGGATGTTTCCCATACGGAATGTATTATTTTTCTTTACAAGAGAAAAGGGATGCACACCAGAGTTGTAAAGTTGCTGACGACGTTAAAATTACAAATGTGAAAAAAGGCGGTTGCATTCACATAGCCACAATGCAATCTGGCTTTACTAAATAATTAAATCACCATCGCTTTGATATAAGAAGCATCAGTAATTTAATAAATTATTATCGTATCATGGCAACGAGTGTATTACTGCACTTACCCACAAATATAGCACTATATCAGTGGCGGCTGGTGAACTGGCAATAGGGGAGGCTCAAAACAATCCCTTAAAATTAATGATTGGTCACGGCTTGTTTTCAATCATTCATTTAAAATACCATTACTGAAACTCTGAAAACTCTCAATTTTATCAGGCGTGGCTAGTTTTCATTTATAATGCAGACCTGTCAACTCTCATGCATTCCGTGTGAGTTTACGTGGCATATTTACGTTCCTCAGCTGTGGTCAGCAATTATTCAATCAACACTTATGTAAGAGAATTGAACGCGGAATCGAAGCCCTTGTGCACTGGAGGGGTTGGAGGCGGAGGCTATGTTGGTTGGTGGAGTTTTTAAGTGACAGGTTAATATTGCATCACCAAAGAAGATTTCAGCACTGAGGTGCTTAGTAGAGACCCTGAAAAAGTTGAGTGCTGATTAGTGGCGGATATGCTCTGGCCGGGCCATCTCCGTGACCTGCAGTGCAGTCAAGCGGAAAAAGTCAGACGCATTTAATGTGGTATCAGGGGCACCTAAGGTCTCCTGAGGGTATCTGGTATAGCTCTGAAATTTGCCAGCATTTCTGTGCATCCTCACTGAGCTTCAGCTTTTCGCCGTGAAATGAGAGCTGCTGAAATATCTCACTTGCAACTTTGCACCCAAAAATAGGAAACAGCAGTGATACAACGGCCAAAGAGTGGAAACAGACCCAACTGCTGAAATCTGGACAGCCAGTTAGAGCATTTTTGGCGCTATGAAATCAGAGGAGCAGAATTACCGGCAACATACAAAGTTGTCTGCAAATATCATCACATAACTGCCTCAGCAGCACAAGTAAGCGATTGAGAAGCATATTATGTTATAAATGGGAGGAAAGGCCGCCTGCAGCATGAAGAAATTAGTTCCTACATGACAACCTGGTTGATTTTTTTCAGCATCTGGTTATGCTGTCATTGCTGCTTCAGAAACTATTTCTTCAATGTGTTAGTGTGACAAGCCATCCAATTTAGAGAGTCGTGCAGTGCCTCTGTGTTTTTCAAATTAAATGGAATATTAAATTAAGCAAAACATGCAGGCAGACCAAGTACTTCTACATTAACAAAGCACTCTGGCAAATCACAGATTTGATCATATATTCCTGTGAGATGAAAACAAGCAAATTGGGATCATCCCTGCATGGCCTCCAAGGATTTGCAAGCTGGATGTGTAGAAGTTTCTTTCAATTCTGCAAATTTGTTCCCTGTGAAACTGAACCATGTAAATGGACAATCCTTGAAATCCACTCATCACTGTGTGCTTTCCCTCCATCGAATGATGCTATACAAGTAAATTACTCCTGTCAAGTCCTAATCATTGTCAATAGTCCCCCCCCCCAGCAATCTGGCTTTCTGCATCAGTTTTAGTTTATTTGCTCCTCATTATTCATTTATTGTCTCATGGCTTTAACCCTCCCCTTGTGCATTCCGGTTCCCTTCCCCCACACTTTACCCTCATTGTTAATTGTAGTCAGTGCCATATGTAGAAAATTTTACATCAGGTGGCAAATGCGGGGGGATGGCAAGGAATCTTGGCAGGGTGTCCTGGTAAGACAGTGGAAGTCCCTGTAGTTAAATGCAATTATTACTTGAACAAACACGCTTCCAGAAAAGTTGGGACGCCGTGTAGAATGTTAATAAATACAGAATGCAATGATTTGCAAATCATTCAAATTCAATATTTGGTCACACTTTAGATGAAGTGTTGCTCATAAAGGCTTTATAAAGCATGCATAATGCTTTCATAAATGAGACATAATGTCTTCATAAATCATACATAAGCAAATTTCACGTTTGTGAATCGTGAAATAACACAGCCTTATTCAGCATGTGATGCCAGACGTGATATAACTGACAATATCACTTAGTGGCTAAATGCTATAAAGGGTGTTATTGTCAGCTAAGTGACATTGTCATTTTCAAATCTGGCATCACTTGCTGAATAAGGATGTGTTCTTTCACCCTTTACCAAGCATGACATTTGCTTATGTATGATTTATGAAGACAGTGTGTTTCATTTATGAAGGCATTATACATGCTGTATAAAGACTTTATGAGTGACACTTCAAGTAAAGTGTGACCCAATATTTTGCTGAAGCGAGTACAAAGACGACATATCAGATGTTTAAACTAGGAGATCTAATTGCTTTTGAAAACTACCAGCTCATTTTTCATTTAATGCCAGCAACATGTTTCAAAAAAGTTGGGATAAAACATAAACTGGAAAAGTTGTTTGATGCGAAAAAAAAATACTCCCGGTGGAATATCTAACTGCTAATCAGGTTAATTGGCGACAGGTCAGTAACATGATTAGGTATAAAAAGAGCATCCCAGAGAGACTGACTCTTTCAGAAGTAAATATTGCAAGGACTTCACCAATCAGTGAAAGACCGTGGAAAACAATTTATGAATAACATATCTCGGTGTAAACTGGCAGGAAATTTGGAGTTTGCATCATCTACGGCACAATATCTTTAAAAGATTCAGAGAAACAGGGGGAATCTGTGTATGCAAGGAACAAAGCCAAAAACCAATATTGAATGGTCAAGTCCAATGAAGGCCCCTACATATTTACATAATTGTTAAACGCTGACGGATTGAAATCTTAAAAATGTTACTTCCCACAATGGAGATTTGTTTGGCTTTGCTGTTGTTCATAATCTTGAAAAGCAGCATTTTCTTCAGGCATACAGAGACATCACCTGCTCTCCTACTTCTCACTCTACACCTATCTCAGGTACGTTGTACATGACACTCTCTAAATCTTATAACTGCCACATCACCTGCAACCCATCAGTCCCATGTCTATTATCTAATACATAACTCAGAATTTCATTTGCAATGTGTTTGTTACCATTTACAGTTTGGCTGACAAAGTAAACAAAGCAGCCTTTAAATGTGGCACTTTTAGGCAGCAGAAAGTGATGGATGACATCGTCGTCATGGTCTACACTTAATCCAAATTTCCATGCTCTACAGTTAATCTGAATTTCCTCCATACACCTGACTTGACCTTCTATGATAAGGTGTCAACAATTGTCCACCAAGCAAAACCAAGTTCATGTCACTCCTGTCAGATATTATTCAAGTGGTGTTGGTTGTGTAAACAAAATAACATTATTTTCATTTCGTTCTCGTTGCCTGTTTTTCTGTCGGTCATTTTAATTTCTCTTGGTTGTGTCCCGACTCAACAAAATATTTTTTTTACCCAGGCACCGAATTAAAACCTTTTTTCCCCTCTCTGTTGAACAAAACTTTGAAAAAGTTTATATTAACATTTTTGGAGATCGCTGTGATCAGGTTTCTGTACTTTCAGCAGTGGTTTGCGATAGCACATGAGCTGGCCGCTTCCTGTAGAGAGTAACATTTTTTTCCCGGCAACTTGGCAAATATGCCCTAATCAGAGCAATTTGCTGAAGTGCAAGTGCTCTGGCTTTTAATGGGAATATGAAATGACATTCTGGGCATGTTTTTTCACTTCCAGATTCCACAAACTTGACTGAGATTGCTGACCTGGCCATTAGTTTCCATCATTTCACTGATTGGGATTAGGAACTTGCTGACCCTGCATACAAGGTGGGTTAGGCCAGGATCCAAAATGGCGGACGATAATAAGTGCGAAAAGATAAGACAGTGGAAATTGTCCATGCTGGCATGCACATCTTTGTTATACTTGTTTTTTTTTTTAATTAACTATGAAACAGTTGCACACCGTAAAGTGTAATTGACTTATGTGAGTGCCTTTCAGGGCACAAGTTGCCGTGCTGTATGCCTGCACTGCAGTCCATGCTTAGTTCATTGAGATTGCTCAGTTAGCAAAATCCAGATGTTTCATTTCACCTCCTATTTTCATTTTTAAAAATTACATTATAGCGCCCGTCATGATGGGAGAAACTAGTTTGATGCAGTAGTGTTTGTTCGCCCATGTGATCCACGAAACCTTGCCGTGATACAAACACCCCCTCTGACTGCCTTATTTCATGTTATGCTGAAAACATGCCTATGATTAATTAAGAGATTAAGTGCAACCCCTTTGAACCATGTGCTGTAATTACCTGCCATAAAACCAACAACAATGGATTTACACGCGCCCTTTATTTTTAAACTTTTGTGGATGTATATGTGCACTTGCATTGCTGACTGTTCTTTCAGGGATGAGTTCACAACACCCACTCTCCAGAGATCTGCACAGATAGAAATCATGTGACTTGCAAGCTCACAACTAACAGCATTGTCTCTCAGGCCTGAAACTGAAAATCTGTAACTCCAAAAAAGATGGTCAGAAAAAAAGAAGCCAGGATCCTAGAGGCAAGGACATAAGCTTTTAACCAATTGTTTGCTCTGTCTGAAGTACATTTTGGATTTATGGGGTTAGATGGGATTGACAGACTGCTCTGCCAATGACTGATGTGCACAGCAAACACAAAAATAATGCATGGTTCTCCTTGCTGTCTGGCTGTTCATGAGCAGTGCATATGGCATGGCTTTCAAATGAAATCTGCTGTAGATGAGATAAATTAGCTAATATGTTAATTTTACTAATTAACAAAATTGGCTTCAACATGTCGAATGCTTGTGCATTGACTAACTAGCTAGTACCCCGGTGACTTTGTCTGCATACTTTCGATAAACTGTAGACACTTATCTAAACAAAACTGTTTTTAATGGCTCGCTCTTTTACTATTCACAGTATAGTGTTGTCATATAGTGAACTATATAGGCATCATCTTAACACAATTTCTATGTAATTAAACATCATTAAATTCTGATACATATCCATCACCTCCAAGTGAACAAAAAATAATTGCTTCAAATAAATAAATAAATAAGTGCCACACAGTCCTGAGTTGAACTCATATGTGCCCTGGAGCTCAACAAAATATGCAACAAAGACAGAAAGCTGAAATGAGCTCAGGTAATATTAATTTAAAGTAACTAACAAATAAAATGTTGAAAATTTTCCTCAAGCGTAAGTGTGGTTTGAACAGCTAAACCAGCCTTGTGGGTATACCTGAGCCCTTTTCATCTGACACTTTCACAGTAGTTAAAATTTAAATCATTTAGATAAATGTTAAATCTTGGGAAATAACCAGTATGGATTTTCAATAAATCATGCAACCCCTCATTGATGGAATTAATAGCATAAATATCCAGACAGTTGAGAATGAAGAGTATACAATGGGTGCATTTATAGATCTTAAAAAATTCTTTCAATATGATCGATCATAACATATTTTAAAATAAACAATAAGTTATGATCAATCAGGGATCAGTTCCAGGACCAAAGTTACTCATTTTAAATTCGAGCAATCTTATGATGGAAAATATAGCTGCAAGCAGCAATTCCAGGGTTCAAGCCAAGAAAGACCATTAGTAGTTGGATGCTTGAACAGCTTGATTAAAAACCACTTTAAGAGTATGTTGCAGGTATATATGTGACCTATTATGCCAGTGTAATGGACCAACAACTTATGATGTATAGTCTGATTTGTGTTATGTTAGGCTATGTTGTGCATTTGTAGCTCCCCCTTGTAGTTTATTGCTATGAAACTGCTCAGGTATGTTTCAGGTATTTATGTGGACATATCCTGCAAGTTTTGTGGAGATAGAACGAACAATATCTGATTTATAATCTGATTTGTGCAATACCACTCCACTTTTTTGCATTTGTGGCGCCCCCTAGTTATCAATTTGATTGAAACTTTCAGGCTAAGTTTCAAGTTCTTATGTGGACATATCCTGTGATTTTGTAATGTTTGGGAAAGCTATTTATGATTTCTAGTCTAATTTGTGTTATAGCATGTTGTTTTGTTTTGAATTTATAGCACCCCCTATATGTAAATTTGAATAAAATTTTCAGGGTAGGTTTCAAGTACTTATATGATTTTATCCTGTGAGTTTAATAGCTATAGGACAAACTATTGTTGTTTTATAGTCTGACTTGTGTCATGCCATGCCCATTTTTTTGCATTTATAGCACCCCCTATGAGCCGGTTTGCAGGAAACTGTGAAGATATGTCCCTAATACTTATGTGGACATGTCCTGCGAGTTACGTGATGATTGGCCCAATGGTTGTTGACTTTTGTTCATTTATGTGCTAATCCACGACCCTGCTGAAATTCATTGGTCAATAACTTGGAAAGCAAATGAGATTTCAACAAGCCTTAGGCAAACTTTGATAAGCTTGGTCCAATGATGATCCACAGTGAATTTTGATGGAATCCAATGAACGGGCTTGGAGGAGATATCAAATATGTGTTTTGTATGGGAAAATTGTTGAAGTCGAACCAAGGAATGCTATTATCAAGTTTCGTGTAAATCCGACTCACAGCGTAGCAGTTATGACCTTTAAAGTGAAAAACTGTTTTTTTTTTAAATTATAGTGCCCCCATCAGGCTGATTGAGTTAAACATGCCTTGGGCAGCATTTACATTCAACTTCCAAGAATTGTACTAAATTTCAGGTCTCTATCATTTACCATCACACAGGAATTTGCGAAAACATTTCCGAAGAAGAAAAGAAATGTTAATAAATATAGCTGCAAGGGGCAATTCCAGGATTCAAGCCAAGAAAGACCATGAGTAGTTGACGGCTTTAACAGCTTAATTAACAAATGTTGACAAGAATGTCAAATTTGGACACGTCTGACCACAGGACACTTTGCCACTTTGCTTAGTCCATTTTAAATGAGCGTTGGCCCACAGAACATGGTGGCGCTTATGGATCATGCTCAACAATGGCTTCCCTTTTGGGTTTTAGTTGGCATCTGTGGATGGCACAGCAGACATTGTTTACAGAAACTGGTTTCTTGAAGTATTCCTGGGCCCATTTAGTAATGTCAATGACAGAATCATGCCGGTGAGTGATGGAGTGGAATCTGAGGGCCTGAAGATCACGGGCATCCAGTAAAGGTCTTCAGCCTTGTCCCTTTTGCACACAGATTTTTCCAGCTTCTCTGAATCTTTTGATGATGTTATGCACTGTCGAGCCTTTGCAATTTGACGTTGAGGAACATTGTTTTTAGTCTTCCACATTTTTTTTACGCAAGCCTTCACAGGTTGGAGAGCCTCTGGCCATCTTTACTTCGGAGAGACTCAGCCTCTCAAAGACATCCCTTTTATAGCCAATCAGGTTATACTCCTGATACCAGTTAACTTAATTACCTCCGCCAAGGAGGTTATGTTTTTGCCTGGGTTTGTTTGTTTGTTTGTTGGTTTCCAAAATAACTCATAAAGTTATGGACAGATTTTGATGAAATTTTCAGGGATTGAACAGATTGGTATAAGGAATAAATCATTAGATTTTGGAAGTGATCCGGATCTCCGTCTGGATCCAGGAATTTTTTAAAGGATTCTTTAACATTGAGAGATAGGGCCATTTTCGACATTTATGCATATAACTCTACCAAAAATTGTCAGGGCACTTGGAAAAAAAATACAGGACAAGTTTTTAACATGTTCTTCAATATATCAAAGATCCTGAAAATGGAATAATTCCGGATACTATGATACAGAACACAAAAGTACGGGACCTTCGGAACTTTCGTTATAGGAAGAGAACAAATGAAGCTACAAACATGCGACAAACACCATTATATAGCCAAGATATTGCAGAATTAGAGAGGTGTTACCGGATTTACTGCATCTTCAAAAGCCAGGGAACTAGATGCAGAAGAAAACCACCATTAAGGAAAATTTGATTTTCATGAATAACTACTGAACTAATATTGATATCATTATGAATGCAGTTGCTAATGCTATGTTTTCTTGGTCAGGGAATCTGAAAAAAATAGATGAAATAAATTTAGGACTAATATTTATGTATAAATTACAACATGAGGGGAAATGTGGCACCCCCCCAAACCCTCCCTCACCACCACCATCTGGGCCACAACATATATTAGTCTTGTCCATTTCATGAAAAAAAAAAGCAAATGAAGCTAGAAACATGCAGACATCTTTAAACAGCCAAGACGCTGTGGAACTAATATTGATATAGCATTATGAATCAAATTGCCATGTTTTCATGGTCAAGGAATCTAAAAATGAGCATAAAATAAATGTAAGACTAATATCTATGGTGGAAGTCGTAATATGGAGGGAATTGTCAGCGCTCTCCGAGTGCTTTTCTAGTTGCTAAATGTTCTTTCAGTGGATTCTCTTATATATTAATTGCTTTTTCAGCCTTTTTTTTTGCCTGTGTCCTAACTTTTTTGAGACATGTTGCAGCCAGAAAATTTGAAATGAGTAATTTTGTGGATCAAAATGTAAAGTGTTGATATGGAATCAGTAAGACACCAGAAGCGGGGTGAAGGGAAATGAGGATTTATTGAAAACAAAATAAAACAGGCACGAGGGCCAACCAAAAACTTGGCCCAAAGAGTTGCAAAAAGACAAACTAAGGAGTGCTTCACAGAGCAAAGAACTAAAGAGCTAAAAAGGCAAGAACAAAAAACCACTGGAAACTCCAGGCAGAAATCCAAGAAGAAAAATAAATAACAAGACTGGCTATATACACAAGGGCTATGAACAAGACTTGGAAACAAGGACTTGGAAGCATGAACATGAGCGAAGACTTGACTAGAAACAAAACTTGGCAACAAAACTTGAGACACTGTCTGCCAGGCAACTTCCACCGCATCCAGATAAAGGGTAAGAAATCAAGACATGAGGGGCAACACCTGGAGAAGGAGAAACAAGAGGCATGGCAAGATCATGACATGGACAAAGATTGGTTGACAAGACTTGCTCATTAAGAGAATGAGCGTGCTCAGCTTAAGTACCAATTAAGTATGCAGTTTGAAAGTAGCATGAATCATCAGAACAGAAAAGCACAGCAAGATCTTGAAATAGCAAAGCAGGAATCATGACAATAAACTCCCTGTCTAAATTAGTAGTATTAGTAATGTGCCTATCGAAGAATTACACCACCCAGTGAATGTTAGTAAATGTTAGTAACTTAAAAACAGTCAATTGCCAATTAAGCTTGGACAGCCCCGAATCAGCACAGCACAGAAGGAAGGGGGAAACGCCAAAGCCAACCAGAGCTCTGAAATGTGCAACAACGAAGGCACGGGGCGGAACGCAGACAAGCGGTGGAGTGGCTTGGCAGACCTGGCAAGAAGAAAAAAATGGAAAAGTAAAAACATGGACAATGAACATGAATAATGAAATGAGTAATCTAATACAAGAAACTGTTAAAACTGTGACTATGAACAATGAAATCTTGAACAAGAAACTGTTAAAACCATAAATGCTGTCCTGGCCAAAGGCCAGAACCCCGGAACCCAACAAGTGTCTCAGTTTCAGCATTTGAAATGTTATCTATGTTCTATTGTAAATAACATATTGGCTCATGTGATCTGAAAGTCATTGTATTTTGATTTTATTCACAATTTACACTTCGCCCCAAATATTTCGGAATTCGGGTTGTAAATACTACTGTATAGGCCAGGATAAAGAACATTCTCCTAGCCTGATTTTCATCACATAGGATGGATAATATAGCGCAAAATGTCTCTTCCTGCGTCTTAATTGTTTTCTTCCTCAATCCAGCCTTACTTCTCAGTAACTCCTCCAGTTTTCCTTATTAGTTATCATCATTAAAGTATTGCCTCACCCTGCGCTTAATGATCCTGCACTCACCTGTTCCCTTTTGTTAAATGTTGTTTTGTGTACTAATGTTCCAGCTCTTCGTCTTCCCTTTGCTGGATTGTTCTCTTCCATCCTCAGTGTTAATGTCTGAGAATTATGAGTTAGTATTTATTGAGGACTCTCTTCCCAACATTTGCAGTACACAGGAGTGGCTTCTTCCAGTCTTTCCTACACCTCAGTTCAAACGTTTGAACTTGCCCTTTGAACCCTGGTTCATTTTGGCTTGCCATCCATGTTACTAACCTCGGATCAGTCCCTTTAACCTTTGCCTGATCATCCAGTAATCCTGTGTGCTCCTGTCTGACTTCAAACTGCCTCTGAACTAAGTTTCTGCAAAAATTTCACAATACCCTCAGTGTCGAAACCCATCTGCTACAGGGGTGTTACCAAGGGGGGGGGCAGGGGATGGGCAGTGCCCACCCTGAGAAAAAATTCAGCCCCCCCCCCCCAATGAAAACTCAACATAAACTGATTTGCTCCAATTTGACAGAAAACATGCGATATCCAACTGATTCACAGCCGGAGATAGACAGCCATTTAGAGTGAGCTTTATGTATGCTTTATTTATCTATTACTATGTGTGATAGGTGGATTCCTTTGCCAGTCTATTCTGCTGTGAAACCAACGGGCACTTTCGGATTACTAGGACCCTCCCATGGTACCCTCCCAATAAGTATTTGTACACTACTGTACTTCATGGAGCCGGTTACGGATGGCCTGGGCACAAACATGGCTTCCAGTTGCTTCCTCCACTTTGGTGGCAAGACTGGAGGCCGAGGACTGTCTCTCCCTCTGTACCAGCAGGGAGATGTACCGGTCAGTGCGCTGGCTGGTCTTCCTGGGACGTCTTTTCCTGGCTGCATTGGCTATGCGTTCAGACTGTTTGTACTTCTTGATGTACTGCACGGTCGTGTGGCGTAACGATAGCCGAGTTCCAATTTTTCTGGTGCTTTGGCCTTCTTTATGTAGCTGAATGATTTGCTCCCGCATTCGACGGGGTATCTCGCCCGTCTTAGCCATATATCACAGGAATACATTATGGGCATGGTCGGGCCATTTACATAGGCCAATCTGTGTACAGAGGGAGTGTCCAGTATGGTCACGCTTGACCAAATCAGACCAAGTGAGTCAACCATGTCCTGTAAACATCATGAGTCAATTTTAGGTTATTATGTTTTGTGACTCACTAATGGAACTGCACAGATACTTATTGGGTCAGATAATCTCCTTTCTGACCAAATATGTCATTTTCACATGAAATATTTGTTTAAAACATATTGATTATCAAATATTTTAATCACTTTTAGACACAATAGCAAGCATTTAGCCGAATATACAAAAGCTGTTATGTAGTCGAATTTTCAAGTAGTGTACAAATACTTATTGGAGCCACTGTATATATATATATATATATATATATATATATATATATATATACACAAAACCCAAAAACCAGTGAAGTTGGCATGTTGTGTAAATCATAAATAAAAACAGAATACAATGATTTGCAAATCCTTTTCAACCTATATTCAATTGAATACACTGCAAAGACAAGTTACTTAATGTTCAAACAGGTAAACTTTGTAATTTTTTGCAAATATTAGCTCATTTGGAATTTGATGCCTGCAACATGTTTCAAAAAAGCTGGCACATGTGGCAAAAAAGACTGAAAGAGTTGAGGAATGCTCATCAAACTCTTATTTGGAACATCCCACAGGTAAATGGGCTAATTGGGAACAGGTGGGTGCCGTGATTGGGTATAAAAGCAGCTTCTCTTAAATGCTCAGTCATTCACAAACAAGGATGGGGCGAGGGTCACCACTTAGTGAACAAATGCATGAGCTGATTGTCGAACAGTTTAATAACAAAATTCCTCTACGAGCTATTGCAAGAAATTTAGGGATTTCATCATCTACGGTCTGTAATATCGTCAAAAGGTGCAGAGAATCTGGAGAAATCACTGCACGTAAGGGACAAGGCCAAAAACCAACATTGCATGCCAGTGACTTCGATCCCTCAGGCGGTACTGCATCAAAAACCGACATCAGTGTGTAAAGGACATCACCACATGGGCTCAGGAACACTTCAGAAAACCACTGTCAGTAACACATTTTGTCGCTACATCTGCAAGTGCAAGTTAAAACTCTACAAAGCAAAGCGAAAGCCATTCATCAACAGCACCCAGAAACACCACCGGCTTCGCTGGGCCCAAGCTCATCTAAGATGGACTGATGCAAAGTGGAAAACTGTTCTGTGGTCTGACGAGTCCATATTTCAAATTGTTTTTGGAAACTGTGGACGTTGTGTCCTCCGGACCAAAGAGGAAAAGAACCATCCGGACTGTTATAGGCGCAAAGTTCAAAAGCCAGCATCTGTGATGGTATGGGGGTGTATTAGTGCCCAAGGCATGGGCAACTTACACATATGTGAAGGCACCATTAATGCTGAAAGGTACATACAGGTTTTGGAGCAACATATGTTGCCATCCAAGCAACGTCTTTTTCATGGATGCCCCTCCTTATTTCAGCAAGACAATGCCAAGCCACATTCTGCACGTCTTACAACAGCATGGCTCCGTAGTAAAAGAGTGCGGGTACTAGACTGGCCTGCCTACAGTCCAGACCTGTCTCCCATTGAAAATGCGTGGTGCATTATGAAGCGTAAAATACAACAACGGAGACCCCGGACTGTTGAACGACTTAAGCTGTACATCAAGCTAGAAGGGGAAAGAGTTCCACCTGAAAAGCTTCAAAAATTGGTCTCTTCAGTTCCCAAAAGTTTACTGAGTGTTGTTAAAAGGAAAGGCGATGTAACACAATTGTAAACAGGCCTCTGTGCCAACTTTTCTGCAATGTGTTGCTGCCTTTAAATTCTAAGTGAATGATTACTTGCAAAAAAAAAAAAGTTTCTCAGTTTGAACATGAAACATTTTGTCTTTGCAGTGTATTCAACTGAATGTAAGTAGAAAAAGATTTGCAAATCATTGTATTCTGATTTTATCTACAATTTACATAACGTGCCAACTTCACTGGCTTTCGGTTTTGTATATATATATATATATATATATATATATATATATAGGCCCTATTTATTTATTTTATGGCGATTTAGAAATTCTTTATTTTGCCACCCCAAAGAGGACAAATGCCCACCCAAGCTTGGCATCCTGGTAACTCCTCTGATCTGCTATGATATTTATTGCTGTATTTATTTGACATAGCTCTTTTTCCATTTTTAATGTCAAGAATCACTGATAATTACAATTTTACCTAGATCACAGTCATTAGCAATGAGACTCTCTGAATTTTCTTTTCTGACATACACAAGCATGCTGTATGTATTACGTAGGCATATGTACGGGGAGGCATAGCTGAGGAAGTGGAGTGGGAGATCTAGGAATCAGAGGGTTCCTGGTTCGATCCCCGGTCCCTCTAGAGAACATGTCAAAGTGTCTGGTGATCTCTGGTCAAAATAACTAGATGTGTGGAAACTAGAGTTTCAGGGCTCATTCCAACTCTCTCTGCAGATGAGGGTAATGCCAGCTGTGGCCCTATTCACTGGCCCAAGCGCATCTGCACATTCACAGCAACAAAGCAGTGCCAGCAGTTGGCAAGATGCTATTTTTCCACAACGAAGCCTATTGCTGCGCAGTATGTGGGGGATTGTGTTGAAAAGCGGGGACTGCTGAAGGCAGCCGACAAAGAAAACATGCTATGAACAAGCTTGGGTGACTTCATGGAACTAGGCAAAAAACGGATACAATGACAGCCGCTTATGTACAGCTTACCCATATGAAATATACAATTTATAAAGTGTTTATGAAGGTTCTGGTAGTCAGCACATCCCTGTGTTCTATAGTTTCTAAAAAAAATTACCAATGCCAGTGGTAATCTAATAACACTGTCTTAAGAACAGTGATACAATGACAATCTCCTTTTTTTCCTCTCTTCCTGTTGAAATTTCTTTCATTTCAATTAGTAGATGGTGTTTGCACTGTGTGGCATGTTGGGGCTTGCTTTATCACCAAGCTCCGTCTGATCTCTGCAGAAAGGTCAACAGAGATTGCTGAGAGCACACATTAGGGTGCGTGTGCCATCTCATCTTTCTGCAGGTCCTGCTGTGCCAAGGCCCCACTGCAGTGATATCACAGGGGCTGCCACCCTGTGTGCTTTAACAGACACACTGCATGCTGAGACACATCTTATCTGAGCAACTGGTCCCCAGAGGCTCTGAATCTCACACCAGCAGATTGTGGCCAGAGCAATGAAAAGCTATCATCCTTCTTCATTCATCTTTTGGCATTTCATTACCCATTAGCCAAATTATTATGACCCTTAACCACTAAATTCATGTCAATTACAGTATGCATATAAGCAGTAAACAAAATATAATCGATCCTTCATGGCTTAGGCGTACAAACACATTATAATTTGGGATCAATGATTTGTCAATATTACCTTAATCTCCCTGAACTTTCACTCCGTATAGTAAAGTCAGCTCAGTATTTATTAAATGTAATACAAATTTTATCAGAAAAAAAAAGATGAATCTTTCATGATAAAAACAATTTTCAGCGGGACTATTTTCAATATATTATAGATTTTATTATTTAAAAATGTCCCTCAAATGGCATGTTTTCATGCAGTAGAATTTACAATATCATTCAGAAGATGATGATCTGAGACCAACACTTCATTTCTGGGACAAAAATAATCCAAATAGAACAAGTGTGGATAAAAAACATTGACATTATTTTGATTATACCTGTATACTTTGAGCATTTCTGAATAAATGGGTAAATTATACACAGAAATGTCAGTTAAGACGCAAAAATAATTCTTTGACAATTCCTCTGAAGTCACAGTAGAATTATTTTACGCCATCAAATATTTCCAGAGATGCAAAAAGTGAAATTTGAAATACATGGAATACTAGTACTAGTAAAACACAAAATTCAAACTAAGGGTCTGTAAATGATTCAAATTGGCGCTGCTTTGACCTGAATAGTTTCCAAATGGCCCAACTCCATTTGGGTCAGCATACCTTAGAACAAATAGGAGGACTTACTTGTAATTTCAACCAAAAGCATCCCAATGACACGCTCTTGTTAAAAAAAAAAAAAAAAAAAACCCTAAAAATATATGGGTCATGACATATGGGCAAACAAAAAAAAAAAAGAAAAGAAAATCAACTTTTCCCTTTCTTGAAAAAGAGTGTTCCTTGGAGTTGGGCCCTCAATTCTGAGATGATATTTATGCTTCAAGTCACTGATAACTTTTGTTGAGTCAATAAAGACTCCCTATATAAAGGTCAGTCGCGGCCACCAATTATTTAAAACGTCAGCTAATTGGGCTTGTAACCCAAATATTTATTTCACACTTGAAAATATGGGTTCACAAATAACTAGGGTTGCTAATAGATTAATTTATCAGTTTATAGTTATTTACATTGTATTGTATCTGACACGTTTGGGAACTTTCTCATACTTTCTTATTCTGCGGAACTACATTAAGTGAAATACTCATGACACAGGCAGTAACCCCGATCAGACTTTTCAGACATTGATCAAAGACACAGCATAAAATTCTAATTCAGATTGGTTTTAGGGCCCATTGGCAAGATCCAAATTCTTAGAAAAGGTCAGGGGGACACCAGATGCAGGATCCAAAGTTTTTATTGAAACACCAAACACTAAGGAGAAAATAGGCACACAGGCCAGAAACAAAACACCCAGCACAAGCACTGAACACTGGGAGAAACTAAGGTACACTGCCCAAGGCAGGGGGAAACAGAAACACACTCCAACACATAAACTAGAAAAACAAAAACTGAACCTAGCTAAACTGACGGACACACTGGGAGACTTAGACAAGGGGCAGACAAGACGTGGGCGCAGCAAAACAAAAGGCTTGGGAATCATACAAAGGGAATACTCAGAGAGGCACAGGAGCAGAGATTTCCCAGTGTACAGCAAAGCCAATACAAAGTTCCGTCTGACGTCTCTTCTCTCCTGCCCACAGATATAGACATGAAAGGAAGCGGGGACTTGGAACGCAATCTTGAATGGAACAGAAACACATGGGATTAATAAAACAATTACACGAGAATCGGGTTAACAAAAATGACTCGAGACAAGACACTGAGACCATCAATCAAGCTAAACAGTTTAGATTGAGGTAATCTAAACGTGACGAGTATAAAGCACCACAAGAGAAGCAAAGGAAAGCACAGCTTTAAACGTAGTTAATCAGGGAAAGCTCAGGAATCACAAAAGATAGAAACACTCGCACTCGCTAATAAGTTAATTAAGGTTAATACTACGTGACGAAATATTTAAAATCACCCTCAAATAAGTGCTGGTTAGTATGGGGTTAGTAATTATATCTGGCATTCCGGGGATATTATGTTTTTGGTCCGACCGCCGCCGCCGCCCCACAACATGTTAATGCGATAACTTCAGTGATATTTCAATTACAAATTTTGCACATAAGTAAGTATCATAAAGAGTTAGGACTGACTCGATTTTGGACAATTTACGATGTCTAGATTGGCCACCAGGGGCCAAAAACTGATTTAGGTGTTAACCCGATAACTGCAGTAATATTTCAATTAGAAATTCCAAGTTTTGCATATAAGTAAGTATCATAAAGAGGAAGAGCTGATTCGATTTTGGACAATTTACAATTTCTAGATTGGCCACCAGGGGCCAAAAACAGAAAAAAAATAACTTTTTTTATCATATCTCTGGAAATATTTGTCCGATTGACCTAATGAAAGGTCATCACCTGAGGATGTGTCCCACAATGACATTATACCTGTTTGGTTCAAAATTTTGACACAAGGTGGAGCTTTGTAACATAAAATTCACCATTTTTGCTATATCTTTGGAACTATTTCTCCAATTGACATGAAACAATGTGCAACTGCAAGGTCATGACCTCACAACGTGTCACATGATGACATCATACCTGTATGGTTCAATATTTTGCCACCAGGTGGCGCTTTGTGATGGAAAATTACCATTTTGGCCATATCTTCAGAACCATTTGTCCGATTGACCTGAAATTAAGTTCAAATGCAAGGCTATTCAAGGTCTAATCAAGGATAGGGGAATTGGAGGATTGGTCGCCTCCGACGGCATAAGCCTAGTTATCCTATCAGAGAACGCACTCACCAAGAATCAAGCACAGGTGGAAGCGATGCATGAAATACCGCAGCCGATTCCAATCGAGGAAGTGTGATTGGACCAGGAGACGCAAGCATGCTGAAGTCAAGCGACACCACAGGAGTTGGGCAAGAGAAAATCAATCGTCAGCTGGTGGGAAATGAAAGCGGAAAAATAAAGCGAGAGTAAAGCACAAGCACAAATAAGCACAAAGACAACACAAGAGGCAGAACCATAACACAAATGTCATGGCATTGGTATACTTTTTAATCATATTACCATATTCTTTCGTGGAACCATTAAAAATAATTTCTGATTCAATTTACTTTCTGATGGTATCTATTTTGTGTTTGCTTCTAGCTAGGCAGCATGTTAATTTGGAGCACTTATTGAGTTACTTCATTGCTGATAAGTCACTTGTACTAGGGGTGTACCCAAGGATACATTCACTACAAATTAGAACAATGCATGCAAAGACTTTTTTTGCAAGTTTGACTGATACTTCAGCACTATAATGTACGTGGGTGGAATTTTTAAGTACTAATTGGTTTGCAATGTCATTCCTGATAGGTCACCTGTACCAGCGGTGAAAAAGGAAACAATGAATGAAAACAAATGCATGAAAAGACTTTTCTCTTTGCAAATATGATTCATGTGAACTGCTATTTGCATATTCAGAATTACAATGAGGTGTGAAGCTTTGCCATAATAGGTTTATGCAATTTGTATATGTTATATTTTACGAACAATTCTATTATATTTTATCATCTTCAATTTTGAAATGGATAACACAAAGAATAAAGGAAAAGGCAGAATAGACTATATGGTAAGAGGAACTTGCAGCTTTTTAATGACTTGTAATAAATTTTCAGACCACTGCAACTGTACCTCTGCTGTTTTTTTTTTTATTTATGAGGGTTGTGTACTTTGTGTGCGTTAATAAAATATAATACATACAATACAATGCAGAAATCCACTAAAAATGTTAAATTAAGACAAAAAAAATGCAATATAAAATATATAAGTTAATAAAAACTGAAAAAGACACTTTTCATGTTATGCATGTGAAGTTTTTAAACTAATGCAAACTATTTTTAGTGTACAATATGAAAGTTCCGATGGAACCAACCTAAATCATTTACGGCTTTAATTAAAAATCAATTTCCTCCAAATTAAGGTTTCACAATTAATGGTCCCTTAAAGATTATTGTAAATAACATCTACCAAAATAAAACCAGGTATTAAGTTCTACTTATTTAAGTTTTATCAAAATGTTAAGGAAGTATATTGAGCCAATACATAATTTCTTGTTTCACTTGGGTTGAAAAATGAGGTTGCAAACATGCAATATCCCTTTGTCATCCAACATCATGAAGGAAACAAAACCACTGTCAGTTCAAAAGAGGCAGGTGGTTATAGACCTTCATAAATCTGGTAATGGCTACAACAAGATTCACGAACATTTAAATATGCCACTGAGCACTGTCAGGGCAATAATTAAAAAATTCCAATAATATTGAACTGTTGGAAATCTCAAGGGTAAAGGATGCAACTGCATTTTGGCCCCCAGGATACTCAGGTGAGAAAAGCAACAACAGCAGGCACCACCTCCACAATCACAGGCTCTTTGGAAGGGTTGCCTAAAGAAAGCCTTTTCTGAGCAGAAGACTCAGAAGCAAGCGCATGGAGTTTGCTTAATGTCATTTAAATTATGACTGCAACAAGATGCTTTGGTCAGGTGAGACCAAAATCATATTTTGGTTAGGTACAGTATGTCTGGCATCGAAACAGAGATGCACACAAAGAAGCACACCATACCCACAGTGAAATATGATGGTGGATCAGTAATGTTTAAGGGCTGTTTTAATTCAAGAGGTCCAGAGGCACTGGTTAAGATTAATGGCATGATTAATTCCACCATGTATCCGGATACTTTGGCTGACAATCTGGTTGCCTCCGCCTGAAGGCTGTGACTTGGCCCTCAGTGGACTTTCTTACATGACAATGACCCAAAGCATACCTCAAGATTCACACAGAAATGGTCCCATGCCAACAAAGTTCTGCAATGGCCATCTCTGTCGCCAGACCGCAATCTAATTGAAAATTAGTGTGCTGAGTTGAAGCGGGCAGTTGATTTGCAAAAACCCAAGAATGTGAAGGATCCTGAAAGGATTTACTTGGAGGAGTGGTCCACAATCCCTCCAAATGTGTGTTTTAACTTTGTTAAAAATAACAGGACAAGACTCCATGCTGTTATCCTTGCCAGAGGGGGTTGCACTTAGTACTAAATGAATGATGGCAATTATTTTGAAACCTTGATTTTGTTTTAGTTTATTTTGCTTTAAATTAATTAATTGTTATGATTTTGCATGTTTCCCTCGAAACATCCATATGTCATGAGTTGGTATATTTTGTTTCTCCATAATTATTATATTTTTATATTTTTTGTATTGTTTGTGAATTGCCAGTCAGTGGTGTCAATAATTTTGGAGCCCAATTTATAAACAAGACAGCATTCAGTCCAAGAAAACCACTGATAGGTGTTTGCATCATAGACCCTCATTGAGCTTGCAAGTGTTGAAGGTTGCATCAGAAAGATCAGAAAATTTAAATGAGCAGTTCAAAAATTTTTATGGGCTCCTTGATCTTGACTGAAACATCAAGGGCCCTGAAAGGATGACCCAAACACAGTCGGAAATCCAAGTCCTATTCGTATCGCAATCAAACCTGGGCATGTCTAACTCCATCCTGATAATTTTGTGACAGGAGGCGACAGCGCAACTAGTGCCCAGATAGTGCCCATTGTGACACGAGCACATTTATGGTTGAGCTATCAAACTGGGCTAAGTCAATATTAATGCCGTTTTTGACAAAAAAAATTGTGAATAACGTTACCGCCACATGCATTTCTATTTGCAAAGGCAGGAACACAGAGCCCTAAGAGTAGCTGTTCCTCCCCCCAGTGGATCCACGTTGTCACAAATGAGTCAGAGGCATTATAGTCTTTCTAGAAAATACCACTTGACCAATCTAACACCTAGCACCCAACAGCGCACCAGAAAAAAAACTCTTAAATATTCATTTAAACTGTATGAAATTTTCAGTTTCAGTTTTAATTTTAACATTGAACTTTCAATAACTTTAAATTTAACTTTTTTTTTTTTGTCAGTGATGCATACGAAAACCATAGATTTTTACAAACAAAAATCTGCTGTAATTTCAAGTCCTGATAGGTGTAGCCTTGTTTTTCAACCTGTTTGTGCAGGACTAGGCCACATAACTAGACCTATATAAAAGCAAGAAGTTCAAGCCAGGCTTGAAGGTACTCAGAAATTATCCAGACTCATCTTCTCAGTGAGAATTCACCTGACATTTTCCCACCTGCCAGGCTCTTTAGGTAAATATGAACAAAAGTAACTGCAAAGTTGTGTTTTTTTTATGTCTATCCCTCTGTTAAAAATTCAAAATGTTGGCAAGAGGGCAGCCTTTAATCAAAATACAATAATTGAAATATTTTTTTCTCCCAGAAACAAACACATTTCCCCCAAAAAATGTGATACTTTCTGCAATCTCTCTTCTCCTAGATAGTAGGTCAATGTCTTCACCTACACCGTGCAATGAAGTTGGGGAAGACATCACAGTTATCTGAAACCATTCATCCATGCAGAATCTCCCAAAGTCCTTCAAAATTTGAGGTCCATATTTATGGATATCTCCAAAGAGTGAGGGGTTAGGTCAACTCTCTCAACAACCAGTGACATGACCATAAAGCACATAAATGTAAATAAATATATTTGGTCTATCTATCAAATATATGGGAATGCATTCATTCTTAATAATCAAGTAATTGCTCCCATCAAAATAAAAGTCACTGCCTAAATCAATACATTTCCATCGCAGTATTCACTCACCTATGCGGTATTTATTGCAGGTTGCGTCCGGTCCTTAATACATACCCTGTTTAGCGTTCCAGCATCATAATAATCCACAAAATGTGGATTTGAAAAATCAACGACTGGTCTTTAAGAAACACCATTTGAATTTTTTATTTATTCATTTATTGTCAAAAGGTTATGTGCAGATAAGCAGTGGACACAAGCCAAATCACAGGGCGAGTGCAGAGATCATGTTAGCAGTAATTAGTAGCAGTGCAGCTTTACAATTACCCAAGTGCTTGTTAGTCAGTTAATAGTATCTACAATATTAGTTTGGTTAGTAAGTATCACACAAAATATAAATGTTAGTATTATTAGTAATCAAGAAAAGCAGAGTGAAGGAAGTAAACGAGAATTGAAGTAATTATGTGAAAAACCAGAAACCAATTAAATGACCTGAAGCAAGTAGGCACGCAGACTGGGGAGACGGAACGTACCATACTGATCACAAGATGGGGGGACAAAAGTGCAATGAATACAGAAATGTCATGAAAAGAAAAACCGGGATGTAAGAGAAGCAAAATGAATAAAGAAAAGACATGGCCAAAACACAGAAAACAAGACAAGACCAGAATCACAACAGGCTCATCTGAACAGAGGAATAATATCGAATCTCTTAGGTCAGAGATATTGATACTGTCATGTCGAGCCCCCATTCTAATCAGCACTCAGCTTACAACATTACTGATCATTTCTGCTATATTGTTGACTGCAGTTCAGTCTTTGTCCCCTTTTGCATCCTTGAATTATTATTATTTCTTGCGAATTGCAGATTCTGTTTGTCCTGGAGCTTTGCTTCAGTAAAAATAAATATTTTTCTAACACTTGGATCCTCACCTCCAATCCTTACACCAGTGCACAATACATTGTACACTGAATTCTAGACAGATACTATTTTTTCACATGTATTCAGCCTGTACAGGAACCTCAAATAAGTGTAATTTTATCCATGATTGCTGTACCACATTAGGAAAAAATTTTGCCACCTGATTGTAAGTGGCTGTTCTTATTTGGTTTTACATTTTATGTCCACGTATTGTTTAAACTAAATCTCAGATTCTGGACTTTCGGCAAAACTGCTCAGTGGTTAGGGTGTACTTCCCGAATTTAAGAATAGCATCGAACCACACTTCTGGCCTTCATCCTGTTTTAGATACTGGACTTTCTATGATACTAGATAAAAATACTCCTCAAAAATTTTTAAGACAAAAGATTCAACTTTTTTTCTAAAATATATCGAGGACACGCATATTCTTCAGATAGGTGTAATTTCCTCCATGCCTGCTGCTGCGCGTCGGCAAAAAAAAATCATACAAATTTGTATTTGATTTTTGATTTATTTTTAGACCTTTTTTATGCTTTAGATCAAGAAAATGAGTGTTAGAAACTGGACTTGGATAGAAAATGAACTAAATAACATTAACGTTAACTGACATTCACAGCATTTTGTAACAGTTGTCAAAACAGGCAGAATTTAATTTATTTGCTTCTTGGAAGTATGAGGTTATGTGGGTCTTGAGGAGCATTTTATTAGAAATGTAAGCAGACAGAACTTATGCATGTGCTTGATTTACTAACATGTACATTCACTGGCAAATCCAAGCCATGACTTACCAGTAATCCCTACTATCAAAGACCTGTCACCAACATCCAAACTTACAAATATATTTAAATCAGGAAGATTTTACAAAAAAAATACTGATGCTCGGAACAGCAAAAGTATGCTTTACAAATAATTCTCAATGTGCATTTGCCAGTTTTCTGACATCACTGTTCAAACACACCATCCCCTTTGTCTGTGTCTTAGTCTACCTCCAACTGACCAGAGACTAGCAAATTCTAAACAAACACTCTATCTCCTTCTCCCCTGCACCCTGCCTTCTACACACTTCAGCCCCACTTAGACTGGGAAGACTGGGAACTGGAAATTTTGTCCGCTGAAGGCAGGAGCGTGACAGAGGTGAAAATCGATGTCATCTGTCTCTTGAAGGTGGGGAAGGGCTGTGTCATGGAAACAACCTCAGAGCTCACAGCATGGAGACGTTCACCTGCTAATGCAAAGTAACACTTCTTAATTCTGTCTTGTAGGTTTATTTTTGCATTAAAATAAGCAAGAAAACAGTGATAATCATCAATTTGATCTGAGTTATATGAGACAGCACTGATGGTTCCACTCCTGAGCTATGCAGCTGCTTCTCTCCAATTCCATGGGCTCTGTTTGGAGGGAGCATTCCATAACTTCTGAACAATGTTGTTACTTATTCTAAATTGTTCATCCAAACAGGCTCTGGAATATTATGCTCTTTATCTCTCGATTGCGACCCTAAAAATTTGGCTTAATTTTACGCAATGCTAAAATTAGGACATGAATCATAATACAGGATCTGACAACATTGTGTTGAAAGGTTGATTGTTGGAGGAAATGCAGGCTTTATTTTCATCCCATTGGATTGTAAGTGCGACTAGAAGTATCGCGGTTTACAGATACGCCAAACACAAAGCCTTAATATGCAGATTCACCCAAAAGAATGCCTTAATAACAGTCCCTGAGAGCAGATTCATTCCATTACCAACATGCAAGGAAGGAGCCACTGTCTGCATAATTGGTACTTTTCGAAGCAGAACAGAAGAGCCGCATTGAGCAAATGTTCCTCATTGAAAAACAAGGAAGACCATGCACTATTCTTTGCTAGATGGCATGGCTGTATTTTTGATAGGCATAAAGTTTCATATTTACACAGAGATTTTTGTCACTACCAAGAGTTTGCTGTGTATGTGTGTCTGTGTTTGAGTGTGCATGTACATGTGTGTATAAGTGTGTGTGTGTGTGTGTGTGTGTGTGGGCGCACGCATGTGTGTGCGTGCGTGTGTGTGTGAGCTTGTCGTTAGTGTCACGGTCACGTCTGTCTAGGGATATGACTTCTCTTATAAAAGAAGGCAGGCTGGCCTGGACTGGTGAATGTGGAAGGAAAGCCGGGACTTACCTGCCCTCGCGACGGCACCGTTGCTTTCCAGGGCCAGCGAATAGCTCCGCGTTGGTTAGTTCTTGAGTTCAATATAGTGATCTTTTTTCATTAAGCACGGCAGTAGTGGGTGACAAAGTAAAAAAAATTCGGCGCATACGGGTTGTTTGGAAGCAGGCGTTTAGTGACGACGTCCGTCACTTCAAAGCTCTGGCACATCGCCCAGAAATCTTTAATCGTGGCCCATTTAAAAGGGACACCCCTCCCATGACCAACCACGGCCCAATCAGGACACAAGGCATCGTCCCGACTTCTCCAACCAGTCACCATCACAGTACACAGCCGCCATGCCACTAAATGCGTGTTACTTATGCCTACATTTTCCTACCAAAGAGAGGAGCTACTGATGTTTCTATTATGCCTCGTTCCCGGACCCGAGGGCATACATTAGTCAATTAGTAAGTGCAGCTGTACAATCCCGGGTGCTCGTTAGTACGTTAGTCTAACATACAATGTTAGGTTTGGTTAGTAAATTCTAGAAAACAAACTGTAAGTACGGGTTAGTAATATAGAAAAGCAAGGGGAAAATAGCAAATGAGAACGGAAGGAAGACTGAAACCCAGAATCCATTAAATCACCAGAAATAGTGTCACAATCAATTAAGACAAAAACTGCAACGAACTAATGACGCGACCGGGGAGAAAGCAAAGACCGTACATGGGTAAGACGTGGACTGGAATAACACGGGACAGATACGAAATGTGAAACACTAAGTCGTGAGACTAAAACGTACATCACAAAAATAATAAAAACCTAAAATTGACAAACCAAAACACACAGACACCCACAGAACATAACACTGGGTTCCTCCCAATGCAAGACAATGCTAGACTTCATGTGGCTAAAGTGTGTCAGCAGTTCCTGTAAGACGAAGGCATTGATGCTATGGACTGGTCCGCCCATTCCCCAATCCAATTGAGCACATCTGAGACATCATGTCTCGCTCCATCCACCAACGACACTTTGCAACACAGACTGTCCAGGAGTTGGCGGATGCTTTACTCCAGGTCAGGGAGGAGATCCCTCAGGAGACCATACGCCACCTGCAGGCAGCAGAACGTTCTCCATGGTGTCTCCAGACTCTGTCATGTCTGTCACATGTGCTCAGTGTGAACCTACTTTCATCTGTGAAGAGCACAGGGAGCCAGTGGCGAATTTGCCAATCTTGGTGTTCTCTGGCAAATGCCAAACGTCCTGCACGGTGTTGGGCTGTAAGCACAACCCCCACCTGTGGATGTCGGGCCCTCATACCATCCTCATGGAGTCGGTTTCTGACCGTTTGAGCAAACACATGCATATTTGTGGCCTGCTGGATGTCATTTTGCAGGGTTCTGGCAGTGCTCCTCCTGTTCCTCCTTGCACAAAGGCGGAGGTAGCGGTCCTGCTGCTGGGTTGTTGCCCTCCTACAGCCTCCTCCACGTCTCCTGATGCACTGGCCTGTCCCCTGGTAGTGCCTCCATGCTCTGGACACTACGCTGACAAGCACAGCAAACCTTCTTGCCACAGCTCGCATTGATGTACCATCCTGGATGAGCTGCACTACCTGAGCCACATGTGTGGATTGTAGAGTCCGTCTCATGCTACCACTAGAGTGAAAGCACTACCAGCATTCAAAAGTGACCAAAATATCAGCCAGAAAGCATAGGAACTGAGAAGTGGGCTGTGGTCGCCACCTGCAGAACCACTCCTGTATTGGGGGTGTCTTGCTAATTGGCTATAATTTCCACCTCTTATCTATTCCATTTGCACAACAGCATGTGAAATTGATTGTCAATCAGAGTTGCTTCCTAGGTGGACAGTTTGATTTCACAGAGGTGTGATTGACTTGGAGTATTATTGTGTTGTTTAAGTGTTCCCTTTATTTTTTTAGCAGTGTATTTTATGTCCCATGAAATATAGGGATTATGCAGTACAAAGGGTTCTAATTCCTTCATTACCTAAAATCCTTCATTACCTCAAATAGAACACAGCAAAAATCCCAGTGTTAATTCAACTCCAGTAGAGTTTATATGAGACCAACCCATCCATCTTGGAATCAAATAAACTCTATTGGAGTTGAATTAACACTGGGGCTTTTACTGTGTATATAGTCTCAAGTAAATGTTGAAAGGCTTCACTTTAAGCACAGATTTGTTACTTGATTTCAAATTCATTGTGCTGTTCCAAAACAACAAAAACTGTGTCACTGTCCAAGCACAACAGGCCAGATAGCAGTCAGTCAACAACTACAGTGGTCAGATGTTTACCATGTGACATTCTTTTGAAGTCAAGGGCTTATTTTCTGGCTCTTGGGTGTCAATGGCATGAGCTCAGTTGTGCCATGTCTGCTCCGGTTGCCAAGAAACTCAAACACCGCTGTGTGAAACAGCCCTGTCCGAAAGTTTCCTTTACCCGGGGCTGAACTCTCTCTGTTTCACCCAGCATTCAGCACCTCACGTCTGCCCTCTGTCCAACATGAAAACAGCGGGGCACGGGTTATAATATCGTTTGGAGGTGCTGCACTTTGCCCTGAGATAAGAGCTGGAGTTCGCTGACAAGAGGGTAAGGAATCTTACGCCTCTCAACTCCTCGCTCCAAAAGCAGTTTTTGCCTTCAACCTGTTAGATGTCTCTTCCATATTTTAACCCATTAAAGCCTAACTTTTACTTCAACAGGAACTGAAACACACCTGACTTTTTTGGGGTTTTGGCAGTTTTAGGTATCTTGTATTCCCAGAACATTTTGGTAACCAAGCTCAATCATCCTATTTGTGGTGAAAAAAGGGTGATCAAAAACCAGCCCAGCTGCAGTGCAATTTCCCTGATTTCTGAAAAGCTAATTACATATTCATTTATGCATGTGATATCATTCCAAGACTTGTTGCAGCTCTCAATTTGACATGGATATATACAGTGGTGGCCCGTGACAAAAATTACCGAGGAAGCCAGAATGAACAACGAATTTAATTCAGTGTTTACGTGTTATTAGGAGACACTTCTTGTTACAGGACCCTACAACTGTCACACAAACAAATTAGCCTACTGTTACAGTACCTTTATTCTACCGACTTCTCATTCATTCTAGTGAAAAAAGAGCTTAAAAAAAGGACAGAGTGCGCGAGGGAGAGCTGTGGATGCGTGCTTCGGGCTGTGTGCCTGTGATAAGTAGGAGAAAGCCCATGCAAAGCTGGGAAACATCTCGTAGCTTTATTTCAGCAGAAAGCTTAACACATAGCGATCAGATGGCAATTATGAGAAGATCTAGATATAACAAAAACATTTTAGCCGTTGCTTTCAAAGACAGTATTAATGAAGTTCCATTTTGTGGACAATGCTTATCTCTGACTCATATTTAATTAATTGGAACAAAAGCATTTGCAAGATAGCCATGGACTATCGTACAGAAACACAGGCAAATCCATTCCACCAACATTAGAAGTAACAATGTCATATGTGGCAGCCTCGCAGCTAAAATCAACAAATCTCAAGGATGACCAATATTCATACATCCAAAAACATACTCAACATGAATGCACAACCCGTGCGCAACGTCTGAATTACATAAACTAAATATAAAACACATAGTTACAAAAGTTTATATAAAAATTGATATCAAACGTGCTGCAGCGCACGTTTGATATCAAACCTTACAGCAGTCAGCTGATAGAGCAGCTGATGTCAGCGGACCTAAATGCAGTCTTGTTAAGGATTGAGAGTATTAAAAAAAAAACAGTACAGCTTAGCAATCATGCTCTGAAATCCACTTGACACAACAAAAGAATAAAATACCACATTTTATGCATCACATGAGAAAAATGTGACAACAACCCGGTCATCAAAAAGGCCACGGCGGGCCATAGGAGACATGGCCAGCAGAAAAGCCGGTTAAGCTTGGCACTTCCTGTTAGCCACTCGTTTCTAGCATAGTTAGCTTCACCAAAAGAGCGAACTCTTCCATCAGCTCTCCCCTTAGTTATACTGAGCTTTGGAGTCAGCCGACCGTCCCGCTTGACTTTTAGTTGAACCTCAAAAGGAAGTTTTGTGAAGTCATTTTTTACAAGAAACTTTACAAGGTCCCTGTCACTATCCAGTCTCTGACTTAATGACTATACTTTCTGTGTGGGCTGGCTGGTGCCTGGCGGGATGAATCAGAGTGCGTATTTTCCATAACAGTTTGTGATTGGTTGGAAGCCAGATTTGATCTGGCCTCCCTCATTTTTTTTTAATGATGCATCGACCATTAAGCGATAAGCTTTGCTTCAATCTGATTGGCCAATACTGGCTGTTTTTCTTTTCTTAGGGAGGCAAAGTGAAGCTGGGCTCCGAACTGACAGACAGGGCGGAGGGCATGAGACACGAAGTGTAATACAATGAGAGCTTGACAGTAGGGGCGCTGTTTTGCTCCTCACGCTCAGCCAAAGCAGAAGTGCGCTGATGTAGTGTTGTGACAAGGAAATGACAACAGTATGAAATATATTGTGGTGAAGCTTATTTATATTTTTTCTTTCTTGCAATAATTTTTGGGGAAGCCAGTCCTCCCTTGGCCTCCGCGAAAAACCGCCACTGGATATATGCGTGCGGATGTTCCGTGACAAACATCCCAGCTAAAACTTTGCCTTTGGGTTTGTTTTTCATCAATTTTATTTGACAAAATATAGAATGCCTCGATATTTAGTTTTTCACGTGCTATTTGCTATAATTGAGTTCTCCCTACCTCTCTGTGTCATTGTGCTTGTGTAAATAGATACCATCATCCCGCAATTCGAACAAAGCCTCTGCTTCTGACTCTGACTTGTGTAGCTACAGCGGCAACACAAACTGTATTTTGCATATAAAAACAACGTATTTTCAAGCTTTTGTCGCTATTGATTTTTTGTGAAGACAAGACACAGACAGAACGTGAACAATCTGATAACAACTAAATTTAAGCATGTAGCACGAGGGCTTACATGTACGCTGTAATGCTGGTGCGTACAGTGCAACTGTGTCTCAGAATGATATCAGGTGTTCACATATGCCATTGTGCTTTTCGGATTTCTGACAATGTAAGCACAGAAACAAAGTGCCTCTAAAAACGTAATTCTCCACCTAATCTCTGAAGTTGTTTTTTTTATTATTTAATCCATAATCTACAAAAGTACCTCTACAACACAAAAATATTGAAACTTCAAATCCATATTTAGTTCCTCTTTAAGTTTTTCCCAAAGTAGGTTCAAATTCAGTAAAGCATTGTTTTTGTATTGTAGGACAATGTCACCAGGCGTGTGGGAAGATGTTTGAATTGGGGGGGGGGGGGGGGGGGGGTGCCAACCGAGAGTAGAAGAGTGACTGCAATAGTGCTGCATGAGGGCATTATGACAATGTTGGTCCTTGCAAGAGCGGTCATAGCAACTAAAGGTGCAATCGAGTACTGGAATAAAAGAATACTCGCCATGTAAATCATAACCGATTACAAAAAATTATGATTTATATTTGTTTTGTTGTCCTGGAGTCTACATTTTTTTCTATGTTTCACCCCAAGAAGTTCCTTTGTTTTGTACACGTGTCATTTAAAAAGCTATCATGCTTTTGTTGCCTTATACTGTATGTTTCAACCTCTTCAACCCCAACTCCTGGTAATGCTGCCAGGATTTGCCTGTCTGTCACATGATGGCTCACAACCCCTCCCAATTTGATATTGCCTGATTCACAATCAAGCAATTTATTTGAATTGATATGACCAATACATAATCGTTATTAATGAGGAAATGACCAAGAAACCACCAACAAGCTACATGGAAAATGCGCACGTAATTACAGGGATGACAAGTACCCTCCGTCTCACAAATAAAACCCTCCAAAATATAAAAGCAAGCCCCCTTTTAAAATTGTTCTGGAAAATAAAAAGCTTTAAGAAGTTGAGGTTGGACATGGAATTATTTCCCTTTCTCTGAATTTGACCACGTGTTTCAGCATTTTTTACATTTAGAGCAGAAACATCTGCCTGTCGCGCTCAATAAAACATTGGCGCAGAAGCACGTCACTTTGCGAGCCTAGCTATTATATACCGTTTTATGAGCTACAGGAGGCTGTCAGCCCCAAAAATAAACAAATAATCCTTGGACAAAATCCTCCATTTGAATAAAGTGATTCATCGCATTAAATTATGTCATTTTTAATTCAATCAACTATCCTTAATGAATGTAGCTTGTCAGTTCCGCCAACATCCAGGCAGCAGACTAATCCCATAAAAGGCGAAAATAATCATTCCCTTTGGGATCATCATCAGCATTCTTAAAATTAAAAAAATCATTTTCATTGAGACAACAACAACAGTAAGAAATAAAATATTGAAGTCACAAAATGTATTTATCACATCAGTGGACATGTATGATTTATAATCTCAAATTGTGTATGTTCGGCTCAACAATATATATACAGTGGTGCTTGATAGTTTGTAAACCCTTTAGAATTTTCTATATTTCTGAATAAATATGACTTCAAACATCATCAGATTTTGTCACAAGTCCTGAAAGTAGATAAAGAGAACCCAGTAAAACAAATGAGACAAAAATATTATATTTCGTCATTTATTTATTGAGGAAAATGATCCAATATTACATATCTGTGAGTGGCAAAAGTTTGAGAACCTTTGCTTTCAGTATCTGGTGTGACCCCCTTGTGCAGCTATAACTGCAACTAAACATTTCCTGTAACCGTTGATCAGTCCTGAACATCAGCTTGGAGGAATTTTAGCCCATTCCTCCATACAGAAGAGCTTCATCTGGGATGCTTGTAGGTTTCCTCACATGATCTGCTTGCTTCAGGTCCTTCCACAACATTTCGATTAAATTAAGGTCGGGACTTTGACTTGGCCGTTCCAAAACAAACGACTTGTGTGCTTAGGATCGTTGTCTTGCTGCATGACCCACCTTCTCTTGAGATTCAGTTCATGGACAGATGTCCTGACATTTTCCTTTAGAATTCGCTGGTATAATTCAAAATTCATTGTTCCATCAATGATGGCAAGCCGTCCTGGCCCAAAAAACAGGCCCAAACCATGATGAAACACCTTCCATGTTTCACAGATGGGATAAGGTTTTTATGCTGGAAAGCGGTGAAACTAATTTAAACTAAAAAACTCTATTTTGGTCTCATCCGTCCACAAAACATATTTCCAATAGCTTTCTGGCTTCTCCATGTGATCTTTAGCAAACTGCAGATGAGCAGCAATGTTCTTTTAGGAGAGCAGTGGCTTTCTCCTTGCAACCCTGCCATGCATACCATTGTTCTCCTGATGGTGGACTTATGAACATTCACATTTGCCAGTGTGAGAGAAGCCTTCAGTTGCTTAGAAGTTACCCTGGGGTCCGTTATGACCTCACCGACTACTACATGCCTTGCTCTTGGAGTGATCTTTGTTGGTCAACCACTCCTGGGGGGGTAAGAATGATCTTGAATTTCCTCCATTTGTACACAGTCTGTCTGACTGCGGACTGGTGGAGTCCAAACTCTTTAGAGATGGTTTTGTAACCTTTTCCACCCTGATGAGCATCAACAACCCTTTTTCTGAGGTCCTCAGAAATCTCCTTTGTCCGTGCCATGATACACTTCCACAAACGTGTTGCGAAGATCAGACTTTGATAGATCCCTATTCTTTAAATAAAACAGAGTGCCCACTCACACCTGATTGTCATCCCATTGATTGAAAATGCCTGATTCTAGTTTCACCTTCAAAATAACTGCTAATCCTAGAGGTTCACATACTTTTGCCACTCACAGATATGTCATTTTGGATCATTCTTTCAATAAATAAATGACCAAGTATAATAATTTTGTCTCCTTTGTTTAACTGGGTTCTCTTTGTCTACTTTTAGGACTTGAGTGAAAATCTGATGATGTTTTAGGTCATATTTACGCAGAAATACAGAAAATTCTAAAGGGTTCACAAACTTTCAAGCACCACTGCATACATATATGTATATTTTAAGTCTGAAGAAGTTGTGATAATTTAAGCTCATGTTC
This sequence comes from Gymnothorax reevesii, assembly GCA_029721435.1. NCBI lineage: Eukaryota > Metazoa > Chordata > Actinopteri > Anguilliformes > Muraenidae > Gymnothorax > Gymnothorax reevesii. The sequence continues at coordinate 54,462,042 of CM056583.1, read as the reverse complement.
TTTACTTATAGTTTATCTTGGTCAGCTTTGGGAATTCAGTCATGAATTCTATGGAGTTTCTATTTCACACAAAATCAAAATGAATCATGACGGTAAATGATGGGATGAAGTGCCTGTGACTGGTTTCCATTAAGTTTTTTTGTTTAAAAGTTAGCTATGACAATTTTGACATGCTCTTACCTAGCCTTGCTTGATCAGCTGTTTTAAGTTTAATTACGAACATTTGTGGAGTTTCTAACTCCAATTAGCTCTCAGTAACCATTTTGGATTAAAACCACCTGCTATTCATAAAATTGGATGAAACGACAAGTTTGGACGTTGACGACCTATACGTGTCACCCATCATGTTTTAGCTAGCTCTTTGAAATTGCATCTGTCAATTTGCATTTGCCATGCCAGGCGCTGTTAGCTTGCTGTAGTCAGCTAGCTGTATTATATGCCATGTTGTATTTCGCAAGAAGATGGTCTTTTAAATGATTCACTCTTGAAGAGATGTGGTGGCTGCGGTAGGTCCATATTACTTTTCTGCTCATTTTATTGTGTCATGTAGGCTTACCATTCACACATCTAGCCTCCGTTGCAGACGTCTTATGGTGTTCGGTTAACTTCCCTCCCCCAACAACGTCTGCGCATTCGAGCGAGGTTTTGTGTTCCACCAATCAGAAACTAGCTCTTTGAATCCAGGAGCTAATTATATATGCATAAACATATAAATCCAAAATGGCGGACGGTGGCGAACATATTTTCTCTCGAGCTTTGGATAAAATCTGCAAAACCTTCAATTTTGAAAATATGAATAGCTTACAAGAACAAGCAATGAAAAACTTAGACATCTTTCCTCTGTATAACTATGTAAATTTGCCTACAGGATTTGGCAAATCGCTCATAAGCATTCTGATTGGCTCATCAAGCACAATCACATTACGTCACGGAACACAAAACCTCGCTCGAGTGCACAGACGTTGTTGGGGGAGGGAAGTTAACCGAACACCATAAGACGTCTGCAACGGAGGCTATCGCACATCTGGGTAGTTACACTTATTTAAGTTGTCACCACTTCATTATAAAAGCATGGCCTCTATAAAACGTATGTAAAAAAATTTAATTCATTAAGAGAAATATGTTTGCGGTAATTGTGTAAGGTTTAAATTAATATTACAGTTCAGTAAAGCAATCGCTGCTGTCAGACCCATAGGAGATCATGACAGCGCGGTGTTTGTTTGAAACTATAGCGCTTCCCCATGAACCACGTGACCACTCAAGCAACAAAGTCAGATTGCTGCCACTCTGAGTTATCGGTCTGGTTGCAACACTTCACTGACACTACATCACACTTATATTAAGAGAAATATTCAAACTCAGTGGACCATGTTTTTATGATCTCAACATTATATCAAATGGAAAATATCTGGATGTTGTACATGATTTTATTCTCATTTCCCTGTAATTTAGCAGGACACATTTGGGATTGTTGGAAACCTTGGGATCTCCACTGGAATTTAAAATAGACTTGAAGTTCCACAGGTTTGAATACAAAAGTTTCATTTGACGGATCCGTATATGGTCTGTAGGTTTCACTGGGGTAAAGACCCATCTCCAAAGAGGTAGAAAAATTGTTGCTTCACTGTAAAATCTGTACTTTGCAGTTTTAGCGCGTTTTAGGCTGCTTGCTGACATATAGACTGGTGACATGGCCTCAACACAGTGCTCACAGTTTGTTTCAAGCTCTCTTGTCAGCAGCAGCCGTGGTACATTTCTCGGTTGCTTAGAAGTCAGGTTGATATGCTACCAACAAAGCCACAAAATACGGACATTTACAAACACAGAGTGGAAAATGTAGGTCCTCCACCCAAACTGTGGCTTTGTGTTACTCATGCAGCATTACACAGGCATTATGTGGTTTTCCTGACTAGAACATGAGCCTAGGGACAGTGGGTCCCTCCTTCCAGCTGACAGATATCCCAGAGTGCTGTGCCTGTCAGTGCTACTGGGCGTAGAGCAAATGTTCTATTAAAGGGCACCCTGTCTGTGTTTCTGTCCGTATTATTGATATGTACAGAGCTGAGAAAAAATATTCAGATTTCTATTTTTTTTTTTTCTGCATATTTGTCACACCTAAATGTTTCAGATCATCAGACAAATTTTAAAATTAGACAAAGATAACCCAATTTAATATAAAATGCAGTTTTAAAACCACTTTTTTTTTAGCTCAATTTCACAAGCTACACCCAGCCCTGATTACTGCCAGACCTGTTGAATTAAGAAACCACTTAAATAGAGCCTGTCTGACAGAGTGAAGTAGGCTTAAAGATTTCAAAAAGCAATACATCATGCCGCGATCTAAAGAAATTCAAGAAAAGGTCATTGACATCTATCAGTCTGGAAAGGGTTGCAAAGCCATTTCTAAGGCTTTGGGACTCCAGCAAACTACGGTGAGAGCTATTATCCACAAATGGAGAAAACTTGGAACAGTGGTGAACCTTCCCAAGAGTGGCTGGCCTACCAGAAATACTCCAAGAGTGCATCAACGACTCATCTAGGAGGTCACAAAAGAACCCAGAATAACATCTAAAGAACTGTAGGCCTCACTTGCCTCAGTTAAAGTCAGTGTTCATGATTCAACTATAAGTAAGAGACTGGGCAAAAATAGCATCCATGGGAGAGTTTCAAGGCGAAAACCACTGCCGACCAAAAAGAACACAAAGGCTCGTCTCACATTTGCCAAAAGCATCTTGATGATCCCCAAGACTTTTGGGAAAATATTCTGTGGACTGACAAGACAAAAGTTGAATTTTTTTGGAAGGTGTGCGTCTCGTCATATCTGGCATAAAACTAACACAGCATTTCATAAATAGAACAGTCAAACATGGTGGTAGTGTAATGGACTGGGGCTGCTTTGCTGCTTCAGGTCATGGACGACTTGCTGTAATTGATGGAACCATGAATTCTGCTCTCTACCAGAAAATACTGAAGGAGAATGTCCGACCATCAGTTCATGACCTCAAGCTGAAGCCTGCTTGGGTTATACAGCAGGAGAATGAGCCGGAACACACAGGCAAGTCCACCTCTGAATGGCTAAAAAATAAAAATTAAGGTTCTGGAGTGGCTTAGTCAAAGTCCAGACTATATCCGATTGAGATGCTGTGGCACGACCTTAAACAGGCCGTTCATGCTCGGAAACCAATTTCGCTGCATTAAAACAATTCAGCAAAGAATAATGGGCTAAAATTCCCCCACGGCAATGTGAAAGACTCATTGCCAGTTATCACTAATGCTTGATTGCAGTTGTTGTCGCCGAGGGTGGCACAACCAGTTATTAGGTTGAGGGGGAAATTACTTTTTCACATGGGGCCAGGTAGGTTTAGATAGCTTTCTCCCTCATTAAATGAAAACATCATTTAAAAACAGCATTTTGTCTTTACTCAGATTACCTTTGTCTAATATTACAATTTATTTGATGATCTGAAACATTGAAGTGTGACAAATGTGCAAAAAAATAAGGAATCATGAAGGGGGCAAATACTTATATACAGCGCCATTAAAAACGCACAGGTGAGGTATGTACTGCATTTGAGGCAAATTGAAGAATCAATTGATTTTTATTGCTTTTCCAGTGAGGCACGAGAGGAAATAAAGAAACGTGTGTAGTATTGTAATCCTGCTGCGCACCACGTGCGCACGCCAAGCACTACAGTGATAACAAACATTGAGCTGTTTGTCATGTGTACAGTGACACTTGACTTGTTCTGTTTGGTGTGGTCAATAGTCCACATGAAGCCAACAAAAAAAAAAAAAATGTAAAATGCTACTGCATCAAGAAAATGGAACGGCTTGTGATACAGGAGAGAGAAGCAAAGCCTTTAGCATGTTACCGGCAGATCTCACCCGCCGAGAGGTGGTGCGTCATTTGCACTGTCACCATTCAAAAATCAGTTGGCTGTCTATCTGAGAATGGAACACTGGCACTGTCACTAACCGACCCCGCTTAGGGCAGCCACGAGTGACAATGGCAGCTCAAGAGCGCCACATCTGGTTACAGCCTGTACTTGACAGATTCTGCACAGCAACCAAAACTGATCATGAGATGAGGGGTACAAGACAATTGAAGGTAAGCGCAAGTACCGCTTGATGCCGTCTATGTGAGCAACACATGCATGCACACAGGCCCTACAGAAAACCCAGTTTTTGCCCATTTACACATGGCTGCTCTTACCGTGGTCAGTCAGCAACAGTCCCTGTTTTCCATTCTCAGACAGAAACAGGGGAATGAAGTGCCAAAAAATTACACATAAGCAGGTGCCCACAGTCAGAGGTGAAGAGTTCCTACTGCTGTTGATGGGCAAAAAATAGGTTTTCTGTCGGGGCTGTGTGCACGCATGTTTTGCTCACGTAAATGGCATCAAATAGTATGCGCAAGCTCTTTAATTGAATTGATATTTTTAATACTAAGACAAAATTATTTTTGTTCATTTTTGAATTTCGCGTTTTACAAAAACGCAGGAAAAAGTAGGTAAGCTCATTATTATTTTTTAAGATGCCAAATAAGTGATTGACTTGCATTCCTGAACATTAGTTTTAGTGGATGACAGCTTGCATTCTTGCATTCAACAAGTCCAAAGGAGGCCACACAAATAATGCTTCTTTCAGAGGCCTGTACAGTGGGTACCATGCATCATGAGTGCATCGCTTCATAGGCTTCCTTTCTTACCCTGAAATGCCCATTAGAGCACATGACCTTTTTCCATTGCTTCTCAGTCCAAGTTGTTGCTGCATCGTGCATGTGAAAATGCTCTTGCCTTCATAATTAAACATATCCATGAGTTCTAATGTTGATTTTTTTGGCCGGAACGAAAGGAAGCACAGCCAAATGACAAATTCAGATAAAACAAGAGAGAGGGACTTGTGCTTTCAAAGGACAAAAATCACCTCCGAATAATAATCAGGAAGCAAAGCGAGCCGAACAGAACGAAATAAGGAAAAAATCTCGGAAGCCGAGATCAAACGATTAAGCACCAGACGGTGCAAAGAGAGAGGAAAGGGAAGAGAAAGATTCCCTTTGCTAACTTACACTTTCCTTCACTTCTCTAGCTAGAGATCTTGCGGCTACAGTGCAATGGAAACACTGACACTCTAGCAAAGGTGGTGAGGCAAAACTTGGGCTTAAATAGAGTCCGGGCACCGCCCACAATTAATGCCAGCTGGCCTAAGAATCCGATATGGGCAAAACAATATTGTCCCAGAAGAGTATAACAAAGAAAGCGCCCAAACCAACACCAACCTCCAAAACCATAACTGGAGCCCCCCCCACAATGGGACAGCCCCAGAAGTCCCTGGGAAACCCCGTGCACGGAACTCATAAATGAGTGTGGCGTCCAGAATAGCTCGGTAAGGGACCCAGCAGCGCTCCTGCAGGCCATACCCTTCCCAGTCCACAAGAAACTGGGCCCCATGACCAACATGCCTCTTGGCCCGAATGCGGCGCATGGTGTAAACCGGCCCCCCCCCTCCACCATTAGCGGTGGTGGCGGGGGTGTGTTAACAGGTGCCAGGACACTAGTGCTAATGGGCTTAATCCGAGAGACATGGAAAGATGAATAGATGCGCAAAGATCTAGGGAGCTTTAACTGGACCGTGACTGGATTGATCTTCTGCACAATCTTGAATGGGCTAATATAGCGAGGAGCCCGTTTTTGTGATTCTACTTTCAAGGGGAGGTCCCGGGTAGACAGCCAAACTCTCTGACCCACTCAATAAGATGGGGTCAAACGACATCTATCAGCGGCGGATTTCTGTTTGAGCCCCGAGCACAACAGAGATGAACAGACCCTGGTCCAAGCAGACCGACCGCGACGAATGAAATGGTTGACCGAGGGAACCTCGGCATTATTCTCAGTCTCAGGAAACAGTGAGAGTTGATAACCCACCTGAGCTTCAAAAGGGGAAAAGCCCATGGTGGAATTATTCAGTGAGTTATGTGAATACTCAGCCCATGCTAAAAATCAACTCCATGACGATGGATTATCCGCTGCTAAGCAACGAAGAGTGTTTTCCAATGACTGATTCGTACGCTCAGTCTGCCTGTTGGTCTCTGGGTGGAACCCAGAGGAGAGACTCACCGTAGCCCCAACTGCCTATAAAACGCCCGCCAGAATCTGACTTTAAACTGAGGACCTCGGGAAGAAATAACATCTTGCCGAAGCCCATGCAGCCGGAACACATAGTTCCGTCTCCCGTCTCCGTCTTCCGTCTCCCCTTCTCCCCAAGAAGGGCCGTCTCCCGTGCAGAAGGCAGCTTGGGTAGCACAACAAAATGTGCGGCCTTGGAAAAACGTTCAACCACGACCAAGATGACCGTGTTGCCCTCAAACAGAGGCAGTTCCATAATAAAATCCAAAGCAATACGCGTGCTGGAAGGACACCTGTCGACGGGCAATGGTCGCAGCAGACCAGAGGGAGGGAAGTTTTATTTCTGGAGCAAATGCCACAGGCAGTAACAAATTCTCTAAAGTCCCTCATCATACTGGGCCACAAAATATGTTGGGCCAGGAACTGCTTGGTCTGATGAGCTCCTTGGTGCCCCACCAAACGGGAAGAGTGTCCCCACTGGAGGACCTGTCCCTAGGCGGGACAGACAAACAGCGAGGAGGCTCCCCCCCAGGACCGGGATTGGTCTTCAAAGCCTCCTGAACCACCGCCTCATTGAACGGGCGCCACAATCTGAGCAGCCGGAGGATCGCGATCAAAGCGGTCGTAAATCCGTGACAAGGCATCAGGCTTAATGTTTAGAGCCAGGGCAGTAGGTTAGCGTAAAATGAAAGCGGTTAAAGAACAATGACCACTGCGGCTGCCGGGAATTACGTCACTTAGTCTGCTGAATATACTGGAGAGTTTTATGATCTGTCCATACCACAAAAGGGTGTTCAGGCCCCTCCAACCAGTGGCGACTCTCTTCAAGGGCCAACTTGACCGTCAATAACTCCCGGTCACCAATGCTGTAATTCTGTTCTGCGGCGGACGAAAACTGGGAGAAGTATGCGCATGGGTATAGCTTATTGTCCCAGAGGGGGTGCTGGGACAAAATAGCACCCACTCCTACCTCTGAAGCATCCACCTCCACCACTCATGGGAGGGAGGGATCGGGAAAAACCAGAATGGGCTCTGAAATGTTTCTTTAACTCCTGAAAGGCAGCCTCAGCTGCTGGAGACCAAAAAAATGCTGGGGAGGTATTTTTTCTGGTGAGTGCAATAATCGGGGCAGCAACTGCACTAAAATAACGGATAAACCTCCTGTAAAAATTAGCAAAGCACAAGAAGTGCTGGACCTCCTTAGCACTTCAAGGAGCATGCCAATTCCTGACCGCAGCCACCTTTTCTGGGTCCATACGGACCGATCCCTTGGAAACAATAAAGTCAATAAACTAGACAGTTTGGGCGTGAAAGACACATTTCTCAGCCTTGACAAAAAGTGTTGCATTAAGGAGGGCCTCAAGCACACATCTGAGGTGTTGTTTATGCTCTGAGAGCGTTGGAAAAAAAATCAAAATGTCGTCAAGATAAACGAAGACGAATTTCTCGGAGGACGTCATTAATGAGTGCCTGCAACACCAAAGGGGCGTAAACCAATCTGAACAGCAAGACAAAATATTTGTAGTGCCCGTCATTCGTATTAAATGCTATTTTCCATATGTCCCCCTTCCGAATGCGAATTAAGTTATAAGCATTACGGAGGTCTAGCTTGGTAAAAAATGACGCCTCCTGCAGACGTTCAAACACAGAATTCATCAACGGAAGGGGGTATCGGTTTATAATGGTGATCTTATTCAAACCCCTATGATCAATACAGGGTCATCAGCCATCCATTTTTCCCACAAAAAAAACCCGCTCTGGCAAGAGACGTTGATGGCCGAATAAAACTAATTAGCAAGAGCCTCCTGAATATATTCTGGCATGTTCTTTCGCTCAGGCCCTGACAGCGAGTATAGTGAACCCTTAGGAGGAGTCGTACCAGGGTAGAGATAGATCTCACAATCGTATGGGCGATGACGAGCTAAAGTCGAGGCTCGTTGTTAACTAAAAACTTCGCCGAGATCAGCATAATCATTAGGAACACTAGAAGGCAAATCAAAGTTCAGGGTGGCTCCCAAATCCTCACCCTGTTCCGAACCTGACGTCTCGGTGACTGATTCAGAATCGAAAAAAATCCTCTAAAAGGTAATCGTCCTCTGGCTGTCGCCAATCAAATTGAGGATCCCATTCCAACCCCTCCTCTGCCCCTTTTTCTAGTTTAGGAGGGACTTGCCCCTTTCTCTAGTTTAGGAGGATACGGTGAAACAACCTCCTCACTCTTGCTCTTGGCATCAGTCTGCCCCATAGCTTGATGTCTGGGAAAACAAGTCACATTCTCTCCACAATGGGACCAACAATTAGCGCCCCATTGGACAATAGGATTATTCTGTTCCCCCCAAGTGATGCAAGGCATATGTTCCCGCAGCCAATAATGCCCTAAAACAATGGGAAAAGCAGGGGAACTGATTATAAAGAACCAAACCTCCTCCGAATGGCCACCAAAGGAAATGAACATATTTAGCAGTTCAGAAACCTCGGTTGTAACTCCCGTTCCTAGCGGGCGACCGTCCAAAGCTCTCACAGAGCGTGGCTGTGAAACAGGACAGGTAGGGAGTGCCTCCTAGCCCACTTAACATCCATGAAACAATTCACGGCACCCAAATCCATGAACGCTTCAATAATAACTCTTTTGCTCCCCACAGTCAGTTCAACAGGGAATAGTGTTTGGAAGGGAAATTGGGACTGGCCCTCTAGAGCTCCCCATACCGCTAGAGGGATCCCCCGTTTCCCTTGGAGCTTTGGGCAACGTGGACGAGTATGACCCGGTTTATTACAATTAAAGCAGATTATTCTTCTGTGAGCAGGTTTATGAGTCCGACTCTCAAATGAGCTATCAACCTGCATGGCTTCAACCGAAGTGGAATCTTCAGTGGGTGGAATAGGAACCGCACACTTGCCACTAGCAGCCTTGGCATTGTCAGCAAGCGGCAATCTGTTTTGTTTCTCCCTGTTACGTTTGCGGATGCGATTGTCAATTCACACCGCAGTGCGAACCAAAGAATCAAAAGTCAAACAGGGCACCAATGTAGCTAACGCATCTTTTACCACCTCAGTGAGAGCATGACTAAACACAGTTGTAAGAGGAGCCCCCGGCCAGCCTGTCTCTGTCACCAGCGAGCGAAATACAATTGAAAACTCTGCAACGCTTTCATAGCCCTGTTTCAGATGCGTAGCCGCGTCCTGACCACAAACATCCTGAGCCTCCACAGATTTCACGACTGGTGAATTAGATCGGATAAGAGGGCCGACCCAAGTGAGTGCTGTGTCAGTCAGGAGGGATAAAATGAATGCAACCCGGGAATCGTCATTAATAAATCGTGAAGGCTGAGCCTTAAAAATATCTCGTATTAGGCGATGAAATCTTTAAATTTTCCGGCCTCGCCGCTATATCTTTGGGGTAATTGCAATTTCGGTTCTCGGGGCAGCTGTATGGATGATGTGTCTGCAATATTTCGTGAAACTTGTGTAGACAGGGATTTAATACTCTTGGTCAGACTTAACAAAACACTCTTGATTCTGCAATGAGTTCTCCTGAAGGCAGAGTCTCTCAGCCAAACCAGCCTGCTGATTGCCAAGGCTGGAAAGCCCCTTGCTGAAGCCAGAAAGCATAGCTTGCTGGCTGGTAACAGCCTGTTCAATAGCAGCCACAGCTGAAGTCTCCACGTTGGCTACAGTGTACTGTGATGGCTGGTATTTCGAGACGCCAAATACAGTAGCTAGAACGAAATGAAGCATGTGATGACTGTCATTGACAGTGGAATGTGAGAGAATCAATACCATGTCGCATTTTTTGCTTCAGAAAACCGATTTTTCTGAACCACTAATTGGAATGCCGTTGGCTCACTGTAGCTAAAGTGGTTGCTACATAGGACAACAATTTTTTCTGTCGCCAAAGATATTTTTTTAAAACTGCTCGATCGATGCTATGGGCAAGGATACTGACCAGTTTGCGCATCAGGCTTAGCTGAGGAGTTTAATTCATGCAACTCCTGAAAAACAGGGAGTGGAGTGAACCTCCCCATATCCAAAACGGCGTTCGAGGTCTGCTTGCTTGTGAATATTCAATAACTGCTCCAGGGTTGCCATCTAGTGATCGAGTACAGTAACAGCATGCTTAAATTTGCAGTTTTATAGACGCTAGCGTCTACATCTGCAGAAAAGGGTTATATTTTAATCTTAAAATTTTCTAGGGGTGCCAATAATTAGGAAATACAATATTTATCAAATCCCAATAATTTTATTTCAATCAAAAGATTGGAATTTTATTATTTTTATTTTAATACTAAGTGTTTTGAGTGAAAGACCCAGCGTATAAATAGCACAGACAATGTTTTTTTTTTGTTTTTTTTCCACAGCCTGATTTGATAATTCTCAGTAAGGATGCCAATATTTTGGGGGCTGCAGTATAGATGAAGAGAGATGCTTGGTTGTTTCCTGATTACTGCTCTTCATGGGGTATTGGACTTTGCTCTCAAGTAAAATGTAAGAATATAAAGGGAACCACTCTAGGCTCCTTCTGAGTGAAAATCTACTGTCATCACTGGAGGATGGAATGAAGGCTACATAACCAAGGACTCAAGGGTTTAGGTTTCCTAACACTCAGTGGTTCCAAGTGTGTCATCCTGGTGCCCTCATTAACAGGTAAAAGGCAGATCGGAGGCCATTTGTACCTTTTTCATTTATAAGTCCAGAGTGGAGGCGTAGAAAAAGTGTTCATCTAGACATGGTTTGGGAAAACCATTGCATCCCCCATTGAGCTGAACAGTTTTTCTATAGCAGATTTTGCCATTTGTTATGTATGACGCAGGGTGAATGACCGCGCACGCGAAAACACAGCTTACACATCGCAAATTCAGCTCATCCAAACCACCACTTTTTTATTTATTTTTTCTTAAAACTCCTCCCTCATTCGTCAACAGCCCTTAAAAGCACGCAGCATGCATGGCATTTTTCAAGCGTGTTCGGATTAGCTTCGGCGGTCGGCAGTCACTTGGGAATTGAGCCATTTCCATGTCTATTTTTCTTGATCGCGTCGAGCCGAGTCAGCAGTTTTTGAAGTCTTCTTTCTTTGGTTGGTTGCCTGTTGTCGTCCTTTATCAACAGCCCCCCAGCCCCCACCTCATCTTCTCTTCAGAGCCAGAGCAACTCAGAGCAATTCCTTTCTCTTATGATGAAAAATGGATCCATGCATCCCACACTCACACAGCACACAGTGAACGGAATTACAGTCTTTCCATGCTTTCGTCTGCTCCTGACCCCGTCTTATTCAGCATTTCTGTGTACCCTCTGTCATCTCCCCAGCCTTTCCTGCCTGTTCTCAAAGAAATAAGTGAATGTAATATATTGTCCCAACAAACAGATGGTTTTGCTAGACTACCCAACGTCAATTATTCATTGTCAACGTATGGTGTTGTGAATGAGGAGTTCTATATATAACAAGATGGATGTATCAGAATCTATATATAGCCAAATATGGGGAAGCAGGTATAGCGTGTAGCCCGCAGAGCTGTTTGCTCCACAGCGGTAGAAGAGGGTTCAGTCATCAGGGACATGACTTGCAGGAGAGCAGCCCAGTCACCACATATGGTGCTTTAGTGCCGGGATTGCTCTTGTGTTTTACTGTTTTTGGCAAGGAACAGGCCATCTACTCTTAAAGTTCAGAAGTTTTCTCAATAACTTTGTTCGCCCTGCTTTTCACTTTGCATTGTTTCTATGGGTGGACAAGTTTGCCACTGTTTATTTTTCTACAAAGTAAGATGTCAATATTCATTTTCACAGCTACAGCACAGGATCATCACAATATTTTGTGCAATCTAATATTAATGTAGGCCTTTTAATCATGTTAATGCAGTTTTTTACACTGCTTACTGAAATGAATTTGGAATTTTTCCAGCTAAGAATTTATTTCCTCTTAGAGGAAAATATAGGGTGCTGCTATTGGCATATAAAATATCATTTGAAATTGATTTCAATTGTACTTGTTTCATTGTCAGTCCTTTTTAAATCTCTAAATAATGACATGATCCAGTATATATTTCCAGTTTGGGTGTAATTATACCAGTTTGGCCAGCCATACAAAGGTTTCCTGTTAAATTCTACATGGCTTAAATGTAATTCATTTCGGCTACATCTTTACCTTCAGAGTGTTATGTCTACATAGTGCATTTCATTGAAAATAGTTTTATTTTTTTCTGACTCTCATCTCATAATGAGAAGCATTTTGCACTCGCTTGCACCCTAATGAAAATTAATTAATAGCAAATTGTATGTTAGGGTAACCACTTGTGAAGCAGAAAGTTTTGCATGCTATTACAAGCTGTTTTGATACAGCCGTAGAATTTAATTACTTGGGAATTTCATTAAAAGCAGCAAATTTGCAATTTAATGTGCTTGGAGTGTTTAAGTCATTTTCGGACTGCAAAATCCCACTTTAGAGTAGGGATTAATTAGCTGAATCAATAAACTCTCTGTCGGGCTTGCACTTGTCTAAATAATGTAACTCAAGAGCTGGGCTTATCGGTAGCAATGAAAATCTGAGCACAGGTTTATTACAGGGATAATGAGTTGACAGCAAAATTCAAGCAATGTGTGACTCTGCCCACTTTATTGTTGCATTAATCACTCTTATATTTGGCATGCACGTGTTGCTTAAAAACCCATACAGCCTAAGATATATCAAAAGGCTTCTTTATCATTTTAGTTTCAATATAAAGTTCCAAATGTCAGTGCGACAGACAGAGGAAATTACATATTTTAGGAAAGACATCATTGCATCCAGAAAATCCATTAGTTTTTCTACTACAACCCCATTCCAGAAAAGGTGGAATGGAGTGGAAAATGTAAATAGAAACATAAAACAATGATTTGCGAATCATTTAAACCCTATATTAATAGAGCAAAGACTACATATCAAATGTCGAAACTGAGAAGTTTTATTGTTTTCTGGAAACATCTGAGGCTCAAAGGTTATTGTAGCCCTTGAATTAAGTTGTCGTATGTTCCTCATGTCTGTCGTTGCCAACATCCACTGAGATTTTTTTGTGGGTGCTCAACAGGCCATAAATTTCAACTGAATTCCTTTGAAATTCGGTGTGGGCATAGGTTATGGTTAGGTCACAACACCTACTAATGTTGGTTGCCGTGGCAACAGAACTGGCCAAATAAAGCACAATTTTGCAGCTGCCTGGTTAGCTCACTTGATTAAAGCACCTCACAGAGTAGTAGTGACTACTACGGGGGGGTTCGATCCCGGCCGTACCAGCCGGCAGTGGTCGGCAGCTTTTTCAGAGCAGCGCGCAATTGGCATTGTGCTGCTGGGAAAACAAATTGGGAAGAAGTGCCAGGATGGGATGATAAAAATAGTTGCTTTGTTCGTTGCTCCAGCACCTCCTGTTGGCCAGACAGGCGCTTATTAGTAAGGTTCAAAGCTTGCTCATGTTCAGGTATCCTTTGCCGTCGTTCTGAATTTGCGAAGTTTTGACCAATGAGTGTTAAGAAGCTGTTGTTGACAGGCACGTGCTACGGAGGAGAGCCACGAACTGTCCCTCTCTCCCGAGTTAGCTAAATGGGGTTGCACATGAGCAAGACTTGGAAAATCGTTCCCGAATTGGGCATTCCAGATTCGGGTGGGATTGGAAATGCCAAATAAATAAAAGCACAAATTCATGCATAAAATTGCTGCCTCCCTAGCTATTTTCTTATGGACACTCTTTTTTTACCAATGCTTTTTACCCCCCCGGCATATAATGGGGGATTTAGTCATCAGCATGTCTGTGTGTGCGTGCGTGCAGCCGTCCGTAATCGATTCGTTTCTGAACCAGAACTCGAAAATCGTTATATGTTTCTGAATGAAAATTGGTGTGCATAGTAGTCAGGTACTAAACTTTTCATATTTTGGAATTTCTGGGAGATTTTAATTTCTTCTTTGATTCCATGGAAACAAGCTCAACTTATGGAAAATGGGGGTTGGGACCGTTTCCGGAGCAGAAGTCTAAAACCGCTTAATATTTTTTTTTAAATCAAAACTGTTTCTGCAAATTCATCAGTTCGTAAACTGGTGCCTTTTGGTATTTTGGAATTCCTGAGATTCAATTTTTTTTTTTCATCCCCCGGCATATAATGCGGGGGGATATAGTCATCAGTATATCCGTCCTTCCGTCCGAAATCATTTCGTTTCCAGAGCAGAACTCAAATGCTATATATTTTTTTGCAAAACTTGCTGTGTATATTAATTGGGTCCTACGCTGGAGCCTAATGATATTTTGGGATTTCTGAGATTTTTACTTTTTCTGTGTTTCCATGGACATGACTTTAACTTGGGCAAAACGAGAGTCGGTACCATTTCCAGGGCATTTTGGGGTTTCTGAGGCTTTTTTTGTCGGGATTGTTTCTGCACTGAATATCTTTTGGAAATTTTAAACAGTGATTTCAACTGATTCATTAAATTAAGAGATTGCGGGGGCTGGGGGGGATATGTCATCTACTGTTGACTCTTGTTGTTAAACTTGATGTGGGCATAGGTTTTGGTGAGGTCACAACACCTGTTGAATTTGGTAGCTCAAGCAACAGAACTGACCAAATAAAGCACATTTTAATGCTGAAAATTGTCGCATCCCTGCAGATTTTCTTGTGGATGAACTGCAGGCCAGAAATTTGACCGATTCCTTCGAAATGTGGTGCGGGGATAGCTTATAGTTAGGTCACAAAACCAATCAATTTTGATTGCTGTTGCAACAAGATTGGCCAAATAAAGCACATTGTCATGCTGAAAATAGTCATCCAAACTCGATTGGATTTTGGACTCCTCAGATGTAATATCATTTCCATTTGCTGTATGAATCTCATGTCTATTCCTTTTCATTGAGAAACGTGTCCTAAAATATAACAGTAAATATTTAATATTCCCCAAACTTTGTTTGAATTGCAGCATCTGAATAGCATCAACTGTATTGGGGGGGAACAGTCAGTGTTGCATCATTAATTATTTGACGGAAATGCAAAAGTAGACCTGGCATCAAAACTGTAAATGTATTTTTACTCAAAATGAGAAAGAATAACGTCCTTTTCTTTTCTGAGGAAAACTGCTCCCCCCTCATTTTCTGTCTCTGTCTCACCCTCTCCATCTCTCTCTTCCTGACTCCTGCAAGCATTGTGAGGAATGTCTTGATGAAGTGTTGAATTCTTTTTTTTTTTTTAACCCACAGTGGTAGGATTAGCGCATGGGAGTTACAGCACTTTAAGTAGGATGTATTTTTATTAAATAAATGTGCTGAACCTCTCGCTGTGATGCATACAATATTTCCATTTGATAATTTAAAAATTTGAAGAATTTGTGCAAAGGTTATTTTATTTCCTCAGTTAGGACCGCTGTCGTCACAGTTGGAATTTATCAGTTTAAAGGCAGCACAGCTGCCTTTGGTGTGATGGCTCTGTTCTGCCTGGCCTCCCACCATCCTTGCCAGCATGCTTGGATAAGGCAGGGATGGCAGCTGCCAAATCCACGCAGGGAGCATACGCTAAACAGATCCAGCGACAATACACATTACTAATTTTAAAATTAAACAGGATAGACTAATAGCATGTCTTGAATGTGGGAGGAAACCAGACTACCCAAAAAAAAAAAAAACCCATGTAGACAGGGAGATAATGCAAGCTTCACAGAGAGAGGCTCGGTCAGAGTCCATGCAGGACCTTCTGCCAGTGAGGTAACAGTGCCATCCACTGCATCATCTTACTGCTCATGAGGGATCATTAATAGGCAGCTGAGTGAGGAGTCAGGTGGTGTAGGAGTTTTGGATTAGCTGCACTAAACATGGATCCTGGAGGAACATGTAAAGCACAGTGGAGTCCAACAGCTTGAATGTGGTCAGAACCAATGAGTGTGCAGAGCGAGGCCATTTAAATGCACAACTATGTTAATCGAGGAGGGATGATTGGCAAATATGACTCCGCTGAGCCAGAGCTGCTCAACTTTTGTCGCCAGCAAAAACCATCTCAAAGCTCCAAAATTATCATCTGTAGATTGTCCATGGCAATACATCATTGATGTTATACATGCATAATGTTATTAAGTTTAATCTGAAACAGGAAATAAAAATTTCACAATGGTAAAGCCTTTCAAAACTACATTAGGTGCTTAGCCTACTGAAGCTTATTATAACAGAAGGCATAGTTCTGTGATCTATGGTTCTCAATGACTAAATTGAACCATATGTTGTATTTCACTGCTAAATTATAGGCTTAACAAAAAAGACACATCTGTTTTTACTGGCACTCATGGCATCAAAGCATATACAAAAACGACACCACATACAAAACAACATCGTGTTTCGGTTGTATTTTATGTACCAGATGGTTGAAAAGTGAGAAGGTGTGTCCAAATGGAACCACTGTGGCTTAATTTTATTAAAATGTTACATGTCCTGACGCAAACATATCTTCAACAAAAAGCACTTTGATTTAAAAGGGAAAATGAGGTGCTGAGAGTCAAATGGGTACATACCAAACTACCACAACAAGAATGTGTGTGCATTGTTTCTCCTGGAACATGAAACATGCTGTTGTAATTGAACAGATTTTTGCTCCATGTTATCTCCTTTTCCTGAACTGTTTTTACCACCAAAATGCTCACGTCAAGGGAGCAAAATGATTGGAAGAGGCTCGGTTTTTATAATAACATGAAGTATGCATGTTCTTCACACTAGTAATGAATCAGAATATCAAATATGAATAACGGTTTCTCCACAAGGGATATGGCACATTGCCCTCACGGCAGACCTGACATTACAGACATACGCTGCTATTTCCCTCCGATATGATTTGAGAGGCGCATTTGTGATGCAAGGGCTTGTGCACAAATTGTTTGTGAATTTATTTGCAAATTACAGAAATTGGTAGAGTAGAAGGGTGCGACTGACGAGGGGGGCAAAACAGCGATTTAACATGACTGTGCACGGCTATTAAGTCGTGTAGTGCTTGAGGGTACCTCCGAGGGACCGTTTAAAATGATTATAGAATGTGACAGACCTTCAGGATAATACTAATCTCAGTGAGCTGGGCCCAAACAAACATGCAGGCGTTTAATCAGGAGGATTACAACACAGCAGCCATGACAGGGACTAATGGGGGAACATGAGTCCTAATTAAAGTAATGTAACACATTGTATTGAGTGGGCACTTTGGAAATACCTCTGAGCCTTTCCTTTTCAACCTTTTGGAAGTGAACCCTTGAACTTGAACATAAACATTTGAAAGCTTTAGGCCAACATAGTACTGCTACTTCTTCTGTCCCTGAAATTTCAGCATGTCTGTCATCCAAAATATGGAAAATTTTAGATTCTCAGGGGCTTCAAAATTTTAACATAGTTTAAATTTTGAGTTCCAGCCATAGTAAATATTGTACTTGAATAATATGCATGAGATGAAGAATAATTGGTGTCACACTGGTGCTGAAATGATCGGTTTCATACTAAAGTCATACAAGTAAGTCCAAGTTGGCAATCAGCAGTGTTATTAATGTATAAATTAACCTGCCCTTCATGGATTTTCTGTTTGCATTCAGAGGCAAGTATGAAAAATGGACTGTGATACAGCAGTGACAACAATGGAGGCTGGTTCCACATTTCTACTGAAGTGATAGTCTTTCAAAGCAGGCTGTTCAGAAAAACCACAAACCACCCCACTTTCTTCACTGGGATTGGCATTTTGAAGAGGTAAACATGTAATTAGAAGCAAATGTCCCAATTTACATTGTGAAACTTCACCTCATGGGTATCTTGTTGATGTTTGGACCACAAAATTTTGGTTTCACAAAATTGCTATATAAAATATGACCTGTAGAAATCACTGGTAGATGGCGGCCTCATAATTATTACCCTTTTGAAAAGGGGTAAATATCAAAGACATCCTTTTGCATACAGTCTGTATAAGTGTTTTATTTACCTTTTAAAGCTGTATTTCAATTAATTAAAATACCTTTATTCTTTGCATGAATACTTCTCCATAATGTTTGGGACAAAGACAATTTTATAAGTTATTTCATACGATACAAAGACCAAGAAAATATTTTCCAAACAGTAAAGCCAAATGTAAAAAAATACCTAAACATGAAAACTTAAAACATGCGCTTGAGAAAAAAAAAACAAAAAACTTGCATATCATGGAGCTCAATTTCATCATAAAATTTCCGAAAATGTTGATGGATCTAAAAGCATTCAGTCAAAATATATTACAATCAGTGACAACACACGCCAAAGGTATAATAATAATAATAATAATAATAATAATAATAAGACTCTGAGTTTTCTTAATGTATTTGACTGTACAGACGGGCATAAACACGTTGGCAGAAAAAAAATTACTTTTCATTGTCTCAAGCATTTATAACGATACTTTCATAGTTGTCGAATCGTATGACAAGCTAGTCTTAGTTGATTGCAATAAAAGACAATTTTAAAAAGACTATGTTGGCCACCCAAATGAGGGATGTGCCACAAATATTTAGTCATGGTTTTATTCACTTGATGAGTAGAGATGATTTGTCAAAAAAAAAAAAAATCCCACTTTAATTTGTGCCATGTCTGTTTCAGATGGCAGTAATTACAATTTTGATCCACAATTTTAATAGACTTTATTTTAATCTTACACCACTGCAACCTTACCCAAATCTACTTTAATGTTATCAAACTGTTATCCGTTTCACCCCCAAGCCGAATACATGATATCAATGTTCAGTTCCTTAAACAGAGATTTGGGACTGTGCTGTTTGGCAGGGATCTCATGCCTAGGGCCAAGCTGAAAAAGGTTCTCTCAGTAGTAACAGAGGGTTATGTGGGATCTACATGGGTACCCTCAATAGAGTAAAAAGAAAATGCTTTGAAATTGTTATTATAGAATTACCCATATCAACTAAAGGGTCATAAGGACCTGCAGAAAGAACTGTTGCATGCCAGACCAGATTCTCAACCTGCTTTGCCAGCATTTCTATATCTGATTGAATTCATGTTTACAAGACTCTTGACCCGGAGACGTAAATTCCATTTTATTTTATGCTTATGTTCACTTCATCTTCTATTACCTGTACTTAAAGGCCCTTTAACATGTCACCTGGTGCACAGCCAATTAGTCATTTCAAGCTATTTAAAAATGTGTCCTTTGTGACATCACAAGGGGGAGAAGCCACCCAAAATAATGAAGCAACTGATTATCTTGTTGGCTGCAGTTAAGCAGTCCATCTTGCTTCTTGGTGATCACTTCTGCATGTGGTGCCACAAAGGAACAAATTTTAAAATGGTTTGTTATGGTTAAATGGTTATACAGCTGGTGACATGATTAGGGACCTTTAATACCAAAAAAAGCACTCATAAATCCGAAGATAAAAGTGTTAGGGATAAAAGGCAGAGTACAAAGAATTATTCCAGGCCTTACTGTGATACCCTCTAATACAGCGGTCAGTACATTAAAAAAAATACAATGAATCATTGTGAAATTATAAGTAATGTTAAACAGCACAGTCACAGTTAACATGGGCAGCATGGTAGTGCTGTTGCCTCTCAGCAAGTGGGTCTTGAGTTCATCTCTGGGTTGGGGCCTTTCTATGTGGAGCTTGCATGTTCTATCTATGTTTCTGTGTTTCCTCAGGGTACGCTGGTTTTCTCTCACAGCCCAAAAACAAGCATTCTAGGTTAATTTGAGACTCTACATTGCCCATAGGTATGACTGTGAGATTGAATGGTGTGCGAGCCCTACAACGGATTTGTGAGGAGTCTAGATACTGTGTAAAACCAGATACTGTGGTGTAATTGCATTTTGTGGAAACTGATTATCTTGACAAATTGCTTAAGCTCACTTAATTGCCCTGTGTGGATGGTACTTTGAAATTATGGTATATATTTGACAAGTTATTTTACCATTTTTCACTTAAAAAAGACACCATGAGATGCCATGGTTTTTAAGTACCGTCCACACAAGGCGCTTAAGTTGACTTGCAAAATTTGAGTTAATTGGTTTATACAAGACATTAGAGTGCACGAGTTTACTGTGAGGGCTGGAATAACCTCCGGCACTCCAATGACATTGATGAGGAAGAAGTGGTTTAGATCATGGGTTGATGGATGGATTCAAAATTCAACAGTGTGAATGGGATGGAAAGTAAACATGAGAGCTAAGTTTACCTTTTGTAACTCACAAAAACCCAATCGGCTATTGTGGTAGTCGCAGCCACACAGTAACAACTGGTGGTAAAATTGTAAACGCTTCACCGCATCATTTATAGTACAATGGTTAATGTCATTTGCAGTCACCCGTACCTCAAAACAATTTTCATTTTCATTTTTATTCTCTGGATTATTTTTGTCTGTAATTTGTTAATTTTGGCCTTGTACAGTTTAAATGGAGTGCACACATTTTCACATTGCAAGGTTAGACAATTAATTTATTTGCTATGAATTGTTGTTTCTTTTCTTCTTTTGGGTTACCGAGCATGTGGGGTGATCACTGCCTGGAAAGGCAGCAGGTGTGGCCAAGGGCAAAGGACTGTGGAATCCTGTTGTCAGCTCATCAAGCCATACCATGTACTGCTGTGTTGAGGCGGGAGGGGGGAGGGGGGGGGGCAGGGGAATAGGGTTTTGTTATTTTTTCATTTGTATTTTGTAGTTGTAATCAGTGGCCATTTGTCTTCCCTGTGTCTTTTAATAGTTTTGTCAAGCCAGTACATATGTTCCGTTTGTGTGTTGGGTCAGTTTTGTTCAGTTATTATTCTTTTACTTTGGTTCGAATATAGTTATATTTTGTTGACCTCTTTTATAGGCCTGTTTATTAAAGGGGACCTAATTTGCTATTTTTACAAGTTTATATTTTGGTCTTTGACTCCTCTAGAGTACTCCTGATCGCGCAAAGTTAAAAAAGGGTGCTTATTTTGCTCATACTGCCATCCTCAAAAAACCCCATTTGTAGTTTATTGTTGTCTCTGCCTGAAACGCCTCATTGGGGTGGCTCTTCCGCTAGGGCTCCCACTCCCCGTGTGCCCACTTTCTTCTGACTGGCCAGCTCTGTGGAGGGCGGGAAGAGGGAGTTGGGCTGGAAGAGGCTGCAGAGGCTGCGGAACGCAATCTGCTTCCCCAGGATGAAACGAGAGACACGGCTGCCATCTGATAACGAAGCAGCGGGCAAATTCCGCAATCTAACGT
Organism: Gymnothorax reevesii; assembly: GCA_029721435.1. NCBI lineage: Eukaryota > Metazoa > Chordata > Actinopteri > Anguilliformes > Muraenidae > Gymnothorax > Gymnothorax reevesii. The sequence goes on along the minus strand of CM056583.1, from coordinate 54,440,732 downwards.
TATACTTCAATATAGATCTAATGAAATGAACTTGTTCTAATAAACGCAGCAGCAAAAGTGGAGGAAGCAGTGCGAAAATCTGGCAGCGCAAGCTCAACTTTGCTATCGGCTACAGTTTGCTACCGGTGAGTCCAGCGGTTCTTCTACTAGCTTGGATGCAGGGAAAGCTAGAATCCACAACATACAGACACATTTGCAGAACGGGTCAACATACCCAAGTGTAGACCGGAGACCGTAGAAATCCGGTGGGTCTGAGTTTAGAGGGAAGCATGGTCAGTGAGGAGCAGCTTAAAGTTGACCAACAGCTTATGGACTGCTTCGGTGTGTATTAGGACCTGCTGGTTTGTGTGTATAACTGTGGTGTGTTGGTAACGTGGAGAAAAGAACAGCTTCTGTGCTGGCATATGACGGCGGGGCGAAAACTCCACGCTAAACGGCCTTTTAGTAAATTGCCCATGGTAATGATTTACCTATTGCCTTGGAATGACCAGCTTTTCCTCATGGAAAATGGACCACTTATGGAGAGTGCGTGAGAGCTAGATGGAGCGCCAGTAATGTAATGAACATAATACAGGTTTTAAAGACCGAAAGTTCCGCCTGCGTGAACCGTTGCTTATGTAGAGCTAGCGAGTCGATCGCCTCTACAGGAAATAATTTACTATTTAATTGATGGCTATAAATAGTTTGTTATACACGTTATAGCCTGTGCGCTTCCCTATTGCTTTCACCGGTAGCATCAGAGAGCTGGCCCAGACATTGGAGATGTATCAGCCCGGATAGCAAGCTTCTCTGCTCCGGATCTGTTGTGTTCCAGGGTTCTGGCCTTTGGCCAGAACAGTATTGCTTATGGTTTTAACAGTTTCATGTTTCAAGATTTCATGGTTCATAGTTCCATAGTTCATGTTCATAGTTCATGTCATAGTTTTAACAGTTTCTTGTTTCAGGATTTTACATTTCAAGTTTCATTCCATGTCCAAGTTTTTACTTTTCCATGTTTTGTCAACAACGTGTGCCTCCGGATCGAGGAGCTGGTCCGCAACGCCCAGAACGGTGCAGCTACGCCCAGTGCCTGCCCTGCCAACTGCCTGTACGTCCCTGCAGCTGCCCGGTCTGACGTTCTCCAGTGGGGCCACTCCTCCAACCTCTCATGCCATCCTGGAGTCGGCCGGACCCTGCGGTTTATCCAGCGCCGTTTCTGGTGGCCCAAGATGGCAGCAGAGGTCCGGGGGTTTGTTTCTGCCTGCTCAGTCTGTTCCCGCGCCAAGTCCTCCCACGCACCTCCCTCTGGTCTGCTCCAACCACTGCCCATTCCTCACCGTCCCTGGTCCCACATAGCTCTGGACTTCGTCACTGGCCTGCCCGTCTCCCATGGAAACACCACTGTCCTCACCATAGTTGACCGGTTCTCCAAATCTGCCCACTTCGTGCCCCTTCCCAAGCTCCCCTCTGCTAAAACCACAGCTGACCTACTAATCCAGCATGTTGTCCGTCCCCATGGCATTCCTGTGGATATTGTGTCAGATCGTGGTCCCCAATTCACCTCCCAGTTCTGGAAAGCATTCTGCACATCCCTTGGCACCTCCTTCAGCCTCAGTTCAGGTTACCACCCACAGACTAATGGACAGACTGAGCGGGCCAACCAAACCCTGGAGACGGTCCTCCGATGCGTGTGCTCGACCAACCCAAGATCCTGGTCTACCATGCTACCCTGGGTCGAGTACGCCGTAAACTCCCACGCCGCCTCTGCCTCCGGCCTCTCCCCCTTCGAGTGCTGCATGGGCTACCAGCCTCCACTGTTCCCCAGCCAGGAGGAGGAAGTCGGGGTGCCTTCAGCCGGGGCATTCATCCGGCGGTGTCGCCGTGTGTGGCTGTCTGCTCGCCGCGCCTTGGTTCGGGCGGGTAAGACGATGAAGACCACGGCAGACAAGCGTCGGCGCCCAGCCCCTCACTATCGGGTCGGCCAGAAGGTCTGGTTGGCGGCACAAGACATCCCACTCCGGGTGGAAAGCCGCAAGCTGGCTCCTCGCTTCCTGGGTCCTTTCCCCATACAAAGGATCATCAGCCCCACGGCTGTCCGGCTAAAGCTCCCATCCACCATGCGACGGCTCCACCCTGTGTTCCACGTCTCACGCCTGAGGCCTGTTGCCACCTCCCCCCTCATGCCCCCACCTGAGCCTCCACCTCCTCCTCGGCTCATCGACGGAGGGGAGGCCTACACAGTCAAAGCTCTGCTGGATTGCCGACGGAGGGGCCGGGGCCTCCAGTACCTCGTGGATTGGGAGGGGTACGGCCCAGAGGAGCGTTCCTGGGTCCCGGCCAGGCACATCTTAGATAAATCTCTCATCCGTGACTACCACCAGTCACACCCCAAGCCATAGCCCAAGCCACAGTCCCAAGCCAAGCCATAGCCACAGCCCCAACCCCAACCCCATAGTTCATAGCCCATAGCCATAGCCATAGCCATAGCCTCTAGCCTCAAGCCATAACCATCACCCCATTACCATAGCCCAAGCCTTAGCCCCAGCTTGCTGGAGATTAAGTAACCTTGTTTATGTTTTATGTTTCTTGTACTGTTTCTTGGTTAGGTGTTTCGTGTCAGGGTTTTTGTCTTTAATATTTACTTAGTTATTAGTCTTGTGGGATTTGTATTTAGTTTTGTGCGGCTTCATGTATTTTAGTTCTTGGTGTTTTTTGTCAGCGTCAGGTGCCGCTTTTGTAAGGGGGGGGTACTGTTGTGTTCCAGGGTTCTGGCCTTTGGCCAGAACAGTATTGCTTATGGTTTTAACAGTTTCATGTTTCAAGATTTCATGGTTCATAGTTCCATAGTTCATGTTCATAGTTCATGTCATAGTTTTAACAGTTTCTTGTTTCAGGATTTTACATTTCAAGTTTCATTCCATGTCCAAGTTTTTACTTTTCCATGTTTTGTTTCATGCCAGGTCTGCCATGCCACTCCACCGCTTGTCTGCGTTCCGCCCTGTGCCTTCGTTGTTGCACATTTCAGAGCTCTGGTTGGCTTTGGTATTTCTCCCTTCCTTCTGTGCTGTGCTGGATTCGGGCCTCTCTAAGCTTAATTGGCAATTAACTGTTTTTAAGTTACTAACATTTACTAACACTCACTGGGTGGTGTAATTCTTAGATAGGCACATTACTAATACTACTAATTTAGACAGGGAGTTTTATTGTCATGATTCCTGCTTTGCTATTTCAAGATCTTGCTGTGCTTTTCTGTTCTTAACATTCATGCTTGCTTCCAAGCTGCATACTTAATTGGTACTTAAGCTGAGCACGCTCATTCTCTTAATGAGCAGGTCATGTCATCCAATCTCTGTCCATGTCTTGATCTTGCCATGCCTCTTGTTTCTCTCTCTCTCCAGGTGTTACCCCTTGTGTCATGATTATCAAGCCTTTATCTGGATGCGGTGGAAGTTGGCTGGCAGACAGTGTCTCAAGTTTTGTTTCTCGCGTCTCGTTTAGCCAAGTTCTTGTCAAGTTCCCTAGTATTTGTCCTAGCCTCTCGTCTTGTGTATATATATATATATTTAGTATTGTTATTTATTTTTCTTGAGTATCTTGCCTGGAGTTTCCAGTGCCTTTTTGTTTTTTGCCTTTTTGCATTTATTGTTTATAGCTCTGTGCAGCATACTTTAGTTTGTCTTTTGCAACCCTTTGGGCCAAGTTTTTCGTTGGCCCTCGTGCCTGTTTTGTTTTTTGTTTAATAAATCCTCATTTCCCTTCACCCCGCTTTTGGTGTCTAACTGATTCCATATCAGTATCTTCCCCGGCTCTGAGCCGGATCAGCTGGAGTCAGCACAGAGCCAGGGCAGATCCAGAGTGGAGGTGCTTGCCATCTGGGAGGCATACCCCGGGCATGGATAAGCAAGGCGATCTTTTCCCAAGCACCCAAAAACGCACCCAAGCTTTGATAAATCTTCGGCTGGTCTAACTGCACCTCTCCAGTTAGCTTCAACTGTTTGATTTCTGCAGGAAAGAATTACCTATTTAATCTCCGCCTTTTTTGGCTTTTTTCATCCCCCTTTATTTTTAAAGGGGGATGAAATTATGTCAAGGTAGTCCACAGAAATCATTTGTAAACTGGTATAGAACTGCATTTCGCATCGCTTTCATGGTAGCACCAGAGAGCTTGCTCAAACATTTGTGAAGTATCCGGCTGATCCTGGTCATGGATAAGTGAAGCGATCACTAACTGTTGTGGCTACAATCGGGCAACGTTATGATGAAACTGCTTACCCAAGTAACACAAGCATCCTGATCACAATTACTGCATATAAGTTAACCAGGAGCATTTTTAATTAGCACGACACATAAACTAACATGCAGTAGGTGGTAATACAGGTTTTACAGAAAGCAAGCTCTGTTGCTGTGAACAGTTGTGCCAAGCATCCAAATTACAAACAAAAATTAAAAGTTAGCTTCAAATGAGGTTTATGTTCACACACCTTCTGTAGAATTTCCCCTGATATCACTCATTCGTATTTAGGACACAAACATTAGCAACAGTAACTTAGCTACGTTAGCCGCTTTGCTACAACCACAATCAACTGGCTATCAGGTCAGGTTGGCTTATGCAGTAAAAGCAACTTACAGCTTCAGTGTCTGAGTTACGGACAGTCGTGACCGATACAGGCTTTATCTTTAGATATTTTACAAAGCCAGTGTTTGAGGCCAGTTGTTAGTGCAAACTATCGCTAGCGGTCCCGTAACACGTTAGCTTCTCTTACATTATTTGCTGTTATATGGTTACTTACTGCTTGTGGCTCCGAGCGCTTGATCGATGCAACTGCTTCAGGTTTGAGATGCAGCTGAAACATTTATCCTGTGTTGAATTATCTTTTATTGACCAAGCTGTCTTTGGTGAAATGCTGAGCACAAGCAGCGTAACGTTCCCTTTGGCCGTGGCTGTTTGCTGCTAGAAAACAAAAAAAGCTACCCACTGATTTCTGGTGTCATCGTCTTTTGGGAATATATTTGTTTTTCTTAGAGTCCAAAGGTAAACAAAATAGTAGCTTTGGGAGAGATGCTAACAAGATTGCACCTCAAATGATCTGCGTTTCTACTTTTGCATTTCCAAAAGTGTCAACGCTACTAAGGCATAGAGTGATCTGCCGTTGTTAGTGCCTGCTAGAATAGTTTCCGGTGTGGGCAGGTCCAGCGCAGTGGTTGGCTCTGGCTGGGTCTGTACTAATTGGATGGCACAACCTGACGTCAGGTTTTACCCAGATCTCGTGAAGATCTCGGGAGGAGCTGTTCAGAAAGAAAATCACGGTCACAAAATCATGTTCTTGGATAATGGCAAAATCCCTGTATCTGATGTTTAGAAACTTTTCTGGTTGAGTATGGACAACCAATATTATAACATTACTAATAGGTATTAAAAGAAGGATCAGCATGTTGGGTCCCCTTTAAATTTTAGTTTTGGGGTAAATAAACACCCTATTCTTCAATCAAGCCTCCTGTTTTCCTCTTTGCCTCACTGCTTGGTCCCTCACAGCTATGTTTGAGTGAAACCTCCTGGTTATGAGACTTGCAAATAATGGGCAGACAATTGAGGAGAGTTATTTTTCATTTTCCGCGAGATGATGGAAAGTATATTAGCACGGGCATGCCATGTGAACTAGGCATGTGAAGTAGGCAAGGTATTGGCCAGGAAATCTGTTGATTTCTCTTTCAAAAAAACTTTCATCCCCACCTCAGAAAAAGTCGGGACAATATGCTAAAGGCACATAAAAACAGAAAACAGTTATTTCAAAATTTATTTTGACTTTTATTTCATTGCAGATAGTTTGAAGACAAGATGCAGTTATTATACACCACTACTTTCATCTAAAAGGGGTCGTAATATATTACTTCTCTATAATTTTTAGTTCAAAATGTTTTGAAAAATAGTATTGTTGGTAATGATAATTTTAAAAAAATCATTCCCTCCCGTACATTGAGGTAAAAATACAGGTAATAAACGAAAATAATGAGAACTTCAATTTTCAAATGAAAAGTGTTGCAAATTTACATTTTTTTAAAAATTCTTTCACAGCCTGAATGCATGTTTGAAGGCTCATTCCATGCTTACTGACCCTGAAATATTTGTTTAAACTGGTTAGAGGCAACTTTACTCTGAAAATTTACCTCTGATGGTCAGTTGTCCCAGTAAAAAAGGTGACATGAATTTTTAACAGTGTCACTGTGTTAAACATAATGGCCGGACAAAAGGAGCACTCCGAGGTTGTTCATGGCCACATTGTGGCCTTAGCAGATTTTGAAGACGATAAATACTGCCATGGCACTGTTAGAAACGCCATCAAGCATTTTGAAGAGGCTGGTTTGCTGAATTTGAGGTGCGTAACAGAAGTTGAGTGCATCTGATGTTCGTTTCTGTGTATGACAAAATAAATAAAAAACATTTTTTTTTAATCGGCGGTCGACAGCACGGCAACTCCGCGATGAAGTGAAGAAATCAGAAATTACAATTTCCAAAGGCCAGACAGAAAATGTTCTGATTAGTCATGTTGCCACCATGAGCTGGCAACATCAAAAAAAGGCTTGAGTTTGCCAAGAAATTCAAGAATTGAACATTAGTGACCTGGGAAGATGTCCTTTGGACCAATGAATCAAAATTCAAAATTCACGTATATATGCCGTAGAGTTGGAGAACATTTCAAATATGACAGTTTAACCCCTTCAGTAAAACATGGAGGTGGTAATATTATGGTTTGGGGCTGACTCTGCTTGAAAGGAGGCAGTGATTTCATAAAGATGGAAACATGGATAATAAAATTACATCGTCCTTGAGAGGCAAGCATTGCCATAAGTAAAGAGCCTGATTGGTTTGGGATTTTATTTTTAACAAGATAATGACCATAGACACATTTTTCTGTCGTAAGAATTACCTCAGTGGGAACGAAACATCTGGAGACATAAAAGTTATGACTTGGTCGACTCAAAGTCCAGACCTTAATCCAATTGAGAAAATCTGTTGTAACAGTGAAATAATCTCTTTGGAATGAACTTCAAACAATAATATGGAATGGTTTAACGAGCGAGGAAAAAAAATGTGAAAACTATACTTGAAAGATGAAATGCTGTAATCAAAGCAAAAGGTGGCCACACTAGATACTGACTTTTTCTCTCAAAAAATTATTATTTTTGATTTTACTATGCATTTTCTGTTTTCTTATTTTCATCTATATGATCCAATATTACATGAAGTAAAGAATAGTACTTGGTTTCTTATTGATCTTCATTCAGTTAAGTTTATAATCATCACTCCACATTAGTGTATGTATCCTCTACCACCCGAGACTTGCTATTAGAAGGATTCTAGCCCTGCTGGCACCTTGCCTTAAAGTAAATTACTTCTCCAAGCCCGTTCCCATTTTTGTTTCCAAATTAGCAAATAAGTGCTAATTTGTTAAGTTGCAAGAATTACCATCCATTTCCCCTCAGCTTACATTATTGTTCGCAACAGTTATCAAGCATTTTTCTATCCACATTAATGGTGACATAAAACTAAAGTGTCTTTTGAAGTTTCTCATAAAACGGTATTTTTTTTTCCCTGTGTCATTGTCCGATTGGCTTGGTAAGTCAGAGAAAACATTTTTAAAAATGCGGTTTTGTGACTCAGATCCAACTGTTAAGTCTGCTTGTGTAAAAATAAAACTCTGCATACAACCACTGACATTTCAATAATGCAGGTTAACTTTTAACCTGTTTCTGATTAAAAATGGGATAATTAAAGGAGCTGTGTCATAATTACTGCGCATGCTCACACCCTTGAATGAAGTAATTCCGCTCAACTGCAAGTCAAAATCTAGAAGGTATTTTTCTTGTCGAAAACTTTCAGTGATTCTTGTCTATAGCTACCAGCTTGGATTCTTAGTATCCCATGGCTAACACTTAAAATCATTTATCATTTTCCATGACAGGATGGCAAGTATATTAGCACTGGTATGTCATGTGAACTAGGCATGTGAAGTAGGCAAGGTATTGGCCAGGAAATCTTCTGTTGATCTCTCTTTCAAAAAACTTTCAACCCCACCTCAGAAAAAGTCAGGACAAAATGCTGAATGCACATATAAACAGAAAACGGTAAATTTCAAAATTGACTTTTTAATTGCAGATATTTTCTGGACAGGATACAGTAATGTGCAGTTATGATTATACACCACTACTTTCATCCAAAAGGGGTCATAATATATTGCTTCTCAATTTTTTAATTGATTAATTTTTTCTTTAAAATGTTTTGGAAAATAGTATTGTCGGCAATGAGAATAAAAAAAATCACTAAAGCTTAAAATTATGCTTTGAATCCTCAAATTTCCACAAAAAGCTCCTGAACCCCTTTAAATGTATATATAGCCGATATAGCTGCAGGCATATGGAAATTCCATAATTAAATTGCTAAATAATTCTGAATTAAATATCCAAATGTTGTGCATCACTGGAATAAATTTTCCAAAGACTCTGTAACACAAATAATAGGTTATAATGCCTTAAATAGACTCATGCACAACAGGAAAAATTGACATTATTTGAATTCTGCACAAAGGGGTTAATAGAAAAGGCCTAATAGGGGAGTAGCTAAAATTCAATCCCGAAGACTTCGGAATGAAGTTGAAAAGATTAACAATGAAATGAATTCAATAAGTCTTGGTGATGACTCCGTTCTTGAGGACCCTCCAGCGGGTGCAGATCTGCCTGGGAGCAGGAAGAGGCGAAGCTGTCCCCAAAGAGGAGGATCTCGCAAAAGTCATCGGAATGAAAATGGCCAGAAGACAGACAAATATTCAGTAGGAGACTTGATAGCATTTGTGCTACCTAAGCGCCTAACCGCCATAAATTCATTTTCGCTCTGCAAATGAGTGAATGTTGCTTACAAGCACAGTCGCTGTTCGAATAGCCAGTGTCTTGTAATTGTTACAGTACTCCGTAGTGCACACAATAAGCTGTGTTGCCATTCTGATTAAGACATATAGCTTTGCGTCAAAGAGGAAGGCTCCAATGTGAGATTGAATGAATGGCAATTGACTGAAATTTCTCAAAATTCCATCTTGAAGTGCAATGTTATGAAGTAAATTCTGCTAAACATGCTATTTAGATAAGATTTAGATTTCATTTCTACTTATTTAATTGAATAATTGCTGTTCATACAATCTCATACTGTAGCCTTCCTACAATAAAAATAAGAAAATAAAATAAAGTAAATAAATAAACAAATAAATAAACTTCACTTCAGATTAATTCTTCTTTAAATTATTAGTTGTGTAGTATTGTAAAGAACAGTGGTGTGAATGTTCTGCAGTTGGTTGCTGACATTTTTGTGCTTGAGCGGTACGGCTTTTTATTTTTATATCTGCAGTTTAAAGTGGTTGATTTATCACAAATTTTAATTTTGACAAAGGATCATGTCACCCGACTTTTTGTGTGTGTCGCTTTACATAATTGTATGATATGCTGTGATCTACTGGAAAATTCCTTGGCAGGACTGCAATGGATTGATCCTACTTATCGAGCATCATACTGAAATTCACTATGAACTCTCAAGAGTTTTTAAAGAATTTACATTCACAAGACGAGTCGATAGACAAAGTAAATGATGAGTGATTAACTATCAAAAGACAACATACGGTATAATCTATATTGGGTTCGCAACTGTCTGAGAGAGTGCAACTACTGTTGTACACAACTGACTTGAGGGTCATGGAATAATTAATCTAGGAATATTTGTGTGCTATAGGAACAAAAGTATCTCCTGTTTCTAAACATCAAAAGACACTTGCTGCTTTTTCCAGAGTGGATGATTGCATACTATGGGCAATAACCCTGGTTACATGTGCCAATGCAGCATGTTACTGATATCTTTCAGTGCTAAATATACTCTAAAGTGACATGGGCAGGTGCAGAAGTGGGGTGGGGAGTTGGAGGGATGCAGTGTTGAGAGATCATGCACTGTACCGGTCAATGCAAAGTTAGGGGAAGGAGAGGGGGAGGGGGTCAGGGTGGGGGTGGGAAGGGGGTTTATTGGACTTCTTTCTGTTCAGTGTGGAGAACGATCTGTGCAAAACACAACCCAAATAGGGGGTTTCTGCTAAAAGCCAGCTGGTCTGGCTTTATTTCATTGTATTTTTTTTTCTTTTTTCCCTGTGTCCTGTCTTCTTTTTTTTGCCCGAAGCCAGCAAATGTTTGAGTGACCTGGCCCACAGCTGGTGCTGGAGGGTTTATCTTCCTGGAGAAGACGGTGAACGGCACTGGTAAGTCTCATAATGGACCTGGCTACTCACTTTGCCTCCCCTGTATGCGCTTCCCTGGAAGAATGCTTGAGTTTTGTGTGTGTACCAAAAAAATTGGAAGTCAAACAAATGAACCTTGACATACGGTGAGGGCAACGGTGCGTATTCCCCCTTACCCCTCAGGATGAATCACTTGACTCAAGATCAAACTACAGAAACTGTACAAGATGTGTTAAAAGTTGGCTTAAGGCAGCTAAAACCAGATGCTGAAGTTACTTTCATATCTTAAATCTCCGACTACAGTTCCGAGATGGATATATAAATCTTCATGTCGTTTAATCTAATCTTCAACACCACCATGCGGCGTGGTGCAGTTTATATTTATGTATGCAATTTGTGCAATTTATTGTCTCTGTGATGATAAATTATTAGAAACGCCTGACTTTATACGAAGTCTTGGATGGTTTAGCGTCTGAAGAACCCACTGAAGAGGCAAAGAGCTTGGATTGCAAAACTTGGGTGGGTTCTCATTTAGACTCAGCTGGTAAGAAAGAAGGCACTGTTGGTAATATTAAACCAACAGAACAGTGCTGCAATTGGAGGAAATGGGTTGGATGTCAAAGTACAGGTGATCAATGACAATTGGGAGGATTTTCTGATGGAGACGCAAAACAGGGAAAACCGTTGTTGATTTTTGGTTTGCATGCATTTGTTTGTTAAGAGTTATATTGCTAAATATTTATATCAAATTGTAAACCATAAATACTGTAAATGTCTTAATATTTGCATTGATTGATAAATTCATTGAGCCAGCACTTTATTCTCATGATAATCTTGAAGGTCAATATTGTTTGCCAGATTTAGATAAGTACTTACAATTGTTTGTTTTCATATAAATAGACAAGTTGAGTTAACATTGTGATTTTTAAATGGTACTTTCAGTGTGTCATTATGTATTTATTTTTATTTCTAAATAAGTTGTGTTTAATGCAACAAATTCAGACAGCACAAGTATTAAGAGATGAACCTTTTAGCTTTTTAACAAAGGCTTAGTTTATTCCAACCTAGCCCTTTCCGTCCTAGATTTTGACAGAACGTCAATCAACCTCCTCAGCAGTGTGTCAAAATACCAAAAAAACTACCCCTTCAGTTTAAAAAGAACAAAACTTCTGTCTTTACTAGAAAAAAAGTAACCAGTATTTTATAAGAAATATAAAACTGAAAAAAAAAAACCAGCAAAAGCCACTTTAGTGGTATAAAAAAATTGACTTTCAATGCCTTTCAAGGCAGAGGATAGTGCCAAAGTCCGTGCCCGTCAAAACACTTTGTTCACCTCCATCTTACCTCTCTCCGCCCAGCCTCTTCCTTTGGGCACAACACCACCTCTCGCCCCCCTGAGACAGAGCGGCTGCAGAAATTCATAAAGCGACTGCAGCACTGTTAAACACAGCCTGTGGAAGGCATGTCAAGGGCACATTTGGCAAAACAAGGTTTGCTGGCCACAGCGGCATCAAATTTAGCACTCAAGACACACCTCTTGGCCTTTATTTCTGATTGGTCCCTATAAGCCAAAGAAAGAATCTACCATCACTCTTTTGTCATTCTGTAATTACATCAAATTACTGAAGGAAACTAGGGCTTGATCATAGTGTCAGAATAGCATTATAATTTAAGGCTATTGCTATTTACATAAAAATCCATGCAGTTTTCAAGTTTTGATCTGAAAAGTGAATGTACTTACAAACTCAGGTGAAAGCTAAGCAAAATTGTGACAGAATCACAATTTTTATATTGCATTTTATTGTATCCCCCGTACGAGTTCGGAGGATACTATGGATTTGGCCTCGTCACGCATCAGCGTGCGCAGAGATTTTCTTGTGAACGCTCAACAGCCCACATAAGAGCACCGATTCTTTTCAAATTTTGCGGGGACATGTATTATGGTAAGTTCACGACACCTATTGATTTTGGGTACTCTTGGACCATCTGGGCCCAACTGGGGGGCCTTCAGGGGATACATGTACTCGGTTGCCGAGTGCTCTAGTTTTCAATGAAGTGTAAATACGGTTTACCAAATTATGTGAGAATTCAAAGCAAAAAAATCTTATATACTACCACTCAAAACTTTGGGATCACTTGGAAATTTTTCTTGTTTTCCATGGAAACACACATGAAATTAGTCTGAACCGGAAATATAGCAAATTAACAGAACACGCTGACATTGTCTGAGTTAAAAATAATGATTTAAATGGAAAATGATGAATATGTACTTCAAACTTTGCTTTCAACAAAAAAAAAAACACTCCCTTAACTGTTGATACTGAAACTGGTGTTTGACGGGAACTATTCAGTGCATCTGCTAGTCGACAACCTGTTAGGCATCTTCGTCTTAAACTACACACTCTCAGATGTTTGTCTTCTTGCACAGTTGTGCATCGTGGCCTCCCACTCCTTTTTTCTGTCCTTGTTAGTGCCAGTTTGTGCTGCTCTCTGAAGGGAGTAGTTGACAGCATGGTAAGAGATTTTAAGTTTAATTTCTCGCATTGAATAGCCTTCTTTTCTAAGCACAACAATAGACTAACGGGTCTCTAAAGGAAGTTCTTTCTTTCTGGCCATTTTGAGCCTGTAAACAAACTAAAAACTGCTGATGCTTCAGGTACCAAAGCATAGTCCAATTTGAGTTCTTAAGTAACCATTGGGGTCACAATGTGTACCTCGTTACACATGAATGATCATCATGTAACTCAACAGTGTGGGTTGGACTCTCATTAATCCATATTGAGCACAATATATGGGACTAGGAGTTGTGCAAATACCGTGGTTGAAATGAAGGAAGGATTGTCTTCCCTATATAAAGGCATGATAAAAGCCACACAAAAAAACATTGTTGAGTGTCATAATGTCACGTCTGTCGACTGAACAACGGAACAGGGCCCTGGGTATTCTAGAGGCGGAAGTAAGTGCCCGGCAAGTGGTTCACCGTTTTGGGTTTAGTACGTCCAACTGGGATGAGCTCTTTCATCAAGAGTACCCAAACCTCAAACCAGGCAGCAACTCCAGAATGCACTACAGGCAGTGTGGCGACAACTTCTCCAAGACAACCGAAGACGCTTAGTCAGGTCTATGAGGAGACGTTGTACTGCCTGTGTGGATGTTCGTGGGGGTCACACCCGATACTAACTGTTCTTTTGAGTTCATTTTTAAATGTGTGTTCTGTTCAGTCTTGTTGTGATTTTTCCTTTTCAACTTGTCCTCGTTATGTTTAATGCATGTGTTTATTAATGTCCAAATCGGCCCATTAACACATTTAATTCATCAAAATCAACCCACCCAACATTCTTGAATTGTTTGAGTCACAAAATTATTTGAATTCAAACTGGTGTTGCATTTTCATTGCCTCTGAGTGTGTGTGTGTGTGTGTATGTATATATATATATATATATATATATATATATATATATATATATATTTCTTCTCCCCGCCACCAAAAGCCATGAAATTAAAGAATATATTTACTAACCACATTCACAAAGCCATAAATTACAAATTACGTAAGGAAAGAGATTGGTCAATGTGCAAAGTACGCAAGCTTTATTACTGTACTTCTTTTGTCACACATTTTTGATTGATTCTGTTTCCACAGCATTTTGACATTTTGTAGAAAATGAAATGTAGTCATTGCGAATGAGTCGTGCAGCGTCAGTGAGCTGCAAGGGCACTTTTTGTGTTGATAAGAGTTTCAAGTGGGCTTCTCTGCCCAGCAGCTGTGTCGTGCTAATAGGGAGACTCTAACAATGCCCTCCCAGTGCTCTGCAATACTGTTGTTTACTGACACAAAGAAGCCCTCTGGGTGGAGCGCGGGGCTCACTCTAAGGGTGTTGGTAGGGCATGAGGAGATGGGTGGAGAACTGGGATAGATGGGGCGTCAGAGTTATGCTGTGCTTCAGCCCACGCCTTCAGCTCCTTTAATTATGGACAGGGGACAAGCTGACTCCCTTTTCTGTATGGTATGTGCCAAGAGCAGGCAGACACAGGGCTCTGCCATGCTGCTACGCTTCAGTCATATCGCCGTCACTGACACTACCCTTTTTCTACCCACAATGAAACATGGCTTCCTCCGCATTACAATATGCAGGCCACATCAACCTGGGTTTTGCTGGTAAGACAGATTTTATGGGCTGCAGGGTGGGCTTACATGGTAATGGCACCACTTATGGTGCAAGAGTGACCACAGTGATTTAGATTGAATTTGGCTGTGCCCATGCGACTGGTAGCCAGAACCTTAAGCTAGCAGCGCATAATTGGCTTTGTGCTGCTTTGGGATATGCTATGGTTGCATCAGCACTGTTTGTTGCTCTAACATCTCTAACTGGTGAGGTGGGTGCCTGTGGGTTGCTGGCTCAGCAAGCACACATTTTGGCATTGTACACCCTTGTTTGGAGTATGTAAGGACTGTGATCACGGTACGAACAGAAGCAGTGGCTGAAAGGTTCATTCTTTGAAAGAGAGCCACAAATTGTCCATGTTCTCCCAAGCTGGCAGTATGACTTTTATTCAAGCATGTACATAGGATGTTAACTAGCCACTCCAGGTTTGGGGTGGATTAGAGATGTTAAATGCATTTAAAAAAGAAATCCGACATGCCCCCAGGGGTCTAAACCAAGCTGTCCTACAATGATTGCTGAGACAGGAGCAAAAAAATTGACATATCAATTGTGGCCTTATTGCCGACTTATAACTAAGTGTGGTTTTATCCTAACATGTCATGACATAATGCAAAGGCAATCTCCTCATCAATGCGTGGAAATGTACTGTGTGAGTTGAGGAAACCGCCATTAGTGGTGTCATCTTTTCCCAGTTGTAGAATCATGCTGCTGGCATCTTGTTCCTCAGATGATCCAACTGGAGCTAAAGTAATAAGGTCACATGTTTTGAAATTGCCAGAAAAATTCTGCCATGACCTTTAAAAGGGGTGAGGAGTTGAAAGCTGCTGAGAACCACACTTGCTTGCGTGAGAAAAAGGAGCCATCAAATAATAGCTGGACAGAGGGCACTTTAGATAACACAAAAACCTAATGAAACTACTGCGCTTCACAGATGAGAGAGAATTTACTCATTAAGCTGATGTGTCCCCTCTGATTTTCATTATTTAAAAAGAAAGCTGCTTGAATATTGCAGAAGTGCTGTGATCTCTCTCTCCAAGTATCTTTCACAGGTAATTTAAATCATTTCCCTCAGGAGACTCACTTCAGTGGGTCCAAAAAAATACCCAAAACTCAGAGAGGTCTTAGTGAATAATAGAGCCCTACAGATTGACATACAATGAAAAAAATTGCAAAGGTTTGTAAGCTTATGAGTTTTCTTTTATTATGCAACACTTCAGGATTTGTTACAATTTGGGCTGTATCAGTTAGCAGTTATAACCAAGTCATTCATTTCAAGAGAACTATATGATGGTCTCATAAGTTTTGTTTGAAAGACAAAAATTCTGTAATGGATTCATGTAACACTGTAATATTTTGGAGAATTTTCTGTTTTTCTGATTAACAAGTCATGGTTGACACATTACGAAGGTTTAAGACAGGCAAGAGCAGTGACCTAAATGTTGAAACCTTGACCATCCAGGATCTCAAATGTATACAACCCCAACTCCAGTGCTTACAGTGCCTATTTTGCCCATTCCCAGTCTAATATTTTCATTTTTGCAGTCTGTTTACAAACATTTGCATGTCTTTTTATGGTCAAACAGCATTGAGTTACAGCTGCACAGGCTGAGTTTGCAGCACCTCACTTAGTCTGAAATAGGATGTTTTGGCTCCTGTCTCTTTCACTTTGTTGTGAAATGCCAACTGCAGTTAAGGAAACAGTCCTCAGTAAAATGAAGGGAACAATAAAAGTTTGGGGTTATACTGCTGAGAAATAGAAGTAAAAAAAAAAATTAACCATTGATTCTTCACTTGGTCTTCCTTTGGAAGTCTATACAAAGGAAATCTTCATCTTGATCAAAGCAACATCGTCTCAAGATAGCAAAACACTGAAAGCAAACATTGAAGCTAATACTGAAAGTGGAGGTAATAATCATTCATTTACTTACTAAATAATCAAGACCAATTTATAAGCCTGTGATTAATGAGAAAGTATTGAGAAATGATGTGCTACATTGACAATGTACTTAATGGTGATATTGTATGGATACAAAAAGAAAAGTAAATAATAATAAAAAAATCAATTAACCCAGTGCTCTCTGAATTCCATATTCTGTTCTAGCATTTTACTGCAGTGCAACCTAATTCATTTTAAAATTGTGTGACGGCGCGTTCAGGAACCACACGCGAGAGAGGGAAATCCAAAAAACATACGCCTTTAATGAAGTCCAGGTCAAAGCCAAAAAAACACAAGAATTGCCAAGCCACAATTCAAAATCCAAAAACAGTGTCGACTAGATAGGCAGGGGTCAGAACCAGGAAGACAGATGAGCAAAGGTACATAAACGGTAGGAAAAAAGTCATAGTCGATGAACAAAGCCAAGGGTCATACACAGGGCATCCAAAAACAGAAATCGTGGTCATACAAAAATGGCTCAAAATCCAAAAAGACAAAACAATACAAGAAGGGCAATGGCAAGAATCGTAGTTGGACAAACCAGTAGAAAAGAAGCAATACTCAATGGGATACAAGGCGCTCTGTACAATGAAATACTGATCAACGTTCTGACAAGGAGCTGGCAGTGAAAAGACTGCTTAAATAGATGGGAGGAAAGTCACATGCTATGCAGGGAACATAGCGTTGAAGCGTTGGTAATTAAATAATCGAGTCAATTGGTTATCAGTGCGTTGTGATAGTTCAACACTGGGCATGCATTTAAAATCATTTAATATATATGCCATGTGCTGAACACTCAAGGTAGCAGTCAGTCAAGGTAGCAGACCTCAGTCATGAGGTCTTTACAGTCTTGATTCTGTATTGGCAATTCTCTAAATAAATTAAATCAAAACCTTATCTAAATACCACCTCCAGCAGCATGTACTGACATCGAATTTACACATCGATTTACAAACACATCGACTGAACGAAACATATCACTGTGACGACATCTGGCTATGGCCAGCGACAACATATTATTACAAGCGACTTTACGATATAAAAAGAAATCATCGATCTACAGATTTCGCAAGCCTTTCTTCTGCAGCAGCAGAATGCTAGTGATCAGGATGAATCTGTCCCTTTCTTAGCTCAGTCTACCTCTGCGATTCATCCACAGACTAGCATATAGAGAACTGGAGGTCTACGTGTTACACGGTTACCATGGTATGTAGCCAGCTATTAAGGTAAAGAGATGTATAGGCACTGGTCTATTAAAGGAGAATTCCAGTGAGAAATTGACATGGGTATATTGAAACATGATAATGAGTACTAACTTTTGTCGAATACCGCACCTCCGTACGCACGCAACTTTTCAAAATAAGTGGATTTTTAGCTGAGGCTCCCAACAGGCTTACAATGGTTGTGAATCGGGCCTCGCTTTGCCATGCAAAGAAATTGCTATTGCTATCATCATTAACAAGGCTCAAAGTAGCTCCACTCTTCATCGGTAGAATTCCGAGGGCCCTGACATTTAAAACGAGGCACTGAGAACTTTGAAAATGGACAAGTAGTTTATTAAAAAAGACTATTTATGCAAACATTACCTCGATGTAGTTTCCAGTCACCTCCATCTTGAAACTCACAATAAGTTGATTGACAAGCACGAACAAATAGATGGCAATCTGTTCCCCTATCCTTCCTATTCGTTCGTGCTCGTGAATCGACTATAGCACGAAAACTGAAATATGGCAATTTCGACATCAATGTAAAGCTCAGAACGCAAAGGATGCAATGCAATGTAATGTCATTCCGTCTCATTATCAATACGAGAAAATGGAAACAAGCACGAAAGGACGGTACTTTATCGAGCCCAAGGAAATAATCTTCCATGATGCCAGGAAACAGGCTCGTTTTGGGCGACATCAAGGAGTGGGTTTGCAAGCTCTGCTCTGTGAATTTGTGGGCAGAGTGTATAGAAGCACTATGTCTCTCTCTAAGCTTTATATTTTGTTATTTAAGGTTCAAACTGAGTCGTAATTTACTTGAGATGGATAAATTATAATGGAAAAAAATTTATCTGCCGTTTTTTTTTTTTTACTGTAAACTCATCTCTGCTGAAAATTCCTGCTTTGACCAGGTCAGGTTGGTTTAAGCCAGTGGTTCCCAAACTTTTTCTGCTGGGCCCCCCTTTGGTACATAAGTAAATTTTTGCGCCCCCCCCCCCCCCCAAAAAAAATAGGTAATAGATACGCACATTTTGTTTTGTCCATCCATTGCAGTTTATTTCACGCATTGCAATTTATATAAACCTCAAACTTTTTTGAAAAAAATATAAGTAAACGGTCATAAACTGTAGATTGTCATAAACTACAACTAGGCTACTTTTAGAATTGGAAATAACAAAATAACAAACAACCACGGTGTAATTATTTTAAGTGTAACTGTTTTCAAGCACCTTAACTGTGTAATTATATTCAGTGTAACAGGTTTATTTTTTTAATATTCAACAACATTGCTATTTATGCATTTTCCGGACACCAACAGAAACTTACTTGCATACAGCCAATCAGCAACCTTGTGCCGGACCGACACGGTTACATTTTTTCTCTCTTCACTGGCCTCGCACTTTTAAGTTAAAATACGTTAACCGAGATCGCGTCAGCTTATTCTAGAATATATGAATGCTCTGAACAGATGATTTTTGTCTAGCCTAGCTGGAAACATTAAAAACGATTGGCAGGTTTGGGAACGGCCACCTTAATTTTCCAATTAAGGACACGAAAATTTAATAATTCAAAACCTCTTTTAAAGTATAAAATCATTAGGCTGTATCACACCCCTCTGCCAGAGTATAGCCGTCTACTTAAAATTATGTTTCTATGATGCAGAAAGAAAGCACCATAATCAACCTATATTCACAGCCGACAGCGAAGTACGAAAAAAATTCATGAAAACCACTTGCCGAACCTGCCGATATGTTTGTAACGTTCAGTAGCGAGGCTAGATAAAAATAATCTGTCGGCCTACAGAGCATTCACATTATCGAGAATAAGACGCAATCTCGGTTATGTCTGCTTTGGATTCATTGGATTTTGTTCGGTGTCACTTACCATTTTATTATCAATATGCAGATCAGAGCAGGATAAAAAGCGGCGAGTTGGGTATCGCGAGACTACATCGACTAACCAGCTCATTTTACCAGCTTCAAATATTTGAACAACTACATTCATAACAAATTATTAATGAAAATGGCAGGCTAGATGAATGATTTGGCGAACAGTTATGTTGAGAGTAAGGCAGGCATTTACGATGTAATCGCAGAATTCTGGGCAGCGAATGGACTGTATGCAAATAATTTTCTGTTGGTGTCCGGAACTCTAGTGGGGAGGGGGGGGGGGATTTGCTTCCCGCACCCTGCGCCCCCCCTGCAATTGTTCTGCGCCCCCCACTTTGGGAACCACTGGTTTAAGCAGTGTTTTTCACAGTTTTAGTTGGTCGACCAGCCCTTCACCAGCTGACTCCAGCTGAGAATACCAGCTTTGACCACCTTCATCAAACTATAGAGACCAGCTTTAAACATCTAGACCAGCTATGACCAGCTAATAACACAGCTCAGACCATCTTAAACCAGCTTAGAATGCTGCTAGGTGCCATCCTGTTATCAGTGTTCAAAAGCCTGCGTCTCTGATTCTATGGGGATGTATTAGTGCATATGGTGTGGGACACATGCATGTTTTAAAAGGCACCATGAATGCTGAAAGGTATAGGAAGATTTTAGAGCAACAAATGTTCCCCTCCAGATGACATCTATTCCAGGGAAGGCCTTGTGTGTTTCAGCGGGACAATCAAAACCACATACTGCAGCTATTACAACAGCATGGCTTCGTAGTAGAAGAGTCCGTGTGCTGAATTGGCCTGCCTGCAGTCCTGATCTTTCACCGATTGAGGACATTTGGTGCATAATTAAAGAAAATTCCGTCAAAGGAGACCCAAAACTGTCCAGCAGCTGGAAGCCTGTATTAGAAAAGAGTGGGATCCATTACCAATGGCTAAACTTAAGAAACTTGTCACCTCAATGCCCAGGTGCCTCCACTCTGTGTTAAAAAGAAGAAGGGATGCTACACCATGGTAAACAGTCCCTGTCCCAACTTTTTTGAGACCGGTAGCAGCCATCAAATTTGAAATAAGCTCATTTTGTGGATAAAATTGAAAAAGAAAATGTTAAAAAATTGTATTTGAAGTGTTGCTCATAAAGGCTTTATAGAGCATGTATAATGCCTTCATAAATGAGACATAATGTCTTCATAAATCATACATAAGCAAATATCATGCTTTGTAAAGGGTGAAATAACACATCTTTCTTCAGCGTGTGATGCCAGATGTGATATAACTGACGATGTCACTTAGCTAGTGGCTAATTGCGATAAAGAGTGACATTGTCATTGTCACATCTGGCATCACATGTTGAATAAAGATGTGTTATTTCACCCTTAAAGCCTTCATGAGCAACACTTCAAATAAAGTGTGACACGCTGTTCTATTGTGAATAAAATACTGGCTTGTGTGATTTTAAAATCACTGCGCTTTGATTTTATTCACATTTTACACTTTGTCCCAACTATTTCAGAATTGGGATTTTATATATATATATATATATATATATATATGTGTGTGTGTGTGTGTGTGTGTGTGTGTCTGTATATATATAGCGAGTGTACACGCAGGAACACATGCACATGCCCCACACACTCTCCTCCCCTCCCACACACACACACACACACACACACACACACACACACACACACGCACGCACGCACGCACACACGGGCGCCGGTACACACAGACATACACAGCCCCAGAAGTGTCCTTATGTATCTATGTCAGGTCAGCATGTTTCATAAACCATCTTTACAGTTCTCAGGAGCCAAATTCTGTTGAAATTATGCTAATATCGGCCTCATGCATACTCCCTGGGGAGCAAAAAGGCTGTGCGAAGACTTTCTAGTGTTAAACATATCCAACATATTTACTTGTGCAGCAATCCACAGAAAAAAGCATAGGAAAAGCCTTACTGAGGTATTATCATTCTAAATCCTGACATCCAAATTGTCATTTTCTGGGTGGTGCATAGCGCTTTGCAGAACTGTTTTTTTTTTTCCCCCTGTGGTGAGGAACACTACGCACTTCTGTGAATATAACATTTATTTAGGTTTACATGTTTTTTCTGATCCCCACTAATGTAATTAGCTGATTTGATTCATCGTATCCATGATTCCTCTTTTTAATTCATGAATCATCATTAGACGACAAATAGATTCGACCGAGCAATCTGATTGGTTAATTAGATGTTTAGAATGTTCTAAAATGAGCAAGACAGTATGGGTAGCCTGTGCTCAAATGAAAAATAGCCTACCTTATCACTCATTATCACTTATTTGCCTAGGCCATTGATTTAATTAATTTTTCAATTTGTTTGCATTTGTACATTGAAATGAACATTTAATAAATCAACACATCTGTGTAAACTGTTGTCTTTATTTCAGAGGTAGGCTAAAATGATAATGGCCTGAAAAGGTGATTAGCGAAAGGTGCAGTTGAAGTTGTATAACTCTATTCAGCCTTCATCTTACAGGTTACTTTCGTTTCTTTTGCTGCTTGGCCACATTAATCGGAGCTAACGTTAAATTAGTGACCCACCCCCAGCTGAAATGAAACACAGCTGGTGAGTTTATTTAAAAGTAAAGTTGGTAATCCTGTTCAGAAACGCTATTTGTTATACTGGGTGAAATGGTCCATCTATCCTGAGAGTAGTCAATACATTATTTATTCAGAAAAAGGAGCGAAAAAAATCAGACCTCTGTGTCAGCTGCAGGACTGTAAAAACTCTAACAAATCCCTGCCATTCGGTCCGAATGGAAAGAATCAATCAGATGCCTTCTGCTGCCCATGCCACCCTCTGTCCCTCCCTCCTCCCCGCGTGCACGCTCATCATGTTTCACCGTTGCCGGAAATATTCAGCCAATAGTTGTCGGTAATATACCTTTGGTATTTAAACGCCATAAAACTCCAAAAAAGAAGAAGAAGAAGGAAACTATTTCATAACTGAGAACTTTGCCGATTGGAGCGGGGGCATTGTTTACACGCGTGATCAGTTGATTGCGCTGTGTAAGCCTGTGCTGTTGCCCGGAGACAGACCTCTGATCCCGCAGGAGGAGACGCTGGGGTTGCCGATCTGGAGTCAAGCAGAAGGAGATTCACATGCATGAGCGTGAGTCGCGCATCCTGTTACCTGGATGCAGTGTCATGTCTGAATCGTCAGCAGGGCTGTGTGAACGCTAGGTGCAAACACAGCGAAATAATAAAAATAATATTTTACTATCAACAAGTATCCTATGAACGTGGCCTCAGGTCAAAGACCAAACCAATATGACTACCCGGGCATGGCAGTGCAGAAATGGCAGTGCTTATGCTGGCTAGCGTTTGTCCAGCCGTAAAGAAGCACCCACAGCTAGGCTACACAGCTGATTGAATCGCGTGTGCACGAGAAATGATTGAAATGATGTCAGTCACTCCTCTTGGCTCTGATTGGTTGTTTTCTCCCGGTCACGGTGAAATCTTGCAGAAGGAATTAGAAGCACTAGATAGAGCCAGATGACTCTGATTTTCTCAATCTGACTTACATCCCACCATCAGGTCATAGTAACAGTTTTAACAAATATGATAAAGTGATTTTTTGAAAATTTGCATACTCCAGCTTTAATGTAAGTTCGTTCAATAAACAGCTGAGTCGTTGTCAGGGAACCTGTTAGCTTAAAAATGACTGAAATGTCAGCAGAAGTATAACTATCAGTCCAGGAAAAAATGATTTTTTCCAGTGTATGTTCTAGTTACAACATGATTGAGCTAGCAAAGCAGTTTTGCATTGCTATGTGTGGTATTTATTCAGTTTTGGGAAATCACCATGTGTAGAAAACATAAGCCAAAATTGGCTGGCTGACAAGAACTAGTTAACGTCAGATCTCATGTATTTACACGGAAATTGAGAGAATACTAGCAAAAAAAAAAACTTTCATACTTTGAGAGCAAAATGCCCTCAGTATAAATAAATTTTGATAATACATTTTATTTTATCGGTAATAGTTGTATAATCGCATTATTACACTTTGAGGGTGTGCTTGACCATCATTCTTGTCACTTCAGTGATGCTAATGGAACTCGGTGCAAGCACCTCGTTCTTGACCTCATCACTGTTGTGACAAGAATGACAGTCAAGCACACCCTCGCGAGCAATAATACTTAAGAACAGCATACTGGTTTGGAGTGTTCTGATTTTAAGGGCCTGTTTTCTAAAAATGACAGATTTTCTGAAAAGTTGTACATTTGACCAGGCCTTCAAGTACTTCAATGGGATTGACGCATGAAGGACTTAAATTGGCATTGTTGCTGAGAGTTAGGAATGTTCTAGATTCATCTGAATTCAGAGTCTCTTGTTTTCTAAGATCTTATTTGGGACTTATCAAACAGTAATGAAAGGCACACAACAATAACAATATTTTGTTGATATAACAAAATGCAATCAAGGTTTGAAATAAAAAGTAGTCAATTTAGATTTGCAATGCTGATGCCTTGATGCCTTTTAAAACAATCAGGCTAGAGTCTAAGAATGGCTTCTCATCGGTTTTGAAATTCATGAAAACAACAATAAAACCACTTCTAGGTATTTTAAAAATACTCGTCACCACAGGCAAGTTTGACAGTTTACTGAGCTGAAAGCTTGATGTGAAAATGTTGAGTCCTCTGATGCAAAAAAGTTTAACATTCCAGTTTTGCATTGCTACCATACTGAAATACCACAAACCAACATAAAGGTTGGCTGAGATTCATAAAAACACATCGGAAAGGACAGAAAAAAATCTGGGTTGTTTTTTTTTTTTTTGGCCATTAACAAGTATGTGCCGTCCTCATGGGATGTTTTTGTTTTCCCGTTCCTAAGACATGGCAATACACCACCTTTATGGTAGCAATTGTTACCCATAGAAATCAAACCATAATAATAAAAGATTAACTTACTTTTGTATTAATTGTGTCCAATTCTCAGTGTTTATGTCAGCAAAAGTTTATGTCAGTTATGTCAGCAAAACTTGCCCAGGGCCACCTCCACCAAGTGGACTTGGCATTTGTTTCTTAGGTCAAGAAGCTAATATGTTCTTCCACACTTGACAAATTAAACCAAGGACTTTCAAATAAAATGACTTGTTTCTGAAGCAAACTCCAAAAAGCAGAGGTTTCGAAGATCTGATTGGATCTTATCTGCTCACATGCAACCAAATGCCTAAAAAAGGGCACATCTTTACCTTGCAATGGGATGATGACTAACATATTGTGCTGCTAAAACAAATTTCTCCAAGACACAAATTAGAAATCTTGACTGGCTAAGTGATTCATCTGATTCAAACCCAATTCAACATGAATTTCATATTTGAAGAAAAATCTTAAGGTAGCAGCAGTGCCCTCCAATAATGGTGGCACCCTTGATAAATAAGGACAAAAATGGTAATTAATAAATGTCTTTATTGTTTATCCACCTGATAGTGGTTATGAAAGAATGTCTTTATTGTTTATCCACTTGATATTTATTTCAAAATATTAGCAAAAATATAGCCCCAGATTGAGGTACAATTATTGACAGAAATAAATTCTGAAACTTTTTTTTTTAAATTATAGGATCCCCATCAATCCCCATCATTGTATAGCTGGTGATATTAGCTTCAAAACAAAAAAAGAATTACAGTAAAATATGGTATAGTTTCTTAGATATTGTTGCCACAAGATTTCACATTTTTCGCCAATAATGTGTGGTTTTCACGTTAACAAACTTATTAAATTTGATTAAAATCAAATTCCATTCTGAGCTTTTTTCAGTTAACACTATTTTTATGTGTTTTTAGTGTTTAGAAGTACTTAAATTGAGTGAACCCAGGCTTGACCCCTTAAGTTTTTGTCGGGGTGTCAATAATTGTGGCACATGTTCTCCTGCAATTATTTTCCTCAAATTCAAGGTTATATTTTTGTTCCTATTTAGAATGAAAGGTTGGGAGGATTAACAGCACCATATATATTTTTTCATAGCTTGTTTGACTAATATTCCTGAAGGGTGCCAATATTAGTGGAGGGAGCTGTATGTTTGAACCATTATTAAGAAAAAAAAAGTGCAGTAGTTGGTTTGCTCAATAATTATAAAAGGTCTGGCGGGTAATGAAGGATCTCAGCAATTGAAGACCAAATAATTCTCTCTATGATTAAAATTACCTTTCTGATTGATCACATACACTTTAGGAGGCAGGTAAGGATATCTGGAAGACTCTAGTCAATAGAAGACAACACAAACATAACTATAGAGTCTATAATGACAAATTAACACCCCTACTCATGCCCAAAAACAGGATGGCCAGGGAACAGTAAGCTGAGAAGAAAGGCCAGAAAAGAGCATGCAAATATCTGAAAATAATGGACAAATAAATCCAGCACTCTTATCTATCAGGGTGACGGAAACAACACTGTGTGGATGGAAAAGATAGCTGCCAAATATCCAAAGCATCATCTTTATGTGGCGCATAATGGCGGTGCAGATGTTCATGCATGCATGGCTGCCACAGGTACAGCTTAAACTGTTTTCAAATGAATGAAGAACATGCTAATCAAAGCAGTTCGAATGCATGTTTTCTGTGCAAGTTCAAGAAAATACACTTTGAAAGAGCTTGCAGCACTCCTAACATCTACAAAAAAAAAGCATAAAAGATTTTTTCAAAGCTATGAACAGGACATTGTTTGACTGAAGAAGTTGCACATCCACTCTGAGTCTAAATTTTAATTTGCATTACATATATTGAAGAGAAAACTTCTGGAAAATACACATAACAAGCAGAAAGTTAACAGAGCTGCTGTGGAGCCCTGGCAGAGCATCAGAAGAGAACATACCCAGTGTGTTCGGTCTATGGGTGAACGGATCACAGACTTCAACCAGCCATTGCATGTGAATGATAAGCAGCAAAGCACAACCCCAACTGGTGAGAGGTTGGGACAGTATGGAAAATGTGCAAAACAACAGAAAGCAGCGATTTCTAAATTTACTTTGACCTGTGTATCATTGCAAACAGTATCATTGCAAATAGTTTTGTCTGGTGAACTTTATTTGTTAATGTACATCCATTCTTGCCATTAGGGCCTGAAACATATTCCAATGAGAGTTTGGACCGGGGCAATTAAGGATTTGTAATGAGGTAAAAAAAAAAAAAAGTTAAATAATGATGTGATTTGAAACAGCTGATGTCAGCTGGGGATTTTAAACATAATTTGGTACTACAGCAGCATGTTGGAAAGGCATAGTCCTCCCAGAGTAAAGATATGCATAGGATCACCAATAAGCTCAGAAATTCATAAGAAAATAATTGAAAAGTTGAAATAAAATGATCTTTGAAGAAGTAGGAAGAACTTGGATTTTAAAAACAATGTTACTTGAAGAAATAGGAAGGAATATGCATACAATAAATCTCCCTCTATGCTGAATTGGGAGGAAAGGCAAGGGCACAAGCACAAGCCCATCTCCCATCATTCAGACAGCGCTGCACCAAGAACCATCATTTACCTATATAGGATGCAACCGCATTGTCCCAGGATTACTGAGACAATACTTTGTCAAGCATTTCAATACATATTTATATATGCCAGTTTAAACTTTACTTTGCAAAAAGGAAGCCCTATGTCAACTGCGTCTAGTAGGGCTATTGACCTCTTTTGGCTTGGAGGAATCTGCAATGGACAATTACGCAGTGGAAATGTATTGTGGTCAGATTAATCAATATATAAAAGTCTTTAAAAAACAAAGAATCCAACCAGGTGCTCAACGAAAGATAGAAAAGATAGAAAGATAGAGTAAAGTCGGTGCTCTTGGATCAAGTGGGATAAAAATCTAAGACTAAAAACAAGAAAGATCCAGGCACTCAACAGAAGGTAAGACTAAGAAGCCTTTATTAATTCTGGCTAGCAGTTGTCCAACAACTACTAACCAGAATTAATAAAGGCTTTTTAGTTTTAACTTCTGTTGAGTG
This sequence comes from Gymnothorax reevesii, assembly GCA_029721435.1. Classification (NCBI taxonomy): domain Eukaryota; kingdom Metazoa; phylum Chordata; class Actinopteri; order Anguilliformes; family Muraenidae; genus Gymnothorax; species Gymnothorax reevesii. The sequence goes on along the minus strand of CM056583.1, from coordinate 54,413,296 downwards.
CCTGGATCTATCCATAAAAGTCTTTTTTGAAGAAATGGAGGCTGCGTGCTCCGGACCGAATAAGAACAGGATCATTCAGACTCTCACCAGTAACAAGTCCAAAATCAAAACTCTGTTATGGTATGGGGTTATGTTAGTGCCCTCTGCCAGGGAGACTTGCACCTCTGTGAAGGAACCATTAATGCTGAAAAAGAAAAGTACCCAGATTTTAGAGTAACATATGCTGCCTTCAAGATTACGCCTTTCTCAGAGCCACCAATGCATGTTTCAACAGGACAACACTAAATTGCATGCTGCTCACATTACAAAGCATGGCTGCATTAGAAGTGGGTGCAGGTGCTGGACTGGCCTGCCTGCAATCCAAATTTGTTCCCAATGCAATTTGTGAAAATGCTATTTGTAATACAGAATGTGACAACCAAGAGTCCTTACTGTTGCAATCCATAAGCAGGTAGTTAGCATATACAGGAACCCCAAAGAAGTGTCATTTATCCAAAATTGCTGTATCACAATAGGGACAATATTTTATATCCTGATTGCAATCTGTCATTCTTATTTATTTATTTCTTTTTTACATGTATTATTCTTGCTTAGGTGGAACTATTTATCAGATGCAAGGTGTATTGTCTCTTGCTTAAATAAAACCATTGAACAACATTCCTGGCCCTCATAGTGTTTTAGACACTGGGCTTTCTATAATACTAGATAAAAAGCAGGCAAAAAAAGGGCTCTCTTCTGGGTTTTTGATGGACTGCTTTAAAATTTTAATGGTTCAAGATTTCGACATACTTTTTTTTCTAAAATATTTTGAGGACATGCAGGTAATCCAGATTGGTGTCATGGCCTCCATTGCTGCTGTTGCTCATCAACAAAAAATATCCAAAATTTGAATACGATTTTTCACTTTTTGAGTTTTAGACATTCTTTTTACATAAGCGGGTGAAAATGAGCGTTAAATTTCATGATTTCCTGGCTTTTTGATTCCTGTCATTCCTGACCCTCTGAAAAACTGGCTGTTCTGAGTGGGCATCCCCTCTATGGAATGTGCTTTGTCGTTGGGGGAATTTATTATCATTTCTCTCCAATGACACAGTGGCGGAGAGGAATGATGATATAATCTACCAGCAACTAACAAGTCTCTTAATACAGAGGGCGATTCCACAGTAAACTTTTTGTTGCGGACAGGACATTATGAGAATTTAATTAGCTATAACTAATTATCTGTTTGATGTAGAACTATAACACTTAATTCAAAATATAATGGACCATAATACTTTGCTTGGGTGGAAATTTGAACTTTCTACTGTTGTGATAATTGATTCAATTAGCCCTAATTAGTTGCGTTGCGGACAGGACACTTTGCGACATGGGTTTTAACAACCATTAGAAAAAATGAAATTTCTCTTCATTTAGCCAAGTTATCTTACTTCTTTTCATTATATGAATAGATAATAAGTTACTTTATGTTATCAAAGTAATATTTTGTGAAAATATTTTTTTAGAAAGAATTTATTGATGAATATATTGCGTTGCGGACAGGACACATTTGTCCAGGCTGGCTCTGGCACAAACAGAATATGCCAAATTTAAAATTATGCTCAGACTGTTCATATCTTTTCAATTTAAGTAGAATATCAATGTATAGAAACATTAAACTTGTGCTTTTATAAAGAAAAAAATAGTTTTAAGCGAGAGCCAGCCCTAAATTGTCCGCAATAAATTCCACTTCATTACCATAACCAAACCACAACCAAAACCATAACCAACCATAACCAAATTATTAACAAAGAGTTATATACATAGATTACATTTATTACAGTTATATTATGTGAATATTATTTATAAATTATTTACAAGATCAATTAATTTTCAAAATAATACATTCTCTATAATAACCGCCAATCACATTGCTCGCATGCATTTTCAAATCATGAGAGAAAAATGTTGTAGCTTCCACATTTGTGACAATACGTATACATAAACCTGAAGTATCTCAACTACAGTAAACCAGTAGTAGATTTTAGTCAAATTACATATAAAATAACGTAATGCTTATAGTGGTCCATTCATCATAGCACACATTTGACATTTACTCCTGAACATTTACTTTGGATTTGAATTTATATCTGTCTCTATTGTCCAATATAGGTGTTTCTACAATGATTGTAATAATGTTCTCTCTGTTGATCCATGACATGTCGCCATCTTTGAATGAAAATGTCTTAAGTTCAGTATCCTTGGCTCTAAGGAAAGAGACGCACACATCCACATCATCAACATCTGTACACTGCCCGAGGTACACTTTTACTTTTACACTTTTAGCTGACCAGCCAACTTCCTGAACAATTGCTCCAGTTGAGAAACTAAAAGTGATTTACAGGTGTTTCTGTTGGCAGTTAATACAGTGATATTAACGTCCTGTCCGCAACGTTTTGTCCTGTCCGCAACATAATTTAACCTATTGTTTATATACTTAAGGCTAATGTAATTTTTATCAAAGTAGATTAGTTATGTCACCACATGGCCATAATAAGAGGAAAATGAATTTTAGTGATATAGATTTTACCATTTGGATACAATTAAAACTTTTCCTTCTCAAACGTTGCGGACAGGACAACTGACATGTGTGACATGCATTTTCTCAAGAGTGACATGCATTTAAAAAATTTCTACATGGTAATATGATGTAATCTAGTACTACAATAATGTCCAGCTAGTTTCATTATTCAGTGGTAGAAAATAAAGGATTTAATTAAGGAAACGTGTTGTCCTGTCCGCAACGCAGAACAGTGGCTTGGCTAATTAAAAGTGCAATTAACATGGCTAATTAGTCAATCGACAAAAATACAATTGTTGTAGTATGAAACTTATGGTATTTGGCTATGGCATGCCATATTTATTTGAAGGATATTAAGAAGTTGATTTTTTTAAAGCCATGTCGCCAATACTGTGGAATCGCCCCAGATAACTGAATAAGCAGCTAGTTACCCATTAAACTGCACAATAATGATGGAAAGGTAACATTGGGCTCAGTAAGAATGGATATTACATTCAAAGAGGAGTGACATGTAGTCACCACAATAGTTTTACTACACTTGTAATTCAGTCTCTAATGCTAAGAATGATCTATAACTAACATCTGTACAGCAGCAACCTTTAGGTTACATTCCACTTACAAACCCCTATACCAATAATGTTGGGACGTTGTGTAAAACACAAATAAAAACAGAATGCAATGATTCGCAAATTTTTCGACCTATATTCAATAGAGTATACCACAAAGACAAGATATTTAATGTTCAAACTGATAAACTTTATTGTTTCTTTAAAAAATGTTCACTCATTTTGAATTTGATGCCTGCAACACGTTCCAAAAAAGCTGGGGCAGGGGCAACAGAAGACTGGGAAAGTTGAGCAATGCTCAAAAACACCTGTTTGGAACATTCCTCAGGTGAACAGGTTAACTGGAAACAGGTGAGTGCCATGATTAGGTATAAAATAAGCATCAGATACAGATCTGATACCTAGGCCTGCAATATGAATGAGGACAAGGCATATTCTCATCCCAATTCCTCGTATGGTGAAGCTAACCGACTAAATGTCAATATATAACGAAAATGGAGGCTTTGGGCATCCTTATTTGATGTTTAGGGTTAGGGTTCAGGTTAAGGGTTTGGGGGAAGGTTTCATTTTAAACTGGCACCTAATAAGGACACCAAAAGCCTCCTTTTTCTTCGTTTTATATTAATGCTTGGTCTGGCAACGTCACTGTATGATGATGTTGAGAACAGTCAAATCGGAATCCACGCGACTTTTTGCCTGTACACATGCGCTGAGCCTTTTTAAATAGCCTACCTAAAAATTTAGCTGTCTGGCTTTTTCGTCTCCTCGACTAATTTACGTCGCCAACAGCCTACGAACTGTTTGCCATCCCCCAGGCAAAGTTCAACACATATATTTGCTACAAGTACGTCCATTTACTCGGTTTGAACCGGGTTTTAATACCATGAGTGCTCTTGGAACTGTGACGTTTTTTGTTGTTGGTGATGCAGAAAGCTAGTGCAAAAGCATATCAATGTGCTCATTCCTGCCATTTTGACAGGTCAGATTATAGATGTGTCTGCACTACAGAAAGATACAGGTCACTTGTAATTATAAACTTGAACCGTCAAGACAGGTAAACATGATCTTAGAAAACATTGGGAATTGAACATGAGGCTTGTAATGTGAACACAGCATTTGTGGGTTGAATAAGCTCATTAATAATGTCAACATTGTGAAACCAAAAGGTATTACAATATCATTTTCTAAAAACTGAAAATAATAACTTCCACTTTTCAATCAAAAATCCATAAATGAGGAGGACAGAAACAAAAGGTATTTTAAAAAATCCTGTCCCAAAAATTATGAGACTTACAATGTGTATCCAATGTGTATCCTTACGGTGTTTTTATCACCAGTTTTCATTATTTTATTTTATTTTATCATTGTATTGATTCTATGTTTTTAACCGTATTGTGCATTAATTTCCATTCCTGTTATATTTCTATCTCCTTTCTAATTTTTCATTTGTCTTTCCTCTTCCACATGAGCATGTAGAATTGTGTTAACTAAACTTTAATACATTGTTTACTTGTAAAAATGGCAAATGCCCGCACACACACATGAACGCACGCACTCACACACACACGCGCACACACACAGGCACACAAGTCATTACAGCTAATGGTCATTGGGAACAAGATAAGAATTAGAAACTCTTCAGGTTTAAACACAATTTCCTGACTTTATGACTGAATTTTTAAATCATGATTCCGACTTGGACGCCTGATTTGCTATGTTTCAAAACTTTGACCGTACTTTACTTTTTGTGCGTGAAAATACGATTGAAGCGTACCCATCATCTGCTATACTAACGTTGCCGCGCCGTTTTTAAGAGTTCGATGTTCTATGCCGTCCTTTGCTTTCCTGTTCTTACACGTGTATGTTTGTCCTTTTTCTGTATTTGAAGAGAAAAAGCACAAAAGTACCTGCGCTTCTCATTTTTCCATGATTATCTTATGCCGTCCAGACCAAAACATCCGGGTCAAAACAACTAAGATGACAGCTGAGAGTGGTTTAAAATGAATATGTCTTTCAGTCAACCCTCACCGGAAAAAAAAAAAAAAAAAAATCAATTTTAGTTCCTATTGCTGATGCTGGATGCACCTGATTCCAATAGAAAAACAACTTGTCAGTCTGTTTATCACTCTCTTCCTTTTCACGAATAGGTGCCAAATAAAAAAGGACCTCGGAACCCGGGAAGACGCCACTCATGAGGTGCTAAACCGCTCAGAAGAAGGCAGACGGAAGGATCAGAAGTTGAAGTTTTGACAGACGGAGACGCGCATGTGGTAGGTGGCAGCTGCGTATGCTATGCCATGCTACAGTCAGAAACCCTGCTCAGTGACGACAATGTGACATTCCACGGAGAGTCCACAATTCACACGCTCAGGCGCGCAGGTTTCTGGAAGGTATTTGGGGGAAAAACATCGCTCTATAATTCCGAGATGAAAGATTATCGATTATAATACAAAGAAGTTCATAAAGTAGGCTACGATGGCAAATTATAGTTAAAACAAATGAAGATGTATCATCAGATTCCTTTTCAACTGATCTCAGTTTCAGTCGTTGTTAACTTCTGGTCTAAACTAATTTACATATGTAACGCACAAATGATTTGTCAGTAATAATAGGCGAACTATAAGCAGAATCATTGTTCATATTATCTATCACTTACCTTTCTCAATCATTCCTAACGCTCCCTAATATCACTCGTGAGGTTGCATATGATTTAGGCTACATATTACGCGCACGTATCTGATTTACTATTATGAAAATACTCGGCTACCCAGTAATTAACATCTGAAAAATGTAATGGCTCACGGGTTTTAAATTAAATCATACAGATTCGCTTTATTTATTGTTGGCAACGTAACAATTTTGAACTGGTTTCTTGTAGCCTATTGACGCCTGCTGTGTAAACTCATCATATCTTAATTTGCTCAGAACACACGCTTTTAAATTATTTTCAGCGCTTTGCTCGCTGGCCGTTCCAATACTCAATAGCAGTCATCACAAGTTTGAAACAAAGAGTAGCACCATTGACTGCAAGAGCGCGTAGCCAAGCTTGCTTCTAGTCTAAATCAAATTACTGGTTAGGTTCAAGTACACAATATTTTTGTATCATTGGCTTGATTTCCCGTTCCCTTCATCCCATTTGAAATTCCATACTATGAAATCTGCTGAATAAAAAGAACTTTCCAATCCGTGATCATTTTAGGTTACTCCCTGCCTGTTTGACAGTCTTATCGTCATATTAACACATTAGCGCCGGCCGTTTTACAATAAACTATTTGGGAGGTTCTGCGCCCGCCCCTTTTCAATAGGGAAAGCGGCGTTGGAGTAGGTCGAGGAAGAAAGGCTGGACTGGGATTGCAGGAGCGATCAGAACAAGATCTCAGCATAATTCAGCAGACATTCCTCGGCTAATCCTTGTCATCGTGTCCTGAGCCATTGAAAGAGGCTGAATCAGGCGTCTTACAGCGAAAACCGAGAAATTAATTTAGTGGTGTCAATAATTTTAGTCAGCCGAATTATATTTCTGAACGACTTTTCTTGCATCGTTTACTCGAGGTCTGTTTAGTTCCGTGCTGGATTAAGTGAGTTTTACGATTATATCAAGAAGACACACTGTACGTTACAAGTCAGCTGGACAAGCCACTCGAGCGCAAAACGTGTCCGGTCGCTGACACTCACCGGAATTCTCCGCTACGTGCGCGATCAAGTAAGTAACGGGTACTTTTTTGCTTCATGCAAACGTTGCCCTCTGTACTTGTGCATCCGAACGCTTACACGAGTTATTGGCGAAGCCAGTTGAGTCTCTTTTTTTAGTTTGACTTCATCTAAACGTGTTAAATTTCAGAAACGTTGTCAGTCAGTCTCTTAAGTTGGCACTTTTAATACACCATTGTTTCTGGATATTCTCTGCACTGCAACTGATTAAAGAAGAAGAGGTTCGTCCTTGTTATTTCAAGCGGATATGACCTTGCTGTACCAAAACACTGATTTTTTTAAAAGTTGAAGTTTATCCTTCAATTGAAAGGTGCTTGTAAGATTTGGGTTATAGGCAAGTAAATAAGTCAATACATAAATACATGTTTGTTGCTGTTGAGGTGTTCCTACATTTTGCATGCCTGGGCCTTTTTATGGTGTCTTGGTCTCAAATATGTACTGAAATGATTAATATAATTATTTTAATGTGCTAAGTAATTAGTACAATTAATGCATATATAAATTGTTCTTTGGCTAAGGTCTGTCTCTCTCAAACTCATGCATACAGACTAGCGCACGTGCACGCACACGCGCGCGCGCGTACACACACACACACACACACACACACACACACACACACTCACACACTCGCAACAAACATTTTACTTAGATTATTTTTTCTTGGTGTCAAGACATTTCCTCTTTTCTTAGAGTGTTAAAGGATACACTGAAAAAAATGTAAAGTAAGTAAAAAATGGAGTAAGTGAAGTCTTTTATGAGCAACAAAACTACTCGTTTAAGGCACTCTGATTGACCGGTGTTCAGCAGAGCAGATCACATACTGTCAAAGGGCCAACTTCATTGTTAGTCGATGTAGAATTAGCTGCCTTGGCAAAAGTGAGCTTTTCAGCAGTGTGTCCCCTATGGCACTCTCGATGATGGCATTTTCAAGAACTGAACTGTTTTCTCAATGTTGTTGAACTTGGATGTTGGTGGGCAGTATGTCTGGCTATGGCAAGGAGAAAATCTGACTAGTAGTAGCGTTTTTGGCATTGTATGGAGGGGCTGTGGTCACAGATTAAAGATGGATATATGGCGAATAATAACAATGACGGCCAGACATTCTGGAAAAGCTGTAGGAATGTCTCTACCAGTGAACTATTGATGCCTCATTTAGTTTTTGACTCCAATTGTATACACTTGAAAATAACGTAATTCCAGTGTATTAACACTATTTACAAAAAAAAATTCCCCTCAGAGCTTCACGCAGTGATGGCACAGGCAGCATTTTGGAAAAAAAAAAAAACACCAGTTACATGGGATAATAAGTATCTCAGGTTTTTATACATGAAGACTTACAAACAGAGACTTACTGGTTCTAGCACTGGAGTGAAATCTGGACCTCACTGTGCCAATTTCATCAAAAGGTTGAGGAAATTTTGTTCAGAGTGCAGAATGCATTTTTTTTCCAATTGGAAAAAACCACTTCACCATCTGCCACACCACACAAAACCCTAGCTTTTTTCTCCACACTTTCATGACACACATTTTCCAACTGTGCTGTCAGATTCTGACAAACAACAAATATATAATCAAATTGTTCAATTGTTAAAATGATAATAAATAAAGACTCAGATATTTTGCGTCCATCATTTGGATTTTATTTTGTATGCCTGTATCATTTCTTTAATTAAAAATTGATGGATTTGAAAAATATGGAACTTTATTTTTACTTGAATCTGACAAACAAAGACATGAAGAAATTATTTTTGGCAATATCTTCTGATCAAAAATTGTTTCACGGCAGCTTTTTTTGTACTAGATCTCGGCTGCAGTCATGGTGCTGCGAGTTCTCACAGAATAGAAAAGCACAGTCAGATCACTTGCTAAAGGGTCCTTGTTAGTTGCTCCATTAGGATTCAATGGGCTTTAATCTCCTTATCTGTCTGTTAAAACCACTGCATGTGGACTGACACTTGCACAAGACGTGCGTCTGTCCCCTGTCCCTCCCACTGTGGTGCGCCACTTGCCTGCTCCTCGAGGACCTGTTGTCCCAGGGAAATCGCTCTCGATTTTGTGACCGATTCACAGAACCAACATTGACAACGACGTCCTGGGTGTCCTCGCAAAGATGGATTAAGAGGCTTGCATGGCGCGGTGATTGGCTGCAGTCTGAGCTGATTTTCAGGGCATGGCTTGGTGCACATGGGCATTATGCTGATTGGTATAGAGGAGGACAGTGTAAAGTGCTGCTCTAGCGCTGCCGCTTCTCTGCAGAACTCACTGCTGAAGATGAGAAGCTACTACGCAGTGTGATGATTTCATAAAATATATTTTTGAAGCCACATGTGAATGCATTTGCCTTCGTAAAGGCATTTTGCTATTCACACACTGTATCACATCTTTGCATTTCAACACATTGAACGGGTCAGTTTCACCATATAAAAAGTTGCATTTAGCGAGGTCATACCCAAATCTTTTGTGAATGTGACGTATTTAATTTAACTCAGAAGCAACCCTTGCAGCTTTTGCTCTGTTTGTTTGAAGGTAAACTAAATGTGATGTTCCCAAAATGGTTGAAGCAATGACAATTTCAAAATTAGCACCAAAGATTCTATTTTAGTTTCTGCTGAGGTCCACCTAAGTTTGGTGTATTATCCACGCTCTTCGGTTTTATGCTGTACCTTCTATACAAATTAGTTTGGCTTTGCCTAGTTGCATGAATGGTGATATGCCTTTACTTACCACCTTCACAAAAAGCCAGACTCAGATGATGTTACGGTAATTGCAATGAAAAAAAAAAGAAGGCCAACTCCTCTAGTAACAATGGGGAATTGATTTATTATGTTATACTCTGAAGTTGTACGCTGAAGAGGAAAAAATTTGTTGTTGCTTGCTTCACGTTTCATGTCTTTTCTGAAGCTGAGGCCCATTCTGTAATACTTTAATTGCCTCAAGTATTTTTTTACACTACATGAAAGAGGTCTGTGGTCCTCACTGACAGATGTCAGCGATTACATTTTATATATTGAGGACTCTGTGGACCTTTCATTATGTTTAAACGGCTTTGCGGGCAGGTGTTGCCCATGCTGTGAACCAATGGAAAGAAATGGTGGTTGGGTTTTCTACTTTATCATTATAACAACAACAATGACAATCCGTGGCCATGAAGCACCCTCATACGTTCAATAGGTCAGGATTTATCACTTAGAAATATAACAAAGCACCCTCTCTGCCTACACCTCCAGAGAAATGTCACTGAACTATATAATTTTGTATTTAAAAAAAATATATTTTTAAAGATTTAAATCTCTACATCTTTTAATTTTGAAAGGGGAGTTAATTAAGTAGCAACTTTACTGTTATTTCAGAATATATTTATGTGAGTATGTGTATATTAGTGTACATTTGGCTTAGCATAACAACAGAATCTCTGCTGTCTCTGTCTGGTAATTAGCACTGACACTCCGTAATTATTATTTCTTCATTAAGCGGAGAGGGATGCTCTGGGTAAATTCATCTGGGCATTTAACATCACAGTGGAATATAGCTGGCTTTGACGTTTGTTTGTAATGATGGAACTGTGTTTTGGAATATCTCTGGATGTAATTCAGTATTTGCTGTGCGTACTGTGTGTGACAGAATGAATGGATGAGTGTTTTTTTTTATTCTTTCAATCCTTCTTTCTTTGAAGGGAAATATTATGCTTTTGAGAAAAGTGAAAAGATGCGACATGGTGCTTAGAATCTAGGTCCAGGTTTCTCTGGGTTTGAATGTGCTGGTGCGAAGAATGCAGTGAATAATTGTAAAACGATTGGAGAAGTTGAATGGGTCTCCTAGTTGGGACTGGACAGAGGGTAGACCTGTGCAGCCACCTGTGATGGGTTAGTAATTTTAAAAAGTTTGACAAACTTATTGTCAACCCAAAGTATTTCTTCTCACCCCAACTGCTGAAAATGATCCAAATTAATTTGGATAACATTTAGCAATATGTTGTATGCCAGCATAATAAGAATTCACTTAACTTCTAACAGATCATCAATACCATTTTTTTGTAGTTGTTTGACTTTTCCAGTGTAAACTTGAAAAATGTAGTCTCAGCTTTGTAAGTATGTAGGCTAATGCAGTTTAGTTGTTTGTGTACCATTCATTTTTAAAATAGTTCATGAGAGAAGCAGTTCAGAGTAAGTAGCATCCCGAGGACACAACTGCTGCTGCCTACATGGGAATCAACCCTACAACCTCAGGGATACAACCCCCTTTTCCTTAGACATGAAGCCTGTGCTGTGGATGGGTCAAAATCTTGGCTGTGCCAGATGCACACAGAATGGAGATGCTGAGGGGTCTCGCAGCAAGGAGAAACAAAACTAGTAGTAATGGGAGTGATAGAACATGTAGAGATGACTGATTATTTGTAACCGGGGCTACTTTTGCACCGTAGAATGCTAAGCACTCAATCTTGTTGGCGTTATCGATCTGAATGGATACACACAGCAAATCTCATGTTCTGATTTGCAAAGAACACCAGTGAAATGCACCTTCCACATATTGCTGTAGCCACAATGCTGTGCACTTTATAAGCATTATTTTTAGATGCTGTGCGAGAAGCTTTTCCGTTTCTGGTCTTAATTCTGAAAAATTCTGATTTTTTTTTTAGCTATTTTGCTCACAGAGCCCTCCATCTCCACTGGAAATCCATACATAATGCTCAAAGCAACAGTTTATTTAAAACTTTATATATAAAAAAAATTGTGTGAACGGATTGGTTGTTCCTCTCTTTCCTCTCACCTCCATGTTTGCATTTTTCACCTTTAGTTCCTGCATGAACTCTGAGTGGAAGGACCCTTCAGGGATGAAGCACAGTGGCTGACCTGTAACTCTGCACTCAGTGGTTCGGTTCACGAGCTCCCTCCCCCACCTCCTCTCCTCTAGTGGACATTGCCCAAAAACTGGGAATATTTTCCTGCAAATGTAATTTATCTTTGTCACTGAGGTAAAATAGCCAGCCCCAGTCTGTTACATCCTCCCGTGAGCAGCCTTTACACTGGATTCTTTATGCCTCCTGCTGCACGTAGCATTACTCTGAAATTCTTTCAGAAAGCGGGCGCTAAAACAGTTAAAAAAGGAAAAAAAGTAAGTCTAGCAGGCTTCCTTTTTGCAAAGGTGGGGGTGAGCCTTTTCCATGCTTAACTTTTAATCTTGTCCAAAGATTTGCAATTGTACACTTTTCATGGGGAAAAAAAAAAAAAACCTTGAATTTACTTTCTTTATGTTGTCTGTTGCTTTTTTTCCTTGGCACGGTGAAATAATCTGAGACAACCCATGAGTCAGTGGAGGTGGGATTTTAATTTTACATTTCACTACAGTAGCCCCAGTGATCTGTCTACCGGAAATAAGTCAAGGCTGTGCAGGCTCATAAAAACTACTTTAAATATTAATTTATTCTTCAAAAAAATTTGATTAAAAGTTTAAAATAGGTTATTTTGAGCCAACACAAGGGCTAAGTGTACAAAGTCCTGCTATATTGGTCACTATCAGTCCAGACAATGTTCCTTATGATATCCTGGCCATGCTGTAGAAGGTTTAGGCTAGAGATAAGGCCAGGGCTGGTTTCTGCTCTTGTCTACAGTGCACACAGACAGTGTTCTGCCAAGGTATACAAGTGAATTTCTTTCCACTGTCACTTGCCCCGTTACCAGCAGATGCAGGCAATCTGCTCTGCTGTCACCGGCAGGGCTTGGCCTGTGAAAAGAATGTGTCACAACATGCTGCAGTGGTCATTCTTACTGATCTTATTTAAGAGTCACTGAGAGCGTGTTTGCTGGCCAAGCTTTATCTACACCATGCAGGTCTCGGCGTCTTAACCCGTTAGTGACACTGTACAGACTACAGACCATAGCCTACGTCGGTCACAATTATACCTGGTGGGTTCGGTGGTTATGCATTTGTATATATGCAGTGCTTAAGTGTGTGCGTAATTGTCTAGACTTTAAAAACTGGTCTCTGCTATTAAAGAATTTTTCTCATCTAGATGACTTTGGCTCGGTTCCTAAGCTAACTCGTATATGAGTAAAGTTTTTTTTTTATCAGTGTGGTTTTTCTGTATGGACTAATCTCTGTTGTAATGTCCTTAAAAATAAAAATTAAAAACAATTGTGAAAGAAAAAAATGGATAGATAAATGAAAGATAAATGTAACGGTGAGACATTTTTATTTGTAATTACCATGCCTGAACTCCATGACAAGAGGTAAATGACAAATATACAATTCAAAAGCACATTTTCTTCTTCTTTGTCTCTGAAGATTATGTTTTGCCTGAGTTGACCTTAAGTGATCCCACACCTGGGAGTTGCCATCCAGGCCATGTGTGAACACTGATGTAAGATATCACATTCTACGCATTGAAAGCAAATTGCCATAATCTGTTTGTTCACCCTGTTTGTGCGGTAATTGGCATTTTAGTCTGATAAAACTAAAAATGAATAACATAAATGGACCAACTGGATGAAGTGAAATGGAATCATTATCTTTGAAATACTGGGAAAAACCAATCAAAAGGAGGAATGGCCTTCCTCTTGCAGGAAAAAAAAAAAAAAGATATATGACACAGTGTTGCTTTTTGTGTGCTGGCTGAGACCTCTCACACAGCGTATTAAAATATAAAGAAGGCAGAAATGGACAGCACCAAGCACCAAATGGGTTATTGAAGATTTCCTCTGAAATGTATTCTGGTCCTCTGTGTTGTTTACTTTGATGTTCAGGCCTCCTGAGCTACTCTGCTCCAAAGTGCAGTCTGTGATGTCATTCTTTTCACCCACGCTTTACCAATCCGTATGACAGAGAGGCAGGAGCGATGAAGGAAATTTGCTGCTCTGCGTTGCATTTATAATTAATGAGGGCTGCACTATATTTGAAACCTAATATCCACATTACGCTTCAAGGTTTGCTGGGCAGAGTGCAACCGTGGCTGAGGGAGAGCCGAAATGGACGCTTTTACTGCTCTTGGCATGGGAGACAGAGCTGGATGGAAAGACAAATAACCTTGTCCAAGCCTGAGCCTGACAAAAGACAGCTCAAGGCAAAGCCGCAAGTGCCAAGGATGTGAGGCCCTGTGTAACGTGTACATTTAAGTGACACTCGGCCCTTGTTAAGCAGTTAGTTGGCTCTGGTCCCATGCTTCCTTGAGAGTTCTTCCACAGAATCACAGTAGCTTGGCCTTGAGTTTGGCTGTGTGTGTGTGTGTGTGTGTTTGTTCCTGGGAATCATTCTGTTATTCTTTGGGGTAAAAAGTTCATTGTTTTATTTTTGGAGTCGTGCTCCATTTACATGCAGTTTATTAATAGAAGAGGAAGCGTGGGGGTTGCTGTGGATACCTGCCGTCATACTGGCTTGGTTATACTGGCCCACGGCTCTGATAACATCCTTTCTCAATCAAAATTCTCACACTGGGAAAGCCTGAAGAATATCCATTGCTGCAGACAGGGGCGGCTTAATGCCATAAAGCGATACCACCAGCCACACTGACTGTGAACCAGCTGGTGTTAAAAGTGCTGTTGATGAAAATAGACTTCTCACTCAACTACAGTAAAAACTTTTTACTCAAAGAAAAAATACAAGAATGTGAATAGTGTCCTGCATAAACACCCAGAGGAAGAATCTGCGCTGAACAGTTCAAGCTTACTTGATAAAGCGTGATTTAATGTCATGAAACCGTTTGTTAGGGTAAAGAACAAAGTGTTAAAGAGTATTGATCTTCTGGGTTTCAGACATAAGTTTACAATATCTTTTGATGCAGCTACCCAACAGTTTTTGACCTTTTCTGCAGTTTTTTAAAATCTCAATTTCCAGGTTTCTTCGATCATTGCAATCACTTGCAAAACCCATGATTGGAGGCAAAAAATACAAGTTGTGTCGTGTAGCATTTTGCTCTGTCATGTTTGCCCTGTGCTGAGATGCAGCATACTGGGTAGGGCAAGTGCCCGCTGTATCTCTCCTATACCACAATTAGCTCAAGAGTAAGTTTTTTAAATGCATTTTTAGCATTGTACATCAGTGCACTAGCACTCTGTTGCTTCCAGTTACCAGCATAGGGTGATGCGTCAGAATTGGATAACTCAGTTAAGAGCACTACATATATGTGGTCTCACACCTTTTGCTGTGGAATGTTTCGTAGTTGTCAGTAGGACCTGAAACTTTAAAAAGAAGTAATTGATTAGTTTTGCTCAAAGTCTGTGAGTTTGTTTTTTATATTTGGATGGCCTCATGCAACAAGGGCGTAAGTGATACTTCAGTCAAAAATGACTTTTTTGGTTGTTTTGAAATAACTGAGGCTAGCCCATCTCCTGACCAAGTCTGGAGTCTCAAGGCTTTTTTAACATTGGTGCAGCTGTGATTGAAATTGTCATCTTCATCCATGCTAAATGGGCTTAAGTGCATTTTGTTAATTATCTCGCAATTTACAAAGAATTATGAAAATGTATAGTAGGCATCCCAATAGGTTACCAAGTACTGTACTTCTATCATGGATTGTTCAGCCAGGGAGCAGATAAATTTCAGTAGTTTTAACGAAATGCTAATCATCATAACAATCCCTTCGCAAAAAATGCGATTCATGCGATGATCTCGACTCTCTGGCCTGCGAACCTCCGAGTTCCCGAGCCACACAGCAATAGGAGAAGTTTTAATGACTTTGCTTGGCTGGAAAATGATTTTCATTTGCATACCAAGCAATCAGCGTCTGGGGAGCGCATGCATGCATTCGGGCGGCTTTCTGGCTAGACTGCTGTGCAATGTGAGCCAAAGCAATTTAAATTGTGTTGCTCTTTGGATATAGCCACCTAGTTGGCTAGTAAGCTAACGAACGTTGACAAAGGAAAATCTTTGTAAATGATAATCATATTAAGGCAATATGACTAGTTTCTTGCCCCAACTTTACTAACTTTGTCAGCTGTCATTGACATGAACTTATCTGAGGTTTCACGGCAGTTTTGTGCGACCCAACTGAACTTTCACATTTTTGGGATATTGGCTAGTTTGGTTGCTAGTTCAGAAGCAATCGTTTGGGTACTGCTTGCTGGCTAGTGAACCTTTGGTAGGTATGATGCCTGTTGGAGAAGTTTTTATAGCTCTAATTTGTCACTTGCAATGCCATCGCACACAGAGGAGCTCTTTAAACGTTGTTGACCCGCTTACTTTACCTAAATAGCAAACAGACAGTTTGGTCCAGAGACGTGTAATTCTATAGCTAGTTTTAGCTGCATTATCTTATTTTGCATGCTATTGCGTATTACGTTACTCTTCAGATTATAAAGCTCGCCATCTTCTTACCTAGCTGACGTGAGTTAAGGGGAATCTTTGTAATCATTCTTACACTAAAGCGATGCGATTTGGTTTTTTCCCTAATGGAAAGAATTCCGTGTCCGTCCGACCTCAACTTTTTTCGGCTTTAACTCTGAATCGTCTTGACAGGATGTACGCTTTACGCCTTTACACACCCGAATGTTCCTCTCGCTACCCAAGCATAACTATTAGCCGATCAAAGTCATCAAAACTTCTTCCTCTGCTATGTGGTTTAGGGAATCGCAAGTTTGCCACTCTCCCGAAACATGTACAACGATCTCTGATCATTCAAATATATGATGTTGAGATGTCAAAATGTGACCGAATTGGAGAGTGCCTTGTGTGACTGGATTCAAATGGGTATGGATCCTTTCACATCTCTTATCAGATGTTAAACAACATCATATACTGTAGTAAAGTATAGATAAGACAGCTGTATTGGAGGTTACGAGTAGTTTACAGAAATTTCACAGGGAATCGGAAGTGTGCTGTATTAAATGAAGATTGTTTAGGGTAAAATTGATGCCTTTTGGAAATAATTTGTTTTGCTTTCATGGTGGAGTTGTATTTCTCTTGTAATTGTAATTTGTCATTTGGAAAGAATCAAAAACACCCTTTTAGTCATTTAAAATCTGATTTACTGTTTTCTAATTTTTGCTGATCATTTTTTCAGATGTGTGAACAATTGCTAATCAGCTGATATAATGATAAGCAAAAAATGCTAATCAATTTTTTTCCTTAATCTGATCACTGTCAGCATATAGCTAACAGGTGTTGCTGTGATTTTTTTTTTTTTTTTGGCTCACCTGTATGATTAGTAAAATACGCCCCTCTAGCATGAGGCCATTGATTTGACACTTTCATTAGTGGTTGCTCATTAGCCTGTTAGCCAGTTGCCAGCTATGGCTGGGCTTCAGGATTGTGCTGGAGGTAGAGGAGCACTATTCCCTAGAATTCCCTGCAAAGTGTTTGGTTTGCTGCTGACTTCCTTTTCCCACTGCTCTGCTTTTAATTTGGATTAATAGCCTGGCTTGATCGGTCTGACTCAGCAAGCACTGGCCCCGCTTGTATTTTCTGGCGCGTTGAGTTACCTGCGGACCCAAGGGCCCAGCTTGACCTGCTTTGCAGAACCTGAGTTTAGGCTTTAGGATGCAGTCCGGCCTGCAGAGAGATCTGAAGCACGTCAGAGATGGTCACGTGGCTGCGCGGCAAAGTTTTAGCACTAGGAAGCTTTCACAGCGTAACTGAACTCACATGGCTAAATACAGACACCTGCCTCTCATGTGCATCCTTCAAGACTGTTGTGCCCATGTTCTCCTTCCATTCCACGTGGTGCGCTCATGGAATAGCACAATGATCGAAAATAAACTTTAGAGTGCAGTAAAAAAAGTATTTTACCCTTTCCCAATATCTCCTATTTTTGCTTGTTTTTCATTTAGATTTTTCAGATTATCTGACTAAAATTTTTGTGAGATGAAGACAACTTGAGTAAAGACTAAATGCAGCTTTGAAATGATTATTTCGTTTATTTAAGATAAAGGGTAATTCAAGCCCTGTAAGAAATAATTGTCCCCCAAATCTAATAATTAGTTGTATCGCCCTTTGTGCCAACAATTGCAATCAAACATTTTCAAAGAATCTTTTACATCGCTATGGAGGAAGTTTGGCGAATCCCTCTTGCAGAACTGTTTTAATTCTGCCAAATTGGTGGGTTTTTGAGCATCAACTGTCTGTTAAAGGTCATGCCACAGCATCCCTATAGATTTCAACTCAGGACTTTGACTAGACCACTTCGAAGCATTCATTTTCTTTCTTTTTGAGCCATTCAGAAGTTGACTTGCTTGTGTGCTTCGGATCATTTTCCTGCTGTATGACCCAACTGAACTTAAACTTTAGGTCACAAATTAATGCTAGAGACTGTTCTGCATTTTGTGGTATGGAGCAGAATACATGGTTCCATCAGTAACAGCAAATTGCAGAGGTCCTGAAACAGCAAAGCAGTCACAGACCATCATCCTACCACCGCCGCATTTGGCTGCTGGTATGATGTTCTTATTGCAGAATGTTAGCTTAGCTTTATGCCAAGGTTCAGCAAAGCCCATATCTTCCAAAAACAATTACACTTTTGACACATCAGTCCACTCAATATGATTCCGAAAGTCTTGGGGGTAATCAAGATGTTGTTGTTTTTTTTAACAAATGTGAGACAAGCCTTTGTGTTCTCAGTCAGCAGTGGTTTTTGCCTCATGACTCTGCAATAGATACCATTTTTTTCCGAGTCGTTTTCTTACAGTGGAGTTTTGAACACTAACCTAAGCTGAGGCAAGTGTGGCCTGTAGTTCTTTAGGTTCTTTTGTAACTTCCTGGATGAGTCGTCGATTCGCTCCTTGAAGATTTTTGGCTGGCCGATCACTCTTGAGAAGATTCACTGCAGTTTTACAAGTTTTATAATTTGAGAACTGCATTTTGTGTATTTTTGGCTTATCGTTGTCTAACACTAAAATTTGTTTGACCTGAAGCATTAAAGGGAGACAACTATGCAAAAATAGAGGAAATGAGAAAGGGGCAAATACTTATTCACTGAACTGTACATACTGAAAGGGGACTGTTAAATAAAGCATTTAAGTTTGTTCACATTATAACTGAGGTGGCTGTTTCCATGCTAAAGGAGGTGCACTATGTGCTATGATTCACTTCATGGAGGGAGACATTATCTTAGTAACTTATTTCTCTCGCTCTTTGTGAAGCCTCACATAATTAATGTACATAGCGGCATCTCTATTTGGCGAGTATGCTGGCTTTCGATGTGGGACTGAATGTCTTTCTCACTAAATTGTGGCTCTGTCACTGACCTAGTTCTAAGATGGTGAAGAGTAAGAATAATCAGCATGGCAATCCCAAGTAAAAAGGTAGTTTTTTTCCCGCAGGGAGTGGATCTCTGATAGCCTTTTCTCACCATTTTCACATTTTTTGCCCTCAGAATGAGCTACGAGAGAAATCCTGGGAAGAGTAACAGGGATAGGCCAGAGATTCTCATTGACCCCTATAGTTGATTAGACTTGTAATGAAACCCTTATTTGGCAACAGGGGCTCTGTTGACTGGCAGAGGGGTATGTGGAACAGGAGTGTCACAGAGCCATTTTAGCAATTTTGAGAAGAGCTCTTAAATTTGGGTTTAAAACAACTGTTGAAGGTTATTCTTCTTTGAAAAGTGCCATGGTGTGCTGTCAGAGCCACGAAAGACCAGCAGTAACTCCACCTTTTAACATTTGATTACTCCCATTTTTATTCACCTGATTGACAATCAAACAATAATGCTGAACAGTCAAAACCAATAGAAAGCCTGTAATGATTAAGAAACCATAATGACAGAGCCCTTTTGCTATATTTATATCATGGATGATGTTGTAAGGATGGCAACATCAATAATTCAACTTAATGCAAAGAATTCAGAAACTCTGGCTTCCATCTTTCATCTTAGCATTTTTTCAGTAGCTTCGTCAATCTTAAAATGACGCTTGATTACTTCAGAATGTTATAAGCATTCAAAAGATTACTACGAAAAAGGAAGAAAATTTAGATGAACGGAACCATACTAAACTTTCGGGCATAACTACGATAAGCCTTGCAACGAAATTTACACAAATTTCTGCTCGTTCACAAGCTACGTATGTTCCATATCGAAGAAACACATCAGCATTTTACTTTATTATGCGTCAAGGAAAATACTTCATAACCTTCTGATGCAATGTGCAGTACAATAGTGCTATCAAGAATAAATTAGCCATTTGGTCTACCAATTAGTCAAAGTAAATTGCAACAGCTATAGCTGAACTAAGCATTTAAAATGAGTTCACTGCGCTCCTTTCATACCACCGGTGGCACGGCATAGAAAAGTGCATATACTGACTTGCTACGCAAAAATTCCCAGCTGTAAAAACAACAGTGTTGGCGGGACCAACGGAATATTAAAACTGAAAGCCTTAATATTATGGTCTAGCATCCCTGGTGAATTATTCTCTAGAGAATACTGAATCAGTAGGCTATTATCAGGAGAAATATCAGGCTGTACAAATGTACAACTCTCAGTGTGACTTGTGACTGTTCACTCAAAACAAGAGATAATCATTGGTGGGAAGAACTCGGGATGGAGCAAAGGCGGATGAAAGGTAAAATTGCTCAGGCCTCGGAAACTAGACCGCTGGTCTCAGAGCAGAGGAGCGCACTAGGTGCTGAAAGTGCTGATGTATTTGCTATCATTAGCCAGGGATGGCAGGGGTTGTGAGAACTGCTGAGCTGTAAAGAGCGCCAAGGGATTTGGGGAAACTCCGGACGGATTTTTGCCCTGCAGTTCGAGACGTTCACAAGCAGCCCTCAGAAATGAGCCACTGAGGACGCGCTCTTCCATCATTTAGGATGAAAACTATTCCATTCATGGGTATCCATGGTAAGATAAATATTGGGAGAGGGAGATGGTGTTTATGAGCTATCGTTGCAATGCAATTAGGATAGAAATAGACTTCTACAATTATTCTGTATCATAATAGTTTTGATCGCAACTATGAAAATGATGAGAAGGGTGATGATGATGCTAATGAGAAACAATGATGATTATGATGATCATTATCATTAAGAGATATTAAGAGTTGTTTTTTTTTTCTCTCTGTTGCGGGTCTCAGTGAGTAAGAACAGCCTTGCTAAGAATAACCTTCACCTAGTCTATAAGGAGGCTGGCAGAATTCGAGCAGATTTTATATTTGTTGATCGTGGCAGGAAACTGACTCTCAGGTCACCGGTTCTGAACGCGGTGACACACATGCAGACACACATGTGCGCACAAACACTATCTCTTGCCATCCTCGGAGATCACTTGCAGGAGACAGAATTACAGCTGCGAGACGGAGACGCGCTAATGGAAAAAAGGCTATGCAAATGAGCTGGTGCGCGGCACCATATCACGCAAGCGAGGAATGACAAACTGCAATGCATCACACACTCCTTCAGAACAGCTCAAGAGCTGCACATTTCAAAAGGAGGGGAAAGGAAGCGCGAGCAACATGGCGAAGGAACTTTTCATGCCAAGCTGTTATTGTAGCTTAAGTGCCAGAGACTAGAATTTTCTGATGCCTGCAAGTAAAGTACTGAGACAACATGAACTGCACCAAGCAATAAATAGCCTGACAGGCCTTCATATGTCTCGCAGCGAAACCTGGGACAAAAGTGTCCACCATTATCTAAAAATAGTGTTTTAATAACAATGCGATGTTGCTGTTTTGGCAAGGGGCTCCACCTGGTGAATATAACGACCTTCCTGAATGCATAAGTAACAAACTGCTAACAGCAGTTGGCTTGTTTGGAAGAGTCCCTCTGTAGTCTTTTGTTGTGTATTGAATGCAATGCTTTTATGCTTTTATATGGCTATATTATCAGAGGGACAAGGACCCCTGTTAAGCACAGCAGCGACACGCCGCCTGCCCAACATCCCTGAATTTTTTACTCTGGGAAGCAGCACCGTTTGTGATGTGAAGAGCCATTCGGTTCCAGACTTAGAAACGTTTCCTTCGTTTTCCTTCCCGTCCTCCTCCCCTTCTCTGAAGGGTTAAGCGGCAGCAAACATTATCAGATTATCCGTCTCGCTGCCTCACTCGAGTTTCCTTTGAAAGAGCCTGTGGTTTTGATTTGTTGCAGCTGTGCGAGGCCTTTAATCACAGCCTATGGTTTTTCATAGCTTCCCTTTACGGCCCCCTCCCCATCGCTCCTGTAACATGTGTTAATTGGCTGCTCTCTGACAAATTACGAACGCGCGCTTTGATGGGGTTCCAGGATGATCTTGCCGTAGACAGACACGTGTCTCTTCTGGGCTGGGGTCCCAAACCGCCAAAGACATCTGCCTAACTCTGAAGACTACCACCGCTCTCTACAGCAGTCTCCTCAAGCTACTTGATCCACTGGAGGGGGCAGAATCTGAGCATTATTGGCTCTGTACTCCTGGGGTACTGGATATGTACCAGCACAACCAAGGGCCACTGCCTCCCTCTCTATCTCTTTGCGCTTTCTCTGAGTCGTTTCTCATTCACAAAAAATTACAGCACAGTCCATAGGTATCGCGGAAGACATAATCTTTGCTTTTGGCTGTATACTTTGGCTCAGGCCATTGAATTTGTACAAAAAAGAATGAGGATAAAATAGGGACTGTCAGCATTCATTTGTGGATATTTGCATTCATATTGCATGAATTGCCCCTCTTTTATACAATTTCACTGTCAGAGTACTTATGCTGTAAGATGTGGTACATTTAGGATCCATGTCCAATCCAAATGTTTCTCATTCTTGTTACTTCGGGGTTGTCTGACGCAGGACTGAATGGCAGTGACCATTAGCACGGGTGATTTCCAGTACTCTGATTGACAAATCCAAAGTTACATTCTGAGATTCTGGCTGACGCTGCTGTATTGGATGAAGTGTCAGCATTAAATGTGAATGTCGTGTAAAGTGATATTTATCACTGCGGACTGAGTGCTGAGTAGACTGTTCTAAGTTAGTGTACAGATACCGCCAGAAATGGGAAGTTTTGTGGGGAAGTGAGGGCAGAGGCTACTACTACTACTAGTTGTCATAAGAAGTAATAATAATAATAATAATAATAATAATCATAATAGTCTATCTTTTGTACCTAAAGACCAAACATGATTTGCTTAGAAAAGGATTAATTATGCATCAAGGAGCTAAAATGGGGGCAATGTTTAGCAAGGCGATAACTACATTTAAAACCAACACATAATTTCAATTATTGTGCTGAAAATGTGGCAGTTTGAGTATTCGATTTACAGAATTGTTGTGTGGAGACTAAAGTCCTCTAAGAGGCAGCTTAATTTGCTACAACTCATACCTACATCGAACGTTGTCAAATTAAGTCGTGTTTCAAAAAGTCATGCTTAGTCATTCCTTCTGTTAAAGGCTTAGCAGTAAATAACCAGTAAATTCCTCCTTTTGCTGCCAGAAACATAGCATTGACAGCAAAAAGGTTTTGGGTGTAACGACTGTGATAATTATTTTTGGTCATATTGCCTAGTTCTTGAATAGCTCCTGCTGCTGGCCTCTTCGTAGAGGGCAGATGACTTGCGAGAGTCTGAACATAGGAGCAAGTGCTGAGGTAGCACCCTGGGACAGCTCTCCTTTCTGCCATGTAATGTGGGCTCTCTGCCTGATTTATGGGTTCAGCTGCAAGCCTAGCGTTTTCTCATAGCCTACCAGTTAGCATGTGTGGGAAAAAGTAGGCCAGAAAGGTTACAAAGGATCGCTATATGTCTTGTGTTTCTGCTGCACCCAGTGTTTGAAACTTGCCTCGAAAGTTGCACATTCAGTGGATTGGGGAGTTGGATTTGGTGCACTTCAGACTGGCACAGTAATAAGTAAATTAAGGAATGAGTAAGTAAGTAAGTAAATAAATGAATTGTCAATTGTGCTGTTTATGTTTTTTTGTACATATAGTAGGTGTGATGAGAGATCCTCTTGTGATATACTTGTGGAATTTCTCAAATGAATTGGCTTCTCAACAACCAATCCATTTTCTGACAGAGTTGATTACCAGTTCTCTGAGCAGCTGTGAAACATGGCACATTCTGTCGAAAAGCTGCAGGAGACCAGTAGATGTTATTTGCTTTCTGACACTGATGATTACGCATCATGCAAAGTTATTCACTGACTTAAGACCATTTTCTTGGGCTGCCCCATCTTTCGTTGTCTCTCTCTTGCTCTCTCTCTCTGTTTCACTTCCCCTTTCTCTCTCTCTCTCTGTCACCTTTCATTCAGGCACATGTCTTGCCTCCTGTTACTCGTCTCTCTCGCTTCATCTCTTGACTCCGTCACTCTCATGAAGAGCAATCATGAACCTCCAAGCTTAAAAACAGAAAATAAACAAATCTCCTCTCATCTGACAACGCAAAACAGATTGGGGGCACCACCGAGAGGAGAAGGAGAAGGAGTAAGAGGGAGGGAAAGAGGAAGTGATTTGGCCCAGAGATGAGTTGGTGAGGCCCTGCAGCCTCGGGGCTTAATTGTGGCCAGTAGGGAACATTTAATAATTGCTGTCAGAAGATCAAATTTAATTCTCTTTTTTGTGGGACCGCCCCAGGGTAGGGTGAAACAAATTGTCGTGTGAGATTTAGAAATGAAGAAAGCCATAATTAGGCTGATTAGGATGGTGGCGGAGCGAGACGAAGTAATCAGGCGATCGCGTAACTGCTCTGTTAAGTGTTTAAGGATCGGGACACGGCCGCCTCTCACCCGCCTTCCCTTTAAGCGAGTAGACGAGTGCATGAGTGTATCACCGGGGCTCACGGGGCGACACCAGCCTCGGCGTGACCTCAGCAGACCTCAGTTAATGTACTGCCATTAATTGTGTTCTTTCTTTGTCTCCTTAGCAGATCAGGGCTAAACCCTTCGAGAAACGGTGGCAGGAACTCTATGTGTCCTCCTGGATGAGGCTTGTGCCATGCGGTTCGAAGGCCAGACGTCTTTATGCGATGAGCCATTGGAATAGCTACAAGGAGGGTGCAGAGCAATAGGGAGAGATACAATTGAGTGTGTGTGAGAGAGAGAGAGCTCATTTTTCACTACTGTGACAAATCACATGGAAAACTGTACTTGTCATGACTATGTAAGCCTAAATATTCGCTACTTTTTTGCATTTCCGCATGGAAAATTTTTTTGAAAGAAATGGCACGCTGGGCATTCAAAGCTGTGAACTGATAAATCAGTAAAATGAATGTGCTATTGAACCAACTGCCCAATGTGGTGGCAATTATTGACAACCAATAAAAATCCAAAAAGGGGCAGTAAGATTCTGGAATATTTTATAATCCGTGTACATGCTCATACAACATGTTTAAAAACCCTGTAGTCTCAAGTGTTGAGCTGAGACCCCAGTCATTCAAGACATTCAACTGGCCTTCAGGTTCAGTTAACCAACCCTAACATCATGCAGCCTTACGAGAACCTCATACAAAAAAAAAAAAAACCGCCAAAAAAAAAAAACAAATCAAATTATAAAGCAACGGCAATAAAATGCTCACTGGTATACACAGACAAAATCAGATCTGACCCTAAAGCAACAATACACTGTGGCAGTCTATTTGACCGCAGTAGAAACAGAATAAGTCAGAAAAACACTGAAAATGCACAGACTCAGACGGCATGGCCTTGCAGTCTTGCCAACAGCATGCCTGACTTCTGTGTGAAGAGGGATTGTGCTCACTCTGCAGTCAACAAAAAATGTATTTAAATGTGCATTTCTTCTCTCAAAGTGAAAAATATGAAAAACAATTGAGAAATTTTTGCTCTAAATTAAAAAATAAACACACAGACCGTTTGACTGTACAGATCATCTTTGGAAGAGGGGGCAAATTTTGCTGCATTTATTGCAATTACCTGCTGCAGGCTGAAGGACAGCAGCTTCCCTTAACACCCATCAATCAGTTATAAAGCCTAACTGTGTATATACACTGTATATTCAACATAAGCATATTATAATTATTATTAGTCATAGTATTCACATTATCATCACTGCTAAAGGTAGTATGGATTGTCTGTTATTACAAACCCCAATTGCAATGAAGTTGAGACGTTGCGTAAAACGTGAATAAAAACAGAATACAATGATTTGCCAATCCTTTTTGACCTATATTCAGTTGAGTACACTACAATGAAAAGATATTCAATGTTCAAACTGATAAACTTTATTGTGTTTTTTTTGGAAATATTAACACATTTTGAATTTGATGCCTGGAAATTGCACCAGGGCAGACTTTTACATTTAAAAAATTGCCTGTATTGCCTCCCGTAACAGGATTTGACATTTTTTAATGAAATAACTTGAGCAGTTATGGTGGGAATCATATCATACTTTGTATGATTGTTTCTGGTGCATAGAGAAAGACTGTCACAGATGTTTGTTGCCCTACGACCTTTGCTGTAGCACTACCACTAGGCCGAGCTTTTTATTCTCATAAATATAACAACTTGAACATTTTTTATTGGAATCCTGTCAACATTCCTGTTGGATTGAGGTGGGACATCACCATTTGGTAAAAACACATTTCCAAGTGCAAAAAGGCACAGTGTTCTAATGGGAATCAGACGAACTGTGCTGTTAACATCTTGGTGCATAGAAGGGCAGCCCTATTATTCTAGTAACTCTGTGACTGTTCCTTTAGCACCATCTTTTGGCCAAACTTAACTTTTCCAAAAATGCAAAAA
This sequence comes from Gymnothorax reevesii, assembly GCA_029721435.1. Taxonomy (NCBI): domain Eukaryota; kingdom Metazoa; phylum Chordata; class Actinopteri; order Anguilliformes; family Muraenidae; genus Gymnothorax; species Gymnothorax reevesii. The sequence continues at coordinate 54,386,887 of CM056583.1, read as the reverse complement.
ATGTAACTGTTCTTATGGAAGTCAGGTAAACTTAACGGTGAATATTCCTGGAGTCTAGCTCCCTGTAATGACACCACAATGCAAGACTATGCATTTTGTCTATGAGGTGAGTGCTATAGATTCGGAGACATACTGTGCCTTTGTCCAATGGCAGCATTTATTACCTCACCTGCAACAGACTCATTGGGCATTGCAATCAGTGCGGTTTGTTTGTTTGTCTGCAGGTCTGTGTGATAACAGTCTGGCATCTACACCGTTGCACTGATTGACTTCAAACTTTTCGAGTAGGTGTACAATGGTCTGTAGATTACCTGATTAAACGTTGGGGCTAATCAGGTCAAGATCGAGATCAAAATATTTTTTTTTTGGCTAACTTTCTTCAAATTCATCACACTGAGTTCAAACCAAGTGCAAAATGCACACTCTTCAATTCTACTTCCAAGCATATGCTGTATGACAGGGTAGCTTTGATAGTCTCTGTAGTGGTTCGGCGTTAAATGTCAGGGTGGTCAAGGCCATTGGTGAAAATAATACAGTATATTTTATCCAGTATAACTCAAAACAGTTGCAAGTAGAAAGATGTTTCCTATTGTAAGCATAGAGGAACTCCTATACAGGCTTTTATTTCACACCATGACCTTTGACCTTGAGTGACCTTGAAAGGTCAAAAGGAAGGTCACAGATTTTCAGAGGTCTATATATTGAAAATGGTTGAGGTCACACTTGTAAAATTGAGTTAGTATCAGTAGCACTAAAATAATTGCTGGTGGATGAGGTTTGTTTTGCCTGGCAACACTTTTATAGTTTTAAAATTGAATTGAGAGAGCTAGAGTGAATGAGGTTGGCCTTCCACTCCAGAACCAGGTTTAGACGAAAGCACATAGTTAGAACCTGCCAAGCCGCTTGAACCAAGAGGGAAGCACTTGAAGCTCTGAGGCAACTGGCGTGGGTGTGTGCCTTGTGCAGTGACCTCTGCTGGACTCACAGGGGCGTGTTGTGGGGATAGGTCATTGTTTGTGTGCGCATACACATATTGGATCATGATGCACTTAGTCTTGCAGAGCCTGCCTATCTCGCAGTGCACACAGCCACAAAACTGAAAGTCTTGTGTAACAATAGAGTCAGCAGGGAAAATCTTTCCTACTCCTTATGTTGATTGATGTGCAATCAATCTAACCACAAGTCACATGATGGAAATCGCCAAAGCAATATCACCATGGAAACAAGTGTCTTAGTTACAATGCCATTGAAAACATCGGTGGTGCAGTGTAAATAAACCCAAAATCATGGTAAAGTGAAACTAGTTTCTTGTGATTTTGGCATTGGATGAGTGATCATCGAGGAAGCCAAATTCGACTACTAACTTCATTCAGCAAAATTGTTGAAATTCCTTCAGCTTTTCAATCCCACAAGTGTTGCATAATTTGTTGCACACATTTTATTCCATTTCATCACAGTGGTTGTTTCCAGGGAAACTGTTTAAATATCCAGCACCATCACTTTCATGAAATGGGGGGTATTTCCAATGTGAACAGCCAATAATTTGTTGTTCTACTTTGTTCATCCAGTAATCAGCTAAACTCAGCCTATGGATCAAACTTACCGCAGTACTAGTAGCTGGCTAGCTAGCGGAAGCGTAGATCTAACACCATGAGACTATCATGCGGTTTACTGCCAGCAGCACATGCTTATCACCATGACAGCGTACAGCCAGACGCACCAGACTCTCAGTGAGACTTATCTCTTCTTTCTAATTGCCATAGCCACTCTCTGGCTCTTAGCTCCACCCTTGCTCTCTCGCAGCTTGTGTCCGCAGATTGCTTTGCATCTGACCACAGCAATGTGCACATCCCTTCTTAAGCCCTTGTAAGAAGATCACATCTCACGTGCACCTGTGCAGTCAACCTTGCTGAGTGACTCTGAAGAGAGAACTTTTTTTTTGAAAGAAGTGAATCAATAGCGTCATGATACTTCAAGGCTTCACTCCACACCACCCAATATATTGGCAGTATGAAGTAGTTGAAACACAATTCATTATTCTACACTGCCATCAGACTTAACATCAGATCTACAGAATGAGGGGAGTTTTGTCAAGAACTGTCCTCGGGAGACTGAAAAAGGAGATTAGTATAATGGATGAAGGTCTCAACCTGTCGGCATTTTGGCTCTGACCACTACAGTTTCCTGAACTCCAGAGCACTATCATTTTCTGCTGCTTCTGACTACAGAAAAGGCTATTTCACTAAGAAGAAAGAGTATTTGATATTTAACAAATTGATAAATTCTGATTTTGAGAGTTTAAAATATGATTGAATATAATGCATAAGGTCAGATCACATTCTGTGGCAAACTTCTGTTGTCAGTTATGTGATCAAAATGATAAATCCCGTGGGATTTTATTTTGGCACCATAGATACGGAATTAAATTAATTTCACAGACATTTAAGGATAAGGTTCTTTAAAATTTTAATGTATTTGCTCAAGGCAGCTCTTGGATATGCTGTGGCTTTCTTTCTTCTACCTTTGCTTCTACTGCAGTCACAATTAAATGTGTAGTGATGTCCATTTGGTGTGCCTCAGGGATGAAAACTGGGACAAATTAAAATGAAAGCAGAGGTGTAACCAGTGGGCATTCGGTGGAGCGCATACCGCTAGCATGCCATATATCTGTTCCTTTGGTGACAAATGTTCTGGATCACTTCCAAAGTATAATCAGCTCTTGCTTGGACTACCACCAATCATCCTGTCAAATTTTGTGCCAAACTGTTCGTAAATTTATGAGTTATCTGGTCAGGAGTATCACACAGACCTACGTTAGACAGATATATTTTAATTCTTCCAAATCCAGAATCCAGGATATGTTCTGGATCACTTCTCTTATTGAATTAACTCATCCTTGGACTACCATCTATCATCCTAACAAATTTCATGCCAAACTGTTCATAAGTTTTTGAGTTATTGCTTTAACAGGCAGCGAGACAAACAATCAGGCGTGAAAACATAACCTCTTTGGCGGTGGTAATTATGCCAGGATGAGGATATCAATATTTATGAGCTGTATACTTAACTGTCATATTACCACAGAAAAACTAGATAGCAAAAACCTAAACATCATCCAACAGCTCCACCCATCTTTCTTGATTGACAGTTTGTGATGATGCTCTCAGAGGCAAGAATTTGGGTTTCCATTTTGTGTTCCTGCTCCTGTCAATCTAAGGAAGGAAGCACCTTTGCACCTTTAATTGTCCATTTGGCACTGACGTCATGTCCTTCCGCGAGTGCCTCATGCAAGTTTCCGGTCATTCAGTTGGAATGGGGGAGGGGGAACTGGAGGGTTGAGGGGAGGGAAAGAGGCTGCAAGGAGTTACTTCCTAATTTAGTGTCCAGTCAGCCTGATGCGCCAATGCCACTCTCCAGACAGATCTGCAGGCCAGTTCCTCTTCTGCTTCTCAAAAAAAAAACATGAGTGTACTCCAATTGCCTATTTTTCATGATTTCTATTTAGATGGTAACTTTTGTCTTAATGGTTTGAGGACGCAATGTTTTTTTTCTGCGTGTTTGGGTCATACTGGGAACAGTGATGCATTGTTCTTAGTTGCTTAGCGGGCATTATGTGCCTAACCTTCAGCCCATTCCAATCACCACACCTCTTTTTTATATTTTCAGGGATCCTGCTGAAAAGCCTGCTTAAGTGACTAAAGCTATTCAGCCATGTTAAGTGGCCTTAGATCACTTCTCCTCAGTTGCATGGATAGACGTGGAACAAGCGAGTGATAGCAATTTGTCACTGTCGCTATCTTACTCAGACTGGCGGAGTAATGCATGTCACACTTAAGAGGCACTGGCAGTAATGACATTGGACATACACAAAACTGCCTTCTGATCCCTCTACCCTCACGGCCACACACCCCTCCCCACCCTCTCCGCAAATCCCCGGCAAGATAATCGGCCGCTCTGTGGAAAAACGGATGAAGAAATTTTGTAAAGGGAAACTAGAAAATATATGAAAGGAATAGTTTTTGCAAAAAAGAAAAAACTTTTTTTGGGATTATGTCGCAAAATGCAGACGTGAAATTGTGCCTTGAATCTGCAGCTCTGTTGACAGTGCCTGGAAAAGAGCATTAAAGCTGTTTCTCTTCAAGGAAATGGCAGTTTATTTAAAAAGAGTGAGGGTTTATTTAACGTTTCGTACACCTCCTAAAAGGTTTACTTACTACTCTGTAATATGTTATTTCAAATCTGTTCAACCGCATTTCCTATGAGGGTAGAGGATACTGCCTTTTTTCAGACAAGCGTTAAGCGCAAATGCGTTGCAGATGTGCAGTGAGATGAAGGCCCAGTAGTTTCTCTAATCTTGAGGCAATCGACCTTTTTCAGATGCTGCATGGGTTAGAAGCATGTGTCTGTCTTGCCATAAGGAAACAAAATACGCACCTATTAGCATTGTGCTAAATGCAATTAAAAGCAAATAGTTTTTTGAAAGTCAATTGGTAGCAGACTTTTAATATCATTTGATGGCCATGGTCTAATTTGCACAGAACAGCTCACTCTTGAGCCAAACAGCATCCCCACGAGCGCCAGAACACTTAGTCATATTGAAACCAAGTGGCAAGTATCTCCTTCCTTATGGTAGGGTGGGCAGGAACTTTACGCAAATGAGTCTCTATCGCAGCTATTGACCGAAAGAAGAAATGAAACTCATGAAGGCCTGTGAAAGTCTTAAGTTTTTTTTTCTTTGAATCCAAACATAGCCTTACAGACATTATCAGCCACATTCAGCGAGAGTGAAGTCTAGAATATCACCTTATGCCATTCATGCATACTAACAAAAGAAACTGTGGTTAAACGCAAATGGGTACAGTAGCACTCAAGAAAGATTCAAGGATGTTGTAATTATTTTTGAAGAGAACTGGGAAACACTGATGGTTTTACTTGTTCTAAGATGTAGACTTGGGCAAAGATTGGAATTTGCCTCGGGGGGAGGTGTCACTGAAGCGGGCTGCTTAATTGCTGTGACTATGAATCCAGCCCAATGCAGAATGCTGCTTGGCTGCTGCTTATAACTGCACTGTGGATCTGAGATCCTTCCATCCTTCCCTTAGTCCCCCCAGACTGAGGCAGGAGTGAAAGGCTTCATTAGCAGGTGGGAGGGATCTCTCTCTCTCTCTCTCTCTCAAATTCAAATAAAAAAATGCTTTATTGGCACGACGAATTTGTACACTTGTGTTGCCAAAGCAATAAAAAAACAATAACACAGTACACACAGAATAATTCCTATAATAATTCTCCCTACATCTCTCACTCCCTTTTAGTCTCTTTCCTGCCCTCTTTCTTTCTCTCTGATTCTCTATCTCTCTACCTCTCTCCCCCGCCACCCGTCCGGTCCCTGCTGCTTCAGTGAATTCTCCCCACCCATCACCCACTAAACGCATGCACTCCTGCCCCCCCCCCCTTCACATACACACCTACACCTACACACACACACACACACACACACACTCACTCTCACAGCAAATACAAATGGATTTCACACAGACATACACACAAGCATCGACACACTTACTGACATGCTCACTCATGCTCACAGACACATACACACCCTCAAACACATGCTTGCACGCAAAATCACACATGAGAAAATACACACGCGCACTCCCACCCGGCACTCTATTGTAGCGGGTGCTGCATGTAGGTTCCACCCAGTGTCAGCGCCTTCCTGCCTGACCCCCCCACACTTCCCAGTGAACTGTGCCTCCACTGCGCGTGCTGCTGTAAGCCGTCAGTGCCACCAGGCTCACTTTGAGCAAGAGAAAACAACATCTTTTTTCTCCCCTCCTCTCTCTTCCTCCCCCCCTCCCTCCCTCCCTCCCGCGTCTCTCTCTTCCTCTCTCTCTCCATATGCACTGGCAGTGGATTAGAGAATTAGCTAACTGCTCCAGGGAGAGCCGCTAAGAAGCCTCTGGCTCCTGCATGTGTGGGGACTGTAGTCTTGCCGTTTGCTCTCGCATCAGGGTAAGTGAAGGAATTAGAACTAGCGGCGCCGTACACAACTTTTTCACCTGCTTTAACTCCAGCGCCTGTCCTTGGTTAGTCCTGAGGGGCAAGAGCAGTTCATTTAACAGACTGAATGTGACTCCCAGGTTAAAGGCCAGGCTCACAGTGAGGGAGGGGGAGGTAAGGAGGGGTGCTATTGTTGTAGGGGAGATTGGCCAGGCATACATGACAGCACGTTCTTTAGCTGTGCTGTGTTTGAGCAGCGGGAGGGCAAGGGCCGAAGTTGGGATTAAAGCACCCAGGACATCGGCTTAGTGTTACGTAATGGGGCTGCCGTGGAGGAATTCTCCTCTGTCATTGCAAGCGGGAGAGGATATCTACGGGAGTCACGCAGATGGGGTGTTTTGACTGAGCGGGAGAAAGCATGGAGCGAGTCGCCGAGTCGGCATTCCGCTGCTGAGGTACTGCTGTGTGTTACTGACTGGAGCACCGAATCCCGAGAATGACTCTTTCAGTGGCTCTCGGTAAACTCTGAGGGACTGTGCTAATCCATCTGAAGCTAACAGAAATGTATTTATAGGACGGCAAGCGCATACTGTCTCAAAATTTTAAATAGATTTTACCACTGACATGGACATCTCCATATGCATGCCTGTACACTCCAATTAGTGCCGACAGTTGGCACTATAATTTGAGGCTATGTATTTGCATCTGTTTAGAGTGAAAATTGTCGGAATGCAAGTCCTTGAAAATTGTGTCACTGTCTAAACTCAGGCGCGCCTCATTATGATTTAGCAACAAAGTGTCAATGGCTTGCATATCACCGGTCAAAACTAAAAACAGCAGTACGAAAATGCAGAAATGTATGGAAGAAAGACGGAAAAAAGGATGAAATCTCTGAATTCACAGTAAAGTAAAAATGATGATATTAATGTCAAGGAGGGGATGATTGCATCCTTCTTTCTGTTGATATCCATTCTTTTGTTTTAGTTTCTCTGCTATTTCTGTTTTATTTATTTATTTACTCAGATATTGAATTGTAATGTTATTTGTCATAATTATAATTAAATAAGTGTTAATAAGCCCCAATGAGCAAGCAGTGAATAATTTTTAAAATGCACAAAAATGGCAGGATAATAATTTTGCTGTTCAGTTCATGTGAATTTTTGAATACCAGTTTTTCAGAAGTAACATTCGACTGTAAACTTTGTTAAGTGGTTCATATTATGTTTCACCATCAATCAGTTGATAATGGACACCTGTGCCATAGTATGAGCAGTCTTGCCTGTGACCGGTACCGGCAGGACTGGAAAGCTTGATTTGCGCGTGATTTGTGATAGTGAAATCATATTTATTGCCAAGGCCTGAGATTACTGATTTGCCTGGCAGGCAGTTTTAATGTACCGAAACTGCCTTTAGTCAAGTGCCCATGTTGCCATTAGACAGGGAGTTATCTGCCACCTGAACTGACTCCAGATCAGTTATTACATGGTAGTCTCTTAAAGAGTTGTGGGCTTCGTTTAGTTCAATATTTAAAGCCACAGACTGGCCGAAATATGGTAAACAATGGGGGAAACACGTGGCTTGTTCATCTATTGTAATCTCAAGAAATGCCCTTGTGCATTTCAGCTCAATATCTCGAGACAAAAGAATACATTTTGCTTCAGTGCATTTCTATGCAGTGTTGTGGGCTTTAGGCTTCTCAACGCACTCTTTGTGCCAGACAGGAGTATTTTCATGCCGACCTGTCAGTCTCTCTGTCTGTCTGTCTGTCTTGTAGGACTGTGCTCACCAACATGCTGATTGTGTTAGTGAGATTTCGTTCACATGTGGAGATGTAACCAGGGTTTTGTTTCTCAGTGTCTTCATAGCGCAAGTGCATCACACAGAGCTTAAATAACGAGCTGGTCATTTGCATAACGAGGAACATCATCACCTCTGCTGTCAAAAAAGCAGTGCTGATCTTCACTCAGAAATGAATTATCTGACCTACTTAATGCGCGCGCGCACACACACACACATACACGCCAAAAACCCCACACACACACACACACACACACACACACAGTGTTAAAAAACTCCAAGCCTCATTTTCCTTGCATTTTTCCTGCTTAATTGGAAGGTCATTCAGGAACACTGACATTGAGGCAAATGAGTATTGGATCAAAAAGGTGCAAATTTTACTCAAAAAAACCACAACATATTGCAAAACAATTAAATCCATTCCATTAATGGCAAGCATAACACTGATACGGTGAAGGACATACGATTTGATAGATCTTATTGGATTAAGGAAATACATTGTTACTACTGTTTTTTTCCACATGCTTTTACATTCATTAATCTTGCCAAGGATATGTTTTGCACACAAGGACACACGTCGCTGTTTGTTTGCTTTTGTTTAGTAAATGTCAACATGGCGTCTTAGGATTACTATTACCATGTTGCCCTATGGCTTTAAAGAACCTGATTCAACTCTAGTTGAAGAGTTGTATTAGAAATGCAATTCTTAAACAAACATTCAATTCCATTTCTCATTTCTGTCAATTTTGCCGTCAGCGAAGAAATATTGAGAATAGCCCCTTTAAATGAGATCATGTATAAAAAAATTATTTTGCTCTTGTTAATGAGCAAAATTAAAAATCTTGAGTGAGCGAAGGAAATGAAGATGAAAGGTTTTTTCTTTGCTTCAAGCTTCTTTTTGACTTTTATGATTTTTCAGGTGACCTGACACTGCTGTCGTTTTTTTTTTGTCTTGTCTCTCTTTCAGGAGCGAATGACGGAGGCTGTGAATTGAGAGTGGCAAGTATCGAAAAGGAAGGTCGCCTTGAGGATTCTCAAGAAGAGTGAAAGAAAAACGTTGATTACCTTGGGGAGAGTGGAAAAGACAGGACGGGGACGATGGGGAGGAAAAAGATTCAGATTGCCAGGATTATGGACGAACGCAACAGACAGGTGAGCCAGTGAGGGGATGAGTGGATGAAACTGGCTTAACTCACCCTGTAAAAATCATGATCGCTGGGCAACATGGAGGGGGCGGCGGGGTGAGTGACAGGGGTGTAGAGGTGCAGGTTCGACGATTGGGTTATACGTTGGGGGCAGAAACCGTGTACAGAAGCACTCCAGTGGGTGTATTCACAGAATGTTCTAAAAGTAACTCCCTCACACTCTCCCACAATGCAGGCAGCACACCACCAGGGCTATGTCAGGGAAATGCAATTCAGCACTACTGAGTTAGTAGAAAAGGCCAAACGAACAACAAACATCTGGAGGGGAAAAAAGTGCAGAAAAACGCACACACACACGCGCGCGCGCACACACACACACACACACACACACACACACACACGCACAGAGCCAGCTGTGGCACGGTCATATAAGAGCAAGAGCGAAGGCTGGGTGCTGGTTTAAGGATTCTCCTACTGAGTAAGCTCTTGGGTTGGGGAGGGGGGCGGTGTCTGTGTAGCTGATGTCACAGTCACAAGAACCTCACAAGTTTCCAGGCTATATCTAGTTCTGCACTTTGCACATGAATTTCAGCTCCGATTGTGTTTCTCCCAACAATTTGTTCGATGCGCGCACACACAGCTTTCAGGTGAAATGCCTTTTCCCTGACTGATACTACACATCCTGTGGCTGTCTGCACAGGACCACCTCTTCCGTGACTGCAAACAAAAGGTCTCTTCATATTGTGCACATTTTCATTCACTTAACACTGAACACATTTTTTGTATCATCTAGGCATATTTCGTTTCATTTATTTTTTGAATAACCGCTGTATAACTCGCTGTGAATTCAGTAATAAAAAACAGTCAGACAAAGCAGTCCAGCACTGCTTGGTCTGAGACACTCCCTGCTGCAAGAGAAAACAAAAGTAGATCAGGTGACCCACTTACAGAACAAACTGTTCCCTCTACAAGCTGCAAATGTGTCAGTGGCTTTGATGTCATTATTTTATCACTTTTGTTTATGATTTTAGAGCATGTTTGATTTTTCCTCCTGCTGGCTACATGTAGGGTGCATGCAATTAAATATTACTGCGTGAATTCTACACACAGCTTCTAGTGTCTGTCAAGAGACATCATTTGGCTTCTTGAACTTAGTTACTGCACTTCCTCAGCTCCCTGCTGTAGAGTTCAGCCTTGCAATAATGTACACGACATCCAATGTGTCTTTTCTTTCATTTTGAGGATATGTTGGGTTGACGGCTCATCTTCGGTTCATTTTGCAGTGTTGTTTCAGCGTGTTGGAAGCTAGAGATTGGCACTCACACAAGCTGGGCTTTTGAACAACGCTAACGTAACTCTGTGGTGCAGTGGGGTGAAACACAAACGGGAGCACAAAGCAGTGCCTTTCAGAGTTGTGTAGGACATCTTGCTTAGCCGGTTGCTTCTTGTCTGACGGTTAGGTTAAACGTTGTCTTGAAAGACTTTCACGGGGCGCCTCCACCTAAACACTGACTCCTATTGCAGGGAACGGAAGGGTATCAGGGTGGTTTGAATTCAAAATAATTACGTGAATTCTCGCCGCTATTTGGTGCAGAGATCCATGACGGGAGGATGTCCGAATGCGGTGTTTGAGTCACCAAAGGGGCTGAGGTCTGCAGGAAGGAGTGTTTGTGAAGTCTGAATCAGCCAACTGTGTCAATATTTCCTAGACTTTTGTTTAAGAGGTTTAGTCACCGCCACAGTATGTAGATCAAGGTCTGAGACTCAACACAAACCAACTCTGCACAACTATTTTTTTTTTCTTAGAGGAAATATAAGCCTCATTTTATGGCCTTCTTGACAACACATCCACTCAGTAGTTTAACAGACCAAGTACCAATGATACATATCATTCATTTAGGCAATGCTTAGAAATATTGCTCGTAGGACTAAAGATCTGTATTGCAAGTGATGAGCTGGGGCTGACTTACCTTCCCTGTCATCCTTATACCCCGCGGCACATAAGGCCTCAACACTCCCTCCAACCAGCTCTGTCAGCTGCTGTCCCTCACTCAAGTTCTTCCATCTCAATTTTCTCTCTCTGCGGTCCTTCTCCATATTGTTTTGGGTCTGCCACGCATTCTTTGCCTTCTGGAGTCCAGGTTAACGCCGTCCTGAAGTCATTTGTTTGGTTCTTTCTTCATGATGTTGCTGATGAATTTCCATCTCTTCCTTCTGAGGTCCTCACTGAGGTTTTCCATCGTGGCCATCGGTAGTTTTTCTTTGTTTGTAATTCTGTCCTTCCAGCATATCATAAATATCCATGTTTGACGTCTGTTTTGGAAGATATTTTTATACTTTATTGAGCAAGGCAGCATGCGTTGAATTGTAGAATAGCAAAATGATGTAAAATATTTGAAAAAATTTGTATTCTGATCTGCTTTGCTCCCTTTCGAAATGGAACTGAATTCTTACAGATTTTGACAAAGGCCTGTTTGATGAGGAGAATCCATCTTAATGCTTACGAAAAACCTCTATGCAGTCAAGCGAACGTTTAAGACTAATCTTATATTTGTATTAATGACTAGACTCGTCTTATATTTGTATTAATGACTAGACACAGTACCTGTTACTCTTTTCAACGGAGACTAAATATAGTATTTCAAGTTTTCAATCTCAAAACCCCAACAGATTTCCTATTGTTGAAACGACAGACCGAAAAGTGGTAAATCTATATAGTACAGCCAAAATATATTGATTAACTTTAAGTTTACTAATTAGGAATGAATAATTGATTTAGAGTGGATGACTAATTACAGCAGTACATCACAGACCATTTAATTGTCTCAACTGTCATTAAAAGTCTCCTTTAAAACATTTTAAAGCTTCATAAATGTAAACTTCTTTGGTAGTTCCCTCGCAGCATGTCATGAAGCACTCTTTCAGATCCAGGGCCGGCCACGATAATATATCTTGGAGGAAACCTTTCAGATGATCCAATGAAAATATGTTAGTGGGAAGATGGCTTGTGCGGCATACCTCCGCTACGGCCCCCTACCTGAGGTTTGAGCTGGCGTCCGACCATGATGCCCTGGTCTTTGTTGCGTGAGCAGAATCCCTTAGGCCCTCTGACGCTCACTGTGTCACCAGCCCACGGGCAGGATTATACTGGGCATCTAAGCCCATTGGAGGAAATGAAAGGGAGGGCTGGACTCACACATGGGTTGCATACAATAGCAGCCAGAAACAATAAAGACGGGCCGATTGGCACGACGAGACAGGAACTCAACATCTTTTTCCATTATTATTTTTTCCCCCTCCAGAAATGGTGGTCTGGTTTCCACTATTCTCATTTCTCCCTTTTGACCCTGCATTTGCAGAAGAGAGGCCCCTTTTATATATCAAGCCTTAAAAGTAGCTTTGAGGCTAAAACCACCAATTCCTTAGATGGTAACCTTTTATCTATCCCATTAAAATAATACTGATTTATAGCAATATATATCTCTGATTATTACCTATGGATGATTCCCAATAACATAATCCATGCACAGGTTTTGCACTGTTTCTGATGGAGATCCCGAGATGATATGAAATAGCTTATTTTGATCAGTTAAGAAAAATTACAGTTCTAATTCACTTCAGTGTGGAAAAATATCAAAGCAAATCCTATTTGTTTTCACCTGCATGAAGCATTACAATCCCAGCAGTACTGTATTGGAATTAAGCGGTAAATACCATTTTTTAAATTTGCATTTGCTTCGGGCAAATCAATATTTTGCTTTTAAGTTACCTCTGTTTTATGTTCTCTCTGCCCTCCCCAAGCGCACATTACACCCCGTCTCTTTGTGTGTTCTTGGGATACACCCCACTGTGTTGGCTGCTCTGCTGTCTTTTGTAAGGTGTGTTTTAAAAACAGGTTCAGTCTTTTGAGCACGACACAGTGTCAGATCTGGGCAGCGGGAATCTGGGAGTTTATCAGCAGGCTTCTCTTAAAACCTGAACAGGAAGTGAGGCATCAAGGCAGCGTGGGGCCTTGCACATCCCGCTAGTGTCTAAATACGATCACTTCATCCAGTCCCGAAAATGCAGAGGCACACAGGTGCATGCACCGGTACAAAGATTTGCATACAAAAAAGTGAGTATTGGAGCACACAGGCACACACACACTATCATGCACACACACGACACACAACCACTACAGTGTTAAAGCAAGGTCTTCTCTAGCACACTGTCATGGGTATAATTTTTGATGCAGTGGAGGAGAGTGCCTGCTTGTCTTTCCGAGAATAAAAAAGATCAGTGAGCGACATGGAGACATGTGGGGGACAATAACTTTAAAAGAGGCCGTTTTCGTCTACTGTCAGTCCTCCTTCACATCACTCTGATTCCCAGAGCTGTTCGGGAGTGTCACACAACCACTTCCTTCCTCTTTAAAGAAATAAAGAACTGTGAAAATTATGATGAGCATCAATGTCAGGCTGCCCCAAAGCTGTCAGCCTCTCTGTCCAGAGCAAGCACATTCCTGCTCACACACGCGGGTACACGCGCACACACACACACACACACAAATGCATGCACACTGAAACAATCTGCCCATCAGCTGTTCTTGTCCAAACACATGAAATACCTTAGATGCCTCAAACAAACAAATTAGAATACACAGGAACTTTGTCCAATCAAAAACAGCTGCCACCGGATGGCTTTCTGAGCTGTGGGCCGTTTCGCTGCAGCCGGCTTGGAGCCGATGACTCATTGGGGTTAAAGGGCCAAGGTTTTTCCATCAGAGTAACACTTAGGCTAGTTTGATTGGGCAGGCTGCACAGGGAAAGAGGGGGCAAGGGTCACAGAGGCGAGGTCACCAGTGACATGACTGGGTGAACAGGGGCATCTTTCAGCCCAAGTGGTATCCAGCTTAACTGATAAATTCCATGCACATTTTTTAAAAAGCCTCATTTACAATACCAGGACCAGGCAGAAGCATGAGACTGGGTGCTCAAGCTAATGTAATGGCAGCACCTTTAACAGTGCCAAAGTGCAAAACAAATCATGTTAAATTAACAGCAGGGAAATAATGAGGCCCTCAAGATATCTCCTTTTCTGTACTTTTTCCCACCTTTGGAGATTGTTACCTTTGTGATAAATGCTGCTGTGTGTGTCTATGTCCTCTGTCCCCGGAGCTGGCATGTAACATAATCACGTCTTGTATCTCATTACCTAGCTCCTTGATAATTCCTGATTCAGAGAAAAGTAATGTGTCCTCTGTTTAAGCATTCACGATCACTCCGAGTATGTGATGAATCTAAACCTTCGATAGGTTTTTATATTTTCATTTGACCTCCACTAAATATTTCCTTCTGATTAAAAAAAAAATACTCTCATAAGATCTCACAGTAAAAAAGTAAAATGATTTGAAGAAAGGTTTTAACAAAGTGATGCTGCTTGAGCACCTTATTTAGAATAGGCAATATTTGCACCCTTGTCATGTGACTCATGACTGGTATGTGAGATGTTGCCCATGAGTAGTATCTGTCATCCTCAAACAAGATGTCTGGCTCAGTTCCTCCTGTGTACTTGAGCTACACCTGCCTCTAGGTGTATTTTGCTTTGGAGATGCATCTTCATACGTTTTTTATTTAGTCTTGTTAAACTAGCACTGTATGAAATGATGAAATATAGTTTCAATTTTTTTATTCATCTGATGGATTTGTTTTTTCATTTTGGTTGTTGTTTGGGGTGGCATCACTTAAATTATTGTGACGTTTGAAAAATTGGTTGTATAACATTGGGGATGGGGGTAAAAAACGGCAAAGATTGGATGTTAAACCAAGTCTCTCTGAGTCCTTATGTTTCTTGGCACTCAAGCTTCCCCTTTGACTAAAACACACACACACATACACAAATATGCTGTTGTCCACCTATCATCCTTTTCTCTCCCGGAAGCCCCCGGGGAGAAGGCAGGCAGGAGGCGGGAAGCGCTTTGGCTCTTCCTGTTATGACAGGAAATGCACGCAAATGTGCATCCTGACCCCTCCCATGGCAGGGAAAAAGATTGTTGTTAACCTTTTTTTAAGTTTTCTTCTTTTTCTTCTTTTTATTTTGTACATGTGTGAGTTTCCAAGGTTCAAGGTGAACATTGTTCCTTTGGGGGGGAAAAAGCAAATCAGAAAAGATCTGTTTGAAGTACAGCCACGCTGGTCTGAATTCAGAATGGTGGAAAACAGAGAAAATCAACCTCCTCCTAGAATGACTGAAACCATTTCTTTGAATAGTAATGATATATGCTTGTCAAAGTACATAAGGCAAAGGGTATACATTTGCCAGTTCCTTCTTGCATCAGTGGTGGTTGTCGTGGTCCAGATCAGGAAGCAAGTGCGGAGGCAGAGTACTACAGGTAGTTTGACCGCTTATACAGTAATTAGGGGATGGAACCCCTGGAGAAGAGGTGGGGAAGGAACCCGGAATAGCATAGCTTAGTTCTGTACAGACGATGTGGATGAAGCTGGACTGTCAATTACTAGCTAGTGGCTTCCGGCATAGCAGCCAGGTGGAGCGCACACTGCCCCATCTCCAAACTGCCCCATGGGAGCATAGAGTTGTTTGAGGGGAACTCAGATCGGATCCTGATCACCGTAGAAGGATTTGGAGCTTTTCCCAAACAAACTAGACAGAGGAACAGACTTGGAAGAGTTTACAAGAATGCAGTCCCAATCCTTACCCCTAATTAGGTTTGGGAGCTTGTTCCTATCAAACTGGACTGACAAACTGGCATGAGCTGGATTACCTTGAACGCATTTAAGTCCTGGACTCTGATTGGGCTTGGATATTAGATTGAGATAAGTGAATCAAGAGGAACCACTGTCATTAAAGTACAAATTCCACTTGACAAAGATGAAAAGTTTCTATTAACAATATTGATTGGTTTCAAGCACAAAAGCAAGTTACAATCCAGCAACTTCCCACACAAAGCAGAGGGTTTAACTACTTGTCACATGGCCATTAAAGAATAACTTTGTAGCAAGATGCAGCTGGAGGTTGGCAGACACGCAAGCTGTAAACCAATCAAAGGAGACATACTTCTAATAGACACACAACTTGCTGAATAGGAAGAGATGCGAAAGGCGTTCACACAAGGGTTGTGACACTGGTATATAGTATTATCATTAAGTATTTACAAAAGCTAATTTGAAAACTGACACATCAGTGAAGATCATATTCAATCGCAATTCATTCAGTGATTAAGATCCATTGGATCCCACTACAATTATTTTTTTTATCTCAGAAAATTTTAAATGATAAATGGCATGTGCTCTAAGAGTGCTTAAATGTGTTTCATCATGTGCTCTACTCTTTGGAAGGAATAATAATAAAATTAACAGTGAATTCTTGAAGGCTATCGTTGTTACCCATTAATATCAGCATTGAAGCAAGAGTAA
The DNA here is from genome assembly GCA_029721435.1 of Gymnothorax reevesii. Lineage (NCBI taxonomy): Eukaryota > Metazoa > Chordata > Actinopteri > Anguilliformes > Muraenidae > Gymnothorax > Gymnothorax reevesii. The sequence goes on along the minus strand of CM056583.1, from coordinate 54,370,533 downwards.
GTTCAGACTGGTCGAAGGATTCCATAGGAGCTGCATCACACCTCGGGGTGCTGTCTTAGCCAATCATGATGGTCCTGTCAGCTGTGTAGGTTTTATTCTGTCTGTGAGGTCAGAGAGGTCTAATTTTACCCAAATTACTGTGTAACATTAACCCATGCCCAGTAGCTGATGAACACTAAAGCAGAGAGAGCGAGAGAGATGCTGCATTGGAGTTCTCAGAAAGTTTCCTGCTCATAAATGTTCAGATCTAACCTCTCCTTGGCACCTTCCAAGTTTCGCATTGTTAGGGCACCTGCTTAGTTTTAAGATACCTCATTAAATTGGAATAGGCAAAATAGAATTCTAAGTATATTTATTGTAGTTTTGTTCATATCTGAACATAAACTTAAGGAAAGTGTCAGACTGTAATTGCATTCGTGACACTTGCTAAGAGATGCTAGCAGGAAGATTAGTTATCCTATCTCGGCAATAAAGGCTGCGGTCCTCTGCATTCTCTTCATTATCAAAGTGTGATTCACAGGACTAAACAATAGGGAAAGTTTGTGTGCATGTGTGTTTGTGTGTGTGCGCGCTGCATCACCCATAGTTCGTGTGCTTGCCACCAACCCAAATTGTGAACTTCAAAGTTTATGCTTGCGCTAATGTGTGTGTATGTGTGCACATTCTGTCGGAGGGGAATCTGAAACTAAGGGCTGTTTTGGAGCACAGTTTTTGGAGGGTGTGATTTCCACCCACAGAGGGTGGGAGAACAGTGACGTACATCGCTGTGACGGGTTTGATTGCACAAGACAAGATGTCCTCTGGAAAAGACCTTTCCCAGTCCTGGTTTTTCTCTGCACTGGATTTGAGGCTTGAGAATGTCACATGTGTGTCAGCATGCGTGACTGAGCTGCAAAGGGAAACTACCTCACATGCAGCATGGGTGGAAATGTGACAGTAAAATCAAATGTTAAGTTTTCCATTTAAGCTACCGCATGGTTACTTCTGTTAAAGACAAGACTCCAATAGGGTAAGACTGCACATTTTTTCCTAAAGGTGTAAAATTACTCCCCTCCGCCATTAAAAAGAGCTGTCGACTGCACATTGTGAACCTCTTGGAGTTTAGAAGGAAAGCTTCTCTAGATTTTTTTTGGATTTATTGCAACAGAAAGCAGAAAGTGCAACAGATCAGTGATCATAGCTGAAGAGTAGGACTGGGACAGAACCTAGGTTGTAATTCATACGGACAGCACCATTTCTTGTAACTTTACGCATTTTGTGTCTGTGTGTATGACTTCGTAAACAGAGGGATGTGTTGACACTTCAGTCTGGAGTTTTCTCCAAGCCTCCGCAGGCTTTGTCTATGCACATCATGATTGGCTTAGAGTCCTGCGGAGCAGTTTTTACTTCCCCTGAGGCTTAAATGGAAACCCTTAGAGGCTGCCTTAGATCACTGTCCAGACAGCGAACTGATTTTTTTGCCTTGCTCAATGATTCATTATCATTTTTGGCTTTGCTCAGGTGCTGTGCCTTGGGTTTCAAAAGAGGAAGAAGGAATGACTTGTCTGCCAAGTCTTGCTCTGAATGGGATTATATTCTTTTTTCATTAGTTAAAACGCCAAACTGCATGTTTTGCCTTGAGTGCTCGTATATAGCATTAAAATAAATATAAATTGAAGCTAAAGAGCTTTTCAGAGAAATGGATTTGAATTTTTTTTCCCTTAAGATTTTTATTTATTTATTTTTTTTCAGTTAAATTCGGTCTCTATGTGGGGCAAAGCAGCGGGATTCATAAATTGGATTTATAAAATGGTGTCATGGGCACTTTGGGTCACAGACATTAGTGTTACTTAAGCTCACTAGTGGTAGTATTTCTTATGGTTGGATCCTACATTGGGACAATGAAGACACCTTTTGTCATTTGCGTTGGGGAAAAAAAAAGAATCTAACTGCAAGCGGTAATTACGCAGACCAAGCAACATGAGGTAATCATCTGTTTTGAAGCGGTGAGGACACAAATTGTTTTTCCAAACAATTGCTAATTTATGGCATATAACATGGCATATGTGTGTGGTACACTTTGCCTTGCAAATTTCAGGTTGATTAGTCAGTGCCATGTATTTGAAATAGCAGCTGTTACCTGATCGACAAACAGCAGTCAGATATACACTGACAAAAACTTCCAACGCAATACTCAGGTTTATTGAAACACATGTCATTTTCTTACGATAAATTTAACAATACATAACAAATATTAAGATTCAAATCAAAAACACAGTTTTGGAGTCAGGGATGAAGAACAGATTTTTCCTGGTTTCCAATTCATTGCATCATTTGAAGGCGCAATTCTGGATCACCGAAGTCAGTATCTTGTATGGCCTCCTCTGGCGTCACACTCAGCCTGGATTTTGCGATGCATGGAATCAATCAAATGCCAAATTTCACCCTGTGTGATGCGGTCCCATTCCTCCTGGAGTGCTTGACGCAACTGTTGGACTGTGAATATCCCATAGATGTTCTATAGGGTTTAAATCTGGGGAATACGCAGGCCAATCAAGACACTGAACAGACGCGATATGGTCGACACGTGGACGCCCAGGTTCCTTGCAACCCGTCTTTGAGACATTCCATATGTGAGCATACCAACGGCTTGCTCTCGCTGATTTTGACTAAGTCAAACGTTGACCTAGGATAATGCAAAGGAATATTTAAGTTGCCCATTGCTACGGCTATTTATTGACCAAATTCTCAAAGGATTGGTCAATGAGTTCTACTCAACCTGACGGGATTGGCAAAATTCTAAACAATGTGCAATCAAGCGGAACGAGCTGCCCACACGACAAAGTCAAAACAATTTTCTGAGCTTTTAAGTTGTAGTTGATGTATCATGGCTCAAAACCAATATCCAATTTTATGTTCACCAAATATTTCAAAATTGTATGTGTTGCGTTGGAAGTTTTGGTCAGTATATAAAGATTTTGCTCATTGGAAAGACTATTTGTTTGATTATTTGAACCATTGAGTCAAATAGTTGAAAACAAATATGCAATTTTACATAGTTTTTCTTACTACAACACCACATATTGGTGAATTGGTATCAAATTTGTTGTACCTGGCTGTAGTGCCACCATCTGGCCAATCAAAATAACTTGCATTAAGACTGCCCTTCTACACATCTTTCACTATAGTATAAATTTTCATGATTGATGACAGTTAAAATGAGTATTGGGGTTTATGAAATTTTTATTGGCTGATTGGCTGATCTTTTTCGAACTATCACTTTGTTCTTATAGGTTTTCATGGCAACCTTCATCGTTATGAAGCATGCAAAATTTAAAGTTGCTTGCACTACTAGTTTACGAGTTATGACCATTTGTTCCCTATAGCGCCACCTATGAATGAACTTAAATCAAATATAGTGTGATGAAATTGCATGGCCTTTAGATGTATGATCTCAGATTTGGTAAAGATTAGACGTATGAAAATTCAGCATTGAAATTGGAAAAAAAATAATACTGAATACTGAAAAATGGCTACGTCATAAAAACTATACATTTCTGGGATCATGAAATTCTTGACCACAATTTTAATTAATCTCAGAGTTAAATTCTAAATTACCCACTCTTTAGGAGCCAAATGAGACAGCTCTCCTGGTGGCTTCCCAAACTCTAACATCCCCCAAAATGGTGCACTGTCAAATCATAAAATAATCATACAAAAATGATAATTTAACACAAATCAACTTTTTTCACATGAAATTCAATATGAAGTAATGATTTTCTCATTGAATTTGGCATGAGTTTATCAATATAGGTGCAGTTGGACATCAATGGTCACCAGTAACCTCTCCAACCACAAAACATGCCTTTTCTGCATGATGAAGTTTAGAATTTTGTCAATTTTTCTTCAAAGTCCCACTTTCCAGCACATATACTCATTAAATGAACTGCTTATTTAATGTTAAGAACATTCACCCAGCAATGAAAAGCTAGCAGTTCTTACTTCCAAGCTCGCAACCTTGTATAAACACTTACCACTCCATATACAGCGCCTACCATAATTATTGCCACCCCTGGATAAGATGTGTTAAAAGCCTTAAAATAAATTAAATGTTTATTGCAGAAGCATACTCTCACACTGAAAATTGTCGAAAAATGTAACCTTCAACTCCAGTGAATTTTAAGGGGGGGAAAAACCCCTTGTAAGAAATAATTATTTTTCATAAAATCACCTGTTTCACAATTATTAGCACCCCTTACAATTCCTAGGAAATAAATGTAATTGAAGTATTTCTGTCATTTCTACAGTAATTTACAAAGTTGATCAGAGTATCTAGGAACTTTTAATTAGTGAATCATCACTTCCTATTTCCCTGGGGTATAAATATGACGTGACATAGAAGCCGTTTCTCTTATCCACTCTTCAACATGGGAACGACAAAGGAACACATTATTCAAGTAAGGCAGATGTGCGTCGACCTTCACAAGTCAGGCAATGGCTACAAGAAAATAGCCACTTGCCTGCACCTGCCCATATCTACTGTCAGAGGAATCATTAAGAAGTTTAAAACAACTGGAACAGTGGTAAACAAGCCTGGACGAGGACGCAAGGTTATTTTGCCACCACGCATATTGAGGAGGATGGCAAGAGAAATAAAAAGTTCTCCAAAGCTCACCGTTCAAGAATTGCAAAAAATGGTAGCATCTTTGGGTCATAAAGTCTCCAAAGCAACCATCAGGCGCTATCTACATGCCAACAAGTTTGGGAGGCATGCATGGAAAAAACCTTTTCTCACTCACAATCATAAACGCAAATGTGTGGAGTTCGCTAAGCGGTACTGGGACTTCAACTAGGACCGTGTGCTTTGGTCAGATGAGACCAAGATAGAGTGTTTGTTACCAAAAAGCTCTAAGTAGGTCTGGCAGAACACAAAAGATGAGTATGCAGAAGAGCACCTCATGCCCACTGTGAAGTGTGGGGGAGGATCGGTGATGCCGTGAGCCTGTTTCTCCTCCAGAGGCCCTGGGAACCTTGTTAGGGTGCGAGGCATCATGAACGCTTTGAAATTTTAAATCAAAATCTGTATCTACACAGAAATGGTTCACCAGACACAGAATCAAGCTCCTCCCATGGCCGTCTCAGTCCCCAGACCTCAACCCCATTGAAAACCTGTGGATTGAGCTGAAGAGGAGAGTGCAGAGGAGAAGACCCAGGTCGCTGGATGATTCAGAGAGATTGTGCAAAGAGGAAAGGTCGAAGATCCCTCTTTCTGTACTCTCCCATCTTGTGAAACATTATAGGAGAAGATTAGGTGCTGTTTTGTTGGCAAAAGAGGGCTGTACAAAGTATTAACATCCGGGGTGCTCATAATTGTGGCACACATGATTTGATGTAAAATAATTATTTCTTAATGTGGGATTTTTTTCCCACTGAATAAATGCACTTTAATTTAAGGGTGGATTTTCCTCTTTTTTTTCATTGTGGTCCTATATTATTTAGAAAAAAATAGAATTTATTAAAAGCTAAAGAACACATCTTAACCAGGGGTGCCAATAATTATGGAGGGCGCTGTAAGTATAACTCAATAATTCAGTAATGTCTGAAATATACCTTATTTTAACAGAATAGACATTCCATCACCAGGAATAATCAGGCAATTTTCTATCCTAAATTGAACAGAACAATGCAACGAACATACCAGGGGGTCTACTGAAGTGCGTGAGCTGCTTGCATTTTGAAGAAACCAAAACCTTGGCATTGGATTTTGTTGAACACTGTATACATTCTTAAACAAAAAGCCACACTGAGAGAAATGTAAATAGAGCAGCAGTATAACCTTTCTACATTGAATCCCTCCTCCAGAGACAGATGTATCGGGTAGAAGGAACCCTCCAGTCCTGTTTCATTCGGAATAACTCCCATTGACCATGATCGTACCTCATTTAAATCCCAAAAATGTAACTGAATACTTCAGGCCAGTTATGGATGTCCTTTTTTCTTTGAAATTGCGTCATTTTCCGCTGCGCAACCATGCCAAACTTGAGGAGAGCACAACCTACCTTACTTTTACGCACAGGTTTGTATTCTATTCGTATTGTCCAATCAATGTCTTTCAGTTACTATGGAGAGTTTAAACTCTCTGGAATTAGATAAGAAACTAGTCAATCAGTCATTATTACCGCGGAAGTTTTACGTGGGCATGACCTATAGGTGTGCGTTACGTAGATGAGACTTGGTAAATAATTTAGTCATTGGCTATCAACATGAGTACTTACTAGGATATAAGGGAGTGCTGAATGTCTACGCGTAAATCCATGGTAGGTAACTACGCGTTTTTCAAACGTGATAACTGCAGTTGAAAGTAGAATGACAGTATCAATACCCAGTCGAATTTTTGCTTCAGAAAACAGATTTTTCTTCACTACTGATTGGGATTCCATTGGCTCACTGCACCTGGAGTGGTTGCTATTGAGGACAGAGATTTTTTTCTATAGCAAGAGATTAGTTTTTGAACTGCTTGTTAGATACTATGGGCAAGTATATTGAGCAGTTTGCACATCAAGTTTAGCTGAGGAGTTGAATTCAGGCAACCCCTGAAAAAAAGGGATTGGAATGAACTCGTCCATATTCTAAACCGTGTTCGAGCTCAGCTTGCTTGTGAATATTCAATAACTGATCTGGGCGTGCCATCTAGTGATGGAATATTGTAACTGCGTGCATAAATTTGCAGCTCCATGTCCGTGGGTGGACGCATCTGTCCAAAGGGGTTAAGGAGATACAGCTTTTTATGTCAATCTTGGCTATGCCCTTAAATTTTGTGTGACTTGATCTCACTGTCCAGGAAGAGCAAAAAATGGAATGTTTCACAAACAAGTCAAAAGGGTGTGGGATGTGGATTACATGGATTGATTCGTTTTGACCCATAAAATCAGGCTAAAAAATTTTTTCAACAACCTATGGTTTAGAATTTATTTCCCAAGACATATTGTACCTCTCTTTAGTGCCGCAGTATAGCCAATAAAAATAATTTTAATAAAAATGGATCTTTTCCACATCCTTAACAAAAATATAAAGTTTCATGATGACAGGTGACAGCTAAAGTGAGTTTTAGAGCTACTGAAATTTGATTGGCTGATATTGGCCATGTTGTTTAATTTATCACTTTGTTCAATAGATTTTCTCACCAACGCTGACTGAGATGAAGAATGCAAAAAAAAATTCAAGTTGATTGGACAAATGCTTTAGGACTTATGACCATTTCTTTGCCATCCAGCAAAAAATACAGGCTTTTTCCATGAAGGCTTTATAAATCATCAATCATGCTTTCATTAATGTGACATAATAACTTCATAGACTATCTGTAAGTAAATGTCATACTTCATCAAATGTGACATAGAACAGCATATTATGTCAGATGTAACATGACCAACGATGTCACCAGGGTAAAGGCTAAACATTATGCATTATGACATCCGATGCTGACGTAAGTCGTTGCTTCTAAAAGCCTTTCGTGGATGATGCTTTCATGCCAACTCATGATTATAATCTTCTGCTGACATCAGCTGTTTCAAATTATATCATTATTCACATTGTTTATCTCATTACTAGTCAAATTTTTTCCATCTCTACTTTTATTAGAAAGCATTGTTGACCTGAATGGATGTACAAAGTTGTACAAGTTGACCAGAGAAAACTTTCTTGTCGTTATACTGTCTGCAATGAAATACAAGTAAAAGTGAATTTAGAAATCAGTGCTTTCAGATCATTTATTTATTTTATTTTATTTTTTGCATTTTCCACACCATCCCATCTTTTTCTTAGCTGGGTTTGTAAAAAAAAATACCTTTAGTAGTAAAAAAAAAAAGTGACATCATCTCAGATATTCAAAGATGGCTGTGAACTGGGACTGACCTGCGTCACAGCCTACGTGGCACAGTTGTGTTACCTCATCAGTTTCGCATCTGACAAGGAACAAATGTTCTTTTAATTAGTCATTTAGATTTTGCATAAGACACCCAATGCTCATGTGTTGTTTGCCCTCCAGGTGACGTTTACGAAAAGGAAGTTTGGTTTGATGAAGAAGGCCTATGAGCTGAGCGTACTGTGTGACTGTGAGATCGCCCTCATCATCTTCAACAGCACCAACAAGCTGTTCCAGTACGCCAGCACCGACATGGACAAGGTCCTGCTCAAATACACCGAGTACAACGAGCCGCATGAGAGCAGAACCAACTCCGACATTGTGGAGGTGAGCTTGCAGCACATGACGCATGTAAGAGCTGTTCACTGTATTTTGCTTGATGTGCATCGTCTGCCACTTTGCGAGTAAAACAGTAAATAACAACATATTTTTATAATTATTTTTTGACAAAGTCTATCAGCATCATAAAACCGCTTCAGCAAGCCTCTAATGCAATTGCTCCATATTATATAAAATTCGCTACAGGAGTGGTATATGGATGCCCAGAGTGCATCATAACCTGAGGAACACAGTCAGTGTTAACTTTTGCTTGTCTACGTTCCGTAAATAGATCAGTCATCATGACTCAGTTTCACCCTCACCTGCTCTCCCGTAGACTTGTTCGCCTGTAGTCCTATTTGCGCTTCCATCTGAGAATCTGCGCTTTGCCCATGTTTGTCTCTGCTGCATTGGCATTGGTGTACACTGTTGGCTTGGACAGCAGCAGTGACATGTTGCCACCTGTCTCCTGCAATAAAAATCTTGGCCTGCAACCGGGGTCGCCAGGAATGAGGAGGGTTCAGGCTGCTAAATGATAGCATCGGCGTGGCCTGTGTAACTTTTGTTATGCAACCGGAGTTGAGTGGCCTGGCAGGTGTGGTAGAGGATACTAAAGAGCTGTAGAGGGGCTTAGCTTCTCGCTGGCTTATCGCCACCCTGCACACTATGTGACGGGCAGAAAGGTCACTGAGCAGGTGCCGGCTCTGCGTGCTGGACACTGGCCTGGAAGTGGGGTGGGGAGTGAAATTTATGATTCCTGCTGCTTACGAGTGCAGAGTGTGTCCATACCATTGGAAGTAGAAAGGTGAATGCCTTTGTCCATAATCTGTATTAAAATAGACATTAGTTTCTGGATGTGCAGAGCTCTTTGGATAAACTATATTGCCAAAATACTATCGGTGCTATATGCTCTGAAAGAAATGTTGGCCATAATGTTGGGTAATTGCTGTACTTTAAAATAAAATAAAACAGGCTCTCTCTGCACATCTTTTGCCCTTTTGACTCAGTGGTGAAGTTGATCCTCAAACAAGATGATTTAGCAAGCCGACCTCCATCTCAGTAACTTAATCATGTTGTACAACAGGAAGCATTACTACATGGCCTACTGGAGCAGATACTAACTTCTCTGTTGAGAGGTATTGTAGCATGTCACTTTAACAAATCAGTTTATTTATGAGTGAACAACAGATCATTTTCAAACTTAACTGCAACGCAGAACAATAGGCTTTGTGATTACATTACATTTCAGACCTCAGTGAATAATACATACTTGAAGGGTACAAATACAGGTTACGTAGCTGGAAGCCTGTTTTTCGCAGGGGCTTAAAGGAGAATTCCGGTGTGAAATTCACTTGGGGTGTATTGAAACATGATAACGAGTACTAACTTTTGTCGAATACCCCACCTCCGTACGCACGCAACATTTCAAAATACATGGCTTTTTAGCCAAAGTACCCAACGGGATTACAATGATAGTGAATTGGGCATAGCGTTGCCATGCAAAGAAATTGCTATTTTTTTCATCATTAGCAAGGCTCAAAGTAGCTCCACACTTCATTGGTAGAATTCTGAGGGCCCTGACATTTAAAACAAGGCACTGAGAACTTTGAAAATGCACAGGTAGTTTATTAAAAAAGACAGTTTATTAAAACAGTACCTTAAGATTGTTTCCAGTCGCCACCATCTTGAAAGTCACGATAAGTCGGTTGACGAGCATGAAAGAATAGGAAGGCTAGGGGATCAGATTGCAATCTATTCATTCGTGCTCGTTAATCGACTTATCGTGACTTTCAAGATGGCTGCGACTGGAAACTACCTCAAGGTACTGTTTATATAAGCAGTCTTTTTTAATTAAAGTTAAAGTTTAAAGTTCTCAGTGCCTCGGTTTAAATGTATGGAGCTACTTTGAGCCTTGCTAATGAAGAAAAAAATTGCGATTTCTTTGCACGGCAGCGCTGTGCCTAATTCACTACCATTGTAAGCCTGTTGGGAGCTTTGGCTAAAAAGCCATGTATTTTGAAATGTTGCGTGCATACGGAGGTGGGGTATTCGACAAAAGTTAGTACTCGTTATCATTTTTCAGTACACTCCAAGTCAAATTCACACCAGAATTCTCCTTTAATAAGAATAGGGGACGCGTGTCTAAGCAATGCAGTGGTTCAGGCGCCAGTGTTCAGATCCTGCCACAGGGCACTAGGGAGCATTCAGACGTGCCTGGAGCCAGCAGGAGGGAGATTGGGGAGGGCAAGCGCTTGCTGTGAGCGGCTGTTAGCATGGCCCGCAGCATTAGCAGCACAGCGATAATGTCATTTGCATGTCTTTGCCTAACAATTAGCTGTGTCAATGAGGTGAAGCAGGGGAGGCTTTTAGAGTTTGTGCAGTCTGAAGGATCAGCTGCTCTGTGAGGTGCCTGTGGCTTTCTTAGCCTCTGCTGCTCATTGTAAGTCGAAGTCACATAACCACTCTGGGGATATTTCACAATACAGAGTTCAATACTAAATAGAGCTGAATACAATACTTCCAGTTTAAAAATCTTCTAGGTTTAACTTATTGTACTTTTCCTGACTCAGTAATGCTGCTTTGTGGGGCCAGAGCAGTGTTGTCACAGGGTCTTCATGTACGTTGTATATCACCATGTGATGTGGTGAGTGTGGATTGTTTCACTGAAAATTGTGCTTGCTCCCAGACACATTGCTGAGGTTGTTGTATCAATAAGATCAATCTCTTCTTGCTTCTGTTCTTTGTTTTTTTTTTTTCTTGCTGAAATTCTCATGCATCACATAGAAATATGGATCACAACAAGGAGATTTTTTTTTTTTTTTTTCAGGGCAGCAATTATTGCCATTTTTGCTATTTACTGTTGTAGCACATGAGCATGTCTTAGATGCAGTATGCACATGGGACCCGTCCTCCTGAGGAAAATGACCAGATAATTTGAAAATTCAAGGGGCTACATACCACCTGATTGGTTGAAAATACAAGCAGCCAAAAAACATCTACATGAGCGTTTAAAGAGTGCTGATGTCTTTAAATAGTGATTAAAGTTTGCTGCGTTTATGGTCAAGGAGGACAGGAGAGCGTGTAAAATTGTGGATTTTCCTTTGGTAGAGCACGGTTTGATTCTTGTTTCCATTAGTTTAATCTAATTTTTGGATTTAATCTTACCTTAACCTAACCTTAAGCTTAAGCTGTAAGAAGTAGTAACTTTAACTGAAGGCTCAATGTTTTCCTGACCGTTTGTATTTTATGGCGCAGTACTCCTGTTACTCATGGAAATTGAGGAAACACAGAAATGCTCCTATAGGAGGTGGTTAACAGAAACAGTCATATGGGTTGTATCAAATGGTTGGGAAGAATCAAGTCACGTGGTCGTTTTCTTGTGAGAATGTGTTGGCAAATAGGTGATTTTGTTTCAAATAACCTAGGCCTCACACCCATCATCTCATATGTTGCTAAAACTCTATCATTTAATCCTCTTCTCCACACTTATTAAAGAAGTATTCTTTAAACATTTTTTTGTGAAAATTATTGTGTCTCATAAATTATATTTTATTAATTTTGGGCCCAGTTAGCCACTTTGACTGTAGGTTTTTTATACTTTCAATAACTTAAAAATAATGGCTTTGATTTCAACCAGCTTTGGCAGTATTACTGATTAAGGATAAAAGAATCCCTGAAAGAAAAAATAATCATCACAAATTTCAATGAGAGCAATATATCAAGTGTACAGAAATTTATTTGAGATGTTCAGCTCCATTTGTCTTGTCCTATGTAGTGCAATTGTATTGTATACAGTCCTGTTAAACATTCAAATTGTGTCAAGACAAGGGGTCTTTGTTTCATGTTTTTGGGTTCCTTGTCCCTTGCTGCCAAAGCCTGTTCAAATCTGAGTCATAATTTTTATGTTATTGAGTATTTAAAAAAGAAAAAAAACATCTGCTGTCAAAATGGCCGATTTAGCCCAAATAAATTAACTATTATTTATGAAACCAATAAACATTTTAAAAAGATGTTTAGAGAACAGTACTTTCATCAGCGTATGCCATCTGATGGAGTTTCAGCAACATCTGAGATGCTTTTTCCGGTAAATTGACACGGAAAACCTGAATACATTAACCTGGCTTTTTTTTCCCCTCTCATAACCATGAACACAACAATAAAGTTAAGGACTACTGAATTTTTTCCTCTTTTATTTTCTCTTGTTCTGCACTTCCCAAGATGCTGCAAGCTGTGATGAGAGCATGTGGTGGTCACATGAAATATTGAAATAACTTTGGACATTGTTTGATGTTTTCATTTAGTAGGCTGGACTTGGTTTGATTCTGGTCTTCCCTGGGGGCACCCTGTCTTGGGGGTAATAAAGTTGACTGATCAAATGTTTTGATGCATTTTATGCCTTGGATTAACACCAATGATTTAAACAACACTTCGGATTTACACACAGTTTTTACACATCAGGTCCTCGGGTCAAAACCGAGTATTCCTTAACCTTTTTTTTGTTGAGTAAGAAAGGCAGGCCTGATACCCAGAACCAATCAGAGGATGCTGCGCCTTAGAAGAAATGCAGCAAATTGACAGGGCGAAAAAATGGGGTGGGGGTAATCTGCAAAATACCCATACCAAACATAGTAGTCGAATAGCCCGCTGGGCTTTCTTGGCTGAGTAAGTCGACATGATCATCATTTTCTTATGGGTTTCTCCCGTTGGCACTATGTTTTCATGATTTTCAAATCTTCATGACGGAAAAAACAAAAAAGAAAAAGTAGCCTTTGAACAACACAGTTTCCTTTAGTCTGGGCACGATTAAATGATGGCGGCAGCACAAGTGTGCAGACCTTTGGAGAAGATGGTTTGTATGAAAGTAGAGGCTGTGGAGATTAGCTCACGCCGTGCTAATGGCAAAGCCAGCGTACACATGACTAAACACATGGCCTCCACAGCCGCCCTACCAGGGACCTGGCAATCCCATTTCACCCAATTAGCATAATCTGAATATTGTCCCTTTAATCTTGGAGAAGCATAGCAGGCCTTGCGCCTGTCTCTCTCTCCTCACCTAGAGAGCTTTAAATGAGAGGAGGAGGACGGGGAGCTGGCTCTTAATTATTTCCAAAGGTCACGCTGTTAATGACTACCTGCCCAGCTAATGAGATTCTGAAAAGCTCCCTCTTTTGCGATGGTTGACCTCGTATGTTTTGTCATGCGCTCCAGGGTGTGTAGAGCACTGGCAGATTTCACCTTCTTTGCTGCCTTTCGTGTCGACGGGGAGTTGGGGGGGTGTGAAGAGAGGAGAAACTTGAGAGAATCTACAGAAACTCTTGGTGTACCATTTAATCAGACACGCTTCACCTCCAAATTAATAAAATACCAGCCTGACTTAATTAATTGCCTTGATTTAAGCCTAATTTCCTTCAAATTGTTTTCTCCTGACTTATATAAGATTCCCGCTTGTACATGTGCGTCAGTGACATTCCTGCTGTGCAGTAGTGTTTTAAAGCATCAGCTCATGTGTAATTTTTTCAGGGAGGAATTATGTATTCAGTGTTCATTTTTTTGGCTACATGTCATTGCTGGTGTATGGATTTTAGACATAGAGAGCCTTATTAGTCTTGAAGGCTTCTTTATTCCAGGTTAAGAATTTATGGGTGAAAATTTTTCTTGCTGAGACTTTGGCAGTGCACATTTTAATAATATTTTGGCTTTATCCACTTAATTATTGTCGTATTTAGGAATTTGCTCATACCTAGTGAAACTATATTGTCTTCATAACATGGTATACTGGGTCGTAAGATGTATGTTTACTGCAAGGTGACGTTTGTCATGTTAGATGCGTTTCCTTTTAAGAATTAGGATTAAAGACACTGAGATTTGTTCAGCTAAATCCATTAACTTCAGGACATGGGTAAAGTGACGGCGAAAGGTTTGGCAAGCGTATACTATCTGCAAGTCCAACACTAAAAAAATGCAATTGACAGAATGAAATGTATGCTTCGAAATTTACTTGCCTGTTGATTTCCATTAAGACTAAATCCAAATTCTTGATAAATACGGACCCTTTTTTTCTTTATATAGATATTCACGAAAATATTTTTGCTCTCAAAATTTTTGCCATCACGCTTGGTTGTTTTGGTTGTGTTAGGCTGTGTATGTGAGATGGATAAGGATGATCCTAGTATGAGCTCTTTGCTATAGGAGCAAATAAGTGACACAACTATTTGCATTTTAACATCCATTGAATTCTTAATATGGAAATAAATTAAAAAAAAAAAAAAAAATATATATATATATATACATAATGTGTGTGTGTGTGTGTGTGTTACAGTCATTTCATGAAATGACCTGAAGTTTAGCACTCGCTGCCTCATGAAACTACCAGAATTTTTTGTCATTTCATGAATTGACTGGTCTCACAATCTCACAAACATATACACCACTGAATTCACCGCAGCAGCGAGCTAGCTATGGAGCTACATGAAAACTGTGGCATTGAACAGCCCATTTTTATGTAGGTCTGTAGCTAGCAAGATGGCTGGTTAATGGAAACATGAAATGAAGGTAAGTACAAGTGCAATTTAACACGCTTTCTTGCTTGGTTAGCAAGCTAGCTAATACATTAAACTTGGAAGCAACGTGTAGTCCTGCCATATTGCTCAGATTTGAATTCCGAGCCGCTTCTTTAGATCATGCCTATCCTGTCCTGAGTAGGCTGGATGTTGATATCTGAAAATATTTAACTTGAATTTTACTATCCCAATCCGACCGATTGAATTTGAGTAATATTGTATCTGAATTTTTTTTCTTCTAAAATTTTCCGGTCAGAATTTGACCAATTGAATTTGAGCCACCAATTTTATTTTTCTTCTGAAATACTAGAGCTTCAATTTTAGGATCGAAATTTGAAAACATTGAAAAAGAAACATAAACCTCAGCTTCTGAAATTACATATAAAATATTCATAGTTTAATATCAAAAAGATCAATGCAGAACAATTACATTTATATAAAGTGTTTTTAGGGTAAAATATTTCAATGCTGTGAAATCAGTGGTGTTTATATTTCAATGTTAAGAAGTCAATGACTTTTCACATACTTTTGTCACTTATTTGCTTCCATGTGTGCAGCCTCTTTAAGAACTCATTACACAGTATTTGACTCTGAAGTATGCAGCGGAAAAAACTGTGAGTCCTGGTGAAAAATCTATCTGCTTGTGAAAGCACTTTTCCTCTAAAGCGAGAGAGGCTGCTTTGTTTTCGCTTTCTTGTCTTTGAGTTCTCTTTGATCCAGATTAATGCCGGTCAATTTGTCTGGAGTTCGGTTGTCTATAAAAGTAAATATATTTTCCTCCCTGGTTCCTCTTTTACCCCATTTTCCTCCATGGTACAGGCTGAAGCAGGATGACCTATTCAGAGAGACGCAACAAGGCGAGTTCTTTTCAAACTTCAGCCCAGGAGCCGTCGCCCAGCTCCCGCTCCCTCCTCTCTGTGTGTTTTTGTGCTCTTTCCCTAATAAACGCATCAAAAACCGGTAGTGGTCTAAAAATAGAGTGGAGCGTGGCTAAAAATAGAGTTGGCTCGCGGTCATGCCAAAGAAAAGGGAGAAGAATGGGGCGTGGAGAGGCACAGCGGACTGCTCTGTTAACGCGGCTTGCTCTGAGAGCGCTATGCAGCGCGGCATGAGCTCCCACTGGTCGTTAAGACTGCTGCTCAGACTGGTCATCGACTCCATGTAATCCTGTGCACACCACTTGCACTAGTATGAAGCTACTTTCTGTTAATGTCTGTACATTATTCAGTGTTTGCCAACTTTATAATTAGCATTATACTATAGAACTTTAGAGAGTTATTAAATGGTCAAAGGAAATTTTTTCTCTGCTTACCGTCTTATAAAATAAACCCACACGAGCAAACGCACAAGCACATACATGTGCGCGTGCGCACATTCAATAGCAGGCCATTTATTAGGAGTTGTACATAATGTTCTTGATACCCTGTGGAAAATTTGGAATAATGGATCATTTAATCTATTTTTGCCCTGCTGCAAGGGGGAATCCCAGCCTGAATCCCCCCCCCTTTCAGCTCCCATACTGAACATTGACAGGGTGTGGGCACAGACGCTCCATCCCAAGAGGACAAACGCCCCACCATTGTTGCTCGAGGCCCCGGGCAGTTTCCTGATGTGCTAGCTGTGATAAGCGTCCGCGAGACAAAGGCTGATAACTGACGGAGAGGGGACCCGAAAGTGGCGGCCTGGCTGCAGTTAGCCCTGTTTTTCCTGCGCGTCACGGCACTGCTGGAAAGATCGGGGTCAGAAGCGCCTTTATTATCCAGCCGCACTGAGTGCCTTTTGTGTCCTGCTCCTGGATCATCAACAATACCAAATGAATAACGGGTCTGTTATTTGCCCCTGGAGATGAAGGAAAACATGTGAAGGAGAATATGGAATTTGGAGGCGAATTATTAGAAGGTGACTAAGAAGATACTGGAAGTGAACTGAAAAGTCACATGAACCAGGGGATGAATTGCATTTAATATATTCCCACCGGAACCAGCATATTGGCATCAAAATGCAGACACAGTGGTCCATCAGAATTTGTTGGACATGGGTTTTGTTAACAGCAAGAGTAGCATATGTTTAATTGAATTTGGATCATGTGAATGTGGAGACCAGTCAAGAAAATTCCAAGTCTTGGTCCTAAAACCTTCAGAACTTTGGTTACTCATTGTCAGGCTACAATCTGAAGTGCTATCCGATAATTTTGGTGGCAGTTGGTTGGATTTGAATTGGCAACCTACTTCTGTATACTTTAAAATTCATTATGCTGCAACCCCCAGCAGTCTCATGATTAATGAAGATAAGGGTGCCAGTTGAGAGGTCAGCCATATATGACCTAGTGTTGGCGCCCTTACTGCTATGCCTCATAGATGAGTCTGTAAACCCCTTCAGAATGAGAAGGTTCATATCCTAGTCCACATGATTTAGTGTCCTTGCCCAGCAAACATGAGACGTCTACCCGACGTGCAGATCATGACTATATCGCGTTATATACGTCATCTGCATGTCGGGCAGACATGTTTGCTGGATGTAGACCTTATGATGCTGGTAAAACTGAAAGGACTCTCAACGGCAGGATAACAGCACAAGTGCCATCGCAAAGACAGAAAAAAGATTGATGTTCAACTCAAGGGAATGAGCAATCTTTTCTCCTTGGTGTTCTTTGCCACATTAAGGAATGAAGCCAGAAAGTATCTGAATTACACACTAGTTACCCCAGTTAAGTTGTGAAAAGTTACATACAAACATACATTGTGTATCCTACAGTATTATATAGTTGTAATTTACAAATTCCAAATGCCCTCACGTTGAAGCCGGCAGTCCATGTTTTAAACTAATGCTCGGTGTGTCATTTCATCCTAACATAACAGAGATGATCTTGCTCACCATATACTGATGAATGTATATATTTACATAAGTGGGTGAAACAGTAGCCCTTGGCTCCGTTGATTTGTTTAAATTTCACACTTGTTATTTCTTTTCAATTTCATAAAAACCTCATCTGTTTTAGTTGAATTATTTCTTTATCCCGACTGAATTACAGTCCTGGACCCCAGGGCTGTGCTGTCCACTGGTCTTTGTGAAACGGATTAAACAGATTCACTCAGCCTCGCGAGTATTAACTATCTGAAGCTCTCTGTTTTCTGTTTGGCTTTGGGCGCGTGATCCGCAGACAACTGCAATCGTGTATTTAGTGCCGAAAAACACAGGCGCTCGACTTGGGCCTTGTTAATGACACGTTTGCCTCTTTGATCTTTTATTATAGTGCATGGAAGGCAAATTACGGTCACCGGTGCCACTTTTCCGAACACGCACAGCTGCGTTTTCGAGGCCGTTGGGCCGAGGCCAGGGGCCAGTGCCCTGCACCCGCCGCCCCCTCAAGCGTGCCTCCACCAGGGTCCCAGCCCGTCCTGCGGGAGGGAGTCAGAGCCCTGCCCAGTAAAATGGCAGCTTTCCTTCTTTTTCTCTTACTCCCGTCTGCTTCTGATAAAGGCAACAGACTGTTTTTGCCCCATTTAGGAGTGCTAAATTATAAATACATGCTGTTAGTCTAAATTGGAGGTCTGGGGGAAGTTTGGTCACACTTTACTAGAAGGTCTGGCAAACTGGTAGTATCTTCTGTAGATCTTTACTATTGACTGCTGAAAAGTTTGAACATCATTATTATCCCTTGCCAACACGAAGTGGGAGGGGGATATAGGTTTGACCTCCGTCCGTTCTTCCGTGCGTGCGTCCGTGCGTGCGTCTGTCTGTCCGTCCGAGATAAAGGGGACAGCTTTACTCAGAAACTACTACAGATACAGTAACCAAATTTGGTGTGTAGCTTCAGACTATAAAGGCCTTGATGGAGTTCGAAAATAAGAAGCGCACGATTGGCGGGGAATGTTGCAGACCATGTCCACTTGTTATTTATTACCTTCGCCAGCGACTTCGCTGACGAAGGTAATGTTTTGATCCCCGTGTATTTATTTGTTTGTGTGTCTGTCTGTATGTGTATCGAATAACTCAAAAAGTACCAAACGGAATTTCATAAAATTTGGTGGGTTGATTTGGCATGACCTGAGGATCAATCGATTAGATTTTGGGAGTGATCGGGTCAAAGGTCAAGGTCAAGGCCACGAAAAGGTCAAAACCGACTTTCGGCCATATCTCGGTCAATTTTTATCCGATCGGCATGAAACCAACGCCAGTGGCGGGGGATTCAGTGGCGTCGGCGAAGGTATGCGCTCTACCGAGTGCCCGTTCTAGTTACCTTCGCCAGCGACTTCGCTGACGAAGGTAATGTTTTGATCCCCGTGTATTTATTTGTTTGTGTGTCTGTCTGTATGTGTATCGAATAACTCAAAAAGTACCAAACGGAATTTCATAAAATTTGGTGGGTTGATTTGGCATGACCTGAGGATCAATCGATTAGATTTTGGGAGTGATCGGGTCAAAGGTCAAGGCCACGAAAAGGTCAAAACCGACTTTCGGCCATATCTCGGTCAATTTTTATCCGATCGGCATGAAACCAACGCCAGTGGCGAGGGATTCAGTGGCGTCGGCGAAGGTATGCGCTCTACCGAGTGCCCATTCTAGTTTGTTTGTGTGTCTGTCTGTCTGTGTGTATGTATGTGTATCGAATAACTCAAAAAGTACCAGACGGAATTTCATAAAATTTGGTGGGTTGATTTGGCATGACCTGAGGATCAATCGATTAGATTTTGGGAGTGATCGGGTCAAAGGTCAAGGTCAAGGCCACGAAAAGGTCAAAACCGACTTTTGGCCATATCTCGGTCAATTTTTATCCGATCGGCATGAAACCAACGGCAGTGGCGAGGGATTCAGTGGCGTCGGCGAAGGTATGCGCTCTACCGAGTGCCCGTTCTAGTTTATACTGTGTAATATATAAAGATAAAAGCTAACTAGAACGGGCACTCGGTAGAGCGCATACCTTCGCCGACGCCACTGAATTCCTCGGCACAGGATCGGGTATATAATTTTGCACATTTTGGCGTTGGTTCAATGCCGATCGGATAAAAATTGACCGAGATATGGCCGAAAGTCGGTTTTGACCTTTTCGTGGCCTTGACCTTGACCTTTGACCCGATCACTCCCAAAATCTAATCGATTGATCCTCAGGTCATGCCAAATCAACTTACCAAATTTTATGAAATTCCGTTTGGTACTTTTTGAGTTATTCGATACACATACACACAGACAGACAGACACACAAACAAATAAATACACGGGGATCAAAACATTACCTTCGTCAGCGAAGTCGCTGGCGAAGGTAATAAATACCTATGCCTTACAAATGTACTAATGAACTACAAACCCCAATTCCAGTGAAGTTGGTACATTGTGTAAAGTGTGCAAAAAAACAGAATACAATTATTTGCAAATCTCATAACCCCATATTTTAATTCACATTAGAGCATAGACAACATATCAGATGTTGAAAGTGAGACATTTTACCATTTCACAAAAAATATAAGCTGATTTTGAATTTTATGGCAGCAACACACCTCAAAAAAGGTCATGTTAACCATTGTATAGCATCCCTTCTTCTTTTAACAATGGTCTTGTAGATGTTTGGGAAGAGACCGATTGCTGGAATTTTGGGAGCGCAATGTTTTCCCACTCTTGTCTGATGAAGGATTCTAGCTGCTCAACAGTCCTGGGTCTCACTTTGCTGGATTTTTTGTTTTATGATGCGCCAAATGTGCCCGATTGGTGTCAGGTCTGGACTGCAGGCAGGTCAGTTCAGCACCAGGACTCTTCTACTGCAAAGCCATGCTGTTGTGATGGATGCAGTTTGTAGTTTAGCATTGTCTTGCTGCAGTATGCAAGACCTCCCCTGAATGAGCCATTGTCTGGATGGGAGCATATGTTGTTGTATAACCTCTATATACTTTTCAGCATTGATAGTGCCTTTCCAGATATATAAGCTGCCCACACCATAGGCACTAATGCAACCCCATACCATCAGAGATGCAGGCTTTTGAACTGAGCACTGATAACAAGCCCTCTCCTCTTTAGTCCACATGACACGGTGTCCGTGGTTTCCAAAAAGAATTTCAAATTTTGATTCATCTGACCGCAGAGCAGTTTTCCATTTTGCCTCTGTCCATTTTAAATGAGCTCTGGCCTAGAGACGACGGCGGCATTTCTGATTCGTGTTCATATATAGTGTCTTCTTTGCATGATACAGCTTTAACTTTCATTAGTGGATTGCACGGCGGGCTGTGTTCACAGAGAATGGTTTCTGGAAGTGTTCCTGAGCCCACGCAGTGAATTCCAGTGCAGAATTATGCCTGTTTTTAATGCTGTACCTCCTGAGGGCCCAAAGATCACAAGCATCCAATATTGACCTTTGGACTTGTCCCTTGCGCACAAAGATTTCTCCAGATTCTCTGAATCTTTTGATGATATTATGTTCTGTAGATGGCGGGATATTCAAAGTCTTCGCAATTTCACCTCAAGGAACATTTTTCTGAAATTGTTCCCCAATTTTTATATGCAGTTTTTCACAGATTGGTGAACCTCTGCCTATCTTTACTTCTGAGAGACTGTGCCTTTCCAAAAGGCTCTTTTTTTAGTAATACCACTTAGTTTTCCAGCCTTTTGTTACCCTGTCCCAACTTTTTTGAGATGTGTTCCTGCCATCAATTTCAAAATGAGCTAATATTTTTCAAGAAATAGTAAAATGTCTTACTGTCAACATCTGATATGTTGTCTATGTTCTTTTGCCAATAAAATGTGGGTTTATGAGCTTTGCAAATCATTGCATTCCGTTTTTACTCACATTTTACACAACGTTCAAACTTTATTGGAATTGGGGTTTGTATTACTGATGCATTACTTAAAATATTTTTATTATTTGCTCGTGCTGGAGATTTTGGCAGGCATTAAGGATGTGTGCGCAGAGATGTATTGAGTGTGGTTATTTGGTGAGGGTCTGTAGGAGCCCACGGCCTGCACTTGAGCAGCATTATGTCATGTCGGCCTCTCCGGATCATATCAGTGCAGCGCTTAATGCATGAAAGAAATCCGGGCTCCTGGTAGGAGGAAACTGTGATGGAATTTCTTGGAATCCGAGCAAATTTAAATCCCCCTGTCCTGCTGTTTATTTTCAAACTCATTAGTTGTTTCTTCCAGATTGTAAACACGATTAGCGATAAGCTCCGCTGTTGCTAAAAAGATAATCTGATGGTTTTTTTGGACCGAAGTGCTGGGGTTTTTCTCCCTCTCGGTGCTGCAGAAAAAGCAGTGCAATCAGTGCTAATGAGGCTGTTATTTCCCAGGGCTGCCTCGTGCAGTTAAAGTGCTCTTTTACATTGGTCGTGTACTCATTGTAGGACTGGACAAGTAAAGAATAGCTCTTAGATAAAGACGTACATCCTTGAGAGCTACAGGGTCAACTGTTCATTTTATTTATTTATTCTTTAAATACAACATCCACTTTAGATACAAAACCAGGAGAGCCAAACTCACTGAGTAAATCCAATTGTTTTAGTAGATCTGTTGAGTCCAACGTAATGGACAGAACCAGAGGACCTTGTGGCAGGCAGTCCGCAGAAATACGGGTCAGCAATAACCTGACCTTTCACTACTTAATGACTCAAACCTCTCGCAGTTTAACTCTCCTGATTAGCAAAAGTTGCTCAGACTAAATGGTAGAACTGACGAGAGTCTAATTTATCTTCTTTTTTTTGGCATCTCCAATCCCACCCAAATCTGGAATGTCCAGTTGGGGAACTATGTACAAGGCTTTCGCATATGGAGTCTAATTTAGCTTTGAAAGGCTTGTTATAATTGCACCATGAAATTATACAGCGTTCTCTTCCACACATCAATGACTACATAAAATATTAATATGTCTTTATAATTTCTGCGCTTTCGTAGCTTATGAAGCAGCACAGATTTGCGAAAATTAGTAAGCCACGAGAATCTGTTCTGTAGTCTGAATGTAGTGATAGCTAAAGGACGTTGTTAAGTACGATACACTGCTGAGTGATGGCGAAAATAATTGCTGCGAAGTGAAATTTTCAGATTTTCTGTATTTATGTTTCCATCCTAACAATGTTGTATCAGTTATATAAATGTTAGCAACAGGCATTCATTTTTTCATTATCATTTCTTATTATGGAAAATGGATTGGTCTTGGTCGTTCAGTCAATAAATAGTTTGATTAACTTGGTTAACTTGAATGAGAACAGTGAGAGGACAGTCGAGTGGTAAAGGGTTAGATTACTGAAGTCCCTCTGAACATGTGACCGCACGCTGCTGAGAACATGGGATGGTCAAATCTGCATTCAAGCTTATTTCTTAATTATAGAAAAACTAGTGGACACAGGACAGTGAAAGCCTGCTTTGTGTGGCACCTATATGCACTATATTCACTGTGTCGCTCAAAAATTGATCATACTGCTGTGTATTTTCTGAAGAGAGTCAAGTCCCTTTGTAAGGACACTAGACGTAGTATAATAGACGTAGCCTCCCCCTGAGTTGGCTAATATGACTCCCATACTAGCCAGCTAAACAGACGTGCCTGGAGTACCTTGTATTGTGGGGTGTAAGGTCCTGAGGTATTTTGCAGAATGGTCGGGAGAGCAGGTCTGAGGTGGGGTGAGACCCCTCACAAGGTGTAATACCAGTAGAATCTTGTCAAGGTCGCATAAAGATGACGTTTGGAGCGATGCTGTTGCAGAAAATGGGAGGGACTATGGAAGGGTGAGGGGAAAACTAGACGTCCCTCTTCCATACCCGTGGCACTTGGGGTGCAAAGTAAGACTGGGTTTCACACCAATAGACCGTTTTCGCCCCCTTTAACACAACCCATGCCAGCCACTGGTGCACACACCCCACTGAAATTCTTGCTGCTGAAGGTTACAGATGCTGAGCGTATGTAGGACACTGCGTCTGCGTACCGCCTGGCACCCAGAAGTGTGCTGACGGGCCGGGCCAGGAGGGAGCGCGATGAAGAAGGAGTTTAATTAGGAGCACACCACTGAAGGGGCTCTGGGGGCGTGTTGGGCGTAGCTACTGGGCTTGGAGTTCCCCCCTTTCTCCACAACCACCTCGAGCACAGCCCGAACTTCAGCTCGTCTGATAGAGCGCTCTTCGTCTGTAACAATCGCAGGGCGTTCACCTTGAAAACGTGCCCTAAAAAGATGTTGGAGACAGACGTTAGCACTTTGTGTCCACGTAACCAGCTAATTTATGAAGTTCTTTTCACATGTAACAGTGTCACTTTTTCGTGTTTGTATTTGTGTCAGACATTCTCCGAGGGGGTCATTTTTGCATTTGACTTTGTTTGATAATGTATGTAAAAAACTACATCACCCATGAGCATGTTCCCAGAGCATATTATTTTCCTTGAATCCTCTCGTGGAATGTCGGCTGATTTCAGATCGAGAACTTTTGAGGACAGCTTCCCTTCCCAACGGTATTACTGTGAAGTTGTTAGAATCAGATACAAATCAGAGAACGACATGATTTTCCACCCTGAGGGGACGGTGAAATAGAAAAGAAACTGGTTGGAGTTTGGATATGCCGCTGTGATAGGGCATTTGGAATTCCGTGCTGATGCTCCAATGTTGAAACCACTCAACTGTGCCCTGAGGGGGAGACAGTTGGAATGTCTTTTTGAGCATTGGTGTGTCACAGATGGCTATAGGCTGGGGCCGGGGTCGTGGAGTTTCTTGGGCCCAGGATGGAGAGAGCGAGAGCCTTCTATGGCCATTTCCCATCACTCTGGGCTGTGATTGGCTTAGAGGACTGGGCGACCTCGTCCGGAGCGGGTGGGTAGGGGGCTCGATTGACAGGTGCGGGCCGGTGTGACAGGTGCGGCTGTCTCGAATGAGTGGACTCACTGCGGGCCGCTCACTGGGGCCACAAAGTGCTGAGTGTTGGCAGAACGCTATGCCAAGCCGCGTGATTCGCTGTCACTCGAAGCTCCCAATGCGACGCTCTGTGCACATATCCCAAATCTCCCACCCCGCCCACCTTCCTCAAAGCGCAGGTCCATAAGTCCTGTCAGTGAACATCCTGAGCTCACAGTCTGCGAGCTCTCACTCTGAGCTCATGCAAAGCTAGGAGGCACTGAGCCATCTCTCATCAGTGGGTCATGACTGGTCTCATGCCATGAGGTCTGTAGCCTTTACCGCATTCGATTAGCCATTTTAGAAAGAATTCAGCTAAATGTGCAGCTTTTGAACAATTATTTTGAATTCTTAGCAAAGTCAAACAGAACACGGGTTAATATTAGGATATAAAACATTGACAAGCAAAGCATTCTGCATTGCTATGTCTACAAATGGTTCTGGCCAAAAAGAAAGTCTGTATATAATCAGTTTCATGCTTTGCTCATTCACTCACACATAATGTTAACAGTGTTAAGAGTGCCTCTCAAAAGTGTGAATTCTTAAAGGAAAGTGTCATTAACCAGGCCTTTCTTACCCCTCTTGGATGGCTAAGGGGGTTTGCAACAGAGCAGATTAAATTGCCGCCATCTGATGCAGCATTGTACATGAAAGCTGCGTGGGCTCTGTGAAGCGGTGGCCGTTTGTTCGCTTGCGGGGCTCTTAATATTCCCTTACATTAAACTCCTTTATTGCAGTCCTCCTGTCTGCTGAAGAGGGCTTTGATGAAGCGGCTAGCCGTACACCCTCCCTCTCCTTTCATCCGTCTCAGCACGGAAGACTAATCGCTGCTTTCTGCCACTGCATAACCAATGGTGACTCCGGTCGCGAGTGCCAAACAGGGACACATCAGGGAGACAACAGAATAAGGGCAAGGCCTTGCGCCTGAGCCAGCTGAAAAAGGTGTTCCCGCAGTGATTGATTTTTGCTTGAATGTGGCCATCAGGCAGCTAAATGGGAAATTGCCCTTTGTGCACAGACCAGAGACTGGGGGGTAAAAATGTCACTCTGGGTTTCAGAAATGTGCCCAGAAACATGAGTCATTCTGCTTTAGGTTTCTGTTTAATGCAGCTTCACTGTCACAGCTTAAGCTCATTAACTATTATTTGAATTATTCCTGCGGGAATTATCCCACATAAAAGGCACAGTGCAGGCAGCAGTGTGAATGTTACAGATACAGAGCTTCCATAATCATTTCAGAGCAGTTGTCAACCACAATCTATGTATATCCCATTTCGAAGCAATATTTTACTCAAAATTCACAGGTATCTTGCTGTTGGGTCCTCATCTCTGATCACTGTGAGTGTCTGTTTTCCCAGTTTCTTGAAACAAGCAGAGTAAATTACACAGCTTAGATTTTTATATAACATTAATTCATGTAGTGTGACTCAATGTACATTCAGTTATTTCAGACCTTGTTCAAACATACAGGTACACTCTGCAAAAAACATAAGGAACACTTGATTTTGACCGAGTATGAGACATCTAAAAACTGAATGTAAATGCCAAGCGTTATGTATGACATAGGCGTTAATCAAAACATCAGATGACTTAATCACCTCAAAACAGGGTATACACCAGAAAGACCAGAATCACATCCAGTCCAGTCCAATAACTCAAAACATCAAACTCTGTCCACAGTCATTTCAGTACCTTGTGTGAACACCGACATGCTGTCACCACTGCTTGTCAGTGTCTTGGGGAGATCAAAACAAGAGAAAATGAAAGAGATTAAACTCAAGAGTCATTAATTTCTCAACTTTTGTTAAGTATTTGATAGTACATCATACATACATCATACATGGGAATCATATCTGCAACCTTTGGGTTCCAAAGGTCCTGCATTGCACCTATTGACAGCCGTTTGCCTTCTCTATCTTCAGACTCTGAGGAAGAAGGGGTTAAATGGCTGCGATAGCCCCGATATTGACGCCGAAGACTCCGTTTGCCACAGCCCAGACTCAGAAGACAAGTATCGTAAGATCAACGAGGACATCGACCTGATGATCAGCAGACAGAGGCTATGTGTAAGTACCCCGGACCTCTGTCACGGTTCTTTCTACCTGTCCTACTTACTGTAGAGTTTGTCTCGCCAACTGAGTCCATTTTTCTCCCCAATACTAACAGCTAATTCAGCAAGCAAGATTAGAAAAAAATAGTTTGTGTAACATTCAACCATGTTGGTGAGACTTGGCGAGACTAAGTGTAACACAGTTAATCATTTCATTAACTTGCCTCGGTGCATCTTCTCCTCGAATGGTGGAAAGACTTCCAGAGTCTATTTAATTGTATTTTTTTGCAAAATCATGAGCAGCACTTGGATGCCGCACAGTTTGCGAATGTGCAGTTGGTGATTTTTCCTTTAAAGAAAACAACAAAAACTTTATATTGTGAATGTCCTTTTGGATGTAATGTCCTTTTGGGCCTCACGTTCCCCGGGGCGGGACAAACCTGCACCCCATCCGTCCTCCCTCTCCTCCCCACGGGCCGCAGGATGGAGGCAGTGAGGCGGGGAAGGCTGGAGCGGCGGAGGTTACGAGAAGGAAGAGCCGGCCAGGAGGTAATTAAAGAGCGCAGGAGCACAGCCCAAACCAACACCAGTGGGCAGCCATTGAGAAAGGAGGAGAAAAGGGAGGGGAGAAAGCACGGAGAGACAAAAAAAAAGAGAAGAGCGGACGCTAATCCGCCAGCCAGAGGTCTTCGCTGCGTTTCCTCAGAAGAATAATATTTATGCAGCCAAAGGAAAGAACAGGCCCTGGCCCTGCAAGAAAAAAAGGAGGTCAGATCTAATTTCTGTTGGATGTTCCTGTGGATGGGTGTTTAAATGACTCATGGCAGCAGTGGGACACATGGCAGCAATTAGAAGATAATGTGCATTTCCCAAAGACAACATTCTGAGGGGACAGTTCCCCGTGCGCCTTCTGGGTAAGACCATGCATGAGCTACCAGCTGACATAGAAGCGACCTGGATTGGGAGCAGGGCGGTTAGTCCTGGCCTGCTGTCCTCTGGGTTCCTTGTGGCCTAATTGAGTGATTGACACGCTATCCGCCACCGCAGCAGCTCAGAGAAAAGACGCCCGTTCCTTCTCTTTGTGTGAAAAGGGTGAGGGGGGGGGGCGGAGCGAGAAAAACGGAAGCATGCAGTGTCCTCAAGTAGAGCAGCAGGCCTGCTTGTGAAAGGGTCTTGAAAGAGGCAGGCTTGATTATGAAGTAGCATGCCACAGCCACTTTTCCAGGGCACATCTGCGTCAGAATTATAAAGCGGAGATCGCAGCACAAGCGGCACGCGTTTGGGAGC
Organism: Gymnothorax reevesii; assembly: GCA_029721435.1. Lineage (NCBI taxonomy): Eukaryota > Metazoa > Chordata > Actinopteri > Anguilliformes > Muraenidae > Gymnothorax > Gymnothorax reevesii. The sequence continues at coordinate 54,342,564 of CM056583.1, read as the reverse complement.
GTGCCTCACCTCAAACTGGGTCAGGCGCGGGTGTGATGCGGCAGATTGGCTAATGAAGGCGGGAGGAGAGGGGTAGAGGGGCGACAGGAAGAGGCGCGAACTAATCTGATTTTTGAGACGCGTCGCAACAATGTGGCCTTGACAGGACAGATGAAGCCCTCCTCAGATGCCACCCCCCCCCAAAGGAAGGGCTTGTCCGGGCTTGTTTAATGATTATCGGGGTCCTGCGTTCGCCCAGGCGGCAAGTGAGGGGCACGAAGCTGCGGCAAAATGTGCTGACAGCAAGGACATCTCCACTCCATTCTCAAACCCCGTGTGCCGGAAATATCTAGGGCAGCAGCTAGATAGCTCCTGCTGTTCACCTGCCTCCCCACGCACCTCTGGGAACTAATCACACGTGATCTGAGTGCTTGAAAAATGTACGTATGCACAAGGATATATGTGCGCACAGAACACACTCGCTCTCACACGCTGGAGCACACATTAAAGATTGCCAACAAAGTGAATTGATTGAAGATTTGTCAATGAGGTAAAGAATTAAAAAAAGAAAAAAGTAAAGTAGAAAAAGAAAAAGCAGATCTTGTTTTGTTAGAAGTGAATTACATCTGAGTCTCAATTTGAGGCTAAAATGCTTCAAGCAATTTTTGGTTTTTTTGATATGTAGCTGTAGACTTGGATTTGTTTTTGAATGAAGTTTTTGCGCGTAGAAATTTCCTTAAATTAGATTTCTTCATTCACCTGATGTGCAAAGCAGATCCAAAAAGAATTGTTTCGGTATATCTTTTTGTTTACTTTTGTTTGTGTTTGGAAACATCGTCCTCAAAGTGATTGAATATAAGCTTAAAAGGATAGTTCAACTTTTTTTGAAGTGGGGTTGCATGAGCTACAAATTGCCTCTACTTACATCAGATGCAGTAAAAAGCTCTCTGATCTCCTCCAGGTAGCCGCACCAGGGCATAGTGCTCGGTGGAAATTTAGGTGATACACTGTTGTGAATGGAAACACAGAAACAGCGTATTTTCGCAGCCTAAAAGAGGTCCTACCTGAAAATAGTACACAATTTTAATTGTACACTATATATATATATATATATTAAAAAAATTACAGCACTTCAGCTGCTCAGAAAAAAAACAGTTGCTCTTGAATTAACCGACTGACGTATTCCTCCGCGAGGCGCATCGTAGTTCACTGCGCGCTGTAGCGATCAGCTGTTTGAGTCCGACTCTGAGCAGTTTGCAGCAGAGACAGCATTTCAATAGCATAGAATCACTTCTCAAATTAAAAAAAAAAATCTCTATAATAACCAGCACAGCAGATACATAGTATATGGCTGCGTAGACCCTATGCGATATCAATTTGTGCTGCAATCTTACAATAGACGTTTTCACAGGTGTTTCACTCTTTTACCCGATGCTTGGGTACAGCAGTGCTCTTCAGCGTGCACCGTTGACATTTCCCTGAATGTAGCCTCACGAAATCCTCTTTGGAAAAATGAATACTGCAAACACGGACTTCTTTTAGGGATACGGGTGGCGTATCAGTATTCGTGTTGAGGCAACTAGCTACAGCTACAAGTCCAATATTCCGCGGAGGAATGCAGTGGAAGCTGTAAATGCACCAGTATACAGCTTTGCTTTCACGTCCAAGAAAGGAACACACACGGACTATTTTCGAAATATTTGCACTGGTTAGACCATCCGACCTTGCAACCGCAGTTAAGCCGCTTGCACACTGGACGCGAAACGAATTTTTCGCACACAGATTACATTCAAAGTCAATGTGAATACACGCGTTTGTGCAAGCAGCTTTATTCTGTACGAAACAGCTGATCGCTACAGCGAGCAGTGAACTACGATGCGCCTCGCGGAGGAATACATCAGTTGGTTAGTTCAAGAGCAACTGTGTTTTTTTCCGAGCAGCTAAAGTGCTGTAATTTTTTTAAATGTAGCGTACAATTGAAATGGTGTATTATTTTCAGGTAGGACCTCTTTTAGGCCGCAAAAATACGCCGTTTCTGTGGTTCCTTTCGCAACAGTGTATCGCCTAAATTTCCACCCTGCACTATGCCCTGGTGCAGCTACCTGGAGGAGATTTTTAGGAGGCTCTCTTTACACTATAAAATTATAAGCTCACCTTTTCATCATCACTTGTTTCACATCACGTAATTATCGAAATTTGCCTCATAATTATTGGCCCTAAATTGCCTGTGTCAACGTTTTTGGAGTCTGTTACTGTCATCAGATTTGATACATTTGATATAAGATCATCAGATGAGGTGTTGCGCTTTTTCGGTACGCTATTTTATTTGCATTGCTCATAACATGCCAATTTTTTTTGGAATTGGGGATGCAAATTTGAGCTAACTCGGAAACATACTTACCCCTGACGCACTTGTACATCCTCTCATTTAGCAGGCTATTCCCCCCTCTAACTACGACATGCCAGTGTCCATCCCCGCCAGCAACCCCAACAGCCTGATCTACAGCCACCCAGGGGGACCCCTGGGGAACCACAACCTGTTGCCCCTGGCCCACCCCTCCCTGCAGAGGAACAGCATGTCCCCCGGACTCACACATCGACCCCCCAGTGCAGGGAACACAGGTACCGCACGTCCGCCACGGACCCCCCCTCTCGCGGTGCTTCAGCAGTACGCGCTGTGCCTGTTAGAGCCTTCCAACAGGGACGCACTTATATATGCATTAAGCTCCCGAGTAGCCAATCGCATGATTTTTGAAGAGCAAGAATAGACTATTTGGTCTAACTTCCTGCTGTAGCTGAGAACATAGCGGATCATATATATTTTACGCCGGGTGTTGAACATGTTTTGGCTTTTTGCTTTTGCCTCACATATTCACAGTCTGTTTCACTCACCGAGAGCTGTGCGTTAAAGGCACCGATTTCGAGAAATGATTTTTTCTTCTCTAATTATACAGCAGATGAGTACATTACTTGTTGAAATCCTCATGTTTGCCTAAAGAAATCTCACAAAAATCATCTGCACGCGGTGTATTTATTGACAAAAGAAAAGGCAGAATGTATATTTGCTTTTTCTAAATGTTTGCGATTTCACAATTTGATGGCTCGGTGTTCCATTGCGGAAAAAATTTCCGCCAGCCTCAGTCCAAAGAATGACTCAGAGACATGGACGACTTACCTGCCCTCCTCTTGGGGAGATTTGGCCTCCAGTCTTCAAACAGAGGAGAAGTTTGACACACATTTGCCATAGCTTTCCATCTTTCAAACCTTGCAGTTTTGCAACATATTTTATTCAAATAAAGTCAGGGCAGATGAAGATTTAGCATAGCACATTGTGTTCAAACATTTTGCTCTCATAATGTATATATAGAGTTTGCGCGTTTATGGGACATATCTGTGGGCAGTGTAATCCTCCAGTCGGTTTGTTATTATTGTCTGAAAGATCTATTTTGTCCCCTGGTCAGCTGCCGGCTGCCCGCAGTGTGAGCCCTGTGATTATCTTTGGCTTCCTCATACAATTTGCTTCATATTACAGGAGCATAACTAAATATGATTTTTGGCTCAGTTCGTGATGCCAAAACCGCACAGACTCCCCAACGTTAAAAATATGCCATTTTTCTTGGACGGCGGCGCAAGCTCACCAAAGCCATTTCTAGCGCATACGGTTGGTGGATATGAGTAACCTGTAGGATGTTTCTTGTCCTCAGTCCGTCTCCCACACAGGCAGAGTATGTCATTGGAGATGGAGGAGTGGTGAGGGACGATGAGGGTGCTTGTTAATGACTGGAATTACTCTGTTTGACTTGTTGTTAACGGAGAGGATTGTGGGAGAGGAAGCGGGGATGAGAGCCAGTAAGTCTTTCCCTAATCATTTCCTGCTTCTTTTTACCCCCTCAATCCTAGGTGGCCTTATGAATTCAGACCTCCCCACCACTGCTGGCCCGAGTGCTGGTAAGAAATGATGTGTACTTTCTGTACATTTGTTGTTTCTGCATACATGTTCTCCCCACTTCATTAAAATGCATTAACGGGCGCGTCTTTACTCGCTGACCCCACTTCCCCTCTAAATATTTGCTCAGAGTGTGGCTTTACCATATCCCAATGAATGGCTTCAGGTTAGGAAGTCAAAACATTAACAGTCTCAGACAGGTTTATATTTCTTATTTTGACTCAGGCACCAGTCTGTTACCATTGCTTATAATGCAATGATTATATCTCATGATTATATCTGTATCTATAGTATAAATCACATTACCTGAACTCTATGGAAATTTGTTCTTGAACCACATTACCATTACCTTGAGATAAAAATTAAACATTCGTTTTTAAAATTTAATGCAAAAAATTCATAGTTTTTTTTTTATTTTCCAGAAGTAAATTGCCATTAGTTTAGGAAATAAGAATTGGCTCATATTTGATTGCTTGACATGTCATGCTGTTGCCCGGGAGATTTTTATGGGCCATTTGTAAATTAGGCATGCCAGATGTTTGAATGGGTTAAATTTAGGTTTGGCATGGCGTATGGCTCTTCACGTGGTGTTCAGAGTCGCTGTTTGGGAACAAAAGTGTAGTTTTTCTGCCATGCATGCTGCCGGCAACACGCTGTGGATCTGGCTTTAAATGCATCCTTTGTTACTTTGACTGGGAACAGAGCCACGCTGTGTTACTCTACACTCAAAAAAAAAAAGACGTGGAAATGGCTATATAGACACTCTAGCGCTCATTGTTACACAGCCATTTTAAAGAAGGCAGTATGAACATTCTCTTTTTTCAACATGGGGCCTTATTTTTAGATTAGATTCCTGCTGTAGCCTGTAAATTTTGGACCCATTTACAGCTTACACTTTCTTAAAAAAGTAGCGTGTGCAAAAAAAGCTCTGTAAAATAAATGAAGCAGCTGCATTGGGATCTCTAAACTCTGGACAACCTGAACTGGAAAAGTTGGATTTCATAGCAACGTTATCTGAGCGAAAAAATTTTATCACGTTAACAAAGCTCACATCTAACTCTAGTTTTTGAAGTTCTGCTCTTTTAAGCCTATGCCTACCATACATATGCCAGCAAAGCTTGTTCTTGTAATTCTCATGATTATCTGAACTCGCCATTACACATCACTGTGCTGTGCAATACCTGCCAAAGGCCAGCCTTACGAAGTCCTCCAGTACTGAAGAAGGGGCTTTATGTTTCATGAAGTGGCGCCAGTCATTGTTTTGCCAACACTTGCTTCATTACCAGTTGTGAAAGCCACTTACACTTTAATATGGGAGTGAAGTCCTCATAAAATAAATACTGTTTAACGGAGGACCAGCAATTACACTGGTCTATTTGATGTTGGCCTTTCGAAGTTTTCCACCTGAGCCAGCAGTTAAGACTATCTTGGGTACTAGGTAGCATTACGGAGATTGCAGCAGTGTCTCCTCATACTGCACACTTGGCCCTTATGCCCCAGTACTATTGCTCTTGATAACAGCATTTATTAATCTGTGGTTCCAGACCCATTACGGGTCACAGAAGTAGTGCTATTCCTGAACCGCCAAACCGGACATAAAATCCCAGCTTATAGCACTTGTCTGTCTAACAGAACCAGAATGTGAGATTCGTCTGTGTTTTGGCTGATGTTCGAGGAAAAGCTTTGAGCAACTGTTGATTGATAGTTTGATCGATTTCACAACTTTTTTAAAGCACAATTAATGCGCGGTCATGTGCCTTCTTAGCTTACTGGACCTATGGGCTGTGGCGTCCGTCGTCCGGAACATTTTTTATCTCTTTTTTGGCCTGAAGGATTTTCCTGTAAATTTGCCATAACATACTACTAGACCATATCTCCAGCCTTTTTTTCGGATTTATGATTGAATCATTTTTGTTTGTTTAATGGGCCCTTGAAATTTTGGCCCCAATGTTAACGATATGACTGAGAAATTTCAATGGGTAATTGAAAATTACCCACTGAAAAATTGTAATGGGTCAATGTACAGTGCGAGCGCCATTTTGATTGAATTGACGGAAGTAGGTCTAGTGGGGGCGTTGTACTTTATGAATATGCAAGGTGGCCTGTGGAGGCCAAATGGTTGCAGATAGAGATTAAGTTTGTATTATCAACATATGGGCCGTCATATATGACCTAATTTTGGCAATATTAAATTTGACCATTGATGACCTTGAAAAGGTCAAACAGAAGGTCAGGGAAAATATTAACCATGTTAAAAGATAGGACTTGAAATTTCAAAAAATTATTTCTCAAATATTGTCCCATTAATTTTTTTTCTAAATCTGGCAATCAGCTCATCTTGATACACTTTATGTGCAGTGCAAATGTCATTTTGATTGAATCGACGGAAGTGGGTCTAGTGGGGGGGCTGTACTTTAACATTGGGTCTTCTGGAGAATGGGCAAGATTGCCTGTGGAAGCTGAATGGTTGGCGACAGAGATTAAGTTTGTATTATAAATGTATAGGAAGTCATATATCACCTATATTTTGGATGTGTTAAAGATGACCTTGAAAGGTCAAACTCGTGGTCAAGCAAAATGTTTTGATTTTCAAAGGCTTCTCGGCTTGAGAATATTGAAGATTGGGAACATACGTGTACACACACTTATTGGAAGACATAAATGAACTTTCATTTGGTGGCCTTGAACTTGACCTTTGATGACCTTCGAAGGTCAAACTTCTCATGGTGAAATTTTAATGACCTCTATCACCAAAGCTATTACAAATAAAGCGTAGGTTTGTATTGTGGGTATATAGGAAACCATGTATGAAGTTTTGTTTGGTGACTTTGAACTTGACCTTTCAGTGACCTTCAATGGACAAACTTCACAGTGAAATTTCAATGACTTATATCAGCAAATCTGTGACAAATAAAGTGTAGGTTTGTATTGGAGACGTATATGAAGTCATATATGAACTTTCATTTGGGAATAAATAAATAAATAAACAAACTCAAACTAAACCAATGTTCGAGAATGGAAGTTGTCCAACTCTCACGAACCGACCCGAACATGAATTTGACCTTTAAATCCCAGCATTACATGGAAGTGCATAGCTGAGGGGGTATGATTGAGTCTATGATCCTTTGAGGTATACTAATATCTGTATTTGTTGGGATCCTTGAAGGAACCAAATTTTGCATTTGGACCTTAAATCTAATCAGTATCTTCAATTTTGTCACAGTTTGTGAACCCTACAGTCAGTGTCCACCTGAGACTCTACAAAAAATGGGCATAGTTTACCAAATACTGGTGAATGGTCTTCAACATAATTCGCTGAGAACTTCGGACATTTCAGTTGCAGTTGTAGTTAAATAAGTCATGAGAGGCATGGGCTCAATCATCTGGTTTTGGTTTTTGGTTCTGATTGTTCAAATTGTTGCTTACGTTTCATTTGAATCTCATCCTACGCTCGCACAGAATTCCCTTAACCTTTGTTATCTGTAAACCCACGGCATCGAATAAGCAGTTATGGTTTTTAGATGGTTTTAAAATATTTTGTTCTACTTTTATTTGCTGTATGTTTTGAAGGTGGTGTGATGCTTGGTTCAAAATGAGCAATTTCCATTTTTTAGATTTAAAATAATTCAGTACTTTTTCAAATGTGAAACCTTGTGGCCTTGACTTTTTTCTCTTGTGAGTAACATGCAAAAGAATAGTGCACATTTTCTTTGAGTACACATGCTATGATTCCCCAGCTCATTTATGTCCCATCAGTGACCAAAACATAAGGGTTTAATCTGTTCCTTTCAAATATACCCTGGCTGACGATGACTAAAAGTGAAGACATGGCTCTTAACGGCCACGTGTATGGTCTGAGCGGTAAAGCGATGCTGACCTGCAGTTGCCCACATGCAGCCTGCATAAGGTGGTGCATGTGTTCCCTGTCACAATTAATTACAGGAATGGGCTGAGCTGGAGAGGGGGGTGCGCAGTCTTCCATCTTTTACATGACAGGCCTCATGTGCCCTAAATCATTCCCTCTCTCCTGAGCCCTGGCAAGAGAATATCCGGCTGATGGAGGGTTCGCAAGCGGTGGCTGTGATTTATGGCTGCCACTAGTCATGGGGAGAGCAGTAGAGGAAGCTCCCTTGAGCCTCAGGAAGCACTTCCTCTGTCCCTCAGACAGTATGGCCATTGTGGCTCAAAGTCAACGCCAACAAAACACCTGGGTTCCCCTGCAAACAAGCTGGCCTAATTCAAAAGCTGTACACCACCCAAATTAACTTCCAAGTCAGCCAGCTTAATTCTGACTGCCCCTTTGCCTCCCCAAAAAGAATTGGAAGTTTGGTAGCCAATTTATGCCTTCTGCAAGACTTCTCATCATATTAATTGTCCATAGTACCCTTGTCAGTGCTGTACATGCCATTTGACGACTATTAAGTGGAAACCCTTGTGTGTGGGTACAGGCTCTGGGAATAGTACTAACCAGCACAAAGAGTCAAGCTGTTAAGAGAGTAAACGCGTAAGGGGAATAGAGCTCTGTTTAGATCTGGTGAATACTTCCACCACATATGAGTATTCATGTCCACAGAAACACCACTCTCACTGCTGCCCATGGTTGCCATTGTACCGCAACACAATTCAAGAGACTCAATCTTCTGTATTTCTACACTGTGTATTCACACAACACATAACTCTGTGTGTGTGTGTGTGTGTGTGTGTGTGTGTGTGTGTGTTTGTATTAACAAATGTTGTTTTACCATATCACAGGCCAAAGCAAATTTCAGAGTGTTGGGGACCTTTCATTTAACTCCCGAATACAAATCACCCCGTTTCCAAGCTCAGAGTGAAATGTCCTTGGGAGTTCAATGCCAAGTTGATTTGATTCTTAACTGGGCAGTTATGGAGGATAATGAGAGACTGGTACCAGTCAGAGAAAATATTTCCATTCAGCAGATGGGCAGGAGACTATGTGAGGTTCTTCTGCTTAGTTGGAGCTTGGTTGCTTACTTCCTATTTCCCCCCTCTCACCATTTCTGCGCTGGTACATTTAACCTCGCTACCGCTTCTCAGGGAACACGTAGTGCATGAGTGCCCACTGTTGTGCAGAAGGTGTGCTTAGACTGCTGGTGTCCATGGTAACGCTGGTTTGCGTGGAACATGCACTTTGAGTGAAACTGGTTTTTCAGTGCCACCAGGGTTTTTTCTAGGCTCCCTGAGATCACAGCTGTGTGGGTGCCCATGCCGACATCTCAGCTCTATCCCGACTTTTCATATAAAAGATGCATTTTCCATCACTCTTTTTCTTAAACTTTGTCAAGATCATAGAGGAAATGAATATACAAAAAGCAGTACACTTTTTTGAAATTAATCACTCCGATATTTATGGAAGCCCATTTCCACTACATGGGCTGAAGACTGCTGGATGGTGGCTTATTATTTTGGAATTTGAGTTATTAATTCACATTTCTGGCTTGTAATATCAGGATTCTTGGTCATTTTGTCACAATTGTGACTCATTCTTGTAGAATACAGAGTTGTTTATCACAGTTGTGACTTACCTCAGAATTCTGAGTTATTGTCTTACAATTGTAATAATGAACTGCATTTAAATTTTATTTTGTAATTAGCTTGGCTATGTAGTTGGCCGGTATTCCTATAGAAAGCAATGTCATGGACACAGCTATGCTGTGAAATTAGTTGGCATTCTATATCATGTGCATTATGTGGCATGAGGATAATATAGAGGGCTGACTGCAATAAACAATTATGTCCAATATATAACATCTAGAGATAACTGTTTATTGTAGTCAGCCCTCGATATATAGCAAAGCTTGTACATCAGTTGCACTCTAAAAGAAACTCTGGCTATACTCTTCACAAGTGATGATGAGACAGTTTTTCTGATTTGTTTGGTTGTGAAAATAAAGGAAATTTCTTCAATTTTTGAACCTGTGCATACTCTGGCAAGGGGGTGCTTTTCAATGCGGAAGGTGCATTTTACGGCACAACTCAGTAATTACAGAATTGCTGTAAGTAATGCAAAATCCTGAAAGAAGACATTGCCATTGCAGTAAAAAAAATTTAAATTCTGAGATAAGTCACAGTTTTGAGAAAAAAATTTATGTGATAAATAGTCTTGGCTGTGAGATAATAACTCAGAATTCTGAGATAATAAGTCTTATTAATGTCTAGAGTATTTGAAATCATGAGAAATCTGAATTAACTTGTCACAATACTGTTACTCTAAAACTAAAGCATACTGAAGTGACCATAGGTTAGGAAATCACTAATTAGTTAATGTAAAGTTATTGTTTTTACACTGATCAAAACTTCCAACGCAGCATTTTAAATTTTGAAATATTTTTGGTATGGTATTTTCTAACAAATTTCGGTCTTTATATCCAAACTGCACCTTAAAAGCCCATAAAGTTTTGTTTAGTGTTTCGTCGGGACAGTGCGTTCCACTTGAATGCACACAGCTGTTTGCCACACCAATCAGACTGAGCAGCACTCACTGACCCATCCTTTATGAAATGTGGTCAATAAATAGCCAGAGGAATGGGGAACTTAAATATTCCTTAGCATTCTTCGGGTGCAACTTTAGACCATGGGACGTCTTCAGAAAAAGCAGCACCTTTGGAACATTCTGGGTCGTCAGTTAAGAACGTGTGATCCAGAACCCTCAACCCTCCGACAGTTACACCAGACTCTCACTGAGGAATGGGACTGTATCACACAGGGGGAAATATGGAACCTGATTGACTCCATGCACAGGAGAATTCAGTCTGCGTGTGATGCTAGAGGTGGGCACACCAGATACTGTCTTCAGCAGTCCGGAATACCCATTCAAAATGACTTTGCAAATTGGACCTGGGACTGTGTTATTCCTCACTAATTGTTCTAAAACATGGCATCAAACTGAAACTTGTAGGCACATTTGAGAATGTAACTTTTCTCATAATAAAATAGTTTGTATTAAAATAAACCCGAGCGTTGCGTTGGAAGTTTTGATGAGTATATTTGACTGGCTTGTCTCAAATGCAATCTGACAATAATGTCATTTAAATTTTAGAAATTGGCAGACTCCTTATGTGGTCCTGACCTCTCTTTCCAATGTCTGTGATCTTCTTAGATTTTTCACCATTACTGTTGCTCTTGCTTATCACCTCTCTCTGCGACTTACTAACCTCTTCTATTCCTGTTAATACCTGGTGGGCTAAACACAGACACAGTTATGACTACCATGGACTGCTGCCTCCCACAATATGTCAGAGCTCCTCTGCCTACCTGTTGCTTTCTGCGAAAGAGGAGGGCTTTGTTCAAAAAATAAAAACAGCTTTCAAATACTGTATGATTTAATGCTTTGTTTAACCTTGATGCGCACATTAATATGACTTTAGGGTATATTATGCTTATTAATAATTTAGTCACAGAGAGAGCTCTCACTCACTCAAATTTTCATTCATTCCCTCCTTCAGTGACTGTGTCACTCATTCACTCACTCACTGACTCACTCATAGAGTCACTGACTCCCAGACTCACTCAATCACTCAATGAATCTCACTCCTTCACTCGCTCACTGACTCTCTCACTCACTCACTCACTCTCACCTACACACTCTCATACTTACTCCAGCCATTAGCTCACCCTTTAAGAATACTGAAAGCACATCGAGGCCCCCGATGCACCTTTTGCTTCTAAATTTCATCGAGGCTTCATGAAGATCGGAAAGCAGCGTTGGAGAAACATGGCTGGGGAACATTGACTCAGAACCTGACCTGTCTGTCTGGCCCTCCTCCCACCGGTACAGTGCACCTGCTGTCTGTTGCGCCCGTATCGGACAACGGGCGTGAGAAAATGAGTGCATCTTCGCTCCTTAATTAAGACAGCGTGGGCCTTGAGGTGGTTTCCATGGTTACAGACCATTCCCCCAAAAGAGCAGGCGAGCAGGCGGCTAGACAACTCTTCACTCAGACTAAAGCTGGGATGAGGAAGACGAGAACAAGGAAAATAAGCTGGGGAAGGAGAGGAAAAGAAAAATGGTCAGAAAATGGAGAATAAAAAGATACAGAAGAAATAAAGAAGAAGAAGAAGAAGAGGCAGGAGGATTCTGCAGCTGTTGGGCTGGTGATCCTTGTCCATGCGGCGTCTTTCAAAATGTCAAACTGACATTGTTGTCATGCAGACATATTCAGTGCATACCGCTCATCAACAGGCATTAGTTATATATAGCTCGGGGCAAAGCTTCAAACACGCAGAAGCACATTACCAGAGTTGTGCCGTCTTTGTGCTACACTGTCTATTTTAATGTAAGGCTTCGATTTGAATTGCCAGACTTCACAATTTGATTTCAATAAAAAGTAAAATAAAGACTTAATCACTCTCTTTCCATCTGAACCCCCACTACAGACTTCACTCCCATATCATTCTTTTTTAGTGTATACTATTGACTGAATATAAAGATGGACATCCAAACAGCTCCCCAAAAGGGAGGCCGAAACATATTGTTCGCCATCTAATGGCTGGCTGCGGGACAGGCTATAAACCTGCCCCCTCCATGTTGGTGGATGGGACATGGGACTCTCAAAAAAATTAAAGCACGTGTCAAATAATTTTTTTTAAAGATGGGTTTTGTCATTTTTAAGTAGTTCTTACCATGCTGATATGTCCAAGTGTTCACTTAGATTTTTTTCTGATACGTTTGGTTTTATTTCGTTAAAAGTGGGTATGAAGTCATGATTGCCAAATGTGAATGACAGTCACTCTTAAGAGAAGGCCAGCTGACTTCCTTCATTTTCAGGATTTTTTTGGTGCTAGAATGCAACCGTCAAGAAAAGATATAACGTTAACATTACACGTGCATAAGTTGCTAGGTCCTTGTACAACTGTATATAATTCCTGGTGATTTTGAAAGTCCAACAAAAATTTATGGTAGAACTATCTTTGCTCTGAACAGAGCGTCATGCACTGTTTGCAGCGATACTATCGCTGATAAGTAAAGCCAGCTCGCTAGCAAGCTAGATTGGCAAGATTCTATAACAGGTCACCATAAGTTAGGTTACAATGGAAATTGCAATTACAGGCAGTCTGTAGTCTAGCACTGATGCAGCCAGCCATGCTACATAAGTTCAGGGATGTGCTTGCGACTGAGTTGAGTAGGGCGGTTGTATGGGCGAGAACTTGATACTGTGGCTCAACCTCCCAATCACTGCTGCGTTGACTCTGGCTCCAAGTGTGCATGATGGCAGCATTTATATGTAGGATATTTTTGCTCCATTTTTGTATAGCCTCAGGAAGTGGAGATGCGTCGTCCATCTTTAAATACACTCTATGGTGTATATTATTGCCTTGTACGCAGTATGACCCAAAACATATTTTTGTCCATACTTGGTGCTCATCTACGTGCTTGAAAACACAAGCGTTGGTGTCCATTGCCTGCCCATTTAAAAACAACTTCGGCATTCCTTCATGAGTATTATGATGAAATGTATTTCATGTTCCATTTTAGGTTGCACATTTTGCTGAAAGTTCTGGAGAGATTATGGGGATTGTTTTTACTCACCATGTCCCATCTGTGTGATTTTAGAACAGCTCTACTCTCAGCTCATGTGTTCTCTCCATCTATCTCTCTTCCTCCCGTGCTCCCTCTCTCCGACATCTGCTGTTGCTTTTGTAGAAGCAAACACTGCGGCGGCTGATAAAACTGGCAGCGCTAAGATTTTTAGTGCTCCACAACTCTGCACACGCAGTATGCCCCTCTGCTATTATGAGACCTTTTCTTAATTGGCTGCTCACAATAATTTACCAAGATTCTTAGGACTGCGCAAATTGTGCCTTCAAGACTGTCATTCTGAACCCAAATCGGCCCTTCAAGTGAAACAAAGGTCCACAGTGAATCTGCCGCCGGAGACATCTGTGACTCATTTTCCACTAGTGTATGATTAGGCAATTCATTCATGTCTAACATATAATTCTTGCCCCTCTTTCAAGTGGTAAGGGCATTATAGCACTTGGGGCTCTACCCCAGAAAACCAGCGCTTTTGGCTGAGTGAAAGTACTTGAACTCAAGCTTTTTTTGAAGGCTGGTTCATCTCTGTTTTTCGCAGACAAACATGGGTGGGGATTCGTAGAGATGTGCGTTTGGCTCCTGACTCCAGTTCTTTGTTGCTGCAAACCACATACATGTATTTACCACCAGTGGGCTGTCCCACTGTGGTCAGGAGTCCATAATTTAACGGTGACATTACTGAATGCGTGTATGCCACAAGAATGACATCAAAATTCTTCCTGGAAAAAAAAAAAACGGTATAGAATGCTGTACATTGTTTCATGTAATAATGTCTTTTTCCAGATTGCCACTGAGTTGCTACCCTACTCATCCAATGTACTCTAGGCAGATTGTTTGTCCTGTGTCTATGCATCTACACTGTAATATTTGCACAAACTTGCATCACTATTTAGCTCTGTTTGTTGACTTTTCAACATTATTGTCAAGAGTCATTAAAAAACATTTGACTGATCTACTTTTGGTTCTGCATTAATGCGCACACACACATTATGGGCTTTTCCTCTCTGCATTGCCATGCCTCTTTCGGACAAGAGTTAAAACTACCAAAATAATTGCTCATATGAAGAAGTGACTGCAGATATTGAATTGAATCGGTGCTTTCGGTTGCTCTGGAGAGTCCAGGCCCCCGAGTGGGACAATAGGAGTGACAGTTGTATCTCCCCCCCCCAATCTCTTTCCCCAGGAAATGGGTATGGGAACCATCGTAACTCCCCTGGGATGCTGGTTTCCCCAGGCAATATGAATAAAAACCTGCAGGCCAAGTCCCCCCCGCCTATGAACCTGGGCATGAGCAATCGCAAACCGGACCTGCGCGTGCTCATACCGCCCGGTGCCAAGAACCCCACACCCTCCATCGTAAGTCACACCGCCACCCCTCTACCCCTGGCCATTCTACACCACATCCAACCTGCGGAGAACTCCATCTCATAAACCAGCCTAAGCTGGTCTAAGCTGCTCTAAACTGTATTTTCAGTACTTTTAGCCGGTTACCCAGCTGTTCACCAGCTGACCGGCCTTAATAGTGAGCTAGTGCACTGGCTTAGCCTTGTCTGGATAGCTAGAGATCACCTTTGAACTGCCTCAGACCAGCTATGACTAGCTGTAAATGTCAGAAACAAGGCAGAAATAATTGTTAAGCAGTTTACAATCCCAACTTACTGAGAGGAATTTTCAGCAGGGAGCAAGAACCCCAGGATCTCCTCTTGTCCTCTTCTCCCTTCCTCTCCCTTTCTGACATCTTTGTCTACTACTTTTTTAGTTAGCTTTCCACTTTTCCTTTTTATCACATACAATCCTAAGCAGTAGTGTAGACGCACCAAATTGTATCCTGTTCATTCGTAGAGTCCTGCTTAAAGCCGCACTTTATTTGGCGAAACTAATTTCAATTTATTGCCCCTCCCCCTATAATGCCGCCAGTCGGAGGATATTGATCTCCTTTTGGTAAGTGGAATTAGAGGAGGATGATTATTAGTTGACATTATTTATATTCTTTAAATGTCCCTTTAAAACAGAATAAAATAGGGATTGATGGAATGTGCTCTAAAGTAAGGCACAAGCGTCACCCAGTGATATTCTACACACAGGCCTTGTGCTCAGATAGACTTCTCTAGAGGCAAGGGTGACATCTAGTGGTGAATCTGAATGAGCACATAGGGTCTGATCTTCCTCTTACTGATGGGTCATCATGTTTTATTGATTCCGGGCTGTAACAGACTGTTTCTGGACTGATTTTGAATCAAAATGAAGGTACATAATTGAAATCTATTTTTTTTTTTTATCACAGTGCTGATCTCCCAACTCAGTACAGTGACCCTTATATGTGTTGCTCATGCTGTTGCCTTGGAGATGAGGATGTTTGCGTTACTATAGCAACATTAAATCCTCAGAAGGTTCATAAATTGTAGCGCTGAGTTGATTAGAGATGTTAGTGACCTGACAAAATGAAGAAACTTGCACGGTGCTAATTTTCAACACCTTGACATTAAAAAGTATGTTCATTGACATTTTTGTCTTTCTCCCGGTTATGGCAGAACCAGCGGATAAATAACTCACAATCTGCCCAATCCCTGGCTACCCCTGTGGTGTCCGTAGCAACGCCAACTTTACCAGGACAAGGAATGGGAGGGTACCCATCTGCCATCTCTACTTCATATGGTACTGGTAGGTACAGCAGAGCAGTGGTGAAACTGTAATGGCTTCAGTGGCTGCAGAGTGTGTACAGAAGTTTGAGAGACTCTCTCCCTCTGGGTTTGTGTGCAGAATACTCTCTGAACAGCGCTGACCTGTCGCTGACGGGCTTTAACAGCTCTAGCGGCCTGCACCTGGGCTCCATGACAGGCTGGCAGCAGCAGCACCTGCAGAGCATGCAGCACTCTGCCCTGGGCCACTTAGGGTGAGTGTGCTTCAGCCCAACCCTTCCTTCAGCTCAGGCCTGCATTACATGGCCTGCTTTCCACTCGCATCACACAGCCTTTAATGCTGGGCTCGTGCATCTCAGCATTGCCACCTCTGGCCCCGCTGTGGCCTTATGAGCCTCGGAGGCTGGTGGTACCACTGAGCCCTTGAGTTTGGCCGTCAACCACACAGAATGTAAAAGTGACTGTAAATTACCGTTTTCTGATAACGGTAAAGAAAGTGCATCATTCGAGCAAGTACGAAAATAAGATGGCGAGTAAAAAGAGTGACCTGCTGGGACCATATGGTTTAGCCTTGTTATCAGTAGTAAGAAGAGAGCATTGCGGAGAGGGTATAGTGATTGTACCGGAAAGCCTGGCTCTTACATGACTGTATGCTGCATGCAAGCGATTATCTTGAAGACCATTATGTGGTGTGTTTGGGCGTCAGTGGGGTGTGGTGTTCAGCATGCGTTTATTATCTAGGATGAAAAGAGTTATAGAACGTACACTGGGGAGGTGCATCCTCAATATATAGTCTTGGCCAAAACATCAAGGCCCCGCCTTTTCCTGTTCCCAGATCAGGGAAAGAGGGCTATAATTGAACAGCAGAGCCCCTGCTGGCGTCTCTGTGGGGTTAGCCCACTGACAGGAACAAAGTATCAATAAAGCTTAGCCGTACGGCTCATCGCATGATTTCTCAGAAATTTTGTATTCCTGAAAGCCAGTGCATATGGTGCGTGTCAGACCAAACCACAGTCCCCGCGGTGACTTGAAAAACATTTTCAGCTTGCATACGTAGGTAAACACCCATAGTGATCAAACGGCCGCCAGGGTGAATGTTTTTCTTTAATATAGAGGCTCACATTTATACATCGTGCAGTACAAGCTGTCGTGGCAAAGTGCTCTCTTTTAAACTGCAATGTGTTTAATATCAAAGTCATGCTCGTAATTTCACATTCAAACAAACCTACAGAAGTCTGCACAGCAGTTTGGGGACTCAGTAGCATGTGGTAGCATATGGACTTCTTACAGTTCTCTGAACTTTGGAGAAAAAAAAAATCTTAGAAATGTAATATTCATGTGAAATACATATTTATGAAAACTTGTTCCTGGTCCCTGTAACATGTCAGGAATACAGGAAGGCACTGTTCTATTTAACTCTGTGTGTTTGTCTGCATCTACACGACCAGTCAAAAGTTTTTGCACACCCCAGTATTTTCTGTATTTGTTACATTTTTTTTTTTTTTAGATATTTTGTTCTTGTGTAACAGTCCCATATTGGTTGTGTTACAGAAAGGTAGGAAAACTGAAGCCTGGTGTATAAACCATGTTTATAACAAAACAAATGAATAAAATCGCGGATCAGTCATTTTGTCAATATTTATGCAGATCAGTAAAGATGGTCTAATCCAGTGCTTCGCAAACCTCTCCTGGAGGCCAACCTGTCCTGCATGTGTTAGATCTCTCTCTGCTCCAGCACCGGTGATGCATATGATCCACTCATTATCAAGCACCTTCGGGGGGTCGATAGCTAGCTGATCATTTCAATCACCTGTGCTGGATTCCTTGTGGATTTTTCTTGTAAATGTATTATTTGCAATGAACAAGTATTGGGATCCAGTGATTTCTTTGTTGTAAACGTACATGACTTGACAAGATCATAGTGTGTGCAAAAAGTTTTGTCTGGTCGTGTATGTGCAGGCATGAGCGTGGACATGTCCGTCGGTGTGGCTGTCCTGAGTCCTCTCTGTGTATCTGTGTAATATTTGCGCATTTTTCTCTCTCATTCTGTAACTGCGTTTCCTTTCCTCCAACAGAAATTGCAATAGCACTCACTTATGTCAGAGTTCAAATCTCTCCCTGCCTACTGCTCAAAGCCTGCACATCAAGTCCGAACCTGTTTCTCCTCCTAGAGATCACCCCGGGGTCACGCCCGTGGGTTACCCGCCCCAGCAGGCCCCGTCGCGCCAGGATTCGGGCCGCTCGCCGGCCGACAGCCTCAGCAGCTGCAGCAGCTCGTACGAGGGCAGCGATCGAGAGGACCACAGGAACGAGTTCCACTCGCCCCTGGGACTGATGCGACCGACGGCGGAGGAGCGGGGGAGCCCGTCCATCAAACGAGTGCGCCTGACCGAGGGCTGGGCCACATGATAACCCGGCTCTATCCTGCGACACTGCTCCCTCGCTCGCTCGCTCGGTCTGCCATGCCCACCCCACCCCTCCTGCCCCTCCCCTCGTGTTCACTCCAGGAGGGGGCTCAAAGTTTTTTAAAAATTTAAGTTTGGTTTATTCACTTCTTATGCGCTGAGTGTGTGTGCCGTTTGTGTTACAGTGATATGAAAATGTATTTGCAAGAGCGGGTGGATTTGGCGGGAAAAGGGAGGGTCATGTACTTTGGGAGGGGAGAGAAGTGCATTATTTGTATGGACAAAAAGAAAATATAAAAATTCAGAGACATGAAGGTATGTTTATATCCATAATTAAACAAAAAAAGAGGTCAGGTACTATTGTTTTTGTAAAACTGTTCTCAACTTCAGTGATACGGCGTAATGAAATGAGTGAGTGGAAGAATATTTTACTAAGTCAAAAAGTCTAGCAACTGAGATGTACAAGTAGAACTAGTGTACAGCTTAGTTTTTTTTACTCATTCGTTTTATTGCTGCCGTCCTTTCTTTGCAGTGCTCTCATGCAAAATGTATGTTACATTAGACAATGTCATGTTGCAGGTTCAACGTATTTATGTACATAGAGGGCCAGGGAGGGGTTTCAAAGTCACCAGACTTTATAGGCTTACTTATTAAAATAGGAGAATAAAAAGCTAATATGCAACTTTTGAAGAATCACACAGGTATACTTGCACTCCCACAGCCTGGACCGAATTATGGCTAATACTTTCCCTCAAAGTATGGAACTAATTAACGCCATGATCAATCAAAACTCCATTTAAGTGGACCATACTTTTTATTTAAGAGCCATGTTTGATAACTACCCAAAATCCAGGTCTTGCATTACATAATTAGAATAAGAAACATGTACGAAACATTTTGCGTATATTTTCATAAAAAACTGAATAAAACTGCAAAGCATTTGTGGCTTTTTGTAGTTTATATAAGTCAGAATATGTTTTTGATAGCCTTGAAATTCAATGAAAAGCCTAGGAGACAATACATTACAAATGTTTTTGTATAGAAAGCACTACCCTAAGCCATGAAAACAAATACTAAAGCCCATGCTTTGCTGAACAAATACCTGTTTTCTCTTTGTAGAGGTTTTTGTTTAAAGTGTATTTCTTATTATATATAATATTAAGAATATTAATATTAAAAAATTCTGTGAAATTAACATGCTTGTGTATAGCTTTCTAATATATAAATATCTAATGGTCATAGCAAACAATGTTTTATCTTATTAGTGGGGTCATGTGTGTGCAGTTGCACATGCTGTTCTGTTGGATGGCTAACAGAACTATTCAGGGGAAAATTTAGTTTAACCTTACCAGCTACAACGATGCGTCTGTAGACCTATTCGCAGGTTATCAGTTTCTAAAGCGGTTTACAGACAACAACATATCATGGGAACTGGCTGGCTGTTCTCATGCACAGAAATGCAACACTCCCAAGTGAACACTGAAGCTTGAACACACTTTAGTGTGCTTGTTTGGTGAAAAAAAAGTTTAAGTCACACTGCGTTGAAACCAAAGTGTTCGAATTTCTACCAAAAAACCATGGGTGAGGCACGGTGGCGGGGGTTTGTCCTATTTTAAATATTTTGGCAAAATATTGTATATTTAGTGCCCAAACCCTCTGCCACCACCCTGTAACTCAAGTTGGGACGGTGTTTGGTCAAGCACCCTCCTAAATGAGCTGGAGCTCGACTTGGTGTAAAATGATAAGCGATGTGCGATTTGAACTCGAGAATCCATTTTTTTGAACTGTTAAAACTGCATATTTTATAGTGTTTGTAACCTTGATGGTTGTGTTTACCTTTTTAGCTATTTGTAATGTTGTTGTGGATGTTGCTGAGAATTTGGTCCATGTCAAGTATGAAAGGGAGGCAGGTGTTGTGTTGGTGCACAGCCTGAGGGGTGAGACAGTGAGACAGGTTCCTCTCTCCCTAGGCAAATCTGACTTGAAATTTCAGCATAGCATATCTCGTAGAGAGCCTGTGAGCTGGTAGAAGCTGGTGGAGAAGCATAATTTGGGAATTTGACACATCACGTTTTTATACAAATCTAGGCATCACTCTCTGCCTTTGCCTCATTACCTGGACCTGCTGTTACTCATTGTTAAGGTTATTGCTACCAATGCTATGTGCAGTTAATATGAGGTTACAGTGTTAATACCGCATGCAGATTTACGGGGCAGAGCCCTGAAGGTTACTTTCTGTCTGCTCATTTTTTATATTATTGTCAGTGAAACGACACAATTATGAGAACAAAACAGTGAAGGCAATCAGCAATGTGAAACCACCAAAACCAGTGGCATTTTCCATGTTGTAACTTTGAGCTTCAGTTTTGTGTCGTGAATAGAACACTAATGATAACGTGATATTGGCGTGTACAAAAATGTGTACAAATTTATATTCCTCCCATGCATACTTTTTCAGATATAGAAATTGTTTACTTGTGATTACCGTGGGGGGGGGGGGGGGGGTGTGGAGAGAAACTAATCTTAGTCATGTATACTGCGGTTCTGAAAATCTGGATATCAGTTAAAATTCCCTCGTGAACTATTTGCTGAATTTTGCGAGCATGGTCAGTGGAGGTGTTCACTTGAACTATGTTGGTTACATCTCATATGCTACCAGTTGCAGAAAATTGAGTGGTCAATATTTTGGATTCTCCAGTCACTGGACAAACATTATGAAGATAGATTTGACTGAACTACCAAGGAACTTTTTTTCTGTTTTTTACGTTTCTCTGTTTAGAACGTAACTATTATAAAGGCCAAATAAATAATGAATAACTACTGATGTATCAATATTACGGTTACTATTTTGAATAATCACATGAGGCTGTTCAAATATAATCCAGGTTTGTTGCAGCCTATTGAAGAGAGTTCTCAATCTGGCAGCAATGGTATCTTCAATAATAAATATAGCGCCCACGATAAATATAACATTTGGCGGGGGGGGGAGCATCAGTATTTTTAAATGGTGCACAATTTAGTTATTGGTACTTTTTCATGTATTTATTACAGCACCATGTCCCCACTCCATTTTCAATGTAATAAAAGAAGTCAATCTTGTCACAGCTGTTTTGTGGCTTCCTTGGCACTTGGAGATTAGTTATCATCTTGTGCTGTTTGTTTTCCTGCAAAGAGCTTCAAATGGTTCAGATAATAGATTTTCCTCATATGTTTTTTAGCCAAAGACATGGAGCAATCCTGATCTGTTGAGAAGTGCTTCTGTAAACGTTTTCATTTATCATCATTACTTTTGTATTTCCCAGTTTTGCAATCAGATCTGCGCTTGTTCTTTGGCCTGAAATCGGTTTGTACCTCATATTGACCCATGCAGTACCTCAAATAATCATAATTGACTCATTTCTGTGGAAGAGCAGTGATGATGGTGTTTCTAAGGCATTGCGTAACAGCATTGTGTTCAGTCTAATTCATATCCACACAGTTCTGGGATTGCTCTATGTATTTTTTCATTTTCATTCAGGAAAAAAAATGTTGTTTCTAAAAAAAAAAAAAAAAAAACAATTCAGAGATGCACAAAAAAGCAGCAAAAACAAATGTAGCTTGTATTTAACCTGAAATGGGGAAGTAATGTCTGAAGTACATGTTTAAAACTTTTAAAAAAAGAGGCTTGCAGCGGCATAAGCTGGCCTTTGTCGCCACTTGAAGACGAGATGTTATTATATTAAACCACATCTGTATCTCAAGGGACTTTCTGCTGTCTGTAGTGAACAAGAATATGGAAATAAAATCAAGTTGGAAAAAATTTTTTGTATTTTTCAGACATTTTGCAGTAAATTTACTGGCTTTCATAGGTACTGAAGTCTGTGTGTGGTTTATCTGTTAAAATAATCCCATTCAATACCAACATGTATAGCCCTGTGGGGGAACTGTGAAATAGATGTAAGACATATAGGTGAAGAATCTGTTGTAATGACAAAAAATTGTTTTCATGGGACAAAAAAATCCCCCCGCTACTATTAGGTAAAATTCTTACACAAGATGTGCTTCTTTGAATAAAAACACATCTTTTGGGTCCCTATGAGACTCATGCAAACACTATTTTGTTCACTGGTTTTTGAGGCGAAGTCGATAAAAAACAGCCTCCATCAACCTGGACGGGCGGATATGAAGGATAACCCTGTATGCCCCCAGCACGTACCTGGTGGCAAGTGAATGGAAACTACAGTCTCACAGCATGAAACAGAAAATCATTTGCTTGATTATATATCAATTGGTACAGGAGTTCAATGAAAGATGCTGAGGGAATTGGCCCAAATATTACTTTGAAATCCATCACTCATAAATCATCACTCATCAACTCGCATGGACAGATTATTCAAACCTCTGCAGTGTTTTCAAATTTCAAAGGTGTCATAGCCTTAATGCTGAGTGTTGCCTGGCAAACAACCCACGCTAGCCTTAGTGGGCCACAACGCATAAGTAAAAATAAGACCAAATTTCATGTAAGTGGTGTATTTATAACGTAAGTTTTATTCCCACTCCTTGTCCGATTAATCTGCTTTTTTGAGATGAAGGAAACTGCAGCCAGGTGTTTTTTCTACCAGAAAGCCATAAGCACGGGACTGAGAGAGACACACAACTTGTCCAAAACCTGGTTTGTGCTTGAGTACGAGGTGAATTCTTTTGTTGATCAAAGGATCCAGCATTCTGGAATCATTCTGTAATAATGCTGCCGTGGTGACAAGATTTGATTATTCAGAGAAAAATTCAGTGAAGCTGCCCAAATACATGCAGAATGCCAAAATGTCTATGCTTCTCTGCAACGTCCCCTCAATTGTTTTGGAACTGCGAGATGGTCTTACATTGCAGAACAGTCCCAGTCTGTGGCCCAAAGTATGAAAAACTGCTCTGAGTGACAAATTTCTCACCAGTTGCTGATTTACCCTAAATTTTCGATTGACTGGTACTGAGAAAGAAAAACCCCAAGTAATGGTCACCTCCTCAGGTGCGCTCACCTGTGTGGCGGGAGACCACAACAACGGAACAATATGCAAACCGGCACATCCAGATTGCACAGGATCTGCAAGTATATGAAGGAAAGAGCGAGACAGAATGAGAGAGAAAGAAAGGCAGTGGGAGAAAGAGGGAGACAGGGAGAAAGAGTAAGTGAGATAGAGAGTGTGAAAGCAAGTGTGAGAGAGATGGCAAGTGAGAGTGAGAGAGTCAGGGAGGCAGATGGAAAGAATGCGTTACTTGGAGAGTGTGTGCATGCATGTGTGTGTGTGTGTGTGAGCGAGTTTGCAAAAGTGTTGGTGATGACATTTCCATTATTCAGTCTTAAAATAAGCATAAAATGCTGGTAGTTAGGGCTTGGCCTCCGGGGTATAACAGGTAAAGTGCTATCGTGGGTTCAACTGACCTGAGCGGTAAAGTAATATAATGTATGAGCATGCATGAGCGGACACGCACTGGGTGCTCCCTCTCATATTAGGTTTCCTATACTAATCACTTATAGAATCAGTAATGCCATTAGAACACCAGTACCACTAGAGCAACTGTCAGACAAAACTCTAATAATCATAACATGGGTTCAGTGCCTTAGAACGCCCCTCCGCCGTTATAAAATCACTGTAACCCACTGCTTCTTGGGGCTTATTCCTTTAGTAATAGATAGGTAGATGGCTAGATCACAAAGGAAATAATAGATATATTTTCTCATATTCAATCCCTATGTATTCCAATGGCTTTTTCGCTGATAGGTCGGTGGTCTGTTACTATGGTAACCTGCGTATACTCTCCACTACACCACCGTATATTAGGCCTATGTGGCCTGTGCAAATGTCCGAGAGAAAATTAATTTCAAGCAACACAAAGTCTCAGTACACTTCGTAATTTTGAAGTTTTAGGCTTACTCAAAAATAGAATTTGGACTCACCAGAATGGAGCTATTCGGGGATCCGCACAGGCCCTGAGTGGAGCCTAATTCACAGTCAATAAAAATGTTAATTGACACTCCTTATGGATAAATAACCTAAGATGGAAATTAGTGCTTCTGGGCGAGATGTAGGCCTACATTGAATTTAGACCCACATGACTCCTTTCGATTTGGTTCTGCAATGCCCATTTCCACTTGGCTTAGGCTACTGTGTACTATATATGCTTGCTTGCATTATAGGCTTTTGACTATTTAGATTACCTTTTATTTTACATTTAATGTCATTTCTTTTCTCAGGCGGGGTCTCGGGCAAATTATCGCTAGCTTTTAAGGTCAAGTTGACCTTGACATTAGCCTTGACCTTTGACTCATGTTCATTATTAAAACTGGCTCCTTAATTCAAGTCAATCATCTGATCACAAAAAAGTGCTCATTTTCATGGTCAGGGCTTGTGTTATTCCCCAAATGTTGAAGGCTACTCGACGCAACATTTTTACGATTGACAAATCTCAAATCATGTCAAGTCAGAATTTTCCTGATTAAGTAACTACTAACTGTGACCACTAGAGGTCGCAAAAAACAACTACAATCTTGATGGCGTGGTATTAATGTCGGCCTAATACGCTTTGCTACAGCAGTTAAAGCCCCTCCACTTCAGGGTACCTTCTCTTCGGACAGTTTTCATTACGGGCTTTTGTCAATAGTCAGTTGGATTGCTTCCTTTGAACAGGTATGAACCAGCTTTGCAGTATTTGATTTTGATTTCTCACGTTTGATTGACTTAAATGTCTATATTGGCATTTTGACCCAAGGGACTTGAGTTGTCCCAGTAACACTAAAGAAAGCCATTAAGAGGCAAATGAATAATAGGAAAGGTCAGAAGCTTGATTACCTTCACATTCTGTAAAACTACCAATAGGCTTCCCAAAACCAGCTGATAAGTACCTTGGCGAGAAGGCAGAGCATGTCTTGGATCATCGTTTTACAAAGAAGAAAAGTGATATCATTTTATTGGGGCATTTTCTGGAAGACAATAACAGATGCAGCGACATCCCCAGACCAACCACAGAGAAATGGTGTGATAGAGGTGATTTGGACGTGGGAAATTTACTTTTGAACAACATGTTGCTCTAACCATCACTCTGAAGTCAATCTTTGTCTCACTTGACAAGACTATTTCCACAAACTTGAGGCCATTTTTTTAAAAACTTTTTTTAACTGGCCATTCTGCTCTTTTGTTTATCAATGCTCTTGAGTCACAGATGAAATTTTTAAAATTCTAATTGTCTTAGAAACATACAGAACAGGCCAAAAGTTTGAGGCCACCCTCAGATCAAAAAAATCACTTCAACTGTTATTTCCTAATTTTTTGCACATGAAATGACTTCAGTGTGTAAAATATAGGAAGCCAATGGGTTTTTGGTGAATTCCAGACCTCAGACCACATGCTGTCTTGACTAATTTATCACTGACCACAATGTTTTATAATTGAGCTCCAATGCTTCTTCTGTTACATGATTTTATGTCACTAGGACGTGAAAAACTTTATGTAACAAGGCATGCTGTATAAATACCTTCCCGAAAAAACAAGGGGTCACATTGCACTTGGTGCAGAATTAAAAATCTGAGGCTGGTTCCAAACTTTTGGTCTGTAGTGTATTCTTCTCTAGGAAATGTGTTGAGTGTACGGAAAACCATTTCACATTAAATGCTTTCCTTTTCATCATCATCATCATCATCATCAGTGTCTTCTTCCTCCTCTTCTCCTCCAACTCCTCCTTCCTTGTAACAATTATTATCACTAAGTATTTGTTATTGATGATGATGATGGCGGTGGTAACACTGAATATTCTCTCCATAAACATTCTGGAGGGTTGGGTACATAGCCTTCTCAAAGATCTTGACTTGATTCAAACCAAGCAGCAAACACATTCAGGAAATATGTATTAAATATACAGAAATATTATTATTATTCTTATTATTATTATTATCACCAGTGTTATCTGTAGAAATAAAATTATTTTAACCCTTTAACCTCGACTTACTAATGGTCTGGACACTGGCATCCCTAACAGTCATTTTGACTAAAATTATGAGAAGCCACTTATTTTTACTTCTTTTCTACTTTATAATGCAAAACTATGCTGTGAGCAGCTGGCAAAGAATTGGCACCTGAAAAGGCCTCCTATTTCTAGCCGTTCAATTAATAAATACATTTTTGTGCAGATTTGACTAAATAAAATTTATTTATGCAACAATTCAATTTTTTAAAAGTGATGTGTATTGAAATATCCTTTTTTTAACACCCAGCATGCAAAAAAAAAAAAAATGTATCATATTTTCTTACGTTATGGGTGACACAAATAACATTGACAATTTTTTATTTTTTTACATTACTTCAAAAAGTACAGTGTTTTTCCACACACACACACACACACACACACACATATATATATATATATGTATAATCACTTGTAATATATGTTTTTGTGTCACAGGACATATGTTTATTTTATTTTGATTTATTATGTTTTTAAGAAAGATCAGAGCCTCATATGTCCAATATGGGAATATTCTCATGTGAAATTCAAAAGCTGTTCAGTCGAGGCAAATTAAATACATCCATTTAATTATTTTTGCATATTACTGTAAATATGTATATCTCTCATTTCAATGAGAAATGTCGTCGAAAAAAACCGTAAGATACAAATATAAAAACGTCAATCAAAGGGCAAAATATCGCCAAAATTCCATTTTGTACTCAGTCATTGGCCAACATTCATGGAAGCTTTCTTTATTAGAATAACATATGAAGATTTTTTACGATACAATAGGGGTGTCAAAGTCAGAATTATAGACAGGATAAAAAAAAATTATAGCCAATGTTTAAAACTGTCAGTTGTCGAAACTCTCCAAAATCAGTCGACGACTCCCAATACCTTATATTTTATGTTCGCCGCAAAACCTCCGATGCAGGTCACCTCGTGGCAAAAAAGCTGGCTTTCTAAAGATTTCTCACTCCAATTATACTTGATGTCACGTATCCCATCACAATTCACCATTCCAAATCAATTCAATTACATGAAATAAAATGACAAATCAAATAGGCTTACATGCACGTCGACATTTTATAGCGACCTAATATGCATCTTCGTCAAAAAGTGTGAAGACATGCAAACTGCCAAAGAATAATAAAGCTGAGATGAGGTTTTACTTATTATGAAAAACAAAGCTTAAGTTTATCGTCGGTTAAAATCAATGACAGAATCAGGATTATATCCTCCATAATTAGGCTTTTACTTTTCGCTGTAATAGTGACTATTTTTATGAAAAAACCAGCGTAGTTTAGGCTACACAATTGAACGCCCCCCCCATAAAAAGTGTGCTGATAAGGACAGTATATATTTATTTATTGAGTTTATTCGTCTCGGTTTTTTAACGAACACGAATTCACGAATTAGAAAAGAAAAAAAAAGATATATATATATATATATATATATATGGGCAGCTGCCTACTGCAACTAAGCAACCGTGTAACTTCAAATAAACAGGCAATTCATCACATAACTCTAAGTTCTGATGTCACTTACTTTCTCAGATTCACCGGAAGGCACATTGTAATGGAAGTACCGGATGCCTTAATGTGGCTATACTTATCCAAATGACCATCTGCGGCAATGCCTCGTACATCCGAAGAAATTCTAAATGATTAATTGCTATTAGCAATTAACAACAGCTCTGAAGTCGCACACTTATCAGGAATGAACAAGTTGTGGAGTTGCCAAAATTCATTTCCAAACTTGCTTTTAAATAGTATTCAGATGCAAGTAAATGTGTGGCCTATATGTGTTATTCGCAATAAATTAAGCTTTTATTGCAGCACCCAATCGATGATCAAAAATGCTGCCCATTCCTTCAAATATAGGCTCTTATAGGCCTACTTCCGAAGATATTACCGGACAAATATGTTTTAAAACAGAAGCAATCGTTTTGTCAGCTGAAGACAAAAAATTCAGACCGCATTTTAAGCAAACGAGTGGAATAATTTTACGGAATTTAAATAAATTGTTTTCCTGAAATGAAGCCGTTGGAAGTAAGATACCTAGATTCGCGATTTAGGCTACCACTGGGTGTCGCAGTCACGCTACATAAGCTTTTCCGGGACTTCCTCTACTCTGTCAATCCTCTACTTGGAAATCTCATCAAATATCGGAAGTTGCCTATATGCTATAATCAGTCTAATTATTGGTGTTCCAATTATTCAAATATCAATTATCGAAATAATCCAGAAAACCCACGATATATGGGCTCAATTTAGTGATCCGACGGAATCACAAAGCAATTTTTTAGAAAGTCTACATCTTCTAAATTCTTTCCTGCTCACAAACATTCTGTTCGTAAACCGAGCAACGATGCTGTTTTAATCGGACATTGCCTTTTGGCTTGATTGAAAATATACTTCAATAAATGAAAAACCATTTGCGTTTTAATTTTTCTCAAGTTACATTTTGTATCTGAAGACAGGGGGGCTATTTCAATAATTCAAGACCGAAAGTCATTCGCAGTGATTAGTGTGTAGGCCAACAGGCTTACCAATTAGGCTACCGCAAACAAATCGCATATAATAGATATCCATACTTTGGCACTGTTGGTGTTCTGTCTTTCTGTCTATGAGTCGACTTACCTAATCTCACAACATCTCGCATCTTTGGCGAAATAAATTCATAGGCCAAAGGGGGAGCTGCGTAAAAGCAGGATGCTAATGTTTAATAATTTATTCACCTCTTCGTATAATTCGTATAATCACATATTTAAAAAATCATAATAATCGCATTGAAATTCGGGCTGTAATCATTGCAAACAAAAAGGGCGTTGTAACAAATTGAATTAAAAATGAGTCCGCCAGATATGCATCTATAAATAACTTCAGAGCCATCGCACACCAATGATATTCATTTCTGAAGCGCACAAGACAATGTTCATACTTTTAATTATATTAAGGTACGTTTGGAACACATTACACAGGGTACATCTAAAAGAAGATAAATCTTGGGTGGAAAGTTAAATTGTCTTTAAAACATTCTGAACGTGGCTTAATGGCGCTCTGGCAGGAGAGTTCTTTTATGTTTGAGCATGGGAGTGAAAAAAAAAAACACATAAACTATACCCATAGCCTTCAAAAATTTCATGTCCATCGCCATATCAATCATCCCAGTCGGTTGCTGTTTGAGAGTATTGGAAGGCAAACATTCGAATGAGGGGCGCTGCGTTTGATTTAAATTGTAAGCGCAAGAAGATTGTAGGACTACAAAGGCCAATCATGGCTCAGTCTTCTTTTACTCAACATGAGACCGCACAGCAAATATCCCAGTGTTAATTGAACTCCAGTAGAGTTTATATGAGACCACTTGTTCTCATATAAACTCCACTGGAGTTCAGTTAACACTGGGATGTTTGCTGTGCGAACAGACAGAAATTGCGAAGATTCTACAGGCCTACCAGAAAACTTACAAACAAAGCGGAGGAGAGTTGGTGAGATTACGCGTAGGCCTATATGTCATTCCTATTTATGGTAAACAAGAAACCAATTATTCCTGTGTAATTTCTTACGTCGACAAGATTTTTCGAAAAGAAGAAGAAAAAAAGAAAAAAGGGTTTCGTGGACTAAATTGACGACGACGGTGAAAGCGGCCCGATCTGGCCGAATGCGGTCAATCATTGACAAATTATTTTTTTAATCACACCAGCAGCCCACTAGGTAGCCCATTCAAAATCATTGGAAGGGATAAGCCTATAAGCCTGCCTAACCGAAGCATGGAATTTGTTGTTTTTAAAGAGGAGAGAGAGAGAGAGAGAGAGAGAGAGAGAGAGAGAGAGTCTGTGTGCGTGTGTGTGTGTGAAGGGGGTTACTTTATTGGGCTATTATTGCTGGTAAAGCGTTACCAATCATGCAAACTGAAGGCTCCAGAATTATTCGATTTTATTTTTTAGCATTGTGTGTGTCAGCGTAAATTTTTCCACTGTCCATTATAAATATAAAAGCATGTTCGTCAAACGTTATAGTCTTTTTAGCTAGTGGTCGCCGTTGTTCTACCATTCGTAGCAGTGGTAATAAATAATAATAATAATAATAAAAATAATTATCATCATTATCATCAAGTCACAGTCAGTTTCCATTGAAGGGTATTGCAGTTCAAATCTGTTTTACCATGACGATTTTGTAGCACTTTCTATACCCCTTCACCCATTCCCTTAATGAAGCTCCATTGAAACGAATTGGAGTGGCGAGGAGGGGGAAGGGTGGGGGGATAACATTGAAAGTACACTCAAATGAAAGCTAAAAGTCTGTCCTATCTGACAAATAAATTCAAAAGTCTATTAAAATGTCAGAAATTAGGGATTTAAATGTCAGTTTTCTATGTCACCAAGGCTTCAGTAAAGTGTCCACACACTTTAGGCAATGTATCACAATAGCATTGTGTACGTCTCGCTGACATTATTTTCAAGTCAATTACAGGTTCTCATCAAAAACTTCCAGAAACAAAAACCTAATGAGCGCGGTGCCTGCAATACCCTGCTAAATAAGACAACACAAAAGAAAGTAGAGTACTCTTGATTCGTCGTAATTGAGCAGAAGATGGTTACAGCTTTGTCGATTAAAAATTCAAGTAATTGCGATTTTCTTTCTCTCGAGAAAGAGGGGAGTTTTCATTCACAAAATACATAGCCTGGAATCAAACATCATTTAAATTACAGTAAAATAAATAGAAAAATAATAAAATAAATATAAGAATAAAATATTAAAGGAAATGCGAATCTATACCTTACTTAAGAATCAATATTTACAGTACAGTGGCTGGAAGCAACTGCATCGCGACGGTGAGGAAGACAGCTGTCTCATTACACACTGACGATATCCATCTTGAACTCTCCGCGTCTTTACAACACGTCTCCGGATTCTCATAACATGCAGCACGCACGCTTAAAGACTGGGGAACAAACAGAAATTAAGTCAATGGAAGCTTTTGAATTCACGGAGAAATTAAAAAAAAAAAAATCAGGAGAAAAACAGTTCGTCCCCCTGGAAGAAAGAATGTGCCAGTAGGATTTGCATATTTAGATGTGCTAATTTCCGTAATGCATTTAAATATGGCTGCGCGTAGCGAATACACCAGACTATGTCATTGAACGTGACCTCGTTGTTAAACCACGGCGTGAATCGCTTAAGGCAGACGGATAAACCTACGCTAGAAATCAGAATATAGACTCGAAAAAACCATCACTTCGAACGTTGATAGGCTACTCTGAATTTCCTGTAAAAATTTGGAGACAAATTCAACGATCTCATAGTATGTATATTATGAAGGACCAATGAGTTGGAAGATAAAAATAAAGCAGTGTGATCTAACAGAAAAGTGACGTGCAATGCAGTCATGTCTGTTTAAACGTACAGGCGTTATATGCCCCACACACACGCGCACACTGATCAGCCAAAACATTAATACCACTGACAGATTAAGTAAATAAGATTGATTATCTCGCTACAATGGTTGGCTTACCTGCCATGAGGTGAGATATATTAGGCGGCAAGTGGACAATCTGTTATTGAAGCTGATGAGTAAGTGGCATGAAATATGGGTAAGCATAAGGATCTGAGTAACCTTGTCAAGGGCCAAACTGAATTGGTGAGATGACTAAGTTAAAGGATCTCCAAAATGGGATGTCTTTTGGGATTTTCGTTATGTGCAACGGTTTTTACCGATCATAAGTGGTCCAAGGAAGGAAAACAGGTGAACTAGCAACATGGTCATGAGTATCCAAGGCTCTCTGATGCATGTTGAGAGCGAAGGCTAGCGCGTCTGGACCAATCCCACAGAAGAGCCGCTGTAGCACAAATTGCTCTTAATGTTAATGCTGACTATGACAGAAAGGTGTCAGAACACACATTGCACTGCAGCTTGCTTCATACGGGGCCACATAGCCACAGACCATGCAGTCACAGTGCCATGTTCACCCCTGTCCAGTGGCAAAAAGGGCTACAATGGGCACTTGAGAATCAGAACTGGACCATACGGAAGACAGTGACCTGGTCTGATGAATCATGTTTTCTTTTACACCGTGTGAATGGTTGGGTGTGTATGTGTTCCTTACCCGTGGAAGACATGGCACCAAGATGCACTATGGGGAGAAGGAAATCCAGCAGGGGCTTTTGGCAGTGTTCTGCTGGTACATCTTGGGTCCTGCCATTCAAGCAGGTGTTACTTCGACATGCATCACCAACCTTAACATTGTGGTGGATCAAGTGCACTATTTCACGGCAGTGGTATTTCCTGATGGCAGTGGCCTTTTTCTGCATGATAATGCGTCCTGCCACACGGCCAGAATTCTCGAGAAAGGGTTTGAGGATCATGACAAAGAGTTCAAGGTATTGACTTGGCCTTTGAATTCTTCAGATCTCAATCTGATCAAGTATCTGTAAGATGAGGTGAAACAACGCATCTGATTGATGGAGGTCCCATTTTCCAATTTACATGACTCAAAGGATCTGTCACCAATGCCTTCGAGCCAGATACCACAGGACACCTTCAGAGGGCTTGCAGAGTACATGCCCTGATGAGTTAGAGCTGGTTGGTGGGAGGGGGATGTGCAAAATATTGGGTGGGTGGTTTCACTGATGTGGCCAACTGGTGAATATTACAAAGGCTCTCATTTGTTTTGTTTTGGGGTTTTTTTTTTTTAACTGTTGATATTTGGCTGAGAATGGCTGCACAGACAGTGCACGAGTATCATCTCTTGTTTAATGTGAAGAGGGTCAATAAATGCACAGACCACTTACAGTATGAGCCTAAAAAATTCAGATACTGACCACATATGTAGTGCAATATTTTCCCATTATATGATGGATATTCACTTCCAACAGACAGCAGAACAAATGCAGTGGACTCAACTTACAGAAGTATCAAAAGTTAAGCTTGAGAGAGTGCGCTGAGTGGTAGATGACAAGTGTAGCTAAACATCATAAAGTCCTCTACTGTAAAAGTTTATGGGTTTTTTTTCATAATTATATTGACGAACTCCAGCTATTATAGTGCCTGAATGTCAGATCATTAAGCTGAATGAAAGGGGAAATAGTATTTAAAAATAGTGAGGATGGAGATCATTTCTATCAATGGTTTGATAATTGTAAAGGCTTCTGTCAATCGTTCTGCAGTCAACCACCGGCCATATAACTGTCTTCAGTGTCTGGGAATAATCCAAACCTATATGAACAATGGGGTCGTCAGTGAATATCAGCCAACTAAAGGCATGGGTAACTTGTTTGAATTTCAGAGCACGTCCTTCTCTAAAAAAGGGATGGACTATGCCTTGGCCAACCCTCCAAAACTTGCCCACTCCCAGCACCACAGTTCACTTTTCCATTTGACACTGAAGACAAATATGTTGGGAGAAAGTTTTTCTCACTCTCCCCCACCATCATGTGGTTGGAATATGTACCTTCTTAGTGTGACTCTCGATCCGAGCGTAATGAGCGGCGAATTAGCGGCAGTTTTAAAATGAAGGGACGACAAGAAACGGGAGGATTTTTTTGAAGGGAAAGGAAGGCTTGAAAGTACGCGCACTCGAAATGCTTTATTCTGGGATGATTTCCATAAGGATAGCATGTGCCACCAGCCGCAGAATATGGCAGTAATTTTGAAAATGTAAGTGGATTCTTATTTACTTGGACTTGAATTTACTTGGAATTGCATTCGGAGCATTTAAGAGTGAATATGCGACTGGATGCTTTGTTGATCAAAAAACCATGAACTTAAGGTGCCTTGAGTGGAAGTTGAATTTTTAAATTAACGATAAATTGCATTTAGTTTCTTCTCTTATTCTGAATTTGGTTTCTGTGAATCAATCAAAAATAATTTATTAGATTTTCAAAGAAAATTTCTGCAATGTAGCCTACTGCGCGTTTTACTTGCGCGTAAAAGAGTGTTTCCTTGAGTTCATAAACGGTACTTTTTGAAGCCTCAGGACCCGGAGATAGGGTATATTGTTTATTGACACCCGCTAGCTAAACAACTCCTGTCAGCGAAAACCAGGTTCTCGGAGGGCCATAGATCCGAACTAGCCTACTCAGCGGCCATGACCCTGAGACTGTGGATCATTATCACGTTTAGAAAGATAATATTGTCAAGGTAAGACGAGAAGCAAAACACCATTGCCGGCGCCGCTGAGTTCAAAATTAGTGGATAAATGTCCATGAAGATTATATAGGCTACTACTATAGGCTACCATTTTATATGGCAAGAGATTAAACAAGCAATAGACGACAAAAGAAAGCTGGGATAGTTAATTGTTCCACAGTGACATCATTACAGCGCACCAGTTAAACTATTGCCTACACTTGATTAGTGTAACTGAAGAATTGTCCCCATTTTAGCCCTGAAGGAACCATTGAGGAAAAACTCAGATCCTCCAAGCACTTCCCAATTCGAAACAAATGCAGACATACACGAAAATTAACCCTTAGTGATTGCAAAAGGTTCGATATTTCATTTTGGGAATGCACCGTGTATTTAGCTAATGCTTACATGTGAAAATAATCTGGGAAAGATGCAAACATCATATTTTTTTAGCAAATAATTGACCGACTTTAAAAAACGTGCGCGCGTGTGTGTGCGCGCGCGCGTGTTTGTACCATGTGCCGAGTGATAAGTAAACTATTTTTCGCACAGGAGTAAGTCAAAATCTTTCTTGTCGTTCCAAGACGTATTGTGGCGCAAAACCTGATATTTTCAATCCTGGAAGAAAAATCATTTAACGTAGGCCTACGGAATGTTGCAAAAGTGGCGATTATCATCGTATGGCACTGATGACTTAAATAAAATGCGAAGCGTAGCTCAGTGTGACCAAGGGGATACGCAACTGGTTAAAAGATTTGAATGAATGGCGCATGTGCGCAACTGTCATCAGTTGCTTCCTACCCGTTAATTAAGTGATGGGATTCACAGTTCTCAACCATACTCGTACAAGTTTGTCATTGCTTCTGGAGTCTTAGTTTTAAAGTGATTAAAGAGGCAGAGCAAAGTGGGGGTTTGAAAAAAAAAAGAACAGGAAAATATTACAGAGATTCGTCAAAAAAAAAACAGCTATACGACCATCATGTGGCACAAAATCACAATTTTTTTCTGATGCAATTTTCCCATTCCATTTTAAATTCAAATAGATAGCGAGCTAAAGCAGTAAAATTTTCACAGACGAAATTTAAAGTGACTTGGAATGAGCTTCTACACCCATAAACACGAGTTTTGTGTAAGCACACTGTAACCTATACGCAATCAGATCGGGTTGGTGAGGTTCTTTATTCCAGCGTGTTCTATGTTATAATATTCGGATGTGTGTCACAGATGAGCTAATGGTAAAGCGATACGATAGTTCCGCGACAATGAACAAATGATATGGGTTTGCAGATATACTGTATACTCTCCTTAATTGGTCCTTTTCTTTTAACAAACGCCGCCTGAGATACTCTTTCGAGCGAGTGTAAGACAATTCCCGCGCGAGATACAGTAACCTATTCCACAGCAGAAAGCGCACTACGGAATGGCTATTACGTGCTCTTAATTGAAACAATAGCACCGGACATAGAGTGTTAAAGCGCAACTTTAAGAATGGAAACCTACCTAATATTACACCACTCCTGGTGGAGAAACAAAATACTGTTCGCGGCATATGAAAAAATGGACATGATATCAACGAAAATTCCCCTGGATATACAAGGTCGTTACCATGCCAAAGCACAGGCTACTACCACTAGGCTATAGTAATACACCGACTCACTGTGTTACTGGGACTCATATGATCAATAAACCAGGCCTGGAGATGCGTAGCCTGATCAAGAAGAAGAGATACGAGAAAAAAGAATCCCCGTTTGATATTTCGTTGTTCTTCCTGTAAGAAGACGGTTTAAAGGTCACATGACAATTTTCCTTTCCTGTGGTTTTATAGCGTTGAGGGAACACGAAATTATTCCAGTCGCCTTTGCAATGCCGCTCGGGACCTCACTCAAACGTAAAGCTAAATTTGAACGTGCACTTGAGACTCCTCACGAAATCACATTACCATTTACTCCCGCGGTCGGGGACCTTTGACCTCGTCGGGTTGGTCCAGATTTTGGTAAAGGCAAGCATCCCCCCCCCCCTTCTGTCAGTGATGGCCC
The DNA here is from genome assembly GCA_029721435.1 of Gymnothorax reevesii. Lineage (NCBI taxonomy): Eukaryota > Metazoa > Chordata > Actinopteri > Anguilliformes > Muraenidae > Gymnothorax > Gymnothorax reevesii. Next base: position 54,305,902 of record CM056583.1, on the reverse strand, counting down.
TTTTTCCTCTCAGACCGTTGGCAGCGTCAAGCAGGAAGGACGGCATCTCTCCCTCTCTCACCCTCACTTCCACACGCGCTCGCTCTCTCCCAATCTCTTTCTCTGCGGTGTTGCACTTGAAGACCCATCGCGAGCTCTTCTGATCATTACGACCAATTAAGTTCAATCTGGGATTTTTTTTTTTTTTTTTTGCCGTCGGAAGCAATGGCGAAACACGATTCTTGTTCTCCACGTTCGTTTCTGGAACAGGAACGCACATTTTCCCAAAGGCATATTCAATTGACTGGCTACGCAGGATTTTGTTCGTACGGCAACGTGTTTCTAGAGGCAACGGAATATTTTTGTGAATTATCAGATTTTCCATACAAATCAGGCCTGTCCAAGGATGACTTTTTTTTTTTCGTAATTTCGAATAGTATTACACACCGTCGCTGGTTGTTCGTATATTTCATGCGATTACGATGCGACCCATTGGATGGGATTTTACATCGATTGGAATGCTAATACTAAGAGTGGAAAGTTGGGCTAAACTTTGAACGACATGCAGCGGTTGTAATCAAGGGTGGATTCCGCATTTTTATTTATTTATTTGTTTATTTTTTTTTTTAATCTAGGGGAGGGGGGCATATTGGTTTCAAATGTGTGTTTAACTTCTTTTCAAGAACAGCGTCAGAACAAAATATTACTGGGAACATTTTCATGGAATACAGTTCAAGGATGGGAAGTGGGTTGTTATCTTTGGTTATCTAGCTGTATGAGTGTGTTGGTCGTCATAAAGCTAGATAACCGAAAGTAAAAACTGCTTCCAGGCTCATCGTGGATACGGGTCGGATGTTAAAAACCTGGAAGAAGACATTCCAGAAAACTAAATAAAAAAGAGAGAACAATTGTCGGCTTTGGTGATGGACCCACAGTTTTATGGAATCATAAAAACAGAGGTGAAATCTAAAGATGATTAACTCGGATGTGTGAAACATTTCCGTTCCGGGATGCTAGCTGTAAATCATTCCGTCGGAGACGCATACAATGTAACCAGCTTCCTACATCTCATCCATGGAAAATGCACAGTTCGTGAAGTTTGATTAGTGAGGAGGATTACGCGTCTTAAGCGCGCACACAGGCTCTCTCCCTCTCTCTTTCCCTCCCTCTCTATATCTCTCTCTCCCTCACACACTTGCGCTCTAACAAACGCAGAGGCAACAACTACAGCAACAATAACAACAACAACAATAATAATAATATACCATACCAATATTTAAATAATTATTAAAATCACCTCCCAGACCTTATTTTGAGTTATAGGGGCCAAAGCGGGAGACAAGGCCCATATAGGGTATACACCGACTTCTCCCTGCCAGAGTTCCTGAACAGCATTGCCAATTACAGGCTACAGAACATGCAGGAGCGTACATGCCGATCTTTCATTTTTATTTCGGCTTAAGCAGCTCTAAATAGGAAACAACTGCAGAGACTAAATGATAAAGACATAGGCCTACGTAATACTGGCACAAGTGGTTTGGGGAGAGCGTAGTGGGCCTCGCTTTAATTGATTCCGTTAAACGGACTGAAGGAGATGTGAACGGCTGGAGCCTCCCATTCCCACGCTCGAGGGCAAGTGGCAACGTTGTGCAGGAGCTGTATATGACAGACAGCGCTGTTTGAGTTGGGGGGTGGGTGCGACCTAGGTCACGAAAAACCACCAAGTGCCCCAGACTCATCTGCATCACTTAGGGTGGCGATGCTTTCCACGCATAACAGACACTGATTTCAAATCTGGAGAGGCAACAAATTGAATTTTTAATTGAGTCCTTAATTAGTGTTTATAAAGACAACAAAAACTGCTGTCTTAAACCATTCAATCAATTCTAGAATGTATTGGCAAGAGGCCGAATTGATTTTGAACTTAGTTCAAGTTCAGCGTGAAGGCTGTTAGCCTACTTCTAGGCCTATCATCATTATTATTATTATTATTATTATTATTTATTTTTTTTCTTTTTTTTATTTCTACTCCTACTACCACCGCTAGCCCACTACAGGCGGAGGCTATACCATTTAAATGCATTCGCGATTTTTACATTCACAGATCATAAACTACATTTGGAAATATTTTAGGGATTTGTTGTCTCTGTAATTGGGCAGTCACACCACTTACATAAGTGGCCTTACATCTAAGACGCTGGCACATATAAATACGCTCAAGAAAGCGCACTGATGGTCATTGCAGGGGACCCTTAAGCGGTGCTCGACTTGACCGTGACCAGGCGACACGTGCCTGACACTCAATGCCATAGGACGCACAAAACCACGTCGGATACCTTCGTTTAAAAGTTTAAAAGATTTTTTGTGCAACTAGGCCTATATGGTCGAACTAGGCAATGGCTGAATAAACAGTTATTGTGTCGTACATGCTTTAATTTTAATAACCAGGTCTTACCGCCGTAATTCAAGGCAAAATAAAAGTTTTTATTTTATTTGTAATCTTAACGAAGTAAGGGTTAAATGTACGAACTGAGAAGTGCTCTTCATTGCGCTCATCCGTAACATACCGTGACCACGTGGATTGATCAAATGATCAAATTCTTTGACAGCTCAAGGTCTTTGTAATAAAGGATGAACTCGGCAAGTGGCTCCGACTTCCGCGGATTGTTCGAAATAGCGCTTTACTGGAGAGGCAGTACCAGACAAAGGAATTATTTTCCGTTGTCTCCCTGTTCAATCATACTTTTCTAACATTATGCGTTTGCCATTCAAAGAGCAAACTGAACTGTTACTAAACGTAACGGAGCCTTCCACTCATTCAAATAGCCGACTGTGACAGGTTGACAGTCCTTTCCCTACTGTAAAGGCTTCAGAAGTCCTGCATTGAAAATCTAAGAATAAGGGAACAATAGGGAAAATACATGACAAATACAAAAAATCTATAGTATATGGAAGTAGACATCTTTGAATGAATACTTTAAAAAAGACAACGTTTTACCATTCCCTGTATGTTTTCTGGTGGATGTTAATGTACAGTATTTATGCAGGAATACTGAGCCATTAGATGAACAGCAAGTCTTCAACAGCATGTTTGCACTGTTTTACATTTCTCGTGGTTATATTCATGCTGCTCACAGGTGACAAAAACATCACAAAAAATTGTTGCCAAGCATTAAGTCCATCTTAAATTTGATACATCATCAAACATGATGAAAAAAAAATGCAGGTAGATGTATTTCGCTCATGCTGGTGTTTTGTCAGTTGACTCAAAATTTGGTGAGAAAACACATTCCTCAGATTACCTTTGTTTGAGAAGCCAAAGCTGTAGATGACCTTTATATAAAAAGAGTTTTTGACCTAATTCTGTGCTTGATCTTTTGTTTTCCTGAAAATAGCAATGTTGATTAGTTCATGTCAAACACTTGTAATTTTGGCAGTAGTTCAGTTTGCTATTCAGTTTTAACAGTGTCTCCAGACATTGACTTGAACTTAACCTGTCAGGAAGGCAACTCCCAATCAATGGAAGTCGGGTCACTTCAGTGCACTGGAATGTCCCTTTAATGTCGCATGTGTGTAGATTGTGGACTACAGGCCTCAGTCAAAGTGGCAAAATAAATGGACCTGTGTGTATGTGGGTGTACATGCAAGCATGTGTGTGTGCATTCTTGTTCGTGAGTGTGTGTGTCTTTGTCTGTGTGCAAATTTGTATTTATAATTAACCCATTTAATCCCAAATTTTTCCTTGCAATGAGAGCGTATATATTTTACTCCTTAGACCTCCCTAACCCTGAAACTATGTATTTATGCATTTTTTTATTTCATGTTGGTTAAGTTGAATGTTTTTGCCCAATGCCAACAACACCACTTTTTGAGCTTCAAGAAGTAAAAAAAAAGTCACAAATGTGACCAGTGGGATTAAACGGTTCAATTTATCATCATACAACGAGTGAGTGCATGCTGAAACAGCCGTATAAAACTCTTTGACAGATGAAAATCGTTGAGCAAAAAGAACTTGTAGACAGAGGAGGTATTATTATCATGTGATGTTTGAGAGACATTGTGAGAGAACTACCTGGACTGAATACCTTTAAAAACAATAACTGCAAACAAAGAATATTTGCTGTTTTGCATGTCCTCCTAAATCTAACTTTACATGCGAAAAAAAAAAAAAAGTCAGATGGTTTTCAGGCAAGCAGTGAAAAGCCAGTTAAATATTTATTTGTGGAGTGTGCGCACATGGGCATACAATTCTAATAGGAGAATCAGGTACATGGATTGAGAGCATTTAAATAAGCATCTCTTTGGTGTGAATTAAATACAACCATCAGTTGGATCTTGGTGCACTTCTACTGTGTGCAATGTGCCTTCACTCCTCTGATTGGTGTTGCCATGGAAACAGTGTGGTGAGCTCAGTGTACACATGCAGGAAACCGTAGTGGTGTTGTGGGTCAGGCTTCTGGTAAGCATGGAGATAGAGAGAACACATCTTAAGCAGGGAAATAAAGTGTTCAGCAATAATTATGAATGAATTTAATTGGTATTATATGTAACATTTAATGTTAGGAAAATTTATAGCATTTTGCTATGTATACGCAAGAACATGTGAATCTATGGATAATATATATCAGCCTAACAGTATAACTTTCCTATGTTGAGATATTATGATATTACAGTATATTGAAAGCACAACTGCATGTGCTTGATGTGAAGTGTAACAGCATGTGCATGTTATAAGTTCCATAAAATAGGTAAAAATAAGATGCGCTATAATAGGGATACAGAGATTCACATTTGTCCGAACAAAGTCTCAGCAAAGGTTTTATTGAAGTTGGTTATTGATCCAATGAGGTCCCAGACACCCAGCATAGGAAGTACTTCAACCTTGGTCCATGAGTCACACCCAACATTTCAACTGTTAGCACATCTGTGTGTCATGTGTCTCTTTCGAGTCCCACTTCTTATTATTATTTTTGAGAGTAAATATTGTAGTCTGGGTACTGGAGCTCCAGGCGTACTCTTGTGTTTTATTGTCTCCATGCTGAACTCCAAGATAAGTATATATTGGCATACCTTTGGATGGGATGGAAACTCATGATGAGAATTTGACATGGAGAAAGAAGACTGTGCTTTAATGCAGTGGTTCCCAACCCAGTCCTCAAGGACCCCCTGCCCTGCAGGTTTTTGCTGTCTTTCTACTCTTTCACACCTGATCCATTTAACGGCTTCATGCCAATTGGTTGAAAAAGATCTACCTGAAAAGGGTGTGCATGAAGGTGCACTGGGCCTTAAATGGATAAGGCGAGCAAAAGTAAATCTGCAACAAAAACCTGGCGTACAGGGGGGCCTTGAGGACTGGGTTGGGAACCACTGCTTTAAAGAATATAAAGGATGGCTAGAATAAGGAGAAATGATGGTTAAATCTATGACAAGGTGACAAAACATTTGTGGTTTGCTTGTCTTATGGTTGGAGCGTAGAGTATTATTTCCCCTCCTGAAACATGACCTCTGCTTCTCTCTGGCCAACGTGGCTGGTACTGCAACACACTGCTGCAGGTCACAAGATGAAACCCTGGTGTTTACTTGATTTTGGGAACATTTGTAATTAGATCTTCAGTGATGGTTGTTATCTGCTTTTCAATTAATTTAAAAAAAATCAGTAAAGGTGAATTAAATCAAAAGCCTAACTGAAGATAAACTAAAAGTATGTGTTCGTGTTTTTAATCATATGAAATATGAATTCATTTTCTTCATTTTAAGATGGGTAAAAAATAAACAATAATAAATAAAATGTAGAGAATACCAACAGAAAAAATATCTATTCCCTGGATTTGTTTGCTTCACAGATGTATGAGTATACAATAACAATTATTTCTTGCTAATTCATTGTGCCAGTTTTAGTATGAAAAAGGTGTACCAGTTTTACTTGTAAGGAGCCAAGCTGTGGCTAAAACCCCATGAGTTCAGAGAGTTTGTCCCTTCTCTTAATTTAACAAGCAGTGTACATATGAGCCCTGTGCATGTAGCAGTGTTTATACAAATCAGCGGACTATACAAGTACATGTGCTGAAAATGCATGGTTTTAGAGTTTAATTTGAGCATTTTTGAATGATGCTCTTTGATATGGAGTGACATATCAAAGCCATGTTTAATGCTTTGAGAACCAAGATTTGTAACTTAGTCCTGTGGATTCGTTCAAGTCAGACATAAATGCTGAATTTACGGTGTACCCCAATTGGCGACTCAACTGTACAATTCCAAAAGAAAAAGATGAATCTATATAATACGCTACTCATCAGTTTTATCTGCATTTTGATTAAGTCCAGCTATCTGAGAGGCGGAACCTATCATTTCACACTGTTCAAAACACATGCATTGATGAGATGCTGAAATTAAAATAGAATCATATTATCCGCAGTCGTAAGACAAATTATTTTCTAAAAAAGCATGGTAAACGGCCTTTCAATTAAGAACTGAATCACTGATGATGGTAAAGACAAAATGGGCAGAATAAAAATGCTGAATCATTTACTGACAAAATGATTGCGTTGTCAAGTTCCTCCTCCCGATAAAGGGCATCACCGCAGTTTTGTTTACACTGGCCACTGATTATTTTGCAATTAGCCAAGGCACTGCATTGGCAATGCCCTGGTATGGTTAAGGCATATTTATCTGACCACGTTTAATAAGCGCTGTGTGAAATAAGCCTTTAAAGGAAAAAATGATTGGCAATAGCTTTAGCAAATATGTCCGGATTTGCACAAATGCCTTATTAGAAAATCAAAGTGAATTATAAATTAATTAGAAAGACAGCGCACGCGCTCAGTGTAAGCATGAAGGGATTGGAGGGCAGAACACTGTACTGTCTTGCATGCTGCTAAGGCAGAGCTTGCAGTGTGCCACCATCTTATGACTTTGATAGTGGTGAACAAGGGGGTAGACCTAAAATGTCTGCTGGCACACATTCACACACCGCTTGGTTTGCATGTGTCACTAAACAATGAGAGCACGTTGCTTCAAATACCATTTTCCAATTAGTGCCACAGCAAGCCATGCATGCCACGCGATTCATTAGCATGCATAATTCGCATGATTTCAAATCGCTCAGTGTCGTTGGTAGCATCTTGTCCCACACACCTTTAATGCGCAGAGAGCAATTTTTTCCCTGTCAAATAATTATATAAGGATCAGCGGATGACTGTATCAGTGGGTGCTTTTTAAATGGCTGATTTTCTTTTTTTTAATATAGTGATGTATCAATGCAGAAGGCTTGCACATGTGTAGCCGCATATGATATGGGTTGGGTTTCCATTGTGACTGGCACCGTGCTTTAGTTATTATTGCACAATGTTCAAAAACAAGCTTTCCATGTACCCAGCTGAATTTTTGACTGTATTGCCTTCTTTGAGGCAGACATTATTTGATTTTGTGATCGTCATTCTTTTTATATGAGCACTGACAGATGTGCAGATTTGGGATTGGATGATTTTTACACTGGCATGTCTTTGTTTAAACAAGCAGGAGAATCATTGCTTTTGGAACATATGGAATTTCTGGGAGGAGCATTCACCACCCAACTGTGCAATTATACTGTCATTCTGGCTCAGTGGAATATCACAGGAGAAAAACAGAAAGCTACTGGCAGCATAAATGGCAGTGTGTTTGTCACAGCAGATGCCAGCGAGAATGCAGAAACCGCCAATACTAAATTCAATACGCTACACTTATTATGTATAGAATTCTGTGAGGTAAGAAAAAGAACATATGACTTGATACAGAAAGCAGGTATGCTAGCTATAGTACCATATGTACATGCAATATGATATTATAGGATGGCGAAAGCCATTAATATTTATTTTCAAATGATACATTACATTCAATTTTCCGGTATTTTTTAGAAACATGGTAACTGTGTATATCTCATGATATACATAACATACTCTAACCACAACAGAGCTTCCATAAAATGGCATGTTTAATGCACTATGAAGGATGCTACTCATTATTTTTTCAAGGAAATATGATTGACATGTGGGATTCTTTTTTCCTGAGCAGGCCTATTGTGAAGCGATGTCTACTGTGATGAGTCAGTTAAAAGCACAGGCAATCTTTTTTTTTTACTGTGAAGGCCTTCCTGGGCAAGGCCATTTAAATAGGCTATCAGTGAATCCTGTAGTGTCGCCTACGCTGTTCTCTCTCTCATAATGATTATTATGGAGGACTTGGTCAAGGCTGAGACAATCTTATGGATACCACCATTTGCATTTAATTTATTTTTGGAAGTCACGGAAGCTGATATATCTGAGAGCTGGCATGCAAACCTGAAAACCTGTTTAACCCTTTAAGTAATCAGATCACAAATTTGTGATTTTTAAAAAAAATAAAATTCTAAATTTGTATACAATAATCGCCACTGTTTCAAGCAAAATAAATAAAATAAAAACCGTCCTTTCAAGAGACGATGACATGCTGTTGGATGCTTCCATTGTTCATCCCCGAGTTCATTGTCTTTCCATATAAAAAGCTTTTTGCCTCAAAGATCTGTCACTTAAAATGGCTGAGCAACAGGAAAGATGCTCCAGTTCATCTGACATCCATGACTGCGAGTTCTTGAACCAAGTAAACTGACACATATACACAGATTCTGGAGGCTTTCAATTCCAGAGCAGCAGTGCTGAAATAAGAACAACAAGAGATTTTTTGCTCAAGCTAACGTATGACAGGGATTTGATGGGACTTCAAGAAACCAAAGATGGTTTCTTGAGGCAGTAAAACATAGATGCTAACATTTTCTCGCGAATTACTATCTATTAATGGCCCATTAATGCCTGTTCTAAACTCAGTGCGGTAATGGATAATGTGACAAATGAACAACGGCGCATGGTGAAACCGGTGTAGTGGTTTTCCTTTGTGTCGATGCCATGCAGTGGATACTGCAGCCCACGCTCCTTATCTTTCTACTCTTTGTGTCTAGAGCTTCTTATGCATTTGTTAACACATTTGATATACAAATCTATTGTCTGTGACTAAAGTAAATGATGGAACTAGAACGGATGCACTGAGACCAGCGGTGCCATATAGCATTGACAAAACAAACAAACAGAAACAACAGATATACTAACAAATTTCCCATTTTTGCTAATTTAGTGCAGCTAATTGCTTGAGCATGCTATCTTAGTAAGAAGGTCTTGGGTCACTTAAACATGAGCAGAGTGCAGCCATTGCTTGTTCATGCAGTAGTGTACTAAAAGGCATTGCTTGCATATATTGTTGGATATTGTAGAATTTCTGGTTTCTTGTGCATTATTATAAGTAATTGTTTCCTCATTCCGTAACATAGCACAGGTGTGCGTGCGCTCATACAGTATTATAGCTCTGGTCATTGCTGGCTCATGACGTAGTGTAGTGCAAATTTTCTAGTTACTGCGAGTGAGTCAGTGCACCTACTGAACTCCGCAATGCCGTCTTCCCCATTCCTGCATTGACAACATGACTCAAAGAGCATTCATGGCCCTAAAAGTCACTTCTCCACCTCTCAAACTCGCAGTCCAGAGCAGGGACTTACAGTATTCTCAGTCACAAAAGGCCCAGATAATCTCAATCATTTTGGTCCTGCAAGTACTCAGAGCTATCATGGGGCAACAGAAAATAAGACATTTGCAGAGATGAGTTCATTTGATTAGGTATAATTGAACATTCAAAAACCTGCCATTCATAAAGAACTTAATATTTGCTAAACCAGTTGATTTTCCAAAATTCATTCAATCAGGTCTTCCTTTCACTTTATGACAGGACATGATACTTTCTGTCTCTGTACCCCCCATCTGCCCCCCCCCCCCCCCCCTCACTAGCCACTGTTATCATTTGATGACATCTTGACCCCGCAAAACAAGCAAATAAAAGCATATATAAAGGCATCCCAAGCACCACTTAAGATGGAACAACACACCGATAAAATCAAAAAAGGGAAGAAAACCATGGTCTCTTTCCCTGACTAGTTTGAACTTCTCACATAAACAATAACAATGCATAATCACTGAAGGCACTGCATCATTTCACTCTACATAATCTGACACATTCATTTTTGCAGCTGGTGGTTAGTTATCTAAGGTTAATTGTCTTCTTAATTCATATTAGTGTATGTGTGTTTAAGCATACTTATACAGCTGCGATGGGATGCTCACGACACCCAGTGAAATCCAGTTTTGTGGCTACTTCTGTTCAATGACCATACCCAAATACTGACTATCAGTTATTATCTTTCACAAATGCTTTCTAATAAATGCTGAACGAAGTTACATTCATCCCTTACAATGTGAATGAATCCACCTTGCTCCTAAAGTTACCATTGATAAGGGCATCAGTTAAAAGCCTCCATAGAGTAATTTAAAACAAAACAATTCACATCTACTGAATGAAAAATCAAGACCTCATACTATTTATATATATATAATATGTGCAAAGAAAAAGTTTTTTAAAAAATTCAATGATCTATGGACTGCGTGTGCTCTGTCAGATGGAGCATATTCTCCTGTGATCTGGAAAAACCTATATTAACATAATCTATAAAACATATTTCACTTTTGGGAGAAACTGAGTTTGAATTTCATTTGCAGTAATTAAGAGTGGCGAGAATCTTAAAACACTAGCTATTAGAGTTATTTGAACCGTCAAAATCAAGTTTTCATTTTTATTTATTTTTTTCAGTTGGGAAAACTCCAGAATCAAACAGGTTTTTGCTCAGTTGCAAGAATGCTTGCCACTCATAAATTCACTAGGTTTTTCCAGATCACAGGATCCTCAAGTGATTACAATTTTTAATTTTATTTTTCTCCAGTTCACACCATAACAGCCTGAATTAAAATCACCACAGGGTATAATTTATTCCAATTTTCACACAATCTGGAGATGAACTTCCAGGACCAAAAATGCAATCTTCCACCCACACTATAATGTTCCATGCATCAATAACTGTGAGCAAAATTAGACTACCTTTCAGTATCCACGTTGAACTTGCATTTTTTCACTTGCATTGAAAATGCATTTTTTTAAATAGTCAATGTAAGACATCAATCATTAGTCATAGCATACGATGGGCTGTTATACCACACCCACACGTAATTAATTAGTCTTAAATCAACCTTTTTGACAACAGTATCACAGTTACCCCATCTTGTGCCACAAATGGAGTTGGATACACCCAGTTTTGATGCACAATATCAATATTAGTAGGACTTGCATTTCTTGACTACCTTTAGGTTGTCAGATTAGGACCTGATGTCAAAGAACTTCATATAAACACCCCAATTCCGAAATAGCTGGGATGAAATGTAAATCGTGGATAAAATCAAAATGCAATGAGCCAATGTTATATACAATGAAACATAGATAGCATTTCAAATGTTGAAACTGAGACATTTTACATTTTTATCCACAAAATGAGCTCATTTCAATTTTTCTGGCAGCAACAGGTCTCAAAAAAGTTGGGACACAGGCAAAAAAGGACTGGAAAAGCAATTAATATATTAGCGAATCAGCTGGAAAAAAAATTAGCAAGTCATTACATTAACTGGCATCAGGTGTGTAACATGATTGGCTATGAAAGGCATGTCTTAGAGAGGCTGAGTCTCTCAGAAGTAATCGTGGCCAGAGGCTCTCCAACCTGTGAAGGCTTGTGTAAAAAATTGTGGAGTACTTTTGATTTGTACAATTGTGGAAGTTTCTTGAATTTAGCCTTTGGAATTTGATCCCGCTCTTTTTTCATTTAGGTTTCGAGCTACTGGAGAGTTTTGGGTCTCCTTTGACAGATTTTTCATTTAATAATGTGCCGAATGTTCTCAATCTACTGCAGGTTGGCCAGTTCAGCACACGGACTCTTCTACTACAAAGCCATGCTGTTGTAATAGCAGCAATATGTGGTTTAGCATTGTCTAACTGAAAGACATAAGGCCTTCCCTGGAATAGATGTTGTCTGGAGGGGAGCATATAAAGCAATAAAGTTGTATGTTCAGTGCTTTTCATGGAAGTTTGCATCATGCACAAAAAATAGTTATCATTTTGGGTCTCATCTGTCATGTTGCTGAAAAGTTTTGCCATCAAATATAAGATCTGTAACTAATTTAAGAATGAGGAATGGTTAATAAATGGTTTGCTAATCAGAGTTCGAACTGCGTTTATGTAGTGCTATAAATGCACTCATATGGACATTATGTTAGATGCTACTCAGCTGACACATTATGCATAATGCATCAAAATACCGTAATGTGAATTGGCGCTTTTCAATGTAATGGAAATATACAGCTGAGTTAATATATATATCCATATCATTTTAAAATGAGAAAAGTAAGGTGAGTGCTGGCTGCGTACATGGCTCTAAGATGTCACAACTGTGGCCTTAGCTTATTGTACACTTTGCTGCTTTTTTAAAAACAGGGCCTAAATGGTGCATTCTACAGCATTCTGAAGACAAAATATAACATTTCAGCACAAGACACTGGCTTAGTTTTTTTCTTCATTACATTGATATATTGTTATATTTTCTATTGCTGTCAATGCATTCTACACCTTTTCTAGCTTTGGCGAAAAAAGATGGATTTAGCCAAAATAAGCAACTGACAAGGTGAGAGACAAATTATTAAATAAAGGAATAAGTCCCGAGAAGCAGTGGGTTACACTGATTTTTTTACGGCGGAGGGGCGTTCTAAGGCACAAAGCGCAGTGGAGTGCCTTAGTGCCCCTCCGCTGTCATAAAATCTCTGTAACCCACTGCTTCAAGGGGCTTATTCCTTTTATAAAACAGTTACCCTATATATAACAAGCCCATTAAATAAACACACAAGAAAAAAAAATCAACAATTTATTGATAACAATGTAACAATAAAATTGAGAACTTCAGCAAGATAGAGTGGACAGAATGATTGGCCAGCAACACAGACACTAAGATTGCTTTTTAATCTAGCGTCATTGTCATGTCACATCAGGCTATTTGGGCTCGCTAATGTAGATATACTATGAAAGCAGGCTATTTTGCATGTCTCCTTTGGTCTCCCGAAGACCCCGTTAAATCATTTTACGTTCGTTTCGGTTTTCGAGTTTCCTTGTTCTCAACTTGCGCCAAATCCGATCGGCCAAATCATTACAACCAGCAGCGAGAGTAGGGAACGATTGACTTTTGTCCTCCACACTTCCCGGTGTCCAGGAAAATATATTGAATTGTGCATTAGTTTGCTAGCCGGCTTGTCAACTAGCTAGTGTTCACTACAATGGATGTGGTTACCCAAACAGTTACACAGCGCATAAAATAAACACGCAAGAAAAAGTCAACAATTAATCGCAAATAGGCCACTGAAATAGCGAGCAAGTTAGCCACATAGCTTGCAACGCAAAAGTGATATCGAACTCTGTAATGCAATAGCTAGCTACATAGATAGCCAACTGGTTAACAGGTTGAAAGGCTAAATATTGCTGACACTGAAATAGCGAGCTAAAAGTCTTGCAACAAACGTAACCTAACGAGTCAGTTGAGTGCAGAGAAGTTCGTTACGCGCAGGGATATTTTGTGCTGCGGCCTGCCACAGTGGGTTACAGCATGTGCGGCTGAGCCAATCACATTTAAGGAGGGGAAGCACCCGTTAATGCATATTTAGCACGGCTTTGGTCAAGCCGCCACCATTTTTTTAGCCGTGTTTTACGAAAATTAGCCGTGCAAATCATGGCTGCACGGCTCGCTAGCTAAAACTAAGATGAAGATTCACCCAAATTTGCCAATTAGTGGATGTGGCGTAATGAGAGGTATTCCAAACATGGAAGTCAAGCAGAAAACAGTAGGAAAACAAGATTATCCCAGAAAATATTATTTCATAAATTGAAAAAAACAAATATTTTTCACATCAGAGTGGGAAAAGGAAGAACTTGACAATAAGCCTGTAGGCGTGATTTTTATTGGGCCATGACGAGTAAAGGTGTCTGAAAATAGGTGTCTTACAAACATGATCACAACACGAGACGTGCAGAGTCTATTGATTCCACAGCGAACTCTTGACAAACAACACGTCCCATGCCGGTCAAATGAGGCCCTGTTTGCAGAGCTGGGGTACGTTTCCCGAAATCACGTAAATTGCCAGCTTAGCAACTATGTTTTTGGGCAATGCACCCCTGGCTGGCTAGCGTGCTTAAGCTTTTCGCTCTGAAAGTATTAAGTTACACATGTAACAGTTGTCATACAAATTTGAATTTATTAATTTAATGGCGAAAAACGTTAGTATCCAAGCTAGCATACATACCGTCAACTTGAACAGACTAGAAACTCACGCTTTTTTCATTCTCCAGTTACAGCACCTGATCTCATTCTGGGCTCACTATCATGGCCGAAGTTTCGATTTTATTCAAGGTCTCATGATTGAAGATGGATTTAGTCTCTTTTTGAGTCAAGTAAATAGTCCACTGCAATCTACAGCAAAATTATACACTTACTTCAAAAGTATTAATTAACTATAAAATCAATTTAATTAAATGAATGATGTCGCGCCCTGGTGGCTCATCAGTCTAAGCGCACGTACCATAACGGCTGTGTCCTTCCCGCACCGACCTGGGTTGGATTCCAGCTCGGGTCTTTGCTGCATGTCTTCCCCCATTCTTCTCCCGAACTTTCCTGACTCTCTTTACTGTGTATAACTATCAAATAAAGGAAAAATTCCCAAAAAAAATAATCTTAAAAAAAAAAGAATAATGTCATAATTTCTTCGGTATTTCTGTCATATATATTTATGCAATGATGATTATTGGGCAAAATATGCGGTTGTCCAATGTCAAGACTACATTTGATCATATAGACTATGGGGCATGCCGATCAGAATGCTTCCCATGCGACTCCCATATGCACACCACCTAAATTTGGTCTTAAAATCCACAGATGAATTTATTAAATTTTATGAGTGTGTTTCCCGCATCAGGAAGTGGAGCATTTTTTTATATAGTAAAATCAATAACTCAATTCATCGTCAACAAATTTATCGAGGCAAATTTCAACCAACAAAATGCTCCGTTTCATCGATCTTTGTCGCCAAATAATGCTATCCTAATGCTGCCGCAGTTAATTGTTCCGATTGCTGTATAAAATCTTTCCCTTGAAGGATATTGCCGAATGAACCAATCACGTTTGTCGTTAGTAAAACTTTGATCTGTAATCATTATATTATTTAATTTATGTTATACAAGTTGTATTATTGTAAAAATGAAAGATTTGTATGATTATTATACAAGTGACTGTTTTAGAGATTTATATTCATACAAATATTATCATAGACGTCTATTCATTACAGATCCATTATTTCATTCTGATTTACTTGTGCAGTATCTAGTTTTGACAAAAGTTAATATAATGTGAGTCTCAAAAATAACATTTCAAAAGGTATGTCACCAATTTATAGATAACTTACCACATCCTTGAAGAGCTTTTGGTGCCAAGAATCACCCTCTTGCTTTACACATAATGATTTGATAATTACATGAACACCCCTGCTTCTTGCTTAAAACCGCGCAGATCACGGGCATCCAAGATACTTGGATTAATGACATCATTTGCTGTTTACTAAGAAAACTTGTGCATTGTTTCTAAGGATTGACTGAATTTAGTTCTGACCTATGTCTGACCCTGAAGAGACGTATTATGATAATATTGGCAGTCGTTCAGGAACTAGATCATAGTGGTTAGGCTATCAAATACTATCAGGACTGAATTAAGTCCACCCTTACACCTTGCACCAATGGCTGGTATTCACAAAGAATGAATATGTTTACTCCTGGAATAAAAGAAATCATGGACTGAAGTTTAGTCCATCAGTTTCATTCCATAGTGGCGTATGGTGTATACAAATATAATACACCATACACCGATATGGAATGAAGTCGCCGAGTCCTTGACTTAGTCCTATCAAATAGACTTATTCCTGGACTATTTCAAGACTTAGTTTCGATACAAATAGATTTGTTCTTGGAATAACTGTATTCCTCCTTTGTGAATACCAGCCAATGTGATCATCTGTCAAAGGACCTTTATTGCTAAACTTTGTATGTACAAAGCTGTAAATAAACTAGAACATCTGAGGCTGAAGCTGTAGTTATAATACCGTGTGTTTGTGTTTTATTTGGGAATTTTAGATTTTGACAATGGTAGGTTCTGCTTATTATTGTGCAAAGGTAGAATTGACAATGGTATACATGTAGGAGACAACAGTTGAGCTATACACAATAGTATCAATTTAACCATCCTATTATCCACCATAGTCGAAATCCAAAACTCCCAATTTGGATCCCGGTGAAATATAAAGGAACAATTAAGACCATTTTAAAATGTCAGTGTTTGTTTATATAACCTCAATTCTGAAATAGTTGGGACGAAGTGTAAATTGTGAATAAAATCAAAAAGCAACAACTTTCAAATCACACCAGCCAGTATTTTATTCACAATAGAACACATAACATAGCAAACGTTGAAACTGAGAAATTTTACAATTTTATTCACAAAATGAGCTCATTCCAAATTTGATGGCTGCTACAGGTCTCAAAAAAGTTGGGACAAGGGCCTGTTTACCATGGTGTACCATCCCCTCTTCTTTTTAACACAGAGTGGAGGCGTCTGGGCATTGAATGACAAGTTTCTTGAGTTTAGCCATTGGAATTTTATCCCACTTATGTAATTCAGGCTTCCAGCTGCTGGAGAGTTTTGGGTCTCCTTTGACAGACTTTTGGCACGCGGACTGTGTTTACAGACAGTGGTTTCTTGAAGTATTCCTGGGCCCATTTAGTAATGTCAATGACAGAATCATGCCGGTGAGTGATGCAGTTGCGTCTGAGGGCCCGAAGATCACGGGCATCTGTAAAGGTCTTCGGACTTGTCCCTTAGGCACAGAGATTTCTCAAGTTTCTCTGAACATTTTGATGATCTTATGCACTGCTGATGATAAGACCTTCAAAGCTTTTGGAATTTGACATTGAGGAACATTTGTTTTTAAAATAATCCACAATTGTTTTTTTACGCAAGCCTTCACAGGTTGGAGAGCCTCTGGCCATCTTTACTCCTGAGAGACTCAGCCTCTCTTAGACATCCCTTTTATAACCAATCATGTTACAAACCTGATGCCAGTTAAGTTAATTACTTACTAAATGTTCTTTCAGCTGATTCTCTTATATGTCAATTGCTTTTTCAGCCCTTTTTTGCCTGCGTCCCATTTTGAGACCTGTTGCAGCCAGAAAATTTGAAATGGGTAAATTTTATGCTCATTTTATGGGTAAAAATGGAAAATGTCTCAATTTCAACATTTGAAATTTTATCTATGTTCTACTGTAAATAACACTGGCTCATGTGACCTGAAAGTCATTGCATTTTGATTTTATTCACAACTATTTCGGAATTGGGGTTGTATGAATCTGACATTGAAATACTCCTTAAATTCATTTAAAATACCATCATCCTGAATAGAATAGACAAAACGCATGAAGGAATCCACAATCAAACAGTGCGTATATGTTTATTGTACAAACATTGGAAAATACAATGTTGCATCAAGTGAACATTATTTTAGAAAAAAATCATCAAGCGAACGTTATATTCATTGACCTTGACAATAATTCAAAACCTGATGCCACTTGCAAGTCAATATACATACCACAGAGTGGATCCCAAACAGTTTACATATTTATGATATTGACTGCCCGGCTTGTCTTTTTAAAAGAACTAGTTTTTTGATCTTTCATTTAGGCGAGAATTCCCGGGAAATGCTCCACATTCTGGCATGGGAAATATCGGTCGTGTGATAAAATGTGGGGAATGTATGTCTTAAGACCAAATTGAGATAGTGTGCAGGAGGGGGTCACAAGATTGGTTTTCTGGTAATATATTGATGCCATGCCCCACAGTCTAATATGACGAGAAGATAAATAAAAAATATTGTATGTGCAAAATCCCACGCTAAAATCTGACATGCTGGGGTCATCTATCAGCTGACTGAAAAAAAAAAAAGAAATGATTCATTTATCAAAATTATTTTTATAGTTTATTGTTTTACTGTTATATCATTTTGTTGTAGATTGCCATGGACAGAATAAAAAAGGTCTTGATTATATACAGAGTAGATGCATTCAAGCATATGAGGGAGTTGCGAGTTAAGTATTCTGCGCTTTCTGAAGGTGTCAGTCTGAAACATTTCCAAAAGCCCATTTTCTGCATTAAGCTCTGGCCGCAGTGCAACCACACCAGAGTATCAAGCTGTTGTTTTGCAACCTTGAACAAATTACTTCATTACTGTACTCAGATGATTTGCACCAAAACACAACATGTGCTCCTTCGTTTTCAGCAACACAAATAAAAACTTGTGTTCCACCCAGTATGTTTAAAATACGTCAAAATGACACGGAGTCTATTTTCACAAACATATGAGCCATTCTTCTCTTACCAGAGGCTGACCTAGCGCATCATCCTGAAATGAACTTTTCAGAAAGAGGAATCCCACTAATTTGGTTGCAATAATAAATGACGCATGAAGTGACTGTGAATTACCGTTAATTGATTACCTATTCAGAGTTACACTAATCACAAAAAGTGATAGTAAGTTCATCATCTGTTAATGGTGAGCAACAGGAATTTATGATATGTCCTGCATTAATTAATGCATTAATCATGTGTTATGCATGAGTTCAGCATTGAGTAAGCATACGATATGTCCCCTTATTGTAAAGCATTAGCAATCTTCCCTTTGCTTGCATCTGCATGTTTTAAACGGCATCTAAAGTCGATTCTCAGAGGGGATGTTGAACATCCAATGTCTACAAACAAATTGCTTGCTTTTGTTGACATCTTGTCACATGACCAGTTTCATTCATATAGACCATTGTTTTGTGTGCATGTGTAGATAATCCTTCTATTTCAGTTTGTTTGTGCAGGTGCGGCTCGCAGATTGGCTGATAAACAAAAACAATGGGAATCGACTTTAGATGCCCTTTAAATAATGTTGTTGATTGCTTAACTTACCGTAAGTTTATGAGCGAATGGTGACCGCAGTGTGCAGGACAGCTGGACTGAGCTAGAAAAATATATGAATGCACAATGATCTACAGCTCAACCATGAAAAAATGATGATTCAGTGATTGTGTGGACTGTGGATAAATCATCACCCGGTCACCCATAAACCAGCCTTTTTTTAGTGTTGCTGAAATCAATGTTAAAGAACTGGGAGAGGTCATCTCCAAATCAACCATTAATCAATGTGTATTGAATCATCGCCCTGTCAATCATGAACCATTAGTGAATGTTGCTGATATCAATGTCATGAGGAGAGGGACAAAGGAGACTGGAGCACACTGATAAATTAACAGCCTTTATGCTGCAAACAGACTAACGTTTCGGCACTACTGTGTCTTCATCAAAGGTTGTTATGTTATCAATGTTATAAGCTGTCAAGTTTCATCGATTGGTTGATGGTGATCCAGTGTACTTTTAACATGGATGTCATGCCAATTACAAAAATGACAATTCTAATGAAAAAAAATCAACATTGTATCGATGTCATCATTGACTGTATAAAAAGATGGACGCGGCACCTGGGTCTGAAAAGCTAATGCGGAAATCTCTTAAACTTGCATTCTATTTAATGGACAACAGATGGCGATGTTGGTGGTTGCAGAAAGAAGCTCATTGCTATAGAAATCTATGGCTGCGTCCAAATAGTCAAAAATTTATCAGTAATCCCTTACCACTTTTCTGTAACCTTTGTGGAAAACATCATAAGGTAAAGGAAAGGTGTAAAAGGGAATTCCTAACGGCTTAGGAAGACAATCGCTCTAATTAGAGAATCCGAATGCACTTACACTTGGCAACGTGATCATGAGCCCCCTGCCCATCATATTCGATCATGAGCCCCCTGCCCATCATGGCCAGATGAATGGTCGCTGCTTTAAATATCGCTGCTGCACAGAATTGTACACTCTCAGAAATAGGGGTACAGCAGGAGTCCATTTATGTTCCCCAAGGTATTATGTACCCTTTGGGTCTAATTATAGGACCTCAAGGTACCTGTGTGAACCTTTTTAGGGTCTAAAAGGTACTTTTATGTTCCAAAACAAATAAAAACCCACTTCTAAGGTACAGCAGCAGTACCTTTGAGGGTACTGCCCCAGTACCAACCAAGGCTTGGGGTATGGATGTCATTTTGCCATCTGGGGTTAGGAGGGACACTGTCCTCTGTTGCCCCCTTGTGGAGTTGACTTTTCCTTTGTTCCCTGTACACAGCTGTAAAAAAAGAACTTACCTCTTCCAGATTCAATTTTCTTTTTTTTTTTACCTACTTGTATCATACTGTAGTGCTAAGTTGTTTCAAGTGTTCAGACTAAATCTAATATAAGACAAAGACAGCCAGAGTAAAAACACGGATGTTTTTAAATTGTTATGCTTAGATCATTAATAATTTCAGGGAAAAAGTGTGGGAAAGGTAATTGCCACCTCAGTTGCTAAATCAGCCAATTAAAGCCCTGTTATGTAGGAATCGGTATTTTTTTAAAAACAAAGCTGCATCCACTGTTTCTCAGTGCAGCACCACTTTCATAAATACAAGTTGCACCCTCCCCACCCTTAATGAAGAGTGGGCCATGTGCATTTCATGACAAGCTGAAGGATTTGGAATCGGAAACTATGATGTAAAAAATCAAATAATCATGACAACTGACAAACGGTAATATTTTTACGCAAATATGGCATTGCATAGTTTAACTTGTGGTCAAATCAGAGATGAACACTTACATACAGTGAATGGGGAGTGTGTGTCATCAAATAAAATTTGTTGACAAAATGATACAGGCACCATTGCATATGATACACATTGGACATGTAATTAGCTGACAAACTAGCTGAGATGAGTGTGAAAGGTTGCAAACTTTCAAGGCTTGTTTGGCATGAGACTGCTAAAGACTAACCAAACTTTTTGAATTTAGTTATTTGCATGCTAGCCTGAGATGGAACTTCTGGCATATGACAAATAGAGTAGCAGCCAACATTTCAATCTGTCATAAATTACATCAGCTGGTATGAATGCTTCCCTGTTGGATTGTCCTTGTTCTTCATTTAGCATTGAGACTGAAAGCTATGCTGCTAACACCAGGTTATTACAAATAGAAATGCTGGGGGGGTATGCAAAGGACACAGCTAGTCCACTAAAATAAACTTAAAAATCTTGGATATTTCTATGGCAAAAAGTGATGTAAACTTGGGTTGCAAGCTTGCAAATGTAGCTGGCTGGATAGGAACCAACACAAGCGCACTGATTACAAGTACCGCTATCAGACAGAGTATTAACCAGCAACTAAACCTCTGTCACTATGGGCTGACTTAGCATTTAATCAAAAACTAACAATTTGACAACTTTGCTAACACAGCCGAATATCTTGCAAGTGCAATTACGGAAGACATACTGTAGCAAGCCAGCTAGTATTGCTTACTAGCTAGTCCTATGGCAAGAAGGCAGCTTGGCCACTGTTTGACAGCTTTTTATTTCACAAAGCCCTTACTAATAGCCAGTCTATGACCTTTTGTTTGGCTGCTGTCTCTTTTCTCCTCCCCGCTTCCTCGAAGAACATTCTCTTTGGTCTGTTTGAGTCTGCCATTATGTTGATACCCCGAATACAGGCCAAGATTAATCAGGAAGCTAGCTTAAATTGCACCCAATTAGCCAAAGTTACTTAGTGTAAGAATTGGTGTTTGGGGGACAGAGTAGGAATAATCTATCAGGGGATATGGGGTAGTGTTCGAAAAGCAAGCATCCTGATATCAAATAGTTCCATTATCAACAAAAGTATTGTCAAACTGGACATAGCCCAATGACCTGTTATAGCTGTGTGCAGGGGGGATTGCACGGGGCAGACAAAATAAAATGGCCTTAATCTCTTAAAAGCCCTACGGCCTGGTACAGGGGCTGGTT
This sequence comes from Gymnothorax reevesii, assembly GCA_029721435.1. Classification (NCBI taxonomy): domain Eukaryota; kingdom Metazoa; phylum Chordata; class Actinopteri; order Anguilliformes; family Muraenidae; genus Gymnothorax; species Gymnothorax reevesii. Next base: position 54,283,961 of record CM056583.1, on the reverse strand, counting down.
GTTATGCACAATAAATACAGCATATTTCCAAATGCAACATTGTCATGCGGCATATCCACATTTCGCGAAGGAACTAGGCAAAAAGCTCATGTAGACCACCAAGGAAGTAAATAAGCAAGCAGCAAAACATTGGATAAAATCATAACAGCGCTGAAACTTGAGAACTTCTCCTGAATTTGTGCTATATGCATAAAAACGATACCTCAAATGAAAGAGGAAAGCCCACAGAATCCAATGATGTATGCCCAGTCATTTTAAACCAACACCACATTCAAAGAACAGCAGGCATACACTTTACAGTCTACAGAGAGGGGCAAAAAAAAAAATCTTACCTTTGATATTTTGTAATAAAAAAACTGTTTGAGGGTAAATCTGTGCTTGCTATTGTTAGCCCAATGTGTTTGTGTTATAATGAAACTAGATCTGCCAGTATCCGAGCATGTTCTTTCCCTGGGCGTTGCTTCAAAGATCTCAGCTCCTTAGCATTCAGCTTGCTTGCAATGTATTTTCCTCTCTGCGATCGGCTGGTGATGCTGTCAGTAAGACTATGCCGGTAGGCATTTGATTCTATGACTCCTGATGTTTCCAACAAACTCTAAACCACCTTAATCGCAGAAACCTTGCAGTGCGTCAAACTGAGTCCATGGGCAATTTGTATGTTCTTGAATAGCGCAACAATATAAATGCATAACTAGTTTGTTTGAGGTATTGTCCGAATAATTATTCGCTAAATATTCAACATTCATTTTCAAAGTTTTTTTCTGTCAGAATCTTTGCACTATTCTGCACCAATACTGAGAGTACAACAGTACAGTGCATATTGGCGTTGTCAGTTGGCATAGCCTAATGGTTAAAATGCCGCATTGCGAGGGAGAGTCTGAAGGTTTGATTCCTGGTCAAGGTAGACTTTTTTTCTGGGAAATAATCGCAGTTTCCTTCTACAAATCGCTGGAGTTTTTGTTATTCTGACTTTTCTTTAACATTTTTTCACATTGCCTTTGTATTTATAATTTTATTTATTTGTTTGGTTTTTTAATAAATCTGCTCCAGGGGAGTCAAACTTCATTTTCATTGTATGTATTATCTTTTAATGGGAAATCGTATTGGCAACAAAACTGGCAGAAATAATACTTTTTTTTTTTTAAATTCTAAAAATTAAAAATGTTGTATTTGGATGGAATGGATGCCTGTAGTGATATATAAGTGAAATTAAATGAGTTTCCAGTTTGGTATCTGAGAAATCTGAAATGGAACACAAGGTACCTAAATTGCCAAACTGGAGAAGCCACAAAGACATTCCTCTCTCATTTTGCTCTGATTGACCAGATCAGAATAAACTTTGGCACAGATAATAATGAGCTGTAATTCTTTGAGGTTTCAGACTGCAACTCAAAAAATTTACAAGGGATAGTAGTAAAACTTTGGTAGGTGCAAAATGAGATCTTTAATTTATACGGTGTTCCATCTCCATTTACTATGATTCAGTGATATATATATATATATAGAATTTTACATCAGGGCAGAAATCCCAAATGGTTTTTTTTATTATGATACCAAGATTATTCAAATGGACCAAGCAGTCACAGAGATATACTCATTTCATTTTGGGCTTGCCATTTTTGAAAAAGAGGCTCAGGGCTTAAGGGGTTAACTTTGAGTACCCAATTTAATTACCCTAAAATGCTGTTAAAAATCTAAACAGGTAGTTCCCATTCATTTACATGCTACTGAGTGGCAGGTCTCTGCTTAAAATGGGTTAAACCAATTGCAAGGTAAGGACACTAAGAGAGTTCCAAAGAGTACCATCTGGTGTCCATAATACAGGGATGTTGGTCTCAAAAGGTATTTTAGGTAGCAAGAGAAAAAAAATCATGATAACGCAAGTCAAAGGTCACTGACAAGGACAGAGAAGAATAGATGCTAATGACTACATCTCTATATCTCACCATAGAATTGAATCAATTAATATCTGAACCAGTCTCAACAAGACTTATTCACTGTAGTGTTCCCGATGATTTGACAAACCCCAGTATTTGGCAATCTGCGCTGACAATGCAGACGGAAATGCCCTGGAGAAATTACTTGCAAAGATTCACATGCATTTTGCACAATCGAAATTTGAAACATCACACTACACTATTTAAAAAAAAGTGAAATTACTTTTTTTAACAGTTGACCCAGACAGGTAACATGCTGATGCTGGTTACACTTTTTACAATTACTAGTGATATTAATGCAAAAAAGTACAGCGTGCAACCTACCCACAGCTACTGGCATACGTGACGTCATTCTTGATTGTAAATAAATGGAAAGCCTAGATCATCCCGTAAAACAAGCTTGGGGCAAAGACAGGGATGTCGAAAAATGAGGTTTTAAGCTTGAACTATTAATTTATTTATTAAATTATATGGAAAGCCCAGAACATCCCGTGAAAATTAAGTTTAAGGTCAATTCAGGTATTTAAATGATTTTTGTCTGAACTGAGGTACTCTGCTCATGGAAGAAGGTTGTTCCACTTCACAGTTCACTTAGGACACGCACAGTTTTTCACTCATTTGATACTTAAATCAAAGTCCGATTATGACAATTAACTGTAAATAATCTCATTAATTACAAAGATTCAAGGGTAGAAAGTGGAAAAATTCATGCTATTGCTCTTGCCATATTGTCACAACAATGCAAAACCTGATGACTGTATTGACTATACTGCTGTTAATAATATATTCACAGACAACTCCAGAACTGGTTACCAGTCAGCCAGAAAGGATCAGGGGCCAGCTAATTTATCTTTATAAATCATTTTCTAATATCTGCTCATCTGCAATTTGCCCCCAGTTTTTTAATGCCTTCCAAACAAAACAAGCATTTCAAATAATTTCCTCTTTCAATGCAGAAATATCTCCCGACCCACTGCCTGCCTATTGCAGCTCAGAGCTGAGGTCACACCTGAGTGAACCAAGCCAGCCCTCGTCAGCTAATTCCCCTCAGTAAACTCGCTTTACAATATGGTGACTTACTGTAAGCGGTTTTGTTCAAGTAATTTTCCTGTTACACTCACCTAATCCCTGTCCCAGCAGACAAGGCCTGTTTTTGCGGCGTTATGTGCTTTCTAAATGCAACACACCAAGCCAAAGCTCTCCAAGTGGTGGTACAGCAGTATGCTAGGCCAAGAGGCTTTCACTCCAGTTAAGTATTTTTGCCACCCTTTGTGGTGAATCCATTTCTGCTTACCTTTTGACATCACTTTCGATGCTGAAACGCCTTAAAAGTCCTCTTACTTCTCTGACATTTCACAGAAGCTGTCATCTTCACAAGTTTAAGAATGTTAGGTAGGTAACGCTTTGTGCTGAGAATTGGACCCCTGAAAAGCAGAGAAGGGGACTCTAAATTGTGTTTCATTCCGTGGGTCAATTTCACCTAAGTGCTAACGGCTAGCGCTAATCAAGAAAGCGTAATGTTACTGCAGTGTCAGTCAGCTGGCCATGGCCAAAGTACAATTGGGGGAACTTTTTGCCCCTTCCCAATTTCTTCTATGGTTGCATATTTGTCACACTTGTTGTTTTTTAATCTGATAACCTGAATTAATACAAGATTGCATTTTAAATGATCATTTTGTTTATTAAATGAAAAAAAAGAATCAAACATCTATCCTGTGAGGAATAAATTGTCGGTTACTCAACCAACTAATTTACTGAATGTAATTGATAATTGGGAGGAACAAATTGGATCTAATTCAGTTTAGACACACCCAGACTTTATCACTGCCAACTTGTTAAATTTCAGATAACCCTGTGCAGACTTCCATATTTCAATGACTTTCTCAAGTCTTATGGAAATTATTTTGATCATAGCACAGAGTTAGACAGTTTAGCTTACTTCCCGGTGGAAAGGTTTTATTTAACCTCAAGTACGAATGCATTGTGCACCCAAGAACAAGTCTGCCATTAAATGCCTCAAAAGAAACAAAATGAAGATTTTGGAATGAATAAGTCAATGTCCTTGCTTGAACTTACTTTTTCACAGCGCTGTAATCTTTGCCATGTAAACCCGGGGACCCATGTATGGGTTTTTCAAATGAAGCCACTGTGTTCAAACCCGTAAACCCGTCAAACTTCAGGCCTTGTAAGGTACTTTCCAAGGTTTATAACACTCTTTTTTGACTTTGAAAAGTTAGAGTTTAAGACGTTAAAGCAATCTGCATCACAAAACACTTACTATCTGTGAGAAAGGTGTGCGCCTCTGCTGCTGGCACATTTAACAAGTCCGGGATAAGCCACATACTGCAGAAGATGCATATTTCGCTTTGTATCCTAATATTGAAACTGCTCCCACCAATAAACTTGGATCCGTATCAAAGGTGTTCATAACACACTACATAAAACGACTTCACATTCATTGAGTAGGCACCTCAAGAATATTCAGCAAAGCTCAACAAAATTATTTGTGGATGTGGGATACTTTTTTATGAACAGATCAGGGACTGTCAGAACACAGGAATTTCACAGGGAAAGCGAAAATGTTTGAGGTCCCTCCAAAATTATTACTGATAATTACAGAGAATATATCTCAAAAATCTAAGAGATCAAATGAGAGATAAACAACAAAATGTGGTGAGATGCTGCTATTACTCTGAGTGGTATGGCAAAGGAACATTGGTCAGTGCATATTACAGAGGCTACTAATTCTTAGCCTGTATGTTTATGATCCTTTAAGAGGAAGGAGTCAAGCAGCTATCATCTAAAAAAAAAAACCCACAACATTTGAGTGTCCCATACCTTAATAAACAAAAACATTGAAACTCCATTCAATTGCTTAGATTCTCCTGGATCTCTGTCTCAAGTGAGACCCAAGATGTGAGGGTTGGGTGTTCCAAAGGGCCCATAGGTGGCTATGTTTATTCAATATCATTCACACAGCCAATCTCACATCTTCGATAAAGGCTATGTCTTGAGCTCCAGGGATCTGGCTGACTCTGATGAGGCTTAGATTGAGACACAATCGGGGGCCTGGGAATGGAATGTGTTACAGTCACTCTGGCTGCATTTGAGGTCTCAAAACCCAACTGTAGGAGGGCATTTTTGCCAATTGGACATCCAGAAAAACTGGTTGACTGTTCTCTTTGATGGCAAAACATCTAATATTCCTTTTTTGGGGAGATAGCATTATGCACCTTCAAACTACTCCTTATAACTGATACTATATAATCCTACAATATTGCAATTACCCGATTTAAAAGTGTTATAGAAAAAAAAAAAAAAGGTATCTGAAGCGGACCAGGACACTGATGCGAGGTTCCATAGAAATGCAGTTTTTCTGTTGATAACAAAACTTTTCTTTTTTTAAAGCTAACATTAATGCATTTTTCTCTTGTGTGGCAGGTAGAAGTGATAGCAAAGGCCATCGATCATCCATTCTGGAACACAGCAGCTGAAGACCTGAGAGACAGTTCCTGAAAGTAGCACCAGGTGAGCAGTATAGTCAAGCAGCTACACTGCTATCAACCGCAAGATGTGAGAATGTGCTGTTCTGGTCACTTTTCTGGACATGTGTCTCTGTGTATTATATTTTTACCAGTATAAGTATGTGTGATTCTATAGGTACTGTATATAGAGTATTTATTTTATTTTCTCTCTGCATTTTTGTAAGTGTTTTAGAGTTGGTGAGTGAGCATGCGCACATGTGTACAAGTGTTTATTTGTATGTATACAATATTTTAATGCATACTGTGTGACTGAGGTCTGAGCGTGTTTCTGGCAGGCAATATTCATCGTAAATATTTAGCACGTATCTGAATTCTGAATGTATTTGCAGATACTGAAGGTGGGCAGCTCTTGACCGGTTTCATATTATTGTGCCCACTAACACCGAATAAACTCCCGCATTCATGTTTGGCAAACAGTGACTACTTGTCATATGAACTTTGTATTACTGAATCAAACCAAAGCGGCACATTCTGGTTGTTACAATATGTCATATTGTGCTGTATTGTTTCTCTGGTTATATATTTTGAGAAATCCATGATTCCCAAATGATTTATTTTGCTTCCAGTGGCACACTGCTTTCAGCAGAGCAATGCAAGGATCTCATACTGTGATTGGAGAATATAAGAATAATTTCCACATGACTGGGCAGAGAGGCATTTACCATAATCAAAATAGAGTGTGCGCCATCTAACAAAGGCTTCTGTCCAGTTGAATTGACATTTGTGGAATCTGCCCAGCACCGGAAGTCATAAGCTTTCCAATTGGTTTGTTCAAGACTGAAATAACCATGTTTTTTTTTCCTGAACCATCTGTGCAAGGAAAATGGCTGAATCACTCTGACCACGGGTTGTTTGGTAGGAGTGGAGACATGCTGTACTCAGTCAGTGGCAGCACGTGGCATTCCGCATAATGACAGTTCTATTCTCCCTTAGATGGCTGTTTTCAGGATGCTCTGAAGAGCCAATTAAACTGAAGTTACAGTGTCAAAAAAGAAGAAAAAATCCAGGGAGAATATGTGAGACTGTTTTACTTTCTAATAGACTCAGTGCCTTGCCCAGTAAATCCACAGTCTTTCTGTGAAATGAGCAGAGAATGATTTGCAAAGCTCTATTTGGCAGCTTCATATCCAGAAGTGAAATTTCATGTTTTTGCCTACACTGCTATGATTAAATAGACAGATCAGTCTCAACATTAAAACCACCAGCTTCGTGTTGTGTAGGTCTTCCTTTTGCCACCAAAAATAGCTCTGATTTATGAAGGCATGGGACTATGCAGGCCCTGTGAAGGTGCCTTGTGGTACCTGGAATTGAGTCACGCCAGATACTCTGAGTCCTGAATGGATTGTACTTGCTTTTCCAGCTCGTCCCACAGATGCTCGATCAAATTGAGATCTAGGGAATTAGAAGACCAAATCAATGCCTTGAACTCTGCCATGTTCTTCAAATCATTTCTGAAAAATTTGTGCAGGATGGTAGGGTGCAATATCCTGCTGAAAGAAACCTCCCCCAGTCGGGAATAACCATTGCCATGAAGGGTTGTGCTTGGTTTTCAACAATGTTTAGGTTAGTGGTGTGTATCAAGGTAACAGCCGCATGAATGCCAGAATGCTAGGTTACCGAGCAGAACATTCCCTAGAGCATCACACTGACAACGCCAGCGTGCCATCTTTCCGTAACATATCCTAGTGCCATGACGCATCTGCAAACGCACCCAGCTGTCAACATCACATGAAAGAAAACATGATTCATCAAACTAGGCTACCTAATCCCGTTGCGCCATAATCCATTTCTGATGCTCAAGTACCCATTGTAGACGTTTTTGGCGGAGGAAACACGTCAACGTACCCTGGTTTTGGGCTATGTGTTATTTGTTCTGACATTTTTCTATCATAGCCAGCATTAACCCTCTATGGTACAGCGTTGCCACATGGCAACAACCCCATTTTAAGCCTTCTACACACAGATAATACATCCCCAGTTATGATGCAATGCATTAAAAAAAAGATGGGGTTCTAAGTAAACCAATAGCAGTGTTTAAATTTGTCACATGACTTTCTGGAGGCCATTTTGAAACCCTTTTCTGCAGACATCATCGACGGGAGGAGCCTCACCATTTGACTCATAAAAATTCACCAAAAAAAGTGTTTTTTCGAAGTTTTTCAACGGGGGAAAAATATACACTGAATAATAGGTGAGTTAAGTTCATTATTATGTAGTTTCTTGCACTGTATTTGATCAATAAATAATAGAAAATGTTAAAAATGTGTACGTTGCCATATGGCAACACCGTACCATTATGGATTGCTAGCCTGGCATGTTGATAACATTTTGTATTTAGCTATAGGCCTACTTTGCAATTGCATTGGTGTACACTGATCTTCTATAGTCTATAAACTATAATAATGCACTTAGTGAGTCCTTTCCACATTGCATATGATGATATTTGACACATCTTTCTTCCATTTACTGAATGAATGTAAATTTTTTTTATGGTAAATCACGGAAAAAAGCTGAAGTAGCCCCACTAGTTGATAGTGAAGATGACAAAGGATTCAGTGACGAGGAAAATGAGCTGCTGGAAACACAGCAGAGTAAGAGTGATGAAAACAGTGAGACGGATGAAGACTATGAGCCAGAGAATGTGGACAGTGGAGACAGTGAGGGCAGTGGAGACAGTGATGAGAGGGAGGACAGTGAGGGTGAAAGTGAAGTGACAGGTATCACCAGTAAGAGAGTGTAAAATATGTATGGTAATCATGTTCCAGCCTCTATTTATGTATTGCATTAAACTGTTAGTTTCATAACATACTAAGGATATTTGCTTGTTTTCTAGGTCCACCTCCTCCACAGGAAACAATAAAGGCTAAAAGGCTGGTGTGGAAGAAGAGCAGGAGTATTCTTCCAGGCCCACAAAGGAAAGGCAGTGTACCCAGAGCCACAGAAGTTACTGGGGATTGTTCATACTATAACATTAGTTTTAAAATAAATGTTATATACAATTTTAAACAAAACTCTCCTGTTTTCATTACTTTCCATTATGGTACGGTGTTGCCATATGGCAACGAATCCTAAAAACTACAAAAAAAAAAATATTTTCTGAAAATGTCTCTTCATTATGTTTACTTGGTCTATTTTAAGACAAAAAAACACCCCAAACATTTTTTTACCAACTGGGATCATGGTGCGTACCATAGAGGGTTAATTTACATGCCAATCTGAGCTGTAGTGGCTCTTCTGTGGGATTGGACCTAACAGGCTATTCTTGCGCCCTACACCCATCCGTGAGTCTTGAGTGCTCATGATCTTCCCTGAAAAAATACTATGTCTGGAAGGCAAGTACAGTATGTTGTTGCGAAATGTGCATGAACTCTTCTCAGATGTGCAAGTTATTTTTGCCAAGTGCAGTAATGCACCCCTAACCAGTGCACTACCCACTACCACAAATGCACTGACCAAAAAAAAAAAAAACCATACCACTATCTCAATCTTGAATCACCATGATAAATTAATGTAATTATGATTCCCATTCTCCGGTCCCAATAACAGATCAGTGTAATGAATTCATGAAATGACAATTCCCTTTCCTAAATTCAATTTTGCAATGGCGTCAACAATGCCAATAAACTCCCTTTGTGGCATATATTGACTCTCGAGCAGAGCGACACTGAAGCGTGACTACGTATATGATGATTCAGGATGAAAATGTGTAAGTTAGGAAGGTCCTTTTCCTTCTTAGCCCTAAGAGCACAACATCCATTATTTCCAGGAACAATTTACCCATCAGTGAATCTCAGATGAACTTAAGCCAAATGAAGTCGACAGTGATTCCGGATGGTGTTGATATGTGGCCTCCTACTTATGAAGCTGAGTCTTAACTTGTATTTGATGATACATATCAACAACACCATTCTATGCACATATCACCCAAACGAATCGGTAACTTATCATTTCTGGAGCCATAAATAACCATGAACTCTTGCTCTCATTAATTACCATACCATGAGACAAGCAATATTCTGGTAACACTGAAAGTTTCTCGACAAGTTTCTCAGGAGAACTGGCTAAAATAACTGTATCATCCATTAGCATAAGACAATGGAACCATTTGAGGAAACGATCAAAGGAACAGTTCTGCTTTAAATTACAGACTAGTACATTGACATAAACAATAAAAAGATAGCACGATGTAGGAGAGCCTTGACGTACCCCGACCACAGCCATTATGATTGTCAATCCCAATATGCTCTTAGTGACCTTATACATGCTTATGAGTGGAGTTAACATGAGTATGCCACAGCCTAGACGTTTGAGTATATCCATCAGTACACACAGAGGCCTTTAAAATATCTGTCGCTATTTGATTCTTTGAATGCTTGCAAATTGGAAAAAATTTTATTTGCACCATGCTGAACACATTGGTTAGTTGAACTAGGGAGTGGACCTTCAATAGAGTGGAAAATCCTCTGCCATCTCTAAGATGTAGATGCAGTGTGACAGAAATAGGACATTTTCTTGGGAAACGAAAACACCCGGTGTTTCATATTGTTCACTGTCAATGACACCAAAATGGCTCAAACTACACTGTCTGCTGAATTCTTGGCCAACATCTAGGTGTGTTCAGCAATCAGGCATTGGGCTAGATCTTGTCTATTGCTTGGCTCTTTAAGAAGTAGTATTCATAAGTGTGGATTTAATGTGAATTCAGACTCTTTTTATATTTAATTGTCACAAGCACAGATAAAATTTTGACCTCTTATGCTACATTTCTCTCTTCACAGTAAGAGTCATGATAGTTGGAAACGACAACATTCCTCAGTAAATTTCCTCAAATCGATGGTAACATTTGTGTGCTGTATAGACAGCATCTAGACAAGGCAATTTCAGCTGGCTGGTGTCTGTTTCTTCTGTAACGTTATTAAGCTACTGGTGCAAGCTACTACTATTGATACCCATTGGTAAATATGCTTTGGTCTAGAAATATTTGGACACGTACTATGTTATTATTATTATTTTAGCTGTCAACCATATAATATTGAAGTTGACATGAAATAATAAATATGATTTCAAAGAGAGGACATTCTATTTCAGTTCGAGTGTTAACAATTCAGAAATTTGGTAGACGGTATAGTAATTACAGCATTTTTTTAAATGGTCCCTCTGTCTTTAGGCACCAAAAGCATTTGAAAAATTGGATGCATAATGTTCAACAACTTTATGGTACGCATCATAGCTGCAATCTTTTGTCATAACCATGGTGATGGATACCTTACGGACAATAAGCTGTGTGTAACCTCATGTCTCATTAATTCTTCATCATTATGGTGAGCATTAAAACTAAGACTAGAATGGGAAATACTTCCATTGTGGTAGACATTTTTAAGAAAAAATGTTGAAGATGATCTTTTTTCTTAATAGGTTAGATTTTTGTTATTATTCTGAATAAAAGAATGGGATGATAAAGAGCATCCACAATTTTTATACCTTCTTTTGTCATGGTTTGTGTATGTGCTTTTTGCTTTCTTTGTTACTCTCATCCCTGACGACATCGTATTCTTTCCCCTTTGGATTTTTCGCCCAGCTGGCTGATTATTCCTGAGCGGTCCTTCCCTGGAGTCAATGTAAGCCGGAGGTCGCCACGCCTCCTTTGCTGGAGTGTCTACTTTTATGTTACTCGCTTCAGCTTGACCATTTTTTAGTCAGGGTTTGTCAGACTATATATTATCTTTATTTCTGGGAAGCTCTGCTTTTTTAGGGAATTTTTGGCACAATTGTTTGGTGCCTTGTTATTTCTTGTTTATTGAGATTTCTATTCCTTTCTTGTTGCTCGCCTTGTTTCTGGCACTTAAGTCTTTCGTATATTCAGAAACGCGAATATTTCCCTTCCATTCTCGCACTATCACTTTCACCTGTGCCGGCTCTGTGCTTGGTGCACCTTCGCCTGCCACGGCATCTGAAACTCCTCATTCACCAGCTTTTATAGAACGCTCCAGCCAGACATGGAGTCGTCAGCCGCGGCTGCTTTTGAGAAGGTGGTAGCTAAGCTATTCTTTCTGATAATGGTTAGTGGGATAGCAGTGTGGGATAATCTCCCCTGAATCACTCCAGGTGTCACTTTCTCTCAGGGATTGACGTCTAAGCCAACACATAGAGCTATCGATACAGTGGGATCTACAATCAGAATTCCACTGCGCAACAGGGTTATCCTTATTCCCCCAAAGGATACGAGGCTTGTGTTTTCATAATGATGAATGTCCTAAAACAACTGGGAACACGAGGAAACTTATAAAAAAAAACGGATCTCCTCAGAGTGTCCACCAAGGGAATTGAACATAGACAAAGGTTCCGAGATTTCGGATATAACTCCATCACCCAACGGGCGACCATCCAAAGTTTTAACAGGGTGTGACTGCAAAAGAGGGCGAACCGGAATGGAGTGTCTCTTAGCCCATTCCCGATCCATAAAACAGTCTACTGTCGAAAAACGCATTAATAAAAATTCTCTGCGTCCCCTTAGTCAATTTTACAGGAATTAAAGTACGATGGGGAAATTGATTTTGACCCTCTACTGCTCCCCATACCACTAGGGGGACTTCCCGTTTCCGGATATGCCCCGGCTTACCACAATTAAGGCAGATTATATGTCTGCGACCGGGCTTACAAGCCCTGCTATTAAATAAGCTATCAACCTGCTTAGATTCGTCAGGAGTGGAAGTCTCTGTGGGCGGAGTTAGGACTGTGTGAACGCTACAGAGAATACTAACCCTGTTATCAACAGTACGGAGGTGATTATCAATTCGCACAGCCGTACAAACCAACAAATCTAGAGAAACACAAGGCTCCAATGCTGCCAAAGCGTCTTTAACATCCTCAGCCAGAGCATGAATAAAAACTGTCATTAAGGGCACTTCCGCCCAGCCAGTTTCAGTAGCTAACGAATGAAATGTGACAGAAAAGTTAGCGACAATCTCAGATCCTTGCTTAAGATGCATTAAACACGTTGCCGCATCTTGACCACGAACATCCGGATCAAAAACTGATTCCATAGCTTTAGCGAGGGCTTCCACTGTATTCACGACCGGTGAATTAGATTGGATTGGAGGACCCACCCAAGTCAATGCAGTATCTGTCAACAGGGATAAAATAAATGACACTCAAGACTCCTCATTAGCGAAACATGAAGGTTGGGCTTTTGCATTACGCAATAAAGTCCTTACATTGCCCTGCTTCACCCCCATATCTTGAAGCCATTTGCAGTTTCAGCTCTCAGTAGGAGTTCAAAGATTGTGCTTGTGTGACATTTTGTGTGATCTGAGCGGACAGGGTCCCTCCGTGAGGCAGAGTAAAGCAGCCTCCATTCTTTGAGTACTACTTTCTTGTAAGCTCAGTCTCTCTGCAAACTCTATTTGTTGAGCATTAAGAGCTGAGAGACCCTTGCCGAGAGAAGGGGGTCGAGGAGGGGTTGGAGTGGGACCCTCAATTTGACTGGTGACAGCCAGAGGATGATAGCTATTCCGAATGTGGCTACGGTCCAGAGTCATTGATGCGGCTGAGTCCGAACAGGTTGAGAATTTAGGGGCTGCTTTAAATTTTTGTTTGCCTCATAACGTACCTAATGCTTATACTGATCTCACAGAGGTTTTTAGTAAACAACGTGCCTCTACTTTACCTCCTCATCGCCCTTACGATTGCGAGATCAATCTCCACCCTGGCACCACCCCCACTAGGGGGTCATTGTACGCACTGTTAGGTCCTTAACGGAAGGTCATAGGGGAATATATTCAGGAAGCCCTGGCTAACCATAAACATAGCCCCAACCTTGATCAGATCCCTACCATCCATTCAATAACTCCTAGGCAATAACTTGATTACTGTCAGACCTTGTATTGATTACTATTAAAAGCCGATACCCACTTCCTTTGATGAATTCCGCATTCAAATGCTTGCAGGCATCATTTTTTAGTAAGCTGGGCCTGCGGAATGCGTATAACTTGGTGCGGATACGAGTTGGAACGAGTGGAAGACGGCGTTTGATATGCATGATGGGTACAAAGAATATTTGGTTATGCCGTTTGGATTGGTTAACGTCCCCTCTGCATTCCAGGCACTCGTTAATGATGTCCTCCGAGAGATGTTGGAGAAATTTGTTTTTGTTTACCATGAGGACATTTTTATTTTTTCTTCAACTCTCTCTGAGCACATACAATACGTCAGAGAGGTGCTGGAGGCCCTTCTCAAAGCCAGGCTTTTTGTCAAGGCCGAGAAATGCGTCTTTCATGCCAAGACGGTCTCATTTCTTGGTTTCATTGTTTCTAAGGGGACGGTCCGCATGGACACAGACAAGGTGGCAGCCACCAGGAATTGGCCTGCCCCCCAAAATGTCAAAGAGGTCCAACATTTCTTGGGGTTTGCCAATTTTTACAGAAGGTTTATCCGCAATTTTAGCGGGATAGCTGCTCCCATTATCGCCCTCACTAAAAGGAAGACCTCCCCTTCTTTCGCCTGGTTGCCAGCAGCCGAGGCTGCCTTTCAAGAGCAGCCTATTCTTGTTTTGCCCGACCCCTCCCTCCTATTCCTGGTGGAGGTTGATACCTTGAAGGTTGTGGTGGGTGCCATCTTGTCCCAGCGCCCCCCTTGGGACAATGATCTACACCCATGCGCCTACTTCTTCAGATCATTGTCAGCGGGTGAGCGAAATTACAGCACTGGTGACAGGGAGTTGTTAGCTGTTAAACTGGAGTTAAAGGAGTGGTGCCATTGGCTGGAAGAGTCTGAACAACTGTTTGTAGTCTGGACTGATCATAAAAATCTCCAGTATATTCAGCGGACCAAGCAACGTCATTCCTGGCAGGCGTGGTGGTCGATGTTTTTTAACCGTTTTAACTTCACGTTAACTTACCGCCCTGGCTCAAAAAATATCAAGCCGGATGCCTTATCGCGGATTTACGATCGTTCCAACCGTGATCCTATGCTGGAGCCGGTCATTCTGGTAGACCAGATTTTGGCACCCGTCCAGTGGGAAGTGGAACCCGTGGTACAGGAGGCCTTAAGAACCAATCCTGGTCCTGGTACGGCACCATACGGTTGTTTATTTCTCCCCGTTGCGGTTCGTCCTCAGGTTCTCCAGTGGGGATACTCCTCCCGTCTGGCAGGACACCCTGGGGCCCATCGAACCAAGTATTTCTTGGCCCGAGGATTTTGTTGGCCCAGTATGATGAAAGACATTCGGGAATTTGTGGCAGCATGCAGCACTTGTGCCAGGAACAAGGAATCCCATCTCCCCCCAGCTGGCCTGTTGCGCCCGTTGCCTGTACTAAAGCGCCCTTGGAGCCATATTGCGCTCGATTTTATCACAAGCCTGCCCATCTCTGATGGCAATATTGTCATCTTGGTTGTGGTCGACCGTTTTTCCAAAGCCGCTCATTTTATTCAGCTGCCTAAACTGCCTTCGGCACGGGAGACAGCCTTCCTAGTGGTTAACCACGTGTTCCGGCTGCATGGTCTCCCCGTAGATGTGGTTTCTGTCAGGGGTCCACAGTTTGCGGCCAAATTCTGGCGTGCTTCTTGTAAACAGTTGGGGGCTACGGTGAGCCTGTCGTCAGGGTTCCATCCTGAAACTAATGGGCAGACTGAGCATACTAATCAGTCCTTAGAGAATACTCTTCGGTGCTTAGCGGCCGATAATCCTGCTTCCTGGAGTCGCTTTTTGCATGGGCTGAATATTCCCATAATTCATTGTGTAACTCCTCTACAGGTCTTTCTCCTTTCGAGGGCCAGTTGGGTTATCAGCCTGCTCTACTTTCTGAGTCTGAGTAGGAGTCAGAAGTTCCCTCTGTTGAACACTTCATTCAACGTTGCCGGTCTGTTTGGACTAAGGTCCATTCCTCCTTGTTGTGGGCTGGGCGTAGACAGAAATCTGCGGCTGACAGAAAGCGCCATTTAGCCACATCTTATCGAGTGGGCCAGGGAGTTTGGCTTTCCACTCGGGATCTCCCCTTGAGAATGGAATCTCGGAAATTGGCCCCTCGCTTTATTGGCCTGTTTAAGATATTGCGGAGGATTAACCCTGTCACTGTGCGTCTTAAGCTCCCTAGATCCTTGCGGATCCATCCCACCTTTGATGTGTTCAGGCTTAAACTGGTTAGCACCAGCGTCCTGGCACCTGCTGACAAATCCCCGCCCCCGCCGCGGATGATTGAGGGGGCCCGGCGTACACTGTACGTCGTATTGTGGCTGAGAGCCGGGGGGTCGGGGATTCCAGTTTTTGTTGGACTGGGAGAAATACGGTCTCGAGGAGCGTTGTTGGGTCCCTGGTCGGGATATCCTGGACCCTGCTGTTATTTCTGAGTTCCGTGCAAGGGGTTCTTTGGGAACGTCTGGGGCCGTCCCTTAGAGGGGGATGTCCTGTCATGGTTTGTGTATGTGCTTTTTGCTTTCTTTGTTACTCTTGTCCCTGACAACATCATATTCTTTCCCCATCGGATTTTTCACCCAGCTGGCTGATTATTCCTGGGCGGTCCTTCCCCAGAGTCTATGTAAGCTGGAGGTTGCCACACCTCCTTTGCTGAAGTGTCTATTTTTGTGTTGCTCGCTTTGGCTTGACAATTTTTTAGTCAGGGTTTGTCAGACTATGTATTATCTTTATTTCTGGGAAGCTCTGCTTCTTTAGGGAATTTTTGGCACAATTGTTCGCTGCCTTGTTATTTTCTCATTTATTGATATTTCTTCTCCTCTGTTCTTGCTCGCCTTGTTTCTGGCACTTAAGTCTTTTGTATATTCAGAAACGCGAGCTCTTTTCCCTTCCATTCTTGCGCTATCACTTTCAGCTGTGCCGGCTCCGTGCTTGGTGCACCTCCATCTGCTACGGCATCTGAAACTCCTCATTAACCAGCCTTTACATCTTTAGCTAATAATCATAATCACTAAGTCTATTACTTAGTTAAGGGTTCTGCTTCTGCCTCCTTTATAAATATTACAAGAGAATTGAGCATGTGTCCATGTATATGTTATGGCCTGCTGGGCGGGGCGGGGAATCAGTGAAATACATTATCACACAGAAAAGATGGCTCAGATCATGTTAGTTGGTATATTCCAAAGTCTAATATTCCAACTGATTTGACCGTATTATTCTATTAAATGTCCATTATCATCCGTCATCAGCACCTCAGGAATGGGCTGGTTGGACCCCACTGTACCTACTAGTTGGTTTTATCATCGATTGATAGATGTGATGGCTTTGACTTACGTTGAAGTGATCATGGCTGCAGTAATTCCCCTTAGGGAGGTCAAGGAGGTGGTTGCGACAACAGGATAACCAAATTTGTCTTGATAGACTGCCGTTTCATTCCTGCTTCTGTGAGTTTCAACTGCGAGTCAAGACACTCTCGTAAAAACCAATACCTGTACCATGACCCTAACTTTAACCAAACCATAACCATAGCCCCAACCTTGATCTGATCCCTACCATCCATTCAATAACACCTAGGCAATAACGTGATTACTGTCAGATTGGGTGGATATTCCTGAGTTAAGTCTCACTGAGATAAGACAGACTTATCAAACAATAACATAATATTATTGTTTTTCTGCTATATCTCTTGGTCAGTCCTAACCCACTCAAGAAATTCCTCTCTGGACATTCAGGGCTGCTCATTGGTACACTTATTGGCAGTCAGTCAAAGAAACACTTCTGATTTTTGCTATGGCAAATAATCAAGAGTGCTGACATGTAAATTCTAGGCATGTTACACGCAAACAAGATTATCTGTTCAATCCATTGGCCTCTTATTACCCGTAAATGTTCTCAATCTTCAGTGAGAAAGTTCCGTTTGGAATAGCACTGTACACGGCTTGGTTGAGCTTTGCTGGCAGCACATATTAAAAACAGTTCTTGGCAGACAAGGTGCCAGTGCACATTTATGCTCTTTGGAACACAATGTTGTTTCTCACTTTTTAATTGTTTGGCTAAAATTTGGTTGGTTTGAAAACCAATTGCCCTCAGCTTTCTGCTGGGGCTTTGGCCTGACCTACAGTATGGAAACAGAGAAACGTTCAGTCTTTGCTTTTTTATGAGCCACTGGAGAAGAACATCCCAAACATCAAACTCAATGGTATCATGCTTCGTCTTATGCTTTTGAATGCACTTTGATTTTTAATTTCTGTTTTATTTCTTATTGCGGGAGGATGTGCGCCATGCTCTGATTCATATTTACGACCGTTAAAGTGCATCTTTGACTGAATGTATCTGCAACTTCATTCAGAGATATCATCATCATCACACTGATGGGCATCTGAATGACTTTAACTTCTTTAGTCAAGGTCAAGTCATTCCTCTCCCTTGCAAGAGAGGGATATAACACGTCTGATAACAGATGCTGTATATTCCTGCATGAAATCAGAAATAATGAGAAAATAGGCAACCATCGGTGCTACTCAAAATGATTTTCACCAGAAAGTACTAGCCTACAAAATTTTTATGGCTTTTGTGCCTTTATAGAGGCAACTTTACTTGGGTCTCTGTTTCATCATTTTATTGAATATTCTGATCTTTACTGGGTATTCATAGATTATTATGCAATGTTACAGGACAAAATGCAATTATCTGAATTATGTGATAATCATTCATGCCGAGATGTCTTAACGTTACAAAGCTTAAAGGACAAATGGCTCAGAATTGGCAAGTATATGATAATGGAAATAAGTAGTTTCTCCTTGAAAAAAGACAAACAAAACATACATCACTCATCAGAAATAAATTCAGTAACAGCTGCTGAAGAGCTGGCCAGCTTGTGCGTAGACCCCATTTTCTGGCTCCATACTTAGGAATTTCACTGTGAATAGTGCCTAACTGCTTAATCACACACCTCTGTTTTAACTGAACATCCTGGTAGCCGACACAGTGTAGATGGCAGGTGCCTCAGGACGCTACAGTGATTCACATCCTGGGAACAAAGGCCAAACGCATATTAAACTTATGCAAATTCATGCAAATTATGACTGACTGCAAGGAGCAGAGGCTCGGTATTTACCTCAACCAATCCATCGTTCTCACTCTTTATGCTTAAAATCTTACATTTAGAATTCTTGACAAAGCAAATTACTGTTAGAAATATCCCACTTTTTTTCTTCTGCCATATGTAAACTTTTTTCTTTTGCATATATATTTGAAAAGCAGCTCACCTTTGCCTCCCTCCTCCCAATCACACTGGACAAACACACATAAGACAGAGCTCAGCCCAGTAGTAATATGAATGTGCATGATGAATTTGTAATATGAAATGCAAATTCACTGAGCTGCATTGACCATCTTTTATTTGTATCAAGTTAGCAGCATTTCAATTTTTTTTTTTTTGCTTTTCTGAAAACAGCATAGTACTATTTTGTAGCATGTTTTTAAACTGTTTTTGACAGCTAACTAAAAATTCCAATCACGATTGCTGCCACAAAATAGAAATTCTGTTAAGTTTTGTCCAGCAGTGCAGAAAATATAAATGAGATATCCATAATGAGACTAATGAAATGTACATCTCATAAGAAACAGCATAGCACTTCACTTGTCAGGATGTGTTATTTTTATATAAGCCTTTTAATGGCTGCATATTTCTCTGTAGTAGTTCTTTGTAAGACACCAAATTTAATGACCTTTGAATCTATATGCTTTTTTTCCCCAAGAATTACTATCCATGACAGAATATGCCATGTGAAAATAACAATAATTTAAACAATTAAGATTTTTTTGTGTTTTGTCTTCGCGTACTACATAAAATAGTTCAATCTATTTGCAGAGGTGTAAAGGAATCAATAATGTTTTGGCACCTGAATCATTTCCTTCAGAAAGTCTAGCTATGCAGAAACACTTATGAAATTAAGTAGAAAACAGCCTAGAGGAGACAGAGGCCATATTTCAGTACAAGTGATTTTTTTGTCTTTGAAAATTTAATTCAGCCTTTTGATCTATAAACCTTCAAATTTACAAGTGTGGGTATTGAGTGCATTTCTGCATGTGCCTATGTATTTATATGCACATTATACATTTGTTTGTGTGTGTGTTTGTGTGTGTGCGTGTGCACGTGTCTATAGCTGTGGAGGCGCAGAAAACAATGCTCTTTTGAGAGCCATGTGCATTTGCATAAAGATGGGTGATTTGTGAGAGGTGGTGGATGAGATGGCGCTACTGCTTTAAGATAACATTTCCCCAGCCAGGCACAATGCAGCTGGCCCACTCCTCAGGCACAATATGGCGGGACCCTGCATTGAGGAGTTCCCGGTCACAGACGGACACTTACAATAATGCTGAAGAACATTAACATTCCTGCATGTCTAATGCCCTTGCAGCAGTGGGGACAAAAAGGAGACTAGGCTGGCCAGACCTTAATTATGAAATAATCTGCATCTGAATATTGCCGTGCAGCAGCGCTGTTTTCCACTGGGCAGTGGGCGAAGGGTGTGGAACCCATTTCGGTGTTTGTTCAGCAAGACTGGGTGCAAGGATAACCACCTCTGGAAAGACTTCAGCAGAGATGTTTCCAAAGTTGAACAAGGGAAGGGTGTGTGTGTGTGTGTGTGTGTGCGTGTGTGTGTGTGTGTGGCGGGGGGGGGGGGGGGGGGGTTGGAGGGAGGTGTATGATGTTGCCCGAATGAGTCCAGTGAGAGCTCACCTATGAAGAATTGCCTTAATTTCAATGTGTACTTCAACAAGGATTATTTTTAATGATAAAATTATGAACTGGGGCAGGACTGAGATTTGGGAATAAACCCACTCTGTCACTCTTTTTTCTATGGCCATTGATAAGCTGAACAGAAAGGCTGGGTTCATTAATTTTTAGCGGAACATATAGCTGTGGTGTTTGTGGTGGGTGGGATTCTCAATGTTTTGGAGAGGATCATTTAATGCAGAGTCTTCATTAGGTCAGTATCAGCTTTCCTGGAAATTGATGTACATCGACTAGGATATATTCAGGAGAGGTTTTACATCTCTTATGCACCATGTGTGTATATATAGTACGTTTTTTTTTCTTTTTTTAACACCATCCAATGGCAGGCTTTTTCCCAGCCAACTACTGCTCTTGCTCTTCCTGACTTGACGGTTGGTGTGAAGCACACAGGGATGTTGGGGGAGGGGCATATCCAGCACATGAACTGCATGCCAGTGTCTGTAAATTGGTTGCCTGTGCTGTGGTGGGGTGGGGAGTGGGGGAGGGGCAGGGGGATTCCATCTCTCATTTGCATATTCCAGAATATAAAGGAATACATTCCACCAATTCTCATTAAGAATTTACTCCTGAAATTGTCAGGAAATTCACAGACCAACCACAGAAAAGCTTGTTTTTGATCACTGATATTAGCTTTCGTGTGTGTTTGTGTATCATATTGTGGAGTGTCCTACAATATTATTGGCACCCATCATGAAAATGAGCAAAGCAGGCTGTAAAAAATATGTTTGCTACTTGCCCTCTTGGTCTTATACTCAAAAATAATTTCATTGAAATAAAATGATTGAAGGGAAAATAGTTGACATAAAATGCACCATTTCCAGCTCACCTGTTTGAGTAGTAACTCTATGAGGTCATCAATGACTTCCTGTTTTACAAGGATATAAATATGAGGTGACACAGACCAAGGTGCTGCACTCATTTATCACCACAGGAAAGACCTGAGAACACAGTGAAGTGACAATGTGCAAATAGTTGTTGAGCTGGACATTAGAAACTGTATAAACAGTTGAATGTATACATTTGCGCTATCAGGGCAGTAATTAAGAAGTTTCATGCAATGGAAGATGGTAAGAATCAGCCTGGAGGTAGGAGTGTGTGTACACTGACCCGACACACTGCATGGAAGATGGTTCAACTGACAGAGGAATCACTGAGGATAGCAGCTGGATAATTGCAGAGATTAGTTGAGTCTAAGTCTCCAAAACTAACAACAAATGCTTGGACTTTCAAGGGGACTGGGTTATGAGGTCAGATGAGACCAAAATATAGCTTTGTGGCAACAAACGTCTAGGCTGGTTTGGTGTAGACAGAAAAATAACCTTACAGAAAAACACCATTAACCCAATGTGAAATGATGTTGTGGAGCTGTTTTACTTCCAAAGGCCCTGGACATCAAAGCTGGATTCTTGAAATCATCGATTCCATCCGATACCAGCACAATACCCCGACCAAAATCCAATGGAAAATATGTGGGTTGAGTTGAATAGGAGAGTCCCAAAGCATTGACCTTGAAATCTGAAGGATCTGGAGAGATTCTGAATGGAGGAATGGTCTCAGATCCTCTGCCTTGTAATGATCAACCTCATCACACATTATAAGGGAAGACTCAAGGACATTATTTTGTTAAATGGAGGCTGCCCAAAATATGAAATAAAGGGGTGCAAACAGTTACATTAACCATTTTTGTCTTGATCCAGCCAACCGGAAGATCCAACAAGAACCCAGTTTTAGCTTTTTTGCAAAGAAAGCTGTATATACGTTTAAAATGTCCAGATCATTCATGGATTCTTTGAAGTCGTGTAGCCAATCATGGTTGCCAGGGCCTTTGGAGAAAATAACAGCCCAGGTTTTATTCAGAATGGCTATTCCCAACGCCAAAGCCAACTGTAGTGTTTGTTGCCAAAAAAGTCCATTTTTGTTTCATCTGACCACATAACACTGTTCCAGTCAAAGGTCCAGTAGTGTTTAATAAACAGCAGGCACTTATGTTTGAGGTAAAATGACAGGAAAGGATTTGTTATAGCATGGCTTCCAAATAATCTACTGGTATGGAGGTTGCATCTAATGGTAGTTTGGAAGACTTGGTGACCCCAAGATGCCTTTGTTCTCTCTAATTCTCAAGCAGTGATCTTTATTCATTTATTCATTTTTATTATTATTATTATTATTATTTTTATTATTTTGCACATTACCATCTTGCTCACTGTGCATGGCGGCAAAGTGAACTTGAATTGCCTTCGGAGCAAGTTTGCAACAGTTCCAGTCGATCTGATTTTTTAATTACTATGACCTCTTTCCATTTTTTGATTTAGGTGTTCCATCATTTCCATGCTCATGAATTAAAGAGGGAACTTGGCCTCTGTGTCATCTCATATTTGTACACCAGAGAAACAGAAAGTCATGAATCACTGCTCAAAAGTTCCGAAACACTCAAACTAGAACTGAAAAAATGCTTCAAGTGGCGTGTGAGGTTTTGGTTAAAAAATAATTATTTCTTAATGAAGATTTTTCTCAGAACAGATTTACGTTTTTGTCTCATTTTTTTCCGCATGAGATATGCTAATTCACCAATCACTGATATAGGTGATTCCAACTAATCTGATTGCTAATTAGCAGCACATGCTCCCTTAAAGAGCAACAAAAAAGGGTCTGAAGTTTCAATTGTTTTGTGTTTTAGTGGTAGATTACGCATTAAATGATTTTTTAAAAAATCAACAGACAAGATTTGGGTAAGAAATATGTTTTTAGAGGCACTTTGTCAGAAATCTGAAAAGCGCAATCGAATATGTAAGCACCTGACATCAGTCTGAGACTTGGTTACACTGTGTGCACTAACTTTACTGTGTCCAAGTAAGCCTTTGTGCTACATACAGTCACAGAACAGTTGGCTTAGTTTTCACATTGTGAACAATCTTGTGTTCTTCGTATTGTCTTCACAAAAAATCAACAGCAACAAAAGCTCGAAAATACGTTGTACATACAGTTTGTGTTGCCACTGTAGCTACTCAAGTCAGAGTTGGAAGTCGAGGCTGCGTTCGAATTGCGGGATGGTGCTATCTCTTTACACAAGCACGAAGACTTACAGAGAGGTGGAGAGAACACAATTACAACAAATGTTAGCCTGTGAAAAACTAAATAATTAAAGCTGTTCAGAGCATAGACTCTATATTGCCTTATGGTTCAGAATAGCATAAGTCACTAAATGATAACAAACCACTGAGGGGAAGAAACGGCAATCACTGCAATGAAACTCAAAGTTAGCTAGCTAACTTGGACCCTGGCAAACAAAACAAATGCATTTTTTGCCATTATTTCATGCACAAGCAAATTAACTTGTTCATGAAAATTTGCAGTTTAGAATATGGGGACTCACCAATAGCCTCTCATTGCGGTCTAATGAAATACGGTGTCTGAGAGGACTTAGTTATTAGTTCTATACATTGTCAACTCTCCGGTTTTACAGGAGAGTTTGATAAATCCTCGACAGCATTTACTCATGAAATGCAATATGAGTTTTGTGGTTTTTTGGGGTTGTCAATATTTCTGCAGGCCAATCGGTGATGTCACTTGTTTCAGTCATTGGCACTGTAAATGTCTTTACTTGCGAGCAAAATCTCACACGAACATTGATTGTGAGATTTTTGACAATGTTCTTTGTACAGCCTCCAACTTGACAAGATTGATGCATTCTATATTTGTTGAATAAAAAGTATTAAAAATAAACACAAAGGCAAAGCTTTAGCTCAAATATTTCACACAAAACATATGCACTTGTATGTCTACGTCAAATTTAAAGCGGCAACGAGTCACAGAACGACGACACATGCATATGATTAATACGCAATTAACTTTTTGGAAGTCGGGGAAATTGCATTGTAGCTGGGCTGAGTTTTGATCTTCTTTCTTCAACACAAATAGGATGATTGAGCTCGGTTACTAATGCATACCTGCGAAAAAGTCAGGTATGTTTGAGTTCCTCTTTAAAACAGGTCTAATCAGCTGATCTTTCTTGGTAGAAAGGTAGAAAGAACAGAAAGGTAGACCTTTCTGTTTCCAAATGAAATTACGAAAATAATTTTGATGGGAATCATGTCGAACTTCTTTTAACTGTTTCTTGTGCATAGAGGAAGACTGATGTTGATGTTGGTCTCCCATGTTGGGCTACCACCAGGCCAAACTTTAAATTTTTGAAAATTGCGAACACTTGAACGGCTTTAATGAGAATCAGGTCAAATCTGTTTTTAACATTGCTGGTGTGACGGGGTAGCAGTTGCTGATTGTGAAGGATTTGTAATGTTCCCTGTGCTGGCAACACTTGGCCAAATGAACATTACCCAATGTGATACGTCAGAAAGTTTTGATAGGAATCATGTCAAAGCTTTTGTAATAGTTCCTGGTGTACAGACTTCATATTGGTGCGGTGACCCAATGACCTTCCCCGTACCACCTCCACTAGGCCAAACTTCCTTTTTCAAAAATGCTATAATTCCCAAAAATTTGAATGGGAATCCTGGAAAGTTTGCTGTCAACATTCCTGGTGCATAAAGGAGGAAACTCTTGTAACCTTGAGGCATTTTTAAAAATCAGTTGATTTAGATGGTTTGATTATTTTTACTGTTGTGCCACCATTAGGTGAAACTACATTCCAAATCCAAAAAGCAATGGGAATAATGGATGAATGGATAAACATTGTGAACCAGAGAAACTATATTGTGAGAATCTTGGTGCCTGTCTGCAGTCCAGACCTATTCCCCATTGAACACCGAGGCAAATTATGAATCACAAAATATGACAACACAGACCAGGCCATTTGACTTTTATCAAGGAAGAATGGAAGAAAAGTCCGCCTTCAGAACCAGAACAGGTGCCCAAGTTCCCAAATGATTGCTACGAAAGGATCATGCATCACAGTGGACAACATACCCAGGTTCCCAACTTCTTTTTTCTAGGAATGAATGAATGCATGAATGTTCGAAAAAAAAAAACAATAAATATTAGAAGGCAAAGCACAATACAGATTCAGGTTGAATTATAAGTGCTTTCTTCAGTATCTGCATTTTCCATGCCTTCTCAACTTATTTAAGAACTTATTCTGGTAGTAAGTGCTTGCTCAGGCAGATCTTCAAAGATCTATTGGGAGCCCTCTTATGCATAAGGACAGCTCTTCCTTGATCTGTTGGTTAAGGGCAAATGTGCGGATAAGGCATCTTAACCATCTGGAAAACAAACTGCTCCACTTTCAGGACAGCTTGCATAAATAAGCACAAAAAATTCTGAAAATTTGCTCCTTCGTCTTCTGCATAGAACATGAAAAGATGCCATATGTTTGATTAGCATTATCATCGGTGCTTTTTTTTTTTGTAGAGCTGAACTGGAGTTAATTTTGAATATGAATGGCTTTTTCAGCCTGCATAACAGGGACATGCATTTGTCCATGGTTCTAAAATGTATTAAGAATCGAAGTCTTGGGTATTAGTGGTGCTTTCTTGGTGTCATGTTCTTGAAATGTGTTTCTCTGTGAACAGTAATTAGTTTTATGAGTATTTTTTTGCCTGGACCGTAATATAGCATGCCATATTTTAATGGAAGGTGTGTGTTCACCAACTGCACTCTCTCACTTAAACATGGAGGTATGCCCATGCCCTACTGAAATATGGTGACGCGCAACCCAGAAAAAGTGATCCACAGCTTATGAAATTATGCATATTCACCACGCTGTTCTGCATATTACTCAGAGCCTTTACCAGGCAGGGAAAATAACATGCAGGCATGACAGAGGGACGCCTTAGCCATGTTTGAATGCAAATGTACTGAAGAGCTCACTGGACCACATCACTGGGCTGGGATTTTTTCCTTACTGATTTGGGAACATAATTGTATGTTATCTTTTTCTTTTTGTTTTTCCATCACAATGAGCAGTTGTTCACCTCTCCAGAATAGGCTGATATTGAAAAATTAGCTCTGTCGGTTTTTTAGGCTACATGAAAACAGAGAGGAGGGGCGACATCCTGGCAAAAGGCTTAGGTTTGTTTTTTTTTCCCCCTTCATTTCCAACATTTGTTTATGAATTTATGCAATTCCTTTATCTATCTTTTGCTCCCCTTGCAATTTCATTCCTACCATGTACTGAAGAGTGGACTTCTCTCTGCTCACACCTTGAACTGCGGTGCGCGGGGCATTGGTGTGGGGGAGGTATCGAGCTCGTTGCAGTGAAAGGCGCTGGTGCATGTGTCTGTGCATTTGTGTGTGCATTTGCAAGCGAGTTTGTGTCTGTGTGTCAGTGTATTTGTTTGTGCACTCAAGCATATGTTTGCCTGAGCATCTCTGCTCTTATGTTTATGTGCACACAACCATGCTTGTCTGTGCGCGCGCACAAGTATGAGTGTGAGTGCACTTCCGGGGGCCTGTGTGAGTACACAAGCACAAGTGTCTGTGTCTCCGCAAGTGCACATTTGCGTGCGTTCGTGCATGACTTTGAGTGTGCGCCTGTGCACCTCTGTGAGCACAGCTGTGAGTCTGTGTGCTTGCGTGTGAAAATAAGCAGGAGAATGGAGTGACAGGATAAGAAAAAGGGAAAGAGAGAGAAAGAGGGTGTAGGAGGGATACTTGGGGACATGGGACCGAGGAGGATGCCTAGTGGCTGTCTCAATAGCCCCTTTGTGCTGATGCGGAGAGCAGAGTTAATCGGGAGCCCTAGAAGTAATCAACGGCAGAGTTCGGCTTGAACAACGGCCTGGGTAAACACCAATTGTTCTTTGGACATGGTTCCAAACAGAGGCAACAATGGTGCCATTGTCCCAGCCCTCTCATTAGGGGGAAACTCGGGGGAGGACGGGTGCTGTGCCGGAGTCCAGGCGGGTGGGAACCTGACCGGAGGAAAAGCGCCATGAAGCAAGGCTGCTATCACCCCTTTTAAAGAGGGCCGGCTCTCACCATCAGCTGCTGTGGCTGAGTCGAGCCAAGCCAAGCTTGTCATACCATCTTCACATCAAAAAGCCTTGTATGGCCATAATGGCCATAGAGAAGAGGGGAGGGATTGTGGATGAGGTGGGGTGGAGGGGTGGTCTTAGCTTTAATGAATGTACAGGAAACAACACACAATAGAATACATTATGCGTTCAATTAGCAGACAGCAAGACAACCTGGCACAGCTCTCGCTTCGAGTGCATTTCACCCACCATGTGAGTGTACCTCGCCCTCAAACCTCTTTTCTAGTTCCTCCACATCGAGCACTTCAATGCAATTTCCATCAGGATTTTTCTGTTCATTATCTGAAAATGCAAATTATTAAATAGCTTATTGGGTCCCATTAATCGGACAGAGAAGCTGTTGCGATCGGTTCTCTTCAGCACAGACAAATGCCTGTTCTGTGTAAAGGGCGATGTGAACACTGGCAGGATGGACGTAATTGCTGAGAACTAAGAGTCCACAAAACTCAGAAACTGAATAAATATTTGAATTATTTCCTTCATATATGTAGAGTGAATATGTATATGTACTATATATATATATATATATATATATATATATATACATATGTATATGTAGAAGAAACTTTTTTTTTTCATTTGGCACAGTATTCCCTACTTTAGATTTGTAATCCAAAAATTAATGCTATTAATTTTAGTTTTATTCAGAATAAGTTAATGAACGCATGTTACAAATCACACATTTCTTTCTTTTTTGGGTGTTTTAGTAAATTTTAAAAAGCATAAACCATTGTTCTTCAAGGCACTCTCTCCCTTCAACCGCAGCTGACTTTGTATTAAGATGGTAGCTCTGAAGTGCCATCAGGGACATGTCTTTGGCAAGCTCAAATCTATCTACAATTCCTCTGTAGTCTTTTCCCTTTTCTGATCTTTAGTTTCATGCTGCGCTCTGATTACACGCCTTGTGTATTGCCCTTGTACATGGGTTTGTTTAATCATATATGTTTAGTCCTCTGTTGTGCTCAACAAAGTTCCATCGTTGCAGCACTACCCCTCCAGTGACTGAAAGCGTTAATGATTCAAAATGAAGACGGGTCTACTGAGGCCTACAGCTGAGATTCTCAAGCTGTCTGACTCTGATTTTACAAGTCAGACTTTCACATACTAATGCACTTACAGCTCCCATACTCTCAGTCTTATTCCATATTATAAACCAATGAAATACTAGGATATTGGAGACGTCTGAAGCTTAGTTTTAATGCCATCCGACATGAAGATTTTAATCCCGCACAATTCTCATACCATAAAGAAATGTGAATACTATGTATATTGGTTGAATGATTCTCAGGTATTCTTTGATATTATGCAATGCGCATATTCTGAAGTTGAAAGATTTTCAAAGAAATTCAACAGCGTGCCTGGAGCACTAAGCAGGAGTTTGCCACAAATCAGTTCAGAATAAACAATTTGGCCATAAAAACAGCAAAAATACTTGTCTGATTGTCAGATCTGCAAGGTATTTTGTGAAAAATAAATGAATAATGGAAACAATCACCTGGCACATATTGCTTGTATAAATGTGCCCTTATGTTTTCATTAATTGTTCAACATTTCGGATGTGTTAATGAAAACCTGGGGAGGAACACCCATTGTATTGCATTTTTAAATGCATTTCCCATATTGCATTCTATTTTGAAATGCCAATTCATCATTATCACTTTTATTTTTGAAAATGGGTCATTCCAGGACAGTGAGCGTCTCAGTGACGACACTAATTGTTAGACTAAATACTCATGCCTTCAGAAACTCAGTACATCCTTTCTTGATTATTTATGTAAAAAAAAATGCTCAAAGCCAACTCCCAAAGTAATTATAGTCATTTTGCCTGCAAAAAAAAAAATCTAAAAATATAAAACCACTGCCTTGCAAAATAATCTTGCATAATATGCATGATGCATAATGGCATGAGGTAAAAACAGGGGTGTGGCTGCCAGATCTGTTAATACGTGGAAAAAAAAAATCATGCATGAACAAGTATGCATGAGCAAGAGAAGGATGGCATCTTTCAGATCTTTTTATGAGTTGATCGCAAAGATTTTTCTTTTTTTCTTAAAAAGGTTGGCATATGAGTTCGATAAATCATCACGCTACTGGTAGATGCGTCTGTGTTCAAAGCAGGAACCTGCCTTTGCTGCAGGGCATGGTTAAGTCCTTAAGCAATTAGACAACAGCCACATGAAAGCATGTTAGGCTCAAAAGAAATAATTTCAGTGATATCATTGTGCCCCCAACTGGCTAGTGATTCAGTAGGGGTTAACCTTTATAAAAGTGGCCAATGATATAGAATGAATTCAACATGTATTTTATTGATCAAAACATATGATCTAAGATAAATGGATTTGTCCAACAATAACGTGCTACTGTCTTATAATGCTTCCAATTGGAAAGAGAATGATTGGCAGTAATTGCTTTGGTTACTTATCCTATTAAACTGAGATTTAGTCCCTGTTTACTGTAGCCTCCTTCACAGGAGATTTATCATTCCTTAAAGTGAAAGACAACTTTTGTCTGAAGTGCACAGCAAATCAAAGAACTATCTCTTAGGTATTACAAAATATTCTTTGATTATTTAGAGACAAACTGATCTACAAATGATAAACACTTAAACATCCAGATTGAAAACATTAAAACATTAGATGATTAATCATCCGCTGTGAGACTACCAACAATGAAAGTGAGTGGGAGCACTAGCTCAAAAATGACAAAACAGCTCAAAAATTTTGCACCAAATGTATTAAAATGATGTCATTTGACGTCACTGTCATGTGACTGCGAAAGCGTTTCTAAGCCTCGAATTGGCTAAACCTTTTCAACGGATGGAAAGATGTCATACTTCAGCTTTTTATGTTTGGTAGCATTCACGATGTTTGAAGCATAGTACCAATTCACAAAAAAATAGCAAAAAATCCAAATCAGAATTTCTGGACACGATGTGGGCAATATTTATTTAAAATTGGTTTTGTGCGAAAGTTGTCTTTAACTTTTGCTTTGGGCACACCCACATTAGGCAATCCGTACCGTTCCCAAGCACGTTTGACCCTATAAGTCCAGTTTGTTTGACTTTCTTGAGAGCTCAATACTGTGCTCAAGCAGGGCACAGTTTCTTAGCCCTGGCAAGGTTGGAAGAGGTGTGCTTTAGCATGGATCAGTTGCTTACACCCGAGTAATAGCACGAGTGTGTGACTACTTGGACCTGGAAACCTCAGCCACATCATAGTTTATAGTTTGCGTGCTTTGAATGGATGCCGTGCTAGTTGTAAATAAATGTAGATAGGCTAAAATAGGGCTGTATAGGTTGGTGGTCCCCATATTGAGAAATTCACATGGCACAGGGCCATCTGTCCATGTCTGTTTTAGTAAGTGCTTTTGTCTCTCTCTAGTTGGCAAATCTTGAACTGAGTGAAATTCTCACCTCGCTGGATTTTTTTTTTGTATCATTGGGCAAAAACGTTTAAAAAAAAAAATTGATTCTTAAGTAGAGATTTGAAGGAACTACAGCGTCTAGAGGGCAGAATTTCACAAACAGGCTCTCTTTATGTAATTTTTCATCCTGAAAAAAAAAACATGGCAGTCATTTCCCATAATATCAAACTGTTTTGGAGTAATTAGTAACTTTCTACTTGCCCTGGGAACGCCCCTTGTTTATTTATGACACAAGCCTGCAATTCCCCCTCTCCATCAGGCTCAGGTCTCATATGGAAGCCTTTATTTAACCACATCCCATTCAGCCACATATTTACCTTACTACTATTCCAGTGCAGACTACTACTTTTCCTGGATTTGTCTTTAAACATATGAGATGACAGCAGCAGTGCGTAGATACAGACAGTTGCATGAGCTCACGCCAGCACTAGCGATGTGAACGCAAGAGAAACGAGCGCTCACTGTGCACCGGTGTGATGTCCGTCAGCAATAATAAGGGTGTATGCGTTGAAGCTTCTACGCACTCAGAGCTATTAATGTGTGCGTAACGGGCAACTCCAGTTCTCCCCAAGGTTTCTGCTGTTTGACTGCAATTGTACCATATTGAAATATAAGGCTGCACGAGCCTCCTTATGTAGCAAAGCATAAAAAAAAAAGAAACATAAAAAACAACTGTACTGCCAATGTTTGACCTGCATATAAAGGACATTAAAGTACTCAGGCATATCTCTCTGCCAGTACACCAATCAGACCTTTCCTCACACAGCACGGCAATCCTGGAACGCAATGTGTGGTGTATGCAGCAGCAGACTCCCCCTTTCTGCCCTGCAGCTACTGCGACTGCGTGGAGTGCTGAGCTCTTGAGCTGCGACCTGCGCAGCCAATCAGTGCACTGATTGGGAATCTCGCCTCACCACGGGTGCAGCTGAGCCGTAGGCAGGGCCGCTGCCCTTCCTGGGGAAAGCTAGGTTCCCGCACGTGAGCGTGAGGCTAATAATGACATTATAATAATGCTAATGCTACTCAGTATCATGCTTCTCATAATCCAAGCCTCCTTGTGAACATCTTGACCATTAAAGCACAATTGCAGATGATATCACTATTTCTCTGACTTATTTTTTACGCTAAGGAGTGCCATAAGAATAAACTGCCGACTCCCCCCCCCCCCCAAAAAAAAAAACCTGTCTAGCAATGGAATACCTGTATACGCTCATTGGGGTTTTGACTGAGTGTTGGGGAATAGAGCTGATTTGGTGTTTGATTCAGAAAAGCGACTGGAGCAGCAACTGGAGGGTTCAAGGTCAGCACGGGCTCTCTCCACTAGGGTGCACCACGTTGTGCAGGACAGCCCTCCCCCTCCCCCACTTCCTCCATACTACCACAAGAGGTTCTTCTCTTTACCTCATCTTTCTCGGGGGGAGTCAGACAGTTGGGATCATTGCAATATTCAAGCAAGCAAAGTTGTATCTCACAAACACATGAAAAATAAAGAATACACTTACCCTCTCCTCGTAATGCACTTAAAGATAAATTGATAAATAAATGTCATTAACAAAATTGTGATGTAAACACCAAACTGCTAACTCAAGCTATGCCCGTTGACATCATACCAATTTGCACCCAAGTTGAACTATTGAACTTTTGTTCATCCATAAATATTTAATGAAATTTCATTTCTTTTATCTTTTCCTTTCTAAAGAAAGAGGAAAAGAGGGTGGTGAAAATGTGAAAGAGAGGTGCAGGAAGGACAGGGCGGCAGGGGCAAGGAGAAAACATTGGTTGGTGAGGAAAGCACCAGGCTGGGTAGGCAGAGAGGGCAGACCGTTTAGGCATGTGTCAAGCAAAGGACTGTTATTTGCTCCATTGTCAGAGGCCTTTTCAATATCAATGAAACAATAGAAACATAACAAATTTGTCCAAGCTTGGCAGATTACTGCGTGGTGACGTAAAGTAAGTAAATTTTCACCTGACAAGCAAATGGTTACTTAAAACAATGTACTATTTGCTTAACAAGTGAAAATTTACTTATCTCACTGGCAAATTAGTCAAAACGACCTCAAATCAAGGACAATTTTTTGTCTTACTAATAAAAATGATGATAGAAATAAGTGTTTTAAGTCTTAAAATAAGTACATTTATCTTACCAATTATTTTTTATCTTTCATTTTTTGCAGTGTACCAGAAACCTATTTAATGTCAAGATCATAGCTTTGAATTTGACCTAATTTTTTCAAAGTCAAAGCTCAAGCACGCCCACTTGTAAGGCATAGCGTGTGGGTACATAGTGACAAGCGCAATTTAGTTAGCACTTCACAGCTATTTCTAGTAAAATTTTCAATATAAAGAAACCAAGTATGCCATTATTTTGAGATGAAAGCATCATTGCTTTACGTAATTTTATTATTTAGAAAAAAATACTATCAAATAATTTAGTGAGAAAATGATTTATTCAGAGAAAAAAAAATCATAAAAATATGGGCAATGCCTTTTGCCTGAAATGACAAGTAATTCCCATTTTTAAATATAGGTGCATACAAGTGTCTGCATGTGAGAGCAAACTTTTGCTGGTCAGCTTGTGATTATGTGTGCCAGTAATCATACCTGTTCATTATTACAGCATTTGTGCAGCTTTTTGTGAGTTCATGCTCGTGTGTGTGGTCGTCTCTGCTCAAGGTCTTCAGTTCTTGACGCTCAGCTATAGAGACAACTACCCTCAAATACTGTGACACACAAAGCTGAGGGCTACATTTCAGACCCTCTCTGGCTGACAAAATCAATTGTGACATTTCAGCTTCACCTAAAACAAAGACGTCCACCAGAGTTTGAGCCGGATTTCAAATAAGGCCCCCAGAAATCGTCCCTGAACTCCTCAGTACCTCTGTTAATGCTGGACGCAGCAACAAACTACTATAGAATTCCATCAACATTCTGCCATTTTGGAAATTAGGGAATGTTATTCAGGGCATCCTTCAGAAGTGCACACATAATGGTTTAGCCAAACGAAAAGGCAATGCAAAGTTAAGCTCATGAGGGCTCAGATTTTGTTAGTTCAAAGGAGGATTCATCAAGGCTATGATACAGGTTGGACAAAAAATCTCTGATGCCGTGAAATATTTTTTCTCTGCAAGCATGAGTGTGTGCACGCGTGATTGTACGAGTATGTATGTTTGTGAATACCTTAGTATACGAATGTGAGCATGAGTGTTAGAGAGAGCCTGCGTGTGGGTGGTGGTTGGGACCATAAGTGGGAGGGCCTGACCTTCTTGTCTCCCAGAGGTTTGAAGCTAATTGTTTCTGTCCGGGTGGGAAAGGCCAACCACGGCTCAGCACACGGTTCTGCCTGTGTGAGCTCAGTAGCCGAGCCGCCCTGTAAGGGATGAGCCCACTTTGTAGCCGCGCAGCGGGTCTGAGTGCTGCCTATTCTGAGCCCCAAACTGTCACGCGGAACAACTTCATTGTGCCAAATTGAAGCTGAAAGCAAGAGGAGACTGAGAGAGGGCAAGGAGAGCATGCGGTCAGAGCCAGCCAAAGGAGCGCTGCGGTCTGAGCCAGCCAAAGGAGCGCTGCGGTCTGAGCCAGCCAAAGGAGCGCTGCGGTCTGAGCCAGCTAAAGGAGCGCTGCGGTCTGAGCCAGCTAAAGGAGCGCTGCGGTCAGAGCCAGCCAAAGGAGCGCTGCGGTCTGAGCCACCCAAAGGAGCGCTGCGGTCTGAGCCAGTTAAAGGAGCGCTGCGGTCTGAGCCAGCCAAAGGAGCGCTGCGGTCTGAGTCAGCTAAAGGAGCGCTGCGGTCAGAGCCAGCCAAAGGAGCGCTGCGGTCTGAGCCAGCCAAAGGAGCGCTGCGGTCTGAGCCAGTCAAAGGAGCGCTGCGGTTTGAGCCAGCCAAAGGAGCGCTGCGGTCTGAGCCAGCCAAAGGAGCGCTGCGGTCTGAGCCAGCCAAAGGAGCGCTGCGGTCAGAGCCAGCCAAAGGAGCGCTCCGGTCTGAGCCAGCCAAAGGAGCGCTGCGGTCTGAGCCAGCCAAAGCAGCGTTGCGGTGGGCCTGAGACCAGGACAGGGGCGTACGAAGCCGTGGGGGCCCCACCCGCGTACGGCATTGTTTCATTCTGAAAGGCAAAGAAAACATAAATGGAATGTAAATTTATTACAATGGATTCCCACCCTCCAAAAGAGTTTTGCCTCTTTCGAGACCAGACGGTTAGATATTCCTCTCATCACTCATTTGCAAATCCACCCCCTCCATCCCAGCAGGGTAATGACTCACCGGTATTATAGCACCCCGATCTTTATAGCAGGGAGAAAGATCCAACAATGGCTACTAGTGGGCAGCGGGGTTTCTGTCGAGTGTCGAAGAGAAAGTAACCCTGAGCAGCCCCAACAGCCAACCCCCCCAACGTTCCCATCTGCACCCCCTCCATTCTGTCCAGCAGGAATAGTGGTCCCACAGAGTCTCGTCCCCAGGGGACAAAGCCCATGTTAATTCTCGTCAGTTTTTCTCCCCCCTTTGAATTGAGGTCTGTGAAGAAAGTACCAGTAATAACCACACTGGCGTGGTATTGAGCTGGTAAAAACAAATAAATACATTGAGCAAAGCCTTATAATTGAGGTATTTTCTGGAGTTCTAACTTGCATTCATAAAACCACTTCATACTACTGTTCATCTCCACTCAAGTTGCACCAAAAGTGTGATTGAAGAAGTAGTAGCCCAGAGGAGGCAAGGCTAGAGATCTCTTCCCCATCCACAATACCATGGTGCTCAACAATAGACAGCTCTGTACACTGAATGTCAGCGTGTTTCTCAAGTATGCTCAAAAGGAGGAGACATATCTGCTTACGTCACATGACTGTCCGTTTAGTCAAAGGTGGGGGAGGTCTGACAAACTTGCAAGGGTTTGCCTCGCGGACCATGTAACAAATCCTACGACCTGGTCCACCACACCTAGGTCTATAATTTCCAAGATGCAACTTCACCAGGGCTCCCAGTGCTCAAATATTCTCAGTTCTATTCCCCCCCCCCCCCCCCCCCCCCACGAAGCAACGAATCATTAAATTTCCACGGCTCCTCTCTTGCTTTAACCCTTGCTGTTAACCACATACCTTTCCAACTGTGTAAAAATCACTTCCCAAGGCAAATATGTTGATTATAGGCCGATATTTGGAAAAAATTGTTTTAAAAAAATTCGACCCTTTGGCCCACCTTTCCAAAATGTAGCAGATCTGCTACATTGGGTAATAATGCCAATGGAAAAATTAAAGTGACGGACCATTCAAGTTATTCTCAAATGTTTATTTGGTAATAAGAAACAAAACCAGCAGGGTGTCCAGGCTGTTAACCCTTTCACTTTATGTGGCAGATATGCTACGGTGGTTAATAGAGGGTTAACTTACCATTCTTTGTTGCTCAACAGACATGGATTTCATGTCTTTCATTCTCATGAGGAGAACTGCTTTGCAGTGGTACTGTCAAGCTGTTGGCAGCGATGCAAATTATTTTCTTGGCGAGGGTTTTTAAAACCGAGGTCCATCAGCATGTTTTAGCACGAGCTACGGCTGATGGAGACCAGAATGGTGTTTTTGGGCCTGCTCACTCAGTGGCAAATTCATTTCAATGTTCTAACCAGCACTGATTGCCAGTGAATTGCAGTTCCAGTGAATACCTCATTGAATGCAGTGTTCTTAACAAGGTGCCAGAAATATTCCTCAGAGATTCTAGTCATGTTGATTTGATTGCTTCTTCGAGTTGCCACAGATTTTCCTTCTGATCTATCACGCTGAAGCTCTCCTGCTCCACCACATCCAATAGGTGTGCAATTGGTTTGAGATCAGGTGACTGTGGCACTGTGGTGTCACTGAGGACTGTTTTTGGAACAACTTTTGATGAAGTTATTTTCTGACTTTGCACATTACCCAAGTTACAATAAAAGGATACACTATTTGTACACTATGGCCAGAAAGGGACACACATGGTCAGCCACAAAATTTTGGTTGGCTGTCGAATTTAAAAGATGGTCAGTTGGTATTAAAGGTGCTCTAAGCATGGTTGGTTAACGTCACTTCTGTTTACGTTTGAAGGATTATCAAACAAAACAGAGAGCTAGTTTGCCCCTCCCTCCTCCTCTCCCCCTTCCATGCTTCCTGAAACTATTCAACACTTTAAAAAAAAGAAAAACGCAAAGCCCACCCCCCGTCCCTCTTGTCAGTGACTGGCTGGATGGTCCAGGCTGGACCAGGTTGTTTTTGTTGCAGTTTTTGGAGCCTGGGCTGTCCACAGGGACTACTTTTTTTTTACAGCATGTTCAGGGGCAGGCAGCTAGTGGATCATTTGCTGTATGTGACAAAAAATGTTCTAGCTTAGAAACTGTGTAACAGGACTTGGAGCACCTTTAAGGGGCCTTATGTGTTGCAAGGAAATATTCTACCTCCATCACCAACCTGAACTACTGACACACGGCAGGATAGATCCATGGCTTCACGTTTTTCAGAATTCAGACCCAACTTACGTGTTACAGCAGAAATCAAGATTCGTCAGATCAAATGTGTATTTTCAATCTCCTGTTCTCCAGTTTTGGTAAACTTTTGGCCGCTGCACCTCAGTTTCCTGTTCTGAGCTGATGGGATTGGAGCTCACTGTGGGCTTTTGCTGCTATAGCCTACCCTGTTCAGGTGTGACATTTTGTGCATTCAGAGATGCTCTTCTGCATATCACTGTTATGGCTTGATGCTATTTGGGTAGCTACTTCCATCTAATCAGCTTAAACCAGTCTTGCCACTGTCTTTTGACCTGTCTTACTAACAAAGCATTCTTACACAAAGAACTCATAGTCATAGGATGTCTTTTGTTTCTTGCATCTCCTCCCTGTAACATCTAGAGAGACTGCGGTGTGTTAAAATCAAAGGAAATTAACAATTTCTTAGATACTCAAACTACCACGTCTGATACCAACAATCATGCCACAGTCAAACTCATCTTAATCAAATATCTTCCCACTCTGGACAATAACCATGTCTACATTTGCTTTTTTGCATGATATTGCATTCAAATGATCAACTAGATATTTGCACTAACAAGCAGGTGCAAAGGTCAGCTCAGTGAAATGACCAATGAATATAACGATATGTTAGTAGAACTCGGGGTCACTAATGGAAGTTGACCAAAGGTAAATTTAGCACTGATATTCAGAAATATTTCTTCACCCAAAGAGTAATTTCAATGTGGAATAGCTTGCCTGACCATATTGTTGAGGCAGAGACCTTGGGAGTTTTCAAGAGCAGGCTTGACAAGCTAGATACCATTGAGCCATTGAGTATCTGAAGGAATATATTCACAATAGTATAATGAAACAGGCAAGCATAGTTGGGCTGAACGGCCTGTTCTCACCACTCGTTATGTTATGTTATAACAATACACATTGGCTGATGTGAGACAAATCAAAACAAATAACCCCAAAATATGACCTGTGCTTTATACCAACACAGCCCTGAAAACTTCAGTTTTTAAAATGACTTGGTGTGCATTTTTCTACAGGCCACTTGTATTTCAGGAGTGATGGAGGACGTGGGAGCAGGTGATTGCAGGGGTGGTGGGCATGAAGGCTTTTAATCTCAGAAGCACTTACATTCAAACGAACCGTCAATACTCTGTTTTGTTCCTTTGTAACTGGACGCTACATCAAAATGTTTGATCTTCAGACTTTGAATTGAAAGGCTTTTAAACTGGTTGATAGATGGAGCTCAGCCTTTGGCATGGGGCAGAGGCTGCTCAGATGCCCGTTTTACAAGGATGTGATTGTCTGAGTTGGTGGCTAAAGCTAAGGGTTAAAGTAAAACACCGCAAAAAGTACCATTAGATGCGGCCTAATGATGGGGTCGCTTTGCCAGCATCATCATCCATCATTAATATTTTGGGGAGTGCGCTGAACAAGTCAAAATGGGTTAATGACACATCTAGTCAGTTCTGTTCGAGAATATTAATTTGAAGAATTGTTTTATAGGCCCTGCCACGTTCACATCTAATACTCTTCAGAAAGACGGCACAAATTAGCTGAGGGGAGCAATTCTAAAGTCGGCCTCACACGGTGTGTTTTTTTCTACTATTTCTTATGCTACTCTACACCACAATTCTCGACGTTCAGCCGTAGCCTATCGCAGCCAATTGTAGCCGCAGGCCATCGCAGGATGGTACCTCTCACACATTACGAAAACTCACGATCAGTATGCCCTCATTTTGTTTTCCCACTCATTGTACATTGTGAAAAAAGACAATGCAGTATGTTGGTCCAAAACCTTATATGAAAGACAAGAGTAGATTCAGTGCAAACTCGCTTTTCCTTAGTGCGATAAGAATCATAACCAGTTACAAAATAGAGATCTAAAATGATCGTTTTGTAAAGCTGCCATGCTTTATGCTTTAAAACCACTTTAACCTCAACTCCTGATAATCTCAACATGACAGGATTTTTGTTTTCTTCCCATTTCTAAAACCGTTTCACGCATGATCAATCTCAACTTGTTTCCATTTCACATCGCCAAATTAGCTATCAAACAATTTATTTGCCGAAAAACAAAGACCAATGAATGATGACTCAGAAAACATCCAGAGATGACCAAGTTTGAACAGGTTTAAATAAAAAGACTGCATGCAAAAAACTGCAGCATTCCAGTAGTATTGATTTACTATTCAGTTGTCAATGTTATGCATGAAGCGAGCTGCCGGGTTAGCTCAATCGGTTAAGGCGCCGCATTTACGGAGCAGTAAGGACTACTACGCTGCGGGTTCGATCCCCTGTTGTACCAACCAGCAGTGGTCGGCAGCTTTTTCAGAACAGCGCACGATGGGCTAAAGCGCTGTAGGGATGCCAATTGGGAAGGGACTGCTGGGAAGGAAAATTAAAAATAATTGCTTTCTTCGTTGCTCAAGCACCTCCTGTTGGCCAGTCGGGTGCTCTTCAGTAGCCCTATTTAGACAGAGCGACTACGCTGGCTCTGAAATGCCTCTGCATCCCCTCCACTTTCTGTCTGAATGGTGCAAGGCGTCAAAAAGGGGTACTAAAGTGAGCCGGCCCTAAAACACCTCCTGATGTGTTTCAGCACCGGCGAGAAAGAGTAGCTGATACGCGTCACCTTCTATCTGAATGGATTAAGCCGCCGCTACTACTCATAGCGCAGTGATTCATACACAATAGGTCAGAGTTCACCGACTTTGTGCCGAAAATGTAGGTAATGCTAATTGTGCAAGTGCAGTGGCTTCTTGGTATGTAAAAGTTTGCAACCTTTTTTATGGTTAGCTGTTCAGTTTTTGTGTAAACGCAGATTTTGTGCTAATGTAAATAATGCGCTATTCTCGCCGATTGTGGTGTTTGTTTTGGAGCAACAATGTTGGAAATAGTACCATATTTAGCCTCAATCAACATTGAATAAAATCAGAACCTTTTCGGGTAACCATAATGTTTGGGAACCGAACCATTCGGGTGCTAAGAAACGTCAAGCTTTCATCCAGTCAAGAAATTTTAGAGTTTAATTTGTAGTGCTGCTATATGTGGTATTAGCATATAATAAGGTTACGAGTTAGTGTTTTATGAACCCGTCACTGTGTGTGCATGTCACAACGTTGAACAGTCATTAATATTCATTTTCAACTGGCTTCTGTCCTTGCTTGGTTACGAAAAAATACGTCCCACCGTCGCTGCTATTTAGGGCACGCGCAGCGTGCATTGACTATATTAAGTATGTACATTAATAACTGGTCATTTCCTATCGCACGAGGAGCAGCACGACCAGTCTATATTAGCACGACACTCTGTGAGCAGGCCAACACAGTGCCATCTCTCTCTGGTATTACTGTCTGTATGAGCAAAGCTATACATCCAGTCCCGGAGTGGCTCATCGGGAGGAGGTGGACAATTCCAGATGGGCCCGTCGGGTTGGGGCCATGAGGGCTGGTTTCCAGTCATATCCAGTGGTGCAAAACGTGGGTATGCAGTGTGTGTAGTGCATAGGGGCGTTACATGTAGGGGGGCAACATAAACAAAATAAAATGCACCTTACCCCTGCTGAACGTTATGAACTTTGCCCCCCCCATCAAAATAAACCGCGTCCCCCCCATCCCCACTCAACAAAAGTAAACATGCAGCACCCACTCGCAAAAGACCGCTGGTCTGAGGCATGAAACTCCAAGGCTGAAAATGAGTCCCATTCCAGCCCTGGTGTGTATAAGCAGGCCTACAGTGTTATCTCTCTCCATTATTACTGTACGTATGGGCAAGCCTATACAGTTCCATTTCTCTCCAATATTATTGTACGTATAAGCAGGCCTGCACAGTGCCATCTCTCTCCTTTATTATGGTACATCTGAGCAGGCCTACACAGTGCCATCTTTCTCCCTGATTACTGCACGTATGAGCTGCTCTACACAGTGCCATCTCTCTCCAGTCTTACTGTACGTCTGACAAGCCTACACAGTGCCATCTCTCTCCAGTATTACTGTACGTCTGAGCAGGCCTACACAGTGCCATCTCTCTCCAGTATTACTGTACGTCTGAGCAGGCCTACACAGTGCCATCTCTCTCCAGTATTACTGTAATTACATACTGCATGTATGACCTGGCCCAAACAGTGCTCTCTCTCTTGAGAAGTACTGTGTGTATGAGCACACCCACATAGAACCATCCCTCTCCAGTGTTACAGCGCATATGAGCAGGACCACATATTGCAAACTCTTTCCAGTATTACTGTGTCTATGAGAGATTTCATCTCTCCCCAACAGGGCCTGAAATGAACTCCCGACCACACGCCAAATGTGGGTAAATCTTGCAATAGCCGAATTGGCGGGTGAAACTGATAATATACCTGTCACGTTGACGGGTAGCCAATCAGCATTGAGCTATTCATGAGTAATTATTTGTCACTCCCGACCAACTTTCAGTCAAAGCAAAACCATCCCGGCCAACTGTGGCTCAGTAGGGGAAGAAGAAAATTGTTATCGTAAATCTAACATGATCCAGTCCAATAAAATGCTCCGTTTGCGACTAAATCCAATTCTCAGATAGTCAGTGGTCAATTTTGAAATGTTTATCTCGATCTGAGCGGGTTTTGGGAGTGCACGGAGATGGTTTGTAATGGTTCGTGAAGGTTGTGGCCAGTGAAAGAAAAAGGACAATACGGACGTCATGTAGACCAGCATCAAGGATACCCGCAAGCTATTTAACGCGCTGCTCGAAGATCATCCTTACTGATGTTATAGAATAACAAGTCGTCATGGTCAATAACATCCAACGCCAATCGTGTGCTTCTTATTTTCAAACTCCATCAAGGCCTTTATGTTCTGAAGCTACTCACCAAATTTGGTTACTCTATCTGTAGTAGTTTCTGAGTAAAGCTGTCCCCTTTATCTCGGACGGACGGACGCACGGACGAAGGTCAAACCTATATCCCCCTCCCACTTTGTGTTGGCGGGGGATAATAAACTTGAGCAAAGGCAAATAAATGTCAGGCATGGGGAGTAACATCCGTAAGATTTCAATATGTTAATTATGTTTAATATGTAAATATTAAGGGGTCTACATGAGATAATTGAAATTTTTATCATAATTGATAGTGAATTGGCTGCAAATATTTTGTTTAAATTATGGAAAATATCCTATGGAAAATATGGAAAATGCAAGTCGCTGAAAATGCAGTCATGAAAAAATTAACACAAAAACGGGAGAAAAAAGAAGTAGAGAGGAAGATGAGGCGAGGAAGATGAGTAATGCACACTAAAATAAATTCCTACTTTTGTCTCATTGCGATGTTCAGCTATAGAACGCCTTAAGAAAATAAAATGGCATTACCTTAGTTCACCACAATGCTCTCTGGCTAGCTAGCTAGCTACTTAACCTACTCCTGTCGTTTCCCATGAGACATTATTTAACATGCAGCTGGGACATTTTTTTCAGTCTGAACACATTGCCTGCACAGAAACCGCGCTAAGCGTTTCCATGTCTGATTTGTACAGCCGCTAAGTGTATAGCTGGCCACAGAACGTAATTAACTTTAGATCACTTGATAGCAAGATATCTTGCGAGCAATAGCGAGCTAATGAATGACACTATACTGGTTGTGTAACATTCGCTAAAAATACAACATACCATTATGTAATGAAGTAACTTATGACTTGGGAAGAGTATTTCAATTGTTTGATATATTTGAACACTGGCATGTTTCAATCACTCTACTTTTTTTGTACCGTAAAAATTCCTTTTTATTTAAATTGAAAGTGAAATTCTATAGCAGATCTTATTTTGCTGAGGAGCCCCAGGAGGCCCTTCAAGAACCTTGATCACTCTTCAAAACAGCGATGTAGTAACATTGTATAATTTGTTTGGAAATCAATGAATAAATAGATGAACAATTTTTAAATAGTCATTAATGAGATTAATTAGGTTAACAACTTGACAGCACTTTAATGTATACTCCAAGCAAGTTCAAGAACCATGCTCATGCATTTCCAGTGTCTTTCACCTTTATTTAAAAAAAACAGGCCAGTAAAAGGCCTGTGTGGCTAGTGGATTGTAAAATGCACCTGCCACAGTGGCCGGTGGCTGAAAAAGTTCACTTCAGGCCCTGCTCCCCATTGTTACTGCATGAATGGGCAAGACAGTTCCGTCACTCTCCAGTATTATCGCGTGTATGAGCAGGCCCACACATGGCCATCACTCTACAGTATGGCTGCACATATTAGCTGGCCCACACAGTGCCATCTCTGTCCTGTACCACTGAATATATGGGCAGGACAGTGTCATCTCTCTTCAGTATTTGAGCATGAATGAAAGATGGCATGAGTGCACAGCATTGAAACACTCCCCCAAAGAACTGCATATATGAGCATAAGTACACAGCACTAGCACTTTCCAATAGAGCTGCATGTATGAGCACAAGTGTTCAGTGTTAGCGCTCTGCACTGCTGCTGCGTTCACAAGCATGAGCTAAGTGCTAGCTCTTTCTAGTAGCAGGCTACTGCAGCAACAGCAGCGCACAAAGCTACTTCTCTCCTGTCTACATGAGCGGCAGCACGCAGGACTCGCTCACGCAAGTAATACTGAATAAGTGAGCGGCAGGCATAGAATGATGTGTTTGTAGCCGAAGGCACTTCCAGGAAGGCAAAATCAGAGCACACTGCGACGTCTGCCAGGGACGCGCCAAATTATACAGCTCTGGACAAAAGCATGCAAATATGCCGCTGCGCCATGCGCCCTTTTTGTCCCACTGAATGTTTTTTTTGATCCCCAGAAATAAAAAGGGGGAGATCTGGGGGCATCCATCTGTGCTTCAAACCCTGAGTAACGTGAGAAACTGTAACCTCATTAGCATGAGAATAATTAATACATCAAATAAGCTTTACAATCACAGAAGGCCATTTGCACAGGATACGCATGGGCGGACAATAGCGCCGCACTGGAAAAAAAAAATACACATGCAAAATGGGGAAAACAAAGCAAATAAAAGGGTGGAAAAAAATGAACCCTTTAAGGGGTTAGTGAAAGGCATTGTCCTGAACTAACTGTCAGCAGTGGCAACAAACGAGTATTTTTGTGAGAGTTTGAAAAAAAAAAAACATAATAAAAAAAAAATAATAATAATACTTTGGAGGGACAGCAAAAAATATTTAGCTTACGTGAGATTACTGCACTTTACAATGCAACTGGGAAAAAAAAAAAACAATAAATTGTTTTGCTGA
Organism: Gymnothorax reevesii; assembly: GCA_029721435.1. Lineage (NCBI taxonomy): Eukaryota > Metazoa > Chordata > Actinopteri > Anguilliformes > Muraenidae > Gymnothorax > Gymnothorax reevesii. Next base: position 54,239,651 of record CM056583.1, on the reverse strand, counting down.
GGCAGGTTACCCAATACTGTTTCGTTTTCTTTCTTTTTCTTTAACACCAAATGCATGTTTGTTGCAGATAATATTCATTGTATGCTAAAATTCAATTACAAAGGTTTCTATTGAAAGCCGTGTTTGTGTCGCTCAACGTGAATGGTGCGCAGCACTAGGCAGGAGATTTTTCCCTGGATAATTACACCAGTCATGTGGTTTTTAGATTAAAATGATGCAAATGAAAGGGTTAAGTCCTGCGAGGTGTGGTCTAGAGACGGAGAAAGGAAAAGAGAGCAGGGACGGCCACAGCTTACAGTTCTGCTTCCTGGTGACAGCAGTTGGCTGATGGATGAGGAGTGTGAACAGATGATTCCTCAAATAAACTGCATATGGCGTGTGGCACACTTTGCCATGGAAACGTATTCATCCCAAACTGTCAAGCCACCTTTTGTTTTGAGTGCAGCCCAGATTGATGATTAATTTTAAGAACACACTCCCCTTTCCCTGTGCTGATGTGCTGAAAAATGTTTAATAAGTTCAGAAAAGTAGTTGCCCATTCCATTTATTCAGTGCATTCAGATGCTTTATTAATACTTATATTTGCATTATTATTATATCTTTGAGCAGTTGAGATAAAATAGACTCTAATTAAATGTGGTTCTAATTAAATGCAAATCATAGGGCTACCCTGTATAGGACCCATAAAAAAGCACTTTTGTGCTGCATCTCATTCATGTATTAGTACAGTATGCGCAAACAGCTCATATATTAAGCATTGTAAGACTACAATGGAAAATTTTGCAACCTTCCTATGGGCAGAAAGAGGCAATCGTTTCAGGAAAATATGACTAAATTACTTAAGTTCTTTCAGAGCTTTAGAGGTCCTTACCTAATGGGCGTGATTAACAATTTTAAGCAAGGGCATTTTCTTAAAGTAGGCTTATGAGTGGCAACAGTTAAACCTGATTATTTCTTATTTTGAACATCTAATTTATATGCTTAACCATCATGTCATACTTGTGGGAAAACCTGACATTTCTGGCCCTATTCTCTGTGCTTAACATGGGAATACACCTGGTGTCGATGAAAGAGATATCAGCTTAGGTGGGTTGCGTGAATTAGGAACCTTCACGGAAATTTGTGCATGTGCATTCATTACAGGAATGAAAAGAAGGATAAAAAGTTTGTATAGAACGTAAAAAGCATTATTACAAAGGGAGAGGGAGAAAGTGCTGATGGTAAATAATTGAAGCAGACTAATGAAGAAGGATCCATTTAAAGACAAGCCTCAGATGATTTGTGGGTGGCAAAACTGACTTCACATCCGAGGCATCGATCAAGATTTCTCCCTTTAAAATATGACTTAATGTGTTGGGCGGCTGTCATTCCTGGTCAAGGTGTGCCATGTGTGTTCTTTATCCGTGCATCCTGTTAAACAAAAAAAGCATGACTTGCTAACGACTTACCCGAACGACTCATGGCCAATGTTAGGTTTCTGAATGTCGAGTGTGCATAATTACGATTCACGCGATGTGCAGGTGAACGTTTACAAACAATGTCTACATGAGTCGAGGTATCCATTACAATACTCCCCAGCACCTAAAGTATACAAATTTGATCCCCTCTTTGGGTAATGTGAGGTTTTGAGATGGTCTACAGTGAAAATTAAAACATCTTTGTCCCTTTTTGAGAGGGCCCTACAGAAGTCTCTTCAAATTTCATTAAGATTTTCTATTGTTGGTGCCGTGACAAATGAGTATTTCCATTTTTACTATCACAACCCTTTCTAATTAGGAATGCAACTTACGGTACTAGTCCAACCACTGTGGTTTGTGTGGTTTGTGGTTCCACATGTGATATGTGCCACCCTTCATTTGCCTGTGGCATACCATGAGTAGACCTATATTCTGTACACCTGCACTGCGTTATCATGTGTATCGATTATGCGGATAGTGTGTATATTATAAATTTGCTCTATCTTTATACACCTTTTCATTTTTACCATACTGTAGATGATTTTTTGAAGTATACCACAGGCCACTATTTTTATACAGTAAAATTTCATTGTAGGTGGCAAAAAAAAAAAACACAATTCTCTAAATTACAAATGGGCTTTTTGTTCAACAGGTTAAAATTGGATTTTTTTTCCTGAATAATAAGCATGGCCTTAAACTTGGCGTAACTTAAACCTTGCATCATTTTGACCATTTAAATGCCTAATTTGCCGTGAGAATTCTGTTCCATCAACATGCCAGCATTAATGATTAAATTGCAGTCCTCCATTACGCTGTTCACGCCTTCATAACATGGGGCTGAGGATGGAGGAGTTGAAACAAAATTTTTGCACATGCTGACCATCAGTTCCATGACCACTCTAATGCTAGCAACTCACGCTCCTCTGCAAAGGAAGAAGCCACTGTGTTTGTCTTTAAAATATCTTGGTTAATCTGTAGAAAACACAAGAGAGACAAGATGGAGGGTCAGCGGGGCAGGAAGAGAGACAGGAGCACGTTAGGGTCAGGTATCCACCATTTCTTCCATTATGCACTGCACCGATTCAGAATGTAAAAGCAGCACATTTTGTTCTCATACGCAAATGAAAAGTACAAGACAGGTACCAGTCATTCAGTCACACAATAATTTTTTTTTTGTGGTTTTCACTTGGTGTGTGTTTGTATATTTTTGGTTTTATGTGGGCATATATACAATATACATACACTCACATGCACAAACGCACCCGCGCACTCTCATATGTGTGTGTGTGTGTGTGTGTGCGCGCGCGCGCGCGCGTGTGCGTGTATATTATGCAAATAGCTGACAACGTTATTCAGCTGAAGATTTAAATTTGTCCAAAGATCAAAATATGTCCGCAAATTCCCAGAGACATTTTTCTGGATCAATAGGAGACAATAATTTGAAATCCTGCCGGATGATGTAGCCCTAATGATACATAATCAGTGTCCAGCAACAGAAGACAGATTTTACATTTAGCATGATGATGCATGTATTGCCTCCACTCCATTACAAACCCAAGGCGGAAAAGGGATCATAGGGTGATGCAAAGAATCTTCCACAATATTTTTTGCATTTCTTACAGAAAAAAGAAATTCTAAATTTCATATTTAGCGTAGCATTGCTCCGCTGTATACTGTATACTTTGTATTTATTTTTTATATTGGGGTTGGGAACAAAGAATGGAAGTAGGTCAAGTTATTTGCCCAAGGTCATTCAGAGAGAAGCCTGATTTCACACGTCACATGAAAATGTGCTTCTTGGAGTCACTCTTGCTGATCCTAGTAAAAAAAAACAAATAAATGACATTTAAAAATTTAAAAAGAACAAATATTATTATTATTATCCAATTATTTAATTTTCATTGATGGAAAACAGCAGACAGCTTTATTTCAATGGAAAGCCAGGGGCTGCATTTCAGAAAAAGTACTTACTGCAGGTACAATATTGCCTCCATGCCTAGCCCATAAGCAAAGGCAAATATAAGAAATATTGCATAGCTACAGTAGGGCTCTGTTGCTTTCTGTTCTTTCTCTTGCTGCCTTTGTCCTCTCAAGCTCAGTGTCTGAGGTATTTATGCTTGTGGAAGACATCACCACTGTCCAAAATCTTTGTACATTGCATTTTTATGTCTATAAGAAATCTGAACTGAAAAAATTACTCCACTGACACTGCAGCATGATGTGGATACTCTGGAATCGTTAAAATAAGCTCACAGAAGAAATCATTCTCCGTCCACTCAACTGATGGACTATACAAATTGTGGTGCAAATTGATAATTCTACAAAGATGGCATTTAATAAACTTCAAACCAACCAGATAATCATAAAAACCCTTTTATCAATCTTATAAAATGCCAAGTTAGAAGTTCATGAAGCTTGCAAAGACATTCACTCTCAATTAAAAAAAAGACTATGAGCATTAGCGAAGAAACATTTATAATGGCTTTTGTCTAGGAAGCGCAGTAAAAAAAAAAAAATTACACACACACACGCACACACACACAGGCAAAAAAAAAAGTATATACACAAAAAAGTATATACACAAAACCCAAAACCAGTGAAGTTGGCACGTTATGTAAATCGTAGATAAAAACAGAATACAATGATTTGCAAATACTTTTCAACTTATATTCAATTGAATACACTGCAAAGACAAGATGTTTAATGTTCAAACTGAGAAACTTTTTTTTTTTGCAAATAATCATTAACTTAGAATTTAAAGGCAGCAACACATTGCAAAAAAGTTGGCACAGGGGCTTTTTTACCACTGTGTTACATCGCCTTTCCTTTTAACGACACTCAGTAAATGTTTGGGAACTGAGAAGACCAATTTTTGAAGCTTTTCAGGTGGAACTCTTTCCCATTCTTGCTTGATGTACAGCTTAAGTTGTTCAATAGTCCGGGGTCTCCGTTGTCGTATTTTACGCTTCTAAATGCGCCACACATTTTCAATGGGAGACAGGTCTGGACTACAGGCAGGCCATTCTAGTACCCGCCCTCTTTTACTACGGAGCCATGCTGTTGTAACATGTGCAGAATGTGGTTTGGCATTGTCTTGCTGAAATAAGCAGGGGCGTCCATGAAAAAGACGTTGCTTGGATGGCAACATATGTTGCTCCAAAACCTGTATGTACCTTTCAGCATTAATGGTGCCTTCACATATGTGTAAGCTGCCCATGCCTTGGGCACTAATACACCCCCATACCATCACAGATGCTGGCTTTTGAACTTTGCGCCTATAACAGTCTGGATGGTTCTTTTCCTCTTTGGTCCGGAGGACACGACGTCCACAGTTTCCAAAAACAATTTGAAATGTGGACTCGTCAGACCACAGAACACTTTTCCACTTTGCATCAGTCCATCTTAGATGAGCTTGGGCCCAGCGAAGCCGGTGGCGTTTCTGGGTGCTGTTGATAAATGGCTTTTGCTTTGCTTTGTAGAGTTTTAACTTGCACTTGGAGATATAGCGACGAACTGTAGTTACTGTCAGTGATTTTCTGAAGTGTTCCTGAGCCCATGTGGTGATCTCCTTTACACACTGATGTCGGTTTTTGATGCAGTACCGCCTGAGGGATCGAAGGTCACGGGCATTCAATGTTGGTTTTCAGCCTTGTCGCTTACATGCAGTGATTTCTCCAGATTCTCTGAACCTTTTGACGATATTACGGACCGTAGATGATGAAATACCTAAATTTCTTGCAATAGCACATTGAGGAAGGTTGTTTCTAAACTGTTCGACAATCAGCTCACGCATTTCTTCACTAAGTGGTGACCCTCGCCCCATCCTTGTTTGTGAATGACTGAGCATTTCAGGGAAGCTGCTTTTATACCCAATCATGGCATCCACCTGTTCCCAATTAGCCCGTTCACCTGTGGGATGTTCCAAATAAGTGTTTGATGAGCATTCCACAACTCTCTGTCTTTTTTGCCACTTGTGCCAGCTTTTTTGAAGCATGTTGCAGGCATAAAATTTCAAATGAGCTAATATTTGCAAAAAATTACAAAGTTTACCAGTTCGAACATTAAGTAACTTGTCTTTGCAGTGTATTCAATTGAATATAGGTTGAAAAGGATTTGCAAATCATTGTATTCTGTTTTTACACAATGTGCCAACTTCACTGGTTTTGGGTTTTGTATATATATATATATATATATATATATATATATATATATATATAAAGATCAAGATCAAGATTGAGTAAGAATACTTTAATTCCCAGCACAACAGGCACAATCTGATACAGAAATACTGCAGAAAGATCTAAGCCGTGCAACCACTACCACACAGCAAACACAGATGCCTTCAATAGAAGGAACTACATGAATTCACTATCTATAGCAAGCTGACTCACATGGCAAGCTCTGAGAGGCGTGTGTGTCATTTTATAACATACTGTTCTATTTTTGCAGTTCTGAAAAGAGCTATAAGCTCCTCATTTTCACTCAGGGGGAAGGCATAGAGGGGTAACACAAGCACATGAGCGGAGAAAAAGGCTTTTTTGTCTGCACAAATGGGTATGAGTCATATCAATACAGCGACAATACTCCCAAAATGTCTCACAATGTGATGTAACACACATAAGTTGAAGTAATTTACCTTATCAAGACTTTTTTTTTGTGAACATTTCCATCATAAAAAAACTGTTTTGATGCACCATTTTGTAAACACATGCAAAATGGAAATGATTGGCAATACTTACATGACAAGTTTCCATTGGTAACACAGCAGTTGTGGAGTGATTATTCTACAGCAAATCACAGCATATGGAGAGTAATTGCAGAATTTGATTTGGTGATGTGTACTGTTGGGAAAGCAAAGATTGCACAATAAACCCAGACAGTGTGGCAAACTCAAATGTTTTGTGGAAACCTATCACCTCAAAAAAAAAATTATGTAAGCCAAATTATTTGCATTTTGTGGACAGTACTTGTAGAACATAGGGCAAAATTTATTCTTACCATATTTTTAAGTGCTTTGAACACAAGATCACTAAGTTGGCGTACTCATTTTTTTGGGGGGGGTGGGGTTTGACTGTTGGTCATTGTCATGTTAACATCTGCGACTCCTATTTCTCACTGCCTGTTGAATGTAGAGCATTTGTACACCCGTAGCTACACAACTAAAAGGTGAGACATATGGGCATTTATTGTGTCAATGATCTGCTCTGATGTAATATGATCGCTTATGTTCAATAAGCCCACTTGAAATTAATCATCATGGATTGAAGAGTAATGCTGACTCCTTCATTGGAGTGAGGAGGCCAGGAAACTGAGCAACTGCAGAGAATGTGGACATAATCTAGAGGTAAAAAGGTCACTTAAAAAGTAGCAATCAATGTAAATTCTGTTCACAAAAGGTCTATTTTGGAAACAGGCTATTGTGATCATTATTCTCACAATTTTTCATGATTCATCAAGGGAAAATCTCAATTTGGAATGGTGGACTATTGGACTTTCGAGAGGTGTGTGAATTGATATACTGAAGCAAGCAAGAATCAGATTATCTCAGATACATCAACTGGTCAGTTATGCTGACATCCCATCACTCTCAGGAGTGCCCACTTGAGGTGGAATCTCCAGACCTGCCAACTCCTACGCATTTTGCATATCCAGTATGCGTTTCACACTCTGACGCTACTATGCTTGTGTGCCTGCAGTTCGTAATGTACATATATATATATATATATTTATTCGTACAAAAAGTACACAGTTTACATACAACACAGATAATTTACCATTTCAAGAAGGTCCTGATCCTTCACATCTTCATACAAGGTAATCAACTCATTGATAGAAAAAGCCCTTTGCACAAACTCTCCACTTATTATGCACAACGTGAAACTATAAAAAAAATGACTATTTACCGTAAAAATCACCATTTCCCAACTGATAATTCATTGTTTATTCGTTGTTAAAGATTGCAGTCGATATTCAGAGGCAGATGAAGTAATTTGTGCGACTCAGTTACATTTTAGTCATCTAAGTACAAAGTCTAGTATCTTGTAAAAAAGGAGAGCATGATTATAATAAGCCCCAAACTGCATGCCGAAAAAGGCTCAGCGGTCAACCTGTCTTGAAGGGCGAAAATAAATTTCTCCATTGGAAACCATTTCAGAAAACAGTCTGGTCTTCAAACCACCCATGATCGATAAACAATCTATTAATTTTTCTCTTTTAAATAATTGGAGTCTTTTACCTGGGTACCAAGTAAAGTTGTATTTTATTTGGGCGATGTGAACATCAATGGAACCTTTCCTTATGCAAGTTCTTGGCAAGGTTCTCAGTGCTTGTTATTAATCATTGTATTCAGAACAGCCATGCATATGTGTAAGTGAGAGTGAGGCTTGTTAAAATGCAAATGTTTTAATGTCTTTAATATGATGAATACCTTTGTTATTTTGCAACTCAATGACTACTTGTAGCCTTTAGTAATAAATGTGCAGAAAGTCAAGGATGCTTTTCATTAGCTAGGCAGTTTGCATGTATTCAGTTAATGCAGAAATTTAAAGTGACATTCTACTGCTATGTACGTAGCTACTTCTCTTTTTCGTCATACAACATTAGAGATCTAACATTACCTCCATGGAGTTGTTTTTTTTTAAATTAACATAAAAAATATATGTAGTTATATGCCTACACTGAATCACGACACTGTGAAACATTATTCATTTTGCTATTCACAATGTGCTTGCTAGCTAGCAATATAAGTGACATTGAGTTTGTAGCAATGTAAAAATTCAGTCTAAATATGTAGATCTCGCACATGATCAATATTTATTTGTTAAGAACGAGACCGATGTGTGGCCCATAAAGACCTAGTATTGGGTTAAAGTACTTGTCATGTGGGATTTTATTGTGATTTTTGGTCATAGAGCAAATGGTTAGAATCCATAAAGTCTCTTGTTTGTGATGTATCGCTTCATTCATATAGCTTCTGTGGTAGAATGAAGTTATGGATTTCCTAGTACCAATATAATACGTGATATATGCACCAGTCAAATGTTTTTGCTATGAGCTCATTTAGTTGCTTCATGTTGGAATTGTGCTTTGATCTGGTTAAAAAATGGTTATCGCGTGCCTTTAGTTGTTCTCGTTAAAGGAGAGTATGCCCTGCAATTTTACAGCATGTTTGAAACCAGCAATGATATAACAGTAATCATGCACATCTGCACGCCCATTCTAATTAGGAATATTTACTAATTAAACTTACCGCATGCCATCTCCCAGTCAGGTGCTGGAGTTGCATTTTCTATAAACCGGTTGTGGCATAGACACCATCCATCACAAAGCTTACCATTGTAAACTATAACCTCTACCCATTGTTTGAGACAACAACGTTTTCACACCAAACCCTATCAGCTTGAGCCTGAATTTACCGAAGAGGAGCTCCAGGCAGTTATATTTAATAGCCCAGCACTAAGAATGTGAAGAATGCATAACAGCCGTTTTTCTTTTTGCACGTTGAATATTGGCGTCATACTTGCGCTGGTTCACGTGTGATGAAAGTGATACTGAGACCGAATGGCATGCTGCATGAATGAGGCCTAATTGCAATTAAATCTCTAACTACTCCTCCCTGGAGTGCGTTTGCTGATTTCATTTGGCACAGTTGCAAAGCCAAAGGTGAAATTAACCTAACAAATCAGACTTTGATGTATGGTATACTTTAAATGGGTATATAACATGTTGCTTCAAGTTTACCTTGGCCTTGGATGGTTTTTGTGGCGAGATGCGCGGCTGCATCAGGTATCAGGGGCATTCAGGTTCGAGGGGTTTTAAATGTCAAATCCTGTGTAGTATTATATATTAGAAGAAACATAAATCCTTTTTTTGGTCCCTAAAAGTGGATTTAATGGGCCATTACACCACCAGGACACCAAGTAAATTTTTCATATCTTGGGCAAATTTTTTGCAATAATCGTGGGATAAATGATGAGTATTAGGTCATTTTTATATGAAGCAGTGCAGCCACCATCTAAGGACACCGTAAACCGGATGAAAAAATATTAATTGCATCCTAAATAAAAGGTGTTTAATCTGATAAATTATGTTTTTTATTTTGTTTGTAATGAAAATGAAGGTGATAATGACATTACCAGGTGTTTTTCTATATGATATCCATTATTCTTTAAGAGTACAAAAGGCCATGACTGTCTTTAGCTGTCTGAAAATTATCGGAGAAAAATATGCTGCTCTCTTGTCTGTCAAAAACTGTCCCATTCAGAAATGCAATTATGTTCCACTATAATCTGAGGTGCTGTTTATTGTCTTAGCATGTCTTCATATTATGCACAAGGGCAATTTACTCTACTAAATATGTCAAAAAGAAATACTGCAGTCTTGGTATATGTTAAGGGATAAGTGTTGTGACTACACGTCTGTCAAAAGTAAGTCTGCTCTGTGAATGAACAAAACAGATGTTGGCATAAATTCGAGCAGAAATGCAAAACTGAAAATATCATGGCACACTGGTATTATGGGCATGGCCTTTTTAGATTGCTTGCACATTATGCTAGGCATATATGAATGTTTGCAGCCATCAAAAAATGTCCTCACTGGAAATTAACTTGTTCACTTGAGATAACTACTTATCTGCGGTGCATTAACTATTAAGCATGTGTAGGTCCAATAATCTGTTGTCAAATCCTTACATGTATATGCTAAAACATGGATGCACTTGAAAAATGATGACAAGATTTTAATTATGGGTTTCTATGAACAATATTTACCCTAATTGTAAAACAGCCCAAGAGTAAACTGATATCTTGAATAGAACTTGTTGACATTCTCCAGTCATTAACAGTCAATCATCTGTTGTCTTATATGTAAAAGATGTTTACAAAATAAATTATTATTTCCTGTTGTCAATTACTGAAAAAGAGAGGACTTTGGCATCATTTTAGACAGCCACAAATTCGAATTTCAATTTTTTTTCTAAATTTTAGGATTCGTAGACTCCAAGATTTTATTTGTCGCTCTCGCTCCACAAGCGCCTCCTTTACTGATTGGGCCAGCCCCAGTCTGACGCCATCATTTCAGAAAACACAGCCCCATTGAAGTTTGTCAATTATGCATTTCCTTCAGTCTAAGAAATTTCCCAAAAAAGTTCCTACAAGGAGAAAAAAAATGATGCATGGTGCTTACACTGTGGTGTTCTCTGTAAACCAAGAAGACTATTCAGGTTTGACCGATTTTATAATACACTCAAGTGTCAAGCCATTTGAATGTCACGCGACAAAAGAAGGCTATGTGTAAAAACAAGACTCTTTTAATTCCACTGGACATATTGGATTTCAGGTGCAGACAGTACCAAGAATGCAGGACTGAAATGCTTTCCATTTGCCGATGCGATGAATGCTTCCAAGTTGCATGTGACACATTTTGCTAACCTGGTACACTTCATGAAATAATATCAATTGCATTGTTGTTCCATTCAAGGCCAAGAACTAATCCCAGCCTGTGTCTTCAAGTCAAAGAACGGCAGAGGTGTGCTGCCTTCATGTGACAGGCAGTAAACTCAGCAGTTTGCTCATTAAACCAAAGACCTCATATGACCCCTGAAACATTGTCTCCTTGCCTCTCTTGTCCATGCTGACAAAATCTGTCCCCATCTCTTTCAGGAGGGGGGATCTGTGTGTGGAACCTGGGATGGAGCAATCATACCGGCTACGAGAGGTGATGGCTTCGTTTTCATGCAGTCTCCCAGCGGCGTGGGTTCATTTCACACCTTCATGGCTATGGTCAATTGAAGCGGGAAATGTCCAGTTTTCTTCGGATCAATGCGAAATGAAAAATAGATCAATTTTCAGTTTTGTCGAATTGATTTAGAGGCGAATAAAAATTAATTGAATTTACCAGTTCAGTTATGAAACATAGTATTTGTTTTATATGTTGGCAAAGAAAAGCAAAGAACTGCTGTATATTAACAGGATTTAGTTTCTGTATTTTTTAAATTTTATATTTTTAATTGCACATTGTTAAATACTGAAAGTCATGCATATACACATAGATCTTTATACTTTCCTTATTATATATTCAATAAATTATTTGTTTTATATAAACCTTGTTTCTTATGTATTGTTTTTGTATCCGAGAAAACTCCTTCTATGCAATGACAGTGACTATGAATCCGATAATGACCAATCGCCAACAATCAAAAAGCTCATTCAAAACTAGTTTAATAATCAAAAATATACTTTGTCCTTATAAGCAAGATACCACACTGCTCATGAACGTGAAGAATGTTATTAACTGGTAAAGTTGAATGGCTTACTTGAAAGATGATAACTTCCTTTTGAAAATCACTTTCAACATTTTTGCCCTCATTTAATAAAACATCTATTCACAACAACATACCTTTGGAAATTAGTCATATCTCTCCCAATAGCCTATCTATTTGAGGCAACTTCTTGAAATTCTGCAGACATACTTCATTTTGGAGACTTCTTGTCAATCTGAATGTGCTACAATATCATACTCTCAACATCACTTCAGCTGGCATCATGATAAATAGCTTGTCCTTTTCGGTTGTCACACTGGCTTGATGGGTACTCTCTGGGTCATCTTTAGCCATTTTCCGTTAAACCTCATTTTGCCACAGCTACTTTTCCCACCCATTTATTTTACCCCTGTCTCCAGGAGAGCTCTCTGATGTGTCACGCCTAAGTGTCCCACTCAATTCCCGCTATCGTCACCTTTAGTGCAATTACACAGCCAGTATCATGGCCAGGGCACAGGTGACTGAGATGAAAGACCACTAGGATCATGTTTGCTTTTCATCCTGCATCAGAGGCTGTGAGAGAAAAGTGTGAGTTATTTACCAGATCAGGAAGAGATTGGAACTACAAGCTGAACTGCTTGCTATGACACTTGGATGTTGACACAAAATATGCAGTATCTCTGTATTTTTCTGTAATGGCATAGCATTGCACCTGAGCCCAACAAGGAGTTGACGTCAAGAACAAAGACCAACCATAATTTCTTTTCCTTTTTTTTTCTGGCAAATTTAAGAGTTACAGAGTGAGTGAACATTCAGAAGCCAAGGGAATGGCCATGCTTTATATTACAGGACTTGAAAACAAAAGCTTGTCAGCAATCCATTTTAAATAGTAATATTTTTGGTGTTTAGTTAATTTGGAAGGATTCACAGTACTGCAATATTATTCTGAACAGCCTCAGCTTATTTGTGAAGACTGTCGACTAGATGTTAGATCATCATTGCAGGGACATGGTTCCAGCCCAGCCAGCAAAAACAAAAAACCTTAGTGCCATTGTGAGGTTTGTAGAGATGTTACGCAGTTAAGTTCTGTTGCCGCTGGGTCAATGTCAGTTTTCAAGTCTACACCGATCATGTTGGACATGCTTGAGTGTGAGGTTGAAGACCTTGTTAATTGACATGCCAAAGGAGGACAGGCCTTCCCCAAACTTTTGAACACAAAATCTCTGGATAAATTAATTGTAAGCTAGAGCTTCATGATGAGAGAACAGCCACATTTCTCATATATGACCTGAAAACAATGAATATTTGTGATATTTGGCTATTTTGAACTCTACCTTGAAATAATAGCTCGTACCAAAATTTTAACGTTTTCTTTGGGGATTGTTTGGCACAATAGTTTTTATAATGGTGAAATAATTCGATTCATTTTTCAGAAAAGACTTTTTTGTCTTTTGCAAATCAGCTGATGTGGATGAGTTTGATGATGGGGTTGAGGACACATTCATTGTCATGCTCAAGGGCCTTCCCCAAATTTTTGAATGCATCAAATTATCTGAAAGGTCATTGTGTGCCTGACCATTAAATGTCCCTTAAGGGAAAAAAAAGAAACCCAACCCAAGCCATAAAAAACAGCCCCAGAATGTAGCCATCTACTGCACTGAAATGCATGACTCGTTGCTCATTTGGCTAACAGGTACGCACACTCAACATGTACACACATGCACACGCACAGGCATGCACACTATATGATATAATTCAATATAGCAGATACATATAGCAAATGAAGCAGGTTTAAAGGTACAAAGTAAAAAAAAAATCTCTTTATTCATAGTCCAGGGATTTATGACATTTTTTAGCAAGACAAATCAAACTGTTTAGTGGGCATTTTAGCTGAAGGCTGCATGTTTTAAGTGGACCTCATAACTATGGAGAGCCTCACTTCATTGTACTGGGAAAAACAAACTGAATTGAAGATCGCACATGCTGCTATTGAAAGCAAGTCCTCCCTTGCAAAATCGCTGCAAAGTAAATGCCTGCACTTTGATGTTGACACTTAAAAAAAAAAAAAGTGCTTTTAGCAGAACATATGTAGCCTTGGTGAAGTCAAGAGAGTGACATCTCATTTATAAACTGTTATTTTTTCCGGAGTTGAAAAGCAGAGAGGATTTTAAAATCTAATTTCATTGAACATGTCAGGATATTTTCCCATGTGAGGCTCCCATGGTGGCAAATATGGAACATATCTCTTGAAAACTGAATGTAGTGAACAAAAAATATGATGCACTTTGTGGAGAGAAAAAAAAAGAATAAGGCCTGATATTTGGAATGCATTGTCCTGAAAAATAATTGACTGAAAATGAATGCAAAAAAAATGTACATAAAATACATTTCTATTGTTTATATTGAAAGAAATGTTCTTCAAATCATGGAGAATAAGGTAAATGATTGAGAGTGGCTTCAGGAGATCACACGTTTCTACACGCGGTAGAACACATAGCACAAGTCAGATAGAGTGCTTGTGTTTGTGTGTGTGTGTGTGTAGTTGTGAAGTCAATTGAAGATGACTACGATCTCAACTGAAGACTGCTGAAAACTTATCTCAGTCAGCATACACTGTGCCTTATATAGGTGGATGATGGACAATTCCATTTCATGGAAGCTTCCACAACATTCCTGTAAAAATGAGGTGTGTACAGTAGTACTGCTACAATCCAGACCAGGAATCAGGTGCAAAGGCAGAACACAGTCTAATGGTAGAGTTTATTGATAGTAATATGGCATCAGTGGGATGGAGCCCAGGAGAGAATAGCACAGTTGAGTTCTGATGTTATGGGCAAAGCAGTGTATACAGTACATTGCCAGTCCATGGCCAGTGGCTTTCCGGGATGACTGCCAAGTGGAGTGTACACTTCGCCAGAGCCGAACTGTCCAAAAGCAGGATAAAGTAGCTTAAGAGGAACACGGTTCCAATCCTGATGACATTAGACGGATTGGGAGCTTGTTCCTGATGACTATAGAAGGATCGGGGGCCTGTTCCTAATAAACTGGACAGAGGAACAGACTGGCAAAGAATTAACAGAATGCAGCCCTAATCCTGCAAGCCATGAGAAAGGCTTAAAGGCTTTTTCCTCTAAGCTGAACAAGGTAAGAAATTTCCAGAAATTACTATCATTAAAACTTACATTTTGCTTTCCAAAGACAAAGTTTTACTTGTAAATAGTGACTGTTTCTAAGCACATACCGCAAATGATAATCCTGCTTCTTGAAAAAAGTGAGGGTATACATACATCACACACAAGACGTGGGGTTACAATGAACCAAAAAATAGCCAGCACACAAGACACAAACCAATCAAAGCAGACATTACTTCTAATGGACACGCAAGTTGTAGAATGGGAGGCACAGAGTGCATTCACAAGAGGGTCGTGATAATTACATGAAACATTCTGTCACATACAGGCTCTGGCTGATTTTTATGCCCCTGCCCTTGAAGAGGAAAGGGGGCATTATGTCCACACCATGTCCGTCCATCATCCGTTAACTTTTTGTTTCCGTGGGATAACTATAGAATCCCTCGTCGGATTGATGCCATTTCTTAATGATGAATTGGTAGTGGCTAGAGGAAGGTTCCTTTCGAAAACCAGCGTCATGCGATATCTAATATGGCCGCCACAGCAATATGCCCTTGATCAACATACAGGCGGGGGCATATGCCACGCTCTGCGTTGCTCTTGTTTAAATCATAACTGTAGAAGCTTACAGAACATTCAGGTCAGAAACCTTATAGAACTTCATAGAAAAATACAGAGGTACAGAAACTTGAATGTCCATTTCTAACAAGAGATGGTACTCAATTTGGACTAAATACTTTCACTTTTCTGGGATATATCATGGGGAGAACGCAAGATTAGTTTTGCAGATTCAGACTTAGATAAATATGCAATAAATAATTGTTAAGGTCATAATTAATAACATTTACATGGCATTGCGATTCATTTGGAAAGGTAGGTTCACTTGGGTCTATTTCACTTGATAGCACAATGAAACCAAGAAGTCTTGATTGTTCATTCCCAAGAATGTCAATGAAATGTTTTCATGAGGAGTCTTTACTGCGCATTTTCATGAATATCAACAAAATTTTTCAGCTTTTTGAATGAATCACTTCAAAGCAAAGCAAAACAACAGAATGGTTGTGAAACCTGAAATGGATCAATTAAAAAATGGACTTTTACTGATACTTTTTTAACTTTTTAAACTTTTTTGCTGTAGTTTTTTGGGTAACCGGTTGTTTCGCAACTTGAGCTTCTTGCTACTGTACTTTAGCTACTTCACACTTTACTTTTGTTGCTATGTCCAAGTCCATTCGCTGCTATTATCATACAAAGAACAGGAACACTTAAAAGTAATAAACTAATAAAGCTATTGGAGAGCTTCTAAGTTAACTCTTTTACCAGGATTCGTTATGAGCACAAGTGAAGCCAAAAGTTGGGTGAGCGAACGAACTCGGGTGCTTGAGCATTTGTAGCCAATTAGATCTTTGTTTGATTGTCTGTTTTGAATCAGAACCCAAAAAAAAAAAATTCTCAGCTGTAATGCGGGTGGTTTTTACTGCTGATTCTTGAGTAATATTTATGTTCTTATTTTGCATTTATCTAGCAGCAAAAGGACTTGGACATAGTAGCAAAAGAACAGTGTGCAATACAATAGCGAAAAGCCAAAGTAGTGAAGCCACCGTAAACCGTTTGATTTCAGACAGGACACTCACGTCAGATTTAACCATTTATTTGGAATGACATACATTTGGATTTGGCGGTGACTCTGCTCAAGTGATACTCTGGAACAATCTGAGCAAGCATGACACAGACATCCCAGGAGATCACAACCCCCCCCAGCAGAGCCTGGTTCACCGTGTTTAAAATTCCAATATATTAGATTTGTATAGCGCTTTTCACAGAGACTGTCACAAAGACACTTTACAGTGAGAGATGAAGTTACTGGAAGGGCAGTGCCCAGCCTATTCCCCCTACAGCAAATGAGGCAAAAAACTCCCAGTCGGGAGAAAATCCTCAAACAGTGGTGAGAAAAAACTCCCCAGTGGGAAGAAATCTCAGGAGGAACCTGGCTATAGTGGGGAAGCCCATCCTCCGCGGGCTAGCTAAATAATAACAAGATAAAGTCAAAGAGTAAAATGGCAAAAAGAGTTCCATTTAAGTCCATCTGAACAGTGGCATTGATAGCTCCAGGAAGTGGCATGTCGAGGATGGTGCAGAACTGGATCAGGACCGGATCAAGACAGCAGGACAGCAGCAACCAGCGCTCAAAATGAAATGAAAGACAACACAGTTTAAAAACAATGCAGATACCGTACAAAACAATGCCAATACCATATAAAGACAAGAGTATGACACAAGTACTGCCACAGACTGTGCCATTGGAAAGGAGGAGGCTGGGGAGGTGGAGGGGATGTTTGTGTAGATCTGTAATGGGTCTTGGTGGGAATGGTAGAGCTTGGCTAGTTGAGATGGAGTGCCGGCTTATTTAAAAAGACGCTCAATTAGGTACGCGACGCTGAAGTCCAATGCGATTGGACAAGGGGTGGAGCCAAGACTGACTTCCGTGCCCGTCTGAACTAACACTGACGCTCCATGTATGTACCTATAAAGTATTTGATGTCAAGAAATTTGAGCGATTCATGTATTAGTTCAATGGAATCATTTAGGAAGTAAACTGCCCGAATTTAACAGCCTTTATCTCAAAATCACAAAGTGTCACGAAATGTCCATTTTTACCTGATGCGTTCACAAATATTGCACTATGTGCTTCCTGGTTTTTATGGATTTTTTCATTGAGAAAAAAACTTCATTTCTATTGACACCCTAGTAAACTTACCTCCATTTGCAGAGAGTGAATGATAAACAAGAATGGTGGATGGTGTAGATGTGATAGCGGTACAGACATTAAAAACCTGTGATTTAAGTGATATTTTAAAACGAAAGGAGCACCATAGCTAGTGCTGATGTAAATAACTAGTGCTGATGGAAATAATCACATTATCACCCCAAATTGTTGAAAATTCACAGACATCAAACACATGGCATATCAATTTGTGCTAGCTATTGAGGTGTGCTACTTTGCTGTTCTAAGCACATGCAGACCCACTATCTTGTGTTTCCACACGCATGAATACTATCATGAATGAATGCAGTATTTGTGAATGAGTCAATTAATCACAAAAACAATGCCTAAAATGGGATATTTCCTTTGCTAAAAGCCCCTAAAAGAAATAAATAAATTTAATCAGCCATAACAAAAACAAGAGCCTGCTTTCCATCAAGGTGTATGATGAACTGAGGTGACTATATCCTCTGATGCAATGAGTCAAAAATTACATCTGTATCATTCAGAGCAATGGACACTCTGCATATTGCATACACTATAATGCACAGTGCAGGATCACTTTAATAATCTATTAAGGTTTAATACTCCATGCTACATGGGCCTACTGAGACAGTTTATGAACGAGCAGTGTGACACAAGTACTGTGACAGAAGCTCATGATTTGGCTGATACAAATGCAAAATCTACAAGGAATATTTCCCACCGGATTTAATTCAAACATTACCAATATACTGATGAGGGCTTATATATAAGAATGAGTTTGGTTCTCAGAGATTCAGTGTGAATTTTTTACAATTCATCCAGTGGTTAATTACATGTCTAAGTAAAAGCTGGCACATAGGGAAGGAGCAGTTAAGAGAGAAAAGTAGGCTTATTTAATGGACAAATGAATAAGTGCACATTGCATTTATATAATACTCTTATAGATTCTCAGAGCACTTTACAGTCATATGGGGAAATCTCATCTCACCACCACCAATGTGAAGCACCCACCTGGGTGATGCGATGGCAGCCATTTTGTGTCAAAACGCTCTCGACACATCAGCTGAGGTGAAAAGGGGAGGATGATTTGCAGAGTCAATTAAATCAGGGGATGATTAGGTGGCAAGTTGAAAGAGCTCCATTGGAAATTTAACAAGAACACTGGGGAACCCCCTACTCTTGCTGAAGAGTTTCATGGGATCATTAATGACCGCAGTGAGTTAGGACATTGGTTTAACATCTCATTTCAATGAAAATGTCTCCCACAGCACAGTGTCCCCATCACTGCACTGGAGCATTGAGAATTCTTTCACCAGAGGGAAACCCGCCACCTGCAAGCCCACCAACAACACTTTCACTCGCAACATACAGTTTTCCCAGGCGGTTTCCTGTCCAAGTACTGACCAAGAACAGCTGCTAAGCTTCAGTTGCTCAGCTGGAGCATATTGAAAAGTGGTATGGCTGCTGGCTATATTAGAGTTGATTTAATCGTTTTCGATATTTTGGAATTGAAAATATTTAAATTTTTAAAGCTTCAATTCCAGGGAAAGAAGAGAGTAGGTAAATAATTTTAAGATTCAGGCATTGCTGGATATTTGAAGTGGTCAAGTCAAAGGCAGCTTATGAGGTGTCTTAAATATTTAGTCAGAAATATGCACTAATTTCAGTTTCAAACATTTTAAGCATTATATTCTTTATGGAGAAAAAATGAACAAGTACACAAGTGATGGGCAATGACCAGAGCAGTCTCTGCAAGACTCTCAGGCAGCAAGAAGAACCTTTCCTCCATCCTCACAGAGACACACCCAGATCATGCGGTCGCTTTGCAAGAAACAATAGAAATAAAAAATGTGAATGATAAGAGCAAAGTTTTGACAAGGCATCTGCAAAATGCAAGAGGATGACACAAGACCCAAGAGGAAAATGAAATGGAGGGGATTAACGGCATGGGCTACCGGGCAAATGACCAGGGGCCCGAGACTCAAAAGAAGCACAAAGAAAAAAATGTCAATCTCTTGTTTTGCATTAACTGGTGGTGCAGCAATGACTGCTTGTGCTGCGCTGCCTGTCACTTACTGTGAGTCTGCGAGCTGATGAAAATCAACGATTGAACCCCCAGTCCCCCACCTCTTCCGCTATTTTTGCATACAGCTCTTTCCCATAGTTTATAATAAGGTCATGTCAGGCTGCTGCCCCTAACATTCACAATTCACACCTGATCGACTCATTTGCCTGCTGCTTACGCGACACCCATGTCTTCATTAACAAAGTAGAAAGCCACTTATCAGAAGTCCAGCTTTAACATTTTGAATTATGCTCAAGTTGAACAATCCATCCAAATGCAACACACATTGATGCGGAATAAAAAAATAACTGGAGAAGGTACAAAAGCAAGGTTGCGATTCGAAACAAAAACAAGAAAGAGTCAACAGAAATGAAGCACATTAAAAGAATTTACCGAAGACAGGTAGATTCTACAATTTCAAGGTCCACTCTGCTAGAGGCTGATTTATGCAGCATTTGGCAGTCACAGAGCTCAGAGGATAAACGGCATGCCATGGCATTTGCAAACCACAGACCATTCATGGTTCTTGTGGTTGAAACAGCTTAAACGGCTTGAGTGCTTTATGTACCTTCCAGTGCAGTGGGTACAACTTCCCCTTCCTAGCATTTACGTACTTCAACTAATCATCATCTGTTTATTCAACATGGCCTTCATGCCTCTGTGCCCTTTTGTTTCATAAATTGCAAGGTTTCAGACTGTCAACCGAGCTCTAATTTGACCACTGTTTAGCGTCTCTCAGGCGGTATTTGCGTCATTTTGTCATTTGCGGCATGTGCATCATAAACAGTATAAATCGGCCTGAATGGAAAAGTAAATGCATGGTAAACCTATATTGCCAGATAAAGGACATAATCCCGGCAATCCAAACCGATAAGCCATTATTTTTTTAAAATGTTTTACATCAGGCATCAGGTAAATGTCTGGAATTAGACCACTCAAGCAAGCTGCCATATTCATTCATTGAAAAGTATGTATTTAAGGCAAAAAGCATTATCGTAAACATATTGACGACGCAGTGAACGCGGCATAAGAAAGTTTTTGATATCTGTTAATGGTATTGCGTAACCTTCCTCTGAGCAAATATGAAGAAATGTCCTGTCTCGTGGGCATTTTAAGTTCGATGCACTGAGAAATAATATCATGGATGAAATTGGCACGCCATTCTGCTGTTTAGTCTTGTAAACCAGTTAATCAATCCTCTGATTGCTAATCAAGCAAAGTAATAGGGAGTTATTGTTTGTTTAATGGTGAGGATTCTGCCTCACCTAATTGAGCTCCAATGGCACGTCACTGCTCTTAATCATCGACTCAACTTCCAATAGTTATGAATACCACTCTTGGCGCCTGTTGTAATTAAATTGATGCAAGTGATTTGTGTGCTCCAGTCTTGTCTTTTATTTGTGTGTACTGTCCTTTCTGAGAGAACCGACCCCCGTAGATAGACGGGCTGAAGCGCAAGGGGTTCCTTCATCTTTCAGTTCTTATGCTTGGACATCATACACTCAGAAGACATGATCAGCCCTGGCGATGTCACGCTCTGGTCTGGGCAGAGTATTTCCTATTTGATTGGTCGATTATTTTCTATGGTGGCAATGGCAGATTTCTAGGATTCTGTGATGTTTGAAATCAGCTTACACAATGTAAAACATTTTTTTTTAAATAATGGCTTATCATGTTGGATAGCAGAGACTATGTAGTTTATCTGTCAATGTAGGTTTACCATGCGTTTACTTTTCCTTTAAGCCAGCAAGCTAGGACAGCTCTAACAATGGAAAAAGCAGCTAGCAGTGACATTGCACCAGGGGCCTTTTTTTAATAAAAATTTGGACTTAGACCCCAATGTCAATAAATTCTATTTTCCCATTAGCGCGTATGTCCTTTTTTACGCGATTCGAGTTAAGCGCTTTTGAGTTAAGGGTACTCTCCCCTACTCGCTTCAATCACGCCCACAGCGCTTAACTTCAGAATGTAGGCGGTGTTATGAAAGAGGTGTGACTGATCCAAAAGAGAGGCAGACTCTGTACAAAGCTCATTGATTATGGCTATCAGGAAAACATGGACCAAGGATTTTCTGATTAACCATGAAAATGCAGTTGTGGTCCATGGAAAACGCAAACCAGCTTTAAATTTGAATATCGTGGGCCTCCTGATAAAACCTCGTATCTTTAAACTGATAAGAAACAAAAACTTGTATGTCCACTACTCTTACACGCAGAATTAAACATGCTTTATTTTATTTATATTTTAAATTATGTTTATCAATTTATATATTTTTTTATATTTATTAATTTTCCTGCAAAGTTTGTCATTTTGAAGATACAAGGTTTTATCAGCTGGCCCACGATATGCAGCTGTAATATTAGGCCTATGTATGTCTGTGCAAATTACAAGAAGTAATACAGACATCTCTTTTTTATTCTTTACTCTAGCCACCATGGCATTAAAGATATGCAAACAAACTAATTTTTCCGCGATAATGAAATAATACAAAATTTAGCGCTTCTCAACCAGCGTAATCAGAGCACTGAAAATGTGCCCCTCCTACACTAGCCTGTTTGTTCCGTGGAAGACAGGGAAGAAGACAAAGAGAACATTCCAGTCACACAAAAATAACAATCAATGACAGTTTATATGATCTCATTCAGAAACTGCGCGCTTGAAATTTCAAACTACTCCGATGCCTGGTTTGCCACTAAAGGACAAGGCAACGCTTTCACAAACAAAAGATTCTTACCCCGCACGCGGAAAAATCTGCGGGGCACTGTAAAAGCCAGGCTCTCTGCACACCGGAGAAGTGTGCGCTCAACAGGCGGTGAGCAGCCATCATCCCCGGTGCATTTCACTGCACTTTCTGCAGTGGAAGAGCATGGAGAATAACTTATACGGATACGGATGAAGGAGGGTTATGTTAAATGGTCATATTCATTTGCCTATGCTCAAAGTATCACTGTGATAGATACTGGAAACAAGCTTAATATGGTTTCAAATATTTATTGTATTTTTTGGCATTCAAGCAGTTGCGCAGTACATAGGCGTCATAGGCCGAGCCAGGGAATTAGGCGCAGATGCCTAATATGCGCGTATCACGATCGCTCACAACCCGAACATCAATGCTGTGCCGACGTCTTCAGTCTCTGTACATATTCTTATTAGTGGAAGGGGTTCTAATTGCAACATGAGTACAATCAATGGCTCCCACAACACTGGGGAACCTGGCGACCCGGTAGAACCTGGTGTTTCGGGGAATTTTAAAGTGGCTGATGTGGTGCAGCATAGCATCAACCAACCGTGTCAGAAACCTTGACACAGACGCCTGTTATATGTGCATGACATCACCAGCCACTCTCTGGAATGACACAGACGCTAGGACCGACAGCGCAGTTGTGACCTTGATGACCACCGTTATGTTTAGTAATTGTTTGTAATGCATTTATAATTGAACTAATTGGAGAACAGGCTGTTGTGTAATATCACATGATGATTTTGTTTGATAATTTATTATTGTTATCAGAAATGTACTTTAGAAATAAGGATGAGCAATTGAATATTGAATGTCTCAACCTTTACCATGTTAAATAAAATAAAATTAATGTTAAAATTCGGCCTATAACCGACATCAAAGCAATATTCCATTTTGCCTTATGTTGTCGCTTGACCGTAATACAGCCCTCAAAAGCCCTTAACAGAAAAAGCACGTAAGCCAGGGGGAGAATACGCGTAAGTGTTATTTGCATGAGAAATGCGCGGAAACGCCCCAATTTTGGCCTTGCTCCGCCCCAAGTGCGTAATGGCTCTCAGGGCGCGTAATGCACAGACTTAAGTCGAGGGGAGAATACACGTAGGCTGAAAAGCGCGTAGCTACGCGCTTTTTTCGACTTACGCGCATGGGAGAATAGACCCCATTGTGCATAATCTTCATAATTTTCCTTTTTTAATGTCAAGTTTGTTTTTATTAATCTGAAATCTGCAAAGAAAGTGACGTACATATCTTTTTTGTGCCTATGCACCATTTATGAATGAGCCCCGGGCTGGGGTAGCTTGCAGCCTTGACAACCGCACAAACTGCATGGTAAGCGAGAAGACTGACAGATAGTCTCAGAGGACTGAGGAAGCCATCAGCCCAACGCTACACTGCTACAATCATATTCAGCTTAATGCTAAAGGTCTAACAGCAATGCTGAAACCCTGAATTTTGGGAACCCGTCACAGAGCAGCTCTGGGATGAGTTGAGTCTCTGAGCTCCATGTCAAACTAGCCTGCCAATAACCAAATAGTGATGTGTACCTAATTCACAGTATTTCAAACACAAAATATAACAAACTAAAATTAATTTAGCCATGATGATGCGACTGAAACCAATGAAAAGTTTTGTACCGTAAAGTTGGATGAACTGCAGTCTTGATTGCCTGATGTAAATCCAGCTATCTACGTCTATAGTATATTGTTTTTTTTTTGACCATTTTTATTTTGCTGCATTAAGAAGGAGTCAAGCTGCCAAGCTTAGGCCTATTTGCTTTTACTGTATTATTGGCAAACAAAAATGGCATCAAAGTCCACCATCAATGTTTCTCAAAAATTGTCCTCAATTTTGTCAAAGGAAAATGGTCACACTTCATAATGAGATGAAACTTTACGCGCTTAAGCAATGCCAAACAATTGCATAACTCATGAATCAACCTCTTTGGTCAGAAGCCAAATGTGGCTATTTACGTGTTACCTTATTTAAAGCTTTACAATTCAAGATTGCAGCTTTACAGAGAGTAAGGGAGTGGCTCCACTGAGTCAAAACACTGGAAGCATTTAGAATTACATAATATTTCAATTTATTTTCATGATTTTGGAAGAAAAAAAGGGCTGCAAACATGGAATCATGGAAATTCAGGCTTGAAGTTGTAAAAAAAAATAAGACTGAGAATTGAAAAATGGCTGGGAGTTAAACCTATACATTTCTGGGATCATAAACTCCTTGACCACAAGTACAAGTCATTAGAGCATTACATTCTAAATGTGGCACTAAATAAAATAGCTATTCAGGTGACTCCCCGAACTCCAAGATCCCTCAAAAATCATAAAATAATCATACATTTAACACTAATCAACTTTTGACACATGAAATTCAATATGAATTAATGGTTTTCTGCATAAATTTAGTGTGAGTTTATCAATATAGGTGCAGTTGGACATTAGTGGTCACCAGCAACTTCTCCAAACACAAAACATGCCTTTTCTCCATGATAAGGTGTGTAATTTTGTCACTCTTTCTTCAGAGTCCCACAAGCCAGCACACACACTCATTGAAAGAACTGCTTATTTATGGACAGAACATTCACTCTGCAGTGAAAAGCTAGCAGTTCCCAAACCCAAGTTGGCAACCTTATATACAGGTGCTGGTCAACGAATTAGAATAATTTGAAATAGTGCAATCGTAAAATTTTTAAATGCATTTTTTGTGCAGAAAGCAAATCAGGTGTTCACCGCGCCTGTCCTACTTGTTAGAGTAATCACAGAACTCGCTACCTGTAAAAAATTTGCTCAGCTGAGCTTTCCAAAAGGCCCATTTAGGCCATTTAACTGTGACACTGTTGTTTCATTGAATTAGAATAATTCATAAGTCATTTCATTGAATTAGAATAAGTGCTTGAATTTTTGTTTTCTGTGAAGAGTGTTCACTGTGCAGTATAAAGTCAGGGTTGAGTAGAATTTCTAAGTTGTAAAATCAATCATGGGTCAGCAGCACGACCTCTCAACCGGAATAGTGGCTCAAATTCAACCCTTCGCCAACAAGGCTTGACCCAAACTAAAATTGCTGAGCAGCTCGGCATCAGCCAGTCTTCCGTCTGCAAAGCTCTCAAGAAAGACTGGAGCAAGCGCACCAACTGTTCCGGTGTCTGAAAAACTTCTGCTTGCGACAACAAGCAGCTGAGAAAGATCGCAGTCAGCAACTGGTTCAAGTCCACTTCCGAGCTCAGCGACTTGAGGAACGAGCAGACCGGCGCAAAAGTCTCGAGATCAACCACTTACCGTCGTCAGCGCAAACTTGGCTTCAAATCTCGCAAACCACGAGGCCGTGATAAGATCCGTCAAGTTTCCCCAGAGCGTTATGGTCTGGGTATGCATGTCCGCTCGGGATGTAGGGAAACTCTGCTTCCTCAAGAAGACTGTCAATGCTGCCATATACCAACATGTTCTGGAAACGTTCCTGATTCTGATTGTTGAGGAACAGCTCGGCAAAGAAGACCTCATATTTCAACAGGATCTTGCACCGGCTCATGCGCCAAAGTCGACCAAAGATTGGTTCGCCGAAAAACAGCTTGAAGTTTTGGCATGGCCGGCCAACTAGCCTGACCTCAATGTCATTGAAAACCTTTGGGCCATCGTCAAGCGGAAAATTCGCGACAGAAGGCCGACTACGCTGGACCAACTGAAGCAGAACATCGCCACAGCCTGGGAAGCAGTGAGTGCAGAAACTTGCGACAAGCTGGTCAAATCGATGCCGCGGAGACTTCAGGCAGTCATACAAGCCAAGGGGACAGCCACAAAATACTGAGAAAGTGATGATTCAAATTATAATAAAAATTATTCTAATTCAGTGAAACGGTTTCTCCATTATTCTAATTCAATAAAACAACAGTGTCACAGTTAAATGGCCTAAATGGGCCTTTTGGAAAGCTCAGCTGAGCAAATTTTTTACAGGTAGCGAGTTCTGTGATTACTCTAACAAGTAGGACAGGCGCGGTGAACACCTGATTTGCTTTCTGCACAAAAAATGCATTTAAAAATTTTACGATTGCACTATTTCAAATTATTCTAATTCGTTGACCAGCACCTGTAAACACTTTCCACAAATACACAAATACAGTAATAATTATGAGCGAAGACTAACGGTAACTCGGACTCCCCAAGGAGACACACAAGCTCTATGGAAAACCGAAAATGAAAAAAAAAAACAGCTAGCCAGCTACCCATAGTTTAAACAAGACTAGGTGCAACCTAGTATATGGCTGTGCCTCCAAGTGCTATAGGAGAATGTGGGCCCAAGAAAGGGATGCTCAATGAGGCAAAGCTCAGGCTATTATATGAAGTTCAACTTAAGTAATGAGCTCGGGCTGATTAATTATTTACAAAGTGGGTGGGGGAGAGTGTGATAGTGAGAGTGTGTGAGTGAGTGGGAGTGAGAGGTGGGAGGTAAGGGAAACATATCAGAAGCAAGTTATACATTTGAATAGACAAAGAGGTGGAGTACAGGTAGCAGTTATTGATTTTGTGAATGTGAATTTTAGAGAGACAGCAGCATCAGATGTAGATAGCAGTTAAAGTATATATGTATGTTTCCAAATTGTAATGAAACAATAAAGTTATTGCTACAGTTGTGCTAATGGGCCACGTGACGTCACTTTTGTGAACACATGGCAGTTCCTATATAGTGAGGATGTAAGAAAAAACTTCAAAGATTCCTTTTTTCCCCATTTTTCGTCTTTGGGCACGGTATGGACAAAGAATCCACAGTTTCGAGTAAAACCGCTTGATAAATATGTTTGAGTGAAGGAGTTGCCAAGTGTTTACATAAAGCGTTATTTGATATTGGTGATGAATAAATATGGTGCTCCATAAATTTGCAGCTCCATGTCCGCGGGCGGACACATCTGCTCAAAATGGTTTTGAAGGTGAATAATTAGAAGAGCCGCAGCCCGACCCAGTAAACTGAACAGCTAAGTGTAACTGACACATCATCACCTTGATCATGAATTCACTCAATACTGTCTTGATTTGTTTGCCCCCAAGTAACATGATTACTTCACGCACATCCTGTATATTACCTAGTGCGCACATCTTTCAGCCAAGCAAAGAAAAAATAACAATGAAAACATGAAATTATCAAAGTAACAGATTTTTATTGTTTATTTATTATTTTATGGTTATCATTTTACAAAATAGATAGATTCGTACTAGAATGAAGACAACGACACCCCAAGATCAATTTGAATTTTCGTGTGATTATATACCTAGTGGGCAGATGACGTGCCATAGGACAAACAAAAAATTATAGCCAAGTTCATTTACAGTCATTGTTAATAATGCTAACAATTTCTGTAACATATGCTTGTTTTCCTTTTTGTACATTCTTCTGCTGAAAAAATAAATAATGACAGATCGTAAGAAACATATTTTGCCAGATTAAACAGATTCTGCAGCTCTCGGGCCAACACACTACTTGCAGTATGACAAGCAATATGACATTGAGATAAAGCCCAGATCTCAACATCATCAAAACTGTCAGGAATTACCTTGAGAGACGGAGACCAGTAAGACAGTCTGCAGTTTAACAGTGGCAAATTCTTTATTTTGCTTGGAAGAACCAAAAAGCAAATCATCAAATAAATCATAAACCTACAGGGTAGTGCACATAATTTTTAGCTGAGAGGTAGTCATACCAAATATTAATTATAATTGTAAAAAGGTCATTCTCATTCCGATTCTACATTCTCAATCTTAAGAAATCAGACACTCAAAAGTTGACCTTCCCTCCCCCAGCGTAACATTGATTTTGAAAGTGGACCATGGCGTCCTGATATTGTTACAGAGAGGGGACTGATATTGGGATGCCTTTAACCTTATTGGTTTCATATCTGTGTCGCAAAGCTTCTTTGTTTAAACAAGTGGAATACATTCTGCCTTTCAATTACGATGTACCCTGCAGTACTAAACCCACATCATATCTGGGCTGGCAGGAGAGAGTAGGGTGGCCAATACATTAGCAGAGTAAAAATACTGGATTTTTCTTCCTCAGGAATTATTCGTTATTTGTGATAGCAATGCAAAGAATTTGCTTTTATACAGCAGAGGTCTCATTTATCAACCATGTGTTTGAACAAAGACGTTCATGCACGCCCATGATTTGATCGTTCGTGAAAGCTGCATTCACAAATGGAAATGCATTTGAGACCCCACACATAGTACAGGCCAGTACAGGTCCAGAAGTCCAATAATGCACTTTCTAATTTCAACATTATTTGTTTTAATGTTATATCAACCCACTTAGGACTATTTCTAATCTAACATTCACTTTGACCGATGTACATTTTGGGCATAAAAATTAATAAATTGAAAAAAAAAATGACCCACAATGGTAATCAAGCATTTAACAGTCTCAACACCAAATCATTGGTCAGGAACTTAACATGAATGAAACAAATAGATAAACTAACTTCGTATGGAATATCTTTTCCCTTTTATGTCATTGAATATTTAAGCCTTGTGGGTATGAAACAGTAGTTGAGTTTTTGAAAAGCATTTCCCAGTAATTTGTGCTGAATGTGAGACCAAATATTGTCTATAGGGTGGGAAGCAAGCCTTCCTGCAATAGTTTCCTGGATTTCAATGCATTAATTGAGTTTTACATTGACGCAGCTCACCAGCTCCCTACACCGTGACACCTCTTTCTCCATGCCGTCGTTGAAACGCAATAACTATGGTATTATTAATAGGTCTTTGATGATGCCTTGCTGGAGCATTACCATGCCGCTCAAGTCATGATTCATCACTCCAAACAACTTTGAACCACACTGAATCATACAGTCTGTATGTTTCCATAAAACTTAATTCTGTCTTTAATGTTATTTTGAGACAACGACTGTCTTCTAGACAAAACACCTGCATTAGATAACCTTCATGTGATTGCTCATCAAAAAGTCTTGTTTTCTGAGAAGAGTTCCCTGTTTTTGAGAAAATTACATTTCAGCAGGTGGTTGTCGCTGCATGGGGAGGCTTTGGGGATTCCAGGTCATTTCTTTCTGGCAACATCACCTTTTGTTTTGCAGTGTTGACCTACCCTCTTCAAAGCGATGGAAAAATAGAGATTTCTATCTGCATTTAAAGTGGCATAATCACTTCATGAAAATATTTTTCTTTCTAAAGAGTATCATTAGCTTAGTGCAATTATGGCCTTAGTTGCATGTGTTTCGCGCTTGAGCATGTGCTTATCAATGTTTTTCCAACAACCATTAGCTGAGTGTTTGTTGACATTTTATACCTCGCGCCATACCGGTTGTGGCCGACTATTCAGAAAACCCATAAAAGTGTCCAAACAGTAATTATATGCTGTTATCAGATTAGAAATTTGACAGATTCTGCTACGATTGCGTCAACTTTCATGAGGTTCTGACAAAATTAGCCACTGTCTCAGTATATCCTGTCTGAAATATTGGTAATATTCCAACTAAGATATCATACACCACAATGTAAATAATTTGTTCACGAGTTGAATTTTAAGTCAACTTCATACGGTGTTGTGGGACTTTATAAAACCTCATTTCCAAAATAAGCTGGGATGTTGTGTAAAATGTCAATAAAAACAGAATGCCATGATTTTCAAATCAATTGAACTTAATATTTATTTGAAAACAGCACAAAGACACAATATCAGATGTGGAAACTGAGATATTTTATTGTTTTTTTGTAAAATATGCACTCATTTTTAATTTGAAGCCAGAAACACATTTCAAAAAAGTTGGTACAAGGGCATGTTTACTATTGTGTTGCCTCACGTCTTTTTCAATCAACGCTCTGTATGTGTTTGGGGATTAAGAAAACCAACTGCTTTAGTTTTGAAAGCAAAATGTTTGCCCATTCCTGCTTTATGTAGGATTTCAGCTGTTAAATACTTTGCAGCTTCCTGTGTCATATTTGTTGTTTCATGATGCGCCAAATATTGCCAGTGGGTGACAGGTCTAGACTGCAGGCAGACCACTTTAGCACCCAGACTCTTATACTACAGAGCCATGTTCTTGTAATGCATGTAGAGTATTGAGTTTGAGATGGTGCTGCTGAAATGAGCAAGACTTTCCCTGAAAAAAGCATGGGGATGGCAGTAAATGTTGCACCATATTGTTCTTCATTGATGGTGTCTTCACGGATACACAATTTGCCCATGCCATGTGTATTAATGCACCAATTTACTTTCCTGGATGCTGGCATTTGAATTGTTTGCTGATAACAAGCTGGATGGCCCCTCTCCTCTTTAGCCCAGAGGACGTGGCATCCAAGATTTCCAAAAAGAATTTTACATTTTGATCAGTCAAACCACCGGGCAAGTTTCCACTTGGCCTCAGTATATATTGAATGAGCTTGGGCCCAGAGAAGGCGGCAGTGTTTCTGGATCTTGTTTATACTGTATATGGTTAAATCTCGGCAGGGCAGAGCTCTAACTGGCATTTGTGGAAGCCGTGACAAACTGCATTTACTGACAAATGCCAACAGAAGTGTTCCTGAGTCCATGCAGTGATTTTCACTCCAGAATCTTGTCTGGTTCTCATGGAGTGCCGCCTAAGAATCAGAAAATCACAATCATTCAAAATTGGATTTTAGCCTTTTCCCATGCGTATGGAGATTTTTCTGGATTCTCTGAAACTTTTAAAGATGTTAAGTACCATAGAGGATGAAATCTTCAAATTCTTTGCAATTTTAAGTTGAAAACATTGTTCTTAAATTGTTGAACTGTTTCTCCATACAGTCTTTCACAAAGTGGTTATGCCTTCACTGTTTTCTTATTGAAGACTTTTTATACCCAGTCATGTCACTGACCTGTTGCTAAATAATCTAATTAGCAGTTAGATTTTCAGCCAGTTATCTTTCTTAGCATCACACAAATTTTCCAGTCTTGTATTGTCCTGTCCCAACTCTTAAAAAATGTGTTGCTGTCATCAAATAAAAAATTAGCTGATTTTTCTTTAAAAATGTAAAATTTATCACTTTCAACATTCGGTATGTTGTCTATGTCCTATTTTCAATTATATATAGGGTTTTAATTGATTTGCAAATCATTGCATTCGGTTTTATTTACATGTAACACAGTGTGTCAACTTTTTTGGAAATGAGGTTGTACTGTATTCAAACACAGGTGGAACAAACTCCATTATGCTCCATATGTTGTCCAGTCTTATGTTTTAAAAGGTTTTTGGGCAAAACTAAAATCATGTATTTTTCTCAAAATACACATAGAATAAGCCTTTAATTCAATTTTCCTAGTATCACCCATAATATGCAGCAAGATGAAAACTGAGCAACACTGTCCAACTCGAGGGTACCTAAAACTCAAAACCAGTGTCAGTGGATGGCTTGCAAGAAGATTTCTGTTTCCTTCCGAAGCAAAGATCCAGCTTGCCCACGTCACCATAACACTTACATGACTACTTGACGTGATAAAAGAGTCCATCTTGTACTGCCTGTAACACCCACAGTTGTGACTAGTCTGCTAATATACAAAAAAATTGGGACCCTGAGTAGAAAAAATAGGATTTAATGATTTGCTCATTTTTTCACCCTGTATTGAATTGACAGCTGTACAAAGACAACATATCAGATGTTGAAACTCAAAAAAATTATTGTTTTTTAAAAACATCTGCTCATTTTGTATTTGATTCCAGCAGCACATTTTTTAAAAAAGTTGAGAAAGGTGCAACAAAAGACTGAAAAGGTTACATAATGCTAAAAATACACCTGATGGAACATATGACAGGTATTGGCAGAAGGTCAGAAACATGATTGAGTTTAAAACTTTTTTCAGAAGTTAAGATGGTGAGGGTGTTACCACTCAGAGAAAGACTCTTATGGATAAATAGTCCAACAATTTAAGAATAACATTTCTCAACATACAATTGCAAAGAATTTGTGGATTCTAACTCTATGATACAAAATACCAATTTAAGATTCAGAGAATCTCAAGAAATCTCTGTAAGGCACAAGGCCGTAAATCAATACTGAATGGCTGTGATCCTCAGGCCCTCAGGTGGCCCTTCATAGAAAACAGATAGAATTCTGTCTTGAAAACCGTTGCATGGGCTCAGGGACACTTCTGAAAACCATTGTCAGTGAACAAATTTTGTCGCCGAATCCTCAAATACAAGCGAAAACTCTGCCATTTAAAGATTAAACCATATACAAACAAGATTCAGAAAGGCTGCTGCCTCATCTGGGCCCAAACCTATTTAAGATGGACTGAAGTAAAATGGAAAACAGTCCTGTGGTCTGACCCAATCAAAATGTGAAATTATTTTTGCAAATCACGAATGCCGCATCCTTCAGGCCAAAGAGGAGCAGGACCATCCGGCTGGGTATCACTGTGCACAGTTCAAAAACCAGTATCCATGATCGTTTGAGAGTGCATTACTGCACATGGCAGGGGTAACTTTCACAACTGTGAGAACGCCATGAATGCTGAACAATATATACAGGTTTTGGAGCAGCATACACTGCCATCCAGATGTCTTTCTTCGGCAAGGCTAGTGGCAGCTGGCTAATACAGGGTGATATGGCACTCCCCTATGGAATTATATTTGTGCCACAATCCTGAGCGAGCAATTGGACAATTTGAGCGCAGAAAAATATATTTCGCAAGCACACAAATCTTGTTTAGAGAAAAAAGAAATTTTGTGAGCAAACAAAACCTTCTGATTGGGCGAACAAAACTATTCTGTGCTCAACAAATATTTCTGCATGTTTGCTATGATCAATATAAACGTGCAATATTAATCCCCTTCCCTCAGTTTCACTCTATACCCTCTCGCAAACTCATGTTCTGCGCGCTGGCAGACCGCAGCATGCTCGCTCAAAGCATGTCTCTCCCTCTCTCTCAGTCTGACCTCTCTGTGGGCGCTCAACTTCACCTGCGCGCTCGCTCGAGCTGTGCTGAGTGTTACAAATGTGCCACGATTCTGATTGGCTGCTTTGGTCTCCAATTAGATGCATTATGCCCAACCACCAAAGAAAAGGGGGAAAGGTAATGACGAAATTCGTCTGTGACTGGATAACAGTACTGCCCTTGTTTAGGACAGGTTAAGTTTAATGTTAAATCTCTAATATCTTGAGACATACACTGTTGTGTGACTCTTGACTCATATACCTCTTAAGCAACACTGGCTGCTGCTAACTATTGCATTGCACAATGTCTTCTGAAAATCAAAACCAAAATGCCACACCGCAGCCACGAGCACCATGTTTTATGGACCTTTATGAAATTTTGTTGGTTAGTCTGTACACCTTCTGCTTGCGAACCAAGTTAGCTATCTAGTTAGGTTGCTAGCGTCAGGTCAGCCAACTAATGTCCGGAGAAAAGCAGAAGATTACTGACGTTAATGTTATTTCCATGATAGCTGGCAAACTCGACAGTCTTAAAAAATAGCTTTGGCACC
Source organism: Gymnothorax reevesii (assembly GCA_029721435.1). Classification (NCBI taxonomy): domain Eukaryota; kingdom Metazoa; phylum Chordata; class Actinopteri; order Anguilliformes; family Muraenidae; genus Gymnothorax; species Gymnothorax reevesii. The sequence continues at coordinate 54,205,805 of CM056583.1, read as the reverse complement.
ATTCTCCGGCTGATTCATTTCAACATATAACGCCTGAAGAAGGCACTTTACAGATAAGTCTATCGACATAAAAGTTTGCCTTGACGCTCATTCACAAATGAACCAACCGAAATAATGACCTCTACCGTGGAGAGTGCTTCGAACTACGGGACCGTTGGTGCCAGCGTCAGCTCAGCTCACCAGTATCACCTGGCGCTAATATTCGTGAAAGCGTGCGTTCGGTGGCGCAACGCGGGGCTTTGATGCGCGTGTCCCCGCTGGCAGCTATGAAGGCCGGCATTGCACCACCGGGCGCCGGCTCCCTGGCTCCGGACGGATGGGCTTCTTCAGCCGCGCATCGTGTGTTATTACCGTGATCTGTTTCTGCATATTTCACGAACATTAGTGCCAGATGATACTGGTGAGCTGAGCCGACGCTGGCACCGGCGTTCCCGTGGTTCGAAGCACTCGCCGCGTTAGAGGTTATTTTTCCAGTTGGTTCATTTGAGAATAAACTTCCAGGTTTTTCCAAATGTATTCCACATAGGTTTAGATTATGCTTTCAGGTTATTTGTCTAAAGCAGTACCCCAAATATCACTAAACAATCACAACTGCTGTAATTTGACACCACATTATCTTTCGTTCTGTATATACATCCATGCTGCAGTATTAAGCCAGCACAGCAACACCAACACCGGGAACGGCAGCAGCACTCTGGTTTTGTTAGCTACACCAAAATGCAATATTACCCCTAATTAATATCGTTTATCACACCTGCACTTGCTCTGCTATTTCAAGTAAAACTGATTGCTAATAGTGTTTAAGCATTAGAATGAGATGTCAATCACTGCATAAAACACGTGTCTTTGCTTTCACAAAATTAATCAAGGATGATCGTGTACTTCACTTGTGGATGTGTAACATTAGATGATCAGACTTGATATGCAGGTTATAAGTGTAGCCTATTTCACTTTATGGCGACAGACATATCGGCAAAGTTCCTTCTTCAGGGGTGTTGAAATAAATCAGCTGGGATAAAGGTGCCAAAACTATTCTTTTTTTAAGATTGTCAAGTTCGCCAGCTATCATGGAAGTAACGTTTAATGTCTGTAAGCTTCTGCTTTTCTCCGGACATTAGTTGGCTGACCTGACGCTAGCAACCTAACTAGATAGCCAACTTGGTTCGCAAGCCGAAGGTGTACAGACTAACCAACAAAATTTCATAAAGGTCCATAAAACGTGGTGCTCGTGGCTGCGGTGTGGCATTTTGGTTTTGATGTTCAGAAGACATTGTGCAATGCTATAGTTAGCAGCAGCCAGTGTTGCTAAAGAGGGACACGAGTCACACAACAGTCGATGTCTCAAGATACATAGAGATATAACATTAACCTTAACCCGTCCCAAACAAGGGCAGCACTATTATCCAGTCGCAGACGAATTTCGTCATTACCTTTTCCCCTATTCTTTGGTGGTTGGGCATAATGCATTTAATTGGAGACCGAGGCAGCCAATCAGAATTGTGGCACATTTGTAACACTCTGCACAGCTCGAGCGAGCGCGCAGGTGAAGCTGAGCGCTCACAGAGAGGTCAGACTGAGAGAGAGGGAGAGACATGCTTTGAGCGAGCATGCAGCGGTCTGCCAGCGTGCAGAACATGAGTTTTCGAGAGGGTATAGAGTGAAACTGAGGGAAGGGGGTTAATATCGCACGTTTATATTGATCATAGTAAACATGCAAAAATATTTGTTGAGCACAGAATTATTTTGTTCGCTCAATCGGAAGGTTTTGTTTGCTCACAAAATTTCTTTTTTCTCTAAACAAGATTTTTGTGCTTGCGAAATATATTTTTCCGCGCTCAAAATGTCCAATTGCTCGCTCAGGATTGTGGCACAAATATAATTCCATACTCCCCTACCTGAACAAAAGAAACACAACAAAAGTACTAGTAATAAATTATTAATTTTTATATATTTTTGTGAAAAAATTAGGGCTGTCGCGTTAATAAATCGCGATTAATTTAAGCGCAATAAAAGTAACTGCCGCTATGAGGTAGACAGACGTGCTTGCTTATTACCTTTTCTATGACACATACCTAATGCGGTCATTTGAAATGCTTCTGGGAAGAAAACTGTGATTTGAAGTCCGCTAATTACCAGCGAGATTGGACAGCCTCCATCGCCTTGGCATAATTAGCTCACCTTAAATCAATTCCCGTGTACTTTGCCTAACTTGGAATCAAGCCATTTATTCAGCCAACTGACTAATGAAAACCAAATTGTGTCCAATAGGTCTAATTATTAAGAAGAGATAATAAGAAGCAGACGGACCTAACCAGGCTGCCGTGTTAGATTGAAAGAATTTCAATAATCTGAATAAATAGCAGACCTCTGAATTCCACCTTTCATCGAGGAATTTTGTATGCATTATTAAAGATAGGCTATTTCTTAAAAAAAAAGAAATTATTCAAACATGGCCCTGGTTTTAAGAGCTTAAAAATATAGGCTACGTGAAGTGGAAAACATTTTTTGAAGCATATCGAACGTGAATGCGCGAGAGAATAGGCCACGTTTGCATTGCACACAATAGTCAAATGCACCGACCATTTGGCACAGCACGTTCAGGCGAATCTTTCCCGCAAATTTGTGGCATTTTTTATTCGATAATTGAACAAGAGTCATTTAAAATAATGTAACTCATAGCACTTGATTTTATTTACCTTTGAGCGTCTAAATGACCAACAGTGAAGGTGGAAAACATTTTGTTTAAGTGTATAGAACGTGACATGTAAATTGTTAACGCATTTGAAATTCTTTCAATCTAACATGGCACCCTGGTTAGGTCTGTCTGCTTCTCATTATCTCTTCTTAATCAGTATAGGCCGCATTTTGGTTTTGATTACTCAGTTGGCTGAATAAATGGCTTGATTCCAAGTTCGGCAAAGTACACGGGAATTTATTTAAGGTGAGCAAATTATTCCAAGGCGATGGAGGCTGTTCAACTTCGCTGCTAATTAGCGGACTTCAAATCACAGTTCTCTTCCCGGAAGCATTTCAAATGACCGCATTAGATATGCATCATAGAAAAGGTAAATAAGCAAGCACGTCTGTCTGCCTCATAGCGGCAGTTACTTTTAGTGCGCTTAAGTTAATCGCGATTAATTAACGTGGCAGCCCTAGAAAAAATATTAATAATATTTGAACAGCAATATACATAAAATTTGAAAAAAAGTTATTATTGCAAAATGAATGACTGTTTTGTGCATGTCTATTCTGCATATCACAATCAGCCGAGGGACGATTGCATAATCGCACACAGAAAGAGGGTCTAAGTAGCAGATTCGCCGATTGCAGACTCAAGATATGAACAAATGACATAAATTGAACCAATCCGCCTCCTCAAATCTGATCTGGAGAGGTCAATTATTTTATCTCTGCAAGTAGAGTGTAGTGAGCCTTTAAGGACGTTTTAAAAATACATCATGATGATAGCAATTATCATCCAGCAATAACCCCCCCCGAATACAACCCTAAGGTTATATCCAGAGAGTCTCTCCTCCAAGATCTGATTGAGAGGATAACTTTGGCGGAGAAACTAGCCAGGTACAGGTAAAAGAGCTGGGCCCAGATTACCCTAACCTCGCAATTAGACAGCTGGCTAGCGAAAACGGGAAGCATTACTTTTGAGGTGTCTCTCGCAGCTGATACACCAGAAAGGGCTGGCTGGCTGGATGCACTCAAAGTCACGTCAGTGTCTAATTTTACTCTCAGTGCTTGCTTTTCATAACAGGAGGGATGGATTCAGCATGGACAATTACAGGAGTGAGGGATATGAAGCATCTTTCCAAAAAAAAAGGAAAAACAAGAACATTAGGCCTCAAATGGATAATTCTGAGAAGCTTGCTAGACTATATTAACTAGCTAGGCAAAGAAAACCTCCTACCCAGCTGGATGATAAGCCGCACAATTATGCTAAGGAAATTACACTCAGAGGTGGATGAAACAGGCTCATTTTATCCAGAAAAATTGACTTTGTGGTATTCTGTGGGGTTTTCATGCTAGAGTTGGAAGACAGACTGCAACAACTAAGGTATTTTCAGGAGAATGGTGAATTTCTTTCCCCTTGCTTGACATTGCTAGAAGAGCACCTTAAAATGAACACTATTTTAATAGGATAGTCATGGTGCAAAACGCGTTGCAGAAGCTGCAATCACTGTGTATATCTGGTGATACCATTTGGACTCCCTTAAACTCCCGCTGTGTTCCAGAATCACATTAATGATATCCTCTGAGACAGGGGCTGCTTTTGAAATGTACACGCACCCACTATTGAGAGCACTATATCCTGAATGTTCTACATTGAAATCAACAAAGAGAGTGAGCGAGTGGACAAGTGTGCATTTGGAATGTGATCATAGTCTCTCAGTTCATTCATGTCTACTTAAACAATATCCTGGTTTTCTCTCTTATCCTGAGGAGCACTTCCACTAGGTTTGCCTGATAATTCAAAGCTTGTTGGAGAATCTCCATTATTTAAAACCTGATAAGTGCAAATTCCATTGCACCACTGTCTCTTTCTTGGGCTTCACTGTGACGCAGGGCCCCCAGAGATCAGCACTCGGAATGCACCGACCACCACTCAGTTCAGACAGCTAGTGCTTTTCCCGACCAGCACTATTTTTTCAAAGATCAGTTAAAATGAATGCATCCAGTGTCCAATAAAATTGCTAGAAACAAAACATAAATGACCCTAAATATGTTTCCCGCTTCTTGTTATTGTCAGAGTAGCGAACTTTCGTTTTCGACCTACACCCCGTCTCTGCTGGTCTTCATTGATACTGAAAAACCTGCCCAACAGTGATGGAAACACCGAGTGCCATCCGAGCCCGTGTGTGCTGGGTATTCATGGTGAATTGAATCTGAGGTTGTGGGGAAATGATCGTTGCGGTTGTCTCAATGTAATGAAAGACAGGCAATTATAATCGGGCAGGGTGATTCTGTAGTGCTGTACTTTGCATGTCGAGAGAAAAGTTTTCTTGTTATATAAATACTGGCAAAACTAAATAAATCTCTGTCAAGACCAGTAACATTCTTTACATGTTAATCTATCAGTGTTTAAAGGTGACCTAATATGCTATTTTTCCAAGTTTATATTTTGGTCTTTGACTCCCCAAGAGTACTCGTGATCGCGCAAAGTAAAAAAAAAGGGTACTTATTTCACTCATACTGCCATCCTCCAAAAATCCCATTTGTAGTCCATAGTAGTCTCTGCCTGAAACGCCTCATTGGGGAGGCTCTTCCGCTATGGCCCCCACTCCCCGTGTGCACACTTTCTTCTGACTGGCCAGCTCTGTGGAGGGCGGATCTAGACAGGACGAGGCAGCAGAACACAGTTTTCCGGGTTCGGCTCCAGAGTGAAACTGACGCGAATCGATGGGCATTTTCTGCAATCAAACCCAGTACATGTGTATAGATCTAATGAAATTAACTTGTTCCAATAAACGCAATGGCAAAAATGGAGGACGCAGTGCGAAAGTCTGGCAGCTTAAGCACAAATTTGCTATTGGCTACAGCTTGCCACGGCAACAGTTGGTGAGTGCAGCAGTTTTTCTACTTTTAGCTAGGATGCAGGGCAAGCTAGAATCCACCCCATATAGACACATTTGTAGAACGGGTCGACATGCCAAATGTAGACCGGAGACCGTACAAACCCAGTGGGTCTGAGTTTAGAGGGAAACATGGACAGTGAGGAGAAGCGAAAAGTGGGCCAACAGCTTATGGACTGCTTCAGTGTGTATTAGGACTTGCTGGTCCGTGTGTATAGCTGTGGTGTGTTATTAGCGTGGAGAAACAAACAGCTTCCGCGCTGGTATGTGACGGAGGGACAAAAGCTCCAAGCTAAACGACTTTTTCGGAAATTGCCTGTGGTAATGGTTTACTTATTGCTTCGGAATGGCCAGCTTTTCCTCGCGGAAAATGGGCGCATTATGGATTGCGTGGGAGAGATAGACAGAGCTCCGCTGCCGTACAACGAAAGAAGGGGGTAACTCATTTTTTGTCAAAAATGAGATTTTGTCATTTTTGGGACATTAAAGGTCTGCTACATCATGTGGATAAATATCTTGACTCAACCTTATCTTATTTAGGATATATTTGTGGGTTGTTTTCACGGTAACTCCCAAAAACTGCGGTGAAACAACAAGAGAACACCGTAACACGAGTTACCTTGTTCTTTCTGTGTATAGAATGCACAACACACCCTACCCATACAACGGGCTAGTAGGCGCACTTGAGATACCGCTTTCTATCATTGCAGAACGTACATCAATAAGCTCTACTGTACACACCCTGAGTTACCCCACCTGAGTTACCGTGTTCTTTCTGTGTATGGGTCGCTACATCATCACTGAATTACATTCAAACATTCACGGAAGTAAATTCATCTGAGTCGTTTTTTTCCAATCGATCAGCTGTGTTTTCAGTTTCACGTGTCATAGTTATGATGGTTAGGCAGATGAATTAGTCCTCTAACACATCCTAAAGTTTGATATGTCGGGAGTCACTGTCGAGACGAAAGTAAGCTGTAAACTCCTTCTGCACATTAACAATGAGCCTGTCTGTCACCTTGCCGGTGCAGCTGCTTCTACTCCTTCTGCATGTAAACAATGAGTCTGCCTGTCACTCTGCCAGTACAGCTTCGCTCGCATCAGCCAATTTCCTTCGGCAAGATGGCCAACTTTTCCAGGGGCAGACTAATGGTGGAGTTGGCCTTGAAGCGCCGCCTCGGTAAGTTTGACATCATGTAAGTTAGTTAGATATTTAAATAAATAAAGCAATTGACGGCTTGACAGACCAGTGAATGCCCCCTGTGCTTAGCTAATGGTAGCCAATGGTAGCTAACGTTACCTAACACAAGTTACAGAAGCACAACCCCAAATACATGTGACCAGAACGAGAAACCATAACTTTAGGTTATTTACATAACCCCGGTTCTCTGAGTAATATGAGTGAGATGTCTCACTATGGGATGCACGCCTCGCTGCAGCCTCAGAAGCATTAATCTCATTACGCCAATCCTGATTGGCTGGTGAACGTGTCCGTCCGCCCAGGTGGTACACCCACCTTAAATAGCTCATGCGGACGGCACCACGTCATTCAAGATAAGCACCTCTTCTCACTCGCCCCAGCAAGAAGGGTTGTCTGGTGAGACATCTCACTCATATTACTCAGAGAACCGGGGTTATGTAAATAACCTAAAGTTCTCTTTCATAATATTTCGCTCGATGTCTCACTATGGGATATCGTAGCTCCCGTATTGCCAGACAAGCTTATCCAGCGTCCACCAACCCACAGAGAAGCAATCTGTTCCAGTCAGGACAGCAGAACCGCGCGTGCCACGCACGGGGCGGAAACGTCCAGCTTATAAAAGCGGACAAAAGTGAGAGGCGAGGACCAACTCGCCGCTGCACAGATGTCCTGAACAGAAACTCCCCTGAATAAGGCCCAGGATGCGGCCAAGCCCCGAGTCGAGTGCGCCCGCAGGCCCACAGGCGGCTGCAAACCCCGACACGTATAGGCTAAAGCTTTCGCCTCCACCACCCAATGGGATAGGCGCTGCTTAGTGATAGGTTTTCCTTTATGAGGATTAGCCCAGGAGACGAACAGCTGATCGCTCCTCCTGAATCCCCTAGTCCTGTCCATGTACATGCGCACCGCACGGACTGGACATAATGCGTGCGACTGCTGCTCCTCTGTTGAGGCAGCAAAGGCCAGAAGGTCAATTGGAGAACATGAGCCCACCACCTTAGGCACAAAAGCCGGGTTGGGCCTCAAAATCAACCTTACATCTCCCGGGAAGAGCTGAGCGCATGACGGATGCACCGAAAGCGCATGGATGTCACTAACTCCCTTAGCTGAAGCCAGAGCCAGCAACAACACAGCCTTGAAAGACACGTGCTTCAAGTCTGCCCCTTCCAGTGGCTCAAAAGGAGGGCCCTTAAGCCCCTCCAGAACCACAGCCAGATCCCACGGTGGCACCAGTGGTCTGGACACGGGGAGAAGCCTGCGCGCTCCCTTCATAAAACGGCAAACCAGTGGGTGCTGACTCGCCGTTCGCTTTTCAAACCCCACATGACAGGCGGCGATCGCCGCCAAGTACACCTTAATCGTGGAGAAGGCTTTGCCTTTGTCAATCAGGTCCTGCAAGAATGACAGTATAGCACTCACCGGACACTGAAAAGAAACGTGGCCGTTCCTGTGACACCACCCCTCAAACACCCTCCACTTACAGTCATACAAAGACCTAGTGGATGGGGCCCTAACGTTTTGTATAGTGGAAATCACACGCTGTGACAATCCCACAGCCGAGAGACTGAGCCACTCAGGGGCCACGCCCACAACGCCAGGCGTTCCGGGTGCGGGTGGAGGATCGCCCCCCCCCCCCCCCTGCGATAGCAGGTCCCTGAGCAGCGGGAGCTTCCAAGGCTGAGCGCACAGTAACCGATATATTTCCGCTAGCCAATGCATCGCCGGCCAATGCGGAGCAATCAATATCAGTGCGTGACCACGTTCCCTCACTCTGGACAGAGTGGGGGATATCAAGGGATATCAAGGGAGGGAACGCGTAAAGAAGCTCGTGCGGCCAGACGTGCGCTAGTGCGTCTATGCCAAGGGGAGCATCCATGCCGCGCAGAGAGTAAAACAGCGCGCACTGCGCGTTTTCTCTCGCCGCGAACAGATCTACCGCGGCCCGACCGAACCGGGCCCATATCTGTTCCACAATCTCCGGGTGCAGAGTCCACTCCCCATACACCGGCGCACCCCTGGACAACAGGCCCGCGCCTGTGTTCAAGACCCCCGGGACGTGCGTCGCTCTCAAGGAGAGGAGACGGCCGCAGCTCCACAGGATCAGTTTGCGTGCCAGCATGTGTAACTGACGGGAGCGCAACCCCCCCTGACGGTTGATGTACGCCACCGTCGTCGTATTGTCCGTCCTCACCAGGACATGATGACCCATGAGAGATGGAAGGAAATGTTTCAGGGAGAGGAACACTGCTGAAAGTTCCAGAAAATTTATGTGAGACCGCTGGAGGCCCACACTCCAGCGGCCCCTCACAGACCGGCCCCCGTGAATTCCGCCCCAGCCCGTCAGGCTGGCGTCTGTAGTGACCACCTTCCTGGACAGGACCGAGCCCATTAGGATCCCCTGTGTCAGAAAGGACGGGGTCCGCCAGTGACGCAGCGCCCTGGTGCATTCCAGTGTGACCAAGACTCTCCGCGTGCCGTGACGCACGGGATCTAGCCCGCATGAGGCCACCCAAAGCTGGAATTCTCTCATATGGAGGCGACCGAGACGGATCACGAGGATGGCGGACGCCATCAGACCGAGTAACCGAAGACACAATCTGAATGGAACAAACCTGCCTGGATAAAAAAGCGCGAGGCATGCCCTGAAAGCTCTCACCCGTTCCGCCGAGAGGCGAGCTGTGAAAGACACCGAATTCAGGGATAACCCCAGAAAGATAGCATCTTGCGCTGGGGACAGCATGCTTTTCTCCGCGTTTATCACAAAACCCAGATCGACTAGGTGCTGTGTGAGAATACGCGTGTGCGCCCTGGCTTCCTGCTCCGATTGCGCCAAAAGCAGCCAATCGTCCAGGTAAGTGGCCAGACGGATGCCCCGCCGTCTCAGCGGGGCTATTGCTGCCTCCGTGCACCGCACGAACACCCTCGGGCTTAATGACAGACCGAAAGGGAGCACGCGATACTCGTAGCAGATCCCCTGGAAAGCGAACGTCAGATACTTTCTGTGGGGAGGATAGATTGGGATGTGGAAGTACGCGTCTTTCAGATCGATTGAACTGAACCAATCGTTCTGACGTACAAGACGCAACAGGGATGCGTGTGTGAGCATCCTGAACTTGTACTTCCTGAGATATTTGTTCAGAGCCCGTAAATCCAGGATAGGGCGAATACCGTTCCCCCCCCGTTTGGGGACTAGGAAATACCTGGAGTAGAAACCGCTCTGACATTGTGCGGGAGGGACGACACAGATTGCTCCTTTGTTTAACAGTGAGAAAATTACCTCCTGTAAAACACGAGCTGACTCTCCCCGCGCCTGGGAGTGTATAACGCCGGCGAATCGCGGGGGGACAGCGGCGAATTGCAGCCTGTACCCCCTCGAAATCGTCCTTAACACCCAGGGTGGGGCTGCCAGTGCGACCCATCTCCGCCATCTGAGGGCGAGAGGTGATGTGCACTGCAGCCCTTCCACCACAAGAGGGCCCAGCCGCAGTGCGGTGGCGCCCTCTTGTGGCGGAATGACACAGCCCCCGGGTGACGTGCCCTGCAGCCCTCCCACCACAAGAGGGCCCAGCCGCAGTGCGGTGGCGCTCTCCTGTGGCGGAATGACAAGGCCCCCGGGTGGCGTGCTTATTTTGACAGATTTGGCTTTCTTTATTTTCAGCTGCGCCCTCGGCACTCGGCCTGGCTGCGACAGCGGGACACAATTTATTCTCTTTGAGAAAACTTTTGTGTGTGTGCGTGCTTGTGGACATGAGAGGGGGGCAACCGCTAAACCCCGCGACGTCAAATGTCCATCTCTCCCGGCTTGCACTGGCACGGTCCGAGGCAGCTGGGAGATAGGGGCGTGGGGAGCCCCTGGGTGCACGCCCGAAAGCCAAACAGGTGGAGCCGGAGAACGGGGAACTTCCAGCTGCGTCACCAGTGGAGAGAGGGGGGGTCAGGCCGCTCTCTTCTTTTTCCTGGCCTGGCTGCTGGCGGTATGCGCGGGTCGCGCAGGTGCAGCCGCAGCCGGGGCCGAGGGCTTTTTGGGCCAGCCGGACCGACCTGGCGGAGCAGGCGGGGCGGGCTGAGGCCTCAGCAGTTTCGGCATTTTAAACTGCGAATCCTGTGAAGCAGCCTGTGCAAAGGTCTTACGCTGAGCAGGCGGAAGAGGAGCAGGGGGCTTTCGAGGGAGGCAGAGCTTGAGAGCTTCATCCTCCTTCTTTTTAGCTTTGCACCGCCGTTGCATAGAAGCCAACGCGGAACCGAAGATCCCCTCCGGGACAATGGGCATGTCCAGGATGTCATCCTTCTCCCTGTCCGACAGGTTGGCGAGGTTGAGCCACCGCGCCCGTTCCTGCAGGACCATGGTCCCCAGCGCTTTTCCCGTGGCCTGGACCGCGCAGCGTTGGACACGGAGACACAGGTCGGTGACGACCGGTATTTCCTCCCACGTAGCTGGGTCCTGAGTTAGCACAAAATCCTTGCACAACTCAGCCTGATAAGTCGTGAGCAGGGAGAGGACATTGAGCGCTCTGGCCGAAAGCGCAGCCGCCTTATACGCCTTCTCAGTCAAGGCTGACTGAAAACGGTCCGACTTGGACGGCAGACTGGGGCTCCGGGAGGACACCGCTGACAGGCGCGGGTGAAGGTGCGCTGCCACGAGTGGCTCCATCGGAGGCATGTGGAGCAAACCCAGGCTCTTCATCGCCTCACAATTGAGGGACGAGGCACCGGGAACTGGGCTCCTGCTGCTATAAGGGCGGTCTTTCCAAGAGCGCGCAACCTCATCTAGCAGCTCCGGGAAGACGGGGAGAAGTTGTTTCGTCGCACTCTTAGCCAAGGGCAATTTCTTCCCCTCGTAGCGGGATCTGGTGGTCTCAGCTACGACAACGGGCCAGGGGATGTCCAGCCGGACAGCAGCGCGTTTGCACACGTCGAGCATGTCCGAGCTGGGGAGAGGAGAAACTGGTATGCTACTCTCATCTCCATCCCGAAAGGTGACGGAGGCCGCGGGCTGCGCAGCCCGAGTCGGAGTAATGAAGACGTCGTCATCTTCCTCATCCTCTGATATAAGGAGTTCAGAGACGCCATCTTCATCGTCCCCATAGTCCAATTCTAGGACGTCTTCCTCACATGGGGGATCCGCGGCTAGGTCGAGCTGGGAGCCCCGGCTGGCGCTAGCCTCCGGAATCGCCGCCGTAGCGACCGCCAAATCCTGCTTGCCCTCGGCGGCAGCACCGTCGGAGGGGAGGAGGGGGTCAATTCCAGACAAGCTAGCCTGGCGGGCTAGCCGTCTGCGGAGACTTTTCGCCGTAAACACCGCGCAGTGTTGGCACGAGCCAGGAAGTTCGAAAGCCATACGGGCGTGTTCCAGCCCCAGGCAGCTCGAGCAGACCTGGTGTGGATCTTTACTCGAGATCTTGTTCCCACAGCGACAGGGACGGGTCCCGGAGTCTCCGTGCTCCTTGGTATGGGGGTTTTGGGCCTCCATTCCTAGCTAGCTAGTGTGCAAGCCGGGAGACGAGGCAGAAAACCGAGAGGTAGCTGGTGAGCTAGCGCTCGGAGCTCGACGTGCCGTGGTGGGGCGTCGAGTGAAGAAAACCGAGAGGTAGCTGGTGTGCTAGCCTTCGGTACTCGACGTGCCGTGGTGAGGCGTCGAGTGAAGAAAACCGAGAGGTAACTGGTGTGCTAGCCTTCGGTACTCGACGTGCCGTGATGAGGCGTCGAGGACAGTGCTGACCAAGCCGTGTAGGGCGGGAGAGCACCGAGTCCGGTCTGGTGTGACCGACGAAGCAAAAAGGTATCCAAAGCTAGTAGCGCCCGGCGACAGAAAATCCGTCTGTGGACAGTTCAGCTAACTAGCCCTGGACGCGAGATATGCTCCGAGTGAGAAGAGGTGTTTGAATGACGTGGTGCCGTCCGCATGAGCTATTTAAGGTGGGTGTACCACCTGGGCGGACGGACACGTTCACCAGCCAATCAGGATTGGCGTAATGAGATTAATGCTTCTGAGGCTGCAGCGAGGCGTGCATCCCATAGTGAGACATCGAGCGAAATATTATGAAAGAGAACCACTAAAGTTAGCTGACTTGTTTTCATAATCAGAAATAGTTTTAAAGGTGCAATAATTTTACGAAACGTCAAGCTAACGCTAGCTAACGAGCTGAGTATTTTCATGTGATGCCAGTGCGCCAGCATGTAAACACTCACTGCGTTTACATGCACATCATATTCCGATTTAGGTTCATATTCGGGTTAAGGTAATATTCCGAATAAGCCGTTTACATGGGCTGAGCGATGGGAATATTTCGTTTACATGTTCATTACAATATCCACCACTTTGGTCCAATCTCAACATCGGGTTTTCAGCAAATATAACGCTCGAAAGTAATCGTCATGGCTTTGGTTTCCTTCAGTTAGAGTTTTAAAGCCGCCATCGACTCCAATTTCTTGGTCATTGCCATCGCCAGCGGTCTCTGAATTTCATCCATGACCGCGAATTAAATGAAACTGGCTAGATCAGGGCCGCTGGTATTGTTTTCTTTTTGGCTGTGGCTATTTTTTACGCCAGTCGTGAACTTACTGTAATTTGCTATTATGAACCTCCGTATCCGAAAAAAACTGCTAAGTTACTCAACTGGGTTGAAAACATCCCCCCTTTCGCTTCCTGCCTTGTGGTTATCATTACTAGACTGGTTAGCCGGCTTACTTACTTTAAGTTGCAGTCAGGATATCCTCTACTCAAGTTAGGTAACGTTAGAGTTAGTTATTAGCATGCTAACTTAGCCAGCTTGTACTCTAGGATTCCTTGCAAGGATGAATAGCTATCAGCTCTTCTACACGACACGAATCACTACCCACTATTGATTGTGGAGAGTGATGACCTGACAGTTCCGCAAATATTAGCGATCAAACGTTGAACCTAAAATTACAGTCTACCTAACCCGTTAGCTAAATTGAGCAACTCGCTAGAAAACGCTAGAAAAGTAATGTTACAGCCGTCTCGCAAGCGAACGTCAGATGATACATCATAGTTAATGCCGTTGTACAAACATAGACTGTATAAATCAGTCTATGGCTCCAAGTCCTGATTTCCTACATTGCGCATGAAAATACAGAAGATCCTAAGAATATGTAATTGGAGTAAGATTACTACTGGCGTAAAAAGAGTCACTGCCTTTATTTTTTTCGCTCAGGAAAATGCCGCCTTCAGAGTTTTCCAGCGATGCTGAATTTGGTCGGCGCTTGTCAGTTAACACAAAACCAGCCTCTCTCCACTTTTCGCACACCTTAAATACATCGTTGTTACGGTGCTTTCGCCCATCGATATATTACAATATATTCATGTCTTTCATCATCTGACTGCACACAGTCGTCTCCACTTCGCTCCAAAAATGCTAATTCCTTGCGAAGTGAAATGTAAATGGTATGCAAGCTGTGAAGATATTTTCACATGTTAATACACATATAGACAATCATTTACAATCCATTTTATGATCTATATATTACATGTTAATGTGCTATACACTAGCTTTTTGTCGATTATTATTATTATAATACAGTATCAGTGAGTGATCTCATAGTGATCAGAAACCATTTCACAAACCAATGGGAGTTACCTCTTTCTTGCGTTGTATGGAAGGCTTATATTTTGCCTCAATGCACAGACAGACAGAGGTAACTCTGAAATAAGGGTAAAATATCAGGTTTGAGTTAAATATTTTTACACAGCTAGACTACTACTTCCAAAAGCAGGAATTTGACCTATTTTTAGAATCCTAAGTTCAATACAGTTGACTGGACAACAAAAATACTTTAAACTCATTTTTCTCAGAACTGCACTCTGAGGAGTTACCCCTTTCTTCCGTTGAAGGGCAGTCCGGTTATGCCATGAGTATAATACAGGTTTACAGACCGTAAGTTCCATCTGCGGGCACCGTTGCTTATGTGGAGCCAGTGAATTGATCACTTTTTCAGGAAGGAATTTAACCTTTTTGCACAGAAGCCAAATTTGGCTATTTATGGGTTACCCAATGTAATGCTTTATAATTCATGATTTAAGCTTCATAAAGAGGAAAAAATGTGGCTTTACTCAGAAATGACACTTACAGCATTTAGAATTACATATTATTATTACATATTCCAGTTTATTTTCATGATTTTGGTGGAGAAAATGGACTGCAAACATAAAAAATCTTCATGAGAATTCACCATGAAAATCGCAAAAAAAATTAAATAAAACTTCTTGACCAAAGTATAATTCATCTTCAACATTACATTCTAGATTACCTACATGCTATTAGCCAAATTATACAGATATCCAAGTGGCTCCCCAAAGTCTGAGAACCCAAAAAAATGGTGCATTGTCAAATCATAAAATAAGCATGTATTTAACACAAATAAGGTTGAGGCATGAAATTTAATATGAACTAATGATTTTCTGGTTGAGTTTAGCATGAATTTATCAGTATTAGTGCATCTGAACATCAGTGGTCATCAGTAACCTCTCCAAACACAAAACATGCCTTTTCTCCATCATAAAGTTTAGAGTTTTGTCCATTTTTCTTCAAAGTCCCCAAAGCCAGAACACACACTCATTAAATAAACCGCTGATTAAACGGTCAGGATATTCACCCTGCAAAGAAACTAGCAATTCCAACTTCTGAGCTCAAATAACTAGCATTTTAGTGATGACTGTAATTGACATTAGAATGTGAGAGCATCAATACCATGTTGATTTTTTTGCTTCAGAAAACTGATTTTTCTGAACCATTAATTGGAATACCGTTGGCTCACTGTAGCTAAAGTGGTTGCTACATAGGACAACAATTTTTTCTGTCACACAAGATAATTTTTTTAAACTGCTAGATCAATACTATGGGCGAGGATATTGAGCAGTTTGCACATTAGGCTTAGCTGAAGAGTTTAATTCATGCAACTCCTGAAAAACAAAGGAACAAATTGAATGTGAATTTAGTTCAGGAGAATAATGCATCAACTCCAATAAATTGAAAGTTAGCTAATGGTTGGTGCCACACAAATGCCAGCCACAGATCAAATTTAATGTTAGAGACTCATTTCCTAATGTATGAATGCATGTCGAATTTCTATTAGAATGTAACAACCATCCTTGTTTAGCTTGCAGATGTAACTTTTCTGTACTCATGTAGTAGATTAATAGCTAGCCAGCTACTTAGTCAGTTGTTGCTATTTAGAGACTTGATAGCAATGACGGATAAGCATAGCTTCCATCTTTCGGTCTCACTGTCTAACCATCTAACGCGCAATCACATGCCGAAACGGCTGCTGAAAATACGAGCACAAAGTGCATGCGGTGATGGCAACACCTACTTTAGGAGACCAGAATTACTGTATGACCAGAAAAACCCACTCATTCTTATGTCATTCACCATCTTGTCGTTAGGAACTCCAGTCTCTTTGTTGTAACCTTTATGATAGTGAAATAGGTCAATATTCTTTGGAGCTTTATTACTAGGAATAAACACCAAACCTTCCCATCGATCTCCAGCATTGGGACCACAATTATGTTAAATTGCCTTTCCAGTTTGTTCCTCTGCCCTGTTTATTAGCAACACCTCCCAAACCTTCAATGGCCTCCAGGATTGGGACTGATGAAATGAAACTTCCAATGAAAGTCTTTGCAGTTACTTTCTAATAGTCCTGCTTTGGTGAGGCTTAATATCACCAGGCTTCTGCCGTGGGATACTGCTGGCCAGATGCGGATGCCCCACTACTCTGACTACGCTATACCACCAGAGCTGGACTGTGCTCTATGTATTCTGGGCTTTGGCCCGTCCCCTCTGGTGGTATGTCTGGAGAAAATCATGATCTGATGCAATACCACTTGTTTGTGATGAAATAGACTTGTGCTTTCTAGAAGTTTCTGGCTTCTTCTTGCCTGGAGCATTTTTGTTTTGGCATTATTTATAGAAATTTTTGGACCTAATCAGTGAAGAATAAATTTTTTAAAGTTGTCATTGCTGGTTTTCTTTGTTGTGATTTCCTGTCATAAGTCCTAGTGTACTCGGCTACTTTTGTGTTCCGAGTGAAAATGTAGTGCATATAAATATCGTCGATCTAATTAGATTTTTTTTCATGAAGGTAGTTTGTCATTTGATTAAACTTGAAACAAGTTTGTCTTAAGATAGGCAGTGCCCAACAGAAACTAAGAAATCATAAATCACGTGTTTTGACTCTGTGCCCCTCTTTGAAGTTGCATGAGGAGTCATTTGCATACTATATATAAGTTTTGGTGTGTACAACCATTATAAATTTTGCGTCACCAGAGGCAGCCAATCAGAGAAAAGCTTCATTTTCACTGATCCACTGCCCTCTCTAAATAGTGCACAGTTACAGAGGGGAGAAAAATGATGATTTGAGATTGGCTGAACATTCCAAAGAAGCTTTTTTTTTTCTTCTTGCAAGCTTCAAAATCTTGTTTTACATACACCCGAATATTGACTTCAGTTGTTTAAAAAAGGGATAATTTTGGACCTTTAATATCATGAAATACCAATGGGGGATGGGTACACAATCAAAGAGAAACAGTATAAAAATGCTCCCAACCACAATGAATGAATGCAAGACGGGGAATGTAGGGAAGAGTGAACATGGATCACGGCCGCTGAGCTCCTGGTCTGGCTCGTGTCAGACCCTCTTTGACCCCGTGCTTCTGACACGAGTGGGGCCTGTTTACATTCAAGCCAGGGTCAGGAGCATCCATTCAGGCTGGACGAGCCAACTGACTGGAGCATCCCAGCCGCCTAGGGGACCGTCTAGACGCTGACACTCCATCCAAATGTGGAGCTGTTGCTCCCAAGGGGGCTGTAATGCAATTGTCCTGGTGTCTGAGGGCCTCAGCTAATTCCAGCACCAAATCCCATGGAATTGCCATGACAGAACAAGCCCTCAGAAAGATTGATGTTTTGCAGGATATAATAAAACTTATTAAAACTAAAAAAAAAAAATAAATTGGAAATCATTCTGAATTGCCTGAAACCATCTTTGTTGTATAGTGAAGAATGACTAATGAATACAATTAATTTTAAAGACAAATTTCACACTATGTTAATGTGATACTCATCACAAAGGCCTATATGCAGTGTAGTTAAAATTTGGATTAAATTTAAAAGTAAACATATTAATATACATAAAAGAATGCCGGAATGGCATCCAGGCAAGAAAGTTAGGAACATAAAATAAGAAACAATAATGAACAATATTATTCCATTCATATTTCACAAACCAGGCACTGCAAATGAAGCATTTATGCATGTACGTCGGTTAGGCTGATATTCACATGGGCACTAATTTCATTTCTATGGCTCTCCACTGCTCACAATGAGTCAGGCAGCATTGCATATTGGAGCAAGTTATACAGCAAAAAAAAACTCCCTCCTGTGCTGCATTACAGTGCAGCACACATGACCAACCACAATTAAAGTCTGTCAAGTTTGAGTGTGCGCGCATGTGTATGCATGCTTTTATGCCTGTACATGGGGAGGGGGGTGGCAATTGTGACTTGGCAATAAATAATTGGCTGGAGAGGCATTGTCGGTTAAAGCACAGTTTTGGACTGGTGTGAGACAGTCTATTATCTGGCCAGACAGGAAGAAAGCACTCATATTCCATGAGTCTCAGGAGAAAGCAACCACTATTTTCCCCCTCAGAGGCAATCCTCCACTGGTCTCTATCTAAATCATAAGAACCAGACATCGGCCACCTTACATCCAGCGCAGCCCTCTCTTTGCTGCCTCAGTAAAAAAAAAAAAAAAACATGCATCTTAATCACAACAGAAGACAGCTACCAGGTAAAACCCCGACTGCAGCCATCATAACCAATATACTACTTGCCCACGACTGCCTGCGTAGTGTACTCTACCAGTAATCCCATTAATAAGCAGCAAATCATTGCTATTGGTATTTCAGCATACTGTTAGTTGGTTCAGCAGTCAAAAAAGTTAGATGAGAGCTTTACTACCCTGTATTTAACACAGAGGGGAGTTGACCGACAAACTGCTCATGCCCTGTTAACCTGCCAGGCAGCGTGATTATCATCTCTCCTTTAGATACTGTGTGCATTGCTTTCACTGATGAAATAAAATATTTAAAACAAATGTTCTGAGCCGGTCGAGTTAATATTTTGGTAAGTTTCTTCATTTTTCACCCAAATTCATGTCTTCTGGGATAACCTGTGGAACAATTATGAATTACAATCAGAAAAAAATTTCTGCATTTAAAAAACATAGCTCGGGCTGAGCAATATGGACAAAATCAAATACCACAATATGTTTATACCGAATACCTCAATCGCAATATTGTGACTCTATTGTTGAGACGACTATTGGTTCTTTACCAGAATATTTATACAATGTAATTTTTGATTAACAGTCATTATTAATGAGGATATGATGTACACATAGGCATAGGCACCAGCTAAGACAGTGTGATAAAGTCTGAACACTGCATGCTTTTACTGTTATGCTGCCTTCAAATTCTAGAAAAAGCTATGCTTCTACAACCCCAATTCTGAAATAGTTGGGACAAATTATAAATATTGAATAAAATCAAAATGCAATGACTTTCAAATCACACCAGCCAGTATTTTATTCACAATAGAACAGAGATAACATGGCAAATGTTGAAACAGAGAAATTTTACAGTTTTATCCACAAAAATTTGATGACTGCTACAAGTCTCAAAAAAGTTGGGACAGGGGCCTGCTTACCATGGTATAGCATCCCCTCTTCTTTTTAACACAGAGAGGACACGTCTGGGCATTGAAGAGACGAGAGTCTTGAGTTTAGCCATTGGAATTTGATCCCACTCTTGTTTAATACAGGCTTCTTCCAGTTGGTTCTTCCAGCTGCCAGCTGCTGGAGAGTCTTGGGTCTCCTTTGACAGACTTTCCGTTTAATTATGCGCCAAATGCTCTTAATCGGTGAAAGATCAAGACTGCAGGCAGGCCAGTTCAGCACACGGACTCTTCTACTACAAGGCTATGCTCTTGTAATAGCAGCAGTATGTGGTTTTGTATTGTCCTGCTGACAAGGCCTTCCTTGGAATAGATGTCGTCTGGAGAGGAGCATATGTCCCCTCTTAAACCTTTATATACCTTTCAGCATTCATGCTACTTTTTAAAACATGCAAGTGTCCCACACCATATGCACTAATGCATCCCCATACCAGAGATGCTGGCTTTTGAACTGAACGCTGAAAACAGGAGGGGTGGTCTTTCTCCTTTTTAGCTCGGAGGACACGACGCACATGGTTTCCAACAAGAATGTTAAATTTGGACTCGTCTGACCACAGGACACTTTGCCACTTTGCTACAGTCCATTTTAAATGAGCCTTGATCCACAGAACATGGCAGCGCTTCTGGATCATGCTCAGCAATGGCTTCCTTTTTGCATGCTAGAATTTCAGGTGGCATCTGTGGATGGCACGGTAGACTGCGTTTACTGACAGTGGTTTCTTGAAGTATTCATGGGCCCATTTCGTAACGTCAATGACAGAATCATGGCGGTGAGTGATACAGTGGCATCTGAGAGCCTGAAGATCACGGGCATCCAGTAATGGTCTTCGGCCTTGTCCCTTACACATAGAGATTTTTCCAGTTTCTCTGAATGTTTTGATGTTATGTACGATTGATGATGAGACCTTCAAAGCCTTTGCAATTTGACATTGTTTTTCAAAGTATTCCACAATTTTTTTACGCTTGTTGTAGGAATTTTGATTTTATATTCCTGATATTACCTTCACAAAATAAACTTTTGTTTTCAAAGAGACGACTCAGGGAAAAAAATCAGTCGGAGGCAGAGAAGTTAATATCCTAGCCAAAGTCAGTTTACTTTTTCTGCATAGAAGGATCCTTGCACACAACAAGTCCCGTCATATAAGGATGAAAACAGTTTCTCTCCCTGCAGTTTAAGTAAGAGTCCATCTTGACATCATCCCCCCCTCCCCCGAGCTGATTTACACATCATGGTATCAACAGGATGGTTGCGGACACACACAGCCCACGTAAAGCCGGGCCGAAGTATGCATACATCTTATCGTTCGGCTCTTCTTGTTCCCGTTTTCCTGAGAACACAAACTTGGGAGAGAAAGAGAACATCTTGGCCCTGTCAGGACTGCATGGCTCCAGATAAACTATATGCCATGATACACTTGGTCAGATTCATGGATAAGTACTGTACAGTTATGCAGGCCCTAGCTCATCAGAAACATGCAAGAGTACACACTGAGGCCTAAGAAAAATGGAGCCAGAGCAAGCAAGGATAAATAATTAATAATAAAGCAAATGAATCAAATATTAAAAATGATTCCACAACGCAAGGCTTCACAGGTTAAAGAGCCTCTGGCCATCTTTACTTTTGAGAGACTCAGCCTCTGTAAGACATCCCTTTTATAGCTGATAGGTTAACTGGCATCAGGTGTGTAACATTAAGTACTTGCTAAATTTTTTCAGCTGATTCTCTTATATATTAATTGCTTTTTCAGACCTTTTCTGCCTGTGTCCCAGCTTTTTTGTGAACTGTTGCAGCTAGAAAATTTGAAATAAGCTTATTTTGTGGATAAAAATATAAAATATCGCAGTTTCAACATTTGAAGTGTTATCTATGTTCTATTGTAAATAACATATGGGCTTGTGTGATCTGAAAGTCATTGCATGTTGATTTTATTCACAATTTACACTTACCCCTCGTTTACATCGGATGCGAAAGCACCTGAAGCACTCCAAAGTCCAAGCAGTTTCCATCCAGCGCCCATGTTAACCGATTAGAACATTTACATCAGCTGCGAAATGCTCAGAAGCACGACGAATGGCTCGCGAACTGCAGCGATGGTTTTGGCATCTGGTCTATTAATTCCGTGCCCCGCGCGCGAATCTGACAGGAAAACACACTGAAAAGTGATTATAAATGGTAGGATATATTATTATACACATTATATATGCGTGGGCGTGTGTGTGTGCATATGTGCGATGACGGCAAACAATAGAGGTGGACTTATTGCAGGTTTAAGGAATTTCTCGTATGTAAACAAAAAAAAACTGCATAAATACAGTGAAGACAAAAGCATATCAAAAACAAACCACGAAACAACTTCTTAAATGAGAGAGAGAACTGTAAAGCGGGTGGGCGGTGAAATGCGCGTCTGGTGTAAACGGCCAGGCACCTGATCGTACACGAATTTGTGATGGGTGGTGAGTTTGAGACGCCAAACGCAGTGGCCAGAAATAAAGGAGGACATGCAGAAGGGAGAGAGACAAACAAAGAAAACAGGAGAGCAAGAATTGTGCTTCCAACGGACCAAGAGGTAGTCCGAGGCAAGGAAGCAAAGCGAGCTCAACAGGACGAACAGAAAGAGGAACACACAGAAAGATTCCCCTACGAACTAGAACTCTTTCTCAAATATGCAGCTAAACCCTGAGGGCTCTCTTACTAGAGACCTTACTGGCTAAGGGCGAAACATAGCACTGACACTCTAGCAAGGGAATTGAGGCGGAGCTAGGGCTTAAATAGAATCCGGGTGATGCCCCCAATTAATGCCAGCTTGCCCAAGAATTTGATTGAGAGCAAAACGATGTCGTCCCAGACGAGAACAGCAAAGAAAGCTCTCCAAGCCACCAAACCATGACAGAATTTGCGCTTCGCAGCATTTCGGCAGGCTTTCGCATCCAATGTAAACGAGGCGCTAGTCCCAACAACTTCGGAATTGGGGTTGTATGATATCACAATATTATGACGTCCAAAACCCCACATAATATCTTATTTAATAATATCAATATAATATTGATATTTTGGCCAGTGTGACACATGGCTCTTTCAATAGACAGGAGGCTGATAAATAAGGCTTTGATCATTTAGCCTGTGCTAAGAAGAAGAATCCATGATTGAATCTTGGCAGACAGAAAAATACAACCACAATTCCAAAAAAGTTGACACAATATGGAAAATGCAAATAAAATCAAAAAGGAGTGATTTGAATAGTTCTTTCACCCTCCACTATATTGAAAACATTGAAATACAACATTTTTATGCCTTAACTTATGAATTCAATTGTTTGTTGAAAAAATATGCTAATATTAAGTCTGATAACAGTCACAGACTCCTAAAAAGTTAGTGCAGGGCCAATTTAGGACTAAATATAAAATGACCTGGTGCAATCATCAGGTGATGCGAAGCAGTTGACTTTTAACAGGTGAACTAATTGTGTTATGATATACAATGCATTTATTTAAAAAAAAAAAAAAAAGGCCTTGCAACTCGAGCAAAGATGGTCGAGGCCCCAGATGCGTAAGCATCATTTTGAGAAAAACATCTCTGAGGACAAACGGTAGGATTTTGGATGTTTCACCCTCAATGCTGTGTAATATAATTAAAAGATGGAAGAATCTGGTTGAATTTAGTGTGTGAATAATAAGGCTGAAAATCACTTGTGACTTTGTGTGATCCCTAATCCCGCAAACGTCACTGTCTTAAGAACCGTCATGCAGCTGTAATGGATATGAGCTGCAGTGGTCCGTGCTCCAAAGACCAGTGGTCCGGACCAGCCCCCTAGTGGAGCAGGACAGTAATTACACTGGTCCGTGTTACAGGACAGTACAGTACACAAAATGTTACAGCCCCTGCTGCAAGTTTATGTATGTGGCATCTTTGTATGAAAATTTTGGAGCCTTAACAGTCACCTGAGTTGTATAAAAACTGATGTTACTGATGTCAATGAACCAAATATCGTTAAGAAGAGTAGTTGTGTGCACATCTCATACCAAATAGGCCCGGTATGGATTCACATATTATTCAAGCAAAGGAATAAAAAAATTCGGACAATGGATTAAAGCTCCCAAACCTTTATTGAAGCAACGTTTCGACCACTCACAGGGTCTTCATCAGGCAAATCCTGATGAAGACCCTGTGAGTGGTCGAAAGGTTGCTTAATGAACCAAATATACCATTTTACTAGTGTAGTATAGTAAACTTCACCCCCTCCCCAGGGGCAAACAAGGATGCTGGGGGCCATGAAATTAAAATTTTTGATAAAGCACCTCAAGACCCTTCCATCTATGGAGAGTATTGGTTTCCAGCCTATCTCGGTCTGGAGAAGAAGATTGTTGAAATTTTTGGCAATATGACCCCATTTGGGCCCCACCCCTCAGCCGCTGGGGAAGAGACAGGGTCAAAAATGTCATAGTATCAAACTGTCATCTCATTGTTATAATGCCAATCAAGTTTGAATGATTTCCAGTAGAAAATGAACAAAACATACCCAAAAGTATCATTCTCTACATATCATTTTATATAAACTATCGTAAATTACACCACCTCCCCAGGGGCAAACATGGAACTCGAGGGTCATGAAGTTTACAATTTTGATAAGGCACCTCAAGAGCCTGGAAGAGAATACTGTTTTCCTGCATATCTGGGTCTGGAAAAGAAGATTATTAAAATTTCAGCCAATTTGACTAGTTTAGGCCTGCCCCTCAGAGCACCTGGGGGTGGGTACCATATACTTCACATTTTTGGTGCATATTTTACCAAGGAAAGTTCCTCCAAAATTTGATTGAAATCGGATTAGCGGTTTCTGAGAAAAAGTTGAAAATGTATTGACCACTTTTAGCCCCACCCCTCAGAGCCCCTGTGGGTGGGCATCATATAATTCACAATTTTGGTGCATATTTGACTAAGGAAGGTTCCTCCAAATGTAATTGAAATCGGAGCAGCGGTTTCTGAGAAAAAGTTGAAAATGTATTGACCACTTTTAGCCCCGCTGCTCAGAGCTCCTGGAGGAGGGCATCATATAATTCACAATTTAGGTGCATATTTGACAAAGGGAGGTTCCTCTAAAATTTTATTGAAATCGGATCAGCGGTTTCTGAGAAGAAGTCGAAAATGTATTGACCATTTTTAGCCCCGCCCCTCAGAGCTGCGGGGGATGGGCCCCATATAATTCACAATTTTGGTGCACATTTGACCAAGGAAGGTTCCTCCAAAAATTTTATTGAAATCAGATCTGCGGTTTCTGAGAAGAAGTCGAAAATGTAAATTGTTTACGGACGCACGATGGACGACGGACAAAAGGCGATTAGAAGAGGTCACTTTGAGACTTCGTCTCAGGTGACCCAAAAATGTTAAGACTGTCAAGAGGGTTGGGTTTTTGAGCTATGCAGAGGGCTATTGTCACTGTTCATCAGAAAAGGGACTGAACTAACCTCACAATTTTATTGCGTAATTGTATAGGCCTATTTAACATGGCTCGTAGCACTGAACATCGCCGTGAGTTCATCAGTGTGATGACTGTTACGGACAAGTTTATAATATTGTATACTGACCCATCTTTCGTTTTCATGGGGTTTTTTTTTTTTGCGGAAACGGTCAACGCATTTTCAGATTAATTATCCCTCATGGAGTTGTTAATAAAACTCAATTTTCATGGCAAAATCATTAGGATATATTTCACCCTTCTCCCATGGTAAAATAGCCTTCTGCCTAAAATTGTTTTGATGCTGCAGAATGGGAGTGCCACAATCAAATCAGATAAATGCCGACTGAAAAATGTTATTAAAATTCATTAAAATACTTACCCAATCATAAATTTAACTAGCTAGCCTATTGATATGCCTAATTACTAGACTTCAGAAAGCTGCAATCGGTGAGCTGCACATTGTCTCATCAATTGTTACTAGCTCATTGTACCCACTTGAATTGTACCCATTTTCATGAAAACCTAACATGTCACCATCAAAAATGGCAAGACGGGGACCGCCCATAATACTGCTGAGTCAGTGAGTGCCCGACACAGTGCACTGGTGGAGCAGGACAGTAACTACACTGGCAAGCCAGTGTTCCACGGCCCCACAGTGCCGTACACAAAAATGGCAAAGGCCCTTGTGCTGTGCAACTTAGGCAAATCAATAAGATAGCCAACGACACCTAAAAAACTGGTGAATTAAAAAATATATATAATCGGCAGATTCAGCAAGTAATGTTAATGAATTCTATGGTCAGCCATTCTTCTCGGTTGATAATTAAATTTTCTTTTTGCAGCATGGAAACACAATTTTGAGTAAAAAGCTATAACTGTACCCAGTGTTGGGGTAGTTACTCTAAAAAAAGTCATGCATTACACATTACTGGTCACTTTTTTCAAAAAAGTAATCCTTTACTTACTCACTGCTGAAAGTAAATAGTTGCACGACAAGTTACATTACTTTTGGATTACTCAGCACCATCATCTGAAATTCATCATAACATATTTGATTAACCATATCATGTTAAAACCTGGCATGAGCCCAGATCAGCATAAATCTTTATTTTACTAAGGATGACACGCATATGATCTCTGTTTCATGCTCTTTAATACAGCAAAGCCAGCAGCAAAGTTGTAAAAATCAGCCCAAACAGCACTTCACAGGAAAGTGAGTCTAGTACAAGACTGCAGTATTGGCATAAATACACATGAAAAAGGACGTTTGATTTGTTTTTCTGTCCTCAGTCTCAACAATGTACTCAGAAGAAGAAGAAAAAGAAGAAGAAGAAGAAGAATGCCACCCGTCCTGCCGATAGTTGAAGAATTTAAAGTAATGCAAGTAACTGGATAATTTGTTTTTTAGTACCTGATTACTTAAGTTATCAATGTAAAGTCTTCCATTACTGCGTTACTGATAAATGTAATCTAGTTACAGTAATTAGTTACTATGTAATGTGTAACTTGCAACTATTGACTGTACACAGGCACAAGAGTGTCAGCTCTTATAGCCTTATGATTTTATAATTAAAATCGAGGTTTGGGTACAACTCTGTAATTCATATGGAAATGCAGTGGCCTTTTCTAAAAAGTAATTCAGCTTCAAAGACACTGGAAGGAGCTTTATGGTTTCACCATTCAATCCTTTTGAGCACAGGATAAAAATGTTTAGGCTATCAAGGGGGGCGAGTGTTTGAGCTATGCAGGCATTGCCGCTATACATCAGAAATGGGACTTATCTAACTTTGCAACTTTATCATAGTGTAATGGTGTAGGCTATTTACCGTGGCTCATAATAATGTACAACCCCGCGATAGGTTGGGCCAGTGCTCATTACTGTGACAGTTGATGATACCAAGCATAATATTGGTTACCCTACTGAAAATTCCAGCTTTGACCAGCCTAGGCTGGTCAGGCTGGTTTAAGCTGTGTTTGAATTTTAGATGCTAGAATTCTAAGCTGGTTTAAGATGATCTGAGCTGTGTTATTAGCTGGTGTAGCTGGTCTCTATAGCTTGATGAAGGTGGTCAAAGCTGGTTAAGCTGGTATTTTCAGCTGGAGTCAGCTGGTGAAGGGCTGAGCGACCAGCTAAAACTGTCCAAAACACAGCTTAAACCAGCCTGACCAGCCTAGGCTGGTCAAAGCTGGAATTTTCATCAGGGTAGCGAGCCACCTCTAGTCTTCATGGGTTTTTTTGGAAGCAGTGGTCACATTTTCAAATGAATTTGGCCTGCAAGGAGTTGTAATGAAAACACAATTTTAATAATACAATCTTTAGACAACATTTGAAGAAATGAGAACCAGAGTGGTTTCACCCCCCCCACCCCCCACCCCCCAAAAAAAGAAAGAATTAGAGATTGGATCATATTGTGACGGAGGCTGATAAGATTCATCAGGGCCAGAGTGGTCTAACCCAAGTCAGTCACTCTCAACTGAAAACGAGGCCAATAAAGCTCTGGCAATTCATTCTTGTGTTGAACCCATTGAGCCAGAGTAGTCTAGTCCAAAATTTTTTGAATGTTTCAGAACCACAGTGGTCTAATCCACAACTTTTTGTCACAAGGTGGCCTTTTAATTTTCATTGTTTTATTATTGTTGTTGTAGTTCAAATGAAATTATTCATTTTTTTATCATTATTCAAAATCTTATGGAATGTCCTTCTTTTCTGTTTGAAACTGTTTGTCTCATGAATTAGCGCACTTTGGTGAAAAAAAAATTCTCAGGATGTCTGTCAAAATGATGATTTCGGAAAAAAAAAACAGAACAAGGGGTCAAGTAAAATGATAAAAAAAATATGATTAATGCTTTGTAAATGAAACATAAAATATAGAAAAATATGCAAGTAACAATGTCTGCATGATGGTCCATGGAGATTAGTGACACTATTGTTTTGACCTGGGGTCTCCGACCCTGTTCCTGGAGAGCTAGCATCCTGAAGGTTATCACTCCAACCAAAGCAAACCACACCTGCTCTCCCAGTTACAGAACTTGGAAAAAAAAGCTGCGGTTTATTATAGACAGTCTGTTTTCTTTGGGGTTCCGATAATGGCCCAGCGGTCAGTAGAATTGAATTTTGTCGATTGCAGCAAATGTTCAAAATACTGATTCAGAAACTAACTGGTAACGGATCCCCAATGTACTCCAGTGACTACCATATGCTTATCAGCACAGTGCCACAAATAGGAGTCTGTGTCACAAACAATCCACAGTCACAAAGCAGACTGTGTTTTTGGGGCTACTAACATCAGACATTGTCCTCACTCTAAAGATGCGATTCCATTAATACCCTTAGAAATGCGCAAAATCTAAATAGCGAAATTAAAAAATGGTAATGGAAACACAGAGCCAAGGCTGATAAATAGACTATTGGACTTCTACAGCAGACCAGCCAGTGTACTTGTAATTTCACGTATTGTGAAGCACTTACATAATTTTTGTTAAGACAAGCATTTACAAATTTGCCGCGTGCACAACTCAGCTGACAGAGACAAAGTCGAATGCATTGCCATTCTCGTCGATGCATGAGTACAGCCAAGCTGTGATTGGCTGATGTACGTAATGGTCCCAACTGACCAGCAGAAAAATTTTTTGCCACCAGTTCAGGCACTCGCCTAACTTGGGCCATAAAAAATGATGAATAGTAAGAGGGGGTCCCCTGTGCTGAGATTGTTTCTCAATTTTCAAATTTTTATGAATAAACAACAAATTCATTTTAAATCGATCAAGTTATTACAAAAATTAAAATATAAAATTAAAATGTCCAAGTGTTTTATTTACAAATGTTTATAATAACAGTATCCTATGTGAGGCCCTTGTGAATGCTGGGCTTCTAGAATCATCCATGGAATTAAAATAGAATTAATGCCAGCTGGCCCAGGAATCCGATTGAGAGCAAAACGATATCGTCCCGGACGAGAGCAACAAAGTAAGCTCTCAAAGCTTCCAAACCATGACAGGTTCAGCCAATGATGTTGTCCACTCTAGTGTTTTCTGTAGCTCTGTGGTCTCGAGACACGGGTTCAGTGGCCCAGGCCAGTACCCTAGCGGAACAAGAGAGTTACTGCACTGACCGGCCACTGCAAGCCACTGCCTCTTACCATCCCCTAGTGGTGGACAGTAACTGCACTGGCAGCTCAGTGGCTTGCGGAAGCAGGACAGTACAATAAACAAGAGGTTACAAGCCCTCTCCATCTTTATGTCCCTCCAGCATACATTAACTGGAAGGTTAAAATCATCACCATTAAAAATACAGAAATGTTTATACTCACTCTCCCTACAGCATCTTTATCCTTTTATGAACATAACCTTATCTTAAATTCAGAGAATTGAGCTGTGAATGCGACAAGTGCATGGAAAGGACCTATTAATATCAAAAATTTCACTGCCTGAGAAGCGCAATCATGGCAGATAACGATGTGATAAGGCCTGTGTTGTCACGTGAAAGCAAAACTATGTAGTGCAGCCAGCCTCTCAACATTCCACTTTGACAATAAATTGCAATACCGCATTGTTTAGTGGAAAAATACTGAATCACTTACAATTTAAACTTAGTTTACACTTAGATGACGTAAGCAACAGCACCTGATCCCAAGGGGGATTTATGCAAATTCCAGCCATTCACACCTCTTCCTGCTGAGTCACCTGATTGCAGTGGGACTGTTACTTTATTTCAAACTCCCAGAATTTCATTGCTATGAAACAACTCTTCCAAATGGAGCAGATTAGAATCAGGGAGTATTTTAGTCCGTAAGTCTTGCCATGTATTAATTCTACCCACGAACCCAGCCAACTGGATCTCACCAATATTGGCTCTACTTCCATACTGAACAACTATAAAATCCAGTCGATAGGACAAAATTACTGGGAAGGACTTTTACCTCCCGAGGCTGGTGTTTGGGAGCAGGGAAAGGCAAGCTCTTAGTGCTGATCCCTGGTTTTGCTGGATCTCATGAACTAACACTTTGGCTGATCAGTAAAACTGTCTGGCTCAAAAATGGAGGAAGTAAAAAGTAGAGATGTAGACCTCAGCCTTTGATGAAGCACAATTCATGGAAAAAGCTGCGTCACCATGGTTGAGATAGAAATTGTCCCCATGGAAACACAACTGCTGGATTGGGTACAAGTCTAACCTTGTGAGAATGGTTCAGCCAGACAGCTCTAAACCGAGGTAAAAAAAAGCCTCCTTAAGCGTGTTGCTGTTATTGCACTACGCCTTTAAGCTGCCAGACCTAACCTGCAGCGCGCAATGAAACATATGACAATTTCAGGATGGTTTTAGTTGTTATTTTTCTTTTTTTGTTAAATACTGCCACAGACAATCACATTTTAAACTAATAGCAAGAATCCAAATTGCTACAGCTTTTTCCATTAACTGGTGAAAAACTCAGGGGGGGGGGGCACCATGTGTTCATCCAAACAATATGTGTTTTTTAGAAGCAAAAATATTTTTTCAAATATATTAATAAAATAAACAGAATTGGGAAAATGACAAAAATTTAAATAAAAAAGCATTGAACGTCAATCAAAAAGATATGACATCATTCTACATTATAACAAACATGTCTCCAGCATTAGGAATTTTCTGCCAGCTATTAGCAAGAGAAGAAGCTGTGGCCAATAACTTGATTTCTACTGTGTTATAAAGCATTTTATCTCATAACATCATCGAATGACATGGCACACATATTGATCAGAGAGATGAGCTTACCTATTTCATAATACTCTAAAGATATTAATTTCTTGCTTTCTTACTCCTTTTGTCTTGTGAGATTGGACTAGTTTTCAAATGAGGTTTAAAGGGACTGTGTCCCAATAACGGCACAAGCTCAGAACTTAGACCCTAAAAAGTGAATCTGCTTGACTGCATCCTTGCCAATCCGTCTTCGTTTTGTGTTGTATTTATATATTTTAGTTACTCTGGCATTATGCTTTTTGTAGTAAGGAGCTTTCCTTGGAAATTTGAGGAATCAAAGCAATATTTTAAGCTATAGCCGAGGAATACAAAGCTTGTTTCCATTGCCAATAATCAAAGAAGAAAAAAATACCTTCCAGATTTTGAATTTCAGTTGAGCAGAATTACTTCTGTCAAAGTGAGACAGCACCTTTGAGTGCAATAGGGCCTACAAGTAGTAGATGCTCTTAAATGGTAAACTGTCCACTGTCTCCACACTCTTCACAATGTAGAGTGTTGTGATTGATAAAAAAGTTAGTTAATTATTTCAATTATTGTTCATGCACTACAAAGAGTGCCAATATTGTTATGGTCCAGACCAGGAACCAGATGCAGTTAACAGAACCTATAAATTGCACTACATGCAACAATTACCCACATAACTACACAGTTCCTCCAGTTATAAATGACTTACTTTTTTCACGAATGCATTCTATGTTGAATAATGGGAGCTCTGCAAACGCAGTGCATCAATAATTACTGATATAGCAGTGGAAATACAGGCCTAATGCTTGGACCCTGGGCCATCGAAAGGGATGACTGACCAGAAATAACAACATAAAACACAGTATTTAACAAAATAACAGGGAATTTACAACAAGTATGGTTTATTGATGGTAATACTGTAATGGCTGTGATGGATAGAGCCCCAACCACAATGGCACAGTTCAGTTCATATATTTAAAGGCTTGAGAAAAGGGCGTGTCGGCGCCAAGCCAGTGGCATTCTGGTGGCATTCCAGATGGAGGTCACTCTAACTGGAGCAGAACTGTCAGATGGCCGGACTGGAGAGTTTAGCAGGACTGCAGTTGCAATCCCCATGACAGCAGAAGGCTTGAGAGGTGTTCCCAATAAATTGGGTTGAGGAACAGGTAATAGGTAACAGGTAACTTTTTTGGTACCCATCGATAGATTTGCTTGCAGCCAGTGAGGTGACAAGATCCACATCCAATCCACATACAAGAAACACACTGTTACAACACATATTTAACATAAAAGTATGCATTACAGATTTAAAAAATACTATTAAAACATAAATACACATGATAAAAAATAATTAAAAGATTTAAAAAAAAAAGTAAAAGTGCTCAACGTTTCAATCAATCCAGACATAAAATATGAAAGCAATCAGTAAAAATCATAAAAATAGCCACTAAAATGACCCAGTAGAAGCAACCTGAATAAATAAATAAATAAATAAATGTGAACAGGCTACAGAATTATTTACAGGAATATTGTCCCAATCTTGGAGACCAAGGGAAAGGCTTGGGAGCTTGTTCCAATTAGTTAGACGAGGAAGAGTACTTTCATAATCAACTAGATCATTCAAGTTGACAAATAATTTTCAAAGGTTAAAAACTCTTGATTAGGGAGATACTGACTGATTGCTTTTTTGGGCACATAGTAAACAGCAATCTTGCAACCTGCACACTCAAAGTAAGAGGTATATATACACCATACATGTAAAGGAATGGGAAACACAAATGCATAATACCTGGCAGGGGAGGCACGCAGGACTTCAAACCAGTCAAAACAGATAGTATATAAAAAAAAAATCACGCAAACGGCTCGATGGTAAAACACGAAAGAGATTCACGCAAGGGTTCTGACAGATACTGGCTGAAAGTGGACATGCTTTCTATGAAAGCGTGGCAAATTATTGAAGGCAAAATTGATCTTTACTGACTAATACATTGAATACAATATTTGCAATAAATTTACTTAAAATAAGTCAGGTTGTTTTGAATAATCCACAAAGGTGACTTTTGGTTAAAACAAAACTCAATTTTGAACTACTGTTGAATGAAAACATAAAATAACACCTATGCATGCTTCCACAACCACAAAATATTTATTTTATATTTAATTATGCTTTCCTAACACGGTGATGATAGTGATTTGACATTCAAAATAATGAAGTTCTCAGTTTCTATCATACCAAGTTTTGAACAATGTTTATTTATTTTATATCATCACATTTCCAAGCAATTGTCATTCAGAAGGGTCGGCCATTTTGCATGTCAGTATAGGATAACTTTTATTCTTCATACTTTATGATACTTTCCAGCACAGATGATATCATCGGTTGAATTCAATATTGTTAATTCACCACTGAGACACAGACACAGAACTCACACAGGGTCAGATAAAAAAGGCCTTGCTTACAAGGAACAGCAAAGACTACTGGTAGAAGACACATTTAAATAAAATCCTCCACAAAGGCTTTGACAGGCACAGAGAGAAACACTCTGGTCCATGTTAAAAGAGGACATTAGCTAATGCTTTGGGAATGGGGGAGGGGGCTGTGTGTTTTTGCAAGGAAGACGCTTTTATTCTTTGCCACACAAAACCTTATCCATGCTGCTTTCTCTAAAGGCATTAAAAAGGAGGACAAATAAAAATAAAACAGCATCACTTCACCCAATGACGTTGAGTGTGCATGTGTGTACGTGTTTGTGTGTGTCGTGAATTTATGAAGTGTTTAAGTGTTAGTTCAGAGGTTTGTGTGAATATAAACATGGGAAAAATAGTTATGACACTGTCTATTGCTGCTGCTGCGATTTGTCCCTGCCAAGTCTCGATGGTTCCATTCTGAGAGTTAGACATGGTTGAAAGGTTTTCACGTTCAAGTTGGAGGACAGACAGAGGACCGGTTCAACTGGCAGCCTCCAGTATTTCTACAGGCCCTGTTGTTGATATTCGTACATTTCAATTGAGGAGGCCATAGACTGCAGCTGCCTGTCTTGCACGCATGAATAGGAGAGACTTTCTTTTTTCCTCTTCTTGGAAAGGGGGGTGGGTGGATGTGGAGAAGCAGTTGAATGCTTTCCCGATGAGAGATGACGCATATTGAAAACTATATTAAATTACCCTGATTAAGAATTTAGCCACGAACAGGGGAGCTGTGGAGGATCTGTATAGGCAGGCCTGGGTACTATTCATCCTGGGAGCGCCTGGGTCGAAAGGTTCCCCAAGTTCACAGGCTCCGAAGCATTGTTATGCTAACACCCCATCTCAAATCAGCAGCCCGATGGAGCATGAAACAGAAATGATTCCTTGAGAACTTTCAGTAAGTTGTCATCCTGAGTCCCGCCAAAACTAGCGCTGGTTTGAATCTGAAAACTTTGTTTTGTTAGGAAGAGGAGGGAAAAGTAGCCTTGGTGCTAATGAATGCCGCGCCCCAGCTAACTACCCATAGAGTTGACTCTCTCCAGACTGGTAATTCACCACGTCTGAAGTGGATTGTTTTAGAATGAAAAAGCTTCTTTGTCCTCTGGTTTGTGCAGAAAAAAAAAACAACTTATAAAACCAAAGCAGTGTGGTTCACTGTAGTCCAATCAGACTGTGAACAGAGAAACAGAAATATACAACTGAATTCATCAGGATATGGCCACAAAATAAAAGACATAATTTTTTAAAAAGTTGGAGAATACTAAATGCGCTGTTGGCTGTATTTCACCCTATACAACTAACAGTTAAATAAACTCCAGAAAATTATGATCGCACACCTTCACCAACTTTTTTTGCCAATCAATAATTGTTGATAATATTTTAATTTTAAATCCAATACTGAAACATATTGCCATTATTTGGGACCACTGACATTAAAAGTAAACAACTATTCAGGGGAGTCATTATTCTTAAATGTAAAACAACATATGTAGGGTAAGTGTACAGGGAAACAAAATCAATAACCAACCATCAAATTGAAAAAATGCACAAGAACAAAAATTGACTTCTACGGAAATATGAAACAAATCAATGACAAATAAGTACGAAGCAAAGTAAAAATACTGGATTATTTTGTTCAAGTATCAGAAATATTGAAAAGAATATATTTATATATAAAAGTATATATAAATTTGTAAACTAAATAGAGAAATTTCTTTTTCCATTTACTGGAAAATGTCACAGACCCAAATTACTGACATTTGTCAAATATTCATACTCAACCAAGTAAAATTTTAATTATCAGCAATTGGTTTCAGGAAAAGGTATATTTATTTGAACAGTACCATGTAGGTCATAAAGCATGGATAAATAATGAGCCTCGGCTCTCTGACTAAATGTTAGTCAGGTATTAGCTGTTTAAATATTACATGCATAACACAATAAAAATGAATACATTAATGGATATTACAAGACTGTACTATATACATTAATTGGCATTAAATTGGTATCAAAATAGAAAAGCTCACTTTTTTGTATTATGTTTTCATCTCTCAGACCTGAAAGTTATACAAAATGTGGTTTTTAAAATGTAAGCATTTCCATGAAAAACACTTCTGAATCCATTTTTTCAGGAAAATTCTTCTGACATTCTCATTTCAGCACAAAACTGTGTCATTTCCAAAAAGAAAATGCATTAATAAAAAAATGTACATATCATTTTTTTTTTTGACCATTGCTGTCGTTTTAGAATCTTAACAAGCCCAGAAAAAGTTTTTGAAAACTGTATGTGGAATCTAAACTCAGATGTCAATGAAACAATTTTAAGCTCTAAGGTCAGAAGTTTAAACACCAGTTGCTTATAGTAGAATGTAAGCTTTGGCTAAATGTGTGTTTTTAAACTCAAAATCCACGAAAACATGCAACTTCTAAATTTGAATTCAGTAAAAAAAACGACCCATTTTTGTAAGCAACATAAACAAATAAATAAAATTTGAAGGACCTCAGCCTTTTTGTAAACAGACAGGCTTTTTGTAAACAGACAAAAATGACATATGTTCCAGTAATTTGGGTGCAATATTTTCCAGTATTCACCTCTACTATCTCAGCAGTTACAAATTCAATGAATTCAATTTACCACTTGCTTACCACTTGCAAGCATCGAATCTTCTTGATATTATTATTATTATTATTATTATTATTATTACTATTACTCTTATTATTATTATTATTATTATTATTATTATTAAATGCCTTAGGAGATTTCAGTAAGCCAAAATCCTCACTCACCTTCTTTGCATGAGTAAAAGAAAAAATTTACTCCACTATAGGCAATGCATATTCTCCTGAACATCGTGAGTCAGTCCTCCATTTTAAGAGACTTAATGACCATTCTGATTGCGTTTCTAACTAAAATAATTTACCAGAGACTGCCTTGCATTTCATTAAAATCTCATTAAATTATCTGTGCACCAATGGAAAACTCTCAGCCCAGATAGGTAACCACGCTAATCATTTATTTGAAAGAAAAATATAAAATTGAAAGGGCTGTGCTGAACAAACTATGGAGGAGAGGAAAAATTAAACTTTCTGTAATGACAATAGACACAGAGAAGCCATTATCACGTGTAGCATGAATGAAATAAGTTTACCCTTCCTTCCTGCGATCCATTATGCACCTCTCAACAAAACTAGTTCCACAATAGACATAAATTATTTGCAACATTTGTGTCCTTTCAAACTTTAATTTTATTGTGATGATGTACGCATGGATTTTCTTGTCTCTACAGTTTTGGCAAACACTTCCACCCTGGACTCCCAATGTTGTCAAGTGTTTAATATAAAAGAGGAAAAAAAAATGCAAAATTGCAGATTTTATTCATAGAGTTCAGTCTTTAGTACCACATCTGCAGAAGTGCATGTAATACTACAAATGATTTCACAAAGTAAGTTTAATCTAGGTGTCTGTAAAAATTTGAAATCCGCATCAACTGGTCAGGTGACATCATATGTATGCACCAATTTTCTCTGACTGACCATTGCAGAAGTGCATCCAACCAGACATTTTATGGATGCAGAACCAAGATAAGGCCAAGCATGAATTTGGGACCTTGTGGCTATATCAAGCACATTTACAGCAATGTAAAACAGCATGGGGCACATGCAGTACACCACTCACTGCCCAAAGTGGTCTCAATGCCAGCTGACTATTTTCAAAAAGTAAGCAATGCAGCACATGGAAAAGTAATCAGAAAATACTTGAAAATGACTTTCATGATGCATAATTTATATTTATTAGGATGGTACGCTGAAAATAATAAAAAACTGCTAGATACTATTATTCTTAAAAAAGTGAATATAATGAATAAAAATCAGCAGAAAAGAAATAAATCAGCAGAAAATATCAAAATCTCCAAAATCATTTGGTCAGCAGGTGACAAAAATCTAAAAAAATAAAAAAATAAAAAATACAACACTCTTCAGCTTTTCGGAAAGCTTGCACGGTGACCGCTGACCTGAAAGACAATGATGCAACCCGACCTGAATAGAAGCATGTGAAATGGGAAAACACTGTGCGGCTGCTGGTCCCCTCCCGCTTCATTAAGACACTCCATTAAAGTAGTAGGCTGGGAGTGAAGGGCAGAGAGGTGGGAGGGTCGTCAGGAGGGGTCAATCTGACCCAACATGAAAGAGCAGCAACATCAACTCAGCGGAGAAGACAACAGCAACCTGCCTTATCACCGTTTAATTCAAACTGAACACATCGCAGATTTAAGGTCTTAATTTTCACTTCCTTATGAGAGAATCATCTTCATTCCAATTGTTTAGTCCATCCATTAACTGACCTGTGCGCACAAAGCATTAACTGACCTTTGTACTCGTCCCACTGTTATCTGCACAGGCTTACTGGATTTGAAAACAGCACCTTTGTACTCATTGGTAAAACTGAGGAGTTTGTTCCTAGCTGCCTTAATCCATTGATTCTGACTGAATTGGTGCATATAAACCTTACATCATGTCCACATTGTGCAAGAGCTATGAACTGTGAGGCCCACGATTGTCGAACTGTCAGAAAATGCAGGTTCACACATTCTGACCACACATTCTAGTGCCACCATCTCAGATACTTCCCCCCTCCGTTTTTTGCAAAGACCCCCTTTAAATTGGGGTTAGTGGAAGGAATGCATGGAGGATGGGGTATTGTGATTATTACGAGCTATTATGGTGAATGCACCTGTCAGCACATTGTCAGTTCATTGAGTCCAGCTTGTGTATGGGACCATAAATTGTCGAAAAGCTGAAAAAGGGATCCAAATATGGCTTCCATCTTTGAGGATGCAGAGACTGAGAGCTTCTGTCCTGGATTTCTTAAGGATTTCAAATGTCAGTGAGCAGGTTTCGCCAGTGACCAAACTTGCGAAAGCAGCAAAGCTCAATGCTCAAAATTCTTAATTTTTCCTCTGTATTTTTGGATGCTTCCAATGTTACTGATTTGTTCATAGATTAAACTCACGTGAACTGATGTATGCCAAGGACTTGATAACAAACACTCTGTCTTTTCTCAAGGAGATCATAATTCACAAGCCAAGTGCAACAGACATCAGCTTGAATAAAGGAGATTCTAAGCTTTGGTTTGAATGGAACATTGAAAAACAATCTACGTGATGATTTTATGAAATGGCACTGATTTAAAGGGGCCATACAATGTCCACTTCCCAATTTAATCATTTCATTTTTGTGGTGTATGTTTTTTCATAGATTGAGCCTAGTTACAGCTGTACAGGTTGTGTCCACAGCCCCTCAGGCGCAGTGAGCCTTGAACGGGCTGTTTTGGCTCCTGTCTCTTTGGGCCCCTCTCGTTAAGCCTGCTCTTTTGTGATTGGCTAACCACAATTCAAGAAGCAGCTCTCCATAAAATAAAGGGATCTCAATAAAGGATAAAGTATGGGGTTGGACTGCTAAGTAATAGTAATAAAATTTTATTTTAACCACTGATTCTCATGATCACATGACTGATTAGGAAGTGATAAATGTTTGGTGGCTGCCAATTAGTCTTATCTGCCACTCAATTCTGCTCAGCTGAGCCAGGCTCCATTTTTATGAAGGTATAGACAGTTATTTAAGAGTGTTTGTTACATATGCCTTGGATTTTAATACTTATTTTATTTTACCAGGGTAAGATCAAATACTGTGTTTACTCCTTGCGGAAAGCACAGAGACCACTGCGTGGCTTTATTTCAATCATTGATGTGATCAAGCCAATCTCCAGCTACAGAGATATGGACATTGATATGCTGGTAAATGATTTTAAGACCATGTTCACTCTTATTGAAAGTTTTAAATTGGTGTTTAACCATGTACTTATTGTCTTTTTGTGTGTTTGTAGCATTTGGAATGTCCAGCCCATGTGTTACTGCGATGTGGGACAATTGAGCATTGAGTATTGCCAAGTAGGACTACATTTGTGGATTTGTTTAAGAATGTCACTGTGTTTGACAAGACTGGCAACTAATGGGTTTTTATTATTTTTTTTCAAAAGGGACCAGGCCAGCCACTGTTTTATCAATGAACTGTTTTCTGTGGATTTTGTCCATTTCTTGGGTTTGTTGGTACCTCTGGGCCTACCAGTAGGTGCCTTCTTTTAAATTGTTCCATTATAAGTAGATTAGTGCAAATGTTGGTGCCTTTGGACGCTGGTTGTTCTCCCTCTCTTACATGTTTTCCTCTATTTAGGCTATCTCTGTAAAAGGCCGGACCCACACTGCTGCACTACTCCTCTTTTTGGGGTGACCAGATGGGTGAGGCACTGTATTGGTGTGTAGTGTACCTGTAGCAACAACACGGTGTGAGCGTAGTGGTGTATTGAAATCTTAAGTGTGTAGTGCTTGCTGGGTTGCATGCTTGGTTTGGTGTTGGGTTGCTGCCCGTGACTTTCTGTCTCTCCAGGGTCTCCTGCAGAAACGGGGGTTTTGCATGTGCTGGTTCGACTTTCCAAGGTTGGGGAGCTTCAGCCAATTATCCTTTTTATTGACATATTGCATCTCCTGTATTTATTGCCGTATTTTTTGCACTGACTGTTTTGCATTCGTATTGTAATAAATTTGCATTTGTATACATATTTGCTTCTTGGTCAATTGTCCCTTCGTGGGGAAAGTATAAGGTAGCCATTTTACATTCTGAGGAAAGTTAATGGGTCCCACTGCCCAACATCAGGGGGTGGCGTAGTCCGTTAGTGGTTTTACTGTGGCTCAGCCACCACATTATCATTACAGGAATACTGGAACAAATCCAAGACAATCCTGAGAATGAAATCAGACAATTCATACAAACTGCACTAAAGCTATCAGTGGATACCATTAAAACCATCACATTTCACCTTGTTCATCGTATCAGAGCAAAAAATTTCAATAAACCCAGACCAATAGTAGCAAAGTTTGAACAATACAAGCGAAAAGAATTTGTAAAAAGCAGAGGAAAAGAACTGAAAGGAATGATTTTGGAATAAATTATCAATATCCTCAAAAAAATCTGGGAGCGAAGAAAAAAGCTACTTCCAGTTATGAAGGAGTACCGACGAAAAGGCTGCTGCGTCGCACTTACTGTTGATAAACTCTTCATAGACGGCCAACTGTTCCGCGACAGTAACATTACAATGTGGCTTTCGTAATCGAATGAGCTTGACTTCCGAGGAACAAATGGATATGTGAAAAACCACTTCAAAACTCGCCTCAAAGACAATTATCTATCTATCAATCTACATAATGATTTTCCTATCTGTCTGCCCATCTCTCGATCTATATAAAACTTTCTTTGATCTATCTATATATTTATCTATGAAATAGTTTTCCTATTTGTCTATCTATCTCTCAGTCAATATAAAACTTTTTTGATCTATCTATCCATCTATCTTCTGTAAATAAGTTTTCCTGTCTCTCTCTCTCTCTTTCGATCCTCATAACTTTTCCTATCTATCTGTTTTCCTATCTATCTATCCATCTATCTATATAAAACTTTTTCAACCCATTTGTCCTCTGATTAAATGGTCCTTCTATCTAAAGGTTTTTTATCTATCTACTTGTTCTATCCATTTTTCTGACTTCCAAACGGGTGCCTGTGTATGTTTATGTGTGCATCAACTATATCAATCATCAAAACCAATGTACGTATATGTATGAGTGTATGTATACATATTTTTATATACACATGTATGTATATACTGTATTGGTATATATGTATGTATTTGTGTGTATGTGCATCTTTGTGTATGTATATATGTATGTGTGTCGGTGTACATATGTATGAGTGTATGTATGCATGTGTGTATATAAGTGTATATTATGGCAAGCCATTTAGGAAGTTATTATATATGTATGGAATAAAAGTTTGGATATATGCAACTCCAATTCCAAAACAGTTGGGACAAAGTGTAAATGGTGAATAAAATCAAAATGCAAAGACTTTCAA
Organism: Gymnothorax reevesii; assembly: GCA_029721435.1. Lineage (NCBI taxonomy): Eukaryota > Metazoa > Chordata > Actinopteri > Anguilliformes > Muraenidae > Gymnothorax > Gymnothorax reevesii. The sequence continues at coordinate 54,164,689 of CM056583.1, read as the reverse complement.
ATCACACCAGCCGGTATTTTATTCACAATAGAACAGAGATAACATGGCAAATGTTGAAACTGAGAAATTTTACAATTTTATCCACAAAATGAGCTCATTTCAAATTTGATGGCTGCTACAGGTCTCAAAAAAGTTGGGACAGGGGCCTATTTACCATGGTGTAGCATCCCCTCTTCTTTTTCACGCACAGTGGAGGCGTCTCGGCATTGAGGAGACAACTTTCTTGAATTTAGCCATTGGAATTTGATCCCACTCTGGTATAATACTGGCTTCCAGCTGCTGGAGAGTTTTGGGTCTCCTTTGACAAACTTTTCATTTAATTATGTGCCATATGTTCTCAATCCGTGGAAGATCAGGACTGCAGGCAGGCCAGTTCAGCACACGGACTATTCTACTACGAAGCCATGCTGCTTTAATAGCTGAAGTATGTAGTTTTGCATTGTCCTGCTAAAATACACAAGACCATCCCTGGAAAAGATGCGTCTGGAGGGGAGCATATGTTACTCTAAAACCTTTATATACCTTTTAGCATTAATGGTGCTTCTTAAAACATGCAATTGTCTCACACCATATGCACTAATGCATCCCCATACCATCAGAGATGCTGGCTTTTGAACTGAATGCTAATTTTTTCATTAGTCTACTTATCACATTTTTCACTTTTTTTCTTTTCTATTTCCTCTCTGCCTTCCTTCTCCCCTTTGCTTTAATAGTTATTGTGAATACTGTTAATTTTCTCATGGTTAACATGCCTTGTTACTCTGTCTTGACCACTGCTTTGTTGTTGCTTCTTTTTTTTAGGCTGAGTTGTTTCTCTCTCTCTCTCCTTCTGTCTTTGTTTCATTGTTGTTTGATGTCTTGATTTCATTTTTTTCCTCCCCTTTCAAATCATCTTGCAGTTAGTTTTTATTTACTAGGTTTCGTTTGATGAAATGTTGTTTGATTTGGATTATCCTCCTTCTGATAAAACCTTTTCCTCAAACAATTCCCTCCAGATTGTATATATGATGACTGTTAATAAAAAATAAAGCTGACCTCCCAAGAGAGGGCAAGCAAAACTGTCCTGAGGATCAGATGAATCAAAATTTGACATTTTTTTTGGAAACCATGTACGCCATGTCATGCAGACTAAAGAGGAGAGGGACCATCGAAATTGTTATTAGTGCACAGTTCAAATTCCTGCATCTCCGATGGTATGGGGTTGCATTCGTGCCATGGGCAGCTTGTTCATCTGGAAAGCCACTATCAATGCTGAGAAGTATATAGAGGATTTACAACAACATATGCTCCCACCCAGAGTCCAGACAACTTTTCTTACAGGGAAGGCCTTGCATATTACCGCAAGAAAATGTTAAAACACATACTGCATCCATCACAACAGCATGGCTTCACAGTAGAAGAGACTAGGTGCTGCACTGGCTTGCCTGCAGTCCAGACCTTTCACCAACAGAAAACATTTGATGCATTATAAAACAAAAAATCCACCAAAGAAGACCCAGGACTCTTGAGCAGCTAGAATCCTACATCAGACAACAGTGAGTCAACATTTCTCTCCCAAAGCTCTAGCAGCTGGTCTCCTCACTCCCCAGATGTTTAAAAGCTGTTGTTAAAAGAAGAGGGGATGCCACACAATGGTAAACGTGGCCCTGTCCCAACTTTTCTGAGATGTGTTGCTGCCATCAAATTCAAAATGAGCAAATAGTTTTCATTAAATAGTAAAATGTCTCACTTTCAACATCTGATATGTTGCCTATTTTCTATTGTGAATAAAATATGGCTTTAAGAGATTTACAAATCATTGTATTCTGTTTTTATTCTCGTTTTACTCAAAGTCCCAACTTAATTGGAAGAGGGGTTTGTATATCTGTGCATCAATATTTAGGATACACACATCAACCAATACATACTTAAAAGATTAAAAGTAAGAGAGAGTAAGATGACAAGACTGAGGAATTGACACCCGGATTACACAAGACGGATATATCACTTCTGAAGCAGTTTGACATGCTTCTTGACTCAGAAATAGTGGATTAGAGCTTAGAGGAGGCAACAGAATGCACTTCTGTCTCTATCTTGCAATATGACAATGACACAACCTTGTTTTGTCAATTCCTCACCACTACATGGGAATAAAAGAACAAAAAAAACCTGTTTGCTGATGTTTGTACAAGACCTCCTGCTGTGCTCGTCTGAGCCTTTGTGCTAGCTTGGGTTGAGAGTTGCATATTCTGACATATACACACGACAATTAATTTGTGTGCTTCTTTCACTTTTTCAAATGAGTGAATTTAATGGAAGTAAACATGCATTACATGAATCATGTACAATATCATTGGTAATATTAATATGCCAACTGTTGTTAATTGTGCCAAAACTCACATGCACAAGCACCTTTTAGTAAAATCTTTAAAACAGCTCACAGATGAAGCAAATAACACTGATTATCTCAAAACAATAGTGCAGATCAAGGTCTGCAGACAGACCTTAGATGGACAGTCGGTTCTTGTATTCAATGTGTTGGACAGGATTTGAGTGGCTTTGACGAGAGCTAAATCGTTCTGGCCAGGCAGGTGGGTCAGGGCATCTCTGAAGCGGCAAGGCTTCTGGAGTGTTCCTGGTCGGCACTTGGGAGTACTTGATTGATTGATTGATTGATTGATTACCGACAGTGGTTCGAGATGAGAAAAATGAATCACAGGTGTCCGGCACCCTTGGCTCACATCCCATCTGGTTTGAACCAACAGAAGGGCCACTGTGGTACAAATTTCAGGTAATGTTGATAATACTTGAGTGAGGACTGTGTCACAACTCAGTGCATCGAACCTTGGAGCGTATGAGGCGTTGTAGCTGTAGACTACCTATAGTGCCCATCAAACCCCAGTCCACTGCTGAAAGCACCTACAATGGGAATGTGAGTATTGTAACCGGACCGTGGAGCAATTCTAGGTCGCCTGGTCTAGTGAGTCCCATTTTCCTTTAAATCATATACATCAGCTAGATATGTTTCCACAATTTACATAGGGAAGAGATGGCAGCAGGATGCACTTCAGCCAGTGGAGAGAGTGTGATGTTCTGGGCAATATTCTGCTGTGAATCCCTGGGTCCAGCAATTCATGTCTTCATCAGCATAAGGGTACCTTCACAATATTAGGCAGGTATTATTAAGTCGTGGATTATCCCACGAATGTGCGCACACCCACAGACGTACACTAATAAATAATGAACTACAAAAGTACTATTCACTCGTTAGTTTGAAAAATGAACAATTGTATCATACAGGTAAAGTTAGTTTCCACTAGTGTTGAGGACTTCTTTCTTTCTTTCTCTCTTCATTAGTTATTCATAACCTCTCTTCGTGCATATTGAAATTAAGTGCATGAAATTTAATCCAGTAAGTACTACATGCCCACAGATGATACATTTTTCATCACATGCAGAGCCAATTCTGGCAGGATGTGTTTTATGTAATTCCACAGTATGAGCTCCTAGTTTGGATACTTAACAGCTTGTTAAAATTCTAGGATTGGCATTGCGGTTGGAACAAATACCAGCATACACAGGGGTCCCCCGGGGGCAAGTTTGAGAACCACTGTGGATAGTAAATGTGGCTGTCCCTGATTGGCCTCTTTTTGAATAACTTGCTGTTTCCTTTGATCTTTGGGTATCTTGATGGAAAAGTGGAATGGTTCTAAGAGACTCTTTAACATGGACTCCTGTGCCAGAATTATGTAGGCTATAGTTGTTTGACTCATCACAGTGTGCTATGGATTTTGGGATTCAGAACTAACTTTTGTCCAAGAAATTACATCCATCTTAACCAGGCATTCATCTGTGACTGATAACTACTGCATGCACTGGTATGGATATTTAGTTTTGAGGCATGCGCAGGGCATAGGATATATCCGCATCCTGTCACTCACCTGTACACATAATGCTGCCAGAAAAGCATTCAATTGCATTATTGCAAGCCGTACCAACTGGAGGCACATCAAAATCTACACACCTAGATGGCTATTCCGTACACAACCACAGTCCGTGCAGCCTTTTGTTTGTCATTGTCAGGACGTAAGAAGACTATGTATGATTTTAAATGGAGTGAGATCATTTTCACACGCTTTAAATTACTCTCAATCCAGATACAAAATGACTTGCGTTCCTTCACTCAATCGATATTTCCATCTTTTGACTATAACTGAGAGGGAATTCTATACTTCTGTCTCTGACGTTACATATTTTCACACTCAAGGTGAGTTTTATAAGCCCACAGTAGGGGTTGTAATTTGTGGGAACTTTAAAATGGCAAATAAGGTAATATTTATAAATATAGTATGCAGTGACTCCTGCGGATGCTATAGGCCATTTGTAAGCTGCACTTAGCTTTTATGAATGGTAGGAACCATTCGTAGATATATCATTTTTGAGAATGTCTTTAGTAACGATGCTTTTGGGCAACATAAGTTCCAGAGAGAATGTTGCAAGAGAATGTTCCTGAGACCATATTAAGTGTGGACTTGTGACTGAGCCACACATTGCTGGTTGTGGCTGCATCACATCAGCCTGGAACCCAGATCTCTAGTTTCAGATGCTGTGCTATTTTCACAAAATCTTATATCATAGCCCTGCCTTTTGCCCATAGTATGCTGGGATAGGCTACAGTTCCCCCGCGACCCTAGTGAGGAATAAGCGGTATGGATATTGGATATATCATACCAATAGTACTTGGATGGTTGGATCTTTGCCTTTTACTTCTGGTGACTGTTTTCATTTCCAACTGTGAAAGATAAGGCACCTGCATTACTGCTGGCAACAGCAGCTACCAAATTCCTTTGCAGCTGCACTAATTCAGAAGGTTATACTCACTTGAGTCAGTGTAGAGTTTTCATGGGCATTTCTTTCCCTTGATTACCTTATTTGTTCTTGCTGTATTCCTCTGAATAGTTCCTTTACTTGACAGTCAAGATCTTCTTTATTATCATGCAGAGGCAAACACAATCATCTGATTCCTATTTGTGTATTCTGCAACATCCAGCCAGGTTAACTGAGAATGATGGATCTTGTGGGGATTTGGTATTCGCAGTGCGTGGGAGGAGGCAGTAGTGACATTGGACATCCCAGGAGTATAACTCAACTAAGAAGATGCTAACGTGCAGTTATTAAATCAAAACAGGTATGACTTTCTTAAAACGTAATCTCATTAATTTTTTGAAGCAATTTTATTGTTTTGAAATTTAAAAGAAACAGATTCTATCCTGGTGTGGTTTGACTCAAAAGGTCACAGGAGCACAATTTCCCAACAGTTTCATCGCCTGTAGCGTCTCACACAAATATTTGCCCAATGTTTCCTTTCCACCATTTCAAAGACCTCTCAACATTCAGTCGCTGAGGTTTCAAAAGATTTAAAGATATAGCACATTTGATACAAAATTCCTTCTAAGACCCACTTTTATAAATATAAATTATGGGTGTCGAGATTAAAATTTTGGAACATGTAGAATTGCGCGATTCACTCCAAACTTGGTCAAACATCAGCCAAGAGATTGTTTATCAAAAATTAGGAGTTACTTTTGATGTGAAGTGCTCCAGTGCTCCACATGAGACCACCAAAATGGAACCGAAAATCACCCGTCTGAATGGAATTTTTGGTGGTGTTCGGTAATTGGCATATTTCTCCAAAATTCCATGATATTTGACGAAACAAACTATACCATGGTACTTATGAGACATTACCCTTCCAAACATGAGAGAAATTGAGTTTAAGGTTTGCCACGGATTTTTAATTTTGTATTATTTTTACGGACAGCGACTCTTAAATACTTTTCTGGGGTTCAAATCAATCTCTTTCAATTATTGTGGAAAGTTAGAATGTGTAGAATTGCATATAAAAAAAAAAAAAACACACACCAATAGAAAATTACCAGCAAAGTTTCAATGGTGTGAACTATAACTGTACCTTATGCAGATAAACCTGAGTAATCCTGAAGTGACTGCATTTCAGTGAGAGATTGTTTGTTATGTTTAGTGTGAAATACCTGTATGTCATGTGTGTCCTAAATGTTTAAATATTTGGTATGAGCAGAGATCACTTGACTGCAAACCAAATCTACCTTTGGGTACTAATAAAGTCAAATGAAAATGAATGATGATGAATGATGTGGCTTTAAGTGGCCACTGAATTCTGAGGGACAAATCTAAATCAGTGGTAGGGTACCATACGTTTTTGATATCTGATGCCTGTTTTTGATAATAGAATGACATAGTATTAAAACCATGTCAAATTTTTGTGTCAGAAAGGTGATTTTTCTTTCACTATTTAATTGGGATACCTTTGGACTATTATAGCTGAACTAGTTGCAACCAAGGAACATTGTTTTTTCCTGTTGCAAGATATCATTTTTATTAACTCTTAGTTAGATACCATGGGCAAATATATTTGGTAGTTTGCACATCACGATTGGCTGAGCAGTTTAATTCAAACGATTCCTGGGAAATGATGGGACCTAATTTCTGTATTCTAGGTCATTTACGGGCAGTGCTTCCCCTAGAACATTCAATCACCATTTTGGGTGCATGACCTGCTGATAAGAGTTTAACTGCTTGCAGCCCTGGCTCATAGCAAGGCAATATAGACGGTCGCATGGACCGTCACTTGCTGGAAGGGTGGTCGCCCTCAAGAAAAGAAAAAAAAAATAAATTGCAGCACCTGTTAGCACCTTTTCTTCTTTGCCTTGAAGATAAACAAAATCAAATGAAGAAAGTAGGCAGTTTCTCATCATTTGACCTGGCTCAACAGGGGCGCACTGTCACATGCTTGCGTTGGAAGTGGGATATGCAGGGCTCCCAACTCTCTCGCATTCAGTGTTTTATTGGCACAGTCATGTTCCTGTGCCGTAGTCAGCAATTATTCACTGTTTCACGACTGTTCAAATTGTTTCAATGAAATAAGACCATTTGAAATGTTTTTAAGCAATTCCGTTGCTTTCAACCCCAAAGTAAGGAAAAGCGTGAGAAGTCCAGAATCATAATTGATTACCATGTTACCAGTGGTGAAATCCACCATGATGCATGTGAAACTGATAAAACTCCATGCAAAAGGACTTCAATTCTCCCTGAGAATCTTACAAACGCGCTGATTGAACAATTGCTGACATACAGCGCAGGAACGTGAATTTCCTGCTAAATCTCACGCCGTATGCGGGAGAATTGGGAGCCCTGGATACGGGAGACAAATTTGTAACTGTTAAGAACAGACGGGAACTCCAAGTGCAGATCAAACTCAGCGGGGCGTTTAGACATTGGATTCGATCCCTTACTCATGGTCAGTTCAGAAAATAGTCAGAAGCCAGCAAACAGATACAGGTGAGCAGAATCATAATCAGTAATACAGGCCAAGATCGGGAAACCAGGAAATCAGCCCGCACAAAGACAATGTACAAAATGGGGAAAATAAACTAAAGGGAGGAGGGGAATGGGGAAAAGGGTAAGAGGAAAAATGGGGAAGGAGAGGTTAGGGAAACGAAACAATTGGGAACACAGGGGAAAACTGCAATCTCACTACAAACACAAAACTAAAATATACAGACTGATACAAACAGACTAATACTTTCAAACAGAGCAATCACTAACCAAATAGCGCAGAGACGAACCAACCAGCCAGAGTCAAGGGAAGAACAAATCAACTTGGAACACAAGGGGAATGGGAAATTTAAGCACAAGACAATTAACTGGATTGCCTGACTAGATAGGGAACAGCTGTGGCAGGAAGCTAGAGAGGGGCGGAGCCAGGAAGAGCAGGACAGGGATAGCCACGTACAATGGAAAGGGTGTGGAAACCTATGCTAATCTGCTCTACACACCCAGGCCCTGATTCTAAACTACTCTCAGGTGCAGACAGGCAGCAAGAACAGAATGAAGGAAGTTTGAATCACCTCACTGAATTAACAGGGGAATTAGGAGGAAAGAGCACAAGGATTTACACTGACAATGACAATCAATCAGAACAATACACAATCACTCAGAAAAATAACAAAAGGTACATAAATGGAAATAAAAACTAACAATAATGAAAACTACAAATAAAACAGGCAGACAAAATTCTACTTTCTAACACTGACCAGTTTTTTGCTGTTTTCACCCAAAATAAATCAAATGAACAAAATTAGCTATTTTGTTTTTTAAAATACGAAGGAAACCCCACACAAAGCCATTTAAATTGTGACTCTATCTCACTTAGTTTTGTAGCTATGATGCAAAACACACCAATTTTTTTTAACTCCGCTATCGCATGACCTGGCCCACATGCAATATAAACAAAACTGAACAAACAAGTAACAAGAGAGCGAGATAAGAAAGAGAAAAAATGACTATCATTTGGGATAATGACGTTACACATCATATGAGGAACCTGAAATATCTTGATCTGACAATCTGTGATCCATTAACTCAAGGAAAACATTAACTAAAGAGGCTCAGGATGCAGACATAAGTGTTTACTACTAATACGATTAATGTTCAACATGAGGTTTTCCTTAAACTTCAGATCTTATCTATAGTGAAAATAGGCAATGATCCTGCCCATTGGAGACAAAGCACACTGTTGTGCAACTTCAGCTGGATGAGGAACCACAGGGTTTGCCTTATGTATCATACTGTACGAAAATCTGAGGGACTTTATGACCAGTTGGACAGATATGTGAAGTTGTCCAGAAATAGAACCTAATAACCACGCGTGAGTACAATCAAGTTGTACTTGTACAAGTAAGTACAAGTTTAATATTTTTCTCATGGCTTTGTTCTACTGTGTACAAAAAGAATTAAAACCGCGGGAATTTGAATCCCATAAGTGAAACCTACAGAAAGAATAACAGTAAGAACAAAATAAATAGAAGATACTGGGAGTGCAAAAGTTTGCCATACGCAACAATGAGTTAGACGTGCACAGACAGACATATCCCAGATGGAAGCATCCCAGGTCGGCGTGACCCATGGGTCCCATTTCCTAGATTATGAACTCCCATGGGCATAAATCAATGCTGTATCCATTGTCTGGTATGTAGCCTCCGATGAAAAAAATGCAATGGCTTAGAACCTAAAATACCCACTCGTCTGACTGAGACGTGTCTGAAAAGGAAACTTGGCCTGAAATACCCACTCATCTATCTGGGGTGACGTAAGTGCTGCTTCTGCTTCCACCCTAGAGGTATTATGTTTAAATATATTGAAGGCAATAATGCTGTTAATAAACATAACACATCTTTATCATGGTGCATTTCTGTACTATTTACAGCTGCTGAAGTTGAGCTGATGGGGAGGAAAACGACTGTCTCCTTTGTTTACCAAAGATAATTACCGAGCAGAGAGAATGAAATCAAAGGCAAAGAGAAGAAGAGTAAAGTGGATATCCTGTCAAAGCTGGCTTGGTCTGACACCTGAGAGTTATAATATCATGTTCCACAGTGCCTAGCTTCGATGAAATCCCTCTGACCACTGCTCTTTCTTTTCTATCCCGTAATCAGTTCTGAATCGATTCCAAAATGTTTCTGTAATTCCTGCCTAGCAGATTTTAATAATTAACTTCACAAGTAGTACCCGTACTAAATGCATTCTGAAAATTCCTGCGTATGATATCATAAGCTTTTTTGTGGTGATAAGTCTTAGGCCTGTATTCAGAAACGACACTCACACTAATTGAGTGCGAGTGAGTACTAAAACTTAGTTAGTGTTATATTAAATGAGTCAAAGGTTGTCCTAACCCTGATTTGCTTTCAGAGAGCTCACTCGCACTGAAAATAGCGTCTCTTTCTGAGTGAAGGTTGAGCGCAGGAAACACCTCCCTTGAGCCGCACTAAGTTGCGCCGGTGTTTTGTTGTCATGGCTTTCAGGTGGTTACAGACATTGGAAACTCTGGATCACTTACAGCCACGTGCTCGACGCAATCGCAACAATGCAAATTTTAACTCTAAAGATCGTAATGATGCCGATAACGTACTAACTGACCACCTGGTTTCAGTGCTTACGAACTGCACTGTGGAGAAATCGAGGTTAGCATTTGTGTAGCCACCAGTAGCTACTGGTGAACTGGCAATAGGGGAAGCTTAAAACCATCCCTTAAAAATAATGATTGAAAAAAGGTCATATCCAAACATTTAATAAAATTTTATTTGCTTGAACTCCAAAAATCCAAAGGATTATCATTTGTCGCCAGTTCTACTTGTTAAGTTAGAATGAGCATTGATAATTATTGCCCTGTTTTGAATTCATTTAAATTACCATTGCAAAAACTGATGGGTTGGAAAATTCTGCTCTCAGCGGCTCGTGGGGCGCGTGTGCATTGGTCTGCGAGGCTCGTGTAGCTGTAAGTCACGAGAATCCATTCTTTTCTCCATTCTTAATTGCTGAGTGTAGAAGGAAATGTCTCGCACGTTTCACAACTTGTTGCTTAGTGAGCCTTGAGGGCTGTCCTGTGCCTTTCACGAGCCACTCGATCACAGAATTTATGAAGTCATGGTGATATTTATGTCATCATTTATGTGCGAAAGAAATGCCTCAATTTGGTGAAGCAATGTATAGCAGCGTTATCAAAAATAAATATGATTGTCGTTTTACCTGTTAGTCTGAGAAACTTTCTAACCAAGAAAAGTAAACTGCGACAGGTTTAGGTCATTCAGCACTGAAGGGTGAGGATTGAGTGTCCCTTTGCAGCAGCCGACGCACCGCCTCTGGTACCCAGTGCCCACTACTGTCAGTTATGCTCCAGTGGCATTTGTGAATAGCAACTGGCGAGGATTGGGACCGCTCCCTCGGTAAGTGGTTGGTCGATCTCTTTCTTGCACTCCAGTTACATTTCAATTGTACTCACTATATGGTGAGTGGAGGGTGAGTGTGAGTGTCGTTTCTGAATACGGGCATAAGTGTCTTCTTCACAGAATTCCAAAAGGTCAGTCAGGCATGACCTTCCCTTATGGAAACCATGTCGGCTGTCCCCCAAGATGTTGTTAGTTTCAAGAAGTAATTCCAACTTGTCTTCGATTATAGATTCCAGTATTTTACATGCAATGGAAGTTAAACACAGGCCTGCAGTTTCCTGTCTAAGTACAGACTCCTTTTTCATAAATTGATGAAATGTGCCTTGTTTCCAATCATTGATACAAAAATGATTTACAATCACTTTGTCTTCCAACATGACACAACATTTACGCAGCAATAAATATGCCACCATCAATTTAATTTAAATATGAATCTAAATTTTAACTGGTAATTTGAAAGAGTGCTTCATATTATTGTTTTTTTTAATCTTGCAGCCAAAAAGAAGGTAGCTTTTTAGCTTAACCCAGTGACTTGAATTTAATGTGTTAAAAGGCATCATCATAAGGACTAAATAGCTGATTAAGTCTTTTGAAAATGATAATAATCCACTGGGTTTTTTGATGATTTCTGGTTTCTGCAACTGAAAAAGTAGTAACCCTTAAAAAACTAGATCTGTGCATTTTATTTGATTGTATGTTCTACTGACTGGCTTGTAAAAATACTGTTGGTAACAAACTCACCTCAGGGGAGCAATGCAACTCAATACAATAATAACATGTAAGTGATTATAAACCAGCTGTCTGTGGCGGTGTTACTGTGGGCTATGACAGCTTGTACAATACACGCTAGTTCTTAATCTGTGCTTCAGGCCCATAACAGGTACTTTGACAACCCTTACTTCAGCTCATATGGGCTCAACACCTTGTTAATACTGTTTTTTATTCTGCCATGTCAACGTAAAATGTTAAAACAACACTTCTCTGTTGTGCAATCATAATCCTGCAGGACTTTTAATCATAGTTTGGTATGTTGCTTAATCTATAAGAAGGACAAGACTGACACAAGGTTAGTTACAGGTGGTGCTTTGAGGCAGCCAAATTCAGTTGAGTGGTAAGCATGTTTTTAAGTGCTTGTGGGGTGGCAGTAGGGGATGCATCAGCTCAACACTGTCTTCGGATCTCCCTGTGCTCAGTGAACATGGGTTGACGATTAATGGGTTGAGTGACTGGTAGAATGGTCTATGCTCTCATACTGGCACTCCATAATTACCTTGTTTCGCCTGTCACAGGGGCGGACTGCCAGTGCACAGCGTCAGAGAGTCGCTAGGTCTCTACAGGATTTTCTTATTCTTTGCTATTTTACACCAAAAGTGTGGAACTTTCAGCTGATATTTCAGTCAAATGGTGGCTGTCTAGGTTGTGTGGTAAAGTCAATCAAAATGGCATGCCACTTTTTCAGGTCCCCATTAAAGCACCATTCTGTCACCATTTTCTACATCAGCACTCCCCAGTTCTTGTGAAGAAACATCCGTCAATGTTTCCTCAAGCCATTTTTTGAAATTGAAGGACAATTTTTTTTTCAAAGGGATTTTCTGGTGTTGAGGAACTTGGTGGGTTTTCTCTCTCTCCCTGTAGCCCCTCTCTTTTTCTCTCTCGGGCAGTCGTTCCAAAGTATTAAGCAGAATGGTATGGACCGAGAACATCTGAGGGGGGCCAGAAGAATGCTTCCCTGGTTTTGTTTTGCAAAAACCCTTCAAATGGTCACTTCTGGTAACATTTCTGAAGTATTAAAACTAAACAGAGGCTTGTACCTCATCACAGATAAACGAATTCCCATTTCACAAATTTGAAGAGGGCAGTGGAGATGACGACCATGAATCCATTGAGGTCGCCTGACTTTGTCTGGGGGCCACAATTTGTCAGAATATTTTTTTAATGGACTATCACTATTTTTAGATACGCTTTTTATGAAAACGATTATAATAATCACGCAATGGCGTATATCAGGCATTACCAAAGCTCTCTAAGCTGCAGACAGTGACAGGGAGAACAAAATCGTATAAATATATAAAACGCATGTCTCGCGTCACAGTTAGTCACATTAATTTGATTGACAAATGTCAACTTACATTTTCACAAAAGTACCAGTTCTGCTGGTAACAGTGCACCATTGCTTGCGTTTGCTTCTAGTTGACAGTTTATTCAAGTCAATGGGATGAATAATTCATCAGTTAGCATGCTGATGCTTTTGACCAGTGAAGGCTCGGACTAAATTAAAATGACTACTTTCATTGCATAAATTTGACATCTTGGGCTCACTCGTTGGAGATATTCAATATATTATACAATGACTAACTTCAGTTAAGGTGAATCCAATGATTTTTCCACCTTGGACAAGTGATATTCAACAAGGCGCGGCCAAGGTGAATATCACTTGTCCAAGGTGGATATATGATTGGATTCACTGATAACTGAAGTAGGACGATCTGGTACAGGAACCAACTGCGAACCAAGACGTGATTCAAAAAATGTAGTTAATTTCAGTCCAAGTTCAAAGCCAGAAAGACAGAGTTTGCAACTGTACATATAGGCAAGCCAAAAATCTAAATCCAAAAACAAAAGCAGGGGTCCATGCCCAGTAAATCACAGAGCAGAGTACAGAATCACTAGCCAGGAATCGGTTGTCACGAAAGCAAATGGTCATACACAGGGCAGCAGGCGGGTAGAACGGTCATACAGAAAATGGGTCAAAACCAAAAACAGGCTAACAAATCCAAAAGAGCTCAGGCAAAGTCAAAGTCAGGCAAAGGGATGTAGAAGAAGAATTAATCAGACAGGCGTACAAGGAACTCGGCACTGAAAGAAAGGATCAATGTTCTGACAAGAATGCACTGCAGTGAAAGACCTTAAGTAGGCAAGAGGGAAGTCACATGCTATCAAGGAACAGGTGAATGGGATGAGAGCTAATTACACAGGGGAGAATACATGGGGAAGTCCTTAATACAATAATTGGCAAAAGCTAAGACACGGACAGGAATCACATTGACAACCTATGACAAATAAATGCCTCTGGTCAGGGAGTTCTAAGTGCACAGAACAAGGAGTGCAGGACTGTAATTAAGCACAAGCGAAAGAATCCACGGAATCACAGGGAGATACAGAGCCAGTAAAGCAAGGGACAGAGACTAGAACAGTGCGAGTGCTGAGATCGTGTTAGCAGTAATTATTAGCAGTGCAGCTTTACAATTAACCATATGCTTGTTAGTCAGTTAGTAGTATCTACAATATTAGTTTGGTTAGTAAGTATAATACAAAATATAAATGTTAGTATTATTAGTAATCAAGAGTGAAGGAAGCAGAGTGAAGGTAGTAAACGAGAATTGAAGTAATTATGTGAAAAACCAGAAACCAATTAAATGACCTGAAGCAAGTAGGCACGCAGACTGGGGAGACGGAACGTACCATACTGATCACAAGACAAGACAGGGGGGACAAAAGTGCAATGAATACAGAAATGTCATGAAAACAAAAACTGGGATGTATAATAAGCAAAATGAATAAAGAAAAGACATGGAAAAAACACAGAAAACAAGACAAGACCAGAATCACATTAGTAAGTCAATCTCTGTCTTATTTTATGACCCTACTTGAAAATCTAAAATAAAAGAAGGGCAACAACTTTAACGTAAAGTTCCTCACAGGGAGGAAGTGACATGAAATAAGGACATTGTTATATTCACTGCTCGTGCACTTTCAGGTGGTGAATGACACTGTTTACACTGACCAGCGGAGCTCACCTTGACCAATCAGGAGAGAGCAAATCCTATCTTCATGTACAACCCCATTTCCAAAAAAGTTGGGACGTAAATAAAATGTAATAAAATGTAAATAAAAACAGAATGCAAAAATTTTCAAATCATTTGAACATAAACTCTATTTATTTGATGATAGTACGAAGACAATGTATAAGATGTTGAAAGATATTTCATTGTTTTTTGGAAAAAGGTTGCTCATTTTGAATTTGATACCAGCAACAATGTCAAAAAAGTTGGCACAGGGGCTTGTTTACCACTCCCGTCTTCTAAGTCAATACTCTGTAAGCGTTTAGGAACTAAGGAGACCAACTGCTGTAGTTTCGAAGAAAAATGTTTTCCCATTCTTGCTTTATGAAGCATTTCTGCTGCTCAATACTTTGCAGCCTCCTTTGTGATATTTTTCCTTTTCATAGAGCCCCAAATATTGTAAGTGGGTGACAGGTTTGGGCTGCAGGCAGAGCACTTATGCACCCAGACTCTTTTACTTCAGAGCCATGTTGTTGTAATAAGTGCAGAGTATGGTGTTTGACTTGGTGTTGCTGAAATGCGCAAGGGCCCTCTCTGAAAAAAGGCATCTGGATGGCAGTAAATGTGGCACTAAAACCTGCATTTATTGTTCCCCGGTAATGATGTCTTCACGGATGCACAAGTTACCCATGCCATGTGTACTGATGCATCCCCATACCATCATTGATGCTGGCTTGTTTGCTGATAACAAGCTGGATGCCCCCTGTCCTCTTTGGCCCAGAGGATGTGGGAACCATTATTTCCAAAAAGAATTTCACATTTTCATTAGTCAAACCACGGGACAGTTTTGCCAATTTGCCTCAATACATTTTAAATGAGTTCAGGCCAAGAGAAGGCGGCAATGTGTCTGGATCTTGTTTATATTTGGTTTAATCTCTACATGGCTGAGTTTCAACTTGCATTTGTGGATGCAGTGACAAACTGGGTTTACTGACAATGGTTTTCAGAAGTGTTCCTGGGTCCCTGCTGTGATTTCCACAACAGAATCTTGTCTGTTTTTTAATGGAGTGCCGTCTGAGGGCCTGGAAATCACAGCCATTCAGGATTGGATTTTGGTCTTGTCCCACTCATACAGAGACTTTTCTCGATTCTCAGAATCTTTTAATGATAGTATGTACTGCAAAGAATAAAATGTCCCAAAATGTAAGTTTAAAACGTTTATTGTTAACTTGTTGAACTATTTCCCCATGCAGTCTTTCATAGTGTGGTTACGGTCTCACCATATGTACTTATGAAATTTTTTTATATCATGTTCATGACCAGTTAACTAAATAATCTAATTAGCTGTGAGATTCTCAGCCAGTTGTCTTTTTAGCATCATGCAATTTTTCCCGCAACGGTTGTGCCTAGGGTTCAAATGCATTTAGTACAGGAAGTTAAGGACTGGACTCAGGTGCAAGGAAGGACTTGGTTGTATTTATTATGCCTGCTGCACAACAGAGACACAAACGTTGCAATACAAAACAAAAAGGAAACAAGGTTCCTCAACACTATTAGTAATATAGACTCTGGGCTTCAGCTGCAGTAACGATGTATTATAAATAGGAAAACTAATAGAAAAGAGGTTCCCTAAAACAAAGTGCTGAAATAAACATTAACAGCACTAAGTTTTAAGAGTTAAGAAATATCATATCCCCCCAAAAAGCAGGAAATTATCCACCATTTTTATTTTTCTCTCATTAGTGCCTCATGTGTTTAATTGTGAACAACATATTGAACATACACAAAATAGTTAATTGGCATTTGTAGGATGTTAAACTATTTTATATAAAGTCTGTTGAAAGTGGAGCCGAAATCACAGTTACAAAGCTAAAATTTTCATTGATAAAAAAAGCAACATTAGGAAAAAACAGCTTCGGGCCTAAACCCCTTCAAACCTTGTTCCTTTTTTGTGCAACAGCTGTTATTTTAAAAAAGTTAATTATTGAGGTTGTGCAAATATCCGGTCTTCAAAGCAATGAAAGACAGCTTTTTAATCTAACTCATGAGAAAAAAAGAGGGTCTTTGAAGCCTTCTCTCAGCTCTTTTCATTACATTGAAAACGATTTTTGAATTCTTTTATTTTCATAGGACTGATCGCATTAAATGCCTATTTTTCTCTGTACGAGTGTGTATATGTACCTGTACACTGCCCTCCATAATTATTGGCACCCCTAGTTAAGATGTGTTCTTTAGCTTCTAATAAATTCAGTTTTTTTATCAATAATATAGGACCACAATGAAAAAAAGAGGAAAATCCAACCTTTAATTCAAGTGCATTTATTCAGTGGGAAAAAATCCCACATTAAGAAATAATTATTTTACATCGAATCATGTGTGCCACAATTATTAGCAACCCTGATGTTAATACTTTGTACCGCACCTAATCTTCTCCCATAATTTTTCACAAGATGGAAGAATACAGAAAGCTGGATCTTAGACCATTCCTCTTTGCACAATCTCTCTAAATCATCAAGCAACCTGGGTCCTCTCCTCTGCACTCTCCTCTTCAGCTCACTCCACAGTTTTTCATTGGGGTTGAAGTCTGGGGACTGAGATGGCTATGGGAGGAGCTTGATTCTGTGGCTGGTGAACCATTTTTTGTAGATTTGGCCACATGTTTAGGGTCATTATCTTGCTGAAAAACTTCAGCTTTGGGGCAGAGGCCACCAGATTTTGATTTAAAATGTCCTGTTATTTCAAAGCGTTCATGATGCCATGCACCCTAACAAGGTTCCCAGGGCCTCTGGAACAGAAGCAGGCCCACAGCATCACCGATCCTCCCCATACTTCACAGTGGGCATGAGGTGCTTTTCTGCATACTCATCTTTTGTGTTCCGCCAGACCCACTAAGAGTGTTTGTTGCCAAAAAGCTCTATCTTGGTCTCATCTGACCAAAGTACACGGTCCCACTTGAAGTCCAATACCACTTGGTGAACTCCAGACATTTGCGTTTATGATTGTGAGTGAGAAAAGGTTTTTTCTGTGCATGCCTCCCAAACAGCTTTTTGGCATGTAGATAGCGCCTGATGGTTGTTTTGGAGACCTTGTGACCCCAAGATGCTACCATTTGTTGCAATTCTTTAACAGTGAGCTTTGGAGAACTTTCTACTACTCTATAACCTTGCGTCCTCGTCCAGGCTTGTTTACTACTGTTCCAGTTGTTCTAAACTTCTTAATGATTCCCCTGACAGTAGATATGGGCAGCTGCAGGCGAGTGGCTATTTTCTTGAAGCCACTGCCTGACTTGTGAAGGTCGACACACATCTGCCTTACCTGAATGGTGTGTTCCTTTGTCTTTCCCTTGTTGAAGAGTGGATAAGAGAAATGGCCTCTGTGTCATGTCATATTTATACCCCAGGGAAAAAGGAAGTGATGTATTACTAATTAAATGTTCCTAGATACTCTGATCAACTTTGTAAACTACTGTAGAAGTGACAGAAATACTTCAATTACATTTATTTCCTAGGAATTGTTAGGAGTGATTTTATGAAAAATAATTATTTAAAAAATATTTAGGGATTTTTTTTCCCCCCTTAAAATTCACTTGAGTTGAAGGTTACATTTTTCTATATTTTCAGTGTGAGAGTATGCTTCTGCAAAAAAAATTTAACACATTTTAACACCTGGGGTCTGAGAGCCGTTAAAATTTACATTGAACAAGTAAAACGATGGGACATGTCAAAAGTAATTGTACAAAGGAAAAAAAAAAGAAAAAGAACGTAATTAACTGTTTACAAAGTACACAATAGACAAATTAACCCTAAGGAACACATGTATTCCTCTTGCAATGTGAGTTGTAATGTCTTTTTATAAAACGGGTGCTTCCCAGCCTTAAATATGATTGGCTGAGCCGCGTTCCATGCCGGTATAAAATTACTGTAACCCACTGTGGCAGGCCGCAGCGCAAAATATCCCTGCGCGCAACGAACTGCTCTGCGCTCAGATGACTTGCTTGGTTACGTTTGTTTCAAGACTTTAAGCTCGCTATTTCAGTTTCCGCGAAGTTTAGCCTTTTAACCAGATAACCATTTGGCAATCTACCTGGCTAGCTATTGCATTACAACGTTCAATATCACTTTTGTGTTGCAAGCTATGTTGCTAACTTGCTCGTAATTTCAGCAGCCTATTGGCAATAAATTGTTGACTTCTTCTTGTGTGTTTATTTTCTGGGCTGTGTGTAGGGTAAACACATCCATTGTAGTGAACGCTAGCCAGTTGACAAGCTGGTTAGCAAAGTAATGCACAATTCAACATATTTTCCTGGGTACCGGCAAGTGTGGAGGACAAAAGTCAATCGTCCCCTACTCTCGCTGCTGGTTGTAATGATTTGGCCGATCGACGGAAGTTGAGAACAAGGAAACTTGGAAACGAGCGTAAAATTATTAAACGGGGTCTTCGGGAAACTGAAGGAGACATTCAAAATAGTCTACTTTCATAGTATATCTGCATTAGCGAGCCCAAATAGCCTGATGAGACATGATAATGGCGCTAGATGAAAAAGCAATCTTAGCAATCTATGTTGCTGGCCAACCATTCTGTCCACTCTTTCTTGCTTGGAGGAAGAAGTTCTCAATTTTATTGTTGCATTATTACCAATAAATTGTCAATTTTTTTCCTTGTGTGTTTATTTAATGGGCTATATGTAGGGTAACCGTTTATAAAAGGAATCAGCCCCTTGAAGCAGTGGGTTACAGTGATTTTATAACGGCGGATGGGCACTAAGGCACTCCGCGGCGTGTCGTGCCTTAGAACGCCCCTCAGCCGTTATAAAATCACTGTAACCCACTGCTTCTCGGGACTAATTCCTTTAGTATGGAGTTACTCTATCTTACTTCTAGCTAGCTATCTAAAGTGTTTATACAAGCTGGCGTTTCACTTGGATGATGAGAATTGTAAATAGCAAGCTTTCCCTCTCAGAATAAATGTTCAGACAGTAAAATAAGTACTTTCTTTAATGAGTATGTGTGCTTGCTGATGCTGCATTGTAGAAAAATGGACAAAACTCAACTTGATCATGGAGAATAGGCATGTTTTTTGGTATGGAAAAGTTACTGGTAACTATTGACGACCATCCACATCTGTATTGATAAGTTCATGCTAAACTTCACTAATAATTGATTCACATTGAACTTCATGAGTAGAGAGTGGATTTATGTTAAGCATATGATTATTTTATGATTTGACAGTGGGCTATTTTGAGGGCTCTGACAGCATGGAGAGCCACTTGGATAGCTGTCTTATTTGGCTCAGAGATAGCAGATAATTTTTAAGAGCACTGTCACATGAAATAGACTTGTGGTTAAGGAGTTTATGATCCTAAAAATGTATTGTTTTTGCTCCCACATTGTTTTTGATTTTCAGCCCACAGCAGAACACCTATGTAAAGTTCATCTCACACTGGAAGAGGAATCTGGATGATGTATTCTTCATATGGGCAGCCCCAGAGACATTGTAACTAGACTTTCACAACTTAATTTACTCTAAAAACCTTTACATTGTCCTTTGACACTAATAAAATGAAATTCTTGGACGTTTTGGTTATTACAACAAACATAAGTCTTAAAACTGACTTATTTCAGAAACCCACAGACAGAAACTCTTTACTACATGGTAATGTACCATCCCACCTCTCTCAAAAAAAGCATCCCATTATCCAAATTTAATCCCATAAGATGGATCTGCAGTACAGAAGAGCACTTTTTGAGACCGATGGAACTGGAAAAATGCTTCAGACAACGAAGAAAGAGATATGGATTGACAGGGCTTCCTCACACTTTTTTAATGTGTCTCAAGCCGATTGCCTTGCTACCACCCGACCTGAGATGTCTGTTAATAGAGTTGTTATGTGAGATCCAATACTCACCTGTATCCAGAGACATTGAAAAGACTATCAAAAAAACACTGGCATATTGTGGAAATGGACCCTGCTTTAAAGAACTGCCTTTCTCAACCTCCTCAAGTTGTTTTTCAATGCCCTCCTAACCTGCATGACATGCTGGTGAGAGGAGACTTGCCCCTCCAGTCAACCCTCTCATTTTCTGAGTAATATCGCCTGTGATGGTCATTGTATTGTCAACAATGCACCTTTACTCATAAATCTAACTTTTTTTACCATCCTCATACAGGAAAGAAATTTAACATTAAAGGTATTATAACAAGTTCTACTTCCAATGTTATTTATATGTTGAAATGCCCTTGTGGCTCAGCCAATATTGGTAAAACCACAGGACCGCTTAAAACTCGTATTACAGAGCACTGTAGTAACATCAGGAATAATGTTACATCTAGTCCTGTGGCCCTACATTTCACAAAAGCAAAACATAATACTTCTACTCTCAGATACCAAGGCATTGAAATGGTAAAACAACCATGCAGGGGGGACATAAACTCTATTCTACTCAAAAGAGAGGTATTTTGGATATACACACAAGATACATTGGCTCCCAAGGCCTAAACAAAGAATTTGGTGTGATTTCTTTAACTGTTTATTTTTTCTTTTTGTGCAAATCTATGGTGAATCTTTGCTATCCCTATATTAGCTTTATCTAGACAAGAGGCACTAATACAGCATGACGGCTTTTTGCCTGAGTCCTTATTTAGGAGTATTAACTCAGTTATATTAAAAAAAAATGTTGCATGTTTCTGCATGTATATCATATTGCATATGTACCTGTAGATTGTGAGCTGTTGTGTATGGAGGGGGGACATCTTTCATGTAAATGTATTTTATGGGTATATATGGTTGAGATCATCCTCTTTATACTTAATTCTGCACTAATTTTTTTGGACATCTTGGATATATATTTTTTATACTTGATTGTTGTAATATTGTGATATCTTTTTGACTACTCTGTGCAGCTGCTGTTAATTGCACTGATTGCTGTGGCACTGACTTGTGGGTATTTAAGAGGATGTCCTCACTTGTATTTTGTGAGTCTGAAGAAGAACCTACAGGCTCGAAATGTTGCCTCAATAAATGTCTTTTTGATGGGAGCTCTTATGGTTTGTGGATCATTTTATCTTTTTGTATTTGCATTTTTCTTTTTGATCCAGCTCCTAATACTATAGATTTTTGGGATGTGCATGTCACACACTTTTCTCTTTTTGTTTTTGCTCCCAGCCATTTTTCAATTTTTCAGTATTTTTCATAATTTCATCGCTGAATTTTCCTGAAAATTTTTTGTGTTTGTGGCCCTCAAACTGAACTAAAAGTGTCAAAAGAAAGTGAAATATGATGGAATTACAAATTCTACAAGTATCTTGAATCATTTCAGCCTTTATTGCCCTCTCTGTGAAGCTCAGATCTTGAATTATAAAGCCTTAAATTGGGTAACGCATAAATAGCCAAATTAGGCTTCTGCATGAAGGGGTTGAAATTTCTCCTTTACCTCAGATACTTGCAGTTGGAGACCTGATGCGTCTCTCTATACTCTCATATGTTTGGCACTTGTATACCTCAGTAACGGTGCTGAGATTCACTGTAGGAATGCAGCATAGAAGAATGACTGAGAATGAGGAGGGTGGATCAAAAATCCAAAACCACACCCTCCTTTAGGTATGAACCCAAACAACGGTTCCTCCTCGGATAGCTCTCCCAAACTTTATCCTAAGGCCCGGGCCACACTGCCTGCAGTAGCAATGCGGATTCCGCAAGCCGAGCACTGCAACCGCTTACCGCTTGCAGCTCGGTCACACTGCCTGCGTATCTGCTGCGGCAGGTCTGCCGCGAGCTCCTCATGTCGTTTTAGCCTACTACATGGGATTTATGTATTTTGTATTGACAGTAGGCGAAAGATGCTTGAGCGTTATGAATCATACAAACAATTTAATTACACAATCATATTACAATATAGGCCTAAAGCAAACTCTTCTGAATTCTGGTCGTGCTCTCTTTGAAGGTACTTTTGGGCTAGGGGGAGGGTATCGGGATGTCGAATGTGCTTTCAAAAGCAATTTAATTTACATTAGTTGAGGCTGAAACCATTCGTAGAGGCTAGGCGCTGAACGACCGTGAAAGGAACAGTTCAGACAATTCAGAGACTGGCTGATGTGCTGTGCGTTCGCCTAGCCACTGTATCCAGCTTAGTCTTTAATTTCCCTTTAACAGTGGAAACAGTCAGCTGAAATGTTGCTGATACAAGTGGGGGGTCGTATGTAGGTTTGGCAGTTGCGTGGGTGTCAGGGCCAGAGTGAGAGATATGGTAAAGTACTGCCCTGCTATTTAATCATCAACATAATAAGCTACATTCATTGGCTTGGCTCCGCAATTAATGGCATATTACCTGCAACATACGTTGATACCCCCCCTCCCCCAAACAACTAAATCCAAAAGAAAATGAACAACAGTGTATTAAAGATTTCAATAATAAGTTAGGAATGACTAAAAACTTTCCCATATATTCCCATGTTCCAATATTTGACAAAGCATTGCTGATTTAAACGAAAGGGATTATGTCCATATAAATGGGCTTTTAACATTATAAACATGTCGAACATGTCTCCTTCATACTTGTAACAGACACGCATCCTCGGCGATATAGCGAAATGCATGTATTTATGGCGATATGACTGTTTCTGACCGTCATTTTCAGCTCTACTTTGCCTTTTTCTGCATGCGTAGCATGGAAAAATTCAGAGTCCGAATCTATATTTGCTGCATGTTAGCAGTAAGGATTTTCCGTTCACGAATTGCACAGCTTCGGCATGCAGTGTGGCTGCTCTCATTGAATAACATCGGAACCAAAACGAAAATACGCATGCAGTATGCAGAATCGGAATCAGTGCTGCAAGAAGTGTGGCCCGGGCTCTAGAGCCACATTTTTTAACCTTCATTTGACTACAATACAAGGGAAGGGTTACTGAGAATAAGCCCCTTTCACAAGGATGCCAGTGATGAAAAGCCAGAGAGAACAGTCAAAAGTATAAACATCAACAGGGAGGATCGATAAAGCCCCTGAATCAATTTTTGTTGGGTTAACGGCCTTGATCACGGGCCAAACAGAATTCCTTCCAACTTCACTTTTTAAGATGGAAGTCAGCGATGGCCAAGCCCTACCATGGGCACGATTCAGTAGCTCAAATTTCAGGAAAGTAAACTTTCAAAACATTAATGTTATCACTCAGGATTTATTGAAGTTAGGCAGTTTACTTTGGGTTCGAAGTTATTTAATAATAATCGGCCTATGCTGAATGGTCATTTAAGGTCAGTAGTACCACAAATGTCCATCATTTCTCTTCCAGTCCATCCATCTGAAAAGCTCTCCACTTCTGGTCCTGAGTCTGAACTTTCCAATATCAGGTAGATTTCTGATATTGCTGGTTGTACACCGGGCAGTGATTACTAGGCAACGTGATGAAAGAGAAGCCCTTTAGCTGAGCCCCCTGAGCTGCCCGTTGTCAGATCCTGGGTGTTGAGAAGAATTACAGAACCACTAAGTGCAGTCACACAAAGGCGAATATGCCTGGGAGATTTAAATTGAAGTCAATGGGAGATACATGTGTTTTCTTCATTCTTTTTGGTGGCGTGATTCCCTTTTTAAAATGTAAATCCTGGGCCACTTGCCTGCGTGCAATTATAATATGGATTTTTGTGCCTTTTGTGATCCTATACCCGGCCCTTGCTCGGGAAGATTTAGAGCCCTGGGACTGAATAGGGCGTGAGCACTTTGCCCAAGCATCGTACTGGGGTTTTATCCTCAAAGCTGCTTCACTAGCTGAAGAGAACAAACGCAGCCTGGGAAGGCCTGCTTAAGGCAGGCCCCAAAGGAGGTGGGGGCGGAGGTGCAGGTCTCTGGGACAGCTGGCTCTCCATCATAGGGCCCACCAGGCATGGCATAGCTCTCTGAGACACCCAGAGAGCTTCTCTTCACTGGCCCTCCCCAACCCTAAGACTGCAGGCTGCCCATAGACGGCAGTGTTTTTAACATCCTTAACTGAGGCAAGCATCTAGCTCAATCACTTGACTCTGCCATTGACTCCTCTAAAATGTTGCTTTTTTTGCCATCTTTGGGCACTTTTTTGGATACATTTGTCATTGATTGAGAATATTTGCCTGAATTTACCATGAAAAAGAAGAACTGCTCTCTTACAGCTTTACTGTTAGATTCAATGGTCCCTGTAGTTGGATTTGTCCACTGGGGATCTTTTTAATCCTCTGATGGGAGAAAAAAGGAAAAGATGGTTGATTTCTGCTTGGTTTCCCTTGGAAACAGCTAAACTGCTTGTAGGGGTGGTAGCACTCTGTCGCCACAAAGCTTGTGAGCCGGTTGTGTGAAATGATCCCATACAATGCCTTCTGGATCATTGCCAGTTCTGCAACACTGGCCTCGTTCCTCTGGCATCTATTTAAGAAAAAATTTCATGATCCCCTTATTTTTGGTATCGGTCAATTCAGAGTACAACAGTTGAGAGAAAAGGAAGAAATGTCCTTGCTTCTCGCATAATTGAATCAGAGTCAATGGGAATGCTCAAGACTTGGCAAGTTAAAACTCACTTGGTAGCATGAAATCCTATGTGGGCTAATGGGCCTCTTGTTATAATCAAATGTTCTTATGTTCTTTACTCAGTGATCTGTAAACCCTGTCTGGGACAGCCGGTCTGTTGGTTTTTGCTTTTACCTCAAAATCTATACCCAATAGGCATTAAATGAACTGAATGATTTGAATTAATGGTTTACTCTCAGTTTAGCTTGAGTTAACCTGCTGTCAATGATTATGAAAAGCAACAGAGTAAATGTCACCCTCCTGGTTGCAGTTTCACCAGGGTTGCAATGCTCTCCTTTTCTGTCATTTTTCAAATTAGTTGTCATTCTTTTTAAAGAGTACTTACTTGGCTACTCAGAGTACTGTTGAGGAACTGAACTGAGGGGTTGCAGTTGAATTTTTGGTCCCAGTGGTTCACACAGTATAATCACCATGAGGGTGAACTCAGCTTCGTAAGACTGACTCCAGTATATCATCCAAAGGACCCGAGACAAGGAGAAGATGATTATACCAGGGAATATGAATTGTTATGATGTAGAGCTTTCCAGAACCAAGCTAGCATGCGCTACAGCGTGAGTAATGCCCTTCTACACAGAAAAAAACAGAGTTTCTGGTGTAAGTAGCTCCCATCCTTAATTCAGTATTTGCAGTGGCGTGTGACCAGTCTATTTTAACTGCTCTTACACAACGTATCAACAAAAAAAAGCTGAAATCATCACAAAATTTTTAAGCTAACAATGTCTTCAACCAGCGTTTAGCATGAGTAATTGCAGTGAATATACAAAAAAACAGAAACTGAAAATGTAATTCTAGACATACATTTATTGGAAGAAAAAAAAATGCATATTGTTAACAGGGGCCGTATGAACTGGATCTCAATATTGTAAAACCCACGCAGCTCGACCAACGACAGAGGAGCCAGGAGCGAAGGCTTATGCGTGTGGATTTCCGCTGTTCTGAGGCAATGGAACATGTCAATTGAATCTTTCATGTCTGCGTACCACCTTGGACTTAGCCTGAGACTTACCTGAAGGATTCTCAGTAATTCTCCATTCAAAAACGGGGCTATGCCAAAATCAAGGAACCATCTAACCTAATGTTGCGCTGCGAATAATCCAAGGTGCACGTTGGAACACTCGCAGAAACTGAACAAAACATCAGACATATCAGTGATTAGGGCGAACTAAGCATAACAACTACAAGGTTAATCTCGTTTAAAATCTGACTCCAATTTAAAATAGATCAAGGACTGAAACATGCGTGAATCTTGGGGCAGCTACGCCACCAGACTCTTCCGTGAAAACCACTGTTACTCAATTTACGCCCCCGGGTCCTAGCGTTATTGCCGGATCTTAGTTCGGTGATAGTTCTTGAGGATGGAAGAAATCACCATGATAGTAGCATCTTGGCTTAAACATATCATGAACCCAGATTTATGTACACCTAAGGGCTCCTTAAGGTGGATCAGCCAGGCGCCGGCTTATAACCCCAAGGGTGCCCTTTAATGACCCCAGATCCGGTACTATATAAACCCTTCATAAATAGACTGTAATTTACTATCCAACTTAAAACCCATCACTACCTATAAACATCAGCTAGCTAGTCTGAAATGATAAGGAATTGCCCCCTAAGTACCGGTCGTAACGTAGCTAGAAAGAATAAAAGGATTAAGAGTCACAGAGAGCACGCAAGTTTAAAGGAATAACAATAATTTATTCACCAGGTAGGCAAGATCTTAAATCAAACAAATCAAAGTTAAACCAATGACAAGTTACAAACAATTTGGAAAATTAGAGTGAAGTCATACCTGGCGAAAAAGGCTACACACGGAGCAGGTGCGCAGGAAGTTCGAATTACAAGGCTTCCATAATTAAAAAGGCTACTCACGCACTGACTTGCGCAGGGAGAGATCGGATACGATTTTCTCCGGCTATATGATATTGGCTACACTCTGCATCAAGATGCATGTGTGGGAAATCGACTACGATCTTCCCTGATTATATGGTAGTGCTGTTACCTTTGATACCAATGCTTCGGAGTTTGCATCAAAAATGTGAAGCACTTCCCAACAGAGCTCCATGTCGAAGCTTGCCTCGTCTTGACGTAATGACGTCCCGATGTGCCAACGTTTGAATTCTTGCCTGGGAGGCTGGTTTGAGAAGGGGGTTCACTTTTGGCGGGCGATTTGACTAAAATGTCCCAATTCTCCTCAGCAACTCAAGGGTTGTTGTCAGGAGTTGGAATTTAACAAAGTTTACAATGGAGCCAGCCAGAAAGAGAAACTCTTAATGGAGAAAGTCCAAACAGTTTTACTGCTATCTGGCATGGCTCCGGACCGAGCTATCAGCCATTTGTCACTTTCAGCCTCTGGGCTCCCCCACGCATCAGTGTTTGCAGAACTCCAACCCCCTTTCCAGATCTTAAAGTATGAACATTCCTTTTTTTATGAACAGTCCCTCTAGTGTGTGTGTGTGTGTGTGTGTGTGAGACAGCGCATGTGTTGTAGTCAGTGTATTCCTATGCTTGCGGGAAGAAAATGTTCCTGCAAGAGACGCAATACCACAATTCTTTATCTTTATGGGGACAATTTCGGGTCCTCATAAGGAAATTCAGCTTTTTAAGAGTGACGGGATAAGGTTACTGTTACGTAAAGGTAAGGATTAGACATTTATTGTCTGTGGGTAACCCCTTACACTCTAAAATTTCACAGTTTTCTAAGTTGGTTCAAAAAACACAATTTCAATTTACATATTTTGTATCTGCTAGTTTCAGCACTTCACTGAAGCTACATCGAGCGTGTATTGAGAGAAATATTCAAACCTAGGAAGTTGGGTTTTAATAGCCACAGCTATGGAAATGGAAAATATCTCAATCTTGCTCTTCATTCTGTCATGGTTATGGTTTTTGTTCATCTTTATGTTCATGTTTATGTTCAAGTTCAGTGTTCATGATTTTGTCTTTTATTTATTCTTTTTGGTTATTCTAATTCTCAGGTTTTTACTTCATTCCATTTCTCAGTTCCATTGCACTTCCCTCCTCTGTCTTGTGATCTAGTTGGTTCAGTTTGTCTTCCCGGTCTGTATGCTCACTTTTTTCAGGTGATTTAAATGATTTCTGGTGTTTAATATATTCCTTTGATTCTCGTTTACTTCCTTCGTCTTACTGTTCTGATTACAAACAAAACTAACATTTGTATTTTATATCAGTCTACTAATACAACGAATCCATGTAAATAGATTACTAACTTACTAACGAGCACTCTAGTTAAACCTGTAAAATTGCACCGCTACTAATGAATACTGCTTCCCTCTCAGCAATCGGCCTGTTCTAGTCTCCGACTCTTGCTCAGCTTTACCTGTCTCCCCCTGCGTTTCTGCGAGTCTCTCGCACATGCTTAATTACTTTCCTGCACTCCTTATCTGTGCACTTAGAACTCCCTGACCGGAGCTGTTTAAATGTCATAGGCTGTTTGCGCGATTCCCATCCGTGTCTTGGCTTTCGCTAATTGTCGTGGATAGGGTTGCCCTCATGTGATTCTCCCATTGTAATTTGTCTGATCCAGCGCCTGTTCCCTGCGTAGCGTGTGACTTCCCTCCCGTCTATTTAAGAGTCCTCACTGCAGTTTGGACTTTGTCAGAACGTTGATCAATATTTCTTTGTGCAGAGCGCCGTGTATGCCATTGAGTATTGTTTTTCCTCTACTGGTTTGTCCGACTACGATTCTTGCCATTGCCCTTCTTGTATTTTTTTGTCTTTTTGGACTTGGAACCATTTTTGTATGACCACGATTTCTGTGTTTGGTTGCCCTGTGTATGACCCTTGGCTTTGTTCATGGACGATTTTTTGCCGACCCTCTATGTACCTTTGCTCATCTGTCTTCCTGGTTCTGACCCCTGCCTGTCTAGTCGACTCTGTTTTTGGATTTCGTATTGTGGCTTGGGCAATTCTTGTGTTTTTTGGCTTTGACTCGGATCTCATTAAAGGCATACTTTTTTTGGATTTCCCTCTCTCGCGTGTGGTTCCTGAATGCACCGTCACACATTCTATGCACATTTCCCTGAAATTCTGAACATATTTGGAATATTCGTTGAAAACCTTGGCATTTTCATTAAAATTTAAAATTGACCTGAAGTTCTGCAGGTTTGAATACCGTAGCTGAATTTGATGGACCTAAATATGGGCACATAGGTTTTGACGCTCAGATCAGGGAATGAAGGTTTACAGGAATGAATTTACGTCCATGGGATGTCCGTTGAAAATTGTCTGCGTGTGTGTGTGTGTGTGTGTGTGTGTGTTGCCAAAGAGTGGCAATATACTATCAGATTGAACTATGTTTTGCAAATATACAGTAGGCATGTTATTTGTGGAATGTTTGGCTGGTTTGCTTGTCTATTGGGACAAAGGGCTGGCAACTGTTCCTTTTAAGCCCTTATCCTGGATGGGGGAAAGTGGCTGGGCGAGTGGCTGGGGGCTGCGCACTACTCTCTAGACCGGCAGTGGGAGCAAGTCACAAAAAAAGCTTCATATACGGATGTAGTGTCTGAGAAAATATAAATTGTTTCACTGTCTGGTCTAAAAGGTGTGGTTCAGGTAGGGGCATGGGTGCTAATGCATGAGAAAGGCACTGGGAGGTTGGAGGAAAGGGTGTGGGGTGAATGGGTGGGGGGTGAGAGGTTGTGGTTGTGGATGCTTGGGTGTGTGAGAAAGTTTTACATCTCTGCTGGATGGGCATTATATAGTTAATTTCCCATGGCGGTCATTTTACAAAACCAGTGAAGTAGGCACTTTGTGTAAATCGTAAATAAAAACAGAATACAATGATTTGCAAATCCTTTTCGACCTATGTTCAATTGAATACACTGCAAAGACAAGTTACTTAATGTTCAAACAGGTAAACTTTGTCATTTTTTGCAAATATTAGCTCATTTGGAATTTGATGCCTGCAACATGTTTCAAAAAAGCTGGCACAAGTGGCAAAAAAGACTGAGAGAGTTGAGGAATGCTCATCAAACACTTATTTGGAACATCCCACAGGTGAACGGGCTAATTGAGAACAGGTGGGTGCCATGATTGGGTATAAAAGCAGCTTCCCTGAAATGCTCAGTCATTCACAAACAAGGATGGGGCGAGGATCACTACTTAGTGAACAAAAGCGTGAGCTGACTGTCGGTTTAAAACAGTTTAAAAACAACATTCCTCAACGAGGTATTGCAAGAAATTTCATCATCTACGGTCCGTAATATCGTCAAAAGGTTCAGAGAATCTGAGGAAATCACTGCACGTAAGCAACAAGGCCAAAAACCAACATTGAATGTCGGTGACCTTCGATCCCTCAGGCGGTACTGCATCAAAAACCAACATCAGTGTGTAAAGGACATCACCACATGGGCTCAGGAACACTTCAGAAAACCACTGTCAGTAACTACAGTTCATCGCTACATCTGCAAGTGCAAGTTAAAACTCTACA
This sequence comes from Gymnothorax reevesii, assembly GCA_029721435.1. Taxonomy (NCBI): domain Eukaryota; kingdom Metazoa; phylum Chordata; class Actinopteri; order Anguilliformes; family Muraenidae; genus Gymnothorax; species Gymnothorax reevesii. Next base: position 54,134,115 of record CM056583.1, on the reverse strand, counting down.
ATGAAAAGCGAAAGCCATTTATCAACAGCACCCAGAAACGCCACCGGCTTCGCTGGGCCCAAGCTTATCTAAGATGAACTGATGCAAAGTGGAAAAGTGTTCTGTGGTCAGACGAGTCCACATTTCAAATTGTTTTTGGAAACTGTGGACGTCGTGTCCTCCGGACCAAAGAGGAAAAGAACCATCTGGACTGTTATAGGCGCAAAGTTTAAAAGCCAGCATCTGTGATGGTATGGGGGTGTATTAGTGCCCAAGGCATGGGCAACTTACACATATGTGAAGACACCTTTAATGCTGAAAGGTACGTACAGGTTTTGGAGCAACATTTGTTGCCATCCAAGCAACGTCTTTTTCATGGACGCCCCCGCTTATTTCAGCAAGACAATGCCAAGCCACATTCTGCACGTGTTACAACAGCATGGCTCCGTAGTAAAAGAGTGCGAGTACTAGACTGGCCTGCCTGTAGTCCAGATCTGTCTCCCATTGAAAATGTGTGGCGCTTTATGAAGCGTAAAATACGATAACGGAGACCCCGGACTGTTGAACAACTTAAGCTGTACATCAAGCAAGAATGGGAAAGAGTTCCACCTGAAAAGCTTCAAAAATTGGTCTCCTCAGTTCCCAAACGTTTACTGAGTGTCGTTAAAAGGAAAGGCGATGTAACACAGTGGTAAAAAGCCCCCTGTGCCAACTTTTTTGCAATGTGTTGCTGCCTTTAAATTCAAAGTTAATGATTATTTGCAAAAAAAAATAGTTTCTCAGTTTGAACATTAAACATCTTGTCTTTACAGTGTATTCAATTGAATATAAGTTGAAAAGGATTTGCAAATCATTGTATTCTGTTTTTATCTACGATTTACATAACGAGCCAACTCCCCTGGTTTTGGGTTTTGTAGATCGTGAGCACCAAAGGTGCAACAAAGTTGAGTCACCTCTCAAAATTCAATGAAAGTGTTGATCAGCAATTTTATTTGTTCAGATGCCAAGAGTGGAGAATATCCTAAGGTCTTGAGGCAATCAGATGAAAAATATTTATGATTCAGGAAAGTTGAGATCATAGCCATCAACACATGACTCGCAGAAACAGGATTAGGAGGAGAAAACTTGAAGGTAACAGCAGCACAGCCTACCTTTGTCCAAATTTGACATTTGAATGTTTAATGTCAAATTTCTATTTAGCTTGAAAGTAAAAGAAATGAAGTGAACCTCACTCTGCAATGTGAAAAAGATGTTACATGTTAGTTCATCCACCTGTATTATGGCACCTCTCATGGGTGAGTGCAGATAGCACATACATCCACAAATGGGTTAAATATTTTTGCGGTTCTCGCACTGTACCACACTTATCACCTTGTGGTATGCAAGAGGCTATCATTTCACGTTATATTTTATTTCCAAAACATCAACATGTAAATGTCAAAAATGACATTTATACAACTCATAATTAATAAAATATATTACAATTTAAGTGCTTATTATCTCTGCATACTAATTGCACTCTACCTTAAAAATGACATTAAAACATTTTAATATCATGTGATTGAAGCCTAATTTTTTTATGCTGAATTTTTAATATTACTTTCATATTTTGATTAGTGCAGATAGCAACTTAACCATTTGTTTCAAGTGCTGCTATTTATTTCAGTAGCATATCGTAACGATGGCTGCCATGTTACTGATGACAACGGGTTGCTAGGGCAGGCGCAGCATTTGCATTCATATTAAATAGTGATATTAAATTGTGATATAAATTGTAATTAATTAAATTGTAATTGTAAATTCCCACTGATAAAAACCCCCTAAAATATATTGGCGCCCCTGTTTAAAATCATTCTGGCAAATAAAAAAAGTGGTGGTTGGATACAAAATTCTTTCCCCTGATGATACAGTGAGACTAAGCTCCATTAGTTATCTCCAACAAACTGAAAGCATCCCCTCCTTCAGGGCAACATAGACTTGAAAGACTATATCGGCGAGATACTGTCAAGGTAAGTCCTCGTCTTTATTTTCTGCACAACTGAAAATCCGAAATCAAATGTGTAGCATTCAGTCAATCAGTAATGATATGGCCTTGTATTTAACGTGTGTACCTGCGCACTTATCCATGTTAAGAGGAGACTAGGATCATGCATGCTTGCTGGTTGTTTTGAGCAATGCTAATTCGTAGCAAGAACACTGTAGCTATTAGCTGACGTATGACGTGGGACCCAGTCATAGTGGTGCTAGTGACATTATTTCACGTCCACAAAACTAACTGGCAAGCAAATTCAACTTTGTTGGCTGTATATCGCGAGTAATTATGAAATTGAGATCACAAGGAAACCAAATGATTATTGCATGCAGTGAAATGAGAACCACACCTGCACTTAGCTCTTAGGGGCTAAGTTCTATAATGTAAGCACCTCAGAGCTGACCAGCACTATAAATGTCGTATGGCACTAACATTCCCCCTTTGGCTTGATATTTGTTTGGGTCGAGTTTAACATCTACTTAACGTCATATATAGCGTATAGGCTCGAACAAAGCCAGTCCCATTTCAAAATGTGGATACGAAAACCTGACACTGCAACAACAATAATAGCTTGAAACAACAACAGATGAATCATTCTTATTCAATTACTAGGCCAACTTAAATAATTTAATATCAACCAGTACCTTAACCCCTTTGTGCAGAAGCCAAATTTGGCTATTTTTGGGTTACCCACTTTAATGCTGTATAATTCAAGATTTAAGCTTCATAAAGAGGAAAAATGTGGCTCAATTCTGAAAAGACACTTACAGCATTTAGAATTACATAGTATTTCAGTTAATTTTCATGATTATGGTAGAGAAAATGAGCTGCAAACATAAAAAATCTTCATGAGAATTCACCATTGAAATTGCAAAAAAAATAATTCTGAGGATTGAAAAACTGCTGGGGCTTAAAACTATACATTTCTGGGATCATAAACTCCTTGACCACAAGTACAATTCATCTTCAACATTACATTCTAGATTACCTACATGCTTTTAGCCAAATTATACAGCTATCCAAGTGTCTCCCCGAAGTCTCAAAATGAAGTCCTGTCAAATCATAAAAAAATCATGTATATAACACAAATAAAGTTTTAAGGCATGAAATTTAATAAGAACAAATGATTTTCTGGTTGAGTTTAGTATGAATTTATCAATCTCAGTGCAGTTGAATATGAATGGTCACCAGTAACCACTCCAAACACAAAACATGCCTTTTCTCCATAATAAAGTTTAGAGTTTTGGCCATTTTACTTCAAAGTGCCCCAAGCCAGCACAAACACGCATTAAATAAACTTCTTATTAAACGGTTAGAACATTCACCTTGTAATGGAAGCTACCAGTCCCCTCTTCTAAGCTCACAAACTCATTTCATTACTTATTAGGAACAAGTGCAACTCACTAACTCAGTAATATCTGAATTCTGAAATAAACCTTATTTTAACAGAACAGACACTCCACTTTCAGGGAACAATCCATTGCCTCCCTGGATTCAAAAGAAACGTGCAATGAACGTACCAGGGGGTCCATCCAAATGCACGGGCAGTTCGCGTTTTAAACAGGAAAAAAACCTCGACATTCGACTTTGTTGAGTACGTATACATTCCAAAAACAACAACAACAACAAATAACAAAGTAGCAGCCTCACCTTTCTCATGAATCCCTTCTCCAGAGACCGATCCAATAGCAGGAACCCTCCGGTCCTGTTTCCATCCATTTTCTATACCCGCTTATTCCTCACTAGGGTCACGGGGCAAGCTGGAGCCTATCCCAGCTGACTACGGCAGGGCAAAGGCAGGGACCCACCCTGAACAGCTTGCCAATCCATCGCAGGGCGCACACACCATTCACTCTCACGCGCATACCTATGGGCAATTTGATGTCTCCAATTAGCCTGATATGCATGTCTTTGGACTGTGGGAGGAAACCGGAGTACCCGGCGAAAACCCACGCAACACGGGGAGAACATGCAAACTCCACACAGAAAGGCCCCAGGCCGGATTCGAACCCACGACCTTCTTGCTGTGAGGCAGCAATGCTAACCACTGTGCCACCCCGGTCCTGTTTCATTCTAAATAATTCCAATTGACCATATCCTTATCTCATTTAAATCCTGTAAATGTAACTGGACACTTCAAGGCCAGTTTTACGAACGCGTTTTCTATAAATCGCGTCTATTTTAACCGCGTAATGTGCATAACGTAGACAGGATACAACCGAGCCTGCTGACACGCATAGGTTTGTATGCTCTCTGTTTGTCCAATCAATTAGTTTCACTTATTCTAAAATGTTTAAACACTCGGAAATTGGATAAGAAACGAGCCAATCAATACATTTTTACCAGGGTAGCTTCACAGGGCATGAAGTGTAACTATCCAATTACGCAGAAGAGCTTGAGCGTATGGTTGAGTGGTTGGCTATCAACGCCAGTACTCGGGTGGATATAAAGAAGCGCTGAATTTGTCAATGAATGGATCTGCGCGTAAATCCACGGTAGGGAACTACGAATTTTTTTGTATGTGACGACTGTAATTAACAGTAGAATGTGAGAGAATCAATACCATGTCGTTTTTTTTGCCTCAGAAAACTGATTTTTCTCAACCATTACTTGGAATACTGTTGGCTCACTGTGGCTTATCTGGTTGCTACAGAGGATAACGATTTTTTCTGTGTCAAGATATCGTTTTTTTAAACTGCTGGATCGATACTATAGGCAAGGATACTGACCAGTTTGCACATCAGGCTTAGCTGAGGAGTTTAATTCATGCAGCTCTTGAAAAACCGGGCGTGGAGTGAACTTCCCCATATTCAGAACAGTGTTGGTCTGCTTGCTTGTGAACATTCAATAACTGATCCGGGGGTGCCATTTAGTGATCGAGTACAGTAACAGCGTGCTTCCAATTTGCAGGTCTATAGATGCGGGCGTCTACGTCTGCAGAAAGGGGTTAAGTATATTTCTCTAATCAGATCACTCTTTCCTTTTAGCTTGTGTCAGGGTGAGCTATTTTAGTTCATAGGGAAACACAGATGGAGCGAAGTCAACATCATTTGGGTCAACAAAGTCGGGCCAGCCGCATACAAAATGAGTTCTACAGACTCTAGTGTGATCATTCGGGACAAAGACTGTCCAATTTATAGCTTTAATTCACGCCTGTCATTATCTCTTGCCACGGGGAACACGAAAAAACCTCACACCCCCCCCGGCTCGGCAAGTAGCCACCATATTTCCTTTTGCCCTACATCAGCTCTACTGTGCATGCTCGTGTGGGCTTCTGACCTTAAACGGAGCTTGTCTATTCAGAAATACAGTATGGACTGCTGGAAACCATGAATAAAAATTTTAAACTGAAATAAATCTTGTGTTGCTCTGCTCAGTAATACCATTATTAGGGGCCAAGCCTGAGGGGGACCCTATTGTTTTTGTTCGGAGTATTATTATTTTTATTATTATAATGATTATTATTATAGTTATTTTTATTTTTCCATAGATAAAAGTGGTGCTGCAGGCTAAACCGTGCAACGGAGGGTGGTGCAATTTGGAGGTTTGGTCCAAACCCCGGCACTCACCTCAAACGCAAAAAATGATATATGTTCGCCTGCAGGGAGCGCTATAACCAATGACAACGCGTTTTGGGCTATAACTCCCACACAGTATGTCAACCATTCAAAAGTTTCATATCCACAGATTCTGTGAATAGCGCTGAATCAAATGGCCTGGGCCCTGCTCATTTCCGCCCATAATTTTTTTCTTAAAATTTGATAAACTGGAAAACCTACTTTTTTGAACTGTTCCTTGGGGTTTTGTCCGATCAATGTGAAATTTGGGACTTACACTCCCCAGTTTGACCTGATCTAAAGTTATCAAAAGAATTTTGTTCGGTCAAAATATTTGCAAATTATTAACGAATAAATTTTCTAGCTAGCTATAAAAACGCAAACAATAGCACATCTCCCTCAAAATAAATGCTAACTTTTATTTTGTTGAGGGCTCTGAAAGTTACAGGCTACATATAGAATAGCACAAAGACCACCAATACCAAAAATTGTGTCTCATCCACTAGGTGGTGTTGTAACAGACGCAAATGCATTTGAGCCTGTAACTTCCACATTTTAAATCAATGTGTTCTTCAAATACAGTCACATCGTCTGACATAGGCCACACCCACTCCTACAGCATATTTTTCTTTCTAAGTAACTTCACATGAAAAACCTACTTTTTTGAACTCCTCCTAGTGTTTCGGCTCCATCTGCACAAAACTTTGCTCTTACAATCTACACACCTGCCTGATCAAAAGTTATCGAAAGAATTTCGCTACTCCAAAAAATACAGTACTTATAAACAAACCATTTTTTCTGCTAGCAAAAAACAGATATTGTTGCATATTTGTGTCAAAGTCAAAGCTATCAAAATCAAACTCTATTCACTCGCTGCAAAGGTCAAGCAGAAGCTCTGTGCCAAATTTGGCCCAAATTAGCCGATAGGGAGGCGCTATAAACAGAGAAACATCAAGTGACATGAAAGTTGATTGGGTTCCCACAAAATTTGGGGAGTAAGATACAGAGTCAATGCACCTCCTGGTAACGAAATACTGCTATTTGCATTCCATGGGCTCCACAAGACCTGGGGGCCAAGTTGCACGGGGAGGCTTGGCCCCCTTTCATAACTGCTTGCAGTTCCAGCTGTCATGGAAATTTAATCGTTTTTAGAGGGGAAAAGGAACTGGAGCGAAAAATAATCAAGTGCTATGCAATAGCTATGATTCCGGAGACAAGAGAATAGCAGGCCTATGGTTTTTACCTGTCATCAGGAGCTACCTGACTCATTGTCACTTGCTTTGCATTGTAACCATTCTGTCAAAAATTATGTACAGGTTAGTCACAATTACATTATACTGTAAGTGATAATGAAATGTCTTAATTTTTCTTTATATTAAATCTTAGTATGAAATCACTGTCTTAAATAGAAGAACAAATAACAAAATTAACAGAATTTTCAGATTAATATTGGTTAGAGCATTCGACTGATTTTGCCATAAGCATGACATATGACATCAATCAATGATGTACGTTGTAATACACAGTCTAACTTATTAGTACATAGCATGTTACAACAAATTTAGAGACAATAGTAATGGGCTAACTTTATAAAATGTATTATAAGTCTAGTACGGTTTTGGGAACAAAATACATGGAATAATATATACTCAAGCTGTCTCCTGAAAGATAAAGCAGACTTGCACATGTTATAGTTTCACAGTTGAGCAAAATTGCGAATCAAGATTGATCATTTGCTGATAAAGTTTCTAGTTGATTAGCAATAACCGCTATGCAAAATTTCACTCATATATTTTTTGCTGCTTGACTGTATAAAAACGCAATTATGCCTAGCAGATCTTTCTCAGGCTGAAGCTCACCAAAGGGTTAATTTGGCATATGTAAACTCTATGAATGCTTTGAGAAATTAACTACTTTTATTTTAAGATTTATTTTTACTTTTTTTATTTTACTGTATTATTATTTTTTATTAAATCAAAAATTAAACTTTTCTTAGAACTTGGGGGTTAGAGGACCCCCTCACACATCCCACTGTGGTCTGTTTGCCCCACAGTATTTTTGGTTAGATTTTTTCAGAGTAAAAGGTGAGAGGTTGCAAGTGGTTTGCATGTAAGGTGTAGAATGCACCAGGATTCAGTGCAGTAGAATGTGTAGAATGCAGAGAAGGATGAAATATGGGAGGATAATGGAAGTGATCCCTTATTGGTGAGGGATCAGAACACCGTAAGAGTGCTTTTTTGCATGAAAGAATCAACAGTATGAACAGGATAATCCCAGTTTATTCTGATCCATTGTAACTGCTCATGAAGTACAATAATTGGCACACCAACAGCATGCCGTCATCATACAACTTGAGTCCATGTTGGAAGTGGACACTGAATATACAATACTCTATACAATACTCTATATTTTTTATTCTTCTCACAAACAACCAGTGCAGCTCCAGGATATTATGAATCATATGGAAAGCATTTACATGATTTATTTGATTATTCTATTTATTTGTCTTCTCCCTGGGTGGTCTCTTCCCATTGTAGAGGCCATAAAGGTCTTTTCTTCCTTGAAAACCCTTGTTCATGATTCTTAAAACATTATCTGCGCTCTCTTGTTTATTGCCTCCTCATCTTGAGGCTTTCTCTGAATACCAGCGGCAGGTGGATTTTGCAGTGACGGCACCTGTAGTGCACCTCATTACAGTACCATACTACAGCCTGTCCAAGCTTTGCCATAAGATGAGTATCTGTGTGCTGTAGTGCCTGCCCCTTTTGGGTATTGTCAAGTCCTTTTTTGGGTGATCCCCTAAAATCTCCAAAAAATGGTGAAGAGGTGGGGGGCGGCCTTTTCATGCTTCAAAATTGAGGCGCTTTTCCGCCCCCTCTCTCTTCCTTTCACATTAGATACCCCTGTGAAAAGAAACCCCAGCTCAGTCCAGGTAATGCTTTGATATTTTAAAGAAAGGCTTGAATTAGCCATTTTTGGGCCTGGCAGACCACCTGTGGGTTGGCATAAGTAAATTGGCACCGGCGAGAAGCTGAGATAAAACATGTTAGCCTCTCGACGTTCATTTATGGCTCTCTAGCTCTTGGACTGGCTGCGTCTCCTTTTTCTTGACCTTTAGTATTCCAAAATGACCTGTCTTACCTGCCGTTTTTGCTCTAAATTGGGATTTTGTTTTACAGGAGTGTCTTCCATGTACTTCTACATGCCATTGAAAAAGTATGTGCTGATGTAATATTCGTATGGAGGAGGAAGTGACTTGTATTGTTCTCTTGTTAGAGGAGATTATAAGAACAGTGACTATAATTGCTGGATTTACAAAATTACTAACTAAAGATTGCCTGCACAAAGCTGGAGTATGAACTCTGAACAACTATAATAGCAGTGTTTTATCAATGATAACCAGATGAGTCTCTTTTGAGTTGGCCAGAGCTAAGGGTATACTGGATTTTACACCTTTAATTTCAGATTAATAAATTCATTTATGAAATAATGCATACTTTTGTTTCCCATTGACTACATTTTTGCTGTATGGGGTGCAAATGTACTCCCAGACTGGTACTTAGAATCTTCACCTTCTCCGAACAGTGCATTTTTTATTTTCCCCATTTTGGGTATTGTGGAAAAATATGGGAAAGTATATAAATATATATATATATATATATATATATATATATATTAATGTGTATGTACCTCAGAAAATAATACTTCCAGTATAAATAAGCGATTTGATAAATAAATCAGATTAGAGGTGTAAGTGAGGGGTGTCAAAACTTTGTTTTGAGGGTGATGGAAATAGACAGATTTGTTCTTCAAAGGCCCCATATTACGCTATTTTTTGGCAAGGTTTTATAAGTTTGTTTTTGGATTTTTTAATTGGGACTTTTTTTTTATTTAAAAATGCAGAATTGTTTTGGCCAGTCATTGCCTGTCATTCTCCCCCATATGAATAACAACCTGTTTTGAGTAGAAATCTCCCCTGTTAGAATGAGTTGTGCACTGATTGGCTGGTGAGCAGAACTGGTCACTGTGCATCTATGGATATTGACTAACACAACCTTTGGCAAAATTATGGAGTCATCATAACGGATGTTCATCCAGCCTCTTCATTTCATGGTTTTTACCTACTCAGTTTCATTCTCTCATCTAAGCACTGATTCGGTAGGGCAGACTCCCGTCTGAGCTCTGACTCAATTAATTTGCGGCTTAATTGATTCCTGCTGTATTTGGCAGTATTTAATACTTGCCTTAGCAGTGCTCTGCACTTTTGTGTCACTCTGCTTGTGCACTACCAAGCCGGCAGTCAGCCTTAGAATAGGGTTTGAGGCTAGTTTAGAATCCTTCTTTGTGTAGGAAGTTTTGCCTCCAAAAAGGTCTCTATTCCTTGTCTGGATCTTATTTTGATTATTTGTTGTCACTCTGCCCTGGCACAGCCTGAGTTGTGGGTTATTGCAGGGTTTAGTCCTCTTTTTGAGCTCATTGCTTCTAGAGCAGAGGTGCTTGTCCCCCTCACCAATTTATTTGAGTCTATTGGGCGTTCCAGATTCAGGTGGGATTGGAGAAGCCAAATTAAAAAAAAAAAATTGCTATGCTTCCTCTCAATCAGCAAAGTCCAACAACTGGTTTAGGTTAGCAAGCATTCTTTTTTTACTGCAAAATTATTTACATATTCAGATGTCAGCTGGCATTTCTCTAATAAAGACCAGTTACAAGGGAATTGCATCATTTTTTCCTTGACATTGAGTGATTCCATAATTTCTACCTCTTCCTGATTATGAGAATAAATTCTGTTAATTAAAATAATTCAACCAAATTTGTTTAAGGTGTTTCTTGAAGCTTGAATGTTAAGCTAATAAACAAAAATTACTTTGTGTCATATCTGCAATTTGTGTACTTGATATGAAGTAAAAATCTGAACAAACATCCTCTATGTTTGGTTATTCTTAATTTTATGCCAAGAGGTATACATCAAATTCACAAACTGGCCACGGTATCTAAATATTCATGAGCTGATTTAGTAGTAAAGTCAACAAAGAGTTTTGAAAGGTAACGTGTGCACATTTTACAAAATTGAGGATAGCACTTATGCAACTTAGTGTGATGCACATTCGCAGAAATGGTAGGACTTACTATTTGCAGTTTCTTCACAGACACTGAAAAAATAGTCATTCATCAGTAATATTTTCTTTGAAATTTCGTTTTCAAAGAATGGTCTGGTCTAAACGACAAACACACACACTCCTTTTGGGAAGGAGTAGCGCACATAGTTCGAGCAGGTAAGAATTAACTATGTTCCACCCATAGATGCATCCATCACTCTTCCCTCTGGATTTTCGATTCACGCTCTTATCCAATAGGAATCATGTCCGGTTTCAAAATGACTGAATGGTGCTGCTCAAATCGCCAAAATCAAGACTTCCTAAATGGTATGCCAAAACCAATGGGTGATGTCAAGGTAGCTTTGTCCATCTTTCTATACAGTCTATGTTTGGCACATGTACATCTGGGTGATTTATTCTCTGTGCAGGCAGAAATATATAATCAGTTGCTAATTCCTGAGAAAGTGGGTAGCTACACTGATGGAGTCTGCTGGGTGGCACCTGTTACTTTCTTCAGCTAACCTGTCAAGAGATCATGAGCATCATCCTCGTTGTGGCCTCAGAGGCCCAGCCATTTTCACACCGTGCCTGATTTACCTGGGACGGGAGAGGGATAAGAAGCTTGAGTATAGAGGGATAGACGGTGATACAGCTGTCCATGCTGGAGACCCACTCAAGCCCAGCTATATTTATACCTGTCAGACGCCCCCCAACAGAAATTAATTCCACTGTGTGAATGGAGAATGACCTTCCTGACAAAGCTGTCCTCTGGTTACTCGAGAGCAGAACCCAGAGCACTTCACATTACTGCAGAGCTAATAAACAGGAATTTCATTTCAACTGTTTTGCTGAATAGTACCACAACAGTAATACCTGTGGTACGTGCTTCAACTAATACAGGAGTTCATAGAAATTACTACAGTATGTACACTGTTAAAATTAAGGGCAGGTCCAGTACAGTCCTCAAAAATTTGATACATTTGCTGATATCAGTTGCTGGGAAAGCGGGGTAAGTTGAGCCACTTTTCATATTCAGGATTCCTGCATCAAGGTAATTATAGTTGTGTTGCGAACTAATATACCAGCATATATTTGAGGATGTTGTGCACCCCTACAAACAATCTGAATAAGTGTAAACATAACTGTAAAATGACAATATTGCATGTTCAAAAAAAAGTGTTCTTGTGGCACAACATACCCTGTGTTTGGGGTAAGTTGAGCACAGGACCGGGGTAAGTTGAGCTGACTCCCTCCCTCCCTCCCTCCCTCCTTCCTATTCTCCCTGTGATGGCGTTGGTGGTAAGACGCTAAGAGCAGTGGCCAGAAATGAAAGTAAAAACCATCAGCGTGCTGAGAGACTAAAACAAATGGAGATAACGAGGCTCGCGCTACCGACGGACCGGACGCCGTCCGTGGTAGCAAACAGGCGAGCTCAACAAAATACAAAAGAAAAGGGAAATAAACCAAAAGAATCCCTTACTCACTAACACTATTCCTTTTATCCAGCAAAGAACCTGCCAATACTCTGTCTTCTCAAAGACCTTACTGGCTACAGCGTCAAGAGCAAAATGACACTCCAGCAACACGAACTAGGAAAAACAGGAGCTTAAATAGAGTCCGGGCAACGCCCCCAATCAGTGCCAGCTGCCTAAGGAACCTGACGGCGAGCAAAATGATATCGTCCCGGATGAGAGTAACAAAAAGAGCTTACAAAGCTCCCAAACCATGACACTCCCCATCCCTGAATTATGATATTCCACAGTGAAAAATGTCTGCACTGAATGAACAGTCATATTTTCAAAACCCTGTTTACGTATTTATGAAACACAATTTAACAAGTAGGCCGACAATAACTTTTTTATTATTATTACATTTAAAACTATTGTAACAAAAAATGAGAGATCCAAAGCATCTGTATCTACCGGGGGGGACAATTCCGGTCCTGGAGGGCCGGTGTGTATGCAGGTTTTTATTTTTATCGATTACCCTGACTAATTGACTTAATTGGTTGCATACACAAATAAAGATTTGTCTTATGATTAGATCAAAGAAAAATGTTTTATGAAGCGAGACAAGAACAGTCCTTGATGGTCACTCATGCTAATTTAAAGAAATGCGCCTGAAATGTCAGATTTCATCAACTAATTAAAGGCCAGAAGTACATAGTATATACCATACTCCTGTATCTGCAAGAATCTCCAATAAAAATTCTTTTTTTTTTTTAATTAAACAGTAAAATAAAGCCATTTCAACATAGGCCTGAGTGGCTCAACTTACCCCACAGCCACCATATTGACTTAATTAGCTCCCAAAGCTAAAATTGTGCAATTTCATGCTAGGTTTACCACTTCATATTGTAGCTTATAGATACCCCAACGGATGTATAAAACAAATTGAAAGTTATCTGTTTTGGTCTAAACACAATCCTCAACAAACATATGATAAACTAAATTCACTTTCATGAGTGAAAAAATGCTTTTTGGACATAGATGCCAAACCACACTTCCCATGTGTATCTTACCTTCACAGATTCCATAAAATGATGTATTCCTCCTAAATATTTCATCACATGCTCATTTTTATTTATGGTTTCCTTGACACAAGGGGTGGCTCAACTTATGCTGAACTTACCCCGATCTCACCTAGTTGTCTGGCTGTGCTTGGCTAATTGTGTATGTGTATGATTGGGCTTCCTGCATCCCCATTGAGTGAATGCGCAGCCAAACCATGCAAATGGGTTATTCAACATAAAATCAACCAATACTGAACAACTTTCCCACTTGAACCCCCCAGAATCATCTGCTTTTTGTACAATAATTCAAAATTTTCAAATGAAATCACACAGGGCTACATTTAAATCGGTTACTGTGGCCGAAAATCAATTAATCAATTAATCTCGACGCCATTCAAGTGGACTGTGTGCAGCGAAGTTACAACATAAACTTTCGTGTGGCGCTCCCGCGTAGGAGTTGCTTCGGGTAGCATGTTAAGAACGAGGAACTTTTGTAAGATCACTCGTAGCAAACCCTCTTAAAGCCCTTTGTCGATTCTTATTGGGCAACGAGGCCCTGATTGGCAGCAGATAATTTCCTGTTGAAAAAAAGCATTTGTAAACTAGGTCCTGTCTGGGGAGTCTCAAAAAATCCACACACAAATGCAATGAAATTCATTAATAAAGAGCACTTTGTAAGCACAGACGCTACAATCTTTATACAAATGTAACAAGATCCAAACATGCATTTTGATGAAAATTGCTCATATTTTTAAATACATATACTTGTGGTTTTTTTTTTACTTTAACATAGAATAATACATACTTTTGTATGCGGCGGAAAATATCTTTGTGGAGATCCAATTATATGTGAATCCCAATATGCATTTGTGAATCCTTCTGTCTGCATTCATTCATTACAAGACTGATCTAACTCAACAGTTTTCATGCGGATGAACAGAAATGCAGAGAAGCATGTTATCAAGAAAAGAGCAAACAAGCATTTTTATGGTTAATTTTATATAATTTTCACATCACTTTCACTCTTAAATTGCCCACCTTGGGGGATTTTGCCAGTTCAAACTGCTAGCCAATGTCCATTCTATCTGCGTGTGATGCTCAGTTGTAACGCCTTTATGGTTTCATGACATTATCATAGCAGAGCTTGCCATTCATTAGTGGAGTATAATGTTACTACTGGGCTAACATTATTTGGTTGACCGCAGAACAACACTTACACAGTGATATCAGATTATACTAATAAGCTATTCCTTTCAAATACTGGGCAAGGTTCCCCTTTGCCTCCAGACCAATACACATTCTTTGTGGCATGGATTCAAGAGGGTAGATAAAACATTCCTTTGTGATTGTGGTCAGTGTTGTTGTGTGGCAAATTTGTCAGCCACGCATTCATGCAAATCTGCCAATCCATCATATCCCGTAGGTACTCTCTTGGATTCAGATCTGGTGACTTTTGAGGTTGTTGTTGATCCCAGACCTTATGTAACAACTTGTAACTGTTATGTGACATGGCATGCCATCCTGCTGGAAGTAGACATTAGAAGATAGGTGTACTGTTAACAAAAAGCAGTGTGGGTGGTCAGCAACAACACTCAGGCAGGCTGTTGCATTTTAATAATGCTGAATGATATTCAGGAGCTTAATGCGTGCCAAAATATTCCCCACACCATTTCAGCACCAGCAGCCTGAACCATGAAGAAAAGGCATGATAAGATCCATCGATTCCTGTTGTTTACAACTTCTGACCTCATTAACCTCAATTTATAGCAGAAACAGAGATTCAAACCAGGCAATGTTCTTCCAATCCTCTACTGTCCAGTCTTTGTGGCCTGTGCCTACTGCGAATAAAAAATGGCTGTGAATAAAAATGTAATTCCTACATGTTTCATATAACCTCTAAAGTTGAAAGTCTACAGTTCAAGAATATCTTGATTGTTTCACCACATATTCACTGTGGTTGCGTTCAAAGCCAAAATGAGGAAAATTGTGTCATTGCCCAAATTTTAACATACAGTATATTTGATTATGTATCTATGATTTGTCATGCATGTACTCTCCACTCCCGAACAAAGCCTGAACAATTTAGCCTTCTGTTAGGGCAATGTTCGGTGCACTGAGAGATCAAAACCCTCTGAGTAAGAAGTGCATGCAGCAACAAGAGGCTGTTTGATGTAGCATCTGGTGAGCTTGACACGAGAGGATCCACAGCACTCAAACTGAACCTAATAACTGCAATACTAAATATACAAGCATATTGCTCTCCCATTTCACTGTGGTCTCCCGCAGCAATACCCTCTACTGTGCCCGCGCATCTTGTTTCTCTGAATTTTCCATAATGAAAATAGCATATCCTTTTAGATCCACATCACTGCACCTCCATTTCATATTGAATTGGGGAGTGGTGAATTTTTGATGTTTTTTCTCTTCTTAGTTTTCTGTTATTTTGAAAGGTCATAGTGGTTGATGGTTGTCTTTCAAGTCAGTCTGAATGTTGGGCAGCGTTTGAGGTTTCTTTCCCAAAACTGCTTCTTCTACTGTAGAACTTCAGCTTACTTCAAGTTGAACCTATATAAAACCTTTTTGTTATATGTCTAGCAATCACCATTCAAATTCCAATCAAATAACCATTATAAGGTGATACGGGTAAAATTGTCTCACCAATTGTGACTGTTCATACAACAGGGGAGTTGACACAGTATTTGCTAGTAGGGCAATAGGGATGCACACTTACAGATGAGCAGCTATGCTAAGTGAAAATCACAACTTGAGTTGGCCAAGAATGTGATCCAATCCTTGTTGAGGTTTAAAATCATTCACCCACAATTATTCACCTGCTTCTCACTCTCACTTCTCCATTGGCAGCTTTTCTGTCATGGGCTACTTTTCAGCAAGAGAGTAAAGCAGTCTCCCTTTTCTAACTGTTGGGTAAGTTTCCCCCCCTCACACAAGAGTATTGCACATTTGCATTCTGCACTCATTTTTGTATCAAGTTTGTACTTTCAATGTAATATGCCATTGGGTTTACCGGGCATTTTGGCTGTCTTAAGCTTGGATAAATAGACTTTTAGGCTGTCTTCATCTCAGATAACTGAGCTTCTGGGCCAAGGGTGTCCAATCTTACCCGTATAGGGCCGGTGTGGGCGCAGGTTTTTGTCCTAGCCAGCAGTGATACTGCACCTGATTCCACTAATTGACTAATCAGGGGCTACAATCAGGACCTTGGTAGGTAAAATCAGGTGTGTTAGTGTTGGGCTCTAACAAAAACCAGCACCCACACCGGCCTTTTCTGGATAAGATTGGACACCGCTGTTCTAGGCTGTCTTAATCTATGACATCTGAGGTTTTCAGTTATGGCAAACCTGGTTGTGTCACCTAATCAAGACCTCACCATACCTGTTTTTGTTTTCAGAAAGGCAGGAGAGAAGCTGGCTTCCACTGAGCCTTAAATGATGTTTTGCCCCGTTTTTTTTTTTTGCAGGATTCTCATTGGCTTTTTTCACCAAAAGCATCTCAAGGCCAAAGGGGAATAGTCGGGCATTCAGGACTCGGCAACAGAGCGCAAGGTGGGGCGCTCTCATGGGCTAACTGCATGATGTGAGTAGAACTTTTTCCCCATCCCCCCTGCCCTATCCTTTTCCTTTGCCAATGCACATAGTATCTGCAGAGGTGAAATACACTTTTTACAATGGGAGTTACTTGAAATTTTATGTTCATGAGTCAGAAAAAATCATTTATGATCATGATCATCATTAAAATGCTTGGTGACGTTTCATCACAAAAAATTCAACAGTAGAACTCATGGTTTTGTTTAATTGGGAAAGTAAGAGCATTTCCACACACAATGGCCCTCATTTATCAAACATGCGTACACCAAAAAAATGGGTGTACACTGAATCTCGTGCAAGGATCGGCATTTATTAATCTGAACGTGAGCGAATGGTCCGCGAAAATCTCATGCCAGGTCTGACCAGGTGTACGCTGATTTGAAACCAGCAAACAACATGTAGGAATGAGTGCAGCTGTGAAAATGGGTAATAAACCATATGCAGCGATGCGGACGTCATGCTGTTGTTGCTCTTATTAGTAAAATGCATAAATAGGCTAAAAAGTTTAATAGGCTAAATAAATAAGACACCTGTTTTGAGAAATTAATTAAACATATATTTTGAGACCACCTGCTTGTCAGGCCGCACGGCTGACAATTACAATCAATTTGATTAAGTGCAATGCATGGCTTGGCAGATATGCAGTATGGTATATCAGATGCTCATCCAGTCAGATGTATACTGAACAAGAAAAGAAACGCAAGTTAATTGAAGGCAGACTGGAAAATAAGTTTGTGCGTAATTATTTTAGAAAATCAAATTTAGTACTAGCGCGTGCACATTTACACTACTTTCATCAATTTTTTAAATTTCCTGGTCACTTTGACTGAGTAACCATAAGAGTACATTTCTTTTCTTTTGTTGCTCAGTATATATAGGCCTACGGACACTTTGACTGTGATCACATTTTGACAGTGATCTTCTATTGTTAGAGGAATAAGCTTCTGTCCGACATGAGAGGAACTTTCGGCACAGAGAAGATCTCCTCTGGGAAAGTGAAGAGTGGCTGCTCGTTTTGTGTAGGACCCAATAAAATGTCATGGAGTAATACTACTCATCCATGCCCCCACTACCTCGTATTCCCACGATTAAGGGGGAGACCTGCTGCCACGGCTGCTCGAACGGTGACAGCTGGAGGTTCGAGTCTGGTTGGCCTCCACCGGTCTGTGCGCTGCTGCGCCTGAGCGCCACAATCCATTTTTTGGTGGCGATCTAAAAATCGGACCACTTTTTTTTTTTTACCTACATGTAAAGCATTTGGATTGTCAATTATGTAGGCTATATAACATGAAATATCATGGATCTATAAATTAAATTTATTAAGGCCGCTTTTATTTGCGCTTATACATGTGGCCAATGATTAATTTTTTTCTTGGCCACATTTATAAGTGCACCAGTTGATGACCATTCCAGTGCCGCTTCTAGAAAGTACCACTTAAAATAAGATCGGCCAAGAAAAATTTTTTAGCTTTAGACATGTATAAGTGTGAATAAAGCGAATTTTGATCAATTTTTGTGCTTGGACGCACTAAAATAAGTGCGAATAGTCGCATCGATTTATAATTTAATTACTCAAACCTCTGCTGCACTCCGGTCTTCCACCTTAACGGTGTTTGCTGCAGCAGAAATAGTTCTCCAAACTGCAGCCTTCTGGGCTCCCTTTATGCCACTCTTAACGCTTCCAAATAAAATTATTTTGTTTTTCTCCACCTCACACGTGATAATTTCTATTTCCTCCTCAGTGAAGTTCCTCTTCTTTGCCGTCTTTTGAGAGTCGATGTCGTAATGTGGGCAGGACTATGCCTCCCGGAGCATGATTTTATAGGGGCGTGTCATGTAAATTTCAGCCACCAGATTTATCAATGCCATGCCAGTTCTACACTGTAATCAGCGACGTACACACTTTAAGTAAATCAGACGTGACACTTGGCGAAAGCTGATATTTACACCTGAATCTACACCAGATCCTACGCAAGTTTGATAAATGAGGGCCACTATGACAAGAACTTGTGGGACAAGGACTCAACAGCTGCGTGGCCTCAAAAATGCCACTTGTAAGTGAAGTTAATTGGGTAAAATTACTGCGGAGTGATTGAAAAGTCACGTGAGTTCAGTTTTACCCCATTCCAGAGCGATGGGTGCGTCAGGATAAGAAAGGAAGCCTATGAAATAGTGCACCCATAATGCATAGGGCCAATGTACAAGTCTCTGCAGGCAGTGTTATTATTTGGGGTTACTTCAAATGATCAGATCTAGGCTCAGCAAAGTTATGTAGCTCTAAAAGAAAGTCAGCAGACTGCCTGAATCGGAATTATCGGGTTATGCCATCAATGGATTTCCCTGATTTCCCCATATTCCAGGATGACAATACCAAGATTCATCAGGCTGAAACTATGACAGAGTGTATGAATTGGCCACCACAGAGCGAACTGAAATTCATTGGGATGTGCTGGAGAAGGCTTCATGGAGCGGTTTAACTCTGCCATAATCAAGACAAGATCTGGGCCAAAAATTAATGCAACTCTGGTTGGAAAAAAATGTTGTAATGTTGCACTAAATTTTCAATACAATGCCACGAGGAGCGCTTGCCATAATCAAAGCAGAGGCCGTCCAATAGCATATTAGAGTGTGCAACTTTTTTTTTTTTGGCCGGGCAGTGTATTTTTATATTAATTTTCGAAGATATGAGTGTAATTTTCAACTTGCACATCACTGTAGGTCATATAGTTACATCTTAACTATATTGATGGAGAGAAAGCTGATGTTGGTGTTTGGGCTGATTGATTTTATTTCTGTCTTCTGACTCTTCTGGAAAATTCAGTCATTTCATTTAAAATATTTTCCGCTCATCAAACTATTCATTGATTCCTTGAGCGGATGGGGACATTGATATCCAGGAAATAACCATTCCCTTCAGGACAGAACCAATTCATCATATTATAAAGGTGATCACTTAGAATAACTTTGCATTGCTTTGCAGTCACCTTTTACTCCAAGAGGATTACAGGAGCCATGCTAATGTGCTCTGATTCAGCATGGAGGGCCCGAGCTATGCTAATGTGCTCTATTTCACCATGTAGGGCCATCCCGTTTCACTGACTGAGATTATATAAGTTATTTTAGGAAAATATAGTCACAGCCCCAACTATGGAACATAATTATAATTGCTTTACAAAAAAAAAAACTGCTATTAATCACAGATTTTATACCCCCTTCATGTCTGCCCTTTGGAGGGGGCCTAAACAAGGAACAATAGCCAGAAAAGGGACCTTCCCGGACTTTGTGAACGCCAGAATATTTGCATATTCTTATTGCTTTATTTTATTTGTAAGTATAAATCCTACGGATATTTAAAAAATTCTACCTTATGCCATTGGAAAATTTTTGCAAATTGCACTAATATGCTGCCTTGTATTAACCAGAGCTGGCTTAAGTTTAGTTGCCCCTCATTAATATGCTATCAAACTGCAACGCATATGGGGTTAGCAGAATCTTCTCCTCTGCCTACAGTCAGCAGGGCTTGTTCCCCCTACCAGTCAGATAAATTTAAGATTAATAATTTGGTCAAAATTATTGGCGCATGGTATTTTGATAAAGGACCATACATTTTCAAAATGGCCTGTTGATTTTCCATGACACGAGCCATTGGCCCATGGGCTTTGCTGTCCTTCCCAGCCCCTGCACCTGGATTGGCCACCACTAAATCCAGACCTGAACCCCATTCAGAATCTTTTGGATGTGCTGTAGAAAACTTTGCACAGCAGTCTGATCTCCCATCATTAATACAAGATTAATACATGGCAAAGATTAATGCAACTCTGAAGCCAAATAAACGTTTTGACATTGTGAAATAATTTTTTTTTGACCAGGCCGTGTATACTCCATTTTGTTTGCCCACAAGTGACTATGAAACTTCAAGTGAAATGCTAGGTTGACAAAACGTCTGAACCGTTTCTCAAATCCATGTGAAAGTCAAGTGTACTGCTTGAGCAAAAATGCACATTCGCTTGACCCCTCAACACAGATGTAGACGCCGGCGGACATGGAGCTGCTCTATTTATGCACGCAGTTAACACTATTCTACTACTGGATGGCACACTTGGATTAGTTTTTGAATATTCACTAGCAATTCAAGCTCAAACACGTTCTAGAATATGGACAATTTCAGTCCCATCCTTGTTTTCCAGGAGATACATGAATTAAACTCCTCATCTAAGCCTGATGTCCAAACTGCTCAATATACTTGCCCATAGTATCTCTCCAGCAGTTCAAAAATTATCTCTTGCGACAGAAAAAGTTGTCCTTCATGCAAACCACTTCAGCCATAGTGAGCCAATGGTATCCCAATTAGTAGTAAAGAAAAATCAGTTTTCTGCAGCAAAAATTCAACATGGTATCGAGACTGTCATACTATCAATTTCCGCCATCACATAGTCAAAACGTGTAGTTCCTTACCGTGGATTGACGAATTGATTCCACCATTAACAAATTCAGCGTACCCTTATATCCTACTACGTATTCTCCTTGATTAGCCGGGCACTTAATTACTAACGAAGGCACATCTGCATAATCCAGTTATAGTTCGCGCTCACATGAAACTTGATGTATAGGATGACACATTTCCTATTTAATTCCAGAGAGTATGAACTTTCCACTGTAACTGAAAGACATTGATTGCACCATCAGAAAAGTATTTAACTCGGCAAAGCATCGCATTGCAAAGCAGAAGTGACTATCACGTCACAGGTTCGATCCCTGCCTCATACCATCCGGCAGTGGTCGGCAACTTTTTCAGAGAAGCGCACAATTGGCTATTGTGCTACTTGGTTGCAAATTGGGAAGGGACTGTCGGGAAGGGAAAATAACAGTTGCCTTGTTCGTTGCTCAAGTGCCTCTTGTTGGCCAGATGGGCGCTTGTCAGGAAGATTGTAAGCCTGTTCATGTCCATCTGCCCTTGTTCTGAACTTGCGAAGATTCAACCAATGAGTGTATAAGAAGCAGTGGCTGACAGGCGCATGCTTTGGAGGAGCTGCGAATTGTCTACACTCTCCTGAATTGGCAGCAAGGGGTCGCATTCGAGCAAGCCTTGTACAGAGTTGACCAATTGGGCATTCCAGATTTGGGTGGGATCGGAGATGCCAAATTTAAAAAAAGAAAAAAGTATTTAAACCTTTTGTGAGGTTTCATGAAATGAACCAAGTCCGACAGCCAGTAAAATATAGAAAGGAGGCTTTATTTCTGAAGGGGGAAACCCCCCAACAGAGCAGGCGACAGTACAAAGTCCACAATCCAAAGTCAGAATCCAAAGGGCGTAATTGGTTCGTAAACAGGGCACCAATCACAAAAATCGTAGTCAGACAAATATGGGTCAATAAACAAGAATGCGGCGAAGTACAGGGAGAAGGCAAAGCTCGAGGTCTGGGACGGTCCAGTCAGAAAGATAATTACAATGATACAAGGCGAGAGAAGCGTGGCACAGGTAGCAAAGGAAGTAACGATCTGACAAGATCTGCTACTAACAGACATCTAATATACATTCCAGGAGACCACATGACAAAGGACCACAGGTGCAATCAATGGGGATGATAACAATGGAGAGACACATTGGGAACAAACTAATTACATGAAATTGGCCGTAGCCAAAACGCAGACAAGGATCACAAGACAAACCTATAGACAGATAAACGGCTCCAGTCAAGGAGTTCTAAAGTGCACAGGTAATGAGAGAGAAAAGATAGCACGAAGGAGTTTGTGGAAGACCCACAGAAACGCAGCAGAGATAATTAGGGAGAGACAAGAGGCGGAGACTAGAATAGGGCGAAGGCTGAGAGATCGTTAGTCAATTGGCAAGTGCAGCTATACAATCCTGAGTGCTTGTTAATAAGTTAGTCAAATATACAATGTTAATGTTGGTTAGTAATTAGCAAAAATAACAAACTGTTAGTAAGTGTTAGTAAAATAGCGAAAGCAGGAGGAAGGAAGAACACGAGATTGAAACCCAGAGACCAATAAATCACCCGATGGAGTGGCACGCTATACAGGGGACTGTGAGCAAAGACAACACTAATGACAAGACGGGGGGAGACGAAGTGCAATGCATGGGACTGAAAACATGGCATGGATAAACTGAAACTAAAACATGGAAAATAAAACAAGAGATCTAAAAACCAAAACACAATACATGATTCTAAGAATAGTCAGACATAAGCAGAATTTCAAAACACAGAGGTCAATCAGAAACATAGCACATGGCTAGGCAAAAATTTGATGCATGAGCATAAACATGGTACATGACATTGCAAATGCAGAATCACAACACCTTTGTGTAACAGCAAGGTAAGTTGTATTCTCTCAACGTTGCGAGGTTGCGCAGCTGAAAATGACATGATTTTTAAAAAAAGACCTCCAAAACCAGCCTGAAGTGTCCAGTTACATTTATTGGATTTAAATGAGGTACAGACATAGTCAATGGGAATTATTCCACATGAAACAGGAATGGATGGTTCCTTCTACTGCATAGATCTTCTGCATAGATCTATGTGTTTGGAGGACGAATTCAATGAAGAAAGGTTGTTCTTCATTTTATGAGTAAGTGCTATTGCATATTTCATATTTTTTTGGCTGACTGTTTTTAATCTCAGTTTACCATAGTCATGATGATCACAGTGATTGTTTGCCTTGTTGTTTAGTAAGAGTAACCATCAGTCTTTGCT
Source organism: Gymnothorax reevesii (assembly GCA_029721435.1). Taxonomy (NCBI): domain Eukaryota; kingdom Metazoa; phylum Chordata; class Actinopteri; order Anguilliformes; family Muraenidae; genus Gymnothorax; species Gymnothorax reevesii. Next base: position 54,110,621 of record CM056583.1, on the reverse strand, counting down.
AATAATTCTGCATGTGGTGGCATTTTGGTCAATGCAGCCCTCAAAAATCAATAATCGTTCAGTTCGTGCAGAGGTTACGTAAATTAAAAAATGGGGGAACATTTTCCCGTTCGTGCAAAATGACATAGCAAAAAAAAAAAAGGATTTCTCTTGACCATAGATTAATTTTTATTTTTTATTTTTGGTCACTCATCTCTTAATCGCTACAGGCTACATGAAGCCTATGCTAGTTCTTAATTGTTTGGTGAGGAAAAAAAGTTAAAATTGACTGATTGTCAATTAGGCATAGTACATTAGGCATTGGTTGACAAAATCAACCGATAAAAAGAAGTCCCTGCCTCCCCTGAGCGCACGTCTCTGTTCAAATCTGACCCGGGACTGCACTACGAAGCAGGATTTGATATTTTCGAGGTGTCTTGAGGTTTAATCTGGTTTTCAGGACCACTTCAGTGGTTCATTTCTTATCGGAGTAAATCAGCATGTTGATCTATGCCAGTGGTTCTCAAACTCGGTCCTGGCGCCCCAATGAGTATGAAGGTTATTGTTCTAACCACAATTGGAATCCTAAGATTTTAAAATGTATCCATTTCTTTGTCTTAATTAGCTGCATTCCATATAAAGAGCAGTTATGTACCATCTTAACCTGCATTTTGATGGACATCTCCATTGTGCCATGAAGAATGAAAAACCAATTAACATATTGTGCGTATTTTCTATAATGTGAAGATTTTCAGGTGAAAGCATTATTATAAACAGATCAAATTGGACTGATAAAATCAGTAAGCTGCATATAAGGTCGCTCATAGTGGTGTTTTGAGTTCTCTCAAAATAATTTGCTTTAACTGTATAAACATAACACAAAACTGGTGAGAGACTGTTTTTTGCCAGTAAATAATTATTGTTTGCAACCATGTGTCAACAGCTTCAGTGATGAGAACCTATTGTTTGTTGATTAACTAATTGTTTACATTGATTAAATGAATGGTTAAATTGTTTCCCTCAGCAGTTATTTGTACTAGTTTTTAATACATCTCAATTTGGATATCTAATTATTATTTTTTATGGCATGTATAGATTTGTCAAATGTGGATGAAGAGGATGAAGAACTGCTGTGAATTTAAACGCGCCTTATCAAGACAAATCAACTGCTTTTTAAAGTCCTAAGATTGCAATTATGGCTGGAACAAAAACCAGCATACATAGTGCGGCGCCAGGACTGAGTTTGAGAACCACTGATTGCTTAATGTTTAACCTGCACCAAAGCTCAAATGTGTGATTGCCAAACAAGATAGGTAGGGGAGAATTTTTGACAACTCTGACTGGCTGAAAACAAGTTAAGGCCAACTTCGCAGGTGATAAGCTTCTTGGGAGGGCGTATACACTGGTAGGGGGAGGCACTAGCTGTCTTATGATTGGCTGCTTTCAATGCAATCATGGCCACACAACCTCTAACAGCTTCTTGTTAGCTGAACACATCAAGCATGCACTTTGGCTAGAGACATTATCATTAGCTACCTCATGTTGTTCCGTATACAATTGCGAATTACATTATTGTTGAGATTATATAGCCACCTAGCTAGCTAGCTCATGTTAGTTAAGAAAAATCTTTGAAAATAATTGTCATATTTAAGCAATGTGATGTGGTTTTGGTCCTAACTAGCAAGCTTCAACAGTTATTACTGTGGCTTTCACTGTTTTCCTGGGGGGTTTGGAGATGAAGCCTGTGACTTACAACAGTGGTCCAGCACGGAGAACCTGAGGCGGCACGGTTTTGAAAAAATTCCAATTTCCACATAATGTGGCTTTAAAAGCCGCTGGGCTCAGGTTCTTAGTAAATACATATTTTGATATTCATGTTGCTTTGATGGTAGCTATCAGAGTACTGTCATTGCAAATTATTATTAAATTTCAGCAATGGGTGGAAAATTATGTGAGATTAAGTAGTCACCCCCATAACCCCACAGACACCTTGATCCAGGGTGGTTTTACTGAGCTGTTTTCCACTTTATGGGGTACACCATTATTTTTATCAATGTCATTACTCTCTGATGTATTTTGCATTCAATTTATTTAACAATCAAAAAACATGGTTGTTTTGTTCAACTTCAGAACTAAAGCCCTTTTGAGAATTTGCACCAGAAATGTGTCCCCCCCACCTTTGAAATCAAAACTACGCCCATGCTGTTATCCATTGTGTCAGGGCAAAGACGGACTAAATGAAGACAACTAGGCCTAGGTATGTGCACTCAGAATGAAGTTGTTCCGATCTTTATACACAAAGCAAACGTATAAATTCAATTTATGCATGGATACAATGGATAATCTGTTATGTGCATATAGCGGATATAATCTGTTTTATGAGTAGGCCTACAATGGATTTTTTCTGTTTTATGCATATAGCGTATTTCTCTTATAACAGACAAAATCACCTGGTCCAATTAAATCCGTTATACATAAGTTTTACTGTATGTGTATATAATTACGTTTTATAAAGACGTAGGCTAGGTCATCGTTTGTTGTGTTGCGGAGAGATTTGCGGTATAAGGGAAGAGTTTGTTTATTTATTTATTTCTTTTTATGGGAGTGACATTAGGCTACCTATAGGCCTCGTTAAATCTCTTCAGCTCGTGACAAAGTGACTGACAGACCAGTTTTGGAAATTACTGGAGGTAACAGCCATATTGTAACGTTAAGCCTGATAAACGTTAAATAAAGATAATTCTGTGTTTATTGACGCAGTTCGCTATATACTCAGGATTCTGACTAGTTAGCTCGCTGTGGCGCACTCTGACCACTTCAGTCATGAATGTCAGTTATTGAGTTGACGTTAGAATTAATACTGTTGATCTAGCTGTGACTAGGCCTACTCTTTTGTTAATAGGGTAAGCTGTTCTTGAATGTAAGGTTAAAATATATATTTGGCCTACAACATTAACAATGTTGGTATTCCACCAGCTACCTTTTTGATGAATGTTTTCCAAATAAAAAGATTGCTAGTCATATCCTGATAAGAGGTTAATAAGCACTAATGCGATTTTCAGATGAGTCTCTTAAACTGGTTAAAGAGAAAGGCGGACGGTGACCACGGACGAGCTAAAGTTAGTGAGGAAAATTAGGGCAGGCAACGTCAAATTCAATAAATTTCTGTGTCAAGCCACAGCATTTTGCTAGTAGGCCTATCTTTTGTTACAGAGAAATGCTTAAAATCAATACAAAAATGGTACTTTGTGGCTAGTTCAAGTTCAAGTTCAACTATGGTCATAGTAACTATGGTTACTATAAGCAGTATCTAGTGTCAGCTGATAACTTGAATCTGTTGATTGTTTGGTGAATTGTAATTTGCCCAGAAAACTCACCAGAAGTCCCCATTTAAAGTGCAATTTTTCAAAATTTTCTTTTGGGGGAGATGTATCCCTACTATCCCAACTAGGATCCGCCTATTATTGGTGAATGTCTACTTTTCGAAAATGGTGGTTTAAAGATGACTTTTCTATCAATTTGAATGACGAAGGAGACATTACATGCCTATGAAACCTGTTTAGCGAAACCTGTTTTGGCGTAACCCGTCTGCATAACCTATGGGTTACGCAAAAAAAGTGCTTAACTGGACTATGGGTCACGCAAGGGAAATTCCACGTAACCTGTTTTCTTGTTAAGCAGATTTTTCAAATTTTACGGGCTGTCAATGTGTGTTTTAGATTTTAGACTGAATTCAAATAAATTGAATGTGGAGGTTTTGGCTTGTTTAAAATGCCTTCAGCTTAAGGATTTTGGTAGACCCCTTACTACATTGCTTGCACCTCTCTGTTCAATGTTGGGTAGCATATTAGCTGCCTCTTCCTGATTGTGGAATGTCTGTTCTGTAAAATAAGGTATATTTCAGACATTACTAAGTTATTGAGTCATACTTGTTCCTTATAAAGTGTGGTTTATTTAAGCTTGCGAGCTCAGATGTTGTAACTGTTAGCTTATAATAGCAGGTTGAATGTTCTGACCGTTAAAATAGAACTTCCTTTAATGAGATTATGGGCTTGCTTGTGGGACTTTGAAGAAAAATTGTGAAAATTCTAAACTTTATCATGGAGAAAAGGCATGGTTTGGGTTTGGAGAGGTTACTAGTGACCATCGATGTCCAACTGAGCCTATATTGATAAACTCATGCTAAGCTCAACCAAAAAATCATTCATTCATATTGAATTTTATGCATGAAAAGTTGATTTGTGTTAAAAATATGATTATTTTATGATTTGACAGTGTGCTGTTTTGAAGGCTCTGAGAGTTTGGGGTGCCACCTGGAGTGCTGTCTTATTTTGCTCCTGAAGCATAGATAATTTATAATTCCATGCTCAGATGAAGAATACTTGTGGTCAAGGAGTTTATGATCCCAGAAATGTATAGTTTTAACTCCTAACTATTTTTCAACTGTCAGTATTATTTTTCTTACAATTTCAAAGCTGAATTTTCATAAAGACTTTAGATGTTTGTAGCCCCTTTCTCTCAGCCAAAATCATGAAAATAAACTGAAATATGATGGAATTCTAAATGCTGCAAGTCTCTTGTCTGAGCTGAGCCATACTCTCCTTTCTATGAAGCTCAAATCTTGAATTATAAAGCATTTAGGGTAACGGATAAATAGCCAAATTTGGCTTCTGCGCAAAGGGGTTTAGAAATTGTGGGATCGAATTCGTGTTTGTCCTTTTCAAAATCATTACTTATCAAGAGCAAGTGGCTTCTGTTCAACTAAGAAGTTTGGCCATTGTAATTAACTTCAGCCAATAGGTTGCATTGAAATTATGAACTTGCATGAAGTTGTGGGCCAGCACATTTGATGTTCTGAACCTATCAGCTTTTGTGTGCCTCTTCCTCTTTCTTGTTCTATCTGTCTGTCTTATCAAATTGTGCTCAGACTCTTCGAATTGCCACTTGCTGTTATTATTATTAGGGGGCCCAGAATGAAGTGCTGGAAACCTATTGTTTTTCATAGGTTTATTATTGTAGTAGTAGTAGTTGTAGCAGTAGTATTTCATCTTTTATCGAACAGAAATCTCAAAGTATCTGGATCTCAAAATAACAAAACACACAGCTTCCATTCTTTAGAAACATGTTGCACAGTACCAGTCAAAATTTTGGACACACCCACATTTTTTCCTTTCAAGACATGTTAAATAAATATGTCCTGTTTATTTTGCAAAGAAAAAAAGATCTAATTCTTAAATCCATCAAATTAAACAGCATTTTCTTTCATATTTACTGAGCATACTCACTTTTTTTTCAAACAAGAGCTCTTATATGGCTATAATGAGTTTGCTGTGGAGCGGCTGTCAAAGTTCCCAAAGATGTGCTGCACTTGTGGTTTGCTTTTCATTGACTTTGTTGCCCAATAAGTTCCAAATCAGCTTGTTTTTAGTTTGGCTGTTGGAAATGGGAAAGAGCTTGTTTGTCTACTTACTTTGCAAAATATGGCTTCTTTGAGAATTCTAAAATTTTGGACACTATTCATTCAAACAAATAAATTATTCTCTTAACTTCTGACTGTTTATCTCTTACCAGATTCCATTTGAGATTACTGAGAAGTTAAGCCATTTAAATTTCTGTTAAAAAAGAGCGCTGTGACATCAGCAAAGTGTGTCCGAACTTTTGACTGGTACCGTACATAGCTCCCTTACCACTGACTAAACAAAACAAACAAAAAAAACCCACAATTGACCACAAGGTGGCGCTATAATAACAACCGTTACGTGAACTTTTAAACCGTGGATTGTTCAAACAACCTTCTGCTTTTGCTTGATTCCGTGGGTCAAGACAAATCTATCCATGTATGCCACTTTTATTGGTATATCTGCAAATTTAATGATATTTTGAATTTCCTTTAAAACAATTTTGCCCTTACTCCTCCCCTAATTTTTGAGTTATGATCACAAAATTTTGCAGGGACCATCATTGGACCAAGCCGATACTTTTTCAGAATTTTGATTTTAATTTCATTCCTTTTGCTATTAGGGACTGTTAAAGATTGTTCCAAGGATGTGGGTAAGGTGAATTTTATTTAAATGTTATAACTTACAATGTGCCAGTATGAAGCTGAAAAAATTCAACAGACTTATGTAATACGAGCTTCCATGCAATTTTTTTTTACTTTAGTGTCTCTCTGAAAATAGCTGGTATTATAAGCCCTGGAAACATCTATATGTTCACATCTTTTCAATTGTTGATTTATGTGGTTGACTGTCTATATTCTGCATCTGTGTCAAAGCCACTAACATTCCTCGGAAAGAACAAGAGATAACTTAAAGAATATGGACATTAGCAGTCGATAAGTTATTGTTGGAGCTTTATCATTATTACTGTACATGCTCACAACTTTGAACAAAGTAAATCCGTTCAACTGCAAATCAAAATCTTGAGGGTATTCTTCTTCTTCTATGATTATTGGCAACCAGCTTCCATTCTTTATATCCCACAGCTAAAGCTTAAAATAGCTCTTTGAACCCTCAAATTTCCATAGAAATCTTTTTAATATAAAAAGCATATGGTGGAGTAACTAAAATATGTAAATATGGAATTATGACTTGCAGTTCAGCAGATTCATTTAGATCCGTGCATGTCATCCTGACATAGCTCTTTCAACAGCCATTTAATTGGTTGAACAATGGCAGATCATCATAAAACTTGCAGGGCATGGAAACTTGCACGGCATGTGCCACAAACTAGAATTTTTCTTTGTTTAAATTTATACAATGGATGTCGTTATTGCTTCAAAATTCATAATTGCCTCCTGTTGCGTTGACCATGGTGATTACCGCTTATGGTTATTATTACTATTGATGTTGCTGTTGCTGTTTTTGTCATGTTCCTGTATAATTTATTTTGTTGATTTGTTTTTTCAACATACAGTATTAGACTTGGGACAAGTGCAGGCAATTTAAAGAGGACTCTCCATATGGATAACAAAGAACAAAAAAGGTGCAAAAGAAATTTGACTTTGCATTCATCATGTGTAAAGTAGGCAGCCACACATTGTCCTCTTAATTAGCACATGGAAGAGATTCTTAATTTCATAACAAAATCATCATCTTTCCTTCAGGGATTTTCAAGGCTTTGTAGAAATGCTATTAATTAGAGCATAAATTATTGCCTTGCTGAAAGACATGACCTATCTGGCAATGCACGGCCTCCAGCTAAAGTTAATGGTGAAAAAAAAATGTAGAAGAATGCTAAAATATCAAAATCAAAATTAGGCAGACCCAGCAACACACATTTCCAATAACTTACAGAATGAAGCAACGACAACAACAACAATACTACTATTATGAATAATAATAATCATCATCATCATCATAATGAAACACTTTATAGTGATAATTCTGATGCCTATTATTATTGTTATTATTAATAAGAGGAAGATGAAGAAAAAAGAAGACTCATATGCAGGTATGCTTGGTGCTTCAAATTAATGGACATTTTAGGGAAATTCTGCATTTGAAAGCCAGCAGTAGTTACCACAGTACTGTGCCTTTGAAGAGTGAGTCATGGTTATGCGAGAGGGACTCCTCTGTGATTCTATACCCATTTCTTAACATTTGAAAGCCACTTTTCAAAATGTCAAGGAGGAGAGAACATGGTGAAAAATTAAACTGATCTGAAAAAAGTGACGTGACGTGATGTGATGTGAGGACAGGATGTGAGGACGGACAGGAAGGCAAATTAGACTCCATTCCAAGAAAAGTTATTTGTTGACCTCTTGAAATTTCCTACTATTATCACAGGACACAGCTTGCTGTAATAATGTTCACACACTGATTTCACATTTGATCAGTAAGATTTTTAATTGAATAATTTTGACTTAATGAGGTCAGATTAAGTTGAATCAAGTCACTCCCACAGGAAAAAGGTAGAAAAGGTATGTTGCAGAGTGGAATTTACATTCCTAATGTGTTTGCATTGCCACTCTTACACACACGCACACCCACGCACACACGAGCGCACACACACACACACACACACACACACGCGCACACGTTTACTAAAACGCAATTTCAAAGGGATCGTGTGGGACAGATGCCATTGAGGCAGTTTTGTCTCGGTGGTTTTAAATGATAAAAATAGCCTACTGCCCCCTGCTGTTTCAGATTGGAACCAGGTCCAGTCCTCAGCAATGATGAAAAGGAGTGGCCAGAGATAAAGCAATGAGCTATGCACATCAAATGATCCAATGATTCATGTATAGCCTCCCCACACCAGCCAATCAGTAACAGACAGTAAGTACATGCCTTTGAATTTCTGATCAGCTGAGTGCATAGATACCAGCAGTTTTAATGCATGCAGCATTCGTTTTATTACAGAGAATGCTATTTTGTGTCAATAAATGAGACATTCATATTCAGAGATAGCTGGAAAACTTGATTTTCATGTTAATGAACTTATTATTACAGGCATTCATACCATATAGAAAAATAAAAACAAATAGTCAGAATTCCCAGCTCTACTCTAGGAATAACATTAAAATTAGAAAATAATTAAGGCCACAACCAAAGCAGTGATTGCCAATCACTGAAATAAATTATAATTGCTATTTTATTTTCCTATGTATGTGTGTGTGTGTGCGTGTGTGTGTGTGTGCAAATAACAACCTGATCACCTCACGTTACATGCACATTTACATAGCCCGGAGCTCATTTCATCATTTAAAAGAATTACATGTAAACCAAAAGTGCTCATTTGCACCCTAAAACCAAATTAATCATTTCATTGATCAACCAATTTCCTTAATATGGTTATATAAAGAAATAATAAAGTATTAAGGCATAGTTGTTCATTAGTGAGTCAGGATGCCTGTGTCTTTTCCTCCCAATGGACATGGTGAACATACTAATTCTTCTGCACCGCAAGATGCTAATTCTACCGACTCTGGCTAAATCTTTGTTCTTATTGCATTAGCAAAATGCTGTCGTATGCTATGTCACGTTCCTAAACTAATAATTCTTTTTAAAGGACCAAATCAGTTTTAGAACCACTATCACAAATACCAATGAAAATTCTCAAAAAAGGATAAATTATATAAATAATTTATTCAAACAATAATTTGCACGATACTGGATTTTAATGCCATTTCAATGCCATCTTTTCTGCCGTGAAAGATCTAACGGTCGAAACACCAGACCCCAGTAAAATATGGGAACATATATAATATAACGACAGAAAAAAAGACCTAGAAAAACGTAATGTGTTGTTTCCCATCTGAATTTTTGCATATTTCCATCTAAATTCCTTTGATCATCACGGTACAGCCTCCTTTGATGATGTAATATGGTTCCTAAGACATGTTTAATTTACAGTCATGGAGGGAGGAGAGCAGTGAGTCACTGGGCTTTCTTTAAACTATCGATTCAGAGTTCCTAGAGGGCGGGTCTTAGTCTTTGTCTAGTCCCTATAGGATGGTGATCCCGGTCTGTGAGGTAGCCACTCCCCCTGCCAGTCTTTCGGCCACACTCTAAGAGCTGTCCAGTCCACTAACTGCTGACAATATTAGATCTCCACATTTAGCAGTGCTGAACTCATGTTTCTGGCACAGCAGGGTTTGCTCCACATCCTCGGGCTGTCGCCCCTCTCTGAATCCTCCCCGGGCTTTTCAGGAGATGGTGTTACAGCCGTACGCCAACACAGATAGCAGGGTAACGCACAGATGCATCAAGATGAGGAATGAATAGTTTTCTGCCCTCGGTGCGCTCTGCTGTGCTGCAGATGCGTTTTTTGTTGTTGTCTCAATCCGAGAAAGAAACCGTGTGAGAATAAGAGAGGGAGAGAGCACGAGCGACAGGGAGAGAGAAGGGAGAGTGGAAGAGGGGAAAAAAACAGCATAACATGCAGAACAAAGGGCCGCCCTTTGATCAGCATCGAGCTGCCAGCTCATAAAAGAAAATAATTACATTTTCGGTTTCCCCCATTAGTCAGAAAATAAGAACTAAAAAGAAAAATTCCTTTTGAAGGTGTCGCCTTTTTTTTTTTTTGTCTCTCCCCACTGACTGCGTGTTACCAGAAGACTATTATCCGTTAAAGGGTAATGCTTATTAAGTCTAAAAAGCATCTATCATTCACTCTGCACAATGCATGCCTGTAAATTATGACATTATCTCTGGGACCGTTGTGAGAGGAGCGGGGAGCGAGAGAGAAAAGAGCGATGGCTGCGGTAGCTGGGAAAGAGAAGGCCAGGACCTTTCCAGTGCGTCCTGTCAGGTTTACTCCTCACTTCAAGGGCTCGGTTATTTCGCCTGCCTCCAATCCGTCATTGGGTCGTGGCAGGTTTGCCTTGGGCCAGCGCATCAGACAGTGGATGCAGCTGCGGAGGCCTCGCCGGGATCGCCGCCTGAGGAACCGGTTGCCAGGGTACAGGGGCCAAAAGTATCTGCCCTTGTCTGGTGTCCCAGCGAGCGGCTCGGGCCCTGGTCCCAGCAAGTCACCACTGAAAGTGAAAAAGATGAAAGCCTCACCCTTTCTGATCCCAGCACAGATAATTCTACTGAGGAAGGGAGGGGGAAAGATAGAGAGAGTGGGGGGGGAGGGGGGGCATTTGACAGGGAAAAGAGAATGAAATTCCATAAAGACTGTCTAATGTCAAGGCATTTACATTATGCTACATTTCAGGTGGATATTTCAGTTAGTAACACAAAGTTGCTGAGTTGATTTTCAAATAAGCGTAAGATCATGTTTTTGTGTATTATTTCTATGCATATCAGAGATATCTTAAATTGCTGGTGACGCCCACTTTATTTTCTCCCCTTCTGGATTTTCAAGCCCTGCGGGTATCATATTTATATCTGGGCTAATTGTCAACAAATTGTATGCCTGCTTTTTTAATTGTATGACACCTGCAGAACTGACATCTGTTCTTTTCATACAGCTTTAATGCACATTATTATCGTTGATACTTTTTATGTAACCTAGACACATTTTACATTAAATTAATAATAAAAATGCATTGACAAATCACATAGATAATAGAAATGAAATTAATACTGCCTTCGATTCCAATACACTTTTATAAACAGTTGTTTAATTGATAATTGCTCTCCATTCCATAAATGTTCAACAATGAACTTCTATATATAATCATTCCTTGTATGGTCTGCAGTGGCTTTTCAAAAGTTAAATGTAAATTTTTCCTTTTCCATCTAAAACCAAAGTTATTCAATCCATCCCCTTTTTATTGTGGAAAAAATGTTCATAAACGTTAGATAACAGGGGACAAATTATAACAAATGGGCAGAGCTTAAGTATATGTACTTTATTTTAACTAATGAGAGTATCATATACTGTTTATTATATAGGGTGATTAATTATCTCAGAACATTGATGGAAATGAATTCACATTCCAGCCATTTATTTGTGTTTTTCTGATACAAGTCAAGAATTTTTATGTTTTATTTTAATGTTATTCCAAGTTTAGTGTTATATTACATGCTAGAAAAGTATTCATTCTGCTACCATTGATGGAATGGAAATTTCTGTCCAAACACCATTGACATTCTTTTTTTTTTTTTGCAAAAAAATTGTGAGAAGACAAATGTGTGTGGCAGCTCTTTGAATCTGCTGACTGAATGACGCTGATTTATGAGAAATTCTGCTGTTTAAAGATGTGCTTCATATTTTTTGTGAACCGCTATGTCATTTTTTAACGTATATAGCAATGATTGCATTCATTCCTGAATGGTTTCTAAGTATCAAGATAGAAAAAGCAAGCGATTCAGCATCGAAAATAGGCCCCATACCCAGCACACTTGCACACACACATGCAGTCGTATGCATCAACACCTACACACATGCACGCACATGCAAACCATGGCCAGCAATGTGTAACCTAGCAACAATTTAATTAAAATGGTGTCTGCAATTTTCAAGGATGTGTTTCTTTGTTTGTTTTTGAATTTCCCTCCGTTCTCAGCATTTTAAGGGGCACAGTGAATTAGAATCTGATTCGCACCTGCCACTCAGTAATGTTGCCTCTGCCCCTGCTCGCGTGTGTGTTTTTGTACATGGACTCTTTTTATGAACTGTTCCCTACTGTGCTTCGAAAATCAAAGGGGCTTTTAATCTAGCCTGGCTGCTTTCCTATTCATCGACATGCAGAAATAATCAGTCACATGCAAACAATGACAGATATGCTGAGCAGCCCATATCAGCCTTGGCATTACTGATCTGGATCAGGAGAGCAGTGCAGAGTCAAAACACCCCACTAACAGGCTCTTCTGTGATAATATTTGCTTTTTAATGCCAGAATTTTCATCTAATTTCTCAATTTCTTTATGGTTAGTCATTCAGTGCAGACATCCCAGCAGTTGGATGTCTTCCTCAACGTAGCTACAAACATTATTGCCAGTGTGTTACTGAAAGAGGGAAATTGCCAGTGCTCAGCACATGCATTTTCAGTGCAGTGTCACACTGGGTGCAGTCTTTTCTAGCTTCCAAATGCCATAGGCTATGGGCCAAAAGTCACAACACAGCTGACTAAAGCTTTGGCACAGATCAGACATTATGGTGCATGTGCAGGGACCAAAACTGTATGCTTTAGTATGAAACAGTGAAGTCCACATCGGTCATGCCATCCCTCAGTATGCATCCTGAAGTGGGCAGTTATTCCAGAAAATGACTTTGCTCTTCACACGATGATGAATACCCTCTAGTTTCTCAGACAGAAGTTATTTGAGTGTTTGGAGAATCACTAAGCCTTGTTGTTCGAGTTGCCTACACTGACCTGAAGGATGGTTATTGCTTCCCATCGTCCACATAAATTATTATTATTTTTTCGCTTTGTTATTAAATGGGTATTTTGGAAGACATTCGGCAAATTCGCTTTTTTTAGAAAAACAAACATTTTTTCTTATTTTAAAAATTTGCACCCCAGCTGTGCATTACACCAAAATTGGGGCTCAAGCTATGTAGCACTTGTCCACACAGAAATGTGAATTTCAGTCATACTGAAACAAGCACTTAATATTTCTGTTGCTGTCTGCATTTGTGCATAAAATGTTAGTGACTGATAACACCGATTTCACTCATGTTTGGTTCATTTCAGCGCAGCCCTTTCCTCATTTTACAAAAGTAGATAGCGCTCTTGCGTGAGCAACTCAGTCTTTCAACTGAAAATAGCTTGCGTGGCATATTGCGCACCAAGTGAGAAAGGATGAGGAAGTGCAATTAGCAGATGTGTGAAGTAGCCTCGTACGTCAGCCTTTATTTTAGAAATTGCCAGTCTGCATCTTCCACAGTCTCTCTGTACAGGAGTTACAGCTCAAATACAAAGGCCAAAGGCTGTGCTAAGTGTGTGGTGGGCTTGGGGCGTCGGGGCTGACTGATGGAGTCAAAGTAAACGGCCAAAAATGAAAAGGACCCTCCAAACTCCTGAAGGAATCACCCCCAAAATATAACCTTTATTCAAATACAGGTAGCCAAGCCTTCTCTCCTGGGATTTGCATCAGTACTAATTTTCTCCAAGAAAGGCGTGGATATAGTTTTAGGTAGACCCCCTATTTTTTTTATTTTTTTTTAGGAAGAAGAGGGAAATGGGTTTATTGATCGTAGGTCTAAATTGATTCAAAATGGGAATGATCCAGGTGAAGGCATTTATCTGCAGGTCATTTTAACTTAAGGCTACCATTTTCTTCTGTCCAAAGCTCATTTCAACATTTTAATTAAAATACAGCACCCAAGAAAAAGGTCAATGCAACAGTGTAAGTGTAAACATGACTCACAAAACAGAACAAAATCACACTCCACAATGAGATCGTTATATGAAAAATGCAATCTGAAAAATAATCCTGATTGCTGAGTAGGGTGAATGTCAGATAGTTGATTGTGAGATTGATTAAAAGCTGCAACTCAGGCTTCTGTGCATTGACTTGAATTATATATGATAATGTTTGGTTGCACATTATAAAGCTTGTAGTTGAAGCTTGCCCACCGAAATCCAGAAACAAAATGACATCGCAATCCCAAGGTCATGAGCTATTCTATTTCAGAACCATGGAATTTAAAGCCAAATGTGATGCATTTGCTATAATCATCGGCTTGTAACTGCACGTTCTGCATGTTGACTTGATTTTACGTCACTTTGTACTCAAGGAATACTGTGGGCAAAATTTTAGCCTGGTTTGTCTATTTGAGAATTGAAGCACACAGTGTTCAATGGACAAGTGCCCCCGGTATTTGTTGTTGTTGTTGTTGTTGTTGTTTGTTTTTTTTTTGTTTTTTTTTCTTTCAGCAGTATTTAAAGTGTCGCTGTAAATATTTTGTTTGCCCACATGGCTTCAGATCTAGCGTTGTTCCTCTGTTGTAATATTTTAATTTGTTTTAATATGTATATAGGCTATAGCCTGAATATATACATTTTTTGTTATAACACTCAGATATTGTTTATTCTTTTATTTCTTGACCTTCTTTGTTAACATGTTTAGGATAGTTTTTAATTTTTATATCTATAATTGCTGTTTGGTCCATTAGCTATTTTATAATTAAAAAATTACCATTCAAGTTCAATGAATCACACCTTTATTCACAAACAGCATCAATGGTCTTGAAAGTATTTTGTATGACTGGTGTCAGGCAAGGGGTGACTGTATGTTAAAAATTCATGCATGATGCACACATGATTATTGATGTTCCAGTTTCCTCCTGATTTGGACTCTATTTTGCTGAATTGGTGATTCCTTTGATATTTTGGTATGTATTTGGAAAAGTGGAACAGTTCTGGAAAGCAATTCCACAGGCTATAGTCATTTTCTTCACCAGATTCTGCCATGCATTTTGTGATTTGTGTCCTACTTTTGTACAATAAGTTACACTTACCTTAACCAGGTACTCCTCCTTAATCCTATGCGTTGCTTGGGAATTTCAATTTTGACGCTCACACATTTACACCATAGTCACTCATCTGTGCTCATAATGCCATCATAAATACATTTAATTGTACCATTGCAAGCTAGACTTCCCTGTGTCATTGTTAATGCTGAAGATGTTTAAGTATGATTTTATATAGAGTCAGATCATTTTCATAAGCTTTCAATTATGCTCAATCCAGCAACAAGGTAAGACGACGCATATTCCTTCACATCTCAGGTATTTCGGTCTTTTGGCTCACTATGACTCCTGCAGGTGCCATAAGCTACTCTCAAAACACACACAGCTTTCTACAAGTGGTCGGAAGGACTCGTAGATCTAAAATAATTTTTGAGAAGGTCTTTAGTTACAATGTTTTTCAAAACCACTCTGCCAACATAAAAAGCT
Source organism: Gymnothorax reevesii (assembly GCA_029721435.1). Taxonomy (NCBI): domain Eukaryota; kingdom Metazoa; phylum Chordata; class Actinopteri; order Anguilliformes; family Muraenidae; genus Gymnothorax; species Gymnothorax reevesii. The sequence goes on along the minus strand of CM056583.1, from coordinate 54,095,345 downwards.
TCATAAGATGGATTCCAAGATAATCTCAGCCTTAAGATGCTTTTGGAAAACGAGGCCCTGGATAGTCATTTTATTCCTTGGCACAGAGCACTCTGCACCGGTTTCTTACATTAAAGACCTGAAATACTGATTTGTCTGGCCACAGTGCACCACAGTACAAGTGTGTGATGGTTCATCACCAATGCCTCCAAGCCCAGACGATTTGACGGTGACTCTGGACATCGTAATTATATGGCCTCCTTTTTGCACAGAAAAGTTTTTACTAGCAGTTGTGAATGTAACTACATATTGTAGTACCTGACAAAGCTTATCCAAAGTAATCCTGAGCCCATGTGGTCATATAACATTGTTAAATGATGGTTCTTGACGCAGTGCTGTCTGAGTCATTGGACATCAGGAGTGCTAAGCTTAAGCGTGCACTCCTGCCCTTCATGAAAAGAAATTCTTCCAGATTATTTGCATTTGTATTGATAGTTGTATTATTTGTATCTCTTAATTATGCATGTAACATATAGGATGAAATATCCAAATCCCTCACTGTTTTTATTCTGAGAAGCATTGTTTTGAGACCTTTCAATGATTTTCTCATGCATTTGCAGGCAAATTGGTCATCCTTCAGCCATCAGTGCTCCAAGGCAGGCATTTCCTGGAAGCTGCTTTCATACCACAATGTGTATAAAATCACCTGCTGGCATCGGCTGTTTCAAAGCACATAATTATTCAAATTTTTTACCTCAGTATTAGTCCTTAACTGACCTTGTCCCAACTTTTTATTGGGATGAGTTGCAGACCTGAATGTCACAAATGGATGTATATTAACAAATAAAGTGAAGTTGAACCGAAATATCTTTTCTTCGTCCTGTTTGCATTGAAATACAACAAATTTAGTATTTTTTCCCGTCTGTTTTTGTATGTGCATTTTCCATAATGTTTCTTCTTCTTATGAGTTGGGTTGTATATGAAGAGTTTGGTTCCAAAACGTGATAAACACCAAATTCGAAAATTTGAAACTCCTGCCATCGATAGGTTGGTAATTATCATATCTCATTCATTCAATATTCGATTTTTGCCAAAGCGCAGTTGCCACCCTTGACTGTCTCACTGCAGAATGCACTGTCTATACAAAAGTCAACAAGCTCCATGACAAACTTTGCATAAGTCAACTTACATCCCATCAACTAGTCTGAGGCCGCCATTGCTGTGACATTTTTCTGCGTGATGTTTTTTTGCACGGTTGCGCCAGTCCTCACCTTTACCTCACGATTGCTCTCAAGCTATTCCCATTTCAGTTCACCTGATAAACAGTAAAACAATTTATTTACTCAATAACCAAGACCAATACTTTTCCTATTATGAAATGATAAGAACTATATGATAAGAAATATTATGATATTAAGAAATGATAATGTAATTGTCTCCTGGCTTTATTTATGCAATTGAAGTAACATTGTAAGGATGGCAATAATGCAAATAAATGTAAAAAACAAAGTCACTCAGCTGTGGGAGACGCGGTAGTTCAGAGGTTAAGTGTGCTTGACTTGGGACCGAAAGGTCCTGAGTCTGAGTACTGGTGTGTTCTTGGGCAAAAAACTTCACTCCCACAGTGCCTCACTCCACCCAGGTGTATAATTGGGTACCAGCACATTGACAGGAAAACCTGACTAAAAGCTTGGGGAGTAACCTGTGATGGACTAGCATCCCATCTAGGGGGATTAGCAGCACTCCTAGTCACTTCATGCTACAGAAACCAGGGTGAAGTCTGATGGACCCTCTGACTCTCTAACCTTATTATACCTCCACCAGGGATGATGATTTCAGGTGTTTGTTTGTTTGTTCATTATTTGACAAGATGCTTCAAAAAGTCGTCAATGGACGTCAATAAAATTTGACCGATTTGGTGCTACGGAAGAAGTGATTAAATGTTTTGCGAAGATCCAGCTCATACTCTTGATCCACAAGCCAAAATTTTTATGTATATTGACAGCACAGTCTAGACTCAGTTAACACTCACATTCAATGATCATTCCTCTGTGAACAAATTGCAACCTGGATGAGATGAAAGAATTTCTATGCGCATTAAGACGGCACTATTGGGACTTGTTTTACACTTGCGTTCCATGATAATTCCTCTGTCAACAAATTGCAACACAGCAGAGGTAACGCACTTTCCCAGTGCCTTCTAGTTGCTTAATAAGCCTCACAATCCAATGTATAGAAATCTGTGCTGTTTCACAAGTTGCGTTGGTTCAGATTTTTCTAAAGACGTTAACATTTTATGTCCTCATTTATGAAACGCCTCATAACTTTGTGATGCAACGTACATCACTGCTGTCTGAAATAAATTTGACAGTTTCACTCAAATGTTTAATCAGGCAAAGTAAACAGCTACAGGATCAAATAATTATGCATTGAAAAGTGCGGTTACCAAAGACCTTTGATACCGCGGATGGACCAACATCATGACATGGATATAGCATTTTGAGAAAACAAAAACTAATTAGTACAGTTATAACCAGTTGATTAGTTGTTGATATTCATTTTTTTTAACCTTATTAGCTGTAAACAGTCATGCAATAAATTTTAAAAGATGACAGTGGATTTTCTTTTCCCCTGTCTCAAGTAGTTTTTCATAAACCATAAAAATGTATATAATGCATTTTTGGAACCAAACTCTTCATCTGAAAGGACAGGTTCATTCAATATTTTTGCTTAATCATTATGCTCAAAAGAAATATTTTAATATTTTTAGCATGAATCAATCACCATCAACATACCAATAAATCATAGACCTGAGAATATGTCTGCAGTATCGCTTCGCAATTTCTAAATACTGTAATTATACATGTAACCATGTTGACGATACTAAGCAGATGACACTGATAATGTAACATTAATGCCTGAAAGATCTGAGTTTTGTATTTCCAACAGCAAGGATGCCTGTGCATTGTTTGAAATCTTAAAAAGCTTTCAATTTCAATCACTGGAACTTTCATGGCTAAATCTGAGACAAGCACTGTAAAATGATTGATCACAATGGAACACAATGGAATCTACAACGGCATCCTCAGCTCTTGGCGGAATATCCAATGCACACCTCTCTTAAGTGCAAGTCTGGGTTAGGCCTGTGTCTGTGGGAAAGGTCTTCAAAGGTTCTGGGTTCAAACAGTCAATGGCTCTGGTATATGCAGACACACACCCAGTCTGGAGGGAGGACAATGGCTCGGGTCAGACAGATCTAGCCCCTCTGACAGCAGCGAGATTGCGCCATATGTCTTTGCCCGACAGTCTGTTCATCAAAATGTCTGTGGGAATGCTGTGTCGTCCATCAGGAGGAGACCGAGAGCACCCCGTGTGAGAGGCCACCAAAGAATTGAGAGCCACTGGTACAAAATAGGAGCCACCATGCTAGCTTTTCTCTCATCAAACAAGTTCATTCAAAAAGGCTCACCGTTATTATTGACTTTAAGCAAGTCAATAACACATGCTCATTATTTACCACTTCACTTTTTCTGAGTAGTACAGCATTTTGTAGGCGTACAGTCATGCACTAAAGATGAATTTTTCAGAGAGCGCTGATGACGAAATGGCTGTGCCTTGCATTTGTTGCTCAAACACAACATTTGCCTGAACCTCTTGAAGACAACAGAGGTGAGGCATCATGCACCAGTTTCTCCCTCCCTAACTGCCCTCCCACTCCTGATCCAAATCCTCAGCTCTCTCCTTTGCCTCTTTTGTTAGGCTCAGATAACCTCCAACGCCAGCTCCCACCTGGCTATGCTGTGTTAATTAGCTCTGCGCTAACTACCCAGGGCCTTCTATTCATATCCTTAGCCATACTCATTAGCATAACAGTAAGTGGCTGGCGCGCCAGACCCTGCTGGCACCATGGCACTCTCCTGGGGGTAGGAGAGGGGGAAAGGGGGGTGCGGGTGGTCCTCGATTAAAGAAACACCCCTCACTCACTTCCCAGAATGGCATGTTCTATTCCTCTCATCACTGTCCCACTCCAAACGCTGTGAAGAAAGCTTTCTACAGAGACCCTTGTACTGTCCAGTGTACCTGCTGCTTGGCTCTCTTTCAATCCTTCCCTCTGTCTGTCTGCCTGTTGTTCTCTTACAGTGAAAAAGAGGTAAGAAGCAGAATCAGTCGATTTGACTCTCCGTGGGCTAACATTTACCAGATTTTGACAGGGCTTTGTCTTAGTTTCTGTCCTCGGCCACAGTTTAAATCCCTATTTTTACTTTGTATATGCTCACTGCTTGAAAGAACACATCCCACCTCACCTGGTAAGGTAGTCATCTGGACATGCAATATATGGAAGCAAATCTCTCGCAAATCAGCCATCTGCACCAGAAGTAAATTTGCGATTTATTGCCACAGTCAGTAATTTAACACACCAATTATATTTGAGTCAGCTACACTGTTAAAAATTGACTGAATTTAACAGCTAAATTAATGCATTCTTTCCTTGTTATTTTAACTGAGAGTAGAGTCCTGCGCGCATTTAACTGAGGTTTACAGTTAACATACACGGAACCTCTATAATGAAGTGATTGTAAAATTACAGTTAAAATTACTGGCAAAAAAGGTGCCAGTTTATAACAGTGTAACTCGTGTGAAAGCAGTTAATTGCAGTATTAACAAATAGACACATTGATAGTTTGGCATTTGGGCTCTGGTTCTGACACACCGTGCAGCTCACTGAGCTTGAGGAGATGACAGCAGGGACTGTCATGACGCCACTCCCACTTGGGGGCAGGGCTTCAGAGCCCAAAGGTGGATGGTGGGGTTGAGGTGGGATGTTAACAAGCAGCAAGCAAGAGTCATACAGCAGCAGGGACTGTTACTTGCAGCAGCAGAGAACGATGCAGCACAGCAGCAGGCAGGGGCATAGTTTTACGGCAGGGGTGGAGCAGTTGAGCAGGTGAAATAGCCCGCCACGCAGAGGGATGGGGTAGTGACAGACATGCACGGGCATGTGAATTTGTGAGAATTTGAGTTGTCTGCCAGAAGTAGCTCCACAAGTCGTGACCTATTTTGACAGGGGTACCCGATACCCGGCTATTTATTTTTCAGGGGTCACATACTCATTAATTAATTTTAATTTTTTTGCGGAAGGTGGCTGTCTGGGAAAAGAAGTTTAATGTAGTTGCTTTATGTGCATGTAGCGTAAGCTACACAGCAGCATTCTGTATTGCTGAGGTAGCCAGTCATATTGCATAGGCAACACACAGTGATTCCTCTGGCAGTCATCTTTTTACTATTCATTCAATTCTGAATTGAATTTAAAAAAAAAAAAAAAAACCATTCACATACTTTTCACTCTGTTGGTGACGCAAACTAAAAGAATACATTCCTATGAGAAATAAGTATAAGTTCTGTGGCATAAATAACAGACTGTCAAGCATGTCTCACGTCATCCACAGGACTTTAATCAATTGTTTTTCAGGTCTCTATCTATATGCAGTTAGATGTAGATGAACTATACTCTATTATTTTACTACATTTGTCATGTTTTCTTTCTTTAATTAGAACATGTAAAACATGGTAAGGAAGGGGCAGGGCTTGATAAGTTTTTTACTTCTCTCTGTCCCTTCTCGAACGGTTATTGAACTATGGAAATAGTCTAAGACTATTTACCTTTTTTTTTGTTATAAAAATGTTTTCTGTTTTATGTTCGAGACAAATAAATAAATCAATCAATGTTTCAATGTTTTCTTTTAGTCCTATCATATTTTATAAAAAGCATAAGAGCCAATATTATTGCTCCACGCTTTAGTATACACACCCACAGGGCATAATCTAAGTGGGGGATTGGGAAATGCATTCCCCCCAATCATATGCTGTGATAAATGTCAAATCAATGAGAAAAATGAGAATGTATTCTTGCGGTCAAATTCGTTTCTGTCATGGTTTTGCCCCCACCAGCTGCAAACAGGAAACCGGCAGGCACTGGGACCATGTACCTACAAAGTGGATAAGGGACCCACACGCACAGGCTGAATACAAAAATAGAGATATTTAATAAAACTGATAAAAACACAATACAAAGCTCAGGGGAGCAGCGGCACAACATCACAGGGCTCAGGCATCAGAATGCAGCTGCACTGCAGTGCAGCTTTTAAATACCATACACTTCACCTCCACTTCAACGAGCAACAGGTGTGGCTCGTTGAAGTGGAGGCGTAGACAGCAGGAGGCGGGAGGGACTGCAGGGCAGAACCATCACAGTTTCAGCTGTTCCCTCCAATCATAAGCTAACTGTCATGGCCTCAAAAAAATCACACCTGCGAGTCTTTTTCAATAAACTGTGACGAGGCTGAATACATTTGGAGAGAGTTTTGACCAATTGTCCATACAGAGATTTGGGTTCAATTTTTGCTGCCCAACTGACCATATTCTTAACCATTGGGGGAACGACATGAACGTGCATCCCCTTCCATGCTTGTTTACAACCACTGCCTTTGCCATGCCAGGCAAAAATGAGAGAGGAACTCCTCATGAATTTAACCTCATTTTAATACTGTAGTTAGATGGTTTTAAAATGAGGAGGTGATGGAATAAAACAATACAGTTCCTTTCAACTGAGATGAACCTTAAAAGTATTGAAAATTTAATTCAGTTATGATTCTATAAACAATGATTGTAAGGGATAACAATATTTGTATAATGCTTTGCAGATTCAGCAAAGTGAACACAAACACCCACACACTCTCACGTATTTTTGTGAAAGCACTCAGTCAAGTTGGGTCACAGTTAATTGGTTCTCATTTAGTTTTGCGAGATACCATTCTCCTCTGAATTCAACTTAAAATCTGAAGTGCCTCCAGGAGGATCATAATGTGGAGGTAATGAGCAAGAATGTGGCTCAAAATTATTTCTGAATAATTTTCAACTGTTCCAGGAAAGGTGACTGGAGTTCACTTTAATTTTAGAGTCTTCAGTGAAAAGCATTTTTGGCTTTAAAAGAGGGACATTTGTAAATTTATCATGGCTCTTTCAAATTCTATGAAATCACATAGCTATGATAGTCTCTCAGATGGCTCAAAGTGCCTGTTGCTGATGGTCGACTACATGATCGTTCTTTTCATTAGAATCTCCGTTTTACTAACGAGGAGAAAGAATTAAGAGGAACTGACTCATCTAATTAAAAAGAAACCTAGCTCATTTCAGCTGAAGTATCCGTTTGGAAGCTGTGATTTAAATCTGGCACACAGCGATTCAGAGAATTGACATAGGTGAGGTGGCTTTCTGAATTTACTTGCAATTCACTGGTTTCCGTCTCACATTCAGAACAGTTGGTGCTTTGATACCAGTCAAAAAGATGATCCTTTTCACAGCAAATCCAATAATATGAAGGACTATATTGACAAAAATTGTGATCGTGACAGTTTGGTTTTTAATAGCTGTATGGTGCTGGGGGATAGATATGGTGAATTATTGAGGTCATTGGTGGACTATAAAATACTTTGAATGGCATTTAAGTAACGACATCCTCCAAGTCTGGCCTCTCAGGCTTACTACCTCACATAATATCCTTGAGTGCCTGATACTTTAACAAAAGATCAAGGCATCGGCAGAATAAAAAATATAGGCTACAGAAGTGAAAATAACGCATTGATGGAATTACAAAGCAGAAACTTTCAGCTGTAAATGACATAAATCGTCTTATCTGGTTGATAACTGAGTATGTTTTGTCACTTACCTGCACTGAAACTAGTTAACCAAAGAAAACAACTTGCTGAAATGTTCAATCACGATTTGTTCTGCACAGCGCTCTACAGATAACACATAAGTTGGGCACATAAGTTGGAGTTTTATGAGTTGAAAACGCAACCAGTGAAGAAGAGACCTCTTGGGTAGGACAAAGTTCAGGAGTTCAATCACACTGTGGGCTTTGGCATGGATGACCTGCCTCTGACCTTCCTCCTCGTACTTTATTACCGATCCATTGTGGCCACATTAAGCAAGTATCTGTTCATTTGTATTCGGGGAGAATTAAACAGCCATCTGAGAGGTTCATGTGGAGGTAATTAAATGGTCTAAGAGCAGTCTGTGGGGGTTTATTTACTAGTGCAAGCTAGACTGAAGCTAGCATTTGGGAGGCAGCAGTGTAGACACCATGTAGGTTCAGTTCAAGTTCAAGTACAGGGGAAAAAAACTATAAACTGACACTTTTTCCATCTCTGCAGATTTGAATCCCACGCTTTTGCACCATAGCATTTATGGTTCTTCGACTTTAGCTCAAAACATTTCAGATGCCACCATGTACGTAATTTACGGTGTGAGTTCTGAGATCAGAATTTTGGTGTTAATTTAAGACAAAGCCTTGTCAAATTAACAACAACTATAAACACAACCCAAAGAATAGACTGGAATATACATAATTCCTTTTGAAAACTCATGCACACACACACACACACACACACACACACACACAGTCAAACTTATGAAATTTCATTGTTCTCTCCACAGGCATACTTTGGTAATCTCTCTCAATATGTTGGTGAGGGCAAAAAATAATAAGAAATATAGCCGCTACCGAGCGGCGATGCACCGGTGGCCAAGCCCCAGTCGGTCCGAACTCCACTTTCGGTCGACCTCACTCCGTTGGGTCTCTCAGCCTGGTTGAGTTTTGCCTTGTCTGAGTGCTCTGCCTATTTGGCAAAGGGGAACATTAAAAGGGCTCATGTTGAACACGGTCATAGGAATTTATTCCGAGGACTGACCAGTCTATTCGACGGTATGGCTATGGATAGGTTAGGCTAGGATTATTCGCCGCAGTCTGGCAGGAATGTCGGCTCGGCGTAGTGGCCTGCCATGTGGCCAGTTAAAAACTGGCCCGCCGTCATATAAGTGAAATAGTCGTCAGTACGGCGTAAAACCTCAATCAATCATTCAATCAATCAATCAGTCGACCTCACCTTTCAGTCAACTTCCCTTTAAGTCAACCTCCCATTCATTGTAGGGCTTCTGGATTGTCACTGGCGTCATTTTTAGTTTGATAAGTTCAATTTTCAAACTTTGTGACTCCTCTTACCGTCTAAGACTCTTTTATTTTGCACACAGACACAATGAGAAGTAGTGGTATCTTCTGGTGAATAAATATTGAAGGAACACTGAAAAATGTGGAAGTTGTCGTGGTTTGACATAATTATGACGTCATCACCTATATCTCGAAAACTATTGGTTAAAGGGGAACTTTGTTGCTGAAGGCATGTTTTCTTTAAAATAATCTCAAATACGTATATACATGACTCATAAAAGGGATTTTCAAAAAAGCGAAACAAAAACGAGCAAAAAATAGCAATTATAGTGTGTGCGGCTCTACTCCGATGAATCGACGTCCTTTGGCGCGTTACGTCATACAGTGAAAGATTGGAACGTCATGTGTCGCCCACATGCTTTCAACCTTTCAAAACAAACCACTCTTGTCAAAGACGTTACAGACAATGCCGCAGTGCAGCGTAGTAGATCTTCGCCAATAATGTCCGCATTACCTACTACGCCGTTGGAAATCTCTCCAGCTTAGGAATCGGTGCAAAGCAGCACAAATCGGTACTTTTCGGATACTCCAGTCGTCGCGATTCTAAGCCGGGCTTCACCACAGGAATCACCACATACTCCGTCACTATCCTGGCCTCGTGTTGTCGGCCATGCTTTCAAACCACAGGCGCTTGGCGACGGCCAGAAATATTGATATTATTAAAATACATGATACCGCAGCCTACCCGCCTATTCTCTATTTATAGATAGAGAATAGGCGGGTAGGCTGCGGTATCATGTATTTTAATAATATCAATATTTCTGGCCGTCGCCAAGCGCCTGTGTTTCAAACACGCCGCCAACGTCCGAACTTTTCACTGCGTGACGTCACAGAGTAAAAGCCTTTTGACTGAATGCGACTCCACAGGGTTGAAAATTGGCTACTCATGAGCTTTTTAAAACTTCTTTCTGCAAATATTTTTATTCACGACCAGTCCCTACACAAACTGTACGTAATAACAGTCGACTTTAAAAAGAAATAACAGTTTTCGTTATGGTAGCAAAGTTCCCATTTAAACATCCAAGCTGTTGCAACTTTCACAAAATGTAAGACAAATTTGTACTTTGTGACACAAACCGCATGCTTTTATGTGCTACTGTTCTCAAATTGACGAGACATTTTTTCAGCTTTTTTGGGCGGGAAATAAATAAAACACGTGACGTAGAAAAAGCAACATCGTATTTAACTTTGGTTTTGAAAAATAAAAGGTTTGTCCCCCACTATTTATTCGTCACTTCCGGTCTAACGGCGTAAGACTAATTTATTTTGCATAATGAAAAGTGGTGGCATCTACCAATGAAAAAATCTTGAAAGAACAATGAAAACTGTGGAAATGATGATGGTCTGACGTAATTATGTCATTACCTGTACCAAGAAAGCTATTGGTTGGAGATCAAAGCTGTGGCAACCTACCCGAAAGGTATGACAAATACCTACATTTTGGCACCAGCCGCGAGCCTCTATCTGCTAGCATTATCAAAATACGAGCGCTGAAAGTTGAGAAAATAGTTTTCAGTTTTTGGCGAGAAATTCAAAAATGACGTGGCCTAGAAAAAAATGACATCATATTTGTAATTAATGTAAATACCGATTATTGGCTAATTGACACGTTTTCATAGATCAAACGAACAAAGTAACTAGAGAAATATCACAAGATGTTATATTTCATATTTCGTCAACCGATGTTAAGCCAGTCTTAAGAAGAAGCTTGTTAAAGATTTGTGATGTCATCCAAGATGGCTGCCAAATCCCATGACCTACTTTCGCTTTGAAAAGTCATAAAGTTGTCATCAGCGTTCCATATTACATATAAACAGATTTTGAACGATCAAAATCGGTGCATTTTGAGCTCGACCTACTTTTGTAATTAACGTAATTAGCAATAAATCAATAATTAATCACTTTTCACGCACTAGAGAAACAAACTCAATAGAGAAGTATACGCAGATGTTATATTTTAAGTTTCATTGCCCTGTGTGAAGCCGTTCTTGAGAAGAAGACGTTTAAAGATTTGTGACGTCATCCAAGATGGCCGCCAAACGTAGTGACCTACTTTCATTTTGAAAATACGAAAAGTTGTCCCCCGCGACATTATGTTTACATACCAAAAAGCAGATCACTAGCTGCAATGGTTTTGATTTTATAAGCAATGAAAAGTGGCGGAAGAATAAAAAAAAAAATAATAATAATAATAATCCCAGCAAAAACAAGAGGTGGCCCAAGCCAGCTAGCTTGGCCACCTAAAAATGTTGCTGGAGCGCAAGTCAAATTTCAGTGTGGTAACTTATTGCCACTTTGGAAAAAAAATTTCCAAGGACCTTTTGGTGAAAAGTAATATGCAAAAATCTGCAAATTTTAACATTATCCTACACAATAATTTGGTGGAACAAAGTCATTACCCAGTGTCATGTTAAGTCGGAAGAAGTCATTTATGAAGCCAAATAATATATTTTTTTTAAGTTTTGCAAACACTGGAAATAATAATTCAATGAATCTGTGAATGATTTTTTCACTCCCATAGGGCAAATTGGGGAAATATACTTGGAGGTAAAGTTTGGGGCTTTTGAACAATTATATACACAGAGCAAGAAGCGTTGTGGGTTTGAAATTTACCGGCTATTGGTCTGAATTTTGTGTGCAAACGTATCTAAAGATTTTTCACATTGCAAGCAAGTAAACATATTGGCATGCTGAAGCTGTATAATTTTGATTGCCTTTCTTTTTTATATGCATGAAACAGAGAGTAAAGACCATTGTTGGAATCTGATGATAAAATTAATCAAAATTACTGACTGAAATCAGACAGTGATAGTGGGTAATCCTCGGTTATTACTTGCTCTTTAGTAACTTATCACTGAAATAAATCTATAATATTCTATGAGTACAGAAACTTGGAGGCATACATGGTGTTGGAATCCTGCCAACACCTTGGGGTATGAAGTTGGCATGTTCACCCTGTGTTCCTGTGGTTTCCTTCTATAGTCTGCATGTTTGGCTAATATGAGACTCTAAAGTTTGGCGCGTAATTGTGATCAAAATACTGGCTGAGTTTGGGGTAGAGTGTGGTCCTAACAAATGTGCCGGAATAAGAAGGTAGAATGAGCGGCTGGTGTGATCCCATCGCAAGGTGATGTCAAGTCCTGTATTTTTTACTTGGGTTTTGTAAAATAACTAAATCATGCAAATCAGTACATTGTTAAATGTTGCACCATATTCATGGATATACTTGCTTGAAGTTAGAAGATTATTTCAGAATATGCCACTATATTAGGGTGATTATTGCTGAAAAAAAATCAGAATTTGCAACATAATCCAGAGCATAATCAATATTGAACCATAATCTTGGGGTAGTGAGCTGATATATAGGCTAAAAGCTTTATTATCTTTTTCAGTTATTTAAGAGTTGTGAACTTGTGATGGTAGACCTATTGCTTTCTAAAAAGCAATGTTGATGACATGTTTTGTTTTGCAGTGATCTACAGTGTTCCAGATACTGACAGAGGGTTAACATCTAGGAGCTAATCATGTTTTTTTTTTTTTTTTTAAGGGGACCTACCACTCCTTGGATAAAAAAGGAAAGGAAATCTCTTTTCTTGTCATTTTTCAGTGCTACAGGCTGCGTTCCTTTCCTTCAGATCAACAAAGCCCCAGTCGCTTGCTTTATACTACAAGGAGCAAAAGCGTAAAACCTGTCAGATACCTGAGAGATGAATGCATAGAGAGGGAGTCTTCCCTCATTATATGTGAAAATAGCACTTTGTGTTTAATGTGCAGACAGCATAAAGAATGCACTGCCACAAGAACATGTTTTATTTATATATTTGTTGATTTTTTATTTATTATTAAATGCCTCACAATGTGTCATTCTTCTTGAAAATGACAGCTTGCACTACACACAGCAGAATGTTCGTATAGTTTTAGCTTTTCATCAGATTGATAATAGTATATTCGTCAGAGGCTAATGAGGATATTGACAATGCTAACTTACAAAGCTTTTCAGCTTAGATTAAGAGGAAAAAAAAAAAACAGAAGCTGTGCCAGCAGATGATTTTATTTGCAGCTTGATAGTTGTGTTCTCCAAATTTGCATGTCTTCATTTCATGATTAGTCCTTTAAATAAAAAAAAAAGTCTGTGTTACATTGCAAATTGTGTCGCTTTTCCATAAACTGAAATACACTTAAGTAACAGACCATATAAATTATATGCATGTTCAGTATCCTTTCTCAGTTTACTGGAGATTCACTAATTGGAATCAAGCAACCAGCTATTTTATCAGAGGTGGGAGTGAAACTACATCAATATGATAACACAGGATATGCATTCCTTGAGATATAAATTACAGTTAAACACTTTGCTTTAAATGACAGAAAATGAACATAAATTTAATTTTGAAGCCCCTGTCTCACTGCGCCGTTTAACAATTCTGTCTGCCTCTGTCTAAATATTTTCGTCAGACGGTGCCATACGGTGGCAAATTCAAATTTTTATGGCCATGGCGGTTGATAGAACAGCATAAGTAACATTTAAATTCGCCTGCTTAAAGTATGAGTAACGTCTTAATTGAGCCCAGCTTATGGAACATCGGACGCCTGAGTACCGTCTGCTGAAGTATGAGTAATGAACGAAAAGGCTGAAAAACTTCTGAATTACATCTATCAACATCTGGTTTGCATTTTATAAAAGGCCAAGTTCCGTCCATTGCCTCCTCAAAACAGTCGTAGCTCCTGGACGGTCCGCATTGCTTAATTTGAAATTATATTTGGATTTTATCTCGGAATACTATTATTTTGAAGTACTATCATACTTCATTTCATCATGTCAGCTATGAGAAGGGGTACCGTGCGTTGACCGAGTCCGCAAACGGAATTTGTCTGAAGAATCTGGTATCGATACAGTTATCTGTTCAAGAATTTGCAGAAATTACTCACGCACTTTGTGGATAATTTTTCAGTGGCACGTCCTTTGACCGGATCCGCAAATAATTTCCAGTTTCACAATCAGTGCCCTTTGTCAGGCCTAACTTATGTTATTCTTTGTTTATTGGCATAATTGTGTACCCCTGGCCACAAAGGAACAGACACATGTATTTTCCACCAATTTTAGCCAGCATTCCCAGGTAAAAAAATACTATACTTGAATTACACTTTTACAGACTGTATTAAGTATGGTGTATGTTTTTTTCGCCCGCTTTATGTGTAATTAAGCGTGCTCAAGTACTCAAGTCATTGAATACTACTTGTGTACTACTTCAGTACACTTAAAGTGTACACTTTCTAAAAGTACATATTAAATATATTACCTTTTGTGCTTAATTTGCAAAAGTATATTTGTAATAACTTTTGTATGCAACAAATATACTTTTAATATAATTAAGTGTAATACTTTTTCACCTGGGTTACTCTGCAGGGTGTATCATAATTATTGGTAATATTTATGGATAATTGTTCCATGTGTCGACATTGTTTCAGCTGGAATCCACGTGCGCTGGCCTCAGTTCAAGACGATTTTGTACATCCATTGATATTCAACTGCTATCAGCGACTATGGATGATTCTTTCTACTCTTTCCAATTCAAGTTCATACCAAGTATACATCAAAATTATCAGGATGAGACCACAAATTCAGATTAACACAGGACATGAGTAATGATCAACCCGTTGAGCCCCTGAAAAACAGTTATAACGGGGGAAAATATGTTTGATTTCACATTGACTACACTAAACTTCAATAAAATTCTTTCAGAAAAATAAGCAAGAATAAACATGTCTCATAAATTACAAGTTTGAAAACCTACAAAATGGCGCTTGCGGAACTAGTCAAATGACAAGCAGTCACTCTAATGGGTGTTGATGAAAAAGCATCAAGAGTATGAAATTGGGATTTATATAGACAAATATAGGATAATTTCCCATCATAATGACATTCATAACGTGATGAATCCCGGGAATACACGCGTTAACGGTCACACACTGTGCAGTGCGCCTTATCATAGGCGTTGATTCGTGCCTCCAAGGGCTTGTTTTAAGATTTTAAAAGAGCTTTATTAAATATTCTGCACATTACAAACAAAACATTCACCACATCTCAAGAAAAACAACAAATTGAACAAGCTTCAGGCAGTAACAGATGTCACAGAAACAAAACTTTCCAGTTCACACATCAATTCCAGTCCATTTTTGTTCAGGGTGTTTCCTTTTTAAATCAAGAGTCCTCTTCCTTCTTAAGGTCGTCAAAATATTTTTAAAAACAACGTCACTGTTAAAATATAAAAATATTTTTTGTAGCAACTTTACATCTTGTTTTCCACAATTTTGTTACAACAACACAAGCGCATAACCAATATAACTTTCTGTGATCATCGCTACAATCAAAGTTAGCATAGATAATAGTTTATCCGATCGCACAATGTATTTCAACCGATATCCTTCATTTTTTGCCAAACTTCTTTGGATCTATAACAGTCAATTAAAAGGTGACCAATTGTTTCTTTTTCATTGCAGTTTGGCATCGGACAATCTATGGTTTTTATAAAGCAACTCCATTTTACGACACTTCTCATTGGCAACCTGCCATTCATTATTAACCACATCACATCACGCATTTCTTCTGATATGCATTTACTATTTTGACATTCAACCGCAGTTTTAGTTTCTGGAACCGTGCAATCTTTAAGTGGTCCAACTTCACCCCTGGAGTCTAACTTCCTGCCCAGAATCGTTCACGGCACAGCCATAAAATTGTTACACGCGCGCCGATTGGCTGGTGCTTGAAAGACCTGGCAGGCCTCTCGAGCGCCAGCCAATCAGCGCGCCTGTCAGAATCTCATGGCTGTGTGGAGTTTTGCCATGAACGATTCCAGGCAGGAAGTTAGATTTCAGGGGTGAAGTTTTGCCTTTTCCTGACTTATTCTTCGGCACGAGAGGGAGTTACGATGAATGGTTGGTGCCGAACGAAACTTTAATATGTCACTGTCATGCCAATACCAGACACAAGATAAGACAAAAGAAAGTTTTGACGCTAGCAGCGGTAGAAGACAAGTGGTGTTGGTGAGTTCCATTTTTGCAGGTTTTGTTAATGGCACGGCATTTGACTCCACTGAGCCAGTAAATGTCAGAATGTTAAAACAAGCCCTCGGAGGCATGAATGGGGCAAGTGTTGATTTGGTACTGCTGCAACGGCAAGCAACATTTATCGGACATTTATTTCTCTATCAAGCCGAATATCTCAAAACGATAGTTAAGAGTTAATTCCACCATAACTTACCATTCCAGTGGTGTCAAACTCAAGACTAATAACGAAGTCGTTTTCCTGCAAGATTTCTGCAAATCGTGGAACCGGTCAACCCACTGTACTACAGGCAAGGGCAAGGGCAGTGGAGAAAAGCCCCAGCCAGGCGAGCCCAGAAGCCTCCTACTCCTCCTCCCATGGAGGAATCTTCAGACTCGGATGCCCCAGAGGTTCCGTGGCTGAAGCAACAGCCATTAAAGTCTTAAAACTGGTAAGATTCTGCTCGAGTAACAGTGGGTTTGTACCTTGTCGAATTGCAATCCTAGCGGCAGATTTGCCAAGTTGCAGGAAATAAACACTTTTCTGCAGGGAAATGGGTCTGCAAGTGTGCTTAAGTAAAAGCGCGCGAGCAAAACATTTCTGAAATTATGGAAATCTGATCACAGTAATATCCAAAAATGTTAATGAGAATTTTTTAAAAACTGTTTTAAATTATTTTAATTATTTCCAGATGTAAAAAAATCATCATACACAGTGAATCCTGGGGTTGTGTTTTTGAACGTGTACATACACTGAGCAACCAAAAAAAAAAAAAGGTTTTAATTCAGGGTTGAGGGTAAAAAGTAATTCTTTGCCTGCGGGACAAGGCCAAGAGAAATTTGAATTAAGATTATTAAGGGAGAAGTAAAACTAATATAATGTAATTTTGATAATGCTAACCCCTTGAATAATATCCAGCACAGGTGAAATTAACTTCCTCATGTACCGATTAGCTAATGATCAGCATGGCAGATCAACATGGATGACGTAAGAACATAACTGCTAGTGTTAACATCTCATCTTCAAACACCAAGTCGGATGTAAGGAAGACATCTTGGAATAATTATGGACAGTGACAATTATGCCATCTGTTGATTTGCTCCTGGTCAAAAGTGCCGTATTTTAAGACTGCTTCATTTGCTTTACATTTCAGGCAAAATGCGGAGTTGTGAGGGCCTATTTGATGATAGAAGCAGGACGGATGGGTTGCAGGTATTGTATTAATGGAGCAGATCAGATTCAAAATAGATTTTGCGAATATTTCTGGTGACGGGTCGACCCAAGTAGGACTCTGACCTGATTTATCAAAACGACTGAAGCACATGAAAACTCTCCAAACATTTTTTTTCCATTATGGTGCGTGTTTTCATGTGTTTTTGACTGAACAAAACTTTTGCAGTTTTAGATTGCATGAAAATTCACTAAGAATGACTTCATTTCAAGAATGACAGAGTTTGTCAGTATAAAGACGTCAGGGCTGTTTCCAGAATAATTTTCCAACACCTACATCTGTAACCTTGCTCGTTAAATTGCAAATCGCCAGGATTTAAATGGAATAAGTTCCCTTATGATTAAAATACTGTACATTAGAGCAGTCTGTGATGCAGCATGTAGTTGCACAAGAGTGCAATCAATCGCACTCACCATTATGGCATTTTTTTAAAAACTTCTTGATTCACTCAATAATAATCTTTCACATTGTGATTTTTAACATTTTTTATTGTTTGCATTTGGGTGCGCTGCAGCTTGACGTTGTGTGTGTAACATGCAGGGAGTATGCAGGTTTGTGCACTCACCTACGAAGGCACATAATACTATCAAAATAATGTGCACTAAAAATAGCTGTCAAAAACTGGCAAACTGGCAGGTTTTTGTTACTCAATTGCACAATCTGTTTCTGCTGCCTCAAAATAACAACACGCCAACAATGTACCTGACTACAACTCATTTTAGGACCAACAAGCCCATGAGTGCTCAGTTTGGTGCAGGGGCGTGTTTAGGGCCTGGCTACTGGGCTATAGCCCAGGGTATTTTTTCTTTAGCCCAGGGTCTTTTCTTACGGTTAAAAAGTAAGACAAGTATGAACTTGGAGCTCTTGCAACCATTGATTCTTTAGCCTGTAATGTACTATGTTATTTCCGGCGTGTGCTAGTATAGCTACGGGGACGCTTGTGTCTGTTTCGTTCTCATAAAAGCCTCCCTCTTCTGCCGGAATATGTCTATGTTTGCACCCACAAAGTTCCTAATGCCTGAACGTAACATTTAGAAGCTAGCTAGTAGCGCAAAAAAAAAAAAAAAAAAAAAAAGATCTGAGAAAAACATAAAACGATAAAGGTAACGTTTATTTATTAGATCTAAGCCTTCGATTGTTGATAAAATTAATACATCCTGTCATTTGCATCTGGCAAAGTGAACCATGAACTTCATCAGCTAGCAAAACACTGATCGCTGGCCAATTATAAGGACCCCAAAGAAAATAGACTTGTATAAATTTATAACTGCAGCTTTTCTCATATTTATCGTACTCTAATGAAAATAGATAAATAAATCATTTTGCACCTGGACAGCAGACACCGATTTCATACATGCTGCATGAATAATCCTCAACATGCGAGACTTCAGATCAGAGTGGAAGGGGGCATCCAATCCAATCAATCACGATAGAAGATAAGAGTTTGATGTTGATGCGAGCCATGCGTGCATGCGTTCAGTGGCAAATGGTTTTATTTGGTTAGCTCGTATCAACATCAATCGGTAACCTTCTATCCTAATGGATTAGATTGGATGCGCTCTCCCACTCTGGTCTGAAGTCCCGAATGTACATGATTATTCGCGCAGCATATACTTTATATAGTCGGTGGTCCGGGTGCAAGGTGATTTATTTTCATTAAAGTATGATGAAGATAAGAAAAGCTGCAGTTCTTAGATTTAAAGTCTATTTTCTTTGGGGATCCGATAATTAACCGGCGGTCAGTTGACAAGTATTTTGTCGATAGCAGCAGATGTTCAAAACACTGGTTCAGAAACTTACTACGCTTCCCCAATATACTCCAGCGACGATAATGTGCTTAGCAGCGCAATGCCTCAACTAGGAGCCTGCGCACGAACAGTCTACGGTCACAAAGCAGTCTGTGCTTTTGGGCTAATAAGGTCGCTTATCGTACTCACTTTCTGATATCACGAAATTTGCTCTCTGATTCAGTATTAGTCACTGAAGCCAAGGTCTAAAAAATAGACTGTTGGACTTCTGCAGCAGACCTAGTTTACTTGCTATTTAGCATATTGTGGAGCACTTTGATCGTGATTGTCAGACGGGCATTTACAAATCTGCCGCGTACACAACTCAAGTGACATAGAAAAGGTTGAATGCGTTGCCATTCTCTCTGATGCATGAGTACAACCGTGCTGTGATTGGCTGTTGGCACGTACAATGGTACCACCAGGGTACCACAGCCTGTACCAGAGCTGTGATTGGCTGATGTACGTAATGGTACCAAACGACCTGCAGGAAAAAAATTCTGAAGAGACTTCAACCAGCTGCTGACTGTATCCTGAGTGATATTAGAGTTTTTTCTTCGTTAAAGGGTGTGAATTTACAAGTGTTCTCCAGTGTCTTTTGTCTGCTATAATTTGTTGGTAAATTTAGGGTTTCTGTATCGCCGCTCACACGCACACTTCTTTCTCCCTCTGGGCTAAGCCCCAGATCTCCTGCCATCCTAGATCCACCCCTAGTTTGGTGCAAGTGCATTCGCTATTTGAGGAATGTGGACACTTGACGGGAAAATGGTGACAGTGTCGGTCTTAAACTGGCAAAGACACTTGCATCAGGAATGGTGCTGCTGTGCACTGAGTGGAAGATAGAGCCCACAAGGTGTTACGACTATGACAATAGCTGATTTCAATGCATGACCATACTCATGCCAGGAGTGCTTATGGAGATGCACAGCACGGCTAGAAATGGCAAGGATTGGGAAGCCTCCAGTCAGCGAACCCAGCCAGGTACAGCCTCTGGCTTCAGCAGTGTCTTTAGTTTGGAGTAACCTAGTCTCTTTCATGAAACTCACAAAAACATTCACCTGTTACCCAAATACTCTCACCCATCCATTTCTTTCTCTGTCGATCTCTCTTTCTCTCACAGGCTCGCACAGATATATACACTCATGCTCATGCTGCACGTCTCCCGCAAACACTTTGTCTATGGCCCCTCTCACCCGATCGTGTGCTCCGAACTCTTTAGAAAAGCGCCCAGGCAGAAAATGACCCCATGCTGTTCCAGTTAGCTCAGCCACCCCTTGTTATCGGCGTTTCCAAGCGACCCATTCAGAGAGTTATTTTACATATTGAGCAGACGTCCCACGACTGAGCCCGCAACAGCACTAGCTTAAAGGGCCAAACGTTAATAGGGGCTCTCTGTGCGGGACAATAGGCCTGTGATACGTGGGAAAAAATTGTCAGACAGCTCCCCATCACCAGCCGGGAGCCCCCTAACCTCAAAGGTCATCCCGCAAGCCCTCTTTATTTAAACAGGGGCTGTAAAAATGAAGCTTATCCCTTATAACTAAATTCATAACCTGGCAGAAGCTGGGGGACTGCTGCAGGCCTCCTCCTGCAGGCCTGGAAATACCTCTGTGGGTGAGACACCAGAGCGGTACTCTCACTATCCTTCGCTTTAAAGGAGAGTACAAGTGCAAGATGGGAACTCACTGGATATTCACCAGTGGAAATCAGGGTACAATGGTCTCTGTTCCTCAGAAAACAAAAAACAAAAATGCATCAGAAACACAACATGAATTTTAATGTAATACTAAAAATAAACAAAGATGCAGCCTTTAATCAAAGCAGCTCTGTAGAGTTTACATGACAGGGAGATCTCAAGTTATTTTGACGAGAAAGTTCCAGGGAAGTAAAAGTATCAGATTTTTTTTTCTGTCTGTGTCTTTACTAAAAAAGGAGAAGGGAAATGAGTCTGTGCACTTGAGTGAATTTCCTGGTCCCACTGCTCTGGGTCTCAGACAAAAAAATGATTAACCAAATAATTTACAGAGCTTGCATTTGTTTGGGTGTTAGTGGAGAGCCCTCTAAAAGGGGTAGATCAGACTGCAAAGCAAGAAGCGTAGGCGAGAGGACAAAAAAAATAATGTTTGACATTTCACTTAGCCATCATCAACCCTGGTCACTCACCTCCTGACCTGAGGGAGTTTACCAACATTGCATTTATTCCCAGACCATACGGAAACATGGGGGTCAAGAGCTTGCAGGTCAGATGGGGACAGCAATGGAGGGAGGGATGGACTAAAAGGAGAGCAGAGTGATTGGAGCATAGAATGTCCAATTTAAAAGCAAGTGTGGTAGTCACTTCTGAGGTGACCTCTGACCTTTTGGTCTTAGGGGGTCATACTACTCCTTTCTAGTCTTGGTCAGTGGCTAAATTGTGAGACATCATGGTGGTGGGATTGTCATTTGTCATGTTTTCAAGGGTGCTTTGCTGGAGGGCTTAGGTTAAACCATTTCCATCGATCTCAAACAGTCCTATTAGACACTTGGTGCTGTTGGCACTGGCAATGAATTTAACTCATTTTTTAATGTCAAATTATAATAGAATATAATTATAAAAGAACATAAGATGTTTCAGTTTGTAAAGAACATTTTAGATTTTTTAGATATTATAGACTAGCTATAAGTTTGCGCATATGATGTAAAACTTAAAGGGAGTAGACTATTCCCATATTTAAAATCACCGGACTACTCATAAGTTACTATTCTGATTATTTTGACAATTCAGAATAATCTATATTATGTACATTTTCAGATATTTTATCAAAAAAATATTTGAGCGAAATAAACCCCTATTGCTGGTAACAAAACCAACTCAAATACCACCGTACAGTTAGTGCGTAGCCTACTTTATGTCTGGGATTACTGCATGCAAGTGTTGTTACCTTGTTAAAGTTCAGGACAAAATAGAATTATGTTTAATTTGAGCGGGGTGCCATGTTTTGTCTATTTGATTACAAACCACGTGTATGTCATCCCTTGGGTACCCAGGGGTCAAGACATTGTGATAATGGATGACAGTATAGTTGTTAGCCTCTCTTTCCACAACAATGGTTTATCTGCTCTGGACAAAAGCCTTAAATGCATGGGCCCTGCTATCTGTGACCTAATCTTGACCTGGTCAGGGGAGAGAGTTATGTTATGGTTCTGATCTGTCATTTCTCTCCAACAATATTGAGTTTGGTATCCTGAGTAAGCTTTGCCATCAGCTCACAGAATACATCTCAGTAATCACAAGAATTTGAAGAAAGGTGTCAAACATGTTGAATCTTTCAGCTCTGTCTTAATAACATCTTCAGGTCAAATACAGAAAACAGGGCATATGCATCCTTATTGTAACTTTTGACTTTTTTGTCAGTGGCCAATAATATAGCTCCAAAGCATAAAAAATAAATATTTTTGAAGGGAAATCAGTTTGATGCAAAATTGCTGTGCATTTAATATATCTTGAGGGTTTAAGTTTCATGATAATGGATACTATAATGTATTGCATAGAGTGTTTTCAATAAATAATTCTGCAGAATTTTGCTCAAAAGTCCTATCATAAGACTGTCTCTTCAACTAAGTGAACCTTTTCATTGTGTATTTCATTCTAATCATTGATTATGATAAGATTGTGTCCTGCATGCAGTTTCATGAGTATAATACCTTTCATCTTCATGTTTTTGAAGTCCCTTGTAAAAGCATGACTTTGGATGTAAAAGTTAGTCTTTCAATTACCTGATGGTAAATTCAAGAATGATTTATTTACTGTGCATTGGACACTTCATTTGTGGTCATTAGTCTATCAAAAAAAAAAAAAAAAAACTCATCTTACGTTCAAATGCAAGTCTTGTACCTCATTTATTCAATCCGATGGCATTGAATGCAAACCTGAATGGGAAAAAAAGGTTACTGAATGAATTGTTTTATTGATATTTTGTTTAATCGGAGGACGGTTTGTTAGAGGTAGAAATCCCTAAAAAAAAATCTCAAGATTATTCCTCGCTGATGAAACCTGTCAAGCAATTCATACTTTGGTCAGATTTTAAGCAGTGATTAGTAATAGTTATAAGAGTGGTAGCAGTGGTAATGGTAGCGGTGTTGCAGTAGTTTTAACTGACATTGTGAGTTAATGTCCCTGACCGGTCTCTGATTCTACATTAGTGGAAGGTCAAGCACTTGATCTGCTCTGGCAGTCCCTGTGGGAGTAAAAGGAACATGAGGCTGGCGAGGCTTGTGAAAAGCACTTGTGGGCTGAACTGATCAGAGGGGATTTGGCTGGTGGTCTGAGGGAGAGGACAGCTGGCGGGGTCACTGACTCATTCAGACCAGCACCAGTACAAGGTGGTCAGGATACTCCTCTGGGTGTCTTTGCCTGTCCAGCGGCCCCACGGGGCTCTGAGGTTAAACAGCCCATGTCACAGGGGTCATGGCCTACAATGGTAAAATGGACCCCCGCAGCTCTGGATGAGTCAAACAGACCAGTGGTGCTTAGCAGTCATTAAAAACAAATATTTCCTCACTTAATATTAACTACATATCACTTGGAGCCAGAATGGCATGTTTGACGCTATTTTCTTGGCGTAAAAAAAAGTATGACCTATTTTAGTTTGGCTTCAATCTTGAATATTTATGCTTTTACATCTATTCATAAAAGAAAAATTAAATGTATACTAATGTTCCTGCAATAAAACAATTTCACAGATTAATTAGCACTTGTTGTGAGGTTTTACGAAATGAGCCAAGAGCGAAAACCAGATAAATGCAAAATGGAGGCTTTATTTCTGAAGGGGGAAACCCCCCAACAGAGCTGGCAACAGTACAATGTCCACAATCCACAAACAGAATCCAAAGGGCAAAGTCCAAAACTGTAACCAGGGCACCAATAACAAAACTCAAGGTCAGGCAAAAATGGTTCGGTACACAGGCGTGGGTTTGGTGGAGAGACAAACTCATAAGCCGTAAACAGTCCGAATCCAAATACCAGGGCAGCAAAGACAATAGACGTGGTCGGGCAAAAATAGGTCAAAACTCACGAAGGCAATCAGATCCAAAAGGGCAAACCAAAAAACAAGTGTCAGGCAATCCAGTCAGAAAGAAAATATCACGATGAGCAAGGCGAGGAACGTAGCACAAGACAAAGGAGTGAAGACGATCTGACAAGGAACTAAAAGTGCAGACACCTTATATACACATCCGGGGTGAACACATGACTAGGGTAAACAGGTGTAATCAATGACATGGGAGTGACACATGAGGAAAACTAATTACATGAATTTGGCGAATGCCGAAACGCAGACAGGGATAACGAGACATTCCTATGAACGAATAACAGCTCCGGTTAAGGAGTACTAAAGTGTATAGTCTAAAGAAAAGAGAAAGCCTGAGATATAAATGGAAACTGCAGTAGAGATAATTAGTGATAGGCAAGGAGGGCGGAGATACAGATTGGGCGAATGCTGAGAGATCGTTAGTCTATTAGTATGTGCAGCTATACAATCCCGAGTGCAAGTTAGTCAGTTAGTATGAATATACAATGTTAATCGGGGTTAGTAATTATCGAAAACAATAAACTGTTAGTAGGGTTAGTAGATAGCATAAAGAGCGAGGAAGGAAGAAAACGAGATATGAAGAAAGATTGAAATCCCAGAAACCAGGAAATCACCCGAATGAGTGGCACGTCAGACAAGGGACCGTGGGCAAAGACCTACACCAGACAAGACAGGGGAAAACGAAGTGCAGGACTAGAACCAAAAACAAGACTATGAAACATGGCAAGGCTATGAAACATGGTAAAGACGTAAATAATAACAAAACAAGAAAAATAATAAAACATGAAATCAAACAACCAAAACACAATACATAATCCTAGGGATGGTCAGAGGCAGGCAGTGGTCACTAAAACACAAAAGGCATACATGGCAAGCCAGGCACAGAACTTAAACATGGGGCTAGACAAAAGACATGGCTAAAATGCAGAATCACAACACTTGTATCTTATTTTGAGAAGTAAGAGATCTCAGTAATGGCACTTCAGCGATCCAGACTGAAAAAAGTGCAGTAAATGACGTCACCTAAGTACTTGTAAAATTGGGGTCATTGGACTGCCGTTACTTTCTTTAAAAATTGATAATGCTTCAGGATTACTAGCAAATATACCTTCAAATTATGGAATTGGAATAGATTCATTGGTGTTTTGCAAAGGCACTCATCAGATCTCACTCTACTGTCAGGAAGTCCTCAGCCCATAGGACATACAGTATTTAAGAGTTATATTAATCAGAACCCATCTGGCTCCTTGCCAGTTTCCAAAATTCAAATCTTACCCAACTGATGTATTCATTGTCAATGAGGTCCTTTCAGAACATTATTGACATAATTGTTTTGAAATAAAGTTGATTAAGTTTCAGTGAAAAGAGACCTTGAGCCGACAGTCTTAGGGATTATAGTTTTGTATTTCAAACTACAGTTCAACACAGATCATCTTTAATCTGTTTTATATTACCCCTACTTCTATATTTGGGGGTCAGCTTGACCTCATTCAATGCTTACAGTCCCCATAAACATCATGGTTAGCATACTTTCTTCTTTCTTTTTTTTTTTGTATTTTCATGGAAAAAAACATAAATTAACTCAGAAAATAATTTTATGTTTTGTATACATGTACACATGACTTCTTTTTCTGGTAATAGTCTGGACGGTCCTTTTCCTCTTTGGCCCAAAGCACACAGCATCCATTTATTCCACAAAAGACATGAAATACTGATTTGTCCAACAGCAATCCAAGTTTCCACTTTGTTATAGTCCATGGTGAATGGTGCTTCTGAACACTGATAACATAAGAGCTCCTTTTTCCGCAGGAAGTTTAGCTGGTAGTTGTGGGTACAACTACATATGACAGTAATTAATTTAGGTTTGCTAAAGTAATCCTGAGCCTATGTGGTTACATCACTTTTATATAAATGACAGCTCTTGAAACAATGGCATTTTAATCATCTGAGATCATAAGTTTTTGGCTTAGGCTTGCGCCCTTGCCCTTTGTGGACATACAGAAATTCCTCCAGAGTCCTTGAATCGCTTAATTAGGTTATGATCCATAAAAAGTGTAATATCAAAATCCCTTCCTATCTGTGTCTGTGGAGTATTATTTTTAAACCTTTCAATAATTTCCTCATGCATTCGTGGATGAATTGGCGGTCCTCGGACCATCTTTACTCCTGAAGGGCCAGGTCCTAGGTCTTTTCTTTGTTTTTCTTCCTCCAATTCAACCATCCTTGTCAGTTCTTTTATATCTTTTCCCCTAATGAGTTCTCATTATTCAATTACAGTCTTGTGCGTTGCCCATCCCTGTGTGCTTTTGCTCTTACCTGTGTCGTCTTGTTAATTGCTGTTAATTGCTGTTAATTGCTGTAGCGGGTAAATAAGTTCCTGTTCCATGTTTTTCCCTCACTGGACTGGTTCTCTTCATTGTGTTCTAACCCAGTTCTGCCAAGAGCTGTGTAGCATCCATCTCCAGTAAATTCTATAAAGAAAACCATTAACCATTTTATTTTGGATATATCCCCTTTCTGTCAGCTCAAGAGTGGCAAGTCTGCTGGTCTCACCAAGTCTTGGAGTTTGAGAGTGTGCACTACCCAGCATGCCCTGTATGCCTGGATTCCTTTCCTGGTTCTGACCTCGGACCCATCTCTGACCATGGCTTACCTCATCCCCTTGAATCCAGTTAACTCATCCTGACTCGGACTGTTTGGACCACTCTTCTGCCTGAGCCGTCCTAGTTCATATGTTTTTGTAAGTGCTGAGTGTGGCTTGAAAATAATTCGTAAGGTGCTGAGAGGCCTTCTCTTTGGATCTGCACCTGGTTCCTTCTCTGAAGGATTCAACACTAGGTCTTTCCTACATCCTACTTTAGTACCAAATCATGATTACAATCTCCTGCTGAAATCAGCTGTTTCAAATCATATCATTCTTTTTTTTAACCTCAGCACTAGAATTAAATCACCCAATCCCAAGGTTTTTTGCAATGCATTGCAGGCCTGAATGGCAGAAATGTATGCATATTCATGGGTAAAATTAAGTTAGCTGTACATAACAGTAAATATCAAGTCCACATATTGTCTGCAATGAATTTCAAGCCATGGTAAATATAGAAATCACTGCTTTCTGTTTTTACTTGCATTTTACTGTACGTCCCGGCAGTTGGAGTTGTACTGTCTGAAAATAAATTTTCCATCTCTGCAATACATCCCGACATGTTTTGTTGTCTTCATAGTTGGATTGTGCTTAACAGTAAATGAGCCACCAACGTGTTCAATGTACTATTGTCTTATGATGGTTGAAGTCAGCAAATTCTGTCTCATGGTGATGACGCAAATGACGTCCGGGGTGCGATAGTTACCAAATTCTGCCCCACCCCCTACCTAGCGCTGGCACTCAGCGTCCTGCCTCCCCTCAATCTCCTGAAAGAATGTTGTGGAGATTCATGCCCCTGCTTGCCTTATCTATCCCCCTGAGGTAAGTTCTGGTCTCACGGGCGTCCTGGGACAGGTAGGCGTCAGGTCTGTCTCCCAGTAGGTGCTCTGGTGTTCCGCTTTCATTGTAATCCAGCCCAGCAGCGTGGGGTGGCCTAGAAAAAGGGATTATTTCACAGGGAGCAGGACTGAGAGGGAACAGC
Organism: Gymnothorax reevesii; assembly: GCA_029721435.1. Lineage (NCBI taxonomy): Eukaryota > Metazoa > Chordata > Actinopteri > Anguilliformes > Muraenidae > Gymnothorax > Gymnothorax reevesii. The sequence goes on along the minus strand of CM056583.1, from coordinate 54,067,541 downwards.
CTGGTGCCTTACAGTGAAAAAGAGGGTGGGAGAGCTTTGTATACCCAAATGGATGAGAAATAATTCCAAGGGATTTGCCAGCAATTATACGGTCCAGGCTGATCAATTCACTCCATTCACTGTTTGGGATAAGTCATTCCCCCTTCACAAAGACACTGGCTGTAGGGGTGTACCTGAGAGAGCAGCGGGCAAGCATGAATAGCATTGGCCAAAAGTCCAGGCTAATAGAGTGCAAAATATTGGATCTGCCTCAATTTATTTGGTGGCAAATTAGCCCGCCGAGTTCAGGCCACTCCTGTCCACCTGCCTGTTGAAGCTGGTTGGGAGCAGCGACTCAGACACTGCTCAATTTGTGCACCGAATGGTCGCTCCTGTCTAGATTGTCAAAAATGGACCAGGATGTGCCCAGTGAGTGAAATGTTCACCAAATGGTAGGGCATTCTTGCTTTATTTCAGTGAGACTAAGATTACTAAGCCATTATTTTGAGTTCCTTTTTGGTATCTTCCATAGGCTTTGAGAGTTTCCGAGTTATGGCAGACATGCTTGAGCACACCATATTTCAAGAAATCAAGCACTGTTTTTTACATAAAGGTGAACACCAGACAGAATTGTGGAAAACAGTACCATACTACAGATCTTTGAATTCAAAGGACAAGAGACAAAATGATCAAATCTAGACATGACACCATGAGCTTCATAATGGCTGCGATAGCTGAGAAAAATACAGAGCTGAATCCATGCTGGAGTAATCCAGTTATCTGCAAAGAGCAAAGAGCAGAAGGTTGACTTGTGCTTGGGGATGAGGCCGGTGGGGAGAATCATTGGCCATATTTGGAGGAGGGCCAGAGAATGCAGGCACTTTAATCTTTTGCTTGATCTGAAATGATGCCAGCAGGTGATCTTAAGCATGTGTTGCATTGTACAGCAGGACCCTGACTGTTTCGGGAAAGCAGGTTTGTTGCAACTCCATAACAAACAGATGCAGATGTAACTAGAAGGACACTCGGTAGAGCACATACCTCTACCACACCATATGTCAGTATTATTAGTTCTGGATCCACAAGAATATTATCCAGATCACCAACGACTGTATCAATTCCACAAGTCCAAGAAGCAAATCTGCTCCGAGCCAAGTGGTCTATCAGGTCGGTGCTTAACCCCGGTTTCGGTGGCATGAAGCGACTAGTAGTTTTGCTACTCCCCCTTAATGGGATGCTTGTCCATCGCAGGTACTCCTGTTAGTCAGCTGTTAGTCAGGCTTTCCATTTATACACCTGGTTAGAGTGAGGCATTGTGGGAATGAAGTGTTTTACCTGAGCACATACCGCGAAGGCCATGGCAAGGACTTGAACTTGATCCCAAGCCTGTTTGCAGCAAGTAATGAGCCATTACAGAGATTGCTGAAATCACTGGAATTGGGTTAAGAACTGTCCAACACATTATTGAAATTCAGAAAGATCACAGTGAACTGTGAATGTCACAGATGAAATGGGTCGGAAAAAAATTTATGATTGTGATCGGAGATCACTAACATGCTTAGCGAAGTCTGATCATAAAAGATTGACAGTAAGGGCTTCCACACGAACAATTCAACTGCGTTGTGATGTGAACATCATTATTCTAGAGAAATCTTGTTCTTATTTTATTCCTGTTTGACCCATGCCTGTTTCTGGGTCTGGATTCAGCCCTCGTGTTTTGGATTGTTTGTCTGCATATCCGTCTGTCAATAATTATTGCCTGTTCTTCTGGCTTTGATTTTTGGACTGTCTCCTGGATTGTAATTCTGCCTGGAATGATATCTTTGCCCTAGTGAGACAACTGGGTCTCCAGTGTTCTAACAGCTCTTGATGTAATACTCTGCATATTATAATAACTGCAAGGTGTAAAATAAATAAATAAATAAATATTTTTTTTTTTTTTTTTTGGGGGGGCAGATAATGAAAAATGTTTTTTGCACATAATCTACTCCATTATATCATGTTTCTTATTATTTAGATTAATGCTTGCTATGCAATGGGGCTGGCTCTCACAATCAATGAAATTAATGTGCTGCAATTATTACATTATGGTAATAATGCACAGGACCATAGGACAATTAGCTACAGCTACAACCACAACTAAAATAAAGATCATAGTTGTTTTTCACTTGTCATATACGAAGCAGAGGTTTCTGTCATTCTTCTAGTCTGATATATGCATATGATGTGCACCATTATCCCAGGGGAGTGGGTAAAGGAAGGTAATATGCAGAGGTGAGTAGAGAACGCAAAGACAAGGCTTTACTAGTCCTCAAAACATACTTTTTTTTTTTTAAACGGGGAAAAAACAAAGAAGAGAACAAAAAATTCTTCCTGTTCAGGGCTTCGAAAAATGGAAAATTAAATTCTTCCCAGTCGGGACTTGTGTTCCTTTCCAGTTGGATGTCACTCTACCTGGAGAGAGAGGTTAGGTTTCCGAGGTGTTTGTTAGTGGGCATATGACCTTTTTGCCTCCTGTTCCTTTCTTTGATCATACAAAATCCCCTTTGGAATGTTCCAGATTGGCTTTTTTCCTTATTGGTCCTGGACAGCACCAATCCCTAGGGACCAACAATCAGTTGTAGGCTTCTCTAGTTCTCGTATTCAACTCCACACAAGACCTTAAAAAAGGGCTTCAGATATTTATCCAATTATCAGCAGGCAGTGTTAGCACTCACTTTAACGAGCAAGAAGTGAATGGAACTCTCCACTCACCTTGGTTGTGGCTAAAATGGCTCCCTATTTACAATATATTTAACTACTCTGGCTGTTAGCCACCTTGTTTTAGTGACCAAATTCATTTTAACCTCATTTAGGGCACTGAGGCCCTGTCCACTGGCAATTTTGAAAACGTAGCATTTTTTGGGCGTTTCGGCCTTACGTCCACCCACAACCTGTGTTTCCTGTTGCTGAATGCATCCTAAGGTTGAAAATCTCAGGAACTTCCATTTTTACTGTTTACATATGGACAGGAAAAACAGAGTTTTTGGCTTGTGATGTCAGAGTGTATACGCTTTATTGCAAGTTTTTAAGGTGCGCAATTGTCCTACATGATCTCACATTAGATTATATCATGGCCACCTGTTGGTCTGACAAGCTCTTGACAGCGCTTCAGTTGGATTATTGTGTCTTTGTGTGAATGGGGACTTTTTTTAGAAAACACGGGAGGAAAACCCCATTTTTAAAAATACACGTGTGTATGGGCTTGGTCTAAGTATGCTTCAGAATACCCTATAATATCTAGTCAGTGATTGTGGTCAGAGGAAAGGTCAAAATAAGCAATAATGCTTTGAGAATTATTTAAAAAGCTTTCTGTGCTTTTTAAAAATGTATTTATTTCAATAGCTGGACCAAATGCTGACATGAATCTTCTTATTTTTAAGTGAGGCAACAGAAACAGTTCAGGGGCAGTTCAAATGTAAAAATCTTTGCTAAATTTTGCCTTGTGTATGGCAAATTAAATTGAGCACGACCGACCTGTTCAGCATTCAATAATCTTCATCAAGTTTGTCTTATAATGATGGCACTGCTTATTATCTAGCAGAGTTTCTCTCAATGGGACGTTATAACCATTTATTAAACTCTTGGTGTAATGAAGAAAAATGTCACCAGCAATCCTCAGTACCCTTCCTTTCCTATTTTCAAAATCGATGAATCTGGACCACAAACATTTTTTGGTTTATCAGAAGCACTTAGTATAGTTATCTAGATTAGCCTAGGCTTCAGGTCTGTTGCATATGCTACATAGTCATTATTGTATCTCCCCAACGACGATAATCGGGAGATACTATGGTTTAGTTCCGGGGCCGCCGCTGCCGCTGCGCCTGCAGAGATTTTCTGATCTGGGCTCTGGAAGCGACAATTATTACAGGAATTTTTTAATAATTTAGCAAAAGCGAAGATATTTATTTAACAATGCTCAAGAACGATTTTTGACATTTTGTTCGAAATTTGGCGACATGATTCCAGAGGTCCAGCTTCTGACTATAAATAAATATACTCAGCTTTGCTGTTCCACAATCTGCAGTTGACTTTACAAAAAGAGGGCAGTTAGCATTATTTGTTGGTAGATGTAGTGGACCCAGTCTGACGGGGATTGGTGCTGTGGAGCTAGTCTGACAGGGATTGGTGTAGTGGACCCAGTCTGATGGGAACTGGTAAGTGACGTGAGAAAAAATACTCTCAAAGAAATGATTTTGGCGCTCCACAACATTGTGGAAAGATAAATATTGTTCATTTGCATATACAAACCACATTTAATTATTTAAAGGCTGTTGAAAATTGGTAAAGTATTCCTTTCAGCTTAACATTGTTCTGCAACTCTGGTGCAGGGCTCCACCTATTACTTCTGGAATGTTTCCCCAATTGTTTTTCCCCAGAATCCAGTTCTATGTCAGTTTTGTTGTCGTTTTGGAAATTGATCCTCATTAGTTAATATTTATTGTCTCGTCCCCTCCCTCCTTCCTTCATTCCACTTCCTTGCACACCTGTTCTCCAACATTGTTGTTGTCTTGTGTATTTAACTTCCTGGTCTCCATCCTCCCATTGCGGGATTGTTGTTTACTGTTTTGTGTCCTCCATCATCTGCATATCTCTGCTGAAGACTAAGTAACTATGTATTAGGAGTATTCTCAACTGAATCTCTGGTCCTAGTGTACGCTTCCTCACAGTACCTTCTTTGCTCCTGTTCAAAGGAGTGCACTTTTCTTGTGTGCCCCGGTTCAGTTGGCTTGCTCATCCTCAAGTTATCATCTGCTTTTTGCCTGACCACGGACCAATCTATGATAAGCTCTCTCTAGCTCTGAGAATGCTTTTTGTTAAGGCCAACTTTAAAAGGCATATTTATTGATTTCACATAGGGATATTCTGTTACTTTTATTTCTCTACTTTTTATTTCTGAACATCCTAACCGTCTAGGAAAGCATCATTGCCCTTCTCCACTTTTCTCTTGAGCATGGTTCTTTACCAAATATAAGGTACACTGTGGGCTGCTCAATCTGATATCACCATGTAAGATTTGCTGTGGGTCAACGAAATAATGCTCGTCCAGGAGTAACATTATCGTCTACCAAATAATACCAACAAATAGCAGCTCTGCTATGATGATGTTATGAAACCATATGACAACTAAAACGCAAGGCATCTGAGCAGCATAGAGATATCGGAGCTGCTATTTGTTTGTGGACAACAATGTTATGTCTGGATGAGCAATATTTTGTTGATCCCAGAGCAGCACTTACAACATGGCACAATCAGATTTTTAATGCCTTTGAAATTTTGATTTCTGGATTTTGACTCTAGAATTTGTGCCTGTATCATGCAAACAAAAATAATGTGAAAAGGTACCCATGGGTTGCATTAACAGAAAGCCATTTTGGATGCAATACCTGCCTCAGAAGCCTTCTACCAGGACCTGAAATCCCATTACCCTCCGATGCTCTCCAGGGCAGTGGAGTGAAGGTATGTTTCATGTAAAGGCGGAGAAACATCCAAGCCCCACAACATCTACATTTAATATAAATATCAGCACAGATATGAAAATGAATGACTTATTCATGTTCAGGGATCGAACTACTGTGCCATTTATAAACATAATGACTAATGAGCATAATATCTACAGGTGTAGCTCCACAATAATTCCACTAACATAATAAATGCCCATGAAGCTGATTGCCATTGATCATGTGATTTATGGCAGGGTATGGGGGATTTGGTTTGTACAGGATTAGGTTTTTAACATGGAGAAAATGGCTCTAAGTCAGCTGCACGTAGGACACTGCTCCCTCTCTGAAGGTGGGTCTGAATCCTGAGTCATACATTCACACCGGGTGACTCGAGAGAGAGGAATACCATTGCTTTAGTGGCTCCCCCTGCACCTGCAAGCTGCATGGCTCCCAAAAAGTGCTGCTGTAGGGCCCAGCTGCAAATTGACAAGTAACAGAGGTGGGCTGTATGAATCTCAGAGGACACATTACATATTCTCTAAATTATACCATCTTCTCACTGTTATATTACAGGGGAAAAAAAAAAACTTGGAAAATTTGGGAACAATAAAAGAAATGGGGTATGTAGTGGGGTGGGGAGTATCAATTTTTTAAAAATACTCAGTGAGAGATTGCACAGATGGATGACAGCCAGTTCAACCAAAATGATTGCAATTTGTTTGAGCCAGTCACTCGGAGCTTAAACAAGCATATTGATTCAATGTCATACTTTCTTCCTGTCTTTGTTCTTGCTGGCTTTCGTCTCCTCATCCTGATGCTCCCTGACAGGTTTTCCTCAAAATAAACTCTGAAGGGTATCCATTTGGGCTTTACATTTTTAATCTCATTCCTGAGAAAACTGTGCTCGCATTAAATCCTGAAATGTTCCTCAGCACCAGATAAAACAAACATTGATCCATGTGCTCAATGCATATGGGAGAAAAAGAGCAAGCAAGTATTCATTTACATGTTTCAGACTTTTTGCCAACGTCTCATAATGCCCAGGCACCATTTAGAGGCTTGAATACTCTTCCAAAGTGAATCCCTAAATGAGGTGCGTTAATGTCATTCTGCACTCCTCAGAATTTTGCCTCAAGGCTTACCTGTCTTCTGTGTATTCTCCAGCGAATAATGAATTTATACGGATTTGGGAGGGGTATTAAAATAGCATCCTGCATTAAGAGTTACTACTGTTGAAAAGTGGGTAACTAAAAGAATATGTTTGAATAATCCTTAGATTTTTGTTGATTAAAGCAAAAGTTGCAAAAGCACTGGATGCCGAATGGATTATTTCCAAATTTATACAGATCAGCAGTCACATATATTTCCTCATTTTAATTCATATATTTGTTTAAGTGCATAATACATATCAGCAATGGCATATATTTCCAGATTTTAATTTGTGTGTTTTAAGTGCATTTTAGACATCATTCAGTGCACTTTAGGAAAATTGACATTTCAAGTTGTAATTAGACAAAGAAAAAAGGAGAAAAAATTGTTCACTTACTATTATAAACTTGACAGTGGCTCCCTGACTGATAATTTTACAGGATAAAAGCCATCGACGCCTGCAGATGTGTTTTTGATGATGATAATGTTAAACCAGCGCTGCCAAAGCTGTTAACAACGGGCAAGGGGGGGGGGGGGGGGGGGGGACCTTCCCCAAATTTGGCTGGAAGCCATTTCAAGCAGCTTCATTTTCATATTGTCCTGTCTGAAGGTAGAAACCGAGTACCTCAAATTGGTTTAGCCCTTTTTAAAGTCAATGGCCCTTTTAATTTCAAATACTACCATGCTTTATAAATGCTAAATCATAGGAAGCTTCAGCAGTAGGTTCGTTCCCACAAGCTGGCTTATTTGGAGGCTGTGTCAGGCCCTTAGATCCCTGTATGTGCCGCATTAGCAAACACAGGTTGATTGTGAAAGGCCAGGTATGCATGCCCTCACTGTCACTGTAGTTCAGGTGTACAGGCATCTGAAAGGGCTGACTCTCGTTCTGAAGTGGAATATACCACACAGTCAAACGCACTGCTCCCTTCCACAGCTGCCTGAACATGTAGCTGCTGGAGCGCTCATCAGAGAATACTTATGGCCGGCGATACTCATGAACATGGTTTCTGATTGGGAGCATATTCTCAACTTTACATCAAACTACACTAACTTAGCAGAATCAAGCATCAGCACAGCAGCTGGCAGCTATTACACACGCGCGCGCACACGCACACACACACACGCGTGCGCGCGCATACACACACACACCTAGTGATATTGCCCACATTGCATAATTTTTTAAAACCCATTGATACTGTATTTTCACCAGTATTCTCATTAATCAATTAAAACCTACTACTACTACTACTACTACTACTACAGACAGAAAAAGAAGAAGAAGAAGAAGGTTGAGGAGGAGGAGGAGAGGAAGACAAAGGAGAAGAAAAAGAAGACTGGGAAGAGAAAGAGGAGGATGTAGTAGAAGAAGAAGATAAAACAATAGGAGTGTGCTCTTAGTCATGTGAACACTCCTGAACAAAAGATAAAAATCCCAGGCCTGAGCCCCAAGGATCCCATAAATGCACTTCGCATTCTCTCATGGAAATTTTAAAAACAAAGAAAATACTGTGAGATATTTATTGTCGTTATCATATTGTTTTGCTGCAAAGTAATGTTCTTCACCAGAGAGTAAAATCAATTCCAATTTGTAACATTTAAAATGTGAGAAAACACTAAAAGCACAAATTTTTCTCAGCACAGGATTATTTTGGGAGTATTGTGCTGGAGCCCAATAAAAGGCTATTCTGCCATTTAACCTCACAATAACTCAATATTTCAACAGTAGGGAAAAATATATAATAACACATCACACAGAAAAGACATTGCCTATGAATATGACCTTGCCATATGGGAATAGGATACTTTTTTGTTCCAGTGTGTAACTCAGGTTGGCACTGCATGGTACCTACCCGGCATGCCAGCCTGTAATAATGATATCATTTACTTAAATGTGCCTGAGCGAAGCCCGCAGGCGTCCCCAACCACACCAGGCTGTCGGCAGGAGATCACTTTTTTTCTCTGCCTTTTGCTTCCTTTCACTGTTTTTTTTTTCTTTTTGTATTTGTTCAGTGCTTTGCCACTTTTTTCTTTCCTTTCTTTTTCTGTCATTCGTTGCGCAGAAAAGCTATAGCAGTTTTGTAAAAGTATGAAAACCACATCATATGACCATCATTTTCCTCAGAATCTTGAATAGTATGGATCTGTTGATTTGATGATGAGGTAAATAAAATAAAATAATGAAGATCCTTTGATGCATATACCCTCACCGGGGCAAACATCTGAAGGTAAAAGAGCTCACTTAGTGCACCAAATTTAAATGCTAAAGTGCTTTGCATTATAATTGAAGCACTGACTACTAAAACCCCACAAGTCAAGTCAAGTCAAGCCAAGTGTGACTTATGGGGTTTTAATAGGTGCTTCAATTGTTCATTTATATATTTTTCTACAACATATTTTTTTCAAAGTTTGCCCCAATCATTCGGCAGTTGAAATATTTTGCTTGTTGATAGGTCTCCATTCAGTGCATAAATCCTTGCAAATAAGGTGGATAGTCCAGTGCCTTCTTTACATGATGGATTCCGCTTTATTAACACAACTGCAATAACTCATTGACAATTGTTAGTCAGTACCAACTTAGGTACAGAGGCAGTTTAAAAGCAGTCTTCACCAACACCAAAACACAGCGGTCTTAAAAGACTGACGATATATGGGATGTTAAGAAGTAATGCATCTGAGGAACATATTAAAAATATACTCAAAAGATGTGCAATCATACACAATGACAACTAAATAAAAAAGATAATGAATTTATGAAAACTATTTTATTTGAGGAATTCTTTCAAAAATATCAATAGCATGTTTAACTGAATATTTGCAATGAAATGAGAAAAATTATCAATAGACCTGCTCAAAGTCTCGGTTGAATAAGACATGGATTACATAGGATGTTGTCCACTCCACTTAGTTATTCCTTAATGAACTGGATTAGTGTTATGAAAAAAGCTTACAACTGGATACTGTCCTCTGCTGGTTTCTCATCCAAATAGGCGCTCCCTTCCCGTTAGAAGATCCAAAACGCTTGGAAAATTATCTGAGCATTGACTTTAGCTGAGAACAAAGTGTTTCCTTGTATTTTAATGAGAATAATTTTCGTATTGTTTATTTGCTGCAAACCGCCTCATGTCTGTATGGCTCTAAAAAATCCTGCCACAGAGTGCATCAGAATACTAATTACAGCATTCGATGGACAGTGGAAAATGTATATGAAATTCATCAGCAAAATTTAAGGTTGTAAGGTCTTAAAGAGGTAAAAACCACTTCAACCTGTATAAATCATTAAGTAGAAAACACTATGTTTAAAATGCTGCAGGACAAGCCAAATAATATGAGGAAATTTGAAATTCTTTGCAGATGTACATTGGTAAGTGATCCCTTCTAAATTCTTTATTAATATAATCATAGGTATTAGCACTATCATACTATTTCATGCCATCACTGATATGTGAAATATAGGTTACGTATTCTAGCTGACGCATGCTTTTTAATTCATGCAGTTTAAAGGCATAGATGTATATTAACAGGTGACAAGCAGTAACATACCCCTCAAGTCATAAATTGCATGTGCTAATTGTAAAACGACTCAATAGATTTACATTTGATTTCGCGGAAAAAGAAAAAACCACTGGCTTTAGAAAGATAGCTTAACAGATTGCCCAAATAGAAGGTACACATCTAATACTATTGGTCTGACTCCCTTTCACAAAGCTATGCATGTCACACTTGATAATATTTTGATATTTTCTGCCTGGGCGTTTTCGTCTATGGTAGCTAGTTCCAATTTGTGTGCTATTTATCATTTTTACAGATATATGTATATACAGTATGTTTAAGTGCTTTTGTGTTTCTTTGGTTTTTCCTTTTTTTGGCTTTTATTTCAATTCTCAATGAAACTTGCAAAAACCATTGCTTTTTCTAGCTATATCTTCCTCTTCATGTAAAATATCAGCTTTAATTTATTTACATTTGTGTGAGTTTATTTAATATTCCAATGTTCGACAGATGTTGTCCCTCCATTGACACAGAATATAACATTATTCAATCTGATGCATGCTGTACATAGGATTTTATTTTGGATAACTCCGTAAACATGGAATCTTTGTTGAATACTTTTCAAATCTGTTGCTATTTTCCCCCCTAATGTTTAAAAGACTGCCCTCTGTCTGAATATATCTTTGATTTAAAAGAAATGACATTTTATTAAAAGTGGTGGAAGTGGCCAAGTTATCCTCCATTAAAAAAAATAAACACCAGTCCACTCACTGCATTTCACAGGACTTATCGAACATAAAACCACACACACATTCACAGTCTGCCTCCCTCTCCATCTCCCATACATGCCACAAGCAAGCACAAATACACAGACACACACACACATATACACACACACTGTGTACGGTACACATGCTCGTAGGCGTGCATGACAGAACCACTCTCAGTGCTCCAAGTCCACTCTTGAAAGGCCCCGTCCTTTAGATCTGGAGCTTTTGTTAGTTTTAGTTTTGCACCCTCTCACAAAACCTGGGAGGATAAGATTTAATCAGGTTTTTAACGTGAGGAGGAAAAAGGGAACAGAGAGGAGAGAGGGGGCTTTGTCAGCATGTGAAAGGCCAGCCAGGAGGGAAGCCTTTCAGGTCTCTTTACTCTAACCTGCTGGGGCCCATTTGGTCTCTTTCAATGAGAAAGAAAAGGAAAAATGAATAAGCAATATAGGGATAAGGGTCGTTTATGCAGGCCCATGCTATAATCAAAGGGTGCTTGTAATCTCCATTGTTCTTCACAGAGGTGGTTGTAAGACAATTAAATCTACCTTCCCAAGCATTACAGCTCAGTGGCAAACCTGAAAAAAAAAATGTCCGTGGGAAATCCTATGAGAGCAATGAGAGAAGGAGATAGTACTTATTTCCAAAGTACTTTGTGCACCAGAGAGCTTTATGGTTTGGAGTCTATACCTTCAGGCCTCAGAGCAGACTTTGCCATGTGAAAAACGCTGTCATTATATTATGCTCAAGAAATCTATAAAAGCATTAGTGAAAGATTTGTGAAGATGACAGTTGTCTTGTGTCTTGTGACAGTTATCTTTCATTATTCACTGAGTCAATACATGTCTGTCTATCATTCAATGTGCCCCAAACATCGCTGCTGTGATCACTGAATTAGAATGTGATCAGAACAGCAAGGCTAGTGTTTAAATAGCCATGTTACTTTTTATATGATCGAGAGGCTTCAAACCATGAGATTGTGTACTGATTATACCAATAAGAATCACCCCTCCCTTATGGGATTTTTTTCTGTTTTTGAGTTTTGTATGCATGGGTTGTGAGCATGTAAACGATCATTCCCCATTCAAAATGTTTTCTGAATGTTTAACCAATGCTGCAATGCCCTCACATTTAAAACTGTTTCAAAATCTTTAGATATGAAGGCTACTGCTCGGTCTATTGGTGGAAAACATTTGGATAATCTTATTATTTTTCTGTCAGTAGCTACAAAAAACTTTTTTTCTGTTGTTTCCTAATATTGCAAAAAATAAAGATTCTTAAAAACAGAAAAAAACCATATCTATTAAAAAGAGCTGTGGCGACATCTACTGGCAAAACGGCACATGCTCCATTGTGATATACCGCTCAAAAGAACTACAGAACAACTATACTGGCTAATTTTCCTTCCCACAACTACACATTCTTATATAGGCCTACATGTCTTCACCGCAGCATCTTTCTAAAGGCAAAGTAATGCGGCTGATATAAAATAAAATAATAAAATAAAAATAAAAACTCATTGTTGACGCAGTTATTACAGGTGGGTATCACCGCTATCTTTTATACAAATAGACCAAGGGCCATTTTGATTTAAAGTACAATTAAATATTGTCAAAAGAGTTTAATTAAATAATGCACCAGTTACTTTCTTTTTCTTTTCATTTTTACTGGATTGCTACCTATTTGTAAATGAAACTCCAATTCTTTTCTAATATGCCATGGGGTTACATACAAATCAACATATGTTGAAAAATCCAAATGAATGATGGCTTTAAGAATACTTCTTTAACTATTTTCTTTAGCTTCATAGCCTCAGATTATGCCTTCGTTTCATATGCATGCTGAATTTATCTCTGTCTTTAAATGTTTGCGTATGTGCATGCGAGTGCTTGCATGCGTATTTTGCAGTGTGCACACTTATGAAATCATAGCAAAATATGAAATCAAATAGACTTTCATATAGTTTTGTCGAGAAAGTGACACATAGCTCATTGCCACATGATGTGTATGTTCTCCACATTGAAGAAAAATGGATAACACAAATAAAAGATCATAAAGCAGATAGAAGCCATTTTCAAAATTAGCTTAAGAACATTGAAATTATCTCGTTTTAGGATTGTGTGGTTGCACGGAATAATGTAAGTGCTGCAGTTGCGAATGTGTCTTAAAGAGAAACCCAAACAAGAGGATCTGAATATTGAGCATATGCCAATAAAACCAAGGGGGAAAATTCTGTCAGGATACATAACCTGTTGAAAATGTGTTTTAGGTGACTTTCCAGCCTGATACTTTAAAAGGCTCTACTCTTTTGACCTGATAAAATGAACCACTTATCACGTATCATCATCTCTTAACAAACAACATCTCCATAACACATGATTTACAGAATTGTAAAATAATAATAATAATAATAATAATTATTATTATTATTATTATTATTATTGTTATTATTATTATTATTATTATTATTATTATTATTATTCCTATCATTATTATTATTAGTATTATTATATGCAGTATTATTGTTTATTTCTGTATTTTATGATGTTTTTCTGACGTAACATAATTCTCTATACACGAGAGCGCATTTTTGGTTCAGCAGTATTAACAAGTTAACAATTTCAGTTAACAGTTTCATGGATTTGCAGCGGGGTTTTTAGCTAGTCTTATGATCGATTAATTTTTTTTTAATGCGCGTATGATCCATATCGATCGGAAGAATGGATTATTATATAATAATAATGTAAGCTCATCATAGCTGTTACAGTGAGAGAGCAATGGCAAAGAGTTATGATTTGACTCACTTGACATATAGGCAACATTTTCATTCTTGATGTGATAAATCACGAGTCTGCATCTTTCAAAGCACATAAGCATGTGTCCGTAAAAGACACCAGTTAAAGCTCTTTAAAATAACTGCCATCTCCGTAAAGTTGTCAGCAATCAAGTTGGCTGTAGAAATACATGGACTTAAGTAAATAGCCTATATGAAAAAGGAAGTGTGGAGCAAAAGTTAAGGTTTCCAGCCGAGGGCTTTAACCGGCAAATAAGCATATAAATTGAATAAGTAATGACCTTCGGTCAGTGCTTGCAGTAAACTGCAGGCATGTGCCAGCGTGATTCGCGCAATTAACGTGTGACCAAACGACTGGGAAGTCAACGATGAATCCTGGCCCTCCTCTTCCATCCGCAACATTATGGTTCTTCAGTAGTCCGCCATAGTTACAGTCGTGGTCTTTCCCCATCCGCTGTGTTTCTCGTTTGGGTTTTCATATCATCTTCTACAAACGTCATTTTTTTCAGTCGCGGTTCTGTGTCCTGTGTTAGCACCGGGAGTATTCAGATCACGCAACATCATTAACTGACTGGTCAAATGTTAGATCAATTCAGGAAGATCTGGCGTAATTTTATAACATCATATACAGGGCTGCACTTGAGGGACTACTCTCATTACCTAGTCATGAAATAACTTTTCATTTTCATATACCGTATAGTTCCACGGCGTTATGTTATATAAAGCTTAACTGTTTATATTTTGTCACTTATGCTGTACTCATTTGTAATCCTTTCAAGTTATTTTATTATGGTTGGCTAATATTAACTAGCGACAAGGGCAGGATACTCTGTCTTGTCACCGAATCACACTCTCTGATCTACATAACATGTGAAGACCACTCGGCTTTCGGGTTATTTTGATTGAAAATCAGCCTAAGCATTGAGTGAGTCCACTTTAATTTCAGCCATTAAAACCGAGGGAGCCCTGTGAAGAAATATTCTAAAACCTACAGCATGGTTTGAAAACAACCAGAACTGAGGGTTTTCTGAAACACCTGTAGCCCATAGAAACGTGAAATGAAAATACTTTGAGAGGCTTAACTGTTGACTTTTACTGTAAATAACTGCCATTGCCCGAATGTTCATTAACATATTTTTAAAAACCAACAAAGAAAAAAAAATTTAAACATTTTTACAGTGATTTCTTTACTCGTGGCAGTTTAAAATACAATAGCAGTGTAATAAAAACAATGCTCCCCTCGATCAGGTTGTCCGTCATTGTCAGTGTCTGAAGTGCAGCTTTGTGTGGACCAACTTTTTGGTGGTCCACACAGAGGCTGTGAAGAATTACAAAAACACAAACTCTAGAGTACATGTTGCCTTCCCCCCGCGTATTTTAGTGAATCACAGCGCTCTTCAATCCCATTTCTCAAAAGTTATGACATCATCAAAAACATACATATCTCACATCAAGTCCTCAAGGTAAAAGCATGCAGAGGTTGGATCAGGTCTTGGTTAAGAGTGAAATATGTGCAGAAAAATGTCCGGTTAATGCCATTTTAACTCATGAACTGTGATACCAGTATTATGTGAAACTCTGTCCAGAAAGAAAGGTTCGTTTGATCCGTTCGTAAGCTGTATTAATCTCTCATCCCAAGGGAGAAGGTGCTTGGGATTTCTTGCTGACGGGACCATCAGTGTCTTTGTCACTGCTGCTATATTACCTTTTGCTTGTAATGTCTCTGTTGCTTTTGAAGTGGAAACAACTCTTCTATAGCACCTATACTAGATTACCACACTTGCATTGTCTTTTGCTGTCTTGAAGGTTTGTGTCAGCTGTTCAGGGGTAAGGAGATGTGCCAAGTTTTTTTTTTTTTTCTTCTTTTTTGCATGCATTATGTAATGATGATGAAGAAGTACATATGTTAAAAAAGTATAAAAGACTATAGAAAGGCTACATGTTATTGCCAAAAACCTGAATGTAGGCTATGACTGACTGTTGGAAGTAATTATGTTATCTTGCAGGTGCTATTTTCTTTAAAGGTGAGACAATGGGTGCATGCACAGTGCAGCTTGTTGAGCAGAATTTATTTTTAAACACCCACCTGCGAAAGCCTTGTCCCACACTGCTCAGTTATACTTCCTGTCACATTCAGATTTATTATTCTTTTCTCTCCTATGAGTATTTACAGCTATTCTGTCTTCATGTAAGACTGCTCAGGAAAGTGTTGACAAGGCAGTATGATGCAAATGGTAATTTGGGAGATTTTGCAGAGGCTATCTACTGTGAAGGACTAAAGCCTCACTTGAATGGTTCCACCCCTATCTCTCTTTTTCACTCTATCTCCCTCCCTCCCTTTCTCCCTCCCTTGCTTCTTTCGCAATGTACTATGACACAAATTAAGGCGAAGACTGTATAGATGGCTCTGAATGATTACTTTTTCCAAACCCTAACTGTATCATCAAATTCCCATACGTAACATAATTATTAATTATACTTCAAGAGAATTCATAGAGTGAATTCCCATGATTGTCGATGCAATGCACATATTTTCCCCCATCTTTTTAAATGACAAAACAGAATGTTCAGCTGAATGTACAACTCCCAATAAATAATAATAATACTACTACTACTACTACTACTAATAATAATAATAATAATAATAATAATAATAATAATAATAAATGCAGGCTAAGGATACAGCAGTTACAATGAATCAGAAGGTAATTAATGGAGCCCCGTGTTTCATTATTCTGATAACGCATGTCCTTTGGTCCACTGCTCTCTGTATTCTCAGGCTGCTTTTGGAGGAGGGCTACGCTCCCACAATTAGTATGCACATCACACAAAGTAGGTCTGTGGCTCGCCAAAACACACACTGAGCTGCGCCCTACAGCTGTAGTCTTCTCCTCATGCAAATGAGCAGCACTGAGGAGGCTGGAGACAGACACAAAGATCAATTAAAAAAGCCAGATTTAAGGCTGTTTAGAGGATGGGAGTGGGGGTTGGGGATCTGATTTGCCCAAACACATCACTACCTAGTGCAGGCACATCAGGTCCTATTTTATCAAGGCAAGCAAGTACAGCCTCCATTCCTCCAGCCGCCATTATGCGGTCTGCAATACAGAGATGACCTGACTCTTTCAGCAGTGATTCCCATATTCTTTTTTGCAGTACATTCAATAATACACAAACTTATTACACAACCTATCGCTCCACCCACCTACATGTGCATATACACACACACACGCACACACACACGCAAACAGACAAACAAGTAGTAGTAAATCTCTTCTCATTCGGTAAAAATTTAATTTATGGAGACACCTCTGCGCTTGAAGGTTTGGTTTTCACTTTATTGACTCTGTTTGTGAATTGGATTTAGCCACACTCCAAAAGAATAAAAAATGAGTGTTAATTGTTTAATTTTCCACACTGTTACATTGGTGAAATTATAGAGGGCCACCTGAGCTGACTAACAGGCAATGCTCATCCTTGGAAGTCAAATCAGTATTATCACAGACTGCATTGGTTTCCTTGACGACCAGCAAGGAGAACACTAATTGGTTAACAGAATCATGCAGTGAAAGGGAAATGGTGCCAGTTCACATGTTAACAGCATCCTTGCATGATAACAGAGCAATAACTAAAGAGTTAACATAGGAGCCTGCAGGGGGAGGCGGAGTCTTTTCTCGACTGTAGAAATACTGTAAATTTACTGCTGGGCATAAGCCATAATTAAATGTGCAGCAACACATTTTTGTCATTTTTGTTTTGTTGGCCAAGTCAATCACCATATCTGAATGCAACTGAACATGCAGCTGAAGGCAAATAATCCAAAAAGCAAGCAGGAACTGAAGAAAGCTTGGGTCAGGGCTGGTAGTTTATCAATAGGGAAGATGGTAATGTCAATGTGTCATATACTTAAAGCAGCATTGAATGCAAAGGATTTGTGACCAAAAATTGTTACTTTATTTGACATTGTGTCAAATTGTCCATGTTTATGTAAAAAAGGCCCTGTAATTTCTATAGGGATCATCCGATATGGATGAAAACACCCTCAAATTAAAGCTGATGGTCTGCAAATCCACCTTTACATCATTGAATCTTTTCAAACTCAAAGCTCCAGGGAAAATGTGTAAAACAATGTGTTACAGTTCAAGGAATTATGGAGCTTGCTGAATTTTCAAATTCAATATCTCAGAAATGATCTCAGATAAGGATGTATGATGAATCATCCTCACTCAAAAAGAGAAATGTTCCCTTGATTCTCCACATGGCTGAAATAACAACTGGAGCAAATAATTCTAAATAGATAATATATTGTGTACTTTCTACAAATTCCATTGTACAAAACTAAAAAAATTCTCGAAGGAACAACATAATATTTGATTTACTTTTACTATGGAGACTTTCGAGTCTATTTGTTAGAGGCGAATGCAAATAGCATGTTCAATATCTGCAACGCAAAAACAAATATGATTATTACATTTACAAATCATCTGTGCCTTTTCATAAGTGAATAAAGAGTCATGTGATCTTCTTTAAAACACTGTATTGCCCTGAAAACCATTGTACTGTGCAGCGATCAAAATTGATATTGCCCTGTGGTTTAACCAAAGATAACTATAGAGAGAGAAAATTCCATCCAATCAGTGAGAGCGTAACGTCCGGCATTGTTACCATACATAAACCAAATGACGAGCCGTTTCGCTATTATTGCTGATGAAGAAAAAGAGACACTTCTTAGCAATGTGGACTCAGTCAACACAAAGAAAGCTACATCTGTTAAACTATTCAAGGATTACTTGTTCTTCAAAGGTAAACCAACAGACCTCAAAGATTACCAAAAATCTGAACTGGACAAGGCCCTCGCTAACTTCTAAATGGAAGGCACTGATAAGTTGTAAATGTAATAAAACAATTATTGACCCTGAGTTGGGCTATATCAGATTTTATGGAGCCAAAGAAACCAATATCGACCGAGGCCAACGGCAGATTGTGAACAGGTGAACAGCAGATTAAGTGCGTTGGGATGGTTTGCAACACTGGCAGGACTGTGCATTACGTACCCTGCAATGACCTTCTCGTGCCCTCATGGTTACCAACCACCAGCATTTGATGGTACTAAACTTTGAAGTATCAGAATTCTACACAAAAGAAGGATTCCCCTTGAGTAGGCCACCTCTATCTATAATAATAATAATAACCATGAGTTAAAACAAGCATGTGCTCCATTTTACCATGGGAAATTTCACTTTCCCACCCTGCTGAGTCAGAGGTAGCACCTATGACAAGTATTAGCAACCTTATAGCCACCATCATTAGGGTTACGAGACTCTAGAATAAATACCAAATGAATGTCGAAAATAAAAAAAATCATATCATATTGCTCACCGCTCGCTCAACAGGGAGCGTGGGGTGGGGTCGAAAAATATGCCACTGCAACAAACTCTACAAAAAATGCACCTGAGGATGACCACACTAAGGTGATTTCTCAAAGGGGCCCTCATGTTGCACCATCTCGAAATCCCACAAAAGCTAATGGACAGAAATGGCCCAGGTAAGAGTAAAAAGAGGTCATGGAAGCTTTTTTCGCCGCTTTCCTCCACCCGAAAACATCTGTAATTCAAGGCACCTATGACATCTGGCATGCCAGTAACCCCGAAAACAGGTTGAACCCAGATGCTGACAAACTTGCAAATGTCTGCCGTGATATTGTCAGTAAGGAAAGACCCTCAAAATGGAGCTGCAAGCCATCCAAGCAAGAGTAAAGCAGAGAGATGAGACTGCAAAACCTAATGAGTGGGATGTAAATGCTGATCTAGAGGAGCAAAATGAAGATGAGTATCACAAAAATGAGAGAAATGATAAGCCAGATAATCAAAAACCACTAAACAAAGATGAACAAGATAAGAGAGTAAGTGCAATAAAAGAAGTATCCTTAGAAAGTTCAAAACAGCCAGAAACCCCAATAG
The DNA here is from genome assembly GCA_029721435.1 of Gymnothorax reevesii. Taxonomy (NCBI): domain Eukaryota; kingdom Metazoa; phylum Chordata; class Actinopteri; order Anguilliformes; family Muraenidae; genus Gymnothorax; species Gymnothorax reevesii. The sequence goes on along the minus strand of CM056583.1, from coordinate 54,047,917 downwards.
GCCGGTGACTACCAATTACCAATTCCAAGTACGCATAAAAAGTGATCGGCACTCAAAATCAGCTATAGAAACAGCAAACAAAGCTAACAACCAGATAAAAGATCAACTCCCAGAAGTGCTGTCCCACACAGAAATTAACCACACTATCAATTTAACTGCTTCCTCCATCACTGAATCACTGGGTATCAAAGAAAACAGGAGGAACAGACTAAGAAAAGACAACCAACCAAAGTTGAAGAAGCTAATTGAAAGTGAAATACCCAAAAATGGGGTGACAGATCTACACTAAATGAAATCAAAAATGAGAAACAAGTCAAATAAAAATGAAAAAGAGCACTACTCAGGAAAACACAACATCAGACAGAAAGATCAAATTCCAACACCCATTGAAAAACTGAAACAATAACTACAAGCAAAAGCTCAGCGAGTGAAAGGGTTTGATAAGAGACAAAAATTCTTCTACCCGAACAAAACTTACAAGGTAAATGGGAAAAAATTCTATAGAGAACTAGGGAAAAAGTTCATTGAGATCAAGGAATCCCCCCAAAAATTGAAGTAGAGAACTTGAGCAACATCCGGGAAGAACCAAAGAATTACAACTGCTGAATGGATTGGCCAAATAGAAACAATGAACATCCAAACCAACCTACAAGAATGGCCACAAATAAACCTAGAAGAAACAAAAACAGGTATACAGATGTCTAGTGACTGAAAAGCCCGAGTAATGATGGAATAGCAAACTTCTGGATCAAGAATGTATCCTTACGCGGAGACCTGATAAACAAAATGGATGCCCAAGCAACCCAGAAACCTGCCCTGAATGGCTCACAACTGGTAGCACCCAACTACTTCCCTAAAAAGAAAACACGAAAAAAAAAAAAAACCAACAACAAAATTGGCGTTATAAATGAAGCTACAGCTGCAAAGACCGGCTTTTAATAAACTAGGCTGTTGCTGAGGAAGTAAAAATGAGAAAGAAAAATCTGACAAGAGCCTGGATAGACTACAAGCCCCCTGACTGGTTACTAAAATGCCCTGACATCTACAAAATATCACCAGTCCTCATCTAGCTCCTAACAGCAAATATACAGCAGTGGAAAACAGCTCTCATTTTAAACCATACAGAATGGGCGCTACATTCAAGGCAGATCAACATCAATAGCGACATATTTCAAGGTGACTTTCTCTCTCCTCTTCTGCGCAGCCCTTACTCCAATATCCTCTCTCCTGAATAACACCAGCTCTGGTTGTACTACAGGGTCATCCACTATTAACCATCTACTCTACTTGGATGAGCTGAAAACTCATGCCAAGAATGAGGAAGAATGAACTGGCCTTTTGACCATCGTAAAAGGCTTCAGTGACATCAAAACTCTCAACTTTCTAAACAAAAAAAATATCAAAATGCAAGAACTATAGAAGATCACACTACTTTGAACATCTCATATCCTGAGATAGGCTCTATCCATCAAATTGACTTCAACGTCATTCTAACCCGAGGCCAAAGGAATGGGCCCACTTATTTTGTTGTATTTTGGCATGAAGTTAAAGGAACATATATAATAATAGTGATATTAGCAGCAGAGCAATTAGCACATTCAAATGATGTTTGTTCCACTCTAGAGGAAAAAGAGAGGGTACGTACATATTAGATGTGTTATTATAGGTGAACTGGTACCACTTAAAGTAACGCTAAGCAGTATAATGCTTTTTTTTCAATAAAATGATCCCTTGCAATGCAAGGATCATCATTCGTTCGTCTCTTTCCACTGCACAGTTTACAGCCAATCTGCTGTTGCTGACTGCATTTTGTTTACAAAATGTCTTTGTCGGTTCAACAATAAGCTCCTCCCCTGTCCATAACGCCACCACTCTCCCCTCTGTTGCACGGGACTCACCAATAACAAGTAATTTCTCCTGAATGGGCAAGGTTTTGCAAGAGGACTGCAGGTGTCAGCCTGTGCTCTGAGTGCTCAACAAGGGAATGTCCAGGGTTTCGCTCATGTCTGGAAGCATTTCCTGGTTAGTTCATATCTAAGTGAAACTATCCACTAATCAGATAGTGAGAAGTATGCAAGTAAAGCTTAGCTCACTACAACGTTAGAGGACAATTACCTTTTTCTTGACGAGTGACTTGGGTAACAAGCACTTGTTAACGATAGCCAGCTAACTACGGGCATAGCTAACTAGCTAGCTCCTATTTCAAAGCCTTATTGTTACTTGCTGGCAAACACATAGAAAAACCAGAGGTCATATTGTTGTGGTTAAAGACAGAAATTGTTGAATGTGTTGACTTGCCAGACGTGGATTCCTACTTGGTAATATTCTCATCTTTTTCAATTCTTCAGCTATCAATGTGACTGGATGTGGATGGTAGCTGGCATGCCGCCGTTAGCGAGCTAACATTCCCATGCTGCATTGGCCATGACTGGTAATGTTGATCAATTTCAGAATTAATGCACAGCCAGGTAAAAGTAATTTTATCATCTGCTGGGATGCATAGTCATGGTTGTAGCCACCAGCAGCTACAAGGAGTAAAAATCTAAGATTATCGTCATCAATCGATGATCACAAAAAATAAAACAATTATCTCAGATTTAAGTTAGAATTACGTGTTGGGTCTCCTTTATGTTTAATCTTGGGATTAAGACAAAGATTAGGTCAATGAACAACTTTTTAGATTTTGCTTTCTCTATCCTTTTCAAAATGCAACAAGATGACCCTGACCAAGGCAAGCCAATGAGAGCATGCATCAAGCACAGTCTGTGCGATGCAGCACCAAAAGCACAGCCTCCTCGAGTCCCAAGGAGAGTGGGGGAGGGAGGAGTAGGTTTGTTTATTTACAAACAGAGTTGGTGCTTTTGGGACCATCTAGTGATCAGAAATTGCTTAATGTTGCTTTATATAAGTATTGTCTGCATGCATATAATGCCAAGGAACGTCAATAGTGCCTTATTTCAAATCCTCAGCTATGTATGAGTGCATTTTTCAAATCAGTCTCTTAAACACAAAAGGTAGCTGAGCTGGACCAGTGGCAGCGCTGAGATAGGAATACTGCAATACAAGATGGATGTATAATGTAAATAACGTGGGATGAGTGTGAGGTGTCAAACATAGCATATGAGGAAATCATTTTGTCATCAAAGAAAAAGTCCGCCAGCATCCACAAACGGTATCCTTCAAATAAAATACAATTTGACCCGGAGTGTCCCATCCCCCACCAATGACAGCCAGTACAGACAATAACTGTAAATTCTGGAATTCCAAACACAAATCATTCAATATTAAACAAATCTTCAAGGAATCAGAAGCAAATGAGCATACTGCCCTCTTCCAGGTTAACACAATTCATGTGTTCTGCGTTGAATGCGGAGATGGTTTTCCACATGTATCGTTCATTATTCCATGCTAACTTCAAATGTAAAACATTCAGGCGACTGCACCAGTAATCCAAAAGCACACATACACACTCACGCAGACAAAACTGGGGACACACACTCGGATATGCCTTTGGAGCACTCATCAATAATTCAGCAGTGCTTCATGTTTATGCAAATTGCATAAAATGGGGTCACGGACGCTATGGGTATTTTAAATACTGGCATATGTAATACCATATCAAAATACTGCAAGCCCCATCCTGGTAAAAATACAGCAATATCTCAAACCACATCTGTGAAGCTCAATAAAATGACAATTGAAGGCAATTGAAATACTCAAGCATAGAGAGAGAGAGAGAGCAAGAGCAAGTGGCAGTGTGCATGTGTGTATGTGTGTGTGTGTGTGTGTGTGTGTGTGTGTGTGTGTATGCATGTGTGAGAGAGAGAGAGAGACAACAGCAGAGACAGAGAAAAATAAATGCTTACCTATTTAAATGTCGTCCTTGATTTTTACAGGTTTTAAGAGCTTGGTGATAGCACAGCACACTGAAAAAACTGTTATGCGACAGTGATATGCAAATGCATAATTCCCCCTGAATGCAAAGACCATTTATTATTCATAAATTACTCATGTTTATGCAAATGAGAGCATAAAGAAGTGGCGGGTGGGTAGGGGTTTAAGGGGTTGGCTGTATGTGGATCTCTTTGAGGGGAGGGGTGGGTATCTCTTCTGGAACTGGGAAAATTAGAACAACTGCATTATTTTCAATGTAAATCATCAATATACAACTCTCAAATAAATAACCTTAATATCAATTTACAATGCAGTAGAATTTTGCTCCAATGCATGATTCCAGGTGTGACATAATTATGAAAATGTGATACAAGAATTAACACCAGGTTCCCCAGGAATAGTTGAGAAATTCCAATCTTTCCAGAAGCCATGACAGGAGATGTCAAGTTTTTTTTTTTTTTGCAGGTGCAGATTGCTTATTTTTGTACTGTTAAAACAGTATTTATCAAAGCAATTTGTGTTCAAACCATATGAATGTAAGCACAAGCAAGCAATCCAAAAGCAAGCACACTTTCCTAGTCTGAATTTAAATATGAAAACTCAAATCAAGCTCCCCAGGTGAGTACATAACAGACACTACAAGAAAGATATAAAATCACAGTACTACCAGGGTTTTTGGATTTTGTGAGAAGAGGGCGACACTTTTCAGGGTCTGAATTGTAACAGAGGATGCAACAATTGCATCAGTGTACCCGAAGATCTGTCAAAGTGAGGAGAAATTGCGGGCAAACTATATAATAAAGGAAGGAGTCCAGGTTAGAAAATAAGGATAATGTGATTTTATGTTGGAAGAAAGGCAGTTGTACAATCAACAAGTATATTTTACATCTAAAATATGTACATGCATAAATTTATAACTGTATGTAACAATATCAGTTGGTTCCACTCCAGGTATTCTAAGACTATCACCAAAGATGTGTTTATTGGAATTGCAAAATTAATTTCCACAGCCATAATCTGACTTAATAAGCATCCCAGACAGATGGGCAGCATTCTGCCACACCTAGGCAAAGGAAAATGAGCTTGCAATGTCCATGCACTACCATCAGCAAGAATAAATGGGGCTTAAAGGGAACATTTTCTGAAGAACCTACTTTTTCAGTTCTTGTGTACTGTATGTGCATTTTGTTGTCTGGAGTGTTTACTAACTGACTTATCATTAAATTGTGTGCGCAGATATAGATGCCCACGAACTTGGAGCTGCTTAATTTAGGCATGTAGTTACACTATGCTTTCAGTAGGTCGTACACCTGAGACGTTTATCAAATATTTAAGAAGAAGTGGTGCCTGTAAACAATTTAGATTATGGATGAGTTAAGTCCCATCCCTGTTCCCAGGAATTGTATGAATTAAACTCCTCAGCCAAGCCTGATGTTCAAACTGCCTAATATACTTGCCCATAGTATCTATCCAGCAGTTCATAAAAATGATCTCTTGGGACAAATTATTTCATGTATAATAGCCCAAAGGTATCCCAATTAAGTAGTGAAAAAAAATCTTTTCTGAGGCAAATATTCAACATGGTATTAAAAGCCATTCTGTGAGAAACTGGCACTTTTTGAAGAAGTTGATGAGTTGAGCCCCTGGAATTGAATGAAACTTGGCACAGAGGTAGATACGGGCGTCTCACAGAAAAATCCACATTTTTAGATCTGTATCTCACTGCCTGCCGGTGGCACCACCTGGAAGCCGCTGAAGTGGCTCAGTTTTGCTGTTGACACCGCATTTTATATGAACTATCATGATTTAAGGATACACAGGACCAAACATGTTATACTTTTATTATGACCTGTGACACTTCAGGTCCAGTTAGACATCAGTACCACTTCAACGCCAAACTGGGTAACTACGTTATTGAGCCAGAATTATTTGAAAAATAACGATAAAAATTGAAAATGGAAATGGGAATAAAATAATATCACAGACATATACCAATCTAGAATGATTTATTATGTGTTTACTTACCAAGCATTTCTTTGGTAATATCTGCACTTTCAAGCCAGACAGAGCCAAAGTTGGAAGAAAACTCAAAACGGACCATTTCATGGTAGATTGTACCTATGCTTAGGTGGCATTATTTTGTTTACCCAGCAAGATGGCAAATCTAAAGTTCACTGGGTACAGACCTGTAGTCCCCTTGGGGTACATTTGTAAAATCTCAATGGTAGTATTTTCAGTGTAGATGCTCTTCAACATCAAAAGTTGGAAAATTTCACCCCCAGGGGGCGCTGGAGGTTGGATGCAAATACTGGCTATCCCCAGCAATGTACCAAAGAAGTTGTTTTTGAATTGCGATACACACAACTAGTTTTCTCTGAAAGTGAAGTTTAGCTTCGCACTATGCTGGGTGGATCGCTATCCGACCTAAGGTGGCAGTCTTAAGGAGCTAAACTTCTACTGACCTAATATTCCATATTCCCAGACGTATAACAAAATTCTGTCTTTTGACATATATAAAGTACATGTACAGTTATACATAAAGTTTGTATTTTATGTATATTGGGTATAAAGCTGGATTGGTTGTAACTGGGAAAAGAATGCCTGGTGGTGATCGTAGCATTGTGTCAAAATGCAAGAATCTTACCAGTAGTCAGCACAGTGTACAGTTTTGTAGTGTTTGTGCGTTTTCAGAAAATAACAAATGCTCAGCATTTTTCCTTTGCTATTAGAATTACTGAGCAGGCTTCAGTGTTAATTCTAGGATTTCCCAAGGGCAGGGTGCTTAGGTAAGAAAAATAGCTCTGCAAAGCGGGCGTTACCCCTCAGCCGTGGATCCAAATTCAAGATGGCAGCCGCGGCAGTCATATTAGATATTGGAGTGCAAGGAAAATCGATAGGGTTGTGTAGCCACCCACCCCCAACATCAACACCAAAAAATGCACGGAATGCAATTGTGGACTGACGGATGGACGAACGGACGCTGCGCATGACGGCATTACCCCACAGCCCGAATTTTTTCGGGCTGAGGGGTAATAAAAAGGGCTCAGCTGTTGCGTCGAGCGAGTGGTTGTCCTGAAAAAGTTCACAGAGTTCGTAGTAAGCAAGCAGCAGCCTGCCAAGATAAGGGCAGTTCATTTGTAGTGGTAACTTGCATGCCTTCATTCCTTACAGCAGCCCATGATGTCTGGCCTACAGGATGCACACTGGATGGGTGGGTGTGGTTTCTTTTTCAGACTTCCCATTTTGGTGCGTACCAAGCTGTGGGTGTTGACACAACTATTGTGCCGTATAGGCTGTAGCCAGCTATTTAATTCAGAGACAGACAAGGTCACTATCAAAGGGCCTTAAACCGCCCTGTAGAGACCCAGGATCTAGTGTAGTAGGGTTGCCTTGGGCTCAACTGGCTCCCAGGGTAACATCGACCCAGATCGAATGAAGAAGGCCTTGGATAGCTGCTCAGGGCCAAGGCCAAGAAGCACCACTGGCATGCACCACCAGGTGCCCCCAACCCACAGTCCAATTCCAAAAACAGACTGTGGGATAGAGCAAGTCACATGCTGGGTTGATGTCATTTCACTTTGGATAACATGAAAAGTATAAAACATTTTTAACTTTAGTACTTAACACTCTGTTGTCATGTACACAGTTGCGTGACTAAGATTCTTTTTCAGAGTTCAAATCGTGGACTGTTATTTCATAGAAGTGTATGTAAACTGTTGATGCATGTCTGTATCTGTACTTATGGTGATACTCCTTTTACATTAGTTGTTTTTTTGGATTTTTTTATTTTTGGACTGGTCATGTTTTATAACTTGCTGTACATTTCTGACTTGGCTGTACCCGTGCATGGTGATAATTCATGCATTGTGTGTTTGTAACGCTCACAATCACCACCAGTTTATAACCAATAGAGTTTTATGCCACAGGGATCACAAATTTTATGTATAACTGTGCATGTAATTCATATATTTCAAAGGGCGGAACTTTGGTATATGTCTGGGAATACGGAATATTAGGTCGGTAGAACATTAGCTCTTTAAAGTGCCACCTTTAATCAGAAAGCTATATACCCAGCATAGTACCAAACCAAGCTCTTCATTTTCTCAGAAAACTAGCTGTGTGCATCACAATAAAAAAAAAAAAATTCATTGGTACATTGCTGGGGATAGCCAGTACTTGTAACCAGCAAACAGCACCCCCTGAGGGTGAAATTTTTGAACTTTTGATGTTGAATATCATCTACACTGAAAATACTACCATTGAGATTTTACAAATGCTGTAATGAACCTCAAAGGGACTGTGCATCCAGAGAATGGCAGTCTCTCGTGGAATGGCACTATTCTACATTCCACTATCATTCTACTATTGATTATATTCATCAGATATTAAAAATGCATGATTCTCTACTATTGATTTACGCGTAGATTCATCGTTCAAATTATTCAGTGGATACATAAATCCTAATACATTCTCTCTCTGAAATCCAGTCACTTCAACGCTTTCTCAGGCTTATCTGCATAAAGGAGTTATATGTAGTTCAAACACACATGAAAATCCCCGAAGGTATCTACTGATTGACATAAACTTTCCACAGTAATTGAAATACATTGATTGAACCCTCAAAAGGGTATTTGAAGAGTTTGTTTCCAAAATGCAATAAGTGCCAAAATTACAAAAATTGAGTTAATACCATCAAGCGATAGCCCTTTGCTTCTTATGGCCGGTACACACTACACGATTTTGGGCCGTCCCTGACGAAAGATGACCATCGTAGGAGAAACGTGGAGAAATCTTTTGTCGTTGCTCTAAAACGGTGGTCTTACATCACACTGTGAGACAGATTCAAGGACGGCCGTTGTCAGCGTGTTGCGACCAAAGGTAACCTGAGATTAAATTCTGACGGTGTCAGAAATTTAGGATGACTATCTCACAGTGTGACAGCTGCTACGACCTACGTCTACTAATCAGCCAATACAAATGCAGCAAGAAATAATATGATTATTTTATTTTAAAAAAATAAATGATTAACAGAATAATTTATAGATTACGCATTAACTGATGCCGACAGTGACTCACATTGGAGTTAAATCACGGTCACATGGCATTAGATTTTAACGGGCATTTAATTGCATACAATCCTTCATGTTTGCCATGCCGTGCGAACTGAATAAAATAAATAAAGTACAAACCAGTTCAATATATAGCATTCTTGAAGAGAACGAGCATTAAAACATTTCACAAATACAACTTGCCAACCCATCGGCTTTTGAAGGCAATGAACCATTAACCTTACAGAACAATTCTTCAAAAAGCATTTTTATTTTCACTGTCGTGTAGATGGTTCATCGTGTCATTATTGCAAGAACTGTTGATTGAATAACCACATTAGCTGCACGTTATCTTATCCGTGTCTTACGTTACCATTCAGCTGGCACAGAGCTAAAATAACAGTGAATACAATGAAAATGGTAGCGCAGATGGATTCCGTACGCCAATGATGTTGCATATTGACTTACGTCGTAACCTGCGATTCAGTAAAGGGCCATCGTACAGTCTGCACACATCAAACTTGACGTTGTACCAAAGTTTATTAGATCAAAGTCGCATAGTGTGTCATGCAATGGTCTTATAAGATGCTAAAATCGTACCATGTGTACCTGCCATTACCCATGGTGCAAAAATCCATTTTCAGAAATTCATATTATAAGGTGCATTTTTGGTCATGTTTAACCTTTGTGTTCTTCGATAAAATACAATAGGCACCAAAATAGAAAAAGCTGATTTACTCAAATCGAGTAAAATGAATATATTGCGTTTTGGAAACAAACTCTTCATTTAAACCCTTACGTAACGGCAAATTGAGTCATTTTCTGTCAACTATGCGCAGCTGAATGACGTGAATACATTGAAAAAAGACTTCCAAAACCAACCCGAAGTGCTTAGGTTACATTTACGAGACGGAAATGTGATATGGACTAAGACAATGAGAGTTATTCCGAATGGAACAGGACTGGAGGGTTCCTTGTGCTGGATAGCTCTGTTTATCTTGAGGAGGAATTCAATGTTGAGGATGTACAGTGTATGTGTAAGTGTGGTGGAGTAGAATGGTCAAAGTTTGTGTTGTTCTATAAAATGCAATAGGTGCCAACATATAAAACGCAGATTTTCTCAAAATGAGTAAAATGGGTTAATTCCATTTTGGAAACAAACTCTTCAAATGTTTTTCATACAGTATTAAAAATAAATGAAAACTTAGCCAACTGGCATGCACAGGAGGCAATGTGCACAGATATGTCTCCCTCGGGGAGAAAATAAAGTGTGGATGCATGGGCAAATGCACTCAAAATAAGTGATGCATTATTGAGTGATGCATAATTGATCCCAAATGTCATGAGGAATCGGCAACCTTTACTACCAAAAGAGCCTTTTTTGCACAAAAAAAATGGAAAATCTCTCTGGAGCCAAAAGACATATACTGAACAAAAATATAAAAGCAACAGTTTAGCCATTTCAATATTTTGCATAATTATTTCTGAGGTTGACTTGGGTTTATTTATGTGACCAAGGTTGTGTGCCACTGATCTGTGCGCATTTCAGTCACCTTCTCCATATCATTGTCAAGTTCATGCCCTTTGTCAAAATTGGCCTGTCAGACAGGTGGGGCCTGATCCAGAGCTATTGAAATCAGGTACAGTCATTCCAGGCACATCCTATACTCTGGTCAATAAAAGGCCACCTCTCAGGTCCCAGTTCTGCTATTGTTCAAAATGCCATAAATGACTTGAGCCATCAGAGAGCGAGCCATTGGCATGCTCAATGCCGGAATGTTTCTCAGGGATGTTGAAAGGGCTCTCAATGTCCATGTTTTAACAATAAGTCGCATAAAACAGCTTTTTGAGGAATGAGGCAAGACAGCAGACCGCCCGCATGCATGACGACCATGTGTGACAACCCCCACCCAAGACGGCCATATCTGGACTCTTTATCTCTGTGATTGTCGGAGACCAGTAACTCCCACTGCAGATGAGACAGCTGATCCCCACCATCACCCCATTTTTGCTGAAACAATGAAAAATAATCTCCAGGAAGTCCATATCTTTGCGTCCTTTGCCCTTTGTGGATTGGACCTCTCCTCAGCTCGATGAAAAAATTGGCTCGACTGAGTGAATAGACACGTTTGATGGCCAATGGCACAATGGAGGACGGTTTTCTTTACAGACCAGTCACGTTTCTAACTTCACAGAGCGGATAGACGGAGGATTGTTATGCTGACATCATTGTGGTGTGCAAGGTGCGACATGGTGGTGGAGTGCTTGTTTGGGTGGGAATATTCCAAGGACATTGCACCCAACTGCAGTTGATGAACAGCAACTCGAAAGCAGTGTGACTTCACGATGAGATGCTGCTGGCTATCGTCCTACCATTCATCCTTCAAAACAATAACCATCCAGCATGACCATGCCAGACCCAAGTCACCTGCGCATGCACAGAATTCCTTGAGCCTGAAAACATTTGTGTGCTTGAATGGCAGGCTTATTCCTCGGATTTGTCCCCCTTCCAGCATCTTTGGGATGTCAAGCAATGAGTTTGTCATTGGTTTCCATTTTCAGCCAATACCGCCAACTCCACACAGCTCTTGAAGAGAAGTGGGAACATGTCCACCAAGTCACCATTGACCATTTGTTACAGTCCACACTGCTGAGATCTGTAGCAATGCAGCAGGCCAAAGGCAGATATACCCAATATTGGTTTGTGAAATTTGGACAATAGACCCCATCCCCTTTATCATCACGCCATCGCAAGATTCTTGTTTGTGTTTTTAACCCATTTATGCCTAGCGTCCTCACATGAGGACTGTTAAGAAAAAGTGTCCTGTTTGAATGACTATTAGAGTGGTATTTTGAAGTATAATAACATAAAAAAGTAAAAAATGAAAATTCAGGCATAAATGGGTTAAACCATTGATCGAAATGTATTGCAATATGGTCATACAATCTGTCAACATTCAATGAAAGTACAAGCTTCTGAACATGGTCATATTTCTCACAATAAGAAGTGTTGCATTAATATTTTTGTTCAGTGTATTTTTCCCCGAATAATGAAGGTGACACTGTTTATTTAGTCCAAATGAGCCCTAAAATGGTTTTGCTGTTTTTATGAAATTATTGAGTTAGGATAAAGAAATTGTTCACGTTTTGTTATTTTTAATGGGAGATTCTATTATCAACAAAACACAAAAGTGAACAGTTGTGAAATAGAGAAAAAATCCAATAGGATGTGTAGCCCTATACTTTGAATTTAGTAGTTACGAAGACCTATGCAAGCTTACTTTGAGTCCTCTTCATATTTCAGTAAAATAATAAAATAAACTGTTGCCCAGTGAGCAAAATAGACTGACAGCAGCTCTTGGAGCCTCTGAGACTCCTTGATTGACACTTGAGATCCTCTGGAAGCCTCGACAGCAAAATCTTTGAAGAGTCTCTTAAAAAATCCTGCAAAAATTATTTTTAACTTTTTCGGGCTGCACCGGATACTTCAAAGCTTCAATCATGTTGAAATTCCAATTCTAAATCAACATTCTGAATGCTTCTTAGAATTTTAAAAAATTGTTTCCAACTTGTGTTATTGAAATATTTCGAATAACCCCAGAGCACTGTCAAGTGAGCCAAAAGTCAAAATATATCAAAAAATAAAGACGTAATCATTTCTAAAATTCAAAACACATCATTGTCCAACAAAATATTTTGCTTCAATCTATATTTGTTGGCATTTAGCTATTCGAAACCTGTTTTTGCTGTAGTCAAAAAAATTTTTTTATAAAGGAAGTCACAGACCTATAATAATGGGGCAGTTTAGCAGTAATCTGACTGCACTATAAATTACTCGCATATACGTAATCACAATAACAAAAAAATGTATATAGACTTTAACATTATTGATGCAAATTGCTAAAGTTGTTACAAAAAAAATCTTATATTTCAGCATTTGCCTGTTACTCAAATATGTTATTTGGAAACAACAACAGTAAAAAAAATTTAGAAATATGTCAAAGAAATCACCAGATTGGAAGTATTTGAAGATTACCGATGATCCTAAAAAAAAGAAGCAGATGTACATCATTTTACTACAAATTTGGCAAATCATTTGAAAAGAGTAAATTTTCTGAATTCCCTCTATAGGAAACTTGATGTTGGAAAACATTAGCTCACTTGATTAACTAGTTAAAATAGCTGATAAATAAATGACTCAGCCAAATATTTTTGTAGCATAATGTAGTAGTATGATGGCAGAAGATATTATGCTCAACAATCAACTTCATAGCCTATTGCCATTTCGTCGCAGCATAAGTTTATTATAAGCCTATGGGCACGATTTGTATTTAATTGTCATTTTACGCCTTTATTGGATTAGCCTGCTGCCTACATGCACCTACAGTATATTGACAAAATTGAGGAGCTATTTTCATTGAAGACATTTAATAAGAGATTAACTCTATCTGTTGAATCACATTACTCAAATTAAGGATTTTTTAGGGTAAAGACTTCATAAAATATGGTAGCTTCGTAGGGGTAGTCTCCTGATTGCCACAGGGTATTTTGTATGCTGCCCACAACAATGATAAGCGAAAATCAAAAGTTTAAAATGTAACCGTGATTCATGCCCACAGAATTTTTGTCAAAGCCAAGGAGCCACTGGAAAGGGGGCAAACAGCTGCAGGTTGCCGACCCCGAATCATAAGCATTCTCTCTCCATCAATGTCCAAGTCATATGTGATGGATAAATGTTGCAGCAAAGCAGCCTGGCGCAACCCATGATTCCTTTATCCTCAGGAGGTAGTAGTGTTGGAAACAGACTCAAAGCTGGGGTTGTGCATGATTGTTGCCATCTTAGTCAGGTATGGCATTAACAGCAATATGACGCCGATTATGGTTTATTAGGTTTTTTTTTTTTTTTTCCTAGCATGATTGTTAAGTCATTTCATGACAATTTCAACACAACACAACATGTATCATGACCGAAAGGGTCGCGGGAGAAGCAAAATCGCTTATAAGAGTCCCGCCCCCAGTTTCCAGAAAAACAGTTTGATAATAGTTAAAAATATCATAAGGAATAGAATTTTTCATTAATATTTATTTTTATTACATTTTTACTATTAGTTTTCAGTTATATTTTGTAGTTGTATTTTCTTCTGAAGTTCTATTTTTAATTTTATTTCTGATAACTATTCTATAGTTTTTGACTCAGTCTTAGTTAACTACAATAACCTTCATTTGCGCATGCGGATAGTGAACTCTTTTTGAGGGGTGAAGTAAAGGTCACCATTTGCTCTTTTTTCCTGGCCTCTACCCTGGAAATCAGCATTACTGTCTTGCGCACAGAGAATTTTTTTTTTCTTTTTGCTGGGAACAGGCTGTTCAACCATTGTTCTTTGGACAGCAAGCTGACAAGCAGGTCTTTTTGTACTCATCTGTATTTATTTGCATAGTCTTTTGCAAGAGGAGCCTGGGAGGGTAGGTTCGTTCATGTGCACTCAATTTCACCGTCATCGAGACGCATCAAGGAAAAGTGAACCAGTCGTGAGCACAGTTTGATACATATAGAGGTGCCTTTGTGCACGTACTTTTTCAGTTTTCTGAATGTGCCACCTTTTAGAATGAAAGGTGTCTTTAATACATAAGACCCTTGGTTCTCTGGTTTCTTCTAGATCAGCTGAAGTCTGGGGAATCAGTATCGCCACAAATCCAAAGCAGCCGCATTAAGACGCTAGTAGAAGGAAGGCACTGGCGGTGCCATAAAGTCCTGAACTTAATCGCTGAAGTGCTAGACCATCAGATTAATCAAACCTGAGGAGCAGCCAACACTCCAACCAGAGAAAAGATCTGCAGGAATCCTTGCCTCTGCATGGGGCTGGCAGCTGGTAGTGGATCTGGAGAAACAGGTGAAGTGTCTGCAGCACATCACAGTAAGCATATTGAATCCAGACATAGTTCTCAGACATAGACATAGAGTCTAACAAACCCATTGTCCCGCAAGAGCTATCGGTTTCTTGTAGTAATAATCTGAACGAGGTCTTTGAAAGAAGCTCACCGAGTACAAGTGGTCAGGAAATATGGATGCAGGGAAGATGGACAGAGCACAAGGTGCCTCTTAATGGGAGAATGGTGCAGAGGCTTTGCAGGTGCGTCTTTGGTCAGAGCTCTCAATACATTGGGCATGGAAGGAAAGAGGAACAGAACACCCATTTGCTTCACTACTAAAGCAGTAGATGGAGCTCAAGAGAGAGGGCTGTACTTCAAGAAATGCAAGCCGTGGGGGTGAAGTAACCAACTTGTTACCTAGATGTCAGATGAAGCCTGCACAACCTCAGCTGGGCCACCAGTAGGAGAGTATATGATGCTGAAAGACAATAAACACTTGCGGATTCCGGGACCCTCATGGAAGATATGTCCAGATGAATTGCAGAATGTATTTTCACAGACATTGCCTACACTGGCATGTCAGAATTATCATAAAAATGGATACATAACGATGACAACACCCCAACCCAGATAACAACCTTCCAATGTACTGTTTGAATGGTCATTATCAGAAAAAAAAAAAAAAAAAACATGACTGTGCAAAAACCATTGATACAGGGCTAAATATTTAATTTGGTATAACCACTTCTGGGTTAGGTTTAAAGTTATCATAACTACATCTGAGATCCTAGATGGCTAAGCTTTCAAAATATAGGTCACTTGCTCAACTGATCGGTTACCATGGTGACATAATGCCCTGCCAATCAAATAAAATTTTTTTTGCACCCACTGGAGTAGGTCTCCAGAGGGAAGGGGTTAAAACAGCTCAAGCCTCATTCTTCCAGATTGACAAATTCACCGAACCCCCATCCCCCTACCATTGGCTGAATAATAAGGTAGTCCTTCAACAGGGACGATGGAATTGGATTTACACTTCTCCTCAATGGCTCTGTGCTGCTTGACACTCAGAGGTAGCATTCAGTGCACTTACCTATGCTTTTTTTCCGGAAAAAATGTGGGGTGTAAGACACAGGGGGGATTTGAAATGAACGTTAGGGGTGATTACTGCGCAGAATGGCCATTAAAATCGCGCAGCTGAGTTCGTCCTGCTGAGAGATCCGACAGCCAGGGGCTAAGGGCTCCCATCCTGAGATACACACATCACACACTGCAAACAACAGCACTATTACCTCTGAGCCCCAAGGTGTCCCAACGCCAGCTTATAAATACATTTACAAGGATGGACCTACCAGTGAGCACTCTGCCTCCCATAGCTTATTACTGTATTTTTCCTGTCTAGATGAAAATGTGTCACGTAGAAACTTTCACACCATTAGCAGAATAATACCTTTAAAATGCGCCTTCATATATTCACATCTGACCAGAGTGCCTTAAGAGCGACAGAGCAGCTAGGAATATCACATTTTCTACTTGTATTTTTTAAAGAACTGATCGAGATTGAAATGGTTTTTGCCAAAACAGGCTTGCCACTTTCAACCACAGCGAACACACTCCTTTACCCCCATGCTATATTACTCAGAAATCAAAAAAGTGGCAGTAGCCACCATTGACATTCAGGACAAGATTTCATAGTGTGTTCGGGCTGTAGAACTAGCTGTCTTTGTCTGGAAAATTTAAGTCATCATACCAAATTCTGGCTTTTTGTACAACATGATAGCAGTCTCGGGATGCTGCTACTGCTGCTGCATCACACATACTCATCTGTTTATTTGATTTATTTCTTAAAAGAATGTAATAATGTAATCCAAATATCAGAGTACAAAGTAAAGCAATCCTTAAGATTAAATGTTTATATGAGCAGCAGATCCTCTCCTGGCCGAGCTTCCAGTGGTACCGTCCAATGATGTAACATGCTTGTAACTCTTAAGCCACATTTCTAGTGCTTTTTCTGGTAGTACCTGCAAAGCAGGCGATACACCATTTCTTCAGTGGGCTCTTAGTTTTGAGATTAAAAATTGTGCAGGTATCAGCTTCATAATGGCCACCCGCCATACCAACCCAGGAAGACATACATTGAACGAATAACTTCAAGTAGTGGTCAACAAGTGAGGAAAAGACATTGATTTAAAATACAAATGATTATAGCATTAATCAGTTAAGACAAGTTTCATGTGTTAAAAAAAGGAAATGAAACACTGCTTAAGCAGAGAGTAAACAGTCAGGGGTACATTTCCCAAATGTTTAGTTAAGAATCTATGTTGCTGACATAGTTATCATCTCAACATGGCTCTGGTTCAAACCATGCAAGTTTCTAACATAGTTATCGACTAACCTTTTGGGAAATGTACCCCAGAGCAATCATTGGTTTCTCTGGAGAGGTAGACCTGGACATGCTCATCAATTAGAGCAAACAGGATGGCCAGCTGTACATACTATTCTAACAATGCCTATAGATGATACAGTTGTAAAGGTCACATAACTGCCCTTAAAAAATAATAAGATTTAACCTGACATTAAAAACTGTTGCCAGATTCTTAAGTGATACAACAAATAAAACATTTCATGCACCAGAATACTACATAATTAATGTTTTTGTACAAGGGACATACAATAAATGGCTTTATCATAAAGATTAAACATGCATCACTATGAAAGAATGCAGGCTGCTCCATATTCTGTAACGTCACTACAAAATTCAAAGATAAGAAAAAGAAACCACTGGATGCATGTGAATTTATAGAACTGGCCTTCATTTGTCCCTGCATAAACTGGGAGCATTAATACGTAAATAATATACAGAAAAAGGTCAGTTGTGAACATAGCGCTGTATTGCCTTTTTATCTACTAATGTCCACAGTTTATTAATGAATTTGTGGCTTTAAAATCCAGCAACCATATACTAATGAAAATCACTGTATGTAATAATTCAAATGTAATCACCTGGCTTCAGCATATTTGAAAGGGGTTGCATCAAACCCATCTGGATCATATAACAGTCTGGGTTACAAAAATGCAATAACTGTAATCAACCTTAGATGCTTTTTACATGTATAATAAATGAATTAGGTATTTTTCCAAAGATAACTTTATTACATTTGGATTACTTAAAAAAATATTATGTATACACACACTACGACCAAAATCAGAATCAGACAGTCCGCATGTCTACCAACAAAGATAGATGGGCAGATAATACATTCATTGAAGCTATGTTTCAAAAATAAGTCATTATTTTGTCAGCGCATTCATTCTGAAATTTATTGGGTGAACAATACGGGAAGTAATCCAAAAGTAATCAGATTAGATATCCCCTCTCTGACTTCTATCCAACATATTACACTGCTCATACTAAATCACAATTTGTGCCCAACACCAGAATACATTTTTGGAGTTATTTGCCTAATATTTTCCACCAGGTCTTTCAGAAAGTGAAGGGTCAACAAATAATATATTTTAGCGCCTCCAAATTAAAAAAAAAAAGCTAAAGAAACAGTGGCCTAGCAATACTTAAATTTCGGCATTGATGCATGTACATGCATAATAAAAACAATGTTATGTGTAGTCATTTCTGTCCATATTTTTCTGTTTTGGTGGACTTAGTGACATCCTGTGGCCAGTTTTAGTATCCAAAGTGTACTGACACTGCAGCTGACATCAGTGCTTACAAAGCAATTTCATTGAAGCACCAAAGGTAGCAGCCCAGATACAACTGAAAATGTCATCCATAATTATAATAGCACCTCAACTGTAAGTGCCAAATTTTTCATGTTAAACATTAAGCGTGCTTCAAACGTTTGAAAATCATTAGCTACGTGTCAATCCAATATAGGAAAAGGAAATTAAACAATAGGAATGTCGCACCAAGACACAACCCATTTTTGAAAAGCATACAAAGGAGAAATTAGCGATTCCAAACATATCTAATCCTACAAAGAAGGAATCTTGAGAAAGTATCAAATGTGTTACTTTTTGACAGATGGACACACAAAAAAAAAAATCAGTTTACTTTGTTGAGAGGTGTGAGATGCACTACAAGTTTAAAGAGTCTAAAATTGATAGGTTCAAGTGTTACAAACTCTTTGCTTGGGAGCAAAAAAGAAACTTGACTGAATGGTTCTCATTGTAGTGAAATGCGTTTACTTAACTTTATGCTTAAAAAAATACTTAAGGCTTGGCTTACTGCTACATTTCCCTTATGGGTAAAACAAGAGTTTCAAACCGGTTTTTTTTAACATGCACTGTATGGGTGTGAATCAATACCAAGGATTCCAAGTGATGTGAACAAGGGAAGGATATTTACTAACAGCAGGAATATGTACTTATTCCCAATAGGTACCTGCATGCCTCAACATTTGAAGGGGTTATTTCCATAAGTGCTGAAGTCCATATTTATTCAAAATCAGATAGCACTACAAATACATTCGTTCATTGATGAGGAATAAGCCACATAAGCTAATTCTGGCCAAGAAGGACTCGAGCATAATATGAAAAGAGCAGTGAATTGGAAATTCTCCAAAAAGCTACTTCTAGCAGTGACCAAGTCCATTTAAAAACTTCTATAAGTACACAAGTCCAGTCAGCCAATAAAAGCATTGCTTAGAAAATTGGTTGGCCAATAGCAGCTACTGTAGCTTTCTTAACTAACCAAGATGGCTGACTCTACAGGCCAGGATATGTGTGTGTGTGGACTCAACCAAAAAAAGCTTTAAAAAAAAGACCCAGGCAGCCAGAAACATGGGCTAACTAGAGGCACTCGTAGAGTGCAAACCTCCGCCAAGGCAGCACAATCCAAATGTGCATGAGTGGGAGCAAAGTTATCGCGTATGATAGGATTTCAAGATGGCTGCTGTGGCGGCCATATTGTTTCACTGATCACGGTCAAAATCAATGGGTCCATCCTTGATGTAATAGCAATCCACCCACAAACTGACAGACAAACAGGGGCGAAAACGAAACCTCCGCCCCAACTTCGTTGGCGGAGGTAAAAACAAGCAAAAAAGAAGTCTGGCAAAAGGTTTTCTTTTTTAGCTGATTATTCTTTGGCTGAACTTTCTAATTACCATGACGCATCCCTATCGATGATGAATGAAATCTTTAAACCTCTTTGGATGGTAGTACTACCCATTCATAATTAATGAAAATTGGCTTTTATTGTGACCATGATTCAGCTGCATTTACCTTCCATTTCACTGTAAGTATCTTCCATTAATTTTGTTCAAGAAGCTTTCTGACATCCATGAATAAAGTATACTGGTATGACTATAATTTTCATTATAAAGTGGTGTTTTAATACTCTGAAATAATATAATTTAATACTGTTAAAATTACAAAGATTGGTGTTTGAAATATCTGGGCCAAGAATCGAGATAGAGGCTCCTGATATGTATTAAGACATCTTTTCTGATATTTCATTATGTTTACATCAGCCGAGCACATGCAACATGATCCCCACAAGTTGTCAAATTCTTAAAATCTTGTTTCTCTGAAAAGACAAAAACAAACATGAGCACTTCTGGAAATCAACCCTTCATTTGCTCAGCGCCAATGTGTCAGCAACAACAGGAACCGATATATTAATAAACAAAGAGATGGACGACGAGAAAGAGACATCTTAGGTTTTGTTGATGGCCTGTTTGCATATTGCCAGGTAAAAGAGCCCATGTCTGTGCCAGAAAACTGGACTGTTTTTGGTCAACAAGAATTCCTCCACTGTATTCAGTGGCACCATAATCAGGAGGTAACAGAAAGCAGAAAACCATGTGCAGCAGTGTTCAGTCAGTAGATCTCCATATTCCTCCCTGCCCTGGAAGCTCTGCAGTCACTCACATGACCTGGATAGCAGTCGCAAGAGATAAAATTGTACACTCCACTCTGAAATGAGAAGAACATGTCAAGTAAGAATCCTGGTCTGGAATAGTTCACCCCTCTCCTCTCTGGCCCAAAGACCAGCCTCACACCCCGGGAAAGCATATGGCGTCATACGTCCAACTTCAAGTTTTTCAAAATTTCCATTGCGCCCCCAGAATAGCTCCAGTGGCCGCACCTGTGTGGCAGCAACATCCATCCATTCATCATCAATGCTGCTTTTTCCTCACTAGAGTTGTGGGTCCCAGTTGACTACAGGTGAAAGGCAGGAACTCACCCCGGACAGCTCACTAATTCATTGTAGGGCGCACACACCATTCACTCTCACACTCATATCTATGGGCAATTTAGGGTCTCCCATTCGCCTGACCGGCATGTCTTTGGACAGTGGGAGGAAGCTGGGGTTCCCAGAGGAAACGCGGAGAAAATTCTAACTCAACAAGGCCCCAGTCCAGACTCGAACCCGCAACTTTCTTGCTATGTGGCAGCAGTAGCAAAATGTAGATGGGTGCATTATTGAGGTCACTTTCTTTAGATACTCACCAAAGCGCTCAGCTCACGAAGCTCATCAAAGAAGAGTGCTGATCAATGCAGTTTTATCCAAGAACTCATGACAGGGGAAACCAGAACATGAAACTGTGCTCCTGCTGATGAACTCTGAAAACCACTTCCTTCTTTCTTCATTTACAGTGCCTTAAGCACCCGTCATTAAAGGCCATTTAAGGACACTGATAGAAGCCTTTCAAATAAGGTTTGGAACAATGTCTCAAGTGACATGGCATCAATATTGCCGTTTGTCAGTCAGCTCTAGAAGCCAGATTATTTTTTTTAAACAGTCCAGAATATAATCAAATTTCACATGCTATTGATTCAGACCTCGTATAACTTCACAAATTAACATGGATATGACTTCCAATAGAGGTTCTCAAATCTGGCCCTTAAGTGAAGCACAACTGTGGTTAAGGTCACTGATGGGCCAAAAATTGCACCAGTACTACAACATCAGGTTTAATCAGTCCTCACTTAGTATCCTCCCAACCCATGACACATTAAAAATGAAAATGTTGATAATGGAGAGGATGGGCTACAGAATGGGGTAAATGACAGTGCTAAAATACTACACTACAATGGGGTGAACACAAAACTTCACACAAAAGAGTGAACTGATCACTTTTCTACAGGACAGCTTCATCGCTAAATGCATTGGTGACACAGCAGAAGAAGCAAACATGATATATCCACGACGAGCCAAACGGTCACTACAGAGGTTGAAGCACCCATGCTGCATTTTAATTCTAATGAGCTGCAAATTGAGATCTATCCACAGAACAGTGCATTGTAGAATTGAAGTCTATGGTTTACACCCATCCTTGGTCTCATTCGTTGGAAAACTGATCTTATTGTGAAATGCCATAGTGCTGTTGCAGCTATGCAGTCAGTCAGAGGACAAGGCATGAGCTACAGCCGCAAGAAAGTTGTGGGCATCGCACTCATCAGACGAGGTGCTGTTGCTTTGGGATTGGGTCGTGACATCTATGGTGACAGGCCTGACCCCTCAGGGGGTACTGTAATTCCACAGCCTGTTTAATGCAGCCAGCACAAGACTATTCAACATTTCATAGGCCTTCAGAGTGTAACCTAGCTATCCAATGGCGCTTAAGGCTATATATATATATATATATATATATATATATATATATATATATATATATATATATATATATATATATATATATATATATATACACTGTATATATAGGCAGGCAATGACTTCTACCTACTAGTACCCATCAAATGAATTAATGCAATAATGAAATTGAATAGGAAAGATATCGATAACAATATCTTTTTACTATGTGAAAAAAGGGTACTTTATCAAAGTAAAAGTGTGGCAGCCAACAGAAACGACCCAGATATGCAGCCATGTGGGTTGGTAACCAATTAGCCAGTAGCATTTCGTTTTCATATTTACACACAATGATTTCAGATTGAAAAATTGCATGAAACGCACTCCATTTTCAAAAAACATGCATCCAAACTCCATTAATTTATTCTGAAACTTACAAAAACTCATATTGCACCCAAAGACTGCTGGATGTTTTGAAGCGGGAAACCTTGAAAATGCTAACAAACCAGAATTAAGAGTGGATTCGACTTCTGCGGCCTATTGAGCCAGGCTGCCAGATGCCTGAGGGATAAATGCTTTAATTGAGCATCAGAACCAACAGTCAACATCATAAAAATTGAACCGTGTGCTCCATCTGGAAATGATGCAAAGTGCGCATACGCCAACTTAGGGCTAATTTCTCGAGAGGAGGGCTTTCAAGCTAATGGAGACGCAAAGTCGTACTATTAGGCCAATTTCCCTAACCGCAAAATAGCTGGTTAGTTTACTTTCATTCTGATGAAGACGAACCCAATTTCAGGTGCACATAATTCCTGTTCTGAAGTTGGAAATGAGGGGGGTAAAAAAAGACTCCACGTGTATTTTACAAAAAGGGTTTAATAAGTGCATGCATTCCTCATACAATTTGTTTTATTCAAATTGGCTGAAAACACTGGACTTCGCTTTTCGATTTTCTTTCCACTTGCATACCTGCCCTGCTGGGTCCTGAGAAGTTTTTTAAAGAGGACTCAACCACAAGGCAATCAAAAAAAACAAAAAAAAAAAAAAACAAACAAAGATCAATAGTGAATTTTAAAAGGGGAAAAACCCAAGCTTAATGTCTCATGGTCACGATTCCAGCCAATAGAATTTATATTCCGGCATAAAATCACCGTTTTCACCATTTTTGGGGGAAAAAGAAAATCCTACATAATGCAAGGTCGGAACGAAATACAATGAGACAGGAAAGATGGTTTTCAGCATTTCTGTGTATAATGTCGTAACCATAAAACATCAGTCACTGATAACGATAATAAAAAAGCATGGCACCCAATTATCCAGTTATGAGAAGTCACTGTCGCCTCTCCTCATTGGGGGACAATCCATGTGTCGTGCAGACAGATGAACACTTTGGCAATCGGTGCTGAGAATGACTAAGTCAACTTCGGTGCTGAGATACAGCCAAACCATGCACCCGTGACTGAGGTCTACGAAGCTCAAGGACCTGGACTGACCCCCTGGGTATGCCTGGGTCAGCTCTGGAGGAGGGCAGGGTTTCTGTGTTGCCGTTGGCGTCGTGAGCGGATACGTGGCACACATGGCACAGAGAATGTGGCAGCGGTGGACATGGATATGGGAGGGGGATGGAGGAGGATGAATGAAGGAGGAGCAGACTCCAGTTGCTTGGTGATGGAGGCGGAGCATGGTGGGTCTGATCCGACTCCCTGATAGTCTAACTACCTGTTGCTGTTGGACATGGCGTATTGAGCCTGTTTCTGCTGGAGAAGTTCTGTGATTGCCAACAGCTTTTTCAAGACGTGCTGAAACACACAAGCAAAAGCACATTGATGGCATGAAGGAATTATTTGACTTATAATGCATACATATGACTCAATCATTAGACAAAACCCTTTCATAGCTACATTGAGCCACAAAAACCATGGAACATCAGGACCAACTTCCATTTTACCTGCATGATGTCACTTTGATCATTTGATGAAAATGGTTAATCGAAAGCTGTAGTCATCTTGAATTTTCTGTAACTTAGTTAAAAGAAAAAGAAAGTACAGCCTCTTTCCGTTCTATAGTTATTATTTAATGTATCAGGACACTAAAAAAAAAAAAAAAAAAAAAATCAGCTGGTGCTTATCAGGTCTCAATATTGGGTAACGTTAACCTCAGGTGTAGAACAGTGCACAACACAGGGATGTGATTTGGGTGAAGTGAAATTATCTGAAAATTTAGCCCGGGGGTCTGGGAGCAGCTGGGTCCAGGGCAGCGCCCTGGTGGGGGGGATATGGGGGGAGCGAAGCCCCCCGAAGCTCCTAGGTTTTAGTGATTTTTAGTGCCCTAAGTGTACTGAGAATTCAATAAAATAATAAAAAAAAAACGGAATTATTATCCAATGTATATTCAAGCCAACAAACACATGCAATCTTTGATTTCTAAGTCAAGTCAAAAAAATGGCCTGCTGGCCTGAAGGCCTTGTGTCCCCCGTCGCAGAAGTGACCAGAAACATGCGGCTGAAAATAATGTGGTGCACTGTACCACTAATAATGTAAAGTACAATGACACTGTAGCTCATTGGTTGAACAGAGAGATGGATGAGGGATGGATCATTGTGATATGAGCTAAATATAACCATGGGTTATGAGAGAGATTACAATTTTCATGACTTGTGGGTGGATGGACGCATCGCCAAGGCATAGTTTTGTGCCCATGGCTGAGATCAACCTAACAAGCCAATAAGAATGTCATATGAATTAGGTGAGCCTCCATCAAAGCTGTGAAAAGTTATTGTGAGTACAGTGTTCCTCACATCTTTTTGCTCAGTGACCTTGAAAACAAGGTCAAGGTCACTCATCATTGAACTTGAGCAGGGCCTTCATGAGAGGCATATGTGGTGTGAATTTGGTGATCTTCCATCAAAGCTGTGAAAAGTTATTGCGAGTACAGTGTTCTTCACATGTTTTTGCTCAGTGACCTTGAAAACGAGGTCAAGGTCAATCATCATTAAACTTGAGCAAGGCCTTCATGAGAGGCATATGTGGTGTGAATTTGGTGATCCTCCATCAAAGCTGTCAAAAGTTATTGCGAGTACACTGTTCCCGGACGGACGGACGGACGAACAGCATTTCTATGTCCCCCGTTCCGCGGGGCGACGGGGGAAAATTAGTCACAAGCTCCAAGCTTGTAAAGAATTTAATCTGCCACTATTGCACTCAGATAAAAGTGAAATAACATTCATTGAATATAGTCAATGATTTTATTGATATATTGGCTTCTTAGTCAACTCCAAAATCATATCACAAAGTCACATGCTCATGGGATTTTATGAATTTAGACTTCCCAGAATGTACTGTGTAATAGTAAAAATGAAATATAAGAACAAAATCACTGTAAATACACACCACTAATAAATCTTTTTTCTTTATCCAATCATCTGTAGAAACCATCTATGAGTTCTGTGAGTATTTTCAGCTTCCAATTATTGAATAAAAACACAATCCTGATGGAACTCCTGGAAATATGCATTACACATTGACCTAGTGAATAAGCCAAACGACAACGGAAAACAGTGTCACTAACTAGCCACATTCGACTATATTCGGTGTCCAGAGACGCTCCATTAACATGAAAAAACAAAAGTGAAACTATGAGGAAGGGCTCCTCATCGAGGTCCTGAAGCACCTTTAATTATATGACGCGATAGAAAAGTTGCGTGTTGTAGTGGTATCGTTCGCTAATATTGCTAAAGGTCATGGATTAGCAGGGCAGCGGATGAAATAACCATGATTTAGCTTTGGAGCAAGACACCCAGCTGCATTAATAACGCACTAATAACCCATGCGTATGCTGGCCACAGTAACCAACCAGCATACACCTAAGTCAAAATATAGGGTGATAATGCTTCATATTACAGTGTGCGAAATAGAGGTAGAAAAATAAAGGTCCATCGGGTTTGTTGGTAAGCTTACGTAATGCAATGTTATGGTTTGACTGGCCATAATACCATTAATGGGAGCTGGGGAAGGTGCGTCAAAAAACCAAGGTGAGCACCCACTTGCACTCCCGGAGGATACTGATACGCACTGAACCAACCACGCAACTTACCACGCTGTACAGTATTTGTGTCGGCGAGTTACATAAGGGGACGCAGCAATGTTCAGCCATCAACCGCTCACGCCGCTGAAACTTATGCTACGAGACTGCTTCATCCTCGCTCCACTAGCCAAATAGGCTACACAAAATACAGATATACGGACTACTAATTATTATTACTATACTACAAGTTATCTGTAGCCTCGAATATCCGCAATATCCAAGTAGTTTCTTTTCCGCAGTGTTGAAACTTGCCGCCGCGGCCCCTGCCCACACAGCATGACATCTGACCTTATTTGAAATTTGACCTGTGCCTTAGCTGGCCAATTTGAAAACGGAAGTTCTGTAGAATGCAGCATGCATAAGATCAATTCAGTCACGGATATACTAAAAGTCAGAATGCTGTAGATATGAAATCAGAGTTTTATTTATTTATTAATTAATTTTGAAGATAAAGCGGAATTCCGTGAATTAGTGGAAAAATCACATCCCTGACAACAGATTCCACAAAGCCATTATTTATTAAAACAAAATTTAGCCAAAAAGCTGAAGTCATCCATGACAAGCTAAGGACATCCCATGACTTAATAGCTTGTAGAACCACGTTCAGCAGCCATAACTTGAACTGATCATTTTCTATATGACTTCATCAGTGTCTGATATCATGGGGGAAGAATTTGTGTCAACTCGTCTCTACAATATTGCTTTCGTATTGCTACAATAGGGCATTCGTTTATGCACAGCTCTCTTCAGGTCCCGCCACAGTATTTTAATCAGGTTAAGATCTGGATTTTGCCTTGACCATCACAATACCAAGGTTTTTTTTCTTTTCCAGCCATTCTGTCGCAGATTTGCAGATGGGATTGGGATCATTGTCCTGTTGCATGGCCCGACTGCGGCCAAGCTTTAACTGTCGTACAGATGGCTGTACATTTGATACTAAAATACTTTGGTTATACAGAGGAGTTCATGGTTGACTCTGACTGCATAGTGCCCAGGTCCTGTGCCTTGAAAACAATCCCAAATCATCACCCCTCCACCATCAAACCTGACAGTAGGTATGAGGTAATTGTATTGTTTTGCTGTGTTTGGTTTGTGCCAAAAGCAGTGCTGTGCATTATGGCCAAACAACTCCCCTTGGTCTTGCCTGTCCAAAGGACATTGTTCAAGAAGGCTTGTGGTTTATTCAGATGCAACTTTGAAAATAAGCAGTTCTACCATGTTCTTTTTAGAGAAGAGAGACTTACTCCTGGCAGCCCAATCATGCCACACTTGTTCAGCCTTTTTTCAAATTGTACGGTCATGATTTTAAACATTTAACATGCTGAGGCCCATCGAGTCCTAGATGTAGTTATTGGGTTTTGTGTAATTTCACTAAGCATTGCACAGTCTGACTTCGGAGCGAATTTGCTGGGACATCCAAACCTGGGAAGACTGGCAACTGTTGTTAATGTTTTTCACCTGTGAATAATCTTCCTCACTGCAAAATGATGGACTTCAAATTGTTGGCATTGTTAACACACACCGAAATGTTCCATACCAGCAAAGTGCCAAAACCTCTGGTTTTATAGAAGTGGTCACACCTGCTGATCAATTGATCAAGTGAATTTGATCAGCAACACCTGGCTGCTAATTACCTTCATAATTCCTATGGAAGCAGTAAAGGTGTACTTTCTTTCTCACAAATGGCTTTACATTTTGGCTGAATTTTATAGAATAAATAATGGCAGGGTGGAATCAGTTGTGTGTTGTTTTGCAGCTGAGGTTAGATATACATAATTTTTGGACCTAATGTGTATAACCATAGAACTGAAAGAGGGTGCACTTTCTTTTTCTCATGACTGAGTGAGAAGAAGAACGTTATATACACTACCTACACTGGCTAGCAGTTCGAAAGGAAAAATTTAATAAACTTAACATTAAATAATTTGTCAACTATTATACAGGTTGTTCAGCATTAGAGAACAGCTGTAGCGGTTACATTTTGAAGGTAAAATTGCCCAACTCAGCATAAAATTTAATCGCCAAAAACGGATGTCTACTAAGAACACCGACTGTTCACAAAAACAGCCTGAAATGTGTGTGTGAAGGACTAGGAGAAGGGGTCACTTGGGTCATTTTATAAAAATTGAGATTTTCCAACAAAGACGGAGTGATCCAAGTTTTTCATTTTGAGAAAAAAATTGGGTGAATTTGTGCACAGCAAAGTGTAAATTGACAGTACAGTAGTGCTGGGACATCACCATGATTCCCCGTCAGAATGGAAAATATTCCGAGTGGACCCTCTTCCTAGTTCTGCACACAAAAGTAAAATCTTTACTTCAAAAACTGAGATCAGAGCAAATCTTTCTCAGACTAAACATAATTATATACAGCATTCTTTCTATTTCTCTAATATAGATACACATCATATGCCAACAATCTCTCAATATCTATTACTGTATGAGCACAAATCTTTTTCAGTCCACTTCCTGCAAAAACTCAGTCCAGAACTTCAGTTCTCTTTAGCCTTACCCTTTCCCTCCAAAGACCCACTTCGGTGGGTCCAAAAAAAGAAAATTTTTTTTGGATTGACTGGATATTATGTTACCATGGTTACAGACAGCTTGGGCGAAGGGGTTCACGTAAAACACAGACACACTCCTCTGCTGACAGCTGAATACATTAAAGCTAGAGGTGAGCTGTTCAGTAACACTGGCAGATCTTAGACAGACAGACAAAAAGACTGACAGATGTGTGCACAAGCACACACATACGCACGCGCCCACACATACACACACGCGAACATAATCACATGCACAGGCACACCTGCTGCGCTCCCCGCTCGTTGCTTAGGGTGCGGAGCTCGTCCGAGTGGCTGACACACATTTCGTGCAGGGCAGCGAGGTCGCGGGACAGATCAGTTCTAAAGTGCTCTGTAGTGTCAGGAAGATCAGGGACATTCTGCAGAGAATAGGACAGGAAGCACAGGACTCTGAGACCCTCTAAACCACAAACATATCAGGGTGTTATCAACACAGGCAGAACCCATGTAAATATTCATTACAATTTCACTCACAAACTGCTTGGCCTCAGTGCAAAATGATACAACAATTCTATATTTATGTCTGACAGCAGACAGAATGTCGAAAAGGCCATGAGAGATAAACACTAGCTGACTCACGCCAAGTTCATCCAAAAACATGATCATTCGGTGCTTGTTGTTCTTGATGAAAGGATTGACCCCTTCCATATAGGGCTCCTGGTGTGGGAAAAAAATAACACAAATGTCATTCAATATGAAAATAGAGGCTACGACACAAATACACACAAAAATCTGAAATACAGGCTCCAAGTTCATTGATATTCAAGTAAATTCACAACATTCAAAGTGTTTTGCCATGGCAAAACTATCCTAGGCTTATTTAAGCACAGTACCCAACTCCAAGTATCCCTCAGTATTAAGTGCCCCATCTAAATAAGGTAATGACCAATGGTAGAACTTCATGAGGTCTTGGCATATGACACATTACTCGAGTTGCTAACAGATAAATGACGACAAGTGAAAAGACACACAAAGCAGCTTATGGTAAAGGCTGGCTTCACCTTTGCACCAAACTCAACCAGATTTGCCAGGTTCTGGACAGATTTGGCAACGAGCGTAAGCGTCCGTGCAGCAGTGGAGGATGGGGGGTCTGTTCAGGAAAATAAGTTTACAGTGAGAGAACCTCAATGACGAGCCCAATATCTGAACATCACACCAGAGGCTGACGCTGAAATGTTCATCTGATGAGCATCTCACCAGCGATTATGTTGAACATCCTTGGGTTGAGGATTGCAGGGCAGATCAGGCGCAGGAAGACAAAACCACTGAAAGTGCGAACAACAGTGTCAGCTTTGCATGAATGTTACCAAATAATGCCCAATGTGAGAGAATACAATATTTCCCTCCACTCTTAGGGATGGTTCATTTGGAATAAGACAACAAATGTAATCATTTTGCGAAAATGGTGCATCCTTGTACAAAACCCAAAACCAGTGAAGTTGGCACGTTATGCAAATCGTAGATAAAAACAGAATACAATGATTTGCAAATCCTTTTCAACTTATATTCAATTGAATACACTGCAAAGACAAGACGTTTAATGTTCAAACTGAGAAACTTTTTTTTTTTTTTTGTAAATAATCATTAACTTAGAATTTAAAGGCAGCAACACATTGCAAAAAAGTTGGCACAGGGGCCTTTTTACCACTGTGTTACATCGCCTTTCTTTTTAACGACACTCAGTAAACGTTTGGGAACTGAGGAGACCAATTTTTGAAGCTTTTCAGGTGGTACTCTTTCCCATTCTGGCTTGATGTACAGCTTAAGTTGTTCAACAGTGCGGGGTCTCCGTTGTCGTATTTTACGCTTCATAATGCGCCACACATTTTCAATGGGAGACAGGTCTGGACTACAGGCAGGCAGTACCTGCACTCTTTTACTACGGACCCATGCTGTTGTAACACGCGCAGAATGTGGCTTGGCATTGTCTTGCTGAAATAAGCAGGGGCGTCCATGAAAAAGAAGTTGCTTGGATGGCAACATATGTTGCTCCAAAACCTGTATGTACCTTTCAGCATTAATGGTGCCTTCACATATGTGTAAGTTCCCCATGCCTTGGGCACTAATACACCCCCATACAATCACAGATGCTGGCTTCTGAACTTTGCGCCTATAACAGTCCAGATGGTTCTTTTCCTCTTTGGTCCGGAGGACACAACATCCACAGTTTCCAAAAACAATTTGAAATGTGGACTCGTCAGACCACAGAACACTTTTCCACTTTGCATCAGTCCATCTTAGATGAGCTTGGACCCAGCGAAGCCGGCGGCGTTTCTGGGTGCTGTTGATAAATAGCTTTCGCTTTGCATTGTAGAGTTTTAACTTGCACTTCCAGATGTAGCGACGAACTGTAGTTACTGACAGTGGTTTTCTGAAGTGTTCCTGAGCCCATGTGGTGATGTCCTTTACACACTGATGTTGGTTTTTGATGCAGTACTGCCTGAGGGATCAAAGGTCATGGGCATTCAATGTTGGTTTTCGGCCTTGTCGCTTACGTGCAGTGATTCCTCCAGATTCTCTGAACCTTTTGACGATATTACAGACCGTAGATGATGAAATTTCCTGCAATAGCTCGTTGAAGAATGTTGTTTTTAAACTGTTCAACAATCAGCTCACGCATTTGTTCATTAAGTGGTGACCTTCGCCCCATCCTTGTTTGTGAATGACTGAGCATTTCAGGGAAGCTGCTTTTATACCCAATCATGGCACCCACCTGTTCCTAATTAGCCCGTTCACCTGTGGGATGTTCCAAATAAGTGTTTGATGAGCATTCCTCACCTCTCTCTGTGTTTTTTTGCGACTTGTGCCAGCTTTTTTGAAACGTGTTGCAGGCATCTACTTCCAAATGAGCTAATATTTGCAAAAAATTACAAAGTTTACCTGTTCTAACATTAAGTAACTTGTCATTGCAGTCTATTAAATTGAATATAGGTTGAAAAGGAATGCAAAACATTGTATACTGTTTTTATTTACGATTTACACAACATGCCAACTGCACTGGTTTTGGGTTTTGTAATAGCAATTAAAACAAACTGCCTTGCAGCCCTCATATTAGCAATGGGTCACTTCATACTAAAGTGTACAATGCACTGTGTTGTATAAGAATGGTCAATAAAATTTTTTCTGAGAAAATTAAATGATTTGCATCGTTCATGTTTATTCACTCCCAATTTGAAGATATACATATGAGTCATCGGTCCAACAACATAGCAGAAAAAGTGGTGTCCTGATGTCAGCCAAGGCACTGTGAATAACATATTTTGTTACAAAATTTGGCAGCCAACTCCATGAAATGCTTATGACATGTCTGTTGATACTTCGAAAGAAAGTGAAATAAAATAATAATGATTTCAATTGTCTGCATCAAGTTACCAGGACTCGTTTGATCAGAATGCAATTTGAAATGACCGCTGTGGGCATAACCAGTTGTGTCCTCACGTTACATCCAGACCTGTGGGTTAATTTATATAATGTATGCAAATGGCGTAAAGATGACCTAGGCAAACTAAGGCACTCACTACCTGCATCAAAATTTCATAAGGCAGCAGACAATCATATATACCATATTTTAACAATAATGATTGAAAAAAGAAAATTTTTCCGTGTCCTAAAATTGTGTTACGACCATTAAAACATAAAGAATATATGTGTCTTGTGCATAGTCTGTATAAAGATATGGGCGCACCATCCGCATGTAAAAAGTCAAGCCGATGCGGAAATTTCATAAAATTTGCATTATATTTAATGGCGAGCAGATGCCGACGTCGCTGGTTGTAGAAAGAAGTTCAATGCTGCTGAAGTCTATGAGAAAATTACTCTATTTTGCCACCTTATTTATTATTTCATTTTTATATTCTTTGAAATGCCATCTTGTGAATAAAATAATATATTCCTTTGGTGACTTAGAGCGACAGGTAACCAGTTACAAAATTTTAACTAGGGGCACTCAGAGTGCAAACCTCCGCCAAGGCAGCACAATCCCAATCTTCATAAGTGGGAGCAAAGTTGAGTTACCGCGTGTCTTACAAATTCAAGATAGCTGCCATGCCGGCCATATTGTTTCACTGATCACGGTGAAGATCAATAGGGCCCATCCTTGATGTAAGAGCAATGCACCCACAAAATTTCAGCCAATGCCGTCCATTACTTTTGGAGTTATGTTGTCCGAAAACAGACAGACAGACAAACAAACAAACAAATAAACTTTGTGGGCAGAGGTAACGATGCTTTGCACTGTAGCCAGGTGAACGGTACGAACATTGAGGACAATACATACGAATAACACTGACTGGACGTAATTGTCCATAAATGTTACTGATAGAATGAGACCATTTATCATACAGAAGAATTGACTTTGAAATTTATCAGATTTTCAGGAATTCAATATCTCTCGTGTCCTCGTTACACCCACAACACCTGCCACTTTTGCATATTATGGGGTCACTGAAATGAGGTGATCACTCGGTTCATCTTCTTGCTTGCTTCTTTGTGATGCCCATGGATGGGGTTTCACCACTGCCATGAAAAACTTTGGAAAAGGTGTATTTGAATTTTCATCACCATTGTAACACATTTGAACAGTTTAGTATGGAGTGACCCCAATACTTTACCTCACAACTCTAGTTCTCATGGTTGTATTTCTGGGCCACTTCTGCTGCACAGACTTCTGTAAACATCCATAAATGAATCGCAATGTCCTGCAATGCAAAGGAAAAACAAGAGCCATCAGGAGATGGCATATCCCCGGCCCCACGTCATCAACTTGGGATTAGCAAAAGGCACCACGTCGCGTCATGACTAATGTGCCCACCAAGTTTTGTGGAAAACTGTTGAACAATTTTCAAGTTATGCTCCGGAAACGAAAAGCGGACAGATGGACGGACGGACGCATGGACAGCCGCACCCATATATACCAGGGGATAAAAAATAAAATTAAATAATGGAGTGATTTCAAAACAGAACCTGAACGGAAAGATAATAAGGAAAATTAAAAGCAGAACATGACATTAAACTAATTATAAAAGACAACAAAACTTGGCACTTAACTCATTCCCAATGGAATACTTTTATACAAAATTTTCGCGTTTCTATGGAATACTTTTCCCGAAAATTCCACAATATAAAGTATTGAAATACAGGTGGCCCATCACTGCGATTGTCAACTGATTTTGTGTTTTCGTCGGGCTGTGAATGGTCATCCATGCCGCTGGCACCGGCTTACCATAGGGAATGGTAGAATTTGCCGCGCCGTTGGCAGCGGCTTGCCGTAGGGCATGATTTAAGACCCCTTCGGCACATGTCTTTAACAACACTGCAGGTAACTGCAGTGTACTGCACTGTGCATGAGCTTTTTGTAAGTTCGTCACATACACCCACAGGTGGACAGACACAATGCAAGAACACTCCTTCCGAAACTTGTTTTCCAAGGGAGTAAATAGGTGACTAATAAGGACATAATATAAACAATGATATTTACACTCTAAAATTTCAGAATGCAGAACAATTCACAACAATTCATTGGAGACAAAAGCCATTACTTTTTGGAGCATTCACCAACAAAAACATAATCAATTTTATAAGAATTGATCGATTTTCACAATAGTGGACTATAAAAAAATAAGATATTCATTACATTACAGTTTTTCAGCTGATGCTTTTCGTCAAAAGTGACATCCCAACCAGCAGGCCAATCCCTTTGATAGCAATGGGAGTTGAGAACCTTTCTCAAGAACCCAAGAACTGCTATGATCTTTCTGTTACTGACGCAGGGTTTGAAGCACCAACCATCTGCCTCCCAGTAAAACACCTTAACCAAAAGGATGTTGCCTGTTTCAAATGCTGACTTGAGATTTGATATGACATGAGAAGCAACTACTTACGGTGGAAGGATCTCAGCAGCCATGAATATTTTTTCTACCAACTCTGACAAAATGTTGAGGAGATGGGCCAGATTCAAGCTCACATCTTCATTCTTCTCCAGTTTGGAAGGATTCAGCTGAGGACAGAAAGCAGATTATGGAATTTCATGCATCTGCGGCATTTACAAAACTAAATGCGGATTTGGTCTGAAAACAGTTCTTCAACAACCACCTACAAGGATATTTAGAGTTTCAATTCACTAGAGCAAGGGTGTCTCATCTGCATAAGAAGATTCAGCAGCTTTTCACATCAACTCCAATTTGATAGTTCTCAAATTACCAGCTCTAAAAATGTGCGTGATGTGGAATGAGGTGCGTTTTGTTTGTGCTGTAGTGAAAACTCTCAGACCTATAGATTGCATAGCACAAGCTTAGGAAGCTCAGCTCTAGAACATTATTTATCCATTGGTCAAAATCACAGTTACTTAATACTTAGTCCCAGAGTATTTTTATCACCAGCCATGCAGGGGAAAAAAAAAAAAAATTAATCTGCTTTATGTCGCAGTGACATGAAAAGTGACAACTCAGTCAGTTTCTTTGTTCACCTTTTCTCCATAAAAACAGCATTATGATAATAAATGCATAGGTGCCAAGTATGTAGTTGGGGCGAGTGCCCACAGCGCGCGAGACCCTCATTAGTCAGCTCAATGCGCCCCCTGTTTGTCGGTCATCAACCAACCGCTCGAAATTTGCTCACCCCAAACATGCTCTGCATGCTACTAGTTTATACTAAATGTTATTGCGGTCAAATTGTTTTTATAAAATTAAATACCATCAAATAGGGCGCGATTCATTATCATTATAAAGCGTAAATTAAAATGACTGGTAATAATAGATAATGACATTTTTTCCGACCCCATCCGTCAAAATGATGGGCAAGGCGAAAGTCTGATGGAACTTCTAAAGACTATCTCACCGTAGTCCCGTAAAAGTCTGAACTAAGTGTCAGCAGTGCACGCCCAGCTAAGTAAATACGATTTGTAAAATATTTCACTTGTGCTGCACAGGGAAATGGGAGGGATACAGTTGGGTTAACATTGTTCGTTGCTCAGGTGCCGCCTACTGGCCATCTGGGTGCTTATTTGTTGCATTCTGAGCAGGCACATATTTGGGATTCCCTCAACCTCATTCTGTGAACGCGAGGTTCAAACCTACTCATGCAAAGCAGTGGCGGCTGACTGGCACGTTTCTGAGGTGAACTGTGAATGGTCTTGCTCTCCCAAGTCTGCAGCATTTGTCTTGTGCGAGTATGCTTGCACATAGTTCGCTGACTGGACATTCCGGGTCCGAATGGAACAGGAGATGCCTTTTTTTTTTTTTTTTTTTACAAAAACATAATGTAAAAAAATTCAAAGGGAATACAAAAAAAACTGAATGCTTAACAGAATAAGCAGAACTTTTTTATTTTATGATATCCAGAATGAGTTCTGTCACAAAAATTTCAGCTGTTAACATTATTCACCACAGAATCAAGGACGTCGGGCAGCTGGCTACTTTATAAACAAATTTTTTTCCACATACAACTCAGTTCAGAGCAGTCTAGTGGCGGTAAACAGAACAAGCAGTCTCGTCTATGTTTTGCCGTTAGCTTGGTAGGTTTAATGTAGATTCTTAAAAACAAAACACAGTGGGAAATGTAGGGAGTGCAGGAAAGGTTGTCTAAATATTTTGCTAAGGAAAGTATAGGGTGCACTAGAAAAGGTTATCTTAACATTTTACTATCCGTTAAAATTTCCTTAGCAAACAATCATGATGATGTCTTCACCTTTGCCTGAACTGGTTTTTAATCAAACTGGTGATTAAGTACACTGAACAAAATATAAACGCCCCATGTCAAATTTTTTAGTTTTTATTAACAAAAAACTGGAACTGGGATTAGTCTGTGATTAGCACTCTGCTCCAGCATTCCAAGAGCCATCGAACGTGTGCGTTTGCCCATGCGAGTCGGTTCCGACTCGCATGGGACAGCGGTGAGATCCAGGCCATGGTGAGGACGCAGAGCATGCAAGTGGGCCTCTCGCAGGCGGTTACGGACTGTCTGTGGTGTGATGTGTCTGTTGTGTAGACCAACGGTCCCATCAGTTGCGCGTGTCACTGATCTAAGCCGATACCGCAGGTGGACGAGCCAGATGGAGCGATCTTGTGCTGGTGTGGTCACACATAGCTGACGTGGATGAGGTCGATTTGCAGTACTGGTCGTCTGTCGGAAATGAACTCTCAAACAGCCTATTATCCGATAGTTAACATTCAGCTGCACAGCGACTGTTCTGGTGGACATCCCTGCATCCAGCATGCCAATGGCACGTTCCCGCATGACCTGGGACATCTGAAGCATGATGACTTTTGACAAAATTTGACATTTTGGGGTGGCCTTTTATTGTCCCCAGTATAAGGAGTGTCTGGGTACTGCTCATTCTGTCTGATCCGCAGCCACGTACTGAGTGTAATCACTGCATCACTGAGCAAAAGCTCACTGACAGAGAGATGGATTAAAAAAAGGGTACACAAATCAAGAGAAATATCCCTATTGTAAGTAAGTCAGCATATGCTCATTTAGAGTTGTTAACTCCATGTGGCATCAATATTTGTCATGGAGCATTTATATATATTTTTTTAGTGTAAAATAAAAAAATTAGACATGGAAGGTAGTCAATATGATGGGGCTGCATTAGGTCGACAGGTCCCCCTCTCTAATTATTTTCAGCTGAGATAATGCTTTTATGATCATGT
Source organism: Gymnothorax reevesii (assembly GCA_029721435.1). Classification (NCBI taxonomy): domain Eukaryota; kingdom Metazoa; phylum Chordata; class Actinopteri; order Anguilliformes; family Muraenidae; genus Gymnothorax; species Gymnothorax reevesii. Next base: position 54,010,240 of record CM056583.1, on the reverse strand, counting down.
CTTTTAATGATGATCTTTATGCCCAAATGCAGTACTTGATTTCCTGAATTCTGAAATGGCCACTAGGGTCTCATGGTGTTTGACTTTTACAAAGGCCTGAGAGACATTGCCCAAAGCATAACATTTTAAGGTGATGTTAACAAGAATACAGGACGCACCTCGCAGGACTGCTTGCACTCCATGATCTTCAGGATGGTGTCTTTGAGGGCATGGTGTACGAAGCCTGTGGCCGTGGCCTTCATGTACTGCTCCATCAGTGTGCTGGCCAGGGTAGTGGCGCGAAACAGCGTCGTCGCCTCATCTCGAGGAAAAAAATAATATGAACATGTAAACGAGAGAACACTCAGCACGCTACGTCAACTTTTTAAGCATTGAGCCGCTTTCACACCGGGTTTTGCGTGTATTCGTGCCTTTGCATTGACTTCGACTGTAATCTGTCGTGCGAAAAATTTGTTTTACGTCCGGTGTGAAAGTGGCTTGACTCACATCATAACAAGTGTTTCTCAACCACTGGGCCGGGGTCCATGTGTGAGCCGTAAGCGCCCTCTGGTGGGCTGCAAGATGGTTTCAAATTTAAGTGGGCCACTCACTTTAGCATGCAAAATATTTTTCTTAATTAATGATCTGATGGAAATTAGATGTTTAACTACAAATTAAGCAATAAAATATTTATATTTATATAAATATAATATATTATATTATATATTATATAATATATTAATATTTAATCAGATATTAAAATCCATCCTCAAACAACGTCGTAAATTTGAGATGATCAGTTCGTTGACGGATAAGCTACCCGGTAGGCTGTGGTTAGGTGAATAAGTGAAGCAAAAAAAAGGAAAACTAGAGAGGCACTCAAGAGTGCAAACCTCCGCCAAGGCAGCACAATCCAAATGTGCATGAGTGGGAGCAAAGTTGAGTTATGACGTGTGATAGGATTTCAAGATGGCTGCCGTGGCGGGCATATTGTTTCACTGATCGCGGTGAAAATCAAAAGAGTCCATCATTGATATAATAGCAATCCACCAACAAAATTTCAGACAAATCCATGCATTACTTTTTGAGTTATCGCGTGTGGTAGGATTTCAACATGGCTGCCATGGCGGTCATATTATTCCAGTGACCGCGGTGAAAATCGATAGGGTCCATCCTCGATGTAATAGCAATGCACCCACAGACAAAATCCGTGCATTACTTTTTGAGTTACGTTGTTCACAATAGACAAACAAACAAACGGGCGAAAACATAACTTCCGCCCCAACTTTGTTGGCGGAGGTAAAAATGGGCCAAAAATACAGAAAAGGTCTATCGCTTCTTTGGTCACACAATCTAAAGGTGCATTAAAAGTCAGCTATTCGGTAGCGAGACGCACAGCAGAGACTTAGAAAACCTTTGCGATAGCAGAGGGATTGGTGCTGCCAGCTGCAGTGGATATGTGCCCCTGGATGACTGGGGAGGCTGCTGCAAAAGAAACTGTGGACAATGCCTCCGTCAAACGAAACGAAATTTCAGAAATGGCCTTAGAATTTATTAGCGATTAAATTTGAGATTTATTTTTCAGTGGCCCTGGCCCATAACAAATCTGAATAGGTGAGCCTTGAAGTAGGCAAGGCTGAGAACCCTTGTATTATAACACATTCATGTTATTATACACATTAAGGCCCACATGCATGAACAAGATATAACTTGTACTGGGTGTAAGCTTATACCGAGAATAGTTATTGCAGCCCCTGTGGTAGAGGAAAATGGGTATGTACAAAATGTAGTTTAACCATTCGCAAAATAACTATTGTGCGAATAAGCTATTGCGTAGTCATGTGGTTATCCAATGATTTATTGCTGTCGTTTACCACAAATCTATTAATAGGCCTGCCCTCGAGCTTCATTACTCTAAATAGAAAGTAATTCGCAAGCTAGTATGTGAATGCCTATCTGTTATTCAACTGCTGTTTTGTGGTCAACGCACAAAAGATGAACATTCGCGTACGCGTTTCAGGGGAGTTAGCGGAAACTCCCTAATCACAATAGGGCTCCGCGTAGAACTGGTAACATGTCACTGAGGATGATGAGGTGGAGCCAAATGAACGTGTCATGGACAATATGCAAGGGGTTCCAGTCAGTGCCTCGCTGATTGCTGATCATTTCGCCGATTAAATGAATAAACGGTTAAATGGATTGCCACCTTGAATGTTTGCTCAGGCATTCAGTTATACTTTATTTGGTAAAGAAAAGTATGAAATTAGTTGAAAATTTACATTTCCAAATGAGTGTCCATCTATACAGGGTAATTTGAACATCATTTCACGCCAGTATCTGAAAACAGAAGGCACAGTTTTGAGAAATACACTGAAAGTGGACTGCAAATGGGCTTATTCCACTCCTTAGTCCTCACCCTCCATGCTGATCTCCCGGTCGTTGAGTGTCCTCAACAGGGGAGCCTCAACCTTCTCGTGCCGAAATATTCTGAGCAGAATGCTGGCCAGTAAGGTGCGGTCCTGCCCACACACGTGGGCCAGAGCGTAGATCACGTGGAACTCCCTCAGCAGGACCAGCTGGGCATTTAGTCAGTCACATCACAATGCAGAACTTCAGTCAGAAATTTAAAGTCCCATCATACATTACCTTCACAGACAAACTTAGCCATCTGCTTTCCATCATTAACTCAACCTCTGAGGTGAAGAATTTTACCAAATTACCAAATCCAGGAGACTGAAACAACACAGTAAGGAGGACTTCATCTTTCTAAAGCTGGATTTAATACCTCTTAATACTGACAATAGTTACTTGGTAACACTTCTTAAAATATCACCTTAAAAAAACACACACTACTGTAGAATGTAACTCATAAAAAGAATGCAAATGAAATCATTCCATTTGCAAGGAATGTTAACCGTTAAATAAATCACAAGAGCTTTTGGGCTCAACTTAAAAAGGTTTCACTATGACTGGAACTGACACTTATTATGCTGTAATGAATGCAAAAAAATGCAACATAATAGCGTTGGCAGCAGTGCGTTGAATATCTTGGCGAGTTTTTCAGCGAAGTGTAATGGGATGACCGCAGTTATATTACAGCATCATGCTGCAAACAGGTCTGTGCAGCAGTGACTGGGTAACGGCTCTCCCACCTCCTTGAACTCGCTGTACTCCTCCTCAGGCATAATCTTCTCCATGGAGTAGCGCGCTCTGACTCGGAGGGAGCCGGGCTCGATTCCCTTTAGGGGGATGTGGGAGCTGAGGGGGAACCACTCGTCAATCATCTGGCCCCTCTGAAGCCGGTTCAGCTGGCACCGCATGAACACTGCAACAGGGCGCAAAGACACTGTGTCTACTGAGGCTGTGGGAGAACAAACATGACTGAGGCACCACAGGAGAAACTACACTCATTCTACATGGCCATAAGTATGTGAACACCAGCAGAGAAAACATCTCATTTCAAAAGCATGAGAACTAATGTGAAGTTTGTCCCCTATTTTGCTGATATTGCCAACACTCTTTTGGGAAGGCATGGCACTATATGTCAGACTTTGAAGCAGGGATTTTCATCCATTCCAGTCAGAAACTCATTACACAACGTGGTGAAATTATGCCTAGCTTGATATTGACTTTCTATGGGATGCAACAGTGTTTAAATGGAGTGCACGTCAGGGCTTTTGTGCCATTCAAGCACTAAACTGCTCTGGACAAACCACTTATGGGCCTGGCTTTGTGAATGGGAGCACTGTCATTATAAAAAGGAAAGGGATGACCCTAAGTTGCTGGAGGTGCAGATTCGCATGGTGTCTTTGTTAAAATTAATGTGAAAAGCACAAGTGATTCCAAAGTTTTGAGGAACATTGTATATTGACATTTCTTAGTAAAGACCTTGCAATAAAACTGAAATATTGAGGGCTAACTTATTTATGCTGGGCCATTGAGTATATCATTGCTACACTACCTTCACTTGCCCATAAACCTCCAGAAAGACACATGCCTAAGATTGCCATTAAATAAGAGCTTACAGATATCACTCTCTTTGCTCTTCTTAGTCTTGTTGCTCAGGCTGATCTCAAACCTGTTTATTTCACTGGACAGGTCACTGGTGGAACAGAAGAAACAATAATTTAGTGACATAAGTAAGATGACTGACAGAATTCAACACTTACAGCCACAATACAATAGTTATTACAAAAATACAAAGGGGTCAGAGGCAATTCAGAGATGAGCCATCAGAAGGTGGCCTGTCCCACAGCTCCCAAAAGGATGTGATATGGGAAATATTACTAAATGGCAAAAGGCAGTACTCCAGCACATGACTGATGTGTGTGTCCTGTTATAAAAGAAAATATCAAACAGTTTTCCAGTTAGGCTCTGGAAAAAACATTTAAGGATGTACAGACAAACTGACAGAGCGATTGCAACATTCCCTTGCATAATATGCAAGGACGAATAAAATTCTTCCAGAGAAAGTAAGTTAAATAGTTGAATGAGATGATCATTTCTACACAATTTTACATTCTGAAAAAGCAATATGCATTCCTTAAGAGTAAACTAAAAATGTGCGTCCTTAGACACTGATGCCCCCACCACCGAAAGTTTGTGAAGCTCCTAAAATTGTGAAATTATCGAATTTTCTCAAACAAAATAAGATGCACATTCTCGATATATGTAGAAAACATTTACCAAAGCTTGTTGAATTCTTTCCAGTAGTTTTTGAGGAGAAATGGATAGACAACATCCCGTACGTATGGACAGATGGACAAGGATGACTCGATATGCCCCTGCCATATATGGTGGGGGCATCAAAATGCAACATCTGTTTTAAGTTCAAATAAGCAAGTCCTGCAAAGTGGGTCACAAGCTGCCAAATGCAAATCTTTGGAGATCAACTGGCCAGTATATTTTTAAGTCAGATTTAGCACATTTACTTCTGCTAATCATCAGCTCACTCCGCAGCAGACCTTCTTTTCAGGCTGAAGTAAAATCCTAAAGGATAATAAGTTGGGCAAGCTGGCTAGAATAGGGCAGCTGAGTGGAAAGGGACACTCACTCGAAGATAAACTCCTCAGTCCAGACGGGGTTCTGGCCCTCTCTGGGGTGCGTCTTAGCCACCTGCACGCTGTTCAAGTAGATGTTGCAGTAGGGGTTGGTGAAATGCTTGCCTGGGAGCTTGTGGGCCTCCTCCACGTACAGGACTAAGCTGCTCACCTCCAGGAGAAATGAGAGTTACGCTTTTCATTATGAAGTAGTACTCCGCTCCGTTAAAACTGACCACTCCACTCCTACTCCACTGAGACAGAAAACCGAGACACAATCAGCACCTCTACACTAGACAGGTGGGGCAAACACAAGCAGAGTCGCTTCATTTCCACAAAAGAAGCAGATTGAAAAAAAAAGCTGAACAAAAACTGAGCCAAGGTTTTTCCACCTGGGTGGTGGAGTCAAGAACAGCTGATCCATAACTGAAGCACTGCTTTTCTACTACGGAAGCAGAACCAAGGCAGGCTAACCCAAAATTCACCCCAGAAGTGAACCACTGTTTACCCACTACAAAGTAGCACAGGATGCGTCATTGGAGGTTGTTGTCATCCCAAGAAGCGTATGCCGAAAAAGACAGATGAAGATTATTATAAATGTCTCTGAAACACTTCTACCGTCCCTACCAATTTCATTGAGAGTAACAACAATGCATCATCGCTTTCAAATGCATGCAGCAAAAAGATTTTGTCATCTATGTCCCAATGTCATATGACTACCTTTAACAGATAAAACCTGAATGACATTGCGAACAAACTTCTCTCGCAAAATTGCAGTGCCAGTGTAACACTCTTGTGTTCACTTGCAGAGTTCTTACTTATGAAGGCTGTACTTTGGCTGGTGGGCGTGCCGTCATCACAATGGCGTATAAGCAGTGTGCACGAGAGAACTCCGTACCTGTCGAAGGCGTTTGTTTGAGGAGGGCTGAGTGGGCTTCCTCAAATTACTGCAGAAGGTCTGCAGGCACTTCATCCAGTCCTGCAAGTGTCCAGATTAGAGATTAGGGTACAATGAATGACCACATAAATACAACACACCATTACAAAAGCACAGTCTGGAGATGGAGGAACAGAGACGTTAGAGGTGAGCTGAACGCCAGGGCCAGAAGGCCAGCCCTGAAGACCGAAGAGATGCTGCCAGTGATTTTTAACTTTAATAACCGGTGCACCAGACAAATAAGCAGGATGCAGACCTGGGCCTGTTCTGGAGCCTCTCCAGCAAAGTAGAAGATACAAGGCTCCTCGCTAAAGTGCTGAACTACAATCTGGAAACAGTTTGGCCTGCAAAGACAAAAAAGAAATGAATACATTAATACAGGATACTTTTATAAAAGCCCTAAAAAAATGAAAACCGTGTGACAAGCACCCAAAGAAAGAGCCCTAATTCTCCACTCACCAATTCCAAACAAGCTCCAACTGCAAATGCTAGTACTCTTTTCTGGAGTTAATACAACTGTGTCTAAGCTACTCATTCATTGCTGCTTAAAGGTTTCCTCTGATGTGTACCTGTGCTTTTGACTAGAATTCAGTGTGAAAAAGAGTACTAGCTAAAAGCAAGAAATACATCAGCATTCAGCAATTAAATCGTTCCACCGGGAAAACAGAACTCCTGTTCAGGAAGTGTGTGTGTGTGTGCGTGTGCGTGTGAATGAGTGAACATGTGATTAAACTCAGATTCTCATCCCAGAGCGGGTGCCAGGGGGATCCTGACCTGCCAAACATGCTGTCGTGAACACCATACACAGAGCACACACTCAGGTCGATCAGCCCCTTGGGCTTGGTGGCTCGCTTCTCGCTTTCAAAGTAGATGAGCTGTGCATCGTTTCCCTCCAGGATGAAGTACAAGTTCTTCCATCTCTTACCTTTACCTGAGACACAAGGGGCCAAATCAGACAAAAAAGACAAAGCTGCAGAATGGCAGAGCATCACGACATGCATACAAGATTAAAAATACGCACAAATTGAGTTAGACATAGAAAAAAATTAATAGTGCCATTGGCACTGAAGCTCACTTGGTTTATTTCAGGCTTCAGTGTTATGTAAACTTACAAGTGGTAATATTTTTTACGCTTATGCTAAAAAAAAAAATGCAAATATAAGCGCAAGTGGGAATTCTGGGGTCGAAGCAACCTGAGGTAACCTGAGGTTTTCAAGCACTGAGGACACTAATTGTATGTTTTTCAAACAATTTCCAGTTCATGGCACATAACTGTGCAGGGTTCACTTTGCCCAGCAAATTTAAGATTGATTAGTCACTGCCATGTCTTTGAAATGGCAGCTTTTACCCAAATGACAAATATCAGCCAGATAATGATAGATTTATCATGCTCATTGGAAATATTATTTGATCCTCATAAAAAGATTCAATATGCAAAATTAGAACCATTGAGCCAAATAGTTGTAAACAAATAGGCAATTTTACATTGTTTTTCTTACTACAGCTACAAATATTGGGATCAAATTTGTTGTACCTCTCTGTAGCGCCACCATCTGGCCAATAAAAGTAATTTGCATTAAGACTGCCCATGAACACATCCTTAACTATAGTATAAAGTTTCACAACCGATGACAGCTAAAGTGAGTATAGGGGATAATGAAATTTAATTTGCTGATGTCAACCATTTTGTTTGAACTATGACTTTGTTTTTATAGGTTTTCATGGCAACCTTCACCATTATGAAGCATGCAAAATCTAAATTTGCTCGCACGACTCGTTTAGGAGTAATGACCATTTATTTGCTATAGTGCCACCAATAAACGGATTTAAAACAAATTCGGTGATGAAATTGCATGGTCTGTAGATCTGCGATCTCAAGTTTGGTAATGACTGGACTTTGCATTAAAGCTATAGTATACGATTTGAAAGTTTGATCATTATTTAAAACCTCATTTAGATGGTGGTTATGGTCCTACAGTATAATCTACACAATGTGAAGAGCAAAATAAAATAAAAAAAAAATCCATTCACTCTCGTGGCTGCAGGGCTGCAGAGACATTGACCAATGTAAGCCATCCGGCCGGATCGTTTACATTGGTTAACGTCTCTCTTCTACTCTCATCCAATCCCCTCGCTCTAGTTGACACTCCTGCAAGAGCTTGCTCTGACTCCCCCTGCTCAGCGTTCCGCCTCGTCCCCGCCCCCTTCCGCTATATAAACTTTCTGCAACAAGCAAGCAGCTGGTGGCGGTAATGCAGCAAGTGTTTGCAAACCGTCAATTAAAATTAAAAAAATTAAAGAAGTAGTAGTAGCTGAGTAGCAGCTTAGCAACAAGTGCTAGAAGAATGGAAAAGAAAGACAGCAACAGCAGCAAGCGGCCCCTGCTTGCCCCACCGGCAAAAGTTAGGAGAAAGCGTAAGTCTGCAGAGGAAAAAGCAGACAGGAAGAGGAAATGTGAGCAACGCAGGACTCAAAGCCGAGTAAACCTCAGGTCATCCATTCACCGCTGGAGGAAGCTCCAGGAGGATTTGGGCCTGAAAACTGATGCTGATACAGCAGACTTTTTGTTGAACAGGTAGGTAATTTTTGACTTTTATTGTGTGAGTTGTTACATAAATAACTTTTTTATAAGTCTATGACAATGCTGGCTTATAACTATAAACACTGCTGGTTGTTTTCTCTATGTTGACAGACGGCGGCGGAACGTTAGCCGTTTATCTTTAGCATTGTAAACTTGCATTGCTATCCTCAGTGTAGTGCCTGAATGCATTCAATGAACTCATGAACTCCTTCATATGTATTTCCGATAGATGAACGTTATTGTGAACGTGTTCATTGTGGCGTTTGTGAACGGTGAATCCAACATGGTAAATCTTCATTCAAGGCTGGCTCTGTGTCTGTTTACTGCTGGACGGCTTGTTGCTCTGGTAGAAGGGGTGTGTCTGGGACTCCACGCGGACGGCCACACGTGCTTGGTGGGAAGGATCGGGGAGCACAGATGGGAGGGGTGCGTGTGTGTGGGCAGGATGCCTTTTTCAAATTTTTCTCAACGTCTCAATCTTACCCAACTGATTCTCAGATCATATACTACAGCTTTAAGGTGTTACAGCCCTTTACATCAATATAGGCAACCTTTAGGCATAAGTTTGAGGGAATTGATCTCACTGTCTAGAAGGAGATAAAAATGAAAGGTTTCACAAACAATTCCAAATGGTGAAAGGTTTGTACATACAAAAATGGGTGTGGATTACATGGATTGATTGCCTTGACCCACAGAATCTCCCAAAAAAATAATAAAAAATTGTTTCCACGGTATGGTTTAGAAGTTATTGCCCAATACATACTGTACCTCTATTTAGCGTCACCATATGGCCAATCAAAGTAATTTTAATAAAAATTGCTCTTTTCCATAACCTTAACAAGAATATAGTTTCATGACGACAGGTGACAGCTAAAGCAGGTATAAGGGCTACTGAAATTGACTGGCTGATGGTGGTCATGTTGGATAAGGATAACTTAGTTCTTGCAGATTTTCATAACAACCCTGATTAACATGAAGTATGCAAAATTTCACATTGATCGGACAAATGGTTCAGGAGTTATGACTATTTGTTTGCAATGGTGCCATCTATGTTCGGATTTACCCCAATCATACACGTGCATCCACACCAACAAATTTCACATTGATCGTTTCAGTGGTTTGGCAGAAGGAGATCAAAGTTAAAATAGACACCAACGGATGGTTGCATAACCTCACTTTGAGTGAGCTAAAAAGACAAGGCTAACAACGTGTGGGCAAAAGAATTACACCTAATTATAGGCTTGGCTCTACATGTCCATGACTATTACAGCAAACTGGAAAATGTAATTAATCAATGCAACTCGCACCAACCTTTGTTAAATAGGAGGTAGCCTTTCTTGACAATGTTTTTGTAGAATGCATCTTTCGTTTTCCGTTTGATAGTGTTATAGATTTCTCTTCCATCCACCGTGTCGGACAGCACTTGTTCCTGATGCTGATAAATGCAAAAGTCTCAATACCTGCACTCCCAGATGCCAGCATTCTACACCAAAGAACACACCAATTTAGTCCTATTTACTTGGCCTTACCTGGACTGATACCGCATCCTTCAAGTTATACCCTTCTACAATTTGCTCCTTTTTGTAATGGTCTATGATGTCATCAATACTGTCAGTAAAAGACCAGGGACATGGCCATTAGTTCACACAATAACTTCAAACCTTCCCTCATCTATAGAAACATTACCTGAACTGAAAATCATATTTCATATACAGTGGACAACATATGAAGCAATAAATGCCAGACAGATAAACACTAAATGTCAACAGTTAATTTAAATCACATTACAGTTCAACAGGTTATGACTCAAAACAAAGAGAGAGAGAAATTCCAGTTGACCACACAATAAATAATTGTAAAGCCTAACTGATGGCATAACTGCACGAGCCCCTGAGGGTCTCTTTCCTTTACCTGTTGTAGTACCTCCCACCCATCATAAACTGGTTGTTGGGGGTGGGGCATATTTTAAAGCGCTGGATGTTCTCACTGGTGCGGAAGAAAAGTGAGTAGTCTCCAGGAGTGCTGTCCGACGGTCGGACCAGAAAGCTGCTGACTTGACCAACTGAGATAGAGATTAATAGTCACTTTTCAAAAGTCTTACATTAAAATTGCTATCGCAAAGTGTGCAATGCAGTGAAAAAGTATTTACCCCCTTCCTGATTTCTTTTTTGCATATTTTTCACACTTAAATGTTTTAGATCATCAGACAAATTTTAATATTAGAAAAAGATAACCCGAGTACATACTAAATGCAGTTTTTAAATGATGATTTTCATTTATTGAGGGGAAAAAGGGCTTCAATAGATTACATAAATATGAGGTGAATGTGATTGAATTTTGGTTCTGGCCACAATTTAATTACCAGACTAGAACATAGCCATTGGTAAAATGCATTGCCCAGAAATATACAAAGTACTACTGAGGACCATCACTGAGCTCAGAGACTCATTTCAACAACACTGGTACCTCCATGGTCCTAGTTGTGTGACAGCCCGTTACCTGTCATTAGCAGGTTGTATGCTTCTTGCTTGTTGATCTTCCCATGATACCACCTGAAGAGAGGGCAGAGGTTCTCAGGAACAGCAGAAAACCATTCATTACAAATGTGCATTGTGCCTAGGGCTGGGCGGTATCCCGGTTTTATGACTTACACCGGTATAATTTTGAAGGAGGTATGAATTTGAGTCAATACCCCCATACCGGTGTTTTATTATTAAATATATTATTATGTGTACGTCGCCCACTCCGCTGCTTTCCGATCAGGCGTTTTCAGACAGCTTTCACTGCTCGGGGCCTTCAAGCTCCACCCCTTGCGTGTGCAGGTGCGCTCCCCGTCACACAGTTTCCATGAACATGACTGCCGGTAGAGGCGAGCGACTTAGCAGACAGTAGTATGGCGGTCGATGATGAACAGGAGCTGGTTTTGAAAAAAAAAAAAACAACAGCTCTGTAATTTGGAGGTATTTTAGATGTACAACGTTACCGAGGAGCAACAAGACGCTATCTGTAAAACGTGTCGCAAGCAAGTTGTTTCAAAAGGTGGATGTATTGCGATGTATAGCCTGTCCATCACGGTTGCGTGAGATGATTTGTTGCAGCTCTCTTTAACTTTACTGGTCTCTTCTTTTTTGTCCACTTTTTATTAAATTGTCCCTTATTTTATCAAGCGCTCTTTGTCACTTGAACTATTGGCACTTAACACGTTGACTGCAGACTGCGAGACAACTCGTAATGGCCGGGGCTAGACCTGAAAATTCGGAGGAAAATATCCATCCCTTTATTGACAACAGTCTTGGCTAATTCTAGATGGGTTTCCTTTCTTAAAACGTTTTCCAATACAAGAAAAGTCAAATGGCAATTGAAAACACGGCTTTCCCCCATGCGATCTAACGGCGACAAAATAATGGGCTACATTCAGTTAAATTAAAATTATAATTAGGTCTATGCACCGTCACTCGGCGACTATATTTCAGAGCTCTTCAGCGAATGAAGGTAATTCTAGTGACAAGTACATGCTTTCGTTCGTTAACATTTTCCAATCGGACAGCTGTCTCTTTTTTTTTACAGCCAGTTGCGTGACCGTGCTGCAAAAACAGGTGTACGCATTTGCCACCGAAATTACCTTCATTCGCTGAAGAATTGTAAAATGCTGCTCTCGCTGGAAAAAAAATTTCCGTAGCTGAGTGCTAGTGCACAGACCTATTTATAATTAAATAATCTTTTTGTACAGAATGTTGCCAGAGCTGCCTACTCTCACGCATTCCGTGCGAGTCTCGCGCTTCTTATTAGCACGTTCCAGTGCTGTCGTCACAATTATACAGTTAATGCGCATTTAAGAGATTCTCTTGCAGAATTACAGTCGCTGTGCATGATAGTTAATCAGTTTCACGTGCATTACGGTTCATTTTCCCACTAGTGACATAGAATTCGGGAGTCACGATCGATTTCCTTCTTTACTCGGGAACTGGAGGCTATGGAATGGCATAAAGACATTTCGAATAGTCTTATTCCATTCAAACGATAAAAACGATCATGAAACAAATGCATTACTTTTAATCCCCAATTTTAAAGACTGCAAGAGGTCCAGAGTCGTCATTGCTTTCCGTGTTGGTGAAATTCACCGTTATGCAAGGGAAATAAACTGCCATGCACAAGGACTTAAATTATGCGTAAGAATCTCAAATGTACGCGCTGATTGAACAGTTGCTGACTTCGGTGAATATGCCTTCAAAATGCGTGTGACCTACGTCATATGCATGAGAATGCGTAGAAAGTTGGTAGCCCTGATGTAGCCCATTATTTTGTCGCTGTTGGATCGCATGGGGGAGAGAAGCCGTGTCTTCAATTGCCACTTGATTATTCTTGAATTATTTTTTCACTTATTTAAATCTGTGTTCATGCACAGCCGCAGGCCTGTGTTCTTAGCCAGGGTTTGCGCCAATTGAATCCGTTTACATTTTTGACTTTCACACAGCTCTGCAGGAGCAGAGGTATACATTTAGGTATCAATTAACAATTTTTGGTATTTTTATTTGAATCTCTTTTCATGTGAAACATAAGGCCTAGGTCCTCATTCAGGGTTGGCCTGTAGCTACTTCAATGCTCTTTACTGTTTTGTTATTTGCACAGCTCTTGAGATATACTGCTTACATTTATTTTCACAGCTGTGCCTTCTTGAGCAGAGAAAGAAAATCTGTAAGGTTTTGTATGTGGTCCAAGCCTTAAAATAAAATAGGTTTTGATATACTGATGATGTTGAGTAAAATTAATCACTTTTCTTGCTCTGTATGAAATATCGTTTTCATACCGTATACCGCCAGTCAGACAAATAATACCGGGGTATGAGTTTTAATCCATATCACCCAGCCCCAATTGTGCCTTTATTTCTAAAACAAAGGTGAACAGCTGTGAAGTTCGTACCATATACCAAGGCGGTGCTGAAGCAGTATTCATAGGAAGGGGAGGAGGGGAGACGACTGAATGGTCAAATAGAAATTAAGGATTCATTTCAGTTTATGAAAGGGAAAAGAACATGTCAAGTTAGAACATGACAATGAATGAGCCAGCTAAACTTAGGAATTAACTCTGCAATCGGAGTCAGGGACTGCCCACTGAATACTGTGAGGCCAGGGTGAGCAGGAGCTCAAAACTACACTGGCCAGCACCCCTGCTTTGGTCGCACAGAACTGCTAAGCACAAGAGAGAACTTACACTTTGCCCTCATGTGGATCTTCTTCTCGTCCCTGAAATCAAACAAGCAGTTTAATGAACAAATATCACAGAGCCCATAGACACAAACACCAAAAAATACCACATTAAAGCACATGACACAAATCAATGATGAAAACACACAGAAAAGAATCAAATAAATACTAATGGCTAAACCTTTTAAAAATCAACAGGTGACAAAAGAAAAATTTCATTCTACTAAGCAGTGGAAGCTGGAGCTTCATGGCTTGTGTACTGAACACGTGACGCACTTACCACCTCCTCCACCAGGTCCTCCACTATGAGGCCTTGCTCATCTGTCCGCACGCTGGTCACCCACATCCAACCGTCTTCCAGTTCATTGTGAACGATAAACATGTCTCCTTTCAGAAAGCTGTTAGGACAAATACAGGACCAGGCAATCAGAGCTGATTCATCAAGCAAAAGTATTTTTCACGGACTCTAAAACACATTTTTACTTCAATACTACTCGGAAGCTCTGAGGCAGGCTGTTGTCTTTTTTAAGTTGTATGTTGTAATTACACATACTAAGCAGCAGATGTCGCTTGTGCACTGGTGCACAACAGACAGGAAGGGTCAGAGATTTGGGAGCTGAACAGTGTATGGCAAACACCACAACAAAAGCTTTCGCAGACCAGTTAGCATTGTTTTTCCATAACCTTTTAATAGTGTTTCTGAAGGCTGTGGTGCTTGGAATTCTATCCATCAATAAACTGCCTCCAGAACACATTACTTAGACACCTCGCAGAATGTGACTTTCAGGTGGGTACTTTTTACCTGAGCTCTGATTAAGTTGGGGTCCAAAGAGAGAGGCTCACCTGATCTCATCAGTCTCCGGCACTTTGGTGTATGGGAGGATGGCTCGAACCCTGCGCCGGTCCTCCACCGGCTGGAACAAGACGCACAATTCCCAGCTTTAACCTTACTCTCCAACAGACACACGTATCTAAACAAAAATATACACGCACAACCTCCCGCCAAACAACAGTAAAACCGAACCAATCGCTCCCCCACCAAAGACCAGTGCCTGGCTGAATACAGTGTGTTCAAACATACACTTTCCAGGGGTCAATAATCAATACTAAAAGTTCATTTCAGAAGGTTTCAGCCTGGCCCTGGCAGACAAATATTCAATCACAACTGCAAGACTAAAATCTTTTTTTACTGTTCCACCATATTTCAATCTATAAATTCATCTTTCCTAAAAAAAAAAGGATCCAAGGTTTTTTGTTTATGCGGACGCTGGTTTGATTCCGATTTGTTACCACCGGGCCTTACCTCCGGAGGAGCGACGGGCGACGACAGTTTTTCACCTTTCAGCAGACAGGACACGTAGCTGTAATAACCTATCAGGTCTGACAGGGAAGAGAACCGGCGTCCGCCAATGTAATAGTCCCCGCACATTGCAATTATCCTGCAAACAGAGACACAATGTCAATGCGTTTATGGATCACATTCCTGTGGTAGTGCTCTACTTAGCACAGGCTAACCGCAGGGAGATGCTGGAGTCCGAAACACTTGTGCCTCTCCCTCAGCAGTAGATATCAATATTGACCCTTTGAATGCTCCACGTGTTGCCATAACAATAATCAAACCTTGTCCCATCAGGTCCATTAATGGCCAGGGAGGGGACAGTAGGGGTGTAACGATTCTGAATCGATTCTGTATCGATGTTTTTTAAGGCATAGGACCGCCAGGGGGCGAAAATCCGAGTTTAACCATTTCCTTTATTAAACCTGATGCAGTCTTGAACGAAAGTGCCAAACATCAAAGGGCATGAGAAATGCTTCCGGAAAAAAAAAACTTGACCATTTCGGCAACATACTGCACGGAACCAAGTAAAGGACTACGGAATCGTCTCCTTTTAAGCAATTAGCTTACTCTAATATTGTCCTTGTTTACTTTGCTCAATTATCAATCAAACTGGCAATTCTCTTTTTTTTACTTTGCCAAATGAGTAGAGCCGTTTATTAAGACCGCATGTTTGATTGCCGCATTCTGAAAGTTAAATGCACATTGATTTGGAAGAGTGCGTACTAGGCCGTTTCGTGCGATATTGATCATTTATAGCTCACATTCACGCTTCATCTGCTCTAATGTTTTCCACCTTGTGTACATTTTAGACGCTTGAAATCCAGGGCGATCTGAAAATAAATCTCTTAATTTTTATTTTATCATTATAGATCTCCTAAAAATACCACAATGAGAGATAAATGCTGAGTTGGGATGAGGCGATGTTGAACGAGGATTTTTTTTAAAGTGTGATGAGACAACTTGCAATCATGGGGTGTGTAGGCAGTCACATATAATTTCTTGAAACATGCACACCCTGAAGCAGCTTAAAACGATTTAAAATGCCGTCGGGAAGATGCAGGTGCTCCGACCTTCCTTAAATCTGCTCCTGTGTACCTGGCCTAAATAACAATCAAGAAATTTAGCCAGTAGCCTATAACGATTAAGATGTGATGGTGAAAAGCAGACAAACCTAACTGGGCTACGGTGTTAGATTGAAAGAATGCCAATTTGAATAATTAGAAAAAATCTTCCTCTGAATTACATCTCTCATTGTAGCATTTTAGGACATTATTCAAGATTAATTTAAAACAGATTTGTTATAAGATCGACCTGGAGTTTAAGCGTCTAAAAAATACACAAGGTGGAAAACATTTTGAAAAGCGGATGAAACGCGAATGTGAGATATAAATTATCACAGTTGCACGAAATGCCGTGGCAATGGCAATCGTGTTCAAACAGTGCTGTTCTATGCCCATTCAAGTTTCAAAATGCAGCAAACAAACACGTTGTCTTAATGAACAGCTCTACTCAACTTAGAGTAAACGAATCCACCATTTGATTGCTAATCAGGCAAAGTAAACGGGAACAGGTATACGTTTCTCAGAGTTGCCTAACTGCTTAATAGGATGAAGATTTTGTTTTCATTTGCATGGCTCCTCTCAGCACGTAGCCGAAAAATACTGATGTCAGTCAAGTTTTTTCTGGAAGCATTTCCCATGCCCTTTGATGTTAAGCACTTTCGTTAAGGACATCACAGGGGTTAATGAAGGAAATGGGAAAGCTCGGATGTTGGTCCCATGGTAGCAGGTGGTGTTACTACGCTTCAGAAAAACATCGATTCAGAATTGTTACACCCCTGGGTGACAGTGGACGACAGAACGTTTCAGTTAAACAGGTGAAGCTGCACAATAAAATTAACCACCTCATTTTTCACCTCCCAACTCAACACCTCACTGGTATTGTTACGGTCTGATGTACGCAGCACTTTACCCCTCATATTGAGTTTACACTGGCAGTTTAAAAATTCATGAATTGAGATAAAGCAGAAGGAACTGTGTGCCATTCATATTACAAACACATTTAACCTTCAATTTCAAGAATTCTACTCCAAATACTTGTTTCAACTGCTTTAGTTTTATGCAGCCTCCAGGCTCACAAATTTCATAAATGTGCAGAAAGACTGCAAACTCCCACACACCAATTAGAGACTTTTTCCACACGAAACTTCATTACCTGACAGTGTGATGCAAAAGTAAGCATTGAGGGCAATTCCATGAAAAGAGGGACATGATGAGCAAAAATTAAATCTTTGTTTAACATCCAGCAAAGGGCCTCAATCTCTCCACAAAACCCAAAACCTTGAGAAAAAAAAAAATATATATGACTGAACCACTATTTTTCAGAGTTTGGCATCCAAACAGTTGATAGGATTTTACCCTGGAATCGGCCCAAAATCCGGTAATAAGGACCTTTGAAATTACCAGTAACTAAATGGATATAAAAATTCATATCATTCACTTTGTTATACCAAGAACATCAATTTAAAGTAGAGGAGAGTTTGCACCCTCAGGTGGAAGTTTGATGGCTGGAAGCTAGGGGTGACTTCATCATCCCAGTCAATGTAACGTCCGTCACTGAAATTCTGAATTATTTTTAGTGGAAGAAACTGAGATGGAATATTGACTTAACCTTTAAAATTCTCTTAAACTCTAGCCAAGTCAATAATGAACAAAGTCTGCCTGAAAATTTGGCGAATAAGATTTGGCAGGGGATCGAATTCTGTAATGTTCGTCACATGTAACATCAGTCACAGTAAAAGGGGTCCTGTAACGTTTGTCACGCCCCAAGAGAATGCTCAACTTATCTAGATAAAAGGAACAGAGGGAATTTTTAATTGGGGCTCAAATGTGTACAACCCTAATTCCAAAATAGTTGGGAAAAGTGTAAATTGTGAATGAAATCAAATTGAAATGACTTTCAGATCACGAGCCAATATATTATTTACAATAGAACATAAATAACATTTGAAAAATTGAAACAGACATTTTACATTTTCATCCACAAAATGAGCTCATTTCAAATTTTCTGGCTGCAACAGGTCTCAAAAAAGTTGGGACACAGGCAGAGAAGGGCTGAAAAAGCAATATAAGAGAATCAGCTGAAAGAACCTATAGCAAGTAATTAAGTTAACAGGCATCAGGTGTGCAACATGATTGGCTATTAAAGGGATGTCTTAGAGAGGCTGAGTCTAACGGAAGTAAAAATCGCCAGAGGCTCTCCAACCTGTGAAGGCTTGTGTAAATTGTAGAATACTTCAAAAACAATGTTCCTCAACATCAAATTGCAAAGGCTTTGAAGGTCTCATCATTGATAGTGCATAACATCATCAAAAGATACAGAGAAACTGGAAAAATCTCTGTGCAGGAACAAGGCCTTTACTGAATGCCCGTGATCTTAAGGCCCTCAGACGCCACTGCATCACTCACAGGCAAGACTTTGTAATCGACATTACTAAATGGGCCCAGGACTACTTCAAGATACCACTGTCTGTAACCACACTCCGCCGTGCCATCCACAGACACCACCTAAAACTCTTATCATGCAAAAACGAAGCCAGTGTTGAGCACGATCCAGAAGCGCCGCCGTGTTCTATGGGCCAAGGCTAATCTAAAATGGACTGCAGCAAAGTGGCAAAGTGTTCTGTGGTCGGACGAGTCCAAATTTGACATTCTTGTTTGAAATCATGGGCGTTGTGTCCTCCAGGCAAAAGAGGAGAAAGACCACCCCTCCTGTTAACAGTATTCAGTTCAAAAGCTAGCATCTCTGATGGTTTGGGGATGCATTAGTGCATATGGAGTGGGACACTAGCATGTTATTGAAAGCACCATGAATGCTGAAAGGTATATAAAGGCTTTAGAGCAACACATGCTCCCCTCCAGACAACGTCTATTTCAGGGAAGGCCTTGAGTATTTCAGAGGGACAATGCAAAACCACATACTAAAGCTATTACAACAGCATGGCTTTGTAGTAGAAGAGTCCGTGTGCCGAACTGGCCTGCCTGCAGTCCTGATCTTTCACTGATTGAGAACATTTGGCGCATAATCAAACAAAAATTCCGTCAAAGGAGACCCAAAACACACCAGCGGCTGGAAGCCTATATTAAACAAGAGTGGGATCAAATTCAAATGGCTAAACTCAAGAAACTTGTCTCCTCAATGCCCAGATGGCCAATATCCATGAAGTTAGGAAAAGAATCTAGCTGAAAAAGGAATGTTAACCATGATTTATGAATCATATTATAATAATTGCTTTATCACTCCTTTTCTGCCTGTGTCCCAACTTTTTTGAGACCCGTTGTAGAAAATTTGAAATAAGCTCATTTTGTGGACAAAAATGTAGTTTCAACATTTGAAATGTTTTCTATGTTCTACTGGAAATAACACATTGGCTCATGTGATCTGAAAGTCATTGCATTTTGATTTTATTCACAATTTACTCTTTGTACCAACTACTTTGGAAATGGAGTTGTATTACATTCATGCATAAATGTGGTTATTTCATCTTCAGTGGACTTTTTTACTTCAGTGGACTAAATGTAACATCCGTCATGTAATTTCCGTCACAGAGGATTTCGCGCAATTCTCCAACTGCCTGCAAAGAGACTCTCATTTGGAGCTGTATTATAACTTGTGTATTAGGTGGCCTGGTTCTTGTACTATTCTGGGATAAACATTCATATGTACCATTGTTGAGACAATAAATATGGCTGAATTTTTTCTGCCTTTTTTTATGTAACGTCCATCACGTTCATAATTGTGGTTGATGTGAAACATACAAACATCACTGGATGGCTTTTCTTCGCCCATCAAACAGCCTCAAGCCTACGCTAGTAATGCCCAAAGGGATGAATTCCTTGGAGTAAAACTTAAGCTGAGAGGGTAGTCGAAATGGCTAAAATTTCCTTCTGATGTCACGTCCATCACGGTGGAATTGCCCTTGAGCTTAATCAACACTTTTCTGAAAAGTTCCGCTCCATACTAGCCCTTGGTGCACACCACATCACAAATGAGAGAACACTCAATCAAAACTCAGGGGCATCATTTTCGACTTGGAGGGAGGGCACAATGGCACTAGAAAATGTCTGCAATACAGCCATGTCAGCCAGAAAAGCATTATTGAGGTCAGGCAGTGATGCTGACCTTTTTATCTCAAAAATGTTTGATTGTGTTGAGGCCAGGGCTCCGTGAGGGCTTGTAAAAGTTCTTCCACACCAAGTGCAACAGATCATGAGAGGACCTGATTTTGAGCAGGAAGGTCCTGCTAAGCAGAAAACAGGAAAGGGCTTTCCCGAAACTCAGTCCTGTGTATGCTGGTTTTCGTTCCGATCCCAATTACAATCGCAGAAATGCAATGAGCTGCTAATGTTTCCAAATTACACTACATAATTACTTACCCTTTAAAGCCTAATAGCCATGCATGCACAGCATAACCCATGTTAAAATTAACCTAAATTCCAAACTGCATAAGAAAGGGGGGAAAATGTGACTGCAGAAAACTGAAGAATAAACTGGCTTAATGTTGAAATTGTAGACATGTCACTAAAACTAACCATTTATTTGGTGATTAAGAATTCAAAGACAAAGCAAATTATTATGAGTCAAACTATTCAGGGTTATTTTAGCATTTGGCTTCAGGAAACACATTAGGAAAGAACTTCAAAAACTTCTGTTAAGCCTTAAGTGAGTCATACTTTATTGAACGACTGGATTTATGTGACATCGGCCAACCAATCAGTGAACCAAGAAATGAACAATTAACACCCAATGAGTCCGCTTTGCATTAATGCCCAATCCGTACCTTATTGTGGGGTAAAGTCCCGCCTCCTCACAGAATGCACTTTCGTTTCAATATTATTAGAAAAAGCACGTAGTGCCACGTCATTGAAATTACAATGGGGGACTGCATTATTGCTTTAATTATGAGACACAAAAGTCGTTTACTTCTTTCAAAAGAAGCATTTCTGAGAATGCATTTTCATTACAAGTTTTGAGTTTTCATTTTATTTTCATTCGCGTTACGGCGGAGCATTCTAGCAAATGAAAATGCAAATGGGGAAATTATTTTAATTTTCAATTTATTCTAAAACGTGAATACATGAATGTAAAAATAAAAACGCAAAGTGGAAGACTTTATCTGTTTGCATCTTGAAAACAAAAAAACATTTCCAGCAGCAAATGTGTTAAAAAGGATTTTTATATTGTTAGCTATATGCTTCCACAGTCCTAGCCTAAGTATCCGCTTACATTGGTCCAAGCAGTGTATCTACATGAACAGAAGGGAGGTTATATTTGTGCAACAGGAGGGCTCAGTGGTGATCAAGTACTTGTGCAGTAGCAGTCCCTGAGTAAGGGGGGGGGGCTGTGTCTCACCTGAAGTGGTTGACCATGCTGGTCATACTGAGGAAGGACAGCACAAAGGAGCCTGGCCGTCGGTCGCTCTCCCTGATGAGGTAGCTGCCGGGCGTCCGGGCCTGCCGCAGCCGCTCTTCCGCAATAGTCCGGTCCAGCTTCCCATGATACCACCTGCAGGAACAAGGGCAGTCCGTCAGCCAATCATGCCACTGAATGCCCACACAGCCAACAACCAACTGCAAACACATGCTTGCAAACAATGCTGATAAAGAGTTATCCAATGGCACCTGATATCAATACACTCACTCACCTCAGGAAAAACAACTGATAGTGCACGCAGTACTCTACCAGCCACTTATCTTACAACATCTTTTATTGTAGTGCATCAAACGGCAATCAAACAACTGATAACGCCATCATACAAACAACACAATTACAAACTTGAAAACACGAATCGCACACAGATTTACCAAAATTAATTCATTTATAACAAATATAACCGCATTCATATTGTGTATATTCTGAGCAAAAGAAAATAAATTCAAGCCAATACAAGACCAACCAGGAACAAAGATCATTATAAAAATCTTATTTTATTATTGGCACATTTAAATTCAATTCTTCAAATGCCTCTTCGTTTTGCAGTCACTTTGACTAGGTGACCGCACAAGTACATTAACTAACTTGTGTTTCCTTTGTTGCTCAGTATACCTTGGCATACATTGCAAGACAAAGGAGGTAAAATACACCACAAGAAATCAGAGGAAGTCATGAACAGAGGACAAAAATTTGGTAGGCAGTCCTCTAAATGGCATTTTTTGAAACCAGAAATGTTGCAGTAATTGCTGGGCCCCGAGAAGCCAGAATCCTACATCCGACCACAACAAAGCAAATAAAGCAACTGCTCAGGGCACAGCATCTCTGAGCAGTGCTGCCGAGCAATTAAAAACTCTAATGGGCCATAAATTAACCACTAGCTTTGGTGAGTATACATCACAATTTAAAATGGTTCAGGGCCACACAGAAGCAAAAGATTTTTCCACTCCTAACATGTGGTCCTTTGGCCCAGACAGAAGACGAATGTGGCACTAAAGCAGAACTGCTGAGGGAACTGACCATAGATTCCAATAAAGCTGGCTGAGCTGTGTTAGGTGGGGACAAGACATATGAAGATATCGAAGAGAAGGGCCCAAGATGAATAACTGGCATGTCACTACAGAGGGTAAAGGTCACCCGTGGGAGGTAATTTAGTTAACATTTCCAGGCGCACCACGTGCATTTAGCAATCACATCAAAAACAAGGCAATCAGAGATAGCAGACCTGGCCCCAGCCACGGGCTGACAGACAGAGTGACAGACACACACACACAGACATGATCATTGCTTTACCTGGCCCCCTAGGGGAGGGGCCAGGTAATTACCCATGAAATGTAACCGAAAATAGCATCAATACCATGCTCAGAAACAACTAACAAAGCGCAGATTTTGTTAATTATTGTACGCAAGATGATTCTAGTGAAGCTGTGGCTTATGTTGTACAGATTCACCACATGTGAAACTACTGATTTTGATGGTTTAGTTGTCCTGTCTATTCAGAAAGACTTACCAGTGACGAGCCAACTGTAGCTATCCAGTACAATATGGAGTTTAATTAATGCCAAAACCTTCCAAACAAACTGAAAATTTTTAACAAATGCATTTTCTGTTTGGAAAGCATATTACATTTGTTTTCAAAGAAAAAAACTGACTGCCGAACAAACATATCATTCTGCAAATACAAAATGCCATTTATAAGGAAATACAGGATACCCATCTAATCAGTTCAAATAAATTCACTTTGTTCCATGAGAGAGAAAATCTGAGAAGACTGGAAATCTGCCAAAATAATGTCAGAACTACAACTTCCAAAACAGTAGATGGCAATACACCTAGGTATCCCTCTCTCAGAAGAGAAGAAGCAGCTCAGCGGTGAAGTTGCTGGCCTTGTTGTTTTTGTGTCGAATTGGGTAGTGTTTAATGACAAATGACTACAAAGTGAATAACTGCAATCAACAATTTCAGACAATCACCAGACACTGGGGTTCTTCCCTGAAGATGCTCTGCCCAGCCTTCACTGCTGCAGTCTTCAGTTCCATCCTAGTGATTGGGGTGTTTCGTCTTCAGCAAGCGAAATCATGCTCAATTGGATCCAGATCACATGATTGACAAGTCTATGGTAGAACATTCCAGTTCTTTGCCAAAGAAAATCTTGGGCTGTCTTAGCAGTATCCATCAAGTCACCATCCATTTGCACTGAACAGCCCTTCTCCAACTGGTTCTGATTTAGTTGAAAGAATCTTGGCAAAAAATATAGCCAGTTCTGAACTTATCCTCCACCTTTTATCTCTCATCTCCAGTAGGTACACCAGCTCAGTCAGCAGCCATACATGCCCATACATAATCACTCTTCATAGATGAGGTAGTATCATCAGATCATGAGCAGATCCTATCCGTCTCCATATCCTCCTTTTCCTATTTTTCTGGTATAGGATGATTTTTAGTCTATTGGATGCTATTCCAGAACTAGACAACTATTTCTTTAATTTATTTTCTGTTTCTCAGCCAAATTACCAGTTAACTTGTTAAAATACACCCTCGGTATCTACTCCGTTGAAGTCTTTGCTTGATTGCTGACTTTCGCACTGATACACTCACCTCTTAGAGAATGTTCTTGATCTGGTCAACAGAGTTGAAGGGATTTTCCGAAGCTAGAAAGAACTCTTCCGTCATCCAACACAGTAACCATATGTGGTCTTTCAGACCTTTTTGTATTTTGAACTCACCAGAGCCTTCTGTCCTTTAAAATATATAACTGGGTTCACCTGGCTACAAATGGCTTCTCTTTTTCTCTAGTGGGTTTGTTTTGATTTTTCAGCCTAATAGTGCCTTGTTTTACAGGCATCGACAGCTGTTTGGATTTCATATTGATAGTTAGCAGCAACAGATTCCAAATGAATAACTCCTGAATTCAACAGTAAACCCCATGTGAGCTCACCTTTAAATTCAATTTTAAGTAGAAAAAAAAACACACCTGGAAATGGAACAGCAGAGCATCCAACTGTCCAAATACTTTTGGTCCTTACAAAAGGAGGACCTCTTAAAAACAATGCTGTAATTCCTACCCTGTCCACCCAATTTCTGACATATTTCCCCTTCAAGTGAAGGAGAAAGTCCTCCCAATGAACTCAGACTTTGAATATCTAATTTCAACTGAAGTATTCTTTGGTAGACAGCTGAAATAATAACGTGGTCAATGCCGTAATATTTATGGACCAAACTATATGTGTACATGATAATTTCTCTTTCCACACTGAGAAGTTGCAGTGATGTTTTCCGTTTACCCTCCAGGAACAAAGGCTAAAGCTGACTTACTAGATATGCCCTTATTTTCTGTTTTAAAATAAAAAATAACTGCAAATGACTTCACACATTAAAACGAGAGCGACAACATTAAGTATCATCACTATCACAGAATGACTGTGCAGACTGTGCAGTCCTAGTTCAAACGCTAGTACTTCTACTCTGGGGGTTGTGCCCATGTTGTCTTTATGCACGCGTTCAAGAGGCTGCAGAGGAGCAGCTGCTATGAAAATGCACTGACAGTGCAGTTCCCGAATTCACACAGGAACAAGTGATTTGCGAATGAGGCAGAGGCTGATGCCATCTCTGTGCTGTGCAACTACACCATTTCTCTCAAGGGCTTCCAACCATGCCATCTGGAGACGCCCCCCTCTGGTGCTGCATTTTAGCAGCCAGAGAACACAGAAGCTCAATGGAAATTTCCTGGGTTACTGCGTCCCTCAGAGCAAGAACATCTGAAAACACTTAAAGGATGTCTGTGGAACAAAAAATGCATTTAGCACTTCAGTGACTCAAGAGCAAATTCAAAACCAAGAGAAGACTTAAGGGACTAAAACAATCAACTAACATTTATTCTGTGCCCATACATTTCCAAAGGATTTAAAGCAAAGAGAGAACACTTCATCCACACAACAGGATGAACATAACGCCGCATCGCTGAATACCCCTCGGCCTGGACAAGATTTCCTGCCTCAAGGTCACAGCACTAAGGTCAAAGGTGAAATCCAGCAAAAACATGACCTTGCATAACCATGTGTCACAGTGAGTTACCATACAAAATTTGGTGAAGCTGTGAGGATTAATTGCCAAGTACTGGCCCGGACAAGATTTCCAGGGTAAAGGTCACAGAGCTAAGATCAAAGGTCAAATCCAGCAAAAAACCTGATGTTGCACATCTATGGGACATAGTGAGTTATCATACCAAATTTGGTGAAGCTGCAATCATTAGTTGCTGAGTACTGGCCCGGACAAGATTTCCAGGGTCAAGGTCACAGCGCTAAGGTCAAAGGTCAAATCCAGCAAAAAACCTGACATAGCACATCTATAGGTCATAATGAGTCACCATACCAAATTTGGTGAAGCTGCGATCATTAGTTGCTCAGTATTGGCCCAGACAAAACCGTGGACAGATGACGGACAGAGACGCAGGTGACGACAATACTCCTCCGGCCAGAGTCGGCCGAGGGGTAAAATCTGACTGAGCTACAGAGAACAAGCAACAAAATGTTTACAGCCCAAAGAGCAATTGGGAAGAGAGTGGCAACTTTAGGGCACTTGGAAGGTTGGTTTTTGAGCCCCCTATTGGCAGAAAACAACATAAAACATTATCAAACTGTCATAACTGGCCAGTGCCCCTGTACTTACTGGCACAGACCGTTAAATGAAGGCATAACATAAAGTGTTTTTGGCAACAAACCCTCCATTAAAAAACACCAACCAAAAAGTTTTCATACCACTGTTCAAAGTCAAAAGTACCAATCCAACCCCATTCCTCCTCATGTAGCACTGATTTTTTTTTTAGCTTATTTTATGCCGCCTCCATATATGGTACGGGCAAAGAGAAGTCCATCTGTACATACAAGATGTTGTCTATCCGCTTCTCCTCAAAAACTACTGTACAGATAACAGGTTTTGGTAAATGCTTTCTATATAGATTGAAGGTGAGCATCTCATATTTTGTTTGATGAAATTAGAAAATTTCACAATTTTACGGGCTTTACAAATTCTCAGTGGTGGAGGCATCCATATCCAAGTATACAAATTTTCTAATTTTATTATATTTCAGCAGCACTAAATTCCTGAAGTGAACAAAACAGAATGTGCTGTCACTGTCAACCATTTTTTAAAATTATATAGAAGTAACTGCCAAGCATTTATAAAATGAGATGGGGGAAACAAAGCTGCATCTCTTCATATTTTGCATGGCAAAAACACTGAAAAAGCCCTAAAATGAAAGTGAGTAGACAAATCACATTGGACTGCCCTGTCAATCAGCACTAAGGATCCCATAAAGCAATCACTCCTAGGCTGGAATTAGACTGCAGGTCTTGTTGCCCAGATCGGATATGGATCGGATTTTGAGGCTGTGGGGGATTTCCCCTTCTGCGTTGTGTATTTTAAGTATTGTAAGCAATAAGTAATAACACACTCAGTCAAGGGCAGTTGATATTAGTTTATACGTGCACGGGAAGCCACACTAGTACAGACAAAAGTCCTAGGTGGAGACCTCCTAGAAACGGGGGTGACCCCAGATCTTATTCACAACAGGAGGGGAGGAGTTACAGTAAACAAAGAGTAAGGGCCAGCAGGTTACAGTAAGTAAATCCTTATATAAACAGCGACACCTACAGTTCAGGAGGTACACACTATGAAATAAGAATTTCCACCACAAGGCCCATATCCAATTTGTTCAACTGCGTGTTTACATCTTGTTTTAAGTGTGAATGATGTCCATTTCTTTTCAATTCCATTTGTTTACACCACTCACTACCTGGCCATTGTCTTGAGCGTGCCACATGCGCACAATTGAGAAGGCTATTGAAAACTAGGCTTATGCCGTCGGAGGAGACAGCTAGGGGTATATCCCCGAACGCCCCCAATCCTCCAATTCCCCAATCCTTGAATAGACCTTGAATAGACTTACATTTGAACTTAATTTCAGGTCAATCGGACGCATGGTTCTGAAGATATGGCCAAAATGGTAATTTTCCATCACAAAGCGCCACCTGGTGGCAAAATATTGAACCATACAGGTATAATGTCATCATGTGACACGTTGTGTTGCAGTTGCACAAAGATCAATGTCAATTGGACAAATGGTTCCAAAGATATGGCAAATATGGTGAATTTTATGTGACAAAGCTCCACTTTGTTTCAAAATTTTGAACCAAACGGGTATAATGTCATCATGGGACACATCCTCAGGTCATGACCTTTCATTTGCACTTGATTTGAGGTCATTCAGACAAATATTTCCAGAGAAATGATAAAAACTGTGATTTTTCAGTTTTTGGCCCCTGGTGGCCAATCTAGATATTGTAAATTGTCCAAAATCGAATCAGTTCTTCCTCTTGATGATACTTACTTATATAAAAACCATGAAATTTCTAATTGAAATAGTGCAGAAGTTATCGCGTTAACACCTAGGGCGGCGCGTCGGTCGGACCAAAAACATAATATCCCCGGAACGCCGTTCGGGGATATAATAAAAGCAAAGGTGTGTGCAGCGCTACAAAAGCATGCAGGCCTAGCAGTCACAGAATTGATCAAAACATCAAGCAAGCTTGCAACATTTCACTGGGTAACCTACATCCGATTCTCCTCTTAACGCCTTTTACACCTATCACCTCCATCTATCACAAATGCGTAGGCAGACTCCGCCATAGTCTAGGCCTATACTTGGCGTATAGGTGTAGGCAACACACGTCTTCATTTTGTAAACAGTGGATGACATTCAGCTTTGCTTGATGTTAATCTTGTGATGCATGCAAAATCCCCATCTAATCCAGAGGATTCTGAGGAAGAGAAGGAGAGGGGCTATAATCGCCTCGTATGCCTATACCGCGATCATCGCTTCCTCCACTGTTCAGAGGAGTGTGTGGATGCGAGAAAGATCAAGGGATTAGTGGGAGTAGGTAGTACAAAAGTTTGATGATTAACAGTAGGTGCGAAAATTTAGAATGAGTAAACAAACATTCCACATATTATGTCAGAAACTGTCGCCATTTCTGACACAGCAAGAACACAAATTTTTATTATTTTTTTTTTTTACAAAATATCTAATCTGCATGTTGACATGCATTTACACAATGGGTACACTGGCACATATCCAATACACATCGGATACATATCTGAACAAAAACCACATTTGAATGAGGCCTGGATCCGATCTGACGGATCCAATCGAGGGCAGAATCAATGTGAATGCTACATTGCTGGTGGGGAGAGAATGAAGGGTTTGCATAATTTTTTGTTTTAGGGATCAAGTTTGGTTGTCATGCTCCTACTACTGCTGGCTGAACCTGCAAATAAACAGAGCTGTCAATAAGCATGGGGAGCCGGCCAAAACAGCCGCCTACTTGCCAATCTGTGGCCATCTAGTTTCATCTTATTTCACAGTATTTTTACGGAGGTCAACAAGGGGAAAACATATTTCAACATCCAAAAATACTTCCAGTCATCGATGTTGAATCAGTATTAACGTATGACTACAGTGGACACCTCATAACAGTGAAATCAGCGCCGGAACATTGATTTCAGCTACACAGAGAAAACTCTGATTTGTCCATGATTGGGAAATGATCAGCCATATGCCACATAATCATCGATTAATCACTTATCTATTTATTATTGTGCAGTATCCGTATGTTCTGCACACTGATTCAGCCACTTGTGAACTTAAAGTAAGTTATTGTCATTATTTATGATATGACAAAGCATGTTAAAGGGAATACAGCCAATATAATAGCGAATTGAATCAATCATACATACCAATTGTAAAGTGTTCTTTGACTTTCTTAACAATGCAAAAATATAAAGGGTATATGTCCCGACAGGTTAGATACTGGCTAGCCCCTGCAATAGCTGTTGTAAGCAAGCATACGTTATCCTTGTGTTGGTGTAGGTGCTGCTTGTACAGCTGACGAATGCTAAGATTCATATAACTTGTTAAAACGAAGTCCGACCCTTTAATTCATGAGTAAATCTATAAGTGCATGTCCGGCACTCTACTGCATCCTGCACCCTACTGCATCCTGTACCCACGCTAGTTTATCCATCCTGTGGAAATGCTTTGTGCACATGCGCACTCGAGATATTGATCTCACTTATTGTGTTTGGTTACACAGCACAGCATCTATAGCATAGGAAGATACAATTCTTCATCATATACTTCCTTATAAATGCGTGGAATCTGCCCATGTGATACGAGCGCGAGGCTGTATCAGCCCACCAGGCAAAAATCCTGAATCACCTGTATCTGCTTGCTGGGCAAAATGCTGTATCAGTGGCAGCAACCATTCCCACAGGAACAGTCACGAGCATCGTTGGCAACGCATCGCTTCACACGCCGATTAGACGTTGCCATGGCGGAGAGAATCATGAATTCCTCAGCGGCTGAAATTTCTGAACAGGACTATGTTATAGAAAAGGAACTTGACAGAGAATTATTTGTAAACAGCATGAGTAATGCCGCGTTTTGCAGCAATATTCATGAAAAGGGCTGTACTAAAACAAGGGCTGTTGTCAAACAAAGAAAATCTTGGTTGAAGAAAGTCCGTAAATTTTGACCAAAAGTCGACTAATCGGGGGGCGGCGGGAATACAAAAAAAAGTTACTATTTTTAGATTAATTAACTGGCGTTTTTTGAATAATTAAACCTTTCGCCCCCTAACCTCGGCACAAAATGAACTCTTTCATGAGTGGATCGTAACCAAAGGGTTAACACATGCAATTGAAGTGGCCGTGAACAAGTGAATCAAGCCAACAAGCATCATTCAGTGGGTAATTATTCCATAATCACATCGTGTCTTGTCAGTTTCTTCCTTTCATCACATTCTTAAAATTATTGCGATGCATTTATGGCCCAGCCTTATCCTACACAATTAAACAGGTAGTTTTAATGTTGCAGCTGACAGGTAGTGAGCTAAAAAAAAAAATTATTGGTGCCCCTGACAGGCAATGCAAAAACAATACAAAAAAATATTAACAATATAATTACAGAGAAATTGAATATACCAGCAGGTGTGAAATACTGTATTAATGTTTCAATGTAAAACAACCAGAATCATAACATCATTTAATACGAAATAAATTTTGGAGGTGGCGCTTGACGGTAATTGTTGGGCAATTCCACATGAGAGCTGCTAAAGCAGCAATTTTTTTAGTGTTTTAGATTAGAAATATATAGGCTTTCATGTAGATGACTCATTACCAAATCTGACACTGAAAACAGTTGTAAAATATTGTTTGACGGTCTTCTCAAAATTTAGATTCGAATTTTGTAATTCTTTTTTAGCTCCAAGACAAGGATTAAACGTTATTTTTCCAAAGCTGACAACCCCTAGAAGATATTTAGCCATTTCCTGGTTTTTACTGCATTTCCATACATTGGTAGCCAAAGCATTTGAGACTGTAATTCATTGCAGGATAGTGGAACACACAATTCCAGTGGTTCATTGTGAAACTTGTCATTTTTCAATGTAATTCCGTTACCGATATTGCAGTAAAGTTCTCTTCATCATCTTATTTCTGCATTTATTTTATTGTTATTAAGAATTCTCTCCCTCCTTTTGTCTATACTGAATTTTAGACATCAACCTCTCTAATACTTAGCCGTAATCCTGGAAAATTTGTGGTGATGGAATTACACCAGGAATGGAATTACAGAACTATTCTGAAAGCCAGTGAAAACAGAAGATAAAGCAGGAATTTATAGTTGGGTTTGGTTAAGGAGTAGCATCTGCTGTGGAAGGGTATGAATGAATGTTTGTTCTGTAGTATGGGGTCTTCTTCACCATCACTGTTACCAGCATCCTGTTCCTCCTGGAATCGTGCTTTACCAAGACAGCATCTCTTTGAATAACATGTATAATGTGTGAATGTTGTAAGGGGTTTCATATTAGAAAAGCATGGCTTGTGGCCCTTGCGGTCAGTTACTTAGTGAAGGTTGTTGAGTCTACGTGTGATAAAACGTTGATAAGTCTTTGCTCAGAATACACGTCATGGTATTGTTGCCGCCGGATGCCAAAAGCAATCCAGCAGGCACTTTGACCATGGGCCAAGAAAAAAAGGAGAAACTCAAATGCCGAGACCGGAGGTAAAGAAACTGAATTTAATTAAAACAAAATCGAACAACGGCACGTTTAAAAATATCACGGAGCAGCAAACAAACTAGGAGAAAAGAGAAAAAATCTAGCAGCAACAGGGCTGGCAGCTTTTTACTCTGCCAACACCTCCACCCTTATGGGCTCAACCTGTGGCCCATTAAGGTGGAGGTAAAAGAATTAGGAAGGGGAGGGGCTATAAGGACCAAACCTTTTCAACACATCCCATGTCCGACATTTGTTCATGCTCAATATCGAAAACCAGCAATCCTCCAACTAGCAGGTTTTGATATTAGTAAAATATTATAAAAGTGTTGATATTAGTTTAGCAAATAAATAGTAAAATAGTCTTCAAAATGGTTGATATACATTAATCTCACCTGTTACATAAGACTCATCTAATGCGGGAGGCTTCCTCGGTTGCCTCAGCTGTCAATTTAATTATATAAAGTGCATTGATCGGAATCCCACACTGTATTTTGTGCTATTTAAGAAAAAATATATACATTATATACACAAACATCTTGTAGAAAAATTAGTTTTTCTCATCAATATCATGAATTGCCTTCCTTTTGCTCAGACTTGTTGAAAAATTTTGAACAAATTTGGTTCAACAGGAGGTCAGCAACACAAACATCATTTATGATTCGAATTTTCAATTGCTTTGTTGTTTTGAGTATAATAAATTTAGTAGATTCTCAGAAAATGTAACTCCATTACCATTTTGTAATTCCGTTACCGGTATGTCTTTCTCATATATGGCATCCTACAAAATATCTGAATATTCCAGTCAATATAAACTTATCAAGGCCAGGTCAACATCCTAGGCCACCACCATAAGCTTAAACCTATTGCCAGATTTCAGAGATATGTCTGTCAAAGTTAAGGCAAAAATAATGTCATTTTTTCTGCCGTAATTCTGTTACCGGCACTTTCACCTTCATACAGCCTTATACAAAATTAATTACCCCAAACTTTGTGTTATACAGCTCAGTAGGCATGCCAGTGGAACTGATAAAAGCACAGACAAGTACCTACTACATTAGAGTAATAAATAGCAGGTAAAAATGACATGAAAATTACTCTAGATCGTAATTCCGTTACCGTGGAATTTCCCTGTTGAATCCTGGGGACCCAAGAGGCCACCAAGACCTGCAATTCCTGCACAGTAATTCTTGAGGATTTTTTTTGCTTTTCTCACCATCCTTCCCAGTATCCAGGGGGACAACATGCACTTCGCATCCTCTTATACAGAGATTACACCAGATTTGTGTCTGGTCCGCCTCTGCCCTGCTGAGTGCAATGCCGTCAGTCAACACCCACTGGCTGCGTTTTAACTGTGTATCAGCACTGGCCGGCTATGGAAGCGAGACCAAATAGCGAGCCTGATGAGATCATGCAGCAATTACAAAATCTAGCATGAAATGCCTGAAATCAATGATACATGTTGTATGGAGTACTACTACAAAGGCCTTTCTTCTTTACCGAAAGAGTTGAGGAACGGTTGACTTGCTTCGATTTGTTTTTTTTTTTTTTTTTCATATTTTGTGCTTCTACCATGGATAAGTACCCTATATGTTAATGAATGTTCTTAATTTCCTGTTTGTGTTGGGTTTGTCATTTGTTTGGAAAAATTTCTACCATTAAAGTCTAGCCTCCATATTTCTTACTTCTGTTGCTGTACCAGCCTATAATAGGAACTGGCACTAACATGAATTTTAAAAATTAACCGAATGTTTTAAATGTTATGTCTGTGTCCCGATCGATCTACTGCGCTGAAGTGCAGTGTTTCTGCTGCAGCATCCAGCAAAAATAGAAGTCTTGCACATCTGCTGTGCTCAGCTCGAGTTTGCTGGTGCTGGGACGGATGGGAAATACAACTCAGCAAATTCAGTGTAAACACACACATTGACTAAAGTGAATCCTATCCAAC
The DNA here is from genome assembly GCA_029721435.1 of Gymnothorax reevesii. Lineage (NCBI taxonomy): Eukaryota > Metazoa > Chordata > Actinopteri > Anguilliformes > Muraenidae > Gymnothorax > Gymnothorax reevesii. The sequence continues at coordinate 53,976,612 of CM056583.1, read as the reverse complement.
ATGCATCTGGTGTAATTTTCGGGTTACCCTTGAGGTTTTCAATGGTTTCATATCACTGAAATTTTTTAATAATTGCTCTGACAGAGCTCAGTGGCATAGTTTTTAAATCTTCTTGTAGCCATTACGAGAGTTATGAAAGTCTATGACCATCTGCCTCTTTTGAACCAACTGTAGTTTTGTTTCCTTCATGGTGTTGGATGACAATGGGATATTCCATGTGTTTTACCTCATTTTTATACCCTCGTGAAACAGGAAGTAATGTAATGGCTCAATATAATGCTTCATGTAGAGATAAAACTTGTAAGTGGAATTTATTACCTGGTTTAATTTTGGTGCATGTTATTTACAACCCCCAATCCCGAAATAGTTGGGACAAAGGGTAATTTTGTGAATAAAACCAAAATGCAATGACTTTCAAATCACACCAGCCTGTATTTCATTCATAATAGAACAGATATAAAAATAGCAAATGTCGAAACTGAAGAATTTTACTATTTCATGCACAAAATGAGCTCATTTTCAAATTTGATGGCTGTTACAGGTCTCAAAAAAGTTGAGACAGGGGCCTGTTTAACATGGTGTAGCATCCCCTGTTTTTTTTTTTTTAACTCAGAGTGGAGGCGTCTGGACATTGAGTAGACAAGTTTCTTGAGTTTAGCCATTGATATTTGATCCCACTCTTCATTAATAAAGGCTTCCAGCTGCTGCAGAGTATTGGGTCTCCTTTGATGGACTTTTCGTTTAATTATGCGCCAAATGTTCTCAATCGGTGAAAGATCAGGACTGCAGGCAGGCCAGTTCAGCACATGGACTTCTCTACTACAAAGCCATGCTGTTGTAATAGCTGCAGCAAGTGGTTTTGCATGGTCCTGCTGAAATACACAAGGCATTCCCTGAAATAGCCAGATGTCGTCTGGAGGGGAGCATATGTTGCTCTAAAGCCTTGAAATGCCTTTCAGCATTCTTGGTGCTTTTTAAAACATGCAAGTGTCTCACACTATATGCATTAATGCATCCCCATACCGTCTGAGATGCTGGCTTTTGAACTGAACGCTGATAACGAGAGGGTTGGTCTTTCTCCTCTGTAGCCCGGACGACACAACGCCCATGATTTTCAACAAGAATGGCAAATTTGGACTCATCTGACAACAGGACAATTTGCCACTTTGCTACAGTCCATTTTAAATGAGCCTTGGCCCACAGAACGCGGCGGGGCTTCTAGATCATGCTAAACAATGGCTTCCTTTTTGCATGATAGAGTTTTAGGTGGAATCTGAGGATGGCACAGCAGACTGTGTCTACTGCCACTGGTCACTTGAAGTGTTCCTGGGCCCATTTAGCAATGTCTATCATAAAATCATGCGGGCCCGAAGATCACAGGCATCCAGTAGAGGTCTTCAGCCTTGTCCCTTAAGCACAGAGATTTTTCCAGTTTCTCTGAATCTTTTGATGTCTAGTTGTCAATGGCTCACTCTCATCATTTGGAAAACTTAATCAATGAAAATTATTTAAGATCGGTCAAGACGAGCCCGCTTATTCGCTCTCATCTGACCTCAACGAGGAGAGCTGACTACACCGGTTAGCTCAGAGTATATTTGGAGTTCAATGCAATTTCTATTTAATAACTAAACTGATGAAAACGGGTCAAGACCAATCATTAGTTTCACGGGATGTTCTGTGCCTTCTTCATTTTCAATTTACCAGCCAACACCAGCTGAATTCACCAGGAACACAGAATTTGTCTTTTTGCATGGCTAAATCAATGTCAGGGTTTCCTCCAGGATTTTTTGAAACTGTGGCGGAGGGCTTCAGCGTCGGGTCAAAACTCAGCATTATCAGGTGTGGCGAGTTTTCATTAATCAGCACAAAGTCAACGTGTACGGAGGTTAATCAGTTTCACGTGCATGATGATGGATTTCACTTATAATATGAAAACCGATTATGATTATGGACTCCAAAATTGGAATTAAATAATCATGAAGATACAACTGGGTAGAGCAGGATGTGTTCACAGCAAACACAGAAGTTAACATCGCAGTTTATCGTTTTTGCAAAGTAAACAAAATATTTTTTCTCTAATCGTTGCACACCTTGCATTAAGAGGAAAGCAACACGTTTTACTACTGATGGCTAATTTTTATTCACTGGAAAATGTGTTCATCAAGCAAATTGATTGACAACAGGTCAAGAATTATCAGCGCTCATTTTAACTTAACAAGGAGAACTGGCGACACCTGGTTGTTCTTAGGATTTTTGGAGTTTATGCTAAGTATTTTACATAGGTGTGGCCGCTTTTATTTTGCCATGGCGGTGCACCACAATCAATTACATGTCGCGGAAACCCAAAATGTTATTCGCTACACCTGTCATTGGTTTTAACACTGTAGCTCATTAGTGAACATAATAATGCACTTTTAAGACTTGCATATCTTTACACCAAAAATCTTTCTAATTCCTGGCAAATAATTTTATCTTTAGTATAAAGCCAGTGAGCACCAGTAGAAGCAACAGTACTGCTACTTAAATATTTCTGACAAAGCCAATCAGTAGCTTTCTCATGAGTTAAAATCCATCACACTTAGAAAAACACACCTTAATGTGATGTCAATCAACTCAACTCTCCACCCATTAAAAAATCTGCAGAAATATTTGTTATACTATCATGTCACATCTGTCTTACTCAAGCTTCCTTATCCAGGTGCTTTCAAAAACAGAATGCGAAAATGGGTGTAACATCCAGGCCTATTGTTTGATATCTGGTGAGGCTTTCATGCCTTTCTAAAGTGCTTTGAAATTGTGAAATGTTCAATGTAAATGGTACACGACCCATTACTATGTCTACACTGGGCATCCAAGAGGGTGCTTTTTCATCAAAAATATGATATGGACCACAGAATCTTTAATATCAATACGCCTAGAATACGTATCCTTTGTGCATTGGCCATTTTTAATTCTAATCAGCCATTTCAAATTTATTAGTTTTAATCACTGCAAATCGCAGTCATTTGGAAATAATTTATCCTCGGCAATGACTTTACAGGAGGAACCTTATCAGCGGCAGAGTGGCACTGGACTCAGTGATTCGCAATTTTGGATCATTCCCTCGGGAAAATGCCAAATATCTGCCTTGTTTACTGCTGCAACAATAAGGCCAATGCAAGCAGAGGCATCACGTCCCATATGTCACTAAAAAAAAACAAAAAAAAACCCACAATTCAAAAGGCATGGGTGGATTTTACCAAGAGGAAACGAGCGGATTTCACGGAGCACGGTGTTGTGCCCAATTCTCCTCCCCCGCCAAATCGTGCTCCCCCTTCGAGAAAGTTTTGTGATGCTGTTGCTGACTTAAGAAAATCATGAAATAACGTAATGGGCGCTGATGAATCAGCTCGCTCTTACAAAAATTATCACAGATGATGCCTCAAAAGTGATGAACATTTCCTGCAATTTGTCCTTCTGCAATATTAAGCTGCAAACTAAGTTACATAGTTCATCCATTCACTGTCAGTGGTTCTAACTATGTAAGTCAGCGAACTTACATAGGCCATGTTGTCTGTCGGGTGTGCACTGTGGAATCAGGGTGAATGGCTACACTCTAAAGGTCTAATGTTGACACCATGTACATAGGCTACCTACTTTCAGACACCTTTCCTCATCATGACCAAATAAAATTCTCAGCAAGTAGATTTGGTGCACCATACCTACAGGCTAATTGTCAAATTGTTCCTTTTCCCCTTCAGATGTGAAAAATATTTGTTTTCATCAATTTATGGAAATAATATTCTTTGACATCTTGTTTTCAGCTTGACTTCCCCATTTGGAACTCCATTTGTTACACCACATCAGCTACATGGCATATTTGGGTCAATCTTCAATTTGTTTTTTACCTCAATAAAAGGCACATTTTCGAGAAAAAGCGGCAAATTTGGGAAATTTAATTAGCAAGATACTGTACTGTTTGGTCAAACGTATAGCAGATTAGTTATGTTTCAAGAAAATACGAGGAATTTGCACTTTACGCATTTAGAATAATTCACTTGTCGGCCAAAATCCAAAAATGTGGAAAAATGTGGAAAAGAAAAAATGGCTCCCCAGGACAGGAGCTGGATACTCTGGATCTAGACACTCAGACTTCAGCTATCTGGGATCAGAACTGGTCAAAAGTGATAAACTGACTGCACTACAGCCACTTTGATGAACATTAACAGCTTACAGAATCTAACAGTGCAAAAAAAAAAAAAAAAACATCAGGGTTGGTTTCCTCCCTGCCAAAATGGGCAGATATATATTTGACATGTTATCTGTGGACATGCAATTAGAACAAACAAAACTTGATGAGTGTATCTGCCTGGGTGAAATGTCATACTGGCAACGCAAAAGACCTCAAACTGCGAGAAAGCGGTGGAAAGTACAGGGCTCGGAGGGTGTAAGTCGTGCCTTATCTTCCTTCCACCCATGAACCACAGCCAGCTGACTCCAAAAATTACCTCAAATTACCTACAGGCTTTAAAACTGCACTAATAATAAGAAAATATGACACCAATATTGGGAAGGGGTTTTACTTCACTGAACCTGTCAGTGATAGAGTAATACCGAAGACCAAATATCTACCCCTCACCAAGGTCACTATGCCCAAGAAATAAGTGATTAAATTCTGCAAAAATGTCTGCCGTTTTGCCTGACACGGCCTGGCCCCTTGAATTGAGAGATGGCACAATGACACCAGCCGCATAAACATTACCATAAAAATAATGCACTATTATGATTGCAACATCAACTTTTAGTCTATCAATAATAATATCCGACCAGAACAATAAAACGCACAATGGTGAGCAACTAGGAGAAATGTGATTTGAATTTACGGAGTACAAGCCAATCATACATACACTTCAAATCAATTGCGTCTATTTGGAAAGGAAACAATTGGGTCAGTTAAATTTGATAGAGGCCAGTTATCATGGCCGAAATTGAGAATGCCATCCAAAATATGGCTGCCACCCTATCTGCCTTAAGGTATGCTGTCCAAATAACTACGCTCGTGCACACCAGCGCATCACTCAGCCCAATGGCACTACACCTCTGGTGGACTGAATTGTAGCTACCAGGGAAACTATGCTCTCCGGGAGGCTGGAACATTTCCTTCAAACGTGAATTTCCAAGTCACATCACTCAGTTCCACTTTTCTATATTTTGACGCATTGAAATTGCAATGCAATTTTCAATTTTCAGACGCAAGCAGAAGCCGAGTCAACAAGTAAGGGCAAGCTAATGCTAGCTGTAGAAACGAGGAGTTTAAAAAATGTTATTTTAGATACATCCAAGTTAGCTGGTGCGCAAAACGAGTTAGTTACTCGTTGTATTTTGGGTTAGGGCAAGTAAAACCATCATTAGTGGAAAAACTCTTACTGATTCGTGGGAGGTGCGGTAAGAGGGAATGCCACCTCCTCTTCCTCGAATTCCTGCCCATCCAACGCATCACTTTCATCCACCGTGCCAAGTGTCCCGCAAACGGGGGGCAGCGGAGGCGGTGGCAGTGGAGGGAAGCCGCTAACGTTAGTCCCGTCTGGGCTCCCGGAGGTGGGCGACATTCGACTGGCCAATCCCTCGGAGGGGGAGAGGGACGCTCCACTCCCCGTTCCAGAGCTTGTCCCAAACGCAGGGTGTCCACCACTGCTGCTACTCCCAGCGGCAGACACAGCGGATCCTGGCAGATCACCTCCAGTCACCGAACTTAGCAGTACATCCGAGAGCGTGTCTGGCGATGTGTCCGGAGAGTGGCGGAGGTTTTGCGCTGCCCCCGGGGCGGAATCCATGACCCGCAACCTCGGATTTGTAGGGAATGAAAATTGGGCCGTCTCCGGGCCTCCTCCGCCTGCTAGTCCTGTCCTCGCCGAAACCGAACCAGTGTCCTCACTAACGTCATCTGCAGCCATCATTTTGCACAAAAACGCAAAGGGAGGAAATTAAAAAAAGGGAAACTTCCCTCCCCCTCCCGTTTTAAACGCCGTCCGAGAAAAAATTAACAGAAAAAACTTGGAAAAACAACACAGCTAGCGAGCTACTCGCTGCAGTACTCAAAAGTACGAAAGGGCTGCGCTGGCTAGCTCTTTGCTAGCTAGCAAGCAGTAGGCAACGTCGAAAGAGTTTCAAGTTTTCATTGTTCCCCCGGAGTTCAGTGAAAACACAGACAAAGTAAAAAAAAATGTCCAAAATATTGCAATACGAGTCCGAAAACGATTATATCACCTTATTTTGTCAGTTTCTTTCCGGCAACCTACTAGACGAGAAAGTATTTATTGTCAGTGCGCTCCAATTTTTTTTTCCTCGGCGAGTTCCAAGCGTAGCTAACATTAGCTGGCTATTCACTTTCCGGCAGTGTCACGCTGTTGCGTTGAGAATCTTGGGTACAACAAATATGACCTGATTACCCCGCCGGTTGGAGACGCTTCAGTATTTATTTCTCCCGCAAGTTGTTTTTTCTTTGTTGACAAGCTACATGACTAGATGCTTTCTGCCGCCGCCGTTCACCACTCTCTGAGTCCAGTCCACTACTGTCCTGTCCTGTCCTGTAGGAGCGCGTGCTCGCTCACGAGCAGACCTGGTTAAGCGAGCACAGAGCGAGTATGAGATGCTCGTACTGAGTTCGTTTCATCTTCATGACTGAGCCGCTGTTTTGAGTTTTAGCATGAAACTCCATCCACCTGGCCGAGACTGTGGGAGTTGAGTACTTCGTTTATTTTATAGTAAAAAAAAAAACATAAATAACAAGGGTGGCGTTCTAAAGTATGCAGCATACTACAAAAACATGTACAGTCTGTGACCTTTCATAGCACTGCAAATTAGCCTATGCAGGAATGCAAGGAGATGCAATCTTTTTCAGTCTTAAGCTTGGTTTTTATTTTATTTATTTGATTTTTTATGAGATGGTGTAACTCACACTCTCTACCCTTTTGACATTTTGATAGATTTGGTTCAAAGTTAATTTTCTGGAAGCCTGAAACTAAGCGTGCACTCAGCACTTTTACATTATACAAATGAGGGCAATATGAACAAAGTGGGCAGGGGAGTTAAAAAAAAATGGGGAAGCTGCTATATTTTATTCTGACTCAATAATACATGATATTAAAAACAAAAAAAGTTGAACTGAGCAGCATTTTTAATTTGAGACATGTTTTTTCAACATTGACATTCCTCTAACGCAGGGATGGGCAACGACGGCCGCATCTGTCCCTGGTTTTCACACTGACCTCTGGCCTTTAATTAGTTAATTATCTAAATTAGCCAAACTATTCATGAAATCTGACATTTCTTTAAATTATCATGAATTACCACCAAAGGCTGTTCTTGTCACCCTACATAAAACATTTTTCTTTGATCAAACCTTTGTAAAAATCTATATTTGTGTATGCATCCAATTAACTCAATTAGTCCGGGTAATTGATGGAAATAAAAACCTGCATACCCACTGGCCCTCCAGGACTGGAGTTGCCCATCCCTGCTCTAACGAATATTAGTTAGGCCTCCCTGTTGTGTTCCAGGGTCCTGGGCATTTAGCCAGGACAGTATTTTTGGGTTTTTAACAGTTTCTTGTGCCAGGTTCCATAGTTCATAGTCATTACTCATGTCACAATTTTAACAGTCTTTGTATCAGGATTTCACATTTCATAGTTCATGTTTATTGTTCATGATTTTACTTTTCCTTGTTTTTTGTTTTGCCAGGTCTACCCAGCCACTCCACCGCTTGTCTGTGTTCCGTCCCATGTCTTTGTTTTCGCACACTTCAGAGCTCTGGTTGGCTTTTAGTATTTCCCTCTTCCTTCTGTGCTGTGCTGGATTCAGGGCTTCCTAAGCTTAACTGACAATTAACTGTTTTTAAGTTACTAACGTTTACTAACATTCACAGGGAGGTGTCATTCTTAGACAGGCCCATGACTAATACTGCTAATTTAGCTAGGGAGTTTATTGTCATGAATCCTGCTTTGCTATTTCAAGTCTTGCTGTGCTTTTCTGTTCTAACATTCATGCTTCCTTCCAATCCGCATGCTTCATTGGTACTTAAGCTGAGCACGGTCGTTTTCTTAATGAGCAAGTCATGTCTACCAATCTTTGTCCTTGTCTCATGATCTTGCCTTGCCCCTGGTTTCTTCTCCAGGTGTTGCCCCTCATGTGTCCTGATTTTCTTCCCTTTATCTGGAGTTGGTAGAAGTTGGCTGGCAGACAGTCTCACTGTGGCTCATGCCCTTGTGGTTTGTACAGTATTTAAAGCTTTTTTTATTGCCAAGTTCTTGTTATTTGTATTCTAAGCCTGATTATTCGTTTATGTTTGTGGTTTTCTCCCTGGAGGATCCAGTGGTTGTGTGTTTTTTTTTTTTTTTGTTGTTGTTTTGGATTTTTAGTTTTAGCTCTGTGAAGCTTACTTTAGTTGGATTTTTGCAACCCTTTGGACCAGGTTTTTTTTTTTGTTGGCCCTCGTGCCTGTTTTCTTGTTTGAATAAATTCCTAGTTCCCCTGCATCTTGCTTTTGGTGTCCTACTGATCTTGCATCACTCCCAAAGAGTGGGAACTGCACTGAGTGTCCTACATTAGGCCTAATGTCCGGCAAAGCTGGTTAAACGGGCACTGTCACGGCTGAGAATGAGCTGAAAATTTGGGGAAAAAGTGTGGTGTGTGGGGTGGTTTTTTTTTTAAAGTGGGTCACTGGTAGAAGTGTCTAGTTTGTCACCTTTTATCATACAGTAGTGTGCAGTGATGATTATACACCACCACTTTTGTTTAAAGGAGGTCCTAATATATTACTTCTCAATAATTATTTGGTGAAAGTATATTGAAAAAATATTATTACAGGCTATAAGTTGGTGATCTCATAAAAAATGATGGAATCATGGATCAAAAGAAGTATGACAGCATCCTTGTGCGGCAAACATTGCCATCTGGAAAGAAGCGGATTGGTCAGGGGTTTCATTTTCAACAAGATAATGACCCCAAACACACTTCTAAGTTGGAAAGAAGCATCTGGTGACATACAGCAGAAATTATGATTTGGCTTTCTCAAAGTCCAGACCATAATGACTGAGCAAGTCTATTGCAACATTGACAGAATCTCTTTGGAATGAACTTTAAACCATATGGAATGGTTTAGTGATTGAGGAAGTAGAAAAAAATGTGAAAACTATGCCTGAAAGCTTAAATGCTGTAGTCAAAGCTAAGGGTGGTTACACTAGATACTGACTTTTTCTCTCAAAGACATTATTGTTTTTATTATATTTTGCCATCTGTTTACTTATTTTCATTGATATGAGCCAATTTTACATTAAATGATATACTTGAGCTACTTGCCTTTGACATGTAGTGGCTGTGTTATCCCGAGATCCTGCACCTACTTTTTCCAACATGGTGATGTTTTTCTCATAAGTTACAATCTGCTCACTTTTGACAGTGATAAATTGTGTTTTTGTTTGGATTTCTGAATATTCTTGGAACCCTGAACAAGCAACTCTGCTTTTTCTGCTCTTGACAAAACAGCTGATGTTTCGAACTCATGTAACTGGGAAGTTAACCTTCCAAAGATAAGCATTCACTGGTCCGAGCCATCAGTTATGTCGGACTCTGCTCTTCTTTGCATGTTCCAGTAATTTTTTTTGAGATTTATTATTCATGTTGCTTAAATGTAGGGCTATGCTATACTGAAGTTAAATCAATGTCCTAGTTTTCATGCCTCTATTACAACAAAGTAGTTTACATTTTATATTGGCAACGCACACTTTAAACTTCATCCATGACCAAAAACTGTATAAATCGTACTAGCTGCTACCCGCTACCCGGAGTAAAATTGGCATTTTTTTTGCGTGCATGACCGTTTTTCAAAAATCGGGGGACGTCAAGTCCTTCCTGGTGTCCAAGTGGATATTCACTCCAAATTTGGTGATAATCGGTTGAGAAATGTTGGAGAAAAACGTGTACATACAGACAGACATCGACCTCAAATATATGAGATATCATATTTCGTTCAGCATTTATGGTGTCTTCAAAGATGGGCAAATTACCCATGTCATGTGCTTTAATGCACCACCATACCAACATGGGTGCTGGATTTTGACCTGTGCGCTAGGGAAGGCAAATTTGAAGCTTCTAAACATTTCTAAACATTTAAATCATTGTTTCAAAATGTTCTGAAAAATTTCAAAACTTGCTTGCTCGACATTGGCATCCACTGGCAAAATTTGTGATTGTAGCCTTGTGTGTTGATATGCTGAAACCCCCCTTTTCACAAATCCAAAAATATTAATAGTTTTGACACAGGCACAATCAGTCAATTATTTATTTTTTGTACGATATGACTATTTCTTATTGTACGCCTCTTCGTTTATTTTGCTGTTAAATATTCTCATTCATTCATTCATTCATTCACTGAGAATGATTGTGTCAGGTCAGCCTTTTATATATAAATGGACTTGACAATTACAACCTACAGCATCTTTAATTCTGCTTAGTTGGAATCGCATTGTGATCATTCACATCAATAAAATGTGGTATAAAGATTTAGATTCAGAAACATTTTGCTCAACGATTTTTATTCAGGGATAATACTTGTATTTGCAGCACTTTTTTATTATTCAGCTGGCTTCTCTGCTTCTCTACTATCTGAAATCCAATTACGAGATTATTTAAACAAATAAACAAACTTGCTTCAACTTATTGGCACATTGGGAAGAGTACCTGGCAAGCTTTAGAAAATCTATCTATTTATCTATCTATCTATATTGTATTTTGAACAACTATAGCAAAATCCTCACAAAATCTCTCAACACAACTCAACGAAACAAAACACCTCAAACACCTGTCTTTTCACATGGCTTTTTAAAACCTTTAGCGGTGGACTGATAGCGATCACGTGACGTTTCGAAACATCTCTCAATCACCGTGTCGGAACTGGAGATGTTAAAACATTTTGAAACCCTATCGAACATCTGTGTCGAAATTGCCATCTCGACTGTGCGCTGATAACAAGCCATGTGGTGCCTCCCCTCTTTGTCCCTGAGTACAAAAAATTCCTGAATGAATACCACATTTAGATTAGTCAGACCATTGGACAGTTTTCCACTCTGCCCCAGTCCAACTATATGAGCAAAGAGCAAAAAAGGTGGTAGTGTTTCCAGATCATGTTCATTCATGTTTCAAAGTTCAAAGTTTTAACTTGCATTTGTGTATGCAGTAACAAATTGTGTTTGCTGGCAGTCGTTTAAAAAAAGTGCTCCTTAGCCTATGTAGTAACTTCCCAACAGAATCTTGCCTGTTTTTAAGGCAGTAGCGCCCAGGGGCATGAAAATCATGGTCATTGAATATAGATTTTTGGCCTCGTCCCTTGCATGTTTTTAAATCGATGGTGGTAGGTGAGGGTAAAATGAAAGCGGTCAAAAAGCAGGGACTACTGGGCTTGTCTGGGATTAAGCCCCTTGGCAGAACTGAGGCACTCAAGGTTCCAGTGTTCTGTCTAGATGAGGAAAGGGATGTGGTCATCATCAAGCCAGTGCCGACACTCTTCAAATGCCAGCTTGATGTCAAGGAGCTCACAATCTCCAACAGCATTGCTCTTCTCCACAGGGTTTGTTGGTAGGAGAAGAAGCCGCAGAGATGGACCTTGCAGTTAGCTATAGGCTGGGAGAGGACAGCTCCAAGTGGCAATGTCAAAGGCCTCCACTGTGACAATGAACTTTTGCTGGGAGTAAGGGAGAGCCAGGACCGGAGCACTGTTAAACTTGTTCTTAAGCTAGCGGAAGGCAGAGGCAGCTTTAAGAGTCTGGCAGTAGAGGACCTTGGTGGTGGGTGGAGTGGTGACTGTGGAGTTGGCCCAGATGAAGTGTCTGTAAAAGTTCCCAAAGCCAAGGAATTACTGAAGCTGCTTATGGTCTATATATCACAAGGAAGTCTGTACTTTCTGTTGACCCAGGAGACCATGAAACCCTGGAACTACACAAATCTTTGATGGAATTCACACTTTTTGGGCCTTACGGAGAGCTGGTTCTCAAGAAGTAAATTTATTACTTAGCGGACATGCTGGACGTGTTCCTCCAGGGTGCGGGAAAACACCAGATTGTCATTCAGGTGCACATGCCCAAAGCGGGGTGTTAGTGAGCCACAATGGCATCACCAAATATTTGTAGTGAATGGAGGAGGTGTTGAACAATCTTCAATTCATCACCCTTCCTGATGTGCACTAGGTGGTAAGCATTGCGCTGGTCCAGGTGGGTGAAGTAGCAGCATCCCTGGAGATGAGCGAAGGTGGAATCTGTGAGCGTTAGAGGGTTGCAGTTCTTAACGGTGATACAATGAGACCTCTGAAGTTGCCGCACAGTTGAAGAGAACCTTTTTTTTTTTACATGAAGGAGAACCCACCACTGGCAGGTGTGGATGATGCATAAATGATTCCAGGCTCCAGAACTGCAGAGATGTATTCATCCATTACTCTGGATACAGCCTGGCCCAAGGTGGAAACATTCGTAGATGGAGATCAACTGCACACTCGTATGGGCTGTGTGGCGGAAGTGACATAGCTTTGGATTTGTAGAGGGGCTGGTGAAGGTCATAGGTGACAAGAAGAATCCCTTTAAGGCCAGGTGAGTCTTTGTGGCTGGTATGAAGAGGCAAAGGCCCTGTCCATATCTATCCACACAACCCCATTTTAGAAAATAGCCCTATCCACACAAGAGTGTGAAACGGCTACAAATGCTCAAATTAGGTATTCCCAGCCAGTAGGTGCCAATAATGTCTACACTGAAATAGTCTAATACCAGAGAAGAACATCACTCAATGCCACACTGAACTTGTGCAAAACGAGCTGAGACGTCGCTGTTTTCCAAAAACTCCATTTTACATGCCCTGATAAACAGTAACCGGCACTTGAATCTTGACTTCAGAATCCGTTTTAAAAAATCTCCGTTTAGTGACCAAAATCGCCAGGAGGCCAAAACGCATTGAAAAATCTACATTTGTAAAAATATCTGGGTACAAATGGACAGGGCCAAAGGCTCTGTTGAGCACATCTGCCCGCTGGACTAGTCGAGGTCGGCGGACTGAACAGTTGGCAATGAGGTGGTTGATTCCGACCCAGTAGGGACAGAGGCCCAAATTAATATGTCATTGTCACTCCGCAGCGTTGTGGTGAAACAGCCTGGCGTGATCCACCAGCATGGGCTCCGTAGGTGGTAACTAGAAAGCTGGTCCAGTGGTCCAACTGGCTGGTCCTGATAGAGGACAGGGCCAGAGGTGAGCTTACCAATCCATCCATCTCTCTTGGAGGTGTGCATCAACCCAGAGAGCAAGGTCTATCCACTCATCACAAATCCTGTCAGCAAGACAGTAAAGGAAAGTGTCATAAAGGGCTCAGGGATCCAAGCAAGTGAAGGCTGCCAGTGTGCGGAACTCAGCAAACAAGTGTGCTCTGCATTATGATCATAGAAAATACAATATATCACTCATATATATGGTGCAAGTCACAATGCAACAAAGTATTATATTTCAATGGAGTTCAATTAGGTTATGTGATCATTACCCTTTTTCTGTTGGATGGTTTTTTGGTTTGTTTGTAAGCAGGATTATGCAAAAAGTTATGGATGGGTTTTCCTCAAATTTGATGGAAGCATTGTTCAAGGAAGAGGTGCTTCAATTTTGGTAGGTGAGGGTTAGAGGTCAAGGTCAAGGTCACGTAAAAGGTCAAAAACACATTAAAAAACATATTTGCATGAAGACTACACACTGAAAAAAGTGATTTTGACCCCTAGTAAACATTCCATATATTAATTAAGCATATTTTAATAGAAATAGGTGTGTTATTTAACTCCACTTAAAAAATATAAGTAATTTCAAATAGTCAACATAATAAAAATATCTAGCTTCAGATAAAAATATTTTGTGCAACCACTTACCTTAAAAAAAATTATGTTCATTCAACAAAACATTTTTTTCAGCGCAGGACTGCATAAACACAGGGGTTGCTAGCTAATACAGGCAAAAATAACTGAGTTCATTGGCGGAGGTTCTTGCGTTCTCGCAGCTCTAGTTGTGGATAATAGTGCACTTATCTTTCTATTTACGTTGCTGATTGATTAGGCGACTAGCACTATATGCTCATTCATTTTGTATCAAAACAGGAGTAATGCTCCATTTTATTCTTTAGAGTACATCAGAAATATTGATGCGGGAGGACGAACAGCCAATATTTATCAATTTAATTCCAACTGAATGTACCTCATATGTAGCCTTGGCTGGAGAAGAGTATTAATATGTGATACAACATTATTATACAACAAACTTTATTTCCAATACTGAATGCTGTAAAAAGAGAAAACACAGGCCAAGTGATGAATACTGAAAATCTTCGTGGGGTGTGCAATTACACATTTCCTGCTGAATCATACAGATTAGGATGGGCAGTAGTGAGAAGTAGAGGGATTGTTAGGTGAGGAGTCATCTTATCTTTCTCAAATCCACAGGGAACACTTGAAGAGGCACATAAAGCCAGCTGTTTTTTGACATACTCAATGTCACTTAAATCCATCGTAATGTAGAGGGCAATTCCTGTTTTTCTTTTTTCTTTTTTTAATAATCACCATTGATTGGTTTCAAACGAAGGAGGCGATTTTCATGAATGTCAGTCTTCATGATTTGGAGCTATAGATATGAATTTGCCCAAAAGCAATATGTTTAAGGACCGTAGCATGTGACCAGGATCCTGCTGTGAGGTCCATAGGATTTCATCATGTGATACAGTACAAACCACACCAGTTTCAAGTTTATCTAGTGACAGTACATTTATTTTTTTCTGTGAAAAACATATCTTCAGCTATAGCACTACAGTTTGCAGAAGTGAGAGGTGAACATTTCTGTTAGGGTGAAAATTGAAGAAGTATGGAAAGGCTAAAAGACATTTTTCTTTTTTCTTTTTAAAAGATCTCCAGTCCAGTGCAGTCTGTAATTCGTGAGACAGGACATCTGGTTGAGTGATTGCAGGTACATAAACCCAAGGTGATACATTTTACTAAATTAGCCAAATTCATTTGGCTGTTCCATTAAAAAAAAGAAAGAAAGAAAGACACATACTGATTTCTTGGCAGAGAAGATAAGATAAGTGCTGCGTAAAAGTCCCCTTCCCGATTTCGTCTCTTTTTGCAAGTTTATTTTCTACCTTTTTAAACTTAGATGTTTCTCATTTTCAAACTAATTTTAATATTGGGCAAAAACAACCCAAGTAAAAGCAAATGCAGTTTTTAAATGATGATTTCATTTATTGAAGAAAAAAAAAAGCAAGCCCATCCTACCTGGCAGATATGAAGAAGTTATTGCCCCCTAATTTACCAAATCAACCGATTTGAGAAAATCAATTAATGGTTTAATTTCACTAGGAGGAGCAATAAGGGACGATTAATGCCAGCCCTGTTGAATTTAAACAGCAGTGAAATAGAACCTGTCTGGCAAAAACCAGCACATGATGCAGCAATCTAAAAAAATTAAAGAAATTGTGAGAAACAAAGTCATTGACATCTCTCTGATATGGTTACAAAGCCATTTCTGAGGCTTTAGGACACCAGTGAATCACATTAAAGCCATAGACTACAAATGAATACAACGTGAAAAACTGGTGAACCTTGCCAGGATTGGTCAACCTACCAAAATTCCTTCAAAAGTGTGTTGAAAACTTATCCAGAGGAAACAAAACAGTCAAACACAGTGATAGTAGCGTGATGGGCTGAGGCTGTTTTGCTGCTTCAGGATCTGTGTGACGTTACGTAACTGATGGAACCATGAATTCTGCTCTCAGCTAGAAATCCTGAAGCAGAATGTCCAACTATCAGTTTGTGACCGAAACCTCAAGCGCAGTTGGGTTATGCAGCAGTATAAAAAAGAAAAAGAAAAAAAAACAATATGGAATATTATATGGTAACTAGCGAATTTGTGCTCAGATTTGTAGCGAAAGATCAGCTTGGCTTTACTCATGTGCACGCAGTCCTATTGTTATGTACAGATGAGCGGTGGCGTTATACAATGTGAGGGTAGCCGATGCAAGCATTGTGCTAGCGAATGCGGTGAATTTAGCCGGGGTGTTCGTAGTTAATCTCATAATGTGCTCGGATTTGTAGTGAAAGATCACCTTGGGTTTTGAGTTCGCTCCAGACTGACTGAAGCCAGCACTGCAAACTTGGGGTCCGGCTGTGTGAAACGAAGCGAGGCTGAATTGAGCCTGTGTGAAGCGAAGAGAAATGATAAGGCCAGCGTTCATCTCACAGTAACGTAATGATGAGTGACGTACGTTGCGCGCTACGTATATCACTCAAATAGTAGTAGTGATATAGAATATTAGGTCGGTAGAAAATGAGCTCTTTAGAGCAACACCTTTAGTCGATTAGCGATCCACCCAGAATAGAACCAAACTAAACTAAACTAAATTTTCAGATAAAACGAGCTGTGTGTATCAAATTGAAAAACAATTTCTTTGGTACATTGCTGGGAATAGCCAGTATTTGCATCCAGCCTACCGCGTCCCATGGGGGCAAAATTTCCGACTTTTGATGTTGAATATCATCTACAGTGAAAATACAAAAGCATTAACATTGTGATTTTGCCAATACTGTAATGTACACCTTATGTGTTCACTCACAACAAGAGTAAGTATTCCAGAGTGGTGTATGTCTGGAAAATTAATATATTCCCATTCCCATTTTCAATTTTTATTGTTATTTCTCAAAAAATTCTGACTAAATAAGGTAGTTACCTAGCTTGTCCACGATTTGGTGCTGATGTCTAACCGGACTTGAAGTGTCACAAGTCATGATAGAAATGTAACATTTTTACCAAGGGTACACATTTAACATTTCTAACATTTGGTAATTTGTACCCTTAAGTCATGATAGTTGATGTAAAATGTGCTGTCAACAGCTTTTGAGTGGGGTTGGACCATTTTACATAGTTTGACAATCATTGCAAAATAGACTACCACTTCTGTAGTCTGTCTCCGGTTTACCCTGGTTGTAACATTAGATAATTTGTGGGCTATCAACCAACTCAACTGCAACTGCTAATACTCAACTCTTTTTCACTTACGCCGTAAGTCTTACGGCTTTGGAATGATTAAATAGTAGAAATAACTCTCCAATTTTAATTTCTAAAACATTTATTTGAAGCATCTTTCAATGACATGATGCAGATGTATCTGTTGAGTTACCTAAGTGAATGTATCACCTGGAAGTTTGTAGTTTTTAGCAAAATCCCCATGGGAAAATGAAGGGGTTTTCGCACAAATTGGTCAAAAGAAGGAATAAGCGAAACAGCAAAAATGTAGACAAACAGTTGGAGTTAAAATATAAATTTAACTTTCGATCTACGGTAACTACTTGTTTCTGTATGTTGTAATATTTAAGATGCTATCTAAATATAAGCTTGCTATCAATATGCTACAGCAGAAATCAGAAAGACTGCATTGTATCGCTTGCCTCAAGAAACATGTGGGACTCTTGAATGGTATCCATAGTCACTGGCAACTCTTTTCTCACACCATGCAGTTTCTTTCAAAACTTAACATTTCACCTCAAGCATCTCAATATTTTATTATTGCGACAGATTGTGGCCATCGATTAATGTATTTACATGTTTAATGTATTTACATAAGTTATCCGCATGGTTGTTGTGAGAACAGTTGTGATCTCCAATTGATAAAGCTAACTATTAGCCTCTGCTTACCGTGTGAGATTGGTGATGCATTTGCAAAGTGATTCGCTTTGTAGCTTGTCCGTTAGTTATCACTGTTATCAAGAGGATAGCAACAGATGTATTTTAGAAATATAATATGTCTTAAGGCTATACATAGACAACATAACTGCATTTTAAAGAACATAACCAAATTTGGGGTCTCTAAAGCAATTATTTTCCTACCAAGCTTTTTTTCCCCCCCAATCCCATTTGGATGCCTTGCAGCCAGACTCATCCAATTCACACAGAAGACATTTTGAGATATTAGACATTTTAACTTTCTTACTTTAAGATCTGAATGAAAAAGTTTGAAAGAGGTCACAAATGAAAAACCACACTTTGATGCAGCTCAATAATCTCTCAAAAAAAAAATTACTTTGAATTGGTTGGTTTGCTATGGCTTATGCTACATAATATATTTTAAAATGAAAATGCTATTAAAAACCCATTGCCATGATGTTTTAGAAAATAGCAACACCTTGCAGAACAAAATTTAGCGCCAATTAAGTTTTACTCATACGTATGGACAGCAGTTGTCTGTCAGAGAAAATATACCGCTCCATTTATTACCAAATACTTGGCCGAGGATAACAAAGGTATCATGTGATATATGTGACTGTGAACTACTGAAGTCTCCACAGTTTCAGAAGTCAAACACAAGTCAAAAAATGAGTAGCAGTGCTCAAATGAAAAGAGCATGCCTTCTAGAAAAGACTGACACATGAATTTTACAAATTTTCTTCGAAATTAAATGTAATTGAAGGGCATTACCAAATTTTGGTAATTTGGTAACTTTCAAAAATGACTTTCTTCATACACTTTTAATGATACAACACTGTCCTTCTCATAATTATTTGGACCAGATGTTTATAGTGGACGTCCACAACTGTTTTTACTTGCCTCGCCAATTTCATCTCAGTAATGATGCTTGAGGAAGGCAAGCTGTTAGTTGTTACACCTGACATTCCACAATTCCCTCAGATGACGGTGAAGCAGATGGGAGCATGCCATCCTGCATAATCAGCAGGCCACCACAGATTTTGCTATTCTAAAATGTAGGTGAATACTCTACAAAAATAGATGAGCAGATAGATCAGCATCAAATACTGGAATATGATATTTGAAATTTGATTCAGCAGTATATGAAAGTTAATGGAGCAGTATTACTGCACCAATGAGAAGAATATAAATTGGACATTCAAGATTTTCAGAAATTTGTTTTAAATTTGTGGGTGAATTGTGGGTGAATACCTCAAAATGTCTTCTGTGCCAGTACTACAAGTATAGTAACCCTGCATGTTGTACTCCAAATACTGAAAATAAGAGGGGAAGAAAAGCAAAGGCACTCTGAGCTTATTTTATTTTTCCATTTATTATTTTTTCAACAGCAATTAAAACCTCAATTTTTCTTAAGATAGACAGCAGCGCTCATGCCTCCTGGAGTAGTGTTCTTTGTTTGCAGGACTTTTTATTTTGGCAGTACGAATGCTCAGAATCAGAGTAAAATATTCAGCAAATTGTTTTAATAGTGCATATTTTACTGTGTTTTTGTGTATTTTACAGTGGAGTCCATGCTGCAGAGTGAGGTGCAGGAATGACTCTTGACTCTGGATCCTAGGAGGCAGGGATAAGCTGAGAGAATGCTCAGTAGCATGCAGCTGCCTCTCCATGGCATATATGAACGGTGATGCATGGGCACACGTGGTCAATTAGTCATGCCGCAGATTCCTGCAGGCGCTTATCTAATGAGTGTAGCTGAGCTCAGTAAAGCACACTAGGGTCAATTTTATCGGTCACGCGTACTTAGAATTGTGTGATGTTTTAGCCTTTACAAAGTAATTTTATTGTGATATATTGTTTAAAATCAGTATGTGGCACTTTCCTCAATAACTTTTGTTTGGGTTTTGCAAGGTTCCTTTCTAAGGTCCTGTTCAGTCATGGATATCGTTTTACTTTACACAGGTGTGTATTCTAGCTCTTGATATACACAGTTATATCCTTCATTTGTGATGTTACGATTTATCTGCATTAGTTTGGGTAGTTTACCAGTTATGCCAGTATTTCCCATATACTTATGTGGTAACAATATGCTCTCCAAAACTACTGTTGTATCAAGATTCTCTGGATGAAAAAATAGCCGTGAAAGCATGATAAAAAATGTTCTTAACCACCATGCATTTGCCGTTTTACATGGTACACTGGGAATTTTCACACTTATTTAAATTTTTTTATGCACTTCAGCAGTGCTCAATTTGGAGGTGAGGAACATGTAACATGATGAAAGGAAGTGCGAGCTATCAGAAAGTGTTGATACTGGAGTTGTCAGGAGCTCTAACAAATTATATCTTGTCAGGTAATTCATTAATTGATTATATTATAACTGTTTATTTCAGACCAGGGAAGTGAGGGAATACTATATAACCGGGGGTGCATTTCCTGAAATCACAGATCCTAACTTGTGCTTAGTTCCCACTGTTGTGCGCTTCGTTATGAACACCATGATTGGCCATTCACAGGTCTGTAATATGTTTTGATTTTAATGTTCAATTCTAAGGCCCAAATTGGATTCCAACCCTCAACATTTTTAATCTAATGATTTTAATGTTCAATACCGCACAATTATTTCATTAACAATGCCCTAAGTGAATTTCTGGGGCAAAGAACAAAATCTATGGGGCTATTATTGTAGCAAAATGATTTGTACATGTGTATTGATCGTTGTGTTACTGGGTTTCAATCCATGTGTGTGTCATGAAATTTTTACATGCGTAAAAGTATCTGTTAATTTGCACTGAAATATGCACAGGAATCTGCAAATTTGTATTCAGAATTTGTTTGTGCAGAATCTGGGGCCTGTTTCATAACCAAGTCTGTGCACTGGAAGTCAAAAGCATGAATTAATAAAAAACAACCATTGCATAGCTAATACTGGGTCCGTTACTGATGAAGTTTCAATTAAGTGAAGCCTTATTTACCCTTCTTTTAGTGTGAACAAAAAGTTGTGTGTTAGATAGTGGGCAAGGGTAATAACCTTCACTAACGATTGTCTGAAATTAATATTGTTAATTATATCCCCCAACGCCAAATGGCTTTCGGGGATATTATGTTTTTGGTCCAACCGCCGCGACGTTTCCGTGGCACCTTGGGTGGTTTTGAAGCTGAGAATACGTGTAAAAAATAGTATAATTGTGTAAAAAAACTATATTTCTGTAAAAAAATTAATAGACAACCTAGATGGCGGCATCTGTCAACGGCGCCGAGGCACTTCAGTCTTTCATTGACAGCAAAGAAAACAGAAATACAGCCATCTTAACCGATAGGAGCATTCACAAATTCCAGAAATGGCTGGAAATTCAAGGTGAGATCATTAAACGTAGGTTACGATGTGAGTGTTTGTAGTGGATTGGAAATGGCGCATATAATACATAGTTTACCGTGCTCGTGTATGTAGTGTCTGGGGAATTTCAGAACGAGTTGGGCCGTGGAGGGATGTTTACCACACTCAACCTTCAGTCTCCTGCGGTAAAAATCCCTCCGCGGTCCAACGCGTTCCAAAATTCCAATCCACTACAAACACTCGCACTATAGTTAAAGTTAAAAACCAACAAAAAATTTTTTTAATCAACTCTGTTGCACAATGGAAGCCCGTGTAGTGAGGCCAAGACTGGAGTAATACGGTCTCGCTTTCGCTTACCAGTGAGGAGCCTAGCTACCTTGTTCTACATAAGCTGCAGGCGATGCATCAATGAGTGACCGATATCAATATCGGGAATTATAGTGATCCATCCGTGTGGTGATAAAAGCATGGATTACCCTCTCTAGATCTCCCCTCTAGGGAGAGGTAGCCCTCTATCTTTGCTAAAAGCCTGTTCAATATTAGCGCAATCATCTTATCAAACCCGCCCCATATTAGATAAACGGCTGATTAGCTCAACCAAAAACTGGTTGGATAAAAATCAGTCTGATAGGTAGGGTGGCCAGAGGCATCTGTCAAAGCAAATGAAACATGATTTTCTGGCCCGTCATTAAATTGGAGCGAATTGCACTTGAAACACTTGTTCTGATATACACTTAAAATACAAGCATATCTCGACCAATTACTTGTGTATAGTAGAGCCCCCAGTTCACTATAAGAACAAGAAAAGCGTAAGAAATGCGCACCAGACTGGCTGTAATGATCAAAGAGCATAGTCAGATCCCAGAATACCCTGATAACTGTGCAGCAGTTATCAGATGATGTGCGACATTTCAATTGATGTTTCTCACCTTGATCAATATCCACAGAAAGATACACTCATACGCACACCAGCATGTAAATGAAAACTGATCTGTAAGTGGAAAATGCATGTAATGGCTCAGAGGCCGGATGTGGATGTCATTATCCGATGATATCATCCAAACTCCTGAGTCAGAGGTTTTATTTGTCTGAGGTCATTATAGGGATATGGACTATGAACACTTAACAGTTCCGAAGGACAGTAATCAATAGCTGGCTCAATTTAGTCATAGTCGTAGGATTTCTCACACTGTAGATTATGGAGCTGTTAATGCACAATGGTTTTTTGATGGATTATAGCTGATTATTAATGGATGCACAATTATCCATTAATAATCAGCTCAAATGACCTATTGCTTTTATTTCTGAGTCCTGCATACTTTCAGTGTATTGCTTATACAAAAGGTATATTCCTTTAATGGCAATTTAACAATAAGGATTTATTGGGCAGCAAAAAGTTGTGGACAACATGAGGAAGAGATATGGTGAATGTTTATGTGATTTTTTTGTGTTATAAATGAGTTTGTTTATTTTTTATGTTAAACTGGTGTGTCCAACAAACTCTGAGGTTAAGCAATAGCTGCTCTTTATAGAAATTTTATGCCATGCTCCTCAAGGAAGATTACACTTTTTTTTTTTTACAGTATATTAATTGGTCTTGACTTTACAACACAAGATTAAGTGCATCATAAACTTAGACTAGACAATATATTGCAAACTTTTAGCCCACCCCTCCCACCAAAAATCCCTTCCCAAATCCCTCAATATACCCCTATCAAAAAACAAAAAGAAGCTCCATATCATATAAATAGCTCAAATATCCTTGCAACAAAACAAACAAACAAACTTACATGAACGTACAACTTATGTATAATCCAGGCAAAGACAGGACCTAAACATAATGCAAACACTAAAGGGCCAAAAAAGAAAAAACAAACAAACAAACAAAAACAAGCATTTAAGAATGAGCATTAAATATTCAAGCAAGTACACAGTCACAACAGACTCAAAGGTATTTTGAAGAAGGTCCATATGGTCACAATCAAAGTAATGCAATTCTCTTACGTAGTCCCATTATTCAAGTCACTTTTGACTTCCATTGTCATCACTTAAATAACAAATCCAGCACATTAACATTTCTAACAGTTGGGGGAAAGGGCCCCAAACCCTATCAAAGGTATAATTTTTCTTCTTCAGAATATAAGTTATCTTCTCCATAGCGCAGCGGTTAGTCATTTAAAAAAAAAAAGCCATTGCCCCACCTGCGGTCTCTGAATATTTTTCCATGATAAGGCTAATGAGCACTTTGCCTGCAGTAAACGCAGCCCCAAAATAAACAGTTTAGGATCAAGAGCCATCTTTATATCTAGCATTTTGAGTATTTCTGGTGAAAGAAAGATTAGACTTTAAAAAGAATGAAATGGTCAACGCGGCAACACAATTATCACATGAACGTCTTGATGGGGAAACTTGCAATGAATCAGTCTCTTTTGCTCTTTTCATACAGAAGATAGTTCTTCGCTGACAACCAACCCAAGCAATAATCAAGGTCGTGAGTTATTCACGTGGTAGATTTGTTTCTAAAAATTTTAAATAATCCATATCATTTTTGCTATATTTTGATGCACAATTATATTTTTATAAAGCTTTGATGATGAACGGTTACATTTTTAAAATACCTTTTCCTTTATTATTGACTGAGAATTATGGGCTGTGATTAATGGTTTGGTTATATCAGTGTTCAACCTTCATCTTCTATTACTGTGCGAGACTTTGATCTACTGAAGCAGTTGTCGAGGCTTTTTGACAGCCAGTACATTTACGTTGTACCATATTTTCTCATAACCAATTAGCCAAGGCGTCATAGGCATCCAAGATGAAGAACACACATTAAGTCATTACTCTCAGTAAAATGCCGGTGAGGTAATCCTCCTGCAAAAGCTTGCATGAGTTCATTTGCAGGACGGAAGAGGCCCCATGTCACATTGCCCTGCCCCCTCCCCTCACGGTTTGTTCTCGGATTCACTTCAAACCTCAAATGGCTACCGTGGAGGCTGTATACCACTAAAGTGGGGAGGTCTGGGGATGTTGTACTATTTCCTCAAATTCTGTTTCCCTGGAGCATGAATAACAGTGCTGAGTGAAATAATATTAATTTATTGATCTCAAGATACGCGGGAGATTATGCGCAATCATCTCTTTATGTGTAATAGAAATTAAATAAAGACCGCAAAGGAAAAATTATCAGAGTCCAAATTTAGCATTTTCATATATTTTATATATTTTTTATAATATTTTACATATTTTTGCATATTTTTCAGTGCTTTGTTTCTAAGATAGTTTTGAATTTTTAATTAATCATTTCTCCTCAATGTGAAAATGTGACTGATCATTTTTCCATTGTGGTCTTCATATATATAAATATACATATATATATATATATATATATATATATATATATATATATATATATATATATACAGTGCTGTGAAAAAGTATGCTATAAAAGCTTCATATACCTTTCAGCATTCATGGTGCTTTTAAAAACATGCAAGTGTCCCAAACATGCGCTAATGGGTTCTCTGATATGAATTCTATAAACACTTTGGAGACAGAAAAAAATCATAAGCGCAATCATAAAAATCATACCAGTATCTATGCACTACTCTAACCATTCTACAAGATCAGGATTTCTGTCATTTACTGGTATATCCTGCCAGAAATTCCTCTTGGCAGCCAAAAATGACTGTGCCAGTTCTTGAAGCTTTTGACGGATTATATCAGGAATGCCCCGTGGTTTGCTTCTGGTGGCTAAAGGAATGTCAAGTCTAAATTTTGGCTTCAGAAATTCAACTTCCTGATAGTCCTCCTCAAAACCCTGTTTAAAGCACAATGCTGATGAACCTTGCCTAAATTCTCCTAAAAAAGCAAGAAATGTGACAAATGTCTGCCCAACAAACTCAATCGGATGCTTTCATGGAGGCTGCTATTTTGCAAGTTGATAATGTGACTTCAATGTGCCTGGTGATTAGCTGGCACTACTTGGTAGGTTTTTCCATATCCCTATGATGCTCAGTAAACATTGACTTCCTAGGTTCTTCCAGATGAAAAACTGCCATTGGACAGGTGTTTCAGACATTTTAACCTGATAAAAGGAAAGAGTAAAACCTAGTCGCTCCAAATGTTGGTCCAAATAAATTTTCTCAAAATTTTGAGTTGCTTGATTTTTCCAGATCACAGGAGACTTTGCTACAGTTTTAAATGAGCCTTGGCCCACAGAATATGGCAGCGCTTCTGGATCATATTCAATAATTTCTGCATGATAGAGTTTTAGGTGGCATATGTGGATGGCACAGCGGACTGTGTTTACAGGCTGTGGTTTTCTGAAGTATTCCTGGGCCCATTTAGTAATGTCAATGACAGAATTGTGTCAGTGAGTAATGCAGTGGCGTCTGAGGGCCGCAGATCACAGGCATCCAGTAAACGTCTTCGGTCTTGTCCCTTACGCACAGAGATTTTTCCAGTTTCTCTGAATTTTTTGATGATGTTTTGCACTGTCGATCATGAGACCTTCAAAGCCTTTGCAATGTGACATTAAGGAACATTGCTTTTAAAGTATTCCACTATTTTTTTTTTACGAAAGCCTTCACAGGTTGGAGAGCTTCTGGCCATCTTTACTTCTGAGAGACTCAGCCTCTCTAAGACATCCCATATCCCCCTTGGAAGATTTATATTTGAGTGGGACCCACAATCCCTGCTTCTTCCATTGACAGACGTCGTGTTTTATGCTGGCCAGCTGGGCTGCTGTTTCAGTGGCCATAATGTCTCACCCTCGGGGCCTGCGATATATGATGATCTGTGCACAATTCTGTGGTGTTGCAAAGAACAAAAACAGGAGGGAGGACATTTCATGTGTAGGTTAAAACAGGGGAGCACATATATTGTTGGTGTGCTTTTGAGACGTTATAAACCATGTGGGCCTGCTTGTCATTGCAGTGACTTTTGCAATGCGCTTTGTTCGGATTTATGTTGTCTGGCTTGACTTTGCCTCTTTCAGAGGAACAATATGCTTATGATTCGCGCATCAGGTCATTCCAATTTCAACACAGCCCTTCAGGTATGTAGTGACCAGGACAAAAAATTGGGCAAGCCCAGAATCTTACAATATGAAGCTTTCATGATCTTAATAACAAGTCGTGTGTCAGGAAATTAGCCAGAATTAGACAAACAGATAAAGGACTTTCGTTTGGAATGTTTTTTTTTTTTTTTTTGATTTCATTAAATATTATACCCATGTCAGTCAACCAGAGGACAAACTTTTTACAAAGAAAAATAACATCTGTTCATTCCTCTTTCGACAACTTTTCAGCTGTGGGAAGAAAACCTTTCTGCAATATTTGCATTAACTCCAAAGAGTTAATTGACATTCACAGTGAAGCCACTCGGCTTCAGACTGAAGCTGCTTTTTACCAAACAGTTCACTGGCGCAAATATTAAGGTGAAAAAGGTGGCAGAAAATGTCTTGGGACTGCATTCGTTTAATTCTTGCAAATTATCTGACAAACGATTTGTTGAAAAGCATCATATTTTTGCCATTTCAGGCTTGGCCTATCTATCCATCTGTCATGGTTTGTGAGGTGTGCGTGTGGTTTGAACTTTTCTTTGCGGCTCTCGTCCCAGGACTATATAATATTCCTGGACTATCAAATTCTTTACCCAGCTTACTGAGTGAGCTGGGGCAGCACTTTCCCAGACTCTATATAAGCAGGAAGTCTGTTATGCCCCCTTTGCTAGAGTGTCCATTTTTAGCTTCGCACTATAGCCGAAGATATCTGTAGTCAGGTTTTGCATGACTTTCTATCTTCTAAGTATTGGAGTTTCTCGCTTTGCTTCCGTGATTCGGACTATTATACATCCTTTGGAAGCACGAGTGCTCTCGTTTTGTCTATATAATTCTCTGTGTTTGTGCTGTGTCTGTGCTACTCTCTTTCTCCCTGGCCGTTGCACTTGGCCTCCATATTCAACCGGCCATTACACTATCTATTTATTTTTGACTGGGGATGAAAGTTTGACGTGTTCACGGACAATGTACTAAAGTACAGTATTTCAAACTTTTTTTATTTCATTGTCTGTGAAATGTGGATCGAATTGAAAATTAGATCAGAATAATAATCTTTTATAAAGTACAAAAGAAATAAAAAACACATTTATTTTTGTCTCTAAAACCATTACTGCTAACTGCACTGTCATCTTACTGGATTGAATGTGCATTAACAATGGTTAAAACATGCTGCAGATACTTCTACAATTTTGTGCTTCTGGTATCAACAGTGTATTACTTCTCAGCGCACAATTTGGATGCACCAAGCATCACTGTAACATACAGTGATTTCTCTTTCCCCCTGCCTCTAGTCAGGTATAGCAAGCCTTGCTTGACAACAGTATCTCAACTAAAACTTAACTTATTTGACAATTTCTGCTGTAGCGCTCTTTTGTGTCATTTGACCTTGATATCATCCAGCAAAGGAAAGCACACCTTTAGTCTATATGAACAGATTCTTATTTTAGCGGTTACATGACCATAGTTTACTCCAATACTTCTGAAACTGTGAGGTTTTACGAAATGAGCCAAGAGCGAGAACCAGATAAATGCAAAATGGAGGCTTTATTTCTGAAGGGGGAAACCCCCCAACAGCGCTGGCAACAGTACAATGTCCACAATCAGAATCCAAAGGGCAAAATCCAAAACTGTAACCAGGGCACCAATAACAAAACTCAAGGTCAGGCAAAAATGGTTTGGTACACAGGCGTGGGTTTGGTGGAGAGGCAAACTCATTAGCCGTAAACAGTCCGAATCCAAAATACCAGGGCAGCAAAAGACAATAGACGTGGTCAGGCAAAAATAGGTCAAAACTCACAAAAGCAATCAGATCCAAAAGGGCAAACCAAAAAAAAGTGTCGGGCAATCCAGTCAGAAAGAAAATATCACAATGAGCAAGGCGAGGAACGTAGCACAAGACAAAGGAGTAAAGACGATCTGACAAGGAACTAAAAGTGGAGACACCTTATATACACATCCGGGGTGAACACATGACAAGGGAGCACAGGTGCGATCAATGAAACAATAATCAGGATTGACACATGAGGGTTTATCTAATTACATGAATCTGGCGAATGCCGAAACGCAGACAGGGATAACGAGACATTCCTATGAACGAATAAACGGCTCCGGTTAAGGAGTACTAAAGTGTACAGTCTAAAGAAAAGGGAAAGCCTGAGATATAAGTGGAAACTGCAGTAGAGATAATTAGTGATAGGCAAGGAGGGCGGAGATACAGATTGGGCGAATGCTGAGAGATCGTTAGTCTATTAGTATGTGCAGCTATACAATCCCGAGTGCAAGTTAGTCCGTTAGTAAAAATATACAATGTTAATCTTGGTTAGTAATTAATCGAAAACAATAAACTGTTAGTATGGTTAGTGGATGGTAACAGAGAGAGGAAGGAAGAAAAACGAGATATGAAGAAAGATTGAAATCCCAGAAACCAGGAAATCACCCGAATGAGTGGCACGTCAGACAAGGGACCGTGGGCAAAGACCTACACAAGACAAGACAGGGTAAACGAAGTGCAGGACTAGAACTAAAAACAAGACTATGAAAGCGTGGCAAGGCTATGAAAACATGGCAAGGATGTGAAACATGGCAAGACTATAAAACATGGCAAAGACATAAATAATAACAAAACATGAAAAATAATAAAACATGAAATCAAACAACAAAACACAATACATAATCATGGGGATGGTCAGAGGCAGGCAGTGGTCACTTAAACACAAACAGCATACGTGGCATGGCCAGGCACAAAACTTAAACATGGAACTAGGGAAAGGCATGACCAAATGTAGATTCACAACAGAACCCCCCCCCCAACGAACGCCTCCTGGCGTTCAATTCGAAGACCTAGATGCAGCATGAAAGTCTCTTATTAAAGTCTTATCCAGAATGTGTCGGGCAGGGACCCAACTGCGGTGTTCCGGTCCATAACCCTCCCAGTCGACGAGGTACTGTAGACCTCTGCCTCGTCGACGAGAGTCCAGGAGGGCACGGACCGTGTAGACTTCGCCTCCGTCGATGATCCGGGCGGGTGGAGGGGGATCAGGTCCAGAGGACAGGTGGTGGGTTACAGCAGGTTTGAGTTGGGATACATGAAAGGTAGGGTGTATTCGTCGCATGGACAGGGGGAGACGGAGGCGAATAGCAGTGGGACTGAGGACCTTTTCAATGGTGAATGGGCACAGGTACTTAGGGAAAAGTTTACCCCCGTTACCTCTGGGGGGAATGTCCCTTGAAGAAAGCCAAACCCGCTGCCCAGGTCGGTACGTGGGAGCAGATGTGCGTCTCCTGTCGGCCTGCTCCTTCATCCTGGAGACCGACCTGAGCAGGGCCTAGCGGGTGGTAATCCAGGTGCGTCTACATCTGCGCACGAATTCACGAGCTGAAGGAACGGCTACTTCTTCCTCCTGAGACGGGAACAACGGGGGTTGGTAGCCTAGGCAGGCCCTGAAGGGGGAAACGCCGGAGGCAGCCGAGGTGTGGCTGTTCAGGGCGTATTCCACCCACGGCAATTGATGGCTCCAGGAGGAGGGGTTCCTGACACATAAACACCTAAGAACATTCTCCACAGACTGGTTAGCTCGCTCGGTCTGGCCATTAGTTTGGGGGTGAAAACCTGATGACAAACTAACTGAAGTGCTAAGTGACTTACAAAATGCTTTCCAAAACAGAGCAGTGAATTGGGGACCACGATCAGAAGTGATGTCGGTGGGGATTCCGTGAAGTCTAATAACGTGTTGAATGATGGGATTAGCGGTTTCTTGAGCGGAAGGGAGCTTGGTGAGGGGGACTAAATGAACGGCTTTGGAGAATCTATCAACTATCTTGAGAATGGTGGTGTGGTGATTGGAAGGGGGAAGGCCAGTGACAAAATCTAGTGCAATGTGGGACCAGGGGCGATGTGGTGTAGGAAGGGGCTGAAGCAAACCTTGAGGGGGCTGGTGTGATGTCTTAGCCTGGGCGCAGACCGAGCAAGCAGCTACAAAACCCTGAACATCCTGAGTTATTTCTGGCCACCGAAATCTCTGGAGAATAAAGTCCTTGGTGCGGCGTACCCCAGGATGGCAGGACAGCATGGAGGAGTGCCCCCACTCCAGGACCTTGGGGCGCAAAGCAGCTGGAACGTATAGGCAATTAGTGGGGCAAGCACTACATCCTTGACCTCTCTTTCAATATTAAAACATAGAGCGTTAATAAAAGCCTCCTTAGGGAGTACAGTATCATTGCAAGGTTTTTCTTCCCTAATCTCAAAACAGCGTGAGAGGGCGTCAGGTTTAACATTTCTACTTCCTGGTCTGAAGACGATGTGGAAATTGAAACGGGAAAAAAATAATGCCCACCTGGCTTGTCGTGGGTTGAGTCTCTTGGCCGTCTGAAGGTACTCCAAATTCTTATGGTCAGTCCAGACAATAAAGGGAACTTTGGATCCTTCCAGCCATTGCCTCCATTCTTCCAAGGCTAACTTCACCGCCAACAGCTCCCGGTTGCCGATGTCGTAATTTCTTTTCGCTGAGCTGAGGCGGCGAGAGAAGAAGGCACATGGATGGATCTTCCCATCCTCCATGGACCTCTGAGACAGGATGGCTCCAGCTCCAATATTGGAGGCGTCCACCTCGACGATGAACTGGAGCTCTGGGTTGGGAATAGTGAGGATGGGTGCAGATGTGAATCTGGTTTTTAATTCTTTAAAGGCGTCCTCTGCTTTCTCCGACCAACGAAACTTGAACTTGGAGGAGGTGAGAGCAGTAAGAGGAGCCGCAACAGAACTATAGTTCCTGATGAACCGCCGGTTGAAGTTGGCAAATCCTAGGAAACGTTGGAGTGACTTACGGTCCTCTGGTCGGGGCCACTTGGTAACTGCCTCCACTTTTACTGGGTTCATGCGAATGGTGCCCGGAGAAATAATGTAACCCAAAAAAGTGGTTGTTTCAACAAAAAACTCACACTTTTCGGCCCTGACGAAAAGGCGGTTCTCCAAGAGGCGACGGAGCACTTGGCGAACATGCTTAACATGGTCCTCCTGGGATTCAGAAAAAATCAGAATATCGTCAAGATAAACGAAAACAAACTTGTTTATCATGTCTCTTAAGACATCATTGACGAGGTTTTGAAACACTGCTGGAGCGTTGGTAAGCCCGCAAGGAAGAACCAAATATTCCCAGTGCCCCGTGGGAGTGTTAAAGGCGGTCTTCCATTCGTCCCCCTCTCTGATTCGCACTAAGTGGTATGCATTCCGGAGGTCGAGCTTAGTAAAGATCTTGGCTCCTTGCAGGAGATCAAAAGCGGTGTTCATGAGGGGAAGTGGGTAGCGGTTCTTAATAGATATCTCGTTGAGGCCACGGTAATCAATACAGGGTCTTAATGATCCATCCTTCTTTGATACGAAGAAAAAACCCGCACCAGCAGGTGATGATGACGGGCGTATAATGCCAGCAGCAAGAGACTCTGAGAGATACTTCTCCATAGCTTGGGTTTCTGGTCTGGAGAGTGAATAGAGTCGGCCTCTAGGGGGCATAGTACCTGGCCTCAGGTCTATGGTGCAGTCATAGGGTCGGTGAGGTGGTAAGCTGGTGGCCCGGGACTTTGAGAAAACCTCCTTGAGGTCATGGAATTCTAGAGGAACCTTTTCCAGGTCTGGAATCTCCTCCGGAGATGGGTTGTGTAGAGGGTCGAGGGCGTTGCGGAGGCATGTCAGGGAGCAGTTGGGACTCCATCCCTTAATTTCATTCTTGCGCCAGTCGATCTCTGGTAGGTGTTTGGCCATCCATGGATGGCCCAGGACGATAGGAGCATGGGGAGAGTATAACAGGAGGAACTGAATGGTTTCGTGGTGGTTTCCTGACACCTTGAGTTTGATGGGGCTGGTCGTATGGGTTATTTGAGCGATCCTCTGGCCACTGAGCGAATTGGCCACTCGATCAGGGAAGATCTTCTCCGTGGGAACGCCCCATTTCCGGGCCAGCTCCTCATCAATTACATTTTCCTCCGCTCCGGTGTCCACGAGAGCCTCGGTGGATCTGCTCTCGCCCCCCCATTCCAAAGTTACAGGAACGCATGTGCGATTGTTAGTTTCCTGTCCCGGCGTCACCCCTATTACTGTTGCTATGCGGGCACCAGGAGGACCTCTTCTCTTCTTTTTTTTTTTCCCTGTTAGGGCACTGAGCGATAAGGTGTCCTCCCTTGCCACAGTAAAAGCAGGCCCCATCACGGCGGCAGCGATCCCTCTCCTCCACAGGAATGCGCGTACGGCCCAATTGCATGGGTTCAGGCTCAGGGAGGCGGCTGCCAGTAGGGGGTGATCGAGGCGGAGTACTCTGGGGAGCTGGATATGGTCGTCTGCGGGAAGCGAGGCGTCGGCGCTCCTCCAATCGCGAATCCACGCGAATAGCCAGGTCGACAAGGTCGTCCAAGTTCTCCGGTAATTCCCGCGACACTAGCTCATCTTTAAGTGCTTCAGATAATCCATCAAAGAAGGCATCATACAGAGCTCTCTGTCCCCATCTGCTGTTGGTGGCCAACGTCTGAAAATCAATGGCGTAGTCGGCTACGGGACGCCCACCTTGTCGCATGCGTAGGATCTCTCGTCCTGCCTCGTGACCCAACTTGGTGCGATCAAAGATCCGCCTCATCTCTTCACCCAGTAGACGAAAAGTCTGTACACATGGGAGATCAGCTTCCCAAGCCGCTGTAGCCCACTGCTTAGCTCTTCCTGTCAGTTGCGTGATAATGAAAGCAACTCGCGCTCTTTCGGTGGGGAAGGACGAAGGCTGCAGGCAGAAGATGAGCTCGCACTGGGTGAGAAACGCCCGACATGCTCCCGAGTTCCCGTCGTACCTCTCCGGCGGTGGTAGACGTGGCTCGCAGCTGGGTAGGGGCGGAGCGGAAGCGGGAGCAGGAGGAGTATAGACGGTAGGCTGGGGTGACTGTAGTCACTGCGCCTCCTGCACTGAGCGAGTGAGATCCGCCATCTGGAGACTCATAGTTTGCATGTGCTGCATCAAAGCACGGAGCTGACGTTCCTGAAACTCCAACTGAGTGCCCTGCTGGTGCACTGCCTCCTGCAGAGACTGGTCTGACGCTGGCTCCGTCATGGTCAGATCGTAATGTGAGGTTTTACGAAATGAGCCAAGAGCGAGAACCAGATAAATGCAAAATGGAGGCTTTATTTCTGAAGGGGGAAACCCCCCAACAGAGCTGGCAACAGTACAATGTCCACAATCCACAAACAGAATCCAAAGGGCAAAATCCAAAACTGTAACCAGGGCACCAATAACAAAACTCAAGGTCAGGCAAAAATGGTTCGGTACACAGGCGTGGGTTTGGTGGAGAGGCAAACTCATTAGCCGTAAACAGTCCGAATCCAAATACCAGGGCAGCAAAAGACAATAGACGTGGTCAGGCAAAAATAGGTCAAAACTCACAAAAGCAATCAGATCCAAAAGGGCAAACCAAAAACAAGTGTCGGGCAATCCAGTCAGAAAGAAAATATCACAATGAGCAAGGCGAGGAACGTAGCACAAGACAAAGGAGTAAAGACAATCTGACAAGGAACTAAAAGTGCAGACACCTTATGTACACATCCGGGGTGAACACATGACAAGGGAGCACAGGTGCGATCAATGAAACAATAATCAGGATTGACACATGAGGGTTTATCTAATTACATGAATCTGGCGAATGCCGAAACGCAGACAGGGATAACTAGACATTCCTATGAACGAATAAACGGCTCCGGTTAAGGAGTACTAAAGTGTACAGTCTAAAGAAAAGGGAAAGCCTGAGATATAAGTGGAAACTGCAGTAGAGATAATTAGTGATAGGCAAGGAGGGCGGAGATACAGATTGGGCGAATGCTGAGAGATCGTTAGTCTATTAGTATGTGCAGCTATACAATCCCGAGTGCAAGTTAGTCCGTTAGTAAAAATATACATTGTTAATCTTGGTTAGTAATTAATCGAAAACAATAAACTGTTAGTATGGTTAGTGGATAGTAACAGAGAGAGGAAGGAAGAAAAACGAGATATGAAGAAAGATTGAAATCCCAGAAACCAGGAAATCACCCGAATGAGTGGCACGTCAGACAAGGGACCGTGGGCAAAGACCTACACAAGACAAGACAGGGTAAACGAAGTGCAGGACTAGAACTAAAAACAAGACTATGAAAGCATGGCAAGGCTATGAAAACATGGCAAGGCTGTGAAACATGGCAAGACTATAAAACATGGCAAAGACATAAATAATAACAAAACATGAAAAATAATAAAACATGAAATCAAACAACAAAACACAATATATAATCATGGGGATGGTCAGAGGCAGGCAGTGGTCACTTAAACACAAACAGCATACGTGGCATGGCCAGGCACAAAACTTAAACATGGAACTAGGGAAAGGCATGACCGAAATGCAGATTCACAACAGAAACTTTAAACAGAACATTTTCATAAAATGCACTGAAGAATGCATGATGTGCATTTATTGCGGAGATAATTGATTTTACCAAATAGTGACTATTGCACCACGGTGATGATATATGGGCAGTATGTCACCCACCTATACTGCTTCATTTCCATGAAAGAAGTAAGTAAGTCTGTTCCGAGTTTAGAGCCTCATCAGGATGGTGCGTAATGCCGGCTCTAGTAGCATGAAGCGACTTGGAGTATTGCTATTCCCCGTGAATAGGATGCTAGACCATAGCAGGTTACCCTCCCAGGTCTTAAGTCAGGTTTCCCTGACAATTCGCTGGTACCCAATTATGCACCTGGGTGGAGTGAGGCACTGTGGGAGTGAAGTGTTTCCCCCGAAGAACAAACTGCAAATGCTTTGGCTAGGACCCGAAATCAGGAACTTTTCATCCCGAGTCAAGCTTACTGAACCAATGCATTACCACATCCCCATTTCCATGAAAGATGCATTAAAACAGCAAATAGAGCACTTTTTAATTGTTTTTGTCATTTTAGTCATGTTTTATTCTGTAAAAAATTGCCTTTGACTAGCCATTTTTAAGTAAATCACAGTCTGTCAGTGTGGACAAGTTTGTTCGTTGAATATTGTACAATATTATACATTGTTTTTTTAGGTTTGTGAATTATTATAAAGTTTGGTCTTCCTCCAACAGATGGCGCCATGAGCACAGAAACAATGAATACAACTGGCTTACAAATGGTCACTCAGACAAAACAGAATTGCTCAGGGTACTCAAAGTTAATGTGATCCATTGTTTTGTTTGCAACATTCATCATTTAGAGCTTGAGTGTGGCTATAGGTTGCGGAGGGGAAATATGGCTTATGTTATCTCCAATATATAAAATAATGACAGCTGTATTTAGCTGTATACAACCCCAGCATTTCAGTAAAATAATTGTGTTTTTGGAATTCTCCATCGGAAGAACAGCTTTAGCTTTGCTATAGCTATATCTTAAAAAATTGATGAATAAAAATTATACTGACTAAACATAAATTCATAAATACTGTGGTCAAAGGGATAATTAACATCTGAAAACATGATGGCGTGGTACAAGTACCCCATTAATACGCATAGCAAGTTTTGTTAAAAAATACTGAACGGTATTTTAGTTCTGCTCCAGAAACAACATGATTACAGACAGACGGACACTCTGATGACTATATCTCTCCGAATTTTATGCCAGGGGATAATAAAAAAACCATGTCTCTTCTTTTTGTTCTCATTTAAAAAGCAGGATGGCCCTCCAGGTGATATTCAGCCATTGCCTAAAATGCACAGAGACATTGAGAGCAGTGCTTGGTGCTGCTTGCTGGGCAGCTGGAAAGTGAAGAGAGATAGCAGACATGTTTACAGTATAAAAAAATGTCAATGTGGCACATTGTGTTGAGTTGTATTCCACAGGTGATTCGTGGGCTTAATTAATTACAGAGCTGAAAACTGGGACACAGAGAATGACAGTGGTATATTTCTGTTTTCTGCGAGCCAGTTTTGTGCTTCAGTTCATTAGTTTGCAAGCTGAATCAAAGCAACCAGATAGTGTACATCTGTTGGTTACCTTACTGCAAGCTATAACCTAACTTTTACCTTAGACTTCCACTAAAATATGGAAAGAACTGTACTGCAAATAACATGCAATGACATGGAATGCCTGCCACTAATATTGGCATGCTTAGTAAAAGTGATGAGTGGTTATGATTAATATTACATTGTTAATCCACCTTTACGCGAACATAGCAAGGGATCTGTGACCGACCCTCCATGCAGAATCTCTCCAGATCCTACGAATTCTAGCATCCACAATTCTGGAGTACATTTGTACATCCCATTTTTTTCTATTTGGTTTAGGCCAGGAGCCTGGAACGGCCATGGCAAAGCCCTAATTCTGAGGTCAGGGAACCATTTCGGCATTGATTTTGATGCAAAACTTTTTCCTTTTGGTAGACCAAACATTGCCCAACTAGAGCTTTCTGGGAAGCAGGATTTCATGTAGCAAGTGCTGGTGCTTGGTGGTATTAGTGATATCATTACTCCAAAAAGTTGTCCTGTTCCTTTTGAAAGTGATACCACCACATCAGAGTAGGGATGTGGTTCTTTATGAGACAGCTATCTTTTTTTTTTAATGCCAAATCCGACTTTGATGTTTGGTATTTTCAAAGAGCACTAATTTGGTGTCATTAGACTGTAGGACTCAATCCTAATGGACATTACAGTAACTTTTGGCAAATTGTAGGCTCATGATCTTGTTTTTGAGAACATAAGAGGCTTTCTTCTGGAAAGCCAACCAAATACAGCCACACGGATGCCATCTGATCATAGTTTTTGAGACATAATTATTTTCTGCAATAGGCATAGTTTACATCCTCAATCCTCCAAGTTTCCTTTACCTGAACAATCTTCCTCTTAGTGCATACATTCAAAATAGACAAACATCATATTAAAGGCTGATTTTTTTCAATATTACCACATACCTTAAACTTATTAACCCCTTTGTGCAAAAGCCATATCTGGCTATTCATGAGTTACCCTATTTAAGACTTTATAATTCAAGATTTGAGCTTCAGAGAAAGGGGAGGGAGTGGTTCAACTGAGACAAGACACTTGAATTATTTATAATTACACCGTTTTTCAGTTTATTTCCATGATTTTGGCAGAGAAAAAGGGCTGCAAACATAAAAAAATCTTCATGAAAATCCAGCATTGAAATTGTGAAAAAATACTGAGAATTGAAAAATGGCTGGGAGTAAAAAAAAAAAAACATTTCTGGGATCATAAACTCCTTTACTACAAGTGTACTCTGAGCATGAAATTCAAAATTATCAACACTTTATGAGCCAAATAAAACCACTCTCCAGGTGGCTCCCCAAACTCTCAGAGCCCTCCAAATGGCACACTGTAAAATCATGAAATCATATTTTTAACACAAATCAACTTTTGACGCATGAAATTCTATATGAATGAATGATTGCGTAGTGGAATTCAGCATGAGTTCATCAATATAGGCACAGCTGGACATCAATAATGCTCCAGGGTAAATCTGCGCTTGCCATTGTTAGCCGAATGTGTTCGCGTTATAACGAAACTAGATCTGCATAGCATGTTCTTTCCCAGGGCGTTGCTTCAAACAATTCAGCTCCGTATCACTCAGCTTCTTGGCAATGTATTATTCTTTCTGAGATCTGCTTGTGATGCTGTCAGTAAGACTATGCCAGCAAGAATTTGATTGTAAAAGTCCTGATGATTCTAACGAACTCTAAACCACCTTAATCGTAGAAACCTGGCCTGAGCTACAGCCTTGCGTTCCGAGTGGGTCCATGTGGACATATGCATGTTATTGAATAGCGCGACAATATAAACGCATCACTAGTTTGTTTGAGGTATTGTCTGAACAATAATCCGCTAAATATTCAACATTCATTTTCAAAGTCATTTTCTGATAGAATCTTTGCACTATTCCGCACAAATACTGAGACTACAATAGTACAGTACGTATTTTCTTTACCCATTCGTTGATTGGGCAATTTGACCATAGACTGTTGTCAATTGGCGCAGCCTATTGGATAAAATGCCGCGCTGCTGAAAGGAAATTGTGAAGGTACGATTCCTGATCAGGGTACCTTTTTTCTTTTTTTTTTTGGAAATAATCGCAGTTTCCTTCTACAAATAATCGCTGGGGTTTTTGTTATTCTTACTCTTCTTTTGTTGGGATTTACAAAATGAACCAAGTGCGACAACCAGTAGAATACAAAAAGGAGGCTTTATTTCCGAAGGGGGAAACCCCCCAACAGAGCTGGCAACGGTACAAAGTCTACAATCCAAAAACAGTATCCAATGGGCGTAATCCAGAATCGTAACCAGGGCACCAATAACAAAGTTTGTGGTCAGACAAAAAGGGTTCGGTAGACAGGCGTAGGTTTGGAGGAGAAACAAACTCATAAGCCAAAGACAGTCCGAATCCAAAACCAGGGCAGTAATAAAAAAAATCAAGGTCGGGCAGAAAAAAGGTCAAAACTCACAGATGCAACAATATCCGAAAAGGGCAAACCAAAATCGATAGTCGGGCAATCCAGTCAGAAAGATAATATTACAATGAGTCGAGGCGAAAAACGTGGCACAAGAAACAAGGAAGTATAACGATCTGACATGGAACTGAATGTGAAGACACCTTATATACACATCCGGGGTGAATACATGACAAGGGAGCACAGGTGCGATCAATGAAACAATAATCAGGATTGACACGAGGGATTATCTAATTACATGAATCTGGCGAATGCCAAAACGCAGACAGGGATAACGAGACATTCCTATGAACGAATGAACAGCTCCGGTTAAGGAGTACTAAAGTGTACAGTCTAAAGAAAAGGGAAAGCCTGAGATATAAGTGGAAACTGCCGTAAGATAATTAGTGATAGGCAAGGAGGGCGGAGATACCGATTGGGCGAATGCTGAGAAATCGTTAGTCTATTAGTAAGTGCAGCTATACAATCCCGAGTGCAAGTTAGTCAGTTAGTAAAAATATACAATGTTAATCTTGGTTAGTAATTAATCGAAAACAATAAACTGTTAGTATGGTTAGTGGATAGTAACAGAGAGAGGAAGGAAGCACACGAGATAATGAAGGAAGATTGAAAACCCAGAAACCAATAAATCACCCGAATGCGTGGCACGTAAGATAAAACCGTGAGCAAAGACCTACACAAGACAAGACAGGGTAAACGGAGTGCAATGCATGGAAATGAAAACATGGCATGAAATCTAGGAATCTATGGCAAAGACTAGGAATACACAAGACATGAAAAATAATAAAACAAGAAATCTAAAATTACCAAAACACAATACATAATTCTAAGAATAGTCAGACAGAGCAGTGGTCACTAAATACAGAAATCAAAAAGCATGGCAAAGCCAGGTACAGAACTTAAACAAGACAAGCAGAAACGCGGATCACAACATCTTTAACATATTTTCACATTGCCTTTGTATTTTAACATTTTATTTATTTGTTTTGTTTTTTCATAAATATGCTCCAGTTGGAGTCAAACTTAATTTTCATTGTATGTATTATCCTTGAATGGGAAATTGTATAGGCAACAGAACTGGCAGAAATAATAATAATTTTTTTTTATTCTAAAAATTGAGAAATATTGTATTTGGATGGAATGGATGCCTGTAGTGATATATATGTGAAATTTTATGGGTTTTACAGCTTGGTATCTGAGAAATATGAAATGGTGCACAAGGTACCTAAATTGCCAAAATGGAGAAGCCACCTAGACATTCCTCTCTAATTTTGCTCTGATTGACCTGATCAGAATAAACTTTGGCACAGATAATAATGACATTCTGTGCTGTAATTTTTTTAGAGGTTTCCGGCTGCAACTCAACAAATTTACAAGGGATTGAAGTAAAACTTCGATAAAAGATAGTAAAAGTAAAATATAGTAACATTTAGGAGAAGGTGTTGACTCAAACTATTCTCGTTCTTGTGACTATAGTAGTTTTCATGGCAGTTCCCATTTCAAGGAAAATAGTTTTCTATCTGGAGAGGAGTTTAGACTTTCACTGCTACTCTCCTGTGACGAATTTGAAATATTTAACCCATTAGGAAACTCTCGTAAGAAGCAAAAAGTAACCGTTGTCTACTGGGTGTTGGCAGATATTCCTGCTTTATTAAGGTCACCTTTATCGTCTATTGGCGATTTTATGTAAGGTAGTTGATGTTAAGCAGTTTGGTTATACTCAAGTGCTGGAGCCCTTATTAACAGATCTGAAAAGCTTTGAAGAGCATGGTCTTTTTGTGCCCTGTCTGGGAAAAGTAATTAAGGGCACCGTATTTTCTGTGATTGCTGACAACCTTGGTGCCCATTCATTGGGGGTGTTTGTTAAATGTTTCTTTGGGTCGTATGTTTGTAGAGTTTGTATTGGACAGCGATCCCAGTTTCAGGACCTACAAGTCAGGACAGGTGCATTTCCTTGTGGGACAAAACAGCAACACCAGTTGGACATTGAAGCAGCAGCAGCCATTGACACCCCTAGCCACTCAGAGTTAAAAGACAGTGTGCAATTACAGAAAGGTTGGATCACTTTCATGTGACAACAGGTTACCCACCTGACGTATTGCATGATTTACAAGAGGGAATTGTACCTGTAGAATTAGTGTTTAGATATCTTGATAAAGAAAAAGTACTTCTCTTGAGGAGCTGAATGCAATAATCAAGAAATTCCCGTACAAGGGGAATGACAAGACAAATTGTTCCACACATATAGCACCAACCTTTGCCTCCCTTCAAACCATAGTTGGCAACGCACATGAAAATTGGTGCCTACTGAGGCTGCACTCGCTTATGGTTGGCCCCAGAGTACATGAAGAGGACCGGGCATGGCAGTTGTT
This sequence comes from Gymnothorax reevesii, assembly GCA_029721435.1. Lineage (NCBI taxonomy): Eukaryota > Metazoa > Chordata > Actinopteri > Anguilliformes > Muraenidae > Gymnothorax > Gymnothorax reevesii. The sequence goes on along the minus strand of CM056583.1, from coordinate 53,935,625 downwards.
ACTGACACTCAAAGATGTTGTTGAGGTGTGCATGTCACCTACCCACACAGTTGAAAGCACTGGTCTCCTAGATAGTCTAATTGCTGAGCACAGAGGTAGATTTTTCACTGTTTTTCCACAAGGGAAGTTGATCCCTAAACACCATTTTATAGAGCATTACCCGCAGCTTATTAACGCAGTTGGCCCACTAGTGCTCTTATGGAAGATGAGGTTCAAGCCAAGCGCCACTTCTTTAAGAAGATAGAGAGACAGACTTGCTGCTTCCGCAACATCCATGGCAACAAAACACCAGTACATGATTGCATACCATCTCCATAGTTTGAATGTCAAAAAACCAGCTGTCTCTGGATCAAGGATGACAAGAGTTCCATTTGAGGTTGTAAATGACAACATTCAAGAATTTCTATCGCAGAGATTTCCTGAAGAGAAGACTGTTCTTTTAACAAACAACATAGACTGTCAGGGCACCAGCTATGGTATTGGAATGATGGTGGCATATGGCTCCACTGAGGGGGTTGCCTGACTTTGCTGAAATACGGCAAATCATGATTGTTTGTGACAGTGTAGTGTTCGTACTAAAACTGCAGAGCGCATGGCACTGGGATGTTTCAATTTGGAGTCCACAAGCACTGTCATAGTAATTGAGCAGTCTGAACTCTCTGAGACATACCCATTGGCTGCCTATGCAGTGGGAGGCAGTTTCTGGCTTCTCTGAAACACCACCTGTGGTCCAAAGACAGTAGTTATGATCAATGGCATGGTCAATATGACCAATTACAGAGTACATTTTGCAAAAAAAAAAAAAAAAAATCTAGTTTTCACTGCTAGGACGCTGACACTTGGCCATAGATTAATTTTTGGGCAAGGAGATGACTGGAGAGATGCAATAAAAATCACACCAGTGGTTTTACTGTAGAGAACATTGATGTTGTGTAATGGTCTGCACACGTAAGAACTGGTATTCATGAAAATAGAGGTACAATGGTTTATTTAAATTGATTAAAATATTGCTGCAATAAAACTGAAGTCATTAGAGGATTAACCCTGTTGTCCATGAATTACAATAAACTCAGCCAGGATTTTTTTTAATAATGCAGCAGTGTCCAAAGTTGCAGACATATATAGAGTAAAACACTTTTAAACAGCTGCACACTATTGACCTCTATGCATGAAAGGGTTAAAATAAAAAAGCCTATAAAAATGAGAAATGTAGCATCCATTTGTTTTTAGGCATAATGATGTGAGTGACACCAGGTGGCAGTGTAACGCATTGTATACTGTGCTAAAACACATAACATCAAGGCAGTGCACTGAACACGACCATTATACAGTCCACTCCTCTTATTGTAAGCATAGGTTTTCAGATCTCCTGCAATACATGTGAGGGTGAAGTGTCACAGTTGTTTTCCCTGCACACAACCATAAAAATGTCAACAATTTGAGAGCATTCTTTGAGATGCTAAAAGTGGCTGAGTGCTTGCAGCTTTACCCCGGGGACTAAAATGCTGCAAATGCAGTTTTTGAGGAAATGCTTTCTTCTCCTTATTTTGTTGGTTCAGGTAACACTTCTAACAGTGTTTATTCCAGACTTGGCAAATGGAGATAACACTGTTGCGTAATACAAGGACACAATTAAGCAATTAACCCCTCAGGTCAAAACTCACCGAATTTCAAGTTTTTCTGTGGAAAAAAAAATGCAGTCAGTTTCATCTGTTTGTCATGAGGTTCCATGAATTTGTTCACACACGGCATCTGAAAGCACAGAATAAATTTTGAGACTTTTTATTCAATTTTGAGTGTTTTATTAAACACCCTGAGTGGTTCCTGTCAAAAATGACCGGTCATTAGAAATGAATGGATACTAGGTAATAAAATAAAGTTCAAGCACTTTCCCACACTCCCTTTCTCACATCCCCACATGTAAGTGTTGTTGAGCAGACACACCCACACACACCTCAAGACCCTTCTTGGGTTCCATGGCAACCCCGACGAGAACCTATCCTCAATAGAATTTTTTAAACCTATGGGGACCACATCTCTGAGCAAGTCTCAAAGACGATACTGATATATACAACTTTCTTGCAGCTCTGGTATTTAAAGTTTTTCTGAGACCTTGCTGACAGTTCATTCTTTGGCAGTATGATGGCTGAGCGATGTACTGTATATGAGGCTCTGGATTGCATCTTCGACAATGACCCTGATGAGGAGGAGAAAAGCCAACAAATTGAAAGTAAAGATGCTGCAGAAGTTGAGCACAGCACAGATTATAATCCACATGAAGAGACGATCAATGTAGAACAATTCAGTGATGAAGAAAAGAACTCCGCAGAGGTTGCTGTCACATTCCAGTCAAAGAATGGGAATATTCATCTCTAACTGAGAGTAGAGGTCAGCTGTCAGCTGAAAATATGATCAGGATGACCCCAAGGCCAACAAGGTATGTCAGATCCCAAGTAGATAACATAACGTCCTGCTTCCACCTGTTCTTGACAGAGTCAGTCAAAACCATAATGATGAACATGGCCAGCTTGGTGGGGAGACGGGTTTATAAAGACGTCTGGAAGAATGTGGACTAAACAGATATTCACCCATATATCGGTATCCAGATTTTGTCTGGCATGCGCGGATCCAGGAATGAATCTGCCACCAGTTTATGAGCAGAGTCTGGCCAAGCAATTTATCGTGCCACACTGTTACTCCAGACATTTCACGTATTGTCATTTTTTATAATTATGAATCACTCTTTAAAATTTTTAAATGGTTTTAAAACAAATGAAACTAAAGTTGGGCAACTGAGTTTGCTCACTTGGTTAACCCCTTTGCGCAGAAGCCAAATCTGGCTTTTTAGGTGTTACCTGATTTAAGGCTTTATAATTTAAGATTGCAGCTTTACAGACAGGAAAACTTTGGCTCAATTGAGTCTAGACACTTGAAGCATTTAGACTCCCATCAAATTATAGTTTATTTTTATGATTTTGTTGGAGAAAAGGGGCTGCAAACATAAAAATCTTCATGAGAATTCACCATTGAAATAGAAAAAAAAATAATGCTGACAATTGAAAAACTGCTGGGGCCTAAAACTATACATTTCTGGGATCATAAACTTCTTGACCACAAGTACAATTCATCTTTAACATTCCATTTTAGATTACCCGCTTGCTATGAGACAAATTAGACAGCTATCCAGGTGTCTCTCCAAAGTCTGACATCCATCAACATTTTTAACTGTCAAATCATACTTTAATCATATATTTAACACACATAAACTTTTGGGGCTTGAAATTCGGCATGAACTAATGATTTTCTGGTTGAGTTTTGCATGAATTAATCAATATCAGTGCAGTGGAACATCATTGGTCACCAGTAACCTCTCAAAACATGCCTTTTCTCCATAATAAAGTTAACAATATTGTCCATTTCTCTTCGAAGTACCCCAAGCATTAAATGAAGTGCAGATTTAACAGCTATAACATTCACGCAAGACCAAACATGATATGAATGAAAAGCTAACCGCTCTCACATCCGAGCTCATAACCTTACACCTTATAAGGGTGAAAACTCACTAACTCAGTAATATCTGAATTCTGAAATACACCTTATTTTAACAGAACAGAAATTTCACTTTCAGGAAAAAAATACAACGACATATGCCTCCATATTCATCAGAGTGGTGTAATGAACGTACCGAGGGATCTACCGACCTGCGTGGGATGTATGCATTTGGAGAAACGAAAACCTCGGCATTCGATGTCTTTAAACGCGGTATAGATTCTACAGCAAAAAGCCAAATTAAGCAAAATGCAAACAGAGTAGAAGTATAACCTGTTTTCTTTATTGATGCCCTCCTCCAGAGACAGATGTAACGGGTAGAAGGAACGTTCCAGTTCTGTTTCATTCGGAATAATTCCCGTTGACCGCATCCATACAACATTTAAATCTCGTAAATGAAACTGAGCACTTCAGAACGGTCTCGAGTGTCTTTATTTCTTTGATATCGCATCATTTTCAGCTGCGCAACCGCGGCCAACATTCGAAGAATACAACCGACCTTACTTTTACGCTTAGCTTTGTATCCCATTCTTATTGTCCGATCAATGTATTTCAGTTATAGAGGAAAGTTAAGACACTGGAGAATGGGATAAGAAACGAGTCTGTCAACACATCGTTACCGGGGAAGCTTCACGAGGACGTGAACTATAACTGTAGAGTTACGCAGATGAATCTGAGTATATAATTGAGTGACTGGCTATCGACACCAGTACTTTGGTGGATAGAAGGGAGCGCTGAATTTGTCGATGGAGGAATCTAAGCGTTAATCCATGGGAGGGAACTACGCATATTTTGTGTGTGATGATTGTAACTGACAGTAGAATGTGAGAGAAGCAATACTATGTCGGATACTGTTGGCTCACTGTAGCTAAAATGGTTGCTACAGAGTAGTACGTCTTTTTTCTGTCGCAAGTGATAATTTTTTAGAACTACTGGATCGATACTATGGGCAAGGATATTGAACAGTTTGCACATCAGGCTTAGCTGAGGAGTTTAATCCATGCTACTCCTGAAAAACAGGGATTGGAGGGAACTTCTCCATACTATAAATCGCGTTTCAGCTCTGCCTGCTTGTGAATATCCAATAGCTGATCCGGGGGTGCCATCTTGTGGTCGAGTACTGTAACTTAAGTGCTTACATTTGCATATCTATAGACGCGAGCGTCTACATCTGCAGAAAGGGGTTAAGGAGCTGCTTTGTGGAGCAGTAGTGACCACCACAGCCAGAGTTCAATACTGAGCCGTACCATTGCCAGCAGTGGTCGGTAGCCTTTCAGAGAAGTGCAAAATAAGCTTCGTCCCCGAGGACTTTTCATCCCGAGACTCATCGTCCTCGAGGTCATTTCATCCCTGGACTCTTCGTTCCTAAGGCCTTTTTATCCCTGGATTTTTGTCCCCTAATGATAGTGAAATGTGCCATCAGCCCTCGAGGGCACGGCAAAAGTTGCTGCGGTCCATGCTGAAACTATAAGGGCACTACGGCAAATGTGCCTCCAAATGAAGGAGCACCACAGCAAAGTCTGCCGCTACCTTGGGGGCACAGCAGCAAATCCACCAAGGAGCTTTAGGTCAGCACTTTAGCTAATAAAAAGTAAAGGTCCGTAGTCTCAGATGTTCCTCACATAAAGTAACCAATCAGCCTGCGCTATGCAAATCAAAACTTTCTTCAAAGAAAACGTTTCCCGTATTTTTCTCTGCTTGCTGTCTTGGAAATTGACTCAATATTGCACTGGGACATCATTCAGGCATTGCTATAATGCACGTAGCTTACAAGCAATGGACATTCCAATCAAACGCTGGGTCATTGAAAAAAATAATCATATTTAGCCATTTTGTCCATCTTCTGCCACCCGCGATAAACTGACTTTCTCCTGTCATTCCAACACTCACACTAACAGCAGCTCTAAATACTGGCTAAAAAGACCACTTCCAAAGCTTTCTCAACACACAACACGGAAGCTATAAGAGAATTTCAGTACCTCCATAACTTTGTCAGTTTGCCATGCTTTGCGGCTGCCGACTGTATTTCGGCATTTTTTATTTATTTTTTGTTCTTATCACTTGTCGACATTGATTTCGGAGTGAAAATTAGTGGAGATACATACATTATTCAAGAATAATTCTGTGCCCATGATCGCAAGGAAAAGACGAAAAAGACAGTTGTGAAAACCGGTGGGGATTCGTCGGCTGAAACAAAGGGAAGCCAAAATCTCGCCCTTCAAAGCTTAATGACTTAAGGAAGCACAGTCAAATTTATTATCAAGAGCATTGTTATCCATTGCACCAGGAAATTGAGGGGTTTTCTGTCACACATAAATTACGACCTAAATTACCACAGGCCTGTGTCTTATAAATTTCGCTCTCAAGCAGCTTATGAAACGGCATAGATTCGCAAATCGATTAGTGAGGGTCATTAAGGAATAAGCTGTGCAACATCACATTCTTTACTTCTATATTAAGATTGTAGAAAAAAGATTCTTGTGGCTTCTTGCAAAAGAAGCCTGCCTGGGCGGGTGTAGAATGAAGTATCATGTGATATATGCCATTGCTTCTTCCTGCTCTTCATATGCTTGACGAAGATCCAGGGTGATCGAAACGTTGCTTGTTTTAATTAAATAAAGTTTATTTTTTGGCTGTGTGCAGATCTACCTTTTTCAACCAACAAACTTCTTGCGAAAGAAGCCCCGCAAACTAATTTATAAAGACGTATTGATAATTTGTGTCGTCATTTGCAGTCGAAAATAAATTTGACTGTGCTCTTACTAATTCATATGAGCAACTGCTGATCAAGAAAGGTAAATTGCGAAATGTTTAAATCATTAAGCTTTGAAGGGCGTGGTTTTGGCTTCCCTTTGTTAGGCCCGACGAACCGCCACTGGTAAAAATGGGAAATGCAGTGTGATTTATTTATTATGGGTATGTGTTTTGGCCGAGGGACACTTTCGGCAATGTGAGGAAAGGGCACGGCATTCTACTGCCGTGAACTGGGGATTTTATAGGTGGGCAGCAGTGCAAACAGGTAGGGCTTGCCGTCGATGCCGTCATAAAATTTGAACCCTGCACCATTGTTGACAGACGGACAGACAGATCACCATGATATTACGGTTAGGGTTAGAACGCAGGAAGAGGGCAAAGCATTATTGGAGATGAAAAATCCGGGGACAAAGAATCCGTGGACGAGAAGTTCATAGGGATGAAAAGTCCTGGCACAAAATGGCCCAGAGGACGAAAATTCCAAGGGGATGGAAATTCCGGGGACAAAAAAGAGACCGGTAATTGACCTCTGTATTGACACTGCAAAAATAGTTAGAACTTAATATAAAATTTGAACAATTGTTTTGCAGCCCTAATTTAAAGGCATGGTAGACAATTTTGGATAAACGAGTGAGTACAAGGCATATTTTTGAAAATGGCAAACTGAAAAAATGATCCCTCTTATGCCACTCCACAAAGACATGAATGCGCACAGCCTGACTGCAGACAGACAAACAGCGAATGGAGCAAAAAAGTGGCGCCAGCGCCTCATTATTTTTCATCGCAAACCATATTTACCCACTTGATGTATCATTCACATGCCAGAAAAAAGTCACATTAGCTATATATTAACAACATAAGCATGAAACATAACATGAACATAACATGATAGGGTCAAGCACAAGGATCTCTTCGAAATGCGCAAAAACATCAAAATCAATGACAAAGATCTCAGAATCATCGTCAACTTTTACACCTTGCAAAAGGCAGCATTCAGACTCCCCCGACAAAACCCTTACGGAATGGGTTGAAGTACAATGAGGACTGAGACAAGGATGCAGAATATCACCTGAGATCTTCAACCTGAACAGTGAAATAATCCTCAAAATTCTTAAGGAATTCCCAGAGGGCCTTCTCATTAATGGACACCGGATTAACAATATCCGATATACCGACGACACGGTGCTAATCACAACGTCCGAGGAAGAAGCCCAGAGAATTACCAACATTGCAACAGCTGCCGGAGACAGCCGAGGTTTCAACATCAACTGCAAGAGGAGGAAAGTGATGGCCGTCTCGAAAAAACAGCCAAAGCTGCAGTTCTCAAACTTAAAATTCATGATGAACTTATAGAACAAGTCTCAGTTTTCCACTACGTCAGAGCCAACATCAACTCCAACGGGGACAGCAAAAAAGAAATCAATAGCGCCCGTCAACTTTAAGACGCCGCCAGACATCGTGATATCTGGCGAGACAAAATCAATGAAGTCATGGTTCGCCAAAGGCCTGATTAGGCTACGGCGCTCAAGATGAAGAACAACAACAACATAAGCATGAGCAATATGAACGCAATGAATGTAAACAAAGCAGTTGAAGTTATCCTTGTAATCCGTAAGTTATCCACAGTTGTCACACTAGCTGGTATCAAGGCCAGATTATGCATAAAATGATTGATGTGCATACACTGGGGCATCATGGTGGGAGGGGCATCACATGATTAGCGAATCCTGTTTTTGTTTTTTTTTTAATTGGAAGAGATGCATATGCATATTATGAACAAATTCAAACTTACCTTTTGATATAAAAAGAGAATATCTAAAAAGAATAACAATTGGAACTGCCTGCCAAAGTCACAGAAAGGCCAAACTGGTCTCAGATCAGTACTGCAAACTGAGCCAGAATCCTGCCACTTAGAAACTAAATGAGCACTGATTTTCAATCAGTTGTTGTTCGCAATGACGCGCAGTTATTTTGACATCACGTGCTACAATGCACTGTTTGATACTAGTCAAATGAAAAAATGGAAGGGCCGGGGAAGCAACTGAGTGGTTGCACTAATCGGAAAATGGCAGAAGAAAAGAAAAGGTAAAAAGATATCCATGCCACCAAATGTATCAGAACGATTTAGATTTTTTTTACATTACTCACTGCAAAGAAGCTGTTAGTAGGGAGGCACCTGTTCTTTCAGCTCTAGTAATGGGTGGTTATGTCACAAAAGTTAGCAACGTAACGTTAGAGGCTAATGTGAATGAGGCGGACACAGCAGCGCATGTAACATTAGCTGACGTTGACGGGAGCCTGTCGCAGGAGGGCTGACAGCAGCAGCTGGACTCAGGGATGGAGAACGTTAGCATGATCGCTGACTATTCAAAGTAAAGGAACAATACAACTTAAGTTAGGCAGATTTCGAAAATTTTAATACGAGAAAGCAAAGCAATTGTTAGCTACACGCACTATTATAGGATGTCACCATCAATAGTTACCGAATACATGCCAGTTATCCAGAGGTGTATAATCCAGGTTCAGAAAGCAAAAGTCCATCCCAGAATATTGCTCCAGCCACAAAAGACCTGTCAGTTGGCACTATATGCTGAAAAAGTGTGACATCACTTTCGCTGGGGTCAATACTTCCATGACAATGGTTCAAGCTCACAGCATTGCAACACATTCACTTGTACACTTAACACACGGCACAAAATGCCTAAATATTTGATGATTAAAAACATAGGGAGAAATGCTTCCTGTTCTTTTATAATGCGCATATTTTGGGTTTAAGATCGCCAAAAATAAAGCTTAATTCCATACATGGACATGAGGACCATGGCGATAAACACTGCTATACTTCTTTACTTATGGTTTGGTTTATTTGGCGTGAACCAGTTGCCATGGCTATGGCAAGTTGACCTCAAAATTATGTCACCACATTTCCAGCGAATTCTTCAGCTGGGAGGTAAAACGAACAAGTGAAATCTGCTGGCAGGACTTTACAGGCGGAATGAAAACATGGTAGGATTTTTACTTTCTGAACCCTGGATTATACACCTTTGCAGTTATCTAACTTTAACCGACAACAGCCCTTGATAGTTTACTGTTTATTCTGTAGCATCACATAAAGGCTGGTGTAGACATAGAGTTGCAACATAACAAAGCCATTCATCAAATACATTCTGCAATAAATTAAAACATTCGCATTATAACGCCTGCTCACTTTACCGAATTGGCAATCACTCTGACAGCACTGAAGACTCCAATGCTCTGCACTTAGGTACTCACATCTGCAGCTGTGCTATGATAATGCCTTTAAGGACAAGGTCCCCTTGGTGTTCACGTAGCCCAGGGCTATTCAACCTTGTCCAGAAAGGGCCACTGAGGGTGCAGGCTTTCATTTCAACCAAGCAGCTACACACCTGATCCTACTGATCAACCCCAAGAGTCTGCTAATGAGCTTGATTAGTAGAATCAGATGTGTAAGTGCTTGGTTGGAATGAAAGCCTGTACCCACACTGGCCCTTTCTGGACATGGTTGAATAGCCCTGACGTAGCCTGAACAAAAATAAAAAATTTTGTCACTGCCGTGGAAAAAGACACCAATGATTTAGGTAATAGTATGACCAAATGCTGTCATTTATGGCTTAATGTTACGATTATACTGTTTCAAATAAATATTAATCAATTTTCATAAATTTTATTTAATTAATTTAGTTTTGGATAAATACAGTGGGGAAAATAAGTATTTGACCCCTCGCTGATTTTGCAGGTTTGCCCACTTACAAAGAATGCAACGATCTACAATTTTAATCGTATATACATTCTAACAGTGAGAGACAGAATCACAAAGAAAATTCCCGAAAATCACATCATATGAATTTATAAAAATTGATAACCATCTGATGAGGAAAAATAAGTATTTGACCCCCTGGACAAACAGCATGTTAATATTTTGTAGAAAAGCCATTATTGGCCAGCACAGATGTCAAACAATTTTTATACTTTTTGGCACATTTTGGCAGGGATGTTGGCCCACTCCTCCCTGCAGACAGCCTCCAAATCATTCAGGTCCTGAAGCTGTCGCCTTGCAACCCGAATTTTAAGCTCCCTCCAAAGATTTTCAATTGGATTCAGGTCTGGTGACTGGCTAAGCCACTCCAGACCCTTGATGTACTTCTTCTCCAGCCACTCTTTTGTTGCTTTCGCGGTGTGCTTAGGGTAGTTGTCGTGCTGAAACACCCATCCTCGACCCATGTTCAGCTCTCTCACTGAGGGAAGGAGCTGTTGGTCCAGAATTCCACGGTATATGGCCCCGTCCATCCTCCCCTCAATGCAATGGAGTTGTGCCGTCCCCTGGGCTGAAAAGCACCACTGTGCTTGACGGTGGGGATGGTGTTCTTTGGGTTGTACTCCGTGTTCTTTGCCCTCCAAACACGGCGAGTTGAGTTGAGCCCAAAAAGTTCTATTTTGGTCTCATCTGACCACATCACCTTCTTCCAGGCCTCTTCTGAGTCATCCAGGTGGTCAATGGCGAACTTCAGGCGGGCCTGTACATGTGCCATCTTGACCAGGGGGACCTTGGATGCGCTGCAGGATTTCAATCCATGACCGCGTAGAGTGTTACCAACTGTTTCTTTTGTAGTCCCAGCTGCCTTCAGTTCATTAACCAGTTCCCCCCTTGCGATTCCTCACTGTTCGCATGATCAGGGACATCTCACGAGGGGAGACCTTGCATGGAGGCCCAGACCGAGGGAGGTTGGCGGCAGTGTGGTACTTCTTCCATTTCCTGTTAACTGCACTGACAGTTGATCTTTTCTCTCAAAGTTGCTTTCCAATTCTCTTGTAGCCCATCCCAGCCTTGTGTAGGTCAACAATCTTGTCCCTGATGTCCTTAGACAGCTCCTTGGTGTTGCCCATGGTGGAGATGTTGGAATCTGGTTGTTTGGGAGTGAGAAGGTGTCTTTTATACATCTAATGAGGTGAGGCAGGTGTATTTGATGTAAATAATTAGTTGGGATTGGGGGTGCGTCTTAAAGAAAGACTAACTGGCTTGTGGGACCCGGAATACTTGCTGTTTGGTAGGGAGTCAAATACTTATTTTTCCTCATCAGATGGTTATCAATTTTTATAAATTCATATGATGTGATTTTCGGGAATTTTCTTTGTGATTCTATCTCTCACTGTTAGAATGTATATACGATTAAAATTATAGATCGTTGCATTCTTTCTAAGTGGGCAAACCTGCAAAATCAGCGAGGGGTCAAATACTTATTTTCCCCACTGTACATTTGTGGGTGCTGCTGCACCAACAGGGGGTGCTGCAACACCTCCAGTACCCCTACTTCCCACAGTTATGGCAGTCGGTAGCCTTTTCAGAGCAGTGCATAATTGGCATTGCACTGCCGGGATAGAGGAGGGATACATTCGTTCTGGGTTAGCAATGTTCTTTGTTCCCTCCTGCTGGTGAGTCGAGCACTCATCAGAAAAATTCTAAGCAAAAACGTGTTGCCATCATTCTAAGCCTACGGCATTTCAAGCTGCTAGTGTAAAAGAAGCAGCGGTGACAGGTGCGTGTTTGGGAGGAGAACTGCAAACTGACTTGCTCTCCTAAGATGGCAGCACGAGTCGCACACAAGCTTGTACATAGTCCACCAGTTGGACATTCCAGATTTGGGTGGGATTGATGATGCAAAAAAAGTCAGTATTTTGCAGATATAACATACATGCTCTTTGAGTTCTGTGGGATTAAGGTGAAGCTTCTTCAGAGACACTTTGGTGTGACTCAAGGACACGGGACACTGTTCTGCAGGTTGGAAATGCTTTATTGCCTTTACTATCAGGACCTTTCTGTTATTTATCATCTGAGCAGGGACAGCTTCCAACAGAATGACTTGGCACAGTGTGTTTCTGGCATATTCATCAGTCTTTCCTTCCTTCTGTTGAACAGCTGAGGAAGAACTGAGTTTCTTCGAACAACATGAATGATGAGTTTGAGGCAGTCTGTTTTGTGCTCTTGGAGGGGCAGCAGTAACGACTGAAATTAGTTTTCAAGTGATACTTTACCTTATCATGCAAAAAATACAATGAATGATGTGTAATGGACAGAAATGTGACAGCTGGAAAAAAGAAATCCAAACACCTGACCAAAAAAATTACAAAATTACAGCCCCATGTCTGAGAACCGCAAACTAACAGGTAATTCTTAATTCCTTATCAATATCTAATGCAAGTATCCTGTCAGAAGAGACAATTAGAAATGCCTGGCACACACTTAGAGTAAAAGTATTTGCCCTGCTTCATACAAGGCCGAAGTGTAAATAAAATATTTTAACAAGCAAATTTGGAGAAATTTGCTAGTAAGAATTTGTTGTTTTCACAGCAATGTCACAAGATCAATGGAAACAAATAACCAATGAGACCTCTAGAAGCATCACTCAGATCAAGTGTCTTATAATCTCAGTAATATTTTCATAATCATGTAGTCAGCCAAGCTCTGGCTGGAGTGACACTGTTTACCCTGATGCCAGCAATTTGGGTCCAAACCAGAGAATTTTCACTGTGTGGGGCATATATACTTCAGTTATGAAGAAACCAGACCCCTGGCAGATTGGGATTCATCCTTCATTTGCTTGCTCCCCCACCCCCACACAGCCGCACTTTCATGTCCTCCTGCAGACTTTATGTTGATTCAAGGACTCAGTCGAAGATCATGAACAACACAAACGTTGTACAGCCCACCGTCGTGGAAAATGGGTATCCTCCTGCTCAGCTCAATCCATACAATCTCACCTTCCATCATGGAGAAGTGAAACATACTGGGTGCAGAGGCGAACAAAGATTGCAGGTGAAAGTGAACAAATCATTGTCAAACACAGCAATTAAACCAGAGACAGCCAGATCTGAACTGAAAAGGAAAACCAACAATATTATCACAGTATACGGCTCAACAGACTATGAGCTAATTCAAAGCAGGCTGCATTTGGTGCGTTGAAAATGGTGGCTTTTTCAGAGTAACTGGAGATGGAAATGAAAAAAATGAAGCTTAGGGTATGCTGAGCCAGGAAGAATGCCTCAGTCACCACTCCCTCTAATGTTAAGCTACGCCCTGGGACTCCCATGCGAGATCCAGTGATTAACTAGACCACTCATTTATATGCCTCAATCTGCTGTTTCCCTGGAATAATGTCGCCAGCCAGATGCTGACATGCCTGTTACAATCACCTTCCCCACCACCAGCAGCACTGCTGAAGTCTCCATTGAACATCAAAGAGATGACAGACAAGAAAATTTTGCCTAATCATGGGAATCTATGCCAAAGTCTAATCAAAGTTTGGTTAATTAAGCATTGCATTGTAAACTAGTGCCTCCTGAATTAACTGAAATTAAAGAATCTCACACACCCAGCAAAAACATGGCCACTGTTTTCAGTATCATCTATTTTCTGGCTTTGCCAGCGCTGAAAATATGCACACATGCTAATTGCTACCTCTAATGCTATTTTCTCCAGGTCGCACAGTCTAACCGCAATTCTATGTCAGCGCACACACAATAAGGTGAAGAGATGTCTCTAAAGAGCTAAGTTTCATGTCAGGATTGTTTTTCCATTCTCAAGCCCATTTTCCAAAAAGTTTGGTGGATACATAAAATGCTGATAGATAAAGAAAATAGTGATTTGTAAATCATCCTTGACCTTTTAAAGTGAAAATGGAGCAAAGACAGGATATGTAATGTTTTTCATTCTCAACTAAATTTTTTTTTGGAAATAAAGTCATTCATTATTATTTTTTTTTTTTTTAAACAGCTGCATATTACAGTTGGAACAGCAGTGTGTGTTTACCACTGTGTTACATCAGCTTTGCTTCTAAAATCCCTTCAAGTAATCATTTGAGTATACATCTTGAGCTGCTTAGACATCAGGGGTTTTCATTGTCGTATTGTGTACTATCTAATGCAGCACAAAATTTCAAACATGAGACAGACCTAGACTGCAGGTAAAAAGGTTTTTCAGGCACAATCTCCGGTTTGGGAATCATGCTGATGTAAGGCATGAAGAATGTGGTTTATCGTTGTCTTGTTGAAATAAGTAGGGGGATCCGTGAAAAGATGTCATCTGTGGGACAGCATTGGTAGCTTCAAAATACATGGACAGACGTCAAAAGTATCGGTACTCCTGCTACTTAATTGAAGCAACCCCTTACGGTCAACCTGAAAGTGTTGAAATTAAAAGATCTTATTTCAAGCATACCTGCAAGCTTTTGGTTCGCCATTGTATAAAACGAAGAAATGATGAAAAGAGTGGAATTCTTGGTTATTTAACAGAGAGTCAAAAATGGACTGCATAAAATTATTGATTCCCCTTTAAAACCAATAGACCAATAAAAGATAACTCAATTGTTAGGATATTTCAAACAGTTCTAATTTAATTTTATTATTGTCACAGGTGTCTTCAATCTTGCAATCAGTCATTCAGCCTTTGTAAAATAAGAAAAGTACTCACTGTGCTGTTTGCTATCATGATCGGACTACAAATATTATCTAGAAGTTTAAGGTCAATGGGACATTAGTCAACTTCCCTAGATTTAGCCGCAACAAACCAATTGATCCAGACGAAATAGAACGATTGTTTGATTGGCGGAAAAAGAGCCAAGTAGAGCGTCTGAATAGATAAATGCTAATCTCCAAGATCCAGGAATTACAGCATCTGCTTGCATCATCCATTGCTATTTGGATGAAAGCGGGCTCCATGAAATTAGACTCAGGAAGACTTCTCCTATGAGAAAGAAACATAAAAAAGACAGACTGCAGTTTGCCAAAATCAGGTTGACAAGCTCCATTGCCACTGAGGGAATGTCCTTGGACAGACAAAACAACATTAGACCTTTTTCAGGAACGTTCCATCAGCTTTATGTTCACTGAAAAAATTAAGCTTTCATATAAAAGATGCCATGCCTACTGCAAGACATCGAAGAGGTTAAGTTATATCATGAGGGCACTTAGCTGCATCTGGCATCGGGTGACTTGAAGTTAAAATGAGAAGCAGACAGACCTAACCAGGCTACCGTATTAGATCAAAAAATGCCAATAATCTAAATAATTATGGGGGGAAAAAAACACGTCCTCGGAATTTCACCTCTCATCGTAGAATTTTTACAAATTATTAAAGATTTATTAAATTTAAAATCATCTTCAGCTGGCCCTGGTTCTTAAGTGTCTAAAAATATATGCAAAGTGGAAGACATTTTGTGAAGTATATTGAACATGAATATGGGAGAAAAAAATTATTTCTGCATCGCACGATGTCTTGCCCAACAATCTTGCAGCCATCGCAGGGTTTGGAGGGCTTATCGCACAACTTCGGCAAGATTCTCGCATAATTTTTCGGGAACCTCGCGCAGCCGGCTTACTTTCAGACCCGCTCGAACGCACCCCATATTCTATGCCTTGCCAGGATGGCCAATTCATAGTGGTCCCGCTTCCAACAGTCCCACCAATTTTATGCCACTGTGACTTCCTCTGAAGGCGTTACAGAGGTGGGATCACTTGATCCCCCCCATCCCGTTTCTGGCGCTTTCATAGTGCAGGTGAGACGTTACAGAGGCATAAATATCGCAGCTTAAAGTGGCACTATGAAAGCTCCTTCAGTTATACTCGAGCAGCGTTCGTGAATAGCAACTGACAAGGTGTAAGACCGCTCCCTCGGTAAGTGGTAGGTCGACCTCTTTCTGACACTCCAGTTACATTTTAATCGTAGTCACTATTTGGTGAGTGGAGGGTGAGTGTGAGTGTAGTTTCTGAATATACGGGCATGTTACGTCCAGAGGACGATATGACGGATGCATTAATAGCGCAAATAAATAATCAGGGAAACGGAACTGGATTCCAACACTGTTGACATCCTTGCACTCATGAGGGAATTCATCAGTACTACCCCAGAACACAAGACCACCTTTGGAGTTCTATCATTCACTTAGGGTAAAGAAGTTTTTAACATATTTATTTGTTGCTTTGTTGGCCCAGCTGGCCTTGGTTATTTGTGATATGATATGATATGAGAATTTGCTGTTCTTTATAAGAAAATCAGTTTTTTATACTTGATATATGAATTTGAATTTGAATTGAGTTTGAATTCTATTTGATCAGTACCATACATGCCCTGTACAAAAGGCTATATCAAAAACAAAACAGACGCACTCTGTGTGTGTGTGTGTGTGTGCGCGTGCATGTTAAGAGAGAAGGGGAGTGAGAGAGACAGAGAGAGGACTTTGCATTCAAAATTGTATACAGGATGTAAATGTAATGTATAAAACTGCCTACTCTTATTCTTGTTGGCCTATTTGTTAGTCACACTGCCTGTGTTGACACAAATTCTTGGGGAAAAAATTTTAATCAAAGGCAAATTAGAAATAAACTTTGCTTTCTGTATATGATTCAACATAGCCTAGCACAGTCATTGAGGCAAAAAGAAAAGACTCCAAGGCACTCTCTGATTACTATTAAAATGCCTTTATTTTAACAGCATGGTCATATAGAGCTTAAATACAAACTTTGACGCGTTTTGGCATCAAGTCTTCATCAGTAAGTGTTTGCATGACTTCTTGATGAAGGCTTGATGCCGAAACGTATCAAAGTTTGTTTTTAAGGTCCACATGACCATGCCATTAAAATAAAGGCATTTAATAGTAATCAGAGAGTGCCTTTGAGTCTTTTCTTTTTGCTTCAATGACTTAGTGAATCCCATTCCAAAGAGCACCTCAAACATACTCTCTTTTGGGTCCATCCATGCAATAGGGTACATAAGTGTGACATAGACATGGTTTTTTAGGACTTGCCCCATGATAACCATTTTTTGGGTTCAGGTAGTTCAATTAATATACTATTCAGTGAAACAGGAGACAAGATAATGCTACTGCTTGGAAAGTCGTTATTTTGCTTGATGTGTGACCTTATGAAAATTGTCACTTACATGACATTGACAAGTAAGTCCTCCCAAAAATCCGCAAAATTATGAAAAGAAAGAGATTCTGTTGTTTTTCAGGAAGTAAATGCTTTTTTCGAAGCATTTCGAAATGGTCTCGAAAATATAGTTGACACTTGCTGCCCTGAGGTGGCCTTGGGTCACACTTGGTTAAGATTCTTTTTTTTACAAAACAGACCCTCATTATTGTACAAATACATTTTTTTTCTGCTATTGGTGGCATATATTTTGAATGATAAGTGATAAAAACAAGCCAGCTTTGGTTATATAATAATAGACTAGGTGAACGTTACATGCGTGATGAAAATGCTGGACAGAAAAACGTCACTTCCGTGATAAATGTCACTTCCGTGATGTAACTCTTCACGATATGTTCCTGGTTTTATTTGAACTTTACATACATCAGAACTGTCCTTAAACAGTTGTAATCTCCTAAACCCTTTAATTTGTATTGCATAATGTACTTCTTGTTATATATGCAAGGATTGTTGACAAAATAATCAGTGTTTATTTCTATACTTGCGACAATAAAATGGTTGTTATTCTGCTGTCCTTCATATGTAATGGGTTATTATTAGTTGAACTCATGAATGGACTACACTAGCACCATTCAATGATGATCTCACAAGTGAGCTTACAGTAAGTGAGGCGATGAAGAGTACCTGGTACCGAGTGAGACGGTGGAGGTCGAACTACGTGAGGTGGAGAAAGTGGCCAGAAAAAAAAGTCAAAAGTATCAGTACTTCTCTTTTTAAAAATATATTCTGGAATGTAATAGAACATCTCCACAAAAGTAAAATTGGAACAACAGAACAAAACAAGTGGCATAGAATTTCGATCATTCTCAACCTTAGTTGTAACAATTTTCTTTGTGCTTCATTATATTAGTTCATAACTTGCATCATTTCAAAAAGAATTGAGGATTAACTACCGATATTTCTGCAGAGGAGGTAGCGGTTTAATCGACTATACTGCAATTTTGTCATGGAAGATTCTGATGAAGTGTCTATTGCACTGAGCAGTTTGTTTTGTGAAGTTTTAGTGCAGGGGTCACCAACCCTGACGTTTAGACACTATTTTTGTCAGAAACGTAACAATGACATGATTATGAGAAGTTCATAATCACGACTGTGCACTGCGTTGACAATTTGAATGAATCGCGCAATACGGAAACTACCCTGAACTTGGATATTGCGTAAGCAATACGACCACCAAAAAAAGTACAGAACACGCAATCAACCTGTCACAGGCCGAAGGAATGCCGAAAATGAGAATACTTGGAACAATCGTGACCCTTAACAGCCGTGAAGTGATGTCCATCGTCATGTTTGACAATCGGTCAAAACATCCACAACGCAAGTGCATCCACTTTTAGGATGCAAAACAACGAGGGTAACGCCCTAAAGTTTGCTTGATATTGCCACTAATTTTACGTCAGAAGGTTATATCGTACCTCTATATGATAATCCACAAAAGACTGCTTGATTGCACGAACGTGTTTCTTAGAACGAACGTGATTTGTGGAAATGAGTTGACGGAAAAACTTATCCGAGTCGGCTGGACGCCATCCTGCGGTTTCCTGCTTTATCCTCAGATCCAACGACTTGGGTAGCATTGAAAACAAGAATTGTCGACCTCGGCGCTGATGTAGATGTGGAAATGTGGAAATTATGGTCGGTGAAATCCGTTCTTGAACGTTACGTGACAGTTGACGGAATTTCCGCATTGAAATTATTATGAGCTCCTCTGAATCACCAGTTGTATTGACAAGTGGGGGATGAACTGAATTTATTACACTGACAAATAAACATGACAACCGGGGTCTAAGTTTGTTTATTCAAACATTGTTTGAGCACGAAAACAAATGTCAGAGTTCAGGCTCTTGTTTGACGGAATTCATCACGAAAGTGACACTGGAAAATTTGTTTTTAAATATGAAAAATAAGCTTTTTAGTTTTTGAATACAAGTTTGAGAGTGGTTAATCAGATGCTGATAATAAGATTAGTTGCTGTCTGCAAATACTACAGCCTTTTGAATATTCTCAGGAAAGCTTCAAAAATACAATGCAGAAAATGCTGTAAAAATACTAAGGAACAAAGCATATTGAAACTATAGAAGTTATCTCCCCTAGCGATGTACTTTTTGGCAATATATAAATATTCCACATATCACTTATTGTCATGGCACACAACTGAGCTTGTTTCACAAGGCAATAAAATACACATTTGCATGGATGGACCCTTTTGAGTCCAGGTAGCACTCCTTTCCTTTTGTCTTTTGATAGCCTAGCACAGGTTTACCATCAAATTGATGTGATGTTGGCCATAGGATGTAGGGCAGGCTATGATCTATGCTAATCTGAAGTCCAGATACTTCTGCCCAATGGAATTGATTGGTTATGCTGGCATTTATTTGCAAGACTGACCCAACTGACATGACTATGGGTAAAATAACTTAGCCTGACTCCCCCAGCCTTATTACTTCCGCTTAATTTCATTTCGCTTCAGTACTCAGTCTGGTCACTCGGAGAAAGTCCACTGGACCAACCAATGAACAGAAGGCGTGGCCGAGAGCCATGATGTAGCAGCTGCACCGAGTTTGAAATGGTAGTCTCCGAAATCAACAATGGCCATGGACATAGATAGACGGGAGGCCATTCGCTCTGTCGTGGAGAAAATCATAGGTATCACGACTTATAGCCAGAAGAAGATGAATGTTTGGTTAGTTTTTTGAATGGAAATGATGTTGTAGTGCGACTCCCTACAGCAGAGGTGTCAAATTCCTTTTAGTTCAGGGGCCACATACAGCCCAATTTGATCTCAAGTGGGCCGGACCAGTAAAATCATAGCATAATAACCTGTAAATTATAACAACTCCAAATCTTTCCCTTTTTTTGCACAAAGAAGTACATTCTGAAAATTTTCACATTTAATGAACTATCTTTTTACAAAACATATTATGAACCTGAAATTTCTTAAGAAATATAAGTGCAATTTCAAGAATTTTTATAATTTGCAAATGTGCATTAGAACTTACAGATCACAGTAGACGTACAATGGCAAAAAACATTTAGTCACAGGTATCTGGAACTGAACAATATGGTATTTTAATTTATGAATAAAACAACTTGTCAAGATCTACAAATTATTTTAATTTTACATACATTTCTACATCTGGGTAGTAATCCTGACCACCTGAACTGAGTCACCACACCATACAAACTAAAGTGGGAACTATAAAGGGAGAAGGTTAAATGATCGCCCCGCCTTGTAAATGAATGAAACGTATAAAAATAACTAAAAGTTGTGGCAGTGCATGAGCAATAGGGTTCCACCAAACCAAAAAATCTTTTGTACTGAAGCTGCTGACTTATATTGCACAATGTTCAGTGTCTTTTAAATATTTTTCACAGTATGAATTCATTTTCACAGAACTGTATTTTTCAGGGCGCAAAAGTGTCTGAAGCAGCATTTTACATGAATTAGGCTAACTCATTCTTTAATTAGCTCCTGAAACTTGACATCTTTTAGACTTCACAAGTGCATCAACATCAGGTGTCAGATCCTGAGTAGCAGCCAATTTCAGAATGTCATTTAAGTGCTTGTGTGTGAGCCTTGAGCGCAGCTTTGTTTTATTGATACTCATTACAGAGAAAACCTGTTCACAAAGGTAGGTAGTCCTAAACATGCACAAAAATTTTTGCAGCCAGGGCTGTCAATTTGGGGTACCCTGGCAAGAGATACTGATAAAATGTGTCCAAGCCCGCCGAGGCAAATTTGTCCTTCAAATCTGAATCACACTGCAAATCAATTATTTCAATTTGGATGTCGACGGGCACATCAGAAGCCTGGACTGTGAATAGCGAGCGGAAAACTGCGAATTCTGTCTCAAGTTCGCCAAAGACCTGAAACCTTTGCTCAAACTCCCGCAGTAATCCTGCTATCTTGTTCTTGTACCGACTCATATCAGCATTAACTCCAGTCGCACGCACATCTCTTAGACAAGGAAAATGAGCAGGATTGCCACTTGACAGCTGTCTCTTCCACAAAGTCAGCTTAAACTTGAACGCGCGTATGCTGTCATATAACTGTGTGACAAACTTTTTGGCGGCCTTGAAACATTTTGTTCAAATTATTCAAGTGCTTCGTAATGTCCACCATAAATGCAAGGTCCTGCAACCATTCTGGGGATTTAAATTCCAACAATGGTTTGCCCTTTTTCTCCATGAACTGTCCAATTTCCTCTAGTAGATCAAAAAAACGCTTCAGCACGGCACCTCGGCTTAACCACCTTACCTCAGTGTGGCATGGCAGTCCATAGGTAATGTCTTTATCACTAAGAAGGCTGTCAAACTGACTGTGAGTTAAACCTCTGGCTCGAATAAAATTAACTGTACGGACAACCACTTCCATGACATGATCCATTTTTAACGACTTGCAACACAATGCCTCCTGGTGCAAAATACAGTGAAATTTCAAAAAATTATGTCCTCCATTTGCGGCCTGTACTTTCTCTCAGAATTTTGTCACAACACCTGCTTTTTTCCCGATCATTGATGGCGCACCATCTGTAGCCAGGCTGACAGCGCAGGCCCAGTCCACTCCGACCCTGTCCAGCCCTCCAACAAGAGAGTTGAAAATGTTGACTGCTGTTGTGGTGTCCATCATAGGCACCAACTCAAGGAACTCC
Source organism: Gymnothorax reevesii (assembly GCA_029721435.1). Classification (NCBI taxonomy): domain Eukaryota; kingdom Metazoa; phylum Chordata; class Actinopteri; order Anguilliformes; family Muraenidae; genus Gymnothorax; species Gymnothorax reevesii. Next base: position 53,913,669 of record CM056583.1, on the reverse strand, counting down.
TCGGTGATGGTCAAAGCTCATCAACACCAAAAACGAATATGGCTAGTTGCGCAACATCTGTAGTGTCCGTGCTCTCATCAATTGCGACCGAAAATGCAACACATGACTTGACTTTCTGCTTCATTTGGTTGTCCAAATTTATCGAAAGATCTGAAATCCTATCTGCCACAGTGTTTCTCGTCAGACTTATGTTGGCAAGAGCCTGTCGCTTTTCAGGACATACGATTTCTGCAGCCTTCAGCATGCACGTTTTCACGAACTCACCCTCATAGTATGGCTTTGATGCTGATGCTATTTGGCGTGCAATAAGGTAGCTAGCTTTCACTGCTGCGTCACTGATCTCTCGGCTATGAGTAAACACAGACTGTTGCTTCCTCAAACCCGCTAACAATTCATTTATCTTATTTCTTCTCCATTGTCCTTGCAAGCTGTTGTATTTTTCGCCATGATTAGTCTCATAGTGGCGCCGAATATTATAATCTTTGAGCACTAAAACTGGCTGCGAGTGCACCAAGCACACAGGTTTCCCATTAACCTCCGTGAATAAATAGGAAAGGGTCCATTTTTCTTGGAGAACTCAACACTCCGAGTCCACTTCTCTCCTTTCAGACAAAGCCATTTTGAGTAATGCGGGTGCCACAGAGTGTAATTTTGACAGCGAAAAAAAAAAGTGCGACACCGAGTGGACAAATTAGGAATAGCACTTACTTTAATTGAAAAATTGTAGTTCATGTTTTTTCTGTAATTTTTATACATTGCTAAGACATCCTGCGGGCCGGATTTGACCCTCTGGCGGGCCAGTTTTGGCCCGCGGGCCATACGTTTGACACCCCTGCCCTACAGATTGTCATATCTACTTAATAGCCATCATGAAATGGGCACCCTATTCATCTCTGTGATAGACAGCCGAACCACCTCAGCTAGCTTGTACCTTCTAGTGTTTCATTGCCGGCAAATTTCACACTATTTTATTTGGCAGAGAACTTTATGAAAGCCGTATTTTTGTTTTTGTTTGCCGAAATCTCTCCATGACCCGTTAGCTGCCTGCCCCTAGATTCACTGGAAAAAAAACCGGGCTCTGGAGACCGCACTTGCGTCACAAACTGCAAATAACACAAGGGGCACAGGCTGTGCCCCATAACATAACAAGTCGACATGGTCTACAACATCCCCCGCCAATCGTGCACTTCTCATTTTCGAACTCAATCAAGGCCTTTATGGTCTGAAGCTACACACCAAATTTGGTTACTGTATCTGTAGTAGTTTCTGAGTAAAGCTGTCCCCTTTATCTCGGACGGACGGACGGAGGCACACACGGACAGACGGGCGGAGGTCAAACCTATATCCCCCTCCCACTTCGTGTTGGCGGGGGATAATAAACCGTCCCGGCCAATCACTGACAAGAGCTGACAGTTACGGAAGCATGGGAAGGAGGGAACTATGGGAGGGAAGGAGGGAGGGGTGGGCCACCTCTGTTTTGTTGATTTTGAATGTCAACAGAATTGAAAGTAAACAAACCTACATAGTGCACCTTTAATGAGTGGAATCACGCCGGCATCTTAGGAGCAGAGCAAATGTTGGAGTGGGAAAGTAACCTTCCACAAGTAAGTTATATTTAGCTTGAAATGCAGCATTTTGAGGCTCAATCTTTGCATTCGCCTGAGATCCATTCGGGCAATAGGATAAGCTCAGAAATGTAAATTCCGCATGACTTTCGTTGGATATGCTTACAATCCCACCGTATAATTGACCTTTACACGTAAGTTAATTAAAATCAATTTTGATTTTTTATCTTCATTTCTTACAGTGCTGCTAGAGTAGTTGTATGGTTTCCTTCCTAAAATGAATTCAAAATGCTCCCAGCTGAATAAAAAACCGCAAAAAACATTTTCCACAACATAGCCTGTTTGCCAATCTACTTAAGCATATCATATTAACATTAAATAGTTGCTTGCTCATCTTGGATAATGCACGCAATGATTTGTTTCTTCGAGGTAGTATATAACCTCACACCGAAAGTATATGGAAGTTTTGATCTGAGTCACATAGCCTCGCTAGCTACACAAGCACGAATGCACAGATACGGAGAATAAGTAACACAGTCGTAATTCTAATTCAGATATACAGCGCCAGAACAGACTTACTTACAGCGTTCTGTAGCTAGCCAGCTACATACTAAACCCTCCCATTTTAATGGCTAGCGATAAATCACTGGTAGCATTTAGCTACCGAACATGAAATGCAATATGAATGGCTCTCAGTGTTCACTACTTTCTTCTGTCAGTCGCTTGGTCTCTGGCAGTGTCTCTATAGTTAATGGGTAAGATCTGAGCTCTGCATTTTTCACTTGCATTCAGGGTCAAAGCACCGACTCTTTTCTAGTTATCCATCAGAAAAAATGAACCCATGCGCATTTATTTACACAGGTTCCAGCCAGAGGTTCGCCCAGTGGCCTGCTCAGCATACATTGCCCGATTTAGAATGAATAGCGTAACACCTCTAGTTTATTTAACTCGTTGGTCTTATCACCATCTTTCGAACTAGCAAGGTTAAAACCGCTATCTCTTTCAGACCCGTTGGCGCCAAATCCAGCCCTTCTTTTTTTCCAATTGTATTTTTGAGGGGGGCAATGCCCCTGATATATCAGGCTTTTTTTTTCAAGCACATTTCCTGTCAGCCATAACAATTTGTATATTCTAACAGGAGAACTTGTGTTTATGAAAAGTCTTCAAATTTCCACAGTGATCCATGAAATTGGACAAGTAGCAGGTAGCTATCCAGCTCAGTCTGGAGCTAACAGTTAGTTCCTGGCTCACCAGAGTGAAGAATAGCACACTTTTACATTGTAGGCCTACTACTACACAATCACCACATTTGTTTGGGAAAAGAAGGCATTTCACTTCTCCTAAAAATTCAAGCCCTAAGCTCTTGACCATGTTATAACGTTATGATTATCCCATGGTGGCATCATTAGCTCCCATAGCTTTAGGCTAGTTTTTCACCTCAAAGTAGCCTACTAGCAGAGCATTTGTGATAGCTAGCTGACAAATATCACTCCTCTCTAAGTATAAAAGCAAGTATATTGGGTAAATCAATGAATAATGACCTTCTTCTGGACAGATATTTTTCTCAGTTTCCCTGGTTATCATACTGCATTCAGCGGATGACTGACTATGACCGAAGCAAGACCGCAGTCACTCCTTGCCGTAGTGGAGCAAATGCGTTTTGGGACATTTGAAATTACATTTGGGGGGGGTTATATTGGCTGGTATGTACAAAAGTATTTTTGGAGGGGTTGTAACCCCCCCCCCCCTAAAATTATGCCTATGGCTATTAGGTTGTTACAAAGTCTCCAGCATCGCCCTGATTCTGGTCTGCCATTTTGTAAAAATTTTCTTCTTGGAGTAATGAAATATCTAATAATATTCTTCCATGAAAATTATCTCTATTGACCGGAACTAGACATAGTGGAGTGTGTCCTACATCTGTTAGACCACTCACCCTCTGTTAGAATTATGTTTGCCTCCTTTTCCTATTAAACTTTTATATACGACGTATAATGACTCTTATAGGACTGTATACAGGAGTATATTTTTGATACCATTTTCTTATGGTTTATGAAATCAATTTCAATCTGTGCTTTCATTTTAATATCCTTGTCATAATGGTGCCTAAGCTGTAAGTGCCGAAAGGCGTTATGCTGATCTTAATTATAAATGTCAGAGAGACTTTGAACACTTTTAAGGCCTGTTTTGTCTGAAATTGTGCCATATGAAGTAATACCTTTCTGGGTCCACTGCTTAAACCTCAAATCCGACTGTGCAGGTGTAAAATCTCCATCATAGGTGACCCATCTGAAAAGTCAAGCTTTTCTCTCCAGTTTTAGCCTTTTACATTCGTTAAACCAAATGTCAAGAGGAATCTTTGTCCAAATACCTAATTTATCTTAGTGCATAGTCAGTGGCGTAGCTACAAATGGGAATTGGGGTGGCACAGACACGTTCCTTTATGACAATTAGGATAGTCCTGGCATGTTCTCAATTATTTTTCTTTATTGACGCGTTTTCCAATTATCGTAATAGGCAACTGAAGACACAGTTTCTCATGCGATCTAACAGCGATGAAGTCATGGGGTAAATTCCGTAAAACTGAGAATTGGGGTGGACATAACATCTGTTTTAAAGAATTATTAGTCCTGACCTGTTTGCAGTCATTTTCACGATTATTAAAAGGTTCACTCCGAGAGCACTCCGCACTTAACAGGTGCTGCTTGTTCTCCCCGATTAGGTAGGAGGACAATCATTCATCTGGACGCGTTTGCATAACTTAAATGAACGTCAAATAGAGCCGCATGCTATTTATAGCCTATTTCACTCCCAAGTGCCACTTTTTTTCCCACTCAATACCGAGAGTAATTTTGAATAACGTTGATTTAAATTAATGAACGGACATAGATTTTGCAGAGCTTGGGGTGCGTTTTTGGGTGCTTGTGAAACGATCACTTGTGACCGGGGTCAGCCTGATACATCTCCAATGTCTGGACAAGCTCTTTGATGCTACTGGAGAAAGCAAAAGCGAAACGCATAGGCTATAACGTGTCCGGTATAACAAACGATTTCTCTGCATTGCCATCGATTGAATATTAAATTCTTTCCTGTAAAAGTGATCAATTTGCTAGATCCACATAAGCAACGGTTCACGTAAACGGAAATTAGGTCTGTAAAACCTGTATTATGTTCAAGACATAACTGGAGCTCTGTCTAGCTCTCGGCACTATCCATAATGTGTCTATTTTCAGCAAGGAAAACCTGGTCATTCCGAAGCAATAAGTAAACCATTACCACGGGCAATTTCCGAAAAGGCTGTTTAGCCTGGAGCTTTTGCCTCTCTGTCATATACCAGCGCAGAAGCTGTTCATTACTCCACGCGAACAACACACCACAGCTATGCACACGAACCAGCATGTCCTAAAACACACTGAAGCAGTCCAGCAGTTGGTTTACTTTTAGCTGCTCCTCACTGTCCATGTTTCCCTCTAAACTCAGACCCACAGGATTTCTACGGTCTCCGGTCTACACTTGGGCATGTCGACCCGTTCTACAAATGTGTCTATATGGGGTGGATTCTAGCTTTCCCTGCATCCTAGCTATAGAGTAGAAAAAACGCTGTACTCACCACTGTTGCCGTAGCAAACTGTAGCCAATAGCATGCACAAGAGGCTTTATAAATAGAGCAAAGTGGGTGGGGCTTAAGGGACATCCCTGGCGGCAGGCTCCTTCGAGTGAAACTGCCTGGGAGAGACTGCCATTTATTTTAATCCGAGTGGTAGGGGAACGATATAAGAATTTGAGACATCCTTTGACTTCCTCATTGAAACCGAAACGCTGCAACATTAAATATAAAAATTCTATGACCTATAATCTATATTCAAAATCAAGATGGGTCTGTATGAACCACATTCAGTCCTATGTTTTCCTGCCTTAGGAATCACAGATATTGCAGCCTGGTTCCATGACACTGGGATCTCTCCACCTTTAAGAACGTAATTGAAACATTTCAGAAGTGTGGTTATTAGTAAATCCCAAAATGTCTTGTACCACTCTGCTGGAAACCGATCTCCTCCTGGTACCTTATTTGTTTTCAGTTTCGATATGGCACTATCAATCTATGCTTTCGTAATTTCTTGTGTCACTAATTTATTTTGTACCACCCCCAACTGATGGCAGATCTAGTGAGTCCAAAAAAGTAGTTATAACTGCTTACTCAGCTGCGTCAGGATGAAAGTACAACATCGTGTTAGTTTCAGGGTCTATACTTTTAAAACTGACAGTTCAGATGGCTATTTGCATAGTCTCCATGCCAGTATATATATATTTTTTCAATCTCATAATGGCTCTGTTTAATATATTTAAGTTTAATCTCCATTTGCTTATCTAGTAATATCATTATTTTTTGCCTGGTTGCATTTATTTTTTCTAATATTTGAGGATCCTTAAACTTTAGATATTTTTGTTCTAATATTTTTTATTCATTTTTTTTAAATCATTAAGTTGGGTCTGCTGTTTCTTCTTCTTTCTTGAGGCCCACATTATAAGTTTTCCCCAAAGCATCACCCTAGCACCATCCCCCCCAACACTTGGAGACGTGTCCTAATTATTGTTAAATTCCACATACTCCTTAATTTCCCTTTTAATGAATTCCTCACATTGTTGGTCATTAAGGGGGCTGGTATTAAGCGTCCAGCTGGTACTCTTAAACACAACGTCCAAATTTAGTCTTTCATACACTCCTGCATGACCGAACACCTCTCTAGTCCCTACACAGTAAATTCCCCAGTGTAAAATATGCATTGTCAAAGTTCATTTACTCTATCAGAGTTATTACAACAACAGCTTGAGTAAGATCCCCCCCAGTGTTGGTGAAAATTTTCGTAGTTTCTAGACATGGTGGAAGAAGTACTCTGGAAAGCCACACACACACACGCGGAGCAAAGTCAGCGAACAGAGCAGAGAGGGAGGAGTGGAGACAATTAAATGAACCAGGTGAAGTGAAGATAATTAAAATATTAACTACGCTCGTTACTGTAAGTAAGTGCAATAAAACCATAGTGAGTAAAACATAAAGCATAAAAAAGCATAGAATTAGAGAAACATACATACAAAACTAAACTTCCACAAAGTACTTCAACAAATGAAGTCTCAATATGAGAGGGAAGCCTACAATAAATGAAGGGCCTGTCCCGTGCAAACTGATATACCTCTGCAAGCATATCATTCAGTGCATGTGTCAGACAGTATGAGTTTTAACTCCCAGACAGTAGGTCTGTTATTTTAAACAGTTTTGGCTAGCTTAAGCAAACGCCCCTAAAAACTCAGAGTAACAGTTTATTCCGAGTGACAACAGGGAACATTCAGAAGGGAACACCTGTGTACCGTTCGTTAGCCGTTTTTATTCATCAGTTTGTTTTCAAACTAAACTGACAAGGAGGGCTGATGAAACTTACACAGGTTTGGCAATAATGGCTACCTCGAGTACATGTACGTAGCTCATCACACCATACAGTATTCTAAAAACCCGAAGGCAACATAGGTACAAAAATGCTTTCACAACTGAGTGAATATTTGACCTGTTGAAAATGCATTTCTGGTGCCTGGACAAGTCAGGCAGAACATCACAATCTAGCCCTCAGAAAGCCCCCATTTTTGCAGTACATATAGTCCATGACTTACAAGAAGGAAGAAGGCAGAGAAAACCTGAATGACGTATCATGTGTGGAGGCTGGTCAATTGGGGTTAAGTAGCATCGGAGAGGGGAGACATATTTGCTGCAAGATTGTGTTTTTTTATTTTTTCTACTCCTAAAAGTAAGACAAAAATGCTTTGACTTCAAAGTAAAAGCAAGCTCCTTAATGAAACGAAACATTTTGGCATAGACCCAACCTCTGCAGACTAAGTGAACTCTATCACTCCCATGTCTGGAAGAAGGACACTCCCATTGACAGGGCACCAAGAGATTGTGAAAGCACTTGCATGCATTGCAAAGCCAAGTAAAATTTGGACTCATACAGGTAAAATATGTCAGAATAAACAGTTTTTGGCATGAACTATGCTAAAAGGAAACTAGTTGTACCTACATTGTCTCTGGTATGTCTTGAACTGGATACAGAAGTTTGACCTGTGAACATAGTTTTTATATTGTCCATTCAGTTGACCAAAATCAACATGTGGGCAATCTTACTACTGTAAAAAGCAGTCTGGGTCATTGCACTGGGTTTTACATTTACAGAGCAGAAAATTATACCTGCATTGAAATGACAGGACAGGAAGTTGGGGACATGTACTCTGTTGGCTGAGGAGAAGAAGGCAAGGTTCCTGTAAAAATTTCATGGTCAGTGGAAAGCCTTGCTGTCATTGCAGAGTTCCATTTCAAAAAAAGGCCCCCCTTTTCTGCCAGTGGCAGTGAACAATTCCTTGCACAAACTCTGACATTTGCAGATAATGATGTTCCTTGCTGTTTGGACCATAATTCAATGCTACCACAGTAGCAAACTCCCACCCACCACCTTTTCTGTTTGCAGACATGCCTTATTGTGCATTTCTTGGTGACGTGAAGTGCATTATCTAGGACACCTTTGTTGCTTGTCATTTCTGGTGAACTTTCTCCAGACAGAGGAAATGACTCTGGGATTGAAATGTCTGGAAGCATGATGATACTCGCAGAAATAATCATAGTTATTTCTGGTCTGAAATTCCTGGCAGGCCTGGTATGCGATATGATTGAATTAAAGAAAAAAATATTTTGAGTTTTTGAAGGGCGGTAGCTACTTGGTAGGTGGCAATGAAAGCAGGGTTTAACTCTATCCCGACAACACTGCCAAATTCCAGTCAGATATGATCGGTGAGAAAGGTCTTCGATCTTTACTCAGTCCTATTTCTTATTACATCAGATTACTTTGTGTTACACATCTAAAGAAAGCTGAAAATCTGCTCTTTCTGATGATACCCAAAGAGAAATGGAAATGTTTGGCTAGCATCAGAATAGTTTGGCTCCTCGAAGCATACGACCTTATTTTCTGGAAAAATCCTTTGTTTGTGATTGCTTAGAGCGACTATTGGGTAAACATTGCTAACCATTTTGTTTTTGCTCATCATCACTCAAAAAACGTTTATTAAAATAACAGAGAGCGAGACCAAAATGGTGTCTGGTGAGGAACCTGTGGAAGTGTTGGACTGAAATAACATTCCAGAGGAGTTTTCTATCCTTTGGATTTGTGTGATATTACGTTGGACGATACAGAGCCTACAACATCAAAAAATAATATTTTTTTAATGATTTATTTTTTTATTTGTCTGGCCTTGTTTTTGCTAAGCCATCTTTCCCTCATGTTGGCCAGTTGGGAAAGAGTTAATGAATTTTTGATCCATCCCATTAGCATTTTATGTGCGATTTGTGTGTTTTGATAAGTATTTCACAAAACGTATAATTATTGACAGGTTGCGTTTCTGTCGGTAAGGAGGTGATGTATAGCTGAAGTTTGAAGTTTACATATGCTCAGTTTGATGTCATTAAAACTAGTTTTTAACCTTTTTTTTACCATTTTCATGCTTACACAGTATGCCTATGGCAAGTCTGTTAAGATATCTACTTCTTGCTTGACACAAGCTATTTTTCCAACAATTGTCCACACACAATTTATTTCACTTTGGCTTATCGGGTGAGATTTGCGAGGAAAATAAGGGGGGGTGAGGTTTGGGGGGGGGGTGGAGAGAGATTTTGAAACCGAGATTCGTAAGCTCCCACTCTCAATTTGCACAACTCTTAGCGTGTCTGTGTGGGCCTGCACATGTGATGAGAGCATATTATTATAAAAAATAACTGTTAAAAACTGTTGTTAAGCAAAGAATAGCAGTGTCATCTCATGGCATTTGCAATTAGGCTATATTTAGCGTTTGGGTGGCATCACATCAATTTTTCATCACGATATCTCCAAACGCTGAACGGCGTTTCGGGGATATTATGTTTTTGGGCCGGCGCGGCGGCGGCGGCGGTCGGACCAAAAACATAATATGTTTTATATAATATGTAGGTGTTAACGCGATAACTTCAGTAATATTACAATTAGAAATGTCATGTTTTGCATATAAGTAAGTATCATAAAGAGGAAGAACTGATTCCATTTTGGACAATTAACAATTTCTAGATTGGCCACCAGGGGCCAAAAACTAAAAAATCACTGTTTTTATCATATCTCTGATAATATTAGTCCGATTGACCTCAAATCAAGTGCAAATGAAAGGTCATGACCTGAGGATGTGTCCCACGATGACATTATACTTGTCTGGTTCGAAATTTTGACACAAGGTGGAGCTTTGTCACATAAAATTCACCATTTTTGCCGTATCTTGGGAACCATTTGTCCAATTGATGCGCAACTGCAAGGTCATGACCTCACAATGTGTCACTTGATGACATTTTACCAGTATAGTTCAATATTTTGCCACCAGGTGGTACTTTGTGATGGAAAATTACCAGTTTGGCTATATCTGCAGAACCATTTGTCCGATTGACCTGAAATTAAGTTGAAATGAAAGGTCATGACCTGAGGGGCTTTATATTGTATAGGGTCTATTCGAGGATTGGGGAATTGGAGGATTGGGGGGGTTCAGGATATACCCTAAGCCGTCGCCTCCGACGGCATAAGCCTAGTTATGGGATAAACTATAGTGTGACATGATTCAGCTCGTTGGCAGTAGAGGTTGAATGGCAGGGAGGTCCCAGGTTATTCAGTACCAAAAACACTAAAACATCTCTCTTGGGCACTGCATATTGGTATTCAAAACACGTAAATGCCTTCACATACCCATTTCCTGTGGGAATGAGAAAAGGCAATTTAGCTTGAATTTATGTCAAGTGAACATGAAAAAAAAAACCAATGAATAGGTCTCAGAATGGGATCAGAACTATGATATTTTAAATATACTTAAGAAAGAGAAATTTTGAGAAATGAGAAATAATTAGCAGATTTTTAAGAAGGAAATATAGACTTTAGCCCATTTAATGAAATTAGTAAAGACCCTCATCTCCACATTTTCCCGTTAATATTTTGACTGCTGTGGTGTGCAAGTTAGTATTGTAACATGCCTGAGCTTGACTTTTCCATTACAAAGATATGTGGAAATGTCTCTCTGATATCTGTCACTCACAGCTGTCTCACAGGTTTTAGGAGGGCAAGCTTACAGGAGAAATGCTTGAGGTATTGGCTTTATGATGTGAATCGAGCAGTGTGTATATAATATACTGATTTATTTTAACTTGGAAATGATAGGCTGGTGAGAAATTACATGACAGGAGACCACAGTCTATGCCAGGAGACCGAGCACATTCTCAGGTTAATGCTGGTTAACAAAGCAACACTGAACTGAATATGGTGAGCAGCCTCATCAGAATTTGACCACTTCCACTGAGGTTGTCATCAGAAGGATATTGGTACTGCTCACACCTCCCCTTAAAACACATTATATCTCCAAACTCAATCCCATTTAGGTTTCCTAATTACCAACTAAGTGTTAATGTCCATATCCATCTCCCCTCAGCTTGCTTTTTTTTTCATGGCTGTATTTATCTATCATTTTCCTTTTCACATTTATGTTGACATAGATCGTTAGTGTCTTTCGAAGTTTCTGAATTCGGGCAGCTCACAGAATGGAATATATTTATTTCCGTGTCCGCGTCCGATCGGCTCGATAAGTCCAAGGAAACATTTCTAATCAAAGTGACACTATCGTCAACTCCTGGATAAGCTGTTTGTGAATCTTACCGACTGTGGTCGTGCTAATGACAAATAGCCTGATTGACTGAGTGACGCTCAAGACTCATCACCACACTCCTTCCTAAGCTTCACTTATCCAGGAGTAAAAATGAGCTTTCGCCAACTAAGGTGTGACAGTTGAAGGCTACCTTGCCAACGAGCCTGGCTCTTTGGCGATGTGGTCAGCGTGTTTGACTATTACCTGGGAATCTGGAGGTTCAAGTCCCCGCCCGGGCCCTCCCTCGGCCTGCCACATATGTCCACAACCAGTGACTGTACCAAAATGCAGGTTAACACTCAATGTATTTCCAAGTGAAAATCAGATAATAAACTGAATTAATTTACTGAACAAACGGGCTTCCAATAACCTACATTGACATTACCGATTATTACATACAGCTTTGCGTCAACGAGGAAGGCTACAATATGAGATTGCATGGATGGTAATTAAGTGAAATTTCTCAAAATTCCATCTTGAAATAGAGTTATGTAGCAAATGCTGCTGAGGATGGATATCTAGATAAGGTTTTGATTTAGTTTAGTTAGATAACTGGTGTTCATACAATCTCATATTATAGCCTTCCAACAACTTTCTCAGAAAAGGGAAATGATTTGCATGCCATGCATCAAACTTTCAGGACACACTAATGCCCAGTTTACTAAATCATTCAATCACCAACGCTCCAACATAAGAAGCATTGGTAATTTAATAAATCAATTATTATTGTGTCTGCAACTACGCTGCTCTTCAAATGCAGCCTATTCTTTGGAACGCTGAAAAAATTCTGATGTAGTGAAATCTTAAAATAAATTTAGGTTGCAATGTTAAAAAAATCTTAGAACGGGAGATTGAATTCAGAGAGAGCACTCCGTTAGGCTAATTAATTTTTTTTATTATTATTTCTTTTTTTCATCCACACAATATTAAGTCTGTTGTCAGTGTTACCCTTCACTGATCTGTCATTTATTTATACTTTTTTAATGATCTCAGGCAAATATATTGGTCTTGATTATTCAGAAAACAAATTGTGTCATTATTGATGAAGCGATCTTAAACTGTGTCAGCTTGAAAGCAATTATGCGTTTAAGGGTCTGAGACTCACAACACATCATTTAAAAATGCCGTAATGGTGGCGTTACCACCAGGGAAATGTTGGGCATTCGGGAGTTAAAGCCATGCTTTAGATGAATATTCAGAGACAAAAAAATTTTGGATTATTTATTTTAATGAGTTTTTTTTATTACTAATTGATATAAGCACAAAGACAGCTTTTTTCCCCACCACACTTAAACTCGGTTATCACTTACTGACTCCGGGGGGAAATTAAATAGATGTAAATACATTAGGATTTTTGGTACAGTGGTACCAGGTTTTCGCCGAAGTCTTGACTGACATCAAGGTGCAGCTGCATCTGTTGATAAAATTCTAATTTGCTCTAGTTATTTTCCTGCAAGCTTGCACTCTATGAAATTTGCCTCCCCAAAGCTGTTGCTGTAGGCCTGTTGAAGAGGCAGTGAGAACAGAGAACCCTTTCTTAAGCAGTGTGACTGCTTCAGTGGCCTAGAGACAAAACAAGTCTAATTCAGTATGATGATGTTGGGGGTGGGTGGGAGGAGGGTCTTATGGAGGGCACATGCTAAAAAGTGCAATTTTTGCCCACCCAAAAACCTTTAAAGAGATGACCAAAGAATCTTTAGGCTCAGGTTTATCACCACGCAGGACACATTCACATATTGTTACATTCACATGTGGTAACATCAGTGTCTGCTCACACCCATGGAAAATAAAAGAAAGTATCACAGATCTCATAAAATCTGACAGTATCCAAACTTTAGAAAGTGCAAGTTTGGATGGGAATTGTTACAAATCTGCCCTAACCTCCCTACAGAAACAAATTAATTAAGCAGTCAAACTGAGTTATTATTCATCAACAAATTCAATGGTACCATGGAAAATAATTACTTTTCAATTAAAGCACTTCTGAAAGTATTTGATAAAATAAATATGAAGCAAATTTCACTCATCTACAGCAAATATTCTCAATTATGCTTATGCAATGACCTGGAAGTAAAACGTAGGCCATAACAGTAAGACTACGTTCAAACTGTCAGTGAAACGTGGCTCAGATCCATTTTTTTCCCGAAAATGTTACTCAGATTTTATATTTTCATGACAGAGCTAACAGCAAAAAAACCACACTGAATCTGACATTTCCAATTCTGATTTGGGCTGCTTTTTTATACGGTACTACATTCTGATGCAAATCCAATTGTGTTACAACAGCAAGGCAAGTAGGCATTTATAATAATTCTGCTCAGCAACATCCATGTCAGTTTGCTTGCCTCAATCACCTCCATATTGTGGACGCATCCGAAAACCAATAGTACAATAGTTTTTTGCCTACAACTCACTGTCAACGTAGTAGGCATAATGTGTATGCAACAGTACTGTATGAACAGAATCTAACTCCATTTCGCCCATCTAGCAACCTGGTTTACCCATAATGTAACATAACCTTCCCCCGTTTTCATTTCTTTTTAATTTTTACGTATTTTGGTATTTTAAATTTGAAATGATTTGTTTCTTAATTAAGTGCCCTGTTCATTCAAGTTTGAAGTTATGTTTAGAATTTAATCCATGTTAGTGTGAAATTTGCTGTTGATTTATACTGTTCTGGCAGATGTAAATGATGGCTTGATTATGTTTATTTTGTTGGTCCAGTTTACTTGTAAAATATGTAAAAGCCAATGCTTCATAATCTCCAAAAAGATTTTGTAAGCTAAATGTTTATTTACATTTATAATGTTTATTTTGTTTAAACAAAGTCAGACAACTGGCCGAATAGCTAGCTACATAGATATACACAGATATCCACGATAATATTTTTTTACATGGACATTTCGTGAGCTAAGACAACTAGCCAAATAGCTCATTTAATGTAAATGTAAAATTTTATTGAAAAGAAATAAAATAGAAGATTCAGTGTGGGTTCTGGTCACAGGGTAGATATTGAACCTGATGTCAATTATTTTATTTGGAAAATGATGGAGGATGAAGCAATGTATTAATTGCCTGAAATGAAACCCTGGGGTTGTTGCCACTTTTTTCAGACTAAATTTGAGAAATATGCATGTCTTGCTCCTTTCGCTGCTTGCTGGTAGGCCAACATAAAGCTTTCAAGACTATCATGAGGTATCGCAAATTTTATATTTTTCCATTTTCTCTCACCTTTCCCACGCATTGCTTCTTTAAATCCCTAGTGAAATCAGTAACCCAAGGTTGAACATTAGGTTTTGCACGTTTCCTCTTGAAAGGGGCAATATGACCAAGGATGGACAGGCTTGTACTTTTAAAATTATCCACTGAATCATTGACTATCATTTTGATGGGAGGCATGGCTCAGGAGGTATAGCGGCTATGGGCCAGGAATCGGAAGGCTCCTGGTTCGATCCCCGGCTGCTCCAGAGAACGTGTCGAAGTGTCCTTGAGCAAGACACTGAACCCCACACTGCTCCTGATGTTGGCTGGTGCGCTCTGTGTGTCATCTGACCAGAAAGGCGCTACATAAATGCAGTCCATTTACCATATTGTGCGCATAGGTAGTTCAAACATATTGTAAAAACTGCTGGCTGCTAAGATTAAAAGACCGAGAATGGATAAGAGTAGTTATCTTACCTAACGTTAAAATCCTTTATTTTGATTGGCTGACAGACGTTTAATTCTTTTCCATATACCCCGTGAGTTTCACGGGGTATATGATCATATACTCCCGTGAGAGTATGATTTTGAATTCCTTGAATTTGATTCAACCGCTTGTTTGCCGATGTAACGGAACGTAAATCTGAATTGTTTACCGCGTTTCGTCTGCTTTTGACAGCTGTCAAAATGGCATCGAAAAGTTTCGCTAGTCACACAGACGACGACATTCTTGAGAAACACGCAAAAGTGATCCCCCAAAATACAAAAAAGTCAAATACCTTATCTTCGTCTATGTTGCGTGAATACCTAACAGAAAAAGGAGAAGATGTGGACTTTGAATGCTTCGACAGCGTTCGCTTGGCTGAGACGCTGAGTCACTTTTACATGGATTTAAGAACAATATATAAGTTGCCACCGTAAGATAAAAACGTTCTACAGCTCTTTCAAGGGGTATATGGCGTGATGTACCCTGCCTCTGAATCTATGTTCCCCGCGGCCTCGCCTTGGGGAACATAGATTCAGAGGCAGGGTACATCACGCCATATACCCCTTGAAAGAGCTGTACAACTTATATTATACCATGGTCTGGGTGAGTACTTTTTTCTGATTGGCTGGCAGGTATGCATTAAAACCGTGGCACCGCACAGGTCGTTCGGCTACGGTCGTTTCATCATTCGAAATTCATCCACAAGCCAACTTGTAACCCTAGCAACGTTACCTAATACCTTGACCCGGTATTCGGCTAGGTACAAACGGTAACCTAGCTGCTTATTTATCTCCAGTAAATTTAGCGGCGCCACATAAGTTGCGTCCTGCGGGGCGGTTAACTATAGCTACTCAAGCGATAATGACCGGAAATATTATAGCAGCAAAGTTATCAGGCTTTATTCATTAAACGATTGTAATAGTGTACGGTTACAAAGGAAGCTAACGTGTCCACTTCATGTGTCAGCAACAGTTCCCTAGCTACGTGCTATGCCTGCAGACTTCAGCTCGCTGACTGCGGAAACCGTCATAAGTTCATTGTAATTGTGGGTAGCAAGTTAGCTACAGTCTGCATAATTGCACATAATGTTGCGTTATGAATAATCTCCATTGCAGCTGGAATCCTTTATCAACTCAGCTGGTAAGCGGATGTAAGCGTGTGCAAAAAATTCTCTCTCCATGAACGTAAGATGAACAAGATAGCTGGTTCAATTTAACTAGGCTTTTGGGTATGAGAAGGCGCGGTACCTGTTTAATGATTATCAGCTCGTTTTTTTTTTTTTTTTTGTTAGTGCAAATGTACGGAAGCTTATTGCTGCCAATGAAAAAAAAAAAAAATTCTAATTTTTTTTTTTTTCCACAGCTTATTGCTGCCAACAGGGGGGAAATTTTTTTTTTTTTTTCACAGCTTATAGCTGCCAACAGGGGAGAATTTTTTTTTTTTTTTCCAGGGAACCACCAGTGACCAGCTGGGATTAGTTTCAGTAATGGAAAACTTTTGTTTCTTCAGTAAACTAGAATGCATGCTACTTTTATTTCTTTTCTCTTTGCTTGCTACACACCCAACATATTTGACGGTGTATGGTCAAACATAATGAATAATGAGGATCAATCAACAGCACTGCTTTTTTATGGTAGAGAAGTGCAGTACCATAAAATGGGGTAATAAGGGACGGCCGGGTAACAAGGGACAATTTTCTTGGAAAGTTTTCAAATGCAAATTCAATTTTTTCTTTGACACTCCCTGTCACGATACATTATTTTTATGATATTGGTAGGTACTGGAAAATTGCAAGTTGAGTTGAATATGATTCTATTGTTCTTTTATGATTGACAGCAATAAACAGATTTGACACATACTTGGCCAGGATGCTTTGGGAGGAATCATAAAAAATATCTAAAAAAAATGTCTCTTATTACCCCATTTTACGGTATGTTGCCAAATGTTCGTGGTGACTATTTGGTCTAGGCATCTTTTTCATTAAGGCTAGACCTCTTAATTCTGCTGAAGGAATATCTAAATGCTGTATCTATCCATCAATCAATCAATCACATACCAGATTATTAAGATTCGAGCGGTTTGGTGAAGGCCTTTTCTTGTCACAACATTACTGCAGTGCTCAGAATGAGGTGCATATGTGGTTTGCTGCCATCCCTATGCAAACTCTTAAATGCTTTTGGGGACGGAATGGTTACAAATATCAAGCGATGCTTTAACATCTAGTGGGAAAGACTTCCCAGAAGAGTCTGCCGTAGCAGCAAATGGGGGACCAACTCCTTCTTAATGCCCAAAATTTTGGAATGAGATGTTGGATGAGCAGATTTCCCCATTCTTTCATCAACTCAGTGTATTAATACACTGGTGGTTTTAAATTGCATGCCTTGCATGCCATGATTTTTTTATCATGAATGTTGCTGCCAGGTGTAAAATAAAAAATTTTTTTTTTTTCAATCACGAATGTTGCTGCCAGGTGTAAAAAAAAAATTTTTTTTTTTTTCAATCACGAATGTTGCTGCCAGGTGTAAAAAAAAAAAATTTTTTTTTTTTTTAAATCACGAATGTTGCTGCCAGGTGTAAAAAAAAAAATTTTTTTTTTTTTTCAATCACGAATGTTGCTGCCAGGTGTAAAAAAAAAATTTTTTTTTCTTTCAATCACGAATGTTGCTGCCAGGTGTGGAAAAAAAAAAAATTTTTTTTTTTTCAATCACGAATGTTGCTGCCAGGTGTAAAAAAAAAATGTTTTTTTTTTTTAAATCACGAATGTTGCTGCCAGGTGTAAGAAAAAAAAAAATATTTTTTTTAATCACGAATGTTGCTGCCAGGTGTAAAAAAAAAAAAAAAAAAAAATTTTTTTTTTTTCAATCACGAATGTTGCTGCCAGGTGTAAAAAAAAAAATTTTTTTTTTTTCAATCACGAATGTTGCTGCCAGGTGTAAAAAAAAATTTTTTTTTTTTTCAATCACGAATGTTGCTGCCAGGTGTAAAAAAAAAAATTTTTTTTTTTTCAATCACGAATGTTGCTGCCAGGTGTAAAAAAAAAATGTTTTTTTTTTTAAAATCACGAATGTTGCTGCCAGGTGTAAGAAAAAAAAATATATATTTTTTTTAATCACGAATGTTGCTGCCAGGTGTAAAAAAAAAAAAAAAAAATTTTTTTTTTCAACCATGAATGTTGAGCCCAGGCGGAAAAATAAAATTAGCTTAGCAACCAAGCTGGCTAATTTTTTTTTTTTCCACTTTCAGTGTTACTTTATTTAGAAACAGGACCATGGCCCTCTAGTGAGTCAGCTGAGTACGGTATTTTTACGTCTGAATGGCAACCACGTCGTATGCTCTTATGTTTAGCAGTAGCTGGTGATGACAGCAAGTTTTGAAAATGTTATGTGTTAAAATGTGCAGCGCTTTCGTCCGTCTGAACTATACTTACAGGTTATCTGGGACGTTTTACTAATGAGGTTAGGGCAAAAACCAAATGATGTCGCTGAACTACAGCGATTATTTACATAGATTTTCCCGAAAACCCGTGAGCTAGCAAGCAAGATGGCCATACAGTCTGAAGAGAACGGTAATATGCGATTGCATACGCTAGCTACATAGCTCAGCTGCAATTAGCAATACAATGTAGGTCTCAGCCTGAACGGCCTGCCTGCTCCGCAGTTAACAGAACCTGTTAATCAAGCCTGAAGCAGAGCCACGCGTAAACGTTATATGGCTGTTGGTTGAAGGAGGTTGTGTGGGTGTTGAATGTGATCGGTCAGGATCATTAAAACTTCTCCCATAGCTAGCTAACTGTCTGGTTAGGGAATCCCTACTTCGCGTCTCAGTGACCGTTTAAATTGAAGTTAACTATGGCTCTCACCACCCACACTACCCCTTGAATCTTGATGAACGGCTTTTGACGACTGAAGAGCATGTAGACAGTTTGAGCCGAGACTGTATAATTGCAGCCGCGTTTCAGCACTTGAATAATCGTCGTATTAAAGCGATATTATATGGGTTTTGCCCTAATCTCACCAGCTAGCTCGCTGTAACCGTGATTGCTATTAAGACAGCTTGCTAGCAAGGTAGCCAACGATGTGTTCGCGCTGGGGAGGCATAATGATGAAGCCATGGTGACTGGACTGCGCTCAGCCAGCTGTTATCATAGAGACAGTAACGGCTATAATTGTCACAACCTTCTCTGATATGTTTTGGGGCGCTTTCATACTTCTGAACGGAACTTCCAGACATTCGGGACGTTGCCTACCCTGCTAGCAAGCTAGCTCAAGACCAGCCTCGGTTACAGCTAGCTAGCTGATGATGTTAGGGCAAAAATCAAATGATATCGCTTAAATAGGACTATTATCCAAGCACTGTCACGCAGTTGAAATTTGCGATGCATTAATAGCGTCTCGGCTCAAACTGTCTACATACTCTTTAGTCGACAGAAGCCATTAATCGAGATTTAGGGAGGAAGTGTGAGTGATGAGAGCCGTAGCAAACTTCACGTTTAACGTCCACTGAGACGCGAACCAGATAGCAAGCTAGCTATGGGAGAAGTTTTACCGATCCTGACCGGTCACATTCAACACCCACACAACCTCCTTCAACCCAAAGCCGTATAGCCCTGTAACTTCTACGCGTGGACCTGCTTCAGGCTTGATTAACAGGTTCTGTTAACTGCGGAGCAAACAGGCAGTTCGGGCTGAGACTTATATTGTATTGCTAATTGCAGCTGAGCTATGTAGCTAGCGTATGCAATCGCATATTACCGTTCTCTTCAGACTGTATGGCCATCTTGCTTGCTAGCTCACGGGTTTTCGGGAAAATCTATGTAAATAATCGCTGTAGTTCAGCGACATCATTTGGTTTTTGCCCTAACCTCATTAGTAAAACGTCCCAGATAACCTGTAAGTATAGTTCAGACGGACGAAAGCGCTGCACATTTTAACACATAACATTTTCAAAACTTGCTGTCATCACCAGCTACTGCTAAACATAAGAGCATACGACGTGGTTGCCATTCAGACGTAAGAATACCGTACTCAGCTGACTCACTAGAGGGCCATGGTCCTGTTTCTAAATAAAGTAACACTGAAAGTGGAAAAAAAAAAATTAGCCTGCTTGGTTGCTAAGCTAATTTTTTTTTTCCGCCTGGGCTCAACATTCATGGTTGAAAAAAAAAATTTTTTTTTTTTTTTTTTACACCTGGCAGCAACATTCGTGATTAAAAAAAATATATATTTTTTTTTCTTACACCTGGCAGCAACATTCGTGATTTAAAAAAAAAAAACATTTTTTTTCTTACACCTGGCAGCAACATTCGTGATTTAAAAAAAAAAAAACATTTTTTTTTACACCTGGCAGCAACATTCGTGATTGAAAAAAAAAAAAAATTTTTTTTTTTACACCTGGCAGCAACATTCGTGATTGAAAAAAAAAAAAATTTTTTTTCTTACACCTGGCAGCAACATTCGTGATTTAAAAAAAAAAAAATTTTTTTTTACACCTGGCAGCAACATTCGTGATTGAAAAAAAAAAAAAATTTTTTTTTTTACACCTGGCAGCAACATTCGTGATTGAAAAAAAAAAAAAATTTTTTTTTACACCTGGCAGCAACATTCGTGATTGAAAAAAAAAAAATTTTTTTTTTACACCTGGCAGCAACATTCATGATTGAAAAAAAAAAAAAAATTTTTTTTTTATTACACCTGGCAGCAACATTCGTGATTGAAAAAAAAAAAAAATTTTTTTTTTTACACCTGGCAGCAACATTCGTGATTGAAAAAAAAAAAAATTTTTTTTTTTACACCTGGCAGCAACATTCGTGATTTAAAAAAAAAAAAAATTTTTTTTTTTTACACCTGGCAGCAACATTCGTGATTAAAAAAAATATATATTTTTTTTTCTTACACCTGGCAGCAACATTCGTGATTTAAAAAAAAAAAACATTTTTTTTCTTACACCTGGCAGCAACATTCGTGATTTAAAAAAAAAAAACATTTTTTTTTACACCTGGCAGCAACATTCGTGATTGAAAAAAAGAAAAATTTTTTTTTCCACCTGGCAGCAACATTCGTGATTGAAAAAAAAAAAATTTTTTTTTTTTACACCTGGCAGCAACATTCGTGATTTAAAAAAAAAAAAATTTTTTTTTTTTACACCTGGCAGCAACATTCGTGATTGAAAAAAAAAAAAAATTTTTTTTTTACACCTGGCAGCAACATTCGTGATTGAAAAAAAAAAAAAAATTTTTTTTACACCTGGCAGCAACATTCGGGATTGAAAAAAAAAAAAATTTTATTTTTCACCCGGTAGCAACATTCATGATTGAAAAAAAAAAAAAAATTTTTTTTTTATTACACCTGGCAGCAACATTCGTGATTGAAAAAAAAAAAAAATTTTTTTTTTTACACCTGGCAGCAACATTCGTGATTGAAAAAAAAAAAAATTTTTTTTTTTACACCTGGCAGCAACATTCGTGATTTAAAAAAAAAAAAAATTATTTTTTTTTACACCTGGCAGCAACATTCGTGATTGAAAAAAAGAAAAATTTTTTTTTACACCTGGCAGCAACATTCGTGATTGAAAAAAAAAAAAAAATTTATTTTACACCTGGCAGCAACATTCATGATAAAAAAATCATGGCATGCAAGGCATGCAATTTAAAACCACCAGTGTATTAATACACTGAGTTGAGGAAAGAATGGGGAAATCTGCTCATCCAACATCTCATTCCAAAATTTTGGGCATTAAGAAGGAGTTGGTCCCCCATTTGCTGCTACGGCAGACTCTTCTGGGAAGTCTTTCCCACTAGATGTTAAAGCATCGCTTGATATTTGTAACCATTCCGTCCCCAAAAGCATTTAAGAGTTTGCATAGGGATGGCAGCAAACCACATATGCACCTCATTCTGAGCACTGCAGTAATGTTGTGACAAGAAAAGGCCTTCACCAAACCGCTCGAATCTTAATAATCTGGTATGTGATTGATTGATTGATGGATAGATACAGCATTTAGATATTCCTTCAGCAGAATTAAGAGGTCTAGCCTTAATGAAAAAGATGCCTAGACCAAATAGTCACCACGAACATTTGGCAACATACCGTAAAATGGGGTAATAAGAGACATTTTTTTTAGATATTTTTTATGATTCCTCCCAAAGCATCCTGGCCAAGTATGTGTCAAATCTGTTTATTGCTGTCAATCATAAAAGAACAATAGAATCATATTCAACTCAACTTGCAATTTTCCAGTACCTACCAATATCATAAAAATAATGTATCGTGACAGGGAGCGTCAAAGAAAAAATTGAATTTGCATTTGAAAACTTTCAAAGAAAATTGTCCCTTGTTACCCGGCTGTCCCTTATTACCCCATTTTATGGTACTGCACTTCTCTACCATAAAAAAGCAGTGCTGTTGATTGATCCTCATTATTCATTATGTTTGACCATACACCGTCAAATATGTTGGGTGTGTAGCAAGCAAAGAGAAAAGAAATAAAAGTAGCATGCATTCTAGTTTACTGAAGAAACAAAAGTTTTCCATTACTGAAACTAATCCCAGCTGGTCACTGGTGGTTCCCTGGAAAAAAAAAAAAAAATTCTCCCCTGTTGGCAGCTATAAGCTGTGAAAAAAAAAAAAAAAAAAAAAAATTCCCCCCTGTTGGCAGCAATAAGCTGTGGAAAAAAAAAAAAAAATTAGAATTTTTTTTTTTTTCATTGGCAGCAATAAGCTTCCGTACAAATGCAAAACTTTCACCAATAATTTCTGAATGCTACGAGTTGATATTGCTGGCAATTGACCATGGTATAAGCGGGATAATCAACTCGAAGGTGAGCATCCCACGGTTTTAATGCACTTCACGGAGGCAACCACCCGACGCGAACCGCGTCGTGCATTAAAACCGTGGAATGCTCACCTTCGAGTTGATTATCCCTTACATAACCCATGGGCAAGATGTGGGAGCTAGGTCGGAAAAATCACAGTCTTGTGGGCAGAAACATTGAAATCCACCAGATCAATACTATTTAAGGAAACACCAAAGGAAAGCACAAGGTCAAGGGTATGGCCTTTATTGTGGGTATGAGTTTTTAATCCACTGTTCAAGATTTAAAAACTTAAAAAGGTTAATAAAGTCTGTAGCAAAAGCAGATGTGCAACAATCATGTATATTAAAATCACCTAGGAAAAGAATTCTGTCATATTTGGCCATAATAAATGGAGCTCTGAGAATTCCTGAATAAAACCAGTATTTGCAGCCTGTTGATTAAAGGTACAGCGTGTAACTTATTTGGCTTTTTATTAGCAAAAATCAAATATTGCTTTCATTAATACTGTTACGCATTCTGGAGAAAACACTGGGAACTTGGAAAACTAGGAACACGGACTCGGAACAAGGAAACACTGGAGAAACAAGGGGGAGAGACGCCATAAGCAGGGAACCAAAATAATTTTATTAATAAACTAAAAATCTCGAAAGGGAGAAAAACGAGGCACACAGGCCAACACAACCACCGTGAGCCAGCACTGAAAGGAAGGAAAAACTCAGGAATAAAAACTAACACGAGGCACAAGGGGGCAGACTCGGGGTAGGCTCGGGAACAGGACTGGGGCAACTCGGAACAGACAGAGGAAAACGCCCTGCGGTTCATATACTTGCCCTTTCCCTTGAAATTGAGGACCATGGATACTCTTTACCCCATGAGAAGGAAGGAAAACCACCCAAGAAAAGAAAAAGAAAACATGACCGGGATAAAACGAGAGTCTACATCGGTGTAGCTCTTCCCAGGTGGAGACAACTCATGAGCAAGAAGGACTTGAAAGGGGATGTGGGGGTTGCAACCTTTCCGCTAGACAGATGATTAAATCTAACAGTGAAGTTTATTTTGGCATAATGTTTGAACCAGGGCAGTGTAGTCCAGCAACTACTTTATCCTTCCGTTTACATCAGATAATTTGCTGTTATTTGCAATATACAACGGCAATGATGGCTAGTTTGTTAGTTAGCTGACATTGGAAAAGCTCCGTTGCAACAATTTTCAGTTCCTGTTACTCTGCACATAAGTCATAGTAGCAGTCCACCATGTGTGATGTCTCTCTTTCAACTAAATCATCCAAGAATTTTTCACGCGTTTCAGGCAAATTTATTTCAGCTAATTTGCCGGGGGGTGGTGGTTGATGTTATCCCTCTAGTCAGACAGAATAGACCAGTTGGGATACCAGTTTATCATCATAGTGAATTAATCTCTAGAACCGCAAGCATTCTAATGCTAAAAGTATCTCCATGTCACCACTTCTCCAAGAAAACCTTCTTTTTAACAGAAAGTAACAGAGACGGTGAATGTAAAGAGTGTATTAATATGCTCCCGTCAATTATTCTACAGCTGGCCTTGCAGGCGAGCACGGTTACGATTGCTAAAATTTCCTGTTTTTGTGTAAAGTTGTACTTGGTTGTATAACGCAAAGAAACATGCAGAGTATTTTAATTGCCGATTTTGAGCTGTGTGATTGAAACCGTTTTGTTTGTCTTATAATTCTCACAGTGCTCCATGTAACTCACTTGGAAGAATAAAGCTGCTTTCACACCGGACACGGAACAAATTTTTCACACGACAGACTACATTCAAAGTCACTGCAAAGACGCTTTGCATTGACTTTGAATGTGATCTGTCGTGCAAAAAATTTGTTCCGCGTCCGGTGTGAAAGTGGCTTAAATGTAAACATGGGCATCAGAAAGAACCGTGGACACTACTGTGACCAGTGTAGTTATAAACATATTGAAACATTCTTGACTCTTTGCGGCTTCTGTAGTGGTAATGACGCGCGTAGAGGGGGAGGTGCCAGAGAGTACAGCTCGGTTGTTTGCATTCTATTAGCGCACTACTAGATGGAAGTAATTCTCACACATTGCGGCTTTAAAGCACACGATATTGGATTCTGGTCATTTTGATGGAAACCCAAGGACTTAAAGGATGAGAAAATACTAAGAGGGACAAGGAAATATTTGTAGTTGTTACTGAAAATGCAGCCACATAAATGACTGATTGTGTATGTGACCAAAAAATACTTAGTGCTGGTTAATTGTGGAACATGAGTCGTTCTTCATGATTACTTTGGCACTGGTCAATATATGTAAAACGCTTACCGAATTGAAAATTGCCATGTCATAACTGTCAGCTTCAAATACACATTTCAGCTATCTAAGTAGGCCAAGCGTTTGAATGGTGTTAACCTGAGAGGCTAAAAAGAGAAAGGTTTCCTCATTGATTACGTCCCTCTCCAATACATGGACTGAGGAATACTCTGGTTCAAACTGATATGGCAAAATATATGCCAGTTTTGGATTTTTCGAAGATTTGGCCACGCATGTATCACTTAGGAGTGCTTCAGACAGCACGTGTTATACGGTCAAGCAGCCAGATGACATCACAATCCCAAGCTACTTTGCGAGCTTACAAATATGGCGGTCCCTACAAAAATCAAACCATGATACAGCCTTACTTTCATAGTAAATCAAATAAAAATCAAATGCCAGAGAGTGGTTAGCTTTGTCAAAAGTATTTATTTATGGTCTGACAATAGGTAGGACTTTTCTGCATTCCACAGGTTTCCTTTAAAATTGACCTACGACCTCCAGAGAACATTTAATGTGACCTTTGACTTGTGACCTTGACCTCAGTTCCGTTTCTGGAGAATATCTCTAAAACTACTTCAAGTGGCCTTTTCAAAAATGCTTTTTAGTCCCCAGCACACTCTCGATATGAGTTTTAGGCACTTTATAAGGGTTTCTCTCAAGGTTTATCAAACTCAGAGACATGAGTTTTATAGTTTTCCATGAGGTTAAGAATAAAGGTTAGCACGAATTATCCTTGTTAACACTTTTACTATGAGTTAAATTATTCAGCCATTGCATGAAATTCAAACAATCCTTACTGACTGTTTCACTAGCCCGAGTTACATTTTCTCTGTGAGTGCATTTATTAACACCTTCATGTGTCATGTTAAATCAAAAGGTGGAGTGAAATCTATTTTAAGAATTTTGCAGCATAGAATGCTTCAGCTGCCCTCATAGATGAGCTATAATGTTCACACCTGAAAATAAACAAGAAGTTTGCGTTCATAACTGGCTTCTTTCATGATTCAATTTTGTCAGCGGCCCCTTCTCACAGCATTTCACAATAATCATCAGCATTCTCTGGGGGAGGAGTGGGTCAGATTCAAGCTGACAGTTTGAGATTTCTTTATTGAAGTTGCCAGAAAACAATACCACTGTAATAACATGAATATTGCTGTATTCAACAATTGACAAAACAGAAAATGAGGAAGACAAAATGGAGATTTCTATGCAGACCCAGGGCCAGAGAGCCACATAAAATGTCAGCTATTATGAAGAATAGAGTGAGTTGAATGCTAATAACAGTCTTGCCGCCTATAGATTGATTAAAAAAAGGAAAGGAATAAAGCAGCTTTATTCTCTTTTCTCAACCACATGTACTATTTAGACCCCTGAGAAATGCCCCTTTGTGACCTGGCAATAGAGGATATGGACTTACTTGAAGTATCAATGGACTGTATGCTGATTGGAAGCTGCTTAAGTTTCTGTGACTTCTATTTTATTTGTTTGCTTTCCCTTTTTAATTTTCACATTTGTTATATACCCAATGAATCATGGCAAATTTTTACATGTGAATAGTTTATTTGTGCGGGGATAAATACAATAGTCTTTCCATTGTTTTAATACCATGAGTCCCACTTTGTAGTTGAAGTTGAAGTTGTCTACATCTTTCCATACAAAATGCATTACTTGGTAAACTGACCTCTGTGCCCGCAGATTCTCCCACACGGCCTGAGCCTCTGTATGGGGAGAGTATAGGCAGCCATGTCCTCCGCTGGTGGGGGTGGCTCACTGTTGGAAGCCCCCGCCTCCATTGGAGCTTGTCTCCGGCCTGGTTGACGCTAATTTTCGCTGTCCTCTTCGCCTCCCATGATTGCACCACTTCCTGCATTGGAACAGGGTACTCAGAGGACGAAAGGAGACTTCAGTGATGCAAGCTGCCACCTCCTCCCAAGTGGTCTTCTCATCACTTCCCCTTAGAGACTCATTTGATGTGCTAAAAATTCTCGCACGTCGAGTCTGCACCTTCTGGAAGAGTAGATCTGTTTCTGCTAAAGAGAGGTGCTCCTGGTGAAGCCTGTTAAAGTCAGGTAATTTTTTTTTCACTTGACATGATGAAATTGCCAGCTAACTATGGCTCTAACGCACTGATTTAAAAGGGAATGACAGCTGCTGATTTGATTTACCTCAATGGAATCAAACCCCCACCACACCCACACAAAATAAATTTTTCTTTGGCCAACCCTTTTGACAATATCAAAAAATTACTGGAAGGCAGCAAGACTTGCGCAAATTTGTACTGCAATTCCATAAACTACTGAATTTCTCGACTGTGTTCGGGTCCCCAATTACGGACCAATCAAGTTCAAATCATTAATCAAACATAAAATACATCTGACACCTATAATGTTACACAAAAGGAAGCATGGCCTAATATTAATTTTAAAAATATTAAACATTTGCCTGAATTATTATTTGGTCATAAAATGCTGGGGTGTAAACAGCTGATATTGAACAATGCTGAGGGCGAAGCATTACATGGGGTTGAAACATCAACCAACCAACCAGCCAGCCAGGCCTGAGGTCTGAGAACTAAAATTTTCAATTTGAAAAACGAGGAAAAAAAATTGGATACATAAAAGAATTTGTTTATTTTCCTTTCTAATCATGAAAGGATTGAAAAATGAAATAAATATTTGTAAATATTTGAGTATTAGGAAAAACTACAAATCATTAGTTATAAGTCTCTGGTACTAATTCTGTAGTCCACTGCATAAGTAGCATCAAATGAGGCAAAGCAATGGTGGTGCCTGAGCTGCAGTCATATCTATGAGAAAATTCAAATGTCAGCTCAGTAGTAATTCTTGAGGTTAGGGTGGTGGAACAACGACTCCTGTGTTTTATTAATCTGACTTATCACAGTCTTAAAATAATTATCACTGACCTAAGACAGGGAAGGTTTATGTGCATTAAATATCAGGAGTTGTGGAAACTTGAGTTTAAATGTGTTTTGCTAAGGTGTATGTAAGCTTCTGACCTGAAATGTATTTAATACAAAATTATTAGACCAACATGTGCACTCATACTGTATATGAGAACTGATTTACAGTTCTTGGTGGTTAAACTTTTACAGGAAAACAAACAATTTACTCGGAAATATTTGAAAATGAGAGGAACACAATACTACATAATGACCATCAAAAAATTTTAACGTGTCGCAAATTCAGAAGACAGGAGCCACAGGATTGCAGACAAAGCCACATGGGCGTCTCTAATTCATAGAAGATTGAAGTTATATTAATCTCAAATTGACAGGGCGATCAGAAGACAGTCAGGTATGAGCAAATTGGGACAACGAGGGTCAGGTTAATTGTTGTAGGGGGGGACTGGTCTGAGGTCAGTTGCCAAATGGATCAAGGCACTTGGGCCAAATGCACACTCTCAGACTTGAATGAGGAAGGCACTGGTGAAGAACCATTCGCCAAAGACACAGGCTCTGAACAGAATAACCAATAAACAGATACTTTGCAGCTGGACTTTAAATGCCTAGAATGGAAGAAAATAGTTCAGCAAAGGGAGACAAAAGGCAGGAACTAAAATACACAAAGACAACAATCAACAAAGTGGGAATGAGTTTCCAAAGCATAAGGAGGAAACACAATTAAGTGAAGGAGTAATGAATGAAACATTTTATAAAACTGACACAAATGGCTCCACTGCTGGGAAAACAAATAACACAACATTCAGAGTGTGACATTATGTTGGAGAGATGCAGTCTATTCACATCTGTGGGCTGGAAATACCAATATATGTATCTGATCAAGAAGTGATAATGCCTATCATTATCAATAAGATAAATGCATACATGTGAACATGTATGTGGAATCTCCGTAATTTATTTGGATTTCCCTCCATTTGCACAACTTACAGGCGTACAAATAAAGTTAAACAGATTTTTTTTTTTATTAGAAAACAACTTTACACCAAAGATTAATTATTTGAGGCTGTTCGTTTTGAAAACAGTGAAAGAACACATTAACACACACCATGGTAAACAACCAACAATCAGATGCATGTTATCGTAGTACAACAATTTGCCATTGGCCACAAACGACCACTTTTTTGATGAACATGTGTGTGCCCAAGGTTCAGTTTACACAATCGCCTAAAGTATCAGTTACAAACATAACCCAAATTATCAGGAAGAGCTTGATCCCCGAGGCTGCACAACATTCATTATGACTGCACAGTATCCTTCTCCCTCATGATTGACGAGTGGACTGATAAAAAAATGGATACGAGATTGATGACTTGGGTCAAAATTTTCAGGGTGGAGCTAAAATGAGGATGCTTACCATACACATGAATATTATCGGCAGAAGTGTGGCAATATTTCCAGACCTGGAAGAGGCTTTGAGATTTAAATACTTACAGTAAATAGAAAGCTTTTAGAAATACAGTATTTTAATGAAATTTACATACTCCATTTATAATTTCATATAGATAGAAAAGTAACATTAAAAAAATTTAAAGGATTGCAGGTTTGAAGAAAAATGATATAAAGTGTTACCACCCTTATACTGGCCTAAAGTTAACCATCTCTCACTTACAACTAGCTGCTCCACATGAATGACACATCACTGTAATAGTTTCCATTTTGGCACCATTTTGTCCTTGGAGCACGTCCTCGGCAGTTGATTACATTCACTTATCGGCCTGCTCAGACTCATCAGTAGCCGCCAATTGGTGCTTTGGGATGAACGGAGAATGACCAAAAACTTTGAACTCTGAGTCATTAGTATTTCAGTTGATTGTATCAGCATGACAATGACAAATTACATTACTTTGCGTAATTCATTAGTTTAACATCCATTATTGTTTGGGGAGACGACCCATTTATAAAGCTGGAATCCATTTGAGGCCTCTGAAGTTCAAGGTAGTACCTTAGGATTTCAGTCAGGAGACGTAAAGCTGTCTAAGTGACATGGGGGGGGGGCATTGAAGACTTTTTTCGCATTCTCGTTTGGCACAAAGACTTACAAAAGCAAGCGGAGTGAATTCATGCTTGCTGCTTATCGGCTAAAATTTGCTTAGGGTGCCAGTATGCATAAATATGCATTTCTCTTTTAATATATTGTTGTTTCAATGGAAAAATGACTAATTTATAAATGGTTCAGGATAGATTTTGAATATCATGAGTATATATTGTGGTAGGATACTACTTTTTCCAATGAAATTTGATTTTAAAAGTACAGTTCTGAGTAATATTTGGGTGCATTTTCATGTTACATTTTGCCAAATCTAACCTTGTCAAAAAGCTAAATAACTGACGTAATACATATCTGTATACAAGTTACTTGGCATAATAAGCCAGCTATATCATTTAACAATTAAATTTACAGCTCGAGGGCCGAGGATTAACTAGTTCTATCTGACATTTTACTCAAAAATAAGATATCTGTCCTACAATAGTCTCAGTACTAACTAGTTTCAAAATCAAGGAATCATATCCTAACTACAAATAAGTTATGAGATATGTACCTTTTATTGTTTTAAAATAGCAAATAGCTAAATATAAAAACTCATTTTTCTCAAAAAGTAAAAAATGCTAGATAGAACTAGTTAATCCTCGGCCCTCGAGCTGCTGGTTCTTGTCAGATCAATCTTTACCACAGCAGCATAATGTGAACAGAATGAACCCAAATGTCTCAAATTTTTTTAAATGTCAATTTTCAAAATAAAGTACAAAAACATAAAACAAAAAATTTTCTCAAAAGATTGTTTTAATTTGCATGAATATATTAAATGAAAAAAATGGTACATGAATTCAGTGCATAGCAATAATGTAATTATGCACATGTAATGCTTGAAGGCGGTGGAATGAAATTTCAGTAACGTTGATGTCACGTCCGTCCACTTTTGTTTTACCATGTTTTGTTTAAGATGCTACTGTTTTTGGATAAACTGCAGTAACATTTATAATTAAGAGGACATATAACCACAGAAGTATAAGTTTATTTCCACTAAAATACTGGTAGTGATGGATCTGACAGTGTTGATGGTCACGTCCGTCCACCATGTTTACTGTCATGTTCATACACAGGTTTTAGTAATGATCTTTTTGTCATGGATTGATTTCTTTCTTTTAAGTTTTCGATAGTTAATCTTTGTCATCATCGATAATGTCATTTATGTTTGTTCACATGTTATTTATACGTACATATATTACAATAATCACACTCTCTTATTCTGTCACGTCCGTCTACTGACTAAATTTACCTCACGTCAATCTCATGCAAATCCTACAATCTCTAGCAAATAGTCAGAAAAGTTTCAATGCTTTACAGACTTAATTTTTTTGGTGTCTGTTTTCAAGAGTATTTAAAACATTTTTAACATATTTGCATGCATCAAAGATGACCTTCAATTTTATGTTTAACTGGCCATCATATTGGTACCCCAACCTAATTTTAGCCTTTATACAGATGCATGATGAAGTTATGGTTTTAGTACGTAGATGCACATGCTGTCCAAAGCTGTGCACAAGTGGAATGAACATCTCCGTTCCATTTAAGATTTCTTTGCGATACTTGAGCGAGCATATTTTGAACCTGCTTGCTTTGCTGTACGTGCACACATGAAATGCAGTTATGTTTGTGGTAGGCCAACATGAGCATGTATTTTGAAGCTATGCGAATGCTGAATGACATTCTCTTGCGGCACTTGCAAGCAAATTCAACTCTCATGTTCCTACCCCACCCACGTCTTTGTATACTACCATTGTCACAAAAAGAATTAATCAATTTCAACAAATATGCAGGACAAACAAAATGCTTCTTCTGAAACTGGTATAAACATTATCATTCCCTATGTACTAGCCAGTAGCCACTGCATTTATCTGTTGTAGGTAGTCAATTTTGGTTTGTGCTTTCAGTCGGCAGATTTTTAGATTTTAGTGCTGAATTAAACTTTGCAAAATAACTTTTCTGACTTGCTAGCTATCCATGGGACACTATGATGATGGGGCTCGACCATGGGCTGCAGGCTTCTTCTATCGCCCCCAGGCCCCGCTTCCACCCCACCTCCTACATGACGGACTTCCGCCTCGCTTCTGGAACGTAAGGCCATACGTTCACCACCTCTGCAGGTGGTGTTGCTATGTGATGGGCGAGCACACGGGTGCGTCTTGGGTGAGAAGAGCACTCATCATCACACTTTGCCAGGAGTTTGCGTGCCAGGTGTTCCTAGCGGGGGTCAAGTCATTGCCCATCTTCAAGGCTTCTGGTCCCACAGGAGGTGAGGTGGTGGTTGACAATGTGGCCAGGACAGCGGTTGGCCACAGTGTGAACTAGGGGGCACTCTGTTGAGCGTATACCTCTGCCACGTTGCATATCTGTTCCTTTGGTTACAGAATATGTTAAAGATCACTTCCAAAATTAAATCAACTCTCCCTTGGACCACCACCTATTATCCTGCCAAATTTCACGCCAAAACCTTTTTGAGTTATCTGCTCAGAAATATCACACAGGCCTGCGTGTGACAGATATATTTTAATTCTCCCGGATTCAGGATCCAGAATATATTCCGTGTCACTTCTATTATTGAATAAACTCATCTTTGGACTACCAAATCATCCTACCAAATTTTGTGCCATAACAGGATAACTCAAAAAAGTTAAAACGGTAACAGACAGACAGATGGACAGAAAAACAAACGTACACCGTAAATGCCTGATTTATCCTCTGCATTACTGCTGGCAAAATAATTTATCTAGCCTGCCATTTTCATAAATAAATTGTTCTGAATGTAATTATTCAAAATATTTGATGCCGGTGAAATGAGCTAATTACAATCAATGTAGTCTAGCAGTACGCAGCTTGCCGCTTTTTTATGCAGCATTACTCTTGGCATATTAATAACCTAGCTAGTGACACCAAACAAAACCCAGTGAATATAAAGTAAAAAAATAACTTGAGAGTGTATCAGTTTATTCAAGAAAATATGAATGCGCCGAACAGATTGAGAACATTAAAAATGATCGGTAGGTTTGGAAAGTTATGTTAATAAACTTTTTGATTTCCACATTATAAAATGAACTACACGGAGCTGTGGGCTGATCAAAACTCCATTTCAAGAATAAAATCATTACACTGTATCACAGTCTGCCTGAGTATAGCCTTCTACTTAAAATTATGTTTTTATGGTTCAGAAAGAAAGCACAATAATCAACCAAAATTAACAGCTGACAGCAATGTTTAAACAGGCCACAATTTATTTACATAACTTTCCAAACTGGCCGATCATTTTTAATGTTCTCCAGTTAGGCTTGATAAGAATAATCTGTTTGGGGTATTCATATTTTCTACAATAAACTGACAGAATCTCAGTGATTTTTTTTTTTTTTACTTTATATTCACTGGGTTTTGTTTGGTGTCACTAGCTAGTTTAATAATATGCCAAGAGTAATGCTGCAGAAAAAAGCGGCAAGCTGCGTACTGCTAGACTACATTGATATAATATTTTGAGCCGTTACATTCATAAATACAATTTATTCATGAAAATGGCAGGCAATGATTTGGCCCATAGTAATGCTGAGGGTAAAGCAGGCATTGACGACATAGCCTAATCGCAGTATTCCAAGCATGGATTGTACACTCAGTGGTTCCAAGACTGTACCTCGATGCAAGGCCAGCGAAGACCGCAATATTCACTGTCTCGAGATACTATGGACCAGTGGTCTGGACCAGCCTTCTAGTGGAGCAGCACAATTACTGCATAGATATGTTTTGTACATAGAGCACTCGATTCCTGATAGGGTATGCTCAAGTGAAGCATCTGTTCTAAGAGCCTATACACCCAGAAGTAAAATTCGCTCATAGACTCCCATTCATTTTCGCCTACTTTAAAATGACATTTTCAAAAACACTTGCATGCGAGTTGGTGTTATTTTGGTATCGCTGTGCAGAGCAACATTTTGTCTCCGGCACACTTTCTAAAGCAAAGATCGAAATGTGACTTGGTGTCAACGTTAAAGTGCAAGCAGAAAAGTTAACGTGACCGAGGCCTTTAATGACCGTCTGATAAGATAATTGCTTGGCAGTATTCGCCGTTATTAGAAACGTCGATGAATATCCTTATACGTTATTAAATTACTCTATGGTTTCCTTACTTCATTGTACCCTAATTGAGCACATTTTCTGTCAACCGAATTGTTTATATTGAATCATATGGCTAATGCCAGCGTTATTAAAAAGAAGCGCTAGTTAACTCTGGTACTCCTTTTCTAAGCTTCATCTTTGCCCATGTCCCGTTAAAACACGCTCTCAAAAATGATCTCTGCACAGCACAGATCGAGGGGACAGAGAAAGTCTTTTTCTCCTGATTTCTAACAGCCAAGCCTTTCTCCCCTCCTTGTCTTTTGGAACTCTGTAGCCCACAAACAGACTTGCGACTTGTCTACTGTTTTAAATATTATGCAGGTAGGAAGTATTGTCGTTGAATATCAATTACAAGAAGCTAGCTTGTTAGCCACCTTGTTAATTTTATTAACTGCTAAGTCAGTGCAATCCACGCAACGTTAAGGGTACCAAGGTAGCTCGCTGGTGACCGTTATCAATCGCTAGCGTTTGGATTTAGTCAGCAGTCTATTCGAGTCAATGGGACGGTTAATTAGCTAGCTAGCAGCAAACACATTTTTTTCTATTAAAGTGACAAATTTGCTTTTCTACATTAACTTACGCATGAAACATTTTATCACAGCCCTTCAAATGAATATTACTGCAAAAGACAGCTGCACATCTCGGCGTTTTAAGCTTATATCGACTTATTTGAAATTGGCCTCATAGGAAACCCTTCATTTATATGAAGAAGTTTGGTGTATCAATATGGCGGTCGGGTATATTTGTGAGTTACAGCAGTGGTCTGTGCTACACAGGACAGTGGTCCTGACCCGCCCCCTAGTGGAGCAAGACCATTATTACAGTGGTCCATGTTACAAGACGGTACAGTACACAAAATGTTACAGCTCCTACTGCTCTCTTGTCTCACCTTAGCTCCGTAATTATAAATGATCATGTGATCCTACTGATAGGGGGCAGCCTGTGGCTTAGGTGTTTGGCTGTGATACATAAAGTTAACAGTTCAAACCCTAGTGCAGCCAAAAAGAGATCAGTGCTTGACCTTTTTACCCAGATGGGGTTGACTGGCCCCTGCTTGGTCAACCATACTGTAAGTCGATTTGCATAAGGGCAACAACAAAATAGGTGTTATGTCTTGTTGCCTTGTAAAGATGCACATCTGAAGTTCTGCCTCCTAGCTTCTCACTGTAGGTCTAGACAAGGTCCTCCCCACACTTTTCCTGACCTATTTCCAAAAGACCTTAACTTAGATTTCATAGTTATTTCCAATAGGCCCTCTCCACCGCTTTCTTAAAGAGGTCTTAAAAAGCCTATCAAAATCACTTGGACCAGTTATATCCGTTCATAACACACCATGTCATTTTTGAAATTATGGGGACAAAATGTTCTCCCCACCTGACTCCTAAGTACAGGAAAGAATCTCTGAATGCCTGTCTGACTTTGTGTGTTCCACACCCAGAGCTCTGATTGAGGAAGGCTGAAGTTCTATCAAGCCTGGAAAATAATTCCCTTCAGGCTAATGCTTAAATCTCTGTCTGAACTATTGTTATGCTTGCTGACAAGCTTAATAGCTGGTGCCATCAGTCCAACACAATGGGCCCAGAGTGCTTTTACTAGTCTGAAATTTAATTAACAAATTACACAAAAATGAAGTTATTGTATGAGCTGTGACACTTACGTGCCTTAGGCACTTACAAACCCACGTTAACACTGAAGGAGGAAATAATCTGTCCTGGAACATTGATGGCCAAACCAGATGCAATCAAGACAAGGGACAGTTCTTAGATGAATGTTGTATACTTAGACTGAATTGACAATGTTCGCAAGTGAAAAAATAAATTCATGTATAATATTGATGCAACAAATGCACAAAAGCCCCCAAACAGTAATTCAGAGTGGCATGCTTGCACAGTGGCAAAAAAAAGAGAAGGTTTTATAAATGCATGTTTGAATATACTACCTGCAGATAGAATTGCTGAGGAATTAGTAATGGGAACCTCTGATACTCACATTGAAGATGAATTCAACCGAGTGGCTTCAAGTGCAGCTCTTTCATTAGTGAAAGAGATGTAAGACTTCAAGAAATCATATTGCATTCATGGTCCCTCTTGGTGCCTGTGCTGCTGCAGACAGCTTTAACATTTTTCATTTTTGAACTTCATTCCTTTTTGTGCTTCTCTCTGGGCTGCACCTGAGCTGATTAAAATGCTGTCTGACTTCAGGTAAAGGCTTTATTTGTGTGTGTGAGAGAGCTTGCGTGGGTGTATCTGTTATGATTTCTGCATGCATATTTGTTACGATTTGTGCATGTGCACATAGGCCTTTGTAAGGGTTTTAGGATTCTACTGCTGTTTGAAATGAAGCTCGTGAAATTTTTCGACTGGCATTCAGCACTGACTTGCCGGGTGAATCCGACAGAATACCTCTCAATTGCAAAGCCATTGGCATTAGTTTTATTTGGAAAGGTAATTTGCTGTTTCCTTTCATTTATAATTATCTCGAAGTGAGGAGTTTATTAGTCACAGGTCCTCCAAAGTGTTGGAATTACGATGAATGAGCTAGTTCATGTTTTATTCCATCCCGACACATATTGTTCGAAACACAAGTTAGTGAACCAGACCATGCCTAGATACGCCACTCCATTTCTCCACATCCTAACTAGCCAGCCTATTTATACCGCCTTCTTCCTGCAATTCTCATCTGTCTCGTTTGATGTCCCCCCCTCCCATATCACTCTATAGGAACCCCAGGAGACTTGAAGAGCCTTTATGACTCTGAGACACTGGTCTCCTACTAGACTCTATTCCGTCCTTCATCAGTACAATTCCCATGCTCATTCGATTCAATAACTAGCTACTGTGTGGGCTAGAATTTAGAAGTAATGATGCAAATGTGAGGTTGGCTTTGTGTTTATCTGTAGAGTGGCGTAACAAGGTATATTGCACTGTACCACTGAACTATGGGAGTCTGACTTTGGTTTCCTAGCATTAACTTTGAATCATTATTCCTTTCTCAGAATTTGGATGATGCCTTGGGCAGAAGCAGCTGTGGTTTGAGAGTAAAGCACAAGACAGTGAAGAAAATGACAGATCTCTCACTCAAACCTCTCTTTATCACTTGTTTTCCCAAAAGCCATTCTATGTGATTTCTTTCTTTGACAGGGAGAACACAGGAAAGGGCACCTTTCCTTTAACTTAACTGCTTGGAGTCAGGAGATTTGCTCGGAGTGTAGAGCTCATCTGCCAAGTGTCTCCGCTCAAAAGGAAGAAACACGATTGATTCAGTCGTGTACTTTTAATGTTACGCTGGACACATAAATTTGCTGGAGACAGACATCCATCGGGGTCCACTGTGTAAAGTTCAGGTTGTGTGTGTGTGTGGGGGGGGGTTGCAGTGGAAAAGTCAGTGGCTCATCAGGCACAGATCTGGGATCAGTGACTGAGAGTGAACTCATTTGAACATTGTGTTGAATGCCAAATTCAGACTCACATTTGTACTTGGTCCTCACAAAAGCACAAACACGCAAGAGATGCACCGGCACACACAGCTTCTCTCGCTCTCCCACTCACAATACACAATTCAACAGACAAATGGACCACACAGAAATTCTGACATTCACATGCACTCACACTTGTTGACATTTGGAGATCATTCACACACAAATGCACACACTCATATAATCACCTCCACGGTAAAAAAAAAAAAACTCAGAAATTGACCATATATAAAATAATAAATTAACCCCCCTACACACACAAACTCAGACACAAGGCCAAGTAAGATCCACATAGACATTCAGGAAGTGAGAAATGTCTGACAGTGCAGTGCTTTATAGTGGTATTCCTTCAGGACCTGCCATTACTACTGTTGTGTATCATGGGGCAGTCTGCTAGCTGGGCCTCCCATGGCTTTACTGCGTGGATAAAGTCTTTCAGCAACCACGGCATAATCCGCATCCCTTTCCACTGGCAAGGTTGTAATAGCACATCAATACTCATGGTTTCAGATGAATACACAATTTGTTGATGCAGATGCACTCATATCAGATTAATTGGCCAGCGAAGAGTTAATCTTTAATTTTCTGGTTCCTTGTTCTGAAATGTTCTTTGTTCCTCATAATCTGAAATAAAATCTCCTGTCTTCACTAATGTAATGCCTGAATGCAAACTAAATGACCTCATACAAAGCACTAAATTGGAATTAGTATTTTCCTTTTTCATATTATTGAAGGGGCAGTTTGCCTCAGCAAAATCTTGCTCCTATGAAATGTATAGAATCTTCAAAAATGAATTGCACAATAGCTTTTTCTATTTGCATAGTTCAAGATATTCATTTTTGTATGAACCTTATTGCTTCCGTGAGGCTTCCCTGCCACGATGTAAAGCACCAGCCAGTTAATTCTCCCACACTCCCCCCCGTCCATGAGAGGTTTCTGCCGACCCCTAAATTACACCAAATGCATGTTTGGTCTGTCTCTGACCTGCCACACTCACGTTGCAGCGGCCCGGAGCACTTTCTCTCCAAACCAATCTCGTTGTATCTTTGGTACATTGACAATAAAGGCTATTCTATTCTCTATTCTATAAAGCCCGCACACCGTCTCATCTTGAGACTTCTTTATTTAACAAATAAACAAACAAACAACATTTCGATCTCAATAATCTTCATCAGGTTTCAAATTCAATAATGGGTACGTCCCTTAAAAAGATAATAGGGGGTGTGGCAGGGCGCTCTCCTGGCACGAGTCTCCAATTTCCCAGGTATTGAGTCCATGTTCTTAAGGGAACATAACACTGATTTTTTTTTTTTTTTTAATGGCAAATGAATGAATATACGTAGATGAAATGGGATTCAATACAACAAATAAAATCACAGACACAATACCAATTTTTTTTTTAAATGAGTGTTATGCTGACTGGCAATGCACAAAAATACTTTAAAAAATACAAAAATATATATATTTCAAGAGAAACTCTAAATAACAACTTATGGTAACTACAATATCAATGTTGAAGTGCAACCAACCAAAATTGACGTTTCATGATTAATGGCACTTTTAAAGATTACTGTAAAGAACGTCTACCAAAATTAAACCAGGTATTGAATTCCACTTATTCAAGTTTTATCTAAATGTTAAAGAACTATATTGAGCCATTACATTAAGCGGCCGCCTCCACAACCACAGGCTTTTTGGAAGAGTTGCCAGAAAACAGCCTTTTCTGACCAGAGGACACTGAACGTCATTCATATTATGACTGTAGCAAGGTGCTTTGGTCAGGAGTGACCAAACCTGAACATTTCGGGCAAATACAGCATCGGCATGTTTGGCATCGAAACAGATAAGCATACAAGGGGAAGCACCTCATACCCATGGTTAAATATGATGGTGGTTCAGTCATGTTTTGGGGCTATTTCAATTCAAGAGGTTCAGGGGCACTGGTTAAGATTAATATCATAATGAATTCCACCAAGTATCAGGATATTTTGGCTGGCAATGTGGTTGTCTTCGCCAGAAAGCTGGCCATAGATGGACTTTCCAACCAGACAATGACCCAAAGCATACCTCAAAATCAACACAGAAATGGTTCCGTGAGGACAAATTCAAGTTCTGCAATGGCCATCTCAGTCGCGAGACCTCAATCCAATTGAAAACCTGCGGGCAGAGTTGAAGAGGGCTGTTGATATACACAATCCCAAGAATGTGAAGGATCTTGAAAGGATGTACTGGATGACTATATATATATTTTTTTTTAATTTTTTTTTTTTCATAGGGCCTAAGTACAACACACACTAAGGGTTGCTACACTATTTCATTCTGTAATATAAAGTTTCCTATTTATTTCTTAACATTATTATCTTAAAATTATTATCTTTATAATGGTCATCATCAAGAACAATAAAGCATAATGAGCAAATGAACGAGACATTAACATAACTTCATTGGGATGGTCTGAAATTTTGTGAACAGCAAGTGAGTGGACATCGTAAAAACAGTTGATCTGTGCTCACGCTCACGCAGAAAAGGGGAGAGTCAAGGGCATGAGTCAAGAACATATGTGAACATCTAAAACATGTAAACACCATCTCGGTGTTTGGAATCGGAATGGTACTACTTTTAAAATCTGAACAGATGCGCAAGTAGCTGAGATAAGAGTTCACTGCAAAAAGTCACAAGTTTTCACCTATCCTCAATGTCGCCTTGGGCACTGTTGATTTCAATCATAGTCTAAATCAGAGGTGGGCAGCAAGGACTGTATGTGTCCCGGTCTTTCACTCCAACTTCTGGCTTTAATTCAGTCTTCCCAGCGACTCTAGAAATCAGGGAAAACCTGGAAAATGACTTTCACATTTCCAGACAGGGAAAACTCAGGGAATTTGAGAAAAACAGCAAAAATCAGGGAAAACTCAGGGAGTTTGAACACTGACTAAAAATGATTTTTCTGAGATTTTGATGTTTAAATGTATGAATGCTAGTAATTCTAATCTTGTGTCATTGAGTCCATGCTCTGCTTCTACAGTGCACATACATCCTTACTGATTGGCTATGGTGGCTTTTTAGTATCTGATGTTATACAGTGTTTTAGGAATGATTGCCATGTGCAAATATCGTAGGCTACAGTATACTGATTAAATTGACATCTCTGAATGTGTTTTCCTGAAACTAAAAAGCCAAAAGGGAGTTAAGTGCTTGTTGCCTCCAGTGCTGTCATAAGCAGTACATCATGATATTGTCTAGCATTTAATATCTTGTGATGTCCTGCTTAGCTGGGTGATGGGGTTAACATGTATGTGGTGGGGATTTCTCTGGTGATCTTCTGGTGCTGATGATATGGCTCACTTTCATGCCCACCATGCTTTAGAGCAGTGTCAGGTCGGACTTTTGTCTCCCTGTTCTGAAAGGGATGAGGTTTGTAGCTTGCATTGCTGA
This sequence comes from Gymnothorax reevesii, assembly GCA_029721435.1. Lineage (NCBI taxonomy): Eukaryota > Metazoa > Chordata > Actinopteri > Anguilliformes > Muraenidae > Gymnothorax > Gymnothorax reevesii. The sequence goes on along the minus strand of CM056583.1, from coordinate 53,872,512 downwards.
TGGTACTGTATGGAGCCTGGTATGTTGGCCACTTACATGACATCAGCTTCAGGATTTCCCATGATGCAGAACTTCAAAAATTGGCAAAACATTGGTTGAAACGGGTATCGAGTACACCATCATGGAGGAAATTCCCATACAAACATCACGTAATTCAATCGATCTTTGCTCTGCGCACAAGGCAGCTTTGCAAAGCCTATGAAATTTTACCAATGTGCAACCCCATTTAAAACGTTGTTCAAGTGTTCAATTACTCACTGCTACAGTAAATCCTGTGCCCGCCACCAAAGTTCTGAGCTTTTCATGTGATTGAAATATCTCCTGGAATTTCAGGATTTACTCAGGGAAAATCAGGGAATTTTGTTTTCATGAAACGCTAATTACTTTATTAGCTAAACTATATGTGAAATTGCACATTTTGGGCTGCATTTCTTGAAATGCTTATGAATCACCACCAAAAACTGTTCCAATTGCAAAACAGGAACTTCTACTGCAAGATAATCTATATGTAAACCCATGTTTGTGTGCAAAGCCAATTAGCTCATTTGGTCATGGGGATTGGTGGAAAAAAAAAACCCTGCATACACTCCCGCCCTTAGGGACCAGTACTGAACATCCGTAGTCTCTGTATAACAAATAAAAAAGTCAGTTTTAGTGTGATGGTTCTGCCCTGCAGTCCCTCCCCCTCCAGCTGTCTTCGCCTCCACTTCAGCAAGCCACACCTGTTGCTCGTTGAAGTGGGGGTAAAGTTTAGAGTATTTAATGGCTGCACTGCCCAATTGGCAGTGCAGCTGCATTCTGGTATTTTAGCCCCGTATGTGTTGCTGCTGCTCCCCTGTCTCTTTGAAATGCTTAAAAAAGTATATTTATTGAATGTCTTCTATTTCTTTTACCAAATTGTGCGTGAGGGTTCCTTTTTCACCCTTTGGGTACGTGGTCCCAGTGCCCAGCGGTTTGCTTGTTGCATCCGGCGGGGACTAAATTTAGTGCCCACTCAAAATAAGGGATGTAAAAATTCAATCACTCATAAGGCAATACTTGTGTGAATTAGAAAACAAGAGACAAGACTGAACATTTGGTTCTTGGTCCCATATCTCCATCATTTTTCTGAAGTGAGATATTGGCCAAAATTTGGTTTTGAAATTTTCAACGGCATTCAGTTGGACCTTTGACTTTGACCTTCCGAAATTCCTTCCTCTGTGGACATATGGCATTCTATAGTATGAATTTCAAGTTAACACTTCAGGAATTGTGGACACGAAAGTGAGCACCTACAGTGAGACAAGCTTCGCCTTGACCTTCGACCTTGACCTTTCAAAACTCAACTCCTTCCATGGACAGAAGGCATCCTGTGGTATAAATTTCAAGTCAATACCTCAAGAATTGTGGACACTGTCAGTGAGCATGGACAAACAAACATGACAAACAACATCCTTGTAAAAAAACACATTTTCTCCAGTAATGAAATACTTAACCATTACTACCGAGTGTAGTCATCCTTGCAAAAAAGCTGATGAAAGTCCCATCTTTGCTTTGATTGGTCATCCTGCCCCAGTTAGTATACTCAGGCGCTATCAAATGGGTACCAAATTATTTAATTACTCTGGCTGAATTTTGGCTAAAATAAAAAAGTGACATGGGTGGGTGCAAAGTACTTTTTCACCACTAATACATAAACATACTGAATTGTGCAATATGCATTCGGGAGAATTTGTACAGACTTTTAATAACCCCAATGTTGTTCTCTAGCAGTTAAAAACACCCAGGGCAAAGTGTTACTTGATATAGCAGGAAATCATCAGATCCTGGAAGTTTTTATTTTGCAACTTAATTTTAGCTCTCGCATAATCCACATAGTTGAAAACAAATAATTTTAATACATTCCATGTCATTTTGAATAATTCACTGCTGAGAAAACGATGTTGAGTGATGTGTTCATTGCTTCATTAACATCTTTCAATGTGGATAGTATAGGACAGGAAACATACACGTTTGTTATTCACTGCACTTTTCCTATATTATTATCTCAGTAGTTTGAAACTTTAATGGCATTTAGCGACACTGAAATGAAGAGGAAGGGAATGGTGTCAACTGAAGCTCATTGACGTCCTAGATGTTTTTGCTCACATGTATAAATTGGGCCCCATTACTGCCACCCAATTTGTAGCAAAAGTAAGAAAATAACCTTGAAATTCCGTTGAGATGAACGATTAGGGGTTTGTTTCCCGAATAACGACGGAAGTTAGCTTTGAACTAACATGGTACAATGCATCATTAAACTAACGAACATCAGAAGAACAATGGTTTCCCAAAACCTTCGTACCTTGTTCGTACCACAGTAGTCTGAACCAATCGTTGGTTTCAACAATTGTCGCTCGAACAACAATGTTACCAGGAGCACGCCGGTCTGATTTTCACCGCGGGAAGCTTAAAAACTTTTTGCCTAAATACGGCAGTTTGGATCAATATTACGATACTAATTCGTCGTTTTGGCACATTATTTTGTGATCATATACAAACTAGCTACAATACAATTTACTATTTAAATGAAAAGTCACTTTAGGCAACAATTCTTTGGAAGAAAAAAAAATCTAAAGAACGATTTGCCATTTCAGTGCATTTAATGAGATGAGCTCCACCAGTGAGTACTGTTATGATCCTGATCTGCCTGACCATGTTTTTATGATTCTGCCTGACTGCCATGTTTGATTATGAATTCTGCTTTGTCTGACCATGCACTGTATTTGTGATTAGGATTCCATGCCTTGTTTTGTTTCTGTATGTTCTGCCATATTCCACTCCTGCAGTTATATTCCGATCCATGTTTTGAGTTTTACCCATTGACCGGATAAAAAATGGACGTAGCCTCCGTGAAGTCACCCATACGTTTCTGAATATCCGTTTTGAAGCAAATTTGGTCGCCATCTTGACACTAACTTGACTCCACCTACCTCCCTGATAATCCAAAAATATGCAAAGAGGCGGGCCGTTGCTGGAGCTGACGCAAGCCCAGTAGGCAGGCCGAATGAGCTCATTTGCTTAAACATGCCCTCCAAACTCACAGCTACCAAGCTCGCTTCGGCTTCCATATTCGACTGAAAACCTCAACCAGCTCGATGCTTCCTGGTTCGCTAAGGCCGAGAAGCGAGGTCAAATGTGTCCAAGTAAAGTAATGGATCCTGAGAAGTCGCTTGCGGTGGCGGGTCAAACGCTGTTTATATTCGTGAAGTGGTTGCAGGATGAACGTTGTTCATATCCGTGAGGCAATAGCGCGACGAATGCTGTACACCTCTGGGAAGTCGAGGCGGTTGGCTCACTGAGTATCAGAATCCCCCCGGAGTGCGAACGGGTGCTCGTCTTAGCTCTTGTACGCAGCTTACCCCGGTCCCATTAACGGTCATCCAAACGATAGCATTGCACTACGTAACCTTACTGACAAACCTGACGGAACTTTATTTTCCTACCACACTCTCACATATTCTGATCACAAGTATTATCACCCGACATTTTGACTTTGCTGAATGCTGAATTAAAGGGTTGCAGTAGCCAGCATATGTGGGCTGATCAATACTAACACAGCTGGGTGTCTGGCTCGAAGGCTCCATGGATATTTCATCCGCTGCCCAGCTATTAGCTAATGATACCACTGCAACGCGCTACTTTTTTTTATTGCGTTGTGAAATTAATGCTAATTTCGGGGTGGGAAAGCCTTTACTCCTGTTCACACTGAATACAGCCGAACGTGGCTGGTTAGTAGCACTTTTTCGTTGCCGTCTGGCTTCATTGTTGCGTTAATGTGGTTAGCTAGTTTGTGGACGATCATTTAAAAACACTTTTAGCGACAGCTAGCTAGCTTGCTAGATAACGCGGGATATGTTAAATCATAGCTAGCTAGCTAGCCTTTCTATTTACAATGATACGTTTCCGTAATTGCACTGTAAATTGAACAAATCCATCGTTGGAGAACGCAGTTCTATATGGTACTGCTGTGTGAACCTACTGAGTGTATAACCACGGCATTCTTCGGTCAAGCCTTCCAAATACTCAGGGGAATCAGCTAATTCTTAGGGAAACCGTGACGTTTTCCAACAACTGACTGACAGCTTTTGTTCAAAAATATGTTAATGCCAAATTCAAACGCTTTTCTGTTCCGCCATTACTTCGCTGCATGCCTGTGTAATAACTGTGGCAGGCGTACGGGGGGGGTTACTGTATTCATTCTCTGGACAGTTGGCGAGAGAACGAACTAACGCTGCTTTGTGTTGACAGCGAATTTATTATGAAATAATATTAGTATTTCATCATCTTACAAAATAGTCCACAGACTCTTAACCACACAGCGAAACATTATCACCCTGATATTCGATAAAAAATCTCCAGTCAGAAACGCGGCCGATGGATCAAGTTCCGTGACTTGTATGAGCCTAGGTAGGATAACGGCTCACAGACGACTAGCAAAGGCTAAGGGTTAGTGGCTAGGCTAGCTGAGCTGTAGTAAATCCCTCCTCCCTCAGAAAGCCAGGCTAGGCCCGTGGTTAGTGGTGGAGCTTGGCGTTCCTACTCTACAGCCCGAGGCAACGTAGGCCTGTGCTCTAGCCTAGCCACAACATAACCGGATGAGCCAACTCTCGCCCAGAGACTGTAATTCAAGGTTCTGTCACTCAATGTGGCCACGCCTTTAATTATGCGGAAATTTAAGCCTTGAAATAGTAGAGTTACAAAAATTACAAAAAAATTCACTCCCTCCACAGTTTTCGTGGAGGGGGAAATTAGCCATAGGACCAAAACTGTATTTTGAACCAGGCTGTAAATATGTTCATTTTTGCTGTAAAATTGGGCAATTTAACATGGCGGTTTGTCTATTTAAGCAGTCTTTTCACAGCCAGCTCCTTGACAGAACATTTCCCTTGGTTTGCCTGTGCTACGCTTGTTTTCGCCTTGTATTCTTTGTGATTCACTTCTGACGGGACCGTCCCTGTTTTGCGATTTTGGCTCTGTTTTGAATTACTGTCTGCATCTGTGTATAAAACCTTTTTTTGCCTGACTACGAGTACTGTGATTTTTGCCCTGGTAATAACTTGGATTTCGCCCTCTGGATTTAGATTTTTGGATTGTGGACTCTGTACTGTTGCCTCCTGCTCTGCGGGGGTTCTCCCCCTTCCTTAATAAAATCCAGTTTTACTGCACTGCTTGGTTCTCGTGACTGGTTCCGGAATGATACCTCATAAGTACAAAGTTTTTTAATTCAATAATCAGTAACATTCTTAACAGTTTTACACACTAAGCTTCTACACATAATGTAAATTCTGTGGTCTCTCCTAAAGGCCCAGTCACACAGCCGATCACGCACGAATCACTCACAAATCAAGCACAGATTGGGTTTGTGCGTGCTTGTGCGTTGAGAAATTGACCAATTTTTCGGGGTGTCGGGGGTAGAAATCTCGGACGAATCACGCATGAATCGCGCATGAACCACGCATGTATCACTTACAATCACTGACATATCGCGCATGTCGACGCATAATAGCAAACACGGTGCAGTATTCCACGAACATTCAACGCACGCCCGACGCATGAATCACCGGCGGAGCACGTCCAAACACGAACGCTTCATGTACATTCCACTTACAAGCACTTTCGTTCTGCGCATGTCGACGCATGCCCCACGGATGAATCACTGACGGATCACGCACGAAAAACGCACCTTCGGCGTCACTATCGCTTCGGTTCAGCGCATATAAAAAGCGGTGAACGACGGGAGTTCCTCAGTACCTTTCGCAAATCAAGAACACTTCAAGAGATGCCACCCAGGAAAGCTCGCTTGCCCTCAAAGACAAGGGTGCAGAAGAAGAAAGCTGCTGAAGAAGAAGAAGTTCTGCAGCAGGAACACCATAACATCTCTTCTTTGAGGGTTCATAGTGATATGGACCCCTTTGCAGCAAGGTCTGGAATGGCAAAAGTGCCCGAAATGGCTGCTTTTATATGCCAAAATATATACGTGAGTTGTCAGTGGTTCGTCAGTGGAACATCGTGAATCATCAGTTTTCTGTCAGTCAGTCGTGCGTCGAAAATGCGTCACTCGTCAGTGGATGTGCGTCGTTATGCGTTTTCCGTCAGTGATATGTCAGTTATTTGTCAGTTTTATAATTGATTGTCAGTGGATGTCAGTGGAATGAACGTGATACGTGCGCGTTTCATGCGTGATATGAACGTGGGGCATCAGTGGACGGACGTGGACGTGCGCGGATTCAAACCAGTTCTGACGCATAAGCACTGACAGCCGACGAGTGTCCCGCGCATAGTTACGCATACTCGACGCATAAACTACGCATGCCGACTCATGAATTACGCACACCAACGCACAGTTGTGCGTCGGAAAATTTTTGAACCGTTCAAAACTCAAAATCACGCACAAACCGCCTTCGACGCACATCCACTTACAATCACTGACAGTCCACGTTCGTTCCACCTACGAATTACGCATACGACGTACGCTCCGCGCAGAAACGAAAATCTGTGCGTAATTCATGCGTTTTCGCTGTGTGACTGGGCCTTTAGTAATGTCTAGCTGGTAATCCCTCCATCCCCCCCCATATCCACAGCACTGCATCTCCATCCGTGGCCCTCAGATTATATTTTTTCTGTGGTCTTATGCCATTTTTTGTTCTTTGAGTCAATGAAATAATTTTTAAGTTAGGAAAAAGGAATAAAAATGTTTACTTTTTAAATTCCATTTTTGTCTGTGTGTGTATTTCTACACCCATGAATAAGGTGGGTGACCTTAACCACCTCCCGCTCTAATGACAGCGGGAAAAAAAAACAAGTGTTGAAATACTAGACTTGCATAGTTAATTGCTGCTGAATATTGTTGCCGAATATTAGTTTCTTAACCAACGCATGCGAAGGCTGCAAGAGATGCAATTCCAGAGATCCAACCACAGGCCCACTCATGAACAGAGAAATACAACAAAAAGTGTTTTTCCTGAGTAGCTACATTTTCAAATCACTGTGTTGATGTTATATATGTTTGTACAGCAAGATCATCAAACACTTTCAGCTACTGACCTTATATTTACCTTTTGTGGACTGAATTTTCCGACGCAATCACCCGGAACTAAGGTTCTAACTACTAACTGCTGCGGAGCAGTAGTTGGAACTACACAACTTAACGACAGTGGTTGCAAACGTTCGTTCGAACTACGGTTTTGGGGAACACCTGTGTCGTTTAATGATGGTTCGCACTACGTAAGTTACCTTAATAGTTCAAACGTTGGTTTTGCGAAACACTGGCGTCGCATCTACATAGTTTGAACAATGTAAGTTGCTGACTTACTTAGCAACTACGCTTTTGGGAAACGCTCCCCAGAACAGCAGGGCAGTTTTATTCGATAATTTTTAGAAACAAATTTGATCACATGGCCTGGGGATAGGACAAATGGGAAGCTGTGTTATGTAATGATTAGGGTACTGAGCTTGTGAATCAACTAATGTCCAGATGTACCAGTGCTGTTGCAGCAAGATCCCCTTGAATAATGCCATTGATACAAAATGTCAAGCGACATGATAATTGGGTTGCATGCAAAATCCCTTCAGTGGGACTCATTCGCGCCAGTACGGTATGTATATTCTTATCGTAAATGTGTGAATCTGAAGTGCATTTTAACAATTCATTCAAGTCATTAAAGCAGTCACTGCAGCATACTGCAACCACAACAAAATTATTAAAGCCCAATAGCCAGCTTCTTCACATGTGCAGGCATGGATTTGCAGAGAGTGAATCAGCTAACCATGCAGTCTCTCCCTCAAGTACTGTATAATTTCAAGCAAAATAGTGTACTGATGAGTCCTGGATAAACTGTCACTGAGTGAACAATATTTACAACCCATGGAGTCAATGTCTGGTCGTAAAATTTTATTTAAGAGCTAAAACTTTCTTCATACTCATGAGTGCTATTCTGGAAAGACAGAGAGAAAAAAAGAATCATTAGAGTACCTGCCGCTCAACTGCTGGAACTTTCCAGGCACACACTCATCTAACTGATAACTCTTTGCATGCTCAAAGAGTAAATGCTTCCATCATATTCTCTTTCCTTACAATAATTCAGATTGTTTTGTTCCTGTATTTTACCTTTGTTTGTCATAATTCAGAGGGAGCTGATAAGCTCAAAATGTCCATTTGAGGTAAAAGCGCTAACAGCCAAAAATTGGTGTGGAGTTATACATCAGTTCAAAAAATAATTAGATATGCATCTTTGAGTGGATTAAACTCATTACTGATATTTACAGCGTTATCACCTGTTAAGGCATGAACAGAGCACATATACAGAACAGATGTGCATTAGCATGCATTTCTGCTGTGAGAATATAAAAATATAGCTACTGATAATGAAGTGTCAACCGAAGAATCTGAAATGGAAGCAGCGTGTGTCTAGGTGTCTATAGTGCAACCTGGTTTCCAAAAGAGTTGAGATGCTATGTAAAATGAAAACAAAATCAGAATCCAAGGATCTGCAAATCATTTAAACTCAACATTTAATGGAAAATAGTGCAAAGGAACATATCAGACATTGAAACTGAGAAAATTCACTGTTTTTTGAAAAATATCTGCTCATTTTGAATTTGATGCCATAAACACATTTCAAAAAAGTTGGGATGGGGGCATGTTCACCACTGTGTTCCGTCATCTCTTCTTTTTAACCACCTCTGCGAGTGTTTTGAAACTGAGGACCCCAACTGTTGTAGTTATGAAAACAATTTGTTCTTTAATTTTTGTGTTATGTAGAATTTCAGCCACTGAAATTGCAATGATGTAATGCATCATTTAGGGTCACGTGCTTTAACTAATAAAATGGCACTCAACGCCAAGAAAGCAAAAGAGATGTGGATTTCCTTCAAGAAAACAACTAACCATCCAACTCCTCTATTAATTAACAATGTGGAACTTGAAAAAGTCACAGAGTTCATGTTGCAGAGGGTTGTAGTCCAGAAAAAACTGAAATACAACTCATGAAACAAACGCCGTTGGTAAAGCTAGGAAACGTATATTTCAAATGAGGGCATGTAGGAAAGCCAATCTTCCAAGGGAGGTGGGCCTTACCACCTGCTACGATTAGACCCTTACTTGATTATGCTGGGCTTATTTGGGGAGGCTTGCTGGACTGTCTTTAGAACTGCAAAGAGTCCAAGGCCCAGTTTACATGAAGACGCTTGCGAGTAAAGACGACAAAATATTTTAACGGAAGTGCCTTGTGTTTATATGGTGACGGCGTTTTTGGGGCTTGAAGGCGCAAAAATCTCAAACCACCCTCGAAAGTGGAAAACTTGAATACGCTCCGGCGTAGCGTTTCCGTCTAAACTGGCCAAGATGCAAAACTGGCTCAGATCTGCTGTTCTGCTCACGTCGCGTAGGCGTTTACGTCACGCAGTAAACAAACATGTCGGATTACATCCTTGCTTCGGACCTTCAGGCTACTCTGGCAGCCATAATAAATGTACAGGAATCGTTACTACAAATGTACAGAATCTGTACTCATGCTATTGGCGAACAGAGGAGGATCTACTTGACCAGACAAAGTTCTTCTTGCTACCGGTAGCCATATTTTGGCGGCGTTTGTGTTAGTGTATCACAGCACCACCTAGCCGTCTGGCATGCATACCCAATCGATTTCTACACACTTTTTGCGTCACCGTATGCACACAGATTTCCTCCCGAGAACGCTCGTCTGAACGCGAAATAAAAAGTGAAGACGCGACGCCACTTTTGCGTCTTCTGTTCACACCGTCATCATGTAAACCTAGCCCAAGACCGCTGCTTGAAAATCCTTGAACTTCCAAAGAGGACCCTTGTTCCACTTACAAAGGGGAGAGATCCTGACGAAGAAAGAATTGTATGCTGGAGAGTGATAATTTTAACTACCTGTATCAACAGGCTTCTGAGTATGTCCACCAATCTTAGAAACAAGAGTATACTAGTACCCCTTTCTAAGACAAAGGGACATCAAATGTCATTTGTTCCTATGGCTTTTAGACTGAAAAAGGTGCAACCATGGTGAAATCGCTCAATTTTTATATTCTCAGAGACAATAAACTACTATGAAAGGGGCATCATTTTAAATATGTTATTTATACAGTGGTGCTTGAAAGTTTGTGAACCCTTTAGAATTCTCTATTTCAGCATAAATATGACTTAAAACATCAGATTTTCACACAAGTTCTGAAAGTAGATAAAGAGAACCCAGTTAAACAAATGAGACAAAATACAAAACCCAAAACCAGTGAAGTTGGCACGTTATGTAAATCGTAGATAAAAACAGAATACAATGATTTGCAAATCCTTTTCAACTTATATTCAGTTGAATACACTGCAAAGACAAGATGTTTAATGTTCAAACTGAGAAACTTCATTATTTTTTTGCAAATAATCATTAACTTAGAATTTAAAGGCAGCAACACATTGCAAAAAAGTTGGCACAGGGGCCTTTTTACCACTGTGTTACATCGCCTTTCCTTTTAACGACACTCAGTAAACGTTTGGGAACTGAGGAGACCAATTTTTGAAGCTTTTCAGGTTGATTTCTGTTCCATTCTTGCTTGATGTACAGCTTAAGTTGTTCAACAGTCCGGGGTCTTCGTTGTCGTATTTTACGCTTCATAATGCGCCACACATTTTCAATGGGAGACAGGTCTGGACTACAGGCAGGCCAGTCTAGTACCCGCGCTCTTTTACTACGGAGCCATGCTGTTGTAACACGCACAGAATGTGGCTTGGCATTGTCTTGCTGAAATAAGCAGGGGCTTTAATAAGCAGGGCTTTTCAGCCTTAATGTTGCTGGTTACTTTGCTGCTTCGCCACATTAATCAGAGCTAACATTAATTGAACATTATTACACGCAAGGGTGTGCTTGACCGTCATTCTTGTCATGACAGTGATGCGGCCAGGCCCGAGTTCGCTAGCATCACCGAAGTGACAAGAATGACGGTCAAGCACACCCTCGAGTGTAATAATTTGATTATACAACTATTACCAACAAAATAAAATGTATAATCTAAATTTATTCATACTATGGGCATTTCACCCTCAAAATATAAAAGTTATTTTGCGAGTATTGTCTCCGTTTCCATGGAAATACATGAGATCTGACGTTAACTAGCCCTTGTGAGCCAGCCAATTTGGGCTTATATTTTCTAGACATCATTATTTCCAGCACATAGCAACACAAAACTGCTCTGCTAGCTAAATCATGTTGTAATTAGAATATCCGCTCGAAAAGATATTTTTTTCATGGACTGGTAGTTATACTTCTACCAACATCAGTCATTTTTAAGCTAACAGGTGCGGTGACAACGACTCAGCTCATCTTTATCAAACAAACTTATATTAACGGTTATATTTAAATATAGGCAAGGGCTTTCCAGTGTCAGCACCAGAACAAAAATCTATCTTTTAATAAACTCATCTGTAGATGTTTCATTTCAGTTGGGGGTATGTCACTCCAATGAATATAATGGAGAAATCTGAGCCATTTTCTTTTAAATTAAAAGGTCTGGTGCTGTATTTTCAACACATATATAACTGGAATGCACGCAAGAATAAGAATCAATGGGTTATTTTGCATGACACCATTCGATGATAAAGTTATTGGGAGTGTTGTTTTACTCATCACACTCAACATTAGCGTGGTCGATTGGTTGTATTCAGTAATGACGACGAATTGCTGATGAATGGTCTACAAGCACCATCATGAATTAGTTTTTTGTCAAAAGAACATAGCATAATGTGGATGGGAGAACAGTAAACTCGTCTGTTCTGTTCTCTAGCCAGCTGGCATTGATTTATGCATTTGGTTGTGGGTATTTTGAGGATTAATATCGATCCCATGAGAGTTAATCGTTTGAAATATCATCGGGCATGCAAGTTATTATTGAACTCAGGTATGTTTGCCATCACGTGGCGAATGTGCCGGTAAACATTTGAAAGCAGTTATAATTTCAGAGATGATCAAATTCCACGTGTTGGCAAGCAGCTAGCTAGCACGATTACAAACAACCTCACCAAATTAGCTGGGTTGCTAGGACAGCTAAAACCCGTCTCTCCGCAGCAAAACCTATCCACAATGAGTCTGATTTGCAGCTAAAATTGCTTGCAATTTGCCATTGATCGTTCGCGACGAGACTGCCAATGCATCACGAAGCTCGCTCAAATAATGTTTGAGAGACATGCCACTCCTCCATAAGATCTCCTTGCGAGTGAACGTTTCACGAGTAGCGTGTAGCGCGTCCTAGTACACAGTGGGTAATGTAGTACAGCCATAGGATCATGAATCGCCAAGAGAGAAATAGAGCAGGACAGGGTACTACGAGCTCAGGTGAAGTCCCAGTATGCTGTTAAAAGTCCCGGTGCGCCAGGGGCTAAAATCTAGAAGTGCCGGTACTCCGTACCGGCGCGTACCGGCCCACTTAAAGCACTGGTCGTGCCAACTTTTTCATAATTGGGGCTGCAGTTTTTTGAATTACCTACAGTAGACACTGGCGCTGTTCTAGGAATGTGTTTGTTGGCACTAACAGGTGGAATCAGAAATCGATTGTGCTTTCGGCTACATCCACTCTTATACATTTTCATTTTGATGAAACGTTTTAAAACTAAAATGATCGCCCACACTACATCACAGTCTTGGAGTTTTAAAACTAAAACGGGTCAGGAGAATTCTCAAAAGTCTCGGTTTTAAGGTATCGAAAACATGGGAGTACTGGACGCGGGGTAAAATTATAGGAAAAATTACGCATTTAAAAACGAAAAATGTATTAATATGAACGTAGCCCTAGTTAAGATGTGGTTCCCTGAAGACACACACACGCATTCTGTTTGTTCAAGAAAATACTAACTATCTCTTTTTGTGACCTTCTTTCAATGACACTCCTTTCAGTGCCCTGTAATTTACTTGCCCACAAGAAATAGAACTACGCCCTCAGGATCTAACTAGCAGCTAGTTTCAAGTAGCGCTGGCAGGAAATAACCAGTTAATCTGTGCAGGCTGATGAAGAAGGTCAGTTTGAGTGCATATTGTCATATTTGTCATATGCAGGAAAATCAGGTCCAGGTTCATAATGCGAATCAACTGAGAAAGTAGATGGAGAAGTGCTAAAATATATTGGCTCATGTCCTTCCCCTTTAAGTGCAGAAATTCCGGAAGATTCCTCAAATATTTTAATTATGATAAGCACCAAAGAGGGTGAAATATCCGAGTCCCTATCTTTCTTTAAGGAATTTTTTTAACCATTCAATACTTTACTCACATATTTGTTGGTGAAATGGCAATCCTCTGCCCAGCTCTCCTCCTGAAGGACTAGGCCATTCCTGGATATTGATCCAAATCATTATCACCTGCTGACATCACCCGTTTCAAATCACGTCATTGTTCAATTTTTTTTTTTTTACCTCGTTACTAGTCCTAAATTGCTCTCATCCCAACTTTTCAGAATTCATAGAACAGCAGGAATTAATACATATTGATAAATAAAATTACTTTGTAATTTGAACAGACAAAATGTTAAATATCTTGTCACACTTTCTGCAATGAAATATAAGTCAAAATAAAGTTCGTTTAGAAATCACTGCTCTTAGTTTTTATGTGCATTTTCCATACTGCCCCAGCCTTTTCGGGGTTGGGGTTGTAAATTAATGGTAATGAGTGCACATCTAAGGTGCAGGTAACGTGACGAATTCTAGAGAAATAAGACATTATATTTCTTAGATTACAATATGTGATCCATGCCGAGATCTGGCGGGCAGGCCGAATAGGACGACTGTCCATCCCAGATCCCAGATACTCCCCACCCCAAAAAAGTCACATCTGTGTCTTTGAATCCAAAGTATACTACACTACAACTGTATCTACAATACACAAATAGATGCCTCCAATATAAATTTTTTTTAAAAGAAGGAATTTATGCAGCCATTGTCAATGCCAGATTATATTCCCAAGAACTAGATCATCACAGCAATAGCCTGTGGATATGGGGCATTGCCAAGCCTTGCATCACCTGATTCTATCTTTCCAGCACAGTGCAGTAAAATCATTTCTCTAATTTAATGAATTCAGTCATTGTAATCAAATAACAATAATATTAAGAACAGACTCTTGGGTGGTCAAGGAAAACTCTGAGTGCATTATTGTTTTCCAGTGGCACTTGTGTTATCTTTGGGCAGCCACAAGGTACTGGCTCACTTGTCTTTAATGAAACTGTGATAGGTGCAGGATGAATCCTAAATGTGCACAATTATCTAGTATCCCTTCCTATTCCTGTGAATGCATCATTCTATGGTGTTTTATCCAACAGTTAAGCATAAAGGTGAACATTCTGTTGAGGCTACATGGCCAAATTAAAAAATATATATATTCAAAAATTCTTGCCTTGCTAAGTCATTCACCTGATCTGGATCCAAACAAATATGTATTTAATGAGCTGATTTTTAAGTATAAGCCAACAACAACTGAAAGAAAATGGCTGCACAGACCGTACAAACATCAGAAGAGAACAATGGTATTACTGCACTCTGATCATGTGCAGATCAATGCGCTCTGTGTATTGCAGTTCCCTCTCATGAAAAGGGAAGGATACATGTAATTACTGCATATGTTTTACATTTCATTTATCTGACTCAAGACTTCACCGTGTGCAACATTTATATTTTTAAAAACCTCATTATTATTTATTCATGTATTCTTTGACTTTTTTTTTTAAATGGTCTCCAACATTTACCCTCAGACAACATTAAAGCAAAGACAATTGTTTAGGCTTACCTGAATTATAGCAGTCTAATAATTAATTTCCTCCTCTTTCTTGTCTGTTCATAACTGATTTAATTTCAACTCAATTTCAAATTAAGGACTATAAATTATTGTCATGGTTTTGTTTTTTTTTTGTTTGTTTATGTTCATGTTTATGTTCAGGATCTGTGTTCATGATTTTGTCTTTTATTTATTCTTTTTGGTTATTGTAATTCTCAGGTTTTTAGTTCATTCCATTTCTCAGTTCCATTGCACTTGTCTCCCCTGTCTTGTGATCTAGTTGGTTCAGTCCTTCTTCCCGGTTTGCGTGCTCACTTCGGGTGATTTAAATGAATTCTGGTATTTAATATATTCCTTCGATTCTCGTTTACTTCCTTCGTCTTACTGTTCTGATTACTAACAAAACTAATATTTGTATTTTGTATCATAGTCTACTAACACAACTAATCCATGTATGTAGATTACTAACTTACTAACGAGCACTCCAGTTAAATCTGTGAAGTTACACGCTACTAATTTATAATAATTCCCTCACAGCAATCGCCCTGTTCTAGTCTCCGCCTCTTGCTCAGCTGTACCTGTCTCCCCCTGTGTTTCCGCGAGATTTCTCACACGTGCTTAATTACTTTCCGGCACTCGTTATCTGTGCACTTAGAACTCCTTGACCGGAGCTGTTCAAATGTCACAGGCTGTCTGTGTGATTCCCGTCCATTTCTTGGCTTTCGCCAATTTTTGTGGTTTGGGTTTACCTCATGTGATTCTCCCATTGTAATTAGTCTGATCCAGCTCACCTGCTCCCTGCGTAGCATGTGACTTCCCTCCCGTCTATTTAAGCAGTCTTTTCTCAGCCAGCTCCTTGTCAGAACGTTGATGAATATTTCTTTGTGCAGAGTGCTGTATATGCCATTGAGTATTGTTTTTCTTCTACTGGTTTGTCCGACTATGATTCCTGCCATTGCCCTTTTTGTATTGTTTTGTCTTTTTGGATTGCGACCCATTTTTGTATGATCATGATTTCTGTGTTTGGATGCCCTGTGTATGACCTTTGGCTTTGTTCATCGACTATGACTTTTTGCCTACTGTTTATGTACTTTTGCTCATCTGTCTTCCTGGTTCTGACCCTTGCCTGTGTAGTCGACACTGTTTTTGGATTTCGTATTGTGGCTTGGCAATTCTTGTGTTTTTTGGCTTTGACTCGGACCTCATTAAAGGCATACGTTCTTTGTATTTCTATCTCTTGCGTGTGGTTCCTGAACGCTACGTCACAATTATAATGAAAACAGGAAAACTTGATATGTCACTTTGCTACAAATAGTCATGATAAAAAATTGTATGAATTTGAAATTAGAGAAAGTGGCAGCCTAAGGAAAGACATTTATCGAATGGTCTTTACATTTCAGAAATGTTTTTTTTTTTAAAATTGTGGTTGCACTGCAACGCCTCATTTTGACATTCTAATAATGGGAGTCAGTGCATAAGCAAACGCTCAATTGTAGAACAGTCACAAGCCCACAAACATATCCTGTAGGGGAGCGCCAATTACAGCCCATGACTTCGCTCTGAATCAGTGCATGGAAATTATTGCAAAGTAAAATTATGGCTGAATTACTGCTATTTACTACCAATTTGTTGGCTGCTTTGACATTTTTTTTTTCTTAAACCACATTTCCCTTTAAAAGATGAGTGGTCTTGATTATGGATGCTGTCAAAGATTGCATTTTTACATTCAAACGTATGATTTCATAAGAGGTAAAAGGCAGTGCTTTCCTCTGTCTGCATTCACCATAAGCAAGATGAGTTGGTAGAAAATGGTCAAAGGCAGAATTGTTTACGTCAATAAATACTGTATATTCAATATCAAGTGATCAAGTTTGAATGTGAAGGAAAACTAAATACTTCTGCAATCAGTTCATTTAGTCTCATGTATTAGTTTCTGTTGAGTGATTTTTTTTTCTGAAGGTCATCAATGTCTAAATCATTGGCTCTCATAATATTGATAGTAAATTTCAGTTCATATATGATAACTTCCACAAAGTTGACGATTGACAATTATGATGTGAGACAATAATTTGCCCTTATTGAAATGAAGTCACTCAATCATATAAATAGGTGTTAAGGAATGATATTGAGCCATTACATCACTTCAAGGTAACACACATGCAATATCCCTTTGTCATCCAGCACCATGAAGAAAAAAAGACAACTGTCAGTTCAAAAGAAGCAGATGGTCATTGAGCTTTATAAATCTGGTAATGGCTACAAGAAAATTAACAAATGATTGAATATGCCACTGAGCACTGTCAGTGCAATTATTAAAAAATTCCAAAGATATGGAACTGTTGAAAACCATAAGTGTAGAGGACACAGCAGCATTTTTACCCCCAGTATACTGAGGAGGATGGTGTGAAAAGCAGCAAAATCCCCAAAAATCACTGCAAAGGAATTGCAGGCCTTGATGGTATCTTGGGGTCACCAGGCTTCAAAAAGCACCATCAGGCATCACCTCCACAACCACAGTCTCTTTGGAAGGGTTGCCTGGAGAGAGTCTTCACTGACTAGAGGACGCAGAAGCAAGCACTTGGAGTTTTCAAAATGTCATTAATTATGACTGGAACAAGACGCTTTGGTCAGATGAGACCAAAGTTTCATGTTTCAGTCAGACGCAACATCAACATGTTTGGCATAAAAACAGAGATTCATACAAGGAGAGGCACCTTATACTCACGGTGAAATATGATGGGGGGCCAGTCAGGTTTTGGGGCTGTTTTAATTCAAGAGGACAGGGGCACTGATTAAGATTAATGGCATAATGAATTCCACCAATTATCAGGATATTTTGGCTTACAAGCTGGTTGCCTTCACCAGATGGCTGGGACTGGAGTGTAGGCAGACTTTCCAACGAGACAATTACCTAATGCATACCTGAAGATCCACACAGAAATGGTTCTGTGGCAACAAAATCAATGCTGTACAATAGCCATCTCAGTAGCCAGACCTCGATCCAACTGAAAACCTGTGGGCTAAGTTGAATTGGGCAGTTGATAAATGCAAACCCCAGAAAATGTAGGATCTTGAAAGGATCTGCCTGGTGGAAGGGTCCAAAATCCCCCCAAATGCGTGCCATACCTTTTTGAAAAATTACAGGAAAAGTCTCCATGCTGTTATCCTTGCCAGTGATGGTTGCACTAAGTACTAAATGAAGGGTTCCAATAATTTTGAAAGCTTTATTTTGTTGAAATGTATTCTTTATTAACCCATTTATGCCTGAATTTTCTTTTTTTACTTTTTTATTTTATTATACGTCAAAATACCACTCTAATAGTCATTCAAACAGGACACTTTTTCTTAACAGTCCTCATGTGAGGACCCTAGGCATGAATGGGTTAAATGATTGTGATGATTTTGGTTGTTCCCACTGAAACATGAAAGTAATTCACACATGTTGGTCTATTCCATTTCTCTATAAATATCTTGTTTATGTATTTATTTGTATTGTTTGTGCATTGCCAGTGAGGCATGCCAGGAGTTTTGGAGCCCACTGTATTCAATTTTACTTTTACTCTCAGTTAAAGCCGCAGTTTTCTACTCTGGAGAAAAGAGCCGCCCTCGCCCCTGCCTCTCTGCTGCTGCCCTCTCTCCTGTGCCTCCTCCCTCCATGCCTCTCAAGCTCGTTCATGAGTTCAGTTCACCAGCAGAACACGAGGAACTCCTGTATGTCTTACTGCAAAGTAAAAAATGCTGGTAATAACAAGAAGGAAAGGTCAAACATTTACATTTTACTCACAGACATACTGTATACCCCACCATCTGAAAGTCCATTGTAATTGTGCTTGGTAATCAAAAGATGACAGAAAATGAAGCTGTATATCAGTCAGGCAAGTGAGCAAAGTAGCTTTGCCTACAGGGTGTTAGGATTAGCTACCAGACCTAGTACATTTTTGTACAAATTATAACAGCTACCTTGCGACAAATAAAATGTGTTTTTTTTTTTTTGTTTGCGAGATGAGAGCCTTGGCTCTGGTGATAACTACACTCCAGGGCCGACCACAGGCTAAGGGAAGCTGACAGAATTCAGAAAGACTAGTTTGCATCCCTGTGCACTTGAGAGTAAAGTCCACTTCCCAGCTTTTAGCTACCTACTGATCTGGAGTCATGTGGACTACTGTTTTCACTGCTTCATCTGACTGGGTTAATCAAAGTTATGCTGCTCTGCTTGGCTGTCAATAAAATGTAGGCACCGCTTATTAGAGCTACAGTCTCTAAGGATTACGTGCGGTTGTCTCTGTCTCTTTCAGACGAACCGCTTGTACATTATTAAAACTGGAGCCCAGTCATTGTCCAAAAATGTGCAGACCAAATCAGAATTATTTATATTATATAATATACTGTAGAAGCATGCAAACAAACTAATGTTTATTACTAACGGAATACACGCTCTCTCTTAAATACACTGTTTGCCATACTTGATACACTGGCACATGTGTGTTCTAACGCTGCTGTAGGTCAGATGGTCCGGCGTGTGATGTGGTTGGCAGTTCCCGTTCCAAGCGGTCAATAATAATGATTATTTTGATTGGGGCTTGATTTCAACAGAATTAAATGTGTGTTTACTCTAATACATTCCAACTTTTTATAATGTTGGTCATGTCGTAAGGGTTTCATGCCGTTTAACAGTGATCCTAATGGAACACAAGCGGCCAAAATCGACATGGATGAGGGAGAAAATCTAACTTCTTTACACACAGCCATGCACACTTCCACTTCACATGGACCAACTGTTACAGGCGAACAAGGGGATGTACAACCTGCTCCCATAATGTGCAGCCCTTTGAGCTCGGCCCGTGAGAGGTACACCCTTTATGCGTAAAAGGTTACCACTTGAGTGGTTGCAAGCATCCAAAAAGCAGAAATGCCCTCCACCAGGTCACTTTATGATGACAGGTGGCAGATATTTGAAAGGTGCTGTACCTCTGAGCTGTGCTTCACCGGTGCTCTTCTGATGTGCTATGCTTTTTACAAAACCTGATGAATGAAGGGAAGTAAGGTTCTATCATTGCTTGTCATGCAGCTTTCACAGACTATGCAGTGGGGCAGCACCCCCTCATTTGCAGACTCATGAAGGGGGCTCGCCATTCTCTGCGGACGAAAGGCTCTCCAGCTTTTACACGTGAGATACTTGAGCTACCTGCTTTTCTTCCACTGTCCTTCTGCTCTGACGAGGAGCAAAGGCTGCATATGTTGTGTCCTGTGTGAGTTCTTCATACATACATAGCAAGGGCTGTCAGTGTCTGAATCCTCTATTTTTTTTCCACGCATTTCATATTACTATTCTCTGAATTTGTTATTCTTCCTGTATGTAATCTATTTACTGTGTTCTCTAGTTTCCATTTGTTTTAGTTATCTTTGCTTTGACACTCCCTGTCACTGCCACATGCTTTTGTTTTCTTTCCCTTTTTCACATGCTCGCCCTCCCCATTCTCTTTCATAATTAGCTTACCTTGTTCTCTTATTTTAAGCCACTCCTCCCGCCACATCTCTTCCTGCATCAGCACTGGAATCCACAACCCATAAGCCCTCTTTCACCTTAGACATACCTTTGGATTTCACTCAGTCTTTTGTGTTTTTTTCTGCTAGTTTACCTGTCGTCTCATGAGCATTCTGTACTTCAAGCTTTTTGGCTGCGGTTTGTTTTCTCCCTAGAGTCTTTTTGATTTTCTGATTTCAAACTTTGGCTGGTTTTTTGTTTGCAATTTGGACAATCCTTATGTTTGGCATATATTGCGATTGGCATTTGACCTGCGGACAATTTTTAAGGGTACGATTTGGATTTTCCCTTCAAAACTGCTACTCTACTATTTTGGTTTTGACTGGGATTGTGTGACCACAAGCCTCAAATAAAACCATTGAACTGAGTTTTTGCCAGTGACTTGGCTCTGACTCTGCTCACTGTCAAACGCTTTCAGAGAGAGCAACCAATTCTTTGTCACGTGGGCTCCTGGCTGCAGAGGTAAAGCCAACAGCTCTCCAAACAACGGCTGTCCCACTGGCTGGTGAAAGTTATTGGTATAGCATGGGATTCAAAATGAATATTATCTCCCCTGGGAGATGAGCCAACCAGCTCATTCAGCAAGGGGCATGGAGATATGCTCAGTCGCAGGCCAGTCTTCTCCTCATACCTTTACAAGGTTCTGCCACCTGAATGTAACAAGAACAATGGAAGCTCAGTTTTGGAGGTGAATGCTGTGTGAGCCCAGAGTCCCGATGTCTCCTCTCAACTGCTAAGGGTTAGTCTATCATAATACTCCCAGGCCCCGGCTGGGCACTGGACTGTGTTAGAACTCAGGCACCTGTGTAGGCATGACAGTGTGTCAGCAGTGATCGGGGAGTTTTCCATATCTCCCATAATTGGATCTTGAACTTGAGATGATGAACGTGAACTTAAGGTTACTGTCATAAATCCTCTTCTCAGAAAAATCAAGTGGAGAGATCCACTAAGACTGCCCTGCTTGATGCACACCAGAAGTTAATATGTTCTCTTTGAGGGAATAGCACTGCAGTGCCATATCTGCTTTGGGAGGGCGGACAGCCCCCCCACAGCATTGGACACGCTACTATCTGTCAGTCCAAAGTTGGTACAATTGGGTGCATCTGCTGAGGTCATGTCCAGATGTTATTCTCATGTGTGGATCTTGCTGTTTTGGAGCACTGGGGTTAAGACTGTAAGCTAATGTTTATAGTTATTTTATGTGCACATTGCCTACGCCTGGACAGAATAAGACTATTTTAATTAACATACTGAAAGCCGAATGCAAAAAATATCCATGATCTTCAACTCCCTGTACTTTGACTTTTATAGTCTCGTTTCCAGGTTCAGTTATGAAACAAGCCCTCCGGTAAAATGCTAGATATTGTCTCAGCTGAAAATGCAGCATTTCCCCAGAGTACAGTCGCATTTTTGAAACATTTTGTAAAAGCGTGACGAGCCATATCCCAAAAGACTTAACCAAACACAGCCCTGTGATTGATGCAAGAGACGGCAAAAAGAGGAGACTAAATTGTCTTCCAAATAGACCATTCCTCTTGAGAAATAAAACAACTGTTGCCGAGATGCATGACTGAAGATTTCACATTGTTTCTTTCTGTTTTTTTAATGAGCCTTGTGAAATTCCAGAGAGTGCAGAGAGGGGAGATCAGCAGAATTAGGGGAGTTTATTAGCTCATTACAGTTACAGATTTTTCTTGGCACTGTTCGGAAAAAGTGTTGGTGCAGTTTCTCACATTCACAAAAAAACAAATGCTGCTGTACATCATGGGAGATAAATTATATCCCCCCTCTCTTTTTTCTCCTATTCTAGAGAATTGTGTTGGTTTTTAATCAATCGTGTGCAATGCCACTGTGAAAGTAACTGGCAGATAGAGATTTCAGAACAGGTTACAGACAGACAAAGGAAGTCAGCCGCCAAAATTCTGAGGAAATTAATTGGCTTCCTTGGCGATTTGTCTTCAACATAATTACCGAAAATAAAAATAGCAGCTGCACATTACAGGTCAAAAACAATACACAACAGGCTGTAGGCTGAAACGTGGACCACAAACAACCAGATAAACAGGCAAAACCACACAACAGAAACTTTCAAATGGCCAACGCAGGCATGTGTGTCAATACACAAATAATGCTCACCATAGTTAGCCAGGCTCACCCTGACATTTATTTATTGAGTTAATTATACAAAAATAAACCACAATTAATGGCAATCCATGCTTATATTCTGCTTGATGACTACAATGGAGAACGCATATGACAGAGGAGGTTTTAGAATCTGATGCTGATGGACAATGGGCACCGCACTTTGGAGGAGACCCAGGGGCACAACCAGGACATTTCAAAGGGATTTTTGGCCAATCCTAGTGCCCACCCTTACAGACTTACACACATTTTGATTCATATTCTTGTTAAGTCTGTCAGGGCTCTGGGCTGCTCTATACTGAAAGGCAGAGCCAGCCCCTGGTATAGGCAGTATAGGCAAACGCTAGGGGCACTGTTTGTCCATAGGGGTGCATCAAGTGGGCAAAGAGGGTAAATGGGGAAAAAAGAAGAGGAAAAAAGTGTTTGACCTTTTTTACTGATACTATTTTATCCCTTTCATGAAGACTTACCACAAAAGACGCCCATAACAACATAACTACATGCCCTATTTTAATCAGGTGTTTTCCTATCCACATAATTGATGGCATAAAGCAGAAACATGTCCTTTGAAGATTCTGAATTGCAGTAGCTCAATAAATGGAACATATTTTTTTGAACTAGACTTTTAAATGATACCGTTTTGCGCAAATTTTCTATTTGCCTACACTTAAAAAAATAAAACTTCAAATTTCTTCCTCAGTTGGTCACATCTAAAACTTTTAAATTGACTCAGCATAATTTAATTAAAATGACTATACAACAAAAGGATAAGAAAACAATTCAATATCTTTAATATTAAATCGATAGATAAGTCATTAAAAGGGATAGTTCACTTTTTTTGAAGTGGGGTTGTATGAGCTACAAATTTCCTCAACTAACATCAGTTGCAGTAGAAAGCTCTCTTATCTCCTCCAGGTAGCCGCACCAGCGCATAGTGCTGGGTGGAGATTTAGGCGATACACTGTTGTGAATGGGACCACAGAAACTGTGTATTTTCACAGCCTAAGAGAGGTCCTGCCTAAAAATAATACACCATTTCAAATGTACGTTATATTTAAATAAATTACAGCGCTTCAACTGCTCAGAAAAAAACAGTGTTGCTCTTGAACCAACCAACTGACGTATTTCTCCGAGCGCGTATCATAGTAAACTGCGCGCAGTCGCAATCAGCTGCTTAGGTCAGGGTCTTCGCGGTTTATAGCAGAGACAGTATAAAAGATTGAAAAAATGAGTGATTATGACAGCAACGATGAAGTGCCATTCACTTTGGAAACTAGCGGATATCTGTATGAACCGGAGTGCGCTGAAGAAGAACTGTTGCAGATGGAAACTGAACAGGCTGAAAGAGAGAGACAGGAAACCAGTGGAAACCAGAGAGCGACAAAGAGTTGGAAATATATGGTGGTGGCGGTGTATGAACTGTAACCCAATGCCCAAGGATCATGAGATCTACTGCTGCCTCGAGTGGAACTTTGTGACAGAGTAACTTTAGGATCTGGGTGAATCAGAGGATGCTGGTCGCTCTGATACTGTTTGCATCGCAAACCATCCCGAGTTTCCTGCCCTGCTGAATCCCGGAGTTTTGCGGACCTTCTTCAATTACCCGAGGATTAACTGGAAAAATCGTCCAAAACCAGAAGGGCCGAATGACAGTTTGTCCTCAAAGTAAGTTTCTGTGCTGTCAGTAACATTATAATCACTTGTCAATTACAATCCACCTGTGTTGAGATGGCTGTTTACCTTAGCAATGCAGATTACTTGTTTAGCAAACAAACAGCTACCACAAGCCACACACACCATCACCACTTTATTGTGCTAACCATAGCCTCAAATATCTGATGTTGTTGTACACAACCGTTGCTTTTTATGCCCGTAAGGACTATAAACATATGACCACCTCCTGATATTACAAAAATGCAAGAATGTTACATTACTAAATGTGTAAGTAACTTAGTTATCAATTGTGACCATCCCTATTACAGGGCTCCCAGCTCTGCCTCATTCAATGTGAGATTTAGTGGCATATTCGCGTTCCCGTGCCGTGGTCAGACATTACTCAATCAACACAATGCATGTGTTTTAAGATTGTTCAAATTGTTTAAATAAGACAATTTGAAACCTTTTTATCCAATTCCGTTGCAAAACAGTGAGAAGTCCGGAGTCATAAATGATTACCATGTTACTAGAGGTGAAATCCACAGTGACACATGTGAAACTGATAAACCTCCATGCACAAGGACTTCAATTCCGCCAGAGATTCTCTTACAAATGTGCTGATTAAATAATTGCTGACATGCAGCACGGGAACGTGAAAATGCCACTAAATTTCACGCTGAATGCGGGAGAGTTGGGAGCCCTGCTAGTATCATATATATCGTGACATGAACTTGCAGTTACATATACTGTATGATGGAAAGTAACACGATGATGCTGTATCCACAGTCAACCCAGAGTTGCCAAAAGTTTTATCCATATACAGTACCTAGGGAAAGTTCGGCTTTTTTTGCCATCTTTTGTCAATTTGATAGGCAAAAAAAAGCCCAACTTTCCCTAGGTAATATGACAAATTATTATGACAAATCTCTTTCTTCCTCGCTGCTGCTCTTACTTTTTTCAACCCTACACAAATAAAAGTTTGATAAAATTAAATGTATGGGGAAAATTGTACTGATCCATAGGCAGATAAAAGAAAAACATACTTCATATATACATATTCTTTAGAACATAGTTGTTCAGTCTAGCTCAGCACTGTTCAAATGTACAGTTCTTGTACGATTAAATGAAAAATTTTCTTGTGCTTTAAATGAAAAATTTTATTGTTCTTTCAGTTTATGAAAGTTTTTGACAAGTATGTCAGTTGTTAAATATTTATATGTTGCATGTAGCATACACCAAAATCATTGCGAACTCTTAACAATAAGGTACATTAATTAACATTGGCTAATGCAGTAAGAAGCATTGACCATCATTTAATTAACAATAAACGAATGAGTCTACTTATCATTTACTAATGGTGTTCATGTTAACTAAATAGTTTGACAGTTTGAGGCGTTACTTAAGGGATACTTATGGGATGTTTTCAACTTCATAATAAGGATGTCAAAGAGCATTAATAAATGAAGAGTTTGGTTCCAAAATGCAATATATCCATTTTAGTCATTTTGAGTAAAGCAGCTTTTTCTATGTTGGCGCCTATTGCATTTTATAGAAAAACACAAACTTTGACCATGAAAAAATACACCATATAGTATGGATTTCTAATGTCGGGTTTTTGCATCATGTGTAAGAAGCGCAGGACTATCGCTCTATGGTATTATCTCAATTTTTGTCATTTTGGCACTTATTGCTTTTGGAACCAAACTCTTCAAATAGTAATTTAAGGTTACCTAATGCTTATTTAGCTCTCTGATGCATTAGTTAATTGATCGGTATTTGATGCTTAATACTGCATTAACTAATATCCCCTTATTGCAAAGTGTTGCCCAATCATTTCCTGGTAGCATGTCTCTCTCAGGTTTAGCATATACTGTACATATTGCTGCGATCACCGACCTACCCTAAAATTTTTAGATTAAAAAACTTTCAGCAAAAAAAAAAAAAGAGAGATTGCTACCTACCTACCTACCCTGCCTATTTTTCAAATCAGTGTAATAGGAAACACATTTATGATTTTATTTGGCTAAAGCGTGCTGCCTGGATCATGCAGTGTCTGTCTCAAGAAACCAGATGTATGTTTTTATTGACATCTTTGTCTATTAACCAATAGTCCCTCCCATTATAGCAAATTGGAATCAGCCTGAAATTCATCTATATTCAGCTTTGATAATCTGAGCTCACGTTCACTTCTCTCCTTTGGAATCAATTCATTCAGGACCCGCCGCAAGTCTATCTAAGGGGGCGGGGCACCCATGTGACTGACACCAAAAATTGCTCCTCGGAAAGGAGCCTTCCTTTCTCTTTTGTCTTTGGCCATGGTGATGATGTTAGTATACCTCCCGTGAAAAGGGACCTTGCGACTGTGAGCCAATCACAGAACTTGCATGGATTTTGTTATATTTGAAAGTCAAATGCTTGCCTACCGACTGAGGTCAGATGTATCGGCAAGTGACTATTGGGAGTGACCAAAGCCGGATACCACTGAATAATAGCCAATTTTTGGCAATATTGAAATGGAATTTAATCGAGACACTGAGGGGATTCCGCCTGATGTATACGTAGCAAAATCCAGTGGATCAGAGGCAGTTTTCCAAATGTGGAAGTAAACACAGTCCACATGACGAGCGGGACATTTCAATCTCGTTTTTCTCCATAGCATGATTGCCGCTTGGAGTTACCTTTTACCACGGCAGGTCACATGTCCCATCACTAGTTGAACTGGACGATTTCTTTTGTGTCATTAAAACGCAAAGGCTGGGAGTCTATCAATCACAGAAGGCCGTATTTGAATGTTGAATTTGAAGATTGTGCTGACAGTTGAATTTGAAGGTCATATTGAATTTGACCAGACACCTCATAAGGGACAGGTGAGTGGTATGAAAAAACTTTTGCCTCTGCTTGACATTGCCTCTTCTAGGACCTTATGACTCATGGGGTGTAAAAATAAGGATCATCCAAAGGATCAATGGGAGCGATATAACAGTCAATAAACAAGGACTTACATTAAAGAATGGAGCATAGGATAAATTGTAACATTGGAAAGATGCTTTTTGAAAAAAAGAAAGCTCATGAAATAAAGGAGAAGCATGTTTAAAGGAACTCTCTATTACCGGGTACTTTGACATTAATTCCATAGTTCTGTACTTGTAAACTATGTCTGCGCCAAAAATGACCATGAAAATACACACAATAATAATTTTAGGCTTGTTTTCTGATGGCAGATCTTGATTTTCAGCCAGTTTTTGCCCCGCCCACAAAATCCGTGGGATTGACACATCAACTTGCTGACATCATCTAAAGAATGAGACGAGCTCAGTCGAGCTTGTTTTTCTATCACTGACTATGGGACAAGGACTGCAGAAGGTTCACAGAATCTTTCTTTCTTGTGAAATTTCGGAAAACGGCAGAGCAAATGCCTACCAGATTCATTGTGGCAGGTTGTAGTAACGTAGCCAAAGAAGGAGTCAGCCTTCATCGATTTCCAAAAGATGGAAAAATAAATAAAATTTGGGCGTCTTGGGTGAAACCGACTCAGGCAAAATGGCAAGGACTAAGCGACAATAGTGTGATTTGTAGCGACCACTTCAACGAATCCGATTTTGAGGATGAAGGGTTTTGGTCTGAGTTCACGATGAAAAGGAGGAGAAAAATCAAGCCAGATGCTATCCCGAAAATCAAAAGTCCATTCGAGGAGAGAAGCACTGAGGAAAAGGGAAGAAAGAATAGCAGACCGGGCACTAAAAAATGGAAGAAAATGAAGGTAAGCTGCTAATGAACAGTTACAACATGTTAGCTACACCAGTGCTTCAGCAGGGCTTTCGTTTTAGACACTATAGTGCTTAATAGAGCGCTGGCTGCAGCTAGCACTTAGCGGGCTTTGGCTTGCATCCCACACATTTAACGCCTTCTCTTTGCCAGCGCTCTATGAAGCTGCTTTCACACTGGATGCGAAACACGGGAATTTGCGTCTTTGCATTGGCTTTGAATGTAATCTGTCGTACTAAAAATTTGTCTCGCGTCCAGTGTGAAAGTGCTTCCCCCTAAGCTGCTGCTGCGCGCCTAGTTGCATGCTACTGCTCTCTTGACTCTTGTCTCGTGTTCAAATTTTTTTCTCTTTGTCAGATCATATTCTTGTTTTATTCTAGCCTGACCAAATGCCGCATATAATCTAACGAGCTTGTTGGATGTCAGCTCAGGAGAGCATAAGGAAAGAGGTCAAATCAACATCAAAGCGTAGCACTCAGTTTGGCAAACTCGCGAACAGCTGAGCGAGTAATTAGATTTTCATGACAGAAATCTGGGTCATACCCTTTAAAAAACGCAGTACTTATGTTGTTATAAATGGAGAACCAAACACCTGGGTAATGCGTTTAGCAGTAGCAAACGCGAGTGAACCATGACTCTCTAGCTCATTAAGCGCGTTTCTGATTGCCCCTTAAGAAAACCAGTGTAAGGTTCAAAAAAGAATATACATATTGCCAATTTTTCTTTTGCTCATAATGTAAAACATATCAGATTTGAAGTTACTAAGCACTGGGGTGACAAAATGATATTTTTAAATGCAGTTGTACATACTGGCGATACAGCGCCAGTTCTTTATATGGCGTCACACTAAGAGACGGCGGCATTATCGATTGTAGCGATTAAAAAGGGGCGTTCCCAGGGCAAGTAGAAAGTTACTATTTACTCCAAAACGGTTTGATATTTTGGGAAATGACTGCCATGTTTTTTTTCTGGATGAAAAATTACATAGAGAGAGCCTGTTTGTGAAATTTCGCCCTCTTGACGCTGTAGCTCCTTTAAAAATATGATGTAACTCCTGCTTGTATCTTCCAGTTCCTTACATATTTCTTGGAGGTGAATGAAGTAAAATATGATTGGTAGAGCTAGAAGAAAATAAAATGAATAAAACAGACAAATTAAGGATGTTTCACTCCAAGTATTAAGCTGTGACAGGAAAATACCTCAGTCTTCAGAGGACTTGATACATCACTGAGTGGAAAGAGAATGAATGCATAGCACAGTCCGCAAAAGTAATGTTCAAGTGAATTGTTTTCAAGCAATCTCTGATGATTGTGTTACCAGTCTCAAATACGGGAGGACCTGATTACAAATGAATGGTGGTTCGATACAACTCACCTCCTGAAAAAAACAGGAAAACAGTCACAGGATTGAGAGAGACAAACCACACTTGTTGCGTTTCCGGCATGTTCTGTTTCTTTACTTTGCATTTTTTCCCACAACATTACAGTAAACATTCCTGTCCCTAATGCAATACAGTCTCTGCTTGAATTTGAATATACACTGCATCTCATTCCATTACAACTCAGTCAGTTTCACATTTTCTTAAACTCAAAATAAACCAAAATGAATAAACTTGAATTGGAAGGATTCAGAATGTAATTACTGTTTTCCCATAAGCATATTTTCAGCATTCTGCGCTGTTAACAAGGGTATTACATATATAGTAAATAAGTCAAATTCACATTTAGTGCGCCAAAATTTACGAAAAGCTACTTAAAGTAGTGCAAGACTGGTATTGACCTAAATAAATAAACTCATTGCACAGGGAATGTTCATAAACTCATTCACAGTACTACTAGCACCTTTAAAATTAACGAAAGTGCAGATTCACCCTTCAAACCACAACAATTTATTCCTCAATGGGACATGAAACTAACAGTGTGTTTTATAAACTAAAAATAGCCATTCAAGAAAATATATATACACTCATATCGGTTGTTCAGGTAATTCTATGCAATGCACCATGGCAAACAAGAATCGTATAGTATTAGTTCAATCCTCTTCCAAACAGAAACAATGCTATTTACAATGTTCGTCAGGTGAGCAGGGCCAAAAGAGGAAAATAAATTGGAACGATCGCAATACAATGTTCACGTGTAAATGAGCTCCGGTTGCCAAGCAATCAGCGGACGCCACATTCTCAAACTCTTGTCAGACAGCTTTGTTCACTAGAGCGGAGTTTTCAAACTACCGTCAAACTTACTTTTCTAAGTTGAACAAACATCAAACAAAATGATAAATGCCGAAGTCATAGGGATCTCCTGCACTCCCATGCACGCAAGTCGAAAAAAAGCGCGTAGTCACGTGCTTTTCAGCCTACGTGTATTCTCCCCTTGACTTAAATTCGTACATTATGCGCCCCAAAGGCAGTTATGCACTTTGGGCGGAGCAAGGCAAATAACACTTACATGTATTCTCCCCCTGGTTTACGCGCTTTTTCTGTTCAGCACTTTTGAGGGCTGTATTGAAGGAGAATTCCGGTGTGAAATTGACTTGGGGTACATTGAAACATGATAATGAGTACTAACTTTTGTTGAATACACCACCTCCGTATGCACGCAACATTTCGAAATACATGGCTTTTTAGCCGAAGCTCTAAACAGGCTTACAGTGGTAGTGAATTGGGCATAGAGTTGCCATGCAAAAGAAATCACTATTTTTTTCATCATTAACAAGGCTCAAAGTAGCTCCACACTTCATTGGTAGTATTCCAAGAGCCCTGACATTTAAAACGAGGCACGGAGAACTTTGAAAATGCACAGGTAGTTTCTTAAAAAAGACTGTTTATGCAAACAGTACCTTGAGATAGTTTCCAGTCGCCTCCATCTTGAAAGTCACAATAAGTCGATTGACAAGCACGAACGAATAGATTGCAAGCTGTTCCCCTATCCTTCCTATTCGTTTGTGCATGTCAATGTGTGTATTTTTTACCTGTGCATTTTCAAAGTTCTCAGTGCCTCGTTTTAAATGTCAGGGCCCTCGGAATTCCACCAATTCTACCAAAGAGTAAGAAGAGCACGCCGCGCTCAAAGACGACCATGAATATAACGGCCTCGTTTGGACATCGTAGGACTAACAAACACCGAGTGCATCCAGCGTTTTTGTCTGGACCGTGAGTTAATCATCTATCTTTGCTGACTTCTGGATGAACAGCTATTAAGCCGCAATCATCTACAAAACATACCCATGGTCATCAAGGTCACAACTGCGCTGTCGGTCCTGGCATCTGGGTCGTTCCAGAGAGTGACTGGTGATGTTATGCACATATCACAGGTGTCTCTGTCAAAGTGTCTGACATAGTTTGTTGATGCTCCAAGTTCTTCTCCATGCACTTCCACTGCAGAAAGAGTGGATGCCATCCCCTCCTCCTGTGCAGTGAAATGCACAGTGGATGATGGTTGCCCACCACCTGTTGTGAGTACACTTCTCCGGTGTGCAGAGCGCAAAAAAATATCTGACATGGGAAAAATCATTATCGGTAAATGGGATAATTGATTGTTATAAAGTATTGGAAGTCAAATGGGACATAATAGGCAATGGATATGGAATTGTGTGGTTGTTGAGGTGGTTTCAGGGCAGGGGGATGACCGCATGCGGGGTAAGAATTACATGTCACCAGCAAGGCTGCCATGTGGGGGTATTACTATCCTTTGCTCGGCTATCTTTACTATCTGGATAAATAGAAGAAATTAGCTGAATCCTCATCAAAATGAAACTCTCTAATACAACTGTAAATAACATAAAGCATTTCCGAACAGAAAAATGTGCACTCCTGGATTTCTTTTTGATTGTTTTAACTATGGTGATGTGTAGTCACTACTGAATGTTGCATAACTTCCACTTTATATGTCCAGTATGTATGTCCAGAGATGATTTACTGATGTACATATACAAGATAGTTTAGCGTTTTCAAAAACTTTTTAAAATGTTCTTTTCTCAGCTTTAACTTTCTCTCGGGGCCTGTAGCCAAAGTACTGCAGCAACTTTTCTGCATGTATTTATCTGCCAGAGAGTTGACGCAGAGCCATTTCATTCTCAGTAGAATACAGATGTTAATGTCTTCTGTGTTGCTGCATAAACTGGAGATAGTTCAAAATGCCGAGTGCTCAATCAGGAAGGATAGAGTATGGGCTACGCATACAAAGCAGGAGTATGGGTGATAGCTCAAAGGGAAAAAAAATGGATCACTTTGAATCACAATGACAGACACCTCATCCAATGGAAACCCAGTCATTTATTTTTACTCTTCAGTTATTCAAAATGGCGTAGCTTTTTTGCATACAATATTATTATGAACTGCTAGATAATTGTTCAGCCGATAACTTTATCGCTGAAATTCATATTGAAGCTTTGGATGAAAGTCTCCTTTATCATAAGCTGGTTTGCATTTTAAATCTCAGTTCTATTAAGGTCAGACACATTAATTCTCTCATCGTTTTTTGTTTACCTAATGGAATATAAATAACCCCTTCTCAGAATAATGGCCAGTTCTCATCCATAAATGCTTCTGCGACATTTTCAAGATACAATGCACTTGTACAAAAATCATTTGTTCTTGAAAAATGCTGTCATATTGGATAATTGTTTTACATAATCACAATATGTTGTCAAGCCGCAATTATCCTCATTAAATTAGATGTATTTGACTATTTCAGGGCATTTAGCTGCTAACACAACAACCTGTTACGAATTGGAACAAAATTCAAATCAGTAGAAGATGCCCCCGGACTGGAACAGTGGTTTGGTTCAGGCGATCAGCAAACAACGTCAGTGTAGGCTATTCCAAGCCATGGTCAAAAACAGTCCAAGGGCAGAAGCCAAGAAGTCAGGACAAATAGCTACGTCTGCAGGACAAGGCATCCAGTAAGGCACCAAGGCTGTGCAGATGAGGGGTCTCTCTTTGCTCTGGAGACCACAAGACAACAGGGAAAGGCTGTCCCTAAGTGCAAAAGTAGCATAAGGACATTTCTATACCTACTGCATGATGGTAAAGGTGGAAAGTGCTAGGCTTGAGATAAAGTGCTGGATTGGATGCTTTAGACAGGCCTAGAATAACATGCATACTGTGATGGCTGCTGGAATTGGACGCCAAGAGCAGCAGCCGGAAATAAAAGGCAACACTCACTGCACACTGAGAGACTAAAAACAGATAAAAATAATGAGACTCGCTCTACCAACGGACCTGACGCCGCCCGTGGTAGCAAACAGGCAAGCTCGAGGAAAACAAAGGGAAAGGGAAATAAACCAAAGATTCCCTTACTCACTAACACTATTCCTGATTAGCAACTAAGTGCCTGACAATATCTCTCTAGAGACCTTACCGGCTAAAGCACCAAAGAAGGTCTGACACTCTAGCAACGGGAGCGAGGCGAAATAAGAGCTTAAATAGAGTCCGGGCCACGCCCCCAATCAATGCCAGCTGGCCCAGGAATCCGATAGGGAGCAAACGATATCATCCTGGATGAGAGCAACAAACAGCTCTCAAAGCTCCCAAACCATGACAGCCCCCCCCCTCTAAGGGACTGCTCCAGAAGTCCCCAAGGAACCTTGTGCTCGAAACTCCGAAATAAGCAAGGGATCCAGAATATCCCGCGAGGGGACCCAGCACCGCTCCTCGGGACCATATCCCTCCCAATCTACAAGGAACTGAACCCTGCGCCTTACGCGACTCTTGGCCAGAATGTGGCGCCCGGTATAAACCAGCCTTCAACCATTCGCGGGGGCGTGTCGGCGGGTGCCAGGACGCTAGTGCTAACCAGCTTAATCCGCGACACGTGCAATGACGGATGTATGCGTAAAGATCTCGGGAGCTTCAACTGGACCGTAACCGGATTGATCTTCCGCACAATCTTGAAAAGGCCGCTATAGCAAGGCGCCAGTTTTCAGGATTCTACCTTCAAAGGGAGGTCCCGGGTAGACAGCCAAACTCTCTGCCCAACCCAATAAGACGGGGCCAAACAACGCCTTCTATCAGCGAAGGATTTTTGTTTGCGCCCTGAGCGCAACAGTGAAGAACGGACCTTAGTCCAAACCGACCAACAGCGTCGAATGAACTGGTTGACTGAGGGAATCTCGGAATTGTTCTCAGTCTCTGGAAATAGTGGGGATGGGTAATACGCTTGGGCTTCAAACGGGGAAAGCCCCGTGGAGGAATTACACAATGAGTTGTGAGAGTACTGGGCCTAAGCTAAAAATCGACTCCACGATGAGGGATTATCCGCCGCCAAACATCGGAGAGTGTTTTTGAAAGTCTGGTTAGTCCATTCTGTCTGCCCGTTAGTCTCTGGGTGAAACCCCGAAAGAGACTCACTGTGGCCCCCAACTGCTTACAAAACGCCTGCCAAAATCTGGCTGTGGGCCTCGGTCAGATACGACATCTTGCGGAAGCCCATGCAACCGCAACACATTGTTGACCACAAGATGCGCTGTCTCCTGTGCTGAATGCAGCTTGAGTAGCGCGGCAAAATGAGCCGCTTTAGAAAAACGGACAACCACAACCAAAATGACCGTATTGCCGTCAGATACAGGCAGCCCGGTAACAAAATCCGACGCGATATGCGACCAAGGGCGCCTGGGAAAAGGTAAAGGTCGCAGCAAACCAGCGGGAGGGAGATGGGAATTCTTATTCCTGGACCAGACACCACAGGCTGCAATAAACTCCTGAATGTCCCTCTTCATTTCAGGCCTCCAAAAATGTTGGGCCAGAAACTGCTTGGTCCGATGGGCTCCCGGGTGCCCCGCCAGGCGGAAAGAGTGTCCCCACTGGAGGACCTGTGGCCTAACTCTATGCGGGACAAATAAACAGCCAGGAGGCTCCCCCCCAGGACCGGGATCAGATTTCAACGCCTCCTAAACCACTGCCTCAACCTCCCACTGAATGGGTCCTACAATCTGTGCAGTAGGAATAACAGGCTCTGGGGTAGGATAACAATCAGTGCGATCATACATTCGTGACAGGGCGTCAGGTTTAATATTTTTAGAGTCCGGGCGATAGATGAGCGTGAAATCAAAGCGGTCAAAAAAATAATAACCATCACGCCTGCCGGGCATTACGCCACTTGGTTTGTTGAATATATTGGTGCTCAGCTCCCTCCAACCATTGGCGCCAGCTTGACTGTTAATAACCAGTAATAACCGGTCACCAATACTATAATTGCATTCCGCGGCGGACAAAGACCGGGAAAAGTACGCGCAAGGGTGAAGCTTATTATCCCAACGAGGGCGCTGGGACAGAATAGCACCCACGCCCACCTCCGAAGCATCTACCACCGCAACAAATGGGAGGGAGGGGTTGGGCAAAATCAAAATAGGCTCCGAGCTAAAACGTTTTTTTAATTATTGAAAAGCAGCATCAGCTGCAGGAGACCAAAAAAACGCTGAGGAGGTATTCTTTTTAGTGAGTGCAATAGTGTTGGCAGCAACCACGCTAAAATTATGAATAAACATCCGATAGAAATATAAAAAACGTGGAAAACACATTTTTTGGCTTTAACAAAAAGTTTGGCATTGAGCAGGGCTTCTAGTAGACGTCTGACGTGTTGTTTGTGCTCCGACAGTGTTGAAGAAAAAATCAAAATGTCGTCAAATTAAACAAAGACGAACTTCTCCAACATCTCTCGGAGCAGGTCATTGACGAATGCCTGAAACACAGAGGGGGCGTTAACCAGCCCGAATGGTAAGACCCGATATTCGTAGTACCCGTCATGAGTTTTCCATTCGTCCCCCTTCGAATGCGAATCAGATTATACGCATTACGAACATCTAACTTCGTAAAAAATGATGCCCCCTGCAGACGTTCAAACGCGGAATTCATTAACGGAAGGGGGTACCGGTTTTTAATGGTGATTTTATTTAAACCCCTGTAATTAATACAG
This sequence comes from Gymnothorax reevesii, assembly GCA_029721435.1. Lineage (NCBI taxonomy): Eukaryota > Metazoa > Chordata > Actinopteri > Anguilliformes > Muraenidae > Gymnothorax > Gymnothorax reevesii. The sequence goes on along the minus strand of CM056583.1, from coordinate 53,836,702 downwards.
GGTCTCAGACCGCCATCCTTTTTCCCCACGAAATTGAATCCCGCTCCGGCAGGGGACGTGGACGGCTGAATAAAACCATTGGCGAGAGCCTCCTAAATCTACCCTCACAAGGCCCTATGCTCAGATCCTGACAGCGAGAATAGCGAACCCCTAGGCGGAGTTGCCCCAGGATAAAGATTAATTTTGCAGTAATACGGACGATGCGGGGGTAACTTACAGGGTCGTTGTTTACTAAACACCTCAGCAAAATCAGCGTAATCCTGGGAACATTCGGAGGAAAGTCAAAGTTCAGGTTGGCCCCAAATTCCTTACCCTGCTCAGAATCTAATGACTCCGTGACTGATTCCGAATCCCTAAAGTCCTCTAAAAGGTAATCGTCTTCTGGCTTTCGCCAGTCAAACTGAGGATCCCATTCCAACCCCTCCTCTGCCCCTTTTTCTAGTCTAGGAGGGTACGGTGGGATGGCTCCTCACACTCGCTCCAGGCATCAGCCTGCCCCGTGGCTTGACGTCTGGGAAAACAAGTTTCATTATCTCTAATATGAGAGCTGCAGTTGCTGCCCCAGTGGACGACAGGGTTGTTCTGTTCCCCCCAGCTGATGCAAGGTCTGTATATCCGTAACCAAGAATGCCCTCAAACAATAGGAAAAGCAGGGGAACTGACAATAAAAAACCGAACCTCCTCCGAGTGGTCACCAAATGAGATGTACTTTCCAATGGAGGCACCGTGCCTTGAGACTTGATGCCTGGTGGCTGCGTAGGTTCCAATGGATAATCTGAGAACAAGCAAGGGGAATTGGCACACCTGTATGCCAATGAAATACTGTCTTTTATTGCATAAAAAAAAGAAAAAGTGCTACCCAAGTGAGGAGTGCAAACATTTCGGTCCCAGTCAGACCATCATCAGTGCAAACATTGAAAATAAAAACACGCCCTTATATAGGTTAGGCCACGTATACGGAAGACAGGTAGTAGGTATACAACCAAGCTTGATTCCAGGCTAGGGTATGTGGCTGGAGACATCCTATCAACAGTACCGCTCCTGTCGTCGTTAAACCTATGACCTAGATGGTAAATACCATAAGGGAAGAAACGAAATAATAATAAGAACAATAAAAATAATAATTAGGATAATAATAACGATAACAATGAGTACATAAAAATGAATCATAGCGAAAAACACCTTATATATATCATATATATCAAAACAATAAGTATCATCAACAGACAGTAGGCGCAAGATGCAAGTATACAGGCAATTTATAGAAAAAGAGTTAAATCAAAGTCATTGTTCAGTCCATTTGGTTGCAATGTTTTTAAATAAAAAATCCATTTGGCCTCACATCTCAGTGGAGATTGGCTAGAGCAGCTACTCCTACGGTTGGGGAGAACTCTGTCAATGCCAGCAAACTTCAAGTCATTGGCCGAATGTTTGGCATCATTGAAGTGCCTTACAACCGGCGATTTGAGGTCCCCCCTGTTTATTGCGCTCCGGTGTTCGCTGAGACGAATTGAAGACCACAGGGACAGCTAGGGAGATAAATCACACTCACAGAATTGCATGTTATGAATTGTCTGATGGTATAGCGTCTTCCTGTTGAAAAACTGGTGAAGTGGTCTGTTTTATGGATGTTGTTACAAGATGCGCAATTACGGCAGGGGAAAAAACCTGTGATGCCATCCAATCGTGCACACGGGCGTTTGGAGTGATCAAAAGTATCTGAATGCACGAGCCTTTTAGGTTTGAGGACCTGGAATATGCAAAGAGGGGCAGGTGAGAAAAGAGTTCAGAGCAGAACGCATCAGTTTTGAGGACATGCCAGTGTTTTATAACAATGTTTTTTTATCTGGTGGCTGAAGGGTGTGTACGTGGTGCAGCAGATGAGAGGAGGCTCCTTGCGCGGTGGTTTCGCACCTGGACGAGTGCGGCCTATGTTGCCCTCAGATTTCGCCCGGTCCAAGGCAGAATCGAGGATATCGGTGGCATAACCACGCTGGACGAACTGTTCGTACGACTTGTCAGCCTCTTTCTGAAAATCATCATCCCTTTGACAAATCCTCCTTACACGTAGGAATTGACTAAAGGGTAACCCACGCTTGGTGGGCTCAGGGTGAAAACTGGAAGCATGTAAACAATTGTTTTTGTCTGTGGGTTTTCTGTAGAATGTAGTAAAAAGTTTTCCATCTTTACGTTTAACCCAAGTGTCGAGGAAATGTATTTGACTCTTGTCATATTTCAGACTGAATGCAATGGTATCAAAAGGCTGTTCATAACGGTGGAAATCTTTTAGTTGTTCTTCTGTGCCTTTCCATACTACAAAAAGGTCGTCTATGTAACGCTTGAACATCACAATGTTGTCAATAAAAGGGTTGTTTGTGAGTACGTGTTTGTGTTCCAAGAAACCCATGAACAGATTTGCATAGTCGGGTGCGAATGTTGCGCCCATCGCTGTCCCTCTGATCTGAAGGAAAAAGTCATTGTTAAACAAGAAATAATTCTTGGTTAGAACCAATTTTGCCATTTCAGTCAGAAAATCAGTTGGCGGAGAATGTTGGGGGCACGTGTTTAAAAAAAACTGCAGCGCTGCAAGGCCAATGTCGTGGGGGATAATGGTGTAAAGGCTTGTGACGTCCATGGTGATTAAAAATGCGTCACTTTACCCTATATCAACTTGCGCCAGTGTTTCAACGAAATCCCCTGTGTCCTTGAGGTAGGAGGTTAAGGCCTCCACAAGGGGTCTTAGGTGCGCATCAACGAACTTCGAGAGGGGTTTCGTTAGTGAGCCTACGCTCGACACGATAGGGCGACCAGTAGGGAATATATCGTAAGCTTTATGAACTTTGGGTAGTATGTAAATGACAGGGATGGTTGGGTTATCAGAGGAAAGGAATTTCCTCTCTTGCGTAGTGACAAAACCCTTCTCAAATGCATCATTAAGAAAAATGTCAATTTCCCTCTTGTAGGCTGCTGTGGGGTTGTTTGGTAACTTTTTATAAGAGTCAGCATCTGACAGTTGTCTTAACACGTCTCGTTGGAGCATTGTAGGTTCTGGCTGGTCGAGATCTTTCGACCAGGAAGAGATCAGTCTTCTCAATAAAGGACTCTCTTTTGTTCCAACCCCGAAAGCTGAAGATGGGTCATCACTGGGTCTTTGGATGATTTAAAGAGATTGTGCAAAGAGGAAAGGTCGAAGATCCCACTTTCTGTATTCTCCCATTTGGTGAAACATTATAGGAGAAGATTAGGTTCTGTTTTGTTGGCAAAAGGGTGTTGTACAAAGTATTAACATCAGGGGTGCTAATAACTGTGGCACACATGATTTGATGTAAAATTATTTCTTAATGTCAAATTTTTTTCCCACTGAATAAATGCACTTGAATTAAAGGTTGGATTTTCCTCTGTTTTTCATTGTGGTCCTACATTATTTAGAAAAAAACTGAATTTATTAGAAGCTAAAGAACACATCTTAACCAGGGGTGCCAATAATAATGGAGGGCGCTGGAGCCAGTGTTTCATAAACAGGCTATAGCTAGTGAAGCACCAATATGCAGATGTGTGTTGAGTGGAAATGCTGAGAAAACACAAGCCTCACGCACCGTGTCTCTCTTATTCACCCCGTCAACGGGAGGGAGAGCCACTCTGCTTCCCCCGGTAGGGTGTCCCAGTGTTCATCAATGCCAACATCTGAACAGTGTGTCAGAGTGCCTAGCACAATGAGAACATTATGACCCGCATGCCATATTTCCCGGAAGATGGAGCATGCTGACATGAACAAACCATGCCGCTGGAGCCAGCCCAGTGAGCAGTGTTAGGAAGTTGCTGGCAATCTGCATCAGTTAGTGAACGTTTTCTCGCTGGTGCTGCATCAGGACGAAACGCAAGCCGAATTGAAGGATTTGGCGTGAACCCACCTGCCACAGTATGACGGGAGGGTATCACCTTCAAATTTGCCACATTGTTTGACCGTGTACTACCCCCGCGGGTAGAACAACGCAAACTTTGCCAGTGGTTAGCTAGCCAGCGTTTCATAAACCGTTTCATGAAGCGCCGATATGCAGATCTGTGTTGAGTGGAAATGCTGAGAAAACAAGCCTCACGCACCGTGTCCCTCTTATTAACCCCATCAACGGACGGGAGAGCCACTCTGCTCCTCCCCGGCAGGGTGTCCCAAAAGTGAATGCTAACATCTGAACAGTCAGTGTGTGTAGCATGAGAATCGTAACGATCCTGAAGCCATATACAAATAACGCCTTTTATGTGTAAACCTTTCAGAAGCGGAGCATCCAGAAGCTGCACCCCTGGTGCGGCTCTGACAAAGCTGCGGTGGTGGTAGATGGGGCAGGAGCCTGCAGATGGCTGGTCCTCTGAAGACCTGTGACGGTGGCTGCTGAGCAAAGGCGGGACTGCAGCTGCTCCCGGGATGATTCCAGGCGGTCGACCGTCTTATGGACACTGGAGTAGGGCCCATGGGACATCGCCAGGGATTTGGCTGCCATCGGGTTCGTCCAATCACGCTGGGCACTTCCAAAGATGGGCAACATCTTCGGACACACTACTCGGGGCCATGGTCATCGATTTGTCTGGGCCAGCAGGCCGATGGTGAAGTCGTCATTTGAGCATGGGAGGGAGCTCGTTGTCCCGGAAGAGGGCTGCTGCCAAGGTGTCAAATAGACTGCCGCCGACTCTCAGGCTGGCCCTGAGTCAGCCTGGAGGGTGCACAAACTGTAGCTGCCGCTCACGCTCCTCCTGGGGGAAGTGCTTGCACAGGCGGCACAGGAAGCAGCCTCCGCCTGGTGCCACCAGCCCAGACACATGAACAATCATCGTGCTGGTCCAAGGGCGCCATGGGGGAGGCATATTGAAGACAAACTTCATCCATATTTCTTGCCACACTGTATAGTGACTAAAATCTGCGAGAGTCCAAACTTTCATCAGGCTGAGTGAAAAAGGGAGACGAGCATTGGCAGCACTGAGGCTTTATAGGAGGTGAGTATGCTACCCCCTCCTACGGAGCAGGTGAGTTCAATTTTCTTTCTTAGGCACCGAGGCGGGGACTCGGAGGGGTAAACCAATAGCAAAACCCGTTAGAGGGTGGAGCATGTACGAAATAGAACCTATGCTAATCTGCTCCACACACCCAGGCCCTGATTTTAAGCTACTCTCACGTGCAGACAGGCAGTGAGAGGAAAGTGAAGGAAGTTAGAATGGCCTCACCGACTTAACAGGGGAATTAGTGCGTTAACAAGGACTGACAGGAGGGAAGAACACAGGGATTTACAATGACAGTCATTCAGAACAATACACAATCACTCATGAAAATAACAAAAGGTACATAAATTAAAATAAATACCAACAATAACGAAAACTAAAAATAAAACAGACAGACAAAATCCTACTATCGAACACCTCTTTTTAATTTTTTTCTTTGCGTTACACTGAATAAACAGTCCCTAAATGTCTTTCTTTGCATTCCAAACTTAAGTCACTGGCGAATATGTTCTGGTCCCTGATGGTCCCTAGTCATACTTTATACGTTCAAACCTCCAGGCAGAATAGGACTGCCAGCCTCTGAGTTCTCCACCGAATTGGGCTGTACAGATCTAGGTCCGGTGGACTTAGGGTCTTGATCAGTTATGAGTCCGATGCACAACAGAGCTCTAAATTAGTAAATTCAAGTCAGATTGCATTCATGCGAATGCATGGTTTAATTGTGACCGCCACGATTTAAGGAATGCAATATCCGCTAGACACACTTCAGGCCAATTAAAAGCAGAATGTGGAGCGATGTCATTACATTTGACCTGAGGCAGTGGTCTTACGCTGACGCTGTAGCCCATTTATAGAATGGAGACCGTTAAGTCTTTATTTTCCCCTGCAGCCTAGGTAAACACACCGAGACCTTCTGCCTCAACCAGGGCCCTCCTTGATTTAGTTTTGTAGTTGCACGGCGCCTACATTTGCTGGGCAAAGTATACCTGCACAGTTATGTGCCATGAACTGGAAATTGTTTGGAAAAGTTCAACAAATTATGTCCTCACTGCTTTGGAACTAATGATTACCTCACGTTGCTTAAACCAGAAATTACCTCTTGCGGTTATACAAAAGTATTTGTTTTTCTTTTTTCCTGCACAAATTACACAAGGTGTCCTCATTGTCCCAGTGTTGGACCCAAGCATAAAAATACTACCACTTGAGAGCTTACATTACACTGAAGCCTGAAATAAACTAATTCAGCAACAATGCTCACTGGGCGCTATTTTTGTCATTTCGCTGAAGCTCTCATCTGGAGCACAATACGGCACAAACTGCAATTTTAGGAAACTAGTGCTGAGAACTCTGAGGAGCAAAATGCATCAATTAAAAAAATCAATTCAGACATTTAGCTGACAAATATAAAAACAGCAACATTAAGTAAATATATTAAATTATGCAGTAAACATTTCAGTTCCTGAAATTATGTAGCTTAAATGTCTGATGCAGAGGGAATCAGAGGCTCTTGTAATTTTTGATTTAAAAAAAAAACAGGCCCAACATGTAGTCCTAATCTATTAGTCTGCACTCTGACAAAGCCTGACATCTTCAAGTTAGCAAGCCTCATGATCATACACAAAAGGGTCTCATAGATAATGTAAAAAGTAAAAATCTATCCACAGAAGATGAGAAAAAATCCGCTGGTGAGCTAACATTCCCAGGGAGGATGTGAAGAGCCTGACTAAGCACGGTGACAGTTTTTAAATACAGTGGCACTCAGATGAGAAATAGCATTATCTCAAGGTAACTATGCACTGCTCCAAGGATGGTGGAAAGGGGAGCAGTTTTAGCTCCAGGAGCTCTGGCTAATGGCTCGTGAAAACTTGTGAAGCACCATGTTCTCAAGACAATTTACATCCAACTCTTATCAACAAAGGCAACATAGTTGACTTGGCTTAGATTTTTCTAAATGGTGCTATTATGAACACAGAAAGAGTGTATAGTAAAGATGCAGTCCTCTGGTTATGATTCTGGAACCCACCAATAGGAATCACCAAAGGAGAACTTGATAACCCATTCATCCTGGTGAGGGCAATATTCGGTGTTTAACCGGTTATACCTGATGTTTTCAGTGATGACATTTACACTTTTAACTAAGTTTGGAAGACTTAAGAAATTGTGTACGTGGGCCACTCAAATCTTTGCCCACTTATTATGATCCAAGATTCTTATGATTACCTGACATCACATCGAATCATTTGATGATAGTCACAGAGTAGTATAACTGTGTAGTGCTAGCAGTCACTGGTTCTATCTCATCTTCAAACTTTAATGAGGTAGCTGCAACTCAACACAATGTTGATTGCTATGCCTCTGCCTGCCGTAGCCTCATAAGCTCTAAATGTTGATCTTTGGCCCCCCACATACAACAGACCTCATGTGAGCTCCAAAGCCTAGTCAATTTAGCTACCCTCCAAGAGGAGTTACCTTGTCTAATTATGAGAAAATCCCTCACACTCCTTCAGATGATGTAAATGTAGCATGGACAAAATATTTGTAACGGACATTCTGATGGATTCGTACACTGATGGACAACCAGAAAACACTAAACTCTGTTTTCTTTGTTTTTAGTTTTCATTTATTTGTTTGTCTATCTATTTATTTATTCATTTATTTATTTATATTTTCTTTTTTGTGGCATAAGCCCAGTTGGAGTTTTTTTTTAACAGTATTTTTATTCCGAATCGAACAGTACTGGAGGGTTCCTTGGACAGAGCTCTGCTGCTCTGTTTCTCTGGAGGAGGAATTTGATGATGGAGAGTTCTTAAGAAAATGTAAGCACAACAGAGTATACATTACTCATGCAAGTTAGCTGTTTTTCTGTTTACCACAGCCATGATGATCATATAGCTTGTTTGCCACATTGGTTAGTATGAGCAACTGTTAGCCATTGCTAATAATACTTTGTGTGGTGGCATGTTACCCATTGTGGCAATGTTTTAGAATTTATACCACATTCAACAAAACTGAATATCTACTATATATTTTCACTTGTCAAAAATGAGAACAGCTCCAGGATTTTGGTAAATCCCCTCCTACGTGTGTCGCACCAATTCTGTTCAATCTAGAGTATCATAGTGCCTGCTTTTTCTGATCGTGGCATATCTGTTTGTTCAAATGAAGCATATTTCAGATATATATTTCAGATTCAGATTCTGTGTTTGTGAATTATACTTGCGCCTCCTTATAGCATGTGAAAAGTATTTATACAAACTTGCATTTCACTTGGATGATCGGTATTGTTAATAGCAAGCATTCTGTTGCAGGGTGAATGTTCGCAGAAAAATAGACTAAACTCTAAACCAGGGGTCCCCAATCTTTCCCAGAAAGGGCCAGTGTGGGTGCAGGCTTTCATTGCAACCAAGTACTTACACACCTGATACTACTAATCAACCCCTAGACTCTTTGCTAATAAGCTTGATTAGAGTAGCATCAGGTGTGTAGCTGCTTGGTTGCAATGAAAGCCTGCACCCACACCGGCCCTTTCTGGGAAAGATTAGGGACCCCTGCTCTAAACTTTATCATATATTGATGAACTCATGCTAAATTCCACATAAAAATCATTCATTCATATTGAAAGTAATGAGTCAAAAGTTGATTTGTGTTAAACATTTGATTATTTTATGATTTGATTGTGTGTCATTCTGAGGGCTCTTACAGCATGGGGAGCCAGTCAGAAAGCTATCTTAAAGCTGTAGTATACGATCTGAGAATTAGTTGAGAAAGATTGAGAAATTGAGAAAAATTTGAAAAAAGCATCCTGCCCTCCCTGATCCTTCCCACCAAGCACGTGTGGCCGTCCGCGTGGAGAGGCCCAGACACACCCCCTTTACCAGAGCAACAAGCCGCAGTAAACAGACACAGAGCTAATGATAATACCACAACAGCTCCACAGTGCAATATTTATTCCACATAAATGAACAAGAATAACATCTGGTCAAATATAAAATATTTGCCTTTCTCAATCACAGGGATGTTTGCAGCGTGTCTGAGCTGGGGTTTCTGCATCAATAAGAGAGCATGCCGTTCACACACGCCACAATGAACACATTCACAATAACGTTGATCAATTGGAAATACATATGAAGGAGTTCAAGAGTTCATTGAATGCATTCAGGCACAACGCTGATGATAAAAATGCTAGTTTACAATGCTAAAAATAAACGGCTAACGTTTCGACGCTGTCTGTCGACACAGAGAAAATGACCGGCAGCGTTTATAGTCATAAGCCAGCATTATCATAGACTTATAAAAAGTTATTTATGTAACAAGTCACAGAATAAAAGTCAAAAATTACCTACTTGTTCAACAAAAAGTCTGCGGTATCAGCATCGGTTTTCAGGCCAAAATCCCCCTGGAGCTTCCTCCAGCGGTGATTGGATGACCCGATGTTTACTCAGCTTTGAGTCGTGCATTGCTCACATTTCCTCTTTGTCTCTGCCTTTTTTTCTGCAGACATACGCTTTCTCCCAACTTTTTCCGGTGGGGCAAGCAGGGGCTGCTTGTTGCTGTCGCTGTTTTTCTCTTCCATTCTTCAAGCACTTGTTGCTAAACTGCTACTCAGCTACTTGCTTGTTGCAGGAAGTTTATAATGCAGAAGGGGGCGGGGACGAGGAGTCAGAGCAAGCTCTCGGGGGAGGTGTCAACTAGAGCGAGGGGATTGGATGAGAGTAGAAGAGAGACGTTAACCAATGTAAACGATCCGGCCGGATGGCTTACATTGGTCAATGTCTCTGCAGCCCTGCAGCCACTAGAGTGAATGGATTTTTTTCTTTTTTTTTTTTTGCACTTCACATTGTGTAGGTTGTACTAAAGGACCATAACCACCATCTAAATGAGGTTATTGATAATGATCAAACTTTCAAATCATATACGACAGCTTTAATTGGCTCATAAAAAGTTGATTATTTTGAAAATCACTGTCAGATGAAGTACACTTATGGTCAAAGGGTTTATGATCCCAGAAATGTATTGTTTTAACTCCCAGCCATTTTTCAATTCTCTGTATTTTTTAAATAATTTCATTGCTGAATTTTCATGAAAATTATTTGTTTGTGGCCCTTACTCTGAATTCAAATTATGAAAAAAAACTGAAATAAGATGGAACTCTAAATGCTACAAGAGTCTCGTTTTGTGTTAGCCATTTTCTCCGTCTTTGTGAAGCTCAAATTTGAATTATAAAGCCTTAAATAGGGTAAGGTATGAATAGCCATATTTGGCTTCTGCGTAAAGGGGTTAAATAATTTCATCTACTTTGCTTGAGGTGTGTTTCATAACGCCTGAATGTTAAGCTAATAAAAAAAAGTTTGTGTCGTATCAGAGATTTTACTTAATTTGCAATGAAGTTAAGAAGCTAGACGTACATCTTTTATGTGTGGCAATTCCATAATTTTTACCAGCTGCTGTCCAATCACAGTGCCGCTCTTGCCCCAATCCATTGTCAAAAGCGCTGACAAAAAGTACATGAACATCAGAAGTAGAACTGCGAGCTATTAAAGAGGGGCCCCTGGTCCAGTGAGTCCCATTTTCTTTAACATAATGTGCACCAACCAGGCACGTGGGCACAATTTACATGGGAAAAGAAAGCATCAAGATGATCTGTGGGAAGACGACAAGCTGGAAGAGAGAGTGTAATGTCTTGAGAAACACTGTGTGGGGAAACCCAGAAGCCAAGACATCAAGTGGACATCAGTTTGGAGGGACTGTTTTGGAACCGGAAGTGGAACCTCCAAAATATTATGAAGGTGGTTGTAATTTTGTGGCTGATCGGTGTATTGTCTTGTCTTCTTCCCCACACCCAGGTGTAAATCATTATGGGGTCTTTTCTCCCATGCGCTTAAGTCGAAAAAAGCGTGTAGCTACGCGCTTTTCAGCCTACGCGTATTCTCCCCTCGACTTAAGTCTGTGTATTACGTGCCTTGAAGGCAGTTACGCGCTTGGGGCGGAGCCAGGCCAAAATCGGGGCGTTTCCGGGCGTTTCTCATGCAAATAACACTTACGCGTATTCTCCCCCTGGCTTACGCGCATTTTCTGTTAAGCGCATTTTCTTTTAATATGTATTAAAAGAAGGAACAGCATGTTAGGTCCCCTTTAACGGTTGACACCTGCTGCTATGGACTGCTGCCACTGTGTGCTGCCTGTTTAAAGCATTGTGGAAACACCAGTTGGCAGGGCTGAGGATGGCTGCTTCGTAAGTGTTAAATAGCTCCACATTCCAACAGAGATCATTGATTTGGAGTATCTAGTCAATGATAAAGGTCTCTCAGTCACTGTTCTCTGCAGTAAAGCAGTATATAAAATTCTGGAGTCACCCACTGCTTCTACCCAATTTGGTGAGAGAACACCACAAAGAAACAGTTCTCTCTACTTGTGAAGGTGCGCTGTTCCGCCAAAATTTGTGGCCCATCAGATTCTGTGACCTGAGGGGGCAATGGTCTACAGTATCTGTATGTGCGTTATCGACAGCAGTCGAGAAGAAGAGCACCTGCCTTTGATAGCCTACGCAGCGGAACAGGCTCATAACAACTAATACAATTAACATTAATTTATTTATTTTTGGAGGTGTACTTAGAATGATGGTGAAAGTGTTCCAATTTATACAAAACTAGATATAATGGCATGTACATTGCATCTTCCCCACAGAAAACAGTAGGATGGGAGAATGTACCATTTCTTGTGAATCTTTTCAAAGGTACAGCTGAAACAAGGAGGCAGATACTGAGCCATAAAGACTGATCAAAAAAAAACTTTCTGCTTCTTAAGATGGATTTGATTTGAAAGTTTATTTCAGTAGTATAGGCTAAGGTGAAACAAAAAGCATAAACGAATGGTGTATTCTTGAAATTCATACAGTACATGCCTGTCACCAACCTCTGCATTTGACTCAGAGTCAGCTCAGCCTCTCAATCTCAATACACAGCCGCAGACGACCACACAGTTGGCACGCACCGTAGCCAGAAGCCCCTTCTATGAGACCTATGTCTGTCATGCACATTTTTAACGCACACACACCACAGACCCATTAGCGAAGTTAATTGTGTGTAAAAGCATGTGAACATGAATGTTGTTAGTACATTAGCCCCTGCCCTCTCATTGTAATTAGAATTTAGGCAGTTTGTGTTCAGGCAGTCAAAAAGGAAAAAGAAAAACTCCCCACGTTTGCATCACTTGTAATTTTCTATGTTAATGACCTATTGTACCTAGCAGGAATGGGAATATTTACCTAAATTTCACTGTGCTGTATTAATTGTCAATACACACTGTGCTCAATCCTACAAGCCGCTTTATCTGATGAAAAATCAAATACAGCCACAAATGCTTTTCTGAGTGGAAACATACCATTTAAGTTTAAATTTTGAATTTTTTTGTGAAAGTTGAATTTCAATCAAAAATGCAATTACCATGACAACAAATCAAGGTTTTTTATATTAATATTGATCCATCCGAGAAAGTAAATGGAATTGCGAACTCAGCAGCATCAAGCAGCATTTGAGACATGATACTGAATACAATGTAAAGTTGAGAGGCATTTCACTGTCTAAAGAGTAAAGACTGACACACACATTTCATTGATGTAGGCCCTATAGAGCCCTTTTCACGAATCGTCATGTATCTTTTCCTTTCCAGTGATTAAAGTGTGCTCAGTGATACTTGTAATAGAATCAAAAGATGTGAGGAAAGGAAATATCAGAACAAAATAAAAATTAATGTGTGACTTTTTGGAAGGGATGATCCATCATTTAAATAGAGTTTCTTAAAAAGTTCAGGGCTACATTAATCTTGGTGTGGTTTGTAAAGAACAAATTGAGTTTTAGAGAAGGCAGTTTCTCCTGTTTGTCATTAGAGCCAAAGCTGATCACATGCAGAATTGAATTCAAGTTGCAGTTAATCAGCCATATCATTCAGATTTTTGGCTTTGTTATGCAACCCCAATTCCAAAAAAAGTTTGCACATTATTTAAAAAGCAAAAAAGTTCGCACATTATTGAAAAAGCAAATAAAATTGAAAAGGAGTAATTTGAAAAATCAGTCCGCCCTCTTCAATTCTGAAAACATATTTTATTTTGTGCTTCCATAGTCATTTATTTATTGAAAATAAGTACTTATTTGAAGTCCGATGACTGCTGCATACTCCAAGAATTGGTGCTGGGGCAATTTAGGCCTATTTATGATGTGACAAGTTGCAGTGATAAAGTGATGTGAAGTAGGGGAGCGACTCATGTTATAATATAAAGGAGCCTCAGACAAAGGCCAAGCCCCTCAAGAGCAAAGATCAGTTGAGTCCCACCAATTTGGAAACCGATGTGTAAGCTTACAATCCCTCATTTTGCATACAGTGTTCTCCTATGAAAATTTGGTAAGATTTTAGGCATTTTACCATCTACGGAGAGTAACATTCAAAAGATGGAAGGACGCATTATGAAGCAGAAGCAACTATCATGGCGTGGGTTCGAGGCCTGGTCGTACCAACCGGCAGTGTGCGGCAGCTTTTTCAGAGTAGCGCACAAACAACCCAGGAGTGTAAAGAAGCAGTGGCTGACAGGCGCGTGCTTTGGAGGAGCGCCGCAAACTGTCTTCAGTCTCCTGAATGTGCAACAAGGGGTCCCACATGAGCAAGCCTTGTATATAGTTCCCCAATTGGGCATTCCAGATTCGGGTGAGATTGGAGATGCCAAATTTACAAAAGAAAAAAAAAGGGGGGACGGAAGGACTGCTTGAATCCTGGAGTGTAAAGGTTCCTTGGGAATTATAATGCAACAGCAATTGATATCACCACATTAGCTCAGAAATACTTTTTGAAAACTTGCTCAGTATACACTGAACAAAAATATAAATGCCCCATGTCAAATTTGAGCTTTTATTAACAAAAAACTGTCTGTGAATAGCACTGTTCTCCAGCATGCCAAGGGCCATCAAACGCGTGCGTTTCCCCATGCGACATCTGTCGGAAACTAACTCTCAAATGGCCTCTCTGTGAGGTACGGTTTAGGAACCACTCGTGAGAGACAAATTCAAAAAACATATGCCTGTATTGGAGTCTGAGCCAAAGCCAAAAAACACAGGAATTGCCAATAGACAATCCGAAATCCAAAAGCAGTGTCGACTAGAAAGGCAGGGGTCAGAACCAGTAAGACAGATGAGCAGAGGGACAAAAACGATAGGCAAAAAGTCGTAGTCGATGAACAAAGCCAAGGGTCATACACAGTGCATCCAAAGACAGAAATCGTGGTCATACAAAAATGGGTCGAAATCCAGAAAGACAAAAATACAAAATGGGCAATGGCAAGAATCAAGTCGGACAGTCCAGTAGATGAGATTCAATGGCATACAAGATGAAGTAAGAAGTATTGATCAATGTTCTAACAAGAGCTGTGAGTAAAATGACTGCTAATATACTTACTGGGAAGGTCACATACTATACAGCAATCAGGTGTAGAGAATCAGACTAATTACAACAGGAAAATCACTTGATAGAAGCCCTAACCACGAAAATTGGCGAAAGACAAAACACGAACGGGAATCACTCAAATAGCCTGTGACATTTAAACAGCTCCGGTCCCGAAGTTCTACGTGCACAGATAAGGAGCGCAGGAGAGTGATTAGGCGTGTGCGAAAGATCTCGCTGAAGCTTAGGAGAGGACAGAAACAAGCTAAGAGCCGGAGTATAAAACAGGGCGATTGCGGAGAGAGAATTAGTCTAAATTAGTAGCGGTGCAACTTTACATATTAAACTAGAGTGCTTGTTAGTAAGTTAGTAATCTTATATACATGGATTAGTTGTGTTAGTAGACAGTGATACAAAATACAAATGTTAGTCTTGTTAGTATTCAGAACAGAAAGACGAAGGAAGAAAACAAGAATCGAAGGAATATTTTAAACACCGGAATTAATTTAAATCACCCGAAGTCAGTGGGCACGCTGACAGGGAAGACGGACTGAACCAACTACAAAAGATCACAAGACAGGGGAGACAAGTGCAATGGAACAGAAATGGAATGAAAGAAAAACCTGAGCATAAGAATAAATGAAAGACAAAATCATGAACACAGAACCTGAACATAAACATGACAACAACGCAGAATCACAACACTATCGTCTGATAGTTAACGTTCAGCTGCACAGCGACCGCTCTGGTGGACATCCCTGCATCCACCATGCCAATGGCACCTTTCCGCATGACCTGAGACATCTGAGGCATGATGACTTTTGACAAAATTTGACATTTTGGGGTGGCCTTTTATTGTCCCAGGTATATAATATCCCTATTGTATAAGTAAAAGTCAGCATATGCTCACTTAGAGTTGTTAACTCTATATGGCATCAATATTTGACATGGGGCGTTTATATTTTTGTTCAGTGTACATCATTTATCACTGCATCCTCAGGTGCAACTTAAAGCTTTACAATGCAAATCTGAAGCCATGCATAACAATCATGTCCAGAAGTTCAGCTTATTTCTCACAGCTTGGTGTCATCCGAGATTGGCAGCAGCACAGTTGAAGTATTTCTTTATGGTCCAAGGAGTCAACAATTCAAGTGGTCTTTGGAAAGAACAACCGCTGTATTCTACAAGCCAAAAATGACAAGGGCAAGCCAAGCTGTTCCCAGCATCAGGTCTTAAAAATCCAGTGTTTGTCACAACAAAAACTTTCTGCAGTATTCACAAAAAATGTTAAGCCTAGAAGTAGCTATCTGGCTGGTTTAGGAGAAATCCTTAAAAAAAAGGCATGTCACTCCTAACTTTTTTTATTAAGAGTAATTCACAAAGGCTTTTAGAGCTAAAAGTAGCTCCAAAATCTGATAGTCACAAAAAGTAGTTGAGTTCTCCAAGTGGCAAAGAGAAATGTACAAAAAACTCCAAATGGCTATTGTCAAGAATGGCTTTGTAATCAGGTGAACTTTTATTAAAAATGTAATGACATTCAGCTCTTAAGGCGGTATCACCTTAATTACAAGGGTAAAATGATGGTGGTGGATTTTTGGAGACCGGATTTATCAGCAAATAGAAACAATGCCATGGCTCTGGAGCTCAAAGTTTGGACCACTCCTCACAATTTCATTACTCTCAAAATGCAGTAATGTAGCCCAAACAAACTGGGATATGTGAGCAGGATCAATCGCTAAACCATTCATTCACTCTCCATGCCCCACATCGTTAGACAGTTCATTTAGTCATCAAGTTTCTTTCAATTCGCTAACTTCAATGGAACAAAGCTAATTTCATGGCCTTTGCTTGACTATCTTTACTGGTGATAGGTCAAAGGTTTTGGTGCTGAGCATCCCCCAGACAATTCAACTTGTTAACAAAAAAGACAAGGTTACTGTTATGATTCTGATATGCTTTGCCATGTTTTGATGTTCTGTCTGATTTGGATTTCTGCAATGTCTGACTATTCTTTGAAATTTGTATTGTGATTTGGTATCTGAGAATTGTTCATGTATTGTCTTAGTTTAGTTTTACCATGATTTTCTTTTTACCATAGTTTTATTCCGGTCCACATTTTTTTTTCCATGCATTGCACCTTGTCTCCTACCGTCTGGTCTCTTGTCTTGTCATTGCTCACAGCCCCGGTATTGCGTGCCACTCTTCGGGTGATTTAATGGTTTCTGGATTTCAACCATTCCTTCCAATCTCGTTTACTTCTTTCGCCTTACTTTTCTATTTTACGAACCGATACTTACAGTTTGTTGTTTTCGCTAGAATTACTAATCCAACTAACATTGTATATAATACTAACTTACTAACGAGCGCTAGGGATTGTATAGCTGCACTTACTAATTGATTAACAAGCTCTCAGCACTCGCCCTGCTCTTGTCTCCGCCTCTTGTCTTTCTCCAATCTTCTCTGCTGCGTTTCTGTGGATTTTCCACACCTGCTCGCACTATCCTTTCTCTTATTATCTATGCACGTTAGAACTCCTTGACCGGAGCCGTATATCTGTCTTTAGGATTGTCTCGTGATCCCTGTCCGTGTTTTGGCTTTTGCCCATTTTATGTGATTAGGTTCTCCCTCTTGTTCCCTCCTTTGTAATTAACCTCATTTCCTGCACCTGTGTTCTATGTATCATGTGATCTCCCAGGAGTGTATATTAGGCGTCTTTTCACAGTACTTCCTTGTCAGAATGTTTCTCTTGTTTACCTCTGCTGCTTTCGTATTCGCCTTGTACTCATAGCGTTACTCTTCTGACTGGACTGTCCGACTTAAGATTTTTGGCTCTGCATTTTGGATTACTGTTGCATCTGTGTTTACGAGCCCTTTTTTGCCCGACTACGATTTGTGATTGCTGCCCTGTTTACGGTTTGGATTTTGCCCACTGGTTTTTGGTTTTTTGCTTCTCTGACAAACCTGTGCCTGTGTTACCGAACCTGTTTTTGCCTGACCACGAGTACTGTTTGCTGCCCTGGTTTTCGACTCTGATTCTGCCCTCCTGGATTGTGACTTTTGGATTGTGTACTCTATACCTTTGCCTTCGGCCCTGCGGGGGTTACCCCCTCGCTCAATAAAATCTGAGTCTAAAAATTATGCATGCTGTATAAAGCTTTGATGAGCAACACTTTGTCTAAAGTGTGACCAAAATAAATTTATGGTATGGGGTGTGACATTTCCACCACATACACAAAGTAGTTGATAGTGCCTGCTAGGCGACGTGCTCCCATAACCAAGGTGCTAGTTCAGCACTCGTGAGGCAGCCAGTAAGGTAGATGCATTGCATTGTATCTGTGATTACTTACCAACAGTTCTCATAGCCATGGGGCTTGCTTAGCGCACATGCACTGCCACTGCAAGTAGACGTAAAGTGGACACGCATAGTATCTGTGACTGCTTACAAGCTAGGCAATGTGCACCCATAACCTGGCACCAGCCAAGCAATCGTGAGTAATACCACTGCAAGTGGACGTGAGGTACATACGCGTTGTATCTGTGAATGCTAGGCAGCTAGGAAATGTACACCCATAATGAAGACACTAGTCAAGTGCTCATGAGCTGTGCTTCTGCTAGTGGACGTGAGGTTCTTGCGTTGAAGCGTTGGTAATTGAATGATTAAGTAAATTAGTTATTATTGGATTGTTAAAGTTTGACGCTGGTCGTGCATGTAAAATCATTTAATATGCGTGCCATGCGTGAAACTTTCAAGGTAGCAAAGTCAATCATGAGATCTTTGCATTGCAGCTCCTGGAACGCTAAGTATCTAATTAGATTAAATCTAAACCTTATCTGAATACCACCTTCAGCAGCATTTACTAAATTACATTATACTTAGAAGTGATTTTCAAGGAATGTCAATTACTTGCCATCCAAGAAATCTCATATTGTTGCCTTCCTCATGGATGCAAAGCTGTATGTCTTAATTGTTAATGACAATGCAGCTTATTGGAAGCCCATTTAATTCAATCTATTACTTGGTAAATTTGTTGAGTGTTAACCTGCATTATGGTAATGTCACTGGTTGTAGACGGAGTTTTATTTTTTACATAAACAGCCTTAACACATGGACCTTAGTCGGAAAAATAGCATTTTTATAAACATTTACTTAGGCTAATCAAGCTGATCGGACGCGAACGCGGGGGGGGGGGGGGGCGGTGTTTTGTGAGCTGCAGGAATTCAGAAGTTTTGTAAGAGATTGATGTTTTATATTAGGTCTACCATTCTTCTTCATCTGAGATTCCGGCAGGCTGTATACAGTTCGGTGTAATGCTGCCCTCCACAGTTCACAACAAGGCACTATTCAAACCTTTTCACCATTTGCTCTCACACTCATTCCTATGGGCAATTTAGTGTCTCCAATTAACCTAACATGCATGTCTTTGGACTGTGGGAGGAAACCGAAGTACCCAGAGAAAACCCAAGCAAACACGGGAAGAACATTAAAACTCCACACAGAAAGGCCCCAGGCCAGAATCAAATCCACGACCTTCTAGCTGTGAAGCATCAGTGCTAACCACTATGCCACCACGCCACCCCAAG
The DNA here is from genome assembly GCA_029721435.1 of Gymnothorax reevesii. Classification (NCBI taxonomy): domain Eukaryota; kingdom Metazoa; phylum Chordata; class Actinopteri; order Anguilliformes; family Muraenidae; genus Gymnothorax; species Gymnothorax reevesii. The sequence continues at coordinate 53,817,706 of CM056583.1, read as the reverse complement.
TCTACCATTAATGAAGATAGAAAAATCGTTAATAATCATTGCAATTAACAATATTGGAAGCTGCAGGGAAAAAGATACAGATTGTTCCGCGCAACTGAAAAAATTAATGCTAAAGGCCCAGTCCCACTGGCCGATGGACACAAAACGTATGCAAAAAGAACACAGCGGACGAGCAAAATTTCGGAGGTAGCTCCATCCGTTTTCATCCGCTCCAGAAATGGACAAAATTAGCGAAAATTTGCAAAAACAGAACGGAAAAGAACGGACGTGGGTAGTATGTAGCGGGGATGTTAAACGCATGTTCATAGGAAGCCTAGCGGATGAAAGCGGATGGAAGTGAATACTTTATATACGAGGTGCATACGCTTACATCCTTTCTATTTCCGTGCTACTAACGCTGTATAGACGTTCCATGTATCTTATCTTTCCTCCCTCTTTCCGTTTTCAGCTGCAGCGGATGTGAGTTGCGAGGATGCCCAGAGGATGCAGAGAGGATACAGCAGAGGTTTAACGGATGATAACGGACATAGAACGTTTGTTGCTGGTATATGTTGCGGATTTACATCGTACACGGCAGAAAGTTCATCCGTTCTAAAAGTTTTGTGCAGCTCAAAACTTTTTTGCGTGGATGAAATCACAGTGGACGGATGCTCGATGGATAGAGCGTATGTAAGCAATGAGTACACAACGGATGCATAGTGTTTTCCAACGGATGGCAAGATTTTTTTACGTTTTACATCCTCTTTGCATCCGTAAGTGCAGTGGGACCGGGCCATAAGTTGGTAATTAGGAAACGTAAATGGGAACAGGTTTGGAGATGTAATGGCTTCAAGGCGAGGTGAGAGCGTTGTCATAATACCTCTGATGGCAACTCCTGAGTGGAAGAGGATAATAATACGGAAATATGTCTACAGACAAGTAGCCCACTTGTCTGTCCACAGTAGGCTGTGGAAAAAAGTCTATATTAACATCCTTACGTTGTACAAAAGTAGTATTCAAAAAAAATTTGAGGAGAAATGCATGTAGCTGGGAAGATATAGCTTACTGCTCGATGTCAGGAATTGCAGAAGGCAGTGAAAAATTGGAGGATACTACTGTTTTTGCTGCAAATTGAAGAATTTTATTGTTTTTCCAGTGAGATTCGAGTAGAAATAAAGAAAAGCATGTTGTATTGTAATCCCGACGTGCGCCACATGGACCCACCGGGCACTTCAGTGAAAACCAACCTTGAGTTGTTTTTGATGTGTACGGTTATGCTTGACTTGTTCTTTTGCATGTGCTCAACAGCTTGCATAAATCCAACAAAAAAAAAACAAAACCCCTCATCTCTCAAGTTGCATCCAATCCCAAGAATGTAAAGGATCTGCTTAGAGGAATGGTCCAAAATACCCCCAAATGTGTGCCTTCCCCTTGTCAAAAATTACGAGACTCGATGCTGTTATCCTTGCCAGAAGTGGTTGCGCTAAGTGCTAAATAAGGGGTGCCATTTATTATGAAACCTTGATTTTGTTGACATTTATTTTTCATGAAATAATGATGATGTTATGATCCAGCTTTGTCTGACCATGTCTTGCTTATGATTCTGCCTTGTTTGCCCATGTTTTGATAATGATTCTGTTTTGTCTGACCATGCTTTGATTGCGATTCTGATTTCATGCCATGTCTTGTTTTTGCTTTGTCTGTATATTTGCCATATTCCATTCCTGCAGTTATTTTCCGGTTTTTTGTTTTGTTTCTTGCATTGCACTTTGTCCCCCTTGTCTGGTTTCATGTTATGTCATTGCTCGCTGCCCCAGTATTACGTGCCCACACTTTCAGGTGATTTCATGGTTTCTGGGATTTCAATTACTGCTTCCAATCCCATTTGCTTCCTTCACCTTACTGTTCTATCTTCTCTAGCAATACTAACGAGCTCTCAGCACTCGCTCTGCTCTAGTCTCCGCCCCTTGCCGTCACTCAATTTACTTTGCTGTGCTTCAACAGATTCTCTGCACCTTGATAATCACTGTTCTACCTCTGTTTCTGTGCTCTCTAGAACTCCCTAACCGGAGCCGTTGGTTTGTCAAAGGCTGTTTGTGTAATCCCTGTCCCCGTTTTGGCTTTCGCCAATTTCATGTGGTTAGGAACTTCCTCTTGTTCATTCCTTTGTTAATTAGTCTGATCCAGCTCATCTGTTCCCTATCATAGCATGTGACTTCCCCTACGTATATTTAAGCAGTCATTTCACAACCAGCTCTTGCCAGAACGTTGATCAATATTTCTTTGTGCTGAGCGCCGTGTATGCCATTGAGTATTGTTTTTCTTCTACTGGTTTGTCGGACTACGATTTTTGCCATTGCCCTTCTTGTACTGTTTTGTCTTTTAGGATTTTGGACCCACTTTTTGTATGACCACGATTTCTGTGTTTGTATGCCCTGTGTATGAGCCTTGGATTTGTTCATTAACTACGACTTTCTACCTATCGTTTATGTACCTTTGCTCATCTTTCTTCCTGGTTCTGACCCCTGTCTGTTTAGTCAACACTGTTTTTGGATTTTATATTGTGGCTTGGCAATTCTTGTGTGGTGTGTGGTTTTTTTTTTTTTTTTTGGCTTTGACTCAGACCTCATTAAAGGCATACATTTTTTGGATTTCTATCTCTTGCGTGTGGTTCCTGAATCGTACCTCTCAGATCATTTTGGTTGTTTCCATCAAAACATTAATGAAGAAAAGCAAATCACATGTTGGTGTATTTTGTTTCCCTATAATTATATTGTTTATAAATTTATATCTTTTGGTTGCGTTTGTCTGTCAGTTTGTTAGTTAGGCAGTCTTTTGCCATGTCTTCAGCACCAATATTGGCAAAACTTGGAGACTTGTTAGCATAGGTTATTCGCCACAGACCTATACTTAAGTTTCTAAGTCAATGGTAAAGGGCTCACAAAACGTCAAAAACACATTCCAAAACTTTGTTTCTAATTAAGCTAAAGACTTGAAACTAATTCCATTCTTGTCAACGAAATGCAGTTCTACAGATTAGAGGTTGCGATGACATCTCTAACAAGTATGTGAAAAATACCTGAAAATGACGTCACAACAAGACATTTTTTTTTCAATTTTTTCAAAATTTTTTTTGGTTCCGTTCTTTGGATAATATATCTTTTCACCTTTTTAAATTCAGATTTTGGCCAGACCTCGTTCTAAGAATGACCAATCATTTTATATTGTTTATGCATTGCCATGAAGAGGTGGCCGTTAATTTAGGAGCCCTCTGTAGTTTTTCATAAGCTTGGACACACGGCATGATTCGAATAGGCCAATAATTGTTTGGGTCAGCCTCATCAGCGACCTTGAACAGAGGAAGCACAATCACTTCTTTTCAATCAGTTGCTATTTCAGCTGTATAGAAGGAGAGGTTAAAGAGATCCATTAAAGCGGCAGCATTGATGGGAACTGATCTTGATAAGGTATGCAGTTCATCAGACTTTGCCCTTTTATTCAGCACTGAAGAGATCAATTCCCACAAAACCTCATTTCCTAAGAGAGGATGAAGGGGGAAGACTGAAAGGGAGCACGAAGGCTTGATGGGAAAACAGGACGAGGGGCTGCTCATGGGCAAAGTATTGGCTTTGGGGGGTGACTGTTTGAAATACAGGCAAAAGTTGAAAGACTGGAAAACAAAACCAGTCTTAAAGTATTGATTGAAGATATCAGCCAGAGTTCTTATCTGTAACTGCCATATCATCCACTTTAAATAACAAGGGCCAAGTCAAGGGCTTGTTCTGGAGTTTTCTCGTTGCTTTCCAAAATATGTTGGGCTCTGCTGCACATAGTATAGTTTGCACCTTAACCCTTGTATGGTGTTTGGGTCTGTGGGACCCGTTTTCAGTTTTCATCAAACCATGTTTGCTGTTCATACGACTTGTAATTGGGATGAAGTAAACATCTGTTGAGCATTTTAACATAAAACAACACACAATCAAACAATTTTGAAAACCCAAAACTCTGGCGGGTCCCAGACCCATGAACACTGGCTGAGTAACAAAAATCCTAACACCATACAAGGGTGTTACATACAAAGTAGCCAGCTTTGGCCTGTTGCATAAGTTATGTGGGTATTTTCTGGATCTGGTAAAAGAAAAGGTGGTCGGTGGCTGACCTGGATTGGCGTGCTTTGCACAAAGCAGTATTTTTTTTGTTGTAGCAGCACAGCCAAATCTTGGGCCTGGCAATTTTTATCCATAGTTTCTTAATTGGGGCATGCATATTGATGAATCCACAAAAAAGGTCTCAGTAATCACTAGAACTTGCAAATTAGAGCTCTGCGCCCATACGTTAAGCTGGCCCGACTTGGGTAATTCCATTCTTGCACTGACTTGCCAAATCCCCAGACTTTTACAGGAACAATTTGACCTCAGTTTGAAAGCAACCACAAAACTTTTCCTATTTCACATAGCTTATAAGACCAATGTTTAATTAAAGAATTAAGCTTTACCTCTCAGTTCAGGAGAACAGTGTTTTCTAATTACTCGAGCCGGTAGGCCATGAGTGTAAGTTTTGGCTCCTTTCTTCTTTTTTGGGGTCGCGATTGTCTCGTTCATGCTCGTGCCCGGTTTCGCGATTGGTCAGGCCTAGACCCGGCCCGAGTACAGGCTCTGAGGAGCCTCTTGTTTCACTTTATTCCTGTGTGATTATCTGTCACTCCTGCCCTGTTTTCACCATTATTATTTGTTATTATAACGGTTATCTTGGTAAAAGTATAGTAGTGTAAAACCCACAAAACAATCCCAAAGACGGAGATTGCAGCGGTTGAAGGCTCCTCCTGTTCTGTTAGCTGGCGTTAACTCGCGCGACCTCCTGGCTGGTGTGAATCACAGTAAAGTGGATCTATTTTCTCCGTTCAAAGAACAGGGTACAAAAGCACAAAGGTTACAATTAATCTCACTCCATAGTCCATTTAGAATACCAAATTTAGTTATACCCTCGTTTAATATCTGACTCCAAATTAGAATTTATAATTTAGGGACAGCATGCAAGAATCTTGGGGCAGCTCCGCCGCCAGACTCTTTCGTGAATACCAGGTACGCAACCGACGCCCCTGGGTAATAGCGCAGTCGCCGGATCTTAGTTTGGTGATAGTCCTGGAAGATATCACCATGATAGCAGCATCTTGGTATAAACATAGTAGCCTCTGAGCATAAACATATCACATGAACCCAGATTTATGCACACCACAGGGCCCCTTAAGGGGATCAGCCAGGCACCAGCTTATAAGCCCAAGGGTGCCCTTAAGGCCGAATCCCCAGGACCGGTACTACAAAAACCCTTTGGGGGTAGACCGTAATTTGCAATCCAACTTAAAACCCATCACTACCTACAAACATCAGCTAGCTAGTGTGGAATGGTAAGGAATAGCCCCCTAAGTACCACTTGTAACATGGCTAGAAAAAAATAAAAGGATTAGGAGTCACTGAGACCACGCAAGTTTAAAGGAATAACAATGAAACATACACCATTAAACTCCTAGGATTCCCCTGAGAATAACAAGACCAAACATGATATGGATATGTACTAATATGATGTAATTGTCATGAAAAAGTCTGAAGATTAATTAATATATAGGTAAATGGGGTTATAGGTACAGAAGTGATTTCTTATCAGGATATTGAACATATTAGAATATTATGAAGTTCCCAGAGGTTTGGATTATTTTAAACAGATTAATATAACTGGATTTAAGATTGAGGCCTGAGCAAGCATCCTGGGGGGAAGTCCACAAAAGTTTCATCGCTATTTTGCCTGGCTCTGGACTGAGCTTATCCGCCATACGCAGGACCGTCTCCAGATTCTACAGTAGTAAATACTGCATGTTCAAGAAAAAAGTGGTGCTCATGTAACGCAACTGCTGGATCCAATTAATACCGTGATTTAAACATTTTAAAGCCTTTTTTTATGATTGAAACAATTTGAACTGAAAAATTTTGAGAGACAGGGTAAGCTAAACTTTAACTCCTCGATTTCTCCACAACATTTTTTTCTCTGGCCGGCAAACCAGGGGTTCTGTGACAAAAAACACTTCAAGCATCCACTTGAGGATCGAGGAAGGGAGTGAATGTTTGGAAATTCACCTTAAGTGCCATGATTGCTTCTGCTGAAGAATATATTCCAATATCAGGACGGAGCAGCCAAGCAAGATGATGGAATTTTGAAGTGCTCCTTTCCCTTTTATGATTAGAGTGACAAATTCAACATAAATATTTAGGAGGAGGAGGACTCTGTACTTGATGTGCAAATGTGAGTGGAAGCACAAATGAAGACAATAAACATGCTAATTTTGTGATCTACTGCAAACACTCACTTCTGTGAGCAAAAGGCACAGCAATGGATAAAAAAATTGGTATTTTTTTACCTTGCGGTTGTTTTTTCTTTTTTTTTTCCTGAGGAAGATCCACCAATCTGTGTTGTATAAATATTTACATAAGTTTGTAACTCAAAAAGTGAAGATGCAAAATATAGCCTTCCTATGTTATTCAATAAAAAACAATGGATGCTAAAAGAAGGGCTCAAAGTGACATTTTTTGCATCCATTTAATGATTTTTGTGGGGTTTTTTTTTCAATTCTATCCCCGGTATGTCCATAAATAAACATAGTTTTTTAAATTAAATATCTAAGACAAGCCCAAGAGTAAAATGTACTGTATAATTGTCCATGCCTCATAGAATTTTTACAGCTGAGGTGAGATGATGGTTAGCTGGGGATCAGGCTAAGCATGATGTGCTGTTGAATGATGCAACTGCTCCCCGACTGTGTGCCAGTAACCACTGAGAAGAGGGATGGAGTAACCAGACAATATGACCAGATCCTAAAGGCAACATGGAAATGAAGTAATCAGCCTAGAATGGACGATATTTTACACGTACACAAAATGAATTAATTAGCCAAGAATGGACGGTATTTTACATAGACTCCAAAATTATTGATGATGAATATTACATATGGATAAAAAATATATGAATGAGTTGCATTATAAATGTAAAAATATTGTTTCAGAATGAAGTTTTTAACTTTAACTTTCTAACACAAAAAAAGAAAAGGGTGGGAGAGAGACTGTGTGTGTGTGTGTGTGTGTGTGTGTGTGTGTGTGTGTGTGTGTGTGTGTGTGCAGGCGCCAAGTGTTTACGTGTAGGTGACTGTGTATGCGGGGGTGTGTGTATGTATTTGTGTAGCTCACTAAAATAGCCAGTTCTTATTTTTATCAGTGATGCTGAAAATATTGGCTACCATAAGTGGTATTTTTTAATGTGTCATTGGAAGTGTTTTTGTTTCTTATATCAGCAGATGAGAGGGTAAAAATCTGTATTCCTTCCCAATCCCAATTGCCTACTTTTCTCAACCCTTCCTATTACCTCACATCCACTCTTCTACCTTCCTGTAAAGAGCCATTGAATCATGGAAAGTGGGCGTGAAAAAAACGAAAAGCAAGAAATAGCCGGATGAGGAAAAAATTTGTGAGTGACCTTCAGTAGAGTTACACTGCTGGCAGAAGACAATATTAGTAGTGACATCTGATGTAGGATGGCTTTATCATATACTTCCTTATAAATACGGGGAATCTGCCCATGTGATACAGGCTCGAGGTGAAGCCCCACTACACACGGAAATCTCCGCACTCCTCCGCGGGTGAAGCTAGATCCGGAGTAGTTCAAGTAGGCTGTGCGACTGAAATCTCGTAAAATCTCGTTTCCACAATGCACGGTAATTACTAGTCAATAAATAGCGTCATGGTTTAAGTGCCTTCGAGTTACTGAAATAATTAAAATTACTAAAACATGTTTTAGTCATTTTAAAGAGCGTGTTCCTGTTGTCGATTGCTTTGAATTCTTGGTTTGTTTTTGCTTTGGACTACAATGCTTGATTAATCCCATCCTAATATTTATTATGCAGAGAGAGGGGATGGAACGTTTCAGTCTAATTTTCTACCATTTCTTTATTTGTTTGGGGTTTTAGTAATCCCATGAAAATGGAGGATCTACGTTATGAATTCAATAATGACTTATGTAAACTCCATGACTTTCAGAAAGGACGGAGGACTGACAGATGACAATCAATGAGTATTAACTGACAGCAGAATTGGCCCCTGCATTATTAAAAGCAGCATAATGTTCAGTGTAGAATCTTCGAAAATCCACTGGAAATAATTACAATTTATCTGTTCATCATTTTAATGTACATCTGCACTTATGTATTGGTGTTTAGTGATTAGTTCAAGACAACTTTTCATTAACATTTTGCATGCAGAAGGTATAAATTTCTCTGGGCTTGCATGTACAGTATATTTTAAGGAAGGGCTCATTAAAAACTATACATCCAGAGATAACAAGACACATTAAAACAAATTTATCTCGTTATGCACATACATTTTATGTATGTCTTTTTATTTTGCACTTACAGTGCTGTGTTAAAAAAGGATTTTCCCCCTTCCTGATTTCTTTTTTTTTTTTTGCATATTTGTCACATAAACAGATCCGCAAATGAATTTTAATATCAGACAAAGACAACTTGAGTAAATACAAAATGCGGTTTTTAAATGATGATTTAATTTAATAAAGGCAAAAAGCTATCCAAACCTACCTGGGCTGGTGTGAAAAAGTAATTGTCCCTTAAACCTAATAACTGGTTGTGCCACCCTCTGCGACATCAACTGCAAGCAAGTGTTTGGCAATGAGTCTCTCACATCGCTGTGGAGGAATTGTGGCCAACTTTTCTTGGCAGAATGTTTTAATTTTAGCCACATTGGAGGGATTTTGAGCATGAACGGCCCGTTTAAGGTCATGCCACAGCATCACAATCGGATTCAAGTCCGGACTTTGCTTTGGCCGCTCGAAAACCTTCAATTTGTTTTTTTTTAAGCCATTCAGAGGTGGACTTGCTTGTGTGTTTTGGATCATTGTCCTGCTGCTTGATTTCTTGATCCAAGAGTTCTGGCAGTAATCAGGCCTGGGTGTGGCTAATGAAATGGGACTCATAAATTTGATTAATCACATTAATCACTTTAATCACATGGGGGGGCGGGCAATTATTTTTTCACATAGAGCCAGGTAGGCTTTGATAGCTTTTTCCCCTAAATAAATGAAATCATCATTTCAAAAATTCATTTTGTATGTACTCGGATTATTTGTTTTATTTTAAAATTTGTTTGATGATCTGAAACATTTAAATGTGTAATATGTGCAAAAAAGTAAGAGATCAGGAAGTGGGCAAATACTTTTTCACGGCACTGTATGTACTGAAAATACTTCATGAAAAAGAAATCCATGAACAGTATGTGAAGCAGTTTGTCTGTGCCCTCTCCTCCAAGTTGTTCTTGTATATAATCTCGACCATGGTTTGCTGTGCTGCATGGGGATGCTCCAATAGCTATAGAGGTTGAGCACAAATGTACGGTTTCTCCAATGACGTGTTCTTTGCAGTCTGTCAGACAAGAAAAACAGTCCACACTGCAAAAAAAAAGATAAAAATACGAGGTAAGATGAATTTACTTATTTGAAGACTTAAAACGCTTATTTCTATTAACATTTTCTTTAGTAAGACAAAAACAAATTCTTGTTTTGAGGTCATTTTTACTAGCTTGCCAATGGGGTAAGGAAATGTCACTTGTCAAGTCAAATAGTAACTTTTTTTAAGTTTTTTTTCTTCAAACAGGTTACTATTTGACTTGACCAGCAAAATGTACTGACCCCATTGGCAGGCAAGTAAAAATCACCTCAATAGATTTTTTATTTTTTTTGTTTTATCAAGAAAAATTGTGATTAAAATACTTATTTTAAGACTTAAAATACTTAAATTCATCTTACCTAGTATTTTTATCTTATCATTTTTTGGCCCCACTTAGGCCAAACATATTGGAAAATTAAGCACAGAAGGCTATTTGGCCAATACGTTGTTTTCAATCTTCTATTTGGTCCTCCAGCCTCCCTCTCCCTTAATCATCAATCCAAAATTAGCTGAGCAGCAACACTATATTGAGAGGTAATGTCAATAGAATCACAAATCCTAAAACACTCAAACAAGAGATCGCATCTAAGTTTACTGAGTATAAGTTTAAAAAAGAAAAAAGCTCCCACAATCAATATTAATAGCGAAGTATCACAGAAAAAGATAGCTGTTCTTTATTATTCCGTAACGTTAACTTTACTACACCAACTAACGTTAGCTACCTTGTTCTCAAAGAAAATCTCACTTCAACACACCCGCTGCTATAACGAGTCTGATGGTTCGTTTAGGCTACTTTTCCAACATTTCACTCACCCCACCCAACTCCGCAAAAAAAAAATAAATAAAAAATCATGTTTGAGAAGCATTTTCTATGGAAGCTTATTACTGCCAATGAAAAAAAAATTGAGCTTATTGCTGCCAGAGCGGGGGAGAGAGATTCCACAAAATATTCTCCTGACTTACTTAACATCCACATTTGCAAACCCTGGCTTTGCTCTGAATTCACTTCTTGACCACCCAATGACTGGAAAACAAATAATGACAGGGAACCACCAGTAACCAGCTGGGATTAGTTTCAGTATTGGAAAACATTTCTTCAGTAAAATAGAATGCATGCTCCCTTTATTTCTTTTCTGATTGCTTGCCACACACCCAACATATTGGACGGTTCATGGTCAAACATTATGAATAATGAGGATCAATCAGCAGCACTGCTTTTTTATGGTAGAGAAGTACAGTACCGTAATAAGGGACGGCCGGGTAACAAGGGACAATTTTCTTCGAAAGTTTTCAAATGCAAATTCAATTTTTTTTTCAACACTCCCTGTCATGATACATTTTTTTATGATACCTTGGTAGGTACTTGAAAATTGCAAGGTGAGTTGGATATGATTCTATTGTTCTTTTATGATTGATAGCAATAAACAGATTCGACACGTACTTGGCCAGGATGCTTTGGGAGGAATGAACAAAAAAAAAAAATCTCAAAAGTATCTCTTTTTACCCCATTTTACGGTATATTGCCAAATGTACGTGGAGAGTATTTGGTCAGGGCATTTTTTTCATTAAGGCTAGACCTCTTAATTCTGCTGAAGGAAAATCTTTATGTTGTATCAATCACATACCAGATTATTTTATGCTTCGAGCTGTTTGGAGAAGGCTTTTTCTTGTCACAGCATTACTACACTGCTCAGAATGAGGTGCATATGTGGTTTTCCTGCCATCACTATGCAAACTCTTAAGTGCTTTTGCGGATGAAATGGTTACAAATATCCAGTGATGCTTTAACATCTAGTGGGAAAGGCTTCCCAGAAGAGTCTGCCGTAGCAGCAGATGGGGGACCAATTCTCCTTAATGCCCACAATTTTGGAATGAGATGGATTTCCCCATTCTTTCCTCAATTCAGTGCATTAATATGCTGTTGGTTTCAAATTGCATGCCTCGGGCCAGAATGAGTTGATGTTGTCTTTTTCTTGAATCTAGGCAACACAGCATGTCTTAAAGGTATGTTTCATAATTTCTATCACAATTGGTGCTCACTGACCAATATCTGTTGCAGATCGCTGCCTCCCTAATGTACATGGCCTGGTAAACACTCCGGGATCATAATAATATGCAATACTTGATTTCAAAAAATGGTGAAGCTCTCAGGCTTCAAGAAAAGCATTTCAATTTTTTATTGATTGGCTTATTATATTTATATGTTTTTCTAATATTTTCTGACCTCACTGGAGGTCATGCATCAAGTTTACTTGTTGTATTAACCCACTTGATTGGTTTACACTTTGTCACTGGTCACTGAAAATTAATGGTGAATTTGATATAGAGTCACGGCTTATTTTCTGTACTTGCTTGACTTTTTGGGACTCTGGCCAATCCCATCATATCCACAATAGTGGGAGACCAGTCTCATCCCAACGCTTCGTATAGTGATGCTACCAGACCAATCATCAATATACAACACAAAAGGAGGCTTCTGGGGTCTTTCATTGATGCCAGTTTAAAATGAACCCTACCCTCTAACACAGGGGTGGGCAATCACGGTCCTGGAGGGCCGGTGTGTATGCAGGTTTTTATTCCTATCAATTACCCTGACTAATGGAGTTAATTGATTGCATGCACAAATATAGATTTTCGCAATGATTCGATCAAAGGAAAATGTTTTATGAAGGGAGAAAAGACTAGTCTTTGTAGTTTCATGATAATTTAAAGAAATGCGCATGAAACGTCAGATTTCATAAATGGTTTGGCTAATTGAGACAATCAACTAATTAAAGACCAGACATTGGTGTGAAAACTAGGGACAGATACGGCCCTCGCTGCCCACCTCTGCTCTAACACCTAACCCTTACCCCGAACCCTAATCGTAAACCCCTTAAGCCCTGAGCCTCTTTTTTGAAAATGGCAAGCCCAAAATGAAATGAGTATCTCTCTGCGACTGCCTGGTCCATTTGAATAATCTTGGTATCGTAATAAAAGTAAAACCATTTGGGATTTCATACCTGGTGTAAAAATCACTATATATGTCACTGAGTCAGAGTAAATGGAGATGGATCACAGTGTAAATGAAAGATCTCATTTTGCACCTAACAAAGTTTTACTTCGATCCCCTGTAAATTTGTTGAGTTGCAGTCAGAAACCTCTAAAAAATGACAGCACAGAATCTTATTATTATCTGTGCCAAACTTTATTCTGATCAGGTCAATCAGGGCAAAATTAGTGACCAGGTAGCTTCTCCAGTTTGGCAATTTAGGTACTGTAATGTGAAACGAAGCCACTAGATGGCAGTATTGACCTTTTTTGCTAAGCCCAGACTGGAGCTAGGTTTGGGCATGTCCTGGGCATGTCTGAGATGGAAAGTCCCAGAGAATTAGAAAAAAGTCTAAAAGGTGGAAGGGGTCTGCAAAAGAGTATATAAGGAAGAAAATTGAGGGAGTAAAGTGGTAGGAGTAATTACAAGGAGAAGGATACGTTTGACCAGACCTGTCACTCTTTTCAAGACCTGTGAAGCTTTTTGTGGATTTTTGCCTGTGTTGGAGCATTTTCCTCACCCCGAACATCACCAAGCAACCCCATCTCAAGGGACTGTAAATATTTTTTTTTCCTTGTCTATAATCAATCTTGGTCAGTAGTATAAATTGTAGGTTAGTGTTGGTCTTTGTTTCATTAAATCGAATTGAGTTTTAAAATTTTGCCTGTCATCCCTTGCTGTCTTATATGCTGTATCAAATTGGGGCCATAACATAGCATAATTTGGGCCGGGATAGACTATTGTGTGAGTCGTTTATTGAAAATCTAACATTTCAAATTGTAAAATTAGTTTTTGAAATTGAAGCTAAAAACAAATTTCATGCAAGCCAGGAGGTAAAACTGGTGCCTCCATTCTTGGAGAAGGACGTTGAAAACTATTTCCAGTGCTTTGAAAAGGTAGCTAAAAGTTGTCAGTGGCCAAAGGAACACTGGCCTCTGATGTTGCAAACTGTCCTCAAGGGTAAAGCTCAACAAGCCTCTTCGGCTTTGTCTGCAGATGATTCCTCTGATTATGAGGTTGTCAAAAAGGTTATTCTGAGAGCTTATGAGTTGGTTCCAGAGGCTTACCGACAGAAATTCAGAGGTCTGAAGAAATCTGACTATCAGAAATCAGACAATTTGCTAATGAGAAGAAGGTTTGCTTTGAGCGCTGGTGTACTTCTATGGAGGTCAAGAATGATTTCAACTCACTAAAAGAGATGGTGTTAGTTGAAGAATTCAAGAACTATGTTAAGGATGATATTAAGACCTACCTTAATGAGAAGCAAGCGCTGAATTTGCAATCAGCTGTGAAATTTGCAGACGAATATGTTCTCACACAAGTCCAAATTTCAGTCTAGCAGTCACAATAGATGGTTCCAATGTCGTAAAAAAGGTAACGGTGATACCCAAAATTCCTCACCCAAAAATAAAGACAAATCTGGTGATGGTGCTCAGAAATCCAGTCACAGGTCTGATCAAGGTGTGAAAGCTGACAATGACAAAAGTGGTCTAGTTTGCAATTGTTGCAAGAAATCTGGTGATGTTACAACTTACTGTTGGTTCCTTAAAGCTAAGAAAGAAAAAGAAAGGATACCAAACCAAATGCCTTTGTGAATACAAGGTTAAAATCCCCTGTAGCAGATGACCGATCTGCTAAATTACCTGCTTCTTGTGGGGCTAAAAAACCTCATACTGCTGACTTTGTGAGGGAGGAATTTCTTCCATTTGTGTCAGAGGGATTTTTGGCTCTGAATGAGCATTTTCCTCCTGTCCCCATATATATCCTAAGGGATACCGGAGCTTCTCAGTCACTGTTGTTGATGGACTCCTTGGAGTTACGTGATGAGACGGCTTCTGGGGATTTCATACTTGTACAAGGTATTGAAGGGAGGACTGTATCTGTACCCCAGCGCTCTATATTCTTGAAGTCAGATTTAGTTACAGGGCAGGTAAAGGTGGCACTCATGTCAAGTCTACCTGTCAGGGGTGTTTCTCTGTTGCTAGGCAATGACCTGGCTGGGGGCAATGTAGTTCCCCCTGTTCATCTTACTTCACAGCCGAGCACTGAAGATGGCGATGAAGACCCATATCTGTGTCCTTCTTTTGCAGTGACCCGTGCTATGGCCAAGAAGGCTCAGAAGAAGATGATGTGGTGCCATCCAGCACATTGAATAGTCATGACTCAGGTGGTTCACCTCATGACTCTGTTTAGCCTACTATGGTTTCTCCGTTTGAGGACTGATCAGATACTTTTATCAGTTCTTTGTTCAGCCAGCCAGATAGGTCTGGTGATTGTGATGTGTCTAGAGACTTGTCTCTGTCCAGCACTGTTCGAGAGTCATTCTTGTAGGTATCATAACTATCATAACTAACTACAGGATGTATCAAAAAAATGTCCCACTTTGAAAAATTGCCCTAAAATTAATTTTCTATAATTTTTTGAAATTTTGAAAGTTGAGCCCTGATAGCCTGTGATTTGGACAGTGGTGGGTGCAGCCTTGTGATGTTTGTCTTTTGCGGCTGTGAGGCGTTGCTGCTTGTCCTCTTCGAAGGTGACTACAGCGCTGTCGGTGATAGGCCTCCAGGACGCCCTGCCTGCGGCTATGGTCTCGAGTTTGCGAGGCTGGATGCCCCACAGTTTGAGATTGCTCTTCAGGGTGTCCTTGTATCTTAGCTTAGGTCTTCCCTGCTTCCTTGCGCCCTCTTTCAGGTCACGGCACATCAGCTGTCTGGGAATGTGATGGTCGTCCATTCTGAGGACATGGCCAGTCCAGCATAACTGTGCCTTGAGCAAGATTGCCTTGATGCTTTTAGACTCGGCTCTGTCCTGCCAGTGGATGCCCATGATTGTGCTTAGTGACCTTATGTGGAACTCTTCCAGCTATCTAATATGACGGCGATAGAGAGTCCAAGATTCACAGCCATATAGGATTGAGGAGAGCTCAACGGCTCAATGGAGTTTGAGCTTGGTGGATAGCCATACGCCCTTCTGCTGGAGAGCTTTCACTCTCGGTCTTCCCTATGTGTGGCTTGCAATTCTGAATCCTGGATGTGCTCGCTTTGTCCAGCGATCCATCAGCCAAGATTTTGCTGCCCAGGTACTTTAAGCTCTCCGCACTCTTGAGCTCAACTGGCTCAGGTTTTGTCGTATTCTAAGCTGATTTAGGCAGGACCTCCGTTTTCCCAAGGCTGATAGTTAAACTAAAGAGCCTGGATGCTTCCGAGAAGCGGTCAACGATGACCTGCAGGTGGTTCTCCTTATGAGATATGAGGGCACAGTCATCTGCAAAGAGGGCTTCAAGGATGAGCTTCTTGGTAGTCTTCGTTCTGGCGGACAGAACTATTGTCTATCAACCTATGTAAAAAGATTTTCAAAAAATTATAGAATATTAATTTTGAATTAATTTTTGAAAATGGACATCTTTTTTTGATACTCCCTGCATAAAATATTTATCTTTGATTTGGTAGTATTCTAGCCCCCTGCTCTGCCCTTTCCCCGCTGTGCTTACATCCGATAAACATAACGATAAACACAAAAAACATTTTTCATCACACAGCAGTGCAACATCTGACACTTTAATTTGCATGCTCCACGAACTTGCCATGTTTTTTACCCATTGCACTGCGTGTTGCTTCCTGTGTCCCACAAGATGCCTTGCGAATAGCCGATTGGAAATTAGCCAAAAGGCCGTCTGTCAAATAACCACTTCCAAAATAAAATGGCAAATCAGTCGAAATAGGTTAGTCCCTACATGTGTGGATATGTACTCATAAACGCATATAACTAATCACTTATGCTTTGAGAAGATAAACATTACTTTTATACACACTCACTTATTGGATGTTACGCTTCATGAAGGCTGTCTTTTTAATATTAGAATGTGTTTGAGACATTGGTAAGCTGCGAGTAGAGGAAGAACAAGATTTCATTCGTGATTGTTCTCTTTATGTAATGAAAAAAAATGTCTCTTCCGTAAACATCTCAATGAATTACAATGTGGAAATTCATTCATTCATTTATTCATTTTCTTTACCCGCTTATTCCTCACTAGGGTCGCGGGGCGAGCTGGAGCCTATCCCAGCTGACTACGGGCAAAGGCAGGGACCCACCCTGGACAGGTTGCCAATCCATCGGAGGGCACACACACCATTCACACACCATTCACTCTCACACTCATACCTATGGGCAATTTAGTGTCTCCAATTAATCTGATATGCATGTCTTTGGACTGAGGGAGGAAACCGGAGTACCCGGAGAAAACCCACGCGAACACGAGGAGAACACAATGTGGAAATTCTGAAGAGAAATTAGTGTATTTGATCATCAATAGGTGGAAAATGTCAGTCAATTTGTTTAAAAAAAGCTTGGCATGAACATAAACAAGATTTGTTTTCTCGGGATTGCAATTGTCTGAAGAGGTATTGTTATTTTTAACCAATATTGAATTGCATATAATCCTGCTTGGGCTGGTATCACAACAATCTGTTGAAACAATCTTTTTGTAAACAAGTGTTTGAATCAGATATGCCTGCTTGTGCTGGGTGTATTTTATATATTAGTTTTGAACTTTAGGTTATGAGCAGTAATAATTACATGTGACTGTAATTGAGGAAAAAAATCCATGTTCAACCTCCACCAATATCGAATTAAATCTGTACTTTTTCGGCTTGCTGATGACACACTGGGTTGCTAGGGCATGCACAGCATATGATTTGCATTGTAAAATATCAATATTAAATTCTAAACCCCCTTATGACTTTTAAAACCCCCCAAAATATATTGGCACCCCCTTTTAAAATCATTCTGGCAAATAAATATTGTATGGCTTCCTATGACTGGCTCTTGTTTTGCCTCATGCGAATCACCGTTACTATGTCACTTCCAGTCCCAAGGTAGAAAACCTGGATTTTGCATTTCTCGCTCAGGTGTGTCTTTCAGGAAATTGCCAATAACTTACTTATTTCAAATATTTTATCTCTTTTTTTTTGTAAATTAAATTTTTTTTATTTCTAATTGTTTCCATGCTTTAACCAAACCACGGCACTATAGCTGAACTTTAAGGTTAACGTAAAGATTAGGTCAATAAAACATTTAAGGTAACAGTTTTGCTAGCTTACCCATAATGCAGCGAGACAACCAAAGTAGTCAGTGCATGCCGACAAGTGCATGCATCGGCAGAACAGCCCCTCTGTGAAGCACGATGTAAGGCAGCACCCCCTTAGTCCCCTAAGAAGACGGAGAGGGATCAAAAAGGGGCTTTGTTGATTTACAAAGTGAGTTTTTGGGACCATCTAGTGGTCAGAAAATGCTAAGTGTAGCTTTTAGCATAAACACAGGATTTGACAAGTTATCACATACAGTATATGTGTTATTTTTCAAAAAACAGTTTCATAGTGCACTTTTTAATTGAACATTGGTATTAAATATGATAATTTTCACTCACACATGCCAGTTAAAAAATAATGATGCCTAGGCCTGAATTCCGCAAGCCTTCAAGGGACAATTGGCTGATTGGGTTGATGACTCAAGGTCAAACTGAGGGCTGGAGAGCATTTGACCCTGACATTTTTATGAGGAAGATGGATTACACCCAGAGGCCATTTAGATGTTTGATAATTAAAAATTTTCAATAAAACGTGGGCACTAGTTTGCAGTCCTTTTTCAGTGTTGCTTTATGAACACTTTTGCTGGTCTGAATTCTCATTGAGATGCGTTTGCATGTTAGTAGATGTCTGCTTGTGAGTGTTGCTATGTGAGCTCATCTGGCTGCATGTTTTTGTATTTCAGTGCACATGCACATGCATCTGTTCGCGTAGGTATGTGCATACTTATGTGAATGCCCGCCTGTGTATGTGCGCAGTTGTACGTGTGTGTGCGTGTGTGTCTGTGTGTGTGTGTGTGTGTGTGTGTGTGTTTCTGTGTGTGTGCCCTTGCTTACTGGAGGTTTTGAAATAGAGGGCACCCTGCAGTCTATCAGATAAAACAGGTCTTGGAAGCGAGAATCCACATCATATCATAATTAATGTGGCCTCAAGCCACTGGTACAGCAGTTGCTGAATCACATGCTTCCATCAGCCCCAAAATTCATTACTCATTTCCTTTTCCTCTCATTTTCAATTCTTTCTTTTTTCAGACAATTTTCACATTGATCCGCACCAACTTCTGGATAAAACATCCTGTTTTCGGGGGGGATGGGGGTTGAGCCTGCCAACATGCGAATACTTATTTGGATAGTTCAATTAATCAATTATTGTTAAATGGTGCTAAACTATGCATTTCAGAGACAGAATCTTACACAAAGATTTTGAGTGTGATATCTTGAGATAAAAATTATGGATGGCATATGCCTAATCCTCTCTTATACACTTGAAATGTTGTCGATTCACAGTTTTAGCATGTGTCCAGATACTAAAAAAAGAGTCCTCCTTTCCTTGAATTGTTCCCTCTGCCCATAAAAGGAACGGAAGTAGTAGCCAGTTAATAGATGGCTTGTATCTGACGCAATCCATTTATATTGGCATATAAAGCATACATTTGCTAATGCAAATGCTTTCTATCAGGATTGTTAAAATTGATATTGGCATTCCAAAAAGGCAAGAATATATTTATATTTTTCATAATATAATCAAATATTTTTTAAATTATAAACACTTTAAATTACTGTGTTGATGCAAAGCACCAGGGATGGACTTCTGGCTCAGACATTATGTGTTTAAAAAAGTGCTTTCTTGTGCAGAGATGAGTCCATCATACGAGGCGCATTGAGACACCGCAGTGGAGCAACATCATTTCATACTCAAATGTGCCCTTTGTTTATTTTGAAGAACCAGTGTTCCATGTAATTGCATAAACACTTTTGAAGGGAAACAAACAGCTAGCTTCCCCGCCTTTGCATTACTCACACCTTTGCTTTTCTGCAAAGATGTAATTATATGGCATGGTTGGAAGAATTTATTTATTTATTTAAATATAGCCAGCACTGTAGTATCTGTGCGCAACATTGAGCCTAAAAAAATCAACACAAACACACACATATATAAAGGAGAGAGAGAGAAAGAGAGAGGACCTCCAATTAGTGAGACAAGAAAATAAATAAAAATTACTACTTGAGTTTCATAAATTTGATATCACGGGCTCACGAATTTGAGATTTATCCCCTAAATTTCAGTGTTGTATTATTCAGGAAATAGAAAAATAGCGTTGATGTTAGCTTCCGATTGGCAGTCAATTCATGACAATGACAAGAATAATTTGCTAGCTGGCATGCTCATGCTTTTTTCCATTAAATTAATTAATTCAAGCGTCCAGGACAACAGTTACATGTGTCACTCATTACTTTACTGACCAAAAGTGTTAGCAAGCTGGTGGCTGACGAATTACTCATCCCATTGCCTTCAGTGAGCTGTGAACTATAAGCCTACTCCAGAAATTGTGAATGGTTACCTGTAGAATTGGTGAAGCTATTGGTGAAGCATGTGTTTGAATTAACGGAGGTGCGGCATGTTTTGAGCAGTACCGCAGCGTTGCCAAAAATTGGGAGAGGCGATTTCGTTGGTGTATCCGGGGTCTACAAAAGCAAACTGTAACATTCGACATTTACCGCATTTTCATGATGCCACACCTCACACAAAATCTCAGGGAAACGCGCCATTGGTATGCTTCATGCTGGTATGACGGGTCGCAATGTTGCCAGACGTCTTAATGTTCACAAATCAACCATCAGTAGACTGAGGACGATATGTCGCCCATAGAGCACTTGTGGGACATTCTGGATCATCGCGTCCGTGCTCGTATCCCGGTCCCAAACACAGTGGGGCAGCTCCAGAATGCTCTGAGAGAGGAATAGCAGGCGATTCCGCAACCAGAAATCTGTCATTTAGTGGGTTCGATACGCAGAAGATTGGCTGCATTAATTGCAGCACATGGTGGTCATACCAGATATTGACTTTGACCTGATCCAGAACACTACTTTCTCTTCATTTCTGTTAATAAACTCAAACACACTGTCACTATCAATTTCAAAAGACGTCCGCACACAACCAAAAAGAATTCTCCCATATAAAGTATACTAAACCATACTTGCGTTTCTTTTGTTGTTCTCTCTCTCTCTCTCTCTCTCTATATATATATATATATATATATATATACACGACCGCTCAAAAGTTTGGGATCACTTGGAAATTTTCTTGTTTTCCATGGAAACACACATGAAATTAGTCTGAATAGGAAATATAGCAAATGAACAGAACATGCTGACATTGTCTATACCTTCATCAATAAAAAACCACCTTCACTGTTGATACTGAAACAGGTTTTTGACGGGAACTATTTACCACAGCTGCTAGTTGACAACCTGTGAGGCGTCTTTGTCTTAAACTACACACTCTCAGATATTTGTCTTCTTGCACAGTTGTGCATCGGGGCCTCCCACTCCTTTTTTCTGTCCTTGTTAGTGCCAGTTTGTGCTGCTCTCGGAAGGGAGTAGTCAACAGCATGGTAAGAGATTTTAAGTTTTCAGTTTCTCACATTGAATAGCCTTCTTTTCTAAGCACAGCAATAGACTGACGGGTCTCTAAAGGAAGTTCTTATTTTCTGGCCATTTTGAGCCTGCGTTCATGATTCAACAATAAGACAGAGACTGGACAAAAAATGGCATCCATGGCAGAATTTCAAGAAGAAAACCACTGCTGACCAAAAAGAACATGAAGGCTCTTCACAAATTTCAAAAATACACCTTGATGATCCCCAAGACTTTTAGGAAAATATCCTGTGGACTGACAAGACATAAGTTGAACTTATGGAAGGTGTGCGTCCCGTTACATCAGACGTAAAACTAACACAGCATTTCATAAAAAGAACATCATACCAAAAGTCAAACATGGTGGTAGTAGTAACGTGATTGTTTGGGGCTGCTTTGCTGCTTCAGGACCCGGACGACTTGTCTGAATTAATGGAACCATGAATTTCTACCAGAAAATTTTGAAAGAGAATGTCCAACCCTCAGATTGTGATCTCGAGCTCAAGCGCACTTGGGTTATGTAGCAGGACAATGAACTGAAACACGCCAGCAAGTTCAGCTCTAAATGGCTTAGAAAAACAAAACAAAGATTTTGGAGTAGCCTTGTTAAAGTCCGGGCTTAAATCCTATTGAGATGCAGTGCCATGACCTTAAACAGGTTCGTGCTCAAAACCCCTCCAATGTGGCTGAATTAAAATAATTCTGCAAAGAAGAGTGGGCTAAAATTCTTCCACAGTGATGTGAAAGACTCATTCCCAGTTATTGCAAAGATTTTATTGCAGTTGTTGTCGCAGAGGGTGGCACAACCAGTTATTAGGATTTAAAGGGCAATTACTTTTTCACATAGGGCCAGGTAGGTTTTGATAGATTTTTACCCTCAACAAATGAACTCATCATTTAAAAACAGCATTTTGTATTTACTTGGGTTGTCTTGGTCTAATATAAAAATTTGTTTAATGAGCTGAAACATTTAAGGGTAACAAATATGCAATAAAAGAAGAAATCAGGAAGGGGGCAAATACTTTTTCACAGAACTGTATACTTGTTACATTATTTTTTACAATGGATCAAATAAATTAAATCATGTCATTTATCACAAAGATTTCAGAATTTTTCTGGACAACTAATCGTCCAGCAGAGTTTGTAATGAGAACAAGTTGAGCTACAGGGATTATTTTCACGCAGGAATGGGCCACCTGACCTTAAACCTTAACCAACTGAAAGTCTTTGGAATGCTCAATAATAGGATTTTCAGAATGGTTTTACTCTCCAGGCATATCACACAAGATATCGGCCAAAAAAATTATCCAGCTCTGGTCAGAACTAAATGTTGTAACAGTGCATAAGATAGTCTAAACAGTACCACAATGAATGCGCCCCATCATCAAAGCTAAAAGTGGTCCCACAAAATATCAGAGAGTGATTTTCTTTTTTTTGACCAGGCAGTATATCTTGAAGTTTTTTTTCCCCCGTATAACAATCTTAAGCTTATTTATAAATACTTGAATTAGTTAGTCCCTTGACAACCTCAGCTGATGCATTAGTCAGCAAGAGGGAAATAAAGTTACCAGGGGTGTTACTGTGGACAACCGCTTAATTGCACCATGCTGTTTTTGCTCAAACAACATTGTCTGTGAAGGCTACCAAACTCAAAATAAACTGTCAACTGATGAAGTCAAAAAATGGCTGAAACGGCAGCTTGATGTCGCAGTGGGTCGCTCTGCCACCTCACCTCACAACAAGACGGATGCGGGTTCAAATCCAACACATTCTCATCCAGACTTGTCATATAGTGAAGCTACCTGACCGTCAATATACAATGAAATAGCCTTCTGGTGTCCTTATTTTAGGGTTCAGGTTGAGGGTTAGGAGGTAGGGTTCATTTTAAACTACCGTCAAATATGTACACGAAAAGCCTCCTTTTTTGTAGTATATTGACAATTGATCAGGTAGCATCACCAAATGGCGAGTCAGGACGAGACTGGACTCATAAATCCAGCCCTACTGTGTAGAGATTGCACGGTCTCCCTGTGTTCATGCACAATGTAGCTTTCCTCCCTCAGACCAAAGACATGCATGTGTGGCTGACTCTAAATTGTCCACAGGTTGGAGTGAGAAATTCAACGCTGTATGAGTAGTATGTGCACCCTGCAATGGATTGCTGATTTGTCCAGGGAGTGTTCCTGCCTTTAGCCCATAGTCAGGTGGGAGAGGCTGAAGTTCCCCAGCAGCTAAAGTGAGGGAGATGCAGTACAGATAATGGATGGATGAATGATAAAATTGTCAAAATACCAGCTGGTTGATTTGTGCAATTCTAAATTCCTTGTTTGCCGTGTTATGTATATACAAGGTGTGATGATGTATAACGTATGTATTTTTTACTAAGTATGCTATTGTTTTACTCTTGTAATTTTTTACTTAGTTTTGTCTGTATTTGTGTACAGGCTCATGCTAGAGATTTTAGAAATATACAGTCTGTTTCCAAGTCCAATTAGGGCCTATGTGCAATGCTTTTTTTATAATATATGAATCTTTCATATTTCAAGTCTGCAGTGTTATTAAGTCAACTGATCTATCCCTGTCAAATTAACTGCTAAATAAATAAACCACAACCTTTGAGAGATACCGCATGTTATTAGTAATTCAAATAGTGTGCAGTGTACTAAGGCACCCAAAATTTAAGAAATTAACTATGAATAAGATTTTAGTTGTATGTAAAAACCATTTTAAATACTTTAAGAGAACGACACATTTACTCTATGCTTATTCCATCCAATTAGGCATGTGGCATTTGTTTGCAAATGAATTTTCAGAAAACAAATTGTTTTTCAGCTCTGCCAGATACACACTGCAGTATACACTAAATCATTTTTGTTTCCAGAAAAACAGCCTGCGGTGTCCTGTAATAAAATCAACACAGCACCACTGCAGAAAGAAAAAAAAAGGGGACACCCAAAGGGCCTCAGTACGGTGTACTGTACTTGTCTGTCAAATAATGGCTGGAGTGAAGGGTTGATGTTAACAAGCCAGTCTGTATTATGCATGGGGAACAGAAGGTGGGGCAGGAAGTTTCTGAAAATAACTCCAGCTCTGGCTCCTCACCTGCACTGCCCCCCAGCAGCTCAGGACTTGCCATCAGTATGCTCCAGCTGGGCTCTCATGCGCCGTAGTCAAGAAAATTGAATGTATCGGGGAACATGCCTCTCAGCCAATACAAATGATTTGATTGGCCCATGGGGCTGCAAAGGGCATTGAGACGGAGGACAGGAACACTGTCAAAGGAGCAGAGACATTAGCTCACCTGCTCTTTGCTCTCTCAAGCCACGAACACACTGCTGCATGCTGTATTACTGATGCCAACCAGTCTCCTAACATTTTCTGCTTGTAACACTGCCAGAGGTTTTAACCTTCTGAAATTAAAGGCCCAATCTGGTTTGAATGGGCACTTTTTAGTGCAGCAAATCCACTGTAATGTTATTTTAGCAAAAGTTTTCCATTATAACTGACACAACATTAAATAAATTTTTTAAAAAAAGATTCAAAGTGTGTAAAAAATTGGGAATAATGGAGAATAAACAAGCCTTTGTAGCCTTTATTTTTCGGGAATTTCCAACCATAATTTCAGTGACTAGTAGCTGCTCATATAGTGCACTGTATGGGTTATTTTGATTTTTTGGATCCTTGGCCCTTTACCTTGTTTTTTAATGATCAAAAATGACCAACTTAATTGAAAAGCTGAAGAACGGTCCAGTTTTCAGAGTGAGAGGCTCTGCTCCAATGAACTCAAAAAGCTGCCAATGGGGAAAAAGGGGCGGGTATATAAATGTTCAACTAGCGAATTTACGTGCACACATGGTCTTAAAATCAGGTGATGTCAGATGCATTTTTGGTGTGTTGCTGGATTCATCCATCCCACAGGGTGTTTTGATTGTTGTTAATTTAAAAGATTTTAGAACATTTTAGCGTTCTGTGTGTTTCTTTGTTTTATTCCAATATTGATTGTTGTCTTTGTGTGTTTTCTTTAAGTGGCTCACAACTGGGACATTCATATTTGAGCGTTGTGGTCAGTTTGAAGTACGAATCTCAAGCATGCCATGACTGACTATGGCCTAAAGGTCCGCATGGGCAAGGGAACAATTGGCACAGCCTCCCTGGGGGATAATAGGGGTTGGGCTGGTTAAGAGTCCTTAGTTCATCTCTCTCTAGCAGCCTCCTCTGGTTGGCCAGGTGCATGCAGCTGTACCAGCGAAATTGTGTGCTGGCTACATGATCCTCCAATAGCATACGCAGTTTGTAATTGGCGATGCGACTGATTACTGTAAAAGAGGCGAGGACAAGTCATCTTGTGAGAGAGGAATTAATATGAATTAATATAATAATCCTGAGTTAATATGAGCAGGTCGTAATGCGGTAGGCAAAACAGTTCAGCTGTGCTAAAGGTGGGGAAAAAAGAGGGGAAAATGAAAAAAGAGGAGTTTCCCTTATGTGCCTTATACCTCAGAATGTGCAATGCTGGTTTTACAATGTTAGACTCTTCGCATGGTGTAAAAAACAGAGCAGTTTTTAAGATTGGATGGAATAATTATTACCAGTGTAATAATTAGGTGAGTTAAAACCTTTTCCACGGAACGTACAGAATGTTTGAGCCGAAGTCTTGTTTCATGTCTTTGCATGTGAGAATGGAGTGAGCGTACATGATTAACTCCTCTCTCACTCCATATCTTTCTCTGTCTCTCTAGCTCACTCAACACAAACACATTTACACACACTTAAAATCATATTCCAGAAGGTGCTCAGAAGAGCAGAAAAGGAGGTATATATTGTGTATGGGTCCAGTTCATTCTTGGAGCAGACGGTTGGATGGGGGCTCGGTGTTTGGGAACTGCCATGCCAATTTTTGTTCTGGCACGGCTTCATTTATTCATGGTGTTGTCTTTCAATAGGGCAGACAAGCGAATGCAATTTCTGTTGCCTGGCCTGTAGTCAAATTCTGCTCGAATATCTGTCATGTATTTCACTCCCCTCTCCTCAACCTAGTTAAAAAGAATAGTTATGAATATTATCATTATGTTGTCAATCAAAGTGTTTTGTAAATATAACAGGTCAAAAGGACTTAAGTAAAGTATACATCGAGGCTGTTCTTTAACTGATAATATTTAGATAATATGTTCATCTGGATCTACAAATTATCCATGGGTGTTACTGAGGCTTTTATTGTAAGAGAGGTATAGATTAGCAACATTTTTCATCCCGCAGACCGTGGAAGCAATTGCTTAACACAATGTAAAAATTTAAAGAACAAACTAAATAAACATCTGAAAACTTACCAAATCATGTATGCAATATAATCTTCATTTGAAGTCAGTCCCAAGTTTACCATCCCCCCACCCCCACTGCAACAGTGAGCCAGCCCTACAAATGTGAATGTCCAGGACTCACGGAGTCATTGACTGACGGAGGTCGCTGAATGCTGACACATTATGTGAATGAACATTCAGGCACTAAAAGAAAATGGCAGCATAATCGTAATAATATTAACGGTCCAGCCATTTGTACTTGGTTTTTAGCCATCTTCTTTTATGATTGACTCTTTGCATAAAGATAGTGTGACAAATTGCCATTCAGAATGGATAAAAATGTGTCACCGAAGTCATATCCAGCCAAAGCCCATTTAAATCCTTGTATATGACGGAGGACGTAGGTTGGCACATGAAAAGAAAAAGCAAAGAAAACTTTTCATGCATGAACATGAATCGCCGCTTGAAATTACCAGTACTAGTTACTAATATTCGAATGTTCAAATTTAGGCTCCAGATTTAAGTGCTTTATTGCCAAAACTGGGCAATTTTTCTGTTTTATGTGAAAAGATGTGAATGTTAGAGAATTATGTCAATCCGCACAGAGGCATCCCGTCAGATACCCAGTATGTGTTCATATTTTCCCATATTCCTCATTTTATGACTCTCCTCTGGAAACCGTTGGTGTCCGATAAAACTGCTTGCAGGTGGGTTGTCCATGTCGTTGATGGCCAGTCTGCTGTCATGTTGTGAAGATCAGTTGACTTAGTGATGAGTAATCTCTCTATACTACAAGTAATATAATGATCATCTCTTTCAGTTCACTAGTGGCACCTAAAAACTGAGAAAGTGCACCTTTTTCTGAGAAATTTCTGCAAAAAGTTAGAATACACCATGCTTTACTGAAGATTTAAGGCCAAGTCGGTAAATCTCGGAAAAATTTTACAGAGGTATCCCAAAGTCTGTCCAGTTTACTTAAGTTTGGACAACACCTCACTAAACCTCAGTTAAATGTTCCTGAGACACACCGAGGACTGCAGTACTGGAGGGAGGTCTTTAATGAGGTCATGTGTTTTGACTGTCTTTACACCTTCCCTTTGTTCTGGTGTGAGCATCGGCCTAGTAGACAAACTTTGGTCTACCTCAGTGAAGTTTTCTCAAGGAATACCGATGTGGTCTCTGAGCTTCAGTGGGCCAGACAATCCTGGGTGTGTTTCAGGAAAATTTAACGGAGGGTTACTGAGGTGTTGTCCAAACTTAAGTAAACTGGACAGACTTCAGGATGCCTCGGTCAAATCTTTCCGAGGTTAACTGAGTTGGCCTCAAATCTTTCTCAGAAAAAGGTGCGCGTTCTTGGTTCATAGGTAATACTAGCGGTTGTAATGTGGTTGTCTGGGCAAGCATTTTAAATATTAAGCAAGCTGGAACTGACAGTAAATATTTACATTGTTATAAAAGACCCTTTGATTAATACTTTGTGGAACCTCCCCTGGGGAGGATAACTGCATCGAGTCTCTGGTTGGAGACTTAATCAGTAAAATCAAGTACGTGTGATATGAAGAGGGGCAATACATCATTAGAGGCTGGCTCAGATCAATAACAATTCTGCTACCATGTGTGGGTGCTCTGGTACATGTGCAAGAGGGATGTGTACACATAACCAAATTGACTTTTTTAACTTTTGATAAGGCACTCACAATTCTTTCATTTTTTTATATGAAATCAAAAATGCATCTTATTTTTTGAATTATCTACAGTATTATACTGAATATAATGAAATGCTTCGGTGCATTTTTGTCATTTCAAAAAAATATCAAATGCTTGTAGGTTGTTCACTGAGGCAACAACTGCCGTTTTCAAAATCTTAAATTTATCTACTATGTAATGTACCAGTTTAGACTGCACTGTGATAAACTGGCACTTTTTTGCCAGTAATTTAAACCACTGCAGTAATCATCCAATGGAATGCTGTTACCTATTTGCTTACTTAAATCCTGGTGGTGGCCTTTTTTGGCCAAGCAGTGTACATTCTTTACTGCAGAAAAATATGATACATCCAAGCGATTTTTGCAGTTCTGGTATCCTGAAAAAATTGTAGGGTTACTTTTTGTCTCATGCAACTTTTATACCAGTTCTCTCCTGCGTGACGTCCAGTGTAACTTGCCTCCTTAATGCATTTCTGAAATTTACAAAAAAAAAATTTCATTAAATAAAAAAGAATGAATGAAAAATAGGCACATAAGGCCAGGGCAGTTTTTCTTTTGAGTGAAAAGGGGAGGGCAGTTGCATCGCTTGGATGAAAGCAGTCCACAAATTTCAGTGAACTACCTGTATATCTCCGGCACTCCGCCTGAGTTTAGAACACAAATTGAAAATGTGTCTCTGCCTGCAGGAAATTATGTAGCCTATTCTTCATTTCGCTCTTTATTCAAATGTAGGCTACAGTACACAATCTGAGCACCCAAAATTACTGTTATAAACAAGGTGGGTGGAACAAGTAAAATCAAGTAAACCTAATTTTCGACTCTCCCACTTTGTAACTTCCATGACCTTCTTAATATTGTTCAACCACTCCCTTATATACCTGACGTTTGCTATGAGAAATAGCACGCTGGATCCAGTTAAGTTACATTGTTATTAACGCCAAATTTAGCCTGTCTGCAGGCCCCTAATCTTACTTTGGAGCTGCTGGTCAGACCCTACAGGCATTTGTTGCTAATTCAGCATTCAAATGAATATGAGTGGTACTTTTGCAATATATGTTACGTTCTACAGCATTTATGGTTTTAACAGTTCCATGTTCCATGTTCCATGTTCCTAGTCATAGTTCATGTCATAGTTTTAACAGTTTCTTGTATCAGGTTTTTGCATTTCATGTTTTACATTCCTAGTCCATGTTTTTACTTTTCCATGTTTTTGTTTTCACCAGGTCTGCCAAGCCACTCCACCGCTTGTCTGCGTTCCGCCTCGTGCCTTCGTTGTTGCACATTTCAGAGCTCTGGGTTGGCTTTGGTATTTCCCCTTCCTTCCATGCTGTGCTGATTCGGGGCTCTCTAAGCTTAATTGACAATAAACTGTTTTTAAGTTACTAACATTTACTAACACTCACTGGGTGGTGTAATTCATTAGATAGGCACATTACTAATATTACTAATTTAGACAGGGAGTTTATTGTCATGATTCCTGCTTTACTATTTCAGATCTTGCTGTGCTTTTCTGTTCTTAACATTCATGCTTGCTTTCAAACTGCATACTTAATTGGTACTTAAGCTGAGCACGCTCATTCTCTTAATGAGCAAGTCTTGTCATCCAATCTCTGTCCATGTCTTGATCTTGCCATGCCTCTTGTTTCTCTTTCTCCAGGTGTTGCCCCTTATGTCTTGATTTCTAGCCTTTATCTGGATGCGGTGGAAGTTGGCTGGCAGACAGTGTCTCAAGCTTGTTCCTAGTTCATGTTCCCAAGTTTTGTTGCCAAGTTTCCAAGCCTTGTTCAAGTCCTTGTTCTTAGTCCTAGTGTATATAGCCTTAGTCTTGTTGTTTATTTTCGTTCTTGGATTTCTACCTGGAGTTTCCAGTGTTTTTTGTTCTTGCCTTTTTGCTATTTAGTTTCTCAGCTCTGTGTAGCTTACTTTAGTTTGTCTTTTGCAACCCTTTGGGCCAAGTTTTTTTGTTGGCCCTCACGCCTGTTTTGCTTTTGTTTTAATAAATTCCTTATTCCCCTTCACCTCGCTCCTGGTGTCTACCTGATCTCGTATCAATATAGTTTAGAAATTTCAGAGTTAAAGCCATTTTTCATTGCTTTCCGTATTTTATTCACCACGTACATATGTTTGCTGGAATGTGTATTCTCTAGTGACTCAGTTGAGTTGGTCATAAAAAAAAATTAAAATGAGCCCTGCAAATAACAAAAGGATTTACTCCGAGTGGTATCTCTGATTTATTTTACTATGTGCTGCCAGGACATGCTGCACACTGCACAAAAAGAGAACTGTGCATTTAGTAAAGTTAAGTAATGGCCCAAAGTAGAAGCATTGCCATGCAAATAATGGAAGAAAATATGCCCCAGCAAGGCATGTGTGAGCATAGCATTAATATTGTTGTCTGCAGGATTGACTCACTCTGTACTAACTCCATTCATGCAGGCCTCACATTATGGGTAAACAATGAATGCCTGGGGATAGTGAAGACTGTTGAAAATATGAGATGACACTGCTCATTTAACACAAAAAAATGGTGTGCTGGTGTTACTATGGTATGTCAAACATTACAGTGCCATTATGGACCTATATGTTGCTGTGTTGCACATGGGCCACGTACAGAAGTTGTAATTCATTAGCCAAGTACAGGAATGAATGTTTAATGCACAAAGAAGGGTAAATGAGTATCAGTGAGTTAAAAAACAAAATCAAGTACATATGGGGAGGGGAAGGGGTGCTATAAAGAAACGTCTAATGAATTGCAACTTGCTGAACTAACCACAGCAGCACAACTGAGGATGGCGTTGGCATTCAAGTGGCATCAACACAGGAAACAGACGCTACCTAATCTATACTTGCAGAACTCAAACCGGTTGACTCTTGATGTGCTTGTCCTTTTGGGATTTATGTACTGTGCATATTT
The DNA here is from genome assembly GCA_029721435.1 of Gymnothorax reevesii. Classification (NCBI taxonomy): domain Eukaryota; kingdom Metazoa; phylum Chordata; class Actinopteri; order Anguilliformes; family Muraenidae; genus Gymnothorax; species Gymnothorax reevesii. Next base: position 53,786,783 of record CM056583.1, on the reverse strand, counting down.
ATTACTAGATGCGGATATGTAGTATATTGTGCATATTGATTACTAGATGCGTATGTGTGATTTATTGTCCATATTTGATTACTAGATGCGCATATGTAAACTATTGAACTCACGTCCTTTAAATGGCCATTCTTATTTCCCTGTACATGTATTGAGCTCTTCACTGCACAAACCTTGCACTTAATTGTATTTCATTTATTATTTTCCTAATACATGGTGCCATCTAAAGCAAATCTCAGTCTCTTGTCCACTTCCTTCTAGAGCGTATCCTAGATCTTCTGACTGCTAGCCCATTGCAACGCTTTAACTGTGTTATACTACATAGACATCATTAGACAGTACTACAGTGGTTTCTAGTCTTTGAATTAAATTAATTTGACACAGTTGCTACATTAAACTGCGCAATTTTTCCAAATTTAATGAAAGAAGTTTCTGTTGTACCAATTTTGTGCATTAAAATAATAACATATGTCTAAGGCAACAGTATTTTATGAAGTAATGGCAACTGGAAATGTGACTTGCTGATCATGTATAATGATTGAATTGAAGCGCTTTTATTTGAAAAGGTGATAGCAGTGCCTGGGGTGGACAGTTTGATCAATTTAATTATTAAACAAGAGTAAAAGTATATTTTGTAAAAAATAAAAAATAAAAAATCACATTTCTCAGTTTCGTATTCGTATTATATATTGAATCGTATTGTATGTATTATGTATTTGAATACATTGCACATCACAGCATTGAAATGGATCAAATTCTCATTAAGTTTGCTTAAATTTCAAGTGTTTGATCTGGGGAGGAAAATATGAATCGTTGAGGCAATAAAACATTCAATACATCATGTATGACTGGGATTAAATTGTCTTTCAGGTAAAGTACAATGTAATTATGCAGTAGTTCCTCTAAAAAATGGGGCTTTGGTCAACTGATGGGGAAATACGAGTGAAATTTTTCCCCCATTACCATATGTACCTGCTGAGGCGATGTAATAAGGATTATATTTCATATTTCATCTTCTTTGCAGAGAGATGTGAAGGAGGTTGACGGCAGGGCAACTGCCTACCAAGTAATTCCTTCCATAGATATATTATTCCTTGTTTCTGAGCCCTTAAAAGCCTCATTGCCCTTTCTGACTCTTCGGACGACTGCACTTCTAAATGCTGGTAGGTAGGGACATATGGAATGTGCAGTGCACATGCTGGAAATTTTTTTTTAAAATTTGAGTGCAAGTGATTCCTTTTCAGCTTACAGTGATAATTCTGATGTGTGTTTCTTCGGCTTATTTCATATTACTATAGATGCCATATTCATTAATCTGTTATGAAGTCCAAGTTGTATAAAAATGCTTTACGTAACATTTTTTTTAACAGCCTGCAAGTTGCCATGAGTATTTAATACAAAACTTAAATTTTATCAATTATTTGACATTGTTTTCACAATTCGTTAGCTTCTTAATTATGCAATAGTATGTTTTGTTATTTGTAAATGTTTCAATCATTATATATGGTAATTTACTAGCTAGCATTTAGTGTAGCCAAACATCTAACATAGTTTTCAAGTAAGTTTTGTGCCGCCGAAACACTGTCATCAAACCGACGTCACTTGAATTCTCAAACTCTAAAGGGTTTCCCAGCTGATCATTTCCCAGGGGATCACACTCTTGTCCTCCTTCCACATTGCATGCGTCTTGCTGCCTTCACTTCCCAGGTAAATGGTGCACACGTACCCCAGCCGAAGCACATGACGTAAAACAAAATGGGACTCGCTGGACCAGTCGACTTTCTTCAAGGTCCAGTTTTAAAGCTCAGGGGCCCTTTGGGGGCACTTTTAGAGGTGGTCTAGGGTTAGAGTCGGCACTTTGACTGATTGCAGGCTAAAAAGTGCAATACACAGCAGGGTATGATGCACTATGTGCTGTGCCACATTCCTAGTGTAAATATTATTGAAATTCTCAGCAACCTATGCCTCAGTCACACATGTTGTTTAGGACCAGACGGGACACCTTCATAGTCCTTTGTGCATCGATGAGTCTTGTGCGCCCAAAGCCCACTTCATCTGCAGACAGGGACCACCCCAGAGGTTTTGCCACTTCAGAGACGCTCTAACCCACTTGTCATGCGAGAACTGACTGTTCACTTATAGTGTAAGATCTGTCTGCTGACCTGGACATGTCGTTGTTATGAAATAATCAACATTCTTCGCTGCATTTGTGAATAGTTTTAATGTTTTGGCTCATCAATAATAAACAATAGTATTTAAATAGTATTTAAAATTGTGTCATTGCAACCCTCAGCTTTACTATGCAGTCCCATAGGTTTGGTATTAAAGCATTGGTATGATTTATCAAAATAGGTTGAAATTTAGGTTCTTACCTTGGTAGCAATCCAGAGATAATAACTTGACAGACTTTTTAATCCTCTAAACCAGCAAGCTTGGACAAACATCACTAAGTCGAACAGGACAGTTTTAACCAATCAGCCCTCACTTCAATGTAACAGGAACATCAAATTCTTTAGTTTAACACAGGCAGCCAGTGGTCTGAAACATCCAAAATACAAATGCAAATAGTAGCAAGGGGATTAATTTTCACGTGGAGGAATGGTTTCAATGGTTCCTGACAAGGGGGGGATTTTTTTTAAGCAAAGGAGTTTTGGAAGCAACTTTATTATGCATATTATGCATATAGCACTCCAGCGCAAGGAATTGGTGGGTTATACTGGAGTGAAAATTTGGCAACATTTTGGCAAAACGACCCGAAATAAGGAAGTTCTAAATCTATTCTACAAACATAAAAGAGAACGGAACCGTGGCTTGGAATTTAGGGAAATTACACTGTTATTAATAAACACAAAGGGGCTTAAAGGGCGCTCGGATACTTCAAAAGGTTTGTTTCCAACAGGTGCTCTTTAGCAGTCGGGTAGAGTTACAATTCAAAAATTAAATATTGCAAAGGCACTCTGTTTAGACAAAAGTTAGAAAAAGCCACATGGCAAGTAAAAATACAGGGACCTACACGTTGCAGCCAATTTGGCCTTCATCAGGGCAAATGAAGGGGAAATGATTTGGCCCTGATGAAGGCCAAATTGGCCGCAAAAAACTGGATATCGAGAAATTGATTCACTGAATTTGTCCTTGAAAATCTACTGCATTTCAATATTGCCATTAAATGCATTTTCATCTGAAATTCGCTCTATTTAAGTATATTTGCAATTTACTGCATCTCATTTGATAGTTTCACAGCGTTCAGTTTTGTGAGGTACTGCATTTCAACACATCATCACGGTTCACCGTATTCGATACATTTGAGATTTTCATACAGATTTGTTCAATTAGATCACTCCATCGTAATTTCTTGCCTTATGATTTGTCAGATCTTGATTTGTTGTACTGCTGTTCCTCTAATTCATTGCAGTAGAATTCCTCATGGTTCATTTCATTTAATTCCACTGGTAATAAAAGAATGAGACAGAAATGTGACTACTCACCATAAAGAAACCTGCGTACAGAGCGTGGAGCAGCACAACGCATTGCGGAAAATCGCTTCCAGTGTTGCCAGGCAATCCGAGTGCTAGCTTTACAATTATCTGGATGGTATTGTGGGTATCACAGGGAAGAAAACATACTGAAGAACTAAATATAATGGCCAGGGGCCTCACTTATCAATAGAGCGTACGCTCAAAACGGGGCTCAAAAGAGGCGTACGCTAAGTATGTGACCTATCAAAATAAACTTGATGGGAGAAATGGCGCTCTCGTATGGAAACTCTGACCCTCCCGTATGCACATTCAGGAGGCGGGGGAAAATAGCGACACAGTTGATGAAGTGGTGAATTGAAGCCAGATGGTGTAATGATGCCTCACAGACATCCAGTTTCATTTAATATCAAACGTTAATCTCAGACCATATACAGATGTTGCACTTGGTGTACTATTTTATGTAAATGTTTTTGTCCATCCATTTTTAATGGCGCTGCTCCTCATGCTGTTTAAATTGTCCTTTGGGGACTAATAAAGTGTCTTGAATAATTGATTACTGAAATTGGTGCGATCATGATGACAGGATGTGATCAGGATCAGTCTGATTGCCCTAAAAGCATATAAATACTGCGGTGACATTCATGCGTACTGTAGCGTGATGGCACTCCTGGCACTGCTACAAGACGTTATTGATGGACAAGTTGCATGAATTAGGAGGGAGAGGGTGTTCAGGGACTGCAAAGGTTTCCTGGCCCATGATGATGACTGGCTAATAAGCCGATTTAGATTCCCTCGAGCCATGCTCTTGGATTTATGTACTGAACTGGGTCCAGCATTAGAGCGGTCCACCCGACGGTCCCATGCCATCCCCGTGCCTATACAGGTATTGTCTACCCTGGCCTTCCTGGCGACCGGCACATACCAGAGGGAACTAGCTGACAGACTAGTGATTAATATAAACCATATGTATACCCCTCTGCCTAAGGTCCCCTTTGGTAATAATCTAATCCTGCTCAATTCTATGCTTAGGTCTGGGATATCGCAGCAGTCCCTGTGCGCAATACTCCCTTCCATCTTAGAAGGCATCATAAATATGACTAATCGATACATCAGGTTTCCTTACCCTGTGGGAGAGCAGACCAATATCAAAAGGCCATTTGCAGCAATGTCCGGTTTCCCAAATGTAATCGGCGCAATTGACTGCACACATTGCGATAAGGGCACCGACGGAGAATGAGTTTGCGTACGTGAATAGTAAAAAAAAAAAAACAGTTTAAAAACAACATTCCTCAAGGAGCTATTGCAAGAAATTTAGGGATTTCATCATCTACTGTCCGTAATATGGTCAAAAGGTTCAGAGAATGTGGAGAAATCACTGCACGTAAGCGACAAGGCCGAAAACCAACATTGAATGCCCGTGACCTTCGATCCCTCAGGCGGTACTGCATCAAAAACCGACATCATTATGTAAAGGACATCACCACATGGGCTCAGGAACACTTCAGAAAACCACTGTCAGTAACTACGGTTCGTCGCTACATCTGCAAGTGCAAGTTAAAACTCTACAATGCAAAGCAAAAGCCATTTATCAACAGCACCCAGAAACACCGCCGGCTTTGCTGGGCCCAAGCTCATCTAAGATGGACTGATGCAAAGTGGAAAAGTGTTCTGTGGTCTGACGAGTCCACATTTCAAATTGTTTTTGGAAACTGTGGACGTCGTGTCCTCCAGACTAAAGAGGAAAAGAACCATCCGGACTGTTATAGGCGCAAAGTTCAAAAGCCAGCATCTGTGATGGTATGGGGGTGTATTAGTGCCTAAGGCATGGGCAACTTACACATATGTAAAGGCACCATTAATGCTGAAACGTACATACAGGTTTTGGAGCAACATAGGTTGCCATCCAAGCAACGTCTTTTTCATGGACGCCCCTGCTTATTTCAGCAAGACAATGCTAAGCCACATTCTGCACGTGTTACAACAGCATGGCTCCGTAGTAAAAGAGTGCGGGTGCTAGACTAGCCTGCCTGTAGTCCAGACTTGTCTCCCATTGAAAATGTGTGGCACATTATGAAGCGTAAAATACGACAACGGAGACCCCGGACTGTTGAACAAATTAAGCTGTACATCAAGCAAGAATGGGAAAGAGTTCCACCTGAAAAGCTTCAAAAATTGCTCTCCTCAGTTCCCAAACGTTTACTGAGTGTCGTTAAAAAAAAGGCGATGTAACACAGTGGTAAAAAGGCCCCTGTGCCAACTTTTTTGCAATGTGTTGCTGCCTTTAAATTCTAAGTTAATGATTATTTGCAAAAAAAAATTAAGCTTCTCAGTTTGAACATTAAACATCTTGTCTTTGCAGTGTATTCAATTGAATATTAGTTGAAAAGGATTTGCAAATAATTGTACTGTGTTTTTATCTACAATTTACATAACGTGCCAACTTCACTGGTTTTGGGTTTTGTACTTCAATTTCATTTAATTCCTAGGAATTGTTTGGGGTGCCAATAATCGTGGAACAGGTGATTTTATGAAAAATAATTATTTCTTAGTCAGGGATTTTTTCCCCCTTAAAATTCACTTGAGTTAAAGGTTGCATTATTCTACAATTTTCAGTGTGAGAGAACGTGTCTGCAATAAAATTTGAATTTATTTTAAGGCTTTTAACACATCTTAACCTGGGATGCCAATATTTATGAAGGGCACTTTATGGTTGAATTTGGGTGTGTTTAAGGTGGGATATGGGAATGGCCCACTTTCGCACCATTCCAAGAAGACTGTGACTTATCAAGGTGAAATTACCTACAGCTGGGCGTATGCCAGGTTTGATAGGTCTGATTATTTTTCGTTCCGGATTTTGAGCGTATGTCATTTTTAGTGAGAATCATGTGCTCTTTTTGATAAGTGAGGCCCCAGGTGATTGTGCTACTACAAAAGCTCTTCCTGTCAGCAGGGCCGGCGCTCAGCTCGACGATTGCATAGGCAGAAATCCATCCCTTTACTGGCAACAGTTAGTCTCAGCTTGTTCTTAATGGTTTTCCTGTATTAACACGTTTTCCAATTTAAGAATAATGAAGTGGAAATTGAAGACACTGCTTCTCTCCCTCTATGCGATCTAACAGCGACAAATGGGCTACATTCAGTTCAGAAAAATAATTAATTATAATTAGGTCTATACACTGGCACTCAGCGACGCAACTATTTTCCAGCGTGAGCGGCATTTTGGAACTCTTCAGCGAATGAAGGTAATTCTAGTGACAAGTACGTGGTTTCATCCATTTACATTTTCCAATCAGACAGCTGTCTTGCGTGACCATGCTCCAAAAACAGGTGAGCGTACTTGTCGCCGAAATTACCTTCATTCACAAAAGAGTTCTGAAATGCCGCTCTCGCTGGAAAAAAATTACCGTTGCTGAGTGCCAGTGCATAGAGCTATTCATCATTAAATTATTTTTGTGTACTGAATGGAGCCCATTATTTTGTCGCAGTTAGATCGCATGGGGGAGAGAAGCTGTGTCTTCAATTGCCACTTGATTATTCTTGAATTGGAAAATGTGTTAATAAAGGAAAATCAACTCAAATTAGCCAGGTCTATTTCAAGCACCTATTACTAAAACCCCATAAGTCACACTTGACTTGAGTTGACTTGACTTGTGGGGTTTTAGTAATCAGTGCTTCAATTGTAGTCAATAAAGGGATGGATATTTTCCCCCAAATTTTTAGGTCTAGCGCCGGCCCTGCGTGTCAGATTAAAACACCTCTTACAGCACATGAGTGGAGTCAACTTCCAGGTATGCATCTGGAGGAGGGCTCACGAGTGTTACCCGGAGATCCCATCCCCTCTCGACCATGGATTTCATATAAACTTGACTGGCAAGCTAGAACCACTATGGTTTGAGGGTGACTTCATCCCCAAAGCCCTTGTCGATGTTTTGGCAGAGGAGGAAAAAGATGAAGATGCCTTAGCAGATGATGGTGAGGAGGAGGAAGAAGAGGAAGAAACTGATGATTAAAAACCAGTTCTATCATTGTACTTTTATTGTCAGGTAATGGATCTCAGCACATAGACATCACACATTTCTTTTGCGCAGAGCAGCCAAACTATAATAGAATCCTCACACCTACTTGTTTAATTTCATGAACACATTGAGGACATATCCTGGATCAGAGAAATGGTATCAGTGTAGCCAGACCACATATACCAGACAACTGCTGCCACACTGAGGAAGAAATAAAAGAGACTTCATTAATAAATCTTCATGAAAAAGTCTTCTGGGACATATTCTACACTAAAACAAGATGGTAAGAAGATTAAAGCAAAGATAAGCAGCTAAAAGGCCTAAGAAGCAAAGAAATGTATTTTATTTCATATTTGATCTGTATTTTAGTGTCTCCATTTGGCTGTATAATGTGTATCTATAGTTAGTAATTTTGTCTCTACTGACGGCTGGCTTCAACAGACTGCACACTTGAGTCATTGTTATTCATTGTGTTGACTGGACTTTGTTCTTCCAAAAATCTCTTATTTGGGAACCAGGTTTTGTGTGACTGAACCCTCCTTTGCTTAATCTGTTGTTTAATGTTGCACCCTGATACCCCAATCTACCTGGAGGTGTTATATTATTCACTTTTCATGTAATTAACTTCAGAAAGTACAGCAGTACGTAACTCAAGTCTCAATCTTAAGATATTGTTTATATGCCAGAAAACATGCCTTATCCCATTTGGAAGGTTAATTCTCAAAAAAGTTCCGTTTTCTCCGATTTTAGGTACACTGGAGAACTTTGGTCATAGCAGGTGCAATCTTCTAGATAGAAAGGTCATCTTGGAATTAAATTGAAGCTTATAAATGTAGGAAGTTTTTCATATCCATGTAAGGTAGTGATATGTTTAATAAAATTCTTGAAAATTGTCACCTTTGATGACAATTTGTCAGGCGGACAAATAATAGTTTCCCCTATGTGTTAGGATACACCATCCAAAATTTAAGACTTATCTGACAAATTATGCAATTGCAGTACCCTAATATATGCAATTACATCATTTCACCGGAAGCTTTTCCCAAAAAGGGGGATTTTTGGCCCCTGAGACCAAACGGCCCTGAGTTGGGGGTGGAGGTAATCAACTTGTGATGGCCCAATGTATAGGATAACAAGAAATAATAGTGAAAAAAAGCAGCAAAAAACATCCTGAGGTGGATCTGGCTGACGGCCTATAGGGGAGCGTAAGTATGCCGCTAAAACTGATGCTGAATGTGTGAGAGTTAACAGGTATGCATTATTAATGAAAACTGCCCGCACCTGTAGAGTTTTCTGAGTTTATGTAATGGTAATTTAAATTAATGATTGAAAACAGGTCATAACCAATCATTATTTTTAAGGGATGGGTTTCAGCCTCCCCTATCGCCAGTTCACCAGCCGCCACTGAGCAGCAATCAAAAGACTCCAACGGCATTCGAAGTGCATTACTTGATTCCTGCAGCAATCAAGATGCATCCTGGCTCATTCGAGGCGCATTCAGGACATTCTGGCAGGATTTGACTTGGCTTACCGTTTCGATTCTCCCTCAAATGCAATCAGAATGTTTTGAATGCTGTTGGAATGTCGTAAGAATATTTATAATGCAGTCAAAGCGCAGTTAGAATACACTTTGAATGCCGTTCGATATTTCTTCACTTCGTATGCACCTGGTAAGTTTTGAGCATGAGCAGAACATTCGGGCTGGCCACAAGTATGGCCCCGAATATTTGGAATGCTCTCAGAATGCAGTCAGAATTTTTAGAACATGCTTTGAATATCCAGGAATATGCAAAGAATTTTATTCGACGGCATTCCGGCTCATTCTGCCTCTAGTGTGACCAGGGTTTGACTGATGCTTACCCAGAAAAGGTGAATATACCCAGCCAAATGCCATACAAAAAATGCATTTGCAGCATGACAAACAGGTCTTCACAAAGTTGTATCTTGCTTTTTGGATTTTTCCCTGTCTTTGAGTATGTTACATAGATTTTGCCTTGTAAAACGTCAGCAAAAAAAGGCCTAAAGTCTACACCATAGGGAGTTACTCTCTCCTACAAAAACACAGCTCCTGATCTGCCTGAAACACCATGTTTGTAGTCCAACCTTTTCTACTCTGTCACGTTTGTGCCTGGAAGCCCGGTGACCACGCCCCCATCTGCGATCAAGTCTCCACTTCCTTGTTCAAACTTGCCAGAGTACTAATTGCATTCACCTCTGTCTGCTTATTTAAATTCCCACTTCTGTTCAGTGGACAACGAGCCTTATCATATGTGTTTCTAGCTCCTGCGTTCCCTAGTCTTGTTATCTCTTGCGTATTTATTTTTCCTATGTTCCTAACTCCAGCGCTTCCCAGTCTTGTTAACTCTTGCATAATATTGAAATACCAATCCTTGGAATAAATATTTATTGTGTTTTACAAATATATATATTTTTTTCTTTGTTCTGTTGGCAATTTTTGGATTTTGTTATTTTATTACTTTTTGCTTGTTCTTTTGATACTTTGTGGGTTAGGTTTGTTATTGTACACCTTCATTCCTGTTCCAAGTGTTCATTAGGCTTCTCTGTTTTAGTTTATTCTCTCCTGTGTTGCTTTGTTCCCACTGTGTTTTGTATATACTTGAATTACTTTTTGTTTTGGAAATCTCCAGGTATGAACAGTATATATGTTTCTAATATTCTGAAATTAAATCTTCTGCTCTGTGCCCTTACTTCCTGCTCCATATCCTCTTCCCTGAGTGTCCCCTGACACTAACATGTCCATAGCAATATATAATTTATTTGAATATTTCCCAATTAGCAGCTATTTTGGTGCACGTTCGAACAAAGCTAGGTAGAGTGGAGGCCAGGAAGACTTGGTGAATGTATATTGCCATGTTGAGAAAACACTGTATACTTCAGTATGAAGAAAAAATGCCTTTGGACTTCCAAAGGAAATAAAAGTAAAGAATTTGTGGATAATTTTATTTTTACCTCTACTCCTCAGCAGTACAGCCCACAAATTTTATTGCATGACTTTCATTCTACCAGCTGCGGTTGGCCAATCGTAATAATGCTCTCTCTGAGGAATTTTGGTTGGCCAGCCGCTCCTGGGAAGGCTTATCAACATTCCAAGTTTTCTATATTTTTTTCGAGTTAATTACTTTCACTGTGGTTTGTTGGTGGCCCAGAGCCTTAGAAATGGCTATATAACCCTTTCAAGGCTGATAAATGTCAACTGCTTTGGTTCTCATCTTTTCTTTAAATTGTTGTATCTTTTTCTTTAAATTGTGCCAAACAAAAGACATTTCTATAGAAAAATTTTGAGGACAGATAGTTGACCGTGAACTTAAAAGCCGTAAAAAAAAACTTTTTTTCACAAACATCAAGCAGAACCAGAGCCATCTGTCTTATATGCATCAGCTGTTTTCAGTCAAAAATTTGGTCATTTAAAAAACCGGTTGATGACAGAAATATTTGCAGAAACTGTGGATACCTCATGCACAGCAATGTGTCCTGGGTGTCGGCTGGTGCAGGACAAATTCACATTTAATAAGACAAAGTACCAGCACACACCAGGACACTCTTAGCAGCACATCTATTCGAAAATGACATGTAAAAAAGAGGGGCGAATTCACTCCTCTTTTTTTGCATGTAATTTTTGAATAAAAGTGCTGCCAAGAGTATCCTGGTCAGCACTGGTACTTTGCCTTATTGTTTAGAAATCTTTCCAACTTTACTGCTTTTGATCCACAGTTTTAGCAAGTGGACTAGAAGGAAGGAATAAACACAAAGCTTAGATCAACATTTCAGCAAAATCTGAGCTAAAATAAAACAGTTTATAAACTAAATATCTTGAGCTATCAAAATAAAAAAAATCTTTGAAATAGATGGACTTTCAAAGAGCGCCGCTCATTGTTTTAATATCCCACATCACACATGGTAAATGGTGTCCTACTCATAAGTTGTAAGAACATAGAGGCATGTTACTGTAGCCGAAGCAGCAGCAGTGTTGTGTCATTGATTAACAAAGTAGAAGGACAAATGAAAATTCACACCAGCTTTGTTGATTGAGAGTGACAGTTTTTAATTTACATTACTGATGTGTTTCCTAGCTAATTAATTTATTACTGATTCTATGCACTAAACAAAGTTTTGTCTGTGTTTTTAACCATTATGGGTTGAGCAAGTCAGCTCCAATCTGGCTAGTTGGATGACAGAATATTCAGTTAGCCGGTGGGAATGCTGACCAGCTCACTTTCGTATCTTGCTAATGTTCAAAAATCCTTAATATATTCATCATCCCAATTGACTTTTCTCTCCTCCTCCGTCATCAAAACACCAGGGAAGTTTTAGGCCGATATTGTGGATGCGAGAGTGATCAGTTTTTGATGTTTCGCCCTGCCGCCAGTCATAGTCCAGGATGTTACAGGCTGTCCACGACGACTGCAAGCCATTTTAAATCATCGTCTTTCTGAAGTTAAGATAGATCTAGACCTAACATCATTTCAAGACAATGTGATGGCGAGTGTTAAATTTTACATTTGTTTGTATGACTGTAATGTTTCATTCCTGTTCCTTATCATTGTCATTATTATTATTATTATTATTATTATTATTATTACTGATTCACATATTTTTCAAATTTGTAGTCTTTTGAAGTGATTTTTAAATACTGAAATATGAAAAATGTTCTGCCGCCTGACCCCCACCCTGGACCCATCGGGGGGCCCTGGACCGCTGCCAAGATTTCCACCTGTTGTACTTTTTCTTGTTCCCATTTCAGACATTACTTGACAGGTTCTATTTAAGTGATGTTTTGATCCAACAGGGCTGGCGATAATCATGCTCGGATGTGTCTAGTAAAATTGAACCAATGGGTCCGATCAGAAAAGATGGTGATGACATTTTGCTCAGCTTGACCCTGAGAGGTCATGGGTACATTAAATCCTCAAAATGGCGGCTGTCTGGCAGGGTTTTCAGGCTGTTTTAAGTGGCTCTGGTGCATGTTTCACGTGGTAAAACTTCAATCCTTCAAAATGTTTGAACTATTTCACATTACAAATGCCAATTGCACAGCTGGAAAGACCCATCTCTTTGTAAATAACATTGTTTTTGGTCAGTGTCAGAATTGGCACTGCATATGAACAGACTCAGTCCGCCACTTTGAATACTTAACCCATTTAATCCCAAAGTACTCTTTGCAATGTAAGTGGATTCATTTTACTCTCCTGACCCCCAAACACATAAACTGTAAGTATTTTTGGTTTCATGATGGTTAAATTCAAAATAGCATTTTTTTGCCCAAAGCCAACAATAACATTTTTAGAGCTTCTAGAAATAAAAATGAATAAATAAATAAAAATTGGTTACAAATGTGACCAGTGGCATTAAATGGGTTAATGTAATCTTGACCTCTCAGGGTCAAGCTGAATTTGATGTCACGCCATCCTTTCTGACTGGACCAATTATCAATTAAATTTGTATGATAGGTTGATTTAGAAATGAAGGGGGTGATTACTTTTTCACATAGTCAGGTAGGGGTGGATTGTATTTTCCTTAAATAAATGAATTCATAATTTAAAACTGCCTTTTGTGTTTCCTCAGGTTAGCATTGTCTGGAAATAAAATTATTTTGATGATCTGATACATTTCAGTGTGACAAATATGCAAAACAGCAGAAAGCCAGAAGGGGGAAAATACTCTTTTCTCAGCACTGTACCTTTTTAAATTGATTCAATACAGTCTATTTAATCAAAGCAAAATTGTTTGCACGCTATGATGTGTAGTGTTATTATGAAGTTTCAAGATATGTGCCTTGAGATTGGAACAAAATGTAATGATATTGCAGGTAATGGTTCACAGCAACAAGGGCTGTTTTTACCTGTACTACTACTACAACTGCTACTTCTAATACTACTATTGCTGCTGCTACTACTTCTACAACTACTACTACTACTACAACTGCTACTACTACTACTATTGCTGCTGCTACTACTTCTACAACTCCTACTATGACTACTACTACTACTCCTACTTCTACAACTGCTACTACTATTACTACTACTGTTACTTCTACAACTACTACAACAACAACTACTACTACTGCTACTGCTTCTACTTCTACAACAACTACTACTACCACTACTGCTCCTTCTACTACTACTACTACTACTACTGCTCCTGCTGCTGCTACTTCTACAACAACTACTACTACTACTGCTACTATTACTTCTGCTACTACTACTACTGCTGCTACTTCTACAACTACTATTGCTACTGCTACTTCTACAACTACTACTTCTACTGCTTCTTCTACTACTACTGCTCCTGCTACTGCTACTTCTACAACAACTACTACTACTACTGCTACTATTACTTCTGCTACTACTACTACTACTGCTACTTCTACAACTACTACTGCTACTGCTTTTTCTACTGCTATTATTGCTGCTGCTACTACTTCTACAACTACTACTACTACTGCTACTTCTACAATTACTACTACTACTACTACTAATAATAATAATAATAATTATTATTATTATTATTTGTTTTTTAATTATAATCACAATCATCATCAATATCATCAGCAGAGATTGGTGTGAATTCTCGAAGAAAAAAAATCCAACCTCACATTTAAAGTAACACTAGGCGCCCGTGGGTTTGTGGGCGGAACTTTCAAATCCTGCTGTTCAATGCGACTACGCCCACCACCATTCACACCGTACCATGATGCTTCCAAAGCCACGCCTGAAAACCTGTGTGTGTGGGATTTGATTGACAGCTGTATCATTATAATCATTTGAGTTGGTCATACAGTATCTCACAAAAGGGAGTACACCCCTCACATTTTGACTATTAATTTATTATATCTTTTCAAGGGACAATGCTACCGAAGGGAAACTTCATTATATTCTAGAGTAGTCATGGTACAATATGTGTAGCAGTGTAGATTTACTGCACTGTCCAAATACCTGAACAAACAGCCACTATTTCCAAAATGGGTGGCAACAAAAGTGAGTACACACCCCAATTGATAATGGTCAACCAAGCAATGAAACGCGACTTGTTCATCATGTTCATGCTTTTATCTGTTCGACTGGGCCATATGAGGTTGTGTAACATGTTTAAGGGTTGAATTGTGGCGCTTTGGGTGCAATGCTCTCATTCTGGTCACTGGATGGTCAACATGGCACCTCATGGGAAAAAAACTCTCTGAGGATCTGAAAAAGAGAATTGTTGCTCTCCACAAAGATGGTCTCAGCTACAAGAAGATCTGTGAAACCATGAAACTAAGCTACAGCACGGTGGCCAAGGTTATCCGGTGGTTTTCCAAGACGAGTTCTGCTTGGAACAGGCCTCGTCAGGGTCGACCAAAGAGGTTGAGTCCTCGTGCTCTGCGTCAGGTGCACAAGTTGGCTGCAGAAAACAGACGCAGGAGTGCTGGCAGCATTGCTAACAAGGTTGTAGCAGTAGGATAACAGCCTGTCCCTGCTCAGACCATACACCATGCTCTGCGCAAAGTTGGTCTGCATGGCCGTCGGCCAAGATGGAAGCCTCTTCTGAAGCTAGCCCACAAGAAAGCCTGAAAACAGTTTGTTGAAGACAACCAGTCCAAGAACATGAACTACTAGAACCATGTTCTGTGGTCTGACGAGACCAAGATAAATTTGTTCGGCTCAGATAGTGTCCAGCATGTGTGGCGGCGCCCTGGTGAGAAGTATCAAAACAAGTGTGTACTGCCTACAGTCAAACATGGTGCTGACAGCATCATGGTCTGGGGCTGCATGAGTGCTTCTGGTCCTGGGGAGCTGCACATCATTAATGGAATAATGGATCCAACATGTACTGTGAGATTCTGATGCAGAATCTGAATCGCTTCAGAAACTGGGCCGCATGGCTGTTTTCCAACATGATGACGACCCGAAACACGCCTCCAAGATGAGAACTGCCTTTCTGAAGAAGCTGAAGGTGATGGTATGGCCAAGTTTGTCTCCAGACCTGAATCCCATTGAGCACCAGTGGGGCATCCTCAAGAGGAAGGTGGAGGAGCAGCAGGTGTCCAACATCCACCAGCTCCATGATGTTGTCATGGAGGAGTGGAGGATCCCAGCAACAACCTGTGCAGCTCTGGTGAATTCCATGCCTCGGAGAATCAAGGCAGTGCTGGACAACAATGGGGTCACACTAAATATTGACACTATGGAAACAATTTGGCATGTCGACGGTGAGGTGTGCTCACTTTCGTTGCCACCCATTTTGGAAATAGTAACTTTGTTCGTTCAGTTATTTGGACAGTGCAGTAAATCTACACTGCTACACATATTATGCAATGACTACTCTAGAATATATTCAGTTTTCATTTCTGTAACGTTGTCCCTTAAAAAGATATACTAAATTAATAGTCAAAATGTGAAGGGTGTACTCACTTTTGTGACATACTGTATGTTTGATTGACTGTTTTTTAGCTCTTGCCCCTTACAAGATAGGTCTATTTTTTTTTTCATTCCAGTGTCAAACATATTGTGTTTCGTAGCTCTATCTATCACTGTAGCGGTAGAATAAGAATTTTTAAAAACTTGTCATAAATCTGTGGGAGCCTAGTGTACCTTTAACTTGCAGATTTAATTTTACAAGGATGCTTGCCATATGTGCGAGAACTTGAACATGCAATGACTATGGCAACCCTTGGGATATGAGAGCACAATCACACACACGCATGCACACGCACACACACACGCACGCACGCACGTACAAAAAAATCCACTCTTGAGATGTGCCCTTTATTGGTTCATCACTTAACATCCTGTATCCACCCTCTCCTCTGAAAGTGTCTTCCTGTTAAATCAAAAGGGATGCAATAATTAAAGCCCCGCCCAGGCAGACCTAGCTCTGCTTTATACAGGCAGCGCAAGCACGTGCTAGGAAGAGCAGGGGTTGTCTTAATAAGTGAGACAGCGCCTCAGTCGGACCGCAGCGATTGTCTACAGCGTAGGCTGTCCTGATTGCACGGAGCATCGTCTACTCTGGACCTACTCGGTTCCTTCCTGATTGCATTGTGAACCACTGCAGTAAAGAGAAAATACCCGCACGAGCACTATCAATTGTTTCAACAGTGCGTCGAGCTGGTTGCGTTCGCATCACCTGGAAGGACTTACAATTAGGAGGACAGACTACAGTTCTTGCATCACTGAGGAAAGGAGACACAGGAGAGAAGTTTTCCTCACTTTGGCGGTATTACATTTTAGGCGACAGCGGACTGGGCAACTATTGTTTCACAGGAGAATGGGACCGTTATTTCTTGCTTTCGTTCTCTGCATAAGCGCCTCTGTCCCGCAGCACGCGAAAGGTGAGTCGCCAGCAATTGACGATTTGGCGGGCAGACACGGTCCTGCGTAGGAAGTCTTTAACAGCTGTTGTGTTTCTAAACGCAATAAAGCTTACTCGTCTAAACGGAAAAAAAGAGAAAAAAACGGCTGTGTGCCTCGATGCAGTACTATATATATATATATATATATATATATATAAATATAAATGAGCAAATCTGCATTTCTGTGACACAGCGAGCGAGCGAGCGAGCGTATATATAATCGATGCAGAATATTAATTTTGGAATTGCAAGAAATTGTAGACACTTGCTCTGCCATAGCCGTATAGCTTTGAAGTATTGCCATGTTAGACAAGGACCTTGAAAATGCATCCAACCCGTGTTTCCAGTGTACTTCAGATGCAATCCGTGTGATTGATTTTGAATGCTTGCGGGTATTGTTTTTGCGTGTCTTCTAATTCACTCCGTGGAATGTTTGGCTCATTTAAAGCAAACGAGGTCATTAGTATTCAGAGTTGTCAACGTCGTCATATTATTCTTTTTTTTGTATTGCAGCATACGGGGGGCAATCACTGCGCGCCCTTTGCATGCGGTGAAAAGCCTGAATCGCTGTTAATTCCTTCAAAAGTAGTCTTGCAGTTGCGCATAACTGACGACGTATCTTTCAATAGATTAATGTGCGGTGAAGAGCGAAGAGTTCGCAGGTATTTTACGGAGTTGCCACTTACCTACATTAAAACTCCTGAAAATTATACCGCTTTCCAACCTCAGAATGTATACATTTATCGCTGAGGAAAGCAAGCTGTTTAGTTTTAGTACAGGTGGTTTAATAACTTTCATTTCGCACATTATACGCGCTCAGTATCAACATCTGAATTTGAAATGGGAGAAATTCAAGCCTCAGAATTACAAAGAAAGTTTTGCTGAGCTCGAATCGGACAGTTTGAGTGGTTTTCAAGATATATGCGAGCTAATGTAATATCGTAGCCGAACTGGCATAATTTCGTTATGCCCCCTTGATGGAAATGCATAAATGGATTTTTAAAGATGATGGTTATGTATTTATTTATAAATTCGTTGCACACTCATACATCCCTGTTTTAAGCAGGCCTTGATATCTTTTCACACACCCACATGCACAGACATACATATGTTACACTTTTGGAAAAAGTGTAAATTGTGAATAAAATCAAAATGAAATGACTTTCAAATCACACCAGCCTGTATTTTATTCATAATAGAACAGAAATGACATAGCAAATGTTGAAAATGAAAAATTTTACAATTTTATCCACAAAATGAGCTCATTTCAAATTTGATGGCTGCTACAGGTCTCAAAAAAATTGGGACAGGGGCCTGTTTACCATGGTGTAGCATCCCCTCTTCTTTTTAACAGAGAGTGCAGGTGTCTGGGCATTGAGGAGACAAGTTTCTTGAGTTTAGCCATTGGAATTTGATCCCACTCTTGTTTAATACAGGCTTCCGGCTGCTAGAGAGTTTCCTTCGACAGACTTTTCATTTAATTATGCGCCAATTGTTCTCAATCTGTGAAAGATAAGGACTGCAGGCAGGACAGTTCAGCACAAGGACAGTTCTACTACAAATCCATGCTGCTGTAATATCTGCAGTATGTTGTTTAGCATTGTCCTGCTGAAAGGCCTTCCCGGGAATAGATGTCATCTGGAGGGGAGCATATTTTGCTCCGAAACCTTGATATACCATTCAGCATTCATGGTGCTTTTTAAAACATGCAAGTGTCCCACACCACATGCACTAATGCATCCCCATACCATCAGAGATGCTGGCTTTTTAACTAAACTTTGATAACAGGAAGGTGGTCTTTCTCCTCTTTAGCCTGTTAGATATTCCAACAAGAATATCAAATTTGGACTCGTCTGACCACAGGACACTTTGCTACAGCCTTGGCCCACAGAACAAGGCGGTGCTTCTTGATCATGCTCAACAATGGCTTACTTTTTCCATGATGGAGTTTAGGTGGCATCTGTGGATGGCATTGCGGACTGTGTTTACAGACAGTGGTTTCTTGAAGTATTCCTGGGCCCATTTAGCAATGTCAATAACAGATCATGGGCATCCAGTAAAGGTCTTCGGCCTTGTCCCTTACGCACAGAGATTTTTCCAGTTTCTCTGAATCTTTTTTCATGGATTTGCCCCCGCCGGCAAACGACCGGAAACCAGCGGGGACTGGGACCATGTACCCAAAAGCAAGAACAGGAACCCAAATGCACAGGCTTTAATAAACAAGATAAAATAATCCCAAAGGGGAGCAGCAGCAGCACACATAAACACATCAGGGCTCAAGGACACAGAATACTGCTGCACCCAAGTAAGGTGCAGCCAACCCTAAATACCAGCACTTCACCTTCACCTTAACGAGCCACACCTGTTGCCTGTTAAGGTGGAGGCGAAGAATGCAGCTGGGAGAAGGGCCTACAGGCCAACACCATGACACTTTTGATGATTTTATGGACTGTTGACGATGAGACCTTCAAAGCCTTTGCAATTTGGCGTTGAGGAACATTGTTTTTAAGGTATTCCACAATTTATTTATGCAAGCCTTCAGGTTGGAGAACATCTAGCCATCTTTACTTCTGAGACACCCAGCCTCTCTGACATCCCTTTTATAGCCAATCATCTTACACACCTGATGCCAGTTAACTTAATTACTTGCGAAATGAAAATGTGAAATAGGCTCATTTTGTGGATAAAAATGTAAAATGTTTCAGTTATACCATTTGAAATGTTATATATGTTCTATTGTAAATAGCATTGGCTCACATGAATTTAAAGTCACTGCATTTTGATTTTATTCACAATTTACACTTCGTCCCAACTATTTTGGAATTGGGGTTGTACATTGCCGGTCCAAAAAAAGTTGGAAAAAAATGCAATTTTGTTTGGCCACCTTCAGCTTTGATCACGCCGCACATTTGTTGTGGTATTGTTTCGACAATCTTATACAATGTTCCAAAATTAATTTCTGATCAGATTTGCATTCATTTTTGACTTAGATATTGCATTGATGATGAGTGAGTCAACCATTCTGTTAAGCCTTCTCCAGCACATCCCAAAGATTTTCAGTTGGTTAAGGCAGGGACTCTGAGGTGGCCAATTCATGTGTGAAAATGATTCCTCATGCTCAATGAACTACTCTCTCACAATTTGATTGCAATACGTCTTTGCAGTGTTGTCCTTGTGTATGTCCGTGCCATCAGGGATTAAATAGTCCATTGATGGGCTTCTGGTCATTCAGTATATTTAGTAAAGTTGAATTCATTTTATTGCTGCAGAACAGTCCTAAACCTAGACCTGACCAATTGAAGCAACCACAGATCATAACACTGCCTCCAGGGGCTTGTTCAGTGGATGATGGGTTCATCGCTTCATTGGCTTCCTTTCTGATCCTGACATGCCCATCACTCTGGAATGTGGTAAATCTGGAGTCAATTGGGCACATGTCCTTTTTCCATAGCTCAAGAGTTGAACATTTTTGCTCCCTTGCAAACTATGGTCATTCTTTGCCCAGTAAGCCTCAAGAACAAGTTGCTTTTGTGTGCCACACAGCTGCTTACTCCCAATCCTCCAAGTTCTTGTTGCATTGTGCGTGTGGAAATGCTCTTACTTTCAGAATTGAATATGGCCAAAAGTTCTACGGTTGATTTTTATTATGATGAGACTTCATCGAGCATTTTCGTGATCTCCAATCAAGATCAGTCATGATTTTTCTCTCATTATTTCCGCGAAGTTGACAGCTGACCAGTGTTTGTCCAGGTTTTAATAAATTGTTTAACAGTTCCTGACCCAATTCCAGTGATTTTACGTGGTTCACGATGATACAGTCCCCATCATGGAAATACGCATCACAACAGAAAAGGAAGCTATTATAAAAATCTGCATGTGTCCCGTGGACACAGTTTGTAACGGCACTGATATATGAACAAAACGCAAAGAAAACTAACGCACTTTCATCCGCCATTTGAGGTTGATTATTGTTTGACCAATGAGACGCGTTCCCTCATTTATAGTTATGCCACTTGTCATCGCTAGATGGCACTGTTATAAAGCAGATATAACTTGAAGGCGCTTTCACACTAGCTAAGATTGTTCCATTTCGTGCTGCTGTACGATTGTCCCTGCTTCCGTCTCCCCTGGCTGGTCAGTTTTCACACTAGCAATGTCGTTCCGTGTCAGAGTACGGTTGCTTTTTTCAAAATTTGATAAAGTAGTTGTCAAAATTTCAATACATTAGGTGGCAGTATGCACTTTGGTGGTTTTGATTTAGTGAAATATTCACAAAGAAGAAGAAACATAAAAAATTTCTTTTTCATCACTTGAGCTGCCAAAGTGTTGGATATTGCGGCCGCATTTTCTGTAGTTTGTCACGGGATTGATCTTTTGTCCTGCAATGTCCTCGTGAATGTAAATACTCGCCAATTATTCCATAGATTTCCGCGTTTTTGTGTATCGTATCCAGTAGTGATTGTACGTTTTCATCTGCCCTAATTTTGAGCAGGCTTTTAATTTCTTTGTTTGACCAGTGAGATCCTTTTGCCGCCATGTTTGTAGGATCAAAAGAGTTGAATAGTAAAGACATCACATAACAGTCCACTTTTGTGCATGCTCAAGTATAGTTGCTTTCACATTTGGCATGATTATGGATGAACTGTGCCGAGACCACCTCATCCAAGTGGACTCCTTAACCATGCCCGAGCACGGTACATTTGTGAACACACTTCCAAACTAAACTGGATTTAGTTTGGGGTCAAGTGTACCCGGATCCGTGCCCGAGTTCCTAATGTGACAGTACCCTGAGAGGCTATACAGCAAGCAAGTGATCCCAGAAAGAGAGCACTGAGGTATGCAGTCTGCTGCCACTGTTGAGAATGATATTATTGTTTTTGTTACTTGTTGAAGTAAACAGCGCTGTTTACGGCTTTGTATTATTGTTAAGCCTACACTGCAAGTGCTTCGCACAATTTTAATCAGATAGCATATTTGGGCCCGCACCATTCATCATACAAAAATGACTACATTGTAGGTTTGGTTATTTTGATATTGAAACATTGAAGCTGAGGCTGGATGCTCGAGACTATACGTTGTATGAACGCACTCTAGCAAATATTGTACCTCCCACATATATCATAAAACAATTATGGGATTTTCCTGTTCCTCGATGTGCAAATATGAATAATCTTGACATATTTAACAGACTGTGTGATTATATGCACACAATTATTGTTTTGGCTGCAACACAATATAAGATCGAACAATTCAGAAAAATATTTTGTCATGTTCTATTTTTGATACACGCATTTATACCAGTCTCAAACCACAAGGTGATGAGGTCGAAGATGTCTGCTGCACAGGTAAATTGAATTTGAAGGTAAAATGACTACAAACTTTATCCATCCACTGTTTTGATTAATATTCAAACAAATTGACATTTAAATAATTATAATTATCCCTCTCTTACCCCCTCATCACCCACATGATCTCTCTTGCAGTTGAACATTATAAGAGTGGAGTCATCATGGTGCATGTATTTTGTATGTATTATACTTTCCAGGTCATTTACCTATGACCCTTCTCTTTTTACTCCAGACTTGAGACTGGACAAATTGGCTCTAATAATATGGATTATTAAAATGAAGTAAATAAGGACATTTTTACTTATTAAAATGAAGTAAATAAGGACATTTTTACTTTTTCTTCATGATATTCTACTCACTAAAATCACACAAGTTAATGGTGCAACGACTACAAAGAGCACAATTTCAGATATAAGTAAAGCAGAGGTTTAGGTTTTATGTGCAAGCAAAACATAAGGTGGGCCAAGGTCATGCTTCTACATTTAATGGTGCCAAATGCATTCACAAAGACCACAACCAAGCAAGTTCACCATCGACCTAGAACAAAAATTTTTATTTTTATTATTTTTATTTATTTAACCTTTATTTTACCAGGAATAAATCCCATTGAGATATAAAATCTCTTTTCCAAGGGAGTCCTTGCCAAGACAGCAGCATAGAAGTTTCACACAGAAAACAGAAACAGCAGTAAAAACAAGCGAAAACTACAAGAATAATACATTAACTGGTTTTAGCAGTGAAACGTGCATGCACTGTTTAAGTAAGGCTTAATTCTGGTTTTTTAAACATGTAAACTTATGAGATGATCCGGTTTAAGATAATTCTGTCGCCCGGACCAAGATGAGGGAGCCAAAACAAAGCAAGCTCGATTTCCAAAAACAGAGCGAGTTTGAGGGATGGCAAACATGATGTGTCTGAGAGAACGAAGATTAAAACTGCTTACATTTTTTGGAGTCAGCAGAGAACATAAATACAAAGATGGCATTATACAGAAAGAAGTAACAATGTTCCACTCTTCTATTGTATAATGAAGGCCAGCCAACTTTCTCATACAACTTACAATGTTGTGTGTGGAGACCCGATCAGAAGTAAATTGCAATGCAGCATGGTACACTGAGTCCAACATTTTCAGAGATAATGCGGCTGCATGCATATAAAGAACATCACCAGAGTCGCTTAACAACAAAATAGTTGCTTGAATCAGATTCTTCCTTGCAGCAAAAGAGAAATAACTTTTGCTTCGAAAAAAGAATCCTAATTTTGCCCGCATTTTTTTGTTAGATACTCTATTCAATAACCTCATTATTCAGAGTAAAAATCTGATTACCATCTTTGATTTCCTTTTTGGACCTTGAGAAGAGCATCATTCTGGTCTTGTTTGCATTAAGTATGAGCCTTAATGCACATAAATCCCGTTGAACTACGTTAAAAGCCCCTTTAGGTTGTGAATTGCACTCACTGAAGAAGATAAAGTAGTATATAGAATAATTGTATCGTCAGCATAAAAATGGAACTTTGCATCAGTAACGTTTTTACATAAATAATTTATATAAATAATAAATAAAATGGGACCCAATATAGATCCTTGCGGGACACCATTTTTTATATTTAAAAAATTCGCAGACAAACCGTCAACTTGAACACACTGTGTTCTATCACTGAAATAGTTTTCAAACCATTTAACAGATTTTGAAAAAAACCCCTATATGAGTGAGCCTCTGTAAGATAATTAATTGGTCAACAGTGTCAAAAGCTTTAAATAAAAGAAAAGTGCAACACAGGGTTCTTTAGAGTCAATGGCAGTTATGATGTCATTTAAGACCTTCATTGTAACAGTGACAGTACTGTGTTTTTTCCTTAACCCAGACTGCATATCATTTAGAATGCTAAATAAAAAATCTTGACATAAGCTGTCTTCCAGATTTCAGGTATTTGCCCACTTTCTAGAGTCATGTTAAAAATATGAGATTATGGCTCAGCGATGATCTCCGTAGCAATTTGTAAAAAGTATGAATCTGAACCATTAGGACCAGCTGATTTCTTAGTGTTCATCTTCTTTAAAGCATCACATACTTTGCATTTCATTTATTTCATTCATAGAAATAAGTAAAGAAAAAAATCTTGGAAATAGCAAGTTAAAAGTTATTTAGGAATTTACGTATAACATTTATCATTATAGCAATAGCAAATGGGACTCACTCAGTGACTCAAATCATAAAGGACTCAGGTTTTAATCCCCTATGCATCCTCAGGACTAGCTTAGATCATAAAGGACCCACATTTTTTTTACACCACAATGCATCCATTTTTTCTATTGCCTAGGCAAATCCTATATCAGCAATATCCTTAGCTGTTTTCTTTGCTTGATGCTGGCCAACAGTTTGCCCCCCTTTAAACACAATAACATCTTTTCCAGGACCAATAAATATGTCCCTGACATGTTTTTTTTTAAGAATAACCAAGAAATGTAGGAATTCCCAGCCCTCAGAAAATAGTCATTCCAAAAAGAAGCAAGAAGAATAAAAAGCCTATATAAGAACATGGCTAAACAGTTTAAAAAGCCAACATTTTTCGACGTATACATTCTTCAATAAGGCTCTCTGATGGTGTGAAATTGCAGCAGCCGAGTATCATTATCTGCTAAAGTTCAATAAAATACCTCCAAACTAAGCAAATTTTTGATCCTACATGTACAAAACAAGAATATGTTCCAATAATTATCATGCTCAGAAATAGGGAGACTTTTTATTAGAGGGGCTATGCATCTTTAATTTGTACATAATGAAACCACAATGTATTAACCCATCTTCAATAAAATTAGAAAATTTGCGATGGAATTTTAATCAATTTACACAGAATTTAAACATGAAGTTTTCAGTGTCAAATTATGATATAGTTTACTTAAATTCAGTGTAAAATAATGGCTCTTGCTTTGTCAGCAGATGTTTTCTTTTGCAGTAGGACTAAACACACTGTCTATGCGATCACAGCATTCACGACACAGAAAAATTAGAAAGATTTGAACAGGTGAAGATGGTCCCCGAACTTTCTGGCAAATGAGAATTCATTGTAAGGAAGACAATAGTCCCAAAACAAAATATTTGTGGAATATGACACCAGTAAAGCCAAGAATGGTATTTTCAAGGAGGATATGTAATGTTTGGTTAATGAAACATCTTCATGGACTGTGGTCTCCAAAATTACTGACAGCCCTGACTGTCATAGCACAAATAATACAAATAAACAAATAAACAAATAATTATCGAGAAACAGAATATACTAAACGTGCAAAATATTTCGCTTTATTAATGTTTCGATGGAAACAACCAAATCTTAATCATTCAATAATAAATCACTTTCAACAGAATCAAGGGTTCATTTTAATTGGCACCCTTCATTTAGTACTTAGCCCAAACACCTCTGGCAAGGATAACAGCATGGAGTCTTTTCCGATAATTTTTGACCAGGATAAGGCACACATTTGGGGGGATTTTCCTCTGAGCAGATTCTTTCAAGATCCTTCACATTCTTGGGTTGGCATTTATCAACTGCGCACTCCAACTCA
The DNA here is from genome assembly GCA_029721435.1 of Gymnothorax reevesii. Classification (NCBI taxonomy): domain Eukaryota; kingdom Metazoa; phylum Chordata; class Actinopteri; order Anguilliformes; family Muraenidae; genus Gymnothorax; species Gymnothorax reevesii. The sequence continues at coordinate 53,761,029 of CM056583.1, read as the reverse complement.
GCCCACAGGTTTTCAATTGGATTGAGGTCAGGCAACTTAAATGGTCATTGCAGAATGTTGATTATGTTGTCACAGAACTAATTCTTTGTGTATCTTGAGGTATGCTTTAGGTCATTGTCTTGTTGGAAAGTCCACCTAAGTCGACTAAGTCCCAGCCTTCTGGAGGAGGCAGACAGAATGTCAGCCAAAATATTCTGACACTTGGTGAATTCATTTTGCCATTAAGTTTAAACAATGCCTCTGGGCCTCTTGAATTAAAAAGCCTCAAAACATGACTGGCCTGGCATCATATTTCACCCGGTGGGTATGAGATGCTTCTCCTTGTTCGCATCTCTGTTTTGATGCCAAATTTGCCAATGCCGTATCTGACTGAAATGTGCAATTTTGGTTTCATCTGACAAAGCATTTTGCTTCAGTCATAATTTTAAATCAAGTTTTTCAAGCTCCAAATGCTTGCTTCTGTGTCTCGTGGTCAGAAAAGGCTTTCTTCAGGCAACCCTTCCAAAGAGCCTGTGGTTGTGGAGGTGGCGCCTGATGGTGCTTTTTGAAACCTGGTGACCGTAAGATGCCACCAAGGCCTGCAATTCCTTCTCACTGAGTCTTGGGGGTTTTGTTTTTTCTCTCACCATCCACCTCAGGATCCTGGGGGCAAAATGCAGTTGCATCCTCTACCCTTGAAGTTTTCAACCAGTGCTTAGTAGCATATTGAATCATTTGTGTATCTTCTTGTAGCCATTACCAGATTTATGAAGGTCTATGACTATCTGCTTCTTTTGAAATGGCAGTTGTTTTGTTTTCCTCAAGGGTGTTAGATGACAAAGGGATATTGCTTGAGCGTTACCTCATTAATATACCCCGGTGAAACAGGAAGTAAAGTAATGGCTGTATATAGTTCTTCCACACTTATATAAAACTTAAGTAGGTTGAATTTTATACCTGGTTTAATTTTGGTAGGTGTTATTTACAATAATCTTTCAGGGTGCCTTTATTTTGAAACCTTGATTTGGAGGAAATTGATTTTTAATTAAATCAGTAATTGATTTTGGTTGGTTCCATTGGAACATTAATATTATACAGTCTTTCTCACATGTTCTTTTGCGTTTCTCTATGAATACATTTTTTTCAATTTTTTTAAGAATTATTTGTGCATTGCCAGTAGTTTTAACCTTATGGGCTACACAAGCATGCGTATATTAGACTTTACGGCTGGAATTCACATTGTAGTTCAGTTGTCGTCGTTTTAGGTGTCATCACCAATGTAGTGTTTGGTGAACTACTTGCTGACGCCACAAATTGCTATTTCTTTCTTAAGTCCATAAACAACCTGCAGGTCCAAGATCGAAGTTTTCCAAAGAGAACTTTTGACCACCGCAGGCTCTCTTTCCTTCAGTAATTCCACTTAAGCTGAATTCTTCAACAGCTTCCTTCCCAATTGCATGTCCGAGAAACTTAAGTTGCCTCTGTTGAGTAGTCTTGAGTATTTCTTTTTTTCTTTTCTACACTTTGGAGGACTTCATTGGTCATCTTGTCGACCTAAGAGAGATGGAGCATTCGCCCATAAAACTGAGAATGTACGGTATATGATTCGTATCCATAAAGTAGCATTGACCACACAAAAGTTGTAAGTTTACTTCGATTGAGATTGATTTGAGCCTTGCATACGTGTCTTTTGCTAATGAAATTCAACTGATTTTTTTTCCCCCAGTAGTTAACTTCAAACTAATTCATATGAACAAGTGAAAAAACTTTATCAAAAGCTGTAAGATATATTGCAAAATTATGAATTTCATTACTGTGCTCATGATGTGCAACACACAAGATGGTGAGTATGTGTGCACAAGATGTGCACACATACTCACAATCATGCTCTTCAGAACAGTTCACCTCTAGTTGAGGTTCTTCAGCATTCATCCAGGAATGTTTCAGAAATTTGCTCTCTGAAATTTTTTCACCAACTGCTGATTGCTATGGACAGGCAGCCGATCTTTCCCAGTCTTCACTTCATGTGTCATGTTTGCTTACTTAATTCAATAGCAGTGATTTAGAGAAATACTGGTGTGATTTGAGGAAGATTTGACCATCAAGAATCCACAGGGGAAGATTAGACTCAAACAAATAAAAAAAAAAACAGACATTTCTGTGAGGCTTTACGAAATGGACCACACGCGAGAACCAGTAAAATGCAATAAGGAGGCTTTATTTCTGAAGGGGGAAAAACCCCAACAGCGCAGGCAACAGTGCAGAGTCGACAATCCAAAATCAGAATCCTATGGGCGAAATCCAGAATCGTAATCAGGGCACCAGTCACAAAAATCAAAGTCAGACAAAAAAGGTTCAAAACACAAGAAGGCGGCGAAGTACAGTGAGTAGGCAAAAATCGAATGTCAAGGACGGTTCAGTCTGAAAGATCATCACGCTGGGTACAAGGCAAAATGACTGGCACAAGTCAGCATGAGAGAACGATCTGACAAAGCAGTGCTGTAGAGAGACATCTAATATACGTTTCAGGGAGGTCATATGATAGCAGAACACAGGTGCAAGCAGTGAGACTGACTACAAGGGAGCAACACATTAGGAAGAACCTAATCACATGAAATGCAGAAGCCAAAACGCGGAGAAGGATCACAGGACAAACCTATAGACAATGACACAGCTCTGGTCAAGGAGTTCTACCGTGCACAGATACTGAGAATGGAAAGCATAAGAAGGTGAGGAGATTCCACTGAAATTTAGCAGCGAAGATTAGGGAGTGACAAGAGGTGGAAACCAAAATAGGGCGAGTGCTGAGAGCTTGTTAATCAATTAGTTAGTGCAGCTATACAATCCCGAGTGCTCGTTAGTAAGTTAGTCTTATATACAATGTTAGTCTTGGTTAGTAAATTAGCAAAAACAACAAACTGTTAGTATGTGTTAGTGTAGAAAAAGCAGGGGGAAGGAAGTAAACGAGATGGGGAAGGAACATTGAAACCCAGAAACCATTAAATCACCCGAAGGAGTGGCATGCAGTACTGGGGCTGTGAGCAAAGACAAGACCAAGGACCAGACGGGGAGACAAGGTGCAATGCATGGAAAAATCAAAACATGGACTGGAATAGAGCTATGGCTATAAGTAAAACATGGAAAATCAAAACTAAGACTATACATGAATGAAAAGCAACTAAATACACAATAAATATATCTAAAGAATGGTTAGACATGGCAATAATAAAAAAAAACACATAAGGCAGTCAGAACAAAAGCAAGGCAGAACCAGAATCACAACAATTTTGGAATATGAATTGGGTGCCTTGAGCCTGGTCGCACCGATTAATAAAGCATTTCCTTATCCACACAGCTTCGTCAAAGGGTGAGACTGAGATAAAACTGGGGCACAGCACATAAAGTTGCACATTTACAACTTAGACTGGGGACAAATAAGTCTGACTGATGCAGCAAGCTTTTCTTCAGCATGTAATGTAGTTTATCTAGGAAGCTTGCTGCTGCAATGAGTCTGCAGGATTTACGTGCTTCTCCTGCTCATTTAGTTCATCAATGAAAAAATTTGACTTAACTGACAAGTGCTAATTAAATTGACTGTTTAATTTTAGGCATTCAATATTTATGTAAGACAACATTCTGAGAGACTTCTGAATGGTATATGCTTCACTTGCTTGGAAAGCAGTTGTGCCCCCTACTGCCAAGTTTGAGTTTGACCAATGATACCGCTGGCTTTGGAGTTCCAAGCTAATGACCTGGCATTGTGTTTCCATCTGGACGATCTTGGCAGAGAAACTCTCACCTGTTTGCTCTCTATTGATTCCTGTGGTGTGATAGGCAGTCTGCCCTCCGCAACTGCAATTTTCTTGATGAGCTAGCTGAGGCAGCTCAGACTCAGAGTACCAGCAGTCAGCCAGCAGCACGTTTAGCTGGAATGTCAGTGCTAACATGCAACCTTCCAGGTAATGAGGGGAATGTTACAGTGATAGTAATTGAGGTAGGCCCGTTTAATTTGTATTTAATCATAGAAATTATGGTGGAAAACAACAGAAGAAATGCCAAGAGTCGTTTTTGCATTTTTGGGAGTGTTATGTTTGCTGAGTGTTAAGTGAGCAAGTCTCAGATTTCCTGCTGTTCACTTGTGTTCTGTCTATGAGTTTATGTGGAAGTCCTTCAAAAATTTAATCCTGGAACTGAGAATAATGCTGGATGGTTACAGTTGGTGAAAGGCATAGGATGCAAAAGGCTCAATTTGCCATGGGGTCTTCACTAAGAAAGAGCTGTCAGTTGTATCAGTGCATGTTGTTGCTCTTAAGTCTCAGCAGTGCTGATGCTGCGCACGGAAATGCTATTTCTTCCCCCTAGTATAATGGCTGCTTCACGGTGGCACTTAGATTTTGCATTAACAATAAAGAAAAATACTTGAAGCTAAATGATTTTGCTAGGATCACAGTATGAGCCCTGAAGAGTTGTGCTGAAACAGAATGTTCACTTTGGCTGTCACGAGTTATTAAAGCATACTTAAGTTGAAATATGTTTAGAATAGTCAGTGAGCCGCTGGAAGTAATGCAAGTTGATATAACTTTTATTTCGAGCCGAGCTGTGTTTACAGACTCTAGTGAAGCCTTGGAGATTCCAAACATCTAAATGGTCTCTCGATATTAAATTGATCTTCATTTTGAGCAAAAAACCAAGAGGTATGCACACATCGTAAATGCCAGCTATGTAGAATTGGATCGGCTATGAGCAAAAATGGGAAGAAGATCTCTACTGGGAGTCCACAGTGGCGGTGACAGTGCAGAGAAAACAGTGAATAGACTTTTTGAGTTGCCCATTGCAATGTTTCCATCATGTATTCCCTGAATGCGGTAGCAGCACAGAAGCATATTCATCCAGCAACTAGAATCTTTTCACAAGCAGTTCTCCCAGCCTTGCTGATACTGCTTTGGTTCAGGTTGTGCAGGTGCCTCTGATAGCGCCATACTCACATCATGTGTGCTACAGCCCTGAAGAACCTCACACATTATCTCCAATAGATCACTCCCACGTACAGGTGCAATTGCACTACACCTTGGTGTGGGAGTGCTTTTCATCACAGTCAGCCTGCTTTGTACATCCAGCAAATTACAGGGTACTTTTACACAGTAACGTATGTGACAATTTTAGCTTGGACATGTGAGGCTGGTGACTCAAGTATTGTCTTATGGTTGAAGAAATGGCAGTTTGAGTTGGTCTTTTCTGTTGTGTTTCCAGAAACAATTTACCTCTTGTGCAATGTGAATCAAATTATTTATATGAAAAATAATTAATACTTTACATATGTGGCCCCTCTGTTAACATGGACCATTCACTTCAGGTAGGCATGGAAGGCTTCTTTTTGCTCTGGTTAATTCAGAGGTGCTCAGTAGACAAAACAAATGACTCCTGAAGATAATCACTGTGTAGAAGTGCGTGAAATCAGAGATGCCAAGTTTCACGAATTCGGCGTTGGTATTAGACTTTTTTTAGGCTTATTCACTGTAGGCCGTAATTATTCATTGAATGCTTAATGAGATTCTCATGCGGAATTAAAATCCTTGTGCATTGAAGTTTCCGTTTCACTTGCGTAAAGATGCACCTCATCACAAGTCACATGGAAAGCGATTATGACTCCAGACTTCCCGTGCCTCTCTTTACTCAGGGATTGGATACAATTTGTGCGTTTCAAGATCGTTTAAATTGTTTTAATTTAACAATTTAACAATTTAATTTTAAATTGTTTTTAATGAAACATTTTTATGCAGTTTCGTTGCTTTTAATCCCTCATTAAAGACAAGCCTGAGAATTCCCGAGTCATCATCAATTTCCGTGTCATTAGTGCTGAAATCCACTGTAATGCACTTGAAACTGATTAACTTGATGCACAATTACTTAAATTCCGCGAGTGAATTTCTTCAGTGCCCTTTGATTGAATAATCGCTGACTATGGCACAGAAACGTGAATGCCACTACGAGGAGAAACCCACGCCTAAGACGTAAGCTTTGGCATCTCTGATTTAATGCACAAAGTGAAATGAAAATTCTTGGACGAAACCAGAACCAAAAATAAGGAAACACACGGTTGAATACCGCGTTCTAGTATTTTTCCATTTATTTGCCAATTTTAACCATTCTATAAATTTAATCAAATATAAATAATACTTTCCAAGGACAAAATTAAATTACACATGACTGAGGAGATCGCAACAATCAACTTGCTGGTTGTAGATCAGTAATTGTTCCCAAAGATCCATTCAGCACATGCTCTGTCTGGCAGCAATATCCGGCAAAGGAACAACTGCATTTTCAAAATATGGACCAGAGTTTGAATGTATGGGTCTCCGTCCCTGTATAAAAATGCCCTCATGCCTTGTATCTAAACATGTGATGTATAACACAATTGTGGACTACTGCTTTACTTATTGGGCACAGATACAGGAAAATTTGAGCTTTTTATTTTCAATCAACCAGAATAAGAAGTAACATGGGACTAGGCAAGGGCAGACCTCGCTAAATTGGTAAATATGTAAAAGATACAAAATTGGACTTTCGAACAACAAAGGGGGGGTAGGCGGGATTATATAGTATTATGTAGCCTATTGTTGTTTGTACACCATACTGCTCTCAGAGACCGCTAATTCCAACAGCTGAGAATAAACTGCGGTTCAGTTAACCCAGTCTGTGGGATGATGTTCTCCTCTTGGGAGAAAAGGAAAAAAAACTTTAAATCAACAATGAACATCCCAGTGAAGCATTATCTAACTAAAAAGAATAAGTCGATGACAATGTGTTACTTTGGCTATACATAAATGATACAACACCACAGAAAAAGATCTCGACTCCCTGTTCAGGCGTTAGGCCGCGGCAGGCAGTAAAGATCTACAGCTTCTTGTCTCACCAGCAACCATATTTACTCATCATTCTGGGAACATGCCATCTGGATAATGCAGGATTACTCTTGACCTGTCTCTGATTAAGAAAACCAGAATTAATATACTGAATAATAAAGGCAAATGCGATGCCCATTATGATTAAGACGCAATAACAACAAAGTGGTTACAAGGCTACAATATGAAATGTATGGACGACAATTTCCTGAATCATTAATCAGAAACAAACTCTAAACTTTCACTGAATCCCATCCACTGAAGTAATATTTTTTTTCTTACTAGCACTGATTACAGTGAATTGTTATGCGGTCATTTCAGCACTTGTAAAATTTAAATGAATCATAAAATGTAAATGTTGCCCGATTATTGTTGCTCATTGCAGGATTTAAGGAACAGCAGTTTTGGCTTGATTATTGCTTAATCCTTTAAAAAAATGCTGTGAGTTTCCTGGAAACTAGAAAGTCTTTTTTGGAGCTGTTTAATCATGCTGATATTTTCAGATGGTTTCGTTGTTTAGTCAACAGGCCTATTCACCTATTTTGGTGTGAAGCATGAACCGTCCAATACAAACGTTGTGCTGAGTAGAGGGTGCCTGCAAAGAATGTGATTTTCTTTAGGGTGCTTAGTTATAGCAATCAATAGGAAAAAAGCATTCATGTGTCTTTCTCTTAAGCCAATTAGGACACACACTTACGCATACAAAGATTCTGTAGGCTCCATATACCCAAGGTGAGGTTTTTCTCAGGTGACTGAACTTACTGTTATGAATGTAATGACCTGTGGGGCTGTACATGAACTCTATAGCCCCTGTCACAGTTATTCAAAATCAGCAAGAATCAAGCAGAACCAGCCGGAATGAAGAATTCGCGCAACATTCCCGGGGGAATTTCAAATTGACCAAAATTTGTAAGAATGCCGTTCGAATACTTAGAATGCACTTCGAACCTGCCACTAATGATTCTTGCACAATCTGGGTGTATTAGCTCTCGAATGCAGCTTGAATGTAGTTGGAACGCATTAGGAATATTTAGAATGCTGTCAGAATGCAGTCAGAATATTTAGAATACACTTTGAATGCCGTACGTGTTATGATTCTGCTCTGACTGTCATGATTCTGATCTGCTTTGCCATGTTCCTGATCTGTTTTGCCTTGTTTGTATTTGACTATGCCTTAGATTATGTATTGTGATTTGGTTACTTAGATTTGTTCATGTTTTGTCTAGTTTAGTTTTTCCATGTTTTGCATTTTGTCATATTCCATTCCTGCAGTTACATTGTTTTTGTTTTTACCATGCATTGCACTTTGTCTCACCCTGTCTGCTCTTCTGTCATGTGTTTGCTGTCAGCCCCAGTACTGCGTGCTACAATTTCCGGTGATTTAATGGATTCTGGATTTGAACCATTCCTTCCATTCTCGTTTACTTCCTTCATCTTGTTTTTTCTATAATACTAACAGTTTGTTGTTTTTGCTAAATTACTGACCAAGACTAACATTGTACATAGTACTAACTTACTAACAAGCTCTAGGGATTGTATAGCTGCACTCTACTAATTGACTAACGATCTCTCTGCATTCTCCCCTGTTCTCCTCTCCGCCTCTTGCCTTCACTCAATTTACTTTGCTGTGTTTCTTGCAGATTCTCAGCACCTATCTAATCACTGTTCTGCCTCTCACTCTGTGCACTTAGAAATCCCTAACCGGATCTGTTTGTTCTGTGTATAGGCTGTCTTGTGATCCCTGTCCGCGTTTTGGCTTTTGCCTTTTTCATGTGTTTAGGTGCTTCCTCATGGTCATTCCTTTGTAATTAGTTTCATCCAATTAACCTGTTCCCTGCATAGCATGTGACCTTCCTCTTGTCTATTCAAACAGTCTTTTCACTCACAGCTCTTGTCAGAACGATGATCAAGACTTCTTTGTGCAGAGCGCCGCATATGCCTTTGAATATTGTTTCACTTCTACTGGATAGTCCGACCTTGATTCTTGCCATAGCCCTTTTTGTAACGTTTTGTCTTTCTGGATTTTGACCTATTTTTGTATGGCCACGAGTTCTTTGTTTGAATGCCCTGTGTATGACCATTGGCTTTTCCCATCGACTACGACTTTTTGCCTATCGTTTGCCTCGAATGCTGCACAAATTCTCCTCGAATGCAATCAGAATGATACCGGAATGGCCGCCAAATATGGTCGGAACGTCCAAGAATTCAAACAGAATGCAGCTCGAATACTTAAAATGAAAAACGAGTGTCCCATATACGTTGATTGAGTAATTCCTGACTACAGTAGGGGAACGTAAATATGCCACTAAAACTGATGCCAAATGCGTGAGAGTTGACAGGTATTTTTTATTAATGAAATCTTGCCACACCTGGTAATGTTTTCGAAGGTTCTGTAATGGTAATTTAAATGAATGATTGAAAACAGGCTATAACCAATCATTATTTTTAAGCAATCGAAAGATTCCAAAGGCATTTGAAGCACATTCCAGCTGAATTCTTTTAATATCAGAATAGATTCCTGCAGCAATCGAAATGCATTCGAGGCGCATTCTGGCAGGATCTGACATGGCTTGCCGTTTCAATTCACCCACCGATATGTGGCTCACAGTCACAAGGGTGCCCCGCCCCTTTAGACAGACTTAAAAGTACATAAAATACCATAGTTCTGCATTCAACGGAAGTCCCGCCTCCCGAATCATGTTTATACGAGTATTCATCTTAGTGGCAACAGAGTCTCTGGGCAATGAATGAGCTGGGAGGCGGGACTTCTTTGAATGCGCAAGCTCACTTGAAGCATAACCGTGGTATTTTATTATTTTTAGCCAAAAATAACTGCGTTTCCAGAGTTGTGAGGATACGAGTGGACAAAGCAGACTTGGATACTGGACGATGCGTTGGACAATTGTTTGAAAGTTTGTCAACAAACGTTTTGTGGAGTTTTCCCATTCCTACGGGGTGACCCCCTTTGCTTCCAGCAAAAAAGGAATTTGGATAATTTTTCAAAATTCTCCAGTGGCCATAAAGTTGCGCCATGTGAAGAACAACTTTGTCCGTTCAAGACATCTAATGGTGAGTAATTGATATACAAATTATGGTTTTTGGGTGGAGTATCACTTTACTCTAGCAGATGCAATCATGCCCTTCGAGCTATAGCTAATGCCAATTACAGTGAAATACGTCATGTAATTTGCGTATTATTTAATTTAGCCTTTATTAAATCGGGGAATCCCACTGAAATAAACAAAATGCAGATATGGCATTATCCTGTTCAAAACTTAACAACCACTCCAAGAGTAAATGCAAGCAAGCCACAATCTAATTTTTAAGCTCATGTCAAATAACATTCACGAATGCTGTTGCTGGCCAACTAACTCATATTCGAATGGTGGTTCTCGCCAGAAGGTCGCCAATTCAGCCAAGAGCAGAAAACATGAATATTCATATATTTACCTCATTAGTGATGTAAGGGCTAAACGCTGGATATACGACTCAGGCCAGACTGATCAGTCAGTGACTGTTGGTAGCGACCAGCACTTGATAAGTATGGATTCCAGGCTACCATTTACCTCTGAGGCCTGAGGATGATTTTTAACTTAAAAATCATTATGACAGAGTATCTCAAATAGTCACAAAAATGCAGAAAGACCAAGTTAATTCTCAGCCGAAGACATGTCCTGCCCGTTATGTCTCAGGATCTTCGAGAGGAAAAAAACTAACAAGGGGAAATTAGTTTAATGTAAAAAACATAAATCAGTAAAAACGAGGGCCAAAACTGAACTTAACTCTGCTTGCCGCATACAAACTTGCTGAATGTCTATTACTTATTTGTTAAATTTCTTGTTTTTTCCTCAATGCTGTACTACTTCAATTTTGGTAATCTGGACGAGTTTTCCTGGGCCATCAGGATTTGGCTTAAAAATAAGTGAAGGATGTTCTATTGAGAGGTTATGGCTTCATCAAAAGTGAATTTTGAGTGGATCACTTTGCATTTTTTCCAATTTCATTGCATCCTCCTCTCACCCACAACAGTTACCATAAGGTCCCAAAAGCACTTATTCGACAATATATGGAACAGGGAGTATATGCAGATGGAATGATAGCTTGATCAGAGAGTAGATAAATATTTGACAATTGTCTTAATTTGGTCCTGGGTGAAAAATCACCTTTAGATGACAGGGATACCGCAAAGCGACTTATTGATTGCAATAAAATTTGATACACGTAGATATATGATCTAACTCTGATCATGTATTCATCAGTCCTTCTTGCTTCCTTCTATTTATAAAGAAATATTCTTGAAATATTAGGACCTAATCGCACACTTGCTTCAACCAGCTAGAAAGCTATCTAAGGAACTGGCTTAACTATTGACTGCGACATCATATCAAATCTTAATCTTAATTACATCTTAAATTGAAACCATTTAGATAAAAAAAAGCCTAGGGCACAAATTACCTTAACATTACCCATCTCATTTCAACTATGAACTTGCTAGCTAGCTTACTAGATAATGTTGTGGCTAAAATGTAATGTTAGAAAGCTAGCTTATTCCTTAAAGGCAAACATTTCTAATTTCAAATTAGGTGGCTTGCTATGTTAGCTATATATACATTTAGCCAAAAATGAGCTAGCCAATGTGGCTAGGTAGTTACCCAATAAAATAGCCAGCTGGTTAGCTTCATCAACTTTCATGTTGTCCTTAGAGCATTATTCTATCTGAGTCATGACTCTCTTATGTGGAAACAAAAGATTTTTCTAGACTACCTAGCTGGCTTGCTGCAGTAACATCAGATAATTAGGTAAAAGCCAGAAAATTAATCCTGCGTTAGTTCCACCATTTAAAGGTAACCAAATACCAAACTAAAAACCTAGCTAATTAACAGCTATGAAGACTTAAGACTGTTTTCCCCATAAGTTTATAGAAATGATTATATCAAGAGCTCAAAATGATCATGTTAAAATAAACTGTATAGTTTTCGCAGAAGAAAATCAAGGGGGAAATTGTAACATATCACGAACATTCTGTTAGGAATGTTGCGGACGGGGGGAGAAAAGTGCTGCTGTGCCACTATGTGTCAGACGAATGCAATATTCAGTTTTCATCATGTGATCACTAGCGTATGCATAATAGAGTATTGAAGTGACACTGTCACGCTGGTGTCCGAAGTAAATGTCCCGGTTCATTTTATCCATAGACATTTTAAAATAGTTCCATATTGTCTTTTGTACACTGGCGTTGGTTTCTGGTTATGATTCTCTTAAATTCACATTAATACTCTCCATGTCTGCATATGGACCACTACATTGTATTTAATCTATTTATTTATTTTCTTTTTTTTCCTTTTCTTTTCTATTTTTCTTTATTGTATATTTACCACGATCTTTGTCTGTTAACTACCACTAGGAGGATGGTGCCCTCTGAAATTTCAGGATAACACTCCAACCTAACTAGACTGTTTGATTGACAAGTCTGCCGTCAACTAGACACAGTCTACATAAGGGCGTCTCTTCCCATTTTCTGTTTGCACTGAGGATGGTCTGATTGTGACTGAAAACGTTTTGCACTGCACGCACTTTGGTAGCACTTTGCACTTTTTATGAAATAAAACCCAATAAGTTTTTGTATTGGCTATTTTGGTGTGCGAGTTTCTTTTGACTGATGGACTAATCCAATATAGAAAATATCCGACTAGTTTCTGTATTTTACATAGTGAGTGGTTTTGTTTACAGCCAATATGGTGCATCTCCATGGTGATAACTGCATTAATGGCCTTACTTGGATGATGCCCTGTACAATATAAGCAACTGTGAGGAACCAATCACCCTGTATTCTCCGAGTACTTGATTTGGATTTGTGACAGATCCATAAACTTGAATACCATGGGATATTTCCAGATATAGATCCTTTTGATCCAGTGTGCCTTTCTACAGGTTTCATATGGATTGATATCGTTTTTCAGTATTACTGAACCTTCTGTTTGTCAATAAATTATTGCATCACATTAAGTTACCAGTGAAACTTTGAAAATTTGCTATTTTTGGACATACTACAATAAGTGGTAACACGTTTTCCACATGCACTCTCCATAATACCACGTTACAGTGGTTGGTACCATGATTACCTCTGCCTAGGAGGTTATGTTTTAGGCTGTGCTTGTCTGTCTGTCTGCCTGCCTGTCTGTCTGTCTGTCTGTGTGTTTGTTAGCAAGATAACTCAAAAAGTAATGCACCGATTTTGATGGAATTTGCAGAGAAGCTGGGTATTAATTCAAGGAACACGTGATTAAATTTTGGCTTATCTAGGCCAAAGTAAAGCTGAGATATACGCCAAAGTTCAAGATTTCAAGTCTTTCCAATGGGCCGGAGTTCCAATTGCCGTGATTTTGGGTTTTGCTGCCCCCTGGCGGAGGTCTGCGCTCTCTGAGTGCTTTTCTAGTTTCCAGATGTGGTCTTTATGTTGCACCATGTGATGACATGTTTTCCACATTTGATCACATATGAACACATAATTGTGTCCACTTGTAGAAAACATGGGAAATTCCTATGGTTTTTCTGTAAGGTGAGGAAGAGTATCAGGAGCGAGGGAGTAATGAGCCAGAGGAGAGTGCGGATGGGAAGGCGGAAGAGAATCAGTAGTGTCAGCGCAATGTGGGCTCTTTCTTTCCTAAAAATAAATTTGTTTTAATTAATTAATTAATTATTTATCACACATTGTTTTGTCCTAATACTAAACTAGGCAGAAAAAACCACAAACCACTCAGCAGTACAATAATTATTTTTCTTTTCAGATATCATCACCCAAGTAAAATAATGGTCTAAGTCATTTTTTGACGAAAGTTTTAAATGATTAATAAATATCATATGCTCTGCATTTGGTGAAGTTTTTTGTGTTTTCCTAAAAACTTGGAAAAAAATGATTTAGGCCATTATTTTAATAGGGTGACGATTCTCATTTACAGAACATGTATGAATTCACCATTCTCGCCCTGTATAAATGCACATTACTTACACATAAAATACTTGGTTACCCAAAGTGAATGTTGTACGGACTGGCACAGAATAATAAAGTGTGTGGATATACTGTGATGCGAGAACATCTAGCAATAGTATGAGTGTGCTTGTTTATATTTAGACCATTGCCTCAGCCCTAGGAAAACCAACCCGCGCCTGTGTCATTAATATAGTCCTGTGGTTCCCAGCAGGCATTCAAAGTCCACCTGCACATATTTATGATAGGTCAGCTGCTATAGGTCTGGCTTTAATTTGCCACATAAATTATCCATGATGTGGGACAAGCCCTTGAGAGGAAACACTGCAAGTATATTCCTGTTTTCAATTTGCAGAAACTACATCCAGGGTCTTATTGCTCCCTGTGGAGTAATCGACAAGAACCAGAAGGTGGAAAGCATTGATGGAAAATTAGTAAATGGTGGAAGCTACCCATAATTTTTTTAAGGTGTCTGTTAATGGTGACAGAGACTTAATTATAACTGTGCATTGTTGTGGCTGTTGGTAGAACTGCAAATGATAGAGTGCAGGACACGTATATAGTGCAAGTCTGTGAGGAGCAATTTATTTAAGATGCGTACACAGTGCAGATGAAAGTGAGGAAATAGATTTTTTTTGTATGTTGGACAAACCTACCTCTGTGTAGTTTAACTGCTGTGTCCTCAGAGCTCATCAAAGACAAAAGACTTGTTTAATGTATTAATTATTCAGGCAAATTATATCTATAATATATTTTAGGTCGATGTCTGTCTGTCTGTGTGTATGTAAATGTTTTTCTCCGACATTTCTCGACCGATTATCACCAAATTTGGTTTGAATATCCACTTGGACACCAGGAAGGACTTGACGTTTCCCGATTTTTGAAAACGGTCATGCACGCAAAAAAAAATTGGCAATTTCACTCCGGATATTGGGTTGCAGCTAGTACACTATATATTGTTTACATAAGATGCGTATAAACTTTTATGTGTTGATAAAAATTTGCATACCCTGGCTGAATTTGTAATATAGGTAACATTTTTGAAAGAAGACATGAATGGCCAGGCAAACTACATTTCTATTATTTCTTATTCGTATCCAACTGTAGATGGGCAATTCCGAGGTATCGTCAATCAAATGTCGCCTCCGTGACAGACACTAAAATGATCCCCAAATGGAAATGGAGGGAAAAATTGAGCTTTTTCCTCCCTAATATACAATGTTGTAGAAGTGCACTATTATACCCATAAATTGTAAAAACACTTTTAAATACATCAATAAGAATTTTGTTTGGGGGACAGTTTAATGTCTCGTCATGGAGGGGACATTTTGTTAAAATACCTCGGAATCGCCTAGGTGATGTAAAATGGCACAATCATCAAATAAAATGTGGCAATAAGGGGGAAAAAATGAAATGGACCCTCCTCCAAAATGTGCATGCCCTTAGGTCTCAATACTTTGTGTTGCCCTCTTTAGCATCTATAACAGAATGCAGTCTTTTGCGATAGTTGTCAGCGAGGCCCGTAATTTTCTTAGGTGGTTTAGCTGCCCATTCTTCCTTGCATAATGCCTCCAGCTCCTGCAAATTCTTTGGTTGTCTTGCATGTTTGAGATCTTCCTAAAGCGACTCGATGGTATTGAGGACAAGGGAACTCTGATGGCAACTCCAGAACTTTCAATTTTCTCTTCTATAACCACTGGTGGGACAACTTGGCCTTTGGATCATTGTCATGCTGGAAGGTCCCATGTGTGTCCTATGCGGAGCTTTTGTGCTGAAGAATGCAAATTGTCTGCCAGTGCAGGGTTTCCCGCAGCGCTTCATAGTTAGGGTGGCCGCCTTGACAACAAATTCCCCCCGCCTTGACTACGTTCCCCCAAAAAAAAAAAAAAAAAATCTGCTGCATCTACGCATGAGTACACAGTAACATAAGGCTGCATTGCGATGAGTCCGAATAGCGGCCGTCATCTGTTGGTTAAATATGTTACTGTGCCATCTATCACCTCTAGCTACACCAACATTATTTTTTGTATCTGGAAGAAGCTAATTATCTGGATATACAATAATCTGATGTTGTCGTGGGAAGGGCATGTGGAGGTAAGATAAATTATACATCTAAACTAAACATTGGAATTGTGTCTCCTATCAACTACTTGCCCACATATTCTGTTTCATTAAAATAGGCTATATGCAATTTGGTTAGCTTCTTATCAAGGCAACCGATGTGTTTGCGCGAGGCCTTCTGCTATGTTTGACAATTGCACGTGGTTTTCTTTAGTGTACAGTAATGGATGGGGAAAAAGCAGTCAAAAATATCAGGGTACTTTATTCAAAGAAGCCAGCCTACTTCACCATCTGCGCGTAATTAGATCTCGTAATTACGAGATAAGGTGTTTTTTTTTTTTTTATCCTGTGAATGCAATGCGCTTTCATACATTATAGTGTTCTCCTCTCCCGAAATAGTCAAAAAAGAAGCTTCACACTCATAAATTTGTAATATTTTCTTGAAACTTTGAATACAAAAAGAGTTGTTATTATCACTAGGAGTGAATGCGTTGTCAAAGGCATCATGACACACATCAACTTCGACGTGCACAGGTACGTAAAACAAGTTTTTACAGTTAATTATTCGTTGATTTTCAATGCCATGGCTGTCAAACAGTCAGCGTGAACGTGCCATTGGCATGCTGAATACGGTAACGTTCATCACTGACGTTGCAAGGGTTATGGGATGCAGTCGACGGACTATCCATGATCTTCGGACACGTCTCCAACAAACTGGCACCACAGCTGACCGACCTCTTCTTGTAGCCCACGTGTGACGTCAAAAGCAGAAGACTGACAAATTGTCTTACGTCATTTGCATAATTGTCACTGCAACGTCCCCCAGGAATGAATTGTTTAGAGGTCGTGTGACTGCCCAAACCATACGTGAACGCCTGCACACTGCTCTTATTCAAGTTGTAACTTACCATTTTTACTTTTGGACATTTCCGTAGCATTTCCGGTGGAACTGGTTACATTATGGACATAATTTTTATGATACAACATCTTTAATGAGTACAGAATTAAATAAAAACATTATTTAAAACCTCATTTCTTGTATGTTCAACTTATCCACCTCCAAATGAGTGTGAAGTTTTTATTTCGGCTGAGTATTTAACTACAACCGCAAAGCATTTGGGGAATTGAAGTCAAAACAGATAACAGATACATTTTCCTTACATTAATTTTTGTTTAATTCTTAGGGACGGTCGTGGGCATTTTACTTGCTTTTCATTTTTCTTTTTTTTTTTGATAATTTTGGCTGTATTCATGCATGTATCATGAATTTTGGTAACAGTGTTTTTATTTGATATTGTTATTTCCAGCTCAGCTCTTAGAGTAAGGCTAAAATACATTGTCTACAAGCAAGTGTTACACTCAGACTGTTTAGCACAAAAAATGAGCCATTGAAACCCAGAAACACATTGAAACTGCAATTTTTGATCTCGCTTCCATGAAGGCTTAATACATGCATTTTATTATATCTGCTTGTCAATCAGTAAAGTCACAAGACTGTTGACTTTGTCACTTTGTTATTGCACTTTAACTGCTTTGTTTATTGATAAAGAGTAAATAAACACTGACCCACTGTGCCCCCTGGTCACCACCTTGTCTAACAGATTTTCTGCTAACTGATTTTCTGATAGCATACCACATTCATCTTTACATCAGTTTACACGAGATTCTCTGACACCCCCAAAACATCAGAGAGCCTTCCCCGTGATTTGCTGTGGGAATGGTATATTTTTCACCATGGGCCCCTCCAAACATAGAACTTTATGGTCATGACCATAAGCGCCATTTTGCTCTCATCACTCCAAATGACAGAATTCCCGAAGTTGAGAGGTGTGTCACTGTGTTGTCTGGCATATTTTTGATGGGCTTTTTTGTGGAGTTGGCACGATAATGGCCTTCTCCCAACGACTCGATCATCATTGATAAGTACCTTCTTATTGTGCTCCTTGAAAAGACCACATCATCTTTTTCCAAACAATCCTATATTTCTCTTGTGGTAGCTTGTGGATTTTTCTTAGTGTCCCAAACAATTCACCTGGCAGTTTGGGCTGAATTCTTTTTTGACCTACCTCACCATGGCTTGGTATCAACATACCCTGATTTTCCACCTCTTAATCACGAGCTGAGCAGTACTGACTGGCATTTTCAAGTCTTAGGATATCTTTTTATATCCTTTCCCATCTTTTAAAAGTTTATTCACCTTGTTATGAAGGCCCTTAGACAGAGCTTTTCTGCTCTCCATGGTTCAGTGTCTAGCCAGATCAGTGCATCCACTCAGGAGCAAATAAACTCAAAGACTATACGCAGACACTAGTTATAGTTTTAAAAGATGTGGAAAATTAACCCTAAATAGCCGTTTAAACCTGGATGTGTCACTTTGTGTCTATAAAACAAGGTCAAACATTCAAGGGTATGTAAACTTATGATCAGGGCCGTTTGGGTGATTTCAGTGATCATTATGATTTAAAAAGTAACCAAATGCCTATGTGACGATAAATGACTTCACATGATCACTATCCTTAAATAAATGACACGTTTTTTGCAGGATCAGTCATATTTTCAAAATAAATGCAACATTTCACAAATAGCTATGGTATGCAAACTTTTGAGCACAACTGTATTTAGTTCATACATTGAGCCAGAGTACATCTTTTGAATTGACACGATATACATTGGCCATGTAAAGGCAGTGTTCTGCCCCTGACCTTACCTGCCATTGCAGCTTTATGGGCAAGATACATCAATACTGACCATTAATGACAAATATATTGACAATAAATTGAAGTGGTAATCTGTAAGATTTGAATTGGTTTGTTTACATTGACATCTTTGGCAGTAAGCTGTAATTGCAGGTGCGCTTCTGGACCTCATTTCCCATAACCCTTGTCGAGACCCAACAGTGTCGCCTTTATGACGTCGGTAAATTGACGGCTCTTACCAGTTCCATGTCTCCTCAACTCTCATGCAGACGGGAAAGACGCTCTTTGTTATGGCAATTGAACTCAACAAAAGTAAAAATTATGTGACGTAAGTCATCCATTAGCGTCATCTCATTCCAGTAACATATTAGGCTATTATGATAAATCGATTAACTTAAAGGGCTGCCAACTCTCACGCAAAGGGCTGCCAACTCTCACGCATTCGCCGTGAGAATTTGTGCTACAGTAACGTTCCCGTGCTGTAGTCAGTAATTATTCAATCAACGAAACGCGTGTTTCATGATCGCTCAAATTGTTTAAATGAAATAAGACCATTTAAAACATTTTTATGCAGTTCCACTGCTTTCATCCCCTGAGTGAAGAAAAGCGTGAGAATTCCGGAATCATAATTGTTCTCACATTACTAGTGGCGAAATCCACTGTAACACATGTGAAACTAATAAACTTCAATGCACAAGGACTTCAGTTCCTTCTGAGAATCTCCACAAATGGTCTGATAGAATCATTTCTGACTACAGCACGGGAACGTGAATATGTCATTTAAACTCTAGTCGAATATGTGAAAGTTGAGAGCCCTGTGTAAATAATAAAAACGGTAGTTGGTTAACAGGTAACGTTACAACTTTTTTTTTTTTTAAATGAAAATAATTTGTTGAGGCGGTTAACGCAGCTTTTTCCCCTTTTATTTCCTGAAATTCTGTTAGAATTTTAGTGTCAGTAGTAGCCTCAACGGAGACTCAACTAACGTTAGTTTCAACTGAGCACAGTGTAGCGACATTGCCATTGCCATTGGGTAGACGTCAGAAGGGATCCAGTAGTGGTACTTTCCGCTTCTCTGATGGCTGCATTTTTAACGGTGCTCCATTAATTCCATCCGTAAAACTGACATATAGTGTAAGGGAAAAGTTAGATTTATGGTTAGGGGATAGAGCCAAGGTTCAGGTTAGGGAAAGTACCGCTACTGGATCCCTTCTGACGTCTACCTTGTCACTGCTTCTCCCGGGGTTCTTTACTTCCTTCAAGCTAGCTTGCGGCTCCTCCTACCTTCTGGACAGACCAAACACTGCTTACTGACATAAAAAGGGTCACTAGATGTGCGCCTGTATTTGAATATAGCACGGGACTGTCGCCACAGACACACTGATCGCTTTACCTGGCAAAGAATGAAATACAAGTGCTTTCATCAGTGGGTCATAGGCCCAATCACCGTTGTTTTATCCCCCCTCTCTGATAGACACTGACTTAACAGACAGTAACGAGACAGAAATCTTACGGATTACCACTTTAAGGAGATAATCGTTTAAGCCTCTGAACTGAAGACCGATTTTCGCTTTTGGAAACCAGTCGCTATGATCTCTTCATTTTGAGTCTGTTAGCCAAGCAGTAGGTTAAGCACAATACTCCACTCCATTGCTCAGTCTACTTTCCTGTTTTCAGTGTGGCGAAATGTCATTGTTGGCATGTCTTTCAAGCCCAATCCCTGATGAAAGTATAGAGCTCCTAGAATATCTGGTGTTTTTATTTAAACCTGCCACTGATTTCAAGTGAGGGCAAACATTTTTTTTAGATGTATACGTTATTTGAACCCCGTGGGGTAATTTGTCCTCTGCATTTAACCCATCCTACATTTAGGAGCAGTTGGCAGCCACAGAGCAGCGCATGGGTACCAACTCCAGTTCTAAATCCAGTTCTTTGGTCAGGGCCACTGGTAGGAGTGTTTCTATGATGCATGCTCTCGTGGGTGGGGGAAACCGGAGTACCCGGAGAAAACGCACGCGAGCACGGGCAGAACATGCAAACTCCACCCAGAAAGGTCCCGAGCCAGATTCGAACCCACAACCTTCCTGCTGTGATGCAACAGTTAGCCACTTTGCCACCCTGCTGCCATTTAACCATGTTAAATGCCAGGCATAGGATCCCTCAAAGATGCAGTACGTTACTTTCCTAATGAATTTGATAATCTTTACTTGCTGGTACTCATAGCCAACATGATGTGGACTTGACAAGGTAGGTAAATTAAGCACAGCAAATAGCTTTGCATATCTTCTGCCTAGCATCCGTCAAGCATTTTAACAGTTTTTGAAAGACTATAAGACAATGACTCTAGAAATTCACTCTGTCAGTCTATGACACAACATTCTTTCACAGACTTATACCTGTGGGGAGTTCCGTCTCCAATTAGTTTAAAATTTGTGTCATTGGAATGAAAAAGGAACCTGCTGTACCTGGACAATACCTACGCAAACATGATAAGAACATGTAAACGCTCCGCACAGTGGGCCAGGCTGGATTCAAACCCATAACCTTGCAGTGAGTAGCAACAGTGCTCCTCACTGCCTTACTATGCTGGTTTTTCTTTTTGTTCTTGTTAAATATATTTATCAAAGGGCCTCAGTCTTCCTTGGATTTCTTGGTTTTCTGATTTCCATGAGTGTAGATAATACCTTTTTTAATACGTTTTTAGTTTAGTCAGCTGAAAATGAATCAGATTCTTGTTTGACTGGAGAGTTTGCACAGACGTAATCAAAGCAGCACATAATGTTGAAGACCTCACCCAAAAATCCAATCAGTGGCAGTAAATGAATTAAATATTCTATCTTGTTAAGCAGAATCTCTGCTCATTCAAGGAATATAGCTTGCAAACTCTTGCTTCAGAATGATAATTTGAGGGGAAAAATTTTGAGGGGGAAAATTTGACATCCAGCCCTTAACATACTTCTCTGAGATGACCTTCTGAATTGTGTGTATTCTGTTGCAAGTTCTTTGTAGATTTTATATACTGAAGGAAATGTGATTATTCTCTTTTCCCAGTATTCTTGTGCTGGCTTTATGCCAGCATTAGTTTTAATTTTGCAGGCAACCTGTTTTTGAGTCCAGATGTATTTTGCAATGTAGCATATTCAAGAGCTTGCTCTCTCATTTTTATGTACGGGATCAAGGTCCTCTTTTGTCTCTGCATTAGCATAAGTTGGAGGTGTAAAATGACTGTAAGGCAACTGTTGCCCCGGAGTATGAATGTTGTACGCTTTTAAAAAATGCTAATTAAAGGTATTGTGGTGCCTGTTGGGATACAGCTTCTCTGCATATGGGTTGAAAAACTGAGGGGGCTGGGGGACTGATGGCAGGATCACAATCTGCGAGCCGTTAATCTTCCTACGGCCGTTGAAATTCCAATGCACAGGCCTGCCCTGTTTGCAAATACAAATCAAATTTAATTGTATGAGTCCTCTTCACTTTGGAGGCATCCCTGCCCAGGCTCTTGTTAGCCTGCATTGCCGCCTTTGCTTGAGCCGATTAATTATTCATTTTTATTAGCACATGCCTCTGACTGCATTTTAGATTCAAGCGCACACATCTCATCGATCTAAAAACCCCACTGTGCGCTCAGAGGGAGAATGTCGAGCACAGAAATATAATTTCGCTGCTGTTTAAATTGTGGTGAACCATTATGTCGAGCTATTTGGTTATATCTGTCCTATGGGTTTTCTTCAGCTGCCGGTGTGAAAGGATGAACAAGAAATAAAAGGACTAAAATGCCAATTTATCTAAATACATTAAAGAGAATTCAACCAATATAAGACTGATACTGTCTTTTCTAGCACAGTCCTTTCTTATACAAGTTCACACCTGGAGGTTTCTGTTACCTCGATGGTTTGTTTGTTCTTCTGTATGTGTATAGGTTTGTTTATTTGCTTGATTTAGTTTTTTTTTTGTTGCTTATTTTGTGATGCATATTGTTGAGGGGAGCCTTTCCCCTTTTCTTAGTAATTTATTTTAGATTTAACTTGGTACATAGGATATGTGTAAAAAAGAAATAAAATTAAATAAAGAATGATTATGATTTCTGTTGGCAAGTTGTGACTTTTTCCTGCGCTACAGATAAAATTGTCAGCATGCAGGTATGTATATTCTGCGCCATTAAAAACGCACAAGTGAGGTATGGACTGTATTTGTGGCAAATTGAAGAATCGATTGATTTTTATTGCTTTTCCAGTGAGGCACGAAAGGAAATAAAGAAAAATGTGTGGTATTGTAATCCTGACGCACACCATGTGCACGCACCAAACATTTCAATAATAACAAACATTGAGCTGTTCGTGATGTGTACATTGACACTTGACTTTTTCTTTTTGGTGTGGTCAATAGCCCACATAAAGCCAGCTAATAAAAAGAAAAATGCTACTGCATCAAGAAAATGGAACGGCTTGTGATACAGGAGAGAGAAAAAGAGCCTTTAGCATGTTACAGGCAGATCTCAGCCGCCGAGAAGTGGTGCGACATTTGCACTGTCACCGTTCAACAATCAGTCGGCTGTCTATCCGAGAATGGAACACAGGCACTGTCACTGACCGACCTCGCTAAGGGCAGCCACGAGTGACGATGGCAGCTCAGGAGCGCCACATCTGGTTAAAGCCTGTATGTGACAGATTACAGGCAGCAACCAAAACTGATCATGAGATGAGGGGTCCAAGACGATTGAGGATGAGCGCAAGTACTGTTTGACGCCGTCTATGTGAGCAAAATATGCATGCACACGGGCCCCACAGAAAACCCATTTTTTGCCCAATCAACACGAGTAGGAACTCTTCACTTCTGACTGTGGGCACTTGCCTCTGTGTAATTTTTTGGAACTTTATTTCCTTCTGTCTGAGAATGGGAAACAGGGACAGCCATGCGTAAATGGGCAAAAACTGGGTTTTCTGTAGGGCCCGTGGGCACGCATGTATTGCTCACATAGACGGCGTCAAACGGCACTTGCGCTCACTAGTGTTGTAGTACTCAAGACCAGTCTTGTTCTCAAGACCACTTTTATATGGTCTTGGTCTTGTCTCGGTCTCAACACTCTCTGGTCTTGGTCTTGGTCTTGTCTTGGTTTTGGACATAACAATCTTGAGGGGATTTCAAAATCCAGGCAAGCAGCTGGTCCTGGTACAGCATCATTAGTACTATGCAGGTTTCTTAAAATGCAGCCAATAAGAGGCATCTATTTTAAAAACATGTTACAATGTATATTTTTCCCTGCCAGCGCGGTCTCCCGTCCCGTCACCTTGTCTTGTCTCACTACATATGCGCAACGAATTAGTCCAGTGAATCTGTAAAAATGTCCACTAATTCATCTGTTGTAAAGTTCTCCTACACAGAAAGCAAAGAGTCTACTTGCCAAATAACAAAGAAAAAAAGGTTTCTGCTGTGTGCAGATTTTGTCAAATCACCCTGACCGAGACTGCCAGTACCAGGATTGGGTTCAATTACTTTTTTTCAACTAGGCTTACGCTGTCGGCGGCCGACAGCAAGGGGGGTTTATCCCCGAAATTCCCCAATCCTCGAAGCCACCTTTATTAGATTCCTCTTGTCTAGATGTACAAAAGGAGGCAAATTTGAGGACTGTGTAAGTAATTATTCCAGAGATATGGTTAAAAAAACTAATTTTTTCAATATATAGCGCCACCTGGTGGCAAACCAGGTGGCGCTATATATTGCGAAATCTCTATGTCTCTATATATTGGCAAATATAATCAGTTCATCCCCTAGACTATATCTACCCATATGCTAAAACTGAGAATCCAATGTAAGGTATTTTGTGAGTTGTTGTGCTAACAGGTAAAATCTGGGAACATGGCGGCGGGTGGGGCGAAACCAGGACATCCTCGAAACTCGTATTTTGGAGAGATAATTACATTAATTGTAATTTAATTTTAATTGAATTTTTTATCGAAAACTAAATGTAATTGTAATCGAACATTCTGTTCAGAAAATAATTGAATTACAATCAATTGTAATTGAAAAAAAGTAATTGAAACCAACCCTGGCCGGCAAATTCACTGGATGAAGTATATTGCTACTCAGTCATAGTACTGGGGAGCTTATGCTCTTTTCAGGCTGGTCGCTAGAACTAGGAACTAGGGGGGCACAGACACGTCCCTTAATGACAAGAATTAGTACTGGCAAGTTCTCAATCATTTTCTTTTATTGACACGTTTTCCGATTATCGTAATTGGTAACTGAAGGCTCGGTTTCTCTCCATATGCGATCTAACAGAAATGAAATCATGGGCAAAATTCAGTACAGAAAAATAATTAACTTAATACTTGGCCAGTGCTTTGTGTTGATTGAAATGGTCCATTTTCCAATGAAATATCGCCTTTCATTCGCGGTATTGCGTGGGTTGATTAAAAAAAAATGGCACTCGGCAAAAAGCATGCGGTTCAAGCTGTTTGCGCGGGTATGCAATTTTGAATAACAATGATTTTAACACAGCAGAATACGCGTCCAGATGAATGATTGTCTTCTTACCGAATCGGGGAGAACAAGCAACACCTGTTAGCTGTGGAGTGCTTTCAGAGTGAACCTTTTGTTAATCATGAAAATGACAGAACAGGTCAGGAATAATAATTGTTTTAAACGGATGTTATTTGCATCCCAATTCTCAGTTCTGGTTCTGCCACTGTACTGAATTTAGCCCATGACTTCATCACTGTTAGATCGCATATGGAAAAAAACTACCCCTTCAGTAGCCAATTACGATATTTGGAAAACGCGTCAAGAAAGGGAAATGATTGAGAAATTTCATAAAGGGACGTGTCTGCCCCCCCATTTCCCAGTTTTAGCGACGGGTTATCATGTTGAGTGTTCTGAACTTTCCTGTCTTCAATGGCTTTATCCAAAGCCATCAGCCAGATGAAAATAGCTAAAAACGGCAGGTGGTCGACTGTTGGTGGTTGCCCCCGATTTGTCCAGTCATCATTACTGCCGATATCAGTCCTGCCGAGTAAAATTAGCTAAATAAGGCAGAGTATTCACTGGTTTCAGAAGATTCCATAATTCATGCAAGGGAACTTTCCTCATAGGCTATTTGTTTTCCAGCTTCATGAAGTTGGCGCCCCGTATGACGAAAATTTGAATGAAACCCATTGCATTTCTTTCTGCTTCGTTTGGGCAAAATGAGAATTCATCGCCTGCTGCTGCTATTCGTTTTGGATGGAAATCTTAAATGTTTAATATCTCCTGAACGGTGACAACGGATTTTGGACTGTCAATCACTAACAGGAAAAAATTTAAATTCCTATAAAGTCTCAATCCTCTGAAAGGGCACTAATAGCTGTTATGCAGTTGCTACACACAATTACTTTCAGCCAAACACTGCCCACATTTACAGTGACGCGAAACAATTTTTTTAGTCTCCGCCTCGGTCTCGTCCTTGGTCTTGGTCTCGAAATGGTCTGTCTTGGTCTTGGTCTTGGTCTTGTCTTGGTCTGGTTACCCTTTGGTCTTGGTAGTGTCTTGGTCTCGGCTAAGGTGGTCTTGACTACATCACTAGCTCACCCTCAATCATCTTGGACCCCTCATCTCATGATCAGTTTTGGTTGCTGTCTGGAACAGTTTCCTTTGACAGTTTTATTGATTTTTATAATTGCTTTCATTTTATTCTTTGCCAATTGTCACTGTACAACACTTTGGATCAACTTCTGTTGTTTTAAATGTGCTTTATAAATTAACTTGACTTGACTTGACTACTTGTGCTCACCCTCAATCATCTCGGACCCCTCATCTCATGATCAGTGTTGGTTGCTGTCTGGAATCTGTCACGTACAGGCTGTAACCAGATGTGGCGCTCTTGAGCTGCCATCGTCACTCGTGGCTGCCCTTAGCGAGGTCGGTCAGTGACAGTGCCTGTGTTCCATTCTCGGATAGACAGCCGACTGATTGTTGAACGGTGACAGTGCAAATGACGCACCACTTCTTGGCGGCTGAGATCTGCCCGTAACACGCCAAAGGCTCTTTTTCTCTCTTCTGTAACACAAGCCGTTCCATTTTCTTGATGCAGTAGCATTTTTCTCTTTTTTTTTGGCTTTCTGTGGGATACTGACCACACCAAAAAGAAAAAGTCAAGTGTCACTGTACACATAACAAACAGCTCAATGTTTGTAATTACTGAAGTTCTTGACACGTGCACGTGGTGCGCATCAGGATTACATAACACACGCTTTTCTTTATTTCCTTTCGTGCCTCACTGGAAAAGCAATAAAAATCAATCTATTCCTCAATTTGCCGCAAATACAGTACATACCTCACTTGTGTGTTTTTAATGGCGCTCAGTATATATATATATATATATATATATATATATATATATATATATATATATATATACACAGCGCCCTCCATAATTATTGGCACCCCTGGCTCGCGGGGCGCGTGTGGATTGGTCTGCAATGCTCATGTAGCTGAAAGTCACGAGAATCCATTCTTTTCTACATTCTTAATCGCTGAATGTAGAAGGAAATGTCTGGCACATTTCACAGCCTGTTGCTTAGTGAGCCTCGCGGGTTGTCCTGCACGAGCCACTCGACCACAGAATTTATGAAGACATGCAGATATTTATGTCGACATTTATGTGTGAAAGAAACTTTATGAAGCAATGTATAACAACGCTGTTAAAAATAAATTGCATTGTCGTTTTGCCAATTAGTCTGAGGACCTCTAAAAGCAAAAAGCTCTATCTTGGTCTCATCTGACCAAAGCACACGGTCCCAGTTGAAGTCCCAGCACCGCTTACTGAACTCCAGACATTTTCGTTTATGATTGTGAGTGAGAAAAGGTTTTTTCCGTGCATGCCTCCCAAACACCTTGTTGGCATGTAGATAGCGCCTGATGGTTGTTTTGGAGACTTTGTGACCCCAAGATGCTACCATTTGTTGCAATTCTTTAACAGTGAGCTCTGGAGAACTTTTTATTTCTCTTACCATCCTCCTCACTGTGCATGGTGGCAAAATAACCTTGCGTCCTCATCCAGGCTTGTTTACCACTGTTCCAGTTGTTTTAAACTTCTTAATGATTCTTCTGACAGTAGATATGGGCAGGTGCAGGCAAGTGGCTATTTTCTTCTAGCCATTGCCTGACTTGTGAAGGTCGACACACATCTGCCTAACTTGAATGGTGTGTTCCTTTGTCTTTCCTATGTTGAAGAGTGGATAAGAGAAATGGCCTCTGTGTCACATCATATTTATACCCCAGGGGAAACAGGAAGTGATGATTTACTAATTAAATGTTCCTAGATACTCTGATCAACTTTGTAAACTACTGTAGAAATGACATAAATACTTTGATTACATATACGGATTGTTAGGGGTGTCAATAATTGTGGAACAGGTGATTTTATGAAAAATAATTATTTCTCAGTCAGGGATTTTTTTCCCTTAAAATTCACTTGAGTTGAAGGTTACATTTTTCTACAATTTTCAGTGTGAGAGTATGCTTCTGCAATAAAAATTGAATTTATTTTAAGGCTTTTAACACATCTTAACCGAGGGTGCCAATAATTATGGAGGGCGCTGTGTATATATGATTTTGTATCAGTAAAAATCAGCAATTGCCGTTGTGTGGCGTCTGTCTGAATTTTTTTCTCTTTTTTTTTGGCCATGTCAATGTCAATGTGTGTCAATCTGGGGTGGCATGGTGGCACAGTGGTTAGCATTGCTGCCTCACAGCAAGAAGGCCGTGGGTTCGAATCCGGCCTGGGGCCTTTCTGTGTGGAGTTTGCATGTTCTCCCCGTGTTGCGTGGGTTTTCGCCGGGTACTCCGGTTTCCTCCCACAGTCCAAAGACATGCATATCAGGCTAATTGGAGACACCAAATTGCCCATAGGTATGAGTGTGAGAGCGAATGGTGTGTGCGCCCTGCGATGGATTGGCAAGCTGTTCAGGGTGGGTCCCTGCCTTTGCCCGTAGTCAGCTGGGATAGGCTCCATCTCGCCCCGCGACCCTAGTGAGGAATAAGCGGGTATAGAAAATGGATGGATGGATGGAAATTCTTCTGGTCAGTCTTGTCTTAATTTTCATTTTGTTTGTTGATCAGTATAGAAGTGATGTTTGGAGCACTTCAGAAATTTGGGTAAGTGACCTGTGGCCCGTAATTATCTCCAAGTCTATTTTGAACCAAACTTACCCACAAAAACAATGTACCTCCAACTCACCTGCCCCACTTTTGCTATCAAATACCCAATTTCGCATTTCACTTGAAATGTGCTAATAATCATTTAGTTTGGCTGACAGACAAAGCATTTGTAAAATACTGGAATTTATGAGCATTAAAATGACGGTTGAAAGTGTGTAATAATTAATTAATTAATTAATCCAAATTTCTTTCACACGTCTGGCTTGTGCTTCAGGGACGAGATTTCAACAATCATTATATATATATACGTGTGTGTTTTTGTGAGTCTTTTCAAGATACTAGGTAACAAAAGTGTAACCATGACACAAGCAAGAAAACGCCAATTTATATTGCATATCAAAAGTAGTCATCATTGCTTGCAGGTGATGTCAACTGTTCAATTAATTCATGCAATATTTAGAGGATAATGTTATTCTGAAGCATATGATGTATATGATGAATTATGGTGGACAAGAAATGGGATCTAATAAATCCGTCACTGCATGATAAGAAATGGTATTATAATCCTAAAATATGAAATCAATAACTCATATTATACAGAAAAGTCATGAAAATAGCAGTCAGCAACTTGTTACCTTTTGACAGGATGGCCGATTGCTGAACTTTGATCAAGAATAAGGATGGATACAGACAATTTTTATAATCTTTTCACATCAACAGTCGTTTTTGTGGACATGAAAGGTCGCAGAAATCTGCCGACTCACAGAAACACACTGGAAAACTGTCATTGCTGATAAAATGTTGTCATGGTTTTGGAGGCTGGTGGTGGCTTTGGGCTGGCATTAATTGGGGGCGGCGCCCGAACTCTATATAAGCCTAAGTTCCGCCTTGCTGCCCTTGCTAGAGTGTCAGTGTTTTGTTTGCACTATAAGCCAGTAAGGTCTCTAGTAAGAGAGTTGTTGAGGAATTAGCTGCAAATAGGAAAGTTCTAGTTTGCCAGGGAATCCGTCCCTCTTTTTTCCTCTTTCTGGGCACCGTCTGGTGCTAAATCTTTTAATCTCGGTTTCTGAGATTTTTCCCTTTCTTTTCGTTCTGTCGAGCTCGCGTTGCTTCCTTATTGTTACTCGAACTGGATCTAGGTCCTTTGGAAGAGCAAGTCTCCCTCGCTTATTTTGTATGTTTTTGTCTCTTATTTTGCTATACTTCCATACATTCCGGCCACAGCATTTGGCGTCTCGAAAAGCCAATCATCACAAATGTGTGCAAAGTCATTCAACAGAACATGAAAAATCAATAAATTGATGCGCATAATCAAAGAATAAAAATCAAAATTTGTTTTTGGTTACAGTCGTGATTTATGGGACACAAAATGATTTTTAGTATTTGAGTCATTATTTTTCAAAATCGACTGAAATTAGCGGGGAAGAAGATGGTTTATCGGCCAAAGGAAAGTCAGTTCTCTCTGGAGTAGCAGTACACTCGAGCAGTGCCACTCAATCAAGACCTGCCTGCCCTGGTAACAGTCGTTAGCACAGCGGACATGGCGATCAACTACTGTAACCTGACAATTTCAGTCCAATAGCTTCCTATGTTCTGACCAGAGAAGTTTTAAAACAAAATGGAATTTATCCACTGGACTATGAGTAAATTACTTATGGGCAAATGCTCATGATACTTACTAATTTTAACTTCCCACATCCTTTGTAATAAAAAACTTATTTTTGATGCCAGATTTTGGTGTCCTTATTTGAGCCAAAAAATCCTCATAATTCATTAATTTAAAAAAAAACTACTTTGGTTCAAATGGTAGTGCTTATTTGTGCTAAACAAAATGAACATGAATTCAATGCATCAATCATATCTGCTGATAGTAAAACAGTGAAAAACAACTACCCCTGAAATCTCTCCAGTCTTGTGAAAAGACACACACACACACACACACACACACACACACACACACACACACACACACACACACACACACACACACATATATATATATATATACACAAAAGTATATATATATACTGTATCCTGTACCCCACTGCCCTTTTTGAGCTGTCTTTTACATTAATTATGTCAACATTTGACTCATTTAAAATAGTGCCTTCATTAATGAGACAGCAAAGTGTACAATTTTCAACCTTCCCTTTCTGATATGGCCCCAGAACTGTCGCGTGACAGCAAATCATATTTCTGTGAACAGAAAAGAATCATAATGAAGAGAATTTAATTTCTAATGTATAATGTATCCCCTGGTGATTAGTGTTTGGGGGTGGACTAAATTAATGGACTGCACATTTATTCACTCAACATATTACACGGTCCATTCTACAAATAGGCCAATTAAATGGCTAGACTTGTTGGTTGTTGTTCAGATTTAGCACTGGGGACATATGTGTGGGGAAAGCGTGGATGCATACAGAGGTATTTCATTACATGAACATGTATGGTTGTGCTGGCTCAGAGGAGCAGAATCGAGCTATTTATTCCATGCAGAAAAGACAAGTGCATGTTAATATCTTGATATTTTCTCCTTTTGGTGAAATAAATTGCTGTTCATGCAGGGTGCTTTTTGTGGGAAAATAAAAACTTATATTTTGTTCTAGCAGTACCACTGTGTTGAAACAAAAGTGCCTGCTGATGAATTATTAACTGCAAACTACTCTGTAAATAAATGCTATAACTAACAACTCATTCCCTTGCCAAAAACATCCAGACTCAATAATAACACAGTTCTGCCACTTTGGAAATATCTGCCTTTGGACAACTTTCTTCCTAACTTGGCCCACTGATAACATTTTTGTCACAGTATAATTGCATAGATTGACATTTAAGTGGAGAGTGAGTGTTTTCATGTGTGTGTGTGGGTGTGCGTGTGTGTGTACATGTTCGCTTGATTGCCAATAGGTGTGTGCCCGTTTGTGCATTCATGTTTATACTGTTCGCATGCATGTGTTTAAAAAAAAAAAACAACACTGCTCCTCCAGAACCCTGCATTAGCTAAAAAATGTACGATATCATGTCTGACAAAATAAGACTTGAAAAGCGACCATAAATCACCTTGATTTTGTCTCATCTCTGTTCATTGCCAGAGTTGAAAGCGTGTTCGCTTAATGCAAATTGCTTTGGCATATTCGGGGTGCCACTGTGACATCCTGATCTTGAGGTTCTCAAAGGAAGGTGATTGAAAATATGGCAAAAACTGTGGTACATTGTTTCATCAAAGTATTGCATTGAGAAAAAGTGATGATGGTGTCTTTATTGGGAATTCACCTTGAATAAGTGGGTTACAGTACATCTGTTTTCGTCTTTTTACTTTTTTCCCCTAAGCCTTTTAAGCCTTCTTTTTGATTTTTGCACTTTGCTTGTCAGCTTTTTCGTATTTTATTTTACAAAACCCAAAACCAGTGAAGTTGGCACGTTATGTAAATCGTAGATAAAAACAGAATACAATGATTTGCAAAACCTTTATATAATATACTGCAAAGACTAGATGTTTAATGTTCAAACTTAGAAACCTTATTATTTTTTTGCAAATAATCATTAACTTAGAATTTAAAGGCAGCAACACATTGTAAAAAAGTTGGCACAGGGGCCCTTTTACCGCTGTGTTACATCGCCTTTCCTTTTAACGACACTCAGTAAACGTTTGGGAACTGAGGAGACCAATTTTTGAAGCTTTTTAGGTGGAACTCTTTTCCATTCTTGCTTGATGTGCAGCTTAAGTTGTTCAACAGTCCGGGGTCTTCGTTGTCGTATTTTACGCTTCATAATGCGCCACACATTTTCAGTGGGAGACAGGTCTGGACTACAGGCAGGCCAGTCTAGTACCCGCACTCTTTTACTAAGGAGTCATGCTGTTGTAACACGTGCAGAATGTGGCTTGGCATTGTCTTGCTGAAATAAGCAGGGGCGTCCATGAAAAAGACGTTGCTTGGATGGCAACATATGTTGCTCCAAAACCTGCATGTACCTTTCAGCATTAATGGCGCCTTCACATATGAGTAAGTTGCCCATGCCTTGGGCACTAATACATCCCCATACCATCACAGATGCACGCTTTTGAACTTTGCGCCTATAACAGTCCGCATGGTTCTTTCCCTCTTTGGTCCGGAGGACACGACGTCCACAGTTTCCAAAAACAATTTGAAATGTGGACTCGTCAGACCACAGAACACTTTTCCACTTTGCATCAGTCCATCTTAGATGAGCTTGGGCCCAGCGAAGCCGGCTGCGTTTCTAGGTGCTGTTGATAAATGGCTTTTGCTTTGCATTGTAGAGTTTTAACCTGCACTTGCAGATGTAGCGACAAACTGTAGTTACTGACAGTGGTTTTCTGAAGTGTTCCTGAGCCCATGTGGTGATGTCCTTTACACACTGATGTCGGTTTTTGATGCAGTACCGCCAGAGGGATCGAAGGTCACGGGCATTCAATGTTGGTTTTTGGCCTTGTCGCTTACGTGCAGTGATTTCTCCAGATTCTCTGACCCTTTTGACGATATTAGACCATAGATGATAAAATCCTTAAATTTCTTGCAATAGCTCGTTGAGGAATGTTGTTTTTAAACTGTTCGACAATCAGCTCACGCATTTGTTCACTAATTGGTGACCCTCTCCCCATCCTTGTTTGTGAATGACTGAGCATTTCAGGGAGGCTGCTTTTATACCCAATCTTGGCACCCACCTGTTCCCAATTAGCCCGTTCACCTGTGGGATGTTCCAAATAAGTGTTTGATGAGCATTCCTCAACTCTCTCAGTCTTTTTTGCCACTTGTGCCAGCTTTTCTGAAACATGTTGCAGGCATCAAATTCCAAATTAACTAATATTTGCAAAAAATTACAAAGTTTACCTGTTTGAGCATTAAGTAACTTGTTTTTGCAGTGTATTCAATTGAATATAGGTTGAAAAGGATTTGCAAATCATTGTATTCTGTTTTTATTTACGATTTACCCAATGTGCCAATTTCACTGGTTTTGGGTTTTGTATTTTTAAATATTTTTTCCCGACGGATCAAGTGTCTTCTTTGCTTAACTTTGTGTGTGCAGGTATCCTATTGTTAAAGAGACTTGTGGATATGTACGTCAGGGTGCATTTGTGGTCTGATTCTGAATATTTGCAAAAAGAATGTAGCAGACAAAAATGAATTAATGACTTTCATGTATGAATAGATTTCACTGATACCCTTTGCAAACAAGCTCAGTAGGGACTAGTGGTCTTGACAATTTGGGATATCGGTGATCAGATAGAATATTTACGCCCTATGATTTGAGCACATCCTCTAAATACTTTGCCAATAATGGCAGTAGTGAATTTTCGAAGCCCACATTAGAAACACAGCACAGCTACAATATTATATTGGATGTTTGAACTCAAGAGCTTTTGTGAGTAGGTGTTTCTGACAGCATCCATTGACTTTCATTCAGTAAGGCTGCACACAATGCCTTGGGTTTATGCCGCTGTCAAAGTCTATAAGAAGACTTCCTGCTGCACTAGAAAACTGACATATTAAATAATAATTTTCAAAAAATGCACCAACAAAGGTAGGAATATTATCTTTTTCCACTCAAGAGCATGCACAATTTCATATATTGCCAATGTGAGGATGTTCCCAGTTTGTGTATAATTAGGTGGTAATAATTCATATTTATCTCACATGACATACCCATCATCATTTCTGAGATACTGTGGAATATGTATTTACCTTTTAAAGAATACTGAATCCAAGACATTAAGCAGAACAAGTACAGTACATGAAGAAAACACTGACAGATTTCAGTGAATCACCCATATAAAAAGATCTTTGGGAAGACACTACTTCACAGATTGAGGATCCAAAAATTTTAATGTCTCTTCCGGCAGTTCTATATTTCTCGCATAATCACACGTGGAATGATAGTGTTGCTGTGTCGTACTGGTTTACATACGGTGAGTAGGAACTGTCATGCTTGAAAACACATTGAACAATTTTGGCCCCTGGACGTACTGCTACGGCATATTTAAGGAAAATATTTGTCCTAATTATGTATTTGCAAGTCTTGCATGATAAATGGTGAAAAAGAAAATTGATTGTCAGTTTGTGAAGGCAGTCAGCAAAATGAAGAAATTGACTGTTTCATAAAAAATAAATATGAGCATTGGTCTTTATTGCTACTCAGAAGTAAACACATTTTGATTGAATCTGCTCAAACATTTGAATGAACCCAGGCCAGTATATAAATTATCGGTCCTTGCTAATCAGTGAAAACTGAAAACCCGCTTCTCTGGGTAGCAGAGAATAATGTACGGCTCATGAAACACTTCCCTGGAAAGGCCTAGTCAAATCACATGGGTCAGCTCTGTTTTGAACTAATTCCTTTTCATTGAAAGGGACGCATAGTCTTTACAGTGCAGAGAGGCATGTAAATGAGAGAGACACTGGGTGGGAGAGTTGCCTTTGCTTTTGCTTAGTCGACTGTTTTGAAGAGCCACAGATTGAATTGCATCAATTCTGACAAAATTTATTTTTTTCCCCATTACTAGAAAACGGGCACCTTTTTGTTCTTTGTACTTCCTGGGTCTAAAGGTTAAGCTAGAAGCGCTAAGTATCAAATATGTGATTGCCCCCAAAGAAAATGCAGGCTTCTTTTTCTGTATTTTTTCATATAATTGGATGACTAATTGGGTCATGCATCATCTACATTTCCCTTTGCAGCCAGTAAGCCTTGGAGAAATCACTCAGGCATGCAAGCCCTGGGGTCTCCTGTAATGATAGACAATGTGCATGAGATGTCCTTTACATTGAAGCCTACTGTCACACCAGCATTGTTCAGCCCTCAGCTCCCTCAGCATAACGCAAGCCTTGATTCCTAGTCCAAGTACTGTCATAAGCTGGATCTTGTTAACAGAATAACTTTTGTCCCACCTGAACAACCTGATATCTGAACAGACTATCAGTTGTTGCTGCATTCATTTAAGAAACATTATCAGAAAGCACTTTGTGAATTGAAAAGTAGATATTGATGTTCACAAGAATATTAGAAAAATGTATGAATGCAGTTATCATTTTGGAGAGTTATTATACAAGTCTAAATGTATGTACAAGTCTCCATTTCCCCAAGGGACAACTTTTCATCAAACCCTCCCCTGTATATAAACTGGATCATTCATAGAAAAATTATGGCAAAATTTAGATGAGCACCCCCCCCCCCCCTAAAACCAACATTTGGGGATAAATCAATGAATAACTCCCAATTATTGGAGTGCTAATTCTAAAATTTATAACTGTTATTGTTGCTGCCATTCCACCCAAAGAACTGCTGGGTTGTTTTTTCAACCCAACTGCTAGGTTAAGCCTGTTGGTTAATTTAATTGGGTTATTTTCATTGAACTGTGTATTCTGAGAACCCAATTCGCTAGATTATTTCTGTTGGGAATGGAGTTATTAGCTGTTGGGTTGTAATTTCTATAATGTTTTGTTTGTTTATTTTGGACTACCCAACACCTTGGGTTGACGTTCGGGCATGCGCAACTAAGCACCACCCACGAACTCGACCCTGACAGTTGGTTATGTTCAGACCACTCATCTCATCTGATGATCAACAGAGATGCCAAGTCTCACGCATTCGACGTAGGTCCTACGCATTTTTAGGCTTATTCACCGTAGTCCACAATCCTTGTGCATTGAAGTTTCCGTTTCACTTGCATACAGGAGCACCTCATCTCAAGTATCATGGAAAGCGATTATGACTCCGGACTTCCTGTGCTTCCCTTTACTCTGACAACAATGGAAAATGCATGTGTTCCATGATCATTTAAATTGTTTTAATGAAATAAGACTGTTTGACACGTTTTTATGCAATTCCATTGCGGTCAATCCGTCAGTAAAGACAAGCCTGAGAATTCCACAGTCATAATCGATTTTACTGTCACTAGTGGGGACATCCACCGTAATGCATGTGATACTGATTAACTTGCTGCACAATGACTTCAATTACACGAGTATATTTCTTCAGTGCGCGTTGATTGAATAATTGCTGACTACGGAAAAAGTTGTGAATGTCACTACTACTGCCTAAGACGTTGAGACTTGGCTTCTCTGGATCAATCCAGTACAAACCAAAGTTTGTTACATGTCTACTGTTCTATTACCATTTAGTTGAGTTTATTATATCAAGCTTCATATAGTTGTTAAGATGTAAGTTCGTGAAGCACTGTTGAGTACTAGCCTCAGGAATCGATGGGTACGTTAGCAAGCTGTTGGCTAACATTAGTAGCATAAGCTTCATATCCTCAAACGCAGCAAGCTAACATGTTAGCTGACTAGCTATTTAATAACCAAACTATGTTGTTGTCACTCGAAATGATAAGAGAAATGCATTATGTATTATAGTTAGGAGGCCAATGTTAGTTGTCACTTAAGTGGGAGAGTGATATAAAAATAAAAAATCTTATGAATTAATCTGAGCGCGGTGGTGAATTGGTGTTTTTTAGCTAGCCCACTGCATGCTAGCAGGCTTCAGCTAGCTAGCCAACCTTGGTCTACTGCATAGATATTTACATGTAGATGCTGCATACAGGCTTGTCAGACACGTCAACACGGCCGCCATCTTGGGTCGGGGTTTCTCACAAGCAGTCAGACCCGGTCAAACCCCTGTGCATTTGACTGGCACCAAAATGCCAGACTTTGGGCTGCTTATGGAGGTTCCTGTGAAAGAAAGGACGAAACCAAGAAACAAGGAATAACATTTCATAAGCGAGAAGTTGTTTTATATTATTTAACTGTAATGAACATGTTGAGTTTGATGTATCTCTTAAGATAACATAATTGAAACTAGCTTATTACGAGCTTATGTCAGGACAAGAAAACAAAAGATGTTTTTGTTTGTAAGACATCAGCAAGATGATGAAAGTGACATTTGGCAATCAGCCACTGAATGTTTTTGTGCTAAGAAGATTATTCTTAAATTATCTATTAAATCAGTTTCATGGCACTTACATATAGGCTTATATTATATTACATTATATTCTATTATAAGTATTTTTTATTATTCTTATTTTTTATTTTAGGTACAAAATAATACTTGCTGAGAAGTGTCAAATACTAGTCTATATTATATTATTTTATTTAGCACTTAAAGATTTGTCCTTCAAATGAAATGTGCGTGAAACATAAATTCTATCATTATTATTATTATTATTGATATTATTATATTGTGTTATTTCACTCATACTCTTCCTTGAACTGTATCGTGTTTTATTTATTTTTATTCTTATTTAATAATAATAAGAATAATAAATAATTATTATAATTGTAATTTTAATAATTATATATTGCCAACCCAATATAACCCTTAATTGGGTTATATGAACAAACCAATTGGGTTGTATAAACAACCCAATTGTTATATTAAGGGAACCAACCCAATTTGTTAGGTTAAATTAACCCAGCGTGTGTTCTGTCCAATATTTAACCAGTGCTGGGTTGGGAAATTACCCAAATTGGGTTGTTTTTTACCCAACATTTTTAAGTGTGCCCAAGGAACAATTTGACACCAAACATGGCGTAATTTCTTTGAAAATATGAGACTCAGGAGGAATTGAAGCCGTAAAAAGCATAATTTGGCTAAATTTTTTCATCACAAATTGAAAGTTTAACATTAAAATTAATATAGTTCCCAAAGTAATCCACCCTAAATATTTGGTAAAACATAGGTGTAGTATGCCAAGTTCGTTTGCACAAAGTTTCAAGAAATTCTTTCACTGAAGGACAGTAGGACAGCTTATAATAATAATGATTATTATTATTTATCTTTTTTAATTTCGCTATTTAGATTTTGCACGTTTCGAAGGTTAATGCAAATGCACACAGAAAGTGTGGACAATGTCCGAAATCAGTAGCCCCCTAAAAGAAAAACAGTCTGCTTCGTGACCTTACACTGTTTGTGACACAGACTCATATTTGAGGCATTGTGCTAATAAGCCTAAGGCCATCGCTGGGCAGATGTCACCAGTTAGTTTTTGAATCAGTTTTGAATATTTCCTGCAATCAACAAAATACTATTCTATTGACAGCTGGCCAATTAGCGGAACCCCAAAGAAAACAGACCATAAATTTATAAAAACTGCAGCTTTTCTCATCTTGATTGTACTCCAAAGAAAATAATCTCACACTCAGACCAACTAGTCACCGATTTCATACATACTGCATGAATAATCATGTACATACAGACCTTCAGATCAACGTGGAAGTGCGAATCCAACCTAATCCATCAGGATAGAAGGTTACCGATTGATATTGAAACGCTAAATAAAACCATTTGCCACTGGACGCAAGCACCCATAGCTGGTATCAACAAGACTCAAAACTGTGTCACAAACAGTCTACAGTCATGAAGCAGACTGTGTTTTTGGGCTAATAGCCTCGGACATCGTTCTCACTCTTCAGGTGTGTTTCCATTACCCTAAGAAATGCGCAAAATCAAAATAGTGATTTAAAAACCGGTCATGAAAACACTTCCTGATATCATGAAATTTGCTCTCTGATCTGCAGTATTAGTCAGCAAAGCCAAGGCCTAATGCGTAAACTTTTGGACTTCCACAGCAGCGGCGGAACCAGACATATTTTGCTGGGGCACGTGCCCCAGTATTGATCTGCTGTGCCCCGGTATAATTTTCCCCAGGGGATAAAAAAAAATCACTTTTTAAGTCTACATGTCCACATAATCTACAGTAAGAGAACCTACATTAACAGAAAGTGCAGGCACACAACTACTTAACCGATTTGTGCAGAAGCCAAATTTGGCTATTTATGGGTTACCCGCTTTAATGCTGTATAATTCAAGATTTAAGCTTCATAAAGAGGAAAAATGTGGCTCAATTCAGAAAAGACACTTGCAGCATTTAGAATTACATTGTATTTCAGTTTATTTTCATGATTTTGGTTGAGAAAATGAGCTGCAAACATAAAAAATCTTCATGAGAATTCACCATTGAAATTGCAAAAAAAAAAAAAAATTCTGAGGATTGAAAAACTGCTGGGGCTTAAAACTATACATTTCTGGTATCATAAACTCCTTGACCACAAGTAGAATGCATCTTCAACATTACATTCTAGATTACCTACATGCTATTAGCCAAATTATACAGCTATCCTAGTCAGTTGTCACAGATGTGGACTTAACGGGTTAAAAATAATTTCTCTGCA
The DNA here is from genome assembly GCA_029721435.1 of Gymnothorax reevesii. NCBI lineage: Eukaryota > Metazoa > Chordata > Actinopteri > Anguilliformes > Muraenidae > Gymnothorax > Gymnothorax reevesii. The sequence continues at coordinate 53,721,083 of CM056583.1, read as the reverse complement.
CTACCTTGATATAATTTCATCCCCCTTTAGAAACTGTTGTGGCTAATAAAGCCGAAAAAGGCGGAGATTAAATAGGTAATTCTTTCCAGCAGAAGTGATCGATTTGCTAGCTCCACATAGCGCGGACAAGTTGCTTAACAGAACTTACAGTATGCAAAACCTGTATTTTTTTCATAACATAACAGAGCTCTCTCTGACTGTCGCGTACTGTCCATAAAGCTGCTTTCACATCAGATACGAAACAAATTTTTCGCAGGACAGATTAGCCTACATTCAAAGTCAATGCAAAGACCCGAATACACAAGCTGCTTTCACACCGGACGCGAAACGAATTTTTCGCGCGACAGGTTAGCCACATTCAAAGTCAATGCAAAGACGCGTATACAGGCGTTATAGTCGCGTGAAGCAGGTTTCACACCGGACGTGAAACAAATTTTTTGCGTTAAGCAGCTTTCACACCGGATGCGAAACAAATTTTTCGTGCGACAGATTACATTCAAACTAAGTCATGATTGCTCATCAGCTACTGCATGTTAGTTCGCGTGCTCTGCAAATTAAAAATGCTTCTGGTTAAATTATACCTGATCCGACAGTCGAATAACTTGGCGAACAGTTGTAATGCCGTCCACGGCTGTAGTAAAAGTATAGCCTAGTGGAGTAGTATGCGTCAGAGCAGACGGCATAATAACCTTCCAGCGTGAATTGGGCAGATGGCATAATAGCCCTTTAGCGTGAATTGCCGACACCGTGTATGCCTACAAACTTTAAGTCCACATCTGTGACAACTGCGCGTGTTAAGCAGAAGTGACGGCAAAATAGCGGAAAAAAACGGGAACCGTCGGATGGCAAAATAGACACTGCAAAACAATAAAGCCTCACTTAGTTAGCTATCCATGAACTTGAACATAAGTTCCTCCGGAGCAGGTAAGCTTTGCAGCCTATGCATTACCATGGCAGCATAACTCACTGTGACGTTAACCACCATTGTGTTTCAGCAAATCCACATTTGTTTCCCAACTAAGCTCCGAGCTATCCGGCCAAACAAGAAATCCAGCATCTTGCAACATCCCTCAGATATTTTCCTGTTGTAGTGTAATTGTTTAGCTTCAAGAGACTTTGATTGTGATGCAGGAGCGCAATGGTTTTGGCTGATTTTTGACTCTAAAAAACTAATGAACAAGTTCCCAAGGACTACAGTTGCTTTGGAGAAGGCTGCTATACAGCTGTGCTGATATACTCAGAATGGGTGATATGAATTTGCAAACTTCACCTGTTTTTCCGTTGTTATGTGGGTAAACTGTTCCTTTAACACATTTTTTCTCTGCCTTGCGGTTACAAACCTTGATTTAAAACCTGTTTCGGAGCATGTTTTTAGTTGTAAATGCATTGCCTCTTGATGGCCTTTTGCAGGATTAGGAATTGCATTTCAGAATTATAGTAGTTGCAAATGCACCAGCTGTTGATATGTTCAAATTCTTCCCCAGGGGCAGTTTATCAAGGAGACTAAACATAGTGTTTTTCCTGCTGAGGATCCAGTGGATATTTGATCATACTGTTGTTGTGCAAGTTTAGTTAACTATTGTAACTATTATAATAAAACAGTGACTAATCCTGAAAGAAAAATGTAGAAATCAAGCTGCCCTGCTGTTGAGTGTTGGTGCTCTCACTTATTGATTGTTTATTTATTTATTGATTTATGTTTATTTGTCAGAACATTAACGTGATTATGATTTAATTGTGAAGGTGAAGCCACCTGTCTGGTGGGCGTGGTTTAATAAAAGAGCCCTCCTGCACGCAGCTGTGAGCAGTTGCTGTGCCGAGTGCCATGTGAGGCAAACTGAGCGTCTCTCGTCCTCCTTCCTTCTCCTCCGCGTTCGGTGCCGACAAAGTGGGTTTTTACACCAGTAGCCGTTGTGTGGCTGCTCTGCCAACAGGTTATGGGCCCAGAGAACCCAGGTGAATCAAGAGAAAGTTTTGCAGCATGTTCCCACCGACGTACAGGTGATGATAGCATGCTGTGAGCACCATGAGCGGACGGGCTGCAGAGAAGAAGAGCAGTCTCGGTAGCCGCTGGTCGCGGCTCCTGTTTGACGGAGAAGAAAAGAATTATGAATTATGGGAGGCGAAGTTTTTGGGCCACCTCCGGTTGCAGGGGTTAAAAGACATTATCTTAACAGAGCCCACAACCGAAGACGCAGACGAGTTGCTTGAAGACGCGGAAAAGAATGCGGAAGCATATGCGGAGCTCATCCAGTTTCTCGATGATAAGAGCTTGTCGCTGGTGATGCGCGATGCTGCCGATGACGGGCGGGAGGCCCTGCAGATCCTGAGGAACTACTATCAGGGCAGAGGAAAGCCACGCATCATTAGCCTCTACACAGAGCTGACTTCACTGCAGAAGTCAGAATGTGAAACTGTGACTGAGTACGTGATCCGGGCAGAGACCGCAATCACAGCGCTAAGAAATGCCGGTGAGACATTAAGTGACGGACTATTGGTTGCAATGGTATTGAAAGGTTTGCCGGAGTCCTTTAAACCATTTGCAATACATGTCACACAACGAGATGAGACGATGCAATTCTCTGAATTCAAAACAAAGCTACGAAGCTACGAGGACACAGAGAAGATGCGGGCTGCAGATGACAACATGATGAACGTGCGGCAGCGGAAAGCGAGACCCGCCGGAGCAGGTGACCGGGGAGCTGAGAGAACCGCCGCGGAAGTGGTGTGCTTCAGATGCGGCCTGCAGGGACACCTGGCCAGAGGCTGCCAGCGCAGACTGTGGTGCAGCCACTGCAAGAGCACCACACACCGGGACACGACCTGCAGGCGGAAACAGCGTTTGAACCGAGACGACGCACGAAAGGTCTCAGGGGAGACAGCGGACCAGGACAAAGAGTACTTCTTCCGAGTGAGCGAGGGAGCAGCAGACGTTGACGTGAGGGGCCTGATGGTTGACTGCGGGGCAACCTCGCACATCGTCACAGACCTGGCGAAGTTCGTGAGGTTTGACGACGGGTTCCAGGCCAAGTCGCACTGCGTGGAGCTGGCGGACGGCACGCGGTGCAAGGGCGTCGCAGAGCGCCGAGGTGATGCAGAAGTCTGTCTGATCGACAGCAAAGGAAGACACCTGAACATAACACTGAGGCAGGCGCTGTACATCCCATCCTATCCACAAGACATTCTGTCTGTGAAAGCAGCTACTGCCAATGGAGCCACCGTGGTGTTCAAAAAGGGGAAGGACGTTCTGATCCACAGAGACGGTACCAAATTTCACATACACGTACACGATAGACTTTATTATTTGCACACATTAAACAATGATGATGATGATGAAGGTGATGATGATCAATGCAAGGGGTGTAATGATATGCAGACCTGGCATGAAATTTTGGGGCACTGTAATTATAATGACATTCAGAAGTTACAAGATGTTGTGGATGGTATGAAAATCAAGGGTTCCACACAAAAACCTCCACATTGTGAAGTGTGCACTCAAGGGAAGTTTTTCCAAACCAGAAACAGAGACCCTGATGTAAGAGCTAAGGCCCCTCTAGAACTAGTACACACAGACTTGGCAGGGCCAATTCACCCAGAGTCTAGAGATGGATACAGATATGCACTTTCATTCACTGATGATTTTTCCAGTACTGTATTTGTGTATTTCTTGAAGAACAAAAGTGACACTGTTCTAGCTACAGAGAAGTTTCTGGCCGATACTGCCCCATATGGTAAAGTGAAATGTTTCAGATCTGATAATGGTACAGAATTTACAGGTAAAGATTACCAGACATTGCTCATTAAAAATGTGATCAAACATCAGACATCAGCACCTTACTCTCCTCACCAAAATGGTACTGCTGAGCGCAATTGGCGCACACTTTTTGACATGGCAAGGTGCATGCTAATTGAAAGTGGTCTGCCGAAACAACTATGGACCTATGCAGTCCAAACTGCTGCTGTGGTCAGAAATAGGTGTTTCAACAGACGCACAGGGCAGACACCGATCCAGATGTTGACAGGAAGACGACCCAATTTGTCTAGAATGCAGAGGTTCGGGTCAGAGTGTTTTGCTTATAAACAAGACAAAAGAAAACTTGATCCAAGGTGTGAAAAATGTGTTTTCATTGGGTATGATAAAAACAGTCCTGCATACATGGTCTACTTACCTGTCAGTAAGAAAGTGCAGAAGCACAGATTGGTCAAGTTTGTGGCTAAATCAAGTGTAGAGCAACAGACACAGACTAATTTTATACCTGAAGATGATGACTTCATAAAACCTAGATCTAGAAGTCCAGCTCATGTGATAGAACAGAAACCTGAAGTCAGCCATCTCCAACCACAAAGAGTTGAAGTCAAGTGTGAACCTGAGTCAAGCCGTTATCCTTCCAGAGAGAGAAGGAGGCCAGACAGATACACAGATCTAGCCCAGAGTAACATTGATTATTGTTACCGTGTGATATGTAACCTACCTGTGTCCTTTACAGAAGCAGTAACCTCAGACAAATCAAAAGAATGGGTGAAAGCCATGGATGAGTAAATGCATTCACTTAAAGAGAACAACACATTTACACTGACCAATTTGCCTGGGGGTAAGAAAGCAGTGGGGGGTAGATGGGTGTATGCTATTAAAACTGATGTTGATGGATCTGAGAAATACAAGGCCCGATATGTTGCTAAAGGGTACAGTCAAAAGATGGGTGTGGATTATGAGGAGACATTTTCTCCTACAGCTAACATGACTAGTGTTAGAGTTTTGATGCAGAAGGCAGCACAAGAAAATTTGATCTTACACCAGATGGATGTGAAAACTGCCTATTTAAATGCACCCATAGACTGTGAGATCTACATGGAACAGCCAGAAGGGTACGAGGTGAGATCTCACACAGACAAGAAGTTAGTCTGCAAACTAGAGAGGTCATTGTATGGGCTCAAACAATCAGGCAGGAATTGGAATAAGTTGTTACATGACCATTTGACACAGAATGAGTTTCTCCAAAACCAAGCTGACCACTGTGTTTACACAAGAGAAAGACAACATGAGAAGGTCATTATGGTAATTTGGGTTGATGACTTATTAATTGTGGCAAGTGATGAGAATGCTATGAAGGTTACAAAAGACATGCTTGCAGCAAGGTTCAAGATGAAGGACCTAGGCAAACTGAGAAGTTTTTTGGGTATTGATTTTGAACAATGTAATAACTGTGTAACAATGTCTCAATCAAAATATGTTGAGAAGATTCTGGTAAGGTTTAACATGCAAGATTGCAAACCTAGGTCAACACCTTGTGAACAGAAACTGAACTACAGAGATGATGCTTCATTACTGAGTGATGTTTCAATGTACAGAGAAGCAGTGGGTAGTCTGATTTATTTAACTGTATGTACAAGACCTGATTTAAGCTTCGTTGTAAGTAAACTGTCACAGTATTTCAACGAACCTACTGTTGAACATTTTTGTACAGTTAAACATGTGCTAAGATATCTAAAAGGTACAAGTGATAAGAAGTTGTGTTATAGTAAGAGTAATGAAAACCTAGGTATACAAGCCTACAGTGATGCAAACTGGGCTGGTGATGTAAAAGATCGTTGTAGTACAACTGGGTATTGTGTAACTCTATCAAGGTGGCACTTTAGTGTCATGGAAGACCAAAAAGCAGCCCACTGTAGCACTGTCCACTTGTGAAGCGGAGTATATTGCTCTTGCTACTACCATCCAAGAGTGTCTGTACCTCACACAACTGTTAGATGGCATTGATAAACATGTGTATATGCTACCTATAGTTTTTGAGGATAACCAAGGCACTATTGCTTTAGCTAAGAATCCTGTTAAAAGACAGCGATGTAAACATGTGGATATTAAATACCACTTCATTCGATCCACTGTAACTGATGGTAAACTGTCATTAGAGTACTGTCCAACTGAGCAGATGGTTGCAGACCTTATGACCAAGCCTGCAACAAAATTTAAGTTAGCAAGATTTGCTGAATTTATGTTTGGGTATAACTGAAAGAAAATAGAATGTATTGATGTTGTTTTCTGACTGAATGTAAATGAAATGTCTTTTTTGTAATGTGAGAGCAAGTGGGGGTGTTGAGTGTTGGTGCTCTCACTTATTGATTGTTTATTTATTTATTGATTTATGTTTATTTGTCAGAACATTAACGTGATTATGATTTAATTGTGAAGGTGAAGCCACCTGTCTGGTGGGCGTGGTTTAATAAAAGAGCCCTCCTGCACGCAGCTGTGAGCAGTTGCTGTGCCGAGTGCCATGTGAGGCAAACTGAGCGTCTCTCGTCCTCCTTCCTTCTCCTCCGCGTTCGGTGCCGACAAAGTGGGTTTTTACACCAGTAGCCGTTGTGTGGCTGCTCTGCCAACACCTGCTTTTGTACAATAGTATTTCCCCTCATACCTGGTTGCCATGAGTCACCAAACAACCCAATGTGTGGACTATGTGGGGATGCTCAAATTTCTCAAAATATGGAGATCAGCATTACCAATTCTCCAATTCAGTGCAGCACGCAGCCCTGTTCATTTGTAGTCCTATAGTGTTGTATATGTTGTATAATGAATGCTTTAAACTGGAATTTTTACGTAGACAAGTTGGAAGAACATAAAAATCCTGAACGTCAATAGCACATTATGTGGGTAAAATAGTAAACTGAACTGTGCCATACTTATAAATGGTTTAATTCTAAAACTGAATCTTCTTTTTGCAATAATATTCTTCTTTAAATGTAGTAGCTATGCCTGTGGGACTGTAAACTACAATATGGCAGTAGCTCAAATGATCTCAAAGTTTAGTGTGAGAATTGCTGAATTCTACTCATCTTGCGTGACTTGATGTCAAATTTTGTTTCACTTTTTATGTTTACGATATTAAAAAAATGCCAAATTTAATTAAAAACATACTAACTAGCTCACAGCAAGTTCGAGGCTTGTGTTGGAAAAAATTGTTGGGACAGAATTTGTTCTTGTATATTTAGTTTGGGGTTTATGGTTACACATTTATTGTTATCTGATCTTCTGTCAGCTCAGCCTTTGAGAGCAAGTGCTGCTGGCCTACTTAAAAGCTGCTTGCATCAGCATCTATATTAAAAGCTAAGGAGACATAAAGATAAGGTGAGGAGTCAGAGGTACTGAGGGAAAAGTCTGAGTGTTTCTGCTACATTCAAATAGCAGGGGAGTGAACCAAGTAGATGAAATTATTCAGTTTCTCATCAATAATCTGGGCTTCATCATTACTGCACAGAATTTCTCTGACGAGCACTCATAGCCCATTTCCAAATGCTTAGCTTACCCTAAGTGATGACATTTGATACATCAAAGACTTTTCCGACCTAAGCAGAATCCAATCACCACACCCGAGATGAGAAGATTTGGCTCTGACTGACGGAAGTCAGCCTCCGAGCGGGCTCTCTCAAAGTCCATGATGATAGCCACAGAGCATACTTCACTTTGTCATAATGCTGCTGGATGGTGTGGCAAGAATACCCAGGTCCAAGAAGCATGCCTCATAGACAAATAGATATGAGCAGTTTCCTGCTATGCTCCGAAATTCGGGAGTTGAGAAGATACGGAGTCTCTAAATTCCCCTTTGTTTCTACATTTTTTTTTTAATTACCAGAAGCATTAATTTAGTGCAAATATTAACAGCAAATACTGAGAGAAAATAAAACAAAATTAACACCCTTATGCCACCCTGAGACTTGCGTGATTTTTGTCCCCGCAATGCCACACAATGCATTGTGGCAAGGTGTGCCATTTCGATGGAACGCAGCAGAGCCTTGTTTGCGCCCTGTTCATGCACTGTACACGCATAAGTTATGCACTGTCTCCGCGCGGCCAGAAACGCGTGAACGCTTCGTGATGCGCGAATGGTTCGTGACGTGCATGAACTATGCGTGAGGTGGGCGTGCTATGTTCACGTGAGCAACGCGCATGTTCATGTTGACGTGCACCGTCGGCAGTGTTCGTGCCTAGTTCGCGTAGTGTTCACGCAACTCCCGAATGCGTGCCTAATTTTTAAACATTTCAAAATTCTCTCTAACGCATGGCACGCACCCCCGCACCCTCCACACTCTCCTCACGCTCATTCCCGAAGAATAATCATTGCCACGATGCATTGCGTGGCATTGTGGGAACAAAAATCGCGCAAGTGTCAGGGTGGCATTACCCCAGAGTGCTGAATTTGTATCAACTGCAGCCTTGTAGCGTCAGTGTTAACTGTGTATTTGGATTGCTTAATTTTAGTCCACCTTTAATAGACTAACTTACTGATTGAAGGAAACCGTGAACATTGGTAGAGATTTTGTCTGTTCTCTGGTGTTTTACAAACAAAGGGTTAAAATAGCTCTGCTACCTTCGTATATCAATGGAACGCTATAATAGGAGCAAATCCCATCAGAAGAGTGAGTTGGGAGGGTTTATGGTGTATCAAAGATGGCCTTGTTTTCCTCTTGTCTGCTGGCCTTTTCTTATCTGTCTAGCATCTGGGCTGGATTGTTCACTGTCCCGATGCCCTTTATTATATCCCCAGATATCGAACGCCAATCCTATTTTCTTGTGTTTGTCCAACTGTCAATCTGTTCTAACTGCACTTTGTGACAAGAAGGATTTGAAAGAAATGTGGTGTTTGGCTTGATAAAATGAAAAGAAGATTTCATGATGATTGACAGATGCTTTAACAGCAAAACTGTGGGATGAGAGAGGAATATGACTGTTTTTCAGCAGTGAACATTGAACTTAATCCGCAATAACACAAACTGTTTCACTCAAAGCACTATTTAGAGTATAATGATCAGAATGCATTATGCCTTCAGTATTGATGAATGAGTCCTGCTGGAACATCCTTTTTAACTTTGTCTAAAAGCCTAGGACTCCTTTTGCATGGTTTGGTTTATGACCTTAGAATTATTTCCCATTGTTCACTTAGTACAAGGAGCACTGATTAGTTGTTTTCCTCTAATTCTGAGGTTGCATTAAAGCAAATATTACATTTTTCATGCAGATGAAGCGAAAGCGCTGGGGAACAAATATATTGTTTCTTTCTGAGATAATAGAGATTATAATGGACAGTGATGCAGACATTAACCGATATAGTTACTTCTGTGTCATCGTGCCAATAAACTTTGGTGCCTGACATTTGAGGCCTTTTGCATGAAGGCATACTCAGGCTGTGAGCTAATTTTTGTCTTCACTAAACCAACCAAATACAATCAGAATTATGTGGATACACAATGCTGGTTATCCTCTCGTAATGTACTGCCAGGCTTATGCTCTCAGGTTATGATTACTTATCAGGCTTGTGTACTTAAGAGTGCCCTGTGCAGCCTTCACCATGTCAAAATGGATGGGGCGAGAGCTTAGTATTTACCTACGGAAGGGTATTATGAAGAAATGTGAATTATACAAAATCGAAAATCACTGCAATAGGCAATGATTTACACATCCAGTGGTAGCATTGTGTGGTTAATGCGCTTGATGTGTCGTGTTATTACAGTTTTCATACACATGCTATTTTTGCACAGCCAAGTCGACTTCATTAAAAACCTCAACTAAGCACGAAAAACTGAAAGCCATAAAATATAAGGCTGGTTACTAAAACTGCCAGTGTGCAGGTTCCTCTGCATCTTATGAGCAGTCCAAAGTAATTTGTGAAATTACCTCACTTAAAACAAACCTGGTAACCGACATATATTGCCCCATTTTTCATGTCTGCCATGACAACAGTTTAACTACAGTGAGATTTCTAGGCCTCTGACTACACAATGTTTGCCATGAGTGCTGTAAAACTTGTTTATTTACACAATGATTTTTTGTTCGTGTTATGGTTAGAATTCTCAATTTACCCAGACTTGCTCTGCCCTCAATTTCTCAGTCATTCAATCTTATTTTCTCTTAATTATGGATAAGAAGTGTGCATCTCACTAGTGGTCATTCCCTAGTGGTCGGTGCTGCAGTGTTAACCCTTCTACCGGTCAAAAGACATTCTTGTCACCATTGACTTATCAGGGGAGCGACATTACTTATACACTGTATAATTTGTTACTGTATAGCTAGAATAAAATTGACTAGTAATAGGGTTAATAAACATTGCGTAATAGGGGAGAACCAGTACAAAAATAACATGGGACGAAAGTAACATAGCGATTTTCTCTTAGCCCTTTCAAGTATGTTCTGCCTGACTGTCAGCATATAAAGCATTCAACTCTTACCAGAACCACAAAAAAATCAGGGGGATGTGTCATACTTGCACAAAAGTTCTGGTTATTGTGTCACGTGTGATAGTCATGATTATTTGGCAGATTATTTGTACTTCAACACATCCTGATGTTTGCATTGTTAGATTCCCGAAAGAGAAACAAGTCAGGTTTAACTGTCATGAGTCATTCTTGGGATGATAGTAACTGATGTTTCTTTCGTCCCTGTACAGTAAAAATGAGCCTATCATTCACTCATGCAATTGAATTATAAAAAATAATTTATGTTAGCAATACAGCTCGTGAAATGTTATTTTCACCGTTATACTGCTACATTTTCTTGAGCAGCTATACTGTTCATATTGTTGTGGCAAAACATTTGATAAAATTGAGAAGGAAGAGGGTATTGCTGCAGCCATTGGGAGAATAGGGTGCACAAGATCTGTTATTGCCCCCAACCGTTTGTGTTATGATGAAGAGGTCAAACTATTCCTGAATGCTTCTTATTTTAAACATGTATTTATTGTAATTTTATGGTCTTGTGCATTACTGGTCACTATGCACATTGATGCCTTGGCGAGGGGTTGCCACTGCTGTGTGGCTACGTTTGTCTTGTCAGCCCTTGTTCCTGCTAGGACAAAGATGTGTGTGTTTGTTGGTTTGGGTACAAATGTCATGCATTGAAATGCTATATTCACTGACAAAAATTTCCCTAAGGGGACAAATAAAATGGCTATCACATACAGGACATTCCTCTTTTCCTTCTGTTTTTAAAGCGCCTCTTGGAATTCAGTAAAAATTCTTAAATTCTGTGCTCTACGACCTGTCAGCATTGTCCCGTGCTGTCACTGATTAGGGTATGGAAAAATGGTAGCGGGCGGAGTTTCGGTAAAAGATCTCCCATAAATTAGTGCACGCATTTTACTGAGAGTGGTGGGAGAATAACACAGGAGACACTTACTATTTACCCTACAGTTGGGGGAATAACCACTCCATATTTAAAATTGTGGTGGGTAGCACTGCTACTTCAGATTAAGAAGGTTGTCGGTACAAAAATGGCCTTAGTTTTCTCTTTGGCAAGTTTGTATGATCTATCCATGCCTGCATGGGATTCCTCCGGGTCTTCCCGTTTCTGCCCACAGTCTGAAGACAAGCATGCCAGGCTAACTGGAGTGTTACTATCTGGACAGGCATCAAGTGTGGAGTTAGATGTGCAATCCAGCTGGTAGTTTATTGACAGCAATATAATACGCGATGGGGACAGAGCTTAAGAGAGAAGAGTTGGAGATGGAGCCAACCTCCTGGACATTGGCTTATAGGCTTGTGACGTTAGTCACAACATGCATAAGATATTTTTTTATGAATCGGCGAGTTATCTTGATGCCTTGTTGTACCCTTGTCATTAGATTTATACCTGATTTTGGATAGTTGTCCTCATGTCCACTATGTATCCAGCCTTCTAGCTACATTAACCTATGTAACATAGTTTGTCGAGTGTAACAATTAGAGAGATAGATGGATAGATCGATATCTTGATTGCAGGCTCATACACTAAACAAACACACTAGAAAATGTGTGTAAACAAGTGTGTAAATGGACCGCAGAGATTGCTATGGAAGAGGTGCTTTCCTTTGATGATGTCATAGGAACACGTGACTTATGTCTTGGAAACTTCCCACTTCTTCAGGGGGTGGGGCATAAGAGTGAAAAAAAATTGCTTTTATTCCTTGAAATTGATGGATTTTTCAGCCATTTCAGAACTTTTGAGTACATAGAGAGATATAAATAATCATATAGAACAAAATTAACCAACCATTTCAGGTGGGAGCCTTTAATCATCGGATAGAGGAAGATCTAAAATAACTTTTGCTGAAGGGTCACATATCTGTGTTACTTCAGGTGGAAAGGCACCCAGACAATTCCTGGAGCTATTTAAATCTTATGGGGAGTTAAATTTCAGTGTTCATTTTGCAGGGGAGTGTACATTGACCCATACTCTGAATTTGGTCCCTTACTGTTTTTACAAAAAAAAAAATGTGTAGACCTTGGTGACATTGTATGGTGTATGGCTATTAAAATATTGACGCATCTTCATTGTTATGATCTTGACTAGGAACTAGATGCAGATTAAGAGTACAATCCAATGATGGTACTTAATGGCAGGAACACTGTAACAAAAGGGGAAGGGCCAAAGCCTAGAACAGTAAAAACACAGTCCAGCTCAGGAAGTGTAGCGTGGTTTGGGTAATGGGCGTGTATGTGCCCGGTCGGTGATGTTTAAGGGCAGAAGACTGATGGTGGGACTGTCAGACAGCAAGGTTCAGCAAGGTAACACAGTCCCAATCCAGGAGACTGATGAAGGTACGGGAGGTGCTCTTAATAAACAGGGCAGAGGAACAAACTGGTAACACGGGTCTCTATGTGCTGTCCATGGGCAAAAATGGGGAAAATTACAAGGGACACCCACGTATTCCGCACAGATTTTTGAACCAGCAGACAGCACGCCAAGTCCGTTGGAAGAAAATTGGCATGCAAATCATTTTCTGCGTGCACGCAGGAAAACTTGGCATGTAGCCAGGCCACAAGGGCAAGGCAGGGGAGGCGTGCGTGACCCTTGCGTGTGTTAAAAACGGAATGTTAACGGTCAAATGTCCCTTGCAGACACGTAAGGGGTGCGCACGCGTGTCTCACTCAATACTTTCGTTCTACACGATTGGCCGTATGATACTGGGCCCGCACGTGGGACGTACGTGAAATGTGCTTGAAATGTGCGTGCAACTTTCGTGGTTTGTGCTTGTCGTGAGCTTGCTCCATCTAGCACGCACGGCGATCGTGCGGATAGCGTACATGACATGCACGTGCTCCATGACACACCCAAGCGTCGTATAAAAACCTGTGAGGTCACATAATATAAGTGTTTCACGGTCTTCTTTCTCCTCGATCATTAGATGATGTTTCAACATGAGATGATGTTGCATTATCAATGGCGCAGCCATGATGATGCTGAAGATGATGACGAGAAGAACAAAAATGATCACCTTTTATACCCTCTGGAAAAGCGTCATGATAAACACATGCCGAAGGAAGCCAGTAGGGGCATTTTGCAATCGAAGTAAGTGAGCTGCACGAGTCCCGTACAATGAGTAAACACGTGCGTCCCCAGTAAGAGATACGTGCCACAGCCTTACGTGACATGCACGTCACACTTACGAGTCGCACACTGAACTTACGATCTAAAAGCGCCAGATGACTTGTGTCCCGCACGTGGGCATCACGAATGACTTGCTGCATCAGTGCGACACACTTGCAACCCCTTAAATACCTGGTGTGCTGGCCACGGCCAACAAATTCACAAAAAATCGGAGAGCCCATGCGTGTGAAAACACGTACGTCAGGATATAAGAGAAACATAAGGGGTCAAGACTAGGTTTTTTTTTCATTTTGTTAAAAATCTTTCAAAACATTCATAAAAGATGATTTTAAGACCAAGTGGATTTTTATCATTTAAACGCCTTCAGTGCATTCGTTTTGCGATAAAAATGCGATTTTCTCACATCACAAAATTTTATAGTTTATCAGACTTGTGGCCGGCATAAAATCCACAGTTTTCAAGGCATTGCTATGAAATTTTCACCATAGCATCAGTTTGTTATGTTCTATACAATAACATAGCTATTTTTGGGTAGGTAGATACATGGTGTATTTATGATCCATCTGCCAGGCAGGTTTTGCCACCCATTTCTAAAATTCTATGACCAAATCATTTTTCTAAATATTTTCCCATAAAAATACCCTGAATGAGTATGCCATTGTATAGCTGGTGGTATTAGCTTCAAAACAAAAAAAAGAATTACAGGAAAATATGGTATAGTTTCTGAGATATTGTTGCCACTATAAGACTTCATGATTTTCGTCAATAATGTACGGTTTTCACGGTATCAAACTTATTAAGTTTGATTAAAATCAAATTCCATTCTGAGCTTTTTTCAGTTGACACAATTTTTTGTGTTTTTAGTGGTTAGAAGTGCTTAAATTGAGTGAACCCAGGCTTGGCCCCTTAAGAGTTCTGACTTGTCAGGCTTTAAAAACAAAATTAAAAACAATTTTCACAGTGTTCACTGTATTATAACTATGGAACATTTGGGTAGGCCCTACTATCAGAGTACACAACCCGTGAAAGCGGGTTGAAAGCGAATATCCAGTAGCATTATTTTTTTTCTCTTGTTATATGAGTGAATACCTTCAACATATCATTAAATTGCCATAACGGACCATTTTTATGGGTACTTATTTTCTTTGAATCCCTACTTTAAACTGCCAAGTTGCTTAAAGGAGTTGAGTCACGTGAACTGCGCATGCTCAGAACTTTGAAAACTGTTCATCCTAACAAGAAATCAAAATCAAGGCGATCGTGACTTATCTTCCAAAAATCCGTTTCCATCGGCGCTCTACATTCTTCAATTCCTTGTATATATATATATATTTTAGTTCCTTGAACATAAGGCTTTTGTTTTGGGTATTTTTTGTCCGGTATAAGTCGAGTAACTAGAAGTTTTAGCGTCCTCTCGAAGGATGTCCTTTTCGCCTACTGCATTGGCATAGAGCACCACAGAAGCGATCTACAGTCTTGCAAGGGCAACCAGTCCTCTTTCGTCCAGATTTTGTAGAGCATGTGCTCTTACGTCGGCAAAAATCCTCGTTCGGCTGATCGAGTTCGTCTGTGTTTTTTTCTTGCTGTATAGAAAGCAGACGGCAGTGCTACATGAAGGCGCTCGAATTTCTTTCCCCGGCCAACAAATATGTTTGAAAACAAGATCATTCGCATAGAAATCAGATACTTACCGAAAGTGGCGCGCTTGCACCAGCAATTGAAGTCATTCCTAGTCTTATGCAGTCTTTATTTTGTCCCGAGAGATTCACGTCCTGCGAGCTCTGTATCCTACGAGTCTCCGCAGGTGGGAAAGCCTGTCTGTTTATCAGATTTGCATATGTCACCTCCTGAGCATGCGCATTAACCGTGACACAGCTCCTTTAAGAGCATAAACCATGAAAATCCAGAAACTATGCAACACAGAAATAAGACTTCCCTGGGGTGCCCTGGTGGCTCATCAATCTAAGCTCGTTCACCATAAAGGCTGTGGCCTTCCTTTTTTATTATCACCCCCGGCATATAATGCGGGGGGATATAGCGATCAGTGTGTCCGTCCGTCCGTCCGTCTGTAATAAAATCGTTTCTGGACCAGAACTCGAAAACTATACCACTTACCAACACCAAATTTGGTATGGAGCTTCTCCTCGTGGTCTAGTTGTGCCTTTTGGGGGTTTCGGTCCGTCCGTCTGTCCACACAACCTGTAGGTTATACAACCTACAGCCAGGGGGATCCGCCATTGCCAGATGGCTCTTGTTAAATACATATATAAATATGTGTGTGTATTTTTTTTTTATTGTAAATATAACAGGAATATAGTATACAGAGGTCTTCAAAACAAGTATAACACTGATAACAGTCAGTATACACAGATAATTAACCAGGAAAAACTACAAAGTAAAGGAGCCAGGGGTATATTACATGAGACAAAAACATTAAAAACATACCGACGCTAAGTGTTTTGACAGCCTTTTTGTTTGTGGAATTAGATAGCAGTCTCACATATTTTTCAACCTCCTTTAAGAAGACCACAATACAAGGTTTATTATCACTGAATTTACATTTATGAATGAAGAATTTTGCCAGTATCAGAATCAAATTTATTATTTAAAAAATGTTGTTTTTCTTCCTTAGATTTTTAAAAAACCAAACACCACATTTTCCCAATATAATGTAAAGTCTTTAAAATTATGATCAATAATATATCTGCATAGGTCTAGCCAAAGTTTCTTGGTGGATGAACAATGCCAGAATAAATGTTGAACTGTTTCTGGATATTCATCACATAAAGAACAGTTAATGCTTATATCTTTTTTGAATTTCTGCAAGTTATTATTTGCGGGGTAGTATTTATGAATAATTTTAAAAGACACCTCCTTAACCTTGTTCACAATTAGATATTTATGAGGAAGCAATCATACTTTTTCCCAATGAATATCATTTACAAAATTATTCCAGTATGCCATGACATATGGGATAGAGACCACCTCTCTTTTGAAAGAGGGCACGGATGGCTTTAATGTTATTCTTAGGATGTAGAGAGAAGCAGATTTCTCCTACCAGGGAGTCAGCTGCATTGGGTAAAGATATACATTGAGGTGTAGGCCTGGATACATTCCTACAGAGCATCAACGTTGTTGTTTGGAATGGCATCAAAAATTATGGCAAATTACTTAAGAGTTACGGGGAATTTGTTTGTGGATAGAAATTCTTTGTGAGTAGGAGTCCATTCTGTTTAAACAACTGACTTACTTGTAAAATCTGATTCTGAACCCATCTCTCAAAGAACAGTGATTTATTTTTTCACAAAATGTCTCTATTGTTCCAAGTAAGGTACCTGTGTGGTGAGAAATTGTGTTTATATATTAAGGACCAGGCAAGGAGGACCTGTTTATGAAATACAGATAATTTCACTGGGAGTTTTTCAATGTTATAATTACAGCATAAAATAAAACTTAGGCCACCAAAACGGGAGAAAATGTGATGGAGAATAAAATTCCACACCGAAATTGGATTTTTTAGAAAATGCTTGGCCTAATTAATCTTAAAAGTGTTATTTAGTGTCGTGAAATCCCGGAAATTGAGCCCTCCAGATTCATAATTATTCATAAGAACACTTTTTTAATATAATGTGTGCTATTTTTCCAAATAAAACCAAAGAGCATTTTATCTTCCGCTTTGCTGATTTTATTGTCAAGGTGTAATGAAAGAGCTGCATATGTAGGTCTAGATAGTCCTTCAGCCTTAGTAATTAAGACTTACTTTCAAGGACAAGTCTCTTTGCAACCACTGACTTAATTTCTTTTGAGTTAGATAGTTTTGGATAGATAGTTTTGGATAGGATTGAAATTTGAAGAGCATCTTGATTTTTGGTCTTTAGAGATAGCAAGCCCCAAATATGTAACTTCTTTCCTTGTAGGGATATTGCAAAAATTGTGCTCATGACAGTCTCTCACTGCCAACAGTTCACATTTGTTTATTTTTAAGTATAGGCCAGAGCCTGAGAGAAATCCGTGATCACGGACAGGGCAACGGGTATCTGACTTGCATCTTTCAAAAACAATGTAGTATCATCAGCCAGTTGACTGATGATTATTTCCCGATTTGCTATGGAGATTCCTTGAATATCACTATTGATTATTATGTTACTTTTAGCAGGTAATGTTTCTTTACATGTCACTGCATATTATTATTTGGCTAAGTGATCTGATTGATCCTGATTGTTGATTAATCGATTTAACGATTGACACCTGCTGCTATGGTTTCCTGCCACTGTGTGTTGCTTGTTTAAAGCATTGTGGTAACATCAGTTGGCAAGGCTGAGGATGGCTGTTTAAGCCGAAACGTTCTTTTTGTTTTGAGCACTTTTTATTTTATTTTATTCACTTTTTTCACATGGGTTTATTATAGCCATTTTTTGCATTTTTGTGCCTCTTTTTTGTAGCAGTGTGCGGGCTACCTTTTCCATTTTTGTATAATTTCATCCAGCTTCACGCACCTGTATCAATCCTGGACAGCTGAGTATCTAAGAGCGCAAACTCTCTTTACTACTTATATCACTATTGATAAAATAGGTTGCGAGAATTTGTGTGCAAAGCAGAAATAAGTATGGTGAGATAGAACATCCCTGACAGATGCCACGATTCAAAGTAAATCTGTGGGTCGTGCTATGTTTCAATTTTATTGAGCTATTGCTGTTGGTATACAGAGTTTTGATGGCTTTACAGAAAAAGTTGCCAAAGCCGAATTTTTCTGGAGAGTGGAATATAAACTGGTGTTTTACTGAATCAAAGGCCTTATAGAAATCCAGAAAGAGAATAAAACTGTTTTCATACACTACCACTCAAAAGTTTGAAATAACTTGCAAATTTCTTTGTTTTCCAGAGAAATATACTTTTTCATGCATTTCACAAACATTTTTTTCCATTTCACAAACGACTGAAATTAATCAGATGATTTTCAAAGAATGATCTACATTTTTGCATAGAGGCCTTTTATCAGCAGCTGTCAGTTCTCTGCATCAATCTCCTGGTATGGCTTCTAATCCAAGATAGGCATTTTATGAGGCTAATTGATTATTAGAAAACCCTTCTGCAAATGTGTTGCACAGCTGAAAACCGTTGAACTAATAAGGGAGCGCAAAAGGGAGCATGGCATTCTTCAGGTTGGTTTAGTACCGGAAGCATCAGCAATTGTTTGTTTACAGGCTCAAAATGGCCAGAAAGAAAGGATTTCCTTTAGAGACCCGTCAGTCTATTGTTGTGCTTAGAAAAGAAGGCTATTCAATGTGAGAAATTGAAAGCTGAAATTTAAAATCTCTTACCATACTGTCTACTACTCTCTTCAGACAGCAGCACAAACTGGCACTAACAAGGACAGAAAAAGGAGTGGTAGGCCCTGATGCACAACTGTGCAAGAAGACAAATATCTGAGAGTGTGTAGTTTAAGACAAATGCGCCTCACAGGTTGTCAACTAGCAGCTGCACTAAATAGTTCCCGTCAAACACCAGTTTCCGTATCAACAGTGAAGGTGGGGTTTTGTTTTTTTTTGATGAAGGCAAAGTTTGAAGTACATATTCATCATTTTCCATTAAAATCATTATTTCTTACTCAGACAATGTCAGCATGTTCTGTTCATTTGCTTTATTTCCTATTCAGATAAATTCCCTGTGTGTTTCCATGGAAAACAAGAAAATTTCCAAGTGATCCCAAACTTCTGAGCGGTAGTGTATATCAGTTCAGAGTAATCAAGAATGTCAAATATAAGCCTAATATTATTAGAGATATGTCTATTTTTCATAAAGCCTGACTGCTTCTCATCAATAATTGAGTCCAGGACTGTTTTAATTCTTTTGGCAAATATCAAAGCAATGATCTTATAGTCAATATTAAGCAGACAGACAGGTCTCCGATTTTCAATGAGAAGCAAATCTTTTTTGGGCTTGAGAATCAGTGTAATTAGTCCTTGAGTAAGGGCAGGAGGAAGAGTATTATTTCTTATGCTTTCGGAAAAAAACTCTAACAGGAATGGTTCAAGCTGGTTTGAGAAGGATTTGTAAAACTCCGCAGTTATGCCATCAGTACCGGGAGATTAATTATTTCTAAGTGCATTAATAGATTCAGCAACCTCCTCTACGCGAAGAGGGGTGTCGTAGTAATTTCTGTCATTCATGTCAGTGGATTTCTGATCTTATACTGAATTCAGAAATGAGGTTACGAACTCTTCATTATAAATCAAATCATATAAATTACTGTAAAATTTGCAACAGAAATTTGATATAAGTTTGGCATTATCAGTAATGACCCCGTCAATGTTTAACTGATGAATAGTTATTTTTTAAGTGATGTTTTTCAAGTCTATAAAAGTATGCGGAATTTTGTTCACCCTCTTCCAGCCATTTCTTTCTGGATCTTATAAAAGCTCCTTCTGCCTTATGCCGATATAAGTCATCTAACTGATTCTGAAGGTCAAGTAGATTTAGCCTGTCCTCTTCTAATATATCACTAGGGGGCTTTTGATAGAAAGAGACACTTTTATTAATTATATTTTCTTCCTCAGCTCTTCTGGATTTGGCAATAAAACTCCCATATCTTCTTAAAAATTGACTTACCTCATATTTGAACAGTTCCCAACTATTGCTATAGGACTTCTCCCCATTAGCTTTATTCCAGAATTGAGCAATTTATTTATTTATCTCTACTTTGACAATCTCATGTTTTAATAGTGAACTGTTTAATAATAATAGGAAAATCTACAGACTGTATTTTCAGGTTCAAACAACTGAATGTTGATATGAATTACCCTGTGGTCAGTTAGAGGTGTAGTAAGAAAGTTTGTTGAAATATCATCTTTATAATAGGAATTGCATACCAACCAAAAATCTATGCGTGATTGTTTGGATGCCGCTTGGTTGCTCCAAATGGAGGAACTGTTATTTGGAAATTTTGCTCCCCACACATCACTCACATCCAAATTCTCCAAAAGAATGTGGGTATTTCGAAAGCCACAAGAGAACTCTGTTTTCCAAGGATTCAAACTAATTATTATCTCTATGTTTCGTGTTGTATCCATATATGTCGACCATAATAAAAGAGATATTGTAATACCTAATCACAAGACATATGTAGAGCCCTAGAGAGTCACAGTCTGAATGTTATATTTCACCACTGAAAGTGTTCTTGGCTGTAGTGTCTCCAGCAGAGCGCGCGGATCCACGTGAAAACCAAATATCGTTACCCCATTGCAAGGGCGTAATAATGGTGTTGACATTGGTGGGGACATAATTTGCCTCCCATGCCTACCTATGTCATGACCCAACCTACTCAAAATACAGCCTCATCAATCAGCAATACGGTGTGTTGCTTAATTTCCACATGAAATATACCTGTCTGCCTGATGGAGACTGATCTGCAGAGCTGCTGTGTTGTGGCTGTAAAACAAAATTTATGATCAAGAAACACTACCTATTTTTGTCTCTTGTTGCATAATAATAATAATAATAATACATTTTATGCTGGCTGGCTGGCTGTTTATTGCATTAATAATACATTGTCCTTCTATATTATTACTCATCTAACCATTCCATCCAAAGCCCTATTAGGTCGGGACTAGTTTTATGGGGAGACGTGGGGTAAAAATGCATTCAGATGCATCAACATGCATTGTGGAGATGGCGGTCACGTGACAACTGTCACAACTCACAACAGTGCGTGCGTGAAGATCTACCCCTCTCACGTTCTGTTCTCTCGTCCGAATAGGGCTAAAGATGAGCGGATTCTAAAAATTATATAAAGATTTTCTGTTCTTATTTCACTCCACTCTAAGAGACTTTTAGCATGATTAATCTGTTTCAGTAGAATCCGTGTCAGACTGCAACGCACCCCCCCTCCAAAACGACAAGCATGGGAATGGGAAGCCCGGAAGTTATTAGGCTACTGCATGTTGAGGTTTATGCTGTGCTACTGGAAAAACAATGAAATCGAGCGCTTGGAAGAGAAAATGCGTCGCGGTCTGAACAGGTTTTTACAAGACTATTTTGTGTGAGTAACTAACCATTGACTGGGTGAAATAATGTCTAATGTCCGCCTTTTTTCTTTTCCTGCCCGAGTCAGACATGATTCCCCGAGCCAGCGACAGTAGACGCTGTTATTACGCTGTTATTTTTTATTTTCACCGCGTAGCCTACCAACTTACCAATGACAACCCAGTCATGATGATGGATACAGGAAGGGGAGCCAATCACAGATAGCAAGGCTGTCCCCACCAATGACACGCCGTCTTTGAGAGGGGGAACTAAGGAGGGGAAATTTAACCTTTTGTGTCCCGAATGCCGTGCAATGCCCCATTCAAAATCGGTATGGTGGACATTTTAAACACATCAAAATATTGGTATGGACACGTCCATAGCGTCCATACGCATTTTTACGCCCATGCCCCATTGTGATTTCCAAAAGCTAACATCAGCAGATGTGGGGTGAGACTCTTTAAAAATAAATAAATAAATAAATAAAATAAAATAAAAATAAGGCTTTATGTTTGCAATTTTTTCTTACTCCCCAGGCATTTGAGAAAACTATAGATAAAGACAAGGTTATTGAAGAACAAAAAAACAAGTATGTAGCAGTCACTAATCAGTTAATTAGAAGTGTAACACTGGATAAGAGGGCCGGGTACTGCAACATTAAAATAAAGCACTAGCAAAGGCGTAGAATGTGATATGCTAATATAAAGTCTACAGCATTTTAACCAGTTGCATTGGCCTTAAAAAATGGCATAAAAAGAAATATATACATATAAATATGAAAAGGTCTTTGGCTTTGTAAAATGAATAACAATTTAACTAAAATGTTTTTGTTGGGTCATAGTAGTATAATGAACAACTTAATACCAGCATACATTCTATGAACATTTGTAACTGAGCCAAATTAGCCCACCTTGTTTCGCCATGTTTGATTCATAATGTGCGTTGCTTGACAAACGAACAGTCATCACGGAGGAAAAACCTTGGAACCGTTGATAAATGCACGACCTCCGATAAAATAGGCAGTGTTACCCTGGTTTCGAGCCTTCTGAATCATCGGCCACAGTTCGTTCTGGCGATCCCTGTCCTCCTTTGATAGATCCTCCGCAAACCGTCGGTTCTTACCTCGCAGGAAGGAGGATGTTTTGGCCGCTTTCCATATCGCATCCCTGGAAACTCGGGAGACGAATTGGAGAATAATACCTCTGGGCTTGGAGGCTCCCTGTCGCCTGGCCCCGAGACGGTTCACAGTGTCGATGGTGTCGGTAATTCTGTTTTTTTGCTCTGGAAGGACTTCTTGGCAAATTTGGATGACTATTCCTCGCACATCTTCTTTTTCCGATTCTTCAACTCCACAAAGCCTGCGGTTCCATCTCCTGGAGTATCCTTCCACTTCGGAAATCCTTTGCTGACATGAGTTCACCCGTTCCTCCTCCTTTGCAACTTTATTCTCGAGCTTACAAACTTTCCCTTTCATGTCTTTTATTTCTACTCAGGCAAAGTCCACTGTCTTTTTTAGTCCCTCAATTTTCAGTGCATTAGCACTGACCATGCTCTCAATATTGTCCGATCTTGTATTAATTAGTGCACACAGAGAAGCAATTATGTCGCCCGCGTTGACTTGCTCTTGAGAGTTAGCACTTGAGATGTGCGCATACATCACCTTCCTTGGAGCAGGGGATTTGCTTGGAGTGATGGGCAAAGGTGGAAACTCATCCATATCGTCTCCTAAAACTGGACGGCTCAAGGCAGCTGTATAACCGTGGCAGCTGTCTATCAGCGCATTCCCAGCCTTAGCACTGTTAGCTTTAGCATCATCGGATGCTCGTTTTCATTCTCGCTGCTGGTTTGCCATTTTACCACTACTCTTTTTAAATTTGCTGTATAAAAGTTTTTGAGTAAATTACCAGTGTTTGGCAAATGTAAATTTTCAGTCTTTTTACTGTTCTGAGAGTTAAAGACCGCGATAGAAAGCATGTGCTCCCTCGGTCATCTTGGCACACCCATCGGCTGTGGCCTTCCTGCGGCGACCCATTTTGATTCCGGCTCAGGTCATTTGGTGCGTGTCTTCCCCATTCTTCCCCCAACTTTCCTGTCTCTCTCCACTACGTGACTATCAAATAAAGGAGAAAATCCCCCCCCCAAAAAAAAAAAAAACTTTAGAAATAAGACTTCTCTCCGCCACAGAAACACAACGAAACAAAGAATACAAGTGGATTACCCCTGCAAAGGGGAGGCACGCAAGACACCAAACCAATTCAGGAGACAACACTTCTAAAAGAGAAGCAGGTTGCTGGAAAGCAGGACACAATTAAGGAGACACAAGGGTTATGACACTTTATGAGAACAGAATGAATATATCCCTCTGTGAATTCCAGATGAGAGTGCATCATTAGTCTTACTCTATTTTCAAACATAGGGCCACATGGACCACATCATACCACTATTCATGGCACGGCATTTTTGTGCTGCCTTTCCGCAATTTGCTGTAAGAGTATATAGCGTTTTGAGAGAATGCAGGTTTGTGGCTCCTTTTGCGTATCCAGTGGCATTTGATGTTTAATGCCTTCGGCTAACGCTAATGAAGATCCAGGTAAACGAGTCACCGGTTCAGAGCCAGTTTTGTGGGTAAGGCCTGCAGCTGTCTGGAGCCCAGCAGTTGTCATCACTGCCACCAATCTAGTCTTTGGGTGCAGTGAAATGGAAGATGCACTTCCTTCCCATTCTGAGCAATTCTTTCTTCTTGTCTTTCGCAGGGGAAGAGTGCGAGCCAAACCCATGTGCAAACGGGGGCGCCTGTTTCACGGCGTTGGCTGACGAGGCTTTTTCATGTGAGTGTCGCTCTGGCTAAGTGTGCTAGGTTTGTGCTGGTTGGTAAGTGAAAATCCTACCATTTTAGCGACTACTCACCTTCTGCATGGGCCACTGTTCTTCCTATCTCAACTACCCCAACCTCCAAAAACACCAGCCTGTCATAGACTTTTCAGAGGCTGCTTACCTCTGCTGCCCTTCCGCTAGATTGAGCCTGGCTTGGGCATCTGCTTCATCTAAATCAATGCCCAGTGCATAATATAGCTCATGCGGTACAAGGGCTGTGTCCATCGAATGTTGTGTCTGTGTCCATCTTGAGCATAGTGCCAGTGGGTTTGTAATCGTGCTCCTTTGGGGAGTCAGTGAAGATTTCCACAAGCTGCTTACTGTTGCTGGTGACCAAATAGTCAAGAGGTTGTATTGAACACATGGTGCACTTTGGCTTGTGTACGAAGTAGCCAACAGTCTACTGAGAGTACCGTGTGGCCTGTGACAGCCTGCCTAATAATGTCTGTTTATTTGCATATACTATTCCGGTTGCTTTGCTAAAGCTGAAAAGACTATGCATGTACTGCAGTTCAACCTGTTGATGTCCCCGATAGACATTGTCCTCTCTGTTCCCTGTCATGTATCTTCATATATTGAACTCGTGGAAAAGTCTTTGTTTAGCTTGCTTCATTGTTTGGGATCACCTTGTCCTTGTGTGGTTTGAACTATGAGGGGACCAGCTCCCATCAGCCCTTTTTGTGTATTTATTTTCCTACTGTTGGTAGATGGTTGCACCACACTGTATTATGGTATGTTATACTTCAACATAAGTTTAGAGTGCTATAGCAAGGCTCACAAAGTTCATCAATGGTGTAGCCCGTGCATAAACGGTCCCATTGGACAGCCACTACATATTCATTTTACCAGGATTTTCTTCATAAAGCAATTGATGTTGACAATTTCAGGTGAAGTTTTGCTTTTATCATTTTTTCAGGTGTGGTATTTGAGTTTATTTTATGCAGTTTTTGATTGATGATAATATTTAATATTCTTATTTTGTTTTTATGGTTGTTTGTTATGGTGGGACGGGCCTATTGAATGAAATATGATTACTTAAATGCCCTTTTATGGAAACCTCTTCAAATTGGGGCCATAACTATGGTGGCAGTTGGGAGTAATGTGTGTATAGGCATTCAATTTTGCTTTAATCAGTCAGCTGTTAGGTGAAAATACAGCAGTAACCGTGCACCTGGGGTCACAGTGGGCCTGTGCAATTAAAACACATTCTTTAATGGCCTGCAAAATGGCATGGCCATGGTGTAGGGCTCCTGCATGTTCAGCCTTGGAAGTCATTACTTTGATTAGTTTTGTCTTTTTTGTAGCTGGTTACAGAGCAGGGCGTTAGAGTAGGTGAAATTGTGCCAGACCAAAATTTTAATAAAAATGTCTCTTTTTCATATCCTTAAGAAGAATATCAAGTTTCATGAAGACAAATGACAGGTGAAGTAAGCATAAGGGCTTCTGAAATTAGATTGGCTGATGTTGGCCTGATTGTTTCATTTATTTATTTATCTCCTTGTTCTTATAGATTTTCATAACAACCCCAAGTAATATGAAGTAATTTGAAATCTCAAGTCGATCGAACAAATGGTTTTGGAGTTATGACCTTTTTTTTTTTTTTACCATAGCGCTACCTAAAGACAGATTTACACCAGTCAAACAATTTATAATCTGACATCCATGTGTAGCTCCCCACTGAATTTCACATTGATCCTGCATTGGTTTGGCAGAAGAAGATCAAAGTTAACACAGACGCAGTGCAGACGCCACCACATGATTCCATGAGCTCCCTTTGGTCCATTGGATCAAGTGAGCTAAAAAGTGACTGTGATTTCCTTTACGACATGGTAATCTTTGCATCGAGATCGATCCTCTGTCTTTGTAAATTGTGTTTTTAACAAGGAACAACAGTTATTGGAGACCTGTATGAAACACCAATGTGCATTTCAAACTTTCAAACCGGAAAAAAAAAAGTTGTATCTTACTCCGGTGACTTAGTCTTGAATTGCTTAGAATATGGTTTTAAAATAATTATACTAAGTGCCACAAATCCAGATAATCATTCATCAAATACCCAGGACAGAACTGACTACTGTAAAATATAATTGAAGCTATCTAGCGTAAGCCTGTTTTGAAAGTTCCTTTTTGGTGCACGTGAACATGGTCCTGTCTTCGTTCAATTACTCATGTAAACGCAAAAAAATAGCCAAATTTTGTGTTTTTGCTGGTTTTTTTTTTTGGCAGACAAATTCCACCCGGGCTCCCGTGAAGCCAAGACGGCGCGTGAGCTGATTACTGAGGCGTCCTTTGATGTGTATCAATGTACCAGCCTGCTTGAGAGAGTGTTTTTCCCCCAACCAAACCAGGCATCCAAAATAAAAACTGGAAATTGTACACGTTGCTCAAAAAATAGTTTGTGTGTGTGTGTGTGTGTGTGTGTGTCTGTGTATGCGTGTGTGCGTATATGTGTGTGTCTATTTGCCTACTGAGTAAGAGATAATTATTCTTAATTTCTCTGTATTTCTTTTCCTTTTTTTCCCCGCAGTTGCATTCCTCAAATAATTTGCTCCTTTCCAATAAGCTTGATAATCGGATGTCTGATAACATTCCACGTCTTTGTGATGTTCCATGTCTGGAGTTGGTACTACTAATAATTAAGTATGTTTGGGGAACTCAGGAGCACAACAATTTGAGATCAAGAATGGAATTTGAGGGGAACACCTTTGAGGTGAAGGGTAAAAATTTAAAGCAGTGACAAAAAAACAAACAAAAAAAAAAATGTCCAAAGTGACATGGAGTCATGTACAATAAAAGAGGGTTTGTATTTCACTTGCTCTTTGTTTTTTCCTTGGTTTGTCTTCTTATCCGTAAAATGTGGACCGATTGTTAGGATTTGTCTTATATGTTATTTACGATCACTTTGATTCTGAATAGTGGAGTCGTACTGCCTTGCGCTCCCGTCACTTTCTTCTTTCTTTCTCGCTCTTCTCCGCATGGCAAGCAAGTGGCCGCAAGCCTATGCCTGCATGCGGGGTACGGCTGGCCACTGTATATATGCAAGCACATGCAGATCTAGCTTCACATCCCACCCATGTGAAATACGTGATCCATCCACGGACTTCAACACAATGCCCCTGTATCCTAGATTTGATACATATCTTTAATCTTTTTTATTAGCTACGCTGCTTTGTTGAAGAGATTGCAAATATTTGATATGGATATAAAATAATGCCTTGATTATCATAACACATATTCCAATGGGCTCTAAAACATACTCTCCTCATACTTCCCGGAGGAGAACAACTTTGATGCCTGTGTCTCGGGCAGCTGGATATTAATCTACAGGGCACAGGTGAGATAATTAATTCAGCCATTCACAGCGAGGTCACTGGGAAGACAAGCAGAGCATTGGAATGGTTTGTTGTGTGTTCATGCTGACAAAGGAAATGACCGCTCACCATAGCTGTCCGTTTACTTGTCTCATTATCCCAGCACAATGCGCCCTCGTGCTGTGAGGCGATTGATTATTCCTCTTGTAAATTTCTGGTGACTAGAAAGGAGGTACTAGGTTACAATTATTATTTCACAGATTCAAGTTTGAAATGAACTGTCTGTGGTAAAATATTACAAATATTTAATTTGACTCAGTCATACATTTAAAAGAGTTCATTTGGTGAGCAAGAAGTCTGCAACCAATATACACAAAACATATGTATTAACAGTTCTTAAGTAGGTGTTTTGTATTTGACTAGAGGGATATCCTTCTTGAATGATATACACCAATCGGCCACAACATTAAAAATATCTACCCAATATACAGTAGGTCCTCCTCATGCTGCAACAACAGCTCAGTCAAAATGACGTCCGTCTCAATTCCCAGACTCAGGGTTTCCTTCCAGAACATTTCTCAGAGTATCACACTCCCTCCACGAGCTTGTATTTTTACCACCGTCCATCTTGGTGCCATGTCTTCCCCTGGTAAAAGCACAGATACCTAGCCGATGCACAGGATGTAAAAGAAAATGGAACTCTGTGAACCAGGCAACCTTCATACACTGCTTCAAGGTCCAGTTCTCAAGTTCATGTGCCCATTATGGGAGCGTATGTCAGTGGACTGGGGTTAGAATGGACACTTCGACTGGTCTACAGCGATGAAGCGCTATATGCTGCAGGGTGCAATACCCTGTGTGTTGTGACACATGCCTTGCGTAAGTGTCAATAAAATGCTATGTGACTTGTGCCACAGTTGCCCCTCTGTTGGTTTAGACCAGACATAGTTACTTTTCTTGCCTTTGTGCATCTATGAGCCCTAAGCTGCCAACACCCAGTCGCTGGTAAATGTTTTTCCCCCTTGGATCACTGTATGTGCTCACCACTGCTTACTGGGAGAACCTGTTATGGCCCCAATTTGTTATTACATTTACAACAGCAGCAACAGCAAGGGATGACAGACGCAGTTTTTAAAACTTAAACACATTTAATTAACAAAGACAATAACAACTAACTAATCTACTATCTACAACTAATGACCAAGATTGATTAACAAAAACAGAAATATTTACAGTCCCTTTTGTGGGTTGCTTGGTGATGTCCTGGGTGAGGAAAATGCTCTAACACAGGCAAAAATCCACTAAAAGCTTCACAGGTCTTGAACAGAATGACAGGTCTGGTCACATGAATCCTTCTCCTTGCAATTTCTCCTACTACCCCACTCCCTCAATTTTCCTCCTTATATGCTCTTTTGCAGACCCCTCCCACATTTTGACCTCTTTTTTTTAATGAATGATATTTTTTCCTGCCGGTGCTATCAGTGGATATGTCAAATCAGTGATTTGAGTCTAAAAAATGATGCAGCGAGTGGGTTTATATTGGAATTCAATATAGGGGAAAAAATATGTTATACTGAATGAGGAAGAGGGTCAATTAGGGTTGCAGGGTCAATTAATTCATGAGGGAGGGAGGGGAATGAGCTGAACTCTGTCGGTACATTATTTCTGCAGTGTCGTCACTTAGACCAGTTGCTGATGTGTCATCATGATTAACATCTGTGCATACTTTTTGTGGTTGTCTTATCATTCATTTACTTGTGGTATTGTACTCTTAATTAAGATTTGAATAAAATGCATGGAATACAATCAATATTTTAGCCTTGTTGATTTGAATGAGGGTAGTACACAGCTGCCTCACAGCAAGAAAGTCGTGGGTTAGTATAGGCCTGAGACCTTTCTGTGTGGAGTTTGCATGTTTTCCCCGTGTTCATATGGATTTCCACCTGGTGCTCCTGTTTCCTCTCACAGCTCAAAAACAAGTATGCTTGGTTAATTGGACACCCTAAATTGTCCATATTTGTGATTGTGAAAGTGTATTTGCGCCTTGCAGTGGATTTGAAAGCTGTCCTGGATGTGTCCCCACCTTTCGCCAGCAGTCAGCTGGGATAGGCTCCTGTTCCAGCTCCCCAGCTCCATAATGGATGTATGAATGGATTGGGAAGGTTGACATGATCTTAATTTTAAGGCATCAATGGAAAATTAGCTTCATACCAGCTACACTATATCTTCTGTATAAAGAAACTGCTCAGAATTTTAAGGTATTCCATATTTTTTTAATATAAATTTGGTCTGAAAGATGGTTATTTTTTGTGTTTTGTTTTTTTGCATTGGTAGAAAATATCATATATAGGTTATCAAGGCATTTATTTATGAAATGTAATGATACTGAAATGTTTGTGTTAGTTGAAAAAGTAACAGATTGTACAGCCTCCACAGAGCACTGAACTTATCATCATTGCAGCTGTGCAGGATAAACTGGAGAGACAGAAGCCGTTTAGGCAGCAAGTCTGCAGAAGCACAGTGGCAAATTTTGCAATATGCTCAGAACAGCTTAGCAGCCAATCTTGTAAAACTTTGAAACTGTAAGCACCTGATTTCAAGGTGTTGCCAGGTCACACTGAATATTGATTTTAGTTTTTGACAGTATGACGCTCTTCATAGCAGACTTTTCTTTATGAAGAACATTTCATTTCATTATTTTTGGGAGCATCGTATGCATAGTGAAGTGAGGGAGGGTGAGATTTAGGAGCGATAAAACACATTTATAAACTAAAAACCACACGCGCAGTTGAATACTTTAGCTGTTGAATATTAAGTAGTTTTAATTCAAATAATACTCAACCCCTGAAATTTGTTCTAACAGCTCTAGTCCAAAAGTACAATTCACATGACTCACTTGCATTATTGTAAGATTTTATGAAGGTTAAATTATATAATCTTGAATAATTGCCCCAGATTTTTTTCTTTTAATGTCAATAGTAGTTTTGCAGATGCATGTTATGTTGCAATGGTTATTTGCTAGTACTGAAATATTATCTACCTGGTAATGCTACAAATGGTATTTTGTAAACCTGCTGAAACCACCATCACCACACTAGACCACAACACTGAACACTGTCGAAATAATTTTGTCAAATTGAATTCACTCTTGTTATTAACACTGGAATGTTTGAAGACAATCACAGAATGAATCAACTTCATACAGTTAGAGCACAAGTTATACAGTCAAAATGTCTGTAAATTTTAATATTTATAAAGGTCCTACGTGGATTCTGAAACCGGTTCGATGAGCTATTTCAATAAATTTCTATTTATGACAATAAGATTGGCTAAAAGGTGTTCACCCGTCCAAATATTACTCCACTTGATAAAGCAGTCGGCACGTGCCATACCGCCTGCATGAAGCTGTGAACATTAACTGAATTTTATCCATCACTATTGACTTGCTACTGTGATGAAACCAGTTGCTTGTCATCGCTATGTCACGCGCTTTTATGCAATCTGCGCAAATGATCATTTGGTCTGAGCCTCAATCCAATTTGTTATTAAATGTGTGGAGTCCATGCACAGCTCAAAGATGTTATTTTCAGGTGTTGAAACGAATTTGACAGCCTCTGGCTACAAGAGGAATTTTTCCCTCATTTCAGCATTCTTAATGCAGTATACCCTGAAATTACTGTATTTTTGCATAATTGAATTGTTTTTCTTCGATTTACCAATTGCCCCGCTAACATCCTGTTGATCAATTGCGCTGCGCGTTTGGTAAAATGCTCAGATTAGACAAACGGCGTGACAGCCACATCGAATCGTAAATCAAAAACTGCTTCCAAGACCTATTCGAATAAATGAATAACTCCAACAATACAATTGGCTGAAAACTTTCCATCCATCCAAATGCTATTCTACTCGAGAAAGCAGTTAACAGCTGCCATATTTCTTTTCTTATGCTCGCACAACGCAAAGTTTTGTCAACGACACTGTCTCAACACTGATTCATGGCAGATTTGATCAAATTTAAACAGGCCTATTATTAACGACAATATGACGGAGTGTGACAGATGAAACTTTTAATATGAACGTGTTGAAAGAGAATCCACAGTTTCACCCATTGTGGTCAAGTAAACTTGCACAAATTTTTGGCTAGATTATTAGGATTAAGCAAAACTGCAGATTGGTGTCTTAACCTGTGTACATGTTGTTTGCAACATCTATTGACTTAGTTGTCTCGAAATCAATAAGATATCCATTAGATTTCAAGTTGCCACTCACATGTTTCTTTGGTGAAGAAATCTTTCATAGTTCTTTGCTTGATTCCTCACTTTGGCTCCAAAGACCCTCTTCGTGGTTTCAATGTCGGGCCAAGTGGTCCACTTATTCAGAATGTCCCGCTGACCTTGTAATGAGGCCATTGGTGCTGCTTCTGTAGTTACGCAAACGATTCCATTCAACATTTCCGATCGGTTTCTTGCCAAAGGCGCGAGTGCACAACAAAGTATCAGAAGCGTTTTGCCAAGACGTTTGTGGTTTATCACAATGAGTTTGGACGTTCATTGCCAATTCAATTTACGGAGGTGTATTTTTATGACGTCATATGCTTGCAGCAATAAAGATAACTGGCACAGCATTGAAAGGAAGCGGCAATTAGCGCCGGGCGCCGGTTTCTAATGAAAAGCCTGGAATGATTGTATCCTTTAGTCACACAAGTGCTGATTAATGTGGATGGAGGGAAGACATTTTTATTTGTTTATTTTCTTGTTGTTTGCTTTGTTGGAACTAATTTCTGGAGGGCTCCATCTGCTGTGTCTCCTTGGTAAGCAGATTCCCCCATGTGTCCCTGACTGGGCGGTTTTTCACTTCCTATAGCCTGCTCTGCCACCTGTCTCCTAGCACAGCATCCCCCTTTAGATACCAGTCCATTAGACCTCTCACAAGACAACAAACAAGATTTAATTTAAATAAAGGACTGTCTGTTTCTTTAAATCAATCAAAATGTACCAATTTGACTCATTCATTTCACTCCTTCAGCATTATTTCAATTTGGCTTACCGGAGACACACATGTCTGTTGAGTGTAGGTGCTATTTGGTTAAGTCATATCCATATGCAAGCTAGATTCTGAATAAGTGATATGAATCTACCAGGTGTAAGAAGGGCCTATGAGATCTCTTCACAGATGGGATTATGTCTAACAGTGCATAGATTTTTTCTCTGTGCCGGCATAAATTACGATTTATTCAGAGAGGCAGCTATATCCTGAAAATGGAATTAAATTGAATATCCTCACAACACAACTAAATTCAACTATATAGGTTTGCTTTTCTTCCTATTTGACCGACAGCATTATCATTTTCAGACATTTTTCATATTCCAAGGTCACATTTACCTTGTGATGAGATCTTTCCTACTTATTTTGAGGGGTTTTTTTTGCACAAAAACAAAAAAATCCAAGAGAATTAACTATCATTCTGCACTTGCAATGCCACTCTAACCTTTCAGCTCATAATTATGGGGTTGCAGGGTATATTGCAGATGCAAGAAGCCGGATCAGCAGGCTTACTCCAGGCTGTTGAACGGAAATGGGCTCAGTTTCCTAGTAAATTTACATGCCCCTGAATGTTTTTATGCCTTGGGTATGTAATATGGGGGATATATCAGTATGTCCCTGAGTCAATTTGCACGTCTGTCTGTAATCATTTTTCTGAACTGTAATTTAAGAACCATTTAATATTTCTTTGACAACTTCTAAAAGCAACGAACAAGTACTGCTGCATTGCCTTTTGTTAGTCAGAAATCATTTAGATTTTATTCCATTGTTCTTTCTGGAGCACATCTCAAACACTATTCCATATGTTTTCATGAAACTTTCTACATGCCACAACCAAATAATAGAGTGATGCCTTTTGCTATTAAGGAGTTTTTTTTTTTTTTTTTGCTTTTTTTCAGTTTCTTTTTTTCCTTTTTTATTTCCCGGCATATAATGCAGTGGTATCATGGCTGGCATTCAGCAAAAATGACTGCGGAGCAAAAACACTATGCAGTCTCGAAGTCTGTAGCATTATGTAGCATTTTTCAGAACTGCGTAGCAAAAATAAAACTTAACAAAAATGCCTGTATATGCATTTTAACTTTTTATTTTCATCTCTTAGAGAACACTTAGCTAACAATACTAACACTAATCATAGCCTAATGAAGACCAAGGCAGTTGAGTTACAGTAGCATTGCAGTGTTAAAACTACGACTTATCAACTGGGATCCACATATAGCTTATATAGTAACTCGGGAACTGAATACGAATTACTAGGTTTTAGTTGATTCTACCTGAGTCACTCACCGGGCTCAGGCTGTGAATGAGTAAATATCCAGGACTGGTTTTTATCATACATAATATTTTTACTGTGAAAGAAATAAATACTGGTAATTATTATGAACCAAGATGCAAATGCAAGGAATTCAAGGTGCAAATGCATGTGTTCAAAGCATGAAAACAGCATTCCTCAGACATAAGTATGCCACTCTCTTTTGTATATCAGGAACAGAAATTCAATTGTTTTTTCACTAGACATTTGGACGAGTAATCACCCAGGTTTGCTAGTCCTCCCCATCTTTTGCTAGACAGCCTTTTTTTGCGAGCAGAAGCATATTCACAATTACTTTCGGAAAGAATTTCATGTTCAAACTCTAGCAGTATGGAATGAAATCCGTACTTTTTCCGGCTTACCTTGATGTTTGGGTACCCAGAGAGACATTCGTGTAAAAACATCATGCGTATGCATCTGGTCAAGAAAATGTAGTTTAATTTCTAATTCTCCTATACGTGGTGGCTGGCATATAATGACGACAGCCATATTACTGATGATACACCGGGTTGTTAGGGCATGCACAGCATATACATTTGCGATATTAAATATTTATGTTAAATCATAAACCCCCTTCTCACTAATAAACTCCCACAAAATATATTGGCACCTCCTCATTCTGGTTTATAAAAAGCCGGAAGAAAGTGGTGGTCGGAAATATATGAGTAGCCTAGTTGACAATACGTTACTAGACACTCGGACTAGTTTGAAGACGAGTTACTAGTCTACCGTAATTTTTACTAGTGTGCGGACTAACGGGAATTTTAAACCCTGTATATATATTTACAGTTAATTTAAATTCCTTTTTTTTATTTTAACTAATAATTAAGAATTTTCTGGAAACAAACACCCATAAACAAAATAAGAATGTATTAAATAATGGTTGCGCTTGTAGGCTGATGTGTGTCACCAATCCAGTGTTTTTCATTTCATTTAATCTAGTCGCATAGACATGTACAGCGTTTAATTGCGCAAATACCCTGCCGATTCTTTATAAGGGGAGGTGGATGCCTCTTGGGTTCAGCCAATGACATTTCACACTCCAATGTTTTCTTTCACTCCATGGGCGGGAGTGGCGCAGAGGGAAGAAAATGGGGTCATTCCACTCGATACCATGGGTAGGTTTGGTTATCCATAGTGCGGTTGCGGTGGCCAATCGGAACTATATTTAAGAGACTATAGGAGCCCGTTTTTGTTCAAAACTGCACTAAAACTTTTACTCACATTATCCGAAGACCGTATCGCAAAATATGCAATGGGGATTTCAAAAGCCTGTTGCAGATTGCTGCATTTCAAAAAAACTGATCGCATTTTGCGATGCGATGCCGCTTATCGCCAGCCCTGGGGATATAGCTATTGCTCTGTCCGTTGTCTGTAAATGTTTTTTGATGCAATATATTTTACAACCATTCAATAAATATCCCCATAAAGCAGATCGACCATGTGCTGGAGCACTGGTTTTTGCTATATATTTTTTTACTTTTGAGGCGTTGGTCTCAGAAACAAAATTCCTCTTTTTTCTGGATTCTATGGGCCCTCACAAATCTATCAGTCATGCCCATGTGCATATGTGTAGATTTCCCACCATTTGAATTTTTCATAAAGCCTTTAAATGCTATCTCCTACATGGTGTGACAAGTTTACGCGAAATTTGGAACTCAACTTCTTCACAACAAAATCTTTTAAAGCTACATACACATAATTGCTATTGATGTGTGTGGTTTTAGCATGGCAATGAATGTTGTGGATGTGGCCCTGGATTGATAAATTGTGCTCTAACCCCTGAATGCAATATCCAGTCATCACCAAACTTGAGACTCCCTCATCTACAGGCTATTGCACTCAAGCTTAGCAAATTTACTGTAAATCCATTTGTAAGAGGCACTATAGCAAACAAAGTCCAAGTTAGTCGCTCAATCAATTTACAATTTTACATACTTCCTGTTGGTCAAGGTATTTTTGAATGCCTATACATAGAAGATTATTTTGCATATCAGATGGCTGCTATCAGCCCATCACGTTTGACAAAACCGTCTACTCTTTGAGCTATCATGCATCATCGTCAATTACATTATTTAGGATGTGAGAAAGATTGTTCAATCATGTGCTGGGGTACTGCCTATTGACATTTTTGAATTCTTTAAATTTAAAAATTTTCAGGGGCTTGAAGGGTATGCTACCTCCTGGCTGCCCTTGTTTTTTCTACTCCTTTTATCACACTTTTAGGTGGGTACCTTAGGGATGTTTGTGAATGATCCTATCATTGCATTTTTTTGGCTTTCCATGAATGATCTGAGATTTGCATTGATATGGGTCTCAGCTCAGAGGCTAAGGCACAGCTCTCCCTGAGTTCTGTGCATGTTTCTTTCCGTGCAGGGAAAATTCAGGGATTCAGTGCCTTTGAAGGTGGGATCACCATATGGCCTACTGTCACTTTTCATTAATGGACAATATGAGCCAGATCTCATGAGGAGGGCATTAATGTACACACATGCTACTCGACCAGGCTTTTTCCACTTCTCTGCTCAAACAGGTTTTTCAACCTCTTTGCCTCCTTTGAAAAGCCATAGATGGGATGTTCTTGCCTGCAAGTACAACATGAGTATGAATGCAAAGCAGAGACAATTTGAATTTTTAATGTCTGCCCCCATGTAAACAGCTTATTTCAGTCACCATTTGTGTCCCTGAGGTATTATAGTGGAGTTTGCTGTCCTCTGAAAGAGTCATCTCTGAGAGGTGGCTGCAAATTGCATTCTGAAGGCTGCACATTACAATGACAGACAATTGGTAGCAATTAGACGAGGGTTTGGTGTACATTCAAGGACATCCTCAGACGAAAAGGCATTGTTTTACATACTGAAAGACTGCAGGTCTCGGGAAAAACAAGTCTGGTACATGTGGACATCATAGACTTCACAGGTTTTTTCCTGGAACCTGATTGCTCTCAGCCCAAGGAACAGTGCTTTCTAGGATAAGGTCTAAAGGAAGCTCCAAAATGTACACCACAGAAGGGGATTAACTCGATGGTGAGAATTCTGGGGTGATGTTGAGAATAATGTTGTAGTAAACGCAAGGACTGTGGCTAATTTAACCAGCCCTTGGTTTATGCAAACTTTATCTTGCTATTGGACTGTTCCACTTGTAATGGTCTAATACCCCTTTTATAGTAAAAGTTTTAGCATTTCTGAACCGCTACATAAGCGGTCCAACTCCCAATATAAAAGAATTTGAGCTGGGCTGAAGTTGAAACGGTCTAAAGTAAGACCGGTCTAATCGGTGGTTCATCACTTACCAGTGGTCCAGATACAGGCCAGTGTTGGAATAAAAAATCTCTGGGAGTTTAGAATGGTCTATAATCAATGCTGCCGAGAAATGCAATATGAGAATTGCTCTCTGTCTAGCACAAAGCCGATGGTGACTCCGATGTTGGACATGAGCAAAGAGAGTGTTTTATTGTTTGTTATATTTTGGACGTCAAAAGAAAATCCCACAGTATCATCAGTACATTCAGGCGTCATATATCACATGTGAATAAAGAAAAAATGCTGTTAAATCAAAAACAATTTTAATATTGTTATATTAGATCTCCTTTCATCCGCAATCCCCATGGATGGAAAGAGTTGTTTACAGTTAGCATGAAGTAGAGTTAACTAAACGCAGGTTAGTGAATAGGACCCGACTTAGAATATTACTCCATTTGTCTACATCCTAACCAACCCGCCTATTTATACCGCAATCTTTCTACAATCCTGGTCTGTCTCATTCAATGTACTTAGCACTCTACCAGACCAGCATTTCACCTGCCCAGCTTTTTTAACGACCGGCTTCTTGCTAAGTTAATGTTTTTTCTTGTTAGACCCAAAGTTATAATTTAGCTAGCAACACGGATTCCGGAATCAGACCTCCAGCTCATCCCTCCAAGACTGAATTTGTTTCAGATTGAATTGTCTGACCGAACTGAAGTATTGCAACAAATTCTCCTCCAATGCTAACTGTTCAGACGCCGTCTTCTCCTTTCTCATTGGACAGTCCATCTGCTAAGACAGCGGCTCACTAATGGCTGCTCCCCGCATCCCCTCTGGGCTTTCTCCCAGGGCAAAAGTGTCAACTTCAGAGACACCAGCTAGCGTTCATTGCTCACCGGTGATTTAACCCAGCCTGCTAGTCCCTTTCATCATTTTCATTGATTATCATCCATCTCCAACACACACTGAATTAAAGTATGTTTTATATACAGTGACTTCAACAAGCAAAACTGTGCCAGTCTTTAGTACTCCACCAGCAACCACCAAAAACTATGGATCTGGGTTTGATAGTAAATGAAATGAAATTTGATGAAATCACTGCTTAAATATGCCACCAAGCCAGTTAAAGCAAGGACAGTTCAGAACTTACGGCTTCACATCCCAGTTATTCGCTATAGTCCATGTTACAGGGCAGCAGATCTCTCAATGGCTCTTCCTAGCTCAAAGATAGGCAATGCCAGTGCTGGAGGAACGGTGTCAATGCTGGTTGTTGTTTCCACCATTTATCCTGCTGAAATGAGCTAAAAGATTCTGCAAGCAAACATTAATTTAGTCATGGGGTAGATGACAGTAAAATTTTTTATTTAGGGTCACATGAGCAGTCTTCTACAGTCTTTCATGAGCTTTTTTCTTTTTTTAAAAAAGAAAAGCAACTAAAATGTATTATTTCTTAAGTGGTTTTGCTAATTGTGGCGATTAAGTAATCAAAGGCCAGAAGGTGGCATGAGAGCCAGGAATGGATATGACCCACATTACCCGTCTCTGCCCTAGCAGTCACCTCTACTGAGCTCCTCTCAAGAGTTAGATCACGGACAACAGCTTCCAGCCCCTGTTCTCAGTTATCCAGTTTCTTTTGTCTTTCCATCATCCTCCTCTTCCCTGCATGATTTTTATGCATGTTGTCTTGCAAATGCCTAACTGGATAAAGCCATGCAATGAATTTAATTTATCAAATTTCATGCTCCCTCATCCCCCCGATCCCTCATTCCTTTTGTCCCCTTCCTCATCCCCCTCATGTATTATTTCATTGCATTTCATTTTTTCAGAAGCTCTACTTTATACGAATGTGTGACAAATTTCATTGAAATTTCAATCCCTCGTTTTTCCCTTTGCTCATCTTCTTGTTCCTCATTCCCTCATCCCCCCCATCTCCATGCAAATAGTTTTATCGGTTTTACAGGCAATCCACCGTGAAGACAATCTGGTAAATGGCAAAAATGAAAACGTCACTGTCCTCCCACCATTCATTGCCTTGTCCTCATTTACTCTCTCTCCCTCATAAATACATCTGGCTTTTAATTTATTGTCATCAACACATCATCTACCGGATACAAGCGTTGGATAAATGCCGTTAATGTAACGTCTCCATCATCCCAAACCGAAGCATCCTACTCACCATTTAAGTGCTAAACATTCCTTTTGGAAAGGAATTGGGACACACATCTGGGACTTCGGTCAGCCCAGAGTGTTAAGGATTTGGGGAGGGAAACACACTAGGAGCACTGGGAACTTGGAAAACTCGGAAACAAGACTTGGAACTGAAGTCGGAACACTCGGAACTGGGAGAGACAAAAGGGGAGAGACGCCAGATGCGGGGATCCAAAAATAATAATTTATTAAACAAACAGTAAACCAGAGAAGGGGGGAAAAAAACGGGGCACTCAGGCCAACATAACCACCATGCAACTACACTGAAAGGGGAGAACTAAGGAATCCAAAAACTGAACCGCAATGGGCAGACTAGGGACACTCGGGACAACTCAGGAAGGGGAGCTAGGGAAACACTCGGAAGGGGCAGACTCGGAAAGGGGACACTAGGGAACTGGAGCTAGGAGACACTGGGAAGCAGGGTCTAGGGCAGGCACAAGACAAGACAGTGGGCACAGCTGGCTGATGGCTAACTCGGATAGCATAGCTGGCCGGGAGTAGGGTAAGAGAGAACATCAGGAGCGCGGCAGACAAGACGGCAGGAACGTTGGCTGGGAAGCCGGCGAAGGCGGCTGGCACACTGGGGACTGGAGATGACGAAGGAGACAGGCACACTGGGCTCTGGAGATGGCGAAGGGGACAGGCACACTGGGCTCTGGAGATGGCGAAGGGGACTGGCACACTGGGCTCTGGAGACGGCGAAGGGGACAGGCACACTGGGCTCTGGAGACGGCGAAGGGGACAGGCACACTGGGCTCTGGAGACGGCGAAGGAGACAGGCACACTGGGCTCTGGAGACGGCGAAGGAGACAGGCACACTGGGCTCTGGAGACGGCGAAGGGGACAGGCACACTGGGCTCTGGAGGTGGCGAAGGGGACAGGCACACTGGGCTCTGGAGGTGGCGAAGGGGAAAGGCACACTGGGCTCTGGAGGTGGCGAAGGGGACAGGCACACTGGGCTCTGGAGGTGGTGAAGGGGACAGGCACACTGGGCTCTGGAGGTGGCGAAGGGGACAGGCACACTGGGCTCTGGAGATGGCGAAGGAGACAGGCACACTGGGCTCTGGAGGTGGCGAAGGAGACAGGCACACTGGGCTCTGGAGGTGGCGAAGGGGACAGGCACACTGGGCTCTGGAGGTGGCGAAGGAGACAGGCACACTGGGCTCTGGAGGTGGCGAAGAAGACAAGCACACTGGGCTCTGGAGACGGCGAAGGAGACAGGCACACTGGGCTCTGGAGACCGCGAAGGAGACAGGCACACTGGGCTCTGGTGACGGCGAAGGAGACAGGCACACTGGGCTCTGGAGACAGCGAAGGAGACAGGCACACTGGGCTCTGGAGACGGCGAAGGGGACCGGCACACTGGGCTCTGGAGACGGCGACGGAGACAAAACC
Organism: Gymnothorax reevesii; assembly: GCA_029721435.1. Taxonomy (NCBI): domain Eukaryota; kingdom Metazoa; phylum Chordata; class Actinopteri; order Anguilliformes; family Muraenidae; genus Gymnothorax; species Gymnothorax reevesii. Next base: position 53,680,319 of record CM056583.1, on the reverse strand, counting down.
TAAAATTAACTAACCAGGCACACAACACAGAGACTTGCTACCAGGATGCATCTTTTCGCATCATGTACCCAGCCCTCAGTCAAGTTCTTGGACAGTTCACTTGAACCCATTTCTTACATCCCTCCAGATCTGCACGAGCCTGATCATGCCATTTCCTGGTTGCACCCTTACAATATATTGCTGAGCAACACCATCAGTGGGCAAGTATTGACCTAAAAAAGCCTACTTAGCCCCTGCTGATATATCACACCGATTCATCTGCTCCTTGAGTTTCTGTGCCAATGTGGGTAAACTTAATTTGGTTAACTGGACAATTCCTCTCACCAAAAAAGCCTTCTATCAAGAAATAGTCCTTAATTCCTAATCCGAACCTATTAATTCAAAGAAATTCTGCTCTCACTGCCATGGGTGGCCATGTTCCCATTAATGCCCGATACAGCTGTAGACTTGTTGTACGCCATCCTGCACAGCTTCACTCTCTCCCGTGACCTTGGTGATTACGTCTACTATTGTTGGTAATGGCAGAGTGAGGCTTTCTGACGCTCTGAACTTTCCAGCCAGTCGTATCCTTGATTGAATCAATTCTTGCGTCCTCATTGAACGCCATGTACACTAGCAACACCAGGTGGGAAAAACAATTTACAGCAGCAGAATCATTATAGATTTTGTGCCACCCACAGGCGCACAGAAACATTCTACACATATAGGACATACAGTATAGGATGTATTTAATATCCTTGGTCACTGGTCATCATAAGAATACCTGTGCTACATTCATTATGATGTTGATGACGTCCATCAAGAGCACTCTCACATTGATTCAGTCACACCTTTTGGGGACTCAAAGGAGCCTTTATGATTCAAAGAAAAGACACTACCCCCACCATAAGTCTCATTGCCTGTGGCTTCCCATTATCTTACATCAGTCTCTTACGACTCGACTGTTTTGTCCTACATCAGTAGAAATTCTCATACCTAACCAATTCAATAAATATTTTTAACAGTTGTTTTAGTTTTAGTTCTGGAATTTATAAATTGCAGTAACACATAAAAGAGACCAAGGTGAACAGCAATCACTGTGAAGAACAATATGTGGGACACCTCCATTGTTTAGCAAAGAAATAATTCATGCAGAGAAAGCAGGTTCAGAGGTGAAAAATATGGTACTGTGCAATGCCATGCATAATGTACATAGAGCAGTAAACTTGTTCAGTGCAGTGCAGTGAATGCCACTTCAAACTCACTTCGACTTTTATGCACTACTGGGGGGGGGATGGGGGGGCTGCTGTTTACTGTGACAACTAAACGGGTCCCGCTGCTATATTGTCCAGAAACAAAGGGGCCATATAAAAAGACTTTGTGCAGGATTTCTTTAAACCTGTTGAGAAAATTGGAACTAAAGAATAAAAAGGCCCTAAGAGTGAAAGTCACACTCAATCCTGGACTTTTACCATTCTGAGCTGTTCAAGATAAACCCGTTTTCTGAACAAACATAGCAATCGATTATGTGTCTTAATATCTCATTTTTATTTTGTGTTTGGGTAGGCTTCATGCATTGGCTAGTTATTTCAAGGACCATGATAATGATTCTGATCATGTTCACAATAACAAAACAACAGTATTTTTGCAAATTTGTTTTTGTTGTTCCAATATACAGTATACTATGGAGTGATGATGAGTATAGTATATAAACGTTATGTGTATATGCACAGTATATACAGTACATGTACCAATGCAAGTTTATACAACTGCCTTACAGAAGGTAATAACAGTGGCCTCAGTAGATATGTATCCTTTAAACAACAAACTGAGACCTGGTACCATTATTCTACACATTTGTCCCTGTGATGTCACTCTAGTTTATTTTATCAATGTGTTTTCTTCCTCTTTTAAGCCAGTTTTATGCAATGCACCCTGGGAGCTGTATTTGAAGCCCCAAAAACTAAGCCCAGCAGAGGGTCAGCTTGTTTTTATACACAGTTCCAACACTGACAAAAGAGGGGGGGACATTCTGTTTTTCATTCACAGTGGCTGGCTACTTAAAATCTTAACTGTTGGCTGTCACATGCCGCTCAGCTATGATTCGAACATTACTTCACACAGTAAATCATCCTGGTAGAAATACAGACAAATTGTTTTACGCTGACAATGCATCCATGGTCTTCGAACTGTCTGATCCTCATCTTCTTTTGTGTTCACAATCTCCAAACTAGTATTTCTTCATTTGCTCTGAGGTCAGCCTCACAGAAATAGGGATCCAATTCTCCTGAAAACAATTTGACATTTTGGCTTGAGGTGTAGCTAAATAGATGCATTCCAAAGTCCTTTAAGGCCTTTTCAGTACAATGCAGCAAGATTACAGCTTCTTGGACGTACTTGTGGTGCGCCAAATAAGTATTATAAGTAAAATAAGTAAAAACAACCATGAGTAGCTACTATTGTAATGCTGTTGTAAAGTGTGATCTGTATGAAATGCTATCGCATGAATTGTCTGTCCTCAACATTTTATTGTTCCTCTGAAATAAAGCTTGCCAATATATAACTCATAAATGTTCATATAATTTATTTTGTATTGCTTGGAACTTGGCTAGTGGTTTTTCAAATTTTTTTGCTTACCGGCCCTATGGGCCAATAAGCTATTGTCGTGGTGTGGCATCCGTCATCTGGATCATTTTTAATCTTTTTTTGGCTGGATGAATTTTTGTGTAAATCTGCAATGTCATACTACCAGACCATATCTCCAGTCTTTTTTCTCGGATTTTTGATAGAATCATTTTTGTCCGTTTTATTGGCCCTTGAAATTTTGGCTCCAATGTTAAAGATAGGACTGAGAAATAAAAAAAAAAAAAATTTCTCAAAAATTGTGCGATAAATTTTTTTCTAAATCAAGCAATCCACCTACCTTGCTACCATCAATGTATAGTGCGAGGGCCATCTTGATTGAATCGACGGAAGTGGGTCTGTTGAAGTGGGGGCGCTGTATTTTTTGAATATGCAAGATGGCCTGTGGAGACCAAATGGTTGCAGATAGAGATTAAGTTTGTATTATCGACAAATAGGAAGTCCTTTATGACCTATATGTTGGAAATATTAAATTCGACCACAGATAACTTTGAAAGGTCAAACTCGAGGTCAGGGAATATATGAACAATGTTAAGATATGACTTGAAATTTCAAAAAATTATTACTCGAAAACTGTCTGATAACTTTTTCTAAATCTGGCAATCAACTCACCTTGGCACACTTTATGTACAGTGCGAGTGCCATTTCGATTGATTCGATGACAGTGGGTCTAGTGGGGGGCGCTGTACTTTAACAGTGGGTCTTATGGAGAATGGGCCAAATCGCCTGTGAAAGCTAAATGGTTGCAAATAGAGATTAACACAGAGATAGAGATTAACACAGCCGAAATATGGGTCATAAATTACTTACTATATGTCAGTAATACAAATAGGAAGTAATATATGGTCCATATTTTGGCTGTGTTAAAGTTGACCTCAGATGACCTTGAAAGGTCAAATTCGAGGCCAAGAAAAATGTTACAATTTTAAAGCTTTCTAGGCTTGAAAATATTGAAGATTGGGAACATATGTGCATTGAACACTTATAGGAAGTCATGTATGAACTTTCATATGGTGGTCTTGAACTAGACCTTACATGACCTTTGAAGGTCAAATTCACATAGTGAAACTTCAATGACTTCTATCACCAAAACTTTTACAGATAGAGTTAAGGTTTGTATTGCGGGCATGTAGGAAGTTGTGTATGAAGTTTCATTTGGTGACATTGAACTTGACCTTTTGTGACCTTCAAAGGTCAAACTTTACATAGTCATATTTCAGTGACCTCTATCACCAAAACTATTACTGATAGAGCTTAGGTTTGTATTGTGGCCATATAGGAAGTCATGTATGGAGTTTCATTGGGTGACCTTGAACTTGACCTTCAGTGACCTTCAACGGCCAAACTATACAGTGAAATTTCAATTACTTATATCTGCAAAATCATTACAGATTGAGTGAAGATTTGTTTTGGAGACGTATAGGAAGTCATATATGAACTTTCATTTAGTGACCTTCAAAATGACTTTCAAAGGTCAAATGTGACCTTGTGAAAATTCAATGACTTGTATCACTAAAATGGTCAGAGATGGAGCCTAGGTTTGTGTTACTGACTTCTAGGAAGTCGCATATGAACTTTAATTTGGTGACGTTTAACTTGACAGTCAGTGACCTTTGAGGGTCCAACTCGACAGTGGAATTACAATGACTTATATCATTCGAATGGTCACAGATTGAGCCAAGGTTTGTATAGAAACATTTAGAAAGTCATGAATGAAGTCTATTTGCTGACCGCAACTTGACATTCTGTGACCTTTAAAGTTCACAATTGACATATTGAATACATATTGTTGACATATTATATGACTTGTATCCGCAAAACTGCTTCAGAGCTTAGGATTGTATTACAGAAGGTCTTATAAATTTATGTGAACTTTTATTTAGTGATCTTGATCTTGCTTGTTTAATTGTGCGATGGAAAATTCCCTGCTGTTTGCATTGGCACTCAAGGCAAAAGCACAAGTCTTATAGAACGCTCAACTAAATGGCCAAAGCAGTAGTCAAATAAGAAATGAGTAAAATGTGCTTCTTGCTATTTCTGTTTACTTAGTAAAAGCGCGATTATTTTATCTTCTTCTGTTAGGGAATTTGCAAAGTCATTTTATAAATGTATTTGTTAATAACCTCATCAAGCACAAGTTTTCCTCATGAGTAACATTGCTCTGCAAGGGTATTGTTGGTTCTACATTAACTTGTTTTGTCCTTCTCTCTGTCTCCCTCTTTCTGTTTTCTGGCAGCAGCCGATGGAGAGGACCCTACGACAGCAGGTGGGATTTTTGTAGACCGTGTAATTGTGCTGTTCCCCTCATGCCACTTCTGCACTCCATTTTACGATGCTGTTGTGAACGCAAGGCTGCCTGCACTTTCCAGTCTGTGCCTTTTTCCGCTCATTATTACCTCACTGTTTACGAGCCTCTTCCAATAAAATCCTACCATTATATCTTCCATAGGTTTTTATGCCCGTACTTTTTAATTTCCTTCTTTGCATTTTCAAGTTTTTCTTTGTGTGTCTCTGATGTAAATTGTTTTTTGTGTGTCATATTGAATACTCAACGTTTTCAAATTGTGTGGAACACAAGGGGCCCTATTTTTTTTTTCTATAATTTGGCATCTCCAATCCCACCTGAATCTGGAATGCCCAATTGGTGAACTATATACAAGGCTTGCTCGTTTGCGACCCCTTGTTGCCAATTCAGAAGAGTGAAGACAGTTTGCGGCTCTCCTCGGAAGCGCGCGCCTGTCAGCCACCACTTCTTATACACTCATTGGTTGAATCTTCGCAAGTTCAGAACGAGTGCGGAGGATACCCGGACATGACCAGGCTTAGAGTCTTCTTGACGAGCGCCCGTCTGGCCAACAGGAGGCGCTTGAGCAACGAACAAAGCTGTTTATTTTATTTCCCACAGTCACTTCCCATTTTGAAACCCTGTACTGTCATAGCAAAGTGCGCGCTACTCTGAAAAAGCTGCCGACCACTGCTGGTTGATACGACCGGGGCTCGAACCCGCGACGTGATCGTCACTTCTGCACTGCAACGCAGTGCCTTAACTGAGTGAGCTATCTGGCAGCTCAGTGTGCCCTATTTTGATGCTCTAAACCCAACTAGCAAACACAAGTGCTTGCAATACTGCAGATCAAAACTGGGCAAGTCTAACTCCATGTTGGTAATTTTCTGGTAAGAAGTGATGGCGCAGCTGTGGACCTGTTGTCAAAAGGATTGGACTAATTACCTGTGGGTGTGATGGGGGTGTGCGCCCATTAAAACCAGTCAGATTAGCCATTGTCTTTCCCTTTAAAACCAATGTCTTAGCACCTTAGCACACTGGCAACTTTGTCCAGTATAGAAAAAGCAAGTAACTTGTGTTGCTACTGTCTCCTTTGGTCCTATGAGAACCACACTCCAATGAAGTAATGCTGGGTGGTGTTTGGGAGGATAAAGGTCAATCTGGTAATGTATTTCACATGAAAAGATCCAGGTGATTTAAACCATATACAGAACAGCACTCAAGGTATTGAAACAAGGGTGAGACCGAAGTTATTTGTATTTCTCCCACACGAAGAAGATATTCACTTGTATAAAAATACTCCTTGACACTTCCACACCCCACCACTATTCTGTTGGCATATTTATGGGGTACATAATAAAAATGAAAATGGGAAGGAAAAGATAGTCGTTTATTCGCGAAAAGCTACACTGGCTTTGATTCAGTTCCATCAAACTACCACAGAGTGACAGCATTTGCTTTAAAAGTGGTTTTGTTGAGTCAAAATGCAAACAAGGTCTGTGACACAAAAGTTGCACCCTGCTATGCATCGACCCACCTTCTTTTGAGCCGTCCATCCACTTGAGATGCAAACGCTTTTATTTGAGTGCAGGAAACTATCAAACTGGGTGAAGGCTTTACATATGCCATATCAGATAGACGAAATAATGCATAAAGTTACTGCCGCGTGCATTTCCATTTACAAAAGCACATAAGTAGAGCCTATTTTGTTCTCCAAAAAAGCTTGCATTCACTATTTGAAAGAGCTCCTGTTTGGATCACTCTGTCACCATTACTGAAGTTACCGTGGCACAGCTGTGCTGCCCCAAAATGTTCACTTTGGAAAGCCCTTACTCTGGATCTTTGCCAGCTCTCGATTGAGAGGTCTTTGACACTAATTTACTAAGGTTTGGTTCAAGTCCCAGTTGTCAGATGCAGCATTAGGGAGAAGTTATTCCGCAATTAATTCCAGTATTGTAGGCTCAGCTCCATCTATGCCTCTCTTATCTCTCACCTCTGTGCTATATTTAGTGCAGTACATCCAGGCCTCCCATTTGCTGCAACTGCTCATCAGCTCAAGGTGTTTTTTGTGCTTTCTGATCTTAGGAAGTCTTCTCAGTGTGTTAGACAGTATGTTGCTGCATGCATCTGTGTGCACCTTGATGTTAGTTACATAGACACATTTTAAGTTAGCTGAAGGCCCCTAATGTAAAGGAACATCAAGGTTTGGGGTTGTGTGCTGAGCTGATGAGTTACCTTTCTGGAGAAGGGGAAAATAAAGAAACTAGATTTTTGACTGAAGGATCTTAGGTTTTTTTCTGAAGCATGAAGACATTTCCTTTGGCTTTCCCAGCTCGAACTAATTGGGGGACAATAGCTGAGGAAAATTGGATGAGAAAGAAACGGTTTTAAATTTTACAAAATATGTTACAAATATATTAAGAACATGTGCATCCAACTAGGAAAATTCAATTTGAGATGCCGGATAAAAATTGGAATAGCATCAGACAAGAAAGAGAATACGCACACTGTAATCCGTTTTAGTAAGACTCACTTTATTGGAGCACCTTGAAATGTTGCTCCAATAAGGTGAGTCTTAACAAAAAGGATTACAGTTTCCAAATTTTCAGTTTTATAAAACAAAATATGTATTGCCAAAAGTAAAAAAAAAAGCATTTCTGTGATTGCTGTGATACTGCGCATATTTTAAGATGTATAAGCAAGATTACATGCACATTTAACTGGTTTATAAACTTTATAGTGCTTTGTATGCAATTAACGATATAACATAGGAGTCTCCTTATCCAGTCGCTGATTTGGGCCGTGAGGGATGTAGGGAATGGGCAAAACGCTGGGCTCAACATAAACTAGACTGACTTTGCCACTATATACTCCCCTTGGAGTGCCTTACAGGAGGACGTGCCGACCTTTGACCTAGAAAAAAATAGGTGAAAATCAGAGCTATGACCTTGACATCAAATAGGCTTCTGGTGACACCCAATATTTGAGGGCTGTCCCTACAGCCATTTACTAGCTTGAGTGATAAAAATCGATTGGAAGACAGACAGACGGATGGACGGACAGACAGGCGGCAGAAGGGACAGCAGTGCCCCATCGGCAGGAATTGTTGAGGGGTTAAATGTTGAAACAAATTAAATCATCATTCAAATAGGGGGCATCTGATAGACACATGGATAAACAGTAAATAGCAGATAAATGTGGATGTAACAGGGCATAAATCGAACCTTTGTAAAAATCAAAAGAATCAGGAAACTTATGTCAAGCAAGTCAAATATTATTCACAGAACAACAATGATTTTATTCAGTAGTCATTGACCCATGATAGCAAAGATAAAAGGTATATTTACAGCCAAAGCTACTAAAGCTTTTATTTAACTGAAATTTATTTTGATTACTATTGGATAATTACAGAATTGGTTCACGAACTAGTCACCGGAGGGGTCAGTGAAAACTTCTATGGGTTTATCTAGTTTTTTTATGAAATTAAACAAAATAGGGTAAAAAATTTTGGAAATTATGATTGCAGTAATCTTGTAATTATTTAATTGATTTATTGAATGCAGATGAAGACATGATGCTTCATATTCTGCGACCACCCCGAGTCTGAAATTTACTGTGTTTAGCATTTCTGTGAGTAAAATCTTATGTTCTTTCTGTGTTTAGCAGCTACAGCCTCTGAATAAACCAACACACTTACTGAAGATGTCCCCTGCTGAGAGGACCTGAGAAAATCTTAAGTCCTTTGATGTGCACAAAATGCACATTGTTCATCAGAGTCCCATTCGTATGATGTCTAACATCAGGACTCTCATTTTTAATCATATACAGAGCCATGGGATTCCTGCATAATCAAAGTGTAACTCCATTTGGATGTGCTCCAACATTGCTATGTGACCCATAAGCTTTCTTATAAAAGTGGCTGTGTTGAAGCTCAAACGTTTTCGACTCACCTTGGACTCAGTGCCAAGGCTTCTTACATGCTTATTACTTCATACACACCATAGGCTTGAGTTGATATCAGAAGTTTCTGAGGCTGGATTAAAGTACACATTGTGCTTTGCCAACTGTTCTGTACAGGTTGCCTCCATCATGAATACTGATTAGATGCCTGAAGTTAGAATATCTCAGTCTCCAATCCAAGATAAGGAGTAAAAAATGTTAAGGACAGTGAACTAAGTAGCAAATCTTGAGGCAGTCTTTTGTTGAATCCTGGTAAAGTTGGATTTTCTCAGTAAAGGTTCAAGTTACCTCCTGGTCTTTGTTAAGATTTATAAGAGGAATTTGCTTGGGTAACTTTATTGCCTTTTCATGAAATTTGAGAGTGTGTTCTGGCCAATGCAGGACAGAGATGGATTAGGAGATAGTTGACTTTGTACTCTATGGCCTCCAGGTTGCCTCAGATGTATTATGGCCAGTGATGCTTCAGCAGACAGGGATGTCTGTAGTGCAGAGTCAGTGTAGTATATTAGATAGGAAACTGGACCCATACCTGAGAGGTTATGAGCGCAGTTTCTCAGTTAAGAGCTGTCGTTGTACCCTTGAGTAAGGTGCTTAAACTGAAGTGCTTCAGTATAAATCAAGCCGTCTCTATGAATTTATATAAAAGTGTAAGCTGTTCATCATTCTGAATAATGTCTTACATCCTCAAAGTTCGAGAAATGTAAAAATCTGAGGGAGGCAGTCTAAGGTCATAAGACTTAGGATATTGGGCATGCTTCATTGGCATTAAAGTTGAAGTGAAATACCATCATCTTACAACCCCAGTTCTGAAAATCCTGGCATGTGGGGAAAAAAATGAAACCAAAGAGCACAGATTTGAAAAGTCAGTTCACCCTCTAGTATGTGTCCCACAAGCACTGTGGCACTGGCATTTGATTGGATATTGCATTCGAAATGTTCACTCACTCCCCATAGAGGGCACTAGTAGTGGATTTTCTACATTGCAAACAATATAGAGAGTGATTGAGCAAGTGGAAAAGTGTGCATTTAAAAAGCAGCCTTAGATTCCCCTAGTAAAAATGTCTGCCCCCTGATATTGATGCCGATTTGAGGACTCAGTTTTAAAATGCGTTGCGCTGGATCATTACCAAATTAAAATTTATGAAACAATGTGTCATTTCTGCTGGAATATACTTTGCTGAGGTGCAGTCTCCCCCTTTAAAATGTATCCTGGTTCAGAATATTGTCTGCATTTTGGGAGCCATTTCCACTGTCGCAAACATTTGTAGCTAGTTAAAAATACAAGCGAGGACAAAAAGGTCGTTTGTTTTTTGAGCGGCTTCGAGAGCTCCTCCCTTGGCTGCCCAGAGGCGGAGATGACAAGTTCAAGCTGAAATTGCTTGTAGTTTTTCCTTACCTCCAACTATGTTACTATGTTTTTTCTTCAAATGACCATGCTGGAGGGGAAAGTAACACAAATTTTGCCGCTTATTCCCAGAGACTGAAAGAGCATTGGCAAAAACTGTGTGTGTTTCTCATATTAAATCCGTAAGGTGGACAGATGGAGATAAGGTTGAAAATTGCTGTAATGTATGACACAGTATGTAAACAATGCATCATTTTCTGTCTGCATGCAAAAATGAGAAGGGCTACATACTGTCAAGTGAGACATATTCGACTTCCTCTTGAGCTCACAGGTGATCAGCACCAGCGAATACATGAAAGCAGCCTTCATCTTAGTGAGTCTATCTGTTTCTCAGTGCTTATCTTTAAAACAGTGGTGAGCAAAAGAATTCTGATAGTGGTCTGTGATTGATATCGACTCCCAGATGGGGGGGGGGGGATGCCAGACTTTAGTTTTGTTACTGGGAGAAGTTCTGAAGAGCTGCCCTTTAAGATTTAATGTCATACTGTCTGCAATGAAAGACAAGTCAAAGTAAATTTAGAAATCGCTGCTTTCAGATTTTATGCAGATTTTCCATCCTGTCTTAACTTCTCTGATTTGGCGTAGAATAATCTGTAGCCTCTTTGCGGGGAGCACATTATAGCTAAGTTTGCAGAAGCAAAATGCAGTGCCACTGCAATATGATGTAATGAGTTGCGTATCAGATGAGAAACGTTCGAGCAAAATTGTTTTTGCTGTGATGGGAATTATGTCATTGAGGAGTCACCTCTAGATTGAGGTGCAATATTAATCCCATGCACTTGCAGAAGCACTGACATCAGTAGAGGAACTAGTACATTTGAGCTGAAGAAGAAATGAGGAGCATCACACATGATTAAAATGCTTTTGTTCTTAATTTAACCGATCCCTTTCCCCACCCCCAGCTTGCTGTTTCTCGCCATGTCATCCAAATCGCCAGTATTCTCATCTTCTTGTGCATTGTATAGGATGTGCTTTTATGGTCTGTGAGCCATTATGCCATTATTGCTTATCACATCAAAATGTGCAGACCTCTGTCACTATCCCCCTGTGAGGAGTCTTTGCACAATAGAGTTTCCACAAAGCGCTCATTGTAATTAGAACCAAGCTGTTTCATTTTGCATTAAGACTTGCACACAAATTGTTTGACTTCAAAAAATGAAAGGCTGCTCTACGTTCCTGGGGCTATTATGAATACTTGATTTCATGTCGACTTTTGGGCTATATGATGCATTATGCATCATGTGCATGACTCATTTGAAGTCATAGACTAGAAACATTTTTCAACGTATATTTGAGGGAGTGCATTGAGCATTTTTGTGGATCAAAGTTGATTCCCCTCTCTCCATGTCATCCTGTCAGTGTTTTAGCATACTGGCAATTGCCTTCAATAGCTCTGATGCCCCCCGATGAAAGAAATCAATGTGATGGGCTTTTTCCAAGTCTGAAGTTCAGTCATCTGATGTTATCATAATAATGAGGCTTGACATTGAATTTTTTTGATCTTCCATACATTTCTGAACTCTGGACTCTGTATGGTGATTTTCTTTTTTTTGTCTGTTATTGTTTTTTTCCAATTCGGCTTAGGTGACTAATGTCTTTTTTTTGTACAATATTTTATGGAGGCTGAGATCAACATTCACGATTTTCAAAAAAAAAACAAATAAAAAAACAGTATGTTTACGTCTAATTAACCATATGGAAACATCTTTAATCATTTATTCTGTGCAAATAACAACAATGTAAAACCTGTGTGTTTTCACACCCTACATTCCTCATTTTTTTGTCCGCTTGCTGGAAAATGGTTTTATTTTGATCTGACTTTATCCTGTTCCAGTGGGCGTGAATCAACATTGGAACTAACAGTGTTGATTAAACGCATCAGTTATTTTCTGTTTGTCCCAATCACCAATCTTTCACCTGACCTCAAATTTACTATTTGAACAGCAATTAAAATTAATTGTATAATATATTGATCTCATTTTCATTGCGTAAAATGAATCACACAATCATCAGTATCACAATGAAGTGCATGTATCCGTCTGTACTGAGCCTAATACTGAAACTAATGATATCACCTCCTGATAACATGCTGTGTAAGGTCTAATATTATGAGTTCTGTCCTCTTTTTTTTATATGGTTTAGGCAGTTCATCTTTTTTTTAATGTTGTCTGTTTTGATTTAATCAAATTGTGTCAGCAAAAAGGAAAAAAAATTTTATTTGTCAATCCAATCCCTGCTTTCACTTTTGGTACGTTGAAGTTACCATCATTACTTGGTAGCGAATTTACATATGGCCAGTTTAAATAATTACGAATGTCCTTCACAGATCTCCGTCTTATTGTGGTGATTTTATTTTCTCCCTTAAACATTCTGGTAAACTGGCAGCTAGAGAGGGCTAACCCTCCATGCAGACCTAAAGGGAAACAGCCAAGGGAAATGTCTCACAATGAAAAGAGTGTAGCTTGGGTCTACTTAAGAGAAATAGAGTGTGTGCACATGTGTGTGTGTGTGTGTGTGTGTGTGTGTGTGTGCGTGTGTGTGTGTGAGTGTGAGAGAGAGAGTGATAGTGAGAGAGGGAGCGAGAAAGAGATGCATCAATTTTCATTTGGTTTTGCGGGATATTGCAGAGTTTCAGCTTGCAAGTTTCACATGGTTTATCTCATGAAGTCTGACCCCATATCCAGACTGCAAGCATATCTATCAGACATGTTCTTTTACTTGCAAGTTTTACAGATACACTCACATTTTCATCTATGCAGCTGTCTGCAGTGGCTCCATGCAGGCTTGTATCTCAGTTGCATTCTCACTGACTAACTGTGACCTGAAGCATTTATATACACATCAAGCCTATTTTTTGACAATCTGCGAGTAAATGTGAGGCTGACAATCTTCAAAATGTACTAAATAAATATATTCATCTACATTTTGCGACCTAGTCTGGTCATGATTTAAAACTTGAATGATTTAATGAAGCTTAGAGCAAGTTCAATCAGAAAGACTTCCTCATTCACCTCAACTCATGCTAAGCTATGCCCCCGAATCCTCTGCAGGATCCAATCATTGACCTGTCTGCTCTTTCATAACCTGCAATCAACCTTTCCCGCACCATGTCGCCAGCCAAATGCTGATGCGCTTGATTGAACTTCACTTCCCCACCACCATCACCAGCATAATGTTTCCATTCAACATTCAGAGGATGACAGATGGGAGAGTAAGATGTTGTCAGATCAATGGATTCTTCCCATGATTGGCTATCAGGCCCAAACAGAGTATATGCTGAAGTACTCAGCTACGTTTGGTCAGTTGGGTTTCAAAAGCATATGCCAGTCTCTTCTGATTGAACTACGCTTCATTATATATTTTAGGGTTTTATTATTATTTTATAATTTCATTTGTTTAAATTTTATCATTTATCTTTATTCACTTATTATCTAGCCTTGTTTATTTACTTTATTTTTCTGATGGCATGTTTTCTCCCTTATTGCAGTTTAATTATTGACTCTGTATCATGTTATTTATATATTTATGTGTAATGCACTTCAGTTTTGAAAAAGTGGGATATAAGTAAAGTTATTGTATATTTGCTTTATAATAATATAACCACCACAACACCAACTATCCCGTATGACACACAGTTACTGACTTGGTTGCCCATGTGTTTTGATGTTTGTGGAGAGTTGTGTTCGTTTCATGACACGCCATTCAATTTAAGAATTGCGAACCATATCCTGCTGCCCTTCAGTTTGATATGTTTCCGAACTAGATGGGGTCCGAGAGGTTTGGTTCTGCCGAAGCTTAATTTATGACTGATTGATCTGTTTGGGTAAGGTTCTGGCAGAATGTTGTGTGCATTGTACACTCGTGCAGACACACACCTATAAGAGCAGAAACCTAAATGTAATTGTCTATGGGTATTTAAATGAAGAGAAGTGGGGATGGCAGAAGAAAGCATGGAATTCCAAAACTAATCTGCCATGGTATACGTGGAGAAGTACAAAGTCTTGTACAAAGCAAAAAACCCCATTCTACAAGGACAATACCAAGAGACCTGTGCAACTGCAATCTTACTTAAAGCAACAGGTGAGCACCAATGAAATACGTTGTTATGATCATGTATTAGCAGCTAACCTATGCTGCCGATGGACAGTTGTGCACTGGTCACTGGGCCGCAGATTGGTTACAAAAGCCTATAATTTTACAACTCATTACAATATACATAATATAACTGCTGGATAGATGTTTGTTTTTAAACTGGCTTGTCTATTAAAACCTGTAATCAAATGCCTACTAAACAAAATGCATGTAGGCCTTCACATAGGCTGTCATATAAAGATTTACATCACCGATACTTCCTTTCCTTTCCAAGGGTTCATGCCAACAGTGTTTGGTGGAAACGCGGTTTAGATGTACCAGGTCTGCAAAAGTCTGAACACAAAGTCGGTAGCTGAAAGAAAGGCTCTGAAATTACTCTCCTATAGCAATTCAGTAAGAAATAAAGGCGAAAAACCTAAACTTCTTAAAATGAACGTCAAAAGCAGCTGGTGTATTCAAATCCATGGAACTTCAGGTCTATTTTAAATTCTAGTGGTGATCCCAAGGTAACCAACGATTCCAAATATGTCCTGCTGAATGGACATGGAAATAAATGTAACAATGTACTTGACCCAAATGTTTTGCATTTGATGTAATGCTGCAACCATAAAAGCATGGTGTGCTGGGCATGAATATAACTCTCAGTATAAGTGTGATGTTGCTTCAGTGAAGTGCTACAACCAGCAAATACAGATACACACACACACACACACACACACACACACAAAAACACGCAGGCATATATAGTGCCGTTAAAAAGAATTTGCCCCCTTCCTGATTTCTTCTTTTTTTGCATCTTGGTCACGCTTAAATATTTCAAATCAAATTTTAATATTAGACAAAGACAACCCGAGTAAACAGAAAATCAGCTTTTAAATAATGAGTTCATTTATTCAGGGAAAAAAAAACGATCCAAGCCTACCTGGCCCTATGTGAAATAGTAATTGCCCCCTAAATCCTAATAACTGGTTGTGCCACCCTCGGTGACAACAACTGCAATCAAACATTTGCAATAACTGGCAATGAGTCTTTCACATCACTGTGGAAGAATTTTAGCCCACTTTTCTTTGCAGAATTATTTTAATTCAGCCACATTGGAGGGATTTTGAGCATGTTTAAGGTCATGCCACTGCATCTCAATAGGATTTAAGCTCGGACTTTGGACAAGGCGACTCCAAAATCTTCATTTTGTTTTTTAAGCCATTCAGAGGTGGACTTGCTGGTGTGTTTCAGGCCACGTTTAGACATAGCCGGGTATTTATAGAAAGGAATATTCCCCCTATTTTCAATAATAACCGTGCACACAGCACAACATCAGTGACAAAATGTTGTCATTTACATGAACCCAGATAAAGCGCCATCATAACTATGCCAAACCTATGGGCGGCAGAGTAGGGAGAAGGATAAAGCCATGCCAGCCAATCCTCAGAATTGACAACGAATAAGACGCGCAACTTCCTGTTCCTTTCAAAACAAAGGTAAATCTCAAAGCGTGGGCTGCAGCCTTCTAAGGCTGCATTTTTAGTGATCGTCACTTACTTCCATTCAGCAAACTATACTTAGGGAAAGGGATTGTGAGATTAGGAACCAGATGCGAGAACCAAGTAATCCAAAAAGCTTGTGTTTTATTAGGAAAGGGGGTGAACCCCCGCAGAGCAGGAGGCAACAGTACAAAGTCCATAATCCAAAAATCTGAATCCCAGGGAAGTAATCCAAGTTGTAACCAGGGCAGCAAACACAAAACTTGTGGTCAAGCAGAAAAGGTTCGATACACAGATGCAAACAAATCCAAGTCAAAGCCAATATTGTAATGAGGGACGGTCCAGTCAGAAGTGAATCACAGAGAGTACAAGGCATAAACAGTCACAGCACAGGTAAACCGAGAGAAACGTTTTGACAAAGAGATGGCTGTGAAATGACTGCTTAAATACACAAATGGGAAGTCACATGCTGCAATGGGAAAAAGGTGAGCTGGATCACTAATTACAAAGGAATGAACAGGGGGAAGTTCCTGACTACATGAAATTGGCAAAAGCCAAAACGCGGACAGGGATCACAAAGACAGCCTATTGACAGGCATACGGCTCCGGTTAGAGAGTTCTAACGTGCAGAGATAAGGTGGGAGAACAGAGTTTAACAAGCACGAAGGTTCTGCTGAAACTGCAGCAAAGTAGATTGAATAAAGGCAAGAGGTGGAGACTATAATAGGACGAATGCTGAGAGGTCGTTAGTCAATTAGTAAAGCGCAGCTATACAATCCCCAGTGCTCTTTAATAAGTTACTACTGTAAACAGTGTTAGTTTGGGTTAGTATCTTTAACTTAAATAATAAACTGTTAATCTGGTTAGTAATTATAGAAAAGCTAGGTGAAGGAAGCAAACGAGATTGTAAGGAATGATTGAAATCCCAGAAACCATGAAATCACCCGAAAGTGTGGCACACAATACTGGGGCTGTAAACAATCACAAGGCATGAGACCAGACGGGGGAGACAAAATGCAATGCATGGCGAGAAACAAAAAAAGAACCGGAATATAACTGCAAAAGTGGGATATGGCAAACATACAGAGACAAGGTAAAAACAAAACAAGGCATGGAATCCGAATCACAAAGCAATCATGTTTGGTTAAATTTAGGGTTAGGGTTCGGTTTGCGGCTAGGTTTAAAGTTAGGGTTTAGAGTTTAGGTTACAGTTACAGTATCTCACAAAAGTGAGTACACCCTTCACATTTCGACTATTAATTTAGTATATCTTTTTAAGGGACAACGTTACAGAAATGAAAACTGAATATATTCTAGAGTAGTCATTGCACAATAGGTGTAACAGTGTAGATGTACTGCACTGACCAAATAACTGAACAAACAGTCACTATTTCCAAAATGGGTGGCAACAAAAGTGAGTACACCTCACCGTCAACATGCCAAATTGTGTCCATAGTGTCAATATTTAGTGTGACCCCCATTGTTGTCCAGCGCTGCCTTGATTCTCCGAGGCATGGAATTCACCAGAGCTGCACAGGTTGTTGCTGGGATCCTCCACTCCTCCATGACAACATCACGGAGCTGGTGGATGTTGGACACCTGCTGCTCCTCCACCTTCCTCTTGAGGATGCCCCACCGGTGCTCAATGGGATTCAGGTCTGGAGGCATACTTGGCCACACCATCACCTTCAGCTTCTTCAGGAAGGCAGTTGTCATCTTGGAGGTGTGAATCGGGTCGTTATCATGTTGGAAAACAGCCGTGCGGCCCAGTTTCTGAAGGGAGGGCGTCATGTTCTGTTTCAAAATCTCACAGTACATGTTGGATCCATTATTCCATTAATGATGTGCAGCTCCCCAGGACCAGAAGCACTCATGCAGCCCCAGACCATGATGCTGTCAGCACCATGTTTGACTGTAGGCAGTACACACTTGTTTTGATACTTCTCACCAGGGCGCCGCCACACATGCTGGACACCATCTGAGCCGAACAAGTTTATCTTGGTCTCGTCAGACCACAGAACATGGTTCTAGTAGTTCATGTTTTTGGACTGGTTGTCTTCAACAAACTGTTTTCGGGCTTTCTTATGGGCTAGCTTCAGAAGAGGCTTCCATCTTGGCTGACGGCCATGCAGACCAACTTTGCGCAGAGCATGGCGTATGGTCTGAGCACTGACAGGCTGTTATCCCACTGCTACAACCTTGTTAGCAATGCTGCCAGCACTCCTGCATCTGTTTTCTGAAGCCAACTCGTGCACCTGGCACAGAGCACAAGGACTCAACCTCTTCGGTCGACCGTGACGAGGCCTTTTCCGAGCAGAACTCGTCTTGGAAAACCGCTGGATAACCTTGGCCACCGTGCTGTTGCTCAGTTTCATGGTTTCACAGATCTTCTTGTAGCTTAGACCATCTTTGTCGAGGGCAACAATTCTCTTTTCAGATCCTCAGAGAGTTCTTTCCCATGAAGTGCCATGTTGACCATCCAGTGATCAGAATGAGAGCATTGCACCCAAAGCACCACAGTTTAAACCTGCAGCAGGTTACACAACCTCATATAGCCCAGTCAAGCAGACAAAAGCCTGAACATGATGAATAAGACATGTCTCATTGCTTGATTGACCATTACCAAGGGTGTGTGCTCACTTTCGTTGCCACCCATTTTGGAAATTATGACTGTTTGTTCAGTCATTTGGACCGTGCAGTAAATACACTTTGTTGCACATATTGTGCAATGACTACTCAAAAATATATTCAAGTTTCATTTCAGTAACATTGTCCCTTGAAAAAATATAAATTATTTGTTGAAATGTGAGGCGTGTACTCAGTTTTGTGAGGTACTAAATATTAATAACTTTTTCAGGTCTTTTTTGCCTACATCCCAGGGTTTTGGAGACCTGTTGCAGCCAGAAAATTTGAAAGTAGCACATTCTATGGATAAGAATGTAAAATGTCTCAGTTTCAACATTTGAAATGTTACCTGAGTTTCATTGTAAATAACATATTGGCTCATATGATCTAAAAGTCATTGCATTTTGAATTTGTTCAAGATTTACACTCCGTCCCATTCGGAATGGGGTTTGAAAACTAACACCATCGTTTGAAGTCTTGTTACAGCCTGCCACTACACACCTATTTGGCATTTTGATGAGTGTTATCTCAAAATTAACGAAATCAAGGACCGATCAAGGAAAAATCAATTATCAGTATAGAACAAACCACTAGTTGATCAGCTGGGAACGTTTGCAACTTACTTATCACACGTTACAGGTCACATGACTACGAGGTCCGTGCAATCACTTCTTTGAGGGGCGGGGCTTAGGACCGTACAAACCAGCCAAATTTTAGTTTTCAAATAATGGTAAAAAGTTACATAACACGTTTACAAATGTGTGATGCATATTAATTTGCTACAGATGACCCATTTCTTCAAAAAATAGCCAAAACTTTATCTAACTGAATAAACCTTTAAGGGATTGTTTTAAGTCTCCCCTATCACCAGTTCACCAGCCGTCACTGATTTTATATATATATATATATATATATATATATATATATATAATCAGTGGTGTGGCTGGTGAACTGGCGTTAGGAGAGTCTGAAACCCATCCCTTGAAAATTTAAGGGCTTTAGTTTACATCGCTCTCGCGCTCTCTCTCTCTCTCTCTCTCTCTCTCACTCCATTTGTCCAGTCACTGCACTGACACCTGGATGTACAAATTCCCATGAATTTCTCACTATTGATGGATATGGTGGACCTATCATCTTGCTCTTCATCTTTGGACATAACATAACAGGAATGGTGAGAACAGGCCGTTCATCCCAACTATGCTAGCCAGTTTCTTTATACTGTTGTGAATATATCCCTTCAGATACTCAATGACTCTATGGTAACGAGCTGGAAGTCAAGCCTGCTTTTCAAAACCCCCCAAGGTCTCTGCCTCAACAATATGGTCAGGCAAGCTATTCCACATTGAAATTACTCTTTGGGCGAAGAAATATTTCTGAATATCAGTGCTAAATTTACCTTTGGTCAACTTTCATTAGTAACCCCGAGTTCTACTAACAACATTTGGTCAAAGGAATCCTATATAATTCACTTTGTTAATCCCTTTAACATATTTAAAGACTTCAGTCAAATCACCCCTTAGTCTCCTTTTCCTAAGACTAAAGAGATTAAGGATCTTCAGCCTCTTCTTACAGCTTTCATCTTTTATACCTGGAATTAGCTTATGATATGATGCTGTGGTAGCAGCAGAGCAAGTGCTTTCCCGTTTACCGCTGTCGCAGTCTGTGTTGAACAGTGACCTTCAAAAATTGAAAAATGATGCAAAAAACAAAACTATGGTAACATATTTTTACGGCTATGGCAGACAGATTGTCTTTGTGAACAGTTGCCTGTGGCTATGTAATGTAGGTTAAAATATGAAAATAGCATACAGTGTTTCACTGTCTGGTTCTGTGTGAAATAATGAATTGTCAATGCATCAGTGCTGGTAGCAACATGAATCATCAATTCTCACATGCCAAAAGAAAACTGCACACTGTGCAGGAAGCTGGGCTCTTCCTCTGCTGCTTGATGCTGTGAAATATGGAAAGAAGGTGGAGCCAATATAGACAGTTATTGTTGCCTGAATGTTGTCATCTTGCAAGCTTGACGCTGACATGATGCTCTTAGTTTAGACAAGGGGTGATAGACTGGTCTGCATGCTAAACTTCCTCTTGTTTGAGAAAACTGATTTACAGATTCAGCAAGCCTTTGGTCTCTACTCATTGAAATAAAAGTTTTTTGTGGCCTGAATCTTCTGATTTGCTAAAATTGTGAAATGCATCATTCAAACTGGCATGGAGCTGCAACCCCGATGGCTCACATATCCTTCCAAGTTTTTTTTTTATCATGTGATATTTACTACGTTCTTAGTTCAGTGAACTTGTCATTTCTCTCTACTTTTAGCCGAAGGCAGTCACATCTAAGTGCTGAAAATTATAATGTAAAAGAATCATTTGGAAGTGTGAGAACAGTAAATTTCTAAGAAAAACGAAAATAATGTGGCACAGCTGCTGGTTGGAATATCCAGTCAGCTGCCAGTAAATAAATACCAAATTCCCTGTAATGTTTATGCTATGTGCCAAGGGAATACAATTTACTGGCAAGTGATGAAGTTAGTTGTTCTCAAGCAGAAGGCCAAGTGTGGGCATGGTGCTGGTGACTGAAGTTATTTAATTCTGGCACTGGTATATTTGCCACACACTCAATATTGGCCTCTTCAGAAGTACAAAGTACCTATGATGCACTGTACGGCAATCACACTGGTATATAGCTCCATATCTTACTTTTTGATTATGGTTAGTCAATGTTCATGTTGTGTAACTGTTTTTTTTTTATTCAACTATGACAGTATGTGAAAGAAATGAGTCACTGCACTGTGAGAAGGGGGAGGACGGAGTCCAGGGAGTCGACTGAATCCCCAACTGCTGCGAGCCCTCCTGCTTTATTAAAAGTGCTTTAATTCCTTCTGTGTGCTTAAGCAGTTAAAGAAATATTTCTGCTCAGTGGCAGTTCTGTGCAAGCTGTGCTTTTGCATCCCATTGAAACAAAACACAAGTCCAAAATGCTTTTTGTATGGACTCCTTTCATTTGTAAGCCTGTTTCATCATAACATGAAGCATTCTCTTCCTCACTTTCAGGGCCCTGTCACCCAAACCCCTGTCACAATGGAGGTGTGTGTGAAGTTAGTGAGACATATCGAGGCGACACTTTCATTGGATACGTGTGCAAATGCCCATCTGGCTTCAACGGAATCCGCTGCCAGCACAGTGAGTTTACTGCCCTTATTTTACATGCACGAGCATAAATGGTGCCTAAAGATCCCATTACAGCCCCAGTTTTCAATCTGTATTCACAACACACAGCATAATCACTGAGAGAAACTCTGAAGGCACAGCTGAAATTGAGTTAGGAAATCAGTCAGTTTGTTGCCTCTGTCAAAAAAAACTTTATTGGATTATGTGTACCCATAGCAGTGAAATTTAATTCTATGCTATGTATGCACAGTTGTACGATTTATGAAATATCTGTACGGAAGCAAATGTTCATCGTGGTGGTGAGAGCGCAATACTGAGAGGAACTGAGGAGAACTCTGCTTGCATTAAATGAGTTAATGTATGTGATGCTTCCAAAAAATGCAGTAAAATTCACTCTAAAAAATCACGGAAGCATTTATTTCTCATCTTCCGTACTGTGAAGGATGAAGCTTGGAGCTTTGAAATGAAACCTCCTTTTGTACATGGCTTTCCTCCATGTATTTTCTGATGAATAAAAGTATTGGGAAGTTTAACGTAATGTAGACCAAAAATTGGTTGCCTATTCTTTGCATGTGATGACTGCTTGAAATCTGTGATGCTTGGAAATGATCAGACGTTGCGTGTCTTCCCTAGTGAGGCTTAGCCAGGCCTGCACTACATTTCCTGTTCCTCATCAGGCCGAGCATTTTATTGGGAACACCTATATACCTACCTATGCATTCAATAATACAATCAGACAAACATGCGGCAGCAGTGTAGAGCAGATAATTATCCAGATACAGGTCAGAAGCCTCTGTTAATACACACATCAAACATCAGAATTGGAAAAAAATGTGACCTCAGTGCCTTTGGTATGGTTGTTGGTGCCAGAAGGGCAGCTGTAAACTGCTTCGAGCTGTTTTCTAGAACTGCTGATCTCCTCGGATTTTCAAACGCAGTATGCTCCAAAGTGAGCACCGAATGGTGCGGAAAAGAAAATTACATTGAGTGAGTGATCGCTCTCCAAACAGAAATGCTTTGTTGATTCGAGAGACCAGAGAATAGCCTGGCCGGTATGAGCTGACAGGACGGCGACAGTGACTCAAGCCACTCTTTAAAACAATGGTGAGCGGTTATTCATCTCAGAACCTCAAACGTTAAGGCACACGGACAATAACAATCGCGTAGGAATGCTTCCAACATCTCGGGGCATCCATGACACTATTCTGAGTAAAAGTGAGGCCCTGCAGCTTTGGGTTCCTGAGATGACAGGGTCTTACACTTAGTCCCGGGTTTAACTGTGATTTTTGTTTGTGTTTAATATAAATGTTGCAGTCATCCTACTGCTGCAATGAAAGGTCTCTGATGCTCAAGTAAGTATTTGGACAGAGATGCTGTTTTTGCTTTTCGGAATGAATTTGATGTCCAATTTATTTGAACCTTGCCGCCCTTTTCAGGGATCCACTGCCCAAATAAAGAACATGCAGACTTTGGGAAAAAGTCTATACATCTTTCAGAAATCATCCAAATTACTTTGATGTGCTCAATGGTGGCTGTTCAATTCACTTCAACTGCTGTAGGAAAAAAGCTTTGAGTATTATTTGTCTGCAGCAGCAAGTCATCACTTCTGTCTGTCCAGGTGTAGGAGCCATCTGAAGGAACAACTAGCCCCGTAGTAGTAAGCAGTCACTAGATTGAAGTTTTATATTCTCTTGGCTCCAAAATAATTTGTAGTTTAGTTTATTGTCCCCGAGGGAAATTTGTTTTCACAGAAACTATACAGGTTAACCGGAAAACCTATGTTAAACATTAAACATATAGAAAGACATTCAGAAAATACAAGCATACAGTGGAGACTATACGACAATAAAAAAGACACATATTATACACATAGTACAGGGTAGTGGTCGGTTCATATGGCAGGTTTGAACAGTGGTGATATGATCAATACCTTAGCGCTTTCTTCTGTTCTGAGTGGCTATGACAGAAGGTATATATACCTTATATAGTATTGGTATATAGTCCATATCAAGGCATGCTGGCTCACTGCATTTAAGCACTCAGGAATACTCATGTTAGGATGATCAACATTTCCTCAACCACTACAATTCAAACAAGGTTCACTCAGAGCAACTGATGAGCTATGACTCAGGCAACGTGCCTGGGATCTTTGGCTCACAAAAAAGTAAAGGTTCTAATATTTTGCTTTTGAAATACATGACAAAATACTGAACATTGAACCATACAGTATTTTTATGAGTATGCATATTTATACATACTTTCAATGGAGCTTACTGTTAAAGATGAGGGTGATGGGGTATACAAAGTGCTACAAAATCCTTATGGCCGAAAGGATTTGAATTGGAGCACTCTCAAATAGAACCTCAATGTTTGTCCAAGTAGGCTATAAATACCAAGGTGTTCCAGATTATTTCCAATTTATATTACAGTGTCAGGTTTGTATTTAGAACTGAAATGGGCGGTGACAGGACGCCAGGTGCCGCGACCAGCGAGAGAAAGAACTGAGAGCAGCCCAGATAAGAGACAAAAAATAAAAGTCTGCTACAAGGAAGCAGTGCGAGAGAAGATAAACAACAAGAGAGAAAATTTTTAAACGAAGCAATCCCTAACAATTAAAGGAACATAACAAATCACTAGGAAGATTAAACTAGAGATTTTCTCTGGCCGAAATGCTATAAACAAAAAGACACTCAAGCAATAGGCGTGGCGAACCCCTGGTCATATATATAGAGTCCGGAAAACTCGGAATTCGATGGACAAGAACTCCGATATCATCCCGGACGATAGAACAAAGGAAGGTCCAACAAAGAAACGCACGCCTAAACCATGACAAAGACGTAATGTTCCTTTTTTTGTGTATGGTTCAGTGAAGTGTCCGCACACTTTTGGCTTCATAATGTTTGTTTCAAAACTTGCCAATCAGGGTGTATTGCCATCGTTGCTTTGTGTTGGTTTTAATGAATATGCAGAATGGAAGGCTTCACTTGAATTGTAATGACATCCTCTGTGAGCAGTGGTAATTGAAATTCCTTTTTTCTTTTTGTCAACAAACGTATGTCAGAAGGAAACCAAGCAAAGTTTATACATTTAATCTGTACTTTATTGTTTTTGTCCATCACTTCCTTTGATTTGTATCGCAACAGAAATCTGTTTTACATGCTTCATATCCCAGCTTGGGACTATAATTAAAGCATTTATCCTCCCAACCAGCAAAGCCTGAGAGCTGAGCTGCTTGACAGATTGAACAACAGCTTTCAAAATCTCAAGTCTTGAGATTAGGGAGAAAATATCGCCATGCACTCAGTTCCTTGGCTGTCTCAGCCAAGGCTTCCACGCGACCTAATTTGGCACTTTTTAGCAATTTTCCTCTGCCATATGTCCAGCTGAGTCTTTGTGTGGAGGATTAACATCAAGATGGGCAGTCCAGAGTTGACGCTCCCCAAATCTGGGCAAGTCAATGACAAAAAAGAGTTCTCATCGAAAAACTGTCATCTTTTCTCCTAGAATAGACCTTTCCCAAGGAGCAGTGTGCCTCTGTACACTTGGCAACTTTTAAACTGCTAATGGAAAACTAGCCAGCAATCATTGTTTATCATGTTGATCTGCACCTTTGAATTGCTCCTATTTCAAATATATGACACATGATAATGTATTCTGCTTTGCACACATTGAGGTATTGCAGAAAATGTGCACTCTTTTGCCATAAATGATTATCTGTCCTGGTATTAAAGCTTGTTAAGTGTACTTCAGTTACATCCTAAATACTGTGACCATCAGATAAGTGGATATTACAATATATATATCTGACACAATTACAAAGTATTCTTCAATTTAAAAACTTCTCATTGAAATAGTTGGTGCCAACTCCAGATGATACAGGTGTTGTTTGAAAATGATGAAATTACTGCCGCAGATACCGATGAATTGGATCTGCCACAAGAAATACTGCCTAAGAAAATGTTGACAATATGATATAAAATATTAAATAACTTTTTTTACCCTTTAAATTGTGAGCAGTGATTATATTTTAAACTATTCTCCCTTTGGCAAGTTAGAAATCCTGAAATACCCCTAAGCGATTTGTACACTGAGAAGTTAATTAAAAAAAGATTCATAATCTACGGTAAATGTCTTGCGCTTGATTTTTGTGTGATCTTTCTACATTTGGAAAACGTGACAGAAGGGCTATTTAAGGAGGATTTATTGGTTTAAACGGTCATAATTTGGTTGAACAGGTAGATGAGGGCTCCACTAAACATCTGTGCTCTCCAGTCAGTCATGAAGTATGATGTATGTGATAGCGATTACTGCAAAGATATTTTTTTCCTAATACCGATGAGACTTATTTTACACTTTTCTGCATGACTACAGGAACTTAAGAATACATAATCACAGCATGGACTGTGAGACACAATGGCTCCTACAGAATAGCCATTATTCTGCAAAGAGCCCAATTAACTCTGCAATGAAGTTGAGCTGTCCCGCTTTTCAAAATCACTTTTTTGAAGCTCACATA
This sequence comes from Gymnothorax reevesii, assembly GCA_029721435.1. Taxonomy (NCBI): domain Eukaryota; kingdom Metazoa; phylum Chordata; class Actinopteri; order Anguilliformes; family Muraenidae; genus Gymnothorax; species Gymnothorax reevesii. Next base: position 53,654,160 of record CM056583.1, on the reverse strand, counting down.
TTTTTTTCAGCTCTGTTCATGGCATTAAGTTGTTCTAAAGTTCTTCTCAATTATGGATTATGTCGTTTTTCATGGTAGTGTCATAAAATAATAATATTTCAAATGTTATACTTTTTAATTTTCTATTTGGACTTTTAATTTTTAATTATAAACAAAAATATCCTCCATACTAGATTCCCATCAGCTTAAGGCCAATAAATTGCAGTGGATTTTCTGATGAGAGCATGAGGATATGATGTACTGTGATCCAAGTGAATTTTTAAGATATTTGGGTAAATTGTCCTGTTACAGGGAATCAATGAGGGTTGAAAGTGCTGTCCTGATAACCATTTTATTCTGGTTAACACATTTTACGCTCTGTCTATCTTCGTGTTGGAAGGAACGATTCATGGGAGCCACTCTGAATTTCCCAGATCTGTCATTCGACATCATAGGTGAAGGAATGATTGAGGATGGAGGCTTTGATAGGCACTTCCTCTGTGAGGTAAATGGAGCTCATTTTACTGAGCCTATCCATTCCTTTGTAATGGCACTTTTTGCTCATGGTTGGTATAACACGAGGGAGTGGTGAAAGCAAATATTAAATGGTGTGGCTCGTTCAATTATTTCATATTTCTACTGTGACATACAGTACTTGATTATGACATTCATTTTGTAAGGGAGTGTATAAAATCTTTTGCACCCACTCAATACTTATTATCTTGTTAATCTCATTATTTTGTTAATCTACCTCTCCATGTAGAGAGCTCTGTAATGAGGTGGAGACCACTTTTGTGAATCAAGGCTCCACTGTTGAAATAGTGGTGACTTAATTATAACAAGTTTTTATTTTTTAATACTAAACAAATGGGCTTCTTCAGACTGCAGTAAATGCAGCCTTGGTGCATCTGTTGCGCCAGGTGTCTGTGTTCTGGCCTCATACTTCATTCTTCTCTTTAGCTATAGGAGCTCTTTTACTGTGGAGTCCCGTTTTATGTTACCTCTATCGCAAGCAGTGTTGGGGTAGTTACTCTAAAAAAGTAATGCATTACAAATTACTAGTTACGTTTTTAAAAAAGTAATCCCTTACTTTACTCAGTTACTCACTGCTGAAAGTAAATAGGTACATTAGTAGTTACATTACTTTCGGATTACTCAGCATCATCAATCTGAAATTCACCATAAGTTAATTAATTAACCATTTCATGTTAAAACCTGGCATATGCCCAGATCAGCAAAAATCTTTATTCTAGTGAGGAGGACACACTCAAGATCTCTCTGTCATGCTCTTTAATACAGCAAAGCCAACAGCAAAGTTGTAAAAATCAGCCCAAACAGCACTTCACAGAAAAGTGAGTCAAGTGGGAGGCTACAGTACTGGCAAAAATATGCATGAAAATGGACATCTGATTTGTTTTTCTGTCCTTGGTCTCAATCGCTAATATACTTAAAAAGAAGAAGAAGAAGTAGTAGTTTGTCTGGCCTTCTGTCCTGCCGAAAGTTGAAGAATTTAAAGTAATGCAAGTAACTAGATAATTTATTTGTTCGTCTGATTACTTAAGTTATCAAAGTAATCCGTTACATTACTGAGTTACTGATAAATGTAATCTGATTACAGTAATTAGTTACTTGGTAATTAGTTACCCCCAACACTGATCACAAGTAATTGTTTTCTGAGAGAATAATACTCAATTAATAATTACTGATGCCATAAAACAGTACCACAATCTCTTTCTGTCAAAAGCTGGTTTGCCCGCCATAGGGATATTATTTGAATGGTGTAATCACGAACAGTAAGTTATAGACCTAAGCCCCCAACCATCACTGGATGTGAAGACATCTCTAAATACCAAATCTGACGTTAAGCTGATGACAAAGATTTTACATTCTTATTCCCATGTGAAGCCACCATGCTACATGGTGACTATCTCCCACAGATAAAGTGTGACATTACGGCAACGTCAGCCCCATGTAGCGATGCTGTTACCCACGGCACTGGCAGAGGTAAATAAACGAGTGCCATTATAGTTAACTGGGAATTGCTTTTCTGAGATTTAAAAAACAAAAAGCAGCATGAAGCCTTAAAAAAATTTTAAAATGGATGGAAGGCAGAGTGAAGGAGAGTTAAGTTTTTTTTGGGAAACACCCGGTACAGAATGCCTTAAAATACAGGTGCGTGCACAAATCATCAGAAACACTGCCGTAAATTTCAACTTTGTGAAGCTCTCAACTTACTGTTATTGATTAGAATGGAGAGCTAAGCCTCCACCGCCACTTTTTCCCCTCTGTTGTTGTTTTTTGTGTTTGCTGTATTTTTTCATAATGATGCAGTTCCCTGTGCCACCTTTAATAACTCTGCAATTTTTATGACTGATGTCCCTGCAAGTTTAGCTTCAACAATTTGGTCTCTTTGAAACTCAGGGCTATAATTTAACAATCTAAGTGCACAGTCTGAAGTGCGTGGCGCTAGCGTATTTAGGGTATGTCCAAATCCATTGTCGCTAGTTTTAACGGCAGGTTATAAGGGCGCAACATAAGGCACAAGGTTCAAAGGGGTCGTACTTAATTTCTTCATTAATCATAGGCGTGTTTTGGGTGTAACATGAAATAAACCAATCAGAGTGTCATTTCCCATGCCTTTTAAAATGCCAGATGCTCTAATAACTTGGCGAATTGCTGCTGTAAGGGCACATTTCCCAAATAGTAGGAAAAACACTTCTTTGCAGAGACGGGTCTACTCATGAGCGAACTGAAGATGCACAAACAAACAACAGCTGAAACCTGATCTCCCTAATGTCCAAAAATGTTACCTAATAGGAAATATATTTTTTAAATATTGCTAAAAATAGTTTTAATCATATTCCGATGAAAAAGTTATAAGCTGTGAATTTTGGGGTTGCATTTGAATGTCTACATAAAACAAGGAAACAAAATTAAAAAGTTTTAATTCAGGGTCGCTGGCAAAACCATAATTATGTGCGGGCGGAGCAACAACCAAAATAAATTAAAATAAGTGAGGAAGATAACAGTTTGGGCAAAAGAAACGACATAATGTTATTCAAATGATCCAACTGTAACCCCTTGAGTAATGTCCAGCAGGAGTGAAATGAACTTGCTTCTGCTTTATTGACAGTGAGGGTGGGAAAGAAATGGATCACTCTGTCAACCAATCACTCAGTTGCACGGGCATGCAAAACATTGAGCTTACCATTATGACACCTGTTTTTTTTTAAATACCTTGATTTACGCAAGGGTAATGTATGATGCATGCCTACGAGTTGATTATTCCGCTTATACCATGGTCATTTGCCAGCAATGTCAAATCAAAGCTTCAGAAATTTTTGGTGAAAGTTTTGCACTTAAGAAAATGAGCTGGTAATCATTAAACAGATGCCTTCTCATAACCAATATAGGCTATAGGCTAAGCTAAACAGAACCAGCTAACTTAGTTCAGTTTACCTGCATGGAGAAAGATTTTTTTTGCGCACGCTAACATCTTTTTACCACCTAATGATTTGGTTACGAATTCCAGCCGAAACAGAGACTATGCATAACACAACATTATGCGCAACATTAGACTGTAGCGAACTTGCTACCCACTATTACACTGCAAATATGACGGTTTCCGTTGAGCCAGCAAGCTGAAATCAGTCTATTGTCATAGCACGTAGCTAGCTTACTGTAAACAGTTGCTGATACATGAAGTGGACATATTAGCTTCCTTTGTAACTGTACATAATTTCTATTGTTTAATGAATAAAGCATGATTACTTAGCTGGTTTAATATTTACAGTAATTATCGCTGGAGTACCTATTGTTAACCACCCCGCAGGACGCAACTTATCTGACACCGCCAAATTTACTGGAGATAAATGAGTAGGTTTCTGTTATACCCAGCCAAATGCCAGTGCCCAAATGTTGCTATGGTTATAGGTTGGCTAGCGGATGAATTTCGATCTGTGCAACTACCATTGCCAAGCTACCTGTGTGGTTCCATGGTTTTAACGCCTACCTGCCATCCAATCAGAAAAGAGTATTCACCCAGACCATGGTATAATTAGTAATAAACTTTCACATATTAATCTTTTTATTTTTATTTGTTTGCATGTCTGTGCTGCTGCTCATCCCTCTGTGTGTAACAAGTGGAGTGTTTGCACGTTGTGCACTCACTTATAAAGGCATATGATACTATCCTAATAATGCACCCTTAAGTAGTTAAAAACTGACTATTGACTTTAGACCATGTTTTTGTTAGTCAATGTCAATGTCAAGTTTGTAAAACCCCACAAAACAATACCAACAAAGGAAATTGCAGGGGGCGAAGGCTCAACGTGTTCTTTTGGACTGGTGTTACAAGCACGATCTTTTGGCTGGTGTGAGTCACAATAAAATGAATCAATGTTCTCTGTTCGAAGAACGGGGCACAAATGCACAACAGTTACAGTTAATCTGACTCCATAGTAAATTTACAATACCAAATTTAGTTATACTCTCATTAAATATCTGACTCCAATTAGAATTGAGATTTGGAATTTAGTGCGAACGCGCATGGACCTCGGGGTGATTACCCCTCGGGCTCATAGGTGTAGGCCTGCATTACTCTATATATGCCCCCGGGTTTTAGCATTATTGCCGAATCTTAGGTTTCGTTGGTAATACCAGGGCATGGAAGTCAATCATCGCAGCAACAGCATCTTTTGGCATGAATACCGCAAAGCCAGATCTATGCACGCCCATGGGATGCTTCAGGAAATTTAACACACGACCGACTTTTCGTCCATGGGTTTCTTTAAAGGAGCTATATGTAAGTTTGTGGCCAAAACTCGTAGTGCAGTCACATTCAAAATTGTGCAGAGCGCAGTAACCCCTCCTTCTCTCCCCCATACGAGAGGTTGCCAGCTAGGTTGCCGGATTCAGCAATAACGTCTCATACACGAAGCTACCATGGCTACGTTTCAATATCGCCAATGATTTGCTCTGACTGGGTTGTGTTCAGGTCAGTTAAGAAAAGATCGAGACTAATGACCAACTAACTTTAGCAATGGTCATATTGGTCAACTTGCTCGTCACTCTTCTGTGTGGATAGCCCACTAAAGTCCATACTGCAAAATGAATGAGGACTCATTTGACTGATGTACTGTCTCAATTACATTTCAGATTGCCATAATGGCTGTGCTAATGTTGGAACGGTTTCCACAGCTTCTCAGCATAATGCCAGAGAAACAGACTAATAATGCATTGCTAATGTCAGCATTGAAGAGCCACGGTATTTATTTCTCAAACAATTTGTTACCTACTTGTAGTTTGATGACCCACGGCCACCTGCACACGCACTAACGTACCACGAATGAACATGCATAACCTTATTCGACTGCTGAAAATATTTGAAATATCCGTGCCTACATTAAATAGAATTAAGTTAGCCAAACTGAGCTGAATCATACCTGCCCAGGAGAAAATGAGCAACTTCGGGGTCGGTTTTCCAATTCTTCTCTGCTTTCAGCCGTCTCCATCTTTCAAAGGCATGTCCTATACAGGATGCTGTTTTGTTTCTGACTTTGTCACAACGTTTTTCCAAATCATAACAATGTTTTCTAGGTTTAGTAACATCAGACATTTGCGCTCTGAAATGCTGGTTGCTGCAGCTCAGTGGTAACTGGCAACCTAGATGCCGAAACGCTACTGACTTCGTGATTGAGAGATACAGCACCCTCCATTATTATTGGCACCCCTGGTTAAGATGTGTTCTTTTGCTTCCAATAAATTCAGTTTTTTTTTCTAAATAATGTAGGACCACAATAGAAAAAACAAGAAAATCCAACCTTTAATTCAAGTGCATTTATTCAGTGAGAAAAAAAATCCCACATTAAGAAATAATGTTCCGCTCGAAAAAAAATCAGGAGCCACCAGATTTTGATTTAAAATGTCCTGGTACTTCAAAGTGTTCATGATTCTATGCACCCTAACAAGATTCCCAGGGCCTCTGGAAGAGAAACAGGCCCACAGCATCACCGATCCTCCCCCATGCTTCACAGTGGGCATGAGGTGCTTTTCAGCATACTCATCTTTTGTGTTCCGCCTGACCCACTTAAAGTGTTTGTTGCCAAAAAGCTTGGTCTTGTCTCATCTGACCAAAGCACACGGTCCCAGTTGAAGTCCCAGCACTGCTTAGTGAACTCCAGATGTTTGCGTTTATGATTATGAGTGAGAAAAGGTTTTTTCCGTGCAGGCCTCCCAAACAGCTTGTTGGCATGTAGATAGCGCCTGATGGTTGTTTTGAAGACTTTGTGACCCCAAGATGCTACCATTTGTTGCAATTCTTTAAACAGTGAGATTTGGAGAACTTTTAATTTCTCATATCATCCTCCTCACTGTGCATGGTGGCAAAATAACCTTGCCTCCTCGTCCAGGCTTGTTTACCACTGTCCAGTTGTTTTAAACTTCTTAATGATTCCTCTGACTGTAGATATGGGCAGGTGCAGGCGAGTGGCTATTTTCTTGTTGCCATTGCCTGACTTGTGAAGGTCGACACACATCTGCCTTACTTGAAAGGTGTATTCCTTTTTCTTTACCATGTTGAAGAGTGGATAAGAGGAATGGCCTCTGTGTCACATCATATTTATACCCCAGGGAAACAGGAAGTGATGAATTACTAATTAAATGTTCCTAGGTACTCTGATCAACTTTGTAAACTACTGTAGAAATGACAGAAATACTTCAATTACATTTATTTCCTAGGAATTGTTAGGGGTGCTAATAATTGTGGAACAGGTGATTTTATGAAAAATAATTATTTCTTAGTCAGGGATTTTTTTCCCCCCTTAAAATTCACTTGAGTTGAAGATTACACTTGTCGACAATTTTCAGTGTGAGAGTATGTTTCTGCAATAAAATTCGAATTTATTTTAAGGCTTTTAACACATCTTAACCAGGGGTGCCAATAATAATGGAGGGCAGTGTAGTTGGAGGGTGGTGCAACCGGCCAAAACACAAAATGAAAACAAACATTAGTTGTGGGCTGCAACTTCGGTTTTGTAATGAGAATATTCTGGCTGGACTACTGTTGTCTGTGATATAAGTATTTGAAATTAACATCATTCCTTAATGTCTGGTGATATATCAAGGCCAGTTCATGATTAATCAACATATATTTCTTACATATTGCTCCTTAAAGGTTAAAATCCCGGAACCGGCAATACATACACCCTTTATGTAAGTAGATCATGATCATTTCACCAATTCTCATCCCAAAGCCGCTGATCAGTCAGTCCTTGGTTGAGCTTAACCCCTAAGTCTCCGTCATAACGCGGCTAGAAAGAATGTAAAAGTGTTAAGAGTCACTGAGACCATGCAAGTTGAAAGGAATAACAATAATTTATTCAACAGGTAGGCAACAGCTTAAATCAACAGACCAAACATCATTTAGACAAATATAAAAGTCATACCTGGCGAAAGGTACACACACAGAGTTGTGTGAGGGCGAGATCGGAGAGACGATCTGCCATAACTATAGGGGCAACACACGGCATAGAGATGCTTGTGTGGGGAGAGATCGGATACGATCTTCCATAATTAAAGAGGCGACACATGCACTTGTGTACGTGGGAGGAGATCGAATATGATCTTCCCCAAACTGATTGTCTGTCTTTGCTTTAAGCCCAATCATGCCTTTGATGCGGCATGGCCATAAATGACCTGGAAGAGGGGTCAGATCTGGATTTTAGGTTTCCACCATTTGGAGGATGTAATAAAACAATTTAGCAGAGAGAGAAGAATGAGGTGATTACCCGTGAGGATTTTGACCAATTTTCAAGAGTTTCCAAAAGGGAATGAACCATAATTTCAATGGGAATGAAACACACTCCATTCAACGCCTTGGATTCCCCTGAGAATAACAAGACCAAACATGATATGAAGATGTACTAACATGATGCAGTTGTCATGAAAAGCTCTTAACCAAAATTGGCTTAAACCATAATCCAGTTTATGAGCACATTATATGCAAGTGTTGCATAGTAATATATGGAATATATGAGAAGGTTTGACATTACTATAGTGTAGGAAAATGTCAGCAGATGAGTTGAGGTCCAGTTTTATGAAAGCCATAGCCAGGGGAGAAAAAAATTGTTCATGGGGGGACTGTGATAGTGTGGTCAATCGCGCAAGAGCTTCATGCTACCTTAAGATAGCAACACGCCTGCAAAGCGCATGACCCCACCACATTTTAATACTAACGCACCCATGGGTGCTCAATTTGACAATTTCCGGATGGCAATTTGTGCCTCACAAGGATTTTGTGATACTTCTTTTGATTCATGATTCCATTGACTTTCATGAGATCACAGGGTCCTTTCGAGCAGACTAAACCCCAAACTACAATATTACCACCTCCATGTTTGTTGGAAGGGAATAAGCAGTAATTTTTGCTAGATTCTCCAACTTCATGGTGCGCATAAGTTCTCTGTTTGGGTGAGGAAATTTAAAATTTTGATTCATTGGTCCAAAGGACTTGTTCCCAGTCCATTGGTGTATAATCTTTGAATTTCTTGGCAAACTCTAGTTTTTTTTTTTGATTTTGGCAGCTCTTGGCAGCAACATGTCCACTCAGACCATTTTCAGACAGGCGTCTGGAAATAGAAGATCTTGATACTTTCATCTCTTCGCTGCTGATGCTATTAATATCATCGAGGAGTTGTATTGTAGTATTATATCAGTAGTTGTATTGTCAACCGCTGATTTTTTTTTATTTTTTACTTGTTATACGCAGATAACGTTCATTAGAGGCACTTAACTTCAGTTTTGCACCTCTGTTGATCATTATTGTTCAGCAAACCGGTCCGTTTGAAACGCTCAATGGTGTGTTTAACAGTGCCTTGGCAGCGTTTAATGTTTTCAGCGTCATGTAAGGCCCCAATGCGGCTATGAACAGAGAGTTCCTTCCATCATGCCATCATGTTTAACACTGTGACACTGCTCGAAGTTCATGTCACCTTATATACTGGAAAAACTGACCATTAGAAGCAAATTTACAAAATAATATTGCCTCAAACCATTTTTTTTAGCATCAATATTCGTGGAATGAGCCTTAAAACATGCATTAAGGCATGTTACAGTAAAAGGCATTTAACAGTAAAAAAATAAAATTCGAGACACCTTGAACTGTTATAAAACAAAATTATGTCTTATGTTAGTTTATTACCCGTATTTTTTCCTCAGAATACTTATGGGAATAATGTTGTTTTTTTTTTTTTTTCATTGCTGACAATAGTATTTTTAAACATATTTTCACCAAAAAATTATAGAGGTGTACAACTGTAATATATTATTACCCCTTTTAGATGAAAGTGATGGTGCATAATCATCACTACACACCACTGTATAAATTTTAGAAAATTAAGCAAGGGATCATGTGACCCATAAGTAATTGGACAGTGACAAAATTTTCATTATTTCACATCTGTAGGCCTAATGAAACAACATTCATTATTTAATTTCATCTCCAGTATGCCATCTTAGACTAATAGGTGTCCAGATGTTTATGGAGCTGATTGTATTTGTAATAATGTATTGAGGAAGGTTTTGTTTTATAAATGTATTTTCCGCCTGCTTTTATGGCTTATGGACCAACATGCCCAGACGGTAATTCTGGCACTATCGTCCCACTCTCTGGTGAATAGTTTTGTACCAAATAATACCTTTGTCAGTGCTATTGTAAGAAAGCTGTGTAGTGCTGCTGTCATTATTTAAGTGATAAATTGCCAGTGTTCACGACCACGCACTGAGGCAGATTGGCAGAGTGCTTGATGCGAAAATAGGCAATTATGGCAATGAAATGTCATGCTGTCGATTGCTGCAATTGCCCCGTGGGCACATGGGCAGAGAGTTCAGTTGCTCAAAATGATGACAGAATTTTCATGTCTTTAACCGCAGAGAATACAGTAAACTGTGAGTTGATCTTTTTTGAAGGGCCGTCATTGGATGAATAGGGGAATTATGTATTAATTCAGTTTTTTTCTAGACTTCAACAAAAGCTCAGCTACCCTGCCATGAAGACCTAGGAGCCTCCCATCAGAGCACGTGGTTCTTTGGCTTGAGGTAATTAGAAAGAATGCAGACAATCAGTGGCCAATCATAGAGAATTATAAATCAACGAATATGTTTGCTGGGAGTCCAAGACAAGAATTTAGTCACTATTCTGCAGTCAGCAATAACCTGAAATTTTGAAGCTGTCAACAATATTTTTCGAACTAAGAAACACAATGAACTATCAGTTAATAGTACACTACTAAGTATGTGAGTCAGTATTACTTATGAACATTAAGTATTTTATCAAAGTTGTTTGCCAAAATTTCCAGCGGATGAATAATTTTCTACAGTTTTTGTAAGACCCAAAAGCGGACAGGAACTCTTGAAATCTTGGCACTTCTTGAATGTCAAGGCATTAGAAGTTGACCTGGAATGTTTTGTGAATTTGCTTTTGCCAAAAAGGTGTTGTGTACCGATCAGGAACCAGTCGCGAGAACCAGGAAATGAAGTAGAGCTTGTTTTATTGGTAAAGGGGGGTAACCCCCGCGGGGCGAAAAGCAACAGTACAAAGTCCACAATCCAAAAGTCAAAATCCAGTTGGGCAAAAATAGTATCAAAAACCAGGGCAGCAATCACAGTAATCGTAGTCAGACAGAAATGGGTCTGGTACACAGGAATAGTTCTATCAGAGAGACAAGCCAGAATCCACAGGATGTAATCTGAATCTTTACCAGGGCAGCAAACAGAGATCTCATAGTCGGGCAGAAAAATGGTCAAAACACACAGATGCAACAGTAATCCAAAATCACAAAGGCAAAAATCGAAAGTCGGGCAATCCAGTCAGAAAGATAAATCACTATGAATCGAGGCGAGAAACAAACGTGGCACAGGAAGCTAGGAAGACCATGTAAAGACGTCTAAAATACACATCCGGGGTTAACACATGACAAGGGCGAACAGGTGCGATCAAAGATACAATAATCAGGATTGACACATGAGTAATAATCTAATTACATGAATTTGGCAAATGCCAAAACGCAGACAGGGATCACAAGACAGTCCTATGAACAAACAACAGCTCCGGTTTAGGAGTACTAAAAGTGCATAGTCTGAAGAAAAGAAAAGCATGAGATGTAAGTGGAAATACACAGAAGCTGTAACAGAGATAGGCAAGAGGGCGGAGATTAGAATTGGGCGATTGCTGAGAGATCGTTAGTCAATTAGTAAGTGCAGCTATACAATCCCGAGTGCATGTTAGTAAGTTAGTAAAAATATACAATGTTAATATGTGTTAGTAGATTATCAAAAACAATAAACTGTTAGTATGGTTACTATATAGCAAAAGGAGAGAGGAAGGAAGAACACGAGATATGAAGGAAGATTGAAAACCCAGAAACCAGTAAATCACCCGAATGCGTGTTACGTAACACTAGACCGTGAGCAAAGACCTACACAAGACAAGACGGGGTAGATATAGTGCAAGGCAAGGCATGGCAGAAATATATACAAGGCTAGAGCAAGGAAACATGGCATGATAACTGTTGCAAGAAACAAAATAAAACATGAAATCTAAATTACCAAAACACAATATGTAATCATTGAATAGTCAAAATAACAGGCAGTGGTCACTCAACACGAAAATCAATAAACATGGCATAGCCAGGCACAGAACTTAAACATGGAAGCAGAATCACAGAATCATAACAAAAGGAACATTTTTAAAAAAAGTGTTTACTGTCTTGTTCTATCTGTTCTAGTTTATCAGAATCAATCATTCTGCTGCAGTGAATTGCATGTCATGATATATTTGACTCAACATTGTTTTCAAGATACTGACTTTTCAAGTGTATACTTTAATTGTATCCCCGAACGAGTTCGGATGATACTATGGATTTGGCCTCGTCACGCATCCACGTCTGCAGAGATTTTTTTGTGAATGCTCTACAGCTTACATAAGTGCACCGATTCTTTTCAAATTTTGCAGGGACACCTTTTGATTTTGGGTACTCTGGGACCATCTGTGTGTCTGTGTGTGTGTGTGTGTGTGTGCGTGCGCGCCCACGTGTGTGTGTGTGTGTGTGTGCGCGCGCGTGTGTGTGTGTGCAAGCATGCATGTTCATGTATTTGTGTAAGTTTGAGTGAGTGCATGTGTATCATACAGCATATCAGTCCCTATGGGCTGTAATTCTTCCAATGTCGAAGTCAGGAGACATTTGTGATGTATGTAATTCCCTTTAGTCTCTCCATGTACTTTAAATAGCCTTTGGATACACTGTCAGTGTTTCAGAAGAGTGCTAGATTCTGTTGGGCTTTGTCTTATTCTCTTCAGTACAGTTTGTAAAAAAAATTTTTTATTCAAAACTGACCAATTTCTGCATTATCTAAACCGTATCTAGTGAAAGCCAAATAGCTGAAATTATGTGCGGATAGAGGAAGGGCTGTTTTTTGTACACTTTTTTCTGGGGCATGTGGAAAAGTTCACTGTGAGACTACAAAAGGCGAGGTAGGGTGAAATATCTCTTCAAAACACATGGAAATGATTGCCTAAAAGGCTCAGATGTTCTGCATGATGCAATTATGTGTTCTTTCCTAACAAAGGTATTTAATTCAGTTTAGGTTTCAGATATGGTTTTTTTTTATCCTAGCTGAAAGAAATACAATATTCTCCAAGAGCTGGGAGAATAAATCATCCCCCATTGTCTTTGAAAAAGTGAAAACAGGAAGGGCAGGAAGCATTGCAAATACATGTCAGGAGCACAGATTGAGCTCAGATTTGTACTGCATACACTCTCAAACCGAAATGGAAAAGGTCTCATTGACTTGCATTGTGGTTACAGACCTGCCCCGCTTTACATTTCCCTTCAGACACATCTGGGAGACTGGCAAATGAAATATGCTGTCTTTTTCAGTGGGGTTTGTGTGCGCCTCCTCGTGTGCCTCAGTCTGTGTGTACAGTATGTACGTGTGTGCGTTTGCATGCGTGTGTGGACGTTTGTGTCTGTGTGCGTCTGGTGTGTGTTATAACCGGAACAATGATAGAGAAAAAGGCATGTCAGAATCCGTCATTTTGAAATCATTAATTTATTTATTCATTCATTCATTCCTCTTCTATACCCGCTTATTCCTCACCAGGGTCACGGGGCGAGCTGGAGCCTATCCCAGCTGACTACGGGCAAAGGCAGGGACCCACCCTGAACAGGTTGCCAATCCATCGCAGGGCGCACACACCATTCACAGACCATTCACTCTCACACTCATACCTATGGGCAATTTAGTGTCTCCAATTGTGTCTTTGGATTGTCTTTGGATTGTGCATGTATGTGTGTCTACCCGAGAGGGAGAGGTTGGACAGTTTTTTGTGCTGTGTGTTCTGTGGACTGTTAAAACTAGTATCACGCAGACAAAGGCAGCTCAACGTTAGGTGATAGAAGTGGTAAATACTATCTATTACCACTCTAGGATACTCCAGTCATGCTTTATTGGGTTCAGATCTTGCAACTCAGTGAGGCTGACCATCAAGATACCATTGCTGTCACGCTCATCCAGCCAAATGCTGCGACATGGGATAATGCTCAAAAGTAATAGATTTGTGATGGCCTTCATGTCTAAGATCAGTGCAACCAAGGCACAATAGACCCACAAGATCCCTTTTTAGTTTTTAACAAGCAATCTGGCCCATGTAGTCCTTTAAGTGTGCATTTCAAGTGCATGAGAACATGGCAGAGGATGATTTTTTTTTAGACCAGATTAAATGTATTCAATGCTTGGAAGGCTATGGCCAGTACATCCAGTCCAATTATAATTGTTAATATATAAAACTGCTTTGAGACTTGCTAGATTTGTGAGACTGGTTAGCTTAATGTAACCAATTTATAGCTGATGGATGAGCAACACGTGTTATGCACCTTACAGATGCCAAAAGTACAACTAGAGCTGGCCCATTTGGTCAAAATCAAATATCATGATATTTTTGACCAATTGCCTTGATTTCGATATTGTAGCAATATTGTTGGGATGAGTATTGGTGCATTCTCAAAATATTTACGCGTGCAATTTTTGATGAAGTCATTAGTAATGAGGATATGATTACCAAGCAGGTACAGAAAACAGCTAGAACAGTCGGATAAGAACAGAAACGTCATCTTTTTTGCTGCAATGCAGCCTTAAAATTCTGAAGAGGCAACATTTATTTCACATCATGATACTTTGCAAAAGTACAAAAATACCAGACGATAGCAAATCTTATATCGTGATATTGATATTATATCAAAACTACTAGCGAATGCGTGCTCGGATTTGTAGTGAAAGATCAGTTTGGCTTTACTTCTGTGATACGGGACATTCTAAAATGTTGAATGTGGAAAAAGCTTTGCGTGGCTTAATGCACCAAAACAGCGACCAATCAGCGCCAAACTCCTCTCAGGCATTTCTGGTTCTCTAATAAAAAAAAAATTACAACAAACAGACCAAATTTAGCATTTTTCCTTCTATTGACTGACATTACAAGGAGAAAGCTTAATGTGGCTTAATGTTCCAAAACAGCGACCAATCATCACCAAATTCCTCTGTGACATTTCTTGTCAAGAGCACTTTCTCCTATTAAAGAGAATTCCGGTGTGAAATTGACTTGGGGTGTTTTCAAACATGATAACGAGAACTAACTTTTGCCGAATACCCCACCTACGTACACACGCAATATTTCGAAATACATGGCTTTTTAGCCGAAGCTTCCAACAGGCTTACAATGTTAGCGAATTCGAGAAAAAAATTGCTTAAAAAAAAAGAAATCGCTATTTTTTCATTAACAAGGCTCAAAGTAGCTCCACACCTCATTGGTAGAATCCCGAGGGCCCTGACATTTAAAACGAGACACTAAGAACTTTGAAAATGCACAGGTAGTTTATTTAAAAAAGACATTTTCTGCAAACAGTACCGTGAGGTCGTTTCCAGTCACCTCCATCTTGAAAGTCACCATAAGTGACAAATTGACGAGCACGAACAAATAGGAAGTATGGGGGAACAGATTGCAATCTATTCAAAAAAATAGCAAGTTTTTTGCATGGCAACACTATGCCCAATTCACTACCATTGTAAGCCTGTTTTGGGGCTTTGGCTGAAAAGCCATCTATTTCGAGGTGTTGCGTGTGTATGAAGGTGAGGTATTCCGGAAAAGTTAGTACTCGTTATCATGTTTCAATACACCCCAAGTCAATTTCACACCGGAATTCTCCTTTAAGAAATCAAAGCCGAAGTCTGAAGAAAACAATCACGTTAAGGGTTTTCCCTCCATCGACACGCATCATGAGGAAAAAGCTTAACGTGGTTTCATGTTCTGAAACAGGGACCAAAAATCTGCAAATGCCTCTCCGACGTTCCTTGTCTGGAGCACTTTCTCCAGTCGGAAAATTAAAACCGAAGATGTTTGTGAGGAATTTCTTGATTATTTGTTGCTGTTTGTACGTGGCTGGAGGGCAAAAATGCTTGACGTGAAGTAAGTACCACGGGTGCGTTCGAGCGTGTCTGAAAGTAAGCCGGCTGTGCAATATTCCCGAAAAACTATATGCGAGAATCTTGCCGAAGTTGCGCGATAAGCCCTCCAAACCTTGTGATGGCTGCAGCTATCGTGGGGTTTGGAGGGCTTATTGCGCAACTTCGGCAAGATTCTCGCATCATTTTTTGGGAATCTCGCGCAGCCGGCTTACTTGCAGACGCGCTCGAACACACCCCACATTCCTCTGTCTTCAATTATAATTTGAAAGTGCTCCTGACCAGAAAGGGCAGAGAGGAATTTGGCGCTGATTGGTCGCTGTTTTGGTGCATTTAGCTACGTTAAGCTTTTTTAGCTGCAACCAAGCAGCTCTATGAACACTTCTGTCTGTCCGTCTGTCTGTTCGTCCGTCTGTGACACCTTTTTCACCATGTCCCTATTGTCGTATCATCATGAAATTTTCAGGAGTTATTGACACTCACCAAAGTGATGTCCATGCACAAGGTCGAGGTCAAAGGTCAAGTTCACAGAGGTCACGACCTTGTTTGCGGGTTTTCGCGCTGTAACTCCAGTTAGAATTCATGGATCGCTATGTTCTTCAAGGTCATCCGTCAAATCCCAAGGTCACACAGGTAAAAAAAGTGTCAATTTTGCCCAAATTTGACGGTTTTCGCACCGTAACTCAAGCTTGATTCAATGAATGGCTATGAAATCTTAGAACAAGCTTTTTGGTATAGAGGAGGGGTTCCCTATTGATTTTCAAGGTCATCTGTCGAATCCCAAGGTCACACCGGTCAAAAAAGTGTCGATTTTGCCCTGATTTCACAGTTTTTGCACCGTAACTCGAGTTTAACTTGATGGATAGCTATTAAATCTTACAACAAGCTTCTTGGTACAGAGGAAGGGTTCCCTATTGATTATTAAGGTCATTTGCCAATTTTGAGGTCACGCTTGTACAAGAAACCACCATGTGGTCATGGACACTAGGCCACGTGACGGATGCTAGGCCAGGTCGCAGCTATTAGATCCCTCTGATCTATTTGTTTCACATTAAGTGTTTTAGAATGTCCCGCCGATGCAAGCATTTTGCTAGCAAATGCGGTGCATTTAGCCGAGGTGTTCATAGTTGATCTCATAATGTGCTCGGATTTGTAGCGGAAGATCACCTTGGCTTGACTTCTATGATACTTGAGCATGTGCACGTGTTTGTATTGGTATATAGAGATGAACAGAGGCGGTATATAATTTGAGGGTAGCCGATGCAAGCATTTTGCTAGCGAACGCGGTGAACTTAGCCGGGGAGTTCGTAATTAATATCATAATGTGCCTGGATTTGAAGCAAAAAGATCACCTTGGCTTTACTTGTATGATACTTGGGCATGTGCGCTTATAGTTAATGTCATAATGTGGTCGGATTTGTAGCGAAAGATCAGCTGGGCTTTACTTCTATGATACTCATTTGCACGTATTTGTATTGTTATGTACAGATGAACGGTGGCGTTATATAATTTGAGTGTGGCCGATGCAAGCGAATGCGGTGAATTTAGCCGGGTTGTTCGTTGTTAATCTAATAATGTGCTCTGATTTGAAGCGAAAGATCACTTTGGCTTTACTTCTTTGAAACCTGGGCATGTGCACATACAGATGAACGGTGGTGTTATAATTTGGGTTTGCTCCAGACTGACTGAAGCCAGTTTTGCAAACTTGGGGTCCGGCTGTAGCGTAATGACGTTCGATGATGTATGCTGTGCTAGACATACTGCATGCGATGCTGACAGAGGGAGACAGACACATTAGCTCAGATAGTAGCTGATAGATATAGAGACAGATAGAG
Source organism: Gymnothorax reevesii (assembly GCA_029721435.1). Classification (NCBI taxonomy): domain Eukaryota; kingdom Metazoa; phylum Chordata; class Actinopteri; order Anguilliformes; family Muraenidae; genus Gymnothorax; species Gymnothorax reevesii. The sequence goes on along the minus strand of CM056583.1, from coordinate 53,636,833 downwards.
ATAGAGATAGAGAGAGATATATATTCCCTGCCCTAAATGCAACCAGAGGGTGTACTGATGATGGGGGCAATAATGTGTCATGTGAGCTTTAGTAAAAAAGTTCATTGTGGTTTTAAGCACAAGGCAATTTGAACAATAAAACGTGTGACCATTTCAGTAATTACATAAGTAATTTAGTTCCACTCTGTATGGTGTGTACATTCCTTGGAAAAAATAGACAAATTAAAAAAGGGCCAAGCCCAAAATGGCAAAATATGAAGCTTTGTGACAATAATTTTGATTTTCCCATTCCCTGGTTAAATGCCCTAATGCATTGTCTTTTCATTCCTATTAGATGTAGTTCATTTCTTCTTGAGATAAGGTAGCATGATGCTCTGCTGAGGCATTTTTTTAGCGAGGCTGTTGAGTAAAATCCTAAGGGAAATGTAGAGCAAAGCCAAATGTCAGCGGGTTGTGCTGGCTTATAGCCGTACCGCTGGGACAGTCCCTGAGGAGGCTGTACTGACCTACTTTGTTGAACTGTAGTCTGTAGAGCAGGTGAAGGATTGAGGCGGAGATCTTGGAATACAAAGGGGATGGAGTGCACTGTTGCACTGTGACATGAACCCAAACAAGCTGAGACATTCAGGCCACTTAAACAGACACTTCCAAATAAAGATTGACAGCGGTCACAGCCAGTATAAATCTCTGGACCAATTTAATAGGGGGACTGGCTGTACTTCAGTCTTGCAGACTGAATATAAGGCTGACAGGATGACAGCACACTCATCACACCACACACAATCCACCCAGATGCCAGTCACATTCAAGGTTGAATTCCTAAGGCAGATTTGGTGACGAGTCGGAGCTGGGACAGAAACGTGTGAATGCCGCATTATCCAGAAGAGGAAGGATGATGTTTTTGTTTACGACTTCAATTTCCACAGGTTCAATTCAATCGCCTTTTCACAGGGAAGAAAATAATCTCTCTTCCTCGCACTTGCTTAAAGTATTTTATTATCTTTTTTTATAAATCTTTTTCCGCAGGGAAAAATGCCCACTGGAAAGTATTTTGTGGCAGCTGCACGATATGTAATAGGATAAATGCAGAATGGCTAATTTATTGATTGGCCTACAGTCCTGTGCTTCTGCTCATACTGTTCGTTAAAACCAACAATTAATTACTCAGTTGTTAGTCATATGAATTGCTTTTGAAGGACAATGATTAGCATCAAGGAATGCCGGCCATTTTGATTGAAAAAACTCATTCAAATCGCCACAGTAAAGGTACGGAGCATGATAGCTGAGAAAGCTGATGCAAAACTGACAATGTCAGTTGTCAGTCAATGGCTAATTCATGTATGATGTAGTCCTGGAATTAGTTCATTTTCTCTAGTCTTGGCATGGCTAGGTGATTATATTATGCATTAATCCAAAAGAAGAAGTAATGCAAAGCAGCAATGGTTTTTCAAAATAATTTCACGCCCAGTGCAGGGCTGTGTAGATTTAATTCCTATCTAAATTTTGAATGTACAATTTGTCCAACATTGCCTCCTGTCCCAATTGCTTTCATCAACTAAACCCCACTGACACACAGGTGCCAGACCTTAGTGGAGACCCCATGGGTATGACTTTTTTGAAACACCTAGATACACATGACTTGGCCTTTTTTTCCTCCCAAAATTCCAATGCCAAATTTAATCGCTCATATTCTTTACACCATAGTGGGTTTACTTTCATTGGCTTCCTTATGAGCTCTGAAAAATCAGTTTCTTTGAGTAAAAAAGAATCTTAAGTTGTTTAGCCTTCCACTGTCAAATGCAGAGGTCCTCAGGAAAAATGTATGTCAAGGCAAGAGTGGCAATATTGCAAATTGGGAACACACAGTACTGTGCCCGGGTACCTCAGGAATGTATTTTACTCAAAACATACCTTTTAATCAAATTAGTGCTCAGCTTACTTCCTCAAATACTGTATATTTGTGCTTGTAAATTGATTCAGAGAAGTACTGTCTTCAAACAGTGGTCTCTGGGGGATATGATGCTCCCTTTGAGAGAGTTCAAGGTACTCTTTATACTGAATCTGGATGGAGGAATGAAAATATATGCTTTTGTTTGTTTACTTTGTACTTTGCTGGAATGTGAACTGCGGCTGTACACGATGTACAGAAGTAGAGCAGTATTATTCTCACGTGGCTTAATGGCACAATGGGATAGTTGGGACAGGGATTCTGCAACTGTGTCGTGCTGTACATGAAACAGCCTTGCCTCTAACGTATTCAATTTCCCAGATATAATTAATATCTATAACAATTAGTATATAGCACCTGTGGAAAGTGTAATGAGCATTTTTATTCCTCCACTCAAGTAAGATGTGGGTTTAATGCGGGCTGCTGGTCGTGAAATGATATGACTGAAGATATCAATATATGTTTGTGTCGTTCAGCTCAGTCATGCCCCATGTTGGCTCTCCCATTTCAAACAATCTCAGTTTTGAAGGTAGAACACAATCACCATTGGCACATCTAGCATTTAACGCTCTGCTAAAAAAAAAAAAAGTATTTTTTTCCCTTCCCGATTTTTTCTTCTATTTTTGCATATTTTTTGTACTTCAGTATTTCAGATCGTCAGTGTTAATATTAGACAAAGATAACCCCAGAATGCAGTTTTGAATAATGATTCTATCGAATGAAAAAAGCTCTCCAACCCCACCTGGGCCTGTGTGAAAAGTAATTGCTCATTTAGTTGTTCGATCAATCAATCAATTATTCAGATTTAATTGATAATGTGTTCTATTTCACTAGACAAACCCAGGCCTGATTAGTTTCAGTCCTGCTGAATCTAAACATAAATAGAGTGTGTCTGGCAATGTGAGGCTGGCAAAAAAAAGCAGCACATGATGCCACAACCTCAGGAAATTCAAGAGCAGATTATAAACAAGGTTGTTGATATCTCTCAGTCTGGAAAGGATTACAAACCCATTTCTAAGGCTCTGTGGCTCCAGCGAAGAACCACTATCTGCTAATGGAAAAAATATAGAACAGTGGCTTACCCTTCAGCTGGGGCTGACCTGCCAAAATTCTTCCAAGAGCGCGTCATCATCAACATCTAGGAGGTCACAAAAGGACCCAGACTAACATCTAAAAGGATTGCGGGCTTTACTTTCCTCAGTGAAGGTCAGTTTTTGCAATTCTACAATAAGAAAAAGACTGGGCCAAATTGCTTCCTTTGGAGCGCTGCATGGCAAAAACCACTGCTGACCAGAAAGAACACAGAGGCTCGTCTTATCTTGGGAACTCCAATGACTTTAAAGATAATATTCAGTCGACTGATGAGGACATGGATGCCGTTACATATGGCCTCAATCTAACACAGCATTCCACAATAAGTTCATCGTACCAACAGTCAAAGATTGCACTGGTGCCGGCAGCTATAATCTTGTACACAGTGTGCGAACATATTGTTTATGACTTTCTTTGATTTTGATTGTTACATTTGTTTTTCAACATTCTATCCTGAAAATAAAATTATGACAACAGCAGATCACATCTTTGGATGTTATTTAATTGAATAATGTGCTTGACAAGCATTTTTTTTGCTGAGTCTACTTACGAACATTATGATAGCGAATACATTTGAAGGCTAATAATTGGCGTTAATGTCACTGACTATAGTTCTTTGTATGAACATTTCTGGCATTTAATCTTGATGTTAGCAATGCTGTACTTCGCTTATCTCGAGCGGTAGCAAGCAAAAAAGTTGCCCAGAAATAAGCAAACATATCAGTTGAATTTTTTTTTATTTTGGTTTTTTGAATTAAAATTCAAACTTGAATAAACAGGAATGATTCTGCAAGGAGCAGCATAAACAGCGAGTTTGCTGTCATTAGAGGTGAAAGCCAGGTTAACAACTAAATTAAAGCTATTTGTATTGATTGTTCAGTTTGTCCAGTATGGTCAGTTAGCAATGAAAACAGCATGTGTTTGCAATAGATATATTTGGTTAACTTGAACCAGGTAGTCAGCTATTGCCAATTCTCGGTGTATCACCTTCCAGAGTTGAGGAACTGGGCAAGGGAACAAAAATGCATGTCATCTGGATTATTTCTTTCATAACTAAACTGACTAATTTGCTGTTGAACCATTCAGGATGATTTGGTTTGATTACAGCGCAGCCTGTGTGCAGCTGAGGTGAAAAATCTAGGGTATCAATAAGTAGAAATCTTCCGCAGAATTTTATCCAGTTAACAGATTATTTATTTTTAAAATTAGTGCCATACTAGGATTTTTACTGCTGACCTTTATAAATACTTCAGGAAAATTCAATTTGGGCAGAAAAAATTGAATATGTCAGCCCAAGTTTTAATTGTTCCAATGATAACGCGAACCAACCTAAATGCCAAGCCAATCCAAAGCCTCTTTCCCTGTTGATATGCATGTCTGTGACGGTGCGTTCAGGAACCACTCGCGAGAACAGAAATTCCAGAAATCGTAAGCCTTTATTACAAAATAGGTCGGGACCAGGAGACGCAGGAATTGCCCAGCCAAAAACAGTATCCAAGAAGCGAAGTCGAAATAACAGGCAGGGGTCAGAACCAGAGAGGCAGATGTGCAACGGTACATAGACAATAAGCCAAAAATCATCATCAGAATCCAGAAGGGTAGGTCATAGACAGGGCATCAAAAACAGGAATCATGGCCACACAAAAATGGGTCAAAATCCAAACAGGCAAAACAAGAATAGCAAGGGCAAGGCAATCTCAATGTCAGACAAAAATTGTTGTGGAAGAAGCAGTAAACAAAAGGCATACGAGGAGCTCTGCACAAATGAATATTGATCAACGTTCTGATGGGGAACAAACTGCAGTGAAGACTTTAAATAGACAAGAGGGAAGTCACATGCTATGTAGGAACAGGTGAATTGGATAAGAACTAATTAAGGGGAAGCACACATGGGGAGGTCCTTAACCACGAACAAGTGGCAAAAGCTAAGACATGGACAGGATTCACGCAGACATCCTATGACAGACAAACAGCTCCCGTCAAGGAGTTCTAAGTGCACAGATAAAGAGTGCAGGAAATGCAGAAAGGTGTAGAAAAAGTAAAGCAAGAGGCAGAGACTAGAACAGGGCAATAGCTGAGATTGCATTAGTGGTAATTAGTAGCGGTGCAACTTTACAAATTGACCCAAATGTTCATTAGTAGTTAGTAATATATACATGGATTAGTTGGGTTAGTAAACTATGATACAAAATATTAATATTAGTATTATTAGTGATCAAGGAAAGCAAGGTGAAGGAAGTTAACGAGAATTGAAGTAATAATATGAAACACTGGAAACCATTGAAATCACGCGAAGCATGTAAGCACCATGGAGGTAATATAATAGAATTGGAGAGAGCGAGGAAGTACCACCCCTATTAGTCTCAATGGGAGATGCTTGGCTAGCTACTTCAGTCCAGGAAGTACGGAATTGACCGACGCCATCTATAAAAATGGATTTCCATGGGTGCATATTTCCGACACCATTTTATATCTGATTACACAGGACAAATGGCCAAGAAAATGTGTCGTCTGTGGGGATTGGCGAATGTGTTTGAGAGGAAATGACAAGCAACACTGTGAATCCAGAACGCGCAGGCACTATACACTCATCAGAGCAACAACTGGACAACCAAACTCGTACACAAGCTGTCATCAAGCTTTAAGTAGCAGTTCATATTTTACAGGCCCTCTTGAAAACATCAAAAAGTTGCGTCAGACAAAGAGCAAAATAATGAAGAATTACCAAATACATTTTCTTTTGTTTTCGCTTTATTTGGCAAGATAAAAAAGCACACGTTTCAGTTGTTTCCTATGGAGCTTTAGCGTCTTTGGCCAAAAAATTGCATCATTGGGAAACGCGGAAGCAGGAGGCTAACATGCTAACTAGCTGAAGCAAATGTACTTTCTCGTTCTCTCTGCTTCTATTATATATCTCTATAGTAAGCACACAGACTGGGAGAATGGAATGAACCAAACAGATCACAAGACAGGGGTGACAAGGGCAATGAATACTGAAATGACATGAACAGAAAACCGGGATGTATAAAAAGCAAAAAGAATCAAGAAAAGACATAGCAACAAACACAGAACCATAACAGTATCATCTGGGAAAGAAACATTGAAGTGGATGGGCGGTTTTTGTGCATTCTATCAAATATAATCCTGCCTTCATCACTGAAACAAGGTGATGGCAGTGTGCTAGTTTCGGTTTTAATATTCTACTTTTAAGATATTATGTCATTGCGTGCATGCAGCACCTTCTAATAGGGTAAAGGTAACATACACTGCCCTCCATAATTATTGGCACCCCTGGTAAAGATGTGTTCTTTAGCTTCTAATAAATTCAGTTTTTTTCTAAATAATAAAGGACCACAATGAAAAAAAGAGGAAAATCCAACCTTTAATTCCAGTGCATTTATTCAGAGGGAAAAAAATGTCACATTAAGAGATAATTCTTTTACATCAAATCATGTGTGCCACAATTATTAGTACCCCTGATGTTAATGCTTTGTACAACCCCCTTTTGCCAACAAAACAGCACCTAATCTTCTCCTATAATGTTTCACAAGATGGGAGAATACAGAAAGAGGGATCTTCCCCCTTGCACAATCTCTTTAAATCATCCATCGACTTGGGTTCTCTCCTCTGCACTCTCCTCTTCAGCTCACTCCGCAGGTTTTTAATGGGGTTGAGGTCTGAGGACTGAGATGGCCATGGGAGGAGCCTGATTGTGTGTCTGGTGAACCATTTCTGTGTAGATTTGGCCACATGTTTAGGGTCATTATCTTGCTGAAAGACCCAGTGAGGACCCGTCTTCAGCTTTCGGGCAGAGGCCACCAGATTTTGATTTAAAATGTCCTGGTATTTCAAAGCGTTCATGATTCCATGCACCCTAACAAGGTTCTCAGGGCCTCTGGAAGAGAAACAGGCCCACGGCATCACCGATCCTCCCCCATACTTCACAGTGGGCATGAGGTGCTTTTCTGCATACTCATCTTTTGTGTTCCACCAGACCCATTTAGAGTGCTTGTTGCCAAAAAGCTCTATCTTGGTCTTTCTATCTTGACCCCAAGATGCTACCATTTGTTGCAATTCTTTAACAGTGAGCTTTGGAGAACTTTTTATTTCTCTTACCATCCTCCTCACTATGCATGGTGGCAAAATAACCTTGCGTCTTCGTCCAGGCTTGTTTACCACCGTTCCAGTTGTTTTAAACTTCTTAATGATTTCTCTGACAGTAAATATGGGCAGGTGCCGGCCAGTGGCTATTTTCTTGTAGCCACTGCCTGACTTGTGAAGGTCGACACACGTTTGCCTTACTTGAGTGGTGTGTTCCTTTGTCTTTCCCATGCTGAAGAGTGTATAAGAGAAATGGCCTCTGTGTCATGTCATATTACCCAATACCCTAGCGAAACAGGAAGTAATGAATTACTAATTAAAGGTTCCTAGATACTCTGATCAACTTTGTAAACTACTGTAGAAATGACAGACATACTTCAATTACATTTATTTCCTAGGAACTGTTAGGGATGCCAATAATTGTGGAACAGGTGATTTTATCAAAAATAATTATTTCTTGGTCAGGGATTTTTTTTCCATGAAAATTCACTTGAGTTGAAGGTTACATTTTTCTACAATTTTCTGTGTTAGAGTATGCTTCTGCAATAAAAATTGAATTTATTATAAGGCTTTTAACACATCTTAACCAAGCATGTAATTATGGAGGGCGCCGTATATGATTATGCTTCACCATGCAAATTTTGTGCAGGTGACATAATATCGCAATGTTGGCCATTGTGAGAGCAAAAAGTGCATGAATATTTTAGCTATGCCTGTAGTACCATTAAACACAACAGCTGGGGTTTGTTTATTGGTGTGCAGATGGCCACGTAATTAGCATGTGGTGGTATGTTGACAAGCAAAATCAGCATGTTGCTGCTTAAATTGGAGCATCTTATATGGTTCATAATATACCCAATTTATCTTTTCCTAGAATTGGAATTACAGAAATGTCCACTGAGTCATTTAATGCACTGGAGGATGATGACTGAAGATGGTGGTAACTGTTAATTCTGAAGCTGAAAAGAGTTAACCTTCACGCACTATTCTATGATAGATGTGATTTTATTTTCATTGGGGTTTTTTTTTTTGGCTAAGTAGGTAGTGTTTCATCACCTATACTTGATTTATTTGGTGGGTTTCACTTTTTAAACATCCAGACAAAAATAAGTTAAGGATCAGAGAAACGCCTGAAAGTGACCATATGGCCAACTCAAATTGATGATGACAAAACCGATTAACAGGGCTCAGCTTATTGTGTTGTTTCATCTGCATTAATTATACTGACTGAAATATTAATATGCTTGATAACAAAATCGATCACAATATAAGGCACAGTGTAACTCATATTTAATGTGGGAAATGTTATTTAAAAAAGCCAGGGAGTCAAGGAAATTTTGCCATTGCCATATTTCATTGTACTGCAAGAAAAATTCCTTACATTCAGGGGAAAAAAAGGATCAGGAACGAAAAAATGTATTTGTTCAATCTAAAATGCACTTCAGTAGTTGTCAACAGTTGTTATAAGTTATTCCCACCTGGTTTTGTATTGGTTGGACAGAAATTAGCCTTTACAATGGTTAAGTTGGAACACAAATCCTTACTATTACGTGAAATAATTTTTTTGTTGTTCCAGAAGCGCTGCAAAAGTTTAACATATAACATGTATTAAAAATTTAGCATTGTTTTTTTATTCTAAAATTTTGGGTTTAATTTGGGGAAAAGATCTCTGGGTGGCTCACAGCTAGGACTGTAAATCTTGTGATCGGGCTTTTGATTCTTGGTGATTTTTTTTTCCTTGCCTATTTTTTTATTTTGTTTTGTTTTTAGGAATTTGTACTTTGAAACCAATCAGAGATTTTGACGGAGGTTGGTTTTCTTTGTTTTTGTTGTTTTCCCTTGTGGAAAGAATTATTGGCAAGAAAGAGTTTCTGGGCCGAGGCCCATAGGCCTTCATTTGACTGGCTTTTCTTGTTTCTATAAGGGTGAATCCCATTCGATAAAGGTGCCATCGCTCCTCCTCTCTCTGTTTTCTCTTTGCTGCTCTATCTCTGGCCTTGTGAACCTGATTTAAGGTGTGCTTCAATTAAACCCCATCACAGCATGGAATGCCTCACAATCCTTACTTAACATCAGAATGGCTTTTTATTGAGAAGAAGCCAGTGAACGAAAAATTGTGAACCAGCACATGAGACCAGAGTATCTGGAGTTTGGAGTCTCATAAAAGGTAAAAGTTGTTGCGGAGCCAGATAAAGCTCAGATAAAAAAGGAGTTACTGCAGTGTTATGAATGCTGTGGAGTGAAGGCTTGGTTCGCCCCAGCAGCTCCACTCCTATTCATTTCAAAAATCAAGTCTTGTTCCTGAGTTTTAACTTTTTTGCTTTCATTTCTTTCTTTATTCACACAATTCTGAGATTGTAGGGGTGCAGTTAAATGGACTGCCTCCAAATGCTGTGGAATTTAAAGAACGATTAATTTTTAATGAACAAATGCACTTCCATTTACTGTGGCAAAATCAACGCTGTTGGCTGTTGTGGTTGTTCTAAAATTGCATTTGCATTATGAAACACAAGTTTTGAATATCACCCGCAATGCAATTTATGGGTTCGAGCCATGGTTCTGCAAGCAGTAGTACAGCGCTGTGGAAAAAGTCCTTGACCGCTTCCTGATTTCTTCTAATTTAGTTAATTTATCATAATTACATCATTTGGAGCATCCACTAATTTCATTATAAGGCAAATACAATGTGAGTGAACACAAAATGCAGCTTTTAACTGACCCGTTTATTTATTAAGCATGAAAAGTAATTCAAAACGCATATCACCCATATGAAACAAAAATTGCAATTCTAAACCCATTAGCTTGTTGTGCCGCCCTTGGCAGCGACAACGGCAAACAAACATTCCTGAGAACGGAGTCTTTTACATTGCTTAGGTAAAATTTGGGACCACTCCTCTTTGCAGAATTGTTTCAATTCAGCCATTTTGGAGGGTTTTCGAGCAGCAATTGCCTGTTCCAGGTCATGCCACAGCATCTCAATTAGATTCATGTCAGGACTTCGACTGGACTACTCCAAAACCATTTAATTTCTTTTGAACAATTCAGAGATCACTTTTGTTAAGTCATCCAGGTCCTGAAGCAGCTAACCAGCCCCAGACCAACACACTACCACCCCAGTGTTTGAATGTTAGCATGATTGCGGATTGCTCTTATTGCTGTGCACCAGATGTAACTGGCCGCATGTCTTTCAAGAAGTTCCACTATTGACTCATCAGTCCATAGAGTAGTATCTCAAAAGTCTTGGGGGTTATCAAGAGGTTTTTTGGCAAATGTGAGATGAGTCTTTATGTTATTTTTGGTCCGTAGTGGTTTTTGCCTTGCAGCTAGAGTTGGGCTGTATCTCATTATCTCATTCATGATAGTACAATTTGTATATGACATCACAATATCAATTATGTAGCAGCATGACGAGGTGCTGAAGCATCTGTATACTATAGCATGACCCCTACAGCCTTTTCTTACTATTAGAACATAGCTGAAAGCCAGAGCAGCGCATCACTCTTTGACGAGGAATAAAGGGGGAGCTACCAGAGCCAGGATGTAACGGGTTTTATTCACATGTCCCGCCTCAGAGGCACATACAGAGCTCTGGCCTATGAAAATCATCTACTATCTCCAGGGTAATCCCTCTCCCGGCACTCTTTTTTTTTTTTGCCCGTTCACTATTTTTTCACCGTTGGTTTGCTTTAGCTGTGCTTCCTTCTCAATTCTCACCGAGGGTTTTCTTACCAGAATACCAGTTGGAATTGTCTTTGTGGTGTGCTCAGTTACTTTTTAGCAAAAATTGAACTGTGATAAATGAACAGGACTATGAACGAAACAGGTGTTTGCAGAATGTATTACTTTATCTATTACAAGTGATTTGTAAACTTGTTGAACAAATGCAGAGCACTCATGTTTATTAATACGGTTCTGATATTGATTTTAAATGCTGGAATGTCTGTGCCCAGGATGATATGTCAGCACCCTTTAAAATAAATCAAGTAGTTGTCTAAAAATGAATGAATAAATAAATAAATAAAACTGTTTGCATTGAAAAGAACTGGAAATGCACATGCATATTCTCCATATTAAAATCAGCTGGTTGTTTATGAATTGCCGTCTAGTTTAACCATAACTGTCATATGAACACCAGGATTACTCACAAACCAACTGTCAAAGTAGTGCATCCTAACTTTATACTGGTCTCCTGTTAACTTCTCATTGAATACTGTTGCTAGTATTTATCTGATCTGAAGTAATGGCACTGAATTGTTTCCATAAATTCAGGGGAAATTACACACATTTAGGAAATTAAGATCTTGGGAGAGGGAAAGCAGTTAGCTGAGTGTTCAAAACTTGAATGGTTCATAAGGAGACCATTTTTAGCTATCTCAACAACCGCTTGCATTCATGGCAGAACCAATATGACCAGGGTACAGAGGTGCTGTGGGTCACACTGGCCTGTCTGTTTCTTGTCCAAGTATCTTACAATGCGCATCTCAGGTGACTCACAGAGTGATCTCGGCAAATCATCTGGAGCAGAACTCTCCTTCCACAGCAGCTGAGTGCTGTTTACGTGAACCATTTGAAGCGTGATATCGAAAAGGCGACCCCTAGCTGTCTCAGCAAATCTTCTGAGGCCTGTGGGATTTTTTGGGCCCCAGTTGCTGAGAAATAATGCATTAGGAATCATTAGACCAGCAAGTTGAGAGAAAAAGTGAGAGCTAAGAGCTGAGTAGGGATGGGCATGTACAAAACAAGATGGGGATAGCAGCAGCTAAATCTGGATATTCCTTCTTCTTCAGAAAAACTGATTGAAATCAGGTCATGCATGAGCTAAGGCAAAGTAGCCAACATTTCCTCACGTTTTGACCGAGATTTTTATTTTGGTTTTGCCCTGAAATTCTCTAAATCAGCAATGAAAGTCAGACAAATGAATAAGTCATTGGCTCAGTGGACAAACTCTTCTTGACTTCTGGGGTGCCATTTCTTCTGGCGAGATTGTGTGATTTTTTAAAATAATAACAAATCTCGGCCTCTTCGGCCATTGTTAGATGTCGTTCTGTAATCTTGAGGTAGGGTTCTAAGGTGTATTTGTGGCTCTGGATAACATCTCTCATTCATTAGTGAGGGAGATGACTGAACCAAATAGGTTGTTGGTGCATACACATAACTATTCAGCAGTCATTTCTGAGAGAGAGAGAGAGAGAGAGTACAAGCAAGAGAGCGAGAGAGCAAGCGAACGCTAGAAAGAGAGATATTGGAAGTGATTATGAAGGTAATAGATATATATTTTTTATTTTTTTTACTAAAGGACAAAGAAAAAAATATCAATGAAGAGTGAGACGAGAATAATAAACCATGACGCCACAGCAGAACACAGTTGAGATTTTTCTGACCTTCTGTATTGATTAGTTTTTGTCACTATGTAGGTATTGGATGTGTGACACAAATGGCAACACTGATTATTCTGCAAAGCAATAATTACTTTCACAGAATATTGGAACTCACAAGGCACAATTTTTTCCTGCATGTGCTACATCTGATGTGATGCTTGCAGACAGATTGCTACATCTATTCCTGTTCTCCTCCAGTTGCATGGACCAACTGGGCTTTTTATGCCTGGGTCACGCCCTTATAAAGGGTGAATATTAAGGGTGTTGTGTTTTTTTTTTTTTTAATATATATTTATGGGCACTTAACTTGTAAATGTGTGTTTTGATAAGGTCGCGCAAGACAATATTTATGGGATGAATATCATGCTGTAATTTTAAACTGTAAAAAAAAAAAAAAACATAATGCGTTGCTGAATACCCCTCAGCCCAGACACAATTTCCTGCCTCAATGTCAGAGCGTTAAGGTCAAAGGTCAAATCCAGCAAAAAAGGTGACGTTGCACATCTATGTGTCACATTGAGTTACCAAACCAAAAATGGTAAAGTTGCATTCAGTAGTTGCTGAGTACTGACCCATATAAGATTTCCTGCCTTAAGGTCACAGCACAAAGGTCAAAGGTGAAATCCAGCAAAAAACATGACATTACATATATGTGTGACAGTGAGTTACCATACCAAATTTGGTGAAGCTGTGATAATTAGTTGTCTAGTACTGACCCGGACAAGACTTCCAGGGTCATGGTCACAGAGCTATGGTCAAAGGTCAAATCCAGCAAAAAACCTGACGTTGCACATCAATGGGTCATAGTGAGTTATCAATTTGGTGAAGCTGCGATCCTTAGTTGCTGAGCACTGGCCTGGAAAATGTCACCCGGACAAGATTTCCAAGGTCAAGGTCACAGAGCTAAGGTCAAAGGTCAAATCCAGCAGAAAAAACCTAATATTGCACATCTTTGGGTCATAGTGAGTTACTATACCAAATTTGGTGAAGCTGCGATAATTAGTTGCCCAGTACTGACCCGGACGAGATTTCCAGGCTCAAAGTCACAGAGCTAAGGTCAAAGGTCAAATCCAGCAAAAGAACCTAATGTTCCACATCTATGGATTAGTTGCCCAGTACTGACCCGAACAAGATTTCCAGGCTCAAGGTCACAGCGCTAAGGTCAAAGGTCAAATCCAGCAAAAAACTGGCCCGGACAAAATCATGGACGGACGGCAGATGGCAGACAGACACACAGGTGATGACAATGCCCCTCCGGGCCGGAGTTGGCCGAGGGGTAAAAATGTAAATGTAAATGTAAAAAAAGTTGTGGAAGGTTGAAATTCAGTGTGTAAATGCTTGAAATCTGTTGAATAAGGGGTTTTCATGGATTTGCCGGCATAGTAACCCAACTTGTCACACACTGAGCACTTGTGGGACGAACTAGGGTAGTGAGTTCGATCATATAATGTCCCTGCTGTCAGCCTTCGGGAACTGACACAGTGATTAGTCACAGAATGGCAAGTGATCCCTCGACATTATTTCCAGTGCCTGGTGAACATTTTTGCTGATATTGTCATGAATATGCTATGCTAGCAATGGCTATCATCATTTTGGGGTGGCATGAGTTTTTTTAATCAGGGTAATAAACTAGTGTCTAATCAAAGTTTTCTGTCTCATGTTTTCTGTTCTTGAGCCATTTAAGAATTAGTTTGTCATTATTTGTCACCATTTTTGCTTGTTAGCTAATATTTATATGCACACACACACACACACACATATTTGAGTCTAGACTTACCCATTCCAGAGTGATGGGCATGTCATAGTAGGAAAGGAAGCCCATGAAGTGATGCATCCGTCATGCAAAGTGCCCACTGTAAAATCCTCTGGAGGCAGTGTTATGATCTGGGATTACTCCAGTTGATCAGTTCTAGGCTCAGCACTGTTCTGCAGGAATAAAATTAATTCAGCAGTCTGAATTGTACTTTGTAAACCTCTGGTCACCCATCAGTGGACTTATTAATCCCTGATGGCGCAAGTATATTTCAGGATGACAATGCCAAGATTGATTGAGCTCAAGCTATGAAAGAACGGTTCATCGAGCATGAGGAATAATTTTCACGCATGCATCGGCCACCACAGAGTCCTAACCTTAACCAGCTGAAATTCGTTGAGATGTGCTAGAAAGGAATATCGGAATGTTTTGACTCACCCGTCGTCAAAACTGGGCCAAAAACAAATACATATCTGGTTGGAAATAAATGTTGGAACAAGATTGTCAGGACAACACAACACGAAAGCAATCCAAATGCCATACCCACAGCAGTCAAAATTACTATGGCCTTTGCCTTATATGCCAACTTTTAATTCATTCTATTATTACAAAGAGATATTTTTTTAAATCCTAATTTGACTTTTGGACACAGATTACACTGGTCATTCTAGAAAGAGCAAGTCAACAAGATATGAAATACCAGTACATCAGAGATACTGAAGTGACATGCTGCAATGGCCAACTTTCTGAAAAAACAAGTCATAGCTTCATGGTGTGGTGTATTCCACGAGTTAATCAAATGCTTATGTCCCATTGAGATCCAAGTGGTCATTATGAGTCAGTGGACCTGATGGGTTGTGGATGGGGTGCAATAGTCCTTGCGTGTCTTGCATATGATTGGAAAAAATTGGGCCAAAGGAAGTAATGCCGTATTGGAAATAAGCCTGTTCAGTAAAAAAAAAAAAAAGATATTTAAAAATGAGTCCTATGGCCATCAAAATGCTATCATAGATACTGAAAAGTACTTTTCTGATCCCTCGCTTGCAGATGTGAATGATTGTGAAAGGGAGCCCTGCAGAAATGGAGGAATCTGTACCGACCTGGTCGCCAACTACTCATGCGAATGCCCTGGAGAATTCATGGGAAATAACTGTCAATACAGTGAGTATGCCTTTCACGGATATTGCTCCCCTGTACATTTGAAAAAGTATATCCAGGAATGCTGAAACTCCCCGTTGCCAAACAAAGTCAGTGAAACATTTCCCGAGAGTCATGTTGAGGCTTCACTTGTAATTGCATCATCTATCTTCAAATGTCCACCTCAAAGTCCATCCGCTTTAATGTGCAAATAGGCTTCCAGGTTTCTCTCTAAACATCAGCTGGAGTACAAGGACGTGTAGGCAGTGGGTATCCAATGTTACAGCGTCTTTCAAAACCACCTTTGTGGACATGCTTCCTCACAGCCTGGCAGATGTCTCTGGGAGACGGTGGAATTCTCAAACCTAATTGTGATGCTTGTAGTCACCCGATAGTCTCACTGTTCACCAAGATTAATTTGTTTAGCACAGTGCAAACGATAATTATCAGACATTGTGCTTTGTCTTTCATCTGTGTCTCAGTGTCGAATTCCAGTGGTTTCTATTGAATTTCTGAATATTAAATTGTTGAAAAAATGAATTTGGTTCTTGCTTTTGAGATTTTTGACCTTAACCGTTAGAGCCCAAGTGGCACAAGTCCGTGGCAGAAATACAACAGAAACAAAATTGAAAAAAATTATATTAGACACTTGCATATTACACATTCTCAAAATTTTTATGTACTGTATAAGACAGAATAAAGTAATGCCAAAATGGGCAAAATAATCTCCGCATTCCAGGAGTTAAACTTGGATTTATCCAAGACCTCAGGGGTCGTCATCAAAACACAGAGGGGAAAATGAAAAATAAATAAATAATTTAAAATATATATATATATATGTGTGTGTGTGTGTGCGTGTGTGTGTGTGTGTGTCTTTTCACAATATTGAGGAGTTTTTAGGGATAGTTGTTGTGTTTTATTATCAGTAGGTGATTGATGCATTTAATTCATGTTCAATTTTGTTTGGCACACTTAAGAGATATAGGGTCCTATTTTAACGATCTAAGCGCTCGTTCGGAAACGTGAGGCGCGAGTGCATTTTGGGCTTGTCCAAATCTATTTTTGCCAGTTAAACGGCGGGTTGTCACGGAGTAAAGCAAAACACAAGGTTCGAAGGGGTCGTACTTAATTTCTTAATTAATCACAGGTGTGTTTTGGGCATAACATGGAAGTAAACCATCAGAGTGTCGTCTTCTTTGCCCTTTAAAAGCCAGATGACCCTGCACCTTGGTGATTCGCAATTCTAAGGGCGCATTTTCCAAACAGAAGGAAAATCTCCTCTCTGCAGGGGGGAGGTGCCTCGTACGCAAAGTGAAGGCGCGCAGGCAAACCAGTGCAGAAACCTGATCTCTGTAACGTCCAAAAATGCAGCTTTTAAGAAATGTATTTTCACATATCGCTTGAAATTGTTTTAGTTGTATTCCGATGAGAAAAGTTTTCATACAGTGTGAATATATATATTCGTGAGTGTGTGTGTACAATGTACAGCTTTATATATAAGAGCTTTTTATATATACACTACCTGACAAAAGTATTAGGACGTCACTATTTATGTGTGTGATTTTCTTACAGTGCAGTTGAAAATAGTGAATGTATCATATTTGGAAGTAGTTGTTAATTCAAATAAAAATACAGGCCCCATTTTGGATACACCAAACTGAATTATTTTAAGTCTTGACCCTCCTTTTATAGAGAATCAAAATCACTCCATGTGCCACACCTGATCATATTGATTGAACTAATAGTAGCCGTGGTCTTCCATTATAACAAAGACACAATTCCAAACTTGTAAATTTGAAGATTACCATCTTGCAAGCACTGTTTATTATAATATCTCTTATTTATTACAGACCCAAAGTGAGAGTTTTTTATGCAGAGAAAAAATATGCCAATTTGTATATCTGTAGCATCCCCAAATGTTCAAATAATGTTCTGTGATGTTTACATGTACATTTTAGGACACCATTAAATTCCTACAACACTCACATGTGTAATATAGCACGTACATCAAAGGTTGAGTGAGAATGAGGATCGTCCTAATACTTTTGTCAGGTAGTGTATACATATATATATATATATATATAAATATATATGCAATATAAAGCTTCAGCACAAGAAGGTCAGTGGTTCTAATCTGGACTGGGACTGTTCTGTGTGGATTTTGCATGTTTTGCCCATGTTCTTGTGGGTTTCCTCCATGTACTCTGGTTTCCTCCCACAGTCTAAAAACATGGGCATCAGGTTAACTGGAGATGATAAATCTTCCATAGGCATGAGTGCGTGAGTGAGTGGTGTTTGCGTCCTGCAATGGAGCGGCAAACTGTCCAAGGTGGGTTCCTGCCTTCCAATCGTAGGCAGCTGGGATAGGCTCCAGCTTCAGCCCCCCCCCCACACAACTGTAATGAAAGAAGAAAGCAGATTTAGATAATGCGTCTATGGGAAGCGTTTAAAAATATTTAATTTACAAATAGTGGTATCACCCATGATTATTATTATTATTATTATTAAAGTAAAAATTAAGATACTGAAACTTTTTTATGCTGGGAGTTGGAGGAGTATACATGCCAATAAATTCACACCTGAAGGAAAACTAAGTTGTTGTATTTATGTATGCTATATTTTAGAATTCATGCAAAAATATTTTGTTTAGCCTTTAGCCATCTATTAAAGTCAGTGGGACGTTTTTTCCAGCTGCTCACCGTAGTTTTGCTCTGTGCAATAGAAAAGAAGCAAAAACTCAGCAAGCAATGAATACCCAAATATAAATTGAACATAATTTATGATTCTTTTGGACGCCTGCATCCCGTTCACTAGGGGGCCGTGGATAAATGGTTGTGTGTATGTCTCTTGATTTTCTTATTTTGCAATTTTAGAAACAGCTGGAATGAACCACTTTCATGATAACAAGCCCAACATTTGCACAAAAGTCTCTAGGCTAAACACGAAAGCTAATCACATTCAAACCATTTAGTGTTGTTCATTTAAATGTGCTCCAGCTTATAGCACATGAAAATATCACAGAGAAACTCATTTATATACCATCTGTAATAGTTGAGCAAACGTGTAAATTTGGTAGCAATGAATATCTTTTTGCCAATACTTTGCGCCATTGAAAAAAGATGTGTAGAACAAACTTTATTTGACAGGAGAAAATCATAATTACTTGCAATTGATGATATCTTAGGTTCATTCGTGGCTTTAAATAGTCATTTGAACATATGCTCAGTCTCTTTCTCCAAACTGGAAATGATTTCAATTAAAATTTGGACAGGGACGAAGCAACCCTTATGGCCTTCATCAGAGTTTACCACCTCAACATTTTTCAGATGGAAGTAATTCAAATCGCTCATACTTACTTTTTTGATAAATGCTGGGTGAAGTCAATGAATATTTGCAAATATGTTGAAACAGCCCGACAATTTGTACTCCAAACTAAAGTGCTGGAGTGTAAAAATAAAGGAATTGACCCTGGTGGCAATCATGATTGTCTTGCAGTTTTGCAAAACATCTTATGAGTGGATTTGCCTTCAGATATCCCCAGAGAACAAAGCACATAGGCTGTATAATCATAGGCCATATGATAAATTAATATTAAATGGTCCCGTTGGGAACCTTTTCTGCATTGTTGTGTTTTCATCATATAATTTGACTTCTACGATCTGCTGGCATTACGCTGGTAAATCATGATTGGCGTGATCGTAAAAGCCCATTGGCAGCTCAGGCAGGGAACTTATTAAGGCAAATGTGCCCCTGTGATCCAGTAATTGCAGCTCTCCTCCTGATGAAATGTATGATGGCACGGATTACCATGGAGGGCCTACCTGACTACATCAATCTAAATCTTGTGTTTACATGTTGATTTTAATCTTACTTAATTAATGTGATTCTTTGAGATAGAGGTTTTTTATTAACTGCTATCCTGGTGGATTTTAAGGCTGTCTGGAGTGATAATGAAGCAGTAAACTGCCTGAGATTGTTATGTGTGACATACAGAGAGATGCACTTGAACAATGACACAAGTTTCATCATATTGGTTTTTGGCCACCAAAATGAATCAGACATGAAACAGTCGAGATGTACTTGTGGTGAAGGCTTTCAGTTTTAATTACAGTTTTTTGACAAAAGATGTGGAATGAACCTGTTAGGTTTTTTTTTTTTTTTAGCACGCAGCCCTCTGAATCTTAGGGACTCAAAAGTTATTTAACGAATTGCACATAATTTATTTGGTCATAATTTGCAGTCAATGAATATCTGAAGTCTGGAACATCAAGAGACATCATCAGATTCGGGGCTTTTTGCTGACGGCTTTAACTGTTTCCGTTTTCAGCTCCCGTTTATTCTTGGGAGGTTTTGCCTTCAGTTTTTTGCTGAGAAAAACAGGTGGATTCAGTGAAAGTAATTGACTTGGCTATTGTAGAACATTCCACTTTTTTCCTTAGAATGATATTTGGGTGTTCTTACAGTATGCATCAGGACCATCAGGTCATTGACAATCTGCTCTGCAAATCACGATTGGATGAGTTTTGAGATATTTGCAAGTTCATCTTTTCTCTCATCTGTCCATAGGATGTTGTCCAGGACTATGCTTTTTGGGATGTTTCATAGCAAACTCTCATCTGGTCATTCGTTTTTGAGGCTAGCAAATGATTGACATGTTTTGGTGAACCTTTGTTTTTGCTCTGGTCACATCTTCTCTGTATTGTTGACTTGAAGTAGAAACACTTACCGCCTCAAGGATCACCTGGCCAAATGCTCTGAAGGGATTTTTTCCTTGACTAGTTAGAGAATCCATCTGTCATCCTCCATGCTCGCTACTTGTGGCCTTCCAGGCATTTGCCATTTCTGCAAACACTAATGTGGTCTTTCTTTCCAAAATATCAAAATCTTTGATTTCACTACAGATAGGATTGGTTTAATTTTTTTAGCCTCATATGATTGCTTGCATCCCTGGCAGAGGCAGCTTAGGCCTCTTTGGACTTCATATTAAGAGTGAACAGCAGCTGGTTTCAAATGCAAATGCCATACTTTGAATCGTCTGTAGACATTTTATCTGCTTACTTGTTAATGAGGAGAGCACACACGCATGGCCATGGAATGGCTGAATGGTCTATTTTGTAATTACTTTTAATCCCTGGAAGTAGGGGGGTGGACACATATAATGCTTTGATACCTACACAATTCACCCAGTTTGGATGTTTTGACCCTGAAATTAAAGCTTAAAGTCTGTATTTTGATCTCCTCCTCATTATTTAATTTTCAGTCAAAAATGTCGTGGTGAACAACTGAATATTCTCAAAGTCCAAATATTAATGGACCTGAATGCACATTTAGGCTCTGTTCACATCCCTGTGGCACTAGCAGAGCACAATGGCTCTTCAATAGTTGGTCATTCTATGAAGAATGAATTGTAAATTTCTGTACTAGTGATACAAAGTATAAATAAGTAAATAAATAAATTGCTGTTTTGTCAGTTTTCCATTTTATTCAGCTGAAGTTAAATGCTTATTGAGCTCTGACAGGCTCCTTTAGATTCTTCCTGATCTTTTATCAGTATTATTACATGGTGGAATATGTCTGCTGAAAACACTTGAAATAAGGAAGGGAGAACACTGGCTAATTGGCCATTGACATCAATCATGTCATGGACAGTGAAACATCATCTTGTGGCTGATGATCTAAAATCTCCCTTATCTCTCTCTTCATCTATAAATCTCTAAGTGCCTCAATTTTAAAACTTTGCATTGCTTGGTATAAAATGTGGGTAGGCATGAAAAGCAGCATAGTGTTCGCCTAATAAACCTGGATTTATAAAACAATGCCAGCTCACCCGGGGGTCTATTCTCCCATTAGCGTGTAAGTCCTTTTTTACGCGCTTTGAGTTAAGCGCTTTTGAGTTACGCGTATTCTCCCCTACTCGCTTCGATCACGCCCACAGCGCTTAACTTCAGAATGTAGGCGGCCTTATGAAAGAGGTGTGTCTGGTCTAAAAGAGAGGCAGACTCTGTACAAAGCTCATTGATTATGGCTATCAGGAAAACATGGAAAAGGGATTTTCTGATTAACCATGAAAACGCATTTGTGGTCCATGGAAAACGCAAACCAGACTTTAAATTTGAATATCGTCGGCCTGCTGATAAAACCTCGTATCTTCAAACTGATAAGAGACGAAAACTCGTATGTCCACTATTCTTACATGCAAAATTAAACATTTTTATTTTAAACTATATTTATCCATTTATATTATTAGAATTATTATTATTATTATTATTTTATTTTTTTTATTTTCCTGTGAAGTTTGTCATTGTGAAGATACGAGGTTTTATATGCCGCTGTAATAGTAGGCCGTACCAATTACAAGACGTAATTCAGACATCTCTTTATTTATCCCCCGCCGCGCGATTAGCGCGAAGCGGGGGATATACCATTGGGCTCAGTCCGTACGGACACATAAAATTGCGGCGGCGGGGGATATGTCAGTGACAAACACTTGTTATTTCTTACTCTAGCCACCATGGCATTAAAGCTATGCATACAAACAAATTGCCGCGATAATGAAATAATAAATAAAGAATTTAGCGCTTCTCAATCAGCGCAATCAGATCATTGAAAATGTGCCCCTCCTACACCAGCCTGTTTGTTCCGTGGAAGACAGGGAAGAAGACAAAGGGAACATTCTAGTCACACAAAGACAATCAAAGACAGTTTATATGATCTCATTTAGAAATTGCGCACTTGAAAACTACTCTGATGTCAGGTTTGCAACTAAAGGACATGGAAACACTTTAACAAGGATTCTTTCCCCGCCTCGAAACCGCCTCAGCAAAGATGGAATTCTATATCCATAGCCTATCATCCTATTTGATTTGAGCGACACATTGACTTGAACTTGTGCCTAATACTTTATTATAATCAATTATCCCATTTACTGATCATGATTCTTCCCATGTCGGCTATTCTTTAAAGGCTAAAATTTATTAACAAATGGATAGTGCTCTGGTATTTGCCAGGGTAGGGCTCAATCTAGAGTAGCCTATTTAATAATATCTTTATTCACACATTAAATTACACAGTATTACCAATGGTAAAACATTACTAGGACTCGAGTTAGTTGATACAGATATCCTCAATTAGAAAAATCAATCCCCTCACTCGTGAGAATATCACAACTTTTTAGATTATCACGAACATATTGGGCAGTCGAATTTGTTAATAGAACATGGAAGACATTGATGGCGACGTCGAGCCAAAGCCGAAAACCAAATTTTACAGATGTTGGTGTTGTATGGCAAGCGAGCAATGAAGGCTGATCCGAGGAATTAAGCTGCGAATAGTTCTCGTTGTGGATTCGATGGGGAGATGTAAGCGCAGCATCCCCGATTTAAAGCATAAATGGAGAGATCTGCGGGGCGCTGTAAAAGCCAGGTTCTCTGCACACCGGAGAACTGTTCACGCAACAGGTGGTGGGCAACCATCATCCCCTGTGCATTTCACTGCACAGGAGGAGGAGATGGCATCTACTCTTTCTGCAGTGGAAGTGCATGGAGAAGAACTTGAAGCGCCAACGAACTGCGTCAGACACCTTGACACAGACGCCTGTGATGTGAATGACATCACCAGCCACTCTCTGAAACGACCCAGATGCCAGGAGCGACAGCGCAGTTCTGACGTTGATGACCACGGGTATGTTATGTGGATAATTGCTGCGGCTGGATAGTTGTTCATCCAGAAGTCCGCAAAGATAGATGATTGCCTCATGCACGGTTCAGGCGAAAGCGCTGGATGCACTCGATGTTTGTTTGTCCCAGGATGTCCAAACGAAGCCGATATATGCGTGTTCGTCTTCCAGCTCAGCGCGCTCCTCTACTCTTTCCCAATCACGCAAGAGTGCAAGCAAATGCAGGACTGGTATTTTGGCTTTAGATTTTGAGGGCATGGTAGAATGATGGTCTTATGTATACTCGTATTAATTAATTGTTTTGTGTTTGTAATTTAACTGATTGGAGAAGAGGCTGATGTGTAATATCATGTGATGATTTCGTTTGATAAATTATCATGGCTTTGAGAAATGTAGTTTAGAAATAAGGAAGAACAATCGAATATTAAATGTCTCAGCCTTTACCATGTGAAATAAAATAAAAGTAATGTTAAAATTCGGCCTATAACCGACTTCA
Source organism: Gymnothorax reevesii (assembly GCA_029721435.1). Lineage (NCBI taxonomy): Eukaryota > Metazoa > Chordata > Actinopteri > Anguilliformes > Muraenidae > Gymnothorax > Gymnothorax reevesii. The sequence goes on along the minus strand of CM056583.1, from coordinate 53,613,253 downwards.
AACGCAATATTCAATTTCGCCCCTAATGTTGGCGCTTGACCTTAATACAGCCCTCAAAAGCGCTCAACAGAAAAAGCGCGTAAGCCAGGGGGAGAATACGCCTAAGTGTTATTTGCATGAGAAACGCCCGGAAACGCCCCGATTTTGGCCTTGCTCCGCCCCAAGCGCGTAACTGCCTTCAAGGCGCGTAATGCACTGACTTAAGTCGAGGGGAGAATACGCGTAGGCTGAAAAGCGCGTAGCTACGCGCTTTTTTCGACTTAAGCGCATGGGAGAATAGACCCCCCGGTGAGCAGTTGCGCCTTCGTAAATCTGAATTTTTTTGGACGCTAACATACATTAAAGCCTCAAACCCTGCCCCATTCCCTCCCACAGTTTACCTTAAATGGTCAATGCCCAAATCCTCCTGAACTCGACGCAGCCTGTATAAATCCAGCCCATAACTCATCAGGCAGAGTAATCCTCCAATTTACATTTCCATTGTGTTGTCCACTAGTCATTGAATTTGACTGATGCTTTATGAGCAAATCACAGAAGTGGTTTGACTATAAGTTCACTCTAATAAATTGTTGGGGCCTGATTACATTCATTAAATTATTCATTCACATATAGGCTACATAATGGACTAGCCTCAGTTATCAACTACGAGCCCATATAACACTTTTAAGATCTTTCCTGCTTATTATACGGCTCAGTCAAATTGATAATGACCAATAAGCTTTTAGCAATATTAGCTGAAGAACATTATTTTGTTCATTTGGTTGCATTTCTCTTATTCCTGCTTTCTCTAAAATGCCCCATAGGCCTGAGTCAGAGCGACCGTAGATATGTGTTAAGCTTCCTTGAAGTCTTACTCCGGGTAATAAATTGCCAACATTGCATGGAAAGACGCGCACACTCATTCCTAAGTCCTTTCTTTGCGTACAAAGCATTTATAAATGAGGACTCTGATCCCTCACCACCGACCCCAGATCAAAGCTGCGAGCGGGTTAACAGTCTCATGATTTTTGATGAGGCTGCTGTGCCATATGCTCCTCTCTCGTCTTTCACACGAGGTGCTGTGCCCATGCTCACAAGGATCTTCATGACACTGAAGGTCTCTGTAAAATTTACTAAATGCATTCAAATATTTTTAGGTCGCAAATTATTTTATAGCATATTTTCTGTGGCCTCATTTTAAATATAAATTTCTGGAACTCACTTCAGTTGATAAATAGTGGACTAGTTTTATAATGGGGTACAAAAATTATGTGTATTTGATGCTGAGTCCATCATTTTTGTTTTGCAGTGCCTTAAACCATTTTGATGTTCTCATAGCTTGCAACTCATAATTCAGTAGAAATGCCACTTTAAAGGACAAAAGACTCAGAGGCCATAAAACATCAAATAAGCTGAGCATGATGGAATAACTCTGAGGCAAAAACACTGAGAGAAAATCACAGGCCTGCTTTCTCGGTGCGATAAGGAGTGGGGGGTAGGCAGGAAGATTGTGTATGGCTTGCAGGAGCGCCCGGATCTGCACACACTTTTTGAAAGACATTGAATGGGTGCCCCTCTCAAAATGGCAATCAGCGGTGCACTTAAGCTCCTTAAATGTGTTAGCGTTACTGGATTAGGGAGTTGCGCAGCTATCTTCCCATGGTGCCTCCTCTCAGTGCTGGGATAAACTGTGATTTGCAGTTCTGCTGGCACTATAACATGTGCATTCTTTAAGACACGGCACTGCACTGCCATTTCTGCTGTTTCTCATGCTCATTAAATGATGACAAAAAGATGGCGTTTCCTTTAAAAAAAACTAGAACCCGCTATCTGCAGTATATGTGGTTTTAGTTTTTATTGCCCTGGCCTCTCAGTGTCACGGCGAAGTTGCCACCTGTGCGGAATCTCCAGCCACTGAGAGGATCGGTGTTCCCATGGAAACTGAGGCGTGTTGTCTCTCTGAGCGCATGAGGAGAGCAGGGGAAGGCGAGAGAAAGATCGGGGTGGGACTCCACAGTGAAAGCTGAGCAGCATGTGCCCCTTAATTTGTCACTGCATGACACTGTATGAGTCCCACCACAATTCTTATTCAGACTCCAAGTGCTTTTCTCCTCTCATTCCACTGTCCTGTTCTGTAATTTTTTTTCTGTATTGATGACATAGTCTACAACAGCCCTCTATTAAGACCATGGAACCAGGCATGCAGCATGACGGATGGGGGATTTTAATGTAATGTAATGATTACAAATAATTTCAAAAATTATTTTATTGGCCTCAGACATTATAACATTCATTAGCACTTTCAAGACTTCCAGGTCCACAACTCTGGAAATCCACGCTCATTTAAAATACAGTGCCTGGCTGAAAGAAACGCTAATATATTGTTGGACCGCCTTTAGTTTTTACTACGGTGCGCATTTTTCATTGCTTTGTTTTGACAACCGTATGCAGAGTCACAACATTTATTTCTCTTGAGAGTTGCATTAATTTTTGGCGAAGATCTTGTATTGACGGTAGAAGAATCAAATCACTCAGAAAAGTCCCAAAAAATGTTCAGTGAGGTTAATAATACGCTGGACAGTTCTTATCCCAATTCCAGCGATTTTAGCGATCTCCTTGAGGGTTTGCTTGATGCAGGTCAGTAGTTTGCCTGTTCTTAAACAGATTATCATCTTTGCCATGATCGCAGGAAATGTCTTCCAACGAGGTTGTTTAAGAGATGAGAAGCTACATACTGTCTGACTCAGGTCAAAGATAAAGCCAAAATGGCTTCTTCCATTAACAGAAGAGTACGTAATTAAATAAGGAGAACTCAATTGGGAAAATGAAAGAGAAACTGACAAGGATGGTTGGATTGCAGAGTGAAACAATTTTTAAAAGACTCAGGATTGGCCAAAAACATATAGATCGCTGCAGTAATGATCATTTATAAGTTTTTATGTATTTGCTTATGCATATCCAAATGGAAATTTTTTTGGCCAGGAAAAATAAATTATGGTTCATTCGGGAGGGGCAAGCTAGCCTCGCCACCGAAAGAATTGACCCTGGGCAGCTAGTCAGTGCACGGGACTGGAATCTGCTAGTCGACTTGGGCAAGAATTACTGCTTCCCTGTCGAGATCGCATTCACCAACCTGCGACCAGACCTAGTTCTGTGGTCACCCTCGCTCAAGCTCGTCTACATCGTAGAGCTCACTGTGCCTTGGGAGGGTGCAGGGGAGGAGGCCTACGAGCAGAAGAGGCTGAGGTATGCCGAACTCGCTGCTGACGCGACGCTACAAGGCTGGAAGGTGAAGGTCCGCCCAGTGGAAGTAGGCTGCAGAGGTTTTATAGCCACCTCAACATCTAGGCTACTCAGGGAAATGGGAGTGCGAGGCAAGGCCCACAGGCAGGCAGTCAGGGACCTCTCCAGGGCTGCGGAGAAGGGGAGCCAGTGGCTGTGGATGAAGAGAAAGGATCCGACCTGGGCCTTCAAGTGAAGTGATGGCATCTAGGGAGTGAACCCGGGACGCTGGGAGTCACTGCTGAACCCTCTGGAGGTGTCTTGGGCCAATCAGCGAAACATCCGTGAAGGGGGGCGCCCACTTGACAACCCGAAGGATGCCACCGCTCACTTGAATTCCACAGAGTCTCATTGTGCCTAAGTATGCTCTATTGAGGGACAGCAACATCTAGTCATACCCAACAGATCTGGCCTATGGACATTAGTTTGTGTATGAAAAAAATATTCTATTTGCGCTAGTAGTGCAATCTAGAATAGTTCCTCCTAAATTTAAAATGCAAAACAGTACCAGCTTTAGTGGGTAGGAACAGACTGGGCTGAATTTGTGGCTCCTATTACTGATTTCTGCTGTCTTGTTTAATAAATGACACATTTTCCTCTTCACATAGTTGAAAATACAGCTGTAGTTTTCAATTTTTTTTTCTCTATTGTTATTATTCAAGCAGTAAGTACCACTTTGGAGAAGCCTCATAAATTACAGGGTTGCCATAAAAAAAAAAAAAAAAAAACTATTTTATTTGGAATGCAGCTGCAGAAGTCTGCAGATCAGAAGAGACCAATCACGAATGTGAAATAATTGTGACCAAAAACGCGCACGCATACATGCGAGCACACACGCTACCTCACGAACACTTGATCTCCTTGGCAATTTTGGCATCATAGAGGGCGTGGCTAAAGTGTAGGGGGCAGGATAAATTGCTCCAATGAAAAACAAACTCTGCAGAGTTCATTTATGCCTCCCACAAGAGTCTACAACAAACATGTTGTGAGTTATGAAAGGGGGCAGGGCTAAACTGTAGGGGCAAGGCAGACTGTCACCATTGAAAAAGTAACTCCGCTTAGTCCAGTGATGCCTCCCACATGGCTCAAATGGAATGTCTGTCTATTTGTGAGTGTGTGTGTAAGTCTGCAGAAGTTAATGCGCCTTTATGTTACAGGCCACTCCCACTGCCACACCCCCTTTGTGCCAGCTGGCATGAACAAGTGAAGCTGCATGAAATAACCATTTTATAGTTGCATATTCGCTTTCTATTGCTATTAATTTATGAAATGGCCTTTGAAAGACTCAAATTGTTTTTGTGACATCCCCCGCATGAGTGATGTGATGTGTGCAGATGTGATTGGTCTGGTTAGATGCCGGGAAGAGATGGTGGCCTAAACCTGTAAAATTCAAGCGACAACAGCCTGACTTAAGAAGTATAAAGTGAAAGAGCTGCACACTGTTTATTTTGCCATGAGGACAGTGATTTTCATGTCCGGTCCTAGAGAGCCACAGTGTCTGCTTTATTGTTACTCAGCTCACTTAACACACCTCACCTTGTTATTTGGACCCAAAATGATAGTTGATATTCAAAAAAAATAAAAAAAACCTGCATACCTTGCACTTCTCCAGCACCAAGAATTAAGACCCTTGCAATACTTTTTTTGGTTGTTTGAATAGTGATTTCTTTTTTTTTTTTTTAGATACTCAGGCTCCATTCTTATATTTACTTTTTACTCCAAAAACAAGCAATAGGCTTTTATAGCCACCATTATTAATGTACTGTATACTACGGACGAGTCCCTGCAAAAAATGTTCCATAGGACTTCAATGGAATTCTATAGAACATCAGAGGAACTCTATAGAACATTTTAGTCGAACAGCATGTTCTGTAGGATGTTCTGTGTCTTCTATAGGAATTTGCTAGAAACCTATAGAGCATCTCTATGGAAAAGAAAGTCCTATAACAACAACACCCTCCTTGAAAAACCTGTTCTATAGGACTTTGATGGTGACCTTGTAATAGAACAAAGGATTAATGAGAAAGACTTCTTAAATAAGGGTTAAATAAAAAGAAAAATAAATCTTATGACGCCTTGCAATGCTCTGTCGAAGGGTCAATTTACCTTATGTGTATTTGGGTTCTAGAAGTGAGAGACCGGACTAATGGTATGAAAATGTGCATTATGCAGTGATATCCACTATACTGGAGTAGCAAGGAAATCTTGTCCCTTTTAACGTTAAGATGTGCTTTAGCACATGGGGTACCAGGCAAATACCTACTCGTTGATTCTCTGATCAGACGATTGATTGACTGACTGATCACACAACTTAGCAGTATTTCAGTTACGGTATATGAAGACCTCTTTTCATTTTGTACGCAGCAATTCAAAAATATAAATGTTGGACATTACAACTTTATTATGCTATTATTGAAAACGCGTGTTCCTCTTTTGCTTACGAAGACAGAATCATGTTGAAAGTTTGAGCTTTTGAACTTTTCTCTTAATTTAAAAAATTCAAAAAAACTAGGCTTATGCCGTCGGGGGGCGACGGCTGGGGGTGTATCCCCGAACGCCCCCAATCCTCCAATTCTCCAATCCTTGAATAGACTTTCATTTGAACTTAATTTCAGGTCAATCGGTCAAATGGTTCTGAAGATATGGCCAAAATGGTAATTTTCCATCACAAAGCGCCACCTGGTGGCAAAATATTGAACCATACATGTATGATGTCATCATGTGACACGTTGTGAGGCCATGACCTTGCAGTTGCACATAGTTTCATGTCAATTGGAGAAATAGTTCCAAAGATATAGCAAAAATGGTGAATTTTATGTGACAAAGCTCCACCTTGTGTCAAAATTTTGAATCAAACAGGTATAATGTCATAGTGGGACACATCCTCAGGTCATGACCTTTCATTTGCACTTGATTTGAGGTCAATCGGACAAATATTTCCAGAGATATGATAAAAACAGCGATTTTTTCCGTTTTTGGCCCCTGTTGGCCAATCTAGAAATATTAAATGATCCGTAATCGAATCAGTTCTTCCTCTTTATGATACTTACTTATATGCAAAACTTGGAATTTCTAATTGAAATATTACTGCAGTTATCGCGTTAACAGTGAAATCAGTTTTTGGCCCCTGGTGGCCAATCTAGACATCGTAGATTGTCCAAAATCGAATCAGTTCTTCCTCTATATGATACTTATGTGCAAAGTTTGGAATTTGTAATTGAAATATTACTGAAGTTATCGCGTTAACACGTTGTGCGGCGGTGGCGGTCGGACCAAAAACATAATATCCCCCGGAACGCCATTCGGCGGACAGGGATATAATTATTCCATTCCATTTACATGCATGCGATTGCAGATTATATGCAGATTTAAAATTAATTTGAATACAATTTGAGGTCTGCTTAGACTTAATCTCACCATCTTTATACAAAAGTATCACGGTCACCTAACAGGATTACTAACACGGCGTTCCTTTTCAGCGAAGGCACTCAGTTCCTTCAAATTCAATTCAATTCAAATGAAATATAAATAGATAAAGCACTGTGTTGCGGAGCAGTAGTGTCCGGGTTCGAGCCCCGGTCAGAGTTGCACACAGTTGGCCATTGCGCTACAGGAATGCAAATTGGGAAGGGTTTGCCGGGAAGGGTTAATATTACATGGTTGCTATGTTTGTCGACTTCCAGATTCGGGTGGGATTGAAGATGCCAAATTAGAAAAACAAAAGTTCTACAAGAGCTGTTCTGTAGAGATTTTCTACAGAACTGTTTCCTATAAATTTCCCATAGAACTTGTTTTCTATAGGACTCGAGGTACTAAAGTTCTATAGAATTCTGTAGAACTGTCCTCTAGGATTCCTGTAGCACAGGGTTAATTTTTGCAGGGTTAATTTTTGGCTAAGATCTTGTATTGGTCTCTCTCGCACACACACAACGCCTCTGTCTTTCATCGCACTGGTGCTTCAACAGTTCGTTCATTCATCGCACAGACTAATTTTCATGTTGGTATGGCCCTGATGCAAATTGGGAAGGGTAATGTAACATGTATACTTTGTTTGTGGAAAGAAAGAAATTCTAAAGTGCTGTTCTATAGAGATTTTCTATGGAACTGTTTCCAACAGAAATTTTCTATAGAATTTTTTTTCAATCAGACTCGAGGTACTAAAGTCTTATAGAATTCTATTGCACTGTCCTATAGGATTCCCATAGCACATTTTTGCAGGGGTGATGCTGTAATACTGGCTGCAATGCAACAGCTCTGAGGTATGTGATGTCAGGACAAGTAATAAGATCTCCACAGGGCTAGCTGCCCACTGCACGATTAAACACAAGCTCACGGGGCTGTTTTACATGCACACAGACTAGGGCCATTAAAGATAAATTTCTGCTTATGACTAAGAGTCTGTGATTCTACCTGGCCCAATTCTGCGTCAAACTATCTCAATCTGACCATCAAACCACAAAAACCTGGCCATCAAATCGCAACAACCTAACCATCAAACCACAACAAAGGTTATTTTGGCTGTTACCAGAGGCAATAAATCGTTTTCTATTAAAAACTGTGCCAAAAAATTTCTGCCAAAATTTTTTTCCCCACATCCAAATGTGTGCTCTGTGCTGCACATTAGTTGCAGCACAAATAGCCAGAACAGTTTAGCTCTTCTAAACACAAACATGCACTTTATCCACACATGTACAAACATTGCCCATTTTAAAGCACCGTTTCCATCATAAGATCATAAGATTCTAAAGATGATCTGAATGTTGGAAACTGTTTTTAAGGAAAATGAAAGGTGGTCTGATGATCTAAATATGGTTGACATTAAGATTGAATTGCCTGGCGTATATGATATTCTTATTATTACGTAAACATAACGTTAACATTTTATTTTATATATACTACCTGTGGACCCTGTGCTGATTTTCTAAGAAACAATCTATGCATTTTAGTGCGAGGAGACATAATTTATTGGGTTTTTTTTTTTCAGAACGATTGGTTGTGTTTTGCATGGATAAGTTGTGTCTTCAATGTACTGTTTTGAAATGGGCGCAGATTTACTATTATGCTGCGCATACAAATTTCAGGGAGCATCTGTTGAAGATTTCTCAAGTGCCGCACAGTTTGTCACTGAGTGGCAATCATAAAAATAGTCACTATGCATGCCGTATGTCAAAAATGTATGAGCTTTACATAATAAAAAGGACAGGTTTGGTATCTTTCATGAGCTGCCACTGCTAGCAATCAGCTATAGTAATTTTTTTAAACCAACTGACATTGGTAATAAAATTGTTATCCCAGATATCCCATCCATGTCCTCTACCTATTTTCAATTTTAAATACCCGCACTTAAGAATAAAATAATGCATTTTTATTCAGTTTTTGTCGATGAATATACTTTTTGTGCGAGTAAATCAATAAGAGATTCCTTAAAATATGAAAAAATAAAAGGTACCATTGGATGAGATGACAATTGACGCTGTGCCTTTTTATTTTTAAGGGTTTCTTGGATTATTAAGGTTTCTGTTGATCTGTACATTTAGTAGCAGGGTTGTCCAAACATCAAAGTTGATTCAACATGAGAGCCATATTTATAACTGACGTAAAAACAATGGTTGCTTATCAAATAGAGGAGACTTGTACCATGGCATACCCATTTTCCACAGATTACATTTTTTTGAAGGTGCAAATAAGGATAGGATATTAGCCATCAGAGACGCAAACTGATTTACCACAATTTGAAATGAGATCAATGCAGATGTGCTCTGCAGCAGGAGCCAGGAAGAACAAACTATTAAGTCCAAAAGTATTTGGGCAGAGTGAGAACATTTTGTTAGACTGGTGATTTGATATGCATGTAAGTGCCCTCAAATTACAGTAAAGAGTGTCATCTTTTGAGGTACATACTGTTCATTACTATTAAAAGAATCGGAATGCAACTTTCCAAATATCTGCAGACTTCACTAAATATTCAAATCGGGGCCTTTGAACACAGTTTTTATTACGCGTCAGTCGACGAAAGTAGGTCGAGGGGTATTGTCATGGCACGCGGTGTCCATCCGTCTGTCTGTCTGTCCGTCTTTCCGTTAACTTTTCGTTTCCGGACGATAGCTGACAAAAGCCTCGGCCAAATGTTCTCATTTTTTGGTGGTATGTTGGGGGTGGTTAGAGGAAGCTCCCTATCTGTTTCTGTCCCACTCTGATCATCAGTATGGCCGCCACAGGAGCCATCTTCATTTTTGTTTCCAGACAACAGCTGAAAAACGCCTTGGCCAAATGCTCTCATTTTTGGTGGTATGTTGGAGATGGTTACAGGAAGCTCCCTATCGATTTGTGTCCCGCAACAATTATCAGTATGCCCGCCACGGCAGCCATCTTCATTTTCGTTTCCGGGCGATAAGTGAAAAATGCCTTGGCCAAATGCTCTCATTTTCTGTTGGTATGTTGGGGGTGGCTACAGGAAGCTACCTATCCATTTGTGTCCCGCTCCGATAATCAATGTGGCCACCACGGCAGCCATCTTCATTTTTGTTTCCAGACAATAACTGAAAAACGCCTTAACCAAATGTTCTCATTTTTAGATGGTATGTTGGGGGTGGTTACAGAAGCTCCCTATCGATCTGTGTCCCACTCTGATAATCAATATGGCAGCCAATAAAGTGCAAGGCTGAAGGGTCCCGCTCGCGACAGCGCGCTATTTTTGTTACTTGCATGGATGCAATTCAACCTCAAATTTTCTTCATGTTATATCGTACATATTAGAATGATATTTTGCTAACCCGTGCATGGCTGTGTTTGCGTGCGCGCACGTGTGTGTGTGTGTGTGTGTGTGTGTGTGCGTGCACGTGCGCGTGTTCTAATTCCAGAATGTTCTGGACCACTGGGGATGGAAGGGGGAATCATCTCTAACCAACAAATCACGGCATCTTCTACACATCGAGCACTGTTCGGGCTGCAGAAGTGGTACCCATACTTTGCCAGATTGAACAAGAAAGGCCTGGTCAATGCCTGGAGCGCTGCAGAGAAGGACAGGTGGCCCTGGATACAGGTATTAGATGGTGTCTGAAAAATAGTTGCTTGAAATAACGACCAGAAAAATAATCAAATCTATTCAATAAGAGACAAGTAAGCTAATTTTCTTGCATAATTATTTAAGAGTATATGATTTGCTCAGTGTGCAGTGTAATCAACCTCCATATATTATTTAACCTCCATATATTTTTTAAAGAAAAGTAACACATTTTAATGCATTGCTTTTAAATTTTGAGCAGGATATTCACATGATCATGAACCATATTTTCCAGACTATTAAATCACAGCTTTTTTGGTCGTCTGACCGGTCCCACGACTTATATTCCAATGCGACTAATCTAATTCAATTCTGTCTGAGCAAGACACCGCATATCATTTAAAGCCACTGGACAGCACGGTTAAATTTTGTGACTTCAGAAAAATTACTGTGGGATTAAAATCGAAAAATGAATTAGCTTCATTCATTCACTCAACTGAAATACTCAACAGTAGTGCTGCGTTACAAATGAAATTCTGCGAAAAACAAAAAGTTATACTGCAGAATTTAAGGTATAAATTGAAATATATGCAGCTGAAAACAGTAATCTGGTTGCAGAATGAAATTTTGGAATCAGCATTATGTCTGTTTAATGTGAAAGAGAAAAATATCAATGTGACTTTTTGGATAGACTCTGCCTTAGTTTACGCTAAGTTGTTTAAGCTTTACTTTTTAGTCTGTTCCTGATGAATGAAAAAGCACTTGGCCTGAGTTTCATGTGAAAGAAAGAAATGTATCAAAGCAACAGGCTGGTTATGCCTTCGTCTACATGATGTTGTTTGAGCCATTTGTAAGTCTTTTCTTGCTGAATTAAAAAGCATTTGGCCTCTCTTTCATTTGAAAGAAAAAAATGTAATATCAATGCAGGTTGTTGGATATCCCTTAATCTACATTACATAGCTAAAGCCACTAGTCTGGTCCTGATGAATTAATCAAAATATCTTCAACATTTTTCTCCTCATTCACAGTTTTTTTTTTTTTTTTTTTTGACTGTGCAAATGGTCCTTTAGGGCAATTTGTCCTCTGAATTCGACCCGTCGTAGTAACATAGTAGCAGTGGCAGACACAGTGCAGCACCCAAGGACTGACTCCAGTTCTTAAGCCAGAACCTTTGTCAGGGGCACTGGTAGGATTGGTCCCTTAGGTGCAGGTCTTTTGGGATGGGGGGAAACTGGGGTACCTGGAGGAATCAAACGCGTACTAGGGAAGAACATGCAAACTCTGCGTAGAGGGGCCCTGGCCAGACAAGGCTCGAATCCAGAACCTTTTTATCGCATGGCAGTATCACTAACCACTGTGCCACTGTTTTAGAAAAAAAGAAAAGAGAAATAAAAAAGAACATTTAAAAAGTCTATTTCCAGCATAGTAGTAATAGTAGGAGTAATATCACAAATCAAAGCACTTCACATTTGAAATGATTTCCTAGGTGGTTACTGCCTGGTCATGTCAAATTCCAAGCCCGGGAACATGTAAAGTCAGCATTAAAGCCTCAGGAATCTGCCCTGGCAGGACTGTTGCATCAGTAATGTTTTGTTATGGCTAAGAAATAGCCTGACCTGCAAAGTTTATTACTGTCTAAGCTGAAAAGAAGGGCCAGTCACTCTCAGCAGCTACGCAGGCAACAGAATTCCACTGCTTGAGTTCATTAATATATATTACTTTTCAAGGATATGCCACAAAACATGACAACCCTGACTGAATTGTAATATATATAGCACCGTTCTGTCAGGATGAACGCAATGATATACTTTTATGCCCCAGTTGTACATAAATATTTCAATAAATTAAACAGAAACCACCTCCGTCGTGGACAAGACTCTGGTACTGGATAAATACATTTGGGCACAGCAGACTGAGCAGTCATATCATCTTTCTCAATAAGAGCACACACTCCTTGAGATTTTCCTGCCATGATTCTGATTGTTTCATTTGGTATGTGATCTGGCGGCTCATGAAGAATACTGTCTTTTTCGTGAAAGCTCATTTTCGGAGATATAAGAATTCAGAATGCCTTCAAGAGGACTTAAGATTACCATTTGTGTCTGGTTGATATACTTGACACTTGGGCATTTAACTAGACTCTGGTCAAAAACAAATCATTGTCACACAATATGCTAATCTAAATTTAAGAACTGAATGAGCATACTTTGTTACTTTAAGAAAAGAGGGGATTTCAGTTTTGATTAGCAGCTTCCGAACTGTCACAACCGGTTGCAGTATATTTACAATAGATCAGTGGCTACTGGTGAACTTACTAATGAGTGCAAGAAGGCTAAAGTTCTTGCAATTTATGAAGATAGACCAAAAGCTGAACCCGGGAACTATAGACCTCTCTCTGTCATACAAGTTTTTCAAATATTTTCATGACGATTTGTTGGCGAACAATTGCATTCCTATGTGGAACAGAACAACATTCTACATATCCTTCAATCAGGATTTAGACCGAAACACTGAACAGCGACGGTTTAAATTGACGTAACAGATTATCTATATGATAACATTGGCCACGTTTACATGGGTAGTTTTCCTCAATCTGATTGAAATTGATCGGAATAAGTGAATCTGATTTGATCTGTATACATGAAGTTTAAGCAAAGAGATCCACGTTCAATCCGCGTTGACATGGCCCCAGCTTAATCCGATTGTATTGTGTTTTTTTACCTGCGCATTACGTCACTCTGCGTACGTCACTTCACTTACGAGCCTCTTACGTACTAGGAGCGCATGCGCGGACCGAAGAATCCTCTTTATCAACACAATCCGCTCCACTCAGTTGTTCACATGGAGCATGGAGAGGATTATCAATTGGCGTAGACTACCTCTTACAATCCGATCCGGTGAAGCAGATTGGCTAAGGTGTTTATATGAGACATTCTGAATCTGATTGACCTTTCGATCTGATTGTAAATAGGATTTTTGGATCCATGTAAACGGGGCCACTGTGATGGTTCTTCTCTGCAGTCCCTCCCCCTCCTGCTGCCTTTGCCTCCATTTCAACGAGCCACACCTGTTGCTCGTTGAAGTGGAGGTGAAGCTTGGAGTATGTAAGAGCTGCATTCTGGCGTTTTTAGCGCCATGTGTGCTGCTGCTGCTCCCCTGTCTGGTCTTAAGTATATTTATTAAACATCTTTTTGGTTGTACCAGCCTGTGCGAGTGGGTCCCGTCACCCAATCATGACAAATATGGACAAAAGGAATGCTCAGTGGTGCCATCTTTCTTGATATGTAAAAAGTTTTTGATATTGTCGACCGAAGTATCTAACTGCAAAAGCTTCACCAGTTTGGAGTATCGGGGACTGAACTAATGTAGTTTGAAATTGTGTGCAATAACAAACCATCATCTGATGCAATGGTGGTCAACTGTGGGGTACCTCAAGGTACATGTTTAGGGCCCCTTTCATTGGAACATTGATGATTTACCTTCCTTTGTCAATTATAGTTGAGTAGTCCTCCACGCTGTTGACACGGCATTAATTTTCTCAGCAAGGACATAAAGATTAATCGAACTTGGAGTGTCAACTGATCTCCTGAAAGCCACAGAATGGCTAAAGGATAACAAACTCATGCTGAATGTTTCCAAAACTTCATGTATGGTATTTGGATCACCTGAGCGCGTGATATGAGAAGGATAAATTAGCCTTGTTGTGAATGATGAACCTACTGAACAGACTAGCTGTTTTGAATACCTTGGATTGTATTTTGACTCTCATTTGAACTGGAAATGTCTTGTTAATAAAGTATGCACTAAAGTTTCTGCACACCTAGGAATATTACATAGAATTTGAGAATGTATAAGCGATATTATGGCAAAGAAAGTATACAAGGTTAAGACTCAACCAGTTTTCGATTATGCTGATATAGTGTGGGATAATAAAAAGTTAGCAGGATCCAGAAATTAGTTTTTTGAGCAAGAAGAATCATTCATGAGGTAAAGCCAAGAACTCCATCACAATATGTTTAAAATGTTTTAAACTGGAACGACTTTTCAAAAAGAACAGATTATCATAAATAATGCACGTTGCAAGGACCAGCCTCTAAAAATATGTTAATTCAATAAATAAATAAATAAATGAATAAACAAACAATAGCAATCGTAAAATTTCTTTCTTAGCCATAGTTGTGGTTTCTGATTTTCTCAAGTCAAAGAATGTTTGGCATTGGCTATAAAATCTAACTCAATATAGAGCACAACTTGCTCCATAGCATCAACTATCAGCGATTGACAATAGTTGCCAATATGTTCAAGATTCAAATTCTGACTGAAACGCCATTCCTACTTTTGATTGGGATTGTTCAGTCATTCATCTACTACTGTTTAGCAGTTGTCTTTTTTTTTCCCCCCCATTTGGGTGATGTGTCACCTCATTTCTCTTGATGGCTAACTAAAACTAGATAATTTTACCTATGCATTGACCAGAAACATCTGCTAACATTAGATATTGCTCTTGAGCAGGTGTTAAAGCTGGCAATCGAAGCAGATTGCAAACACGTCCAACTGAAGTACCGTCACTCACTAATAAAGTCCCTTATTCTGAAGCTACGTTTGCAGCTGCTGTGACCATGTGAATTTGAATCTCTGGGCTCCTTGGCAGCTTGAAATCTACATGACAGATTGTTAGGTACATTAGTCTTGTTTACCTGGCTGTGCCTGCACTTGGCAGATGATCTGATGCTAGTTTTTGATCCTGCCCTTAGTCCCATTATTTATCACAAAGAAGTCGATGTGAGACTCACTAGAGCTGCTTGTAAAGCAATCAACACAAGTGCACTAATTATCTAAACAAGACATTCAGTTGCCTCAGGGATCTCCAATCTTGAGTGAGTCAGGTTGGTGGAGGTGCAGGCTTTTGTTCTATCCTGGCACAACTTGCCTGATTTGGCTAATTAACTAATTTTGGTTTCCACTCAAGTCCTTGATTAGTCTCATCAGGTTTTTAATGCTGGGCCAGAGCTGCTCCCGCAGGTGATTTTATAATTGGTCATCCTCCTTTGATAGCGTACTGCTGATTAACTGCAATTAGAGCACCTACAGTGATTGCTCGAGGGTGAGAGATGAAATGCAGGCTAAAAATTTCCAGCAAAACAAGTGAAGCATGAGCTCTCCTTCCCATTCATTCAGCAATGGATCTGAGTGTCCACTTTTTTCCAACGCATACTGCCAGGCAATTCAGCAGAGCCAGAGAAGATCAATAACCACCTGAACGCACTGGATAAATCCTTTGACCGTGATTCTTTGATATTTCAATTCCCTGTAAGCCTACTTTTGAAAGAGTGCAGAGGATGGCACTTGTTGCTGAAATTGCATTGTGGCGTGGGAAGCATTTGGATGCCCTTATAAAGCATTCCTCTTCATACTTAACAAGTCTGCTTCAGTCTTCCTATCTATAGTCTGGCAGCTGTGATGGGCAGGCAGGCTGGCTGGCTCGGCCCCTCTCAGTTAAAGGACGCTGTGCGCAATTATTCACCTGCCCTGTGGAGAGCTTTATAAACATGATGAAAAATGGCGAAGTGAATTTTAATTGAACTATGCACAATTTCTGAAACCAGCGATTTTAGCGATTAGACACCTTTTCTTAATGTCCAGCACTCTGAATACCAAACACAAGTGCACAACTCTTGAAACCCCTCACTTATCCAAAAGGAAAAAAATCTATTTATTCAACTTGATTTACTTATTATTATGAAAGATATCCATTAACAAATAAATTGCTGAATGTGTGGAGGTTGCAGAATAACCAGTTGGATTAACCTCTCTGAAAAAGAACAACTGCGGTTCTAATTTCAAATTTGGAAATTGAAATAGAGGTGCGACAAAATATTCTACGTAATGATCTACACATGCGGGTCTTTTGCCTTAAACCAGAGGAAAGCAGGCATGAACAATTTCAGAAGATAGCATGTAAAGAAAACTTCAGTCTAATGCTTGCTTCCCCTGAAACCAAAAGACAGCTAGATATTCATATCGCAACAGTAGATATCAATCCCTTAATTCCACTCCGCATGTGGTTTAACTCTGTTAAAAAGTGCACCTTAAATACAGTATATGACCTCACTTTTATGAGGTTAGAGGAAAGGGGGAAAGCATATCCACCCCTTTTCAAGATTTAAGGGGGACATTCTGATTGGTGAACAGGTGGATGGGTGAAAGCGTGAGAAATTCCAGCAACTGAACTATTCCCTTTGAAACTGGCAATTTATGCATTTATGTGATATGAAAGGAGATATCGGACCTTATTTATCAAGTACCTCTCAAAAGCTTCACATTGCAGCAGACAGTTCAATAGTTAAGGAGGACAGGACCCCTCTCCACCTGTGGAATAATGTTCTAGTCATTACCTGCCCTCACTGAGCTTTGGTCAAAACAATGAAAACAAACCACTTGTTGCCCAGCAATGGCGTGTATAAAAAATATTGAGCAACTAACAAAAACAATTTATTGGGCACTGTTAGCACTTTTGTACATCTTTTTTTTTTACAGTTTAAAGCAATAGCCTCATTTGCCCCACTGGAAACTTTCAGCAACTTCTACCCGATAATAAAATCCAAGATGAGTGCCTTTGGCCATTTTTTTTTTCATGAGATTTTCTGTATGATTTTAACTGGGTGGGCTTGAGACATGACAAGCTACTACATTATCGATCAACAGTTTTGACTTCTGTCACCAAATCAGCCTTATTCAGTGGTTTCAGTGCTCTGCCATTTTAGGTTTTTGAACTCGGGTCTCACTTCTGACTTTCATGTTTGCTCTGGTCTCCTGAAACAGAAACTCTAATGCAAACTCTGATGGATTTTTTTTTTTACCATCCTTCTTTCAGAAAATAAGCAATCTGAAAAGCAATTGTTGCAATCTTATCTCAAAGGTTCTGTGGAAAATGCTCAGTGCTTTTTATAGCATATATTGTGTACTGCAAGATGAGAACGAGAACATATGCCTTGGTCTGTGTTAGTTATAACTAATTTAGCTGCTGCTGGCATCCTTATGCAAATAAAAACACTAACATTTCAGCTTAGTTCTGACCTTTTTTTTGGCTTTTACCGTATATTGCTTGTATCAGAGATTCTATGTTGTTTATTTGGTATGCAATTTTAAGACTTAACACAACTGCTGAGACTGGGTTTGCATGCATTAAAGTATTAATTCCTCCCTCCGAAGGTATAGTCTATGTTAAAGGCATTGCTAAACCTCTGCATACTTTCCAGGGCTGAGAAAAGAGCGCTGCTCAAAATTTAAACACCACCAATAATTCAGTCATGGCTCAACAGGTAAACACATTGAACAAGCACACTCAAGATTTGAATATAATTCACTTAAAAGTGGGCTATATTATCAAAATGAAAACAACCACAATGCCACATGGCAATTCCACAAATGTTAAATAATTAACCTTGTTTGTGCTCTGCTACTGTTTAAAAAGCTAAAAAAAAAAACACTGTATGCATACAAATTAGTCAAAGAAATATACCAACTCAAAAGAAATGGGTGCCTGTGAACCTAACTTACAAATGAAAAAGAGGTCAGCTGTATTAATATCAGGAATCCTTGAAAAGCCAGTCCCTTTGGCTTATTATAAATAATTTCAACATGTCCCCTACACCATTGGAGGAAACCTGAGGCCCATTCTCGCCCCCCAGTCATCATTCCGAAGCATGGGCAAATGCCCTGGGCACCACTATATGACTACAAAGGAGACCTTTCGCGCCACTCTTAGCATCTCCATTGACTTCAGTACAAAGCGGACTGCATTTGTATTTAACATAAACACCAACGGCGATAACTTGCGAGCCACTGGCCACCCCAGACGCATTGAGTTGTTAAAGATACCTTACCCCCATCCCTGTCTCCAATAAATGAAATGAATGACTGAAACTGCAATTCTCCTTCCCCAATGCGGACCTCAGATCAATGTAATAAATTCATAAAATTACAGCTTCAAATAATGATGTTAAAGGAATTGCATTGCATGGCATATGAACAGTTTGGCAGAGCGTCAATATATGAGGAGATGAGATGAGAATGTGTTGAAGCTTCGCAGTTATTCTGCACTTTGGTTTGATTACTCATACGCGGTTTCAATATAGTAAGCAAGAGGCTGTTTGTGAAATTTGTAGTCATGCTCTATGGATCAGGCTGCGGGTGGACGGCCTCTGCATTTGCCAGGATTATACACTGTTCTACTAGTAGATGCAATGTTACCCCATAAGGCTAGTAGTGCTGAGATTAGAAACTGTTTCAAGATGACAGTAAAGGTTCTCTGTTAATGGAAGTTTAAAAAGATACATGAAATACAGTACATCAAATAATCAGGAACACTATATCAGGCTGTATAAATGTAAATTATTTATTAATTTCTGAACAACCTGATGATCATTTCCTCTAGGTATACCCACAATTTTTGTGTCGCCTGCGAAGCACAGCAGCACATAGGGATCACTTTGTCCGGCGTCTGTCTGTCCGTCTGTCTGTCTGTCTGGTAGTAACACTTTCAGTTGGTAGTCACACTTTCACATAAGCTTCTCAGGCGACATGTGTTCACCTGAACACTCTAGTTTATTAACTGCTGACTCTAATGTTTACAAAACCAGCTTAACTTAATTCAGTTTAACAGTTTTTTTTTTTTTTTTGACTGGCAAAGACCCTTGGAGTTTCTAACTATTGTGTACTTCTCAAAAGCAGAAGATATAAATCAAATTAACTTCCTCAGTAATGATACTTGCCTTCACCAACACCTTTTGTTCCTGTTTTTTTGTTTTTATTGAACAGTTGGTGTTCAAATAAAGAGAACGAGTGAATACATTAACCACTTTCATTGAAAAGGGGGCATTAATACACCGATCTGTGTTTTATCTGTGATCTGGCTAAAAAATATGAATGGGCATTTAATGCAGCATCCACTGCTAAAGGACAGCCGAATATGATTTAAATATTTTTAATAACAGTTCTGATCCTGTTTAACAGATTGTATCACCTATAACCTGCCTTTGACCTTTGGGGTCAGGTAATCAGCAAAAAGACTGATCACCTGAAGAGGTGTAGACAAATTTGCTTGCTTTTGTAGCAGATAAATGCTATGGTTTGCTTGCACTGGCTTTCCTTTGTTCCTGGTAGCCTTGATCTGTATTGTATGCAGTGGGGGGGGGGGGGGGGGGGTGGTTTAAGCAATGCTGTTAAACCACAGCAGGTCATCCTTGGTTTATCTCCCAGGAGGGATTATCAATGTTGAGGGGCTTTTTTAAAACAATAACAGTGGAGCAAAGAGACTCTGGCTTCAGGCTATAGACTAAGCCTTTTTCTGTGATGAGAGATCGATCCCTGTCTGTCGAGTTGGGTGGGATTCTGGGGTTTTCCGTCTCATGGCACATTTGGTTCGCCCCTGTTTCCCCTCATCTTTTTTCGGCCTCAGGCACTGCATCCTGGTTATCACATAAGATGGTCATTTGTTTTTTTTTTTTTCCTCTCTCGTGGTGGTGGATGACAATACAGTGGTCCAATTTTTTGCTTTTCCTGCTCTCCCTTGTCATTTTTGTGTACAATATATTTAGGTACAACATTTTTTGTATTAACAGTCATATTTTGATACATATATCACAGTAGGCACCGTTGTTTATAATGAAACATCTCTTATATAATTGGCTGGTATCAGTTCAGAAGTCCTGAAAGATCATGCATATTATTGCTTTTTTTTGTGATGGTGCATTCAGGAACCACACGCAAGAGATGGAAATCCAAAGAATGTATGCCTTTAATGAGGTCCGAGTCAAATCCAAAAAACACAAGAATTGCCAAGCCACAATACGAAATCCAAAAACAGTGTCGACTAGACAGGCAGGGGTCAGAACCAGGAATGAGCAAAGGTACATAAACTGTTGGCAAAAAGTCGTAGTCGATGAACAAAGCCAAGGCTCATACACAGGGCATCCAAACACAGAAATTGTGGTCATACAAAAATGGGTCAAAATCCAAAAAGACAAAACAAAACAAGAAGGGCAATGGCAAAAATCGTAGTCCGACAAACCAGTAGAAGAAAAAGAATACTCAATGGCATACATGGCGCTCTGCACAAAGAAATATTGATCAACATTCTGACAAGGAGCTGGCTGTGAAAAGACTGTTTAAATAGATGGGAGGAAAGTCACATGCTATGCAGGGAGCAGGTGAGCTGGATCAGACTAATTACAACAGGAGAATCACATGAGGCAAACCCTAACCACGAAAACTGGCGAAAGCCAAGACACAGACGGGAATCACACAGACAGCCTATGACATTTAAGCAGCTCCGGTCAAGGAGTTCTAAGTGCACAGATAACGAGTGCAAGAAAGTAATTAAGCACGTGCGAGAGATCTCACAGAAACGCAGGGGGAGACAGGTACAGCTGAGCAAGAGGCGGAGACTAGAGCAAGGCGATTGCTGAGAGGGAATTAGTATAAATTAGTAGCGGTGCAACTTCACAGATTTAACTAGAGTGCGCGTCAGTAAACTAGTAATCTATACATGGATTGTTAGTGTTAGTGGACTATTATGCAAGATACAAATGTTTGTTTTGTTAGTAATCGGAACAGTAAGACGAAGGAAGTAAACGAGAATCGAAGGAATATATTAAACACCGGAATTCATTTAAATCACCCGAAGCACGCAAACCAGGAAGACGGACTGAAGCTACTAGATCACAACACAGGGGAGACAAGTGCAATGGAACTGAGGAATGGAATGAACTAAAACCTGAGTATTACAATAACCAAAAAGAATAAATAAATGACAAAACCATGAACACAGATCCTGACATAAACATGAACATGACAAAAAACCATAACCATGACTCTTTTGCTTCTACAACTCCAATTCCAAAAAAAAATCACATCATGAGAAATACAGATAAAAACAAAAAGGAGTGATTTAATGTCAGTTCACCCTCTCCAAAAGAGAAAAGACTACGACTCATTAATTTATGCTTTAATTTGTAAATGAAAGTGCTTTTTGAAGATATATGCTTATTTTCAATCTGATGACCGCAACAGACTCCGAAAATGTTGGCATCGTCGACTGTTTACCACTGCAGTTGAAAGGTTGACTGTGGGCTCAGTGTTTAGTCAAATTTATTTTTTAGTCAAAAACAGATGCTGTGTTATCAGCATCAGGTCTCAGGCCCGGGCCACACTGCCTGCAGCTGCGATGCGGATTCCGCAAGTGGAGCACTGCGACCGCTTACCGCTTGCAGCCCGGTCACACCGCCTGCGTATCTGCAGCTGCAGGTCTGCCACGGGCTCCTCCTTCCAACTCTGTCTCCGCATGACTTTGCCAAAGAAACCACTATAAAATAATATATTATTTCGTCTTGCGTCGTTATATAGCCTACTCGTGATTTATATTTTGTATTGACAGTTGGGGAAGCATGCTTGCGCGTATCATACAAACAATTTAATTATACAATCATATTGCAATACTCAGCAAACCCTTCTGAATTGGTCTATTTTAGTGGCAGGGGGAGGGTATCGGGATGTGGTATGTGCTTTCAAATGCTATCTAATTTACATTAGTCGAGGCTGAAACCATTTGTATAGTCGCCAAAGGACCGAAAAGGAGCAGTTCAGACAATTCAGAGACTGGCTGTAGGTTCGTCCAGCCATTATCCCAAGGATGTTTTATAGGTCCATGCTGTATCCAGCTTAGTTTTTTGTTTTCTTTACAAGTGGAAACAGTCACCTGAAGTTGCTGATACAAGTGGTGGGTCGTATGTAGGTTCAGCAATCGCGTGGGTGTCAGGGCCAGAGTGAGAGGGCCGGAAAAGTTCTGCCCTGATACTCTTTCATCATCAACATAATAAGCCATGTTAACTGGCTTGGCTACGCAAAATACGTTGATGTTGTTTGAACATCTAAATCCACAATAAAATGAGCAACAGTGTATTAAAGCTTCCAAAAATAAGTTAGGAATGACTAGATACTTCCCCATATATTCCCTTTAATGACAGCAGCCTACGATGGAAAGTTGCAAATTTCCCACTACATGTTCCAATATTTCGCGAACCATTGCTGAATTGAGCGGAAGGTATTATGTCTATATAATCGGGCTTTTAATATGATAAACATGCTGGAAGTGTTGTTACATTTTTTGTTTGTCTGCTTCTTGCTTCTAACAGACTCGCATTCTCGGCAATATAGCGAAATGCATGTATTTATGCCGATATGTAATTTTCTGCTCTACTTTGCCTTTTTCCGCATGTGTAGCGCGAAAAAATTCAGCAAGTGTCCGGATCTATATTTTCCGTGCAGTAGCAGTAAGGATTTTCCGTACGTGAGTCGCGCAGCTTCGGCACGCATTGTGGCCACTCTCATTGAATAACATGGGAGCCGAAACGAAAATACGCATGCGGCATGTGGAATCAGCATCGCCACCGCAGGCAGTGTGGCCCGGGCGTGACATGGGAACTGAAACGAAAATACGCATGTGGTATGCAGAATCAGCACCGCCACCACAGGCAGTGTGGCCTGAGCATAACATGGGAACCGAAACGAAAATACGCATGTGGTTTGCGAAATCCGCATCAGCACTGCAGGCAATGTGGCCTGGGCCTCAAAGCCAGTCATGGTATGGGGGTGTGCCAATGTAGTCACAAGTAATATTGCAAGGGCACCATTAATGCTGAATGATAAATACAAATTTTGGAACACCATGTACTACTAACAATATGTTGTCTGTTCATTTTCCAGCAAGAAGAGGCCAAACCATATTCTGCTCAAATTAAAAATGCATGACTGCGTAAGATGATTGTGTAGGTGCCAGATTGGCCTGCCAGCAGTCCTGATAAACATTGAATAACTGTTATCAGGCTATTCAAAGGGTTTAATTCATCTGTTATTACAGCCTTTGGTTTGGGATAGATGGGGTCTACTCTACCTAATTGTACCCCATTGAAAAGTATGTTGCATTTTATGATGCGTCAATGCAATGGCGCTGTCGGGTTAAGGTTGAGGCTGTTATTAGAGATAAGGTCAGAGGTCTAGTTTAGGTTAGTGCTGTGTTTATGGCCCGAAATAATATCAAGGTTTGGATTAGGGTACAGCAATTGTAGTTTTTACCCCACAGCCCTTTTTTATACCCTGCGGTGCCTGGGCGGGCAGCGGCTCCTTAATTTGGCCTGGCCATATCTCTGAAAGTGTTGGCCACAAGAGCTTCAAATTTAGTATGCAGGAAGCAGTTTATGTCCCTCTGCTATTCAAATGCTGGCTTGCAGTTTATATTCGCGGACATGATCACTGAGAAGTAGCCGACAAGCCTAGCACCCTCAGCAGTGACAGGTAACAAGCTGAGCCAGTGGGAAGGTCAGGGCTCCGGGCTCCAATGAGTGAAATAAAGTGAGGGCTAGTACTCTTGTTAGTATCTGACTGTGATTTGATGCGGTCGGAAGTGTAAGCAAGCTTAGACTGACATAAAAAACAAAAACTTTTAAAACCAGCCAAACAATATGGTAATCATACAACCCTATTCCGAAATAGTTGGGACAAAGTGTAAATTGTGAATAAAATCAAAACGCAATGACTTTCAGATCACACCAGCCAGTGATTTATTCGCAATAGAACAGAGATAACATAGCAAATGTTGAAAGTGAGAAATTTTACAATTTTATCCACAAAATGAGCTCATTTCAAATTCGATGGCTGCTACAGGTCTCAAAAAGGTTGGGACCGGGGCCTGTTTACTATGGTGTAGCATCCCCTCTTCTTTTTAACACAGAGTGGAGGCGTCTGGGCATTAAGTAGACAAGTTTCTTGAGTTAAGCCATTGGAATTTGATCCCACTCTTGTTTAATACAGGCTTCCAGGTGCTGGAGACTTTTGGGTCTCCTTTAACAGACTTTTCGCTTAATTATGCGCCAAATGTTCTCAATTGGTGAAAGATCAGTACTGCAGGCAGGCCAGTTCAGCGCATGAACTCTTCTACTACGAAGCAGTGCTGTTGAAATAGGTTTTGCATTGTCCTGCTGAAATATACAAGGCCTTCCCTGGAATAGATGTCATCTGGAGGGGAGCAGATGTTGCTCTAAAACCTTTAAATACCTTTCAGCATTCATGGTGCTTTTTAAAACATGCAAGGGTCCCACAACATATACAGTAATGCATCCCCATACCATCAGAGATGCTGGGTTTTGAACTGAATGCTGATAACAGGAGGGGTGGTCTTTCTCCTCTTTAGCACGGAGGACACGACACCCATGATTTCCAACAAGAATGTCAAATTTGGACTTGTCTGACCACAGGATACTTTGTCACTTTGCTACAGTCCATTTTAAATGAGCCTTGGCCCACAGAACACGGCGGCACTTCTGGATCATGCTCAACAATGGCTTCATTTTTGCACGATAGAGTTTGAGGTGGAATCTGTGGATGGCACGGCGTACTGTGTATACTGACAGGGGTTTTTTTGAAATATTGCTGGTCCCATTTAGTAATGTCAAAGACAGAAACATGACGGTGAGTGATGCAGTGGCATCTAAGGGCCCAAAGATCACAGGCATCCAGTAAAGGTCTTCAGCCGTGTCCCTTACACACAGGGATTTTTCCAGTTTCTCTGAATCTTTTGATGAGGTTATGCACTGTCGATGATGAGACCTTCAAAGACTTTGCAATTTGACGTTGAGGAACATTGTTTTTAAAGTATTCAACATTTTTTTTATGCAAGCCTTCACAGGTTGGAGAGCCTCTGACCATCTTTACTTCTGAGAGACTCAGCCTCTCTAAGACATCCCTTTAATAGCCAATCATATTACACACCTGATGCCAGTTAACTTAATTACTTGGTAAATGTTCTTTCAGATGATTCTCTCATATATTAATTGCCTTTTCAGCCATTTTTTGCCTGTGTCACAACTTTATTGAAACCTGTTGCAGCCTGAAAATTTGAAATAAGATCATTCTGTGGATAAAAATGTAAAATATCTCAGTTTCAACATTTGAAATGTTATCTATGTTCTACTGTAAACAACATATTGGCTCACATGATTTGAAAGTCAATGCATTTTGATTTTATTCACAATTCACACTTCTGAATTGGGGTTGTTTATAGGAACCACTATCTGTCAGTTGCGAATCGATCATATGATGATTTCACCCAACAGATAAACCTGCAGAGGAGGATGAGGGTTACTGGTCTGATAACACAGGGGGCCAAGCGGATTGGGAGCCCCGAATATGTCAAATCCTACAAAGTGGCCTTCAGCAATGATGGGAAGACCTGGAGAACCTACAAGGTCAAGGGCAAAGACGAGGATATGGTAAGCGTTTAAAGCCTCTTATCACCGTCACGTCTTCATGCTTCTCTGGACAATTTTTTTAATTAAATCCCTGCGTCGCTTCCCATTATATTTTTATCACATTTAGGATCTAATCACTCTGTCAGGATCCCGGAAATATGTGCTATATATTGAGGATTTACGGCTTTTCATAATTTTCTGATTTTAATGGCTTTTTTAAACATTTCAGCTTCCCTCATATTTCCCAGCTCTTTATCAGAGCCCCAGGAAATGTGTCCATTGAGAAAAACTGAGGGAAAAACTGAGGCTCTCACATATCGTTTTTCCAGTGATGCTGACATTTTATTGTTGCCTCCCTAGGTGTTTCGTGGAAATGTTGACAACAACACACCATCTGCCAACTCTTTCACTCCGCCGATTGAAGGACAATACATCCGCATATACCCACAGGTCTGCAGGAGACATTGTACGCTTCGCTTGGAGCTTCTGGGGTGTGAGCTCACAGGTCTGTAATTGTGCTGAATGAGGCATGAAACCTCAAAGCTTGTACGGGAATTTGAGATAGCTAATGACATTTGAACAGCGCAAATGCCATGTCTTCCATTATCAATAAAAGAGTGTATTCGGAAACCATGCATTTAAAAAATATAAAAAATGCAAGAGCCCAATAAGTGAAGGCTACACAGGTAAATGATACACAGTATGCCACTTAAATGTAATGTCTACTATTTCAAAACATTGTTTGTTCTCCCATTTAAACGTTGCAGTTGAAATTAAAAGGTCAATGTCTTATGAAAATGTGACTTTTCCATTGAATTATGAGAAGGCCACCTACTGATAAAAACAGTGTCACATTTGAAATTATTTTGATACATGAAAATTTTTGACTCTCATGCGAATTTATGATTTCCACATGTGAAAAGGCAAATTTCAGACAATTTCTCAGAGGGTAGCATCCAAACTGGTGAACTATCAGCCAGTTGCACGTCTGGCTGGCAATAAGCATGAGCCCTTTCAGCAGTTACTTGAATATTTTTTGAGTGTTTCTTGTCTGGTTTTGAATTGTTAGGATGTTCTGAGCCAATGGGAATGAAGACGGGTCATATCCAGGATTACCAGATTACATCATCCAGCGTCTTTCAGACACTGAACATGGATATGTTCTCCTGGGAGCCAGGCAAGGCGAGACTGGACAAACAAGGCAAGGTCAACGCATGGACATCAGAGCACAATGACCAGTCACAGTGGCTGCAGGTAAGAGAGCAGTATATGCATCCTCCTCTAATTTTGTTTTATTAATTTTCTAGGGCAATACATAATATAAGATATACAGAGTTTTATGTGCACAGCATGGCAAAAAAAAAAGTATTTACAGGGATTTGATTTTTCCGCTAATTCGCGGAATTCCGCTTTTTTATCTTCAAAATTTAAAAAATGATTAAAACTCTGATTTTTCAGTCATGAAAATCCAATTTCATATCTACAGCATTCCGACTTTTAGTATTTCCATAACTGAATTGATCTTATGCATGATGCATTCTACAGAACTTCCGTTTTCAAATTAGCCAGTGAAGGCACTTCCGGTCAAATGTCATGCTGTATGGGCAGAGGCCGCGGCAGCAAGTTTCAACACTGCGGAAAAGAAACAACTTAAATATTGCGGATATTCAAGACGACAGATAGCTTGTAGTATAGTAATAATAATTGACAGTCCATATAACTGTATTTTGTGTAGCCCATTCGGCTAGTGGAGCGAGGATGAAGCAGTCTTGTAGCCTAAGTTTCAGCGGCATGAGTGGTTGATGGCTGAACACTGCTGTGTCCCTTTATGTAACTCGCCGACACAAATGCTGTTCAGCGCTGGTAAGTTCCGTGGTTGGTTCAGTGTGTATCAGTATCCCCCGGTAGAGTGAGTGGGTGCTTGTCTTAGCTCTTTGACGCACCTTTGCCAGCTCCCATTAATGGTAGTAGGGCCAGTCAAACCATAACATTGCATTACGTAAGCTTACCAACAAACCTGATGGACCTTTATTTTCCTACCTCACTTTCGCTCTTTAATATGAAGGATTATCACCCTACATTTTGACTTGAATGCTGAATTAATTGGTTACTGTGGCCAGCATACGCACGGGTTATCAGTGCTAACGAAGCTGGGCTTCTAGCTTCAGAGCTAAATCATGATTATTTCATCAGCTGCCCAGCTAATCCATGACCTTTAGCAATATTAGCGAATGATACCACTACGACACGCAACTTTTCTATTGCGTCGTATAATCAAAGGTGCCTCAGGGCCTCAACGAGGAGCCCTTCCTCATAGTTTCACTTTTGTTTTTTTCATGTAAATGGAGCGTCACTGGACACCGAATAGAGCCGAATGTGGCTAGTCAGTGACACTGTTTTTCGTTGTCGTTTGGGTTATTCAATAGGTTATTATGTAATGCATATTTCCAGAAGTTCATCAGAATTGTGTTTTTAGTCAATAATTGGAACCTGAAAATACTCACAGAACACATGGATGGTTTCTACACATGATTGGATTAAGAAAAAAGATTTATTAGTGGTGTGTATGTACAGTGATTATGTTCTTATTTTTCATTTTTGCTATTACACAGTACATTCAGGGAAGTCTAAATTCAGAAAAACCCATGAGCATGTGACTTTGTGATATGATTTTGGAGTTGACTTAGAAGTCAATGATTTTATTGACATATTGTGTATATTCAATGAATGTGATTTGACTTTTACTGTATCTGAGAGCAATAGTGGCAGATTAAATTCTTTACAAGCTTGGAGCTTGTGACTAATTTAGACTTTTCTTAGAAATCAAAGATTTCATGTGTTTGTTGGCTTGAATATACAGCACCCTCCATAATTATTGGCGCCCCTGGTTAAGATGTGTTAAAAATTCCATTTTTATTGCAGAAGCATACTCTCACACTGAAAATTGTAGAAAAATGTAACCTTCACCTCAAGAGAATTTTAAGGGGAAAAAAATCCCTGAATAAGAAATAATAATTTTTCATAAAATCACCTGTTCAACAATTATTGGCACCCCTAACAATTCCTACGAATTAAATGAAATTGAAGTATTTCTGTCATTTCTACTGTAGCTTACAAAGTTGATCAGAGAATCTAGGAACATTTAATTTGTAAATCACTTCCTATTTCCCTGGGGTATAAATATGACGTGACACAGAGGCCATTTAAAACGCAGCTCCTAGTCCAAGCGCTGATCCTCTCCCGCCTGGAATACTGCAACTCCCTCCTCGCCGGCCTCCCAGCATCTGCCATCAGACCCCTGCAGCTCATCCAGAACGCTGCAGCTTGCCTGGTCCCCAACCTCCCGAGACACTCCTACGTCACCCCCCTGCTCATAAGGCTCCACTGGCTCCCTGTTGCCGCTCGCACCAAATTCAAGACTGTGGTGTTAGCCTACCACGGAGTCAACAAAACAGCTCCAGCATACATCCAGAGACTGTTCAGACCTTACACCCCTGCCAGAGCACTCCGCTCTGCTACTTCTGGTCACCTGGCTCCTCCCCCTCTCTGCTCCTCCCCTTCCCGCTCAAGGCTGTTGTCTGTCCTGGTACGTGCTCGATGGTGGAGTGATCTACCTATCGAGGTCAGAACAGCAGAATCCTTGAGCATCGTCAAGCGCCGCCTGAAAACCCATCTCTTCAGTTTCCACCTTTCCCCTACTCCACTGCCCTGAATCCTGTCCCTACTTCCCTTATTTTGTTGCCCTCACACGATCTTGTTGCACTTAATTTTGTTAACCTTAATTTTGTTTACCTTATTTCCTGATTTTTTTTATCACTTGATTTGGTTGCCCTTAATTTTGTTGCACCCTATTTTGTTGTCAGTTTACTTGATTTTCCTGCCAATTTGTTACATTTGACCTGTTGCCTTTTTGTTGCCCTTATTTTATTTTATTGCCTTTTACTTGCACTTAACTCTGCCCCTTTGTCGCACTTGCCTCTGTTGCAATTGACCTTATTGCCATTTTGTTCACTTGACCTTGCCCTCTTGTGAATGGTTTAGATCTGTAACAATGGAAAGTGTTCTGTCAATTACTGTTAGCGCTTGTACTTGTCCCCTAGGAGCTCTGCACTTTTGTACCGATCTTGTGCACTTTTCTATTTCGCTCTGGATAAGAGCGTCTGCTAAGAACCTGTTATGTTATGTAATTTCTCTTATCCACTCTTCAACATGGTAATGACAAAGGAACACACCGTTCAAGTAAGGCAGATGTGTGTCAACCTTCAAAAGTCAGGCAATGGCTACAAGAAAATAGTCATTCGCCTGCACCTGCCCATATCTACTGTCAGAGGAATCATTAAGAAGTTTAAAACAACTGCAACAGTGGTAAACAAGTAAGGACTTCAACTGGCACTGTATGCTTTGGTCACTCTAAGTGGGTCTGGCGGAACACAAAAGATGAGTATGCAGAAACATACCTCATGCCCACTGTGAAGTATGGGGAGGATCGGTGATGCTGTGGGCCTGTTTCTCTTCCAGAGGCCATGGGAACCTTGTTAGGGTGCCTGGCATCATGAACATTTTGAAATACCAGGACATTTAAATTAAAATCTGGTGGCTTCTGCCTGAAAGCTGAAGATGGGTCGTCACTGGGTCTTTCAGCAAGAAAACATGTGGCCAAATCTACACAGAAATGATTCACCAGACACAGAATCAAGCTCCACCCATGGCCATCTCAGTCCCCAGACCTCAACCCCATTGAAAACCTGTGGAGTGAGCTGAAGAGGAGAGTGCAGAGGAGAGGACCCAAGTCGCTGGATGATTTAGAGCGATTCTGCAAAGAGGAATGGTCGAAGATCCCTCTTTCTGTGTTCTCCCATCTTGTGAAACATTATAGGAGAAGATTAGGTGCTGTTTTGTTGGCAAAAGGGGGCTGTACAAAGTATTAACATCAAGGGTGCTAATAATTGTCGCACACATGAGAAAGAATAATTTCTTAAAGTGGGATAATTCTCCCACTGAATAAATGCACTTGAATTAAAGGTTGGATTTTCCTTTTTTTTTCATTGTGGTCCTATATTATTTAGAAACAAAAAACTGAATTTATTAGAAGCTGAAGAGAACATCTTAATCAGGGGTGCCAATAATTATGGAAGGCGCTGTACATTGGATAATAATTCTGTTTTTTTATTATTTTATTGAATTCTTAGTACAATTAGGGCACTAAAAATCACTAAAACCTTGTATCCCCACCACCAGGGCGCTGCCCTGGACCTAGACTCCAGGCTAAATTTTCAGATAATTTCACTCCACCTAAATCACATCCCGGTATTTAATTAAACTTTGACAGTGTTACAGAAATTACACAAGCTTATCAGGTCCTGGATCAAAGAAGGATGCTAAATCCCTATGAATGTTGTTGTGTGGAGTCCATGCGTATGATAAGTATTTTGTAACCCTTCAAATATTGGGAGGTCCTTAACAATCTGGCAAATATTTATTTTGCCCAACACAAATAAGCAGCTCTTTGTAAATTCCTATGCAACATTCTCCAGTGCGCATTTCTCTAATCAGCAGTGATCATTCAATTGCTGCAGGAGATGTGAGGTCACTGCCATAGATAACTTTCTGAACGGAGAACTAAGAGGAGAACAATTGATCTTGCTCCCTTTCCCCATGGATCATGCCCTCGTTATCTTTGGCTGCAGCTCTCTGCCTTCAAACAAGAGAAATGTGTTGTCTTGTTCGTTAAGTGCTCATTACGATAACTGATTACTGAGCACAATAAAATGTCCCCAGACAGCTAGTTCCCATGCAAGACTGGAAATTAAGAGCATACCCCTCTGATGCTGCAAGGAGTTTCACAATTTTTTCTCTGAGTAAGCAACCTGATGTGGAGTCTAATTTCTGAGTATCCTTGTCCTGTGTCCTTGTGCAGTTATAAATCATTTAAAAGTTCGCTAATTATTCCTGGATTTTGTTTTATGGATGCGACTAATGGTTTAAGTGTCCACTTTAGGAAGCATTCATGTGCCAAGGACAGCCCTGACCTCTGCCAAAAACTCCCCATCTACAACAGCCTCATTACTCATTCGATATGCACTGTGAATTGTGATCTTGAAGGCTGAGGGTAAACAAATTTAAATTGGTTTGTAAATATGCATTAAATTATTGTTTGTATTTTAATTAATAATTGCATGGGCTTTCATTTATATTGCAATTATTGTAACAACAACAGCAATGCCAATACTATTATGGGCAATATCATTGTCAATTTTGCTAGTGTATTAGGAATGGATTTTCTGGAAGGCTGAAAGCTATTGTTCTGGGGGTATAGCAATGTTATATTCAGTGGAATATAAAATTGGCTGTGGTTTATGTTTGACAGTTATTTTTCTGGTGAAATATGTCAGGGCCCTTGGGTCCCCACTCTCTGTTAGCTGTGGCTGTGTAACACCGTCAGGTCTCGCACTGCTGGAGTCCTCAGTTGTCTTCATATAATTAGGTCCCAGGAACCTCGTACAAAATATCCAAGCAAAAGAAAATTTTAAGAAGAAACGTTTTGACTGCAAGATATTTTCTCCATAATAAACTGTATGGTTAGCTATATTAAGGCACAAAAAGTCAGCCGCATTGATCCCTGAAGATACCTCTCCCACTCCAGTATGCCCAGATGCAAAAAAGAGAATAAAAAAGCAATGGATCTTTGGAAAACAAGCAATTTTATAATTTTTACAAATATTTTTGAACTTGTTCACCGTTTCTTTTATTCTTTTATCTTATCATATACATTTATTGGTTTATTATTTTTGGCTTGAAGCTCCTGAACAACATTTAAAATAATTTTTCACTTCTCTATTTTGAACTGGCCTAAGATCTGCATTTTACCTGTAGAAATGTGAGACCTATGTATTTAAACTGAATTTGTATACATTGCAGGTTGCCAAATTGGCGATTGTATTTCCTTGACTAAATTTGATTTAAATTCTTATGGTTGAAAGACCACACTTTCTCCAACAATGCTTAATCCTCTGTTTCACGTTTCGTGTCTGTATCATGTTACACTAACAAAGATCTAGAAAAAAAAACCCGACTACATTCTGTGAGACTACGGGAAAAGCCATGTGTATAGAGCAGCATTCCTGGTCACGTTCAAGTGCTAAACCATCACTATTGGAAAAAGCTGTAGGCTTTTGTGAGAAAGTTTAATTAACCTCTTTTCGCAGATTTAGACGCCAGTGTCTGTAAATTCCTAAATTTAATTCCTAAACAATTCTGTAATTGAATTTCCAAATGTCTTGCTTCACTGGAATAATTTTCCAACGCCTATGACACAAATTCTGAGTCATGAAGCCAACATAGGCTCATGCATTACAGGAAAAATTTACATTATTTTGTATTCTGCACAAAGGGGTTAATAAATGTTTCCAATGCTGCACACTTGGTATTTACGACATTAGATACAGTTTATATGCACAAAACTTCCAAATATTTGAGATTTGCATTAGCACAAATTTAACTGTCTGAGTGTAGTGTGAGTTCACAGTCAAAACTGTGCCATCATTTTTGTTTTGCTGCTTTGGTCAAGAATCACGTCTCATATTTCTATTTTATGGTTGGATACCCTCAAATTTAGATGCAGCTGAAGCTGGCAAATTAGAACTTCAGAAGTATGAATCGGTTCACTGAACCAGCTTTGAGCAGGAAGTTTAAATGTCTCCTTATCAGTATCAAGTTCTTGAGTATGATTGATGCAGCCATATTTAATCTAGACTCACACTAACAAATAGGCTTATGCCGTCGGAGGCGACGGCTGGGGGTATATCCCCGAACGCCCCCAATCCTCCAATTCCCCAATCCTTGAATAGACCTTGAATAGACTTTCATTTGAACTTAAGTTCAGGTCAATCGGTCAAATGGTTCTGAAGATATGGCCAAAATAGTAATTTTCCATCACAAAGCGCCACCTGGTGGCAAAATATTGAACCATACAGGTATGATGTCATCATGTGACACGTTGCGAGGTCATGACCTTGCAGTTGCACATAGTTTCATGTCAATTGGAGAGATAGTTCCAAAGATATAGCAAAAATTGTGAATTTGATGTGACAAAGCTCCACCTTGTGTCAAAATTTTGAACCAAACAGGTATAATGTCGTCATGGGACACATCCTCAGGTCATGACCTTTCATTTGCACTTGATTTGAGGTCAATCGGACAAATATTTCCAGAGATATGATAAAAACAGTGATTTTTTCAGTTTTTGGCCCCTGGCGGCCAATCTAGAAATTGTAAATTGTCCAAAATTGAATCAGTTCCTCCTCTTTATGATACTTATTTAAATGCAAAACTTGGAATTTCTAATTGAAATATTACTGCAGTTATCGCTTTAACCCTTAAATCAGTTTTTGGCCCCTGGTGGCCAATCTAGACATCGTAAATTGTCCAAAATTGAATCAGTTCTTTCTCTTTATGATACTTATGTGAAAAATTTGGAATATGTAATTGAAATATTACTGAAGTTATCGCGTTAACACGTAGTGCTGCGGCGGCGGCCGGACCAAAAACATTATATCTCCCGGAACGCCATTCGGCGTTCGGGGATATAATTATACACTTAGCTCCATTAAAAACCCACAGGTGAGGTATGTACTGTATTTGCAGAAAATTGAAGAATCTATTGATTTTTATTGCTGTTCCAGTGAGGTACGAGAGGAAATAAAGAAAAGCGTGTGGTATTGTAATCCTGCCGCGCACCACGTGCACTTCAGTAATAACAAACATTGAGCTGTTCGTGATGTGTACCGTGACACTTCACTTGTTCTTTTTGATGTGGTCAATAGCCTTCATAATGCCAGCAAATAAAAAGAAAAATGCTACTGCATCAAGAAAATGGAATGGTTGTGAAACAGGAGAGAGAAAAAGAGCCTTTGGCGTGTTACAGGCAGGTCTCAGCCACCGAGAGGTGGTGCGTCATTTGCACTGTCATTCAACAATCAGTCAGCTGTCTATCCGAGAATGGAACACAGGCACTGTCACTGACCGACCCCGCTTGGGGCAGCCACGAGTGACAATGGTGGCTCAAGAGCGCCACATCTGGTTACAGCCTGTAAGTGATAGATTCTGGACAGCAACCAAAACTGATCATGAGATGAGTGGTCCGAGACGATTGAGGGTGTGCACAAGTACCATTTGACGCCGTCTATGTGAGCAAAACATGCGTGCACACGGGCCCTACAGAAAACCCATTTTCGACAACCGCCATGTACATGTGCATAAATTACATACATATGGGGCTTTATGGGTTATTCTGTTATAAAAGCAAAAAAAATAAATCTAAATGCACTGATAGAATAGGATTAGGTAACATTCTATTCTCCTGGATCAAATGGTAAACTATGCCCTGCCTTTGGACATTATTGCTCTGTCAGAAAGAGCTGCAGATTCTGCTTTGACTGCTGCAAGGCTACCTAACAAAGTGGCCAGCTCTCCTCTGATGCTCTGCTTATTTCACTCTGATTGTATCTCCTTGCTGAACAGACTGTGTTTTCTCCAAGTTTGGCTGGGCTCACATGCTCTCACTTCAATCAAAAACACAGGATATAATCTGAAAGACTGGCGAGTCATTTGTGGAAAGGTTTCAAAACAAACGTGTAAAGTCGCACACACATGAGTGTGTATTAGTAATTGTCCTGCCTAAGTCTGTGTAATGTTTTGCGCTACAAGCTGATTGAGTGGTAACCAACCACTATGGGTGGCAGATCACTCTTGCTTCAGTGTACAGAGGCCACGTTTACATGGACAGTTTAATTCCACTTTCATTTGGAATTAAAGGCCATTCCAATTAAAAGTGGTTGCGTAAACACCTCAGTCTGAATGAAAATGGCCATTCCGATTGAAAATTGAATCTGAATAAAGGGGGTGGTATATTCCGTTTGTCATTCTGATTGAAGGAATCTTTCATACATGTAAACACTCATTCCTCGTAATAGTTCATTCCGTTCTTTCTGCGTATGCTTGCTACCTTTCCCTTCCGGTATTCAACCTCCCTTCTGCTTAACAGACGAATGATAATAATTAAAATGATGTGGTCATACCGCTGTTTCAAAAATAAAAGCAAAATCAGTCAGAAAAAGGCACTGCTAATGTCTTTCATGTTGTCGCTATTAGGAACGAAGACTAGCCTAATATTTTTCTACCGGTGGGCTAAACAGAAACACTTATACCCATATCTTCCCCGCACCCTATCCAATCAGAAGCCTTCCAAGCTCCAAACTTTACTCGAAAGCAATTAAATGCGTCTTCCACGTAAACCTTCATTCGGAATGGCCATATCCCATGTAATCTCGCTGGAAAAAAAATTCATTCGAATGGTTACATTCGGATTAATTAATTCCAAATGAAAAGTCGTCATGTTACCGCAGCCACTGATATCAATGATTGGTAGTGAAGTTGGTAAATTCACTCTGAAATGACAGTTTGTTCCAGTGATGTCAGAGAGTGCTTAGGATGCCTGTTTGCCACCAAAAATGCTGACTCTGGAACTGCTACTGTTCAGCCCTCAGTGGCTGAAACACTGGATTTGTGATTGTACACCTCAGCAAAGGGAAACTAATTTTGCTGCTATTCTAGCAATCTGTCCCTGCAGGAGGGTGAAATTAAATATTTTTCTGATACTGGTTGTGGACAATATGTTTCAAAGATTGCTTTGGTTCATGAATATGGGCTGTATGTCAGGGAAGAATGGGGGTATGGGCCCAGGTGCAGACAAAAATATAAATATAAATGTACTAAGACATAGACAGGTGTGTAAATATAAATGAACTAAAGTTTAATTACCACAAAAACCAAAAAGGAAAAAACAAGCTCAGGAACAAAACAGGATTTCCGACCGGCAGGAGAACAGACTGGATTGCCGATTGACGCTGGAAAAATTTCAGGAAACAAAAGAAGTATTGGATGACACAGAAAACAATCAGGGGCGACGAGTGCACAAAGGACTGAAGGACACAAAGGAACATACATAAAACATGAACAAACACAAAACAGGTGGGTATAAACACGGGAGAAACACCAGAGGCAGGGCAAGAGACAAGACAACACTAATAGAATGGCTAGATCCAATAAACAGCATAAGGACATGCTAAAGAAAAAACAAGAAACAATGACAAAACATGGGACTGAAAGTAAATAGAGAACAAATTAACAAAGAAATGGGGAAACTATACAACACGATGAATCATTAATAGAATAACGAGGAACAATCAAAGAAACATGGGGACAGAGGCAGAGAGATCAAGGAAATACACCAAGGATTGGAAAAACACAGAAACTGCAAAAAAAACAAGACATGGAACAGAGAACAGATTTACAGAACCTTATCGCAGTGATGTCACACAGCAGAAAAAATTGCAAGTGATTGTTTACCTACATACTGTGGTAATGCATTAAAGTATCTCAAGCTACCATTTCTTTGTTTTAGCATTTAGCATTTATGTATTCTCTAATGTAATTTTTTTCCTTTTTCACATGTCAGAATAAAATGACAAAATAGAAGAACAGGCAGGGGTCTAGGCTACATTTTGCTTTCTTTCTCCTGGAGAAGCACATTTCTGGCCAAATTTCATTGTATAGAGTGAGAGCTGTCTTCGTGGTGTACAACTCACAATACATTGTGGGTAATGGCTACCTGGTGATCAAAATAGCCTGGTGGTCATTGTCACATATTGGCTTTTATACTGTATGGAGAGTAGTGCATTGTGTCCAGTGCATACTGTTGTTGTATGAAGTATTTATGAAACAATTAAGTGAACTGGCTGAGTGACTCATGTCTTACCTTGAATATAAAGAAAGCACTAATAATGTATTTTGCAAAAAAAAAAAATATTTACAGTTTAGTGGTGCTGGAGAAAAAAA
The DNA here is from genome assembly GCA_029721435.1 of Gymnothorax reevesii. Lineage (NCBI taxonomy): Eukaryota > Metazoa > Chordata > Actinopteri > Anguilliformes > Muraenidae > Gymnothorax > Gymnothorax reevesii. Next base: position 53,575,789 of record CM056583.1, on the reverse strand, counting down.
AATGTTAATGAGGTTAAATATTTAGGGCTGATTTTGGATTCAGTCGGACTTAAATAAAAAATATTAAAAAGGTGAGTAAAGAGCTGAAATAAAATTTATAAAAATATTATATTGGTTAATGTAAACATATTAGGAACTCATTAGCAATGAACAATTCAAAATATTTTTGCTCGATAAGTTTTTTCATGTCTTCATTATTGAATATCCTGCTGTTCTCAGGCCAGTAAGGCTGTACTGAATAGTGCTGGGTACCGGTACGCAGTATGCCATACCACCGGTACCAATGTTGCGATATGATAACTGGTTATCAAATTTGTGTGGAAACGATACACCGATCTCACCTAACATTCGCTAGTTTCCAACAACTGCAGACCACGCGGGTGACTGAACTGTGCACAGTCACACTGAAAAAATTAACATCATTCAATCTAACTTCGATCTGAAACATTCTTCCTGTCGTATACATTGTTTTCCTCGTGGTGAATCTAGCCAGAAATGAGATTTTTGTTGCAAAAGAAGCAGCATTTCCAAGCTGAAGCTGTTACGGGATCCCTGACCATATTTGGAAGTTAAAATCAGCCTCCTCATGCCCTGCCATGGCTACCAATCTGGGGCCGGGGAAATGCAAGTCAGGTGCACGCTGTCTGTACTACAATTGGTACACCTGTTTACTATAAATTCCCATGAAATAAAACTATGAATGAAACTCCGATCCAGATACAGCCGAATTAAAGCCGACCCTGCCGTGCATAATTTATGCATGTCGACACGAGTCATTACGCAAAAGACACAACAAAGAACTCATTCCAGAGGCGTTGATCGAAATTATTTTACATTGACTGCGTTTACATGCACACCATATTCCTGTATTTCACACTGGATGCAGAAAGAATTTTTCGCACGACAAATTACATTCAAAGTCAATGCAAAGACGCGAATACAGGCATTTCGAGTCATAGGCCACATCAGCTGACGGAGAAAAGTAAACGGCAATCACAATGGTGAACGTTAACTCCTTTGGTAAATAATACTGACGCATTTCCACAGGCGCTTCTTAACGTTCACATGTCCGGGATTAGACAACCTCTCACTGATATAAAGTGCAAAGTCACCTCCCTTATAAAGCGAGTTTAGCCATGTTTCACTGAAGTAAAAAATGCTACCCTCACGATATTCCCTCTGGGTCTTCACTAGCGCCGCGTGCTCATCCGTCTCGTGTACCATTATAATCGCCGGGACCGCTGGCTTCTGTCTTCTCCTTTTCTCCTTCTGCTTGACTCCAGATCGGCAATCCCGGCGTCTCCTCCTGTGGGATCAGAGGTCTGTCTCCGGGCAACAGCACAGGGCAATCAAGTGATCACGCGTGCAAACAATGGCAAAGAGATGGCTCCAATCGGCAAAGTTCTCAGTTACGAAAAAGTTTCCTTCTTCTTCTTCTTCTTTTTTGGAGTTTAATGGCGATTTCAATGCTTAAGGTGTATAACCAACAACTACTGGCTGAATATTTCCGGCAACGGTGAAACGTGATGAGTGTGCACGCGGGGAGGAGGGAGGGACAGAGGGTGGCATGGGGAGCAGAAGGCATCTGATTGATTCTTTCCATTCGGACCGAGTGGCAGGGATTTGTCAGAGTTTTTATAGTCCTTCAGCCGACGCAGAGGTCTGATTCTTTTCGTTCTGAATACATAATGTATTGACTACTCTCAGGATAGATAGACCATTTCACCCAGTATAACAAAAAGTGTTTCTGAACAGGATTACCAGCTATAGCTATAATCGGAAAAAAACTCGCCATTCCGTCGTGACCATTCGTAAAAATAGGTGTGCAATGCACGGAATTCCCCTCAGCCTGATGTCAAAGTTTTTGGAGACGCCCGCGTGCCCGCTGCCCGCCCACCCAACCGCACAAAGGATAGTAATACCCCGTCAGCCTTTAAGGCTGAGGGGTAATAATAACAAAACCGGTTCAAATGTAATTAAGGTTTGATGAAAATTGTTTTGTCTAACCCGTTGATACCAGGGACTCCCCATGGCAATAACAATGAGTTTTATCAATTTCTTACTGACAACCGGCTTAGTAAAATTTCTATTGTGAGTTCCCCTAGTGCATATTGTCTCAAACGAGTATTCTGGGAAATGTCAGACTGTTACACGGTGCTATAATCAAGACCTCTATCAGTAATCTAGCGCTAATCTGAGCAAAGCATATTTGGGCCATGGAACAGACTACAATGATGTACTCTGAGCTGAAGTGAACTGTGTTAGCTTGTCGAAATGTAACTCCAGAACGTAAGTAATATTTAAGCACTTAAGTCTCCGGAGATGCTGGCAATAATACAGCTGGGCTAATGCCTCATAAAAAAAAGAAATGAATGTGTTATTTTTATGAATATAGCATTGGGCTCCGTCCGTCCGTACGTATGTACGTACGTCCGACGGGGGAGGCGGCGGGGGATATTGCCATGCTAGTGGCAAACACCTGTTTAACTTATGGTGATGAATTTTCAACAAGAATTAAAAGCAAATATTATTTACTATTTTTGAATCTTCAAAATTGAATGGTACAAGCAAATATTTGAAGCAACCTTCAAAAATATGAAGCAACATGGTTTTCTGGATTTATCTTACTGAATAAAACAATAAAGAATTAAATAAAACATTAACTCCTACGGATTCATTTGTATTATCTGAATAAAGACTATGTTCTAAAAAGGTTTATGTATGTTGATGTATCACAATAAATATTGTGTATTGTATCAATGATATTATATAATATATTGTATCATATCATCCATACGATACCCAGCACTAGTACTGAAACCAATTAAGATTCTTTTTAAACACACTTTACGGGGTTTTTGATTAGAAATCATTAAATCTCTATCATTGAAATATATTGTCCAAATATGCCTTCTCAGCTTTTGAAACTATGATTCTTGTTTCAGAAATTGGATTGTTATTTAAGATTACACGGACTGCTGCTCCTCCGTGATTGAAGAGGTTTTTTTCAGCATTGCTCTGAGCAAATGAGCAGAACCTCTGAATCTGCTCTGGCCTTAAACATCCCTCTGTGACTCACTGCCTTTGGGCAACCTGCTCTTTCATTTACAGCCATCAAATATTGGAATATGCTTCCAGCTGAGATCAAAACTTGTGCAGACTTTCATTATTTTCCCCATAGTGTGGAAAAAAGGATATTGAGCGAACAGTCAACATTAATTTGACCATGATTCTGATTTTACTCGTCTTTAATTTTCATTTTATTGTTGCTCTGAATGAATGAGTAGATGTGTGTCTTTAGATTTGTAGGTAGAACTGTTGGTGTGATTGAGACTAATGGTGTTGCATTTTATTGAATGTTTTTAGCATCTGGTGAATGCTGTGTGTGTACCTGCCTAGCAACTGGAGATGGAAATTAGCGAATGGCTAAATCTTAAATAAATCATCTTTTCTCTCTGTGTGGTTATTTAATTTTTTATTTGTTTGTTTATTTTGCATGGTCCTTGTTTAAAAAAGATAATTTTTAAAAACACAGTCATTGAAAAGGATGACCTAGGCATAATCTGAGTTTCTACTGCAGCATGCATCAGGTGAAACACTGCCAGGCAACCAGTCCAGTGTGTGGACTGAAGCTGACATTAGACCTCAAGCAAGGTGAGCCAACTATAACCACAATGATTAATGCTGTATCAGCGTTTCTTTATTTCGCAATAAGATATACTGGAGCCCCTCATGAGCTTTTGTCGGCTATATGGCTTTTGAAATGACCTTGTGAACGAGCATGAATGGCTTGGAGGGAGAAGGAGCAATGAGGGAAGGGCGGTGGTGTTTATGATCAAAATCTTTCTCTCTTGCTCTTCTCACTACAGTTACCAACTGCAGCTTTAAAGCCCACCTTCTCCATTGCCAGACCAATTATCACATGCAAATTAGTTTGGGCTCAAACCAAAATGACTGTGGACACAATTGGTTTGACCAGCAACCAATCAGAGCAATGAAACTTGAACGACTCAGCAACAATGACTGTATATCTTTGTATATAGTCAATGCTCAGCACTGATGAAATGTAAGCTTGAGAGCTGACTAGCTCCCACTGAATCATAGTTCAAGGATGCACGCTGGTTACTACTAACATAAATACACAACCAGCTGTTTTGTTGGTATTAGCGTTCATGATGTAGTCAACTCAACACTTCTAGCAAATAAAAATGTCAAGCAAGCTTTCGTAACTACCAGTTGATTACTAGGCTAGATAGCTTTTTCCAACTCATATGGTTCTTATCCAATTCATATGCCATCTAGTTAGATGTAATACACTTAACATTTGTCTGTAACATGAACTAGGTTTTCATTAAGGCTATTTTGGATTTTCTTTCTGGTGAGGAGTGGAGCGAATTGGTGCATTAAACTTTTTCCAAATTCTGTCTGAGGTTCAGCAAAGACATCTCTCTAATCAACTAAAGCTTCAACTGCAGTCATTTGTTCAACTTTTGGAAAAAATATCCCATCCAGTTTGTTTGATACTGTCACAATCGCAAATTCCCAAGACCATTCAACATCAACACCAGACAGCTTAACTTTTTAAGAGAATGCTTAACAGCGCCTATTAGTATGGTCATTGAATTAAACGCAACCCATATTTGTTAAATGGTTGTGATTGGCTTAATCAAAATCTGATTGGATGGGAATCAGTCTGAATGGGAGGGTGGCCAGATGGATCTGCCAGAGCAAATGAAAAGCTGATTTGTGTGGTTCCCAGGCTACCTCCTCCATTTTGTGTTCTCTTAATCACTCTTATCCTCTCTAAGTTCCGGATTTTATTATCTGTCACTGTTTCATCTACAATTCATTGTTTTTAGATGAAATGGAATTGTTTTTGTTAAAATTTTCTGAAAAGGGTGATATTATTATTATTTTACATCTAACTACTGGTCATAATTTGCATGTACAAGTCATTGCAGCAAGTTGGCTCATTGCACAAACTCTGCTGAATTGTTCTGACTTTGTAATTTTTAAGTTGGAGGCTGGGATTCATGGGCTGAGCTGTCTCAAAGTTTGCCTATCCCAATGAAGACAAAAATACTCTACAATGGGCAACAGAATTTTTGTAACTTACAGTTTTACACTTTCCGTGATTTAGCTGACCCACAAGATCCAGTTAAACCAAGTGCTGCCTGGCTTATTACTTAATATTTCTCATGTATATACCTATTATAAATGCATACCCTGTAAGTAGATATATTGTGCAATTTGCCATTGTTGGTTGAGTCATTAAAGTGGCTGTTTTGAAATACCAGCGATGACAGCATATTCTATGGTTAGAGTAAGCAAAGGTCGGCCGTGCCATTAGTGTGAGGGTAATGAGAATTGCTACATCAGCATGCTTCTCATTTCAGTTTCCCCCTATGGTTCACTTAATCAGATTTTCAATGAGATACAGTGGAGACAAAAGTAATGAAGCTGTCAGGTAGACTCATTATAATTCAAAAACATGAACGAGGACCGAGATGGACTCCTGGAGGAAACTGTCTCGGATGCTGTCTTCTTTTTAATTCGTTGCATGGCGTATATTTTCTTGAGCAAGCTCTGCAACTGAAAGCTGAGTTAATCCCAGAACGCTCCTTCTATGCAGTACATAAGGCTGATGCAAAAGAAAGTCTATAAACTTGAAGGCAACACTGTTGGGCTTATTTTGTTTATTTGCCTCATTGTATTTTCTGTTGTCAGTGAAGTGAATGTTTAAATTTCATTCTCTTGCCCGCTTCCTTTATGCAAGAGCTCTGCTGTTAAATTGTCTCAAACCACCAAACTAACTACTACTTTCCAACTACGCCACATTCCTGCTTAATACCAAAAAATGTTTACTGTGTATAATGCACCTTAATACTAATTTAGGAAGCAAAGCTTAGATCACTCATTAGGTCTTACAGTGCAGGAAAGCACCAGAGAGCTTGATTAAGAACAGCAGTGCTGAACTATAGCGCAAAAAAAAAAAAAAAGCAACTAAGCAAGTGTGATAATTGCAAACTTAGTTAGCACCCTGCCCTCTGCCTTGTTAGTTGTAAAAGCAAGAACAGAATTCATAAATACAACTTTACTTTAAGAAGAGTAAATGGCTGTATACTCTTGAAGCAGAAATCTCCAGGAAAATTCAAGAGAGTTTCAGGGTGTGAGAGTTGAGGCGCAGTCTGGAGTGGAGTGCCTCCAGCCTCCATTGGAAGATTGCTACCATCTACTGGCTCAACCACGACACCAGCTTATTTGGTTCATCAACATCAACTTGGGCTGCGAGCCAAGATTTATCTCGCCACTAGGTGGCGGGCCAGAGGCCAGGCTGCGGCCTATTTAGACGCTGAGATAGGTGCCCCTAATGCCGGGCATACACTGTGCGATTTTTTCAATCGCGGTAATAAGCTGCTGTTCATACTGTACGAGTGAATTGCAGGGGTTTAAACTTTGCAGTTCACGATTCCTTTTCTCACACTTTACGATCCGATGGTCTGGTGCGATCTGATTGCTCACACTACACGACATGTCGGACACTGTCGGACTGAAGAAGAAGAAAAAGAAGTAGAAGAAGAAGAAGCCGAAACTGTTTTGTTGACATTCTCTTCCGTATCAATGTTTGCGCATGCGCAGCTTGACAGATTGGGGTAAATCGGCTCATGCAGCTGCTTGAACAGTGCGAGAGCCTCACGTTGGGCGACCAGGATTTCAAACAAGTTTGATTTTCTCCCGATCGATCGGGAGGTGGTCAGGAGGTGTTAATCGCTTCTCGTTACCCCATATACACTACACGATGACTGATGCATGATTGAGCCAAAATTGGGCCTGACTTCCAAAAAAGTCACACGACTGAAAAATCATGGCAAAAAGGGCCAAAAATCGCACAGTGTATGCCCGGCTTAAGGTCCACTCGCAAAAACCTGGCGTATACGGAGAATGGTGAGTCTAATTAAAAAAAAAACTAATGACAATAAATAAACTATGTGGACTGTGCACTAGCCCATCGGAAGTCTCTTTTGATAATTGACTTAGTATCTTTCAATATTGAGTCATCTGAAATTGTGAAAAAGGTAATGATGGCAATAATAGCCCCAGGTTAGGTCTATTAGGCTACTAGTAATATTTGTCTATCTTGGGCTATGTTTATTTTGAAATACTTGTTTGACCGCCTCCTTATAATAATACAACAAACCGACTATTCGCACTTATACGTGTGGCTAATGCTTAATCTTTTTCTTAGCCACTCTTTGCGCTTATAGCTAAGTGTGGCCTTACTCCTCTATGCACGCCATTTCCACCAAAACAGCAAACACTGAATTATGCTGTTTTGGTGGAAATGGTGTGCATAGAGGAGTAAGCTGGATTAAGAAGATATCTCTGTCAAAAGGTCTAAAGAAGAAAGTTGACAGCGAAAACACCCTATAAAGAGGATAATTAGAGACAAATTTGCTTTCATCTTACCCAGTTGTAGTAATGGAAAGCCCATGTGCCTCATATGCAAGGAAGTTATTGCGGTTTGCCATGAGTATAATGTATAGTGTCAAGCGGCATCACAAAACGAAGCATGGTTCCTTTAACCTTGCTTATCCGCTCCGGTCTGCGGCAGAAAACTGCAAAATTTAAGCACTGAAAGATGGTTGTACAAAGAGCAGAAGCATCCTAGAGCGAAGTCTAACATCCCGAGAAAAACCACAAGTGCGTCCTTAAATGCGTCTCGGTTGCTTTTTTTTCTCTCGTGCGTTTTGTTTCAGGAGCATCCGCGCCCACCACGACTGCCTGATCGTTTTATTTTATTTTAAAAGCCTTTTGGATTATGCCACAGTTACTGTCTTGTTATATAAAATGTAAACCTAGTTTCCTGTGTCACTCTGACGGAAATATTTCGTTGCTGCATGACTGTCGGCCCGAAGTTCACTTAAAGACAGCGCATCTTTTCATAGGCCGCCCCATTATGTCAAAAACGTTTCTTTTTTAGTTGAAGAAAGTGAAATAAAGACAACTAAGATTAAGAATGCAAATCCTGGCTCTGGTATTCTCTCGTTTCTGGTTAACATCAGGTGCCTGGTAGGCTATAGGCAGGAATCGCAGGAATTGCCTCTGTTTGGAAAAAAAAGAAAAAAACGCTCGAAGAGAGAAAAAAAACTGTGATCAGAATCATCTGGTGGGCCAATGAAAATCGTTCGCGGGCCAAAATTGGCCCACGGGCCGGCTGTGGCCGACCTATGATCAACACCAACAAAACTGCAAATGTCTAAAATAAGGTTTGAGTAAGTTTTTGTTGTTGGGAAAAGAAAGAAAACTCCTGGAATAAATTATTTTATTTGGAAGTCAGGTCTTTTGTTTCCATTTTTTTCTTCCAAGCTAGAAATTAAGTTCCTGAGAATTAATATGAAGAGTTGGCAGGACACTGAAGCAGTAATGTCATGGTTGTCATTTTCTGTTGGGTAAGACACTTGTACTTGGAGAGAAAACGCTTGGCACTGCAGCGGTCTGTCGAGTGCGGTCGACCATCACCCCAACGATCAAAAGTTACATCATAGGCATGCTTGTCGTAGGATCTCCATACTCTTTGACCTCTGCTCAGTGTCTTTGTCATATGAATGTCACAGTTTTTTTTTTTATTATTATACATATTTTTGTATTATTAATGACTTCTGTTAGAGGCACAGGCAGCAGGTTAATGAAAAAAAAAAATTTTTGCCCCAAGAGCAGTGTTAACCTGCCTGTGTTTAGACCTCAGTGCAGGCATAGCTATGGTCTGCATGCACTGAAGCCATTAATCCTGTAGTGCTAAGATCCCCTTTGCAGGCATGCTTTCAAAAATGAAAAGCAGCCGGATTTCTGATCGAATACAACGACAGCAACATTATTTCAGAATTTATTTGAATTATATTTTGAATTTTTAGATTTTTTTCTTACCTTTGTTCTTTCTCTAAAGCCATTTCTGCTTCTCTCCGATGTGTTGTAATGAAGTTGTTACATTTGTATGAAATCTGTGTGAACTGAAGTAAGTGACCAGAAAATTTTAGGTACTTTTAATTTAGCGAAGTAACTTATTTTGTAAGATCCGCAAATGTACTATATGTTGATGGAATTTATGTTGTGAAAAAACACCTGTTATTATCTCAACCCCAAATTGCAAAGCTGCAGTGCTCTTTTATTCACCAAGTTCATTTAATAAAACTAATTAAAAGTGTGGCATTATGCAAATGTCACGCCACCAAACCCTAGTTTTATAACAGTTCACCAGCTGTGAGATGGCATAGATTTAATGTTAATTCTCTACAAACTGAGCATTGGTCCATGTGATCAATTGTATTATCACGATGTGCATTCAGATAACTTCTCAGTTCAGTTTTATGGAAAGACAATACTCTGGTGTGGTGGCGCTATACTTTGGGGCAAAATGACCATGTGATATCTGAGTTTTCAGCTCTACAGTGCTGTGCTTTTTATTCATGAACACAAAACATTAAAGAAATAATGATTCTAGAGGTTGTCTTTGACAAATAGAGTTTATACTTTGTCAGCAACTGAGGCTTTTGAGCTTTTTTGCAAAAATGACAAGTTAGTCAGATTGAGGTGATGGATGATAAGACATAAATGAAGAGAATTTAGCAGAGATCCTGAATTTAGTTTTGTTCATTCAACATTTTTACCTCATTTAATGATATTGACTTTTTAGCCTGTTTCGTGAGATTGAAATGTTTTTTGTTTAATCTATATTCTCTATATGAAGTTGCATTTGTACAGTCTTCAGCGTGAGTCGTGCTTATTCCTGGAGTGTATTTTTATTTTTTGTTTCAGTTGAGAGGCATGACTCTCAAATGAATGTCAAAGTTGCTGGACAGTCAAAGCTTTGTAAGGAAAAGACTAATTGGGGACATGGTTGCATGAAACCAGAACTGTGTTTTATATTTTAAAAATAATAAAGAAGATATTAGGGAGATCTCTTTTCGCTCCTGTATGAATATACTCCAGTTTGTAATTTTGTATTGCCACCATATGACTTTTTAGTAAAGCACTCATTTCCATGAATATTCATAGCCTTGTTTCCATGTTGCCTGTACATATGGGGTTACAAGCCCACCCATATTCAATGATACTGACTATAATGCTTCGGAGCCTGAAATTGTGTTGCTGACCTGCATTGAGACACACTCATACACACACGCTGGCACTCACTTGCTTTCAACTGGAGGGCTTTCCTCATAATCGAGCTAGAAGGCTCAGTGGAAGTATTCGAGCTGCTGGAGTGATCAGCTAAGTATACCAACTGGCTCATGTTGATTTCTTAATTATGCACATTTGCAAGCAAATCACACAACTGAGAGGGAGAAAGCCAGTAATTGTGTACAAAATCACCCTTAGAATTGCCTTGCCTCAGCTCTGACTGGCACTGCCCCTCGCACATGAATGGACAATCTTCCATGGGATTTGGCAGCGATGGTCCCTCATTAATTAGGCCTTGAAATATGCTTTTCATGGCAAATGACTTTTCAGATTTAAAAATCAATTAAACCACAGCATTGATATGAACAGAAATGGCTCATACTGTAATTTTATTTGCAATTCCTTTGCTTTTTGCTTTCTGTGATTGTATAAACTTAGATGGTAGGTCTGTTGAGGTGGTGCTTTTTATTTTTGTAATATCTTCTCATTTTGGGTTCATTTTTGTTTTAAATCATGTTTGGAGAAGGCTGAGAATCTATAAAAGAACACGGTGTACAGAATGGACAAACATATTCACTGTGCAAAAATTCTCTATCATTTCGTGAGAATGAGCAATGCAGAATAACATCTCAGTCTCCGCAGCATTGCCTGGATCTGTGTGTATAGCAATGCCTCGCTGAACGTGTACAAGATGAGTTGTTAGGGGGAACTGGGGCCAGAAACATCAAAGAGCTTTGAGACGTGGCTCCTTTGTGACAGGAATTCAATTAAATATTTGCCAACTATTAACAGAAACCTGTCTTCATAAAAATGCCAGTTTGTTCATTCTTAATTATTTCATTAAAAAAAAAAAATCTTATGGGAGCAATCTGAATATTCATCTTTGATTTTGTACTCTTTATGAAGCAATAGCATTTCTTAATGGATGGATGGAGTCTAAGGTAGTCGATAGTTTGTCATGCAAGTCTCAGTAGCATAATATAAGTATGAGATGTTTTATTCTAAAACCCCCAGTCTAAATAATCTGGCTGTCTCGAGTATGTAAATCATAGATAGGATAATCAGTTAGATTGCCTGCAAAGCCACTGCAGGTAACCATGTCAGCTTTTCTCCCCTGGAACAGAGGATTTTTCTGTCCTCATTTCCACTTTAATGGTCGAGGGCTGTAACTGAATTCATGGCACTTCAAGCGGCCTCTGATGTTGCTCAATTGGATTGTGCTGTGCAGCAAAAGACTGGACTAATGCCTCCAGGTTTTAACACTTTATTTGTACAGAGTACTGTCTCATTATTTTCCCTTTAACGCATGAAGACCACGGAGTGTGCCCTCACTAAGTGAAAAGGAGTCTCCCATAACAGCACTGCTCTGGGGTAAACTACGAGAAGCAGAGCACATTAGCATCTATGGGGATGGCTGAAGAAATATCATCATTCACTGCTTAAAAGGCTCAAACTAGTGTCACACTATGCCCTTTCATGGCATCATTGATTGCTGCTCGCTTACAAATGTCCTTGGCAAAGTACAAGTTCACATGCAGATCGACTGTTAACCAGGGGCAAATTGTGAGCAAAAGCCCAGATACCGAAATCAGATTTCCAGATATTAGACCACGACTTCTTGCCCACTGTCAGACGCTACTGGCTTTCACTTTGACTAAAATGGCTATGCATCTGTGCTATTTAAAAGCTCAATGTTAATATGCTGCTTATTTTGTGACATTCCCAGTAAGGAGGCAAAGCCAAGGTAGCAATTAGTTTTAAATGATCAAAATCAAGACTGTGGTGAATCAATAAGCTGCTAATTAGGCTTCTGAACACAGGTGTTTGAGCTCCTTCCAAATGGTTTTCTTGAAACCAGTCACAAAATTAACACGAAAGAGGTTTGACTCACCATATTTGCTTTGTCTCTGATATCTTCATTACCCTTTAAATGGTTAGTTTTAGTGACCACATGTTCTCAGTTTCAACAATGGATTACCGCCCGGATGACGTCACGAAAAATGTGAATAATCATCACGTGATGGGCATCTGCAATAGAGAATCATTGAAAAGGAGACGCACTAAACTGCTTGTCATTCATTTTTTTCTCCATGTAAGGAAGCGGAAACGTGCTCAAAGTGTAGTTTAAACATTGTATTACACCTCCCGAGGCATATATCAATGAATATTAACTGATTACACTAAATGAATGGTCGAATTACGAGTGGTAAATTTAGTCACACTCCTCCCATTCTCCCCTGTCCCGGGCTGCGACTTACACCCAGGTAACCTGGTTAACCTGCTGCCTTCTGATATGTGCGTAGATAGGTACGATAGCAGCAGCGATAGGTTTATAAAACCCCTTTAGTAGTCTTCACAAGCTTTGTTCCCTTACCTAACATTATTCTTGAACATCAACATATTTTACATACACTGTGAGGTTTAAATTAGCAGTATCACATCACATTTGCGATTTAAAAATGCCTACTTCTGAACCAAAATTTACAATACCGGACATATAAATTGCACCTGCTGCGAAAAAAAATCCTAACAAAATAGGTGGAATAACTTCAAATTCCAGAATATGATCATAGAACTAGTGTATTATGAAGTAGGTTAATGAACTGTTACCAAGCTAGCTTGCCATTACAAAACTGTCACAGGGGTCACAAAGTATGAATACAAAGTCTTCCTCGTTGTCCTGCCATGATTCAGGCATTGAACACTTTGCTTTGGCATTTCTATAGCTGGCTAAGCGCAAACAAAAAAAGGGTTGTTATTGTTGCAGTTTGTGTTATCTGGACTGCCCCTTATCTGTGTTTCCTCGTTAGCTGTCGATGGTGAAGTGAATTTTTTCACAACCATTGTTGTTATTGCTGGATCTGCTCTGCTTGGCCAGGAATGCATTCCTCGAAAGAACAGATGCTAACTTACATAGTTGGAGCCATTGACAGTGAATGGATGAACTGCGTAAGTAACGTTGCCTCCTGTTGTTCGTTGCCCGACTTCCAGGTTCGGTGAGTGACGTTCACCTTATGCACAGGCTATTTAAAGATATCAGGCCGGTCCCCATTAAACTCAACTGATTCTACAGTTTCAAGTGTCACATTTTTCCAAATATTCAGTATGAGCATGGGTAGCACAGTTAAGAAAAAGTTGCAACTCATCAAAATTCTGGGATTACAACTGTTGCTGGAACAAAAACCATGAGACACAGTGGGTACCCAAGATCGAGTTTGGGAACCCCTGATTTATACTATCACCATAAAACAGTTAAAAACAACAGCAAAAAAAAAAAAAACCAAACAAAAAAATTACAGTGAGTTGCAACAGTTTCCCTCACAGTGAAGTATTAGTATTAAGGTTAAAAATGACATTTAACATAGAATTAATGCAAATGGAGTTTTAGGAAATCATGAAAACAAAAGAGCTCAGTAGTGAAGTAACTGCTTGAGAGACCTCGATTACGATTATGTTCATCAAAATGCACGTGTACGTCGTCTCTGTATTGACCAAAGACCCATTATATTTCTAAAATACGTCTGTTGCCATCCCACTGCTGACAGCAAAAACTAATAGACAAGACAGACCACAACCTTTTGCATGGAATAAATCAGATTTTGTGACGCTTGTGATATAACGCTACGTTTTATAAGAAACTGCATGGTGTGAGAAAGAAGTTGGGTGAACGGGAGACGGTCTACAGAAGCGAGCAGTTTGTGATGGTTATCAAAGTATATACAAATTATGGTCAAACATATTGGCTATGTAACTGTTACTACCAGAGCAAATGCAAGATTGTGCCATCTCTTTATATGGCTCTGGTTAGTAGGGATGTGGTGCTGTTTGGTGGAAGCTTTATTGCCTTGCCTAAGGTATGTTTATTTCCTTCTCAAAAATGGAAGGGACTGATTGCTGGGACACTTCTCCCACGTCCTCCGTACCTCCTGCTCTTAACCCTTTGACTGCCAAACAAACCAAACATGACTGCTCTGCCCAAATTTATTAAGACCACTCATTTCCAATCCAGACATGCTCAAAGCTTTTTTTTTAATTACGGTTAATAATAGCATTTCATAGTAAATTTCTAATTTCAGCACAAGTTGGATGTATTCATTTACAGTAAAATGTAGCAAGTTTTACATATTGAGAGAAAATGTTCGGAGCTACATCATCAGTTTGAATTTGAATCTTTGCAGAAGACCTTGATTAGTAGAATCTGGCATGTAACTGCTTAGCTTGAATGTAATTCTACACCCTCACCAGCCCTTTCTGGATAAGATTGAGGCCCCCAGGACAATTTCAAAATAAGGAAAGATCCGCAGTCGAGCAAAGGAGTTAATTAGCATAATATAGAAATTTCCGTACGCATACTTGAAAGGGTAAATGTGCAGAACTGCCAGATTACCTCTTGCACCAAGCGCTCTGTTGGTCCCACCAAATCATCCTCTTAATACTGACAGAGGCATCACTCCAACAAATCTATGAAGTGATTTTCAATATGCTGCTTGAGAAAAAAATTGAAGCGCATTTCATCTATATTGTAAACCCCAAAAATATTATTTCAGATTGTGCCAAAGTAGACCGTACAACACTGTATATAATCAAATTAAACATTGGTTATCGTGGAAAAGTAGACTGTACAACACCGTATCTCGTCAAATTAAACATTGCTTACAGTCAGCACCTCTTGTACAGTCAAATTGCTGAAGCATATTTTTGCAATAATGCTACAGTATTACTTTAAATATGAGCCTCTCTTGAAGAACCAGGGCTACTTACCATAGATGCGGCACTTGGGAACACACTAATTAATGAATGCCCTCAAATAAACCTTGCTGCAAGCAAACCCTTCCCAGAAGTATTCTGTGGCCATGGATCAGGGGGCTGCTTCTCCTCTTTGGCTGCTGTGAGTTGTGCCTGCTTCCTTGCAAGGCTGGAAAGGGAAGGGTTGTGTTCAAAATTATTTTCAACTCTACTGTAAATGTAGCATATGTAAAATCCCAGAATGGTCTATGTATCTTCACCGTTTAAGGCTGTGCCAGAAACAGTATCCTCCAAACACATACTGTCTACATACTGTCTACTAGATGCATCGCTGAAGGTCTTAAAAACATCCATGCTTGGCAGGTTGATTAGTCTTAATATGGCTTCCCTTGTTTAAAAGAAAAAAAAGATCCTTCCCCCATGATCTATCGGACTACTGCAAATACTCATCTTCGTTTCTGTGGGACCACCTAAAGAGCATGGTTTACTTCCTGGAAGGCGTTGTCAGGAATGCACTCAGCAAAACCCCCAAATGTGTATTACAAAGAGTGTGAAGTATGGATTGGGCAGTGCATTTTTTTAAGATGCAACTATTGATTCCATGTGCTCATGTGTCCAACTTGCTGGTACTGGAAATGGTTTAGAACAGTGTTTCCCAACCCTGTTCCTGGAGTACCCCTGCCCTGCATATTTCAGATGTCTCCTTGATTTAACACACCCAGATCAGGTCATTAGGTACTTCACTAATGAGCTGATCAGCTGAATCAGGTGTGTTAAATTAGGGAGACCTATAAAATGTGCATGACAGGGGTACTGCAGGAGCAGGGTTGGGAAACACTGGTTTAGAAGAAGGCAGGTTGTTTAGTAGGCAGTATGGTACATTTTTTCTGGAAACAGCAGTGATGCGGCTGTTGACTGTTGCTGATCTGCTATCAGGACAGGTGTTGGTCATAACCTTTGTTAGGCCTGTCGCTAACTTTTTGGTAAACGCCCTACTGAATATTTGAGACTCATCAAATCTTGATCACCACATAGGATTCTTGCAGCCCTGATGACAAGTGGTTTTTATGTCCCTGGCTTTGGCCCCACCCAAATTTTTTAGCAAACTATTCAGTTTGTTTAACTCAGTTTTGGAAAAAAGAATAGCCTTAAAGGAGCTGTTTCACGATTACTGTTCATCTTGACTATTTTGAATGCCGTAAATCTGCTCAACTGCAAGTCAAAATCTACACAGTATTTATCTTCTATGATTATTGGTGATGGCAACCAACTTACTTTCTTCAAATCCCTTGGCTAAAGCTGAAAATAGCAATTTAAATCCTCAAATTTCCATAGAAAACTCCTTAATGTAAACAGCATAATGCCGGAGTAAATATAAAATATATAAAATCTATAAATACAATGCAAACCGAAGACTAATTGGGAAGGATGGAATCAGCTTAGGACTTGCAGTCAAGCAGATTGACTTTCTTGGGTGGGACGTTCTGAGCCTGCGCAGTAATCTTGACACAGCTCCTTTAAATCACTGCACGCTTCAATTGTGGCTCCTGTGTGCTTCTAGGCCCCACTGCACAATGACTCTCAAACACCTCTCAGCCAGAAATGGTGCTCTAGCTCACCAGATTGGTCCCTGCTCGCTGCTGTTCTCCATCTGCTCTATGCAAAATTCACTTACATTTATGGAGATTGAATTCTAAGTCTTTCTAAAAATTTGCTTATTGAACTGCTTAAACAGCATACTAATATTACAAGAAAACATCAAAATACTGCTTTCTGTTTAAATCAAAGTAACAGTTTGAGGAATTGTGTACAGTTGCAAAGCTGAAACCTGCTCCATCAATGTTGAATCAAAGTCTTTGTGTCAGCTTTGCAGAACTGCTGGAAGCACTTATTTTGAGATATACTAAAAGCACACTATTGTAAAGATAGACAGGTTTTGTCTCCCCGTTGAGTGCTGGGAAAGGTTTAACTGAGGAGGAGGTGAATGAGAAAGGAATAGGAGTAGATTCATTGCTGTTGTGTAATGTGTTCACAGGAGTGAGGCAAAACACTGCCCATTTAAAACATTAAATTCCTCAAGAGGATTTTGATATCCCATCTGTGCTGTCCTTTTGGTGTAATAGTTTAATCAGCCGTTGTTAATAATCTCTCCATTTTTACTAGCATGAGTGCTCATTCATTAATTATGTTTATGTACTTTGCATGTTTCAGTGCATATTTGGTGTATTCAAAGACCGGGAAACAGAATTATTAAAAGTTACAGTTTTCAGAATTGTATCCCTAGACAAGGCCAGGGATTCTGCGGATTTATATTCATTCCGCTGACACCGCCATACTTGATGCAGCAGTCTTTTTCATGGAGGTTTCTTGCGATCAAACCTCAGGCCACCATTTTCAACTGATTTTATTCATATTTGGCATTGACATAAGTGATGGTGAGGTGTCAACGCCAACTAATTTTCATCGAAACATGTACAAACTGTCACATATACTGCTTAGGTTTGTATGCGGGACTGATTAGAAGTCATATATTGTTTATCAGTTTATGACCTTGAATTTAACCTTTGACCTTGGGTTGAAGTGGCCAGTGACCTTCCAGGATTACTGTCAGGTGGAGTGCACACTTCGCCGGAGCCAAACCGTCTGAAGGCAGAATGGAGTACAGTCGCTTAGGAGGAATGCGGTTCCAATTCTGGAGATTATTGGAGAGGCTTAAGAGCTTGTTCCTGTTTACTGAACAAGGAACAAAACGTAAGTAAATTACTATCATTAATAGTCACTTTTTGCTTTCAGAAGACAAAGATTTTAAGTAGTAAATACTGACTGATGCTGAGCACACGTAGCAGAATGTCAATCCAGCAACTTAACAACCAAAAAGAGGGGGGTATAAATAAGTCACTCAGACAAGAGGTGAGGTAACTATGAAACAAGACACAGCTGGGGATATGAGCATGCAAGAAGCAAACTAATCAAAGGTGACATTACCTCTACCAGTCACTCAAGTTTCTGAATGGGCCGAGACGTGCAAGGCATTCACACAAAGGTTGTGACATTAGATTTCTATCAGGGATTGATAGGAAGTCATGTACTGCACATCAGTACATGACTTTGTATTTGACCTTTAACGTTCAGTTCAAGGTCAAACAGGAAAATGTCTTATATCACACTTTTTACTGCATTTAAATCTCAGGTTTGAATTAAGCACTGATGGGACGTTACATACTGCACATCAGTTTGTGACCTTGGATTTGACAGAGATGTCCTGCATCTCACGTATTGCATTTACAGCTGAGGTTGGTATTAGGGACTGATAGGATTTTATTTTGATTGTGCATCAGTTTGTGACCTTGGTCTTGACCTGTGAGCTTGGGATCAAGGTCAAACTGAAAACAACCTGTAACTTGCCAATTGTACCTACTCAACATTGCCTTGAGCACCCACATCCTCACAAGATAGATCAGTATTATTTTAAATTACTTCATTAAGGCAAGGCAAAACTAATTCAGTCGCCACCTGCCCTGTTTAATGAAGCATATCAATGATTAAACTCATTGATTGCCTCACCAGTAACTTGCAATGCGCATACAGTATAATTACAGGATATATTACTGCATTTAGAGCTTAGGTCTGTTTCAGGCACGAATAGGAATGTATATATTTTTAATTATATCCTCGAACGCCGAATGGCGTTCCGAGGATATTATGTTTTGGGTCCGACCGCCGCCGCACTACGTGTTAACGCGATAACTTCAGTAATATTTCAATCAGAAATTTCAAGTTTTGCATATAAGTAAGTATCATAAAGAGGAAGAACTGATTCGATTTTGGACAATTTACAATTTCTAGATTGGCCACCAGGGGCCAAAAACTGAAAAATCACTGTCTGTGCATGTGATGGCCGCAGGCAATTGTTCTCTTCATATCTTTCCTGACAGATTATTCACGTCAGTGTAGGTGTCAGTTTAATAATTTTGATATTATTTATTTGGCGGGGGGTTGGGCAGATGAGATATTCATGCCCAGTTCAGTTCAGTTACAATGAAATATCCTTATGTAACAAGGGAATTTGGTGTTTCTGCAACTCTGAGAAGGAAATACAAAATAATTCAAATAAACGTATGATGTAATTTTCGAAAGCGAATCCTTGATTTATTTATTTTTTTTATTAGTATTTAAGGAGTAATATGCTTTGCAAATTTTATTTGCCATTAGTAAATAAAAACGTAATACTCAATGATCAGAGTGAAAACACGTGTTATAGAGGCTAATTTATGCTGATATAGATTCAGGTTTGCCTTGAGATTTTGGCTTGCCTTTTGGTGTGCCTTGGGCACAAAAAGTTTGCCAACCACTGTGGTAAACAGACGGAGCCTGTTGGCAGTGCGGGCTTCTATGTCCATCGCTGATTGGTGACGAGGATATATTGCTGTTAGCAAAAAAACCTGCTTGGGGAAAAGCTGATTAATGGTGATGTCCAAGCACCCTTAACACTGGGATATTGTGTGTTCCTAAGGGCTGAATTCAGAGCGTCGACCGGCTTTTCAAATATGATCATCTCGCAATGGTGGTTCAAAAATGTCCAAAGTAACGTTTTTTGCATTTTGCGATAGTTGTGTGTAGATAAAATGATGCAGGCAAGCTGTGTGTGTTGTGTATGAGTTTTCGGAAATTTTATTGTGACCGTTCAGAATTATTCAACAGGACACTTATTCTCAGCTGTTGTAGAGTGTCTGTTTGCTTGCGTGTATGAGTGCACAAATGTGTGAGTTATGTGTCAGAGAGATGTATATTGCCCTACTGATAGCCGGTCTTTATTCTTTTTGGTGATGCAATTTCTGTATAATTTTATTGAATATATGTAAGCCTCTCTATGATAAAAGTGTTTTGTGCTATAATAGAATAGAAACTGCAGTTACAAGTGATTGTTGATGCATTATTGTATAGAATGTAAGCAGGCCTGATGTTGCGCAGATGGGACAGGTCAGTAGTGTAACGGTGATGGTACTTGGTGCGGTGATGATTTGGGGGTGCCTTGAAAAAGTGGTAGCCCTAGGGCCAATGATTCTTTAATGCGGCCCTGTGGCCAGAGCGTGTCGGTAGTTCCTGGATGACAAAGATATTGATGCCATTGTCTAGCCTTCTCATTCTCCTGACGTAAATACAACTGAGCACTTATGGGACGTTATGTATCGGTGCATCAGACATTGCCAAGTACCGCCACAGCCTGTGCAGGAGCTCAATGATGCCCTGATCCAGGTCTGGATGGAAATCCCGAGGACATCATCCGCTGACTCATCAGATGCATGCCCAGATGTTTCTTCTTCTCATAAACTCAGCCAATTAAATGCATTTATGTACATTATCGCACCTCCTTTAGAAGTATTGTGCTCATTAGCGAATCTGGTTGTTTCAAAAAACTAGTCAGGCCTTTCATGTTTGGTTCACAGATGCAGATTAATGCTTCACAAAATTGTAAATTTAGACTCTCCAATCAAAATTCAGTTTCCTTGAATTATCGTGCTAAATTGCTTGTTTGCAGTTTTTTTTTTTTTTTCAAATTAAATGGCTGTGTTTTACAATTTTCCATGGTGTAGGGTCATTTCATATCATTTGAACACCTAGAATGTGCGCAATTGAAGCGAGTCATGAGTGAATTTAACTTTAGGGATTGCTACTTGGGGAAACATACACTTCTCCACCATGCATGCAGCAGCAGGTATTCCAACTAATGTTAAGAAGATAAACTTTCCAAACAGTTTAACAACAGGAGATGGAGCAGTATCTTCCATAACCCTGTGGATTTAAAGAATGAGGTTGCTTCTGCCTGAAATGAACTTAACCCAATTATAAAGGTGTTTTATAATTACTTTGCCACATTTTGTCGTCCTGTTTCATTTATACATCACTAACAACAGTGCCAAGCTGAACTACTCTTTGAAAAGACTAGACTTCCAAATTCCATCTAATTGTTGAAGCCATTCACTCTACCACCGGCTGCCAGCTGATTGCACTTTCTTCAGTTGTGGAATGTACATATTGTCATACAACAGTCTGTTAGAAGGATGGAATTTTGGTTTGAGGAAGGTGTAAATTTAGTGAACTGTCAGTAGGCAATAATAGATAAATTAGATAAAACCTACGGACATGCCAAATTGTTTATGCTGACCTTGCGGTATCCACTGGCCATTAAACTGCTGATCCTTTTGTACACTGAATCACCTGATCTAAGACTTTCCCAGAATTTTAGAATTGCTGGGGTCAGAAGGACAAAACTGCAAAACTGCTGCGGTCTGAAGGTGAGGGGATATTGGAGCGTATTGGTTTGACAGATGCGCTCTCGACAGATTAGGACAGTGGGGGACTTTGGAACAAGGAGATCAAATCAGATTTCATGCCTGTGCTCCCAGCAAAGAGCAGTCAAATGAATTGTGAATGAATAGTGTGTGGAGCGGAGTAGGACATAAAATAATTGTGGCTGAGGCAGGCTCACCGCACACAGTTTCTCTGAATAAGATTTTATCCCCTCTTTGCCTTCAAATCATGCAGTTCACTGAAGCAGATTTTATAATGCGATGCAGTTTCTCAGGCTGACCTTGTAAATCAGTTCAGATTTTATGCCTTGATGTACTCACCTTGGAAGTATAGAAGAGTCTATGGTTCTTTAGCCTTGTTCCAAGTGGTGAGGTAGAGGGTATACGCAGGGTATACTACACTAACCCTGTAAATTATTCCCTCGACTAGCTACCACCCAAGTAGATACTGATCTGTAGTTCACGCCTTTTTCAGAAGGAAAAAAGTACAGTGTTTCCATTTTATAAAATAAAATTGTATATGTCAGTGGTTCTTAGTGCTTGTATGCTGGTTTTTGTCCCGACCACAATTACAATTGCAGGATTTTAACAAGTGGTTAGTTTGTGTTAAGTAGTTGCATTTCAAGTTTAGAACAGTAATTCACTGTTTTAAGCTAAGTTGAACTAAAATTTGAAGCTTTCCATGAAGAATGAAAAACCCTTGAACATATTGTCCTTTTTTTTTTTTTTTTTTTTTACTATATTGCAAGTACTTTAAGGAATTAACCAAGGTATAAACATATTTTAACAGATTTAATTAGACCTGATAAAATTAGCACTGTTTGGTTGCTGAACAGAAGAGTTTTAAGAGCCATTGCATAAGAAAATAGCACTTTTTGAAGAAGTTGAGGAGTTGACCATCTGGAATTTAATGAAACTTGGCACATAGGTAGATATGGTAGTCTCACGGAAAAGCCAGATTTTTAGGTCCGTATCTCACTTAATCTGCCAGTGGCGCCACCTGGAAGCCACCTCTGTTTTGCTTTTGATTGATAATTGATTTTACATCAATTATTATGACTTAAGGGTACACAGTACCGGATGTGTTATACTTTTATCTTGACCTGTGACACTTCAAGTCTGGATAGACATCCGCACCACATCAGCGCCAAGCTGGGTTAGTGTGTTATTTAGCCGGAATTATTTGAGATATCACAGTGAATATTGAAAATGGGAATGGAAATAGAATAATATCCCAGACATATGCCGATCAAGAATTCTTTGATATGTGTTTACTCACAATAAAACTATCCTTTTTATTTAATAGTAACTTGGTATCCTGCTTGGTTAGTGCAAAAGATGGCCGGAAATATGGTCTAAATTAATTTTCTAAGCATGTTTGTGGTATATTTTCTCAGTAACCCAGATATGTTCCATGGTGATAAATGCCATTTGTTGTGCTTTTGGAACTCTATTTTCAGGAATATCAAGCATTTCTTAGGTAATATCTACACTTGACGGAGCCTTTTGTTGCCCTTCACCCAACCGTTTTGAGATGTATAGCTGCCATCAAATTTAATATCTCACTTTCAACATCTGATATGTTGTCTATGTTCTATTGTGAATAAAATGTGGGTTTATGAGATTTGCAAATTATTGAATTCTGTTTTATTTACAGTTTACACAGCATTCCAACTTTTTGGAATTGGGGTTGTAAAAAAAGGACTATGTTGCTTCATGAATTTTCAGATTTACAGCTATGCTGTCCAATTAAAAAACTGGTGGGTTTTAAAGATCTTAAGTCAGGTTAATTTATGTGGAATTGAAGGCAGGTTATAAACTGATATAAACACTTTTCATTGTTTTGTTCTTTTGTCACTCAAATAAAGGCTTTACACCAGTGGTGTTGCCAGTGCTGAAAAATCGGTTGGCACACAACATCCCTTTAAATCCATTATTGGTCCTGACTCCTTAGTCATTTTTACTTATTTACAATACGTTCACTCTAAAAACACTCCATGTTATCTAGCGATTCTAGTTCTCTACATTTAGGATAGACATGAAATAAAATGTTTCATTTGGATGTGAATTCAAAATTATGTAATTTATGTGTTTCAAATGTTCGTTTTCTGTGATTTAACTTTAATCTTTGAGAGAAGATTATGCTTTTTTATTGTAGGAAGTACGCTAAAAAAGCACTTTGGGCATTCAAGGAATAACCTTTTTTTTGTAAATTGTACTTTGTTGAGTAAAATACTTTTATGAATTGAACATGGCCCATTACTTCATCACCTTTATATTGCATTAAGATATAAGCTGTGTCTAATTGCCAGTGGATTGTTCTTATGACTGGAAAACATGTTATTGGATGAAAATGACTGAGCACAAGCCAGGACTGTGCATTTACAGTACATTTGCTTTAAATGTTTGTTTTGTGGCCATTCTAACATCTGCTCTGGCTATGCCACTGCATCATTCTCAAGCATACTTGTGTGAAGTACAGTTCAGGAACCACTTGCAAGAGCCAAAAAACGTATGCCTTTAATGAGGTCCGAGTCAAAGCCAAAAAACACAGGAATTGCCAAGCCACAATACGAAATCCAAAAACAGTATCGACTAGACAGGCAGGGGTCAGAACCAGTAAGACAGATGGGCAGAGGTACTAAAACGATAGGCAAAATGTCGTAGTCGATGGGCAAAGCCAATGGTCATACACAGGGCATCCAAACACAGAACTCGTGGTCATACAAAAATAGGTCAAAATCCTGAAAGACTAAAACCGTACAAAAGGGGCTATGGCAAGAATCAAGGTCTGACTATCCAGAGATCAGCTGTGGGGAATGAGGCTAATTACATCGGGAGAATCACATGAGGGAAACCCTAACCAAGAAAATTGACGAGAGACAAAATATGAACAGGAATCACACAAACAGCCTATGACCTTTAAACAGCTCCGGTCCAGGAGTTCTACGCGCACAGATAACAAGCGCAGGAGAGCGATTAAGCACGTGCCAGAGATTCTCGCTGAAGCTCAGGAGAGGACAGCGACAGACAAGGGGCGGAGAATAGAACAGGGCGATTGCAGAGAGGTAATTAGTCTATTAGTAGCGGTGCAACTTTATAAATTAAACTAGAGTGCTCATTAGTAAGTTAGTAATCTTATAAACATGGATTAGTTGTGTTAGTAGACTATAATACAAAATACAAATGTCAGTCTTGTTATTAATCAGAACAGAAGGGCGAAGAAAGAAAACGAGATTCAAAGGAATATATTATACACCGGAATACATTTAAATCACCTGAAGTCAGTGAGCACACAGACAGGGAAGACGGACTGAACCAACTAGATCACAAGACGGGAGACAAGTGCAGTGGAACTGAACACAGAATGAACCAAAAAACCTGAATATTACAAAAACCAAAAAGAATAAATAAAAGACAATAATCATGAACACAAAATCAGCACATAAAACATGACCAAAAACCAAAACAACTTGTAAAAAAAAAAAACCATGACAACTTGTAACTCAGCGCTACAGACAGCCTCATTCTTGAGAGCTCAGGCTATCCCAGCTCTCAACCGTCAACAATGTGACATCATATTAAGGGACACAGGTTGCCAAAAATGACAAATGGTGCTGTCCATTCTCTCCCCATTCTCCACCACTTGGGCCTGCAATGTCTTTTTGTTGACAAACAACCCCTATATTGAAGTTAATTAAAAATGGAAAGTGTTTTTTTCAGGGAGTTTAATCAAAATACTTTACAAAAGACACTGGACCACCACCGGTACGCTTTTATTCAATGAATGTCAAAAACTGCCAATTCATTTTGAAAACGACTGGCATAATTTGAATTGACATCTTATTTTAATATATATCATGTCCATTAGTTACAGTGCATCTTCTCATTATGTGATGCCAAGTATCATTGCTAGTTGAGGATGCAAATGCATAAATTTGTTTCAAGAAGCTGACAATTTTAAGAACTGCTGAATCCACTGAAACTAAAAATATTACGTGCAATGCAAACAAAATTGCATATCCCACTGTGTTTCCAAAAGGCCCCTCAGGCAACGCATGCGTTTGGAACACTCCAAAATTCCAACATTTTGCAGTATTTGGATCTTAGGATTAAATAAACAGCATACAAAATCCTCTCTTGAGTAATACTTATGGAGACCAGATACCATTGTTACATCCATGGAAGCATTCTGCACCAGCTTATCAGGTGTTTGAGAACAATCAGCTAAAGATTTCTGTATTGAATAATTGAACACTGAGGGATCCGAATAAACTGCTGCAACTTGGCCAAATACACTATAAATTTTGGGTTTTTTTCTCACAGGGAATAGTCATGCTCCTCTTTGACGCCCACAAGAAAACATTTACTGTAAATGTAACTTGTTGAGTTCACTCAGCACTTGCTTATCTTCCAAAACTGCTTCTGAATAAAAAAAATGTTTTTATTCCCTTGCGCTTTGTATTTAATCTGGGGAAAATATCCCGAGGGCATGCTGGGAAATAAAGTCATTTTTAAACTACAAGAAACACTTTCAATTTACAGTGTTATTTTTCCCCCCCGTGGTGAACAGCAG
Organism: Gymnothorax reevesii; assembly: GCA_029721435.1. Classification (NCBI taxonomy): domain Eukaryota; kingdom Metazoa; phylum Chordata; class Actinopteri; order Anguilliformes; family Muraenidae; genus Gymnothorax; species Gymnothorax reevesii. Next base: position 53,549,977 of record CM056583.1, on the reverse strand, counting down.
CTGCCACTGTGGTCTGTGTGTTGAAGATTGGTCTCTCACTCACTCGCTCACTCAACCATGGACACTTGGTCGATATGCTTGGTGTGATGCAGGTACAATAAGTGCCACAGGTCTGAAAAATGTTGTTTTTGATTTGTTTTGGTTTTACCACCTTAGAGCTGCATGCGTTCCCTGGTCGTTGTAGAAGTTTTATTTTCAATTTCAATATTCGCAACAACTTTTGCGCCTATTTACCCCTCAAAACCACCAATTTGGTTACACGAAAAGGGCATGAATTTTTAAAAAAACGTCCATTAACTGGGGTTTTTTTAAACTAATGTGTCTCACATCTGGAGGTGCAATAAAATAACCAGGAATAGACCTGTTATCAAGGTACTGCAGGATAATCTGCATGGCACACTGCACAGTCAGCTTTTAACTTGAGCTCATAAGCACTTCTATCAATTAATTTCTTACTGATTTGACACTGCTGAACCTCTCCTTCTAGTTGCAGTTAGTTGGAGCAGAACTGAACTGCTTACTGGAAGGAACATGGTCTTGTCTTTGCATCCATTCAGTGCTAAATAAAATCAGCTGCTATCCTTTGGGGAGTAAGGGGATGCACTATAGATAGTGTTCTGATGTAAGATCTGCCCATTTATACAGAATAAATGTATAAGAAAATAAAGGCCATTTATCATTTATAGGTTTTCTAGTGTGTTAGTCCTTTTGCCATGGGCAGAGGATCAGAGTGTGCCGGTATATGAGCACAGCATGGCAAGCGATATCTCTCGCCTCTGTTGAGAGTTTAACGATGGCTGCCCCATTCAGGAATTGATGGGGCATGGTATGATGCCGTAAGTACATGGGCATTTAGCCGATACATAAAGCTTGGCCTCAAATGAACTGCATGTAGTGAAGGGAGTGCCTTTTGTAATAAACACGTAAATACATAATGGAAATATAATTGAAAGTTGCAATTTCTTGTGTATCTCTGAATAAAAATACTATTTATTAAGATATAAATTTTATCAAATAAAGATAATGTGCAATAATACGTTGTCCTCAAATGCAGTAAAATATGAATGTCAATAAATCTAGTAAGCTGTTTAATAAGTTTAATATTTAGTATCATTGTACTGCATATTAAACAGTCTGACAGTTTCAATGTATGGCATACTGTGCTGTTGCATGGAACTGCGTCATTCCCTTGGCTTTCACTGGGTGAGACGGGCACAATCATGTCTTCAAGTCCTCAGCAGCATGGAAGATTAATGAGCAGATTAAATGGCGCTGCCACGGGCATTCATAGGTTATGACGAGACTTCAAAGGCGTGCATTTGCCTGCGTCGAAAATGGATTCTGAGCATTTCGTCGCTAAGTGTGTTCACCTTTAATGAGCTTATTTCGTCTCGGTTTGGTTCGGCATCAGCTGCCAGGGGAAACGGGGGAAAGGCCCATATATGCCCGTGACCTGGGACAGTAATTATAGAATGCCCTTGGCGGTTGGAGTTTGTGCTGACTTCAGCCTGGATGAGATTACCTCTGCTGTGTGTTTCGAGTAATCGGAGAGGAAGCTTCAACGGCCTGGACTGTAAATGGCTCAATTTCAAGTATACCCATGGCAATAAAATGCAAAGCGCACTGGATACAATGGCATTTTGTGTATTTCTAATGAACCGTATTGTTTTAAGACAGAAACATAAGGGTGCGTTGATTTGGTCTTGTGTGATTTAGGGAATAGAAAAGACATTACACAAATCAAAACTATGGCCAGGACTCCATCAGTATGCAAATTGCTTTCCTTCACAATTCACTAAGTTCATTTTGGCGATTACTTTCGCTTACAGAATTGTGTTAGTGGGGAAGGAAAATAACATGTCTAAAATGGTGAATCAGTTGACTGATATTTATTGAATACAGTCTTATCTTTGGGAACGCATGTCGTCTCTGACCATTTTGTTTCATAGGCACTGCACAGACAATAAAATAGGTTTGAAACGCACTCTCAGAAATAAAGTTTTGTGTTCCAGATTTTGGTAATTTAGTGAGAGCGGAACCTGCCACACTTCTTTGTAGCAGTGTTAAATAAATGTTTCAAAAATGGAGCTTTTTCCTACACAAGCCTAAGCCTAAGTGATTGACCTGATATTCTGTTTGAATTCATGCATATTAACCCTTGTGTGGTGTTTGTGATTTTGATACTCACCAAAAATTATTGGGTTTTCAAAACAGGTTTTTTTTCGCACTAGGTTTGTAAAACAAATCAGAGTAGACCTAATTCATTGTCCCCCGCCGCGCGGAACGCGCGAAGCGGCGGGACATAGTATTCACGACCGTCCGTCCGTCCGTACGTACGTCCCGAATCCTTGTCAGCGAGATATCTCAAGAACGAATTGACGGATTTTCTTCAAATTTCATGTCAACATGTATTAATCTGATATACCGGCGCCAGTCGATTTCGGTGACCTTCGCGCCATTCTCAAGGTCACACCGAGAAATTGTTCTTTTTGACACGATTTCACATTTTGTGGCGGGGGACAAAGACACGTTAGTGTCAAATACTTGTTTATTTTACAGATTTGGCTTTATTTTAATAACATGAAATGTAGACAGCATCATGGTTAATATTAGTCGTTTACCTCTCCTAGAACACAAGAGAAATGGTAAAATATGATTTTTGTAAAAAAAAAAAAAAGTATGCATAATCAAGAAATGGGTTGAATAGATCAAGTGCAAGGTCACACCTCCAGACTCACCGGTCTACAGGAGCGCCGGATTTTGCGGGGTTAAAAGTGTCGTGTTATGTGTTCAGCTCGCTCACAGTGCCTCTATTCTGTGCACCTCATCCGTGCCCCTATATTGCAACACTTACGGTATTAAAAATTAAGACGTTTGGCTCATTCCCGTTAACCCAGACATGTGCCCCAAATCCATCACCTCGATTGAGGTGTCTTTGAAACTAATGGTTTGGACTTTTTGTTTCATGCACAGTGAGGTCCGTGGCTGGGTAAGCTCAGCCAGGGCTTAAACGGCATAGTACATACATGCAAAAATATATGTTAAGCAGAACTCAATAATAGAACCACTGCATAGTCAATCAAGCTGCCGTTGTCAAAAAGGTAGTTCTTGACATCGGCGGATTGTAGCGCGCACACAATTACTGCCAATTAATTTTCTGAGACATACATTCACCTACATTTCTACAGGATTTACCGCCCAGGAGCTCCCAAAGGCAAGATCACAACAAGAAATCACCAGCTCCAGACTTCCAGCTCCAGTGCAGTCAATAAAACCAACAACAATACGTTATAAACATCGCCTGCTCTGATCACACACCATTAAACCTCCAAGCACAACTAAGTCTGAAAAGCCTAAAAAGCTATTGTGTCACTCAAATACGAACACAACATAGGAAGACTTTATAACCAGGGAGAGAGAGAGAGAGAGAGAGAGAGAGAGAGAGAGAGAGACTTTAATATCCCTGTTAGCTTTTACCTTTTCGTTGTGTGCAGTAATGTAGAGCCAGCACTGTGTCTATCCGACTCTGACCAAAGGTGTTCAGAGGGGTCTGAGAGCGGATGTGGGCTATGGAGGTTTGGTGCTTCAGCAAAGCCCTCGGCAGGTTGTGCAGGTCGCAGTAAGCCTCTCTCAGCCAGACACTGCCGCTACCCACCGAGAAAAGGAGACTTTGAATGCACAACACCTTGCTAGCTTGACTACATCCACACAAGCCAATCTTTCTTTTTGTACCATTCCGTTTGCAAAGTCCTCATAATTTTTGTCCCTTCCTTTGGATTAAATCCTTGAGGTCAGGTGTTGGTTTCCCAGTTAATACTACACCTTTTCCTCAAATATCAAGTTAGAAAGTCTTTTCTTGGGAAATCTCCACCTTCGCTGCTAGCCAAAAGCACTGCCACGCCCAAGACAACGGCATCGCGAGACCTTGTAGGGGGTTCAGGGACCTTTGGGATTCTCAAAATTCCCGACTTGGGAAGCCAACTCAGAGAGGCAGAGAAGTGGTGTGCCTCTACAAGGCCTTTTCGAGAGCTGTCAATAGGTCATAAATTCATTAAAATTCATTGCATTTCAAATTTTTGTCACATTAACCCCTGTGTGCAGAAGCCAAATTTGGCTATTTATGGGTTACCCACTTTAATGCTGTATAATTCAAGATTTAAGCTTCATAAAGGGGAAAAATGTGGCTCAATTCTGAAAAAAAGCATTCAGCATTTAGAATTACATAGTATTTCAGTTAATTTTCATGATTATGGTAGAGAAAATGAGCTGCAAACAAGAAGAATCTTCATGAGAATTCACCATTGAAATTGCAAAAAAAATAATTCTGAGGATTGAAAAACTGCTGGGGCTTAAAACTATACATTTATGGGATCATAAACTCCTTGACCACAAGTACAATTCATCTTCAACATTACATTCTAGATTACCTACATGCTTTTAGCCAAATTATACAGCTATCCAAGTGTCTCCCCGAAGTCTCAAAATGAAGTCCTGTCAAATCATAAAAAAATCATGTATATAACACAAATAAAGTTTTGAGGCATGAAATTTAACATGAACAAATGATTTTCTGGTTGAGTTTAGTATGAATTTATCAATCTCAGTGCAGTTGAATATCAATGGTCACCAGTAACCTCTCCAAACACAAGACATGCCTTTTCTCCATAATAAAGTTTAGAGTTTTGGCCATTTTACTTCAAAGTCCCCCAAGCCAGCACAGACACGCATTAAATAAACTCGTTATTAAACGGTTCGAACATTCACCCTGTAATGGAAGCTACCAGTCCCCTCTTCTAAGCTCACAAACTCATTTCAATGCTTATAAGGAACAAGTGCAACTCACTAACTCAGTAATTTCTGAATTCTGAAATATACCTTATTTTAACAGAACAGACACTCCACTTTCAGGGAACAATCCATTGCCTCCCTGGATTCAAAAGAAACGTGCAATAAACATACCAGGGGGTCCACCCAAATGCACGGGCAGTTCGCGTTTTAAACAGGAAAAAAACCTCGACATTCGACTTTGTTGAGTACGTATACATTTAAAAAAAAAACAACAATAACTACAAAAAAAAAAAAACAAAGTAGCAGCCTCACCTTTTTCATGAATCCCTTCTCCAGAGACCGATGTATCCAGTAGCAAGAACCCTCCAGTCCTGTTTCATTCGAAATAATTCCAATTGACCATATCCTTATCTAATTTAAATCCTGTAAATGTAACTGAACACTTCAAGGCCAGTTTTGCGAACGTGTTTTCTATAAATCGCGTCTATTTTAGCCGCGTAATGTGCACAACGTAGACAGGATACAACCGAGCCTGCTGATACGCATAGGTTTGTATGCTCTGTGTTTGTCCAATCAATGTGTTTCACTTACTCTAAAATGTTTAAACACTCGGGAATTGGATAAGAAACAAGCCAATCAATACATTGTTACTAGGGAAACTTCACGAGGGCATGAAGTGTAACTCACCAATTATGCAGAAGAGTCTGAGCATATGATTGAGTGATTGGCTATCAACGCCAGTACTCGGGTGGATATAAGGAAGCGCTGGATTTGTCAATGAATTAATCTGCGCGTAAATCCACGGTAGGGAACTACGAATTTATTTGTATGTGACAACTGTAATTGACAGTAGAATGTGAGAGAATCAATACCATGTCGATTTTTTTGCCTCAGAAAACTGATTTTTCTGAAACATTACTTGGAATACTGTTGGCTCACTGTGGCTTAACTGGTTGCTACAGAGGATAACGATTTTTTCTGTGTCAAAATATGGTTTTTTTAAACTGCTGGATCGATACTATGGGCAAGGATACTGACCAGTTTGCACATCAGGCTTAGCTGAGGAGTTTAATTCATGCAGCTCTTGAAAAACAGGGCGTGGAGTGAACTTCCCCATATTCAGAACCGCGTTCGAGGTCTGCTTGCTTGTGAACATTCAATAACTGATCCGGGGGTGCCATCTAGTGATCGAGTACAGTAACAGCGTGCTTAAATTTGCAGGTCTATAGATGCGGGCGTCTACATCTGCAGAAAGGGGTTAACCATGTTCAGCCATCACCAGTATTGTCTAAGGCTTTATGTAAACACATGGCAACTCCTTCACTTGAACATATTTATTAAGTGGTGTTACTCCAAACAGTGGATTCTTTGTCCTTATACCATGGTCGGGGTGAATACTCTTTCTTTTTTGGCTGGCAGCCAGGTATGGATTAAAACTGGAACCGCACTGGTAATTCGGCTACGGTAGTTTCACCGTTTGAATTTCATCCACAAGCCAACCTGTAACCTCAGCAACATTAGAGCACTGGCATTTGGCTGGGTATAACAGAAACCTAGCTGCTCATTTATCTCCAATAAATTTGGCAGCGTTGTATAAGCTGCGGAGCGGTTAACAGTAGGTACTCCAGTGATAATGACTGTGAATATCATAGCAGCGAAGTTATCAGGCTTTTTTCTTTTCAACAATAGTAATTATGTACAGTTACAAAGGAAGCTAATGTGTCCACTTCATGGATCTGCAGCCGCTGACAGTTCGGTAGCTACGTGCTATGCCAATAGACTGATTTCAGCTTGCTGGGTCTACGGAAACCATCATAAATTCATTGTAATTTCGGGTATCAAGTTAGCTACAGTCTGCATAATCGCGCATAATGTTGTGTTAGGCATAATCTCCGTTTCAGCGGGAATCGGTAACGGATGTAAGCGCGCGAAAAAGATTCTTTCTCCATGAACGAAAGATGAACTAAGATAGCTGGTTCAATTTAGCTTGGCCTGTAGTATTGGGTATGATAATACGCGGCAGTTTAATGATTAACATCTCGTTTTTTATGTGCAAAACTTTCACAAAAAATTCTGAATGCTGCGATTTGATATTGCTGGAAAATGACCATGGTATAGGTGGTATAATCAACTAGTACTGGCCCTCCATGGCACATGGCTTGACACCCCTGCCCGGGGCAGACAAGAAGCTGTGGAGTCCGTACGCACAATGAGTGCCTGCAGTCGGCTGTATCTTTTACCTAATGTTTTTACCATAAGTGTTGCAATATATAGGCATTTGCAGTGAGTGGAACAGTTTTTTACCGTAAGTGTTGCAATATAGGGACCTCTGATTATGCTTAAAAATAATGTGGGAGGAGGGTAAAAGTGGGGGGGGGGGCATTATCCCCCCTTTCTGGCGCCAGTGTCGGTCTATTAAGACCTGGACCGCATTCTTCAGTTCTGCGAGTATCGCATGTGCCTTTTATTCATTTCCACTGTACGGTAGTATTGTGCTATTTAAGACTGAGCCTCGCACTTAGTCTTTGCAAAGACTCATAAACCTCATGTCTGTGTTGTATTGCTAGTCTTGTATAGGCTTCTCCTCCCCGTATCACGTGTATATTCTAATTCTCCAACTTAGTGCTGTTTATTGTTGATATCAGCACTTTAACTTCATTATTAAGGAACCTTGTTTCTTCTCTCCTTTTTCTATTTTAGTAATACATTGTTGCAGTAACTAAAGCCCTGTGTTTGTATCACTAATAGCATTATTAAGGAACCTTGTTTCCTCTTTGTTTTGTATTGTTTTGCACATGCCTCTCTGCTGCGCAGATGGCATAATAAATAAAACCAAGTCCACCCTTTCACCTGAGTCCAGTCCTCATCTTCCTGTCCTCTGTGCACATCACCAGTGCGCAAAGCACAACCCTTACATCTTGTTTATATTGAGAAAATATGAATAAAACAAGCTTTAATCATGATTGATGTTTATTGCTCTGAAATGGGGAAAAGAACTGGAAAGAAAAATTTTATGGAATGATAAATGAGCAGCAAAGAACACATATGCATGCCAGTCAACAAAACACAGAGCTTTACTCTGTACAAGTTACAAATGTATTTCTTGAACTTGATGCATATACATGCAGAGCTATTTGTTTGTTTTGTCCTGCCCACAAATTTGCAGCTGAGATAGATTTTCGGAAAATAAAGAATGTTAGATTGTTTTGAAATAACAGATCGAGTTCCTGCAAAATATTTTGTAGTTTCACACTACAGAGGGAATACTGTGCAGGAATATGTGGGACTAGACTGGCGCTCGGTGCTTGAAGTGTAGCAATATTGCACCCTTGAGTGTGTGTGTAGTTTCACACTTTAGAGCGTGTTAAAAACTGCAAGAATAATAGGAACAAAAAGAATCTAGGTTCTATGTTGAAACTTTAGGTGTGTAGAGTGTGTGCGTGCGTGCCTGCGTGCGTGTGTGTGTCTGTGCTTGTGTCTGTGTATGCACATGTTGTCTACAGAGGAACTGGTTGGTGATTTCTGATAATGAAGAGAAAAGAAATAATCATTATGGACTGGGAGAGTGTGTGTGTGTGTGTGTGTGTGTGTTTGGGGGGGTGGGGGTTCTTTTATTTGTGGACATGGGATGGGTGTGAGTGGTGGTGGTATATTCGGCAGTAATGTTTATAAAATGGTAGTGAGGGCCATGTTAAATCTTTGAAACGTGCTGCAAATCTAAAGGATCTCTCCCTCTCTCTCTCTCTCTCTCTCCCCCTCCCTCCCACACATACCCACACACACACACTCCCTCTCTCTCACAGCAGGCCCAGTGAAGGCATATAGCAAACCTTTTTTTTTCATTTCTATTATGTTTACTTATTTTTACCAACAATTTCCACACTTTTACTACCCTAAGCTCCAGTGTACCTGTGACAGTTGAAGGGTCCTGTCACTGGATGTGTCTCCTAATAAGTACATGCCCTGGCTACCTTGCCAATGAGCCTGGCTCTTTGACGACATGGTCAGCGCGCATGACTCTTATCCGGGAGTCTGGAGGTTCAAGTCCCCGCCTGGGCCCTCCCTTGGCCTGCTACATTCTGGCGTAATCAGCAGGATCTGGGGCATACTAATGGATGGCAGCATGCGTCAAGCATGGAGCGTGAGGACATGCTCACGAAAGAGGGGGAGAGATGTGACAGTTGAAGGGTCCTGTCACTGGATGTGTCTCCTAATAAGTACATGCCCTGGCTACCTTGCCAATGAGCCTGGCTCTTTGGTGACATGGTCAGCGCGCATGACTCTTACCCGGGAGTCTGGAGGCTCAAGTCCCCGCCCGGGCCCTCCCTCGGCCTGCTACATACCTACACACCATGCATATAATATTGATGTGTGGACTCAATGAAAATACGTTCTTAAACATTTACTTTACAGAAGATGAGCCAAGGCCTATGAGTCCCGGGTTAAAAAAAGAACTCACTGCATCATTTTTAATAGCAGACATTGAAAATGAGTCTCGAACACCACTCAAGGGAAAGAGTATGTGTATTTATCTTAAAATCAGTGTAAGTCTCTATGCCTTTAATCAATGATAAAACTTCTATCGAACGTTAAAATGAAATATTATATGAATGAAATATTAAAATAAAATCTTCAGGAACCAGTCGCATATTGTTGACAAGCAAGTCTGGACAGGCGTAGATTTGAGCTGTTTTCTTAAGCAGCAAATGCTGTGAATCACTGAGAGAAGTGACCGGTTTGCTGACTCTTTTGCCGAGCTAGAGTTTCAGAGGGTTGGTCTAAACTCTGTTGCCTTACTAGTTCTGTGGCTAGACCCTGTTTCACATGTATGATGATTATAGAAGTATAACCTGTTAACGTTTTCTTTTGAGTGCTGAACAACATAGTTAGCTCAAATAGGTCGCTATGTATGGTACATAGCTGCATTTTATTCACGCCCACTTGATACACCTGCATTCCCTCTGGACTCTGCTTCAACTGCAGGAGTTCTGTTAACTACCACACTGTATTTAGACGCTCCATTCCATTGCAATACTTTTATTTGTCAGACGCTTTTATCCTTAGTAATATACAAAAAGTGCAGTAGGTCATTTGAACAGCTACTCAACACAGATTGAATAAGATACAATTCAAGAAATGAATCAGTTCACTCTGCTATCAGCTGCAAAGCGTAGATTAGACAGTGGAACTACGTCCACTAGAGCCAAGGGATAGAAGTAACAACTAATCAAATAAAGCATGGAGTTATATCAATTAACAAATTACAATAAATGGACACATTATCACACAATTGCTGAGATACCATTACAAGAGATCTACAGAGATATTAAAACACAGATCACCAAACCTTTGCAAAGTAATAGGTTTATCTCAGCTAAATGCAAGAAGAAAAAAAATTCAACAGTATAATGGCCTATCAAAGTGAGTGTTAAATGCATAGAGCTGCCTTTCTCAGGGGTATGAGATCTGTGTGTGATAGGAGAATGCTAACCTCCCAGACCTCACTCCTCAATATCCCCCCCCCCCCCCCCGCCCAAAAAAAAAAAGAAATTCTAGTGGTAAGAGCGAGTAGTGAGTGCTCCAACCATGGTGATGCAAAATGGAAATGTCATCTTGTATTTATTTTGTAGTTCAGTTCTCCAAGGATTTTTTAGTGGCCATGCTGAAATTGGTTTAATGACTTCTGAAGTCCCGCAAATGATGTTCAGCATAAATTAGTTTTTTTATTCTCTTTTTTGTATTCCTTTATTAGGTTATGACACAGAAACTAAATATGTTCATTTTTCAGTTGCACATACAGTGCCATGTAAAAGTATTTGCCCCCTTCCTGATTTATTTTTTTTTTGCATATTTGTCAAACTTAAACGTTTTGGATCATCAAACAAATTTTAATATAAAACAAAGATAACCCAGGTAAATACAAAATTCAATTTTTTAATGATGATTTAATTTATTTAGGGGAAAGAGCTATCCAAACTTACCTGGCCTGATGTGAAAAAGTAATTGCCCCCCATTCTCAAATCATGAATTAACTGTGATCAACCACATTTTTGAGTCCAATTCCACTAGCCACACCCAGGCCTGATTACTGCCAGATCTGTTGAATCAAGGAATCACTTCAATGGAACTTTTTTGACAAAGTGAAGTAGGCTAAAAGAACTCAAAAAGCAACACGCCATGCCACAAACTAAAGAAATTCAAGAGCAGATGAGAAACAAAGAAATTGGCATCTATCAGCCTGGAAAGAGTTGCAAGGCCATTTCTAAGGCTTTGGGAATCCAGTAAATCACAGTGAAAGCCATAATCAACAAATGGAGAAGACTTGGAACAGTGGTGAACCTTCCCAGGAGTGGCCGGCCAACCAAAATTACTCCAAGAGCGCACTGACGACTCATACAGGAGGTAACAAAAGAACCCAGAACAACATCTGAAGAACTGCAGGCCTCACTTGCCTCAGTTTAAGTCAGTTTTTATGATTCAACAATAAGTAAGAGACTGGGCAAAAATGGCATCCATGGGAGAGTTCTAAGGCGAAAACCACTGCTGACCAAAAAGAACACAAAGGCTCGTCTCACATTTGCCAAAATGCATCTTAATGATCCCCATGACTTTTGAGAAAATATTCTGTGGACTGATGTGACAAAAGTTGAACTTTTTGGAAGGTGTGCGTCCTGTTACATCAGGCGTAAAATTAACACAGCATTTTATAAAAAGAACATCATACCAAAAGTCATACATGGTGGTGGTAGTGTGATGGTTTGGGGCTGCTTTGCTGCTTCAGGACCAGGACAACTTGTCAAAATTGATGGAAATATGAATTCTGCTCTCTACCGGAAAATCCTGAAGGAGAATGTCCAACCCTCAGTTGGTGACCTCAAGCTCAAGCGCACTTGCAGCAGGACAATGATCCGAAACATACTAGCAAGTCCACCTCAGAATGGCTAAAAAAAAAACAAACCGAAGGTTTTAGAGCGGCCTAAGCAAAGTCCGGACTTAAATCCAATAGTGATGCTGTAACATGACCTTAAACATACCGTTCATGCTCAAAAACCCTCCAATGTGCCTGAATTAAAACATTCTGCAAAGAGCAGGCCACAATTCCTCACAGCGATGTGAAAGACTCATTGCCAGTTATTGCAAACATTTGATTGCAGTTGTTGTCGCAGAGGGCGGCACAACCAGTCATTAGCTTTAGGGGCAAATACTTTTTCACACTAGGCCATCAAGGTTTGGATAGCTTTTTCCCCTTAATAAATTAAATTATCATTTAAAAAATGCATTTTTTATTAACTTGGGTTTTCTTTGTCTAATATTACAACCCCAATTCCGAAATTGTTGGGACGAAGTGTAAATTGTGAATAAAATCAAAATGCATTCCAGATCATATGAGCCAATATTTTTTTTACACTATAACATAGATAACATTTCAAATGTTGAAACGGAGACTTTTTACATTTTTATCCACAAAATAAGCTCATTTCAAATTTTCTGGCTGCAACACGTCTCAAAAAAGTTGGGACACAGGCAAAAAAAAAAAAAAAAAGGACTGAAAAAGCTATTAACATATAAGCTGAAAGAACATTTAGCAAATAATTACATTAACTCCCATTAGGTGTGTAACATGATTGGCTATCAAAGGAATGTCTTAGAGAGGCTGAGTCTCTCAGAAGTAAAGATGGCCCGAGACTCTCCAACCTGTGAAGCTTTTCCTAAAAAAAAATGTGGAATACTTTAGAAACAATGTTCCTCAACATCAAATTGCAAAGGCTTTGAAGGTTTCATCGTCGACAGAGCATAACATCATCAAAAGATTCAGAGAAACTGGAAAAATCTCTGTGCGTAAGGGACAAGGCCGATGACCTTTACTGGATGCCCGTGATCTTTGGGGCCTCAGACGCCACTGCATCACTTACTGGCATGATTCTGTCTTTGACTTTACTAAATGGGCCCAGGAATACTTCAAGGAACCCCTGTCTGTGAACACAGTTCGCCGTGCTGTCCGCAGATGGCATCTAAAACTCTATCATGCAAAAAGGAAGCCATTGTTGAGCATGATCCAGAAGTGCCGCTGTGTTCTGTGGGTCAAGGCTCATTTAAAATGGAGTGTAGCAAAGTGGAAAAGTGTCCTGTGGTCAGATGAGTCCATATTTGACATTTCTTGTCAGAAATCATGGGCGCTGTGTCCTCCGGGCTAAAGAGGAGAAAGACCACCCTTTCTATTATCAGTGTTCAGTTTAAAAGCCAGCATCTCTGATATACTGACCAAAAATTCCAACGCAGCACTCAGGTTTATTACAACACGTCATTTTCTTACGATAAATGTAACAGTACATTACAAATATTAAGATCCAAATCAAAAACACAGTTTTAGAGTCAGGAATGATGAACAGATTTTTCCTGGTTTCCAATTCATCGCATCAGTTGAAGGCGCAATTCTGGATCACCGAAGTCAGTATCACACAGCCTGGATTCTGCGATGCATGGAGTCAATCAAATGCCGAATTTCAACCTGTGTGATGCAGTCCCATTCCTCCTGGAGTGCTTGACGCAACTGTTGGACTGGGGCTGGTTCCGGATCACGCCTTCTCACCCGGCGATCCAGGATATCCCATAGATGTTCTATAGGGTTTAAATCTGGGGAATACGCAGGCCAATCAAGACACTGAACATTATTCTGCCTCGGGTAGTCCTGACAGACTCGCGTCTCGGTCTTGCGTTATCCTGTTGCAGCGTTAGGCGATAGCGAAGGACGAGTGGAACTGCGACAGGGGTCAGGATGCCGTCATGGTAACGGGCCGCACTGAGGCTTCCATCGATGAAAATGAGGTCTGTCTTGTGTCTACTGCTTATTCCAGCCCAAACCATCACATTGGGTCCACCCCAGCGGTCACGCTGCAGGATGGTAGCGTCAGTATAACGTTCCCGTCGCCTATGCCATACACACTTCCGTCAGACACACTCAACTTGAACCTTGATTCATCAGAGAAGAGCACCCTGTTCCACCTGAGAGCATTCCAGCCCAAATGTTCCCTTGATTATCGCAGACACAAGCGGCGACGTGCAGGAGTCAACACCAAACCACGGCGGGGACGTCGGTTGTGCAAGTCGGCTTCATGCAGGCGGTTGCGTACAGTTTGGTCGCTAATCCAGTTCTGGTGACGACCTCTGGTCTGAGCAGCAGTGACTGTAGCTGGCAGGAAGCGATTTCGCAGGTGCTGGAGGCGAATATGGTGATCCTGCAGAGGGGTGGTGACACGTGGTCTGGGGGGCACGTGGTCGATCACCGGTGCTTCCTGTTTCATTATACGGGCTCCAGAGATGTGATATGGTCCACACGTGGACGCCCAGGTTCCTTGCAACCCATCTTTGTGACATTCCACCAGTGAGCATACTAACGGCTCGCTGATTATGACCTAGGCGCGGCATGGTCACACGTTGACCCAGGATAATGCAAAGGAATATTTAAGTTGCCCATTGCTTTGGCTAGGGATAGGCAAAATTCTAAACAATGTGCAGTCAAGCGGAACGAGCTGCCCTCATGACAAAATCAAAACAATTTTCTTAGCTTTTAAGTTGTAGTTGATGTATCATGGCTCAAAACCAATATCCCATTTTATGTACACCAAATATTTCAAAATTGTATGTGTTGCATTGGAAGTTTTGGTCAGTGTAGTATGGGGAAGCATTAGTGCATGTGGTGTGGGACACTTGCATGTTTTAAAATGAACCATGAATGCTGGACGGTACATAAAGATTTTAGGGCAACATATGCTCCCCTCCGGATGACATCTATTCCAAGGAAGACCTTGAGTATTTCAGCGGGACAATCCAAAAACACATACTGCAGCTATTACAACAGCATGGCTTCGTAGTAGAAGAGTCTGTATGCTGAACTGGCCTGCCTGCAGTCCTGATCTTTCATCGATTGAGAACATCCATCCATCCATCCATTTTCTATACCCGCTTATTCCTCACTAGGGTCACGGGGCGAGCTGGAGCCTATCCCAGCTGACTACGGGCAAAGGCAGGGACCCACCCTGAACAGCTTGCCAATCCATCGCAGGGCGCACACACCGTTCACTCTCACACTCATACCTATGGGCAATTTGGTGTCTCCAATTAGCCTGATATGCATGTCTTTGGACTGTGGGAGGAAACCGGAGTGCCCGGCGAAAACCGATTGAGAACATTGGGCACATAATTAAACGAAAGTCCGTCAAAGGAGACCCAAAACTTTCCAGCAGCTGGAAGCCTATATTAAACAAGAGTGGGATCAAATTCCAATGGCTAAACTAAGAAACTTGTCTCCTCAATGCCCAGACACCTCCACTCTGTGTTAAAAAGAAGAGGGGATGTTACACCATGGAAAACAGGCCCCTGTCCCAACCCTGTCCCAGCAGCCATCAAATTTGAAATGGGCTCATTTTGTGAATAAAATTGTAAAATTTCTGTTTCAACATTTGCTATGTTATCTCTGCTCTATTGTGAAAAAAATACAGGCTGGTATGATTTGAAAGTCACTGCGTTTTGATTTTCCTCACAATTTACACTTTGTCCCAACTATTTTGGAATTGGGGATGTAAAATTTATTTGCTGATCTGAAACATTTAAGTGTGACAAATATGCAAAAAAATAAGAAATCAGGAAGGGGGCAAATACTTTTTCACGGCACTGTATCTATTCAGATTTCAGAAGCTATTCAGATTTTTTCATTTTGATTTGTTTTATTTCAGATTTAGATTTGACCAACAAATCAAAACCTACTCCCTGGTTTCCTGCTTTAGAGAACACATCTATGCTCTTATTTGCTGCCTTTTAGATTTTTGTGTACCTGTGTACGACTGTCTGGGTTTATTTGTCTTTTGTTCTTTATTGTACGATTTAAATGAGAGACTGGAGTGGTTTTGTGTTTTGTTTCGCTTACTTATATAATTACAACTGTACTGCTTTAAATCAAAACTTTTTCTTTTGAAGACAATATCCACAAACATTTATGGAACTGAATTGATAAATCATAACATTAAAAATCTTTCCATTGACTGACAATTCATGGAAGCTACCCACCTCTTGAGATTGTGTTTGGTTCTTCTCTATGTCTGTCTCTCAGGTTGATTTGCTGATTCCCACCAAAATCACTGGTATCATCACCCAAGGAGCCAAAGACTTCGGACACGTCCAGTTCGTGGGCTCTTACAAACTGGCTTTCAGCAACGATGGAGAAAACTGGACTGTCTATCGAGATGAAAAAACAAGAAAAGACAAGGTAGGGCATGTAATATTATTGATGGCCATAGATTCAGTATTTGTCTGGTAGAGGCTGCCATTGTATCATTTAGCATTAACGCTACTGTATATGTCCGGGTGATGCTACAAATCTGTGTTCTGCATGAACATTAGATCCAGGCATTCAGCAGACCTCGCCATTTACAGGTACATATTTTAGTGTATGCTGAAGGTATAGGCAACAAAGAGCTGGCGCCAGTTCAAAGCAATGGTAGCGATGAAGACAAAACATTTAGTTTGCGGGGACATGAATGTACTTATACTTTATTGCAGGTGACAGAGCTAGACTTGATGTATTTTGTCAAGTAACAGTGTTTTGTGGGTGTAATTTACAGTACAGTAGCACACTGATGCCAGTAAGCAAAGATTTCTGTTGATCATTAAGGAAAGATGCTAAGCAAAGATGCTGTTTTAACAGTGCGAATGCAGTCTGTAGTGAAAGAGAGAGAGTAATTCCACACTCCACTGAATGCATGCACACTCATACATGAGCTGTGGTGTGGCCCAGCCGGTAACTCAATTATCCACAACTAGTGGCAGTAAACCAAAGACCCTCATGGTAGGTTATAAATAAAAACATTCTTTCTCAAACTTTTATCTTCAAAATAAAGTTACCCTTTGCTAGGGCTGATTTTGGTTTAGACATCTTGTTTCATGTTAGTCTCTGGAATATTTAGACAAGTGAAAGGCCAGGTTTCGAGTCCCACCATTAACACGATAGTCATTATGTCTACTCCTTCCGGGGGGGGAGACATATTGTTTTTGCCTGAATTCCTGTTGGCGTCGGCGTTGGCGTTCCCATTTGTTTCCGGAGCATAACTCTGAAACTGTTCGACCGATTCTCACCAAATTTGATATAGTGTCTCCCCATAACATGTAAGGAAATTACGGGAAGGGGGAGACATCTGTTTTTACGTGTAAAAACCATTCTAGTTATAAATGTTTTGAAAAAAAGTGAAATTTAATTTTTGGGATTGGCCAAGTAGAGTAGTGTATATTATATTTGTTAATTTATCTTTGCCAAGAAAAATCAGAAATGTTCACCTGGACATTCTACAAACTACATGGGCAAACTGCACCCTGGGAGTTATACAACACTTTAACCTCTTAAGCCCCAGCCTCTTTTTTAGGTTTCTGTTTGAAAATGACATACCCAAAATGAATAAAGTATATCTCTGTTTGTGTAGCATGAAGTATCAGAGAGGGAGACATGGAAATGTGGAGAGAGGGTTGATTTTCTGACGCTACTCGGATTTTGATATTTGAACATTAATATGCTTGGCGTTTGAGTTGTGCTTAGTGTATGTAAAAATGACTTATATGTGCTTGTAGCAGAGGCTCTCCTGTTTCATTTGGTGTATAATATGACTATATTGCTACTTAATTAGCGCGGCATTGTAGGTATTTTGCTGCGGTGAGTCTCAGGGTCCCCCAATTGGGGGACCCTGGAGTTTAAGAGGTTAAAATAGGTTGTATTATTGGGTTGAAGATTGGAATATGAGAAACAATGATGGCTTCTCAAATGGAATAAGAAGGCTTTACAACACTTTTCTATCCAATGTCATTTTTGCTTAAAGTCCAGAGGAGGATAGGTCTCAAACTGTTACTAATTTGAAAAATCTGTTTCTACCTGTGTGACGCTGACAAAGTATTTTTTGTCACTACTCATACCAACACATTCTCATCCTGACTTGTCATATAGTGACGCTTTTGGCGTCTTTATTTGATGCTTGGGGTTAGGGTTTGGGTGAAGGGTTAAGGGTGGGGGGTGAGGTTTGTTTTAAACTGGCTTCAAATAAGGTTACCAAAAGCATCCTTTTGCGTTGTATATCGATGCTTGGTCTGGTAGCATCAATAGACAATGTTTCGTGAGGAGACTGGGCTTGCTTTATAAGTACTGTAACTGCTTAATAGCAAGAGGGATAATGTGTGTTGCGCACGCTGGCTTTTTTCAGCTTTTGCTGTGTTGATGCTCATGGGTCTAACATGTCTGTCTTCTCCGTAGTGATTTATAGGTCATTGCTAATGGTTAGGAGATTTGACTGTACTACATATTTGTATATTTGGGCATAGTATCTTTTTATTTGTGGCACAGGGCTCCAGTGCTGAAGCAGCACTGTGGTGATTTTCAGGCAAGCTCTAATAACAATTCTCATAATAGTTAGGAACAATGCAGTGTTGCAAATCTCCCTCAAGCAATTGTGTGACAAAACGCCTGGTTCAAAACTCATCATCCCAGACTGCCGTAGATGTGAACCCATCCAAATTTTTTTTTAACTTAAGTTTCACTTGCCCATAGTATTTCGAGTTGAGTTGTACTTGTTATGCGGGAGTGTGTATATGTACCCCAGCCCTGTGTTCCCTCCGTCATCTGTCTATATCTTTTTGAGATATTGCACTTACAATATCCAACTAGACTGCATGTCCGCAGAGAAAATGCAAAGTGTGCTTGTTCAAATGCACACTCTCTCTCTCTCTCTCACTTACACACACACACACACACACACACACACGCGTGCACGTGCACACACACACACACACACACACATATACACACACACACTAGAGTGGCAGTCTGGCAGAGTGTAGGTGGTTAGTCTGTCTGTCTCTTTCTCTCTGTCTTTCTCTCTGCGCCACTGCTGAATGAATGTAGGGGAAACACTGAATATATAGTTGTGCTAGAATCTGTGTCTTTTGGGTCGTTCAGAACTTATAAATGCTACATTGCTTTTGGAACCAAGAAATATTGTCTGCTTTTAGGCTCATGAGTCCTGTGCCATGTAAATCTGCAATATTTCATTAAATTCACATGATGCACAAGTTATATCTGGCTGCTGCTGCTTCAAGTGGATCGCTGGGCATGTTAGGTTCCCGTCAGGAGCATCATTACGTGGTTTAGCTCGTTGGAAGGTTGAGGTGCTTCCCATTTCATCGGATTCACATAGGCTGGTGGCTTAAGCCAATAATTGATTACTTCACTCGCTTGTATTTTCCAGCATGGAGACGATGACTACTATCTTGGCCACTCATTGATATTTTCCCTAGACATTATATGGCTGTCTGCACTGGCCTCGCTGTGGCTACTACCTTCGCACACATTGGTTAGCTCACAAAGGGGTGTATTCTTCCATGGAATGGCCTCACTGCGGCTGGTGCCTTGGCCACACATTGAGAGGTTCGGAAAGATTAGTGTTCAGCATCTAGGTCTCTCTGTAGTTATGCGGGTTTTGGGGCGGGCTGTTGCCATGCTAGTTTGAGGGATGTACTTGCACTCCCTGCTCTCTTCTTTTCAAGCTAAGTTGGTCACAAGGTGTGTCAGGATCAGTGACTGGACACTAAACTGTAATTATGACTATTTGTTAATACTGCAATTATTGGTATAAATTTGAATAGGCTGACAGAACTAATTTTGTTTGGTTTTTGATGGATTTGCAATCTTCTGACTACAATTGGTGGCATATGCTGTAAATTGAAAACATCTATCAAAACTAAAATTGTGTTTTTATTTGAATCCAGGAAGTGAACTCCTCCTTCTATTGGCAGATAAATAAAAGGGCTGGTAAAACATTTATACGGTCATCACATTTTTGAATGGCATGTCAGTGCAAAGTGAAGCTTTCCAATGAAATTTATTTAATCATTTCTGCATGGCATGCTTCAGAAATTCTCCCATCTCCAGCCAGAGAACACTGCGCTTGAAGAGTTTATAATTTCTGAGCTCAAGATGATCTTTGGACACGGGCCACTGCATACTGAGTGTAATTTTCTACTCGGCAATCTCAATCTCCGAGTGCTGGAAGGCTTCTACAGGCTTGCTGGGGTGAGAGTAAAGGCAGATACAGCTGGGTTATGGAAAGGACAACTTTTGCAAGGCTCCAGGAAACGTCTCACACAAACTTGTGAAAGCTGTATGTTAAATGAGTTTGCAGAATGAATTAATTTTTAAACATATAAATATTCATTTATTTATAAACACTTTGAATTGATAGCTAATTCTACTGTTGTTTTTTTTTTTTTTTAAATCAGTAAAAGAGCCTTCAGATTTGTGTGTGTGTGTTGGGGGGGGGGGACAATAAGAATATTTCCCCAGAGGATACAACGAAGCAAATGCTATAAAATCAACTCAAACAATGCAATTAGAGGAAATTTATGAAGGGCTGGCAGGAAAATTGGAAGAAAGAACAATTGTCACACAAAAACTGCCATCAGAATTATGAGCTCCAAGTTTGAGGAACTGATTCCTGTTCACAGATGTGGGCCCCTTGGAGGCACAGAGGCTGCTGCACGGACTGCACCAGTGTAAGAGTGGGCAGGGGTGGCCCATATCCACTCTGAATTAACACAGTTGATTCAAATTTAGCGACGCGCCAAGGTGATGCCTATGGGGTTAATTAAGTGGCTTTCACGTCTTGGGATGAGTGGGGTTTGCCTGCAAGGACCGTGATGTTTTCAGCTTAACCTCTAATGAACACTGTTTCCTCTGAATGTCCTATGATAATCACTCCAGAGTGTTACAAGGGATGCAGCTCTGGGTTAACTTTGACTTTGATTCCTGGTTTGTTGCCTGGGGTTTGGAGAGCAATAAGATGGATTTTCAGGCTGTTGAAAACTGTCCCAGTTCTAGGCATTTTCCTGAAGGCTGAATGGTTAATCATTCAGCCAATTTCACAGCCATCACACACAGGCTTAGGAAACGTGGTTGAACATTGAATATTTTAAAACACTGCCATTCAAGAAAAGTGAAAACGCATGATTCCTGCTCTGCATCTTGTCTGAAGGCTTGAACTAGTCTAGCCAGTTGTCATCACCTTCATGGCTAAGTGGTTGCTCTTTGTCCATGGTAACTCCCCCACCACAGGCAGATAGCTTCCTGGACATGGTCGAAATGTTCAGTTAGTTGATTCGAGAGTCGGCACAGATACACCCTTTTCGTGGCTGAGGCAGAGGCTGGCTGGGGCTGCTCTGTGCTTTAGAGGGCCCACTGACTGGAACCAATCAGATTTTTATGCATTCCTGAATAACATTTCCGAATTGGTTCATTGTTTTCCTCTGTGCTCGGCAGTTACACCCATTTTGGAGTTCATGGCAATTAATTACTACCTCATCAGCCATTGAGAATGGCATCAGGAATTAAATCTCTGGAGCAATTCTTGTAGAGACAGGCAAATGGGGAAGTCGAAGCATTTCATGGCTACGAAAAATGTGCCTTTTATCAAGAGTCCTGAAAATACTGCAAATAAACTAAAGATGCTTCCTACGACCCATGCTACCTACACAAGTACAGGTCAATAAAATAAATTATTCTTAAATATTTATAAAAATTGGGGTGGAAAATTGTCTAGAAATATAATGTACTTAAAATTGTGGATTTTGCAGATAATGTAGAATTCATAGTTATGCATAAATTACATTACACATATTTTTGTTGGATTTTGAATACTTTTCAGGTTGTAAAACTTTAAAGCATTGGCCCAGAGGAAAGGCAGAGCAATTTTGGGTCTGATCACAGTATAATACAGTGGGCTTCAAAATTACTGTGGGCACTCCTGACTGGCAATGCACAAATAATACAAAAAAATATAAACAATATGATTATAGAGAAATTGAGTTTCCCAACATGAGTGAAATACTTTACTTTATCAATCTTACCATGGAAACAACCAAAATCTTAACAATCATTTAATACAAAATAAATTTCCAAAAAACAAAATCAAGTTTTCAAAATTATTGGTAGCTTTCATTTAGTACTTAGTGCAACCACTTCTGGCGAGTATAACAGCATAGAGTCTTATCCTGTAATTTTTGAGAAGGTTAAGGCACACATCTGGGGGGATTTTGGACCATCCCTCTAAGCAGATCCTTTCAAGATCCTTCACATTCTTGGGTTTGCATTTATCAACTGCCCTCTTCAACTCCGCTCGCAGGTTTTCAATTGGATTGAGGTCTGGCGACTGAAATCGACATTGCAGAACGTTGATTTTGTTGCCACAAAACCATTTCTGTGTGGATCCTGAGGTATGCTTTGGGTCATTGTCTTGTTGGAGACTCCACCTACAGTCACGTCCCAGCTGTCTGGCGTAGGCAACCAGAACGTCAGCCAATATTTCTTGATACTTGGTGAAATTCATTATGCCATTAAACTTACTTAGTGCCCCTGGACCTCTTGAATTAAAACAGCCCTAAAACATGTCTGACCCACCATCATATTTTGCTGTGACTATGATAGGCTTCTCCTTGCATACATCTCTTTATCAACACCAAACATGCTGGTGCTGTATCTGACAGAAAAGTGCAATTTCATCTCACCAAAGAACTTTGTTCCAGTCACAATTTAAATAACGTTTGCCAAACTCCAAGCGCTTGCTTCTGTGTCCTCTAGTAAGAAAAGGCTTTGTTCTGGCAGCCCTTCCAAAGAGTCTGTGGTTGTGGAGGCGGGACCTGGTGGTGCTTTTTGAAACCTGGTGACCCCAAGATATTACCAAGGCCTGCCATTCCTTCACAGTGATTCTGGGGGATTTTGTTGCTTCTCTCACCATCCTCCTCAGTATCCTGGTGAGCGAAATGTGGTTGCATGCTCTACCCTAGAGGTTTTCCATACCTTTGGAATAATTAACAATTGCCCAGACAGTGCTGAGTGGCATACTCAATCGTTAATGAATCTTTTTGTAGCCATTACCAGATTTATGAAGGTCTTTGACCATCTGCCTCTTTAGAACGTGGTTTTGTTTCTTTTATGGTGTTGGATAATAAAGGGATAGTGCATATGTGTTATATGTGCATATATGTTTTTATACCATAGTGAAACAGGAAGTGATGTAATGACTCAATATAGTTCTTTAACACTTGGGTAAAACTTAAATAAGTGGAATTTAATTCCTGGTTTAATTTTGGTAGATGTTATTTACAATTGTCTTAAAGGGTGCCATTTATTGTGAAACCTTGGTATGGAGGAAATTGATTTTTAATGAAGTCAGTAAATGATTTTGGTTCGTTACATTGGAACATAACATAATAACATACAGTATTTATTCGTACAGTATTAACTCAGTGTTTAGAGTTTCTCTATTAATATATTTTTTAGAGTTTTACAGAGTACTGTTTGTGCATTGCCAGTCTGGGGTGCCAGTAATTTTTGAGCCCACACTAGATAATCTACGAGAATCAGGGGATCTTCACTACAATAGGGGATATCATTCGACACATCCATCCTGCCATTGGAAACTAGTATGGAGGCTTTGACAGCCTGTTAGCAATTTATTTGGAACATACTATACTGAGTTTGGGCATGGCCCAACTCATGCTCTCGTTGTCCAAAGATTTTGCAACTTTTTCTTATTCAGTTCACAAATGAAATTGTTGACTACAAAACAGTTTAAGCTCAAACTCGCCTTCATGCCTTACGCTTTTGTTTGTTTCAGTCCTCTGTCAAGAAGATTTAGGCATTGAAATGCACATCACATGACATGCATGGCTGGTATGTTTAAAGGCGCAGGACAGCACGTCAAACACTTGATAACCACATGAAACCTGTGACAAAGTTGGCTCAATTTTGAGTCTAATTCTTTATAGCTCTCATCCCCAAGTTCTCAAGGTTTGAGGACTGCTGGTGTACCACCCTCCGTTTACCTGGGAGTCAGGTGTATAGACAGTCTGGCCAGTCGTAGGATAGAAGAAAACCTGGACTGGTTTTCAACTTGAGGATCCCTACCTTATTGGCTCAAAGACAAAATTAATCAGACTTGCTTTTATATGAGCAAAATCCCAGGCACTTAAAGGTTGACTTTAAATGGAAGTATCGTCAAGCTCATAGGTCAGATAATAATGCAGTAGAGACTTGACCGGCTGACAGTGCTTCAGCTCAGATACTGGGACCTGACTGTGTATTTCAACACGATCAGTGTTCTTCGGCACCAATGTTGATCATTCAGTCCTTTAACCAGTGAAGTCCTTGTACAGGAACTGGAATTTTTACCTCTGTTGCTGCCTTTTCAATTAATTTTCAGAGCTTGGGGATGTCCATGCTCTATTTTTTCCTCATCTTTTAAGGCATAATAGCTTCAGTCCATCCAGCCTTGAGTAGTTGCATGATGGTACTAATGTATTGCACTTTGTTCAATAGAGGAAAATGTGGCGGAGGAGTGCAGATAGTGCGTCACCCATTGTGATTTACTTGTGCTTGTTTTTCATCATACTGCTGTCCATTCTTTAAGTCTGACGATGAGGAATGGCTGCAGCCTCAATTTATGTCGATCTCTTGCATTTTTATTTTCATTTTCCCAGCTTTTTATGTTCCTTATTTATCTTCCTAGGCTTTGTTTCCATGTGTCTTTTTACTTTTTCCAATTTGTCTCCAAAAACAATAGTGACAGCTTCTCGGTCTCCAGAGGCAATGAGGAAGAGGCTCTTGTCATATTTCAATGAAGTATGACTTCGGTTTCTCCCTAGACCCATTTTTGTGTGTGTGTGCACTTCAGCGGAAGTGTCTATGAGTCTGATGTCATTTCTGAGTCCCCAATAATGCCCTTGTATGAAATGTTTTCCTGTATCTGTATGCATGGCTCCAGTTAATATTATGCTAAAACTGAGGTCATCGCAGACTGGCAGTCAGTGCAGTATCTCCTTGAGTGTTGGATGAAAGCTATTTTCCTGCCATTGCGTGTAATTGTGGATAAATTATTTGCTTGGTGGTGCTATGGCTGAAAGATTGAGATTTGGTTTATTAATTAAAGTTCATGGCTCTGAAATGTCTTATTAAATTGAAGATAACACAAAGTAACCTTATTTTTTTTCATCAAGGTCATTGTAGTACGCCTTTGATTGCTTAAATGTCCAGCAATTTGATGGATGAATGAGCTTGTGCCAGATTGCACACCTTGCAATTTAGGAGGCGCAAGAACATTTTTATCTCATAGGATGGGTTCCATTTTGTTGCACTGAATTGGAGCCCTGGCTTCATAATGACAAGCTTCGCAGGTCCGTGACTGAGAAGGTATGGACAAGTACTTGATTGATCACTGTTATTGATCAGACTCAAATGAGTGAAACCACTGATTAGAATTGTAAGTTATTTGACCAGGTTCATGTCAGTTGGTCCCAACATATGTAGACTGGGTTCTTACTTATCAAACATCTCATCACAGTGTTCGACAATCATAGGAAATTCCATTACAGGCATGAAAGTTGGGGCAGTGATGTTCCGCAATTACAGCCCATAATTTACGGGTGACAAATTAATGGTGATAATGCAAGATAAACAGTCTTGATAAGGAGTTGGGCTCCCACATTATTGTCATATTCGCTTCGGTACTCCTTGTTATGAAGCATATACTCATAAGACTTTGCTGGGTGAGTGGAGTACCTTGCCTCGAAGAGATATTTCTTCATTTGGTGTTATTATAATGGTGATGGAAAGCGCAGTCTCACCGACTGTTCCAAAACGTTCAGTAAGGGTTTAGGTGGTTTGACATGTGACTGTGAAGGTGATGGCATGTGCCTAAGGTAATGATCATATCTATAAAACCTTACAGTGACCCCTTGGACTCTTTGGGGTTCGGGCCTTTCTCATTTTGGAAGAGACCAATCCTATCATGGTGGGAATGCTTCATCATAGGATATAAAGGTGATTAAACTGTTTTACTCTACATTGATTAGCAGTGACCCCTCTGCCCTTAAGGGAACGAGTGGACCCAAATCAAACCAGCAAAATGAGCATAAGCATATGCTTTTATGTTCATCCATGCATTTATTCAGATTACCTTCTCACTCATCTGTATGCTTGGTTTGAGGCCAGCTCTTCCGCCAGTGATGTTTGATAGAGACGATGTCGGGGTGCTGCGCAGACCTGTGTGATCTTCCTCCCTGATCTTAACAATTAATTTTGCAGACCATACTCTTTGCATAAGGGCATTTTCTTGCAGAATTAGGGACAGGCCCTCCTCATACTGTCAAAAGCACTGTCATTGCAGGCGTTAAGATTTCCCTGAAGTAGAGCTGAGAGATATTTTTGCACACTTTTGGCTATATCGTGCATTCAATTTTTTCCCAAAAAAACAGTCAAAAGAAGGAATGTTTCAAGAAAAATTTTCATTTTCCACTAAAGCCAGCATGTGCATACAAATATTTAGGTCCTTATATGTTGAAAAGCGCAATGTAAAAAATGTATTATTGAGTTCTTTCGTGATATGTAAGATATGAGCATGAAAACAGTCCCCAGATTGTGGGTCTGCGTGAGCTGGAGCTGCTAAATAGTACATCTCGATATCTAACACAAATCGATAGGCTGTGTGTTAAATAACGGTGTTATTTTCAGCGGTTTGGGGTGATAAAGTGATTATTCCTATCAGCACTAGCTATGATTCTCCTCTCTGTTTCAATATCCTTAAATCACAGGCTTTCAGTGCCTCCACCACTATCACATCCGCATCATCCACCATTCTTCCTCGCTCTTTAGAACTGGAGGTATGTTTAATTTGGGTGTTGACAAAAGTGGCGTAATTCAAAGGCAAAATGCGTAAAACCAGGAAGTGTATAGTATTTGTTGATGGGTCAATTGATATTATGTTGATCTGAATTTACCTACATCTGAAGTGGATTACTCAAATTTTGAATATCTTGGACTGAACTCAGAAGCGAAGTAAGTGGAGGTGTTCCCAAGCTTCTGATGAACAACTTACGATGAGCAGTACACAAATAGTGCACTTGAGTCAGTATCAGACGTTCTACCCCCAGACTCAAGAGCTCTTTGGGTTAGGAAAACAGAAGAACAAACTGTCGAGAGTATTAATGAAATAATAATGTTCAGCTGCTTTAAGAAATACATTTTTGGCTTAAAAATAGATCTTTGTTTTTTAATTATGCTTTTTTTCCCCTAAAGTGTATATTGTATTTGGACTTTTATTGTAATTTTCTATTGAGAGTTGAGGAGGAAACAGGGCTGTTTTTGATGCACTGAGCCTGTTTGGTGTGATTGTTTTCACGATGGTTGCTGATTGTTGCTGGCTATACCCGACTCACACTGCTGCATGACAAAAACCCCTCTTCCTCCTCCCTTATCCCTCCTATCTACCCTTCTTTCCCTCCTTTTTATATCCTAACAACGAGGAATTCATTACATCTGATATCAAAGACTGTATAAAGCGAAAGAAACTGGCTTTTCGGAGCAACAACACACTTGAGCTGAAATTAATTCAAAGGGAACTACGGGGGAAAGTAAGGGAAGCTGGAGAGAAACACAGCAGACGTGTGAGAGAAGCAGCTCAAACAGGAACTCAGAAGAAATGTGGGACTTGATGAAAGACATTACCGATGTTAAGTGCAATAGGAAGGAAATATACGCACTCAACGAGCAGCACAAAGCAAACAAACTTAATCATTTTTATAAAAGTTTTGATCTTGATTTTATAAGGAATGGTGATGATTGGAAGACCCTGATGATGACCCTAACCTATGACCCTATGGTAGATAGAATTGTCATTGACCCAATTACAGTGGCTAATACTTTCAAAAAATTGGATCTCAAGAAAGGTTGTGGGCCAGACTGTATTTCAGCCTTTATTCTTAAATCATTTGCTGACGAGCTGACTCCTGCCTGGAGTCCTCTATTCCAGATACAGGCACCATCCCTAACATTTGGACAAAGGCTGTAATTATTCCTGAGGCAAAAGCATCTTGTCCAAAAGAAAATAATGATTTCAGACCAATAGCATTAACATCAATAGTAATGAAATCATTTGAGCGCATCGTGATAAAAAGCCTGCGTAGGGAGGTGCAGCAGCTTTTAGACTCCTACCAATTTGCCTACAACAGCGGCAGAGGCACAGATGATACTCTGAACACCACAACCCATTTGATTCTAAAACGTCTTGAAAGTGCGACAGCTTACGTTGGAATAATGTTCATGGATTTTAGTTCAGCGTTTAATACGATACGTCCTCAGACCCTGCTAAACAGTCTGAAACAGATGAAAGTAAATCCCTATTTAATTAGATGGTACAGTGCATTTTTAATAGAAAGACAACAGCAGGTCAGAGTAAAATCAACTCTATCTGAAGCTCTGCTGATCAGCACAGGAGCCCCGCAGGGCTGTGTAAGTTCATCTCTTCTTTTTATAATTTACACAAATAGTCTTAAGAATTGGTATTCAAACAATCAGATTATTAAGTTCTCTGACGATACAGTGGTACTGAGTTTATGAACAGAACAAAAATCCAGGAATGTATAGAAAAGAACTAGATGAGGCTGTGCAATGGTGCAGTCGAAATCAGCGGTGATAGGGTTGAACAGGTCACATCATACAAATATCTAGGAATCCACTGTGATAATCAGTTAAGTTTGGCTCATCAAGTTGATTTTGTGTGCTCACGTATTAATCAAAGATTGCGCTTCTTAAGAAGGCTCAGGGTCCATGGAGTGGACAAACATATCATGTTGTTGTTCTATGGAGCAGTCATTGAATCAATAATACGTTTTGGCATCAATACTTGGTTTGGTAACCTTTCCGTCAAATTAAAATCACAACTTCAAAATCTAGTTAAGAGGGATGGTAAAATAATAAGCATGCAGCCCCCATCTTCTCTTCAGGAGATATACAGTATGTAGAGACAGTGGGGAAGCAGGACCTTAAAGTGTCCGGCGCCTCCAGCCACATCCTTTATGCAGAGTATGTGTTAATGCCATCAGGCAGAAGGTACAGGTACAGGTTACTGCAAGATAGACAGGTATAAATTCACCTTCATCCCAATGTCAATCAAGCTTCTTAATAAGAGGTGATGCTCTGTAAATGTGATATGTATACATCAGCAGGGGGGTGAAACCCACGACTTCCGGTTCTTCTTAATTCTTTCTTCCTTTTTTTTTTACCTTTCTCCTCCCCTCTTCAAGGAGCAGGGTGTCATGGTTTGGAGGTATTGAGAGCTTTGTTGCTCTCGTCCGTGACGATATCGATTTTGCGCCCTATCGGATTCCTGGGCCAGCTGGCATTAACTGGGGGCGTTACCCGTCCTCTATTTAAGCTCCTGTTCTGCCTCGCTCTCGTTGTTAGAGTGTCAATGTCTCTATTGCGCTTT
This sequence comes from Gymnothorax reevesii, assembly GCA_029721435.1. NCBI lineage: Eukaryota > Metazoa > Chordata > Actinopteri > Anguilliformes > Muraenidae > Gymnothorax > Gymnothorax reevesii. The sequence goes on along the minus strand of CM056583.1, from coordinate 53,520,842 downwards.
AGCCGGTAAGGTCTCTAGAGAGAGTATTGTCACAGACTTTAGCTGCATAACAGGTTTAAGTCATAGTGAGCAAGGGAATCTTTGTTTTATTTTCCCTTTTCTTTTGGTTTCCTCGAGCTCACCTGCTTTTCTACCACTGACGGTGTTAGGTCCGTTGGTAGCATGAGTCTCGCTATTTCTATCTGTTTTTAGTCTCTCAGCATGCACAGGGGTGCGATGTTAATCTGTCTGGAGGGGGATGGAGTCGTGTCCCGGGGTGTGCAATGTGATACTGATGACTGTGTGTATATTATATGAAGATATGTGCATGTGGTCAGTGCCTGGTGAATGAATGGGCGTGTGATTTTACTTATTAAAAATTATATAGGTGTGTGTGCATTTGTGTATGTGAGTGTACGTGTGTGAGTGTGTGTATGTTGTATGAGGATGTGTGCATGTGCTCGGTGCTTGGCGAATGAATGGGTGTGTGATTTCTATGAATTAGAGATTATATGGGTGTGTGTGTGCATGTACGTGTGTGTGGGTGTTTGATGCTGGCGAGGGGGAATGACTGTGCGATTCCATTTATTGTGGTGTGTGTTGATAGGACGGGACTGGAAATCAATTTTTATGTATTATACTGTGTTTGATATGTTTGTTAGTGTACGTGCCAGTAATGCTCTCCTGCGAATGCCCAAGGCAAATTTCTCCTCAGGTAGACAATAAAGGCTAACCCAACCTAACCTATCCTTTCTGCTGTATGTTACAGCTACAGACTGAGTGTTTTAAAGCCATAAGCTGCTTTCTATGATTTGCCCAAACGTTTTTTTCTTTGTCAAATGAAATGAATCAATCAAACACTTCTAAGCTTCTAATGAAGCCTCAGATTTTTAACAGAATATTGCAATATTGATTTCAATATCAGGATATATGAGGAAGACTAGAATCTCATGTTCCCTATAGGAGGGACAGCAGTGAATTGATCTCTTGAGTTCAACTGAAATAAGTGACATTTCCACCAACTATACACTGGAAAAAAACGGTTGTGGCTTTTGTTATCTCAGCAAGTTTTGAATTGTCAGCTGAACATGAAATTGAAACAGGAAGATCCATTCATTTTGCTTCAATGACTACAAGTAATCATGTCAAGTCTGACAGAGAATTCAAATTGTTGAAACAGCATGAAACTTTTTGCTGTTATGGCTCCTCAACCCAGCAACTCATTTCGTATGTTTTAATTCTGTCCGTGCATTGCATCACACAATACCCAAGAAAATCAGCCGTTCTCCTCCTTTTAGCATCAAAACGTGATTGTATGTAACCCCTGGAGACTATATCACCACCGTTCTTATAATTTTCCTTAAAATTAGTTCTCTTGTTCATTTTTTCATCTTCTTTATTTTCTTTAATCAAGTCACTGTGAAATACTGCAAAAAAAAGGAAATAATTTATGTAAACTAAGTTAAAAAATTGAATCAAAGATCAAACAGACTTGAGTAATTGAGAGAACAAAGATCTATCTCGATTTGTATAAAGAAGCTGCTTGATTTTCAATTTCGATGATACTGGACAGCTTTTTGAATTGCGACTGAGTGATACGAATCTCCAGCCGACCAAAAGATGTGCTGTAAGTGTACAATTGCTATTCCCACCGGCTTCCGGTATATTATTTACTGACAAAAACAGAGACGCATGCATGCTCGTGCACCTAATTATATACACATACACATATGTCAACATGTTTTTAACAACACCTGTACAGAGAAACATGCTTCCCCCACCCAGAAAAACATGCACCAATAGGCGCACTCTTACCGGCGCCCCAAACCTGAGTCTCTGGCTTTAGATCTGGAGTCTCAGGGCGATGCACTGTAGCTGCCCACTTTTCTCCCTTTTACAATCTCATGGAATCTCACTCCTATTAACTCCAGTTGTGGGTTTGGGAACCAATGCCATGAATACTAAGAGCAAGCTGCTGCTTACTACTGTACTCTGTTAACTCACACTAATATTGTTTGGTCATTTCTCAGGAGGGTGAGGAAGTGCGCTGGGCAATGCATCCTCCTCATATTCTCTGACTGCAAGCAGCTGAACTTCTCACTGAAAACTGTCTCTGAAACTGTCAACTGAAACTGGGGCGTAATAACTGAGTCTTATATCCGGGGTGGTATTTAAGGTTATGGATATTAAATCAACAAAAATAAATGGTGTAGTACTTTAAAACCGTTCCGATAGCAAGCTGCTTTGCAGTTCTGAGGAGATCTTGGAGACTAAATGCAAGACGATTTTATAATATCCCAGCAAGCCACGATTGCTCTCACACAACTATGACCCCTTATAGTGTTCTTTACCATTTATCAACCTTGACATGCTGGCTCTACAAATCCACGCTAACCAGCTGGCTCCCAGCATACCTGCTGCATAGTGATTAAGGTCAGTCAAATCTCATTTCTCTTAAATAAACGTCCTCCTGCAGAAAAGAGAGGGAGGGGTTACGGTATCTTGCCGTTGAAATATAAGAAAAAATTTTTGCCGGGAGTACCCCCTAACATACTGGGAGTACGACCATTTATAAGGCAGGGACAAAAAAACTGAGCAATACATTTAGTCCAAATTGAATGGCTGCGAAAGACTCTAAGAAATACTGCAGAGGCAGTTTACGACTGACAATGCGGTAATAAGTCGCAATAATAAAATGATGTGAAACAAAAAAAACAGTAGAGATAATTGTGTTATACTATAAAAGAGCCTTCAAAAAGGTCTATTCCCTTAAAAGCAAATCCAACAGATCTGTTGGTTTATAATCCATCACTTAGGGAAAAACATTCCTTAAAGAGAAATAATTAGGATTTGACCCCCTACAACGCATTAATAAAAGATGGAAGGAATCCTGCCGAATCATGGTGCGTTAAGGGCCAGGCCAAAAACCACTTATGAATGCATGTGATCCCTGACCCCTGACACATCATTGTCTGAAAAACCAGCATGTGTTACGGATAAAAGAGGGAAAGCACACAGGGGAACTCTGTAGAACTTGGAAACGAAAGGGAGACACAAAAGGGGAGTGAGACGACAGAAGCGGGGATCCAAAATAATAATTTATTAAAATAAACACAGGGAAAAAACCAAGGGGAAAAGGGGGAACTAAGGCTAACAAAAACACCGTGCCAAGCACTGAAACCAGAAAACTCAGGAAAACAAACTCAAGACTAGGGCAGACCAGAACACTAGACAGGGGGGCAGACAAGACTATGGCTAGGGACTGTGACTATGGCTTGGACAAAGACTATGAACTATGGCTTGGGGCTATGGCTGTGGCTTGGCTTGACTAAAAACACTGACAAGACAAGACTGTGGGCACAGCTGGCAGATGGCAACTCGGAAGGCACAGCTGGCCGGGAAAAGGGTAAGGGAGAACATCAGGAGGGGAACAGACAGGACACAGGGCACTTGGACGGGCAGGAGACGCTGGGGCACTTGGACGGGCAGGAGACGCTGGGGCACTTGGACGGGCAGGAGACGCTGGGGCACTTGGACGGGCAGGAGACGCTGGGGCACTTGGACGGGCAGGAGACGCTGGGGCACTTGGACGGGCAGGAGACGCTGGGGCACTTGGACGGGCAGGAGACGCTGGGGCACTTGGACGGGCAGGAGACGCTGGGGCACTTGGACGGGCAGGAGACGCTGGGGCACTTGGACGGGCAGGAGACGCTGGGGCACTTGGACGGGCAGGAGACGCTGAAGCTCAGGGAGCCAGAAACGCTGAAGCTCAGGGGGCCGGAAACGCTGAAGCTCAGGGGGCCGGAAACGCTGACGAGGAAGACGGGCACAGAAGACGGTGGAGGCAGACTGGCAAGACAGGCACAGGGGACACTGGAGGAGACAGGGGGCACCAGGGGCTTGGAGGCAGCAGGAAGGGCAGGCTGGGCAGGGTATGCAGCTGATGAACACAGAGGAGAACTGAGGGGACCAGAGGGAGTGCACAGGGGCAAGGAGTGTCGCGCAGAGTGACAAAGGGAAGTCAGATCTGCAGGCGTGGAGAACCGGTTCCCAGATATAGGGCAGGGGGCGAGGACAGACACAGGTGCAGCAACTTAATATAATTAACAAGGGGTGGAACACAAGGGAAACCAATTACATGAAAACGGATAAACATTAACACACAAACGAGGATCACAAGACAATCCCAAAGACGGGATAAATAAACTAGATAAAAGGACGCCTAAGTGTACAGAATAAGTCAGGATAGATTATAAGAATGCAGAGAGTCTGCAGGAAACTTTAGCAAAACCAGAGAATAGTAAAGCAAGGGGCGGAGACTAGAACAGGGCGAAAGCTGAGAGATTATTAGTCAATTAGTAAGTGCAGCTATACAATCCCGGGTGCTCGTTAGTATGTTAGTCTAATATACAATGTTAGTTTGGTTAGTAAATTCTAGAAAACAACAAACTGTTAGTAGGGGTTAGTAATATAGAAAAGCAAGGGGAAATTAGTAAACGAGAACAGAAGGAAGGCTGAAACCCAGAATCCATTAAATCACCCGAAATAGTGTCACAATCAATTAACACAGGAAACTGCTACAAACAATGACGCGACCGGGGAGAAAGCAAAGACAGTACATGGGTAAGACGTGGACTGGAGTAACACGGGAGAGGAATGAAATGTGAAACACTAAACATGGACATGGACTAAAAACTGACATCACAAAAATAATAAAAACCTAAAATTGACTAACCAAACACACAGACCCACGGAACACAACAGCATGTGACTGTAATGGATATCACAACATAGCCTCAACATCTCGCCTTTCACACACATGGTTCTCAGCAAAATTAGACCGTGAAAATGATTTGTGATAGTCATATTGACATCATAGCAGCAACTTATTAGCTTTTTACTACCTTCAATGTCTAGATCTATTGACTATGTCAGACACCTGAAAAGAAATGCACTTGACACTTTCTGTATGTTTTTCACAGTAAAAGCCCTATCTACCATTTCTGTTGACAGAATCGCTGTATTTTTTCAATGAAGCTTTTTTGAGGAATTTTTTTGTAGGACCGCGTTTGGACCCGCGGGGCTCCATATTGGAGTCTCTGCTCAATTTTATTCATAATCTGATTAGGAAATTACATTATATATGGTTATTATCATGAAAAAACATGATGTAGAAAGATAGGACTGGCTGTAGCAGTACTGCAACAGCGCTGCAGAAGGAATGCTGTCAGGGGGGGCCTCACGCGAGGTAGCTGTCACACACTGGTAGAGGTAGGCAGTTTGGCCTAGGCATTAGCACATCAAATAATGCGTTATTTTTCTGTTTTCAGCATGGTGCTGGGTGAATGGATGTTTCATATCAGCCCTTTTTGATTTTATTTGTATTTTCATGTCAGGGATAACAGGGCAGAAGGAAGCAGTAGAGAGACCAATGTATAGCTAAACGTTCCGTTATTAGGGAGGTCGACAGTTTAAGGTTTGGTAGATGCGTAACAGAGGAATGTGGCAGAGCCGCTCATGGTTCAGGGACTGGCCGGTGGCAGCTGGGGACACAGGCGGAGCATGATCACTGATTCGTGCAGGCATAAAAGCCAAGGAGTCTGTTTTAGAGGGAGCTAGAACAGGAAACAAGGGACACTTGGACAGTGGACTAAACAAAGGGAGGCGCACACTAATACGAAGGACTGAAAGCAGGAACGAGGAACCAGGCGAGCAAACCACAAGAGAGCAAGAACAGGCATGAGGCAAGAACTAGACGATCTGGCTCTGAACAATGAAACCGAGGAAGAGATATTCACAGAAACTATGAGCACAACGAAAGACAGATGCGGGATCAGGCGTGAGGAATCAACAGAGGCACTGATGAGGTCATGAGACGATCGATTAAAAGACCCCAAATACCAAAATGACAAAAACTCAAGAAAAGCCAGAAACACTATGAAATAAACTGTGGCACAGGACATGACATTTTCCACGACGTGCCAGTTTTTTTCCCGTTTTTTTTTTTTCAGAACTTGTAGTGACTATATCTGTACTTGAAAAGCTGTAGCATTCCTTTTAAGCAAATTCTGTCACTTGTGTGCGGCTCACTTCATTGCCAAAGAGTGTTTTGATTGAGGGTGTCCGGACGATCATGATACAATTGCTGGGTTGGGCTCTGGAAAAAAACGAGTGATAAAATGCTAATCGATGCAGGAAGGAAGCAAAGAGCAGCTGTCTGTATGCGCAGCTCAAAGCTTGGGAAACAAAATATCACACTCAAGCTTGAATGAATTTGTTATGATGAATGCAAAGTGAGTAGGGTGTGTGTAGACTTGGTTTAGTCTTCTCAGTGAAGTCCATGTATGAGAATTATTCTCTCTTCAGTTCCAAAACAAACAGGAACATATCTTGCACTAATTCTGAGTGGCCGCAAATGTTATTTTTCCCTAAATTCTTATTGGGAAACTACTATTATTACATCTACCTGAGAATCATTGTGAGAATCAGGGTGGCATCTCTCCAATTGTTGCGCCAAAGTTGGCTATTTGTGCATGGCACAACACCTGCCTATATACAGCGTTTCCTGGCCATTACCTTTCTACAACGTAATTACACGCAATCAGCCATGTGCCTGCGATCATGATCAAATAGAATTCATCATTCTCATGATTAAGAGCAAATTCGGATGGTAAGATCATTTGTTGCATATAAGAGAATTTTAAGAGAATGTTCCTGCATGAGGCCCAATATCACGGCCGTAGTCACATAGGTATTCATTGAAGTACCTCAAAGGTAATACACACTGTGAGTTCATTTTGCCCTGTTCAAGGCCAGGGGCAAATCATTTTTCCAGCATATAAATGTCACTGATCTGGTCTGGGAGCCGTTGGTCTGCTTGCTTCTGGTTTTACAAAATGTCATTCTTAGTGTTGCTTTGTTCTACCATTTTAATTATACCTGACAGTGTATAGAGGATTCAAAATTCAAACGATGCTGATAGCTGAGTAGGTTATCATCTTCTGCGGTGGTATATTTAAAGAGTCCTTTTCAAATATAAGGTTGCATGATTCATTATTATGAAGGCAAGAGCAATCACTTCATAATGGTTATAATTCTAGGTGAGTGGTAATCATCATTGATGACAGTAATTAGTCATATTTTCCATTGCCTTTTTTTGACATCACTCAATGAGAAGGATTATGTGGCATACAAATGCAGTAGTTAGTATTTATGAGATGAATCAGTAAAATATCCATGGAAAGTTTTTTGTTTTTAATAGTATCATGGTATGTTATCCATCATCACACACATACATCAGCAAGCCAAGGAGAGGGAGGAGGCATTTTACTGCACATAGGGGTGGAGGGGTTGTGGTGTGGTTTTGTTGTGGGTATTGAGAACAGTCCTGGTTCAAAAGATTAAATTTGATATTGTTCCATTACTCTCCTCCAACTACAGAGTCCGAGCCTATGGATTTATCTGGAAATTTATTTATTATTCAGAGCAGGTTTGCGTCCTACTCCAGCTTTGACAAAGGACCTAATTTCAATTGGATGGTAAAGTGGTTTATCTATAGTAGTTAGCCATGCATTGCTGGCTTGCTTAGCTATCATAAATAAATGGTAGCTAGGAAAACTACACTGTTTTCAGTACTCAAAGCTAGCATGTTGCTCTTAGATTGATGCTGCTGCCCAGAGGGATTCAGAGGGATTCAATGGACACTATCAAAGTGACAGATACTCCTTTGAAATTGGTTTACCTTCAGTGCAGGCCTTGAGTTTGCTGTGTGACTAAGGTACTCAGCGTGGAGAAGTTTAGCTTATGTATTTGCCGAGTTAGCAAAACCATATGAACAATGTTTTTTCTGTCAGAGAACAATAGTTTATGTATGCTAGTAAAAAGCAGTTGATCTGTTTGAATGACATTGTATCAATGATGTATTCATGATTAAATTTGCGGGACTTAGTTGGACTTCTGGTCCTTGATCAAGTCATTTTCTTTACTAAGATTTTTATATGGGCAACCACCTACCTCCAGAGATACTGTGAACGCTGTAGGCTCAGCAAACGGAGGCAAAAGACTTTCAGACTTAAATCATGAATCGAGCCCACTATCAACACAAGGCCAGTTGTTTTTGTTTATTTTTATTTAATGTTTCCCCTTGCATATATAACAGCACAATCTTTTCAGTAATCCCTGTCTTTCATTTTGTAGATATTCCAAGGAAACTTTGACAATGAGACGCACAGAAAAAATGTGATTGACCCGCCCATCTACAGCCGCTATGTGCGGATCCTGCCCTGGTCGTGGTACGGACGGATTACTTTGCGGGTGGAGCTGCTCGGGTGCACGGAGGAAGACTGAGCTATGGCCCAACATCAGGCCCCTCGAATATTGGAGTCTGAAGGATGACTCCAGCATCTCAGCAGAAACTGTGTGAAACCTGAACAAAATAATCTTTTCTGATGTTCTCTTTTTTGAAGAGTGTTTGGTCTGGTTGTGATTGCTGGACATTGTGTATTGTATGATGATTAACACCTGCCTTTGTCAAATATACACTTACTTTTTATTTATTATTGTTATTATTATTTGGTTTTTTGTGTGGAATATATTTTATAGTTTAATGACTGGGGGGAAATGTTCAAACTGTGGTAAAATTTATGGCTATAAAATCTGCAGTGTTACTTTCTAACAATGACATGGGACCTGACTTAATCACCTCGTGGGCTATAAGCTATAATTATTGCTCATGTCTAAATGGAAAGCAAACATTTTTCTAAGTTAAAAACTTATTTTGAAAAAAGTGATCCTCTAATATTATGCAATGCATTTGTACTCTTTATTGCAGCATATTGAATATTACTTTCATGCGGTAATTGTCGGGCAGGACGATACGTTAAAATTAGCCTCTAAGGATAATTGCATGGCACTCACTCAACACAAGGTATCATATGCATAGTGCAACTTATTTTTTTATTTAAAAAACCTTGCATAGGGTCAACAATGTGAGGTAGGATTATACTTTAATTTTTTATTGTATTTTCCTGACATTGACACTGGATAGACTTAAATTATTATCTTGTGGGCTACTACTTAGGACAAAATCACAATGAGTCGATAATATTAGAAAAACTGTTCTAATTACATTAACTGTAATTTCTCTTCATTTGAAATCTTTAGTGTAACATGTATTTGCTCTTGCTTGCTGTTGACTTGATATGCTGAGGTTTGATGCTATTTTTTGTTTTCCTATGCAGTCTTTCTTACCCTTTCCTTTGATCATCTGTCCATTCAAATTTCAAAAAGCTCAGGATACAAGTCCCCTATTTATACTGAAGATTTTCTTTTTTTTACCATCACTTTGATGATATTCATGGGTGTAAATTAGTTTCCTGATATTTTTAATAATTTACCTTTCATGTCTGCAATCACTTAAATGCAGGAAAAAATAAAACCAGACGGCAAGATATATGCCCTCATTGCATTAAACCCACTTTCCCCCCATATATTCAAGGTGATTATATTCATTTTATTTACATCACACTTAGTTTTACCAGCTGTAGAAAGCAGTTTAGGTTGGTGATAGTGTGTATCTTCATCATATACCTGTACGGTCTCATTTACAGCTGCACTGCATCATTAATCATGAAAAATGTGTACACTATATGGCCAAGAGTATGAGGTCCATTTATTTCCCTAAGTTGTTTCTATTTTTATGAGGCAGGCCTCTTAGTTCCACACATGGAAAGTCTAGATGCAGTATAATATAACAGCCACACAGACCGTCTACTTCCAACAGTCCAGAACGAGGTCCATACATGGTCTGTCAGAGTTGGATAAAGGAAACTTACTGGTCCACTTGGAGTCCTGACCTGTACCATCAGCAACCACTGCTGCCAGCTTCATGCCAATGACTGGCCAGTTTTAGTCGCCGAACATCACATGCCCAACGTGTTTTTTTTTTTTGTTTTTTTTTGGCTGGGAAGGAAGCAGATCCCTTCAGCAGTGCTTTAACATGTTATGGAAAGCCTGGCCTTAGGAGTGGATGTTCTTACAGTGGCAAAGAGGGGACCAACTCAATATTAATTTCGATGATTTTTGTAATGAGTTCTTGGAGGGATATGCCTGCATATTTTGGCCATGTACTGTACAGTTGTGAAAAGCTACAGTTCAAGCAATACAAAAGAAGTTGACTGAACTAAAACATTTGAACTTGATGCAGTTGCTTCAGGGTTGGTAGTAACCTAAACTTTTATCACAGGATTACTCTTCACCTGTTCCCTGGTACTTTTCCTGACTAACAAGCAAGCAATGTATTCCTTGACCAGTCAATACCATTTTATATTTGACAATGATTAGGAATTAATCAAGGCAAAGAGATAATTATGACTATTGTGAGATTGTAATGTTGATGGCAATAATCAAAATAAGTAATGAGAAAAAAAAAATATTAGAACCTTCTCTCAGTTCCGTCTCCCTGAAGCATTTTTTTAGATTTTAGAGTTTTATGAGACTGAGTTTGAAAACCACCGCCATACGTTATGTGTTGAACATACACGGACAACGCTGAATGGTTGATTTTTTTTAAGTCAACTAATAAGCTGTTGAAATGTTAAAAATACTTTGTAAAGTCTCTATAGGCAAACTATCCTAATAAAGTGTAATAAGAAACATTAATTAAAATTAAGAGTAAATCACAACATTTGCGCGCAACGATGTACTTGGGCTTATTAAACAAATGTGTGAGCTGTAGGTCTACAAAAGACACTTTTTTTAATATATAGTGTGCTTAGGAGAATGTGTGAAAATGTTTGCGATGTAAAGAGCAGTTATGCTACTGGCATGTAATTCGGCCCGTCAGTCTACCGATTATTTTTAGAAACTGAGCAAATCAACTGTTTGTTAGTCAATCAAGCCAAATTAAGAGGAGCAGGTTAAGAGTTCATCTGTCATAAGGTGAGGATTCTGCCCATCTTCACTTACATCCAACAACATCTACAGACGGTGGTTACAGACGCTACATTCACATTACCAGGCTGAGGTGACTCAAACCAGATTTTTTTGCCTTATTGTCACACGGATCTGTTGTTTTCAGAGCTGTATGGACATGAAATTTTTTTATCTAATCTTCAAATCAGGATTGAGCCACTTACATATGTGGTCTTAGACTGGATACAAATCTGATATATGGCCATACGACATGAATGAGAAAGGTCAGATAAAAATTCATGTGACTTTTTGCCTTCATGCATAGGCTGAGCACAGTTAAAAACCTAAAAAGCTAGCCATTTGCCTTTTTTTGCCTCCGATGCAAAATCCCACACATACATTTGCTACAAGTATGTCCATTTTCTCAGTTTGAATCAGGTTTTAATACCATAAGTGCTCTCACTGATATGACCCTTTTTGTTGTTGATGAAGCACATAACTCGTGCAAAAATGAAACAATGTGCACATGCCTGCAGTTTCTGAGGGCAGAAGCGTTCACGTGATGTATAGATACAGATTGCTTGAAATTATGAATGTGAACCGTCATGATAGGCATATCTGATCCATGCAAGAAATTGTATTGAAAAAGGCTTGAATTGAAAAAGGCTTGTAATGTGAACGTAGCGAATGACGTGATCAGGACCCCTGCATTGTTTTTTCAACCCAGTTTAGATGTAATCAAGCCCACTTCCCTACGACAAAAGCCTAAACGCAATGACGGAGGGGTTTTGGCTAGAAGGGATCCCACTTTTGTCAGAAATTATTAGACTGTTCCACAGTGTTTAACTTAGGCAACAAATGAATGGCATTGAAACTGGATCGTGGTGTTTGGGTCAGATGCTTCTTGCTGTAACCATGACATCAGTTGGCAGTGCAATAGATGTACTTACAATGGCAGTTGTCAAACAGAAGTGGGTGTAGTTTCATCTGTACTGGTTTGGGAAAATTATGGATGCAGTCAGGACTCAAACAAAGAATGCATTGTGCGCTAAAAAGTACTTAGTTGCATTGTCTATTTTATCTGCTTGAAATGTAAAAAATGATGTCATGAAATACTATGTCGCTGATTCTCACTGTATATAGTGCAGCATTATTTTATACAATGTATATATACCAGTTTCACCTGCATTTTCTGTTATGGCTGTGATGACTGTACCACCATTGAGATGATATAGTCTACTGTAATTACTGTTTGTCCTCACATGATTGTGCAGCCCTAGAGCTTTTGGCCTAGTTGTCTACAGAAAGTCATTTAAACCATCCTTTGACTCACTAGACTCCCACTTTTGAATCAAAATGAGCAGTTCTGTATTTGTATTTTGGTGGTCAAAACATTCAAAGAGTAGTTTTTGTTTGTTTTTTTAAATTCTGTTGTACTGTTAACCCCTTTGCGCAGATATAGACAATGGTGTCCAGAAATTCTGAAATGTAATTCCTGTTTCATTTTGTAATTGAAATTCCCAATGTCTTGCTTCACTGGAATAATTTTCCAGTCTCTGTGACACAAATACTGAGTTATAAAGCCTAAATAGGCTCATGCATAACAGGGAAAATTGGCAACATTTGTATTCTGTGCAAAGGGGTTAAGGGGTGCAACCATTAAATTAAGGTTTCTCTCACCAGTCAATTGGCTCTTACCCAGTAGGCGCATCTGCTTTCGGTCAATAATTGAATGCTTTGCAGCTTGTTTAATTGCTGGTGTCTATTTAAACTGGAGAGTCCCTGTATTTTGCTGGGTGGCTCCATATGTGTCGTCACCTAGAATGGCAGGTATGTGGAAATGGTGACGCTGCGGATTCAGATGCTGCATTTTTGTTTGATGAGGCAGTACAAATTTATTTGGTGCTCTTTGGAGATGTAAGCCTTACCAGTGTAGTTTTGGTGGTGGGGGTGTGGGTATGCCAAGATTTAAAGTGCTTATTTAAAGCGATTGAGAGGCAGAGAAAGGACTACCAATTCAACCCTTTAGTATAAAAAAAAAAGGTTTTAAATTACTTTGCGCCTCTAAATCATGTCTTTTGGCACCCAATGTTTTGACCTTTGAGTATGTGATTCTTTTGTGCCTTCCTGGTGCCACTGTCTTGCCGGTGTATATATGTCCATTACGGTGAGGTTTGTGTATGTGTAGTTGCTGTATGTTCTTCATATTGCAAGAGGCAGTGCGTAACCCGAAGTCCTACATTTAAGCAACATATGGAGCAGCAGGAGCACATAGGAGCTTGCAAGTGATGAGCCAATAAAATCTGGCATTGCTCTTAGTGTTTAATTGAATACAAAATCAGTCTAATTGAGCATTTTTCTTGTAGTCACTCATTCTGGATCTACAGTTATTACTTACTTTCATATTCAAGAAATGTATGAGGCCATGACATTGAATGAACTCAATCAGTTGGCCCATCTGGATGGTGGTTCTTTGTGTCCTGTTGTTTGCACTTACTGTAATGTGCCCTGTGCTTTCTGTAAGGAAGTTCACGTGTAAGAAAATATGGATAACCAAAAGACATGTAAATTGAATTTTCCTAATTTTGTGTCTGCATTAGTCTATGACATTTCAGTTTGAATAGCAAGTGCTATTTGGAAAAATACTGTATACTAATTATGTACAGCTTTCTCACTGATTCATTGGGGGGAAAGGAGATGGGTTTTTTGTGTATGGTTATGTGGTCATTTCAAGGAATTCTCTTTTGGTTTGACAAGTAATAAAAACAAAATGGCTGTGAAGTAAAATGATTCTGTCCCTTTACTTTGTGAAAAATATTTAACGAAAGAAATTCATGTGTTGAAAAGGTGTTTCCAGATACAGCTTGAGTTTTAAAATGCATTAGCATGAAATAGCTCTACTCCGTGTAAATGAGACAAAACGATAATCAAAACTCACAATATTCATTATATGACAATGGAAGGACAAAAGTTAATATCACAACCGTCATGATGCACCATTCTGTAGCAATACTATTGGCCCTAATTCCAATGAAGTTGGGGCGTTATGTAAAATGTGAATAAAAACAATACAATGATTTGCAAATTGTTTTCAACCTATATTCAGTTGAGTACACTGCAAAGACAAGATATTATTTAATATTCAAACTGATAAACTACTTTTTTTTTTTTTAGAAATATTCACTCATTTTGAACTTGATGCCTGCCACACATTCAAAAAAGCTGGGACAGGGGCATGTTTACCACTGTGTTCCATCACCTCTCCTTTTAACAACACTCATTAAGCATTTGGGAACTGAGGACACTAATTGTAGATGCTTTCTAAGCGGAATTCTCTCCCATTCTTGTTTGAGGTACGATTTAAGTTGCTAACAGTCCAGGTATCAGTCTTATTTTGCGCTTCATAATGTGCCGCACATATTTAATGGGAGACAGGTCTGGACTGCAGGCAGCCCAGTCTATTACCCACACTTTCTCACAACGAAGCCACGCTGTTGTAACGTGAAAATGTGCCTTGGCCTAGTCTTGCTAAAATAAGGAGAGATGTCCCTGACAAAGACGTCGCTTGGATAGCAGCATATGTAGCTCGAAAACCTGTATGTACCTTTCAGAATTAACGGTGCCTCCACAGATGTGCAAGTTACCAATGCCATGGGCACTAGCACATCCCCATACCATCACAGATGCTGGCTTTTGAACTTCCCGCTGATAACAATCTTGATGGTCCTTTTCTTCTTTTGCCCGGAGGACACAACGTCCATGATTTCCAAAAACAATTTGAAATGTGGACTCGTTGGATCACAGCACACTTTTCCACTTTGCCTCAGTCCATCTCAGATGAGCTCAGGCCCAGAGAAGCGGGCAGCATTTTTAGGTGTTGCTGATATATGGCTTTTGCATAGTTTTAACTTAAACTTGTAGATGAAGCAACAAACTGTTGACTGACAGTGGTTTTCTGAAGTGTTCCTGAGCCCACATGGTAATATCCTTTACAGAATGATGTTGGTTTTTAATGCAGAGCCGCCTGAGGGACCAACGGTCACAAGCATTCGATGTTGGTTTTTGGCCTTGCCACTTATGTGTAGCAATTTCTCCGGATTCTTAGAATCTTCGTATGATATTATGGAATGTAGATGATGAAATCCTTAAATTCCTTGCAATGGCACACTGAGAAATGTTGTTCTTAAACTGATGGACTATTTGCTCACGCAGTTGTTCACACAGTGGTGAACCACGCCCCATCCTTGCTTGTGAACGACTGAGCCTTGCGGAGATGCTCCTTTTATACCTAATCATAACACTCACCTGTCTCCAATTAACATGCTCACCTGTGGAATGTTTCAAACAGGTGTTTTTTCTTTCAACTTTCTTCAGTCTTTTCTTGCCTCCGTCCCAGCTTTTTAGGAACGTGTTGCAAGCATCAAATTCAAAATGAGTGAACATTTCCAAAAAAACAATAAAGTTTATCAGTCTGAACATTAAATATCTTGTCTTTGTTGTGTACTCAACTGAAAACTGGCCGAAGAGGATTTGCAAATCATGTATTCTGGTTTTATTCACATTTTACACAATGTCCCAATTTCATTGGAATTGGAGTTTGTACTTGACAAAATACATTATCGACCTCTCCCCCATACACTGTTTAATGAATTTTGAATGATTAGCTATTGCAGAGGATGGGATGAACACCTGGAGTCCAGGTTTGAAAATATTGCTACGTGCACAAATGCCAAGCAATGGTCAGAGTGTGAGGTTTTACGAAATGAGCCAAGAGCGAAAACCAGATAAATGCAAAATGGAGGCTTTATTTCTGAAGGGGGAAACCCCCCAACAGAGCTGGCAACAGTACAATGTCCACAATCCACAAACAGAATCCAAAGGGCAAAGTCCAAAACTGTAACCAGGGCACCAATAACAAAACTCAAGGTCAGGCAAAAATGGTTCGGTACACAGGCGTGGGTTTGGTGGAGAGACAAACTCATAAGCCGTAAACAGTCCGAATCCAAATACCAGGGCAGCAAAGACAATAGACGTGGTCGGGCAAAAATAGGTCAAAACTCACGAAGGCAATCAGATCCAAAAGGGCAAACCAAAAAACAAGTGTCGGGCAATCCAGTCAGAAAGAAAATATCACAGTGAGCAAGGCGAGGAACGTAGCACAAGACAAAGGAGTAAAGACGATCTGACAAGGAACTAAAAGTGCAGACACCTTATATACACATCCGGGGTGAACACATGACTAGGGTAAACAGGTGTAATCAATGACATGGGAGTGACACATGAGGAAAACTAATTACATGAATTTGGCGAATGCCGAAACGCAGACAGGGATAACGAGACATTCCTATGAACGAATAACAGCTCCGGTTAAGGAGTACTAAAGTGTATAGTCTAAAGAAAAGAGAAAGCCTGAGATATAAATGTAAACTGCAGTAGAGATAATTAGTGATAGGCAAGGAGGGCGGAGATACAGATTGGGCGAATGCTGAGAGATCGTTAGTCTATTAGTATGTGCAGCTATACAATCCCGAGTGCAAGTTAGTCAGTTAGTATGAATATACAATGTTAATCGGGGTTAGTAATTATCGAAAACAATAAACTGTTAGTAGGGTTAGTAGATAGCATAAAGAGAGAGGAAGGAAGAAAACGAGATATGAAGAAAGATTGAAATCCCAGAAACCAGGAAATCACCCGAATGAGTGGCACGTCAGACAAGGGACCGTGGGCAAAGACCTACACCAGACAAGACAGGGGAAAACGAAGTGCAGGACAAGAACCAAAAACAAGACTATGAAACATGGCAAGGCTATGAAACATGGCAAAGACGTAAATAATAACAAAACAAGAAAAATAATAAAACATGAAATCAAACAACCAAAACACAATACATAATCCTAGGGATGGTCAGAGGCAGGCAGTGGTCACTAAAACACAAAAGGCATACATGGCAAGCCAGGCACAGAACTAAAACATGGGGCTAGACAAAAGACATGGCTGAAATGCAGAATCACAACAGAACCCCCCCCCAACGAACGCCTCCTGGCGTTCAATTCGAAGAGCGTGATGCAGCATGATAGTCTCTTATTAAAGTCTTATCCAGAATGTGTCGGGCAGGAACCCAACTGCGGTGTTCTGGTCCGTAACCCTCCCAGTCGACGAGGTACTGTAGACCTCTGCCTCGTCGACGAGAGTCCAGGAGGGCACGGACCGTGTAGGCTTCGCCTCCGTCGATGATCCGGGCGGGTGGAGGGGGATCAGGTCCAGAGGACAGGTGGTGGGTTACAGCAGGTTTTACTTGTGACACATGGAAAGTTGGGTGTATACGTCGCATGGATAGGGGGAGACGGAGGCGAATGGCAGTGGGACTAAGGACCCTCTCGATAGTGAAAGGGCCCAGGTATTTGGGGAAAAGCTTACCCCCGTTACCTCTGAGGGGGATGTCCCTAGAAGACAGCCAGACCCGTTGCCCAGGTCGGTACGCCGGAGCCGCTGTGCGTTTCTTGTCGGCCAGTTCCTTCATCCGGGCGACCGATCTGAGCAGGACCTGGCGGGTGGTGACCCAGGTGCGTCTGCACCTACGGACGAACTCGCTGGCAGATGGAACAGCTACCTCCTCCTCCTGGGACGGGAATAACGGAGGCTGGTAGCCCAGGCAGGCCTTGAAGGGGGAGACGCCGGAGGCAGCAGAGGTGTGGCTGTTCAAGGCGTACTCTACCCATGGCAACTGATAACTCCAGGAGGAGGGGTTCCTAATGCAGAGACAACGCAGAACACTTTCCACACATTGGTTAGCTCGCTCGGTCTGGCCATTGGTCTGGGGATGGAAACCTGAGGATAAACTGACTGACGTGCCTAGGGCTTTAAAAAACGCTTTCCAAAAAAGTGCTGTGAACTGGGGACCACGATCAGAAGTGATGTCGGTGGGTATGCCATGAAGCCTAATGACATGTTGAATGACCAGATTGGTGGTGTCTTGAGCGGAGGGAAGTTTAGTGAGGGGAACTAAGTGAACGGCTTTGGAAAATCTGTCAACAATAGTGAGAATGGTGGTGTGGTGGTTGGATGGGGGAAGACCTGTGATGAAGTCTAGTGCAATGTGGGACCAGGGACGATGTGGTGTCGGAAGGGGCTGGAGTAAACCTTGTGGTGGTTGGTGAGAGGACTTAGCCTGGGCACAGACCGAGCAAGCTGTAACGAAACCCTGGACATCTTGGCTAAGTTCTGGCCACCAAAACCTCTGGAGGATGAAGCTCTTAGTGCGGCGAATCCCAGGGTGGCAGGACAGTCTAGATGCGTGTCCCCATTCCAGGACCTTGGGGCGCAGGGCAGCTGGAACAAATAAGCAGTTAGTGGGACACGCACTAGGGGTAGCAGCATTGGTCTGGGCATTCTTAACCTCTCTCTCTATGTCAAAACATATGGCATTGAAAAACGCTTCCTTAGGGAGGATAGTATCCTTGTTAAGTTCCTCCTCCTGGATCTCAAAACATCGGGATAGGGCATCAGGCTTCACATTCTTACTTCCAGGCCGGTAGGCAATGTGGAAGTTAAAGCGGGAGAAGAATAACGCCCACCTGGCTTGCCGCGGATTGAGTCTTTTGGCTGTCTGCAGGTACTCCAAATTCTTGTGGTCAGTCCAGACAATAAAGGGAACCTTGGATCCTTCCAGCCATTGCCTCCATTCTTCCAAGGCCAACTTCACCGCCAACAGCTCCCGGTTGCCGATGTCGTAATTTCTCTCCGCTGAGCTGAGGCGGCGAGAGAAGAAGGCACATGGATGGATTTTCCCATCCTCCGTGGACCTCTGAGACAGAATGGCTCCAGCTCCAATATTGGAGGCGTCCACCTCGACGATGAACTGGAGCTCTGGGTTGGGAATAGTGAGGATGGGTGCAGATGTGAATCTGGTCTTTAATTCTTTAAAGGCGTCCTCTGCTTTCTCCGACCAACGAAACTTGAATTTGGAGGAGGTGAGAGCAGTAAGAGGAGCCGCAACAGAACTATAGTTCCTGATGAACCGCCGGTAGAAGTTGGCAAATCCTAGGAAACGTTGGAGTGACTTACGGTCCTCTGGTCGGGGCCACTTGGTAACTGCCTCCACCTTTACTGGGTCCATGCGAATGGTGCCAGGAGAAATAATGTAACCCAAAAAGGTGGTGGTTTCAACAAAAAACTCACACTTCTCGGCCTTTACGAAAAGGCGGTTCTCCAAGAGGCGACGGAGTACTTGACGAACATGCTGAACATGGTCCTCCTGGGATTCAGAAAAAATCAGAATATCGTCAAGATAGACAAAAACAAACTTGTTTAACATGTCTCTTAAGACGTCATTGACGAGGTTTTGAAACACTGCTGGATCGTTGGTAAGCCCGAAAGGAAGAACCAAATATTCCCAGTGCCCCGTGGGAGTGTTAAAGGCGGTCTTCCATTCGTCCCCCTCTCTGATTCGCACTAAGTGGTATGCATTCCGGAGGTCGAGCTTAGTGAAGATCTTGGCTCCTTGCAGGAGATCAAAAGCGGTGTTCATGAGGGGAAGTGGGTAGCGGTTCTTAATAGTTATCTCGTTGAGGCCCCGGTAATCAATACAGGGTCTTAATGATCCATCCTTCTTGGCTACGAAGAAAAAACCCGCACCAGCAGGGGATGATGACGGGCGTATAAGGCCAGCAGCGAGAGACTCTGAGAGATACTTCTCCATAGCTTGGTTTTCTGGTCTGGAGAGTGAGTAGAGTCGGCCTCTAGGGGGCATAGTACCTGGCTTCAGGTTTATGGTGCAGTCATAGGGTCGGTGAGGTGGTAAGCTGGTGGCCCGAGACTTTGAGAAAACCTCCTTGAGGTCATGGAATTCAAGAGGAACCTTTTCCAGGTCTGGAATCTCCGGAGGAGATGGGTTGTGTAGAGGGTCGAGGGCGTTGCGGAGGCATGTCAGGGAGCAGTTGGGGCTCCATCCCTTAATTTCATTCTTGCGCCAGTCGATCTCTGGTAGGTGTTTGGCCATCCATGGATGGCCCAGGACGATAGGAGCATGGGGAGAGTGTAACAGGAGGAACTGAATGGTTTCGTGGTGGTTTCCTGACACCTTGAGTTTGACGGGGCTGGTCGTATGGGTTATTTGGCCGATCCTCTGGCCGCTGAGCGAATTGGCCACTCGATCGGGGAAGATCTTCTCTGTGGGAACGCCCCATTTCCGGGCCAGCTCCACATCAATTAAGTTTTCCTCCGCTCCGGTGTCCACGAGAGCCTCGGTGGATCTGCTCTCGCCCCCCCATTCCAAAGTTACAGGAACACATGTGCGATTGTTAGTTTCCTGTCCCGGCGTCACCCCTATTACTGTCGCTATGCGGGCACCAGGAGGACCTCTTCTCTTCTTTTTTTTTTCCCTGTTAGGGCACTGAGCGATAAGGTGTCCTCCCTTGCCACAGTAAAAGCAGGCCCCATCACGGCGGCGGCGATCCCTCTCCTCCACAGGAATGCGCGTACGTCCCAATTGCATGGGTTCAGGCTCAGGGGAGCGGCTGCCAGTAGGGGGTGATCGAGGCGGAGTACTCTGGGGAGCTGGATATGGTCGTCTGCGGGAAGCGAGGCGTCGGCGCTCCTCCAATCGCGAATCCACGCGAATAGCCAGGTCGACAAGGTCGTCCAAGTTCTCCGGTAAATCCCGCGACACTAGCTCATCCTTAAGTGCTTCCGATAATCCGTCGAAGAAGGCATCGTACAGAGCTCTCTGTCCCCATCTGCTGTTGGTGGCCAACGTCTGAAAATCAATGGCGTAGTCGGCTACGGGACGCCCACCTTGTCGCATGTGCAGGATCTCTCGTCCTGCCTCGTGACCCAACTTGGTGCGATCAAAGATCCGCCTCATCTCTTCACCCAGTAGACGAAAAGTCTGTACACAGGGGAGATCAGCTTCCCAAGCCGCTGTAGCCCACTGCTTAGCTCTTCCCGTCAGTTGCGTGATAATGAAAGCAACTCGCGCTCTTTCGGTGGGGAAGGACGAAGGCTGCAGGCTGAAGATGAGCTCGCACTGGGTGAGAAACGCCCGACATGCTCCCGGGTTCCCGTCGTACCTCTCCGGCGGTGGTAGACGTGGCTCGCAGCTGGGTAGGGGCGGAGCGGAAGCGGGAGCAGGAGGAGTATAGGCGGTAGGCTGGGGTGACTGTAGTTGCTGCGCCTCCTGTACTGAGTGAGTGAGGTCCGCCATCTGGAGGCTCATGGTTTGCATGTGCTGCATCAGAGCACGGAGCTGACGTTCCTGAAACTCCAACTGAGTGCCCTGCTGGTGCACTGCCTCCTGCAGAGACTGGTCTGACGCTGGCTCCGTCATGGTCAGATCGTAATGTGAGGTTTTACGAAATGAGCCAAGAGCGAAAACCAGATAAATGCAAAATGGAGGCTTTATTTCTGAAGGGGGAAACCCCCCAACAGAGCTGGCAACAGTACAATGTCCACAATCCACAAACAGAATCCAAAGGGCAAAGTCCAAAACTGTAACCAGGGCACCAATAACAAAACTCAAGGTCAGGCAAAAATGGTTCGGTACACAGGCGTGGGTTTGGTGGAGAGACAAACTCATAAGCCGTAAACAGTCCGAATCCAAATACCAGGGCAGCAAAGACAATAGACGTGGTCGGGCAAAAATAGGTCAAAACTCACGAAGGCAATCAGATCCAAAAGGGCAAACCAAAAAACAAGTGTCGGGCAATCCAGTCAGAAAGAAAATATCACAGTGAGCAAGGCGAGGAACGTAGCACAAGACAAAGGAGTAAAGACGATCTGACAAGGAACTAAAAGTGCAGACACCTTATATACACATCCGGGGTGAACACATGACTAGGGTAAACAGGTGTAATCAATGACATGGGAGTGACACATGAGGAAAACTAATTACATGAATTTGGCGAATGCCGAAACGCAGACAGGGATAACGAGACATTCCTATGAACGAATAACAGCTCCGGTTAAGGAGTACTAAAGTGTATAGTCTAAAGAAAAGAGAAAGCCTGAGATATAAATGGAAACTGCAGTAGAGATAATTAGTGATAGGCAAGGAGGGCGGAGATACAGATTGGGCGAATGCTGAGAGATCGTTAGTCTATTAGTATGTGCAGCTATACAATCCCGAGTGCAAGTTAGTCAGTTAGTATGAATATACAATGTTAATCGGGGTTAGTAATTACCGAAAACAATAAACTGTTAGTAGGGTTAGTAGATAGCATAAAGAGAGAGGAAGGAAGAAAACGAGATATGAAGAAAGATTGAAATCCCAGAAACCAGGAAATCACCCGAATGAGTGGCACGTCAGACAAGGGACCGTGGGCAAAGACCTACACCAGACAAGACAGGGGAAAACGAAGTGCAGGACAAGAACCAAAAACAAGACTATGAAACATGGCAAGGCTATGAAACATGGCAAAGACGTAAATAATAACAAAACAAGAAAAATAATAAAACATGAAATCAAACAACCAAAACACAATACATAATCCTAGGGATGGTCAGAGGCAGGCAGTGGTCACTAAAACACAAAAGGCATACATGGCAAGCCAGGCACAGAACTAAAACATGGGGCTAGACAAAAGACATGGCTGAAATGCAGAATCACAACACAGAGTTCTGATACATAAGACAAATTTTCCCAGAACTCACACGGGTCTTTTTCATTACAGGGTAAAATTTAACATTGCACTGCAATGATCCTGAAAATCTACCCAGATGATACAACATCAGATTACTTGGATGCATAACAGATACAGTGGGCTCCAGAAATACTGGCACCACTGACTGGCAGTCCACAACTGTACATAAAAAGTAAACGTGATTGTAAAGAAATGGAATATAAAAACATATTTTAAAAAGAAATACTTTTTTTTTTGTTTATTTTCAGATGAAAACAACCAAAATCATAACAATCATTTAATACAAAATAAAATTCAACAAAATCAAGGTTTCATAATTATTGGAACCCATTCAGTGCTTACTGCAACCATCTCTGGCTAGGATAACAGCATGGAGTCTTTTCTCATAATTTCTGTCAAGGGTTAAGGCACACACATGGGGAGATTTTGGACCATTCCTCTGAGTAGATCTTTAAAAGATCCTTCACATTCTTGGGTTTGCATTTATCAACTGCCCTCTTCAACTCAGCCCACAGATTTTCAATTGGATTGAGGTCTGGCGACAGAGACAACCATTACAGAATGTTGATTTTATTGTCACAAAGCCATTTCTGTGTGTATCTTGAGGTATGCTTTGGGTCATTGTCTTTTTGGAAGGTCCACCTACGGTCAAGTCCTAGCCCTCTGGTGGAGCCAACCAGATTGTTGGCCAAAATATCCCGACTCTTGGTGGAATTCATAATGCAATTGATCTTAACCAGTGCCCCTGGACATCTTGACTTAGAAAAGCCCCAAAACACCATCATATTTCACCATGGGTATGAGGTGCTTCTCCCTGTATGTATCTGTTTTGACACCAAAAATGCCGATGCTGTATCTGATGGAAACATGCAATTTTGCTCTCATCCGTTTGACAAACTCTAAGTGCTTGCTTCAATGTCTTCTATTCAGAAAAGGCTCTCTTCTGACAACCCTTCCGAAGGTGAAGATGGAGCCTGATGGTGTTTTTGAAACCTAGTAACCCCAGGATTCCACCAAGACCTGGGATTCCTTCACAGTGATTCTTAGGGATTTTAATGCTTCTCTCACCATCCTCCTCAGTATCCTGGGGGGCAAAACACAGTTGCGTCCTCTACCCTTGAGGTTTTCAATTGTTCCATGTTTTTAGATTTTTTAAGTAATTGCCCTAATAGTGGCATATTCAATCATTTATGAATCTTCCTGTAGCCATTACCAGATTTATGAAGGTCTATGAGCATCTGCCTCTTTTGAACTGACAGCTCTTTTGTTTTCTTCATGATGTTGCACGACAAAGGGGTATTGCATGTGTGTTACCTCATTTTTATACCCTGGAACAGGAAGTGGTGTAATGGTTCAACATAGTCCCTCAACACTTAGATAAAATTTGAATAAGTGGAATTTAATCACTGGTTTTATTTTGGTAGATGTTATTTTCAATACTCTGTCAGGGTGCCATGAATTGTGAAACCTTATTTGGAGAAAATTGATTTTCATTTAAATTAGTATATGATTTTGGTTAGTTTCATTGGAACATTAATATCCTACAGAATTTCTCACATGTTCTTATTTAGAGTTTCTT
Source organism: Gymnothorax reevesii (assembly GCA_029721435.1). Lineage (NCBI taxonomy): Eukaryota > Metazoa > Chordata > Actinopteri > Anguilliformes > Muraenidae > Gymnothorax > Gymnothorax reevesii. Next base: position 53,496,737 of record CM056583.1, on the reverse strand, counting down.
TGTAAATATATATATATATATATATATATATATATATATATATATATTGGTTTGAGCTTAAAAAAGCAGGAATTTATGGAAGTTCTTATCTAGTAGGAAGGATTAAATTTGTTACTGAGATGTAAAACTTTATGCAATTTAAACATATATTGTGGTGTTTTTAATGCATTTATCTTCAGTTTAATTCACAAAAACACTGCTCTCTTGGGAATGGCGGGAATGAAATTCAGCCAAAGGAGTCAAGAATTGGCTGGATCAGAGTCCTGAATAATTTAATTAAATTGCCTTTGTTCTTTGTTCTTTGAGGTATAAGGAATTATGCTTCGAAAATTAAACTTACACTAAAGAGTGTATGCCCCATTTCTGGCACATGTGAAAATAATGTAGTTGACTATTAAAAAAAAAAAATCTGAAAAGAGGCAGTAAAAGCAAGAGGTTTACTCTTATTGGCTCTCAAAAATAATACTTTATGAACCCATTTGAATTTTACAGACTCAAAAACAATTAACATTGAAACAATCATCAATTCACTTGCAATTTTCACTGCCTGGTTGAATGTCCTTCGAATCTCATATACCTCAACATACACTGAGTTTCTTTACTGGTGATGCTCTGGCATATACGCCTGCTGCCTTCAGGTCCTGCTTGCTCTTGGTCTTTTGCCTTCAGCAACTGAAATGTGCTCCGTTAGATTCAGGTCAGGTGTTTGACTTGGCCGCTGTAGAACATTCCACATCTTTGCCTCAAAGTCTTGGACGGCTTTCTCAATTGACTCCAGGTCATTGTCCATCTGCACTGTGTAGTGCCATCCAATGAAGCATTTGGTTGAATCTGAATAGAAAATATTAAATAGCACTAAACCAAAGGCGGCTAATGAGCAGTAAACAAAGCAGGCTCAAAGCATCCCTTTAAACTATTGATTAGCTGTGACCTTTTTGAAACATTTTTCTTTTATGAATATTACATGAAAAACACTATCACACACTGAGGAGTGACCAGTGCTCCGCCTTCAGGAAAGACAAGAAATGTCTTCTTGGTTCTTTTTTTTTAAGGGACTTGGTGAATAAAACATTCAACTGAAATGAATTTACTACTTAATCAGGACTTTGCTTGCTTAACCGTTTAACATCAGACTCAACCATTTGGGAAAGCAAATTTTGAGTAGCTGATGGATTATTCTTTTAATTAGAAAACAAGTAATTCAAGGGAAATTACTGAGAATGGGTCTATCATAGTGCGCATAGTGAAAGGGATGTTTTGCGTCTCTGAATTTCAGCTGAAGCAGCCACCACTGGCCAGTACAATTCAGAATCCATCTGACAGTTAATAGATGACAGAGGCAAAGGCATTGGCCTTGTCCATACATGATCACATTTTATAACCCCAATTCCAAAAACATTGGGACACTTTGTTAAATACTTGTATTGACTAGCTGAAATGTTACATAAAGCAAGAACGGGAAAACATTTTGCTTTCAAAACTACAGTATTTTGTCTCCCAAGTTCCCAAATACTTACAAAGTGTTGATTGAAGACGTCTTGATGCAACACAGTGGTAAACATGCCTCCGTGAAAACCTTTTTAAACATGTTGCTGGCATCAAATTCAAAATGAGCAGATATTTTTCAAAAAAACCATAATAAATCTCAGTTTCAAAATCTGGTTTATTGACCTTGTACTATTTTCAAATAAATATAAGGTTCAAATGATTTGAAAATCATTGCATTCTGTTTTTTTTTACATTTTACACAGTGTCCCAACTTTTCTGGAAATGGGGATGTAATTATGAGAAGGAAAACAGAGCAGTTCCTAACCTTTTAAATATTTAAAAATATACAGACTCCAAAATGCAAATACTTCACATGTAACTACATCTTTATCTGCTTGATTGTAAGCTAAATAATTCTGGGAATGGCAAAATAAAGGAGTAGCTGTAAACAGCTAATTTTTCCACCTACCTTCAGTCCCTGAAAGTTCTGTAATTTCAACCCCAGACACCCTATTGTAGTGTAATCACCCTGAAATGAAAGCTAGGGGCTGCACTATGAGGTCATATTCATCATTTGATTTCAGGTCCAATATGCTGAGGAAGGCTGCTAAAATAATAGTGTTTTTAGAATTGTCAATGTCCATATACATGACCACAATAAACAAAACTGTTCATAATCCCTCATCAAAGCTGCATCTTCCTGGTCAGTGTCATGAGAGAACAAAGGCCTATCCCAGCCAACTATGGGCGAAAGGCAGGGACATATTCTGAACAGCCAAACTATTGCAGGGCTAACATCTTTCACTCATACTATAGGGCAGTGGTTCCCAAAGTGGGGGGCGCGCCCCCTAGGGGGGGCGCAGAGCAATTGCAGGGGGGGCGCGGGGTGTGGGAGTTCCGGACACCAACAGAAAATCATTTGCATACAGTCCATTCGCTGCCCAGAATTCTGCGATTACATCGTAAATGCCCGCCTTACTCTCAACATAACTGTTCGCCAAATCATTCATCTAGCCTGCCATTTTCATAAATAATTTATGAATGTAGTTGTTCAAATATTTGAAGCCGGTAATGTAGTCTCGCGATACCCAACTCGCCGCTTTTTATCCTGCACTGATCTGGCATATTGATAATAAAATGGTAAGTGACACCGAACAAAATCCGATGAAAACAAAGCAGAAATAACCGAGATTGCGTCATCTTACTCTCGATAATATGAATGCTCTGTATGCCGACAGATTATTTTTATCTAGCCCACCAACTGAACGTTACAATCATATCGGCAGGTTCGGCAAGTGGTGTTCATGAATTTTTTTTCGTACTTCGCTGTCTTTCTGCATCATAGAAACATAATTTTAAGTAGACGGCTATACTCAGGCAGAGGAGTGTGATACAGCCTAATGATTTTATACTTTAAAAGAGATTTTGCATTATTAAATTTTCGTGTCCTTAATTGGAAAATAACTGTGGCCGTTTCCAAACGTGCCAATCATTTTTAATGTTCCCAGCTAGGCTGGACAAAAATCATCTGTGCAGAGCATTCATATTTTCTAGAATAAGCTGACGCGATCTCGGTTAACGTATTTTAACTTAAAAGTGCGAGGCCAGTGAAGAGAGGAAAATGTAACTGTCTCGAGACACTCCTTCAGCGGTCCGCACAAGGTTGCTGATTGGCTGTATGCAAGTAAGTTTCTGTTGGTGTCCGGAAAATGCATAAATAGCAATGTTGTTGTATATTAAAAAAAATAAACCTGTTACACTGAACATAATTACACAGTTAAGGTGCTTGAAAACAGTTACACTTAAAATAATTACACCGTGGTTGTTTGTTATTTTGCTATTTCCAATTCTAAAAGTAGCCTAGTTTTAGTTTATGACAATCTACAGTTTATGACCGTTTACTTACATTTTTTCCAAAAAGGTTGAGGTTTATATAAATTACAATGAGTGAAATAAACTGCAATGGTCTCTGAAAACAAAATGTGCGTATGTTGTTGTGAGAGGAAACAGGAGTACGCATAGGAAACCCATGTGAACTCTACAGAACATACAAACTCCACACAGAAGAAGTCCAGGCCAGATTTGAGCACACAATCCCGTTTCAGTGAGGCAACAGCACAACGTACTGCACCACCGTGCTGCCCTATGGTTGATAATCCATAAGTTAAGTCCAAGCATATAAGAACGCTATGCACTTTTATCAGATACTTTATAATAAATACTGGGAATCTGTACCGGTGATACAAGCACAAGGCACGAGGCTGTATCAGCCCGCGGGCTAAATCCTGTCTCACCCGGCCGTATCGGCCCACAGGCAAATTCCCATATCAGAGTTTATGATAAATAGAACAAGATACGGGCATTTTCATATCACACCTTGTATCAACCCTCGACCAGTAGCTAAAGCTCTCAGGCTGATACTGCGATCTCGGGCTGATACACGGTGTGATATGAAAATGCCCATAGGATATTCTCAATTTATTTTGATATAATTAATTCAACTGATCTCCTCCTTCAGATATCACACATATTCCCTCCACCCCCCACAAAAAATGTGTCAAATATATCTAAACTGGCAATATCTTTTCACGAAAGTTGATCAGTCTAAAGGCTATTTAAGGATGGCAAATGAGGGGTGCTAATAACTTTTAATTTTTTTTTTATTTCTAGTGCAATTGCTTTGCATACACTGCATAGGTGACAAACCAAAGTAGAACCGAGTGAAGTACATCTTGACCGCGCTATATCATGGAGTTTTCAGAGACAGCCGATTGTCAGTCCAAGCCATATCAATACACTCATCCCAATGTGGCCATTATCATATTTGGCAGTGCACCATGCTACAAGTATTCCATCGGTCACAGCTATGTTATATTCCATGTGACATGTTGATGTTCACCCAAGGCTTAAGAAATACTCATGTAAACCATGGCTACTCAAATTATCAATAGTTTGCATTCCACTTTGGCATTACAAATGTATGTTTATATTCAAAGTGTATACTAAATGTGACAGTTGAAGCGTCCTGTCAGAAGAAATGCCTCCTAATAAATACACATCCAGGCTACCTTGCCAATGAGCCTGGCTCTTGGTCAGCAAGTTTGACTCTTACCCAGTAGTCGGGGTTCAATTCCTCGCCCAGGCCTTTCTTCAGCCTGCCACATTCTGGGGTAATTGGCTGGATCTGGGGGATCCTAATGGATGGCAGCATGTGTAAAGCATGGAGCATGAGGACACGCTCCTGAAAGAGGGGGAGAGATGTGAAGGGTCCTGTCAGTAGAAATGCCTCCTAATAAATACGCGCCCAGGCTACCTTGCCAATGAGCCTGGCTCTTTGGCAATGTGGTCAGTGCCTTTGACTCTTACACGGGAGTCCACCATAACACTTCCCCTTCCCTCATTTAACCCTAGAACACTATCGCCGGGTGATTTTCACCCGAGCAAATGTGTTTACGTGATTTTCATTATGTTGCGTTTGTCTGAGTGTTATGGGTCCCAGGGCAGCTTCGGCATTGTCTTTGACATCTTTGAAGGCATGGGTGTTTTGTTTACCTCAGGGTACTTTTTTCATTTTGTTAGACATGGCACAGTTGAAAATAAAAGAACACTACTCTAATTTGTCATGTATTGTCATATTTTTATGACAAGTACTTTTTATTGGGTATTTTACTATATCGGGAAAAATCACCCGGCGTTAGTGATGGTGTTACTGATTTTAGCAATAGTGTTCTAGGGTTAAGGTTTGTTAAACCACATCCTAAGATTCCAAAATATGAAGTGACTCAAGCCTGTTTTATGGGGCACAACACTAAGTCCAGTGTTTACCTGACTGTAGAAGGGAGCTGGATCAATATGAAAGATACACGGAGGTCAGAATCAAATTCTAGGTCTTGTCTCTCATGTCTCCCAAACCAAAGCAGAAAAAAGAAACAAAAAGACTTTTGGTCAGTTGTACTTCGGCTTCAATTTTTAATAAACTGCTGCATAGGTTTCTTAAGTCCGAAATAATAGAAATATGAGAGTAGCTGAGAGATAAGTTTAGAAATATGTTCTCTGTGATTTTGCGTATTCTGATTTCTGAGAGAGATGTAAAGGTGTGGACGAAAGTGTAACACGGAATGGTTCTGATATAGGAAGTGGGCTCTTTCAATTTTAATTTAATTGAAACCTCTGCTATGGTGACTGCAACACAAAACCTGCATAAATGAGAATAATTTCAAATAGATAAATATTCTTGTCTACTTCCCCTGGTAAAGGGTGGGCTTGTTTCCCAGTCTTAGGCCACACTGAGCATTACAAGGTCAGTTCCCTCTTTCCACGACTTAACTGAATATGTTCCCCCAAGAAACTTTTTCCACTGACTTACATTTATTGATGCCTTATATAGGAATGTAAAAACGATTATGTACGCATGTTCATTGTTCAACACATCCAGTGGTGCTGATGGTAAGCATACCATGCCAATAAATAACTAAATAACTAAAGTTATCATTACTTTATTAAAAAGTGTAATCTTTTAGACTAACTTTTCACTTAAGCTTTCCCTTACATAGGTTCAAAGTCAGAAAAGGCATTTTTTCCATATTGTTGGACAATCTCATACATACATATTCACACCTAAATATTCAAGAGAAATATTCAAACCAGATATGTGATATATTTTCATGGCCATAGCATTCCTTTAAATGGAAAATATCTTGATCTTGTATATCATGTTAAACACCTTTCCCATTCATTTACCAAGATATAATTGGGATTAATGGAACCTTGGGATCTCCACAACGAATTAAAATAGACCTGAGGGCTCACAGGTTTGAATACAGCAGCTGAATTTGATGGGCCAATATATGGGTCCATAGGTTTTGTAGGGTTAATCTTTTGGCAAAGGGGACGACGGGAGGGGAATCATGTGCGGGTACCAGATAGAAAATACTACCACCAGTGTTTATTAAAAGAAACAATAAACTGATTAAATGTGAATGCTTACAAAAGGCAGTATGACAGAAAAAAGGGGTTACGGGACATGGGGAGAACAAATACACAAGAAGTACAAGGGAGACCAAAAGCATGGAAAAAAGGAAATTAAATTAAATGGGCAAAGCAATGAATAACAAACTAAAATGAGTACAAAAAAATACGAAACTAAGGGAACCAATTATGGGACCACAAAGCAGGTGAGCATGGAGGTTTAGAGGCAGGAGGGCATAAAAGCAGGGTTTGGTCACAAATGGAGGAACAAGCAGCAATCAGGCACAGAGCAGGGAGTGAGAGAGAGAGACAACAGCAAAAGAAAGGAAAAAATGAACTAAACTGGACAATAATCCTACAAATCAAAATCTATAAAATAGAAACACAAACACTGAAACAAATAACAGAAAGATTACATCAATGAATATTACTAGCTTTATCACTAGAACTGTTGGGGTATTTGCAGGTGATATGATGTCAAAAGTATTCATTGTGAATGATACATTTAGTTTGAATGGTGAAAACCGGAGGGCCTTCTCTTTCAGATAGAATTTGCAGAGGCACATCATATGAGGGCATAGAATTGCGCATCAGATCAAAAGTCATATCTTCAGATTAATTGAAGTGGGTATCTTCTCTGAAAAAAGAGTAAATTCTGAATTTTTCAACTTGTTCACTGAACTCCTCCCAAACTTAGAGCGAATACCCTTGGTCAGTGTTGCCACCATTATTGTATAATTGTCAAAAATATTACCATGTATTGACTATTTTGTTATACAGATGGCCCCGTGAATGTATGAAGCTGTTCTGTGAAGCAATATTCAAATTCAAAAAGACTGACATGATAGGGAAAAGGACTGCAACATTGTTAACTGCCAGACACACTTATTGTTGATTATAGAGACATCTGTTCACCTTTCACTCATCAGCAGATCCATCTGCTACTTTGATTACAGGTAAAACACTGAAAACCCACACTAAGGCAAGACATCTGCGAGTCATAATACTAACATTAAATAAAGAATTTTATCCCCCCTCTGAAAGCCAGTACGAGGCTATTCTGAGTGAAGTTTAAAATGAGATGTGCCATTTACAAAGAATTACTTCCATTTCAACAGCAGATGCCTTGTGTTTCAGTGCACAGCCCACAAAATAGAACTTTTTGACATTGTGAAAAACTGAGGAAATTAAGCTGTAATGCTAGGAAATTTTTTTGGGGGTGGGGGGTTAGGGGGTGGCGAGCTATTCAAAATAGGGCCGATCTGTACATGTTTTTCGAACTGAGGCCAAGATTTGGTCAGCATCTGTCCCTGCTTTGGACTTACATATCAATACAATTATTTGTTGATTTATTTCATTTTGAAGTGCTTTGTAAAGAGTAATGATAAATGTATTTGTGCATCAGAGAAATGGAGTATTGCTTGAGGATGTAATTCAGTCAGAAAACTTCAGGCATCTTCACTCTCACTCTCTCCCCATTTTCATGCTATCACTCCACCCCTCAATGAGGTGGGCTTTTTAAGCCTCGCTCTACTTATGCAGCAAAAATGCCTTTGCCTGCTGCTGCACTGCATCACTCTTAACTTCTCAACTGTCTCTAGAGGTGGCTGATATTTTGCCTCTCCCTGGCTTTCTACTTCAAGTTCAGTAGGTCGTAGGACGTATCTGAGTGAAAAACTGGACACAAAGCTATGATTGTCCGTTTTTTCATGCTACGAGTAACCACACACATGTATGATGGCTAATTTAAATGCAGCGATGATGCAAATGCAATTTACATCATTCACTAAGTAGGCCATCAAAGAAGAATGGAATTTGCCGAGCACATCCATACAATCAAAGTGAGAAGAGCATTACTGGAATAGTGTAATCATTCTGAGAGGTGGCCTTGACTTAAACTCAGCAAAATCATTTTCACAACATTAATTCTGCCTTTTAAATTCTAATTGTCCACCACCCTGAATAGCCTTTTCAAATTCATATATATACATAGATTTTTTTTTAGTATTTATTATGTCAGGCAGGGTGACAGAGGGGAGTCTGTTATAAAGAAATGGGAGAAGCTAAACACAGGCCTAGCAATATCTGGTGAAAGTAAGCAACAATCTCATGGAGAGGATATATACACTACTGGCCAAAGATTTGGAAGCAAGATCAAATTTGTACAAAAAAAGATTACAGTTTCATTGGAATACTTTGCAACAAAATAAACATGATTATTATAGTATAAAGAGTCACTTATCAGAATACATTTTCAATCAAATTATCAGGCTCATATTACTAGGCCCATGGTCCTAGTGCCTGCCGGATTGCCATTGGCATCCAGTGGGCTATGACACATGACATAAAGTGAATAATGCAAACTGTGATTTGTTTTTTACTTTTTCACTGATTCTGTGTCTTTTGCAAACCTTCTCAACCCAAAAATTAAGGCCCTCCTTTCCTTTGTTAACATTAATCAACAGTGGTCTGGTAACCTCAATGTATACAGTACCAAAAAGTAAATGGAAGAAAATGGTGCATATCAATGAAAGAGAAGTCTAATCATGCAGTAAATACATCCCAAAATCCATAGATTTCAAACTGGTTTTTAAGAAAGGCATTGTGACAGAAACTTGAAGTTGCTTTAAATGTTTTACCTGTATTGGCCTTGCTTCCAAACTTCCAGCGTGTAGTGTAACAGTAAATGTAGAATTATTTTTTTCCCTTTTCCATTTCAAATTATACAATACCATGGCAGGTTGTTTCCCTCTGTGATTCAGACAGCTTTTACAGCCTTTTTTGGAATATATTTTTACAAAAGGGGACAGGAGAACAGCGGAGAAAAGATACAAAAACATGATGAGAGGAAGAGAATACCACCTATCCAATCTCCAGATGGATTGAAGACATTAAAACCGGATGACTGAGGGTTTTTTTCTGCTCATTGCAAAGTTTCCTGCCAATCGTCTAATGATAAAAAACATACTTGGCAGAAGAATGTCTATGGTATTCACATTTACCAGGCCATTGAGCTCACTGTTTAAAATCAAGGCAAACAAAGTTGCCTGCCAACTGCCTGGGCTTGCCAGAATTTGGTCGATCAAAAACAGGGCCCATTTACAGGGTCTAGTGGATAACTTCATGCAAGCAAATAAAAACTGACCTGCTTTGTAAACATGTCAGATGTTAGTGAGAACTTGAGTGCAAAATGATGTGCTGAATTTACTCATTTGGGCTAATGGCTTAAATGGTACAAACATTGCAGATCAAATAAGGCCAAACACAAGCAAATGCCTTTGGAATGAAATATGATTTGAAGAAATATTCTCATGAATTAATTTCAAATTTGCACGATTGCAGTGCACTTTTGTTTTGATATTTTGTGGTTAACACACACAATGCCCTTCATTAATATTGGCACCCTTTGTAAATACAAGCAAAAGTGGTTATATATTATTACCTTTCATTTCCTCTTGATATCTAATTCAGAATATTAACCAAAATGGTTAATATTCAGTACAATGAATGGAAGAATAAAGTATTATTGTGAAACAAATATTTTTCTCTAAATGTATGCAACATTGATCAACATTGATCCTTCCTCCAAGTTAATGGAATCACCTCTTCAGCTCGCCCCAAGTATTTTCAGTTAAGGAAAGGAGACAATGGTGGCAATGAAAATATCTCAATTCTGAACTCAGGGAATCACTGTTGATCTCCATGTGTTGGCTTTACCCCACATGGAAAGAACCTTTATAAACATATAGGTTTTAGTACAGGGCCACGTACTGTCATGGTTTTAGGAGACTGGCGAGCTTTCTTTCTTTCTCTCGTCCTGGACCATATCGTTTTGCCCACAGTCGAATTCTTTGGCCAGCTGGCATTAATTGTGGGCGGCGCCCGGACTCTATTTTAACCCCGGTTCCGCCTCGCCGTCTTTGCAGGAGAGTCAGTGTTACTTTGCACTTTCGCCGGTAAGGTCTCTAGCTAGAGAATTGTGTGAGGAATTACTTGCAAAGAGGAACGTGCTAGTTAGCAGGGGAATCTTTCTCTAGTTATTTCTGTCTTTCTATGCAACGTCTGGTGCCTTGTCTTGTTACCTCGGTAGCCGAGATTTTCCCTTTATTTTGTGTCAGTCCTGCTCGCTGTGCTTCCTTTTGTACCTGGACTAAGATCTTTGTGTAAGAAGAGGTCAGAGGAACACCAGTTGCAGGATCCAGAAGTGGTTATTAAAACACAAAACACTAAGGGAGAAATGGCAGACACGCCAGAAACAAAACATTGTGCACAAGCACTGAACAACTGGGAAAACTAAAGTACACTGCCAAAGGCAAGAGAGGATAAGCTAAGAAAACAAAAACTGAACCTAACTAAACTGACGGACACACTGGGAGACTTGTACACAGGGCAGACAAGACTAAAGCGCAGCAAACAGAAAGACTCGGGAACCATACACGGGAGACACTCAGAACGCACGAGGAGCTGAGACTTCAACATGTAGTACAATACGGAGGATCTGTCTGACAATCGCGTCCAAAGCTCCCACATTTATGATCACGAGAGGAGGCGGGGACTCGGAATGCAATCACAGACTGAAACAGAAACACATGGGATTAATAAACAATTACACGAGGACCGGGTAAAACAATAATGACTCGAGACGAGACGCGGAGACCATCAATCAAACTAGACAGTTTAGATTAAGGTAATCTAAAGGTGACGAGGAAAAAGCACCACAAGAGAAGCGAAGGGAAGCATAGTGTTAAATGTAGTTAATCAGAGCTCGGGCGGAAATCACAAAAGCCAGAATCGCACACACTCGCTAAATGAGTTAATCAATGTTAATACTACGTGACAAAATATTTACAATCACCCTTAAATAAGTACTGGTTAGTACGGGTTAGTAATCCTATCAGAGAACGTATTCACTCAGAGTTTTGCGAGACCCGGAATTAAGCACAGCTGGAAGCAATGAATGAAATACCAAAGCCAAACTGAAAGTAGAAACGTGATTGGACAACGAGACGCAGGCATGCTGTCACGGGACACCACTGGAGACAGATTGGGAGCGAATTTTCAGAGGGCTGAACTGAAGGCTGGAAAATAAGAAACAAAAGTAAATCACAAGTACAAATGAGCATGGGACAACACACGAAAGGGCAGAATCATAACACTTTGTCTGTTGGAAGAGCGAGTCTCTCTCTCCCTTTCTGTCGGTTTGTCTCTCTTATTTTGCTGGACTTCCTTTCGTTTCAGCCGCTGCTTTTGGTGTCTCGAAACACCAGTCATCACACACATAGGTTTTGCATATATGCAACATACATAAAATTGGCCGTTTTCATATATTATAGGTACATATATGTACGTATGATATATAAAAACAGCCGATTAAAACTTCTGCGTTTTTTTATTTTATTTGCCATTTTCAATCCCACCCAAATTTGGAATATCCAATCAGGGAGCTATGTGCTAGTCCATTAGCAGCTGCTTTTATACACATGTTGTGCGAAACTTCATAACCTCAGAACGAGGGCAGAGGAAGGTCAGGCATCACCTTGGTCAGAATCTTATTTATGAGCACCCGTCTAGACAACAGGACGTGCCTAGGGGAGCTGTAATCTACATAACCCTTCCTAGCAGGCCCTTCGCAATTTGCATCCCTGTAGCGCATTGGCATTGCGCGCTACTTCTGAAAAGTAGCTGGTTGATGCAAGGCAGGGATTAAAACCTATATGTTTATATAGGTTTTTTCCGTGTGGGAATTTAAGAATCCTTGTTATGTCATCCCTGTAGGTAGAAGTCTGGGACCTTTAGTTGCTATATAAGCATCTCAGAAAAAAGCCAAGTGTTTTTTCATTAAAACTGTGAACAGAAATGTAGACTTTGTCTTCAAATTCATTAACAACAGTGAAATGCTCAAATAGAAATGGGGATGAAAATCACTTTTGAATGGCATGTTTACTTGAATGTATGTTCTTCTGTGTACTTTTATTTTGTTATTTTAGTTTTATTTTCCAACATTTAAACTAAGGACCTCTGCGCCATATTCATCTAGAAACTGCATTACAGACAAGATAGAAAACATTGCATTTGGTGGATGTAACAGTGTAGTGTACAACCTTTCAGTGGATGTGTATGAGCTGTAATGATGTGAATCCAATTTTATCTAATGTGGTGAATCTGGCAGTGACTTAAATTAGAAAAAATGCTTAATTGATGAAATAAATATTATCACACCATTTCCTTCTCTTCCACAATACAGAACTCAATCTTCATAGAATGGAAATAAGTATGGTCAAGAAAGAATTTATGACCTTGTTATTGTTAATGTTTCAGGATAAAAATGTAACAAATAGTATTTGATATTTGTGGTGATATCATAGCTTTTTGTCTCCTCTCACTTGCCATAGTTAATAATGACTGGTTTACACATAACATGCCATTGTCACATGTCAACATGTATTTCGGATCAAATGTGATGCCAATTTTACATGTCCACATGCGATTAATAAGTTATTGTGTGAAATTCTTGTTATTTCTGTAAGGGACTTTGGACTAATATGCAGATATTACCTTGAGAATAAAAACATGAGCTTGGCTTCATGTATGAAAGTTACAAAAGCTATATAATATGTATAGATATGAGCTATACAATAGGTATGACAAACAGAACCTGCCACTGGGTATATGAGCTATATAGGAGACATATACCTTGTATGTACATATAGGGCCTATATGTGGAAATAAAGAAGCAATATAGGAGACCTATATGCCCTCTATAAGCACATATATGTACCTGAATCTGGCCTATATGCCACATATATGCTGCATATATGTGGCATATAGGTTGCATATATGTTCATATAGATTCTTTTCATGTGGGACAATGCAACTAACAAGTACCAGGATGCCAAATAAGAAGCGCTTCATTATTGAACCAGCTAACCAAAACCGACTGCATCCCTCCTATATACCTGAGCTGTGCACACATCACATATCACATCTGAAAATTGAACTCCAACCAGTGTTAGCCATGGCATACCATAGAAGCTTTCGATAGGCCACAGGCCACCAGCTAGCATTATTTAAGTTATAAAAGTGCATTTGGGTGTTCTAACATATCTGCTGTTCTGCTATTGCAGAGTTGGTAACATTGGTAACAGAGGTGGACATTTGGACATTCTAGGGGTCAGAAAGTAAAAGTCCGACCGTGCTTTACTTTAACCGCTGATCACTAGCCATCAGTAAACTGTGCATGAGACTGGACACATTTGTAACCTTTACAAGACCGGACGTTAAGAATTTAGAAAGGCAACTGTACTAAACTAAAAAAAAAGAAATCAACAAAATTGCACAAAAATGGTTTGTTAGGCTGTTTCCATACACTATGTTTATTTTATGTAATTGTTGGCCATTAAACCTCATACAGTTGAAGTGATGAAATGTCTCTGCGGAAAAAAAAAATTACTCTGGAGGCAGACTTCACAGCAATTTCTTGATAGAATTTGAATGTCGAATTGCTTCTCCAGTTTTTACTTTGCTTTATTACTTTTAAAATTGCAGCTGCCGATGTGAAAACACTTTCGAGCAGCATGGACTGCATTGCATAATGCATTTTCTCTTGAGCACTCCAGCATGAAATATAGGGGCACAAAAAAATAGGATGTCACTGAAATCTTATTTAGTAACATGGATGTTGCTTGAATTCAAAAGCATCTACAGCAAAAGACAGATCTTTTCTTTGGCTACTGTCAAAGGAAAGTGCCTTATGCATTCCTTTTCAGAAATGCATTGCAACATTCTGTACCCAGAAAAAAACCAGAACAAAAAGGTAGACAAGTGTCATCAGCTGCCTTTACCAGCCTGTTTTCTTATGTACATTTTGTTTAGCAGAATGTGTTGGCAGACCGTTGAAAATGTGTATATGACAGTGATTGTGTGAAGGAGAAAGCGTGCATGCAGTAACTTTCAATTACAGAAACACACAGCATTATGAATGTGGGAAAGGTAAATGCACTATCAGCTTGAATTGCAAATGCATCTTATCCTGTTTTATGTGCAAGAAGCCCTGATATTTACTTCATGGTTGGCATATATGCAAATGCATTCAGTCAACATGCTTGGAAGCCTCAGTACACAGTGCTTGGGCCTCCACATCAGCAGATGACAAGGTTTTTATTCACTTGCAAATAATATCCCAGAATAAAATCAACAACCGCACTGACAGCCCACAATCAGCCGCACATCCAATGACACCGCCATTTCCATATCAAAAAAGGACAAGAGCGCAATCTGCAAAAGGGGCCTACCCCCCTTTGTGTCACGAGTTGAAGTGAATCGCATGCCACTTGTATCACATGGCTAATGAGTCACCTTTCTGGGTGTAGTATGCTCAGCACTAAACCTGACTGAGGAGCCTCAGATTGTGAGGAGGCACTGCCTGTTGTCCTGGGACACAGAAAACATTAACATTACCATTTTTTTTACGATCAGCGCAGGGGTGGAAACTTACCATCTCCAAATTTGTTTATATTTCACAGATTTGAAGTTCTGTGTCTGGAATAGAAAAATTACCCATGTCTGCTTTGATTAACCCCTCCCTTTCCGCGTGGGCCACGTCCATCTTTTGGGAAATCTAACCATCCTAGCTGTTTGAGAGCATTTATTTTTGAACAGAACTGTTGACCCATGATTTTCACTGTTACAAAGCTCTTCCACAGCCAAGATGTACCATCTCTACTAAAAACTATTTGTGGGCACTTGTTTCTGCCTGAAGCTAGCGCCACATGGATTACAAAGAAATGTGAACGTTTATCCAAGACATTTGGCCCTAGCTCAAGACAGAATGGAGTGCCCATGGATTTTTGATTTGCGTTTGATTTCTCATCTTAAAAAATATAATTAGCTACACCTGAGAGGGGAGAGTTCAAGTGCCTTTTACCAGGGAAATTGACTGAAAACAGATCAAGACTAATAAGCAGTTAAAAGACATGTTCATCGCCCTCTTTGTTCTCTGTCCACTGCCTGCCACTGCAACTCATGGAGGAAGAAATGAGAAAATAGTCCAAGCAGCTGATTTGTCCCATAAGATAATAACCTGTTGAGCACTCCTGAAAATGCACTATGCGCAGTCCCCACATATCACGCTGTAGGCAAATAAACATACATAGGAAAGAGAGAGTTGTCAAAACGCCAATAGCATAAAACAAGTCAATAATAAAATGTGTCATTTGCCCCAACAATTAGCAACTTATTACCCAATGAGAATATGTTGCGATCATTTAAATGTCGGACTGTTCAAGTTTGTTTGCCCAAAACTGCAATTTTGGTTGCATTCAGATGTCAAAGTTTTAAGTGCCACTGTAGTTAGAATGTAGGTTTTTTATTTTTTAAATTAGCAGATACATGGATGCACACATGGGAGGAGACTTATTTTCTTGCCTGAAGAACTTGCCTCTCCTGCAAAACTGCAGGTGAGACATTTGACAGGATGGCACCAGCTGTGACCTCTTGATCATTAGGCTTTCCATTTGAATAATGAATGTTAGGTGTGTGCTTTCAATAGCAACAATGCTGAAGATTTACCACAAGATTTTGTAGCAGTATTTCAGTGGATTTTGACTCCAGCGATTCAATGATTTCATGAGGCCCCAATGCTGTGATCAGCTGGTGAAATGCACACTTTCTTTCAGCAGGTATCACTAGATTTCAGACAAACCAAGCTCTTCCAGAATTCAGGCAAAACACCTGAATTCTGGAAACACATATTTATAATAGAGGTAACAAGAAGACATGGGACAAATCTTCATCACAGCAGTAGACATTCTCTGAACAGTACATCCATACTGAGTAGTGAACAACAAATTAGCATAGTTGTTATTCTGACTTTCTGAAGGAAAGCAGATTTTTATTTACTTGATGTAAATGTACATTACATGTAAATAGTAAGTCTAAATGTATTGCAAGGACTTGGAGATTATTATGAATTCCATAATCTAATCGCAAATTCAAGCCCTGGAATGCTGCCAAGGCTCTCAGTTTTATTGGCTTGGATTTTGTAGTTCATTTTTGATCATGGCCTTGGCCAATGAAACGATGCTATGGAATTTATTTTTTTTTAAAGGTCCCCAATTATGCCACAAGGAGCACAGCTAATTAGCCATTATGAGCTAGTTCAAAGTCTCCCCTACCTGACATCACAAAGGGGAGTGACCAACTAGAATAATGAAATCTGATGTGACTGCTTGGCTGAAAGTAATCAGTTCATCTTGTCTCTGTTTAGTTACTTCCCCATGTGATGTCAAGAGGGAAAAGATGGCTTGTAATAACTAATTAGCTGTGCACCTGGTGACATAATAGGGTACCTTTAAAGTTATTCATAATTGATTACTGGCACAGAAATACCATGACAGGCCAGGTGACATAGTGGATTTGGACTCATATACAAGTGATTTAACACGTTGACTGCTGACTACAAGATTACTCATGGAAGGCACACCACATCCTCCCAGTAGGAGTTATCTCGTAGTTTAAAATTGGTAACTTTGGGAATCAACAGACCGGTCGGCAGTTGTCATAAAGGAAGAACTGGAGTGCTGGAAGTGGGTATTGAACACAAACTTTTCAAATCAAATTATGACACAATTGCGCAATGTCTTTTACGCACATACCGCAATACTGAATGCAACATTTATATCCCACTGCCAGCTACTCCTTGTCTCGTATAGAGGGGTTTCCCCCAGAGGATCATGGGAAGATGTTCTGTATATGTCTATAAACAGTGCCGTAAACAAACATTGACCATGTGTGAAAAAAAATACCTGGAATGGCAAATGGGAGACCCCTAGCACCTACAAGTTATCTCGTAGTCGGCAGTCAACGTGTTAAATTGATTTCTGAATTTTCTCTTCATATTTCAAATTTAATTTCAATACACAGTGGATCCCCACAATGTACAGGAATAGGGTAATGAAAACCTACAAGGCACCAGTATCCCCGTTCTTGGATAACGAGCATCTGTGCTCCGCAGCTGTCCTAATCCTCTTTGTCGTCGTGCAGGGTCATTTGCACGCAGGTCCGGCTGGCAGGAAATGCTGAGCTATGGATGGATGCTTACCTTAATGGTTGGAGTAATTTGGCCGCCCAAATCGGCCCCATTAACAACCAATAGCTCAGGAAGCCTACTTATGAAAACAGCCATTCTCCAATTTTGTTAGACACTATAGTTTAAATTAAGTCAGTATTTTCTTGATATGGATTTAGATAGAAATTAGTTTAACAGAAACTAGGTAATAACTGCAAAGCAGTTCTGCTCAGTCTTGGTCCATTTTAGCATAGATATCATGACAGCTGTGAACTCTGAGCCACAGTCCAATGCTGGGCAATTAATATTGTGCTGATATGCAACTGAAGTCTTACGGTTGACAAAGTACTTCAACGTTTCCAAATATGAAACACTTATGTTCATTTAATTTACAATATACAGTGCTGTGAAAAAGTATTGCCCCCTTCCCAGTTTCTTTCCTAACTGCTTACATTTCACATTTTAATGTTTCAGATCATCCAAATAAGTATGTTTTACAACATATGTAAGTAAACACAAACTGCAGGTTTTAAATGACCATTTAATTCACAGATGTAAAATAGTTATTAAAAACCTGTATCACCCATGAGAAAATAAATCCCACCTGCCCCCAAAAACTTAATAACTGGTTGTGCCAACCTCAGCAGAAACTGCAATCAAACATTTGTAATAACTGCCAAGTCTTTTACATAGCTGTGGAGGAAGTTTGGTCTTCTCTTCTCTGGAGTGTTGCTTCAATTCAGCCACATTGGAGGGTTTCTGGCAAGCACTACCATCTTATGGTCATATCATTGCATTTCAATTGGATTCAAGCCAGGACTTCGACAAGACCGCCCTAAAACCATCACTTTATTTGTTTCGAGCCATTCAGTGGTAGACTTGCTTGCCTGCTGCTGATATTTGTCCTGCTGCATTATCCAACTGTGCCAGAGCTTTAGGTCACAAAATGATGGCCAGATATCCTCCTTCAGGACTTACAAGAAGAGAATAAATTTCATGGTTCCATTAATTACAGCAAGTTGCTCAGATTCTGAAGTAGCAAATCAGGGAGCAGTTTCAGATCAGGGTGGGGAAGGAAAATTCCTGCTGCTTGTCTCTGTACACTCATTTCTGGACTTTTTCAGTTTATTTTGCAAAGGAAGAACAGAAGAAATGTAGCTTTATTGCCCTCTTTTCATTTTAATGTACTAGCTAGCAAGGGTTAACGCTCAAGAAAGTCACTGTATGCTTTTTTTTTTTTTCTGAGAAAACGGTTGGCAATGATAGGCTTCAATTGATCCATCCATGGTTGGTCCCTATCACTTTGAGTTGCTTTCATCAAGCAGTCACTGAGGCCAACAGTGACGATGGATTGCAACATGATTTGCTCCCAGGACGATTCATTACATCTCTCCGATATCATTGATCTTGTGGAGCAACATCATACCATCTGCTTTCAAGTATTGATAATGCATTTATTTAGATCAGTTTCTCCAGAAATCGAGAAAATGTATCCTTGTTGCCCTTTGCTGTGACATTTTATGTTTAATTTCAATTACTTTATGCAAATAGTGCTGCTGAAATACGAAAATAAATCCTCAAAATCTAAAACTCCAGATGGTGAACAAGGAGAAATAGGGCTATATCCAGGGCTCTCAAGTTTTGAATGCAGGCTAGACTGAGATTTTCTTTCAGGAAAATCAATCTTTTCTTATTTCTAGGAATATACCCTGAAGTTGAAACTCACTTGAACACTCTAGAACAGGGGTGGGCAACGAGGGCCAAATCTGTCGCTGATTTTCACACCATCTTCTGCCCGTTAATTAGTTGATTACCTAAATTAGCCAAACTATTCATGGAATCTGACAATTATGGTGCATTTCTTTAAATTATCATGAGTGAACACCAAAGACTGTTCTTGTGTCCCTACATAAAACATTTGTCCTTGATCAAAGCTTTGCACAAATCTATGTATGTATTTGCAACCAATTAACTAAATTAGTCAGGGTAATTGATTGAAATAAAAACCTGCATACACACTGGCCCTCCAGGACCGGAATTGCCCACCCCTGCTCTAGAAGATAGCTGACGATCAACTAGCGGTAGCTTGTCCATTCACCCCCATTCATTCTGCCAGACTTTTGATATCAAATAACTTTACAATAAAAACATTATGAGCCTTCATGTCAACGATAATATTTTCTACAGTGAAACTACATTTTGTAGCAGACGTCTTTACTTTTTGTAGCGTTATGGTCTAATAGTAAGCATTTTCATCCGATGGCACCAGGCTAGGCTAAAAGTGACGTGAAATGTCGGCGACTTTTATCATACGGGACGTAAATAACCGTACTGTTTAGACCAGAAGCCCATAACGAATTATAGACAGAAGATGATTGAGCCACATCGCTAAGGAAGTGAAGTACCAATAAATTAATAATTCGCAAAACATAATAACATCGAACGGAATCAGACTATACTGACAGACGCAATTGCTTGCTCGCTGGGAATTATTTGTAGGATACATCTACCTGACGAGTTACCGCTTCTCAGGACGTTGGTTTACGTCAGCGAACTGACTTCGAGCCTGCGCAGTAGGCGTGCTGCCCAACTGAAAACTCTTTCAATTGTGCTTCACACTTTCCCGTTGAAAATAGTGCCATCCCGCCGTCCACTTATTTTACTGTCTACGCTCTTCATTCATCTGTACTTTCTTTTTTCAGCGGGACTCCCCGGTATAATAAAGGCTAAATTAAATAATTCTATTGCGAATTTGTATCATTTTGTCAGTCACAAACAAGAGATGTTGCGGTTCCACCTGTGACACCAGATCGGAGCTGGATTTGTTTTCAGCCAAAAGACACGACATGGAGGGCAGAGAGCCCCCACCCTTGTCGCAACTAGTTACACGTCTAACCATAATCGTCCAAAGCTGTTAATTTGAGTTAAAAATGATCCATAAAGCAAATATCTTGCATAGTTCCTCGATTTTAATAAACTGGTATTGTAAAAAAAAAAAAGAAATAAGTGATGAAGTGATTACCTGATTTCGGGCTTCCACTTCCAGCTCCTCTTTGGCATGCACACAATAGCAACAATCGGGCGCATGTGGAAGATGTGATTACGGCGCTGCTATTTCACCTGGCAACAAGAAATACTCATTTCTGATTGGCTGATAGGTTGCTGATTCAAGCAGAGCAGTCTGCATTCGCCTCATCCATTCATAGATTACTAACCTCTTTTATATACAGTCTACGTTACTAATGTGCGGCGAGTTTTATCACTTCTCAGCGTGAGAAATGTCATGTGTGTCGTGTGAGCGTGTGAACTTATTGAAATGTGTGTCTCACTCTCAATGCGTGAGACTTGAGAGCCCTGGCTATATCAGTATTCAATATTCATTTTTGAACAGTGGTCTCTAAACATCATGGTCAGTGTAGTTTATGGAGGGTTGGTCGGGTTCCTGTAAAAAAAAAAAAAATTTTTTTGGGTCACACCTTAGCAAATTCAGTATATGTGTGATTATGTTTGCTTTTAGTTGCATGGCAGTACTAAGTGCCAAAAATGGAACCTTAGGCATTTGTTCAGTCAGGCACGGTAGTCAGGCTGGTCACAAGTCTGTTTTCTGTCCAGTCATCTTAACTTTAACTCCTCCCACCTATTTGACAAGCTCTTTTATCCAAGACAGTGTTCATTAATTTCTCTGGCAACTTGCCCTCAACACTGCTCATATTTAGGTTACTAACTAATATTTCTCATCTCCCACTACCTCCCCAGCCTCCTCCTTTATAATTTCCATTGTTAGTCTTAAGCAGCACTTGTTCATATCATGTTCAATAACTTAAACTTTACCGAGATGTCTGTGTCATGCTTGCTCAGCATCACTCGAGTAGAGTCACCGCCAAACTCCAATACAGGTCTTCCTGCAATAAATGGTTAATACGTGTCCTGACTGAACATGCAGGAGTGACACTTTTACATTTGTTATGGCTCAACAATACTTTTACCCTTGCCAAAGTTGAAATGTGAAGCTGTTTCTTATCAAAGGCTTACTTTAGGGGGGAAATGTGACGTACAGTTCAGGTACCACACGCGAGAGACAGAAATCCAAAAAACGTATGCCTTTATTGGAGTCCGAGTCAAAACCAAAAAAAAAAAACACAGGAATTGACAAGCCACAATACAAAATCCAAATACAGTATCGACTAGACAGGGGTTAGAACCAGTATGACAGATGGGCAGAGGTACCAAAATGATAGGCAAAAAGTCGTAGTCGATGGGCAAAGCCAATGGTCATACACAGGGATCCTAACATAGAACTCGTGGTCATACAAAAATAGATCAAAATCCAGAAAGACAAAAACAGTGCAAAAAGGGCTATGGCAAGACTTAAGGTGGGACAATCCAGTAGAAGCGAAATAATAATCAATGGCATACGAGCCGCTCTGCATAAAGAATATATTGATCGACGTTCTGTTAAGAGTTGTGAGTGAAAAGACTCCTAATATACACATAGGAAAGGTCACATGCTGTACAGGGATCAGCTGTGGGGAATAAGGCTAATTACATCGGAAGAATCATATGAGGGACACCCGAACCACGAAAAATGGCGAGAGACAAAATAGGAACGGGAATCACACAAACAGCCTATGACATTTAAACAGCTCCAGCCCAGGAGTTCTACGTGCACAGATAACAAGCGCAGGAGAGTGATTAAGCACGTGCGAGAGATTCTCGCTGGAGCTCAGGAGAGGACAGCGACAGACAAGGGGCGGAGAATAGAACAGGGCGATTGCAGAGAGGTAATTAGTCTATTAGTAGCTGTGCAGCTTTACAACTTAAACTACAGTGCTCATTAGTAGTTTAGTAATTGAATATATATACATGGTTAGTTGTGTTAGTAGACTATAATACAAAATACAAATGTCAGTCTTGTTAGTAATCAGAACAGAAGGGCGAAGAAAGAAAACGAGATTCGAAGGAATATATTAAACACCGGAATACATTTAAATCACCCGAAGTCAGTGAGCACACAGACAGGGAAGACGGAACGAACCAACTAGATCTCAAGACGGGAGACAAGTGCAATGTAACTGAACAAAGAATGAACCAAAAACCCAAATGTTAGAAAAACCAAAAAGCATAAATAAAAGACAATGATCATGAACACAAAACCAGCACATAAACATGACCAAATATCAAAACCAGGACAGGAAATGCTTATAAAACAGTCAAATTACAACATGTAATCCAAAAAAGTTGCCTAATTACAAAAAATGCCAATAAAATCAAAAAGGAGTCATTTTAAAAGTCCCTTGGCTTCACCCTTGTCTACTATATTTAAACCACTAAAACAACACATTTGATGTCTTAACATATGAATTAAAATTTTTAAAATTGAAAACAGGTGATGTTAGACAGGAGGTTTGTCATTTTATGGTGTTAAAGGTGCAGAAAAAAGGTCTAGTCCCTCAAAAGAATGGATTGGTGTAGGCTCACCAACTCGTCAACAGATGTGTCCAGTCTCGGTGTGTAAAGGGTAAGACTGAAAAGCTCTCCTGATTGTGTGACCTCAATCCCTCAGACATCATTGTCTCAAGAACCATCATGCCACTGTAGTGAATATTCGGATAAAGGCTAAAAAATATTTTGGTAAACCATTGTAGCTCGACATCATTCACGGCTTCATCCACAGATGGAAGTTAAAGCTCTACTATACCAAAGGCATACATCAACACGGTTCAAAAGCGCCACAGACTATCTCTGTTGGATTGTAGCGCAATGGAAGCATACTTTCTCATATAATACCTCGTTTACAATTGGCCGTACGATCCTACGGGCTCTACGTGTCCTGTGATCAGATGGTGGCCCACGATCAAATTTCACCCGTAGACCGATTTTTTGCCCGTGGCCAGTTGGTTTACATTTGGCCGCACGATCCTACGGGCTCTACGTGCCCTGCGAGCTTAATTGAAAATGAGAACGAACGATGCACGCAGTTTCTATCGACGGGATCTGCGTGTCATGTGTGAGCCTCGTGTGGCTGCTACGTGCTCCTTACTCTTGATGCACTGTACACATCACTGATTCACAGAAAAAAATACGTCTGTCGTTCTTTGCATGTAAGATGGCCATGCGTTTCTCGTACGTGTGTCTTGCGGGTGAAAATTCCAAATTGTGGTGGAAATGAGGGCCGAGAGCAGAACGGAATCAGTACTTCTCACTTATTCTTGTACTTGTAAAGTACATGTGAAGTACTTGTCACTTGCGTCCTGGCCACGGGGGAATGATCCGTAAGGCATGCAGGTTTTCCAAAAATTGGTCGTACGGACACACCACAGGCACCCAAATCGCAGCAGACAACTTGCGTGCATCTTGCAGCACGCAGGCAAAATTCTTCATTTTTGCCCGTAGACTGCCCGTAGCAGCCCGTACGAACAATTGTAAACGGGGTATAAGCAATCATGTTCTCCAGATTAATGACATCCCAAACTGTTATCAGCATCAATCGCCTCTCAAAGCCAGCATCTGTTGAGGTATGAGGGTGTGTCAGTGCACATGGCATGGGTGACTAGCACATTTGCAAGGGCACCATTATTTCACAAAAATATGTGCAACATACAAAATTTGGTGCAATATATCCTGCCATCCAGATGCTGTCTATTCCAGGGATGTCCCTGCACTGTCCACCTGGAAAACGCAAGCCACATTCTGCAAGGATTATGGGTGACTACATCAGAACAGTTTCAGTGGTAGATTGTCATGATCTGTCTTCAATTAAGAATGTGTAGCACATTATTAAATGAAATAATATACAGCAACACAGGCCCCATACAGTTGTGCGGAGTGAGCGCTGTATTATAGAGGTATAGGGGGTATTCCTGACCAGTTTATCTGTTCAGTGCCCAAACGCTGAATGAGTGTGATTAAAAGATATATTGATATCATGGTGGTAAACCATCAACTAAAGCAACTTTTTCATTGCTCTCATTACATTGTATATTTATATCCCCGAATGCCGAATGGCCGCCGCCTCCGCACTACGTGTTAACGCGATAACTTCAGTAATATTTCAATTAGAAATTTCAAGTTTTGCATATAGGTAAGTATCATAAACAAGAAGAACTGATTCTATTTTGGACAATTTACAATATCTAGATTGGCCACCAGGGGCCAAAAACTGAAAAAATCACTGTTTTTATCATATCTCTGGAAATATTTGTCCGATTGACCTCAAATCAAGTGCAAATGAAAGGTCATGATCTGAGGGTGTGTCCCACGATGACATTATACCTGTTTGGTTCAAAATTTTGACCCAAGGTGGAGCTTTGTCACATAAAATTAATCATTTTTGCCATATCTTTGGAACTATTTGTCCAACTGACATGAAACTACAGTATGTGCAGCTGCAAGGTCATGACCTCACAACGTGTCATATGATGACATCATACCAGTATGGTTCAATATTTTGCCACCAGGTGGCACTTTGTGATGGAAAATTACCATTTTGGCCATATCTTCAGAACCATTTGTCCGATTGACCTGAAATTAAGTTCAAATGAAAGGTCATGACCTGAGGGGCTTTATATTGTATTGGGTCTATTCAAGGATTGGGGAATTGGAGGATTGGGGGCGTTCGGGGATATACCCCAAGCCGTCGCCTCCGACGGCATAAGCCTAGTTTCAATGAGCAATGAATTTCATGTCAGAGCATCGACTGGTACTACTTTCAATGTAATGCAGAGAAAGTGGAGTTTTCTGGTGAGTCCATTTGTCCATTGTGTCAACATCTTTGGATTGAGAGTAATTTTTGGCTTCCAAAGCACAAAGCAATTTAGCAGTCAGAGCACTTTAAAAGGAAGCGGGAGGGGTTGAGAGAGACTGTCAGCAATTGGTTCGGTGAGAATCTCTCCTTGATGCAACAATAAATGTTGAAATGTTACACTCTGAACCCAAAGGTTAAACTGAGAGAAATTAAGCTGCACACTGAACATCTTTTAACTGCATGACATTTATAATGATTCATGATATTCATAATAGGTATACTTACAAATATGGGCCCCTTTATTTTTGCAGGAGATGTTCATGCCTGGGTAAATGTCAGAAGAATCAACCCTTGCAATGGCGTCCCTGACTTTAATGGCACCACCTTAGGAAAAGAGAATGGTGTGGGAATATAGCAGCATAAACGGACACTGCAATACTAATAATTGTCATACTGAGTGGATTTTGCAATAGAGCTTTTGGTTTACAGCTCCCTTGTTCTTCACTGGCACCCAAGCCCTCCATAGCCACATGCCTAAAAACCTATTCTATACATATTCAATGGTAGTGCAGTGGCCAAGAAAACACGGCCTTCGTGGAGTGTTCTTGGACAAAACGCTTTACTCCCACAATCCACGTCTCACTCCACCCAGGTGTATAAATGCGTACCAGCAAATAGGCAGGGAAACTTGTCTAAGAGCTGGGGGGAGCACCTGCGATGGACTGGCATCCCATCCAGGGGGAGTAGTAATACTCCTAGTCGCTTCATGCCATGAAAACTGGGGTTAAGCACTGGCCTGATGGGCCACTAGGCTCGAACAGGCTTACTTACTTACTTAGACATATGCAACATAAAATTTTGAAATGAGAATTGAATTAAAAACATAATTATGAACATAACAAAAATAAAATAAGGACCGCCAAAATATTGCATTTGGCAAACATGAGACTGCATGGTTGGAAAAAGGTACCCGTGTATCCTTTTTTTCTTTTTTAATGCCTGCAATCCTTTCTCAAGCCACTGCAAAGGTATTACTTCTCGTTCTTGAATTTATATGGCAAAATTTGTGACAAGCAGTTGCTATTGACTCTTGCTCAGCCGCCATTAAAAATAAAGCACAGCGTATCTTGGACTCTTAAGGCAGTCTGAATCCATTTACTCTTCTGTCCAGTTTAATTTATTTGATCTCTGTTCCAAGTGAGCTTGTGCATGATTTGGAATAAACCAACCAAAGCTTCATCAATCTTCATCGCCAAAAGTGTGATCTGCTATTGAGGAACCCCAATATTTCAATGCATTGTGGCAGATTCAATTGAGCCAAACAGAGAGCTTGAAAATATTTTTAGCTTATTTTTTTAGAACAGACCACTGTTTTCATTGTTCTGAAAAGGTTCTATGTACACTACCAGTCAAAAGTTTTTGCACACCCCAAGATCTTGTCAAGTCTTTACTTTGTTGTAAACATACATGTAAGATAATCACTGGAACCCAAATTCTTGTTTATTACAAATAGGTAACACTTCATTTTACAGGAAAAATCCACCAGGAATCCAACACAGGAGATTGAAATGATCAGCTACAGTGCCGTGAAAAAGTATTTGCCCCTTCCTGATTTCTTACTTTTTAGCATATTTGTCACACTTAAATGTTTCAGATCAGCAAATACATTTTAATATTAGACAAAGACAACCCGAGTAGATACAAAATGCAGTTTTTAAATGGTGATTTAATTTAATTTAATTTAAGGGAAAAAAGCTATCCAAACCTACCTGGCCTGGTGTGAAAAAGTATTTGCCCCCTAAACCTGATAACTGCTTGTGCCACCCTCGGTGACAAGAACTGCAATCAAGTGCTTGTGATAACTGGCAATGAGTCTTTCACTTTGCTGTGGAGGAATTGTGGCCAACTCCTCTTTACACAATTGGAGAGTTTTTGACCATGAACGGCTTGTTTAAGGTTTAATCACAGTTAATTCATTATTTAACAAGGGGGGAAATTACTTTTTCACATAGGGCCAGGTAGGTTTCTTTGGTTTTGCTTTAGTTTGATATTTCTTTGTATTAGTTATATTTTCTGTTGGAACCTCGTTCCCCTGTAGTTTTTTTGTTTTTAACTCCAAGTTATTAAAATTTTCATCATTCCCTAGCTTTGTACTTGAGTCCTGAATTCCAGTCCTGGGGTTTTTCAAGTCCGGGGGCCTAAACCCTTACACTGATCTGCCTAAATGTTCACAAAAGAACGGATCCTGGTTTTTATTATGCCTCTGCCTTGAATGAGCAGGGGGCATATTGTCAATGCCCCTTCTGTCAATCTGTACGGGCGTCCGTCCATGCATCCGGCCATAAACTTCTGGTTTTCACGCAACAACTAAAGAACGCCTCGTCCTATCCGCCTCATTTCTAGGTGGTGTATGTGGGGTGGGTAGAGGAAAGTTCCTTTCGAAAACCAGCTCCGTGCGATATCCAATATGGCTGCTATGACAGCCATCTTGATTTCAGTTTCTATGCAATAACTAATCTTCATTTGAAAACCAGTTTTCTTTTAACATGTTTAAACCCCTTAACACTCCGATGGCCCGAAAATGGGCCCATCAGGGATGTTATAAACGAGAAAAGATTTCAATTTACCCTGAGTACGTTCTTTATAGGCATCTTAAGAAAATGTTACCGGAGTGGTAAGGGGTTAACTTTCAGTATTATTCACTCTCATTAGTCACCAAGCTAAACTAGCAACCTATTCATTCTTAACTCCAATTAAACATATGGGCGTGGGCATATGCCACGCTCTGAGCTAGTCTTGTTCTTAATTTGTTTTGTTATATACATGGTTTATACATTGGAATTCAGTTTTTCTACCTCTCTGTTACACAACCAATGAGACTATCACACAAGAATAAAATATAAAAAATTGTAACAATCACAGAAAATTACAAAAGAAAAACTTTTGACTGGCAGTGTATTTCAGGTTAAAAAAAAATAAAAAAACCCATTTGTCCCTTCAGGACCCAGGTTCGCTTCCTCTGGTCCACGACTATGATTCTGTGCCAATGTAATGCAAATCTAATCATTATTGGTGCATTTAAACAGCAAATTTCTGTGATGTCAATGTGTTAGGAGCAGGGAAATGCGCTCAGATGTTAGCTTGCCAGTTTATGTTTTTGTGCTGTCTACCTGTGTGCTGTACAGTCTGTCTAACTACTATAGCCCATTTGAATGCATGGATTTTGTACAGGAAGAAGCCCAGTATCTCAAGCACAATGGAAACATCCTGCATATGGTGTAATTTCAGCCTTGGCCAAATATAAACTGTGACACATTGCGATAAATATATGTTTTAAAGCAAAAACAATACATGAGAGGATGCGCTAAGTGGAGGAGTCTTGGTCCATGCTTGAGGGAAACTTTTACTCTTCTTCCTGGTCATATTCAATTGAATCATTTTCCAAATGATTTTTCATTCTTTGTCAAGATATCAGATCCACTGAAAATGGCTTCTCCTTTGAAGCAGATAAAAATAGGCAATGTCCTTCCCGGTGTTAAAATGGTCCATGTAATCTGCAGATATTGAATTACCATTCAGTTTAATGGCACATCATTGCTTGCTTGACAAATGAGGATAGTTAATGGTCACTTCACAAGCCCAGTCATTTTATAGTTTCCCGTGTGTACTTCCCAGCCTAAATAAAGAGTACTGCTGGCTTGAAACGGCAGAGCACTGAGCTCTGGCAGTGGGGGCAATTTGACATGCGAGCTCACTGAGATAAGAGACAATGGCAATAAACCATGTCCACTCTGACAAAGCATCGCTTATTAGGTGCTTAGGACAGCGTGTCATCTCTTAATGATACTTCACAAGCCCACTAAGTAAGAGGGATGCAGAGGGGAAAAAATGTACTGCATCGGTGGCTCCCTGAGGATTAACAGTCACATTGCAGGGGACCTGTTACAATGGACTTTATCCCTGCCTGCTCCATACAAAATGCAAAGACGTGACTAAAAGAAGCAGACCCTAAGGGCTCCAGGAACATTGTTTTGGACCCTGACCTGTGACAAACAGGTAAATACACTGCCCGGCCAAGAAAAAAATCACACAATAAAATATTTTGCTGGAACCCTTGTAGCTTTGATTACAGTGCATATTCGTCTCGTCATTGTTTTGACAACTATATGCAATGCCAGAACATTTATTTTTGATCAGAAATGCAATGCCATAATTTTTGGCCGAGATCTTGTCTTCTCGACATAATGGACAAACCACTGGATGGTCTTTCTTGAGCACAGCCCAATAACTTTTAATGTGTTTAAGGTCAGGACTTTGTGGTGGCAAATTTGTTTGTGAAAATTCCTCATAGGCTACCTGCTTTTGTCATTCATGGTTCTCTTTGCTAAATACAGGCCAATAACTTGCCTGTTCTGAAATACTGTAACATCTTTTCCACCATCAAGGGATGTGCCTTCCAACATGATTTTTTAAGAAATCAGTAGTGACGCGCTTCATCAGTCAGGGTTAAAATGATTATTGACAGCTGAAACATATTAATAACTGCAATAATGATCCAATTATAGAATATGTTCATTAATTTCCAAACGGTGACTTTTTTTTTTTGGCCAGGCAGCTTAGTATTCTGTCAGGAGCGGGAGAAAAAAATGAAAAGAGGGCATCTCACCCATGTGCAGCAACATCGGGCTCCACTGGGATTGGGAGGGTTGTGTGTGTGCAACCCAACAGCCGCCCAATGTAAAACTAAATTAATAAGAGTCATGCCAAAGAAAGACGAAAATACTTCAAAAGGGTCTGCCACTTCTACCCTGACAAAATTCGTCTCTAAACCAAAATTGATTGAATGCAATCATAT
Source organism: Gymnothorax reevesii (assembly GCA_029721435.1). Lineage (NCBI taxonomy): Eukaryota > Metazoa > Chordata > Actinopteri > Anguilliformes > Muraenidae > Gymnothorax > Gymnothorax reevesii. The sequence goes on along the minus strand of CM056583.1, from coordinate 53,466,617 downwards.
CAGTGTCTGCTAAATGAGAACAATTACAGAGCCATTTAAATGCTTCCCCCCCCCCCCCCCCCTGATTTCATCTGTTTTTGTGTGTCATTGTCAAAAGTTTCAGATCATCCTAATTTCAATATTAGACGTAAATAACTTGAGTAAACACAAAATTCCATTTTTAGATTTCATTTATTTGAGGAAAAAACTATCCAGCCCCAATTGAGCTCCGTCTGCTGTTCAGTGTTGTTTGTCTAGGAACGAGAAATTAAGTTATGTTCTGGTTACTCTCAGTGTTTGAATCTCTTTATGAATGTTCATCGGGTATTTTAATGTCTTTATACCTTGTTTCATTGTTTGCTTTAACAGTTTCCATATATTAGATTAGCCATTTCCAGGACCTGTCACTCACCACGTGATTTCTGTTTTCACTTATACACTAGCACCTCCCCATTTTCTCTCCTTCTAGTTAGTTACCTTGTTTGCAACACCTCTCTGCATGTCTCCTCTGATCACTGCACCGGAAACTCATGGAGTTAGTCAATAACCTTCCTTTTATTTTCCACCATCAGTGTACAGTTCTTTGCTAGTTTGTCAGCCAGAATTTCCTGTGTTTTCTCATGAGCATTCTTTGATGCCTAGATTTCCTGGCTATGGTTTGTTTTTTCTTCTCGATTTACAATTTCAAGCCTGTCCGTCCTGTATGTATTGCCCTCCTGTGTATTACTTCTGACAGTTTCCTTGGTTCCCTACTCTACTTGTATTTTGGCTTTGGTGTACTGATTTTCTGGGATTACTAGTAGCATTTAGAATTTGATTGTATTTCAATTTCTTTTCATAATTTTAGTACAGAGTAACGCCGCAAACACAAAAAAATATTCAATATTAAGCAATGAAATGATCAAAAAAAACTACAGAGAATTGAAAAATAGCTGGAAGTTAAAACCATACATTTCTGAGATCATAAACTCCTTGACCACGATTGAAGACCTGTGTACAAGAAGTTCCTAAATCACAAAATAATACTTTTGAGATTCTGGGGGTCAAAGTTTTCAAAACATGTTGCAGATAATGACGATGGGCAATGGAAACGTACCAGTGCACAAGATTTGAGTGCTCCTTTGCAGAAATCTTTGGTATCAGATGATGCTCTAGCCATTGTGGCTTTTAATACTGGTGTCGACTCATTTTTTGCAAATTGTGACTTAAGTAACGTTACTTCTTGCACACAGGTCTTCAATTGTACAGTGATATGTATCTGACATCTGAAAGTGATGATTTTGAATACTGTTAACGAACCAGATAGCTCTCCAAGTAGCTCCCCGCATGGTTGGAGTCCTCAAGATTGCAAACTGTCAAATCATAAAATAATTATGTTTAACACACATCAACTTTTGACTCATGAAGTACAATGTGAATTGATAATTTTCTAGCAGAATTTAGCCTGAGTTTATCAATATAGGTGCAGATGAACATCAGTTGTAGTTGTCACCAGTAACCTCTCTTAACCAAAAACATGCCTTTTCTTCATGATAAAGTTTAGAGTTTTGTTAATTTTTCTGCAGAGCTGCATCAGCCAGCATACATACTCTTTAAAGGAACTGCTGATTTTACGGTGAGAACATTAACCCTGCACCGAACAGGCTATTTACAATTCAGATCATCCAAGCGAAACGCAAGCTTGTACACTCAATTTTCACACCCTATTTGGTGCAAATACAATTCACTAACACAGTAATATTTGAGATATACATTCTTTTAACAAAGCAGACATTCCACTATCAGAAAAATGCTACCTGAATACAATGCTACCTGATTAGAATCGATGCAATGAATGTAGCAGGGGATTTACCAGAGTCTTTGAGCTGTTCGTATTTTAAACAAACAAAAATTGAGGCATTCTATTACATTGAATGTGGGATAAATTCCAAAACAAATCACCACATTGAGCAAAATGCCGCCACATGCTGTATTATTAGCATTAACCAATGTGGCAAACAAGCTCTGTGATTATCACATTGAAAATAAACCAAAAATAAAAGACAGATAGCCATAAGCAATATTTACTCCATTGTACTTACAAATAATGAAAAAAAAAACTCTCCATCATTGAATTCCTCCTCAAGACAAACACAGCAATCTAGCACAAGGAATCCTCCTGCTTTTCCCATTCAGAAAAATTCCAACTGACCATGTCCATCTCCTACTAAATATAACTGAAGCACTTCTTGTTTATTTTGGATGCCTTTCTTTCTATGACTTCACATCATTCAGCTGTGCAGATTTCAGAAAATAAGACTTAACTTGCTGTTATGCGAGGGTTTTATTACTTTTCTGAGATTCCAATCAATGTATTTCAATCACTGTGGAAAGTTCATACTGTCTGGAATTGGATAAGAAAAATGTCAATCAATAGATTACCACGAAGTTTAATGTGGGCATGAACTATAACTGCTTTATGCTGATACACCTGAGCAAGCATTAAAGTCACTGGATGTCACTGAGAGGTCAAATCTATGCGTAAATCAATGGAAGGGAATTACGCATTTTTAATATCTGATGACTATAGTTGATTGCAAAATAACATATTATCAATACCATATTGAATTTCGCTTCAGAAAACTGATTTTTTTCACTACTTAATTGGGATACCTTTGCCCTGTTACGGCTGAGAAGGTTGCAGCAAAGGATAATGATTTTTTTTTTTTTTTTTGCTGCAAGAGATCATTTTTATCACTGCTGGATCAATACTATGGGCAAGTATAATAGGCAGTTTTGCATATCAGGCTTGGCTGATGGGCTAAATTCATTAAATTCCTGGGAAACAGGGAAGGGACTTAACAAATTAATATTCTAAATTGTTTAACGGCACCGCTTCCTCGTGAATATTCAACCGTTTCAGTTGGACTACCCACTGATAGTATAGTGTTACTGCGGGAATAAGCAGAGCAGCTACATGTCTGCAGTGGTCAACATCTGCTCAGTGGGGTTAAAGAAATTCAAGAACTGAGGGGAATGAAAGTTGTTGACATCTATCAGTCTAGTAAAGGTTACAAAGCCATTTTAAGGCTCTAAGACTCCAGCAAAACACACTGAGAGGCATAATCCACAAATGGAGAAAACTTGGAACTATGGTAAACTTGGAACCATGGTCAACCCTCCTCAGTGTTTCTGGCCTTTCAAAATTCCTCCCAGAGTGCATCAACAACTCATCCAGATGGTCTCAAAAGAACCTGGACTAACATCGTAGAAACAACAGGCCTCATCTGCCTCACTTAAGGTCAGCGCTCGCGACTCTACAAGAACAAAGAGATGGCAAAATGCCATCCATGGGAAAGCTGCAAGGCAAAAACCACTGCTGACCAAAAAGAATACAAAGGTTTGTCTCACATATGCCAAAAGCATCTTGATGACCCCTAAGACTGAAAAATATTCTGTGGACTGATGAGTCAAAAATGGGACTTTTTTTTGAAGACATCAGTCCCGTTACATCTGGTGCAAAGCTACCACAGCATTTCACAATAAGAACATCAACAGTGAAACATGGTGGGAGTGATGATCTGGGGCTCTGCTACTGCTTCTGCACCAGGTTATTTGTCCTAACAGATGGAATATGAATTCTCCTCTGAACTGCAAAAATTCAGAACAAAAATTTTCATGACCTAAAGCGCAAGTGCAGTTGGGTCACTCAGCAGGACACTGATCTGGAGCATACAAGCAATTCCATCTTCGAATAGCTCAAAGGAAAGTGAATGAAGGTTTTGGAGTGGGCTGACTTGAATTTTATTGAGATGCTGTGGCATGACCTTATACAAAACAGTTCATGCTTCAAAATCCTCCAACGCGCCTGAATTAAAATTCTGCAAAGAGGCATGAGCCAAAATTCCTCAACAGTGATTTAAAAGACTCATTGCCGGTTATTGCAAATGTTTGATTGCAGGTTTTGCTTCCAAGGTTGACACAGTTATCAGGGAGACAATGATTTTTTTCACATGTATGAAATAAGTTTTGAATAACTCTTTACATTTATTAAGAAAAATGATCATTTAAAAACCAAATTTTGTCTTTACTTATGTATGTCATACTAAAATTAGTCGGATGATGGGACACCTTTGAATATGAAAAATAAGCAAAAATTGAGAAAGGGCAAATACTTTTCTACGGCATAGTATCAAAAAAAAAAAAAAAAGACTGCTGGGTGCAAATATAGACGGGTGCTTTGGGAAAACAGGGGGGAGAAATTCAAAAACCAAGGACATCCAGCCACTCCAAATAAAATATCAAAAACGAGGAAGAAAGCAGAAATATTGAAAACGCTTTATTAAAATGGCCACATCAAAAGTGGTCAAAGCCCAGCATGTTTTGACCTTTAGGTTTTTATCAAGGCTCCAAACAACAAGCAATGCCATGCAGCCTCATCTATAAAGTGGTCACAGCCAGTAGGAAGCATTCTCATGGTCCAGACAATGTTACAGCAGGTGAAACAAACAGAGAATAATGAAATAATTAAGTAACAAGATAAAATGACCCAGTGTTTTACCTACCTACCAACCTACTTACAAATGTAAAAAAAAGAGTTATAAGCCAGCATTGTTGTTTGGAGCTCTGAAGACCTAATGGTGAAAACATGTTGGCTTTTGAAACATTGGCTTTGGACAGGTTTTAATGATTTAGCCATTCTAATAAAGGCTTTTAAATATAGTTAATCCCTTCAACATTTTTGATATTTTCTTGTTTGCAGTATCTGGATTGCCCTTGGTTATAATATAAAGGCACTTTTAAAAATGGTACCACCTAATCCACCCACACTCACAACACACACATGCAGACATAAACAGATGCACACACTCTTGCACGCATCCCATGGTAAAAAAAAAAAAAAAAGACTAGGTGCAACCTAGTATATGGCTGGGCCACCAAGTGCTGTATGAGAATGTGGGCCCAAGAAAAGGGTGCAAAATGGGGCAAAGCTCACGCAATCATATGAAGTGCAAGTTTACTAATGAGCTGGAGCTGATAAATTATTTACAAATTGGGTGGGGACAGTGAGAGTGTGAAAGAGTGAGAGTGTGAGTGAGGGAGTAGGAGTGAGTGAGAGTGTGTGAGGTAGTGGGAGGTGGGGGGTAGGGGAGTCTTGAGTAAGGAAAACACATCAAAAGCAAGTTATACATTTTAAAAGACAAAGAGCTTAAAGGATTTGTGAACAATAAAGTTAATATGTTTTTAAAAAGTATATTTTGTATATATAACCTCATTAAAATCAATAAAAATATATATAGGCAGTTTATCTTTTCTATAAATAAACAAAATATTGTCTGTCTGCACAGCCACAGAGTTAATTAGGTGCCCGTGACGTCATCCGATGACGTCAGAGAGGTCTTCATGTTGCCTAGCCGCTGTCAACGTCTATAGTCGAGGTGATGTTTTAGCGTGTCAGATCGTCGGCGTGTGCAGAATATATGAGTGACTACGATGGATATCTTGGTAACAAATTAAAAAGGCATGAGAAAGCAGTAAGTTCTGCTAGGTAATTTTGTCCACAGGCACAGGACAAATAAATGAGAGAGAGAGAGAAAGAGAGTGAGAGATTTTCCCCACAGACACACGTCAAATGTCCTGGGAGAGAGAGAGAGAGAGAGAGAGAGAGAGATGGTCACCAAAATAAAAAATTAAACTCGACCTACATGTAGCCTAGAGACAGCGAGAGAGCTCAAGTCGAGAACCTAGTTACAGCATGGCATTCCGCCACACTCGGTGAACTCAATACATTACAGTAAAGAGACTGCTCTGCTTGAATCAGCAACCTATCAGCCAATCAGAAAATAGTATTACTTGTTGCTAGGTGAGAGCCAAATCACGTTCTTCAATCGCGTTCTCCATGTAGTGTATTTTGGCTGAAAACAAACCCTGATACCGCAACATCTCTTGTTTGTGACAGACAAAGCGATACAAATACACGAAGGATTATTTAATTTTGCCTTTTTTATACTGGGGAGTCCCACTGAAATAAAAAAGTACAGTTATGGCTAAACATTATCTTGTTCAAAATCTATCAACTAGCTAACTCATATTCGTGATGCTAAGCGCAGCTGTTAGCTGTGTTGTAAAATGCTTGATGTTGCAAAGTAAAAGGAAATATACACGCAACATGCATATATGAGATAGATAGTTGTATATAGCAACGTTTAATTCCTCGCCTACTTGAGCTACCACTTCTGACAACAAGATGCGACGGATAACGCAGTCAGCATTCATTCTGCAAATAGCCTACAACGCGCACAAAACTTCCGCGACCGATCGTGGTGTGCCATTTAGTGATAGAATATTGTAACTGCGCCCATAAATTTGCAGCTCCACGTCCACTGGCGGACACAACTGCACAAAAATACACCGTTGTTCTTCGCAAACGCGCAAAATCCGGATAATCCGTAAATGATGAATTCAATTATTATTTTTATTTGAAACAAGTAACTAAGTTGCCAGTGTCAAAGTAACGAAGTGAAAGTATACTTTTTATCTTTTAAATGTAGTAGAGTAAAAGTCCCTGTTAAAAAAAAAGTAATGTACAAATCCTCAAAAAAAAAAAAAAAAACAACTGAAGTGCTGTGACAAAGATTATCGAGTGCTCTCGGAGTGAACCTTCTGTTAATTGTGAAAATGAGTGAGAACAGGTCAGGACTAATAATTGTTTAAAACGAAAGTTTTGTGCAACCCAATTCTCTGTTCTTGCTCCGTAACTGTACTGAATTTAGCCCATGATTTCATCGCTGTTAGATCGCATATGGAGAGACACCGTGTCTTCGGTTGCCAATTATGATAACTGCAAAACGCGTCAATGAAGGAAAATGATTGAGAATTACTAATTGCAGTCAAAAAGAGACGTGTCTCAGCACCCCCGCCAGCTACACCATTGGTTTACATATAGCGTTATTTGATATTGGTGATGAATGAATATGGTAAACAATATGACAAAAAATGGAAATGCAAATAATTTTAATGAATTTATGACCTACTGAAAGCTCTCGAAAAGGCCTTGTAGTATACAGCAAGATCAAGAGAATTCGCCGAGAAATAAGAAAGTTCATTCTATAATTCAATTTAATTTTGTTTGATTTGGCTGAGAAACTGATGTGATTTCCACTAGTCCTTCATCAGAGGATTTACGGTCGTTATGTTATGCAAGCAAAACTTCAAGAAACGCAAACAAAAGCTCAGGAAATGCAAACGAATCTGTGGTTCATTCAAACTTGTGGATTTATCAAGATACAGTTTTAATCACAAATATATTTTATTCATTCGTGGGCATTTTTTTTTTTTTGTATTTTTGAAATCATTTTTATTTATTTTATTTTATTTTACCCTTATTTAACCAGGGAAGTCCCGTTGAGATTGAAATCTCTTTTTCAAGGGAGCCCTGGGGGAAGAGGTGGGGAGGGACAGAGGAATTGCACAGCCAATTAGATCGGGGGATGATTAGGCGGCAGATCGAAAGAGCCAGGTTGGGACTTTTAGCCATGACACCGGGGAACCCCCTACTCTTATCGAAGAGTGTCATAGGATCTTTAATGACCACTGTGAGTCAGGACCTCGGTTTAACGTCGCATCCGAAAGACGGCGTCTCCTTCAGTACAGTGTCCCCGTCACTGCACTGGGGCATTGGGGATTATCCCGCCAGAGGGAAAATCGCTACCTACTGGCCCACCAACACCTCTTCCAGCAGCAACCTGGTTTTCCTCAGTGGTCTCCCATCCAAGTACTGGCCAAGCCCACACCTGCTTAGCTTCAGCCACGCAGCTGAAGCTGATCGAATAGTGGTATGGCTGCTGGCAATCATAATTTTGTTCGCAAAATATTTTATTGCTTTCAAATCCATTATATTTTTTTAATTTCCGGTATATTCGTATATTTATTTAATTGGAAGACATTACAGAGAAATCGTAACTTCAGCTGTTCTCCCGTATGAGCGAGTTTTCGTTTTATACAAGCACGGTTTAGGCCAGTTATACTGCATTTTCCATTGAACGTCTGCCCCGATATACATACACAAGATGGTGATGGCGTGCTGCCGCGGAAACGATGGGATTGTCCACTCTGGTTTTCTCATATCTCTGTGGCCTGGCCGCTATTCGCTAACCTGACACGCCAGAAAGACAGTTCCATATATCCGCCACGGAAATATTTCACATGTCCATCTGGGAAAGAGCCGTTCAAAAAAGTTTGCAGAGGAGGAACCTTCAAAAAAATCTGCGGCTGCTGATTGGACAATGGTTCTTCTCATCACACTCATCACCGATCAATCCACATAAAGCCACAGTACGACGTAGTAGATGTGCACCGCTGCTGAGAGGCAATAGAAACAAACGGGAGCTTGAGAAACAGTTGTGATAATGGCGTTACACAAATTTAGGCGTTTTTGTAAAGTAAATTTGAGAATCAAGGGGACGCTGACAAGTACAAACAAACTATTTGAATCAAACTAGGCACTTAATGAGCAAGACTGGGCTTAACTTTAAAAATGACAACTCGAGATCCATCCGGATTTGTCGGGCAAGAGCCATTCACAGACTCAACAGGTTTAAATCTTTATTAACCTTACAAATGGAGTCAAATCAAAACATTTGTTTAATAATACACGTGGCGTACTTTTCAGCGTTAAAAAATACAGGCTGTCGGCAATACCATCCTTGATACATGGGCGGATGCGGGATGTTGTGACACAATCGGCACCAAACTGTCCACAATACAAGCAGCTAGACCCTGTTGTTAGCCGTTATTCTAAGGACTGAAACAAAGTTCAATCCATCATCTTACATTGAATTATACCACGCAGATGTATCACTCACCGCTTGTATGTGACATGAACCTCGTCAACGACAATTCCCACCACGTTCTCCTGGTTAACTTCTGAGGAGAGCAGATTTCTCAAGATATCGTTAAGTAACCATGACTCCGGGCTACCATAAACTAACTGGCATTGTCTATGGAGGATTTCCGCATTGTCTCCCAGTTTCCCAGCTTCTCTGATTTTATCGTCCATGAGGGCAACCAGCGGAGACACGATTATCACATTGGGGTTTTGAGTCCTTCCCATCTTTTTCACGACCAGAGGAGCCAGCTGGTAGATCAAACTCTTACTGGAACCGGTTGGGAGAAGAGCAAAAACATTGTTTCCCCTCAGAAAAGCTTTTAGTGACGTTCTTTGCTCCCCTTTTAATGAAGAAATTGAGTCTATTTCTGATAAACCTGCTGATATTGACCTATCCACAGGAACCGCTTCACACGCGCCATTGTATTCAAACATAAAGTCACTTCCTGGTGATGTCAAGTCTGCAGCTCCCGCCTCTCTTTCCCCTGATTGGGCGTTAAAAAATGTAGCTGTAAAATTGTTGGACGACGGTAGTTGGCAAGACGGACCTGCAGGATATCAGACAATGAATCAATGAACAATGAACCGTCTGCTCTGCAAGGCTAGCTATTCGCGGCTCAGCCCAAAAATACTCTTCATTTTTGCCCCAAGGTCATGGCTGAGCAGTAATTGAGCTGCTCAAGTGCCTCTCTGATGTAATCTCAGAGCAAAAATTAAGGATAGGTGTCCAATTAGGTGGCCTTATGGATGAAAAAAGTGAGGGGCTCCTACTACTTAGGTTCCCCTATGGTAAAAAAAAAAAAAAAAGGCAGTTTTGTCCTAATGTCAGATCAGACGAGCACAGGTTAAATTTACAGGAGATATAAAAGGTACTTCTGCACTCAGAATCAAAAGGGCAAGGGTGCCCCCCCCCCTTGTTCGGCACTGCAGGCCTGGTGCCATCCATGATAAAGATGCAGTCCTCTGAGGGAGAAGTAGGGAGTGGTGCTTTGCCTGTTGTGCTTGTGTTGAGAGCTGGAGAGAGAACATCAGTGAAGCAATGAGACGGCTGCTCCAGGGCTCCCCTCAGGACCGTTGCCTCCAGGCGCCCAAGACTGGAGGATCTGAAGCACCAATAACAGGTGGCCTCAGGCCCCCATTGAGAAGTATAGCCTACAGAGGCCCAGTAGGGCAGTGTTAATGCATGCCTGTGTGTGAGAGTGTGTACGCGTTTGCGCATGTGTGTGTGTGTTGCACGTGCATAGGCATGTGAAATCTCTCCTCGACCGCCCCCCCACCATTTCCCTCGAAGTGTCATGTATTATGCATTCCCTTCGCCTTTGCTCGATCTCAGCAGCCACAGGCGCCACTCTCCATACGAGAGGGCTTTTCACCGCTAGCCAGCTGCTGCCTATGGCACATACAGCACAGCATTGCAAAACACACTGAATCTGGGGTGAATCACACTGTTTCAGTTAGCCTATGTACCCTCTGCCAAATAGACAAAAGGAATTTCAGGGCAGATTTTGCCCTGATGCAAGTATGTTATTTGTGCAGAGTAGGGTGAGTGCAAGGGGCGAGGAGCATTGGTGGAAATACTGGAGGTGCAAGGGGTGTAGTTGCTCCTGGGCTCATGGGTGATTGGAGTCTGCTGTCAAAGCAGCAGAATTGTAGCTGTAATAATTTAGAGTCAATGCAATTATCATATGAGCAATATCTTTGCTATTTATGGGAAGAGAAAGTTAAATACAAAATTGAAGCATGTCCCACTTCATGAACAGCATCAAAGCCAAAGAAATTACCTGCATGGGGGCTCTAACATTTTTAGGTTTTTGATCAGTCTATGTTTAATACTCATGTAAATATGACGGGGCCTACAGTAGACATAGCTAATGTTTTTTTTAAATTATTTTTTTATTGAAATTAAAGGTGGTAAGGCTGCATATTCTCCTTTAGCATTATAGAAAATATATTCTTGCCTTCCTTTTGTGGGGATTTCTGAAAAATATGATGATGAAATGTCCATGTTGGCTATTTTGGGTTGCTAGCCTTTCTCATAGATTTCAATGAAAAAGAGGGCATCAAAGAACACAACAAAAGAAACAAAAAAAAGTAGTGATGAAGAGGCAACAACAGTTATATTACCCAACTTAGATTTTTATTATTGTCATCTTGAGCGGTGAACAGCTAATGAAGAGATGGCAGGTGCCTGTTGGTAAACTGAAATTGAATAGCCATCCGCAACTTTAATTAGCCACTGTGCCATCTAATTAGCTAGGTAGCTAACGAATTAACCAGCTGCCGAGACCAACATCCGCCCTGTTCTCACCTCTGAGTCAGACTTAGTTTTTTTTTAGATGTCCACGGTATGTAGATGGCTTCCTTTCTGGAACCAAGCTAGTTCTGGTAAAAGTCCACGTGAAATTGAGATCTTAGATTTTGAAAAATGTGTTAAAAGATGAAAAATATCTAAGTTTTGTTCATTAAATTGGGATGAGTCTGGAAACTCCAAGGTTCTCCTTTGAAAAATTGTAACTGTTAAAGCGGTTGTCTCTGCGGGAACTAAGCGGGATACTAGGCAATGCTGAAATGAAGCAGGCAAACCAGCTATCTAAGTAATAAATTATAATGAAAGTAATGTAAGTGAATGATACAACAATATTATCATTCTATAATTAAACCCAAAATGTTCAATCATTGTTACCTCCGCCAACGAAGTTGGGGCGGAGGTTATGTTCTGCCCCTGTTTGTTTGTCTGCTTGTAAACAACATAACTCAAAAATTAATGCACAGATATGTCTGAAATTTTGTGGGTGAATTGCTCTTACATCAAGGATGAACCCTATTGACTTTGACTGCGATCAGTGAAACAATATGGCCGCCACGGTAGCCATCTTGAAATCCTATCACATGCAATAACTTCACTTTGCTCCCACTCATGCACATTTGGATTGTGCTGCCTCGGCAGAGGTTTGCACTCTGCAAGTGCCTCTGGTTTCACATTGTTAAGATTCATGATACATGTTAATTATGAAAGCAACTGTTATTAACTTGTTTTCATTTTTATTAGATGGCTGGCTTTATAATCTGCAGTGTAAGATTTAGGGAGGCTATTTTAGCTACATTGGACTATTCATTTTACTCGAGACAGGGGTACAGAATCAAAGTAGTCATAAATAAAAGGACTCAATCAGATGCATATTTTGTGAATGAGTGGGCAGGGGGGATCGAATATAAATCCTGTGCCCAGGCCCATAACCACACGTTTCCGCCACTGGTGAGGAGGAAGCAGCTTTGTGGTAGGGCTGGAGATTAATAAACCACAACTGCTCAGAGCTGGTTTTTTTTCCTATTGACTGCCACCACCTTAAAGGGAAGAGTAAAGAAACCCGTTGCGCTTACACGCTGAGCGTCTGAATTGCATCACTTGCCTACCTTCAACCTTCATTGGCCTTTCATCCTGCCTCATGTTCAGTCACTTGTGTCAACATGCTGCACTATTCAGATGTGTTTCTTTCAGCATGGCAGACTTCCTGCGGAAGTGATATGTGAATCATTTTCCCTTCTTTCTTGTTATACCAATGCAATGCTATTCCTGTTAACATTTGAACATCCAAATATTGGTTGGCTGTGTTTTGTTGCACTCCTAAATTAGAGGGATTGCTCATGGACAAGCTAATTTTCACTGAGGGTACCCCTGTCGTGCAGATGCATGTCTGAGGGCTGATGGACAGAACATACCCCCTGCCTGTCCTCATCCCACTCTCTGCGCCTCCTCAAATGCCTAGTCCCTCATTACACCTGCTGAGATCCTGCTGCCTTCACTAGCTACAGTAAAGCCTACCTGACTGGAACACTAATAACCGTCAGATGCCTGTCCTGCGGTTTTAACACTTTCCCCCTTTTGTCCTAACCTTCTCCCAAGGTCAGGGATTCTGGCATGGATTATAGCCCATATCTTTGGCTGAATCTTAATTGTACATTTCAACCCGGGAATGGAGAAAATGTTGCATCTGCCTGAGTGTCAGTGACTGTGTGTATATGCTTCAGTGCTCCTGCATGTGTGGAGTTGTCAAAGTTAGCCCTGCGCGGATGGCAGGCTTTGGCTTGGAAACTGGAATCTGAAACCACTAATTGGATGAGAAATCAAAACTGAAGGCTGATATGAGAGTTTTAATTGAAGGTGGAATAATGTGGACTGTTATTTACGCCTGAGCAAGTCCCACTGAAATTATGTTGCCCATTTTCTTTCGATGCAAGGCTCTCCAAAAATACTTGATGTGACAGAGTGACAGGCTGGACATGCCATAACAAGTGCTATCACAGAAAATTGCGACGATGCCACGCTGGGAGTTTCACCCGGGGAAGTATTTATAACCTGAGATCAGTCACAATGACTCAGAAGGCATTCAGGTTCATTATACTAAGAAGCAAAGCAGGTGGTTCCATTCAAAACACAGTCTTTTATTAACCTCAAACATAAGAAGATCCAAAAAAACTCAAATATTAATGAAGACAAGGCGTGAGGATGCCCAGAGTTGAGGCTTACAGATGGAGAGATGATGAGGGAGGGGAAGGATCTCAAGAGGGTCACCCCAAACACACATACACACACGCGCCAACACACACACCACATGCAATGGTGAAGGGTCAGAGGAGGAAGTGCCCGTAGAGGGAGATAACCCCGCATAAACTCACCAGCATGGGCTCTCAGCATCTGGAAGAGGACAAATGGGAATAAAATTGGTGGGCTACACTCCACCAACAAGACAAAGCAATAAAAAAGAAGATAAATACTTTAACTGTGGTTGGCTGGATGCTGAACTAAGACACTGGGCCAGTATTCAATTCGATGCTTAGTCTAAGTATACCTTAAATTGAAGTGTTTTTCTTATCCAAGTAAAAAACTAAGTTGTATTCAAGATGCGTCTACGACATTTACTTAGTCAGACGATACCTAAGTAAATAACTTAGAGATGTGGGTGGTGTGTCCATCTGTGCACTGAAAGCATCCCGTGGCGTAGAAATGCAGGGCTGTGCACAGCCTATCCACGGGTGAGATTGGATGGTTGCTATTTCCCCTTGGGGTGATGTCGTCTCTATCAACGGAGTTAGGCACAGGATCCCTTCCCTGTTGAAACAATATCTTTTTATAAATTCTGAAGAATTGTACACGTCGATTGAATGTAAAAGTTGGTCAGCCTTATGCTGACGAAGTTCGCATTGATGGTTTAATTGAAGATGGAGGAGAGCAGCCATGATGATTCATCTTGTGCAGACGAATGATTCTTTGAAAATGATATTGTACTGAAGTGTCCAATCTGGACAAGACAAAATACTTACCTAGTTGTACGCATTTCAAAACCAAAAATACTTACATTTTTACTTAGTATGACTGAGAATTTTACTTAGAATAAGTAAAATTCTCAGTCAAAAACTTACCAAAATACTTAGCCAAAAGTTTACTTGAATACCAACTTTGACCAATTATTACTTAAGCACTGCACTAAGTACAAAAATTTTACTTAAGTATTGAATTGAATACCAGCCCTGGTTGTCAGCAGCTGTTACAAGAGGCCTCCTGCAAGTGGTGTTAGCCAAAATTTAAGAAAAAAAAACAAAACAAAACCAAAGAAATACTCCCCGAAATAATGTCAATTATGTTAAATAGATCACGCATCTTATGTGAGAGCAGGGAGAAAATTAGATAAAACCATACCAAAAACAATTCTAGTCATGTAAAATAAGCAGCCACATATGTACAAATTAAATAAAATAAGCTGTACAGAACAATATGCGATTGTTCAAATGAATCAGGCAACTGTCGGAATTTAACAAAATAAGATCTACAAAGGCAGACTAGAAGGACATAGACTATTGATAAACCAAAAAAACCAAAGGAGCAAAATAAACTGTAAAACATAATATTTACAAAAAAAACAATCAGGCCATTGCTACAAATTTATGAACAAATGGAATGGAGTGAAGACCCGCTCACACATGCACACTCCTAAGATGGCCAAGTTTAAAAAAGGGACGGGATGGATAATGGCACATGCCAACAACTAACAACCCAAACTGAACAACGCCAGCTACAACATTGGCCATAGTCAAAATGTAAACAAAGCATAGGGTAGGCAAAGCATAGCGTAGGCAAACCAACACTGTTCCTGTGGCGCGAGCCAAAGCAGGGGCTGCAACTCCTTGCAAGGCCACAAACACCAACTCAACCCACCAGCCCCAAACAAGTCTGGAGGCACCTATTAATCAGGGAAGATGAATGCTTATGTTGCTCATGCTGTGCAGTTACTGACATCGATCTGCGCTAGGGTCACACTTGCGGGAGGAGATCAGCAGTCAGGAGACCAGCACGATATTGGGCAGCTACTATATAAACAACAGAACATGCTTTTCTGTGGAACAAACAAATTCAAGCGAGCCGCTCTCATATCTGTGACTCAGGCGGCAACATCCCGGAAGTGTGTGGGCCTACAGCAGCAGCTGACTGCTACCTGCCGTCATAGAATTCACACCAGCCACTATTGGCGACTGATTACAAGTTAATTTAGAGCCAAACAAACCAGGGGTGCCTTTCCCAATATCACAGATGCTAACTTACTTAGTTGGGCCCATTGACTGTGAATGGATGAACTATGCTTTAATTAGCAACTACGCTTTTGGGAAACTGCCCCAGATCAGACCAAAAAAAGATGTTAGATATACTCAGCTTACGACATTCAATTTTGCACTTTTAATCATATGTATTTTGGAGGTTCTCCAGGTTATGGACAGCACAATCCACTCCAAATTCAGGTAGTTTGATTTTGCAAATGACCAGTGGCGGCTCTTGAATTGGCAGCAGGGGAAGCTCAAATAATCCCCTAAAGTTAATGGTTGTTCATGACCTGTTTTCAATCATTCATTAAAATTACAATGACAGAAACTCCGAAAACTCAACATTATCTGATGCGGCCAGTTTTCATTAATAACGCATACCTGTCAACCAGGGGCGCTCCTGTCGCCAGGGAGGGGAGAAGTTTTTTTTTTTAATAAATACTTTTTATTTCACAATATAAAACAACAGCAACAAAGACACGGCAATCTAACAACAGTACATGCAGTTGTAAAGTCTTTAAGTAATGGCTAAATAAAGCATTTATATTCGGGCTTAACCCAGATAGCAAGCACCTCCGCTCCGGATCTGGCCCGGCTCTGTACCGACTCCAGCTGATCCGGCCCAGAGCCGGGCCACATCCGGAGCGGAGGTGCTTGCTGTCTGGGAAGTGTCTGTCTGCCTGCAACCTGCCTGCAATTTCGCCACGGTCCCCAATGGATTACACACAGGACACGACTCCTCCCCGCCCCCCTGCTCTCTCCTGTAGTCCTACTGCGCTTGCGTCTGAGGTAAGTTGGGTTGGTAATTCGCTCTCCTGAATTGAATTGGATTTTACAGGAGTTTGACTTGGAAATTTAGCACGTAAAGGGTTCTGACAATGTAATTGCTGATTGCTTATCCCGTGTTTGAGTTTGTGTATACAGGGCTCGAAATTGGCACCCGCCAAGCGCCAATGGCATGTAGATTTTGGGGCTTGCGGCCGAATTGTTGACGAGTGGAATACAGCTGTATGCCGATTAACCGCGCCTACTTCAGTCTGTCAGTAAAGGGAAAACGGCTAGCCATATAAACGCGAGAGGGCGGAGGCTCTGCTCGAGAATCTTCAGTATCAACGCTATTTTTCAATGGTAACTAATAGGGGTGCAACGACTCATCGACATTGTCGACAAAATTCGATGATAAAGTTTGTTGTTGACTAATTTATTCATCGATAATTTGTCGTTAAGTCATTGCAAAAGTATTTCATGCTTTGGAACTGGACTAAGCGTAGTTTCACATGAGCTGGAGATGAAGGCAGCTTCAGAGTGAGCCGTTTGACTTCCTCGCAACTCTCAGGCACGCCTGCGCAAATGCGACCGGTGGGAGGAGAGAGGAAAGCGACAGGATAACGCGGACATGGAGCTGCAAATTTATGCACGCAGTTACAATAGTCTATCACTAGATGGCACACCAGAATCATTTATTGAATATTCACAAGCAAGCCGAATACTGAATACCGTATTTTTCCTTCACCTAAAAATTGATTAAAAGGCATCAGGAGAGAACAAAGAGTGGTTGTTCCTCTTCTTTCTATGCGTACTGTGAAAAATACTTTGTACTTGTACTTGCTTTTGATACTTGAGTATATTTTTCACAAAATACATTTGGTACTTAAAGTAGCTCACATTATATGTACTTAAGACTTTTATGCAAGTAATTTTCTTATGGGTGACTTCAACTTTTACCAAAGTAAATTACTTTTACCAAAGTTGAAGTCACCCATAAGAAAATTACTTGCATTAAAGTCATAAATTTGTTGTGTTTGTATTTTTCTATGATGAGGAAGATTGTTACAGTGGGTCGTGACTAGCAGTAAAAATATGGAGTGTACCCAGTGTGCAGATTCTACTTTCTTCCTGTATTTTGGTATAACATATATGGCTGCTGTATGGTTTATTGTAGATCAATTACTACATTATGCATATTGCACTGCAACTGCGGTTTTAAAATTTGAGAGAAGTGAAGATACCCTGTGCCCTGTTTTTGCTGTAGACAGCAATTATTCTGTGTGAGAAGTCTGGAGTCGTAAACAGTATGCGTTATAAAATGAAACTGGCCACATCTGATAATGTAGAGAGTTTTCGGAGTTTCTGTTATGGTAATTTAAATGAATGATTGAAAACAGGTCATTACCAGTCATTAATTTTAAGGGATTGTTTGAGCTTCCCCTATTGCCAGTTCACGAGCCGCCGCTGTAAATGACCCAGCATTTTTTACTCAAAAAGTGTAACTTTAAACTCAGGAAGCAAGGAGAGCATTGATCTAAAATTTGACACAGATAAGGATGATAAGGGAAGAACCAAATTATTTTCATCACACCAGCTCTCAAGAAAAATGGCTCATTAATTCCCTTCAAAACATCTTATATGACTTCTTTGCTTCTTTGGCATAACTGGGTTTACATTATCTGATGAATGGAAAACTTTCATTCCTTTAATAGCGTTTTTTCTTTTATTATGTATTAATTTATTTTCTGCGCATCTGAGCAATGGCATCGCTGAAGGGATTGTGGGATTTTAGGAGAGGTGCACAGTCTTTACACGTCACTTCTGTAAAATTCTGAATTTGGGTCAGTGTTCAGTCTGCGACCCAGAAGAGAAACAGGCACATTGCCTTCCAGTTTTGCCTCAGAAGTGTTGCTGTCATTTCTAGTGGTGACCCACTTGATATAAAACATTTAATTAACAGCAGTGTGTGCACATCAGGTGGGGGTGAGACTCGGGGAATGCAGAGGTGGGGGCTATTAATAGATGTTAGAGACCTTTGGTGGTTACAGAACAAACTCCATTTCCCAGGTTTCTCTCTTTTGTTCACAACCGTAATGGAAGAGAGGTCTGCTTTAATGCTCCTGAATAGATGACTGTGTCTGCTTTTTTGGTTTTTTGCTGAAACTTTGGGGTGGGGGCTGGGATGTGCGAAAGAGGACACCGGGTTGGTTGAGTGTTTATGTCTTATCACCTGCTTTGATTGATCAATAAAGTACATTTCAGCTTTATTTCTTTTGTAAGGCAAGCACATTTTTTTTAATTCACAAACCAGGCCAGCCATAAAAGCATGGGCTCTAGCTCTTTATTTGGAGTCTTCATCCCACCAGGGAGTTTTTTTTTTAAATCTCCCCTCAGGCAAGTTGGATTTCTACAACAGCTGAATTTGTGCTTTTCATATTACCTGTTTCTGCACTGGGTCTTTGAGATGGCATCTACATATGTCAATGTCTATGTTATGGAAGTGTAACAAAAATAAAAGATACATTGCAATGGCTTGACATCCTGTGTCCTAGTGCAAATTTGTTAGTCTTTGATGTCAAAGAATTGTCTGCAGTCATGAGTCAAGCTTGAGATTTCAGGACTTGATAGACTGTTCAGCCACAAAAGTAAAACTATGTGCCAAATACTGTGTCAGTCCCTCTCATGCCACAGAAACAACTCTGTCATACTGACGTAGGCTTGAATTCCAAGACCCAGCGTTTCCAAAAGAAAAAAAATTACCCAGATCATTACATGCCTTCTAACAGCTTGCCTTCTTCCCATGATGTATCCGGGTGCCCTCATTTCCCCGCACATACCCCACTGATGCAAATGATGTCAAAGAAAACAAGACCAGGTATGACCTTCAATTGTTTCAAGGTCCAGTTTTGACAATGATGTGCCCATTACTGGCAATTTTAGCAGTCAGTCGAGGTTGGAATGTGGAATCTGGCTGGCTTGTAACTCAAAAGTACTACAGGCAGCAGGGTGCAATGCATTGTGTGTTGTCTCACAATCCTCACGGAAGTAACATAAAACTTCTGTTACTTGATCCACAGTAGCTTTTCTGTTGGTTTGGACCAGATGAGATAAGCCTTTGTTGGCCGCGTGCACCAAAGCTATGCATTGGGCCCCCAACCTCCTTTTGGCAGTTCATGGTTTATCCCTCCTTGGACCACTGTGGGAAGGTTTTCAGGGCTCCTAACTGGGAGCACCCTTGTTGCTGTGTCGATAATTACTTACTCCACATCAGTCACACTGTTCCCATTTGTCTCATATCTAATATGTTACCAATGAGAACTTACTAATTGCTTACCATGTGAAGTCTGTGAACCTTGATACAGGCAGTTACAAGATTATAAACTCTATTTGGTTCATCTGTGAGCGTTCCTAATATTTTGACTCATCAGGACATGCTCAGTGAAGAGCGGTCGGTAACTGGGATTTATGCATCCTCACTTGATAGACTGGAACATCATTTACAGCCGAAAGCCCAGATTGAGAGGAGAGTGCATCCTTGCCTACTTTGCTGCTCTCACTGATAATAGCCAATCCATTTTCTGATGTGATCGTTTATTTGAGGTGTACTTGCATGCAGGAAGCTGAATGAGGTCCTTGCACGATTAAGATTTGATATTCAGCAGCATACCAATAAAAATCTGAGAAACACATACTCACACACAGTGATACAAAGTAATTTCAATCCAGTGCAACCCATTCATTAAAATCAATTTATTAAGAAGAGCAAACAAATGCACTGAGCCATTACAAATTCAATAGGTCCTTAAGGAGGAGTGATATATGCTCACCTCTTTGCATCTGCAAGGTATTCTTAAATTTTCATACTGGGAGTAAACATTTTTAACATGATAAACATTAAATATTGTGATCTACAATCACACGGAAGAATTGGGACAATGTACTAATTTTAAATTGAAAACAGCTATAAGTAATTTGAAAAACACTTGTAACTTTTATTCAAATGAGAAAACCACAAGGACAAAATGTGTTAAATTGTTGTGCATTTTTTTTTATGATGTAGGACTTTTCTGTTTTTCTACATTCAAGGGTCTGGGTTGTCATATTTTGCACTTCATAATCCACCACACTTTTTCAATGGGATACAGGCCTGGGCTGCAAGCTGGCCAGTCTTAAACCTGCACTCTGTGACAACGAAGCTATGCTGTGACTTGGTGTGATCGTGCTGTAGCTGGGTGACATAGCCATAGTTTTATATCATAATATAATATTTTGTATAAGCATAAAAATATATGTCACAAAATACGATTTTTTGCGTAATGCAAATAACCAGGTCATATGGCTTCTGAATGGTTTTTAGTAACCCTTTGTCCAGTGCATTAGTAGTAGGCTAGTGTTATGATTGGGTAAACCTGTGACATTGATCAAGTTCAAAAATGCTGGGTATTCCTGTATTTTTTTGCAAAGTATGTGTATTGAGCCAGCGTGAATCACTTCTTTTACAGAGTTGAACTCCCTTTTATTGTAGATATAACGTTTACATATAACTTGCTGCCCGGAATGAGCAGGCCACAAAAATTATGAAAAAAAACATATAATTACAGTCGAATCTTTCAGGGTCCATTCATGGATCAGAAAAAAAAAAATTAAAAAGGAGACAACTTTGCTTTCTATTCACTCTATAAAATGCATAAAGTGAAGAACATTTGCTCAAGTTCTTAAATGAAAACAACATTTAAGATGTTCAATGTTTAAAATAGCCTGTACAAAATATTCAATATTCTGTTATATACCAGTGATGTAGGCACTATTCCGCTCATCTAATGCCCAGTTCAGAGACGACATGACCTCAGCACAATTATCGCCAAATTGAACAAACGTAGCACATCAGGTCAGGTTGGGAATGACATGGGCACTGGGTGCGACAATCAATCATTTTATCCCGTGTAATTGCAGAACTATTTTTGTGTGGGTCTTGAGGTATGCCTTTGGTCATTGTCTTGTTCGAAAGTCCACCGATGGCCAGGTCCCAGCCCTCTGGTGGAAGCAACCAGATTTTCAGCCAAAATATCATGATACCTTCAATTCATGAATTCATGAATTCATTATGCCATTAGTTTCAACCAGTGCTCCTGACTTCCTGAATTACAACCCCAATTCCAAAATAGTTGGGATGAAGTGTAAATTGTGAATAAAATCTAAATGCAATGACTTTCAGATCACAGGAGCCAATATGTTATTTACAAGAGAATATAGGTAACATTTCAAATGTTGAAACTGAGACATTGTACATTTTTATCCACAAAATGAGCTTATTTCAAATTTGGCTGCAACAGGTCTCACAAAAGTTGGGACACAGGAAAAAAAGGGCTGAAAAAGCAATTAATACAAAAGAGAATCAGCTGAAAGAACATTTTGCAATTAAGTAAGTTAACTGGCATCAGGTGCGTAACATAATTGGCTATAAAAGGGATGTCTTAGAGAGGCTGAGTCTCTCAGGAGTAAAGATGTCCAGAGGCTCTCCAACCTGTGAAGGCTTGCGTAAAAAAATTATGGAATACTTTAAAAACAATGTTCCTCAATGTCAAATTACAAAGGCTTTGAAGGTCTTATCATCAACAATGCATAACATCATCAAAAGATTCAGAGAAACTGGAAAAATCTCTGTGCCTAAGGGACAGAGCAGAAGACCTTTACTGGATGCCCATGATCTTCATGCCCTCACACGCCACTGCATCACTCACTGGCATAATTCTGTCATTGACATTACTAAATGGGCCCAGGAATACTACAAGAAACCACTGTCAGGAAACACAGTACGCCGTGCCATCCACAGATGCCACATGGAACTCTACCATGCAAAAAGGAAGCCATTGTTGAGCATGATCCAGAAGCACCGCCGTGTTCTGTGGGCCAAGGCTGATTTAAAATGGAGTGTAGTAAAGTGGCAAAGTGTCCTGTGGTCAGACGAGTCCAAATTTGACATTCTTGTTGGAAATAATGGGCGTCATGTCCTCCGGGCTAAAGAGGAGAAAGACCACCCATCCTGTTATCAGCATTCAGTTCAAAAGCCGGTATCTCTGATGGTTTGGGGATGTATTAGTGCATATGGTGTGGGACACTTGCATGTTTAAAAACCACCATGAATGCTGAAAGGTATATAAAGGTTTTAGAGCAACAAATGCTCCCCTCCAGATGACATCTATTCCAGGGAAGGCCTTGTGTATTTCAGCAGGACAATGCAAAACCACATACTGCAGCTATTACAACAGCATGGCTTCGTAGTAGAAGAGTCTGTGTACTGAACTGGCCTGCCTGCAGTCCTGATCTTTCACAGATTGAGAACAATTGGCGCATAATTAAACAAAAAGTCCGTCAAAAGAGACCCAAAACTCTCCAGCAGCTGGAAGCCTGTATTAAATGAGTGGGATCAAATTCCAATGGTGAAAGTCAAGAAACTTGTCTCCTCAATGCCCAGACGCCTCCACTCTGTATTAAAAAGAAGAGGAGATGCTACACCATGGTAAACAGGCCCCTGTCCCAACTTTTTTGAGAGCTGTAGGAGCCATCAAATTTTAAATGAGCTCATTTTGTGGAATAAATTGTAAAATTTCTCAGTTTCAACATTTGCTGTGTTATCTTTGTACTCTTGTGAATAAAATACTGGCTGGTGTGATTTGAAAGTCATTGCGTTTTGATTTCATTCACAGTTTACAATTTGTCCCAACTATTTCGTAATTGGGGTTTTAAAACATCCACAAAAATTGACTGACCCACCATCATATTTCACAGTGGATGTGAGGTTTTTCTCCTTGTATGCATCTCTGATTCAACACCAAACAAGCTGATGATATTTCTGACCAAAAATGAAATTTTGGTCTTATCTTACCAAAGCACCCTGTTCCAGTCAAAATTTAAATAGACATTTTGGCAAACTATAAGTGTAAAATGTAAAAGTGAAGAACATTTGCTCAAGTTCTTAAATGAAAGCAACATTTAAGATGTTCAATGTTTAAAATAGCCTGTACAAAATATTCAATATTCATTGAATATGTAAATGCAAATTTTGCAATTTTGGTCTCATCTTACCTAAGCACCCTGTTCCAGTCATAATTTTCATAGACATTTGGCAAACTGCAAGTGTAAAATGCATAAAGCGAAGAACTTTTGTTCAAGTTCTTAAATGAAAAAACATTTAAGATGTTCAAGCTGATGATATTTCTGGCCAAAAATGCAATTTTAGTCATATCTTAGCTAAGCACCCAGTTCTAGTCATAATTTAAATAGATATTTGGCTAAACTAAAGTGTTTGCTTCTGTGTCTTCTGGTCAGAAAAGGCTTTCTACTGGCAACCCTACCAAAGAGCCTGTGGATGTGGAGGTGGCGCCTCATGGCGCTTTTTGAAACCTGGTGACCCCAAGGTGCCATCAAAGCCTGAAATTCCTTCAGTGATTTTTTTGCTTCTCTCACTATCCTCAGTATCTGGGGGGCAAAATGCAGTTGCGTCCTCTACCCTTGAAGTTTTCCACAGTTCATTTTCTTTGGAATTTTTAAATAATTGCCCCAACAGTGCTCAGTGGCATATTCAATCGTTTGTGAATCTTCTGGTAGCCATTACCAGATTTTAGATAGACATACTTTATTGAACCCCGTGGGGTAATTTTTGAAGGTCTATGACTATCTGCCTCTTTTGAACTGACAGTTGTTTTGTTTTCTTCACGGTATATTGCATGTATGTTACCTCATTTTTATGCTCCAGTGACATTGGAAGTGAGGTAATGGCTCAATATTAACACTTGGATAAAACGTTTAATAAGTGGAATTTAACCCTAGAATGCTAACTTCAGGAGATTTCCACCCACTCTGTAGCTGTCTAGTGATATCTCTTCCCCAGCTAAATGATGCTCACATACCCGGCTGGTGTGCAGAAGAAAATCCGAGTCGCTGGACCAGGTGACTTTCTTCAGTTCCTCCAAGGGCCAGTTTTAACCCTCGTGCTCATCAAAGGCATTTTTGGGTGTGGATTGGGGTGAGAATGGGCCCTCCGTTTGGCCTGCAGCTACAAAGCGTTATATGCTGCAGGACATGGTGCACTGTGTTGTGACAAATTCTTCACAGAAGTATCATTAAAATTCTCTGCATCGGTGAGACTTAGGAACACAACACCCAGTTCCTGGTTTTTTCCTCTGTGGACCACGGTTGGTTGGGATTACTGATTGGCAGCTCCTCAGAAGCCTTACTGCTTTTGAGATTTGCTGATCCACTTCATCTGGCAAAAACAATTTGACATTTGTCAAAGTCCCCTTTCTTTACACTCAATGCATGACCTTCACATGTGATGTTGTTATGACAGAATTTGTTTCATCTGTGAGTGGTTTTAACATCTTGGTTCATATCAGTTTGATTGATTTAAAAAATTTTGGACAGTAATTTTCTAATTACAAAGACACAAAAGTAATTTCTTCATTTCTTTTTGTATGCTTCAATAACTATTTTTTTAAACATTTCTTTCAAGGAAAATGTCAGCATGGCCAAAGCTTTTCACAAGTAGAGAGTACTCTTAATGCCACCATGTCAGAAACCCCCAAGGTATGCAGCTTCATATTCGACTGTTTCAATATGGCATGGAAGCCGCCAGAAATTTGCAGAAAACAATAATATTCCTCGTTGTGATCCCCAGAGTGCCAAGGTTGAAATTATTAAACTATACATTGAGGAGTATGAAAGCGCCATCTGTTGTTACTAAGTGGACATTGCATTTCTGAATCCCCCTGTTTAAATGCATTGAAAATGATTGCTGTTGCAGTCATAATACTGTCTTTATATCCACAAGTTTACATCAGTATTGTAACTCTATTCTTCTCCTTCAAAAAAAGAAACAAATTTCCCCCCATGATGCATGTGAAGATCCTAGAGTTATAGTTGCCCAGAACTAAGGTCTGTGATGGAGCGACAAAAACACTCCCAAATAAATCTGGTTCACCAAGGCTGATGAGTAGATTGTGTGCTGAAAAGGCAGTGATGGATGTCCAAAGATCTATCAATCAATATGATAATCTTGTAATCTTGAAAAAAACCATTGTAGTTTGCAGGGGCCAGTTAAAAATTCCTGATCTCATTGATGTGGGACTTCAACTGGCAATTGCTTGGTGCCTACCATCTAGCGAGCAAGGGTTGCCACATTATCTGCAAACTGCTAGTGAGGAGCAGCAGTGGACTGTGGCCGTGGGAAGAGTTGGTTCTGAATCTACAATAAACAGGAACTCGGGAGTGCGGAGTATTTTGATGTTTCACGGACGAAAGAGGCCCCGGACAGATCTCCTTATCAAGCCCTCAGGGGTCTGATCAGAAGTCTTGCTTTACAGATAGCCTGTCAGCAGTAGGCCTGGTTATCCTGACATGCTGGAGACTGGAGATAAGGCATCAGGAGAAAACAGCCCTTCGGAGGAAAACCTCGAACTAGGTCACTGGAGTGATGTGTCTTTCCGGATGCCCCTCTCCAAACATTGGGGTGGATTGAATACTTGCACGGTAAAGCTACCTTGAACAGATGGGTTCTCAGTGTTCCGCGTTTCCAGCCCTGCCACTGCACCAATAGGAAATGTTTGTCGGCTGATGCAGGGGATGGAGTTGTGGGAAACATCCTTCAGCCAGCACAAGACACAAAAACATGAACAGGTACTCACTCAGACCGTTTCTTCTTATCTTTACTTGTTCATTCCATCATTATTTGGGGGTCTTTGAAACTAACCTCAGGGTTTACCCTTTGAGACAGATAACTGGACTGGATTGGTAACTTGCACAACACTGGTTTTGTTTAAAAAAACAAATAAACAAAAAACTCCTTTTCGAATGACTCTTTAAGTCTCTCTCTCTCTCAAGCATAAAGGGGTACTTTTTATGTTAATAATCCACAACAGATGTGGTGAATGTACAAATGTATAATATCATGAGGGTTTAATATTTACCTGTTATGGATCTGAGGCTGTAGATAACATACACAAGGGCCGGGGTTATGTCTCCACTGATCCTTTACTTTACCCCTGACACTGACTGAGCAGCTCATTACGCAAAACTGACAAAGAAACCACGGAATCTGTATTCCGATGAGACCGTGGATCATTCCCGGCACTTCAACTCTGAAGATTTCTCCCTTCAGCGTTTTAAACCAATAGCACCCTCTAACGGCAAGGAGAAAAATAATTGTTGCAAGTCTAAATGGATGACTGTAATTGAATAGGATGGGATTTCTGACTGCAGGAAAATATGTCTTTTCCATCATGCGGCAGAACAGTTTATTAGGTTTAATGTTTATATTCTTTTTAGGCATGAGTCAACAACAAGAAACTCTCTGTTTTTGTTAGACCATAAATAGCCACGGATTCCACAATTTCCAGACACACCCAGCAATGCATCACCCACATTTCAGAGGAGTTTCAAGCTTCACAAGGTGTAGACCTGAACTCTCCTATACATACAAAACAACAACCACACACACCTTAAAAATCAACAGTCAGCTTTTAAAGAACATGAATGGACCATTTGTGCAGGCTTCTCAACACTTTTATTTTTTCCAAATGGGAGCTGGTAAGTGTACATTCAATAATCCTATTTTTTAAGGTACGTATATAAATACAAATTATGAGTCATACTGTGGGGCTCTTGGGAAGATAAGGTCAAGGGCAGCTGAAAATTGTACTAAAGTCAGAAGGTCTGAACTGGGTTTCTCTCCACCCTCCAACTCAATGACCCCAGGGGACATGTCAGCAGTTCATTTACTGGTTGCAGCCAAAGACTGTGTAACATAATTTTCGGTTCACATAAAACAAAGAGTAGTACCTCACACCATATATTTTTGAGGGTGTGAGCTTGTGTTCAATTGTTAATTGCATTGTTGAAAAGGTGTAAAACTCTATTTGATATTGGAGAGGTTTGGGAATGAGGAACTGTCTGGATCGTGCCCGGTGTGTTTGACATCAGTGTAATCTGTGAGGGTCTGATGGAAGACAGATTTTCCTGTTTGCCTTGGGAAATGGGCCACCAGCATAGCAGAAATGACAGGGTGACCCCTGTGGCATCTCTGTCCACCAGCCCGAGCGTGACACACGGATCGTACCTTGCATCACACCACCCTCCAAAGGCTCACGCCCATTCCCTCCCACCACACAGACCCCTCTGACCCCTCGACAGTGCGGGGAAGTGGAAAACCTGACAAGCAGACAGTGCTCTGTCATATCCACATCCTGCTTGTATCAGTGAGAGACTGTCTCTTCACGCAACCTGCAGATCAAACTGTCGCACTTAGTCACTTCCGGAGAGATAATAGCCTGTGGTTCCCTAGCCATACCTGTTAGGGGCTAAAGGCTAGCTGCTTGAGTTGGCAAATGGGGAAACTATAAAGCATCTGATAGAAAGTCCATCAGTTTCTGTAAAGTTAAAAAGGTTGAGTAACAGATCATTAGTTTTATTTGCATCTGAAGAATTGGGAATTCAAACACAGCAAGGTTGAAATTGCTGACGAATTCTCCATGCTTAACCCAGTAAAATACTGCAATTTGTTTAATTTCTGATGGGATTTCATTTTTTACCTCTCCTCTGATTAAAAAAAGCTTATGAATTTTTAATTGTTTTGAGTTTATTTAGATTTCTTTTGATTATTAAAAAGAAAAAGATTTAAAAAGATGATCAGATCCATCTAAACCACTGTCCATATTTACACTCAAGAGCAGCACAGACGATTTATACATTGATTTCGCTGTGTAATTTGGCTTTCATTAAAAGCTTTTGTGACCAGATTTAAATCATGCAATATAATCTAACAACAAACAAAAGGTGGATATTAGTAGGTGAATATGCTCAAAATTATAAATGGCTGCCCAACCTTAACTTGTTACTGTGTCCTGCCAACTCATTTGTAAATGTTATTTGAGAGAAACTATTGGTTCCATTTGCAAAATGTGCACAAAGGGCATAGAATCACTTGGGCCCGTCTCACAGAAATTAAATATTAAGGCAATGAGGTGCGCTAAATTTGCCTTTCAATAGAGACACTGTGTACAAAATTCAATTTATTTTGGACTAAGCTATCTTACGTGTACAGCTGTGAAACTCGCCCTTCATCTCAATGAAAATTCAATGCTGCAATTCATGGCTCACCTTAAAGTTTTTAAAGTATTCGTCAGTTGTATACTTTGGACTGAATAGACTGAATAAATTAAGTCTTGTGGGACACATGATGTTATACGTACATCCAGTGGAGTTTGGGTTGCTATGGTTACTTCCATAGGCTTTCTTTCAAAAAGTGTTGAGAACAAATCTCAGGCAGAATGAATAACTTACTCAAATAATGAAATATTGACCATTTTGAGGTTGTAGAGGCAAGACATATGACTAATGTGATCACAGTGGACATGCTTATTGTTCTTCTGTTATTCATTCACTCTGCGCTCAAACATTCATCTGGTCAGCTCTCTGAAAAGGACCCTATTTACTTTATCCCCAGTGATGTTCGCAGAGTCCCAGCAAGGCTATGCTAACCAGCAAGGTGACAGTGAGTCTGCCCCCTTATCTGTGGGGAAAGCCCATCCATATGTGTGCTCAAAGATAGTGCTCAGTTTCCTGTTGGGAGAGGTCTATTTTGTCAGGGTCCCAGATTGAACTCATTAAGAGCTGGACCCTGGATGGCCCCCACAGTATTTGTTTCTACATTGTTTGTGGGGGTTGGGGGGGGGGGTCTCCTGTCCTGTCCCGCACCGCTGCGGGGTTGAAGAATGCTGTGGGGTTGAACCTGGCCTGGGACCTTGCAATGTGCAGTTGGCATGTTTTCCTCATGTTCATGTGGGTTTCGTTCAGCCACTCCGGTTATCATCCCACAGTCCAAAAACAAGCATGTCAGGCAGGAATGAATTTAGAAAATTTTACATGGGGTGGCAAAGGGGGGGCAAAGAGTCTTGGCAGGGTGGCATGGGTACAAAGTGAAAGTCCGCATTAGTTAAATGCAATTTTACGTGTATATGAAAATGGTTTCAGCAAAAAAATTGTTAAATTATGTCCCATATCAAAGCACTCTGTATACTTTCTTAATAATGCACAATAAGAATAACAGACCAGGGTTCAAAGAAAAAACTGTTGGCCTAACTTGCTCAGATTTTGAGATCCTTTCCTTAAGTTAAAAGTATTTGCAATAATTTGAGAGCAAATACTGCCTTTTCTACCTTCATAGATTATCCTGCTGAATGTTTTTTTTAATTTTATTTTATTGAGCTAAGTAAGGTGCCTCAGTAATTCAAGCAATCCTCAATAAGAAAAAAACGCCCTGATGTTGCAGTCACGCCCCATTTTGATGCTTTATACGATAGTTTGGCAGCCAAGTCCCTTCTGGTCAAGCGGAGCTGCGGAAAGTTACTTTAGCATGCATGGTTACGGATTCTTGACCGTACGATACTGAGCGTTAGAAGCCTTATTTAGAAGCTTTCAGCTGGGGAACGACCACTTTCTCAAAGTTTTGAGAAGGGCCTCCCATGGCGAAATTCAGATGATTGATATACGTACATAGTATAATTTTTGGCATCGCCGTCAACAATCACGGATGATGTACATCATTGCATTTCCAAACTCTCCTGGAGGACGTCCTCTCCCCCATGTTTCAAATCATTCCCCAGCTGTATGGATGATTCTTATAATATGTGCATTATCAAGCATCTTCACGGGTAACGAGCTGATTATTTGACCCACCAGAGCAGGAGCAGACAGAGGTCGAAAACATGCAGGAGAAGTGGAATTCCAGGAAAGGCTGGAAAAGCCCTAATGCAGAAGATAAGATTGCTATCGTTCAATGTTATTATGCCTATGCAATTGACCAAAACACTAGCAAGCTGTACACCCAAAGTGTGGTATCTCAGAAGTGTAAGAAATTTTGGTGAAAAAGCTAGATTCGACTATTTTTTTTGTATTGACGATTGCTTGAATTTTCAAAGAGAGATGCCATGTTCATAAACTTGTTTTTCTATACTGAGAGGCATTAAAAACGCATAATAAAATAAACAGTTTTAAGTAGTGGTAAATGGTTTCTTTTGTAATTGCAAAACATGGTCTTGGGAAACTGTGTTTTTGGTAGTGAGACTTGCCCTCACTGTAATCATTACATTGGCAGTCAATTCAGCAGTTCTTATGCATTATCTGACATGGCAGAAAACGTTGAATGGAATTTGTTTTTGTGGTGTCACAGATGACGCACTTTGTCGGGGAGGATAGTTGACACATCTGGTCATTCTCTGTCATACCTGCAGCTTGGATACAGTCATTTAATGGACATTAATGCGTCCAGAATCTTTTCTTTAAGACTGGCCATCATTCAACATTGAAAATGGTTGATTCTTCTGAGATTAATTTGTTTGTGGCATTTGAAGTGGTAATGATGTGACTTTGTTCATGTGTGTTTTTATTGGCCCAGATCTTCAACTTTTCATGTTCAAAATGATTTCTCCCAATGTGATTCCCGACCATGATCCAGGCAACCGTGCTGTATTTAGATAATCATAATGAGGTGTTAAACCAAGAAAGGATTCAAACCTAGCCTGGAATCCATCCGTATCAAGCTTTGGTCGCTCCCAATGGTCAGTTGCTGATACGTCTAGCCTCAGTCGTTAGGCTAGCATTTGACTTTCAAGTATTCGCACAATATCCATGCGAGATCTGTGAGTCACAGTCGCAAGGGTGCCCCGCCCCTTTAGATAGACTTGCAGCGGGTCCTGAATGAATTAATTCCAATGGGGAGAAGTGAACGTGAGCACAGATTATCACAAATTTTTTTGCCCCATTGTCACAGAATTAAATATTGGACATATTTTTCACAGGCCACATATCTTCCCAACATTCTGGTGCTCCAATAGCATTTTTAAGATCAATATATCTTGAGAAAATGAACTTTGTTCAAGACCTGTGTCTCTCTCAGCAGTGGTCATGTAACATCTGGCAATACAGATATACAGTATGGACTTTGGCAAACTACAAATTAAACTTTCAAACTTAAATAACGCTTGTGTTTATATGTTCAGTAATACTGTTATTGCCATCGATGCTTAATCATTTTTAAAGGGAAAAGGAATATATATGATTGCTATGATCTTGTACTGGATTGATATCAGATATCAAACAAGCGGAGAAAAGTGGCAAAATAAGCATTGGCCATCCACGTTAAAAATGCAAAAACATTGTGGCGCAGCAATTGGTTGCAATAATAGGAACAAGCTATCCACCTTCTCTTAGAAAGTAGACAGGCAAGGAATAAAGTAGCAACTGTTGTATCACATACCAGCTTCATAGACTTAATCTAGCTGATACCCTTCAAGCCATAGCTAATGCCAGTTACAGTGAAATGCGATACGTAATTTGAGAATTATTTAATTTAGCCTTTATTATACCGGGTAATCCCACTGAAATAAACAAAATGCAGATATGGCCAAATACTATCCTGTTCAAAACCTAACAACCGCTCCAAGAGAAAACGCAAACAAGCCACAATATAATTTTTAAGCTCATGTCAAATAACATTCACGAATGCTGTAGCTGGCCAGCTGCTAACTCATGTTCGAAATGCTGAGTACAGCCGTTATATGTGTTGCAAAATTCCTGATGTAGCAAAGGAAAAGGAAATATACACGCAACATGCAGATATAAGATAGATGTATATCCCAACGGTTAATTGCTCGCCTACTTAGCTCCCACTTCTGACAACAAGATGCAAAGAATAACCTGGTCAGCATTCACAATTGGTGGTTCTCGCCAAAACGTCACCCTTGCGTGGACAAAATAGTTGACCTGGAAACATTACTCCAGTGGCTTAAAAAAGACTCGGTCTCAGTAACAAGATAATTAGCTAGCTAGCTAAGTTGCTTGGTAGCAAGATAGCACCATGGCTTGCTAAGCTAACACCGTATGTTTTTCTTCTGGTATTCGACTGCTGCACACCACATGTGGAGATAAAGAAACAGGAGTCTTCTTCAGGCTGTTTAATACAAAGCCCCCCAAAGGGTCGTGGTGGATTTTTTTAAAAAGCAACCAATCCCGTTCCCTTGTAATAATTTTGAATTCCCTCGCTAGACCTTTGCATTCCCTCGCAATTACTCTGGCTTCCCCCACAATAATTTTTACATTACCTAGCAAACGTAGAAATGCGTCCAAGCTTGAGACTGAAGGTGCCAGTTGAATAGGCACCAGAAAGGTGTTCTAGTTTGAACTGTTTGGGGGCATGCAACCTTTATAGATAAAGATATTTGTAATATCCAATGTTGATTTAAATAATAAAAAAGAAATTGCTAGCAGGAATCAACTTTCTTTTATGAAGTGTGTAACTAGTAGAAAACTAACCAATCAAAATGTGGAAACAAATTGTTAACGTTAGGGTATGGATGTTAACGGTGAGTGACTGTAGTTTTAATTAAACTGCATAAAACGAGGTGCGATGATGGGTATATGTCAAAGATTCCCAGAGTAGGCTAAGCCTCTTTCCCGTCATTAGTCTATGGTTCCCATGAACATGAGTTTGAACCTTCAAACAACTATCCCCAACCAGTCGTATTTTATGATGTTTAATCTAGCCCTCAATTGCATCTCAATACTATATCCTGTAAAGCACTGGAATGATTTCTTTTAAAGAGCCTTCTCCTTCTCAGAATGCATTTGAGATTACGCTCACTAATTACAGACCCAGGCTTTTCATTACGCAGTAATGCGATATCATAATGCCAAATTTGAAGTAAAGGTCAATCAAATGGTCCATGCCATTGTGCTCCATTCTGAGAATGGCAAATGGCAATAAAAGTGACTTATTGCGATAGGAAACAAATTTAATGGGAGGAAATGCAAAACTCATTGCGAGGCAGTGCAAAGTTATTGCAAGGAAACGCTAAGTTCATGCAAAGTAATGCAAAAGTATTGTGAGAAAATGCAATAGGTAGCTTCTTAAAAAAAATTCCACGGTGACCCTTCAAAGGTTTAATAGCTTTACCCTCGCCTCACCACCCTCGCCATTTTCTTGTTTTCCTCCCATTTTTGTGTTGGTTTTTTGATAGCATTTTCTGTGAAGTCACGTCGCAGAGAAAGATTAGCTAGCTAATCACAATTGTCTACTTGGACATTGGGCAGCTGTCGGGCAAGTTCTACAGTAGGGGAAGCTGCTCCCCCTTGCCCCTACCCCCCTGTAAGATCTGGCCCACCGGAAACTCTGAAGTGCCCATGAGTGTGTTAATGAATAGTATGCAATTCATGCAATGGATAGACTGGCTGTCCAGGCTGTATTACCTCCTTTCCCCTATAGAATGCTGGAATAGGCTCCAGGCCCCCTGTGCCTCCCGCCCAGGAATAAACAGGTCAGATATTGAATGGATTCCTGTTGTCATTTTCTTTTCTTCTTGCAATCATACGCAGGAAGAATCATTCAGGTTAGCATGGAGGGGGCTGTCAATTTTGAAACTCTGGGTGTCAGCTCATGATCGAATTTGAATTTTGGCATTATTTGCCTCAATTGCTGTTTTCCAGTTGCATTACAACATAAACATGGACGCATTCTGAGTTAATCATGAATGGTCTCTTCTATCCCCTCTGTAAGCATACTTTTCCCTCTTTCAAATCAGTGAGTTGCTCATTGACTGAATTGCCAGGTTAGTTAATCTCCAGTAGCATAATGTACCAACTAAATACATGCAGTAAGTAATTCAACTTGCAAAGACAAGTATAATTTTAGGGAAATGGCATATAGCGAAGAACAAGGCATTTGGCTACATGTTTAAAGATCATGGACGCAAAATGAACTAGTCCATAGCTTCCCATTCTTGAGTCAACTGATTAATTCAGAAATCCTGCTCTTTGTGTTAGTGGTGCAGTTGGTCTCAATTTCAAACACTAAACCACGAAGGGAACTTTTTTTCAGGATAAGTTATATGAGGGGGTTCCCAGCTGAACAATCACCGTGACCTTAGTTTTACGATATAGACAAGTCCCACTGCAATGTTTATTCACTCTTTACATTGTAAACACTGGATGCCATTGTAATAATGAGCAGCTGCTGTAAGCCCATCCTTCCCATACAAAGCGCATCCCTTCACTGGATTGCCCCCTGTTCTTGGTGGCGCAAACAAAATGGAGCAGCGTCTCTGTAGTGTTGGAGAGGCATGAGTTTTCTTTCCTTATCTCCCTTTTTTTGTTCCCCTTGTACTTATCCTCTGCAGTAAAGTCAGGTGAAATAAATTACTCCACACTGTTCTTCCACCAGTCCCAGCTGCTCCCAGGTGCAACATTTTAAAACTAGCGGGAGCGCATTAATGAAGGAATCTATCAAAGTTACACAACCTCAATAAGTGGTAGCTGCTTTATGAACTCCAGAGAAGAATGCAAAAAATTGACTTGCCTACTAGTCATTACGCTGTGAACTATCACAGACCAAATTATTTCGCTAAGCAAGAGAAGCTGGAGTACTGATTAGAAGTGTTTTCATCCTTCTGTAAGAGTGAGTTTAGATTTGAGTTCACCATGAAGAGGACAGAGCCTGGAGACTCAGGGCCCAGAAAAGATTTGTTAGCACAAAGTTTATAAAACATTGACATTTGGAAGTACTGAAGCAAAGCTTTTTACTTCTATTTATTGCAAAGTGGGCTGCAGTAATGCAAAGCCGCTTTTCAAATCCATCGCGCCTTACCAAGTTTTGGACATTGGTTTCTTTTCACGTCAGAAAGATACCCTTATTGGTACTGTCAAAGAAGGCTTATATTCATACTAGAATATCATCACCACCACCTTGTGTGATGGCCATAAAACCAAAACCACTTTTAGCATTCTTGGTTTTCATTTATAAATCTATAATGAATCCCACCAGTGTTTAGTCAGTTCAAGTTGCTTCAATTAAAAAGAGAGGGAATGCAACTTGATTCCACACGGTATATATGCTGGTGTTGCCTTCTGTTTGAGGAGCCAAATCATCAGTACTATTTAGCCCCAGCCCCTAACTATGTGGACTCAAATGTCCTACTGCGGCAAATCAGTGCTGCACTCCAGGAATCTATTCCCCCTACATGGTCCCTTTCAGTGGAACTGCATGCAAGGACCCCACCTACTCCCAGAATGTTAACGCCTCATTTCCTGCAGCGTCCCGGCAACACCCTAAGTTGACCCACCCATGTCTCAAAAGGTCACAGAAATTTCATGAAAGGGTGAATAAAACTCCTTTTCAGCACTTTTCAGTTGAAGTAAATTGCTTGAGTACGAGTGTGAATGGATTGAAGAATGAATGCAGCTTGTGTCCACTTGGGTTACTTGGTCTAATTGAAAGAATTCAATTGAAAAAAAAAAAACTGTGGGGCATTCGATCACAGCGAAAATGTTCCTTTAGGAATTATTAGGAAAATGTTCCTGGGGGAAACATTTGTGTTCAGTAATTGATTAACTCTGAATTTTATCTGATTAACACAGTTTATGTCACAGAAATAGTATTGGTTAATTCAATAACAGCCTAACCATGGTGAAGTCAGGTGATTGAAATACTCTTCAGAAAAGGCAGTACTCACAGTCTTGGGTACAGGATATGACTATAATTTGTTCATAAATTCTTTGAAAGCAGAAAAATGTCGTAGAGAGTTTTTGTTAAGAGGTATTTGCTCAGCAACACTTTCATCGCCAAGCCTGAGAGCAAACCATGGGCCTTGGGGAGCTGCCGGCTTACATACCATCCAAAATGAATTGGACCTTGTAGCAGGCGCACAGAGCTTGCTTTCTTAGTCCAGACCTGTTATCCCATTCCTCTACACAACATGCACTACAGAGGAAATCATTCAAAGAAATGGTTACGGTTTTTTTTTAAATGATGACTCCAGGAAATGGAGCAAGTACATAACCCTCAAAATGGCATCTTTGTGTGGCCACACTGATTGTAAACAGAGGTAGTACTCATGGCCTCATACTGCAAAACAAATTCTGTTCAAGCTGACTCCAACAGAGGGAGAGAGAGCATGAGGGAGAGGGGGAAAATGGTTGAGAGAGAAATGATGGTGAAATGGGGTCAAATCAGGGAATATTTTTCACTGGCATGGATTAAGCTGTTTTTGGTGTACACAGCACGATCCTTAATCTTTGAGGCAAATATATACTTTTTTTGAGCTGGGTCTTGTAACATTTCATATTTCGTGCAGAGTGCAGATGCGCAGAGGACAGGAAGTTGAGGACTGGACTCAGGTGCAAGATGGACTTGGTTATGTTTAATGACCGACTGCACGGCAGAAGGCACAAACATAGAAACACAAAACAACGAGGAACAGAGGTTCCCAAAAATACACACTATGAGTAATACTAAGTCTGGGCCACACCAGACAACAACTAGGAAAGAAAATAGGAAATGACTGTCCTTACATACAAACGTGCTGGAAAAACAATGAACTGCATGGATTCTAAGTTTTAGTTATAAGTATGCAAAATCAGAGAATAAACTTATACAAGACTATTATGGCAAAGAGGCATGAGGTTGCACATACTTCTCAATGAGACTGAAGGAAGCTCAGCCTTATCTGAACCTTTGCTACCATTTCAGTGGAAATTAACAACATCTGCAAATAATGAAGTACCGTGAACAATTAATAAGCTGCTCATTAAGGACGCCGGGGGCGTGACGTTACAGGTCTGTGCCCCAGCCCAGATTTGAAATCAAACTATGCCCATTTGATTAATATGCATATTCTCAGATCTTAATCCATGGTGTTTCATGCATTTTTTTATTTCAGAAATGACTAAATACAGTACAAGCAAACATGGTATTCGTATTACTTTAATAAACAAAAAATGCAAATAAATAAAAACGGTGTGTTTGTTTGATCATTACTCTTAGCCTTGAATCTACCACTGAGCATCACAAGCTAAGCACTGGCTGCTATTGTTGAGGCAACTGCATTGTGTGAAGACAAAATGGATGCCATGTAGAGTCGGGTTTTTTCACTCACCTGCTATTTGGATACAAAGAACATGTTACCCAGGGCCACTAAAAAAAACACAGATCAGATTTTTAGCCAGAGAAAAGAGGTTACAGTCATGGAAAGATCTTTGGGCCCCCAGCTTATGGCAGACTTTGAAGCAGCCACATGCATTCAAATTTCTGAGCAATGCAGGTGCGTCAACACTTGCTTAAATTGAAGTTTTATTATCATGTCCTTGTAACATTTTTTACACTTTACAACTGTAACATAGGAGGGCGACATTAAAGGTGGTTAACAAATGGCAACATTTTTAATTTCATCATTAAGAGACTATTGATTTAGTCGTGTGCAAACAAGAGGAAACCATGTAAGGTTCCATTTGCCATGGCCAGGCTCTGAGAAACATTCTTGTTTCCTGAGAAGTTCAGTTCTTTGCAGATAAGGAGGGGCTGGCGTTGGCAGGTTGGCAGAATTTTCTTTTTGCATGCTGCGATTAACTCAAGAGTCCAACATCCACCTCTACAGGCTGATTAAGCGATTCGCATCAACTTAATTTCATTCACTGAACATAAACTACCTCAATGTATGAACAAGCATTATTTCAGTATAAGGGGCAATGCTGTGCTACAGTGTAGTTGCAAAATTAAAGATGTCACACTTTAAGTGGATTACTCTAAGAAGGCATTCGCAGGCACTCAGTCCGTGGCACAGAATCATGAAGAAGACTCCTGTACCCTCCAGGCATCTGCCAGAGCTCGGCATTCATCTTAAATTGCTCTGGAAGCCTCTGTGGAATAGAATTCACAGATTGACAGAGTGACATAGATCTTGCTACAATATGCGCTAAACATATAGCTTCCTAACTGGGACAGTTCCTTTAACACAAATTTATTGCTAAACTAGTACATAACATTGGAAATTTATATTGCAGGCAGGTTATTTTCAATATTGTCCCAGTTTGTCGGCCAAGTGTTCTTTCACCAGGCTATACACATTTAATCAATCTGTCCAGTTTTTGGACAGAAATGAACACGGGGTTATGTATCATGAATGGCTGTATAGGCATAATTTTCTGCTGCTTTTCACGCACTTTCTCATGTTTCACTCTTTCTTTCTCATGTTATCAAAGTCTATCATGCACAATCAAAGTCTCTAACGCACTAGCAAACTCTCTCTCGTGCTATCAGTCTCTCTCATGCACTATCACACTCTCTGACAAGCTCTCTCATGCACTATCAAAGTTTCTCTCATGCACCAACTCCCTCATGTGAACCATAAAATTGCCATACACTACCAAACTGAGTGTGAAAGACAGTTTGATAGTGATTGAGAGAGATTTTGACAATGTGTGAGAGAGCATTTGATGTTTGCTGTTTTCCAATCGTCTTAAATTATTCTCATTTGTAAAAGTCACATCCCTACCACTGTGACATGCAAAAACAACAAGAATCGAAAATAAATCTTTATATGATTCTGAACTGCAAAACTGAGCCAGTAAGGGGTGAAAATTGAATCTGCGCAAAGAGACAGATCATATTGTGATGCGAAATGTGACTATGCAAGTGGGCATCAATAAAATAGCAAAATTCCAATTACAGAAGTGCTGTAAGAATTTTAATTACTATACAGTTCAATGCCAAAAACAACATCTAACAAGACTAACTGGTTGTTAAGGCAACATCATTCAGTGAAAATAAATAATTTTTCAACAACTGATGTGCATGCTCTCTCTGTTCTATTCATAGTTACACATTTCTCAACTTTAAGTATTAGTGTGGCTGCCTGAGTGCAGCAGTAATCCCTATTATTAAACTAAAGATGAAGACATTAATGGCTCTAAATTCGTTGACCAGGCGCAGGCGCAGCAAATACGGGGAGCGCCGCGCCAATGGGGCGTGTCCAGGCGTATGTTTCAACTTTGTGCCTGGCGTAGCCTGGCGCAAGTACTCCTCTGTCTCGCCTCTGTCCCTCCTGCTGGCACAAGTGGCAAAGAGGGAGGAGAAAAGGCTTAAAAGGGTTTAACACAGCCGAGTAAACTCTTCACCAATAAAATGAGCTCTTCTCCTCACCTTTAAAGTGTTGAAATAAAGAAGCCTCTGTCCTATATCTGCATGATGCATTAATGTTGCATTTTACTTTGCTGCCTCGAGCATGTTTTCTGCACCGCTTACATCTATAGTAAGCATTATGAATATGAGTTAGCTGGCTAGCTAGGGCATTCGCAAATTGTAACCATTCGAGAACTTGAAAGGAATTTCAAAACGAAGCTACATCAGATCATTCAAATTTATGAAGTTGGAATGAAATACGATGGTGGCTCATTTATTTCTTCTGCCTGCATCATTGGGAAGAGAAACGATGGATAGCATGTTCCTACTATTACACCCTGTTGCTGCTTAAAATTTTGGGATTAAAATGTATGGACAACAATGCAAGATAGCCTACATTACAAATTCATTTTTAATCTGTAATCCTAACTCAGAACGAGATCATAGCAATCAGACTGTATTCCTTTCCCCCACTTAAAACGATAAGGCAGTTGCTACGGGTACGGCAGTTTTTCAATGCATTTCAATGCGGAGAGGTACGACAGCCCCATTTCAAGCCCTGCCCTAACCCTAACCCCAACCTGTAACCCATAATCCTGAATCCTTGTCCTAATCCCTTGAAATCAACTGCCGTACCAATAAAAACTGCCGTGTCTCTAGACACTGCAAAATGATAACACCTAAGTGACAATAATAGTAGTATTAAACCACTTGCACACTGGACGTGAAACGAATTTTTCGCACAACAGTTTGCCTTGCTGCGTTGAACGCAGAGTTTACATGTCCGAAAGTCGAACAGGGTTTTAATATATCTCTGTGTCCGACAGTTGGATGGTTTCAATATAACTCCGTGTCCCACAGTCGATTATTGTTTTTAATTTCTTCAAATCTACTGAATCTTAAACGGGAATGTTTTGATAAGAGGGTTCAGTTCTTCAAGATGAGTACGGGGAATTTCAATCAATGTTTCTGTTTAAGCTCCGCTCAATAAAGTGAGTTGATATTGGCGCGGGACAATGTACAATGC
Organism: Gymnothorax reevesii; assembly: GCA_029721435.1. NCBI lineage: Eukaryota > Metazoa > Chordata > Actinopteri > Anguilliformes > Muraenidae > Gymnothorax > Gymnothorax reevesii. Next base: position 53,426,384 of record CM056583.1, on the reverse strand, counting down.
CTGTCGAACATTAAATGCAAAATACTCCGTGTCTGACAGCCAAAAAAAAATTTGATTAAATAAATAAATACAAATAAAACATAAAAAAGAGGATGATTAGAACAGATTGATAATGAAATAAAGAATAAAAAGAAACATTTTAATTACAAACAGAACATCCAATGAACACTGCGATTTATTTGTATCTTTTTTGGATGTTCTGTTTATTGGTGATATATTTTTATTCTTTATTTTGTTATAAATCTGTTCTCATATCAATGCTTTTACTTTTTGCTGGCTGCCGGACATGGAGTATTTGCATTTCACGTCGGACAGTCTTGATCGTGCATGCGACATTAAATTCACAATGTCAATGGTCATGGAATTGATTTGCTCACTGATTTCAAGCTCACTTTGATCTCTGGTATGGAAATAAAGCGTGAATCTGTTCGATCCATCTGACTAATTTTCAAAAGAGAGACTGGAAAAAGACCTTCAACGGAATAAAACAGACGAATAAACAGACGCATGTATTTGCATCTTTGCATTGACTTTGACTGTAATCAGTCGTGCTCGGCTTTACTGAGCATAAAACGCAACCATTATACAGTTTGTGGTTGGCTGAGAAAGATGTTAAGTAGTTCAGCTGCGTTGATTAAGCCAGGGGGAGTTTCCATTACGCGTGCCAACCGCCTTCAATCTGACATCAGGACAGTCGATATAGATACTATAATTTATGTCCTGATTCAGATAGTTACATTAAATAGTGCTTGCTGTAATTGTTTATTGCATTGAAATGTGCCTGACATTCTGGAAACCTGCCTGTGAGGTTTCAGTGACATGTGCGCTCTGTGCGCCAGTCAGCCAAATTACCACTGCACAGTAAGTAAACCAGGTTGGAGCTGGCAAGCTTTCTGCGCAACTTCAGCGGAGACTTTTTCTATGAAATTGAAGCACCTATTACTAAAACCCCATAAGTCACACTTTACTTGACTTGACTTGTGGGGTTTTAGTAATCAGTGCTTCAATTGTCACTGCGTCTTGATGAATATGTGACACCTCCCCCTACTAAGCCGCCACACCCATCTTGGTGCAGGTCCTGTACCGAATTGCCAAAGTGGCTGGGCACGGTGTTGCACCGCACTAAATTACCACTGCGCGGGCTGCACTGAACGAAATTACCACTGCGTGAGTTGCGCCACACTATGCCACGCTGCGCCACCCTGCGCTGCGCCAAGAAATTAGAGCCCTAAGTATTTGACCCCTTCCTGATTTCTTTCATTTTTGCGTTTGTGTCACACTTAATTGTTCCAGGTTATCAGACTTATTTTGCTGGTTGACAAAGATGACTCAAGTAAACTCAAGGTGCAGTGTTTAAATGATGATTTAATTTATTGAAGGAAAAGCTAGACTAGGTGCAACCTAGTATACAGCTGGGCCGCCAAGTGCTGTATGAGAATGTGGGCCCAAGAAAAGGGTGCTAAATGGGGCAAAGCTCATGCAATTATATGAAGTGCAATTTGAGTAATGAGCTGGAGCTGATAAATTATTTACAAAGTGGGTGGGGAGAGTGTGAGCATGTGAAAGAGTGAGAGTGTGAGTGAGTGTGAGAGGGTGAGTGAGGGAATGGGAGTGAGTGAGAGTGTGTGAGTTAGTGGGAGTGGGAGCTGGAGGGGGGGGGGGGGTTTGAGTAAGGAAAACATATCAAAACATATCAAATTGAATAGACAAAGAGCTAGAGTAAGGGTAGCAGTTCTTGATTTTTGTGAATGTGAATTTGAGAGAGACAGCAGCAACAGATGTAGATAGCAGATAAAGTATGTATGTATGTTCCTGAATCGTAATGAAACAATAAAGTTATTGTTACAGTTGTGCTAACCGGGGACGTGACGTCACTTTTGTGAACACATGACAGTTCCTATATAGTAAGGGTGTAAGAACGAACTTCAAAGATCCTTTTTCCCCTGTGTTTTGTCTTTGGGCATGTTATAGACAAAGAATCCACAGTTTCGAGTAAAACCGCTTAATAAACATGTTCGAGTGAAGGAGCTGCCATGTGTTTACATAAAGCGTTAGTTGATATTGGGGATGAATGAATATGGTTAACTATTTGACAGAAAAATTGAAATGCAAGTAATTTTAATTAATTTATGAGTTCTCAAAAAGGCCCTGAAGTTAACAGCAAGATTATGAGAATTGGCTGAGAAATACAAAAGTTCATTCTATAATTTAATTTCATTTTGTTTGATTTGGCTGAGAAACTGATATTGCTGTTATTTCCACTAGTCCTTCATCAGGAGACTTACGGTCAGCAGTTTTCCAGAATTCCTCTCTGGCCTAATTAGCAGCAACAGTTTTGCTTTTTGTTGTTTTTTATATATTTTATATATTTACATTGATTCATGAAACGCTTTTTTGTTGAGCGCTCGTACCGTGTTTAAAGCATGAGAAGGAGATTAACAAGGAAAGATTACAACCACCGTTGTGGTACCAATTATCTCTGATGGCGAGTTCAGGGTTTGTTGAGCCAGCTCACTCAAGTATAGCCTGTCAGTGTTGAACTTGCTTCGTAGTATATCCCCCAGGAGATATGAGTGACAAACGCCCGGCCAGCCAACCAGCAAATCGTCGGCCAACAAACTTTTGAAGTTGCCCACCGGCCAACCAATCGTTGAAGTCAGTCGTCGGGCACCATTCGTTGAGGTTATTCCCTGCCGGCCGACCAATCGCTGAACTTGATCACTCAGGCATTCAGTCAGTCAGTCAGTCACTCAGATACTCGGTGACATTCGCGTTTATAGGGGCCAGGCCACTATTCACGGCCCAGCCCAAAAAAGCTATACAAACCTACTCAGCCCTATATGAAAAAGTAATTGCCCCCTGAAATACGAGATCAGTCAATTACACAAATGTAATTATTTGGGTTCAATTTCACTAGACACTCCTTGGCATGATTATTGAATCTAAACATCACAATGAAAAGCCTTCACATTGGGCCACACCATCCGTGCATAACTAACAACATGTTTTGAGGGAAACTGAGAGTCATGGTCTCTCCACAACTGAAGCTGGTACTTTATGGTCCTCCAGCTTTCATACGAACAAGTTCCCCAGAGATCGAGGGTCCTGATATGGTGTTATCATTTTATTTAGCCATTGTTTAGTTATTTCCTATTTTTTAAAATTAATTAATTGTATTGTGCCAACGCATCAAATTACACTCCGATAATAATGTGTGCAATTATTTGTTTTATGATTTTGCTTTGGAACATGTGTAAGTCAACACTTGAGTTACTGAAAATGAAATCAAAATGAAATATGAAAATTAGCAATAAAATGTTTGCTTTAAGGAAGCAGTCTGGACATATGAATCAAATTCTGGGCCCAAAAATATAGGGAAGCCTCAAAGTATGTTTATTTTAGAACAATGATTAAAATAAAAGAAAGTTGGATTAAGCAGCATATTGTTTTTTTTTTTTTTTAATTTGGCATCTCTGATCCCTCCAGAATCTGGAATGCCTAATTGGGGAACTACCTACAAGACTTGTTCATATGCAACCCCTTGCTGCCAACTCAGGAGAATGAGGACAGTTTGCAGCTTTCCTCCTAAGCACGTGCCCGTCAGCCTGCTGCTTCTTATACACTCATTGGTTGAATCCTCGCAAGTTCAGAACGAGGGCGAAGGACACCCGAACACGAACACGCTTAGAATCTTCCTGACGAGCGCCAGGTTGGTCAGCAGGAGGCTCTTAAGCAACGAACGAAGCAACCATTTTATATACCTTAACAGCAGACCCTTCCCAATTGGCATCCCTGTTGCGCTACTCTGAAAAAGCTGCCAACCACTGCTGGCTGGTACGCCATTATAGTCACCTCTGCTTTGCAATGCGATGCTTTAACAGAGTGAGCTATTCAACAGCTCAGCAGCACACCGTTTAACCAATTCATGTGCTTCAAAATGATTGAAAACCTATTGGTTAAAGTTTATTGGAGCCTCACTTGGGCACAATATCTGCGCTGAGTTTCTGATTACAATGCCTGACAAAGTGGGTGAACACTTTTGGACAACTTCAGACCTGACATTTTGATATCCTTGAGCTTCCTAAGTTTGCACTTGTGGGATTTCCTTCTCAATTCTGATTACAGGTTTTCAAAAAGGATCGTCTGTTGGCTGATAACTACAAAACCCAAAACCTGTGGGGTTGGCACGTTGTGTAAATCGTAAATAAAAACAGAATACAAAGAATACATTTCAACCTATATTCAATTGAATACACTGCAAAGACAAGTTACTTAATGTTCGAATAGGTAAACTGTAATTTTTTGCAAATATTAGCTCATTTGGAATTTGATGCCTGCAACATGTTTCAAAAAAGCTGGCACAAGTGGCAAAAAAGACTGAGAGAGTTGAGGAATGCTCATCAAACATTTATTTGGAACATCCCACAGGTGAACGGGCTAATTGGGAACAGGTGGGTGCCATGATTGGGTATAAAAGCAGCTTCCCTGAAATGCTCAGTCATTCACAAACAAGGATGGGGCGAGGGTCACCACTTAGTGAACAAATGCGTGAGCTGATTGTCGAACAGTTTAAAAACAACATTCCTCAACGAGCTATTGCAAGAAATTTAGGGATTTCATCATCTACGGTCCGTAATATCGTCAAAATGTTCAGAGAATCGGGAGAAATCACTGCACGTAAGCGACAAGGCCGAAAACAAACATTGAATGCCCGTGACCTTCGATCCCTCAGGCGGTACTGCATCAAAAACCGACATCAGTGTGTAAAGGACATCACCACATGGCCTGAGGAATACTTCAGAAAACCACTGTCAGAAACTACAGTTCGTCGCTACATCTGCAAGTGCAAGTTAAAAATCTACAATGCAAAGCGAAAGCCATTTATCAACAGCACCTAGAAACGCCGCCGGCTTCGCTGGGCCCAAGCTCATCTAAGATGGACTGATGCAAAGTAGAAAAGTGTTCTGTGGTCTGACGAGTCCACATTTCAAATTGTTTTTGGAAACTGTGGACGTTGTGTCCTCCGGACCAAAGAGGAAAAGAACCATCCGGACTATTATAGGCGCAAAGTTCAAAAACCAGCATCTGTGATGGTATGGGAGTGTATTAGTGCCCAAGGCATAGGCAACTTACAAATATAAGAAGGCACCATTAATGCTGAAAGGAACATACAGGTTTAAAGAGAAATATATGTTGCCATCCAAGCAATGTCTTTTTCATGGACGCCTCTGCTTATTTCAGCAAGACAATGCCAAGCCACATTCTGCACGTGTTACAACAGCATGGCTCCGTGGTAAAAGAGTGGGTACTAGGCTGGCCTGCCTGTAGTCCAGACCTGTCTCCCATTGAAAATGTGTGGCGCATTATGAAGCGTAAAATACGACAATGGATACCCCGCACTGTTGAACAACTTAAGCTGTACATCAAGCAAGAATGGGAAAGAGTTCCACCTGAAAAGCTTCAAAAATTGGTTTCCTCACTTCCCAAACGTTTACTGAGTGTCGTTAAAAGGAAAGGCGATGTAACACAGTGGTAAAAAGGCCCCTATGCCAACTTTTTTGCAATGTGTTGCTGCCTTTAAATTCTAAGTTAATAATTATTTGCAAAAAAAAAAGAAAGTTTCTCAGTTTGAACATTAAACATCTTGTCTTCGCAGTGTATTGAATTGAATATAAGTGGAAAAGGATTTGCAAATCATTGTATTCTGTTTTACCTAGGATTTACGTAACGTGCCAACTTCACTGGTTTTATGTTTTGTATTTCTTTTTTGACTTTTTGACTTCAGTCTCATTCTACTGGCTGAGGCAACCTGACCTTCGGCTAGAATATGCTGGTGCCTGTTGAATTATTACTTCACCAATCTTAATATCACCTAGCTGACTAGCAAAAAAAAGAAAAAAAAAAAAAGCTTGTTGCTTCAGCAAGTCATCCCGATCTTTTGAAAATAAAGAGCTTTTCATTATATGCAGCCCTATTTTATGCCAAACATACCTTAAGGGTGCATGGCCAAGAAGTTCAAATTTGTCTTCAAACAACCACAATGCGTAATTATATCCTCGAACGCCGAACAGTGTTTCAGGGATAATATGTTTTTGGTCCGGCAGCCACCGCCGCCGCCGCGCTGCCCTACGTGTTAACGCGATAACTTCAGTAATATTTCAATTAGAAATTTCATGTTTTGCATATAAGTAAGTATCATAAAGAAGAAGAACTGATTTGATTTTGGACAATTTACAATTTCTAGATTGGCCACCAGGGTCCAAAAACTGAAAAATCACTGTGTTTATCATTTCTCTGGAAATATTTGTCCGATTGACCTCAAATTTCAAATGAAAGGTATTGTATTGGGTCTATTCGAGAATTGGAGGCGTTCGGGGACATACCCCAAGCCGTCGCCTCCGACGGCATAAGCCCTGTTCTAATCATTATTTCAGTAACACTAGGCAAACCTGAGGTGCTACCAGTAATGAGTTGCTCAGATTTTTCTCAACCACACAATTTTGCTATTTACGTCAGACTGTGTGGGTTTGAAGCGCAATAATGTGATATCCCATCTCTGTGGGTTGGGTATTTTGGCTTGTTGGCAAGGACAACAAGTTAAAACAAAGTCTCGTGTTCTTGACTTTTTTAACTCCAGTGACATTGATCACCATTGCACAACAGGACATGGGTGAATTAAAAATAAATGCTCTGATTCAAAGGCTATTTGCTTCCGTAGCTAGGCATAATTACCACTGACCAATGTGTATTCATATGTTGTACGCTTGCCGCAGCTGATAAAGTGTGTATTGCATTTACAAATTACCGCGCCTTTTCATTGGTGATTAAACAGAGATGTGATCTTCTTTAAAACTTGGTATTGCCCTGAAAACCCTCGTGCCATGCAGCGATCAAAAGTGATATGCCCTGTGGTTTAACCAAGCTGAACTATGGAGAGAAAAAATTCCATCCAATCACCGAGCACAACGGCAGGAATTGTTAGCAGATGTAAACAAAATGGTGAGCCATTTTGCTGTTAATGGCAATGAAGAAAGGCTATTGGCCTCGGTCGATATTGGTTTTTTTGGGTCCATAAAATGTCATATTGCCCTCCTGCATGGTCAATAATTGGTAATGATCACATAACTGCAGCACTTTTCCCATAGCCCAGCTCAACGACATATATAGGGTAATATCACTTTTGCGAAAATTTCATTGGCTGAGAGTGTGGGGGGAAAAATCACTCTGCGTTATGTCATGCTGTTAATATTTGGCCAAACTGAATACATTTAACATTGGTCAAGTCGTTATGACTCAACGCTGTAGCATGCTTATTAGATGCCACTCAAATTACTAAATTTGCATCACTTTGCAAGCTAGCTAGTGTGTAAGCAGCACATTTTCATAACCATTATGTAAGAATAGTTTGTTAGCTAGTGAGCTAACAATAGTCAGCTACTCAGTTAACTGAATGCATGAACTGTTGCTCATTCAGCCGTGAATGTCTGAACTCTGGCTTTCAGAGCGATGGTGTTAGCTCAATGCTAACAAACAATGGGTGCTTATGGAAATTACATTTGTTTTCTATTAAATTACGCAATTCAGTTATGTGATAAACAGAATCTTATACTCTTGGTCGTGCCATTAGAAAATTCTGAAACTTGTGAGTAAATTTGGGTTTGTTGCTCGATTAAGCTTGCAACAAACGCAAAATTTACTCAACTCATTACTTGACGTTCATATGGCACGGCCACTCCTGTTAGATCTTCTCTGTATGAATATAGACTGTATAAAAGGATGGACGCAGCACCCGGGTCTGAAAAGTGAGGGCAGTGCAGAAATCTCTTAAAATTGCACTCTATTTAATGGCCAGCAGAAGGCAACGTCAGTGGTTGCAGGAAGAAAACTATGAGAAAATAACCCTACTTTCCACCTGATTTATTATTTCAATAATATTTTTTACATTATTTTATGATATTTATCGCTTGTTTCAAGTCTCCTTCGATATATCATGATGTTCATTTTTGTAAATCATGGTGCTAAATGGACTAGAATAAAGGATAATGCCAGAATATGATTTTAGGGCGTGGCTATCCTCTGGTCCTCGTCAGATACGGTTTGATCCACCTGTAGAGCCACCCCTCACTCCTCCAAAAATCTTTAATTTACGCTCTTGTCCAAAAGGAATCACATCTGGTTTCAAGATGGCAAAATGGCAGCATTCAAATTGTCAAAATCGAGGCTTCCTAAACGGTATGCTGAAACCAATGGGTGACATCACGGTTGCTTTGTCCATCTTTTCATACAGTCTATATTTATGACGGCTAAAAACACGGTTGAGAACTTTCGTTGTACCTCAGATATATTTGTTGCATGAAGACTGAGCTTGCTAAGAAGTTTTGTGTTTATTCATTCTCTACAGAATATGACAGATCATATTTACTCCTCTGTCTGTCAGTTTACAATCACTATGGCTTTGACAACAGTTATGGCTGCCATAAAGCGAAATGTGGTAATCTGATTTGTGGATAGTGCATGCGTACAAACCTCTATGCATTGTTGGTGCTTTTTGGCTGGTTATTTCAACTGTAAACAGAGGTTCCGTATATGTTAACTGTGAACCTCAGTTCTGGGAGCGCAGGACTCTTCTCAGTCAAAATAACAAAGAGACAATGTATTAATTTAACTGTTAAATTCAGTTATAACAGTGTGAGTGAAAAAAAAATTATTGTTTTTTTCTTATGCATTGATGCCTTACAGAACAAAGTTCATGACTCAGTGTTCTTAAAACTTGTTCAGTGTCAAAGAATACAGAAATGAAATGCCAATGCATGTGACAGAACTCTAGATACAGGCATCTCCCCACTCCCGACTGATCCTGCTGTTTGAGAGAGTTTAAAAGATGGTGTTGGACTGACCCTGCTGCTTATGTATATAGAGCACCTCCAGTTTATATTAGATTATAATTCTTGACATCACTGTACAATCAAGGGCCAGAATCTTGCCAGCTAAGTCTCATCTTCACTTAGACTGATAAAGTGGAAGAAACTGTATAATTAGATTCAAAATACATAAAGATAATTTGAAAGATCTGAAATTCATATTACTTCTAAGGCAGTGTATGAATGATTCTCATTTCCGGCTTTGATAGGCAATTCAGGTATGGAAGGGTGAATCCAGATAATCTGCAGAACATTTAGACAATAGCGCCACTTGCTGTGAAGTGTAGATACCGCTGAGTGGGCATGGACCCATAGCGTTTTCCGTCTTTTAAATTTTAATTTCTTTTTTCCCCCCCAAGTGTCATGTCAAAACCACTGATTTCTCCTCTATATAGGCGAGATTAGTGGTCAAAACAGAGAATCGCGCGGTCACAGATCAGAGAAACGAGTTCTCATCTGACGTTGAGCGAGTAAGTGGACTGCGCAAGTAGACTGCGCCTAGAGACGTGTCCACTCACAGCCTTCAAGAGGAGTCTGTCTGCTGGGAGAAAAAATGTTGCTTGGTTCGTGACCATTAGGAAATGCCTTATCTCGATTTTTTCCACCAGCTCTGCGTTCTCTCTCTCTCTCTCTCTCTCTCTCTCTCGTGTGAATTAGATAATTTAATTAATAGCCTACTGATAAGAGCTTACTTTTGTTTTATGAAGAAGATAATGATTAGCGGTATGTTTATCGCACGGTCATTAGTTTGATTTGGTTAGAGTGATAATCGAACAATAATACATTCTCACTTGACTTCAACAGAGTTGCATCCTACGAATACCAGTTATATCTTGTTTTGTCAGGGCTTAATTAAAGACAAAAAAATCGTCAATCTCCCCCTGAGCCGTGTGGTGTTGAATCAAGATCAAGTGCCGCGCTTGCATCAGACGGGCGGGTTCGCTGAAGGTGCCGATTAGACGGTGATTAGGAGCCCTTCTAGAAGTTTTTGTGGAACAGTTTCTGCTCCCCTTATGACGTGGGTCCTCCTTCCGAGTTTGTGAGAAAGCGGGGCTCACTCGTTTGGGACTACTCAATCATTCTGCAACTCATCGGGCCACTCCGCAAGGTGAGAACAACATAACTTTCAACGGGAAACTGCCGTTGTACAGTTAGGCTTTTGTGGACAGAAACTACTTGTATCTTAAAAATGCAGTAGGTGCTAAAGCCGGATGCTGTTGGACGGCATAGAAGTGGTAGAGAAAGATGGAAAACAAATATTTTAGGACATGACAATAGAAAAGGAAAATTACTTAAACTGTATTCACGGAATGTGCGGTTAAATTTGTGGTGACGCATGGGATGCTAAAAGTTTGACATTTCATGATCTAATTCCTTGTAAGGGTTGGAACTGTGGTTGATGATGTCTGTATGGTTATTGAACTTTCACATTATTATTTTTATCATTATTATTATTATTATTATTAGTAGTAGTAGTAGGCCTATTATTAGTATTATTATTATACGACGCAACACGTGGTATTATATTTGTTCTTGCCTTCTATTTTTCTAATAGCTGTGATTAATAGAATTGTTTTTATTAGCCTATTTATTTGGAAGAGGCTATTCGCCTCGCAGCGCTTCAGCGTGAACGATCAAAGAGCGGGCGGATTATAAAATTATATCTCTTATTGGACTAGCTGTGGGGCACATAGCAGAAGTGCTTCTGTTATCCGCCCCGCCGCGGTGCGAATAGCGGAACTGCTTCTGTTGTCCTCCCCGCTGCGGGGCAGGTAGCAGATATCTTTATCCCAATTCACCACGCTGCCGGGCGAATAACCATCTCCTATTTATTTTTCTCTGATGGCCATGCGGTTTTTGTACCATGCATAATATACGGTGGTCTGCGGAATAGGCTGCGAAGATATTTTTCTGAATGATGTCATAATTATTGAGGGACCCGAGGGACTTTTCCTGCATCATGTAAAATAAAAACCCGCTACACTGGCCAACTGAATTATTGGGTACGCATATCCACCTCCACAGTTTGAGTGGAAACAGTCGTGCTGGTAGTGCAGCGGTTTGAAAATAGTCTTGAGAGATTTCGACGAGTTGCGACCTTAAAATTTTACTACTAAGGTTTAGATGCGATTTTTGTAAACGTTTTCTTTCACAGACACTGGATGCATCAATAACTGCTTCCGTCGTAAACACTCAGGTAAATAGTTTGATTTTGCTTTTGTTTAGCCGACTATTGCGGTCATTTATGAGAATTTTAGGGAGCGGTTTCTCGAAAGGCTAACTGTAACTGTAAAATGCATCAAATTAACTGTCTCCTCATTTTGTTCTACTGATACTCGATTAATAACCACCCTGCAACTAACTTTTAGTGCTGACAGTGGCAGATTGTTCTTTTGAAGAAGATTGTCTACAGGAGTTCGTTAACATAAGGCTCACTTCTATTAGGTAGAAAGCACACAGGAAGGAAACAGCTGGTTACACATACTGCTGGAGTAATGGCATAAATTAATAAACGTTTCTTTACTGACTTCATGAATAGGCCATTTAGTTAAGATTAGTCAGTTCAGTTTGCCATGATGGCAATGCCATCTACTGGTCCGAGCTGTGTATGCGCATCAAAAGGACGTGTGCGAGCTGAAGTGTTTGAAAGACACACCTCTGGTTGTGGTCATTTATGGTGAAGTGGAAGTGAATTTAAAAGAGCATAAGTTTATGAGCTATGGCAGGCATGTGCTTCCCTAATCCAGTCCATCTGATACTGGTGAGAATGCATGAAGTTCAGTATTTCCCCCTCTCTCTCGCTCTCTCTCTCCACATGCAGTCACATTCACAATTTCTATACTGGCAAAATGATTTATTGATCCGTAGCATGTCTTCCATCACTACACAGAGAAATAATTACCCTTTGGAGGAAAAACTGTAGCATTTAGTTTGGATGGTTAAGTCTCAAAATAAGTATTAAATCAAATGGCCTCTCTCAGTATTCCTTCTAAGGGTTCAATGTAACTAGCCCTTACTGTGTGTCACCAGCAAATTCAAGGATCAATGCTTTGCCAAATGCAGTGGACGGGGTGCTACGGTCGGATGGGACTTTAAGTAAATTCATTGATAAAGTAGTAAACCAGTTACTAAAACTGAAGTTTTTGGAAGTGTGCACTGTTATCATGTTTTCTGTGAAAAGGAGGAAATTTTTTATGTTTTGGCAGCCTTCAAATACAATTGCCAATTGCTGGTGCTCTGGGACAGTGTTTCTGCAAGGAGCCCAATGATTAATGGTGTGACTCTACTTGGAGCCAGGAAAAATTGCTCCAAAACCAGGATGCCTCTGCCAGTTAGGCTATTACTTGGCTATTTGTGAGAATTCCAAGATGATACACCCAGAGTCACATCTTAAAATTAGCCACGTGATATTTTTTTTTAAAAGGATGCTTATAATGCTGAATTTTGCAACATGCTTGTATCGCTGCATAGAGTGACTTAAGTGTTGATTTGCTGTTTTTTGAAGGTTTTTTTTTTGTTGGTGATTTCATAGTCAGTTTAAGAACAACGAATTGTTCTCATTGTATGAGAAAGGTGCTCACTGGATATATTGTATTTGTTTAGCACAAACTGCACCCTCTAGTGGAAATACTATGATTTTAATGACAAGCTGATGTCAAAATGGACTAATCCCTCAATTTATCAAATTCTGGTAACCAGCGATGAAAAGACGATGTATACATTCCGTAAAAATACACTACTTTTACATTCTCACACTGGAGATTGTTTCCTTTCTCTTCTTGGAAAACTATTTTACTTTTAATATGGCATCATTGCAGACCAGTAGGTGTGAAACAAATTTGGAACAGTAGCATTATTTAAATACATCTATCAGTTGTTTGCTGCCCTCCAACTGATCACCTTTAAATTTTGTTCAAATCCATTACATTTTGGAATGCATGTCAACATTTGATGTCAATCAAATCAACTCCCCTCCCCTTTGTAAAATACTTAAACATTTGTTTCACTTAGATATACATCACAAAGGCTTGTACAACACTCACTTCTGTTTAATGAAGTCTTTAAGGATCTCGTTTTCACGGTTTTATTTTTGTATACGGAAGCCATTTTTTTCATTGTTCATCATATATAATGAACTGCGACACGTTCATTTGACCTTTGCCTAATTCCTATGTAATCCCAGATAACATGGCAAACTCAAATGTTTTTTGGAAACCTTTTACCTCAAAAAATTATGTAAACCAACTTTAATCGCATTGTATGGACCATACATAAAGAACATAAGATAAAAGTTATTCATACCGTGTTTTTAAGTATTGTGAACGCAAGATCACTAAGTTGGCTTACGCAATGTTTTTGAGGTCATTAGTTTTCACAAAACAATTGAGTGCACCTTATTATCTGGATTTACAAAGTATCTTTGTTGAGGGGCCTGGACTGTGTGAAATTGCTTGGGAGCTTTTGGCTGTCGCCATCATTGAATTTTTTTAGTTATTTATTTTTTAATTTTCAATGTCTTCTTGAATCGTTTTGCTACGGCTGATTTTCCAAATCCAAAATGCACATCAAAGCTTTTATTTCTTACCTTCAACCTTTCAGCAAGCTATTTATTTTCCTCCCTTGGTGTTACTTTTCCTGTTTGCAACTTTAGAATAATTGTGTCATTATGAAGACACAGAATATGCTATTGAAGAATTTATTACACATATGGCAGACTCCTAATTTGAATGTGTTCAGTACAGAACAAACAATCCTTAGGCTTGGTGATGTTTTTTTTCCGCAGTGCTTTTGAGGCAAAGCTGAAATCAACCAAATGCAGGAGTAAGCTGTGCCTTTTTTCAACAAAGAATCCATCCAATATGTTCCCCACCCATCATTTCAGCAGAACATCTAGTGTAGTACGCAACAAAATGTTTTGACAAAAATTATCGTTGGCAGAATACTCTTTGCTCAAATAGAGTGCATTTGGTCCTGTTGAACGTAGAAACTTATGTTGTTAGTTAGTATCAGAGGTCAGAACCCCGACTAAAGACATGACAAGATGTTCAGTGTAGAATGAACTCCGAGGATCGTATATCCTTTGCTTATACAGAGTCAGCCTCTGAGTCAAATTATCATTGGATATTTCCCCATGCTTGTCCCACATTCCCAGCTCATTACTTGTCAAATGAACGGAGAAGGCCTGCCTTGGTGCCTTCTTACCATGCTCATTTGAAGGGATGATAGCCTAAAGCCATGCATAGGTATTCAGCCATGTCAGAGGTTACCTTTATATCTGATTCCCTATCTCCCCCACACTTACCCTGTTGAACTCTCATCACATCACGCTTTTAACCACTGCTACGTTGTGATAATTACTTGATGGCATCAGATAGTAATGTCAGCATGACAATTCCATCATTACTACGATCATTTACATTCAAGAAATTGTCTGGACATGAAGTCCCACAAGGAGACACCATGATTGCTCTGCTGAATTCTGTTATAATTCTGAGTGATGGGCAGGTTCTGTGGGATCTCCTGGCGTAATAAGGATTCAGCCTCAGCCTCAGCTCAGCCTTTTTTTATACAGCCCTTTAAAACAACCACAGCTGCCACAAAGTGCTTTACAAACCATGTAATTAAAACAATACATGGGTAAAAAATAATAAAAGCAGTAAAATATCTAATAAAGCATGAAAATAAGTAAATAAAATAGAAAAAAAGGGCTTTCATGCTTGTGCGTGGTATGGCAGTGCGATATAAGATTAGGAACCATGTTCGCACGTGGAAGACGATGTGTGACATCGCCGGCAAACGGTCATTTGCGACAAGTTATGACATGGGTGGACACAGACTTGGACGAGTTCTGGCCATGGATATATCGAACACTAGATTCCTGATAGGGTACGCTCAAGAGAAGCATCTGTTCTACAAGCCTATACACCCGGAAGTAAAATTCGCTCATAGACTCCCATTCATTTTCGCGTAATTTAAAATGACATTTTTCAAAACACTTGCGTGCGAGTCGGTGTTATTTTGGTATCGCTGTGCTGAGCAACATTTTGTCTCCCTAAATATGCCCTTTTCGGCGGATGGAAAGTGGCACACTTTCTAAAGCGAAGATCGAAATGTAATTCGGTGTTAACGCTAAAGTACAGCAGAAAAGTGACGAGACCGACGCTTTTACCTCTAATCAGATAATTGCTTGGAAGTTATCGCCATTAAAAGAAACGTCGATGAATGTCCGTTAAGTTATCAATTACAAGTAGCTAGCTAGCTTGTTAGCCACCTTTTCAATTTTATTTACCACTAAGTCAATGTAGTCCCCGCAACGCCAAGGCAGCTCGCTGGTGATCCTTGTCAATCCCTAGCGTTCGCTTTCAGTCAGCGGTCTGTTCAAGTCAATGCGACGGCTTAATTAGCTAGCTAGCACGAAACGCGATTTCTTCTATTCAAATGACTACTTTGCGTTTATACGTTAACTTATGCATGAAACGTTTTATTTCAGCTCCTCAAATAAATATTGCTGCAAAAGGCGGCCGCGCATCTTGGCATTTTCTCGCTTACATCGACTTATTTGAAATTGGCCTCACAGGAAACCATTTTAATGAAGAAGTTTGGTGTATCAATATTGCGGCCGGGTGCTTCACTTTGGATGATGTAAATACAACGACATCAGCAATCTAGTGTTCTAAATATATATATCTATGGTTCTGGCAGTTCGTGTTGCCACTAAATTGAGAGATTTACATCTGCTGCAGGTGTCATAATCAGTTGATGAGATTTGATAAAACTCGTAGCAAATACATGCAGCTAGAGAGCGATTACAAGCATGAACTGGCTAAGCTGGCCTCACAGCTTAGGGACTTCAAACAGAATCACATTGGCTGGAAGCGCAACATACCACCCCAGGGCCAGACACCCCCTCACGTGGGTCGCCTGGAGCCAATGACAAAAGATGTCATAGATTCTCAGCTTAAAGCAGGATGAGTGCGCTGATTGGATGGTTGTGATCATGTGACCTGGTGGCCATTATTATGAAAGAGTACGAAAGCGTGTAGAGGGTAGGAGTTAACCTACCCACTGCAGATGGAGTATAGACGATGTGCTACAATGTGTAATTCTTACTTTCTCAGAAAGGTGACAAGTGTGTGGAGTTGATTGGTTTTTTTTCCCATACGTCATTGATAGATTCGCTCGCTCCGATGTCCAGTCCACACTGAGACCTCTTTGTCTGTGCTGAGGTGGTGCATGAGTGAGACTGCAGAACACAGGGTCTTTTCAGTGAAATCCTGTGTGCGTGGACTGAAGTGAACCTTCGTTTCTCTCCCCTGGGAAAAATATGCTCTGAGCTCAAAGCCCAAATAAAAAAGCAATTCAGAAGCAAAGGTTTTACTGTAAGGAGCAACTCCAACAAGGCAAGAACCAGCTCCAATCTACATTAGAAGGTTGTCAGGCTGCTGCCCTCATAAAAGGCAGCTTGAGCTTTGAGATCGGCCAAAATGGGCGCTTAGCTCTGAAGTGTTGCCATTTCCTACGGTACAGGGCAAATAAGCCTTTTATATGTGTCCCCGCAAATCTGTTTCTCGTATTCAAAACTAATTCGTAAATTGAAAAGTGTGATATTCACATTCTGGCCAACACTGAATTTGCTGAACTAGACATTGAAACTAAACTAAGACGCACTCCAGTTCAAAATTAATTTTGGTAAGGCAAGAAACCCGAGGAGGTAAAGCTCATGCAATGAGAAGCCCTTTCATTTTCTAAGTCGGCCTGCTTTGTTTCAATTATGCATTAAAAGTTGCATGATACAACACTGTAATCAGCTGATTTTAGTGTCACAACAAAATTCAGGAGAATGAGACTCTTAGCTGTGAAATTGGTTTCAAACTGCATTTTTTCAGTTTGTACCCTGAAGCGGTGGCTGACTTAGCCAAAATTCTAATGCTACTTTTTAGCATGGCTGTGTGTCAGCACCCGTGCTTATTCCCTAACTGAAATGTATTTTTTCTTTTTTATGCATCATTTATTCTTACATTTTGACCCTTGACAAGCATATTCTGTCCACATCCTGAATTTAAGTGCCCACTTCAATGGTGGCAGCGACCGCCATCTGAGGCGGAGTACCAACTGTGACATCGATACGGCTCTGCTGCTGTCAAAGACCAGAGCCAAGGGCTTGTACAAGTGTGTTATTGCTGTAATACAACAGCTTTACACTAAACAAAATACTGGTAATGATGCAGATAAAAGGGTTGTTGTGTCAGATCCAAAACCTCTGCAGGCATTATGGACAGAATACAGAGAAATAATGTCCCAGGAAAAATAGTGTAAGAGTAAAATTATGTTGGGTATGCATGTCAAGGATACCTCTGCAGAATAACCAAAAATAATCAATGAGGTTGTGTATGATCAGCCTGAATATGCAAATTAGGTATGTGTTATGGACGGAATCAGAAGAATGATTAATTCCCACCAACCTCTGTTGTGGATTACTATTATAATTGAGCAGTACTCGTTAATTAAGAAACATACAAATTTAATTTTTTTTTTTTTTTTTGCTTACAAAGGCAAAATTGTTACTGTTCTGGACAAAACTAACAAAATTGATGAATAGGACCATCTAAAAATAAGCCCAGAAATGTATAGGGTTTGGATCTGACATTGGTCACCCTGTGATCTTTGCTGCAGCACCACTACCGGGCCCAACTTTTAATTTTTAAAAACTGCAATCACTTAAACAGCTTTCATGGGGTTTTGTGCAAAAGTTGTCTTTTAAATGTTAAGTAAAAGAATTTCACATATGGAATTCAGATATTATGTCTTGGATTTTTGGCAATTTTTCCATTAAATTGTACAACGCTTCAAATGACCAAAATGCGACCATCCTATAAAAAAACTAGATGCTGCTGTCTTTTCATTCCTCAAAAAGGTTTAGCCAATGAAAGGTGGAGGAATGCTCCGGCAGTCACATGACAATGACATCGACTGACCATAGCTTTACCAAAGTCTGGATAGGCTTAATTCAATTATAAAAAAAATCACAATCATGTAGAGCTGTTCTGTCAGCTTCAGTTGGTTAATTCATTAGTAAGTGCTCCACCTCCCTTTCCATTTTGTTGTCTAGCAACTGAAGATTGTTCTATTCATTTTTTTCCTCTCATTGTTAGTTTCT
Source organism: Gymnothorax reevesii (assembly GCA_029721435.1). Taxonomy (NCBI): domain Eukaryota; kingdom Metazoa; phylum Chordata; class Actinopteri; order Anguilliformes; family Muraenidae; genus Gymnothorax; species Gymnothorax reevesii. Next base: position 53,408,306 of record CM056583.1, on the reverse strand, counting down.
ATTCCACAAAGTATGCATGAATGAAACATGAGCTGTCTTTGTATTCATTGTATTGAGCGGATATTTACATTAGTGCAGATATTATTGTTGCTAGCTGTATGTATTAACATTCACATACATTGGAATTCACCATTACCTTCATCCAGCTTCACCTATAGATGCTCTATAGTGCTGAAATGGACTCTTGTTCTATGTTGATAGCTGACAGGTTATGACATTGACTCCAAACATTTGGTGCTCTAAGTTAACATAAAGACAGAGAGACAGAGAGGCCTTATCTTGTGTTTACTAGAAAGGAACACTCTGGATTCAGTGCTGCAAACAAAGCAAGCCAATAAAACAGAACTAACACACATCAAAGCAAGACTCTGATATGGAGCTCCAAAAAAAAGGTTGTGGAGGCACCTTGTGTGATCAAAAGTATCCCTGTTTCTAAAAATATCCATCAACATAAGCCCAGATCCTGCTCCTTTTAAAGGAAACTGTGCGGTGGTTTGCTGCTCGTATGCTCCATGGTATGACGTTCTGGTGCCACCCAGAATGCCTTCAAACTTAGCGGTTACTGTACTTCAGAAGAATGTTATGGTTGTTCCGAGTAATTACATTAAACTAAACACCTGTGCTTGTCTACAAATGTGAATATTGCTCTGGTGATCTGAAGGCTAGTAATAAGTTGTTTGATTCGCTAAAGTGGGCATAAGAATAGAAATATGGAATTATCTTCTAAATATCTGATTTTTTTGAGAGCAAAACAAAAAATCTCCTTCCAAGAGCCTGTTTCTTGTTGTAAGCAAATATGCACGATATTCAAGTTGTCTCATTTGCATGGAATTTAATCAATTTGTGTTCCACTGTTGAAAGATAAGCATATTGACCTGTCAGAGGTCATCTTTAAATCGAACATGGCCTTTGGGGGAGAGAACTGATACTCTGTTGACACTGACAACTTTGAGTTGAAAATTACTTCTATCTCTCACTTTTGGTCTGTCAATCACTATTATCAACTACCATAAATCCTCACCTTGAGGATAGATTGTAGTGTTGCTGTCAGAGAATCTCAGATCCTAAAATAGCCAGTTCCAAACAAGGTCAAAGTGTGTGTGTGTTAAAAGGCCAGGATATTAGCGCAGATTTGAAGGAGTCAGTCGGCAATGTCTGAAAAAATCCTCGACAAAATCTTCAGGGGAGACGCCTGACACAGTGTGGGAGTAAGAAAATGAAGGGCCCCACTGGTGAAAACATTGTCCCAGAAGCACTTTTAATAGCCTGAGCAAGCACATAGATTATCTGCACTTTTCAAGAATCCTGAAGGGGGCTACTTCAACAGAAAGGGAATGGGTTGACAATCTAATTGTGAATGGCTGGTTCCTCTTTCACGCCGTTTCTGGACATAACGGGAGTTTGATCACTTTTGCTCAGTGTCCTGTTTGGATGGTATCACAAAGCATTTTATTGGAGATGAGTGCAGACTTGGTGAATCTTGATAAAGAGAGCTGTCTAATGATGTGGAAGACACCTTTGCGCACAGTGGAACACCGTTCTGTTCCTTTATGCTTAAACTCAAATATGCTGCAGGTGTTGAAGGCCGTTACACATGACTGACTTGAAAGACTTGAGCTTCCATCAAATAGGCTTGCTGCTTTGGTGAGCTGTCTCTATCCTCGCCATGGTCATCAGGAGAAAACAGCAATTAGGGTTGCTCGTCTGTGTCTATCCCCGGGGCTTTCGCAATGCAGAAAATTTGAGCTCACTGATGGGGCTAACCCCTGTTAAGACAGTGCCTTTGTGTCGAAATGCGTAGCTGCTGTGCAGTTGACAGACAGAAGGGAGTATCCTGTCATTATCCAATGGAATGTGGACACAGGATGATCTTAGAAGAGTTTAGACTTTTTTTAACCTGTTTGTTTACCCCAATTGAATATTTTTTTTGTTGCCAGTAAATGATTATCTTTTGCTTTTCTTGTTTTGGTGAGAAGGACTCCTAGCATTGTGACGGATGTATCTGCTGTCTGCTCTTGTGTACATAAATGTACTTTGCAGGTGGTGAATTTGCAGATGAAGCGTTTGTGTATTGTTACCAATGAGATAATGAGATTGAGACTTAACTCTGAATAGCAGAAATTGCACCAATCATTTTTATATATGCCCCTCCCCTTTTTTTAAGAGAATAAAAGTAGATAGATAATTGGCTGCACATCTGTTCCATGGCTGGGTATGGTTTATTCTCTTATTTAATTTACAAATAAGCAGATAACAGGCCAAGAGTGGATTTTAACAGTGGCTGCTGTTGTCATTGCCAGTGAAGGATGTTGTCATTTGGCTAAAAAACTGAGGAAAAAAGGAAAATATTAGCCAAATTAACTGTCTGGTATACATTCTGTAAAAATAAAGAAAGCACTGATGAGTTCTGGAATACCTAAATGCCTGAAAGCCTCCAGATAACAAATATGATGCATGACAGAGAAATTAGTTCCTTGTTAAAAAAAAAAGCAGCTGATCAAAACAGGCTGCCTGATCAAGAACACTCTCCAGAAGGCAGGTGTATCAATGTCCAAGTCAGTAATTAAGAAGAGACCTCACTGGACTAAATACAGATTGCTAATAAAACAATGAAAGCATTGGTAAACCTCAAAACTGGACCTTTTTCTATATAAAAAACCCTGGACTTTCGTAGGACAACATCCTATGGACAGTCAAAGAACAAAGTACCAGAACGATGTGAAGAAAAGAGTGAGGAGTCGGAGAAGAAACTGCTCATGCATAGCAGCATATCTCCTTATCTGTGATGTTTACTCATGTGTGGGCATATGTGGCTTCAAGTGGAACTGGTTCCCTTGTATTCATTGGCAATATAACTGTTGAAAGAAGTGGCTGAATTAAATCTAAATTACCTGCTCAGCTTCAGGAAAATGCTTTAAAGATCACTGGATGACACTTCAGAGAGCAGTTCGACAATGAACTACAGAAATTGTAAAAACAACTCAAGATAGCATCGCGGGGGAAGATATAGCATCTGCTTTGTGGGTTCAAGTTTTCAGGCAGTTACTGACTGCAAAGGATTTGCACAGTTTAAACCCTAATTTATGTTTTTTAGTTTGTCTAATTACTTTTGAGCCCCAATAATCAATGGAAAGGAAGCTATGAAGAAAATTAGTTATAATTCCTACATGGTTGATAAAATATGTTTTACAGTATCCTGAATTTCAAGCTGGACATCCACCTTGGACAAAATCTTGATAATTTCAATTCAAATGTAGACTGGGGGTGTAAGATACGAAAAGATTGTCTCACTGTACAAATATCATGGACCTAATTATGTGGAGTGATGTAGGGATCGTGACTCCCTTTTTTTCATCAAAGCTTTTCTTTTTTCCATGCCCTTCTAACATGCGCCCAATTATGTCATGAGAATTACACTCCATGGGGTATCGTGGTAAGAATTATATTATGGGAATGTGGTCGCAAATGAACCTTTTTGTTCTCTTCAACAGCTGTATCTGTTCAGATGATGTATCGTTTTATAAGAAACAGGCAATCCTAAGATCGCACAGAAAGTCATTGTTATAAATAGAGCCTTCACTTTTGTTTGCAAATTTACTGATTTTCTAAGATCCCTGGCTGATGTGTATATTAATTGCTCCCTGAAGCATCCCTATATTTTTCCCCACCGTCTGGAAACCATTGCAAAATAATTATTGTGAATGCAGGATGTAATATTTTTTGGAACAAACCATAATGCCCTGCATTGACGTAGTTTCTGAAAATAACTTAAATGTCATCTTCAGTTGAAGGAAAGTTGCATTGAGTGTATTCTTGCTAAAAATGTTGACGCTGGTGTTACAGTGTCCTTACAATCAAATTCCCTGCCAAAAGTCGGAGGGTTTCGACAGCAATAAGCCTAGACTGATTTGGAATGGAGTTTTAATGAAAAATTAGAATGTGCGCCCAGCCATGTCAGACTGAAGACTCATGTCCAACACTAGGTAAAAGGCAGTCGACAGTCTCCTTGCCCAATCCAGCTGAACAACAGCCCTCTGGCAGTTTTGACAGGCAGGTTTTGGATTTGCACTGTAAATTTACACTTTTCTGCAAACAGAGCATTGGTTGTTGGCATGTGCCTCCACATTGTGATACATCGTGTACAAGAGGCATCTTGGGTATCCGTGGTGCTAGAAATGTTTTATCTAGAACTTTTGGAAAATTGAGGCTTTGAAGGCCTATACTATGTTTAATTAATCCAGTCCAGATCATGAGATTATTTATGCCACCAGCCTATGGCTGGAATATGCAAACGCATTTGTTTTGAGGTTTTTGGGTATTGTTGCCATATATAAAGGGGCACTACGCAAGTTTGTTTGTTTTCTGAGCGATTATATTTTTGTCTCAATTTGCCGACATCTCTCCACGATCCGCTAGCTGCCTGCCCCTGAATTCACTGAAAAAAAAAAAAAACCCGGGCTCTGGAGAACGCACAGGCATCACAAACTGCAAATAAACACAAGAGGCACAGGCTGTGCCCCATAACATAACAAACCGTTACAGCCAATCACCGACAAGAGCTCACAGTTACGGAAGCATGGGAGGAAGGTAACTATGGGAAAGAGGAGCAGTCTACCTCTGTTTTGTTTGATTTCGAATATTTTCAGAAGTGATGTCAAACAAACTTGCATAGTGCACCTTTAAGACTTAGTTGAAAACTAAGACTGCTTAAAATCTTGGTGTCTTTTTTGGTGATGCTCTGCCAGGCCTGTACTCTAGCCATCTACAGCTCCAGACAGTTTCCCTTGATATTTGTCTTTGCTGTTGAAATTCATATTCAACTGAATTCAGATTGGGCGCTTGACTTAGTCAGCCAGAAACATTGCAATTTTTAGCCCTTTTTACAATGCAACTATAGCATTGTTCAATTTCATTGTCTACCTACACGATGAAGTGGCAAGCAGTGACTTTTAAGGCATAAAGTAACATCAACACAGAAATGTGAGCCAGTTTCAATTACAGCCATGACTAGTCAAGCTGTGGCACAACCTCACCATGTTTTACGTATGAGTAGTACAGTATGTTTTGGATCATGTGATTGTCCTTTTTTCTAAAATATTTCCTCTTTGCATTGCTGAAAGTTTTTATTCATCTCATCTGTCTGTATAACCTTTCCTGTATCTTCTGGATTTACTATAATGCTGTTGTCTTTTTATTGTATTGATTGACGGAGAAGATTTTTGGTTTCTTTCATGGTTGAAGTGATTTCTATGCATCTAATGTTTTTACTATGTCTCTGAATAATTAATTCACGGTATTCAGTTAGAGATTCATTATTGATCATGTCAGCAGACAAACAGAAAAGTAATTACTGGATGGACAAGACACAGTTGTAACACAAATACGCAAAACTATGTATCAAATAATATCTTAACTATACATCAAACTATATCAATATACTCCATAGGACTTTGCTACATATGAAATCAGTGTAATAAACATGAAAAACAAATTAACTGTCATATTTTAATTCCAGTTGCCAAAACTAACAAGGATTTGCACAACCCAGCAATATAAAAATGCTAAGATCCAAGAGCGGAACAGCCATCTTGCTATTTTATATCTAAACAAAAACTTACAGCCTATTGTGCAATTATGACTCCATTGTCCCAAGGCCAGGAAACATCGGGCAGCCAAATTAAACAGAATACTCCCAGCGTGTCCCAGGACCGTATGGACATGGGTCGTGCAAGCCCTGTGAACCTGAGGAATCACATCTTCCCTGCATCCTGACCTACTTCAGAACTATAAAACATTTTGCACAAATTGCAACATACAACGATGAGCTACAACATTAAAACCACTCACAGATGAAGCTGTGATCATTTCATAACAACGGGCCATGTCAAGATCTGCTGACAGACCTCAGATGGTTAGAACAGTCGGTTGGGCGTCACAATGACACAATGGTTAGCACTGTTCCCTCACACTAAAGACATGCTCTATAGGACCACTGCTACCCCTGACCAAGGCTCTAGATTTAGAACTAGAGTTGGTCCCAGGGCACTGCACTGTGGCTGCGCACTGCTCCTGAGTAATTACGAAAGGTTGAATGCAGAAATGCAGAAAGCTAATCACCGTGCCGGTGTTATGACCCGGTCTAAGAGAGGCAGCAACAGGTAGAGAAATGAGGGAAGGACTGGCGGGGAGAACTGTAATAGACACTAATTGCACGCTGATTAGTAACTCCGGTTCCTAACTGCCTAACCAGGGCTAAGCTAATCCTACAGCTAATCTTAAAGGTTTGCTGGGCTCGGGTCGGCTTTTAAACACTATGCTCCCGAACTCTCAGTCCGCAAATGAAGACTGAGGGAAGGAATAGTGTAACCCCAACGGAAACACGTTTCCACCCAGAATTACCTTCAAAAATAACAGAGCGAAATAACAAAGAAGTGCCCTGATGGAAGGACCATGAGATCCAGCTGGGAGCATGTTACCTAACCAGAGCAAACCTAACAGCGTGCAAAAAGGGCCAAGGCGAGAGGGGTAGTCAGTACGGAAACTGAGGTCAAACACTGGGAATTCACCAAACAACCAGACAAAAATGCAAGGTCTAGAATTCAAGTTGAAATGGGACAGGCCAAGAGTCGGCAACCACAATGCAAACAAACCAAATAAAGGGCAAGGCGAGAATCGTAAATACAAAGAAAAACCGAATCAACACAGAAGGCAGCAAGATACTCACAGTACGTGAACGCTAGGTTCAAAGCAGAAGAGCTAGTCTCCAACTGGCACTTGCAAGCGGCGGCCTTAAAAAGCAAAGCCCCCTCCAAAGGTGGAAACATTCAATTAAGAGCGAGGCGAAATAAATACAAAAGAGCTCCTAACACTCGGGTTCAAAGAAGTCAAATGTATTTAACAAGTTAGATGTTGGGGAAATGCAACCTGAGCAACTTTGACAGGGGCCTAATCATTATAGCTCAGACGAGTAGGTCAGAGCGTCTTCCAGAGAGGTGCCACCAGTCAGCAGTGGTGAATACCTGCCAACAGTGGTACAAGGTGGGACAAACCATCAACCGGGTGTTGGGCACTCAGGGTTCATCAAAGTACAAGGGCAGCAAAGCCCATCCTTTCTGGTACAAATTGACAGAAGGGTTCCCAAGGAACACGATGCTGAAAATTTTAATGATAGTTACGAATGAACTGCATCCCAACACAAAGTGCATCACACCCTGTGTGTATACCACTTTATATAGCTGCAGACCAGTCGGCGTGTCCATTCTAACCATAGTCCTCCCACAAAAGTGCGTACAATGGGCCCGTGAGCATTGAAACTATACCTTGTTGCACTTGATGAAGGTCGCCTAGTCCAGTGAGTCTGATTTTCTTTCACATTATGTGTATTTGCCAGTTACTTGTGCATTATTTATCTTAGGAAGAAATAGAATCAGGATGCACTGTGGAAAGAAGACAAGCCAGTAGATGGAGTGTGGTGTTCTGGGAAATGTTCAGCTGGGAAACCCTGGGTCTGATAATTCCAGTGAGCATCAGTTTGATGGAGCTGCTTCAGTGGTATGAGGGGGATCAACACAATGTCAGGCACTGGTTTTAATGCTGCAGCTGATTGGTGGGTATTTTTCCCAATACATCTTTTAATATAATTTAAATATGTATTGTGCAAATGTTACAACCCATATATACTCATTAATGCAAAAAAAAAGAGTGGCATAATTTATTTACTATGAATTCCCATGTGGATTACTTGTAATAGCCTATATATAATGGGAGATGGTCCTCATTAAACCTGCATGAAGTAAGTTTATAGATCAGCGGCCTCTCTGGTCAAAGTGGTGCTGCTCCTTGGGTGTGCTTTTACTTACAGATGATGTAACTCAGGGGCTTTAATGGTTTTCATCACACCTTCTGTTGTCACCATGGTTATCAAAATGCATGTAATATAGCACAGCCCTGCCATAACAAGGTTCTAAATTGCCACAATATCTTTAGCCAATGGTGTCCATGAAAACTTCTTTTCTTGCTTATACAAAAAGTTTGAAACTGAGCCCTACTCCACCATAAATGGCATTGCTAAGCCAGACTGTTATGAGTGGATAACATCCAACAGCCTAAACCAGAGCTAGAACTCCAGTTTTAATTTTGAATTGTGTAATATCTTTGTAATGTTAGCCTGAAAAAAGAAGTTTAGATACAATGCTTTATTCCACACTAACTCTAGGGGTGGGGACATTTGAAGCATGCCTGACTAGCTAGGCAAGCCAGTGATGCTAATGTCTTGAGCTAATGTAAAACAGCACATGAGACAGTAATTTTAAACTAGTAGGATTTCTTTATGAGTCCCTACATATTAAAGCTAGAGTATGCAATCTTGGAACAGCGAGCAAGATTTGAATGTCGCCTCACCTCTAAACCCACCCCCTTCCCTCAAGTGTCTGACCAAAGCCACGCCCCCGATTCATTGCTTAGGTAAAATTCCAGAGGCCGGACGCAGACTCAGATTAAAAGCGCAAGGGAGGGGGCGGCCCGCTGCATGTGAACGAGAAATGATTGACATCGTCAGTCACTCCTCCTGGCTCTGATTGGTTCTTTTGTCCCGGTCGTGTTGAAATCTTGCAGAAGGAATTAGAAGCACTAGATGTAGCCAGATTACTCTGATTTTCTCAAAGATCATCTGACATTCACATCCCACAGTCAGGTCATAGTAACAGTTTTAACAAATATGACAAAAAGTGAATTTTTTTTTTTTTAAATTGCAACTCCAGCTTTAAAACACCACACCATGAATATTGATAGCACTTGTAAACTAGCTCCCTTTATGCAATAAAATGTACATTAGCCAAGGGCTAATATTAAAAGTAGCTACAACAGACCTATATTTGAGAAATTACGACTGGTATTTGAGGTGTTCAAAATAAAGAAAATGGCGCTTGAATTAAAAAAAAAAACAGAGAATGAGTAGAGTATGCAGCACTGATAGCTATTTGTGTCATTGCAATTCTTTGATTTTTTTTTATTCTTGGCTTGTTGGCTTTCTGCTGACCACACACTTGTTTTCTTCGAAGCTGAAGGCATTGCTGAAGGATCCTTGTCTGTCACCGCTTGTTGTTATCTTGCACTTATAAGCTAAAATGCCATTGTAGCATCTTGACTATGAGCAATGAGTGTATATAGAACTGGAGAGGCTGTCGGAGAAAAAAGTTGAAGAAACCAATATGGCGTCCGGTGCACCGCACCTCTCAATTTCCCATTGACTATAATGGAAAAATTCCTGTCATTATTTTCTTATTTAAAGCGCAGACAATCAAATTTCCTTATTAAGTAGCCCTGGAATACATACAAAAAAATGAACCGAGGCGCAATTTTGGTTGACACTTTTCGAGAACAAATTTATAAGGAGTTGTTTTTAGTCAATGATTAAGGCACTGGTTGGTCAACATTTGCCTCACATCTGACTGAATGGTCAAACGTACAGGGGAACATGGCCGTAAAGCGGTTTTGTTTGTTTTGATGGGCATTGTACTAATCCTATCTCATGATGCTTAGGCTGTCCTAGCTAGCCTAATGGGTACCCAACCAACCGTTTCCAGGGAAAGGCTCTGTACAACACGAACGCGTTACTGAGGTCATGTCACACTTCAGATTGGTTGTGAATTTATCTTTAACGTTAGCGATATTTATTCCCTTGTAATGTAGTGCACCAAACTGAATTCTAACCTTTTGCCAATAGTGGAGCTAGCCTGTACCCCTGCTGAAAAACTTGCTAGAATTCCATCTCACTAGTTTCTCACTCGGTTCGTTTAATTCCAACGGACTGTTGTCACCGACGGGTTTACACTTTTCTGGACGTTTGGTTTGAAGTATAACGTGTCGTTCTCTCTAATCAGCGAGGTGCATTGCTATCAACTAGCACTATGGTCTTGGAGTTCAGCAAGTGCGAAAATTGCCTTGTATTTTCCGTTTGGTAGCTGGGCTTTTTCCACAGCTAACATTAATGCGTGAAAGCGCTATTGCTACCTTGCATTGCTGGAACCATTTACAGTCTGTAAGTAAAAACTATGTACGTTGCTGACATAGTTAACAGCGAGGCTTTGGAGAAACCTGCTCGAATCTAGCTAGGCTAGTTAAAGGTCATTGTGCAGTCCCGATTCCCAGTTTAAAGCTGTAGCTAACGTAATGCTAGCTTGTTCATAGACCTCCTTCGTGCCTTAGAATTCACAATGTTCGCTGGTGGATGTCGATCTCTGCCCTTTGCCCTATTTCCTTTTCTATGAGAATTTCCGTGTCAAATACTATAGGGTTTGGAGGAATGGATCTTTCAGGTTTGGAGGAATTATCACATATGCCGCATGATTTCACATGCAGTTCATGATACAGGAGCATTAGTTATTCACATCTCGGGTTGCAGTCATTGCTAAGTTCGAGGTGAAAGATACTGCCGCCTTAACATTTGTGCATCCAAGCCAAAACACCGTCTGGGCTATCTGACCTCGTGCTTATGCCGATTTATTAAAATTTACATTCATATTAAAATGGAAAAATTATTGCACTAAGGAATTTTCGCACATACTGTGCTGATAATAATAAAGGCTTCAGCTCATCGGTGCAGGCAACACAATGGCCCCGTTTCCAGCCAGTTTGGACCACCTTATCAAAACCAGTCCAATACAGTAAAGAGAATTTTGCTCATTTCTCGACCGCGCATTCATTATCTCAGTCTTTCTGCCACCTTTAACAAAAGACAATGGATTTAAAACACTGGGGACGGTGATACTATTCTCCAAGCACAATGGCTGCACTGTGTTCACGCATTTGACCAGCTCATATTAGCTCATTGAGGCTCCATTTGTGCTTCAAGCAGAAATTAGATATTGTACAGGCTATAGCTCAACGCGAAGCGAACATAAACTTCAGCTGGCTAGCTACTCAGCCACGTTCGTTTAGCATCTAACCTTAATGCTCATTTATATTTTTGAGCGATCTATTGAAAACATTGATCAATGTTCTCATAACGCTAGCTAAGTGGCATGCGTGTCTTTCAAGCATTATTGGAGAGAGCAGTGTGATGCATTGGCATTTTCATCGCGAACGATCAATGGCGAGTTGCAGGCAATGTTGGCGGCTGATTGCACTCATTCTGAAATGGGTATTGCTGCGGAGAGACGGGTTTTAGCTAGCAAGCTAATTTGGTGGGAGCGTTTGTAATCATGCTAGCTAGCTAATAGCCAACGCGTGGATTTAAGTTACTCAATTTTGATATTATAACCATTTCAAAGGTTTACTGGCCCGTTCAGCACGCGATGGCAAGCATAGCTGAGTTCAATATGATAACTATCATGCAGGATGATATTTCAAACAATTAACTTTAAAGGAATCGATATTAATCCGCACAGTACCCACAGCAGAACACATAAATCAATGCCACTAGCTAGAGAACAGAACAGACACACTCACAATTCGTCCATCCACATTACGTGATGTCGCAAATGAAATCCGTGAATTAGTGTTAGCAACTCGTCGTCATTATTCAATACAACCAATCGGCCGCTCAAACGTTATGTGCGATGAGTAAAACAACACGCCCAATAACTGTATCTTCGAATAGTGTCGCGTAAAATAACTTATTGATTCTTATTCTTACGTGCATTTGAGTTATATATGTGTTGAAAATACGGCACTAGACCCCTTAATTTTTAAGAAAATGGCTCGGATTTCTCCATTATAGTCTATGGGAAATTGAGAAGCGCGGTGCATTTGATGCCATATTGGTTTCTTCAGATGCACTCTTAGAAGAAAGCGGTGGCAGCCTCTCCAGTTCTATAGACACTCAATCAGCTGTGTTCGAAATCGCCCCCTATCATGGATGTAGTGCACTATATAATATCCGCCGGACAGTGTTCCCCAACCTGGAGGCCCACCTGTCCTGCATGCTTTAGATTTCTCCCTGCTTCAGCGCAGGTGATTCAAATAATCAGCTCGTTAATCACCCCCTAAAGCTGATTGATGACAGCCTGATCATTTGAATCACCTGTGCTCCAGGAGAGGGTTGGGGAACGCTGATATACACGATGTAGGGAATAGGGAGTGAGTGGATGAGTGGACGATTTCGAACAGCTATACAGCTAATGGCTGAATCCAAATCACCACCCTCTGGACTTGCAGACTGAGCCCTCAGGGACTTCAGGGGCACGTAATGTGACGTCTTCACCATCATCACATGAAGTCTGTAAAAGCGGAAGTTTGCAGCATAATAAAATGAGCCTTTTTCGCAAATTACACACAGGGCTTAAAGCTCCAAAAATTGCCATGCAGGGAAAATGAAATTACCGGGGGGTCGTCCAAAAAAAAAAAAAAAAAAGTTGCGTTCTAACGCACTTTGTGATGGTCAGAGGTGTACAGTAACGAATAGTAGCCTACTTAAGTAGTTACTTTACTTGAGTTTCGACATTTACTCTCCTACATTTAAAAGATTAAAAAAGTATACTTTCACTTTCTTATGTTGACACTGGCCACTTCGTTACTCGTTACAAATTAAAATATGAATGTAATTCATCATAAGGATTATCTGGATTTAGTGCTCTCAAGAACAACGGTGCTCGGCAGGGTATCTTTACAAATGTTGATGCCAGCGGACATGAAGCTGCAAATTTATGCATGCAGTGACAATATTCTATCACTAGATGACACCAGGATCATTTATTGAATATTAACAAGCAAGCCAAGCTGAAACAACTTTAGTGTTGTGTTTTAAATGTTTAATTCATGATGTATCCTGATGGATGCTTTGGTCTTTTTCACATTTCGCCAGTTTCTATCCGAGTAGGACCAGAGTCTCTTTGTTTTGATTGCACTTGACTCTGCAAAGACAAACCTATACCTTAAATAGAGATGCTTTTTTCAGCTTACTATAAGACCTTGAATTTTGTTCCTAGATGCCAGAAAAACGCGTATTTGGCACTTTAATTTTCAAATTTCTCAGGGGAGAGAACCCCCAGACCCCTCCAGGCTTCATGCCTTCGGCGCTTGTATGGGGGCTGCACCCGCCCTTTCCAAAATTCCTAGATCCGCCCCTGCATTGCCTCGCATTCACACTTGCATTTTCTCAGGCAAATGCACTTTGCTTCTTTGGGGATGTTTTCTCACCAGAACGTCAGAGGAACTTAGGGGTAATGTAATAAGGTTTGTGAAAATGGTTCCAGTTTACAAAAGACGCACATTTGGGAAACCCCCTTGATAGCCTTCATAATGCCTGGCAACTAGCCTATTTACCCCTCATCATAAAGGCAGATGGCCAAGATGAAGTCATGTACCGAGAAAAGTGACATACTGTGTTGACCGGCCAAGAGCAGATTGCATTTTAATGACTAGCAGATTTGCTTATGGCTGCAGTAGCATGCAGGGTGTTTATTGTCTTGTCAATATACTGTAATAATCTGGCCTTGAAATAACCTGTAGTCCATCTAATTATGGAAATTTTAAATAATACAATGACCTAATAGAACTAATTTTACGTTTATTTTAAGATGGCAAGCCAACTTGCCACTGTGATGTGTTGCAGTCCACAAGCCAGCTTAATCAGCACTATTTGTTATTACTGAAATGACTACAACAGTTTTACCGGGTCAATTTATCACAGCACTGTATATTACATCTTTCAATAACAAAATGATTCATTTGCTGTTTGCACTGCATTTACCTGCAAAATACTGTAGCTATTCGAATAGCTTTTCAACAGCCCACATTGACCTACAGGCCATGTTCTGACTACATAATAGACCAAGATATCCTAAAAGGTGCATCATTCAAAAAATGTACTCTCAACCACCAACTTATTACCACAGCATATATTCATATTCTGTCGAACAGCCAATCACAAGATCAAGCTATAAAATATCAGCTAATATATTATTGCACTGACACACATACGCGCAAGCACAGAGTATCAGAAGCATGTTTTCTTAAAGCGACAGCGTACCTTTGCAAAATTCACTGCCTCTCTCAGGCAATTGATTTATATATTTTATGACATAGACTTTGCAGAAAGCTGGTGACTGACTATATTTACTCTCGTTACTCTCTGATTCTGAAATACTGGTCTCCAGCCAAAGCTGTGATTACTCGAAATAATTCCAAAACAGTCATTACAAACAGAAATCAGCAGTGTTAAAAGTTACTGCCAAGTAACTGTTTTGGATAGTAAACAAAACTACTGGATTATTTTTTCAAAAATGGATAGCCCAACCTCGCCCCCTGCCCCTCCAAAGCTGACAAACTCTCATCATTTCTCTCAGGCATATTTTAAGCCTCACCAGGAAAATGAAAATAATCCAATGCAAGAGGGAAAAACAATTTTCTATGGATTATTTAGTGATTTTTTCCCCCTTAAGGTGATTTGTATTTCCTACAGAAATGAGTTCTGCTTGATTGGGCTTCTGATATCTCAGACGGTGAAGGAGGGAGAGTGAAGTTCTCTGGCGATAAAAACTGTTGTAATAAAGCTCAGCAGGCGTTTAACAGTGCAGTGTCCTCCCGATCCTGCCTGATTCACCATGTCCCTGCACTGAGGGGCTGAAGCAGTGAACCGGCCCTGCTGCTGACAGGCGCTTTCTTTCTCTACTCGATCGCTCACCCTCCTCCTGCAGACATCGCACTTCCCAAGGAAATCCCTCCCGTGATGCTAGCAACTGTCCCCCGGGAAACCAAACGCTGTTGCGTAGTCTTTTGTTTCTCTTATTGGCATCTGAACGCTGTTTGCTTTTATTTTCATTTTTGGACTGGTGAGTTTGCAGTGGGGGGAGGGTGATGAGTGTATTGGTTTGAGGAGTGGTTAGGGGGATTTGTACGTGTGAGGTGCGAGGTGTGTGGGCTGGGGGGGGAGTGGGAGTGAGGGGTATTTGCGTGAGTTTTTTTTTGGGGGGGGGAGGGGGGGCTGAGAGCTCCTCTGCAGCGCACTGCTGTTCTGCTGACTGCAGAAACGCTACCTGGCACAGTGCGTGGGTGCGTCAGCAATCTGGTTTGAAATGAATGAAAAATCAATCGGCACGACTGCAGAACGAGCCCACACAACTGTAACCTAGTTTGCGCACGGCTTTTTGCGTGCCCCGAGAAGGTGCAGGTGCCCTTTTTGAGATGGTAAGTTTCCCTGATCGCCTGCCTGTGCTGCCTGTCATCAGAGGAGACAGAAGGAGGGATGCCGTAGTCGGATATGCCGCACCAGATGTGGGATTCAGAAAGTTTGCTTTCGGTTTTGCTAATTCATCCTGGGAGGATAAGCAAGTTATTGTAAGTTGCCTGGTGAAGCTATTGTTTTTATGCGTTTTTTTTTTTTTGACATTTTGTCTCATGCTGCATTGACTATTAAAGTCACAATTAAGGGAGAAGCGACCAGAGCATCATTCTGTGTATGTTTCTGAAGTTGTTTTCTGATAACTTCGAGGTTTAATGCTAGCAAGAATACTGTGATGCCAGCGAAAGTAGTGTGTGCTATTCTAGGCAGTGCTCATTCTTCACTGCCCCATTTCTTTTGCCCCTGGTGCTTGATGACATTGAAGGACAGTATGAGGGACAGATCTCTGTTGTTTGGGAGAGGGAGGGGGGAGGGGAGGGAAACACTGTGGGAAATTAATTCAAATTGCTTTGGGATACGTGCCCTTCATATGCCTTCCTGCAGTGGTATGGACAGCCCTGTGCTAAGTGTACAGCTCATACATCCTCAGGGTAGTGATGTGTGTGAGTGTGGGTGTGTGCGTGTGTGTGCGCGCGCGTGCTTATTCGGGGAGGCAGTTAATCTTGCATGACTGAAGTGAAAGTCACTTCCCTGGGTGTAAGTACGCTGGATGTAAAGTTTGTACTAGTTTTTTCTTTCTTCCAGCTTTGATTCTGTAATCAAATCTCTTGCAGTGAAGAAGTCACTCTCCCCCTTGGTGCGGCAAAAATGAACTCCCTCTTTATCTCTGGTGTTCTGCTCGGCTTCATCTCCTTGAGCCTGGCTGATAACTATGACGATGCGTACGGCGACCTCGACCTGGAGCACTACAGAACCATCTACATCTCAGGTAAGAGGAGGGAAGAGCGGGGGGGAGCGAGGCGTGTGGTCGGTTTGTTGAGCTTGATGTGAGCATGGAGTGCAGGATGGAACTGAACTGCAGTGTAGCACTGCCTCTCTCCTCTAATGCAGTGGCAAGCAAACGACGACAGTGGGAATCTCTCCCAGTGCTCCGTCGCTTTAGAAGTGCACACCGCACTCAGGGTCTTCTCTGCCAAATGTGTATCCTGACACATTTGTCTAATGAAGAGATAAAACAATATTATTTTCTCGAGTGGAGAATGATAGCTTGCTTTAAGCTACTGTTTGCGTGGAAACTAAAACTAACTTAGCAAAAGGTAACACTTCAGAAAGTTATGATATTATCGTCAATGTTTTGTCTCATTTGTCTCAAAAAAAAGTGATGGAAATAAGATTGAAATTCCAACTACAATTCTAAAATTCCAGTTTTTTTTTGGGGATTTTTTTTGGCTGACACTTATTTTTTGTTAAGATTTTTTTTGGGGGGGGGGCTGTCCTTAATCTCCCTCTGCTCGATCTGTCCCTTGAGAACCAGCATGCTTTACTACAGACAATGAATAAATTATAAGAGAACAGTGGCTCCCTACACTCACACCTCTGCCTTATCTGTTGTTTGAATCATCTCAGGTTAGTTGTGTATATTGCTACCCTTGACATTGATAAACAGACTGTGGTTCAGACAAAGTTGAGTTTTGATACAAGTGCTGCGACAGATCTAAAGCACAATCCATATAAAAATAAATCCAATTGGCTGGTCAAACATAAATACAAAAAATTCTGTCATTCGTTTGTTTTGCTACGCTTCTGACATTTCATTTCATTTTTTTCTTGGATCATAATTTGGCAAGCTGTTTCACAGGGAGAACTGGACAACAGAAAAAAAACAAGCATTTTTGGGGCTGCTCTGATTCCAACAATGTGTAGTGATGATTTTTATGGGCCGGTGATGTCGTAGACCTGGGCTGGTGCCATTACTCTGGGAGATCCCAGGTTCCCAAGGGAGAGATGTGCTGACTATTGGACTTTCTCTCTGATTTCCTGACCAGTTCCGCAGCCTAAAAAGCTCTGCATCAATTCACAAAAGGGAATGGGGTTCAATTAATTTGATCGAGCACTTGTTTGAGGTTTGTATTGTTTGATGGAATGGTTTGTTGAACAGTGGATGGCCACAGAGCTTTGCATTGCCGCACAGCAATTAATAATTTGTGTGTTCCATCTCCGTAGTAAACAGGAAAGCAAAGATAGCATATTCATTCAAGTGGTGCTGAGCGCAAAGAGGACCTTCACTCTGACCTTGGGAATTTTTCATTGGAAACATGCAGATGGTTTGGATTTTGGCTGAAGAATATGAGTGCTGTTTTCACGATGAGCTCAATCAGGGGCTTGGCCTCGATTCCCTCAGTTGTGTTTTCTGTTAGTTCATGCTGCTGCTTATCCAAGCTTTAAGAATTAGGAGACTTATTTTTGCTGTATACTAATATTTAAAATTATTTTATGGGCACTCTTGCAGTGTATGATTCTGTATTCCTCCTAACACAAATTGTTGTACTATTCAGAAAATAAGTTTGGAAATACTTTACAATCTGTCCATATGAAGCAATGCTAAGAGCACTGGGGCAGTCTTCTGTTCCTTCTAGGCTAAACAGACGTCTCCTATTACTGGGGAGCATTGGATGTTACTGGGTGAAACTGAAATTGCATGATCATATAAGGACAGTTAATGGCTTTTAAAGTAAAGAATTATATTGCACAGTACTTCATATGTTTATTTTATGCAAGAATATTTACTTTCCTGTATCTTCTCAGATGTGAGTGGAACAAGCTGTGAAACACTCCACTAAAATTGGCATGTATCACAGTTAAAATTTTCTAAAGCATCGACTTGTTTACCAGCTTTTTGCTAAGAAAGAATTACATGAAATATAAGACCTTACAAAGTACATTGTGAAAAGCCAGAGTTTTGTTGAGCTCAGCCCTGCACCGTTGGTTCTCTGTTTTAACTGAGTTTTGGTATTTTTGAGGGTTGGGAATTCTGCAATTGCTCTGCATTGCACCGTTTGATTCACTGAAGTATGGCTGTGCTACAGCCGGTACCTCAATTGTGTCTCTCCCTGTGTATTCTGAGCCTGCCTTGGCAGTTACCTACTATAGAAGTAAAAAATTCACCCTTGAGAAACCACTAGAATATTGCTGTTTTTGAATATATTGCTGTTATTGAATATTTTTTTTCATGCTAATAAATGCTGCTGAATTTCTTAAGTATCAATGTAATTAACAAACGACCAGTATCCAAATCACTGGTAGTGCTATAGCTGCAATGCAGTTCACAGCAAGTCTCCAAAATCAAAAAAACTTTGGATTTGCAGTACTGATAGGGAACATTCACTTGAGTATATATACTATCATGTCATGGTCACTGTCTTTTGAAATTTCCAGGAAAGTGGCTTAAAGCTCACCTAGGAATTCAAGGTGAGCTTTTTTCCAGCCCTCGCGGCTCATTCCTAGGCTGGGGCAACTGGAAGAATGAAAAGATTGGATGTCCACTGCATTTTTCGCAAGGAACTTCTTTGCTGTGTTGGGCATGCTGATGGCCCATGCTGATGCACAACAAGTTTTAGCTTAGTTTACCTCTTACACTAAACATGCTGAGATTTTGAGAAACATCCTGAACCCAGCCTCATTCTCCAATATAATCCTCTTCATACAGTTGCCTGGGACAAATAGAAGTCTATCTAGAGAATAAAGAATCATATGATCACATGCTACAGAAAAATGGTAGCTCTGAAACTGTAACAGACATCCTGGCCGAGGATAAATTAGTTGAATTGTGGCCATTTTTCTGTATTACGTGACTCGTCCGCACATCATATGACGGGTCTGCACGTTGTGATTGGTTGAGCACGTGCAACTTTGCAGCAGGTAGCCCCCACACAGTGAGTAACCTTCTTTGCATGACTCGAAAATATCTAGCATGGTAGATACGTTGCTGCACTGTCACACGAGGAAGTTATGCAAAAACCATCTCCACACAGCGCAACATTGCCTGATGCAGTGTACACGGGTGTCACTTGCCTCATGCAAAGTTGCACTGTCTGAGGCAGGCTTAAACTTTGTCTGTAGTACCCACTGACAGTTCAGCCAAGTAACACTACGCGTGTCCACAGCAAATTAATTTCTGGGAACAAGAATCATTAATTTATGCACATTTCTGCAGCAGAAAAGCATTCTCGAAAGCCATGATATAAGCAATGGAATTGTATTTGGCCATGGAAGATCAAGTATGGACTGAATGAATGAGAGTATTTTGCATGTGGTGTGAGCTGAAACACTCCCACAAATTTTTTATCTGACCTCTCTCTAACAGTGAAGATCCACTGTGCAGTAAAGTTCTGCATGACAAGTCTTGCATGTATAAATTTACGTAAACCTACGGATGTCAGTCGAATTCATAGTGCTCCGCAAGTGTCAGTAAAGATCCACAAACTGAATATTCAAACGTAAATGTACATCATGTTGTGTGGCTGACTTTTTTCCAATATGCTGGAAAAAAAATCAAAAATTAAAAGGTACCGCATGGTGCCTGCTAGTGCCTTGATCAACATCAACCATGACTTCTCCATACTTTTTTCTATCGCTGCAAAACACCTGCCCACCAGTTGTGCCACTGTGGCCGTAATCTTCATAATCTTCATGTGGCCTTGGTGTCCGCATATTCGTATATATCCACGTACATATCTTGGTCTTTGTCTTCTATGTGACAGCTGCTTCATTCTGACATTTCACATCCTCAAAGTATTGATCCTGTCAATTGATTCCTGTCTATGACATGGAATGTTTACTGGAATTAAATGTCAGGAGTATAAATGTGCTTGTCTGAGGTTTATGCTAACTTCCAACTTCATTCATGAAACACAACCGTGTTACTGGATTGGTTGTGCACTGATTCAGCTTTGTGCCTACGGCATCATGATATGGAATTTTTATTTTATAGAGTAATTCTATTTTGACATCTTACACGATTGGCACAATGTTGTTAGCATTGTTAGACAATGCTAAAGTTATAAGTAATTTGTCAGCATCTTGTTTGGTCTGCTGTTGTGGAATGACATTCCTACCAAAGAGTGAAGTTAAGCGAAGTGGCGTGTTTTATGCTTTAAAGCGCAGAACAAAATGAAGAGCACGGTCAAAGGTTCCAGTGTGGAGACAAGATAACCCCTATTTAAGTTAGCTGCACTACAGAGATTCTCTCAAAGAAAAGGATAGGAAATGACTGAAAGATACACTGTTGTTTTCCACATGTTGGCTGTGAAGATTAATATAACATTATGGCAAAACTATGCTGAAAAGAGGCAAGTTTGCCTGTGATCTTCAATTCATAAACACCTAGCAGCTTCATTTTTTAATAGTTTCATCAATGCGCTTAGCCACTGGAGGACTAATGTCTGCTGTAAAAATAAATCCTGTGACAAATTTCTGCATTTGAGTGAAACTTGATAATCCTCAAACGCAGTGTTTCAGTTGCAAAAGCATTGGTTAAACCTTTAATTACATAAAAAGCGGACAGATGGCTTACTGATAAAGATTTGTTTTTAACTTGGGACCCTTCTGTTTTCATGCTCAAGGTAGATACTAGGACATGATGCAGAAGCAAAACAAGTAGTTTAAAATTAGATAATGATTGTTGAGGATCGAGACTACGTACTTTCATCGCATAAGCTAAGACAAGAAAACAATGAGCTGGAACTGGGAAATACAACACAATCTTAGCTTCCTGAGTCTCAAGTCCTGTCTTTCAGCTGTTGACTATCAGCATTGGCTAAACTGTTCATTAGTATTTTAAATACAAACAAAAATGGATTGCTCACTCTGTAAATATTTGTTTTTACCTCAAAATTGTCCTGTGGATGTCATGCTAAGGTAGGCACTGGGATATGTTGCAGACACACAGCATGCAGTCTGACAACAGATCACCTAAAACTGAAATTGTGCTTAAGATGAACCTTCATGAAAACAGCAGGTTGTGTTTCGATGCAATTAGTGCCAAGGGATATTTCACAGAGGCGCTCGTCTCTACAGGCCTGCAAGGCACAGCTCGAGACCAACACTAATATTATTTGTCTAATTAATTATTCTTCTTTTTATTTCTCTTCTGTATCAAATTTTGATTCGTAACTCGTCCCGCAGCTTTGAGAAAACCTTGGGATCATCATGCAATGTCTAGTGGTTATGAGGTCTCAGCTTTTCATGAGACATAAGTCGCAAAAAAGTGATCAAAGTGATGTTGAAAAAGTGATCAAACCCCGTCCCCTTTAGTGTCTCATTATGTTGCCATAGTTTAACATAGGATGACAGTTGAAAATTTAAATGGGTCATAAGACTTGAGACATTTTTGGTTAAAGTCAATTTTTTATACACTGAACAAAAATATAAACGCCCCATGTCAAATTTTTGAGTTTTTATTAACATTAGAGTTACGCAATATATGAAGCGAATCAAAATTCATTTTTGTTAATGACTAATCTTCAGATCACTGTCCATTACATCTTGATATTGGCATCTGCAAAGGAGTGACAATCCTTTGAACACGTGGGGGGTCAGGTTGAAGAAATTGAATGTTCACTATCTTGTGTGTCCACCATTTGAGTCTCTCAGAGCAACACATCTCCTTCGCATGGAGTTGATCAGGTTGTCTATCGTGGCCTGTGGAATGTTATTCCATTCTTCCCGGAAGCCACACGGAGCTGGCGCACATTATCCGGAACTGTCGCGGACGGGTCGATCCAGAACATCCCAAAGATGCTCTATGGGCGACATGTCCGGCGAAAACATAGGCCAGTCCATAACTGGAATGTGCTCTGCTTCAAGGAACTGCATGCAGACCTCTCTGGTGGACATCCCTGTATCCAGCATGCCAATGGCACGTTCCAGCATGACCTGAGACATCTGGGGCATGATGATTTTTGACAAAATTTGACATTTTGGGGTGGCCTTTTATTGTCCCCAGTATAAGGAGTGTCTGGGTACTGCTCATTCGGTCTGATCACTATCTGGAAACGCCACACCCATGTACTGAGTGAAATCGCTGCATCACTGAGCAAAAGCTCACTGACAGAGAGATGGATTAAAAAATGGTACAGAAATCAAGAGAAATATCACTATTGTTCTAGTAAAAGTCAGCATATGCTCATTTAGAGTTGTTAACTCCATGTGGCATCAATATTTGACATGGGGCGTTTATATTTTTGTTCAGTGTAGCTATGATAGTTTTTACGCAGCGGCAGTTAAAGTTTTATGTTCTTTTTTTATGTTTTTTTTTTTTTTTCGAGAATATCCAACCTACTGAGACAATTTATATGTCAAAACATATTTGCATTTTCCATAATGTGTCAACTCTATTTGGAACTGGGGTTGTACTAGAGACAAACTAACAAGGGCTCCATACGCACTGATGAGATCAAGAGAGCAGCCATTGATGTCAATGGTGGGAAATCCATCACATCAGTGGCAACAGACATTGATACTGACAGGTAAACCCAACACTTTCAGGCATAGAGTCAGACCCCCAGGTAGCCCAACTCACCCACCAACTTGGATCAACTACCCTTAACCTGGGAAAGTTGAGGCGAGAGAACTTTTTTTTTTTGAGACATAATAATTTTGGGGCCCTTTGTAATGTATTATTCAGTTAATTAGTGACATCCTGAAATAAGGGTCGGTGTTTTCATTTGCCTTTGGTCTCATTTTTCCTTGCTGAGAGCACTAAATAAGTAAAAACTGGCTCATCTTGCCCTGACACAAATGCCACTCTGTTATATAAATACATCATAAATATATTGAGTGGCATAGTATATCATAGCATTACAAGGAGTTTAATGGTGATTAGTCAAGTAACTGGTAACAGTAGAGGGGCCAGCTTGTGGAGGGTGATGAGAGTCGGAGGCCATTATCTCATGTACTTTTTCTTTTTTGCAGCCTAACTGAGAGAGCCCCTCTGTTCCTTACATGTACAGTAGATGTGCTCCCTTTCTCAGGACAGAGAGGAGTTGCAAACTGTTATTGCTTGATTATGTTTGAGCCATCAAAGGAAAGCCTAAATCATCAAACCTGAGTCAAGCTGGCAAAATGCATTCAGAGAGCCTTTGATTAATCGTTTATTGTCTTTTCTGTTGCCCTCCACCTCTTTCACAACCCCAGTTAGTTTTTGTCAAGCCTTCAGTAAGTGAGGGTGTGAAGGGGTGTTCAAAGTACGATAAAGGTTTGACAGACTTGCCCTCCAATGTAAACTGACCAAATTTAAAATTCAGTTAGATTATCAGGTATTTAGACTTTAAAAAAATAATTGTTTTCAATGCATGTCGTTAGGTTTCAGTGAAATATCTACATATTCCTGGCTAGATCGTATGCAAAAATTCTGAGAAAAAGCTGTCCAAAAAACTAGAAAGATGATACACAAGGCACTGCTGCAGCCAAAGCTCGTAGCTAATGATGCACTCAGAGCCCATTCCTATGATTACTCCTGTGTTAATGTAATCAGAGGTGATATCAAAAAGTAGATTGACCACTCTGGTAGGTAACAGGAGGCTGACTGATTTCAATGGCTAATTTGGAAGCAGCAGTTAAATACATTTTAAACTACATCAACCAATAATTCTGTTCTTTGTGAACGATATATAGTACATTGAGAATCTGTCAACAGTGGAAGAGTAGTAAAAGCAGTGCCCCACAATGACCTCAGTGGCTACCGTTTGCTCAGATATTTCACTTTAAATATTATGATAAAGGTTGCATTATCTGAGTAAACGCAACTATAGTGCACCCTGCATCCCTCCCATAGTATGGTAATTACCTATCGTCATGATCTGCCAAGATCAATCGTCAGCCTTTGGCTGCGTACTCATTTATATCCAGCTGAACAACACTTCAAAATTTGTTAACTGCATATGAAACTGAAAAAAAAAAGTTATTTTTTTCAACCCTGTTTTATTCATGTTGGATGAATAATGATGTGATTAGACTATTTTTGTATTTTGTTATTGGTTTATGTTTATACTCAACATGTGGAGGCTGTGAAATGCATAATTCCTTGGACTGAATCAACAGTGCTCCATCTCTTGGAAATTGGCCATTTGATTACAATTTTCTCTTGTGAGGATGGCATTTAGGGAGGATAGCCATAGAATAATTTAAGAAAAATTCAGCATCTGATACCAAGTTTGATAGCAAAAGGTGCAACAATACAAAGCGGCCCCAAAAAAGGCCCCCATGGTCTTGCTTCGGTGCTTAGAATTGAGTGAATGCCATTTGGTTGAGTATTGAAACCTTCAATGTGTTATTTTATCTGTCTCTATGATGGCTGCTCCTGTGCTTGTTCAGCAACTGCAGTAATTGGTGTATTTCCTCAGGAGGAGGAGTAAACCTTTGTCTTTCTTTTGTCTTTCTTTTTTTGATTGAGAGAACATTGTTACCCTGGTTTCTGACAGGTCACCAGATATTATAGTGTATGTACTTATTCAGAGACAATATTTTGAAACCCATAATTTTCATTCACTTATTTACTGCTTAACCTAAAAGTTTTCTGCTGATGTGTTTGCTGCTTTGAGATTAGGAAAGAGTCAACCTCCCAACTGCACATGAAAATTGAAACTTTATTTAATTTCCCATTGTGTGATGAAATGACAAAATTGCTTTAGGACTCTACCCCTTGCCCAGGTATAATGTCCACCTCAAATTTTATTTCAAGTAACTTCAGACAAGTGTAAGACAAGCCAGCTGTGCTGGAAACGTTTTGTAAAATAAAAAATGTTGTCAAAACATATAAGTCCATATAACTGCCCTTTCATGGATGTCCTCTTTTGGACAATTAATTAAATTTGAGTTAAGTTAGTACAGGTACAGTGCAAAATATTAGAATCACTTGAACATGTGGGGCGTAATCTTATGTAATGTTGCATTGATAACAATAAATCTTAATTGACTGTTTAATGTACCACAAAAATGTATACTCTATTGCCTGTTAAGTGAACCTGTCAGTTGACAACCAATATTTATTCAGCATGATCTGTCAAGCATTGAAAAAATTATAATCGGAGCAAAAAAATTGAATCACAAAATCTTTGGTGCAAAAAAAACAGAATCAAATATGTTTATGTTACACATTGTCCATGTAATAGTTCATTTTAATCAATATTTGGTGGCTCTACCATTTGCATTACAGCTCTAATTCTACGCGACATGGAATGAACCAGTCTTTGGCATTGAGACTGACTTTTTCTTAGCAATGTTCCACAAGTTTTCAATCAGGTTGAGGTTGGGTGAATTCGTTGGCCACGGCAAAACCTCAATGTTGTGAGTCTGAAACCAATCTGACATACTCTTGGCGGAATGAGCAGGTGCTAAGTCCTGCTGGACAGTAAAGTCTTCAGATCCAGAAAGATGTTCGACAGTTGGTATCATGTAACTCTCAAGCAACTCTTGGTAAATTCCTGCAGTGACTGTTATACTATACTATTATACTATAATCCCAGCTGCACAAGGAAGAGAGTTAAATTCCCTCTGAGCATATTGGTTTGGGGAGGTATGAGTGCGGACAGCGTAGGGCCTCTGTATTATCAAGTCAACAGTCACTGCAGGAATTTACCAAGAGTTGCTTGAGAGTTACATGATACCACCTGTCGAACATCTTTTTGGATCTGAAGACTTTACTTTCCAGCAGGACTTAGTGCCCAGTCATTCCGCCAAGAGCACGTCAGATTTGTTTTGGGCTCACGACACTGAGATTTTGCCATCGGAGTGGCCAGCAAATTCACCCGACCTCAACCGGATTGAAAACTTTTGGAACGTTAAAAAGAAAAAGTGCCTCTCAATAAAGCCAAGCAATCTTATTAAGCTGAAGGAATGCGTGAAAAGATCTTGGAATTCTGTTACCAGAGAGCAATGCCAAAGACTGGTTCATTCCTTGCTGTGTACAATTAGAGCTGTTATCAATGCAGAAGGCAGAGCCACCAAATATTGATTAAAATGAACTATTACATGGACAATGTGTAACATAAACATGTTTGATTCTGTTTTTTGCACCAAAGATTTTGTGATTCAATTTTTTTGCTCCGATTATCCTTTTTTCAATGCTTGATAAATCTTGCTGAATAAATATTAGTTGTCAAGTTGCGGGTTCGCTTAACTGGGAATTTAAAGTATAAGTTTTTGTGATACATGCCATTAAACAGTCGATAATAATGCAACATTACATAAGATCACACCCCACACGTTCAAGTGATTCTAATATTTTGCACTGTACCTGTAAATGTTGTCCTGTAGGATGTGCAGCCAAATGTTTTGTGTTACATCAACCCTGAAGGAGTACAATTATCTTAAAATGTTGGCCAAATGTGAAATGATATCAGGTTGAATTAATACTCAGCATTTTACTCTGCAGTGTGTGCTGGGCGACTGATACAATACGATTCTGTCTCCATTTTCAATCTCATGTATCGCTGTGTCAACAATATATGTATAATCTTCAACTTTGGGTTTTTTGAATTTCAGAAAATGGCCCCCGCCTCTCAGTGGTGACAGAGCAGGCAAAAGTAGTGTCTTACCGTGGCAGCAATGCCACCCTGCCTTGCAAGTTCTCCCGTAAGGACACCACTCCAAACCCTAAACTGAGGATTAAATGGACCAAGCTGACCTCTGACTATCTGAAGGAGGAAGATGTGTATGTTGCCATGGGCTTCCATAAGAAGAGCTATGGCAGGTTCCACGGCCGGGTCTTCCTCCAAGGGGCTGCGGAGAATGATGCCTCTTTGGTCATCACTGAGCTCACACTGGAAGACTATGGCAAGTACAAGTGTGAGATCATTGATGGACTGGAGGATGGCACTGGAGTCGTAACCCTGGATCTACAAGGTAATTTCCTGGCATCCCATTGTGATTTTAGACTTGCCTCCACCCTTTTACCTGCATCAGATGCTTCACATATTAATTTCTAGTGGAACAGACTCTTGTCTAAATTATTTTAATTGAGAACATTAACACATCTGGCAGGAAAGCATGGCTGAACATTCTAAGTGAAAGAGAGCTTCTCTTTCCCAAGAGGGGAATTTTGTTTTTTTACTGATAACAATGTTGCATGAGAAGCATAAAACATGGAATGTATTAAAAACTAATTGAAGCACCTATTACTAAAACTCCATAAGTCACACTTGACTTGACTTGTGGGGTTTTAGTAACCAGTGCTTCAATTGTTTAAGACTTTAAACAACCACAGTGCTCTCCAAGGAGAGGGAGGATTTAAACATTAAAGCTTCGTTATTTTTAGCCATATCTGGAACTGTTGTATAATGTCATGTACTCCATATTCAGTTAAGGACATTTGTACAAAAGTACAAATCCTTGCCGTTACATGCAGTATAATACTTGCAGTCAGCAATGCCTTATTTGCTCGAGGTTACTGAATTTCAGTACAAAAGAATCAAATATCTTGCCATCAAAGAATATGAGTGATCCATTTTCTCACTGTGAAAAGTAACTTGTTCCTAACAGCACTAGCTAAGACATGGTCAGTGGAAAATTCAATTTGGTGATCTTTTTTTTTCCATGCTTGCAGTGCCCAGAAACAAATTACAAAAATTTTTCATGAGCCTTTCATTCAACTTAAATTCATCATCTGGTTTCCTAGCAATAGTATAGTGCTGCAGTGAAAAAGTATTTTCCCCCTTCCCAATTTCTTCTGCTTTTGCATATTTATTGCTCTTTGCATATTTGTTGCAAAATTGAGTTTTTTTAACCCAATAAAACATACAGAACCATTCATGAGTCTGTCAAAGCTGCAGTATTAAAAATTTCAGGACTATTTTTAATTATAGTGTAGAGCTCAAGGTTTTTCATGATCCCTAATATGTCCTGCTTAATTACAGGGAAATGTATATAATATTATATACACAATCTGGACATTTTCTATTTGATGAAATGCTGTGGCCCTAAAAACATGGCATCCTGGGTTTGAATATTTCTCCCAATATATCGTGAGTGTGATGTAGTTGTAGTTAAGCACTACAACTAGCACATACAGAATATATTTGAAAAATTTTCCAACAGTAAGCTTTTTCTGACCTACTTAACCCCTTTGCACTTAATGATTCAAGATTTGAGCATCACAAAAAGTGGGAAAATAATTTAAGTGGAACAAGACACTCATAGCATTTCAAATACCAGCTTATTTCAGTTTATGTTCATAATTTTAGCGCAGAATAAGAGCTGCAAACACAAATAATCTTCATGAAAATTCATCATTGAAGTTGTTCAAAATGAAATATTGAGAATAAAAAAATGTCTGAAACATAGAACAGTACATTTCCAGGATCATAAACTTCTTGATCATGTGTGTTGCATATGAATGTGATATTCAAATATACCAGCTGTCCTTGCAGCCAAATTAAAGCTCTCTCCAAGTAGGTCTTTGAACAATTTAAATGATAATGATACACATGCATTGCTTCCAACCCCTGTGTAAACAAAAGTGTGAGAAGTCAGGAGTCATAATCAGTTTCCAATCACTAGTGGTGAAATCCACCATAACACACATGAAACAGATAAACCTCCACGCACAAGGACTTTAATTCTGCAGAATCTCTTACATATGCGTTGATTGAATAATTGCTGAATACAGCGGGATACCATAAATACGCCACTAAAACTCACGCCGAATGAGTTGACAGGTGTGCGTTATTAATGAAAACTGATCACACCTGATAATGTTGAGCATTTTTGAAGTTTCTGTAATGGTAATTTAAATTAATGATTGAAAACAGGTCATGATCAATCATTATTATCCCCTGCCAACACGAAGTGTGAGGAGGATATAGGTTTGACCTCTAATGTGAACACTTATGGGTTGTGTATCTTGCAATGTGCTTCTGTAAGTCTAATGCACAAAGTGGAGAAGATGCGACCTAACTTGCTGTTACGCCAGGGTTTATATAATTTTTCTGTAGGCCCAATCAATTTCTTTTTGTCATCAATGAAAAGTTCATGCGGTCTTCTCTTGGACAAAACATTTGACAATTAGCAGATCATTACCAGGAAAGTGTAATGTAGGCATGAACTATAGCTGTGCTCCTTTGTAGTGCAATGTCAGCAGGTATTAATCAAACTGTATTTCTGGGAGAGATTGCTTGAGGCAATAAATGACCACTGAATCCTGCTAGGGACGTATCTGCGCGTCAATCAACAGGGGGATAATTTGTTTTTTCATTATTTAATGGCTATAATGGACAGTCGAATGATGTACTGTCGCATCAATACCATGCTGAATTTTTCCTTCAGAAAGCTTTTTTAATCGCTATCAAATTGGCATACCGTTGGACTATTGTTGCTTTTGCTTGCTGTTACGATGAAAACAAAGTTCCTTTGTTCTGAAAGATCATTTTCATCAACTGATGGGTGGATCCTATTGGTAAATATGTTATATCAGGCTTGCTTGAGGAGTTAAATTCATACAATTCCTGGGCAAAGTGGTGGGATTTAAAATGTTTATGGGCACACTTCCTTGTGAATATTCAATATACATTTTATGCCGACTCACTGTTGTTTGGACACTGCAGCTGTAGGCATCAGTTAAGCAGTTCAATAGATACTAGCATCTCTAATGTGCTCCTCTGCGTAAAGAACCTGGGGGTAAACTTAAGTAGAAAGTTGGACTATAATTCTTTTTGGATGGCTCTGCCAAATCCTGTCAGATATGACCAGTGAGAAAGGATATCAAACTTTCCATGATTGTATTTCATATTACATTGGATTACTTGGTGTTATACTTCAAAAGAAAGCTGAGAATATTCTTTTTTTGATTAGTCCACTAATATGGAAACGCTTGGCTATCATCGAAATAGATCGGCTCCTTAAAGCACAATGTAATTTTCTAGAAGCATCCTTTGTTTATGATTGCTCGCAAATGGCAATCGCTGTGTACGCGGTCCGACCCATTTTGATTTTTTTCATCACTCGAAAAGCACCAATCAAAATGGTGGATGGAGACATTGAAATGATTTTAAATAAGGATTTTGAGGAAGAGTTTGACCTAAATGATATGACAGTGGAAATTCAAGTGGAAATTCCCTGGAATGGACACATATTTTGTCAGAAGATGAACAGCCTACAACATCAGACACAAAAAAACATTTTAATGAATTTTCTTGCGTGGCAGTGTTTTTCCCTAGCCATTTTTCCTCATGTTGGCCTGTGCATATAGAGTTCAAGGGTTAAATGACAATTTGATTTATTGAAGGCAAAAAGCTATTCAGCCCCCCCGAGCCCCATGAGAAAAAGTACTTGCCATCGTAGTGATTAAGCAACCAATTAAACAAATGTAATTGATACATGGGTTCAATTTCCCAAGACACCTCCAGGCATGATTACTGCCTTGTTGAATCTAAGGGTGTATTCACACATGTAGCCAGCCTGGTGCCCGTGCCTCGTTGCGCTTGCACTCAAAGTGAGGCCCTGGTAACAATGACTCAATGGCTGCCTCCAGTGAAGGAAATCGAAGATGGCGGACCAGGTAGGTTTATCATTGAAATGTCTTTGTTTTGATATTTCTAGGAGGTGTCCTGAAACGTCATTGTGGTCATAAATACATTTTGATATACTATGTTGATTACTGATCTCTATAAATTTTTAGAACGAAGGGATAATTTTATTTTGGCATGTGTACTTGTCGACAGTGGTTTAGCCAGCGGGGGTGCTGAGACACGTCCCTTTTTGACTGCAATTAGTAGTTCTCAATCATTTTCATTTATTGACGCGTTTTCCAATTATCGTAATTGGCAACCGAAGACACGGTTTCTCTCTGTATGTGATCTAACAGCGATTAAATCATGGGCTAAATTCAGTCCAGTTGCGGAACACGAACAGAGAATTGGGTTGCACGAAACTTCCGTTTAAAACAATTATTAGTCCTATTAGTAGTTGCTAAAATCATTTAGCCACCACTTCTGACAACAAGATCCACGACCGCGCCCACTTAAGAGACAGAAAGTGTGACCAATTTCTTGCAGTGGGGGCTATGGGGGATGAGGAGTCTGACTAAACTGTCTTTGCAACAGCTATGAGTCAATTGTGCCGGTTTCTGAGACGACTGTTTTCTCACTGCAAACGAACCGCCCCCGGGTTCGAATGGAAGCGAGCCGAGACCACCCTTTTTCGACGATCTTGGCCCGCTTATTTGTTTCGCATCAGAGTGCATTTGCTGTGTTCACACCAGCGCAAACAAACCAGTCTCTAGGGGAAAACGCTTCCTGTATCTGAACAATTGCTCCAAACATGGCAAGTGTGAATACACCCTGAATATCACATAACAAGAACCCGTCAGGCAATGTGAAGTAGGCAGAAAGCAGCTCAATATGTCGCAATCTAATCAAATTCAGGAACAGATGAGAAACAAAGTCGTTGATATTACTCTGGAAAGAGCTTAAATGCCATTTTTAAGGCTCTAGGACTCCAGTGGCCCATGGTGAGAGCCATTACCTCCAAATGGAGACAACTTAGAACCTTCCCAGCCATAGCCAGCCTATCAAAATTCCTCTAAGAGCACATCACTGACTCACTTCAGGAGGTCACAGAGGATCCCAGACTAATAGCCGGTACACACGGTACGATTTTAGCAATCTTATAAGACCATTGCATGAGACATTATGCGACTTGGATCTAATAAACTTTGGTACGACGTCAAGTTTGATGTGTGTAGACTGTACGATGGCCATTTACTGAATCGCAGGTTACGTCAATATGCAACATCATTAGCATACGACATCCATCTGCGCTACCATGTTCATTGAATTCATTCATTTTAGCTCTGTGCTAGCTTAATGGTAATGTAAGACGCGGATAACATGCAGCTAATATGGTTCTACAATCAACCGTACTTGCGATAATGACACGATGAACCATCTACGCCACAGCGAACATTTAAATGTTTTTTGAAGAATAATTGTTCTGTAAGGTTAATGGTTCATTGCCTTCAAAAGCCGATGGGTTGGCAAGTTGTATTTGGGTGATTCCTGTTTTGGGCCACATATTCATGTCCCTGTGATTTACTGGCTCTTATCATTTTTTTAAATTAGACAAATACTAATAAAAATGTATTTTATTATGTGTTTAGATGTGTTGGATTTAAAAAAAAATCTCTTTAAGGCGCCTCTCTGTGGCATACGTGTTAATTTCAGCATGTCGCCAATGCAATGTAATCAGCTTCTTCAATTAATATAAAACTTAAAATTATCAAAACTCAAACTTATTCTTTATTTATTTGATAGACAAGGGACTACTTACATTAAACAAAGAAGTAAAAATGGTGAAACTACATTTATTTTCTGTGGTTATATAATATACATGTCTCTGCAGTCCTTTTCCACCCTGTTAGTCAGTACTTTCTTGACCCCCCCCAAAAAAGACTACAAATCCCTATAGCCATTTACTTGATGATACAACATTTGTTTTTGGAGGGAAATTCAAGTGAAAAACTGAGGTAAGCTCCAACAGTCATTCTCTCCTTTATTTTTCTCAGTTTCGTATGACATGGCTGCTTAAGGTAACCTTAAAGTTCCACCCTGTTAGTGTATATTATGGAAAATGTTTTTTTGGATAAAATAATTTTAAAAACATGTTAAAAATAGTTATCTAAGCGCTGTTCATCTGTAGAGTGTGTGCTAGCTAAATGTTGCTAGCTCAAAGAGCTAGGGCTTACTTGGCTAAAATTTCCGCCCTGTTAGGTTCCACCCTCTACAAGAATATTGGTTTTTCATGATAGAAATAGCCAATATCATTGTAGAATTACTACTCAATATGATATTACATTAAAATATTAATTCATAGGTTATTACACAGTATTTAATGAGGTCTAGGTACATTGGATCAGAGACCCCGTGAAATATAGTGTAACCAATAATAAAAGTAATAATAATACAACTATGACATAAATAATGAAAAAATACTTTTAAAAAATTTATTTTAGAGTTCTTTTATTATTACTTTTATTATTGGTTGCACTTTATTTTATGCAGTTCCTGATCCAATGTATCTATACCTCATTAAATATAGTGTAATAACCTATGTATTCACACGCAATATCTAGCATTAGATTGTGCATGCATTATGCAGGGTAAGGAACAAAGTAAATACATATATTTTAGTATATAGACTTTTACACTGTACTTAATGAGGTAGATACATTATTTAAGAGGGTCCCTGAACTGAAGTGTTACCTTATTATTATTAGCTTTATAATTAGTAGTGGTAGTAGTAGAAGTAATATTAGTGTTGTTTTATCATGGAACTACAGTGTAATACAAGGGCAAATATGTACTTTATAATAAAATGACATTGCATGGTAAGGTGAATCTGAATCTCACTTGAGAGAGGTCTACTCAGTTCCACCCTGTTGAGTTCCATTCCACCCTGTTAGACAAGGATTTTTAAAGAATATTTTAATCACAACTTTAAGTATTTGGCGTATTGGCATGTTGTTTTGTTAATTGAGGTTCATATCATGTATATACATATACATTTATTTCTGATTAATAAAATTATTCATACTAGACAACAAAATGGGGACCAAAAACGCAGCGATTCCAATATTCAAGATATGTGCTCTTCATAGAATTAAAATTGTTAATGCTGCAAGAATGAAACTTTTATCATAGCACAAGGGACATATTCTACCCAAGAAAAGATCAGTATTGTTTGACTTGTATATTATTTGAACGATGTGATTTCCATGTACATGTCCCTAACAGGGTGGAAAACGTATGGAGAAAAATGTACAAAAAACATCCCATAATTACAATATTTTCAGCTCCTGAGCTTGGCCTACATGTATTCCTCATAGCTAAGTATGGAACAGTTCTAACAAACTGTTAAAATATGAAAATACAATCACTTGAATTTTGAGAAAACAGAAAACCAAATATGTGGTCCAAAACAGGAGACACCCATTTGTGAAATGTTTTAATGCTCGTTCTCTTCAAGGATGCTTTGTATTGAACTGATTTGTATTTTATTTATTTTATTCAGTTCCCACAGCATGGCAAACGTGAAGGATTGTATGCAATGAAATGCCCGTTAAAATCGAATGCCTTGTGACCGTGATTTAACTCCAATGTGTGTCTACATGAATCACTGTCGGCATAATCTATAAATTCTGTTTATTTCATTAAAAAAAATAAACGATTATCATTTTATGTCCTGCTGCATTTGTATTGGGTGATTAGTAGACGTAGGTCGTGGCAGCTGTCACACTGTGAGATAGTCATCCTAAATTTCTGACACCGTCAGATTTTAATCTCAGGTTATCTTTGGTCGCAAGACGCTGACAACGACCGTCCTTGAACCTGTCTCACAGTGCGACGTAAGACCACCGTTTCAGAGCCACGACCAAATATTTCTCTGCGTTTCTCTTACGATGGTAATCTTTCGTCTGGGACAGCCCAAAATTGTACAGTGTGTACCAGCCATGACAGAACGTGGGCCTCACTTGCCTTCAGTTAAGAATCAGTGTTCACGATTCCGCAACAAGAAAGACACTGGACTAAAATGGCATCCATGGGAGGGATGCAGGGTGAAAACCACTGCGGACCAAAAGAAAAACAAGGGCTTGTCCCATATTTCTCAAAGAACATCTTGTCGACCTACAAGACTTTAGGTACAATATTTTGAGAACCAGTGAGTCAAAAGTAGAACTTTTGGGTCTTATGGATCCTGCGACATCTGGTGTAAAGCAAACACGGCATTCCACTATAAGAATATTATACCACCATTCAAACATTGTGGTGATAGTGTCATGGTCTGGGGCTGCTTTGCTGTTTCAGGTCTTCAACAACTTGCCATAATTGTGATGGGAGCCAGGAATTCAGCGCCCAACCAGAACATTTTGAAGGAGAATGTCCTGCTACCAGTTCCTGACCTAAAGCATCAGCGCAGTAATGCAGCAAGACAATGATCCAAAATACACAAGCAAGTCCTCCTCTGCACTGTAAACCCTGATAGTGTGGTGAGCTCAAATGTTTTTTTTGGAAACTGATGACCTCAAAAAATTGCATAGGCCAACTTAATTGCTTTGTGTGGAAGGAATTTAGAAGGAAAATAAGGTGAAGTTATTTTTTATGTTTTTAAGTTCTGTGAACACAAGATCAATAAGTCAGCATACTCAGTTTTTTTGAGGTAATCGGTTTCCACAAAATATTTGAGCTCACCAGACTTCTCAGGCTTTGTGGTATGAAGGGTTCAAAAGAAACAAAATGAAAGTTTTAGAGTGGCTTATTCAAAACTCAAAATCCTAACTTGAATCAGATTGAGATGTTGTGGCATAATCTTAAACAAGCAGTTTATACTTGAAAACCCTCCATTGTGGCTGAATTTAAACAATTCTGCAAAGTATAGGGGTCAAAATCCCTCCACAGGGATATTTAAGACTCATTTCCTGTTATCACATAATTTGATATCAGTTGTTACTGCAAAGGGTTGCACAACTACTTGCTAGGTTTAGAGGAGCAATTGTTTGGGGTTTTTTTTCCATTTTTTTGAATGGGTAATATAGGGGGAACAACTCTTTGCCTTCAGTCAATGAAATCATCATTTAAAAGATATTTTTTCTTATTTCTCCTGTTGTCTTTATCTTATTTTAACATTAGTTAGGTTACCTCAAACATTTAAATGGAATATTACCAATAAGCAAAAATAAAAGAAATATAGTAGGGGGCAAATATCTTTTCATGGCACTGTATATTTGATTCTGTTAATTTTTCTCATGCCACATTTAAAACTATCCTTACTTTGTAAATCTCCTCTACAACTATTACCAATACACAAATTAGCTCTGAAAATAAAGACATGTACACTTTGGTATTTTGATGGTCAGTTATTTCAGTTGAACAGTGTGGCAGCCAGATGCAGTGGTGTTTTAATGTATAGTTACTGCCTTGCATATTTCTTATTGCTGGCTGGCATTG
The DNA here is from genome assembly GCA_029721435.1 of Gymnothorax reevesii. Classification (NCBI taxonomy): domain Eukaryota; kingdom Metazoa; phylum Chordata; class Actinopteri; order Anguilliformes; family Muraenidae; genus Gymnothorax; species Gymnothorax reevesii. Next base: position 53,372,252 of record CM056583.1, on the reverse strand, counting down.
TGTGCCCGGATCCAAAATAAACTGTTTAAATCATGGAAAAACATGAGTACTGTTTACTCTGTAAAGCCTGCCCTTGTAGGGTCTTGTTGGTGCTAAATTTAGTGGCCTTGTTCACATAGGCTGCTGTGGAGAAAGTGTCACCCTGAGGGTGCCTCCCTCATGCTTAAGGCTCTGACCCTGCTCCAGCAACATCTAATGAAAGGTTTCCAAAATTAAGTTGGGAAGAACTCTCCACTTTATTCTTCAAAATGCACAGAGGTCAGACACTGATCTTATGGAAACAAAAAGGCTGCACTATATTTTCTGACAGTAAGTTGTTAATTGATTGTGAGAAAAATAAGAACAATAATAAAGGTTGGTAACATTTATTTAGAATAAGAGAACTTTCTGAAAGTAGTTTCATGAAAAATACAGTGGGATTAGAGATACATTGAAGGATCCATACTACAGAAAATATTTTTACCCAGGTCAGTACACTTGTAAAGCCATGTCCAGCGCAAGGTTGACTTTAGCATTGGAAACATGCAGTATAAAATTCCTGCTGTATTCTCTCGTCACTAACAAACCTGCTCTGCATAGTTCAAACCTTCCAGCTCTGTGCCCTGACACAGCCTTTGTGGACATCCCCACCATTCTCTTCCTCACAGCACTAACACAAATTTTTTTAGTTCTAGCTCTGTTTGTGGGCTTATCAGAGGAAAGTTTTGTGCTGTGGAAGATTAAATCTGTGCATTTACTGTGCTGGATTATAACTTCACTGCACTGGTCACAAAAATACCCAAAATAATTCTTACATGCCTAACACGCCAGACTACACACTTGCGCTTTTTCTAGATTTGAAATGCAGCCCAAAAAATGGATCCATGGATTCGTAATGTTTTTTTTTTTTTTTTTAAACCAATTTCAGATTGTACAACACATATCAGAAGCCTGCAGGAGGCTCAGAGATCTGGAGAGTGTGGAAGTTTTTAAAAGAAATCTCAAGTTGCATCTTTTTAAACAGGATTTGTGTTTATTTTTAACTTTCTTTCAATTGATTTTTTTCTATTAAGTAAACCATATTTTATTGTGTTTAATGTGTTTTTGTTGTGTGTGTTTGTTTATCTTACTCTTAATATTTGGTTAAACAAAAAGTAACCTACTTCACTATATCTGCATGTCATGTAAAATTTTCCTGCCACGTTTTGGTGTCTGATTTAGTGAGAAGGAATAGTGGAGACTGGAGTCTGCTGAGCCATGGGGACCAATGAGCCATATCACTTTTTTGCAATCAATCGATGACACAGCTGCTTAAAATAGGCAAAATATTTGAAAATTGACTGATGAGTCATGGGGTTAAATGAGCCATATCGCTATTTTGCCTATTCTAAACACCTTTGGCATCGACCGATCGGAAATTTTCCGATATTACGGATATTATCGGACCCCAGTCTCCCCTACTTTTAACGATGGGCTTATTATTTTTGTTCATAGTAAAAATATGATGAATTTGCATGCCTTTTGGAATAGTGAAGGAATCTAGCTAGCAATATACGGTGTTCTATTCTTGTGTTAGAGATGCTGTATTGTATGAATTAAGATTTTGTCCTCAAACTTGTGGATGTTAATGTACACCTCCATATCATTTCACAGGGATTGTGTTTCCTTTTTTCCCACGGCTGGGACGCTACAACCTGAACTTTCACGATGCGGAGAAGGCTTGCCAGGACCAGGATGCAGTCATAGCCTCCTTTGACCAGCTGTACGATGCCTGGAGAGGGGGCCTGGACTGGTGCAATGCGGGCTGGCTCAGTGACGGGTCTGTGCAGTACCCCATAACCACTCCGCGAGAGCCCTGCGGGGGCAAGAACACTGTGCCTGGCGTCAGGAACTACGGCATTCGCGACAAGAGGAACCTTTATGATGTGTTCTGCTTCACCTCCAACTACAGAGGTGAGCCGTAATCTCTGGAGACTATACAATCTTTTCAGTGAAGTATCTTGATGCAAACGTGACCTGAAAGCAGGAATGAATTTACAGTACTGCCCCTGGCTGGGAGGCGTTTTGTTTCCTCAAGTTAAGAGATTTACAAACTACATCAGACTCTGACCCATACTTAATATACTACATGTTCCGTATGCTCCTGTGGGACTTTGTCCTCCAGAACGATGATGTATTATTATAAGTAATTGATAGCACAGATTCAGTTACTGTGAGATTCATAAAGCTGTCACCACTCACAATTTTTCTCTTTAACTTACTCGTGTTTATTTCAGGGACCAAGTTGAGGAAGTGTTACATTACAAATCACTTGTCATTTCTTTCAGGGCGATTCTATTATTTGATACATCCAACCAAGCTGACATATGATGAAGCTGTGGAGGCGTGCCGGAAAGATGGCGCCCAGATTGCTAAGGTGGGACAGATGTACGCGGCCTGGAAGCTACTAGGCTATGACCGCTGCGATGCGGGCTGGTTGGCCGATGGTAGCGTGCGCTACCCCATCTCCCGGCCAAGGAGGCGCTGCAGTCCCACTGAGGCTGCAGTACGGTTTGCTGGCTTCCCCGACAAGAAGCACAAACTCTATGGTGCCTACTGTTTCAAAGCCTCCAAGTGAAAAATAATGCAATATCTGAGAAATCTTTGCAAAATACAAAAAAGACAGCAAAACAAAGCACGAATGGGAGATAGTTACACTAGTATGAATGCATTCAAGCTGTGACAAAGGCTCTTTTGTTTTCTAATATCATAGTAAAAATCATTTTTGTACGGTAATTTAAAAAGCCGTTCCATCAGTCTGTTCCATTTCAATGTATTTCAGTCTCAGATATTTCAAATAATTGAATTTTTATTGGGAGTTCCATTTTAAAAATATAGAATAGTGGAAATTTTGGTGGCGGGGGATAATGAGGGGCACAGGACTGATGACAATACCTTATTATATCAACCTGATATCTTCTCTGAATCCATGGGCTGTGTATTAGCTTGAAGAATTCGGTGGATGGGGGCAAAAAAGAATACAGAAAAGCTTCTCAAAGTGGGAACTGATATGCCTGGGCACTTATTGTTGTTTGTCGATAAACTTTTCTTAGTAGTTGTTGGGGAACAAGGTCACCAAATCATTTCTCTTTGTAGACAATCTGTCATCCATCTGCTATGATTGCACAACTATTACTCTGTGTTGATTAAAATGTGATTAATCTATCAAAGTCCAACACGCAGAAGCCTGATCTGTCTCAACATTTTCTGTTTTGGGGTATTGGACTTAATGTACGAATTAGCACAATGAGTAACTAACACCATTGTTGTCTTCTATGTAACATCTCTTTGGGGTGCTATCAAGTGTGATGTACTTTGGTTAAATCTTAGTGTATTTTGTTTTCAAGTAAAATTTTGCATCTGTGGACCAAACTGCCATATTTATATCATTTTCATATTGCTACATAAAATATGAATAAAAAAAGAAAGCCATAGATAAATGAATTTTATGTTTGTCAGTTATCCTGTAAACAAGTACTTTTTGTCTAAGAGGCTTGTATGACTTTGTTCCTGTGTTTTGTCTTACTGTATATTCAGTATTATTTAGATTACATTTTCTACCATTTTGTCAGTTTTATATGTTAGCTCCAGTGCTAATCCTTTTCCCCAATATAGTTAATAATACAATTTTAGTAGGGAATTGAAGCAAATCTAATGATTTAGCTGAGGATAGCAAAATGAAAAAAGTAGAAAAGGGAAAAAAAAAAAAAAACCGCTATCAGCTTTAACTTAGCAGCATGATATCTAGTATATTGTTCCACTGCCTAAATACAGTGTGTCACCATTGCTTTGCATTGGGAATGAACTTTGACTCATCCTGAGTTCTGATATGTAAGTCAAACACTTGTTACAATTACAGACACTGGAACTAAAGAGCTGAGCAGGGTCTCTGGCAACAAGTAATGTGCTGCTAATGAGTGATGTCACGGCACCTGCTGACTGCATGAACTTACGGTTAGCCAATCTGATCTGACTTGTCCAATACATACAGATCATAGAACTTATCCCACAGCTCAGTCAGAGTGTTATACCAGTCATGAGCTGAGTGAGGATCAAGGGTACTCTGTGGGATCGTGGAGCTTCAATTTCTCGATGAATTCAAAGAATTTAAACAATGTATTAAGGTTAATTTTCCACAAATTGTTATATTGTCTGTTAAAATAGGAAGCAAGTAATTCCAATTGGCCACAATTGTCTGTGCCCAGGAAGACAATTCACAGCCATTCCAGTGCGTCATAATGAATGGGCATTTGACCACTTGACAACTAAATTGCCTGCCGTGTCAATGTGGGGTTAATGATTTTGAATGATTTTCTGCCAGTCCTGACTGGTCTCAATGGTGCAAATGTAAAACCGTGAAATTGTGGTGCTCTCTAGTACATTTAAGAAAGAAATATCAAAAAAAAAAAAATTAATAATCTGTTGTAGCCCCATGTAAGTATCAGATTATCTTTGATTAGCTTTCCTGTGACCAATTTTTTTCCCCTTATTTTTTTATTATGGTTAATACAAAGGCAATCTAAGTAGTGTAAATACTGAACTCAGGGCAGTTAATAAAATCAACTGCTGGACAGAAACAGACTTTTTTAAAAGCAGCTTAATATTTGTTAGTCTCACAAAATGGCATAATACTCTGAGTTATTTTATAAGTGTATCTTTTTATTTTTCTTGAATCTAAAGACTGTTCACACTTTCGGATGTGTAGGGTAACAAGGGACTAAGTCTCTGATGACAATTGTAATTGCAGCCACTAGGAATAGTCATGCAAAACCCAATTTTGCTGTAAAAAGGAAATGAAACTGGGAAAGAATGGAGTCAATATTGAGTTCTTGTTGTTAAGAGGGCACATGCTAGCTGAACTGTGCTTGCTTATTTCCCATCCGGCTACTCAAGTGATTCGACCAATCCCAGGCAATATAACTTCAAAAAATATGCTTGAAAGCAATGACATGCAAAGACATTTCTTTTCTAATTATTTTTATGTACAGTATATAAAACATTACTTTGACAAATTATTGTTTATATCAATGTAAAAACATTTGACCCAAAATCAACGCTAAAAATAAAATCATTGAAAATAAATTGGTGTGAGAGAGTTTTTCTGTCAAAAGTGCAACAAACTTGACTCGATGGCTATCTGTACTCTGGTTCACTTTATCTTCAGGAGGTAATATGCACTTTTTTCATTACAGAATGGGTTCACTTTGATTGTATTACTATTTTAGTAGCTGCAGGACACATCAGCTTGCACATGGTTTCAGAAATACCACCAGAGGTTTTAAAAGGAGAAAAATACCTACTGTGCAGTTTGCATTTTCTTGTAAATCTTTGGTATAGTAGCACATTGCTTTATGTCTGTAATATCCAAAACATCAATGCCACAATGGAACTGCTAGTAGATAAAATCGAGCAACTGTTGAATATCAGGGCATACTAACTGCAACAGAGAGACAATGGGCCCTATTCTGAGGACCTAAATGCTTTTGACAAATGCAAATGGTAACAGTATTACAGATCAAAACTGGGTGTGTCTGACTCTATTCTGGTAATTTGTGATAGGAGATAATGGCACAGCTGTGGCATTGTTGTCCAAAGGGTTAGACTAAGATAAATTAATTAACTGTTGGGGTGGTTAGGGTTTGGTTCCATTAAAGCCTATCAGATTAGCCACTGTCATTGACCAGTGTGACAATGCCATAGCAAAATTAGTTTTGTCTGATGAAGAACAAGCGCATAACTTGCGCTGCCTCCTTCAGTCCACTGAGAACTGCGCTCCTATGTAACAGTGCATGAAGGCAGTTTGGGGGCTAGAGGTGGATTCACCACGTTTTGTATAAAGACGTGGGCTACGTAAATCGCAAACAAAGTAGCACTCATGTAATTAAAACATGGGCATGACTGAAGTTAATCATATGTATTTTCCCACACAAAGAAAATATCTAGATGTATGAAAATCCTCCCTTGCCCATGACATCCAACCACTATTTTGTTGTCATTATTTACTGGGTACATGCTAGAAATGAACATTTGAATGAACCAATTTGACTTTATAGCATAAAGCTCTGCTGGCTTTGATTCAGTCTGACAAAACTGCCATAGAGCAAAATTACTTGAAATATGAGGTGGTTTGGATGCGTCAAAACGCAAATGTGGTCAGTGACACAATCTGTTGGCACACCTCCATTTGCGCTGTGTAATCACCTCCTTGAGATACAAATGCTTTAATTTCAGCGCAGGAGACTACCAACATCTTCTCTGGGCCGAAGTTCATTTAAAATGGAGGCAAAATGGAAAAATTTCCTGTGGTCAGATGAATCAAAATTTGACACTGTTTTTGGAAACCACGGATGCTGTGTTGTGTGGACTAAAGAGAAGAGGGACCATCCAAATTGTTATCAGTGTACAGTTCAAAATCCTGCATCACTGATGGTATGTGGTTATGTTAGTGCCTATGGCATGGGCAGCTTACACATCTGGAGAGGCACAATCAATGCTGAAAAGTAATTAGAGGTTTTACAACAAGATATGGATCCATCCAGACAACATCTCTTTCAGGGAAGGCCTTGCATATTTCAGCAAGACAATGCTCAACCACATGCTGCATCTATCACAACAGCATGGCTTCACAGTAGAAGAGTCTTGGTGCTGAACTGACCTGCCTGCAGTCCAGATCTTTCACCGACAGAAAACATTTGGCGCATCATAAAATAGAAAATCCGGCAAAGAAGACCCAGGACTGTTGAGCAGCTAGAATCCTACAAAATCTGACAACAGTGGATCAACATTTCTCTTCCAAAACTCTAGCAATTGGTCTCCTCACTTCCCAGATGTTTACAAGCTGTTGTTAAAAGAAAAGAGATGCTACACAATGGTAAACCTAGCCCTGTCCCGACTTTTCTGAGATGTGTTGTTGCCATCAAATTCAAAATGAGCTAATAATATCCACGAAATGGTAAAATTCATCACTTTCAACATCTGATATGTTATCTATGTTCTATTGTGAATAACGTGGGTTTATGAGACTTACAAAGCATTGTATTCTCTTTTTATTCAGATTTTAAACAATGTCCCGATTTCATTGGAATTGGGGTTTGAATATATGACTGAAAAAAAGGCTAATTCCAGTCATGACTACGACAAAGCTTCCAAATTTCTATCCACATTTTGTTGGTCGGACAAAGTAATGCAAGAAAACTAGCTAGCTAACTACCTACCAAGCAATTTTATAATCCGGATTTTTTTTAAATGTATGCCTACAATGATTTGACGTTCACTTGCTACAATATGCACCTATACTAGCCACAAAAACTTAGCTAGCTAGCTAGATATTTTATAGTTACATGATACAAACAAATCACCGCTACCATTTTACATTTTCAGGTGAGCTCCCTCCTCAACCTAGTGTTCAGTCCAAGCACTGCCCAGCAGATTTGACGTAAATTCCAGCAGCCCTTCAACGGTATGTTCCTTGGTTGCAGCACTCTGGTAAAACTGGGAGAGATTGTGAAACACAGCATTTACACATTTATTTGAGTTATCCTTGATAGCATTCCCAGATCTCTGGAACAGCTGACATGGCAACAGAACAACCAATTCCAAACTCATTCTGTTCATACCATAACTTGGTTGAAAGCCTGATTCACAGCATCTCTCCTTTGGTCGAACTGATGTCGGATTTTCTTGACTGCCAGCTTTAATGTCTAACTTTTCCATGATGCAAAAAGAATGAAGTTTTTGAAATGTTGTCCACATACATTTTCAATAACCACATTACAGCGGGGAAAATGAGACTTGAATGCGTCAGCATTTTTTCTCGGTAATTATACAGTATTTCTAATGGGGCTACTGACATGAAATTTTCACCAGATACTGAAAAACAGCCCCACGCCAAGATGTTCCCACCTCCAAACTACACTTTTGCTATATTCTTTTGGCGATGATGTGCAGTGCCATGTGCCCTGCAAACATGGTGTATGCTATGATATCCAGAAAGTTGAATTTTGGTCTCATCTGACCAGAATATATTCTCCCAGTATTTTTTTGGCTTGTGCAAATGTTGTACAGCAAACTTAAAACGTGCTTCAACATGCTTTTTCTTCATCAATGCAGTCTTGTGCGGTGAGCGTGCATAGAGACCATGGCGGCTGAGAGCATTATTTATTGTTTTCTTTGAAACAATTGTATCTGCTAATTCCAGGTCTTTCCAAAGCTCTCCGCGAGTGGTCCTTGGCTCTTCTGATGATTCTTTTGACTCCTCTGTCAGACATCTTGCAAGGATCACCTGGTCATGGCCGGTTTACAGTGAAATGATGCTCTTTCCACATCCGGATTATGACCCCCAACGGTGCTCCCAGGAACATTCAGAAGTGTAGAAATAAATAACCAATGCCATCGGTATGTTTTGCAACAATAAGGTTGCAAAGGTCTTTAGAGAGCTCTTTGCTTCTACTTATCATGAGATGCTTCTTGTGTGACACTTTGGTAATGAGAAACCTTTTTATAGGCCATCAGTTCAGACTAAACCAGCTGATATTAATTTTGCACTAATAGGGGGCAGGATTGCTTTCTAAATACTTACAGATTTCCGCTGGTTTCTCGGCTTTCTATGCCATTTTGCACCTCTTTTTCTTCATGTTTTCAAAACTTTTCCCCTGTGTCATTCCACTTCATTAGATATAACTTCATTTATGGACTTTTTTCTTTTGATTTATCTATATGTTTGAATTACTTTGGTTGTTACAGACATCTGGTAACAATTTCATGTCAATAGCCCCATTAGAAATATATTTACTGAGATAAATGTTGACGCGTTCAGTACTTATTTTCCCCGCTGTATAGGCCTATGCAAGAAAATCTTTGTCACAACACTTACACAGTGATACAAATACCCATAGATTATAATAGAAAAAGGACAGTGAAGTTCTAGTTAGCTGACCGCAAGAGCTTATTCCTCATGGATGAACTCTATATCAATGTCTCAAATTGGTTATAGTTACAGTTCATCATCTTGTGCAGACATGCTCACAACTGACTTACCACCATTATGCTGAGGGCCTAAAGCTGTGGGAATAAATTGCCCACGGTCCAATCAGAGTGATTAGAAGCTTTACATTGAAGTGAATTACACCACTTATTTCATCCTTCTCTTTCTCTCATTTACTTAGCTCTGCATAATATTATTATTTTATGAGACAGTAGACAGAGCTGTTTCCAAAAAAAGAGTTTATAGAAAAAAAGCAATATGCCTCTGACTAAAGAGCCGTTGTAATGGGTTCTGATTCCAAGCAAGTTCGTCAGTTGTTTTTTTTTGTTTTTTTTCCTTTAGCTTTATCGCGCAGCACATTACTGGCATGAATGGATGAGCTGCCTCTGGTGCAAGTGGACATGATTAAAAAAGCAGTGATTTGATGTTACGTCTGCCACCCCACATGAGCACATAAGTGCAGTTTCAATTCCTCGGTTCTTATTCCCAATTTAGGAGGATGAGGGGGTTTGACGGTACAGTTATCCTACTACCTCATCATGCTTAAGGCATAAACCCGCGGTCTTTACATATATCGCACATATTTTATTCCTGGCCTTGGTAACAATACATAAATAAATAAACATGTTACTGCATGAACAGCATTGCAGTTGGATAATCTTACCCTGTGCGCTGTTGGAGGAAAAAAAATAATTTTAGTATGTTTTCAATTGAATATATTATCCATTGGCTAAGCTGAATCTCTCTGTGGCTATTCAGAATGAATTCCTTCCTTCTGGGAACAACAAATGTGTCCCACCTGGAATTTAAGCCCTCAGCTTGGGTGACGTCCCTACATTTCAAAAGAACCATAGTAAATACAACAAATCCTCTGCAGTTGGTACTTATTTATAATGCCCAATGAAGTGCTCAAACAATTACTCATAATTTCACTTTTTCTTATTAAATGTCCTTTAGGAAGTTTGCTAATTAAAATGTACAAGAATCCTTCAGTAATGTTGCAATAAATATTCTGTGAAGTTACCAATAAAGGTGAAATGAGGATCATCAGAATCAAAAGATCTTCATTGAAACTGTACAATCTTGCAACTGACCAATACCCACCACGGAGGTTTAAAATGAGAATTTCCTTCAAATCATGTGCTCCCTGAGTAACTGTGATGCAACTAATTGTAAAAATAAGTTACTTAATGAGACATAAAAAGATAATTATCATGTTTAGTATAATATGGGTGGAGCAGCAGAGAATGAACATGGTAAATGCAGCAAAAAGCAAGTTTTTGAATCAATTGTCCTCACTCCTTGTGTTTCAACTGCAGGACCGGCAAGATCAAGCTGTTACTGAAAACATGAGCACAATTTGGCCTCTGTGCTTATATGGTGACTTGAATCCACAAGAATCTGATGTATCAACAGTCTGATAGGAGCGAGCTGTTTGTTTAAATATGTAAGAAGAAGAAGAAGGTGTGAAGGCAATGTATTTAAAGCAGTTTTGACATGGTTAGCTCAGGTCACTTGGGGTTTTTTTTGGGGACTTATATTGTCACTGATGTTAGGGGGAAAAAATGTCTCCATGTGAAGCAAAATCAGTGCAAAACCATGTTGCCCTGCATGACTGTTAAAAATACTGCACCATTCCACAGTGTTTGGTAATCAAACTAAATATAACCCTTTTAATGTGTTCACTCTAAGACTCTGGTGCTGCAGTCTGCATCAGTTTGGCCTCAGACAATGTTGTTATTTTAATTCAACACAGGAATAAAAATGTTGTAAAATGAAAAATAAAAAAAATCTCCAGATCATGTTTTCATAGAACTGCATGTCTCTCCGTTCAAGGTAAAGCAGAGGGTGAAAAGGGTCAATCTGAGCATACGCGTATTCTACAGGCACTTAAATGTAAGAGCCCAGCTCAGCAAAATTGAGATTAATTGTGACATGGTGCAAAATAATTTTCTTTGTTCATATCTCCAGTGACTAGTTTGTTTTGATCCATACAGTTCATTATTTCATGACAAACATCACATTAGGGGTGGTGGTGGTGGTGGTGGGGGGGGGGGCTAGCATGTGTACCTATAAATGTGTTCTTATACACATTCCTCATAGAAAACAAGAAAATAATGGATTTCAGGATTTTTGGGTTTTTTGGCCTGAAAGATCAAAAGTCAACCTGACTGTCAATGATAAAATTGCTGTCAATCATCTGAGCATAATTAGAGGCAATAGCTCTGCTGCCTTGTACCAGTACAGGAAGCACTTTATTGTGTTGAGTTGGTGATGTCTGCGCTTCCACCAGATGCATGGAGCAGTGGTTCTCAAATTCATATGTCTTCATCTGTCATACCAAAATACGCATTTAGTCACCTGCGTTAAACGTTAGTCACCTGCACCTTAATAAATCGCCTTATATAACCGTGTGCTCCTTTGATATTTAAAAAATACGCATTTCTCATGCTCAATTTTAACAGTATGCTCCAGAAAACCTGCATTTGTGGATACAATGTCTATCAGAATGACTTCTGTCAAATCTTCTGGGAATGTTCCTAAAAACATAACACTGGCAGCCTAATTTTCTTTCTTGATGTCACTGTAAAGTAAGAACCTGCCCTTTCCTTTTTTTCTTATGTAGTGCATCTGATTCATGAATATTCTGAATACCATACTTACAGGCCAGACAGATGGACTTTTTTTTGCATCACATTGCTGTTTTATGAATCACTGTCTACACATGCAAGTGATCACTAGGGGGTGGTGGTGCCTCACCGGTGTTTAAATTCATGAGGAAACTATTTCTGAAGAGAAATGAAGCTCTGCAATCGCTGCTTCAGTACACCAGTACTGAAGATACATAAGTACAGAACATTTAATTAATATTTTTAGAAGTATTAACATTTAAAAAAATTGTTTTTTTAAAATGTTAACAATGCTAAAAATTTTGTCACTGTTCTTATTCCCAGTTTGTGTATTGAAAAGCTCTCTCTGTGCAATGGGTACATTATGAATGTAAGCACCCCTTCCCTAATACTGATTAAAATACATTCCAAAGCAAAAAGTTCCTAAAATTCACAGAGAAATAGGTTGAGCCAGAACAAAATGGTAGATGGACTGCATTTATATAACGCTTTCAAGTTACCTGACATGATCCCAAAGCACTTTACAACTATGCCTCACATTCACCCTGTTGACGGGGTCTGCCACGTAAGGCACCAACTTACATCTCATTGTATTGCTCAAGGACACTTCAACGCATTCTTTTGAAGAGCCGGGGATCGAAGCGGGAATCTTCTGATTACTAATCCGCCTGCTCTACCTCCTGAGCCATGCTGCCATATGATAATATACAGTGCCATGAAAAAGTATTTGCCCCCAGCCTGATTTCTTACTTTTTTGCATATTTTTCACAATTCAATGTTTCAGATCATCGAACAAATTTCAATAGTAGACAAATATAACCCGAATAAATACAAAATGCAGTTTTTAAAAGATTATTTAATTTATTACAGGGAAAAACCTATCCAAACCTACCAGGCCCTATGTGAAAAAGTAATTCCCCCCCCTTCTTAAACCATGAATTAACTGTGATTAACCACATTTTTTGAGTCCAATTACACAAGCCACACCCAGGCCTGATTACTGCCAGACCTGTTGAATCAAGAAATCATTTAAACATAACCTGTCTGACAAAGTGAAGTAAGCTAAAGGATCTCAAAAAGTGACACTTCAGGCCGCAAACTTAAGAGATTCAAGAACAGATTAGAAACAAAGAAATTGACATCTATCAGTCTGGAATGGGATACAAAGCCATTTCTTAGGCTTTGGGACTCCAGTGAGCCACGGAGAGAGCCATTATCCACAAAGAAAGAAAATCTTGGAACACTGGTGAGCCTTCCCAGGAGTGGCCGGCCCACCAAAATTACTCCAAGAGCGCATCGACGACTCATCCAGGAGGCCACAAAAGAACCCGAAACAAGATCTGAAGAACTGCAAACCTCACTCGCCTCAGTTAAAGTCAGTGTTCATGATTCAACAAGAAGAAAGAGACTGGGCAAAAATGGTATCCATGGGAGAGTTCTAAGGCGAAAACCACTGCTGACCAAAAAGAACACAAAGGCTCATCTCACAATTACCAAATTACAATTACCATCTTCATGATCCCCAAGACTTTAGGGAAAATTTTCTGTGGACTGAGGAGAAAAAAGTTGACCTTTTTGGAAGCTGCGTGTCTCGTTACATCAGGCGTAAAACTAACACAGCATTTCATAAAAAGAACATCATACCAAAACTCAAACATGGTGGTGATAGTGTGATGGTCTGGCACCGCTTTGTTGCTTCAGGTCCTGGACGACTTGCCGTCATTGATGGAACCATGAATTTTGCTCTCTACCAGAAAATCCTGAAGGAGAATGTCCGACCATCAATTTGTGACCCCAAGCTCCAGCGCACTTGGGTTATGCAGCAGGTGAATGATCCAAAATGCACTAGCAAGTACACTTCTAAAAGGCTTAAAAAAATGAAGATTTTGGAGTGATCTAGTCAAAGTCCGGACTCAAATCAGATTGAGATACTGTCGGATGAACTTAAACAGGCCGTTCATGCTCGAAAACGCTCCAAGGTGGCTGAAATAAAACAATTCTACAAAGAATAGTGGGCCGAAATTCCTCCACAGTGATGTGAAAGAATCATTTTCCGTAATCCCTAACATTTGATTGCAGTTGTTGTCGCCGAGGGTGGCACAACCGGTTATTAGGATTTAGGGGGCAATTACTTTTTCACATAGGGCCAGGTAGGTTTGGATAGTTTTTTCCCCTTAATAAATGAAATCATAATTTAAAAAATGCATATTGTATTTACTCGAGTTATCTTTGTGTAATATTAAAATTTGTTTGATGGTCTGAAACATTTAAGTGTGACAAATATTTTAAAAACTAGAAAATCAAGAAGGGGGAAAATAATTTTTCACAGCATTGTAGCGTGTATATTACTTGTATGTTTGAATGCAAAGTTATGATTGACAATTTTTTTAGAAGGAATAATATTGCAGTTGCAACATCTCATTACTCATAAGAAAATTTCCTTGTGGATGTGTTATTGAAGTCACCCCCAAAATGTTGATGAGATATCTAGTCAAAAATACTGTAATATTTGCTTGTCAGTGTTATAAAACCCTTTGGTTTCAGATGTCCTAGGTGTTTGTTTTTTGTTGGACACAATCATGAAATATCAATTAAAATGAGAAGTCTCAGCATATGTGTTCACATTTTCCTAGTAATGGTTTGAGGGAATATCTTTGTCATGCAGCTCCCTGCATATCCCACCAGATATTCATGAGTGCAGTTAAAAAAAAAACAAACATTAATATCTGGATGAGAATTCACTGACTGCTTGCAGGGAGCTCTTTTTTTGCTCTGCTCTGAGATGCATGAACTGAGTAATTAACAAAGACTTAAAAAGGCTAGGATGAGAATACAGTGAGGTCAGAGGCAGAGCTCTCTGATCTCTCTGCTTGAGATCAAAATGAGGTGCTAAAGTAGAGAAAAGCTGAGACTGATTTTAGAGCTTGATGAGATCTCTTTTGAAACATAAAAGGAGCCTGATTTGAGCATTAAAATCTGAGACATATTTTAGAGATAGACGAGATCTCTTTGGAAACATAAAAGGAGGCTAATGTGAGCTCTAAAATCTGAGACTGATTTAAGACCTTGATGAGATCTCTTTTGAGACGTCAAAGGAGGCTAATTTGAGCTCTATAATCTGAGACTGATTTTAGAGCTTGATGAGATCTCTTTTGAGACGTCAAAGGAGGCTAATTTGAGCTCTAAAATCTGAGACAGATTTTAGAGTTTGATGAGATCTCTTTTGAAATGTAAAAAGAGGCTAATTTGAGCTCTAAAATCTGAGACTGATTTTAGAGCTTGATGAGATCTCTTTTGAGACGTCAAAGGAGGCTAATTTGAGCTCTAAAATCTGAGACTGATTTAAGACCTTGATGGAGATCTCTTTTGAGATGTCAAAGGAGGCTAATTTGAGCTCTAAAATCTGAGACTGATTTAAGACCTTGATGGAGATCTCTTTTGAAACGTCAAAGGAGGCTAATTTGAGCTTTTGTCTGTCTTTTTGCTTTGGAGAAAAAAATGAGAGACAGGAGAAATAAGCTATAGTCTCACTCAGGTTTCACACAGATCTCATAGTTGTCAAGGTGAAATAAATGAAACATTTCTGAGAGCTCTTTTCTGATTTTTGTTTCCTCTGGGTAGCCCTGGTTTAGAGGTTCTGCCTCAGTCAAAGTGTACTGCACTTATGATATGTGCGTATACCTTCAGTTCATGTCTGCCGTAGCCAGCTTGTTAGCTACAGAGCTGCATGAAAAACGGGCTGCTTAACTCCACAGTTTTTATGTAGCTCTCTAGTGTGTGTAACTTCATTTGCTCCAGTAACATGGCAGTTACTGTAAAAAACTATCCATGAGGATTTTGTGAAATCTCAGGTATCGGTAAAACGAAGGTGACAGCCAGACAGTAAACATTTAAGCTAGTAAAGGGCCATTGTCCTTAGGCAGTATGGAATACCTGCAGCCAGTTGACAAGCTGATGCTATATCTCTGAAGGTTTGCGGGTGCATAACTCTGTGTTTCTCCAAACCATGCCAATAAACACACTGTTTTTATGCAGCTCCGTAGCTAGCTACTGTACCTGTCAAATTATGCTGGCTGGGTATGAATAATCTAGTCCATTACGTTTACTTGCTAAACACATTTTTGAAACAGTTCCTAAATTCACAAGCAGCACTAGCAGACAGATAGTAGGCTGTAACATTGGCTTTTTGGTTGTCCTTTTTAATTTACCACCAAAAATATTAATTTCATTCACAGTAAATGTGTTGTGAATCGGTGAAGTTGCATCATACTTAATTGACATGCAAAAATGCACTGCATTGCAGGGTCATGTTCTGTCCAGTAAGATTGTATGTCAAATATTTTGTTAAAATAGTATATAAAAGTAATTCAGGTTCAGAATTCAGGTAGGTGCCAAAAAAGAAAAAAACTAGAAGAAATGAGTGGAAAAATGACAAATACATATGCTTCTATGCCAGTGTCACAAATGAAATTATTTATGTCCTTTCATGGCATTCTTAAAAATGCTGAACAGGCTCAGCTGATCTGGGTTTTGGATAAAAATGCCAAGAGCACAAGATATAGCATTCAGTTTGGGGCATGGTTGGCAGAAGATTCAGCCGCATAAACTTCTCAACTGACTTGAGTTATGAGAGCAGTGACTAAAATAACATACATTTCCATCTATGGAAGATTGGGGCCCAGAGGATATGCTTGAGAAAAGTGATTTTTCTGTTCCAGACAGTGGCGGTTATTGGACAGAAAACCAGGAGGTGGAAAACATCCCTTGAAACGGATGAGATTATTGACCCGATTTCAATCATTGTTTTTGGGTAACACGTTTTCCAACAATATGAACAATCCATTGGCGATTAAGTGCACAGTCTCTCTTTTAATGAAATGTTAGGCAAATAAATGATAAATTCAATAAAAAATGCTTAATTTACTTGCCTTAATAGGCAACCCTTCATGAAAAAAAAATACTGCGGATTTTCCTCGTTAACTTTTGTCACATCCAACAAACCAAGCCGTCAAACCTGTCCTTCATGATTGTTAAATTGAAAACAAAGATTGAAATGCACACTTTTTTACGTTCACTTGACGTGTTTTATTTCTTGTCTCAACAAAGAGAATTAGCTACACTTGAGAAGGGAGAATTAAAGTATCTTTAATCAAGAAAAATGACTGAAAACAGATCAAGACTAATAATCAGTTAAAAGACATGTTTATCGCCCTCTCTGCTCTCTGTCCCCCATCCGTTACTGGAACTTGAGTAACATGAAGGTAAAATCTATTGAGCACAGGTGTCAAACTGACCTGTAAAAGGGCCAAGAGGCTGCAGGTTTTCACTCCAACAATTCAACTTATCAGTTGTGTAGGCCTAGATCAGTTGATTAAATCAGGTGTGCTTCTGCTTGGTAGGATTGAAAACCTGCAGCCTCTTTGCCCTTTTATGGGTCAGTTTGATACCCCTGCTATAGAGCAAACTCATCCTCTGGTAGCTGAGGGTGTGAGGCAAGATTAAACTGTTTTAGTCCATCCACAACTATTACATACAGGGGATTGAAGAGCAGGGTTGCAGGGCATAAGCCCTTCAAGTCACAGACAGGTACAAATTTGGGAGTCCAAAGTGCAAATGCTATTGGCACAGGTCTACAGAGATGAGGAAAAACATGACTATGCTCAACTACATTCTCGACAATGAACGCATGTGGCGTACAGCTTGAGAATGGTACAAGATTGAATATTTGACTCCAACAGTGAGGGTCCAGAGGAATTATGGTTGGGGAGCAAAATTTTCTGACATGCCTGGGGTCCACTTTCTCCTGTTGTAGAAAGGGTTGCTACTTAGCTACACAAAATTACACTGAAGGATTATTTCAATGCTACAATGCAATGTTTATATTTTGACTGGAGTGATCACTGAATGGATTATTGAGAAAGAGAAGGATGGCAATTGCATGCCAAGAACTATATAGTCACCGGATCTCAGCTAGGTTACCTATTACCTAGAGTTCAGATGTATGAGCGCTCTCCACCAGTATCACCAAAACACTAAATGAGGTAATATATTTTGGAAGAATGGTGCCGTTTCCCTCCTCTATAGTTCCAGAAAATTGTAGAATGTGTGGAAAGGTGCATGAAAGCTGCTTTAGCAGCGATGGAAAAGGTACTTTTCTATTGCTACCTTCAATTTGCTTCCTTTTTGTATCTATAAACAGTACAGCAGATTATAAGGATTATATCATGATATAAACAGAGACTTGCCTCACTCCAAACACTTGATCTTTTCCAAGCAATAACAAAAGAAAATCATTTACCGCCTTGCCACCCCAAGACCAAATTTCACCCACATATATTTTAGTGGAAAATGGGAATTTCACATTTTCAAGTGCTTCCCATTTTGCTCTGCAATAAGAATAAGGGGGGGGGGGTGGGGGCAGGACGACCACCCATTATTTGTACACAGAAGAATTACTATGAGATTTATGAGATTCTGTAAATAAAGCATTTTGCTATCCGTATCCCTTGTTGCCATGCTATAAACTGAGTATGACACATGCCTCCAATAGAAATTTACCGTCAATTTATTGTGTTTCAACAAATTCAGAATTTTTGGGCCAAGAAGGTTCAACTTGCTTTAGCTCGAGAAAATATCCATTGATTTGAAGTTCATTGGTCCCATGTGATGATAGTAAATGTTTTCAGTGCAAATGAGGACTAACCTTAGGGGTAATCCTGTTGATAATTTGTTTATTTTTCATTTGTTTACCTTCGTGAAACAATAAAAATGAAGGCACAGGATGCACCTGGTTGCCAGGCCAGTTGCCTCCATAAAATTCAATGTACCTTCAGATGATCATGTATGTAAACAATGAAGCAATAACCATACGAGTGCACAGAGGATAAGTCACAAAATAATGTATTAAAATGGGTGAATTTCTTTGGTGACAGAGAGCATATACAAAAAAGGTAAAATTCTTTACAAAGCGCAATTCACAAACATCCCACGCATTCACATTATACAATAAACTTATCATACAAATACAAATAAATGTGCGTTTTAATGATAAACCATATGGCTAAGGAGAAGGAAATAAAAGAAACAAAAAGGTTTAATTATGGACGTTGCCCGTGGGAATGAGACAAATGGAATGAAATGAGTCCCCAAGTTTACTGTATATGAAGGTTTAATGTTACAATGATCAACAGAACTGGCCCTAGTTCTGTCTGTCTGCAATATAACTTTTTGCTGTAAAAATAGTACCTTTATTCAGCTCTTCCAAAGTAAATGGTTGACACTAAAGTGTATTATAAACACGTTAAAAACAAAAACGCACGGAATGATTTGGTTCATGATTTTACTTAATGGACAGACTGTTATCAGGGCTTCACCAATCGCCTGCATTACATAAATATATTTTTCTATTTCTATCAAAACTGTGCCTCAGAAGAATGCGACTGCTTCTCTGGGATGCCTAGATATGTCAAAAATAGAGTTAAAATAAATTATTTGCAGCTCTCATTATTAGCAATTGTTCAAGTTTACCAATAAAGTACATTCTATTAATCATGGTTTAATTCATTTTCATAGAATAAGAACTGTACACAAAGCTGCAGCAATTCTTGCACATTAAGACCGTTGGTTATCAGCAAAGCAGTCATTTTTAAATAAAAAGTTGAAATGGCAGTTTTTTCCCCGTAACATAGCGAGGAATCCAGAGGCAAATAGCAGATTTTAATAAAACGTATATCTCAATGAAAAAAATCCCTCTCCCTTGTGTAGAACATACACTAAAAGTCTATGGTTTCATTTTCATTTCTAATGTGACAGAAGAAAATTCTCCAGACGCAATGGCCAAGCGCAAACATTCAAAATGTTTTCTCGCAAGTTCTTATCATCCCATGCATGAAAGCAACATATTAAAATGGTTATATACATAAATATGATCCCATTTATTAACTTATTTAACTAAGTAACTTATTCCAAATTCTTTAAGAAAACAATTTATTATAGATTCCTTTATTTACCTATATTTTTGTATGTGCGGTTCTAAACACAGTTCAAAAAAGCCCCTGCCCTTTTTTGTGCTAATGCCAGAAATTTGAAATCTGATTGGCAGACATGCAGTCCTCTTGGCTTCCTCCTCCAACTCTCTGCTACAATCAGTACAGATCACATGGCTCTTCTAAAACTGAATGCAATTTCCTGATTTCTGCTGGAAGCATGACCCTGATTTTAAACTTAAAGGTCACCAAAATATCACAAATGCTTGTAAAAGACTGCTAAATTAATTGAACATGTAAGACTGACGTGATATTTTTGATAAAACCTTTCTTTGAGCTGGAGACATTTGTTTTTGACGACATTGTCATACTCTTTTAGTGAAATGATGTGTTAATCCATTTACTGGACAGCGATCAGACTTCCTGATGGGGAAAGTCCTTAGAACTTGTCGCAAATAGTTTCATACTAATTATTTACATTATTTGCACTAAGCAGCGTTGCCTATTTACATACAGTATTCTGCTGTTCTCGCCTCTGTCTCTCTTCCATAAGTGTCCAAGCACCTTGCTTCATATTGTATGCTTGAAATTACTGGCTCCAACATGAATGAGTCATTGATAGGAGACATGAGATCATAAGTAATTCCTATTAAAACAACAAGGAAGAAAATAGCACATTAAAATTCTCCAGCAATTGTGAGTCAATGGCAGATAAACACAGAGAATTTCCAGGGCCAGCTGACAGTGCATTTGGTTATCCTTGGATACGGTCTCTTTCAGAAAAAAAACAAAACAAAAAACCGACAATATGGCTAAAATGGCATGGCTGTGAAACATTCGAAAGGCACCTTATATACCATTTGATTTTTCAGAAGTCTGTCACAAAAAAAACATTCCACTTTTGTGCCATGGGGGACAAGAAGGGATCAATGGTTCTTTTTCCCCTGTTTAAGGGCCCAGCGATGGACGTGTCTTGCAGACTCATCAAATCTCCTCTTAGCATTGTTGTACAATGTGTTGTGCGCAGACGTCTTTAAGTATGTCCTTTGGTGATTGGATGCTAAACAAAATAAACACAGAAGTTATAGAACACAATCTAATTCATTTTCTTTCATAGACTGAAAATAGAACGAACACACATTCATACGGTTCCATATCCACATCAATCTGTTTTCATAACACATTCAACAAACATCTAGCTGTGCAACTCAGTGCTTACTATGCATTCCTGATGTTTTTTTAGCTCAAATAGTATGAGTGTGATATGAGTTTATCTGAGGAATCAAGTGTACTCAGTTAGGTTACAAGTTGATATCTATTAAATAGTGTACTTTATAAATAAAGAGTGTGCCTTTCTCCTATATGTGCAACCTAAATGGGTACAGGTGTTTTGGAGAAGGGATCCATAGGAGTTATACAAGACAAGTTTTAACGCGTTCAATCGTTTCAAAGGTGTTATTTGTCAGGATGGCGAATAAAATTGCTTGTAAATAAAAGGACTGAATAGAAATGTCTCGGACTAAATTGACAGAATGAAGGCTGAGACACTCACGACTAATGCAGCTGACTTTTGGCTCATCCCATCTGCCATCCCCGCGGCAGCGGATGGTGGGCACGTGTCTCTGGATGAAGCCATCCTTGCAGTGGTAACGCACCAGAGAGCTAATCTCATAACGGGGCCTCGTGGCTCCAAAGATGCGGGCATTCTTCACAATTGGAGGCTGGCCGCAAGAAACTGATAGGGAAAAGAACAAAAAAGATGAGAGAAAGACACCATGCCAGCATTCAGCAGCTTCCCCAGAGAAGTGAAGCGGGGAATCTCTTAGTAGTTTCAAAAAAAACAAAAAGGAGATGATGCCCAGTGATGGATTTAAGAACTGTTTAAGAGGGCATTCCTGCCACTCTCTTTTGTACTTCGACCAGAATATGGGGGTTAGATAATTGATAAATGGGGAAAATAACTGAAGTATCTTATTCAGTTATTCAGTAAAAAATGCATGCATTAGCATGACGTATTCAGCTTAGGAATCAAGCAGAACCAGCAGGAATGAAGAATTCACGCAACATTCGGGCGGGAATTTCAAATTGACCAAAATTCTTACAGCTTTGAAAGAATGCCGTTCGAATACTTGGAATGGGCTTCGAGCCCGCCTCAAATGATTCTTGCGCATTCTGGGCGTATTAGCTCTTGAATGCAGCTTGAATGTAGTTGGAATGCAGTAGGAATACTTAGAATGCTGTTAGAATGCAGTCAGAATATTTAGAATAGCTACACTGCAAATGCCATACGAGTGCAGTTCAGTTGCTTGCAGAACACCACCCGAAGTCTGGTTGGAAGGTGCCTCGAATACTGTATGAATTCTTCTCGAATGCAGTCAGAACGCACTCTGATTGGCCGCCAAATATGGTTGGAATGTCCAAGAATTCAAACAGAATTCAGCTTGAATACTCAGAATGTACTCAGAATGTAACACAAGTGTCCCATATGCGTTGATTGAGTAATTGCTGACTACAGCAGGGGAACGTAAATATGCCACTAAAACTGAAGTCAAATGCGTGAGAGTTAACAGGTATGTGTTATTAATGAAAACTGGCCACATCTGATAATGTTGAGAGTTTTCAGAGTTTCTATAATGGTAATTTAAATGAATGATTGAAAACAGGTCATGACCAATCATTATTTTTAAGACAGTTCACCAGCCGCCACTGATTCCTGCGGCAATCGAAACATTCCAATGGTATTCAAAGTGCATTCCAGCTGAATTGTTTTAATATTGAAAAAGATTCCTGCAGCACTCAAGATGCATTTGAGGTGCATTCTGGCTCATTCAAGGCACATTCAGGACATTCTGGCAGGATTTGATGTGGCTTGCCATTTCGATTCTCCCTTGAATGCAATCAGAATGTTTTGAATGCTGTCGGAATGCCGTAAGAATATTTATAATGCAGTCAGGGCGCAGTTAGAAAACACTTCAAATGCCGTTCGATATTTCTTCATTTCGAATGCACCAAGAAAATTTTGAGCATGAGCAAAACATTCAGGCCAGCCACAAGAATGGCCCCGAATATTTGGAATGCACTCAGAATGCAGTCAGAATTTTTAGAACGCATTTCAAATATCCAGGAATATACAAAGAATTTTCATTCCGACTGCGTTCCGGCTCATTCCGCCTCTAGTGCGACAAGGGTTTTAAGAAGAACCACAATGATGGTGCATATAGACAATATTTCTTTTTAATTAAGCCAGAAGTTCGACAGGATACAACACCTAACCAGAGGCCATGTGAATGCACACAGACTAATAGCTGTCTCAAATTCTACATTCCCACGGCCGCACAGTTTGATTTGTAATTTTGTGGCAGAGTAGTTCCATTCTATTTCTGGGGAAGAATTTATGCACAATGGATGGCACCATTAGGAGAGGCCTTTAAAGACGATTGAACAAGGTGAGATGAGGTATTTTCCAGACACATAAGGCCGTCTACATTATGTCTACATTATAATTTATGAGAACCACATTTAAATTGAAACGCAAAGTACTCTGTGATTCCCCCACTGGTTTTCAACAAAAATATGTCCTAAATGGACAACAGTGATGCCAATTGGAATGGGCGCAGAAAGATAATGGAATGATATGTTCTGTAATTGAGGATATTCATGAAAAAATGAATGACAATTGTATAATGTATCATTGTGTTATCATCACTTCATGTGATTATTTGCAGGATTATGTTTGGCATTGATGATGAGTAACTAACTGCAGATCCCGTGCGTTATTTTTCACAACCAGCAGCAGGAGTATATAAGTGTATGGTTAGAAAATATTCAAAACATGTTAGCTGGCAATATAAGGCAAGACTGACAATTTAATCGCTGACTCGATTTATTTGATTCTACCCCCAAAATGTAAACATTAATTCTCGGCATTCAGGATCTGTTTGTCTACTTTAGGGAGGCAGAGAAACCTATATCGTTCTCTGTAGGCCGTGGGGCATCTGAGATTAAAGAGAAAAGATAGCCAACTTTTCTCCCCTTCTTAGTCAAAATAGAAGTTGCACTGGCTTTAAATGTAACAGGGTCATTGAAGAATCCACTTACATGCCTAACTAGAGTTGCATTTTTTATTAAGTCTGTTATTTGATTCTTTTTTTTCTGCTGGATATGCCGTTTTGTTGCATGTTGCTCAGGACATACAGTATTAGAAAGTGCAAAGCAGAGATGCAGAGATGAACAGCATGTACTATTTGCTGAGGTGGGCAACTGATTGGAGAGGACAGATGAATTAGTGGAATCCTTAGCCATCTCCTACTACTTACTTCAATTACAGGTGGTATACAGCATGTGACAAGCATTAAATTTACCTGTATAGCAAAGCTCCTCAGATGTCAAACTACTCAGACAAAATTTCACAGCTCATAACCAGAGCTGGCTTTCCGATGCACAGTCTTCCACGATACAATGCGACCAACATAAACCAAGGTGCAATTTATTTCTGTTACCAATGCTTCGACTTAAGAAAAGTTGGTAATTTAATGAATGAATTCTTATAGCAAGAAGTTTGCAACTGCTCTTCCCCGCAAATGTAGCCTAATCTTTTGAACACATTTTTATTAAGTGCAAATTTAAAATAAATTTATTTATAGCTAAAATCGAAGGTTTATAGCTAAAATCGAAGATGAAATCCAAGTTCAAAGCATGGCATGTATTTAAAATCATTTTCATTATTAATGCATCACGAAAATGATTTTAAATGCAAGCCATGTGTTGAACTTTCATAGTTGCAAAATCAATGGTGAGGTTTTTATTGTTCAGCTTCCGGGAAAGTTGTAAGAAGGCTTCAATGTGAGGTTGAAGGAACGGTTTATAAGAATTTATAAGAAATGAAATCTAAACCTTATCCATCCACCATCTTCAGCAGCATTTGCCACAAAACATTCTACTTTAAGATGGAATTTTGAGAAATTTCAGTTATTGCCGTCACATGCAATCTCATATTGCAGCCTTCCTCTTTGACGCAAAGCTACATGTCTAAATCTTTGATGGCTACCCTTGATAGCCTATTCCCTCTGTATAACAATTCAATGAATTGTCTCGTTATTAATCGGAAACAGGTTGAGAGTTAGCCAGTGTTATAGTAATGCCACTGGTTATAGACAGAATTTAATTTTTAGAGAAGCAAACATCATACGCGGACCTGAGTTGGTAAAACCATGTTTTTTTTATGTTTTCTGAGGTGTAACAAGCTAATTGGACACTGACGCTGGGTAAAAAAAAAAAAAAAATTTTGTGAGCTTAGGGAATTCAGTAGCTTCAAAAGGCATAGTCATTTTATGTCACAATAAATGTGGATAGGAAAATGCTTGATTATTACTGCGATGAAACAGTAATGAAAGCTGTGGCGAAATAGACAGTAATTGTACTCTCAGTTGAACGCATTAACGCTTAGTTGCTAAACGTGAAAAGCACAAATGGGAAAGGATTTTGAGAGGTAATGCACTTTAGGGCGAGACAAGAGTGAGGCAATAATCCCTCCGAGAGCAAGTCCCGGGTGGAAGAGGTTAACCACCTTTGTACCACTGTGTGCCATCAAGTCTGCGGATACTTAGCCTCACTAGTTTTGCATCATTAATATCTTTACCAGGCACTGATACAGAAATAAATGGTGGAAGGCACATTCTAGGTTTGGGTGTCAGTAATACACTCTGGGAGGTGGCAAAGTGACCCACTCACCTGTGCCCTTCTTGCAGGTGAAGGTCAAGTGGTAGTTGCAAGGCACATCGTTCCATTGGCCACCCTCGTGCCATATCATCACAACACAGTCCTCTCCCGTTGAGAAGAAGCTGTCAGGCTGGTTTGGTCGCCAGTTCTCATATTGCTGCAAAAAAACCACAGCAAATAACTGCTTTGAAAAATGAGCTATTCTGAATTCTAAAACAGCAACAGTGCTGTGAAGAAGTGTTGGCCACTTTCTTGATTTCTTTTGTTGTTGCTTATTTTTTATGTTTCAATGTTTCAAATAAGTTTTAACACAAACATGGACAATGTGAGTAAACACAAAATGCAGTTTTTAGATGATCATTTCACTTGTTGAAGGTTAAGGTTGAACTTTGGCCCGAGGGTGGCCCGCTAAGCATGATTGGGATTTTATATCATCAAATGTTATTCTATGTCAAAGAACTATTATCGTTCAAAAGCATGACGCCTCAGTATTCTACCTGCATAAGCCATTTTATGATGCAAATACTCCAACAGAAATAATATTTAAAAGTGTCTCTTAAGTTCTCATAATCACCCATAGCCTGACTATGCAGTCCCATGGGTTTGATTGAATAGCGGTTTTCAGATTCGCCAAAATTATTGAAATCAATGTTCTTACCCTGGTAGTGGTCCAGTGATAAAAACCAATCATAGTTTTTAATCCGCAAAACAAGCAAGCTCGGATTAACATTGCTAAATGGACTTTGACATTCAGACAGAATTAGCGCGTCTTGGTAAATTTCACTATGATTAGCCTTTTTTTTTTTTGCTCATGATGCAGTACTGCTGATTGTACAGTAGGAAATAATTAGTGAATTAAATTACTTTTATGAGCGGATCTAACGGAACAGTAAGTGTATTAGCCAAACAGCACTCACTCCAATGTATGAGGAAAATCAACTTCTTTTAGTTAGTTAGTTAGTTAGTTAGTTCTTTTAGTTAGTTTACACAGACAACCAGTGGTCTGGAAATATTGATATTATTTTTTTAATGTAAGTAGTCTCTAATTTAGGGAATGAAAGGCGTAACACTGATTGCTCTACAGGACAAACAAAATGTATTAATTAAAATTCATATGGCATGGCTAAGGCTGATATTTAGGTCATGAGACCCTCATCAGAGTCTGAGTCTGATGACTCAGGCTTGCAGTTATTTTGCCTGGATGAGTCTAGTGAAATTGAGCCCAATATAGATAAATTTTGCTTAATTGGTTGATTTATTTACTAAGAGGGCAATAACTTTGTCACATAGAAAGGATGAATAGCTTTGTTTCTTCAATAAATGAAATCATCGTTGAAAAACTACATTTTGTACTTACTTGGGTCATCTTTGCCCAATACTAAAATTAATTTGATGATCTGAAACATTAAAGTGTGACAAGAATGTGTAACGCCACGCCTCCAGTGCCCTCAATCACTCGCCCTGCAAGACCAGGCCCGCATGCCACGCTACTCCTAACGATCCGCATCTGTAAGTTATTGTCTCAGTGTCATTACTTGCTCTAAATAAGCCAGAGCTTTGCATGCATTCGATGCAAAATCTCGTAAGCCTCTAACTAAGCTCTAGGCTTTAATACACTTTGAACTGCTTTGTACTGCTTCCTACAGAACAGCGTCTCAGATGATCAAGTCTCATGCTCACTGTACTACAAGAGCAATGTGAAATTGGGTCAAATTTGGCACCGCGTGAGTGCCGGTGGCTAAAGCAAAGCATACTAGAAATGAAAGAAAAAACATCTACCCTGCTAACCTAATTGATCCTCAAATCAAATAATTAATGCTGACTGCTCTGACATACTTTTCTGTAAGGATTCTGCAGGACTACATGCATAAATTAAAAACTTGACAGGGTTTGGGTAAAAATAGCTTTAAAAAATGTTTAATTGGCAAGAAATGCAGTTGGGCAACCATCTCAAAGCATGAACTGCTCTGTTCCCCATTACAAACCATACTGAATTAGATATTCGATGAAAATTCCCCAAGGTCCACTTTTTAGAGAAATGCAGACCCAAGCAGACTTTGAAATGGAGTTGAACACTCAGGGGATTTGCAGCGGTTTATTCTGAAACATGTCCAACATGTTGAATATGAGAACTGACTGCTCACCTACTGTCCTAAGTTCTGTCTGCAGGCCTGGATATGTACCGTTGTTATGCAATAATCAACATTATTCACTGCATCTGTGTTTTGGCTCATTGGTGTATACAAAGGTATGCAGTCAATGGTGCTGAGCTGTTTGTGTTTTGTTGCTCTGTTTGGTTGTAGGTCAGTCCAATTGCAATTCCAGTGTTATTCTGGTCTGAGTGGTTGGTAACGCCCCTTGGAAATCGAAAGTGAACGAAGAGGCTTCAGAGTGCAGACTAATGCAAATTGGCCTGGCAACTATGCAGCAGGAATAAACACACATTTTTCCACTGTGGTCTTCATTTAACTCCCAGCTTAGTGGATCCAAATCACTCTATGAGCGCTCGAGCAAGGAAGAACTGTCACTAGATATTTGAACAATCACAAAAGTTTTACGTTTACAGTTTTACACTGAAGGGAGTGTTTCAACTGCTTACTGGAGGGCGCAGATGGCCCTGCTGTGGTCCGTTAATCTCAGAATATTTCTCTCGCCAAATGTGAATGGTCACAAACTGGTGACGCTACTATTCCTTCCTTCTTTTGACGGGTCCCTACTTGTTACCACTAAACAGTGGAAATAGTTCCCTGCTAAACGTCCACAATGTCATCACTGTCTGGTGTGATCAGTTTTGAGTTGGCCATGCAGGTGAGACCACCTGCAGAGTTGCTGCAGACAATCACTGTTTGTTTATAGCCACCCTTCCCCATTCATTGCGTACTTCCTCCCGCTGTCACTACGGCTTTGTAGTGACGGAAAACAAATTTCACTACTCTGTACAAACAGTAATTAAGTACTTGTACGGATGGATCGATGAAGACCTTAGACAGGTCTGCGGCTGTGGCATGCACGTGAACGCATACACAGGCATGCAGAAACAAGCACATATATAAACACACAAAAATGCACAAAATAAACACACACGCTGAACTCAGAACTCGGTTTGCTTGAACCTTTTGTTACACCCCTGGGGGAAGTTTCACTTACACTCTGCAGCAGATACAACTTCCTTTAGTATTACATTCCCTGAGTTTCATTTCAAACAATATAACTCAATATAAAAATCATTTCTTACCATGGGATGGCCATCTGTCCAGCGGAAATCATTTTCAAACATCTTGTCATTCAGGCCTATCCACTGGTAGTCGTGTCCTAAGCCTGCCACAAGAGTGAATGGTCAAATTCAGGAGCTGATCTACCTGCAACTCTCTGCTCGACTGTGAAAACGGGGACAATGTTATATTTCAGGATCATGCTGTTTTAAAATTCCAAAAATTTGATGTGCTTCAAAGAAATGGGAAAAAAAATCAATGACGTAAAATTTTATTTTAAAGCAGTAACTTTATTATATTTCAAAGGCGTCTCAGACCTGACTCTCTCTGTCAGAATCTATAAACTCAAATGTAGATGAGAGCTTACGGTTGACAAACAGCTGTTCTTCGTGCGAAAGAACACTGGCCAGGTGCGCCCCCTGCAGGCGGCACTCTCTCTCTGCTGCGTCCCACATCCGGCGATGGGTGAAATACTTGTAGCAGTGACCCTGGAACTTGTGCCACCCGTAGTCACAGGTCTCTGTGTCTGTGGGGGCGAAGAACAGAGAGGAAATGCAGCCAATGAACCAGCAGATAGATCAGTGTGGGGGCTGTTTCACAAAAAACTGCAATCAGTGGCATATAGTATGGGCAACAAAAACTACAGCGTGAATTATGTAGTGCAGCCCAAACAATAAAAAACACAAAAGCATTTTAGTCTTTTTCATACTTTACAAAGTACAAGAAAAGTTAAATCGGGGGGAAAACAGACTTTAATAAGTGTGCTGCGTGCTACTGAGCTTTTTTTAATCTCCAGCAGAGCTATTACAGTCCTCTGTTTGCATCAGGGCAGCTTGTGCTGTGTCTACGCTAGCATAGAGAAAGAATACATTCAGAGGTACACAACTGCTATGCTAATCGCCGCTATGCAAACCCAGCCAATGCAATTTATTGTAATTATTATTACAATCTGGACTATCAACCAACCCCTAATGAGTTCAGTATCTCCAGGGAAATGCCAGAGGGGTCAAACAATGGTGGCCACACAGCTCTGGAAGAAAAGAGTAGTTAAATGAATCAACCCACACAGAGCTCACTCTACTTCGTGTGGATGGGAATGTTGGCAGTTCACTGCAAACTCCACTGTGCTTTCATCCCTGGGCTCATGCCCTACTGTTGCAGAGGGTGAATTAACTGCTGTTGCAAATAAACAGTGTACAACAGAATCGTTAGTGCAAATTACTGACTGTGGCGACCACACAAACTATCCTTTAAACCCAGCACCCAATCAAATTAAAGCTGGCATTAAACCACTGCCATCTGACAGCGTTCCCTTAGAAGAGAGCCAATCCATCAATGACAATTTAAGTGACTATTTAAGGAAAATATACCAATAAGCTTCAACAAATTGTGGCACATAGTTTTTTTTTTTTCTTTTCCTTTTTTTTTTTACTTAACTGCTTCCAAAAGTAATGAAGTTAAACCAGGACCTGTCCTTATCACATAAACAAAGACTCAAATCAAAGCCAGAGGCTAAAATGTGAGACTTCAATCCCTGCGTTCACAGTGGCTCTGATTTTATTACATTCAAGATTACTTAATGAGTGACGAATGCCAAAGCAATCTGTGAAAAAATAAATGGCATAGCTGGCAATTTTGCTGTGTTTTCTAATGCTCAGTGAGGATCTGACATGTTTGGGCAGAGCAACAATTGCAAAGGGCTCTTATTCTAATGGGGTTTTCTTTAATAAATGAGTACTTTCGCTAATTGTGTGCATTCCTCTTTTCCGCTGTCAGAAACTTCCTGCATGTACTAAAGTGGTCATACTTTTGAATCCAGAAACACTTCCATATTATGGTCACAAGAATATACTGGTTTACTCAACAAGTACTCTCTGTTAGTATTATGTCAGAAGTGGAAGTGATGCATGAGAAAGTTGCCGTAACACGGACCTCAGTGAGACCAGGGGGTCGAGGGGGGGTCCAGGGGACATGACGGGTCAGAAGAGGACAGATGCTGAGAGCCTGATTTCAGCACTGAATTCAGGCTTGGGTGGCCTGTGTGCCAATTAGGCCCTATGCTTTTCCTGTGCTCGTGCCTGCTTGACTGCCAGGTGACCTGATCTCTCAGGAAGTCTGGAGTTGATGAAGGAGAGCCCCCAGAATGAGCCGGGGCGGAAGTCAGCATTACCAACATCAGGTGACCTTTGCAGTCGGCATCAGCCTCCAATAGGAGGTCCAGCCCATCAAGAAAAACAAGAACAAGGCCAGGCGCTGTTCAGCGCTATGCTAGCAAGTCACATCGTTAGCGCATTCCCTCCATCAAGTTGTGCGGTTGAGGAACCGCCTATTATTATGGGGACTTCCTTTTCTCTCTCAAAATTCTAATCCAAAAGAATTCTCAAGGATTCTCAAAAGTCTAATACAAAAGTAAACAAATGACCTATCTGTACAAAACCATGTCAAGACTGTGTAACCTAATAAGGACATACATATCTGTACGTGGTGAACCCTGATTCTTAAACAATGTACTGAAAAACATTAAGACTGTGAGTCTGTGGCTACAAATTAAAAAAAAAAAAGATCCAACTCGAACTCAAGAAAGATGATACTGCTTAATTGAATTTGTAGACTGAATGATGTTTTCTCGAGTCCTATTGTCTGGACTCACGAGTCTTAGAGCTTTGGAACAACTCGGGACAGCACATTTGGAGTCAACTCATCCAGACACTAACCAGTGCTTGTGCGTCCATTTCTGCAGCCATATGCCGAGGACAGAAATGATCCAATTAGATTTCATTCAAAAAGTCCAACGGTGCCATTTTTATACATCTCCCACAGCTGCAAATCAGCTCTGAAAAACAGGGCTGTTTTTATTTTATTTAATTCCCTGCCTTTTGTCTGGCAACCAAGGCTGAGAAAACAGCTGTGTGTGAACTGATACTTTGAACGATGGTGGGTTCTGTGTGTTTGTGAGTGTGTGTGTGTGTGTGTGTGTGTGTGTGTGTGGTGGAGGTGAGGGGGGGGGTTAGATGAATGTCCCTACTGCAGAAATAGAGCCACAGTCAAAAAGGGCCTGGAACCAATTCACAATTGGAACGAAGGCTTATGTCAAAACTTCAGGGGAGGGGGAAATGTCGTCGCTGTGGACTGCCAATCACCACAACCTGAGACAAAATTAAAGTGAACCATAAGTGAAAACAGCTGGACCATTAATGACTCCAAGTCACACTCCTACTGCGCACCTAGTGTGAGCCATGGGTACAGAAAAATCCAGGTGGAAAACCCCAGCACCATACAAGGAGGCAGAAAAAGAAGTGAGCAAGTGAGACCAATGTTGCCTCTCTACCTTTTAAAGGAGCTTTTACTGCTATGCAATTATTGCAGCGAACATCAGCTTTATCAGTAATGGGGGAGTAGCGCTTCATAAATCCCCCATGAGTGGGTAATATACCATACACGAGTCATACATAACCCACCAATGTACAATTGAACTTGCCTTATCCATTCACTGTTGAATTGGATCAACGTCAGGATGCACGCCCAAAAAAAATTGTCCGTTAGGCCAGAAAAATTTTATTCACTGACCCTTCTCTTCCCCAACAACAACAACGAAAAAGGCAAGATATTTTATTTTTCAAACATTCACGTGGTTGTCAGCACTCCGCCAATCACAGGGTTCATAAAAGCTGGCACTAACATCACAACAAGTTGGTGCTTTTTTGCCATCTAGTGGTTAAGGGCAGGACTGGCTTCTACCCCTCAGGTTACGCTCATTCAGTCAGACAGTCAATTGCAGAGTGGGCTGAGGAAATTACATTTTCTAAGGCTATAGTGGCAAGTAGAGAAGTACATAAAACACTGTTAAATTGATTCCAGCTGTTTTTTTTCTGCATACGGGGGTTACCAACACTGAGCACATTCCCAAAAGCATGTGGGGCCTCACCTCTCCAGGGAAAAGCCCAACCCAACAACGACATTTGAGGTGGTTACAGCCATACTAAAACATTCCCAAATCCCTGCCCCCCACCATCACCAAAAAAAAAAAACAAGAAAAAAAAAACTAATCGACATGTTCAGGAAAGCTCCAAGCCATGGCTGAAAAGTGGACATTACACAATGATAACTGATCAAAGAAGGGGAGAAAATCAATCCCTCAAAATATTTTTGCTCTGTTTGAACAAATTAAGACATGAGAGCAAATTTTACAAAGGAACAAATTGGTTTGCAATACTTACTACTAACACAATGCTGACAACCATTTAAAGTACTGCCCTTTTTGCAGTTATGAAATAGAAAACATGCTGCCAAAGGCAATAGCTTCTTGCAGGCAAATTTACTCCAGTCGATGTAGTATTCGTGCATTTAATTTGGTCGTGATGATTTTTGAAAGAAAAGGGATTGCCAAGAGAGTGGAGATGGATATGATGAATCTTTAATGTTTCATCATGAATCCTAATGATTATCTACAGCAGTGGACTCAACATGTCAATTCAAGAGTAGTTTTGACTCCTTGAGGCAGCCCTCTGAAACATCATAAGCCTTCCAATGAACCAGTTCTTTCATAGTATAGAATAAAACCAGAGCCATCACTTTTAAAAATATTTGTTGGTAGAATTACATCAAGCCATTATGACCATATGAAGAAGGTTCTCCTTTCCAAGCACAAACATATTCTTGATAACTGGTGGCCAAAGCATTACCTACATTTAATTTGCTATATAATTCATTATATTATCTCAGCGCTGTGATGTATCAGGTCATCATGAGATCAATGATTTAACTCACCAAATGTAGTTAAAAAAATTAAAATATGGTAATTTGTTAGATCAAAATCACATGATTTATAGAATGATGAACTGTATATATGTGTGACGCTGGAATGCATTTATGTGTGGTATCAATTTACGTCAAATGATTTTATTGCATCTAATTATAGCTTTTCATTGTCTGATTACTCAGATTAATGCTCAAAATTGCAAAAGGAAATCAAAACATAAAAGAATATCTTCAAAGTGAGCGCTCACCACGTTCACAGAGGGCTCCCGCATAGCTTGGGAGGCAGACACACGAGAAAGAGTTTGTTCCATCAATGCAGGTGGCACCATTTCGACAGGGGTTCGACTGGCACTCATCAATATCTATGTGAGAGCAAAGTGAGAGGAGGGCATTAGTGTGGTTGCCTAAAAGTCTGCATGGTAGCATTTGGAAAAGAGAGTAGGGATAAGGAATTTTGTGGCCAAAGCATTGTCCATTGGCGAGGCACAGTGCTTACCTGTTTCACAGTGTATCCCACTGTAACCCGGGACGCATGCGCAGATGTGAGATTTTCCCCTCTCATAGCAAGAGCCTCCATTCAGGCACACGTTTTCCATACAAGACATAAGACCTAGAATGACAAACAAATAGTTGCAACCTCTGAGGATATAGCAGTAAAATTATATTTAAATCACATTTTTCTAAATTAAAAAAGAAAAGTATCGTTCCCCAGAATAAAGAGGACCACCTTTACTGAATGCAGATTATCATGTTATTTTGGTGTAGTGAAATTTATACAGCTTTAGCATGAACAAGCATCAAACTGCAAGAGTACCTGAGATATCCACAGTCTGGCCCTCAATGGTGTACCCAAGATCTACTCCTGGTTCCATTGTAGCGTCGATTTCAGGAGGAGGCCCAGCCTCAAGCAAAGGAGGGCCTGAAATGCTGTCATAGTCCACACCTTCATTGTCCTCCAACAGTGTAGAAGAGGGACCTGTCGTGCTTGTGATGGTAGCCTTTAATATAATTTGCTCTTTTTTTCTCTCCCATTCTTCTGAGGAGCTTTCTGAGCTTGACAATTCCTTTGTGACAACTTCTTTGCCTGGAGATCGGGAAGACGGAGGTGCAGGTTCTTCAGAACTGGATACAGATTTGGATTCAGACTTAGTGGTTGCAGGGCCAGTTTCCTGAAGTACCTCAGTAGGCGGTGAAAGATGTGCTGAAGTGACCTCTGTTGCTACTGTTGGCGTAACCCCAAGTTTTGGAATGATTGTGGCCTCAACATAATGTACCACTTCAGGCTGAATGGCAGTCGAAGCCTTGCCATCATCCCCAGAAGATTCCACAAACAACTCAAAGTGAGAAGTAGTTGTCAGTTGGTCTGTGCTAGTTGGTGACACCTCATGTTTCGACCCAGGAGTGAAGTCTTTAGTGGATCCATCCAGGTCATGAGTCTCCTCAGTGGAAGTTCTCGGGGTGATGGTTGCAACGGCTATGCCAACCGCCTCCTCAGTCAGAATGGGGAAAGGAGGCAGGGAAGGCTCTAGATCTGAAGAAGCATCAGTACTGATGATGGGCAGCTTATCAATCTTTACATCACTGCTTGAAGGAGTTGGTGTTCCAACAGGATGCTCAACAAGAACTACACCTGCCTGGGATACTTCAGCATCAATTCTGTCTTTCCCAGTTTCCTCTGTGGATAATGTTTGAGTCGTACCATCAATTTTGAGCTGTAGAGAAGATGTAATGATCATCAAAAGAGGTGACGTTGTCACAGAAGTCTCCTTGGAGAGTTTCGTCACAGTTGCATAATCTGAAGTCTTGTCATCCACTGAAAAATCGATGATAGTCCCAGCGGTACCTGGGATTTCTAGAGGTGACACAGTTTTCCCTACATGTTGCATGGAGTCCTCTCCAATTGTGGTTGATGGATACAATTCTGATGCTGAGCCATCCTCGTCAGCTGAAGTTGAGCCTTCAAAGTCCCCAGAAGGTTCTGGTTGTAAACTGGTGTCTGCAGCAGGACCACTAACAGTACTATAGGTCACTTGCAATGGCGATTTTGTAGTAAAGTCAACAGTAACGGCCTCAGAAGCTTTCCCTGGCTCTGCTATTTCTGCCTCATCTGTTACCACTGACGTTTTGCTGAAAGATTCAGATGTGGGCATAGCTGAACCTTCATGTGTCGAGCCTCCTGGGCCTGTAGATCCTTCCACCTCTTCATCCATAGGCGTTCTGTGCGTTGCAACACTGGGCGTTGACGCATAATAACTCGCCTTATCCGGGAAAGAAGTTTCTTTTTCTGATGTCGTCCCGAACAGTGTGCTTGGTCCAACTGTAATGGGGCCAGTTGTAGCCTCCATGATTTTTGCTTCCTCACCTGAAGGCTCTTTCTCCAAGGGATGCTGTGGGGGACAGGGCTTCACAAACTCTTTGGTTCCTTTAGAGTCCCAGGCATCAGGCTGAGGGGTAGTTGAGAGTGGAGGCTCAGACTTTTCTGGCACAGCTCCTGTTGAGACTTCTTCCTCTGGCAGAATGCCAGGATCAATAAAGTTATAGTCAAATGAGGTAGTTTCATGTAAAAGGTCTTCAGGCCCTTCAAACTGGGGTATCTCATTCTCTGAGGGAGACACGCTCTCAAATTGATCTCCTCTGGCTTCCTGATCCCGTGAATGATCCGGTTCCAGAGTCAACTCATGTTTTCCATTGATAAAGCTCAGGGTTGGGACAGTGGTGGTGGAAGGAGAAGGAAAGAGATCAGTGTCTCCACTACCCAAGAGGAGTTCAATTGGAGGAGTTGGAAAATCAAGAGAGTCAATGGGGTTAGACTCCCCTAAGAATTCCAAAATGGGATCCACTGAAAGACAAAGAGGAAAAATTACTCGTTAAATAATATGTGTACAGGATCTAGCCAATAACAGTAGGAATCTTATAATCACTGGGTTTTTTTTTTCTTTTATAAATAATGTTATCATTGCTATCTGTTTTTTTGCGGTTCCTGGATCCGGATTATCTCAATTTTAATCTAGCCAGTAGTGAGTCATACTGTATTATAATATTATAATTAATGGGAGCTAGAACAACATACTTGATATTGCATATTTTTACAATTTATCCTGATTCTGGTGCAATATCCTGGAGCTGCAATGGAATGGAAAAGTGTTTTGTCTGTATTCTACGTCAAAAGGATGCTGAGAGCGAGACAAATAGTCCGCCTTATTTAAATTGAAATAGAAAGAGCTATTCTGTTCACGCTATGTTCCAGGATAGCAGAAAATAACATTAATCCCCCTCTGCACATGCAAAATTTTAGAGGGAAGCTGTGCCCCAAATTTTGTGGCTCATAATTTGAAGTGTTATGAAGACAGTTTGGCTCATCTCATGCCATAGGTATCTACACCATCCTCTTATGATATGCAGAAACTATATTTGTTTGTACTACATTTGGAATGAAGTCATTTTGGGAGAGGGTAACCACTGCAGTTTAAAACCTAAATGAAAATGCATGGCCAGGGGGCTACATGCCAGTTTAAGCAGCTCACTTGTGTAAAAAGGTCTGGACTAAGGAGACCTGGAGTCCAAAAGGCACCAGAGGCCAAAGAAAATGGCCTATGTCCAAGGCCAGGTCAGAGGTATCCGATAAAATGAGCAACATCAAATGAAAAACATTTGGGAAGAATGCCAGAATTCTGTCTACATTGCATTGTGCAGTGTTGCATGGAATTCGGGACAACCATTATCTCTGACAGGAATGGCGTCACCCACCAAGCACCATGGCAGCAGGACTTGAGCATTTTTCCCCTGGAATAACAGTTGATAGTCAATGGAAAACTTGGATATTCCCATTACCATCATCCAACCATTTCATCATCTATTAAAAATGGGCTTTCTGAGGTCATGTGCGCAGCACTTGTTCGTCTTCCCGGGGAAAATTTTTGATGAGACTCCATGCAAGAATATTTAGTTTGCAAAATGCAAAAAGTTGGATGTAAGAATACTGCCAAGCTTAATTCAAACAATAAAATGGTTTAATTTCTTGTAAACTGTTTTTTTTTTTCTTCTACAGTAAGTTACGACAAGATTAACCTTGCAGTACATATTGAATATATATTTGAATGTAATCATTACTTAACCTTGTAACAGTGGATTACTCTGTCTCATGACAGATGAATAACATGGAAGAAAAAAATCGCTGACTAATATAATATGGTTGTAAAGTGAGGTAGAGCTCAGTTTGGAACTGTAATCTCTGCAGATGAATCTGCAACTTACAGTAAGAAATATGAAAAGGCTAAGTTCAAATTCTTACAACTATTTCATTTTGTTATGAACCTTTTACTTTTAAACCATGAAAACAATCTGGTTAGTATTCCCAAAAAGTGGAATGTGGAAAATAGGATTATATTTCTGAACTCCTTAGAGCTTTCGCCGTCAGGCCGCTGTTTCAAGTAATGCTGACGCAATACAATTCCCCAAAGCGCCCACTTCCACTACAACCTGCCAGCTGTCAGAGGCCTGGTTTTTTGCACTGAGATCATTATCTTACAGCAGCACAACACTACTAATACCCCCATTCCACAGAGCTCTCTGACTCATCGTTTACTCGCTGGAAGCAAAGTTTATTTCTTCCGGTCACCCACGGAAAACTATCGTGTCACAGGCCGACGAATTTGATTTGTGTTTCTCCACTATCAGTCGGGCATTATCTGATGAGGCAAAATCATCTGATGAAAGAACTAAGCTCTGAGCTTCGTTCCTTAATCGGACTATTTTGCCTCATCGGATTAAAGAAATAAACTTTGCTTCCAACAAGTGACCGATGAGCCAGAAAGCTCTGTGGAATGGGAGTGTAACACAAGTACATACACCAGGCTCCTGGCCAGCCCAAACACGGAAAGGTGGCAGTACAATTTTATGCACTGGCACACGGAACAGAACTGCACAAGTCTCAATAGTTCTTGATTTCAGCAAACATGCTTTCCTCGCAATGTCACTCCAGGTTAACTCTAAATATACAAAGGTATTATGGGTGTAGGTGGCAGTGCTTGCAATGAAACTAAATTTGAAAAGTTGATCACCTTCTTCCCCTGTGTGTCTCTAATAATTATAGTTTCACATGTATCTAGGGCAGATATGTCCATGGATACAGTACCTTGCAGAAACCTGAGAGACAGCACTAATTGAATGAGATTCATCTTTTACCAAGAACCTCTGAAATGCTGCTGTTTTCTGTACACAGACTTACCCTTGAGGGCAATGCAGAGCCATAGCTCTTGCTTTAAGTAGCACAAGGCAGGGTCTCGTAAGTTGGCACAGTTCACCAATGTCCCCCTCATGTTAGTGTACTCAACTGTCAGATTCCATTACCTGATTGCAAGTTACCCAAAAAGTATCTGCATTCATTCTATTCCACATACAGTGGACTCCTGAATTATTGGCACCCCCTGCTGGAAATGCGCTTTAGAGTATTACAAAAAAAATATTAGAGCTATTCTCAATATCTAAAAACTTTATTGATATTTTAATGGAACAAACTAAAATCATTCATTAATTCAATTCAAAATTAATTTCCTCCAAATCAAGGCTTCACAAATAATGGCACCCCTAAATATGCTGAGTCAAAAAGAAACTTCACACTCATAAAATTGTATATATTTTCTTGAAACTTTTAATAAAAGAGTTTCTATTATCACTGGGGGTAAATGCGTTGTCAAAGACATCATGACACACATCAACTCCAACGTGCACAGGTATGTAGCACGTGCGAGCATACTCTAAGCTAAAACCATGTTTTCTTGTGTTCCTAGTCATGTGACCATATCAGAGATGTGCAACTGA
Organism: Gymnothorax reevesii; assembly: GCA_029721435.1. Lineage (NCBI taxonomy): Eukaryota > Metazoa > Chordata > Actinopteri > Anguilliformes > Muraenidae > Gymnothorax > Gymnothorax reevesii. Next base: position 53,333,128 of record CM056583.1, on the reverse strand, counting down.
GCTCACGTTAGAGTGACATCTCGGAAAAACAAGTTTTTACAGTTAATTATTCGTTGATTTTCAATGCCTTGGCTGCGAAACATTCAGCGTGAACGTGCCATTGGCATGCTGAATACGGAAACGTCCGTCACAGACGTTGCAAGGGTTATGAGATGCAGTCGACGGACTATCCATGATCTTCGGACACGTCTCCAACAAACTGGCACCACAGCTGACTGACCTCGTTCTGGTAACCCACGTGTGACGAAAAAAGCAGAAGACCGACAAATTGTCTGACGTCATTTGCATAATCGATTTGTTACTGCAACTTCCACTAGGAATGAATTGTTTAGAGGTCGTAAGACTGCCCAAACCATATGTAATCGCCTGCGCACTATTCTTATTCAAGTTGTAACTTACCATTTTTACTCTTGGACATTTCCTTAGCATTTCTGGTGGAACTGTTTACATTATGTACATTATTTTTATGATACAACATCTTTAATGAGTACAGAATTAAATAAAATCATTATTTAAAACCTCATTTCTTGTATGTTCAACTTATCGACCTCCAAACAAGTGTGAAGTTTTTATTTTGGCTGAGTATATTACTGTAAATGGAATCTACTAAAGATGAACCAGGAAGGAAATTCAACTTATTTGAGTAAATCCAAGTTTTAAAGGAACTATACTGAGTCTCCACTTCCTGTTTCACTCAGGAATAAAAAAGATGCCGGCAAAATTCCTTTTTCATCCAGCGCTATTAAGAAAACAAAAGATCTGGCAATTCAGAAGAGACGGATGGTCATAGGCCTTCTTCCGTATCATTTAGTGTAATGCATGAGCCGAGTTTCTACCTTTCTCAAAGTTCAATTAGGAACAACTTGCAGACTCTTCCATCTTCATGATTCAAAGAATCTGCAAGATACTTCGCTTATGCTAATGTACTGATGCCCCAACGGACAATTTCACTAACTTTAAAAATAATTCCAAAAATTGAGGAATTATTGTGCATTTTGATTATTCTCATTCCAAAAATCAGGCAAATATCCTTTCTAATCTGAGAAAAGCAGCTCTCACTTCCAAATTTAAAAATACAATCAAATTCTGCAGGATCGAAGGATTCCGGAAGATTTTAATCATTACACCCATTTCATTTCAACTTTCTATCAGTAAAACCAGTCAGCATACCATAAAAGTTCCTCTATTATCTGGGAAGTAATGACAAGGTAAAAAAATTCCAAACACTTTTTACATTACACAGCTATGTTGTACATGGTATATTTATTCATAAGATGTTCACATCACTCTCACAGACATGCATTTGGCTGTTAGCTTGCTATAACCAGATTGAAGGGAGAAGGGGGGGAGGGGGGGTGTAGGGGAACCGTAGCTTCAGGACCATGGACAGCGCCATTCGTGATAACTGCAGTGTTTCATCACGTGACTAGTTGAAACAGGTACAACTAGAAATTTAAAAAGACCAGGCTTCAGCAGCTAGTGCATTTTCAATCTCATCACATTATATTACGCTTGGGAAAATATGAGGGGTATTTTCAGGTTTTTTAATAGATGACTTTTAACCTTAATTCTTAAATTATTTATTCAGTTTTAAATGGCTGGAAAATTACAGAGGAGGGGCATAATTTGGGTTTTTTTTTCCATCAAATGGACTGTGACTACTACTTTTTTATGACGACTGAATATGGACTTACAGCGAAAAATTGAAAACAAGTACAACCCCAATTCCGAAATAGTTGGGAAAAAGTTAAAATTGTGAATAAAATCTAAAAGCAATGACTTTCAAATCACACCAACCAGTATTTTATTTACAATAGAACAGAGATAACATAGCAAATGTTGAAACTGAGAAATTTTACAATTTTATCGAAAATGAGCTCGTTTCAAATTTAATGACTGCAACATGTCTCAAAAAAGTTGGGACAGGCGCCTGTTTACCATGGTGTAGCATCCCCTCTTCTTTTTAACACAGAGTGGAGGCATCTGGGGATTGAGGAGACAAGTTTCTTGAGTTTAGCTACAGGAATTTGATCCCACTCTTGTTTAATACAGGCTTTCAGCTGCTGGAGAGTTTTGGGTCTCCTTTGACAGACTTTTTGTTTAATTATGCGCCAAATGCTCTCAATTGGTGAAAGATCAGGACTGCAGGCAGGCCAGTTCAGCACAAGGACTCTTCTACTATGAAGCCATGCTGTTGTAATAGCTACTGTATGTGTATATGCATTGTCCAGCAGAAATACACATGGCCTTCCCTGGAATAGATGTCATCTGGAGGGGAGTATATATTGCTCTAAAACCTTTATATACCTTTCAGCATCCATGGTGCTTTTTAAAACATGCAAGTGTCCCACACCATATGCACTAATGCATTCCCAAACCATCAGAGATGCTGGCTTTTGAACTGAACACTGATAACAGGAGGGGTGGTCTTTTTCCTCTTTAGCCCGGAGGACACAAAGCCCATGATTTCCAACAAGAATGTCAAATTTGGACTCGTCTGACCACAGGACACTTTGCCACTTTGCTACAGTCCATTTTAAATGAGGCTTGGCCCACAGAACACGGCGGCGCTTCTGGATCATTCTCAATAATGTCTTCCTTTTTGCATGATAGAGTTTTAGGTGGCATCTGTGGATTGCATGGGGGACTGTGTGTTTACAGACAGTGGTTTCTTGAAGTATTCCTGGGTGCATTTAGTAATGTCAATGACAGAATCATGCCGGTGAGTGATGCAGTGGCGTCTGAGGGCCCAAAGATCACGGGAATCCAGTAAAGGTCCTCGGCCTTGTCCCTTACGTACAGAGATTTTTCCAGTTTCTCTGAATCTTTTGATGATGTTATGCACTGTCGATGATGAGACCTTCAAAGCCTATGCAATTAGACGTTGAGGAACATTGTTTTTAAAATATTACACAATTTTTTAACGCAAGCCTTCACAGCTTGGAGAGCCTCTGGCCATCTTTACTTCTGAGAGACTCAGCCTCTCCAAGACATCCCTTTTATAGCCAATCATGTTACATACCTGATGCCAGTTAATTTAATTATTTGCTAAATGTTCTTCCAGCTGATTCTCTTTCATATTTATTGCTTTTTCAGCCCTCTTTTGCCTGTGTCCCAACTTTTGTGAGACCTGTTGCAGCCAGAAAATTTGAAATAAGCTCATTTTGTGGATAAAAATGTAAAATGTGTCAGTTTCAACACTTGAAATGGTATCTATGTCCTATTGTAAATAACATATTGGCTCGTGATCTGAAAGTCATTGCATTTTGATTTAATTCACAATTCGTCCCAACTATTTTGGAATTGGGGTCGTACATTAAATAGTACTAATAGTTATTTTTTTATCAAAAAATTACATTAAATTACATCAAATTGAATATTGTATATGACTGCTCATGGCAGTAACGTCTAAGGCATACATGACCAGGCCTTTTACTGCACCACAATATGCATGAAAACCCAGTTACCTGTCAAAAAGAGATGGGGAAAAGCATTCAGCTCACCTGATTTGTTTGTTTCTGCAACGTCGACAACAAGGATATGGAAAGGACGCTTTGTGGGGAAGGCTACATCATGGACATCCTGTGGCTTTTCCACCGTTGGACCCACTGCGGATGGTGTTAAGTGTTCTGCATCAACCTCACCCTCCTTCACACCGATGGGCTCCTCGGACAGCCCAGGCACTTTTGTGGTAGACTCCGCAATGATGACCATCTCAGTGGTATCAGGAATTGTCATGACCTTTGAAGGATCTTTCAATATTTCTCTGTCTGCCGAGCCTTCCTTTTCTTCTTTGTAGACAATTGCTGGTTTTCCCGAGTCATGATGCGGAGAAAGTGGTTTCTTTTCTGTATCTTTTGATGTCGACCCCGAGTCAGGTCTCTTAGGGCCTCCGTCTTCAGTCTGCATCGCTATTGTGGGGACAGATGCTTCATCTACAGGTGCTTCTGGGCTGGACCCACTGGCATCCACAGGACGATCCAATGCAGACCCCTCTTGCACCTCACTAGCTCTAGGCAAAGCTGTTGTTGACTTCACACCAAAAGGAAAGGCAATACTGGAGTCTTCCTCGGTGGCAATGTCCAAATAGGATGGGACACTCCTCATTGTGGGCAGCGGGGGCAGTATCTCTTGAAAGAGCCTGTCACCGCGGGGGATAGACTCTACTTTGCTGTGGCTCACACTGACAAAGTCGTCCACGTCAAATTCGTGAGTAGTGAAGGCCCTCTCAGGGGAAAGGGTGACTAACCCGAAAGAGCGTTCTCTCGGTGGGGCCATGCTTGTCGAAAACATCGAGGGAGGCTCTGCTCTGGATGCTGTGCTGACAGGAGTTTTAATTGTCGGTGATTCTACTTTCTCAATGGCTACCAACCTGGGGGAGGCTGCTGTAGCAGGCATTTGGGTCACAGGGTCTGCAGCTGGATGGGCAAAGAGGGAGAAGATGCAGTAAATAAATACCTGCTGAATCTAAATAACAGTTATAATTTCTGAAAAAGGTTTACTGAAGAGGATAGAGTAAACCTGAATTTTATCTAGACACTAAAAATATAGATGAAATGTTATTGTTGATGACTGGATAACAGAATAGTATTTTCAATACTGAAGTGCATGTCAAAAAAAAAAAAAAAAAACTGTGCCACATAATCAGTCAGCAAAATTCTAAAAACTTCCATATACACCATCTGGCCAAACATATGATGTGGATACTCTTTGATTTGGGGCTGATTCACGTGTTTGACTGAGAAAATTTAGACGCCACAAGCTAAAATGACATTCCAAACAATTCTGTGTTACCAACAGGTTTAGGGAGGTTCTTCCTATGACAACATGCAAGAGTGACGTTCATCTGTGGTTTACCAAGATAGTATACAGTGAAGACAAACTCACCTGGCTGACAAGCAGCCCTAAACTCAACCCTATAAAACACTGTTGGCATTTTCCCGAGATCCGATGTCAAGCCAGGCCTGAACACCCAACATCATTTCCCAAAGTCGATATTGCTTTGCTGGTTGGGATGGAATTAAAGTTCCACGGTAATGTTCTAAAATCTCATGTAAAATGTCCTCAGAGGAGAGTGGATGCACTATTGCTGCAAAGAAGGAACTAATTTCATATTTTTGCACATGATTTTGGTGTACAGTGTTGGATGTGCAACTCTCCGTTTGCTTTTAGCTTTGTAGTGTACCAGATGCTAATCTGCAAGAAAATTCACATCACTGTAACAACACTTGCACCTCAAGCACCTGCAGAAGTATGAATTATTGTATAGCGTTACAACCCCGATTCTGAAGTAGTTGGGACAAAGTGTAAATTATGAATAAAATCAAAACGCAATGACTTTCAAATCAATCCAGCCAGTATTTTATTCACAATAGAACTGAGATAACATAGCGAATGTTGAAACTGAGAAATTTTACAATTTTTCCCCAGAAAATGAGCTCATTTCAAATATGAAGGCTGCTACAAGTCTCAAAAAAGTTGGGACAGGCGCATGTTTACCATGGTTTAGAATCCCTTCTTCTTTTTAACACAGAGTGGAGGGGTCTGGGTATTGAGGAGACAAGCTTCTTGAGTTTAGCCATTGGAATTTGATCCCACTCTTGTTAAATAAGGCTTCCAGCTGCTGGAGAGTTGTGGGTCTCCTTTGACAGACTTTTGGTCTAATTATGTGCCAAATGTTCTCAATCGGTGAAAGATCAGGACTGCAGGCAGGCCGGGTCAGCATACGAACTCTTCTACTAAGAAGCCATGCTGTTGTAATAGCTGCAGTATGTGATTTTGCATTGTCCTGTTGAAACGCACATGGCCTTCCGTGGAATGGATGTTGTCTGGAGGGGAGCGTATGTCCCTCTAAAACCTTTATATACCATTCAGCATTCATGGTGCTTTTTAAAACATGCAAGTGTCCCACACCATAAGCACTAATGCATCACCACACCATCAGAGATGTGGCTTTTGAACTGAACGCTGATAACAGGAAGAGTGGGCTTTCTCCTCTTTAGCCCGGAGGGCGCCTATGATTTCCAATAAGAATGTCAAATTTGGACTCGTCTGACCACAGGACACTTTGCCACTTTGCTACAGTCCATTTTAAATGAGCCTTGGCCCACAGAACACAGCAGGGCTTCTGGATCATGCTCAACAATGGCATCCTTTTTGCATAATAGAGTTTTAGGTGGCATCTGTGGATGGCACAGTAGATTGTGTTTACAGACAGTGGTTTCTTGAAGTATTTCTGGGCCCATTTAGTAATGTCAATGACAGAATCATGCTGGTGAGGGCGTCTGAGGGCCTGAAGATCACAACCATCCAGTATAGGTCTTCGGCTTTGTCCCTTACGTTCAGAGATTTTTCCAGTTTCTCTGAATCTTTTGATGATGTAATGCACTGTCGATTATGAGACCTTCACCTTTCAATTTGACGTTGAGGAACATTGTTTTTAAAGTATTCCACAATTTTTTTAATGCAAGCCTTCACAGCTTGGAGAGCCACTGGCCATCTTCACTTCTGAGAGACTCAGCCTCTCTAAGACATCCCTTTTATTGCCAATCATGTTACACACCTGATGTTAATTTAATTATTTGCTAAAAGTTCTTTCAGCTGATTCTCTTATATATTAATTGCTTTTTCAGCCATTTTTTTGCCTGTGCCCCAACGTTTTTGAGACCTGTTGCAGCCAGAAAATTTGAAGTAAGCTCATTTTGTGGATTAAAATGTAAAATGTGCCAGTTTCAACATTTGAAATGTTATCTATGTTCTATTGCACATAACAAATTAGCTTGTGTGATCTGAAAGTCATTGCATTTTGATTTTATTCACAATTTACTCTTTGTCCCAACTATTTCGGAATTGGGGTTGTACATATGATTGTTAATATTCTCGTGGCAACAGAGTACATATCACTGCACAACAGCAACATGGTCTCCTCCAACCAAGGCAATTACAGCAATTTCACTTTGACACAAAATGACAATTACAGTCAGTAGACACAATGCCAAATTATTAGATATATTGCACCAGGTTACAGTTGGGTAATAATTCAAAATATATAACCCAAAGTAAGCCTGTTTGTTCATCTTTAACATCACACCAGCTAGTCAATGAATTATTTAAATATATCTTGAAAAACTTGCAGCTAGACAAATTTAACCCTGGAGAACCCACGGGGTCAAATTAGACCTCACCTAATTAGCCCCTACCCTACATTAGCAGATGTCAATTTTTATGCTAAGTTAATATTTTTCTTGAGGATGCCTTGGGTTCTCCAGGGTTAAAACTGTGTAATAACATGGCACGATCATTTCCAATAATAACATGCTGCGGCACTCCTCTTTAATCCAAACAAAGCACAAGTCATTCAGCGGATAGAAATTATGCTAAGCTGTCAATCAGTAAAAGCTGGTGTGCCAACATATTAGGGATATAAAGGTGGGCAAATCTGCTGGAACAGGATTTAGCATGTGGTAGTATAATAACAATTAATGCAGATGTTGAAATCCATTGGAAATTATATTTTAAACCTGTGGTCTGGCACCCGACCCAGGGATACCATTTGTATTCTTGGAGCTAAAATATGTACAGTGCAAATAATTTAATATCTCCGCGCTTCTGAAAAAGCGAGGAGATCTTGTAATACAGTTTGGCATCTGTCTGTCCGTCTATCCGTCCTTCCGTCCAAAACAGTAACTCCTCCTAGGCCGTTACACCAATCAACCTGAAACTTTGGTGTGTGTAACGTAGTGATCCAGAGGGGAGCACAATGCATTTAGAATTTAAATTCATTTCCTCCTCTGTCCACCAGGAGCCTTTTTGTGAAAATTGAAAAATGGCCATATGCTCCTTATACATTGAGCTAGGATGCTCAAATTTTTATGGGAGGTGCATGGGATGACTCTTTCTCACATATCAGACGGGTTTTGATTTGACCTCATTTTGACCATTTTTTAGGTCAAATGACGTCAGGTATGCCAATCGTTGAAAAGGATGACACGTTTTGTTATTACTCAACGTAGAAGGCTGCAAATTGGTATGGCTATGTATCTTGGTGACAGCAACCTGCATGCCAAAAATTGCCATCCTGTGATTCATATTTTGGCTACTAGGGGGCTTTTGTGAAAAAAAAGGAAAATGGCCATATCTACCTTACGCATTGAGTTAGGACGCTCAAATTTTTATGGGAGGTGCATGGGATGACATCACATATCAGACGAGTTTTTGATTTGATCTAATTCTGACCGTTTTCTAGGTCAAATGGGGTCAGGTGTTCCAATCGCTGTACCATATGTCCTTTCATAATACTCTCATTTCAAAATGAAGAGTAATTTATGCCCTCAACAGACACTCAAAAAGTACTCTATCAACTAACTAACTAACTAACTAACAAACTAACTAACTATATCATATTGCTACATCTCTGATCAGAATCAGTGCTTTGTCACTGCAAAAAGCAGATTGTCATTTATACAGCAGAATTCCAGATCAGTGAATTGCCCTCTGACACATTACTACTACTCCCATAACATTTGTTGCGGAGCGCAGAGATATGTGACGGCGCGCCATCGACATACATCTAGTTTGTTTTGTGTGCCAACACCTCCCTATTTTTAGACAATATAATGTTTCAGCAACTCTTGGCTTTGCTTTCTCATCTTATAACCCCCTTCTTCTTATTTCCTGTCAGATGACTCTGGCACAGAAGTGCAATGTCTCCTCAGGCTATGCTGATATGGGCCCAGTACACCCACAGCACAGGCTCAAAGATGGTGACTAATGGAATGATATCTTTTTGTGCCTCTAATTTTTTGTACTGTATATTGCTTTCCTCTCTCTCTCTTTCTCTCTCTCTAATGAATAGAGTGAGTTCAACAAGTTGAAATGGCACTCACTATGGCTCAACTTTCTTTCCGCTGAAAATTTAGTCAATTCATCCTAAGATGAATTATAACAGTAGTTTTTGAACTCGCCAGAGAATGCAATGGTGACTGAAGGATCAAATTTACTCTCTAAACAATAATACCACAAGTCCTTCATTCTCTGAGATTAGTACGAGCCAGTATTCAACAGACTTATTAGTATTCTTTGCCTCTTCCTGCAGTATGGTTATATTTTTATGTGTCAGAAATACTAATACGCTCGCCAACAGATCAGTGTTCCATCTGAATCATCTTACTTGAACGCAATTCTTTACTTTCCATGGTTGCATCAGATTGTCCCAGATTTGCTGAGAGAGCTCATACTGCAGACTGCTGTCATGGATGATCTGTTTTACTACCTTATCTACAATTCTGCATGTCCTCATAGTTCAAAATTGTGCATACTGTCTTTCATATGGCACCATCTTTTATAATTTTTGATTATGCCACTAAATCCTACCATAAGGGGTAATAGGTTTTACTCTTTAAACTGTATGTCGTATATCATTGGACATCATATCGTTTGATATAGGGATCTACAGGCCTTAATGAAAGCAGGTTTGCAGGGTCAGGCTGCCTAAGAATTATAGTACCATAGAAGTTTTTCACTGCCCTGTGGCCCCGCTACTCGACAAGAGAGCAGCCATTTAACCTATAAAACCCTTTCCCAGCTGATTAAATCGACAGTCTAGAGCAAGGGGCAGCTGTTCTACATTAGAGACACACCCTCTCTCAGCAGCACTATCTCTGATGTAACTCAAGAGGCACGGTCTCCCCCCTTGGAGGAAAAAAAAGAAACAGCATGTGCACACACATACGCACATACTGACCTATTAAAGAGTGTAGAATGATAGAATGACCTCACTCTCTTCTGAGTACTGTTTGGAGGACTTGGTGTCACTACTCAGAACCTCGTTGCACGTGTTGTATTTCATGTTTTTTTTCTCTTTCGAGGGGGGGTGCTTGGTTTAATTCACCAGAGGTGATGATACGAGATGCTTCACTTAATAGAAAAGGCTAACCTGAAAACAATGGATAGGGGAAGGAATGCCGCATAAAAAGATGGGCCAAAGAGCAACCCCTCAGAAGATGGGGAACTAATATAAAATGAAAGAGCAGTTGTGCATGCGCATGACTCTTCTCCAGTTCATGGTTGAAAGCCAGTTTTGCAGAATGCAGAAAAATAGTCAGAAGCCAAAACATGAATATATCAGAACTCCACAAAAAAGTATGGCGAAGGGACGGTCATGTCCACAGCACTATAGCAGCAGCATCACAAGCTTACAGGCACATAAACTCATTCATGGCCATCCCTACGAAGAAGCGAAATAGCATAGCACAGGGTAGGGAACGCCGCTGCAGGGGAGCCATCGCCCTGCATGTTTTAGATGAATCTCTGCAATTATTCGCACAAGGTGTGTTTCAGCTTTCTGGCTTGAGAGGCTATCATTTGAGGCAGGTATGTTAGAGAGGAGAAATATCCAAAACATGCAGCGCTATGGCCCTCCAGGATCAGGGTTTTATATCCCTTTGTTGGCGTATTCTCCGAGTTAAAACAATCAACCTATTTGGCCACCTTATACTTCAAGCAAAGTACAGTTAAGTAAAAGGGATTACGTTGCTCTGCTAACATCCCATGAAGGACAAACGTTAAAAACAACAAACTCCCTGAAACCTAATCTGGACACTAAATAATTACCAAACTATCACCTGCATCAAAAGCAAAAGGTGAAAAATGAACAACATTATACAAAAGCCAGTACATACAATGGTAATTTACATAAACTTAATCTTATCTAAAAAGCAGATGCTGGAATGCAACATTCATTAATAGTAATGTAATCAATCAATTTCCTCAAACCAAGTCAAATAAGGCTTTTTAACTGCAATAAGCTTAAACTGAACAAAGAAAGCACTTCCACCAAAGTCAGCAGGTGACTTTGAACTCAACATGTACGAATCACCAAGGAATATTTTTCAATCATCAATCACTGGTTCACAAATTAAGTGCTTTGACTCTGCAGCAGAGGATTTAGGGATTTAGACCCACCCTCTATGCTGCAACCGCACAGCAATGCAATTTTTTTTTGTTTACACTATATAAGAAATTGAATGTTTGATGTGAAAATGACTTAAATGTACTGTTATTTTTTCATGAATGTCACATTTTTCATTGACATGTCATGTGGTTTCATCTACCCCTCATACCCTCTAATCTCTCGGTTCAAAGTTGTGAATTTCATGGGATTTGTGTATGTAATTCCATACAAAAGCAACATTTAACCGTGCGAGCCAAGAAATTTCTAACAGTCAAGGAGGGCTTTGACACACTTAATACCTCCAATTAAAGTGTTCCCTTCACATGCAGGTTTTAAAAATGACACTGTGCCACGTGTGGCTTCACTTCCCATAAAATACATTCCCTAGTATTCATGCCAGTGGGGCAGGTGCTTACAGACTTAAATGCTTACCAAGCCTCTACAGTATAATTGACTTCAAAATGCTCCATGCAAAGCACACAGCATTTACCTTTGAAACAGAAAGCCCCAAACTTCTCAGTGGGCTTTGGGAACCCGGTCTGGTTTTCAAATTTGTACATGGTCCTGACGCCCAGGAGTCCCCCTCCACACTGGGTGCGGGGAACAGAGATGGGGTAGCGGGCGCTGCCATCCGATAGCCAGCCATAGTCACAGCGGTCCAGGCCAAGCCTCCAGGCCGCGTGGAGGTGACCGGGTGAGGCCAGCACATACCCTCTCACCTCACAGTCCCTCCTGGCCTCCTCCAGGGTCATCTTACCGGCCAAAAAGAAAACCTCACCTGGAGAAGCACACAAGCAAAGGGGATATCAGGTTCACTCAAATCTTGGAGACATATGTAGATGGGCAGTTTTTAACAGCTCTTAAGGCGCTCTAGCTATACTATCAAGAAACATAAGGTAGTCAAGCTGTGATAACCATATCATATATTGTAAATGTCAGCTGTTTCACCACATACTTAGAGGGAAGATAATTTTAAACCAAGCCTTTTTTCACAATTCATTCACTTGTCAGGGTTGCATAGTTTATTTTTGACAGCTACCTTCATTGTAACTGCAAAGCCACTTCCTCAAACCTCTCATTGTACTAGATTTGGTTTTTAAAAACAACCAGCCTGAGTGGCCCAACAGATACGGGTGAAACAGTGGAAAAAGCCATTCAGCCCCCTTGTTTGGGCCAACTCTTATCAGACTGCTGTCCTCTGTGCATTACAGCCGCTGTGTGGGGTGTTAGTTAGAAGGAGAACATTATGCAGCCAAGGTAATAAGTGGTGAGGACCATCCAATACTATCGTAATGTCCACTCTTCACCAAAACAAAATGCTTTATTAATGTAGAGGCTGAAATAAATGTCTCTGTCATTTCTACTTGAAACTCTGTTGAGATGCAGAATTGTTGGCAGTCAATCACTTGGACAGATAGACGTACAGATCTATTGTAAACTGCTGTATGGTTACAATGTGAAAATATAAGTCATACTCCGCAATAGCTTCCGTTACAGCCATCTTATGTGGTTTGCCTCCCTCACTCACCAACGTCAGTGCACTCGAGCAGGGGTTTTGTGTTCAACTACTCAGAGAGAAGCTCTGAAATTTCGAAGCTATAGGCATAAACTGTTGTGGGAGGTATATGAACATTTGAGACACCTGTTATGGAGGCTAACCAACACTAGCATCTTGAAAATGTTTAAAAGGTGGAATTTTTCCAGGTTTCTTCAGTGATGAAGTTTTCCCGAACACAAGGACTTTAGTTGCAGCGCAACGCACTACGGTCGGCGCATCAGTAGTTAGACGTTTGATGATGTCTCAATCATGGTGAAGTTGCTTGATTTCCTTTATCTTCTCATCCAGTTGGTTTTTCAGTCTTGAGAACTTTTTCTAATGCATGGCAGCATCCCGTACTATACACAGACAGTTCGCTTGAGAAATATACAGCAGTATTTAATGGAAAGATCACAATTTATAATTGAAGAAACGTCAATTTAGCTTTTCCCATATACTAGTATTTTCTCTTTCTTCAATCCGATTCTTATTTTACATAAAAAATAAATGTCATTATCAACAAGTGTTTTATGAGTTTCTGTACCCGCCATTTTCTTTTTATTAATACTCGACAGGGGAAACCTACTATCATTTAACAGGCATTCTGATTAGCTTATTTCGCACAATGTCATTACTTCATGGAACACAAAACCCGGCTCCAGTGCGCAGATGTTTTTGTGTGTGCTAAGTGAACCACATAAGATGTCTGCAATGGAGGCTAACTCCTCAACAATTTTAATGCCTGACTCATTCCTCTCCCACAGTTTTGATCCTCTCATTTTGGCTGTGTTTATAGGTACTGTTGCGTCTCTACAAACGGCTAAACTGTGTCAGTCCAACAGATGGTTCGGGGAAGATAGACTAGCAAGTGAAGTGGACAGAGTGCATGTTTCCATTTAGACTTGGGTGTAACCTAAAAATAATGGCTAAGCTGTCCATACAATGTAGTGTAGTGACTGCAGAGACAATATAGAATTTCTCTTGAGCCTGCATATGTGAACCATACTAAACTCACTAACTTACAAAAGGGTAATTGCATTTTGGCAGCAGATTGAGTGTCACGAGGAGTCAGAATTTGGCTTAACTTTCATCCGGCGTATCTCACAGTAAAAGCTCTGACACGATATTACACTCACTACATATTTTTCAAAACTTTGAAGATTTTAATAAGTTCAATAGTTTTCCTCCACCAAATTACCCACTTATCAATTCTGTACAAATGTCCACATTTAGATGTAAATCTCATGTACTAAATTTACGTATAGCAGGTAGATACAGTCCGTCCCATCCAACAAAAACACTTCCTGTCCAAAGAAAGAGCTGCAGATGCAGCGCCATCCTGAAACCGTCTGAATCTAAATCAATGCGTTTGAGTATTATCAATTATCATCAAAACAAGAGCCATGTTTCCCTCAATGTATCTCTCAGGAGCTGAAACAGCATAAATCACCAAACAAGCATGGCTGGAATCCTGGAAGTTTGGCTCAGAGAAACTTGGCGGCTGAATTTGCAACACCCATCTGTATTGAAGCCTGAAAGCAGTAATGCATTTTTAGCGTCTCATGTATAAGGACTGTTGAGGACATTTGAAAGAGGAGAGGCATTAGGAATGATGCGCATGCGCAGAAAGGTGGTCATACAATCAAATTTCCTCCGCACTAAGTTCTGAGTGTAATTTTTGAGGCACGATCAATTCATATTTTCCATTTGTGTAAACCAGCAATAAACACTAGCATACTCCAGAACCCACAAAGCCAAGCATTTCCTGTGTATTGTCATGTTAGGGCTCAACCGCGAAAAGTGAGCTTAGAGTGCCAGTACAATCAATATGATGGAAAAAAAAAAAAAAAAAATTTATAGGGTCATGTACTGTATGTTAGTGCATAACACTTCTTTATATAGAGTCCTCAGCAAAATCTGAACTCATTGACGTTTTGCAATAGGTGACATGTAGCTTGTCGCCAGATAGTCACCAGAGGATGGTTCTAATCTTCTCCATAGACAACAGTTTTAGACTAAACAATGAGTCACAAAAGTGGGTTCTGTTTGATATTATCATTTTTGTTATTCGTGGCCAGAGATCCAGTTCAGTCAAGTAGTTGCAGAGCTCATATTTTAGCCATGACTTTCTTCTTTTCATTCATTAAAATACCAAGAGCTCCAACTGAAAAGGGTATTTACTTAAGAACTGTCTTTGGTCTCAACTAATTTACTTGGCATTCGTGAAGCACACATAGCTTTGGTGTCCATAAGGTTTCTTACCATGTAATTTGTCCACATAACAATACACATCATATTTTTCACTGGGGTCTCGCTGTCCGTAAGTTCTGACACCGGGCCTTCCTAGTTTGTCTCCGTAGCAACCAGCCCTGGGCCTCGTGATTGGGTATCTGAATGGATCAAGAATTTACATAAATTTTCTCATCTCCTGAATTTTCTGAATCCCAAAATAAAGGGATAAAAAATGTGTGACACTGTGCATATACCATGTCAGGAACCATACAAGTTTCTTCCAGTGATAACATATATTGTAGCTCTGCAATGATCATAGAAGTGTGGGAGTTGCCCAGCTCCATTCCACCTGAGCAGACTCATAATGGTCTTCAGTAAATATAGAAAGAAAGATAAAATTCTTTTTAATAAAGGGCATAAGGAGAATTCAGAAGAGAATTTTTTTTTTTTTAAGTGTCAGAAAGAAATGCTGATTCCTTTAACAGGACAAAGCAGATTCACTTCAAAAAATTTTCAAAATATTGTAAGTGGGTGTGAAATATTTCCTTATGATTTTTACCTCTGCCAGGAGGCTATGTTTTCGCTTCCATTTATTTACATGTCATTTATTTGTAGGATATTACAGTAGCCTAAGGGGAACAAATGATTAAATTTTGGCAAATCTAGGCCAAAGTACAGCTGAAATATAGGCCAAAGTTCTAATCCAGCTATGCTGGCAGAGGTATGGGCTCTCATGAGTCCAGCTCAAGTTTAACCAGTGTTGAAGGTGAAAAAAAAAAACTCTGCCCAACAGCCACTTTCAAATAGGGGGGTTGAATAAAAACAGCTGCAACGAATCATTGTCTCACCTCACAGACTGGTCAGAAACCCAGCCAGCATCGCACTGGTCAAACCCGTCTTCATAAGCAGACCTTAGCTGGTCTGGAGTGGCGATGGAGGCTCCGATCTCTTTGCAGGCTGCAATGGCTTCATTGAAATCCAGAGTGTATCGGCTGGTGTGAGCCCGGTAATGAAATACAACACCTACACAAACACACCGAGACACTTTGCTCAGAGACAAGACTCACTCCTTGATTCAGTCAAAGTTGCTACATTATATGTAATTATAATATTAAATGTACTGTTTTAAAAGCACTACACAGAAGTTCACAGAAAAATTCCCAAACAATATTTGGGGTAGTGATAATGTACATGGGGTATCATTATAAACTGCAAAAGATAACCATAATGCATCCCCCCATTTAATTTCAGCATTTTGGGGGGTTTTACAGAGCCAGAACTCCTAGCCTTACTCTGGTGTTCGAGTTGAATCCAAGCTATGTAATTTTACAGTCATAGCGTTCTTGTCTGCATTACTTGTACACCTAAAATTAATTGTAATGGAGCACTCCCTTGTTTAAATAGAGGAGACTCGAGTAAATTGTTATAAAGGGTAAAATGAGCCACCCACTGACTGGGCGACCATACACAAATTGTATACACAGGTGATCACAAATTAAAGAAAGACATTTCTATGAATATGACTATCAATATAGGGCAGTATATGTTGTAACACAATGTCATAAACTCAGCACAACTGTGGATCTGAGTAACCTTGTTGGGTAGTTTTTGTTAAAATGGTGGTCATGAGATAAAATGAGTCACCAGCCCTGGGGTGAGTGAAACAGGTCAAATGCTATCAGTCTACGCTTTTGCACCGTATTTTTTCTCCAAATCAACTCTCCATGCAAGGGTACCAACTCAAAAATGACTGGGATGGGGAAATGTTTACCACTGTTTTATATCGAAGCACCTATTACTAAAACCCCATAAGTCAAACTTGACTTGCAGGGTTTTAGTAATCAGTGCTTCAATCACCTTTCCATTTAACAAGACTCTGTAGTCCTTTCGGAATGGAGAAAAACTAACTGTTTTGAAACTGAATTTCTTTTCCCATTCTTGCTTGACATAATACTGACGCTACTACACAGATTGTGCACTCTGCTGTTGTATCTTGCACTTAATATGACCACTCGTTTTCAATAGGCAACAGGTCTGGACTGTAGGCAGGCCAGTCTAGCGCCGAAGTTCTTTGACAACGAAGCCATGATGTGGTTACATATGCTGTACATGACATCCTGTCTTGCTTAATTAAGCAGGGCATCCCTGAAAAAATAAGTCTAGATGGCAATGGAATGCGTATGTTCCCCTCAGCATTAAGGGTGGCTTCACTGATGTGCAAGATATCCATGCCATGGGTACTTACACACTAATCATGATGGCAACACCAGTAACTATTAATCGTTTGCCTGTGGAATGTACCAAGCCAGTGTTTATTGTACATTCCTCAACCTTGCCAATTAGTTTTGTAGTTTTCCCAACTTCTTTTTTTATGTTTTACAGGCAACAAAATTTTGGTTAGCACATATTTACAATGATAAGAACGTTTAATTTTACCCCATTCTCCAAAACTTGAAAAGATATTTATGCTTTAATATTACCACTAAACAGGAAACAACTTGACCATACAGTAATCACTCTCCAACCACGAGGTTAACAGGTGGCAAGTTGGCATAATTTCAGTGGCTAAATCTGGGAAGGAAAACACATTCATAAAAACACGAAAAAAATTCCAGATGCGTAATGTATGCTAATGACTGTCTCAAAGAGGCTGAAAGAAACTCTGCCTCTAGTTAGTCAAGGGGAAAATAATCCAGTATTATCATGTAAAAGGATAATGTCATGTTGAAGTATGTGATATATGCCAATGAATATCAAATCTTAGGATTATGACGATCAAGAATATGATGTTGAGCATGTAATATTGAAGGAAAGAACTTGTCTCAGAGAAGAAATTTTGTGCTAACCATTACAGTCCACAGTACATTACAGTTACATTTCATGTTGCACGTAACACGAAGTTAAGTGCAAAACATTGGAGAAATGTGCACAGCAGTCAGAATTAATTGAGGCTCTAATGCAGAAATATCCATTTGTACTTTTAACCAAAATGCAACAGCATGCAATCAGCACATTCCAATGATGTGCATCAGACCTGAGCTCAGACTCCAATAGTTTTCAATGAAGATAAGAAATTTCAGCTTCCTACGATTACAGATCAACTGCTTTGTCAGGATTTGTCTCATCTTCAAGCCCTGTGTGGTGCCATTCATTGGCTCAGCATGAATTTCCTCAAGTTTCAAAAACAGTTAAAGTGACCTTACATACAACCAAAAGAGACATGTAATTGGATAGTAACTCTGAACTCTCCAATGAGGACAATCATTTTAAGCATTAAGGTGAAATACAAAGAGAACAAGGAGTTTGTACAATTCTGGCCCAGTTACAGTGAGGGACTTTCATGTTATCAAAGGGACCAACAATTAAAAGTTGCCAACCTTACTATGTGCTGAAACATTTTTTTAACATCGATCTAAATAAAAGTTATGTGTATGACAAGTTCCACATAATGTGATTTTGTGAATAATGCCTTCACTGTTTCCCTTTCTAACATCTACATATTATGAGCACTACGTGACACAGTTTTGTTGTTGCTGTTGTTTTGGCTCAGTTATCCAAGTCAATTTCCAGGTCGGAATCCAATTGAATATTTTACATTCTTGCATTTTACATGCTGAAGAGGTAGAGCCGACTCAAATCAAAAAGTCCCCTGAACGAGCAGGAACTGAAGAGGCTGCAATACAGGCCTGGCAGAGCATCACTGAAGAAGATACTCAGTATCTGGTGATGCATCATATGCATCATAAACTTCAAAAAGTCATTGCATGAAAACGATATGCAACCAAATATCAAAAATGATTTTTCATTCCACATCACTTTGAGCTGTCCAATATTTTATGAATGCACGCGAAAATGGGAGGACTATGTACAAAAGTTGCTATCATTTCTAAATGGTTTATTCACTATGCATGCTCATACCCTTAAATGAAAGTTGACAGTCTGCACTTGAACTGCATTTTTATTGCACCCAATCAAACTCAAGCTGCTAAAAACCAAAATAAAAAATCAATCACTGTCTAATGAATTATGATGCACATTGAATGTGCATTATAAAGCGAATTCACCGTAAACTGCAGATTAATCAGCTTTCAGGGTGAATTTTTTTCACAATTTGTGATATGATCTTAACGGTATGTGTGGCCATGGACGAAAATTAAGTCTTCTTTTCTGGGAGCAATATCTCACACTTGCCTGCATTGTTGCACTGCAGCTGATGGTGTGAATAACCATAACCAGAGAAATCCAAGCAAAGATCCTATAAGGCTGAGATGCTGACCAGTCAAATATCAGCATTTAAAATTTCTCAGACAACAATTACAGGGAGCATTTTCCCAAACAAAGGCAAAATCCTATTTATTGAATCACAGTCAGACACATTTTTGAGGTTGAACAGGAATGGTGGCTCCTAAATCAGGTGGAACTTTGTATTGTCTTCTCTGATATGTGAAAGTAGGAAAATATATAACATTATTCCCTAACTCAGCTGTCCTGATTTTCAGCATGGGTTCTGGATTAACACTATTGAATCGCATGGAAGGAGTTTCCCAAGGATGGTGGATTCATTCCCATTCAAATTGCATTGTTGAACAGCTCCATTAATATTTTTATCCCTGCCCACAAAGTGGGACTGGGGGATATTGAATTGGGTCTGTCTGCCTGTCAGTATTTGTGCGCGTCCATCCATCCGGGCCACAACGGGGACAAGATTTCTCTGAAACTATTAAACCTAGATGCACAAAATTTTGTATTCTAACCGTGACTTAGGTTGAGTTAAAAAATGGACGTCGAAGCATATTGTTTTACGGATTAATGGCCCTTGATCGTGGCAGGGGATAGTGATGACACTGTCCTCTAGTCAGAATTAACGTTATGACTTCAAGTTTGTTCAGTAAAAAGTGCTCAGTAAAAGAAGAGTCTCCAAAAACAGTACTTAGTTGAGCATCAGCATGGACTGCTGAATCTAAAATATTTTTTATCAGAAACAGTGGTCCTGGGAAGTATTTTCACCCCAAACTCACCAGTGACGTCCAGGGAGACGGTGTCCTGGGTGTCTTCGATGCCGTACATGACCTCACAGCGGTACAGTCCTGCGTCGCTGGCCAGGAGCCGGACCATGGTCAGAGAGGCATCGCCTACATCCTCTGGGTGGCTGGGCACAGACACCCGGCCCTTGTAGTTCGGCCCAATTTTGATTACCCCATTCTGGGCCACCAGTACTATGGTCTCACCGCTATCCTCCAACTTGGTCCACTTAATGCGGAGGTGGTCAGGGAGGGCAGTAGTGACAGCCGTGGCGGTTTCTGGTGTGATGTTAATGAGGGTGGAGACTGTTGTGTGCACAGTGGAGAAGTGGCAGGGCAGCACCACCTTTCCTGCCAGAAAACCACTGACCGGGGGACTCCTCTCCACCTTCATCTGCCTGAGGGGCTCTGTGGGGGGGTGAAGTGAGAGAGAGAGAGAAAGAAAAGGAGGGAGAGGGAGAAAGAAGCGGTGAGAAGGGGTGACAGAAAGGAAGAGTGAGAGAATGAAAAAGGATAAAGTGAATGAGAGGGGAGAAAGACTGAGATATGATTGAGCGAAAGAATTCACAAATCAGCTCAGAAACAATCAGATGGTGAAGACTTGCTTCCAGAAAAGTGAATAAGCTATCCTCTCAAGCAGCCCTTACTGCATTATTACATAACAGGAAATGAAAATAAGCATTTAGTTGCAGTCCTGTGGCAGTTACTGATGCACTCACTGTCTAGCATGGCTTAAGAAGTCTAACAACAATGCATTGGCTGACAAAATCTGCGTGGTATTTCTGTAGATAAATAGAGCCCCCTTCAAAACTTAGTACTTGATACCTTATGATTGGTTGCACTGTGCATTTTAAAAATATGCTTAAAGTGACACAACCTTGCCAGTATATACAGTGAACTCATATAATGTAAACCATATACATAAGAGTTGCTGCTATCTTTATACAATCTCAATTCTGAAATAGTTGAGACAAAGTGAAAATTGTAAATAAAATCAAAACACAATTACTTTCAAATCACAAAAGTCATTATTTTATTCACAATAGAAGAGAGATAACATAGCAAATGTTGAAACTGAGAAATTTTACAATTTTATCCACAAAATGAGCTAATTTCAAATTTGATGGCTGCTACAGGTCTCAAAAAAATTTGGGACAGAGGCCTGTTTACCATGGTGTAGCATCCCCTCTTCTTTTTGACACAGAGTGGAGGCGTCTGGGCATTGAGGAGACAAGTTTCTTGAGTTTTGACAATGGAATTTGGTCCTACTCTTGTTTAATACAGGTTTCCAGCTGCTGAAGAGTTTTGGGTCTCCATTGACTGACTTTTTGTTTAATTATGCGCCAGAAGTTCACAATCGGTGAAAGATCAGGACTGCTGGCAGGGGCCAGTTCTGCACACAGACTCTTCAACCACAAAGCCATGCTGTTGTAATAGCTGCAGTATGTGGTTTTGCATCGTCCTGCTGAAATACACAAGGCCTTCCCTGAAATAGATGTCATCTGGAGGGGAGCATATGTTGCTCTAAAACCTTTATATACCTTCTAGCATTCATGGTGCTTTTTAAAACATGCAAGTGTCCCACACCATATGCACTAATGCATCCCCAAACCATCAGAGATGCTGGCTTTTGAAATGAACGCTGATAACAGGAGGGGTGGTTTTTCTCCTCTTTAGCCCGGAGGACATGACGCCCATGATTTCCAACAAGAATATCAAAGTTGGACTCATCTGACAACAGGACACTTTGCCACTTTGCTACAGTCCATTTTAAATGAGCCTTGGCCCACAGAACTCAGCGTCCCTTTGGGATCATGCTCAACAGTGGCTTCCTTTATGCATGATAGAGTTTTAGGTGGCATCTGTGGATGGCACGGCAGACTGTGTTTACTGACAGTGGTTTTTTTAAGTATTCCTGGGCCCGTTTAGTAATTTCAATGACAGAATCATGTCGGTGAGTGATGCAGTGGCGTCTTAGGGCCCGAAGATCACGGGAATCCAGTAAAGGTCTTCGACCTTGTCCCTTACGCAGAGATTTTTCCAGTTTCTCAGAATCTTTTGATGATATTATGCTCTGTTGATGATGAGACCTTCACCTTTGCAATTTGACGTTGAGGAACATTGTTTTTAAAGTATTCCACAATTTTTTTACGCAAGCCTTCTCAGGTTGGAGAGCCTCTGGCCATCTTTACTTCTGAGAGACTCAGCTTCTCTAAGACATCCCTTTTATAGCCAATCATGTTACACACCTGATGCCAGTTAACTTAATTATTTGATTCTTCCATATTTATTGCTTTTTTCAGCCCTCTTTTGTCTGTGTCCCAACTTTTTTGAGATCTATTGCAGCCAGAAAATTTTAAATAAGCTAATTTTGTGGATAAAAATGTAAAATATCTCAGTTTCAACATTTGAAATGTTATCTAAGTTCTATTGTATATGCCATATAGGCTCATGTGATCTGAAAGTCATTGCATTTTGATTTTAATCACAATTTACACTTCGTCCCAACTACTTTGGAATTAGGGTTGAAGCTGCACTGTTCAAATACTTATTGCTCAGAGTGTGGGTGAATTACTTTTGCAAATCAAAAAACAAATTGTAGATGATATGAACATTAATTGTACTATTTTATACTTAAGCACATTTTCAGTAGGTTAAACAAATTTCCTTACCGTGTTCAACATCTGCGTACGTACACGAAATGTAAAACAACCACAGGAAATGTTTTATATTCAATAGTCTCATTTTTGACCTGAAAAGCAGATAAATAAAGTAACTGAATTAATCTACTGCAATAAAAGATCACATTCAAAAATTCAAAGGTACTCATAACATGAACTGCAAAACAAGAGTTTATAGAATAAACAGCATTTGCTAGCATCCTCAACATTCACCTTTAGATCATAATGCATGACATCACAGCTCACTGTTATTACAGGGATAGGAAGTAAGGATATTTCTGACAGGAGAGCATTCGCCTTAACTGCGAATGCATTCAAGACGTCCGTGTCAAAGACTGAAGCTGCCTATGGGAAACACATTTCATCTGACTCAGTTACTTCCTTTTTTGCGTGACTCCCACAACCCACAGAGTTTGTAGCCACTCAGGGTTTAACATTCTGTGGAGGTCTGGGGTAATTTGTCTGTCTGGGGCCAAGTCTCTACGTGGGTGGCAAAATAAATCCAAATGAGGCTATCCTGCTGGGTCAAATCACAGGTGGTAGGTAGATATGGGAGAGAATTATACCTTGATTCCACTTTCTGTGTGAAGCCATGAACACATAGTGCGATGGGTGATATGGTGTGTGTGTATGTGTGTGTGTGTGTGTGTGTGTGTGTGTATCTTTATACCTCTCTGTGTGTAGCCATGGCAGTACACAACACCAAGGACGTAAGCAGCAGAAGCGTTAACAATTGGTAGCCTGGATTGTGATAGTAATTTTTCGGTATGAGGGAGCAAGGGGAGCTGAATCCGGGTCATGTCAGGATAGACGCCTTAGCCTGCTTTGCTTAAGTCTTGTGTTCTCAGCATTCCATACTATCATTGGACACTAAGTCAGAATATAAATTAGCCACATGCATAAAGCATATGGAGGGATCGGGTCAAATAGGGGACTAAAAACCCAGAAGTGTACATGAGGAACACACGAGAAACGTACAGGACTGCGGCTTATTTCAGTTCTTGATGGTTTCGCGTTAGAATTCCGCTTCACAACTTATCAGTTTGCTTGTCTCCGATCTTTAATGCGTAATAACCTGAAATAGGGACGGCTGCGAGGTACATGGGATTCACGGGGCGGAGCTTCCGTGCAACTCTAAAATTTTAGGCAGAGCCTGAGTGCTATGCATTTGTCCTCCTTTTCATTAAAACGTGATCTGCTTTGGACTCGTAGATGCTTCCAAGAGCCCCAGTGCAGATGTCCGGTTAGTCCCTGCAACAGTTTTGACCGTTCCTGACCGGAATGGCTAACATGCTATAACAGTGACAAACCTCTGAACGTCTGAATGTGCCAGATTTCATCTACGTCCCACTGAACACATTTTCTTGGCCACTGCCCTCCTTAAGCGTTTATAAGAAGCACCAACAGTTATCGTGTAGGCTACATACATTTCATAAATAAACGAATACATAAATGTTTGCGCGATGGTTCAATTTTACAGTGGTGATTGAACTAGTCGTATATTGTTTGTCTATTTTGCAGCCTGAGAAGTAGGAGTAAATGCGTGCCATTATGACACCAGGGAGCGATACTGACCCAGTGACATAATTCCACAGCACTGTCCGAAGAACAACTGCAGCTGCCGTCGTGCTATTCCTTCGTTGAAACTTTGTTGCAGCCAACCTAATTGATGCTCATTACCTGCGGACAAGATGTCGAGGGCATCGGTCCAGGGCGCCTATAATCTTGTTGAATAGTATGTTTTGGGCGGAAATGCACTTCCATGTCTTTTAATTAACGTTATTTTTCGTGAAACAAGTCTGTCAGTGTTAGATCACCGTGACACGATTACTTCAGTGCCGAATTAACAGGGACTATTATTGCAGACTGAGATGGATCTCTGTCTGTGATTTTTCATTATTTTACAAGTTAAATCGGTCAACATGTTGTTTTCCCCAAAAAGTAACTGTGAAGTCTACCACTGATTGCTTAAGTGTAGTCGCATTTGATTGCAGGTATCACACATGGCAATGTAACTCTTTGCTTGGGAAGAAAAAGTTGAAGCATGCTTACCATGCAAGGCGGTTTTCGTATAATGGCATAACAATGAACCACGAATTTGAATGCCCTGCTCATTTAAGACGCTCAAGTGCCAACAATTGTGAGGTATGCACATATGAGTTTATCCCAGGGCCGGTTAATTCTTTTCTTTTTCCTGTTTTCCCTAAAACAACTATGTAAAGGCAAGAGCGAGATCACTTATGGGCTGAAGGGAAGGTAGAGCTGCCTCTACTGAATAAACGAAATCTTGCAGAAAAAAATGTTTGCAAATACATGTGACTGTAACAGAGAAAATAATACTTTTCTGGTGGTTCAAAAGCGTTACCATCTCCACGTATCTTATTCTATCACTTATTTCAGTGCGCCAAGATTGCGTATTAAGGGCACTGAATAGAGTTGACACTAAACTAGAAAACTTAATTCTGTGACGTTCATAATGAGCAAACGACCAAATAAACAACAACGATGATGATGATAACAATAATAATAATAATAATACTTACTTGCTTCAAGGCTTAATTCCAGAATTGAAAAAAATATTCAAATTAGTGCCCTGAGTCCTGTTCATATGTCTGTATAGTGCCCTGGGTCCTTTTCATATGTTTGTAAGAATGTAGAAAAAATCCTGGATGCTTTGCGTTTCCACTGGCAGCGCGAGCAGAAAGGCAGCGACTCTTCTCCCGAATGATGGGGGACGATTCTCACAGCTTCATCGGTAAGGATTCCGAAAGTTGCTTCTTGTCTGTTCAGATGCTGGCGAGAAGAATCACCCGGCCGCAAGTTCAAATTCGATTTACACTCTATTTGGCTCTTTCGTCAGTACAAGAGGAGGGGCACGGAGCAATTCTGAAAAGTGAGTGGATGCCCCCTAAGGAGTTAAAAGAATAATAAAAAGCCACAATTAAAGCCAATACAGCCAGGGCACATATCTCTTTCATATTTTTAACATTCATTTACTCGATTTATATCGTAAATACTGTTATATATATATATATATATATATATATATATATATATATATATATATATATATATATATATATATATATATATATAGCCTATATTTATATATATACATAGCCTAACACATGTACACACGCATAGGTAAGCGTTAACGCGCAACTGGAAATTAGCAGATCTCATTTGCCTTAAAGGCCTCGTACGCCCGGGAAGGCGATTAATTCACATTCAACATATTTGCAACCATAATTGATCAAATCATGAGTTTATTAAAGTCTGTTGTGTCTAGAGTCGCCTATTTTGTTGACAGGCTACATTCAGCCTTGAACTACTGGCGGCGCTCGCTGGGTCACCTGCTCTCCTCGCAGTACAAAATGATTCGGATTTTGTGATTGAGAAGCTGGAGAGCTTTTGATGCGGTGACTTATTAAACTAACACAATTAATTAGCTGCATATGTTAAATTCCTCAATTCTTTTCCTTTTTCGCCTATGACAAATATATGAAGGCGACTACAACCATAACACAAGTATGTGTTGTCTGTTGACTCTTATTAACGCAAAAGTGCCCTTGATCTGCTTGCGGGGCATGGATCAACTAAAACGGAGGCTTGAACATTTCGAAGACTAGGCTGAAAAACTACACTCGTGTGAAATCCAAAGAATTACGGAATCTCCGTTCCTAGTTCCTTCCACACGGGGGAGAGACCGCTCCGCATTGCGTTCACAGACTTCAGATGAGCATTGCCAATTCCCTGCTGCGATGATATACATTTCGAATCCGTAGACGCAAAGAAAAAAAAAAGAGAAATCCTCTCCTGTGGAAGTTCCTCTTTGCAACTGCTGAATCAAACTGAATTCGTTGCAATTTATGGTGTATGCGGTGCATCACTCATAAAACAATAGGTAACTTTTGTGTGGATCATATCTGATAGGGACGGATACATTTAGCATTTATTATGTATTTCAATTGTTAATTATGCAACGTATGGGAATAGTTGTCTGATAGGCTATATTAAAAGAGGGGAGCTAATGTTTTCATGTCAAGAGGTGTAAAATCCAGGAGACAGAAAGTAAAAGTTCTGCCAAGTTTTTCTCCCTCCCATAGAATGAGCTGATCACTCATATTGGCTCTATCTCCTGTCCGAAGGAAATCCAGGTGGTTGGAATAAAGTTATGGAGAGGATTTTTACTTTATGAATCCAGACTTTACAGCCCTGCATGTTGGCTAACCTAGTTCAAGCTTTGACTCCCGACGAACTTTTGCAACTGAGTTACGAATGTTTACTATACACAGCCTTCCCCCACAGCCTTGAATTTATATAGTTTAGTTACTCAGGCATTATACTTTTTATATTTACGAGCTCCAAAGGAAATCAGAGGATTCAAAGCTCTATTGTAGCTAAAGGTAATGTCCCACTGCGCCGTTTAACGACTCCGTCTAAAAAAACGAAGGCGTACGTTTATTGGACTTATGTTACTCGTTTTTCAACTGGTTTACGGACATATCTAGACGTTGACAGACCCGTTCCAAACTCTTGGCATGTTCAAAATTTCCGACGGCTAGCTTTGGATAGTGATTGGCTAGTGACGTTTTCACCGTTACTCGGCCGGAATCTTCCCGGTTTTAGACTTTTATGGCTGTTGGGCAAGTGGATAAAAAAGAAAAGTTAACCAAAGAAATACTTATCATGAAAACAATTTATTTCATTTCAAGTTTTTCTTTGGCTCCTTTTTTGGGGGGTTTGTGAAATAAATTGTTGGGGATTTGACAAGCTTTGTTTTTATCCTCTAACTGTATACAATTTATTTACATTCATGTACACACAATCCTGTTCGTTCGTTACTAAGGGAATAAGTCCTGAGAAGCAGTGGGTTACAGTGATTTTATAACGGTGGGCGCCGCAGTTATAAAATCACTGTAACCCAGTGCTTCAAGGGGCTTATCGCTTTCATAAAACGGTTATCCTACATATAACCCATTACATAAACACACAAGAAAAGAAAATTGACAATTTATTGGTAATAATGCAACAATAAAATTGAGAACTATTCGTTCTTCCACCAAGGAAGATAGAGTGAACAGAATGGTTGGCAAGCAACACAGACGCCATGATTGCGTTTTCATCTAGCGCCATTATCATGTCACATCAGGCTATTTGGTCTCGTTAATGTAGATATACTATGAATTCAGGCTATTTTGAATGTCTCCTTCGGTTTCCCGAAGACCCAATTAAATAATTTTATGTTCGTTTCGGTTTTCGAGTTTCCTTGTTCTCAACATGCGCCGATCAGCCATATCATTACAACCAGCAGCGAGAGTACGGAATGATTGACTTTTGTCCTCCACACTTGCTGGTGTCCAGGAAAATATGTTGAATTGTGCATTAGTTTGCTAGCCAACTTGTCAACTAGAGAGCATTCACTACAATGGATGTGAACACACAAGAAAAAAGTCAACAATTTATTGCAAATAGGCTACTTAAATAGTGAGCTAGTTAGCAACGTAGCTAGCAATGCAAAAGTGATATCGAACTCTGTAATGCAATAGCCAGCTAGGTAGATGGCCAACTGGCTAGCAAGTTAAAAGGCTAAACTTCGCTAACACTGAAATAGCTAGCTAAAAGTCTTGAAACAAACTTAACCTAATGAGTCAGTTGAGCGTAGAGTAGTTTGTTGTGCGCAGGGATATTTAGTGCTGCGGCCTGCCACAGTGGGTTACAGTAATTTTATACCGGCATGGAACGTGGCTCAGCCAATCACATTTAAGGATGGGGAGCACCCGTTTTATAATCATACTTAAGCAGACGTTACTCAGACGTTCGATGTTCCTTAAACTGGGCTCAATGAAGACGTTACTCATACTTAAGCAGACGTTTCTCAGATGTATGTAGACATTACTCATGCTGTTCTATCTACCATCCATGGCCAAAAAAATTTGAATTTGCCGCCTTATGACACCGTCTGACCTAAATATTTAGACGGAGGCAGACGGAATCGTTAAATGGCAGTATGGGACTGGGCCTTTAGTTATGCAATGACAACTGCATTTTGAAGCCGTTTTTGCAAGTTAAACCGGCTAATTCAATCTGCTGTTATCGTGCCCACGCATATAGCATGTGGATAGTATGGGTATCGGCTAGTTTACTCAATTTATGTATGTCGGCTAAAATGCTGAAATAGGGCTTTGAACCCTCTTATTTCCATGGAAAGCTCTTTAATATAAAAAGCATAATGCCTGAGTAACAAAAAGATATAAATACAATGCATCAATGCAATACATCAAAAATAGAGCAATTCATGAGCAAGATGATCATTAGGTACACAAACAGGTGGAGGTTAGTGGAGATTTGGAAAAATGGATGCACTCTTTCAGTTTTATGCACCAGATAATGCTATACCAGGTTGAGTCAATCTTTCTGTCACTTGGGACACTAGGTTGGACATAAAGTGTTTTTTTTTGACTGCCTATTCTCGGTAATGGCACACCAGATTGTGTGGGCCAGTGTTGCCATGTTGAGGAAATTTTGTGTGATAAATTTCTACACAATAATTTTTCACACCATATGATCACAGCGACCCAATCATTACAGACGGGCATCAGTGTGAACAAGGTCCTAATTGCACACACAGCCTTTTACAGTTTTTTTTTTGTATGTTTTACATCTTGTGCATACTTCATTCCACTGCATTTTACATTTGACCAAAATGCTGCTCCAGGTCATGAAGGGCAATAGAGTAGTCTGCTTTTCATTATTGTTTGGTTGTTGGTTGAGAAAATAAAACAGGTCATCCACCTCATCAGTTTGTGTGGGCCTGAAATGTTTACTGATATCAGGAATAAAATATAAAGTTGTGAGGCCTTTCAGTAGGGTTGCAGATATTAAGACACTGATATGAAGCTGATCAGAAAAGCATTACATTATTTTTAATTTTGCCACTTGAAATGGCACATTTTTTAAAGCATAAGAAATTGCTAAATGTATAACATTACTGATTTTTTTTTACTACTAATTAAGAGAAAAATATTTACGTGACAGAGATCATTTGTTTGCAAATTATGTTATCCAAATTGGGTTACAATAAGTGGTCACACATTAGATGAAGTATTGCTTATAAAGGCTTTATACAGCATGCATAATGCCTTCATAAATGAGACATAATGTTTTTATAAAGCATACATAAGCAAATGTCATGCTTTGTAATTGGTGAAATACGACATCCTGATGCCAAATGTGATTTAACTGACAATGTCACTTAGCTTGTGGCTAAAAGTCATTAAGGGTGACATTGTCACATATGGCATCGCATGCTGAATAAGGATTAATTATTTCACCTTTTACAAAGCATGACATTTGCTTCTGCATGATTTATGAAGACAATATGTCTGATTTATGAAGGCATTATACATGCTGCAAAGCCTCTATAAGCAATACTTCATCTAAAGTGTTACCCAATAAGTAATCACCACTTCCATATTGAGATTTTGAGTATGTGCATGTGTGTTAGCGAATACGTATACACTATATGTGTGTCTGGTTGAGTCAAAAGCAAGGGACACATTTTTATGAAACACACTTAATGTTCTCTGTATGGGCTGCCGAAAGCAAAAAAATAAGGAAGATTTGGAAAATGCATATAAAAAAACAATGATTTCTAAATCATCCTTGACCTTATTAACCCTTGTATGGTGTTTGGGTCTGTGGGACCCATTTTCAGTTTCCATCAAACCATGTTTGCTGTTCATATGACTTGTAATTGGGATGAAGTAAACCTGTTGAGCATTTTAATATAAAACAACACAATCAAACAATTTTGAAAACCCAAAAGTCTAGCGGGTCCCAGACCCATGAACACTGGCTGAGTAACAAAAATCCTAATACCATACAAGGGTTAAATTGAACAAGCTAGAAACTGCGTACAAATTGTGCTAAAACAGCTCTACTAAGCATCCGTCCTAAACGTCCGTGATCGAGTGAGCACAATTTGCAATGAATAGACCATGGTTGCAGTTACCATCCTGCTGATAAAAAGACAAGTGCAAAGACAAGATAGTTTATTGGTGTACTTCTATACTTTATTGCCTTTTTTTTTTTTAAATGAACACTCATTCTGGGTCTTATGTTTGCAAGTCATTCTACTTATGATGGTGCAGGGGTATGTTTACATTTGTTATAACACTCTTTTACCAGCCTACTAAGTCATCGTTGGAGGAAATGAAGATACCAGTTGTTCTGGTTGCGAGGGATTTTTCTTCAGATACTTCCCTGATATTCGTCATCAACTGCTCAGAGGTCTCGGAGGGTCTTCATTTTCATATTATGTGCTTCTTATACCTCTACATATTTACAACAGGAAATTGCCTGAACTGCAGGAGTTGCAGTCTTGCTGCTGCGCTCTCTACTTAGGAACCCACACTTGTCCAGGATATACAAAATGTGGCTTTCTCTTATCTTGTTGTAATAAGCTGGAGCGTCCCTGAATAGGTATCGTGTGGAAGATGGTATATGTTCCTCCAAAGTGCAGTTATGTCCTTCAACATCAATGGTACCCACACACATGTTCAAATACACACGTCCATGAAATAGGCTCTAACACACCCACAAACCATGACGGATAGTGGCTTTTGAACCTTACCAACTGGGTCAGTCCTTTTCTTCTTTGGGCTTAAGGATGCAAAGTCCTCCATTAACTTAAACTATTTGAAAAGTTGACTGCTCCAACAACAGCATGTTTCCATTGTGCATCAATTCATTTCAGATGAGCTCAAGCCCAGAAAAGACAGCAGCATTTCTAGAAATTTTTCTTTTTTTTCCATTTGGTTTCCTTAATGCATACTGGTCTAGAAGGGTGTTTATTAGCTTAGGTTTTCCATACTAGTCCCACCCCATGTAATTATATCCATGCCAAAATAATTTCTCTATACAGGGCCATTTGAAGGATCAAAGACCAGGGGCACTGAATATTTCAATCTTCTCTTTTAAGTTTTGATTTCTCCAGATTCCCAGAATCTGTCAATTTGATGCACTGTTTAGGGTGCTATTTAGTTTTTTTATTTTTTAAAAACTTTCAAATTATTTAAATATGCTATATTTTGTAAAGTTGTGAACTGTTACAACTTATTGCTCGTAAACAACTGGGCTTTATGTGCACCCTGATTCTTGTTTTGAATTTATTAGTGGGCAAGCTGGAAGCTTGCATACTCATGTTCTTCCCTCTCTTTCTTTCTTTCTTTCTTTTCTTCTTTCTTTCTTTCTTAATTCTCTGCATCAAACGTGACAGCTGGCAGAGGAACATTTAGATCACTGGGGAGGAATTTCGACAGGCTCTTCTTTGCTGAATTGTTTTAATTCAGCTACATTGGAGGGTTTTGAAGCATCGAGTACAATCAAACTTCAGGTGATCCCACAACACTTTGGGCATTAAAACACTTTTTTTCGTGAAGCTCTTTCCCGAAAGTCCTTGCACTTTGGATACATGTTTTGAATAGTTTTGTTGATGTAACACAAAATTTCACTAATCTACGTGAAAATCATCACTGATTCCAAACTTTTGAGCAACAGGCTTAATTTAGCAATACAAAAATAAGGTAGCTGGTATGTACTGCGTGTCCAAGAAAAAAGTCACACGATACATTTTGTGAGGCCACCTTCAGCTTTCATTGCTTGTGGTATTGTTTTGAATATCCTACACAATGTCATATTGACAACCCCAATTCCGAAAAAGTTGAGACAAAGTGTAAATTGTGAATAAGATCAAAATGCAATGACTTTCAGATCACATGAGCCAATATGTTATTTACAAAAGGACATAGATAACATTTCAAATGTTGAAACTGAGCCATTTTACATTTTTATCAACAAAATTAGCTTATTTCAAATTTTCTGGCAGCAACAGGTCTCAAAAAAGTTGGGACACAGGCAAAAAAAGGCTGAAAAGGTAATTAATATATAAGAGAATCAGCTGAAAGAGCATTTTGCAAGTAATGTTAACTGGCATCTGGTGTGTGACATGATTGGCTATAAAAGGGATGTCTTAGAGAGGCTGAGTCTCTCAGAAGTAAAGATGGCCCGAGGCTCTCCAATCTGTGAAGGCTTGCATAAATTGTGGAATACTTTTAAAACAATGTTCCTCACCATCAAATTGCAAAGGCTTTGAAGGTATCATCATCAACAGAGCATAACATCGACAAAAGATTCAGAGAAACTGGAAAAATCTCTGTGCGTACGGGACAAGACCGAAGACGTTTACTGGATGCCTGTGATCTTCGGGCCCTCAGACGCCACTGCATCACTCACCAGCATGATTCTGTGTGTGACGTTACTAAATGGGCCCAGGAATACTTCAAGAAATCACTGTCTGTAAACACACAGTCCCCCATGCAGTCCACAGATGCCACCTAAAACTCTATCATGCAAAAAGGAAGCCATTGTTGCGCATGATCCAGAAGCGTGAATGAAATTGAATGTTTACATGTCTTCTTAAATCATTCATCATCTCAAATGCATCATACGTATATACTTCACATTTCAATCCGTGGAGCTATTCCAGATTTCGTGAGTGGTGCGTTTTCATATGGACTGAGTATAAAATACTGGCTGGTGTGATTTGAAATTCATTGCGTTTTGATTTCATTCACAATTTACATTTTGTCCCAACTATTTCGGAATTGGGGTTGTATTTCCCACCAGATTTTCATTCATTTTTGGCCAAGTTATTGTTTTGATGATGGGTGAGTCAAATCAATCCGTTAAGCCTTCTCCAGCACATCCCAAAGACTTTCAATAGGTTCAGGTCTGGACTCTGCGGTGGCCAATTCATGTGTGAAAGTAATTCCTCATGCTCATTGAACTACTCTTTCTCAATTTGAGTCCAATGAATATTGGCATTGTAATCCCAAAATAAGCCGGTGCCATCAGGGATTTAAAAGTCCATTGATGGGTTTCTGGCAGGAGCATAGACACACTTTTATTCCCATGGGTTTTTTTTCCACCCCTAAGGGGCCCCTGATTAGCCTGTCTGTCTGTCAATCAATATATATCTTTCTATTAATGTATTCATTAAAATATTGAATTTATACCAACTGAAACATATAGCTTGCAGCACAAATAAATGTGTTCATTTTGGCAAACGTTTTTGCCAAATAGGCCTATATAGAGTGCAGCTACATGATGTAAAAATATTGGAAATAAAGTTTCAAGAATCCGTTTCCAATTTTACTGCCTTTTATTTTTTTTTTTTATTTTCACTCAATTAGTTTAGAGGCAACATGTCATGGTAAAGGCTTATAGGCCTAATAGTCCAATGTCGGCTACTCAAAAAAGGTTTGAACAAATGAAAAATGCATTAAATAAATAAAAAGTAGGCCCATTGTTTGAATGTGTAGACTTTATGAACTTATTTTCCTCATCCTCGCAAAAGTAGACTATCAATTACATTGCTGAAGTCCACCCTCTGTCATTTCTCTCTCGATAAAAAGTATTGCCAGATTTGAGAGACGATTGAGGACCGCAGGTATGTTTTAATTAAGACGACTGAAAGTACGCTCTGCCTGTGCGCTGCTTATAAGAATAGTGACATAGATCCGATATTAAGTTGAGATGCTTGAAAAGTTTGGTGCATGTCATTGGCGATAAGGAAAAACTAAATTTAGCCTGTATAAAACTCTCCTCCTTCGGTGAACTGAGCCAGATCATTGATCTTCTCGACTGAATTTGGATTTTTTTTTTTAAAGTGCCGTTCATTGAGGACTTGAAAATGACTTGCCATGTTGCGAAGGTCTGTGAAACGTGTCACAAATTGCTGGTCAAATACGTCCAGGATATAATAGAATGAGTCCACATTAAAACGTGTTCTACTGTCGTTTATAGGCTCGTCTGCAATTTTTTCGTCGGGGAAACGCTCTCTCTTTCTCACTCTGCCCTCCTGGAAATCAGTAGATAGGTTGCATTTTGTTGATTACGTTACGGTGGATTTCGCCACTTGTAATATGGAAATCAATTATTCCGTACTTCTCACGCTTTTTTTCACTCAGGGGTTGGAAGCAATGGAATTGCATAAAAATGTTTCAGATGGTCTCACACTGCTCAAAAAAAATAAAGGGAACACTAAAATAACACATCCTAGATCTGAATGAAATATTCTTTGTAAAGAACAAAGTATTTAATTAGTTGAATGTACTGAGAAAAAAAAAAAACCACACAAATTATCAATGGAAATTAAAATTTATTAACCCATGGAGGTTTGGACTTGGAGTCACACTCAAAATTAAAAGTGGAAAAACACACTACAGGCTGATCCAACTTTGATGCAATGTCCTTAAAACAAGTCAAAATGTGTGTGTGGCCTCCACGTGCCTATAAGACCTCCCTACAACACCTGGGCATGCTCCTGATGAGGTGGTGGATGGTCTCCTGAGGGATCT
Source organism: Gymnothorax reevesii (assembly GCA_029721435.1). NCBI lineage: Eukaryota > Metazoa > Chordata > Actinopteri > Anguilliformes > Muraenidae > Gymnothorax > Gymnothorax reevesii. The sequence goes on along the minus strand of CM056583.1, from coordinate 53,298,284 downwards.
CCTCCCAGACCTGGACTACAGCATCCGCCAACTCCTGGACGGTCTGTGGTGCAACGTGGCGTTGGTGGATGGAGCGAGACATGTCCCAGATGTGCTCAATTGGATTCAGGTCTGGGGAACGGGTGGGACAGTCCATAGCATCAATACCTTTGCCTTGCAGGCACTGCTGACACTCCAGCCACATGAGGTCTGCCATTGTCTTGCATTAGGAGGAACCCAGGGCCAACCGCACCAGCATAGTCTCACAAGGGGTCTGAGGATCTCATCTCGGTACCTGGCAGTCAGGCTACCTCTGGCGGGTACATGGAGGGCTGTGCGGCCCCCCAAAGAAATGCCACCCCACACCATTACTGACCCACTGCCAAACCGGTCATGCAGGAGGATGTTGCAGGCAGCAGAACATTCTCCACGGTGTCTCCAGACTGTCACATCTGTCACGTGCTTAGTGTGAACCTGCTTTCATCTGTGAAGAGCACAGCGCGCCAGTGGCGAATTTGCCAATCTTGGTGTTCTCTGGCAAATGCCAAATGTCCTGCACGGTGTTAGGCTGTAAGCACAACCCCCACCTGTGGACGTCGGGCCTCCATGCCATCCACATGGAGTCGGTTTCTGACTGTTTGAGCAGACACATGCACATTTGTGGCCTGCGGGAGGTCATTTTGCAGGGTTCTGGCAGTGCTCCTCCTGTTCCTCCTTGCACAAAGGCGGAGGTAGCGGTCCTGCTGCTGGGTTGTTCCCCTCCTACGGCTTCCTCTGCGTCTCCTGATGTACTGGCCTGTCTCCTGGTAGCGCCTCCATGCTCTGGACACTACGCTGACAGACACAGCAAACCTTCTTGCCACAGCTCGCATTGATGTGCCATCCTGGATGAGCTGCACTACCTGAGCCACTTGTGTGGGTTGTAGAGTCCGTCTCATGCTACCACTAGAGCAGAGGTGGGCAGCGAGGGCCGTTTCTGTCCCTGGTTTTCACACCAACGTCTGGTCTTTAATTAGTTCATTGTCTCAATTAGCCAAACCATTTATGAAATCTGAAGTTTCATGCGCATTTCTTTATATTATCATGAAACTACAAAGACTAGTCTTGTCTACCGTCATAAAACATTTTCCTTTGATCGAATCATTGCGAAAATCTATATTTGTGCATGCAATCAATTAACTCAATTAGTCAGGGTAATTGATAGGAATAAAAACCTGCATACACATCGGCCCTACAGGACCGTGATTGCCCACCCCTGCACTAGAGTGAAAGCATCGCCAGTATTCAAAATTGACCAAAACATCAGCCAGAAAGCATAGGAACTGAGAAGTGGTCTGTGGTCACCACCTGCAGAACCACTCCTTTATTGAGGCTGTCTTGCTAATTGCCTACAATTTCCACCTGTTATCTATTTCATTTGCACAACAGCATGTGAAATTGATTGTCAATCAGTGTTGCCTCCTAAGTGGACAATTTGATTTCACAGAAGTGTGATTGACTTGGAGTTACATTGTGTTGTTTAAGTGTTCCCTTTATTTTTTTGAGCAGTGTATATTTCATTTAAACAATGTGAACGATCGTGAAGCGCACGCATTGCATTGATTGAATAATTGCTGACTACAGCACGGGAACGTGAGTGAAGCACTAAATCTCACGCAGAGAGCCTGAGAATTACCAGCCCTGATTTTTGCTGTGCACAAGCCTCAATATTTGCAAAGCCCTCATCTGGCCGTTACCTTTACAGATCACTTGCGCAACGTTCAATAAGCTCAATCGCGGTGTTCAAATTGATGGATTCTTTCAGATGATAGTTTCATAGAACAAACGTTTCCCTTAAATTGTGTTCCAAAAATTGATTCTATGTTTTTTTTTTCTCAATTAATAGCCCTGCTTTCATTTGCCTCAATCGCTGAACTCAACTGGCCTTTTTTAGCCCTGGCCATCCTCCTGAGGGGGCCAATGGGTTTGCAGAATCCACGCACCCTATGCAAATTACGCTTCTGGTTTCTGGTCATTCAGTATATTCAGATAGTCTGCTGAATTCATTTTATTGCTGCAGATCAGTGCTGAGCCAAGACCAGACAAATTGAAGCAATCCTAGATCATAACACTGCCTCCAGAGTCTGGAGCAGTGAGCATGATGCATGATGGGTGCATCGCTTCATGAGCTTCCTTTCTTACCCTGACAGGCCCATCACTCTGAAATAGTGTAAATCTGGATTTATTAGAACACATGACCCTTTTCCTTTGCTCTTCAAGCCAATCTTTATTCTAACATGCCAACTGAATTTGTTTCTTTCCCAATTAACCTCACAAACTTTCTTGTGGCCATGCAGCCATTTGGTCCCAATTCTCCAAATTCTTGTTGCATCTTGTGTGAGGAAATGCTCTCACCTTCATAATTAAACACAGCCATGAGTTCTGTTGAAGGTTTTTTTGAAACTTCATGAGTGTTTCAGTGATGTCAGATCAGGATTGGTCATAATTTTTTCTCCAACCCATTTCTTCTGCAAAATTGACAGTTCACCACTATCTTTCCTGAATTTAATATATTATTGGAGAGTTCATAACCCAGTTCTGCCAATTTCAGCACTCTCCTTAACTGTTTCTTTACTTGATGTAGGTAAATATTTTGCCCCCTTTGAAACACAGACATCTTTCCAATGACCACGAGATGCATCTTCTTACATGGTTGTTTAAGAAATGAAAATTTATGCACTGAATCAGACAGGATTAAAAATATTATTTCCAACTGAAACATACAGTATTCATAAGTACAAAGACGAGTCAACCATAGGATCTTGAATATTTGCATACGGCGACTTGTTTTTTGGACAGGTAGTGTATTATTTCCAGACGAACCCAAACCTCGAAAGCAGAGTAGACAGATCCTCTCCTTTAAAAAAAGCATTTCAATACAGGATTATTTTTTTACAGGAACATAATTTTCACAACCCTGTCTTTTATTTTAGCATTTTATTATTCCCACATATAAAATTTGTACAAAATGTGTAATAGTAGTGTACTGCAAAGTTTTCTGGCTGAATTAGTGATGGTTTTGCCATGATTAGAAATCGTTGAACAGGTCATCTGTGTCTGTCGGCTCGCTGGACGTGGTGCTGGCTGCAGATCGTCGGGTCGCCTTCCGTTTGCCCTCTGCCCTGGATCGTGCGGATTCCGCACCACGAAGAGAAAGACATTAACCACATCAGTCACAAAAAATGCATAGCACTCAAAGCAGACTGGCATGCTGTCTGTGAGAACAATGATAATAGTCACTAAATGGGTGTAATTCCAGGCAAATCATCAGACAAATCTGACAGGCGAGTCCAACTCTCCAAATAAAGTGACATTAATTATGTAAAATCATTCTATCAGACAAAACACTGGCACAGGCTATCGCGTAAATAGACAAATAGTTTGTCAATGTCACAGATTATGTCTTGCCCAGAAATGGCAAAAATGACTGGCTCAAATCAGAGGCGACATTGAGAGCAATAGGTAAAAGAATAATGAAGATACCAAGATAAACATGTAATTCTCTGCAGTTGGGTATCTGAATTGGTAAGGAACACAAAATTTTGTTTTGTTCACAGAACATCATTCAATAAAAATAAATGTGAGAATACAGATGTGCTTGCGCTCTCTGTTCTACCAATCATCCTTCCCAGAACATCTTAATGTTAAATAGCAGTGAGCTTGTTGGCTAGTATGGCTGCCAGATTGCAGTATTAACCTTGGCTTTAAATAGTGAAAAAATACTAAGCGATATGAAGAGAAAATAACTACAGCCAACAGCCGTTTACAGAAGCTTCGTAAAAGGTGCTTTCAAGCTCAGTGACAGCCATATTGTCTTCCCTTATTAGCTAGTCATGCAATGGCAAGCTAGCTCCCTAACTGACAAGCCATCGCACTAGTCCAAAAAAAAAAAAATCTGTTAAAATGATGAGTTCACACACAGCTTGCTCAGCCATTCAGGAACCATTTGCCGTCAAATAATAGTTTTTTTTTTCAAAGGCAAGCTAAAGCGGAAACGTTGAATGGTATACTGTGAGATGCCATGACACCCATGCCAGTGCATTTCAACGTAGATAAAAATAGCATGTGCTTTATATTCTTGCCAGACGCACTGGATTGTCCTGTAAGTGCCATTTTTAAGGGCTTAAAATCATAAGCATGGGATCGATATGCCGCTTAACATTTTATCTTTTCAAAGACTGAAATTATGGGAGCACTTTCATATTTGCATATGAAACTCTAGAACTACAGTGAGGTCAGGCAAAAAAAAAAAAAATGGATTAACATAACAATTTATGTTTTACCAAAACAATCATGTTCAATGGTTTTTCCCTTTACAAGTTTTACATCAGCTATTGGCAGTAGATGCCTCAGCTTGAAGTTTACAAGTTAAAATAAATTTTGTACATTATATTACAATAACGAATGCCGAAATGGCCATTTTATCAGTTTCCAGTCTAGTTCATTTGAAAGAAAAAATAAACCCTCTGACATATTGTTATTGTGTCTGATGCTTCGGTGAGAATATAAAGCCATTGCTTTGTCCGTTAATGGTGAAATGCGCTAGCATAGCATCTACCAGTATACCAGAGAAAGAATGCCTGCTAACCTTCATCTCCCAAATCTGTCAGCTTTTCAGATCAAAGGAAATCTAAACATCTTAAACCCCTTCTCAGATCTATTGGTACATACGAAGGCACAAGAAATCAGTCATTTTTTTCCGTTTCAAAACTCGAAATGGAGGGACGTAGTAGAATTCCTTAGGAAGTAGTATAAATTCATCAACCAGATGGATACAAAATGGATTCACATGTCACGTGACCAAATATTTTTGGTACGCCTATGTCGCTACTCTCAGTATAAAGGGACTCTAGTATTGACTACCTTGTAGACACAGTGGAACTTGGATTTTTTCAATTGTTCTTCATCAAACACGGTTTATTTGTTTGATGCAGACAGGGAGCGGCTATGCCCCTTGTCACGAAGTAGAAATGGGGGACATTTTAACGAAATCTGTAGCATTCTTGTTAGCACAATGTATCAGAGTTTGTTTTACCAAATTAAGTAAACACATCTGCATAGATCACTGTAATATTCAGTGCATGCATACAGTTATCTTAGCCAGGGCTTGTGGAGAGGAAGGATCAGATCGTAACACTTGGTTATCGATGACAATAGAGTCTTGAAAGTGAGCAGGTGAATAGATCCAGGTGAGCAATTCAGGCTCTCTAGAGCCTCTAGTCTTTCAGTACTGTAGCCTTTACAATAAGTCTTGTGATTGGTTTCTCCACATTCAGGAGATCCACACCTGTCTGTCCTGTGTTGATATCGATTATTTTAGCATTCTCTTGTAGACTTAAATGGAGGAGAGACTGAAAACGTATCAGCATAGATATCAATGCTATGACAAGCTGATTTCATTAAAAAAAAAAAAAAAAATTGATTATGTTTAATCTTTTGACTAGAAGCAAATTATCCTCCAACTAGACCAGAAATGGCAGGGCTTTGCTAAAGGAGCTAAAAGAGATTAGCCCAATGTGTACAGCTGTCCTCTAAAGCAATAGATGCAGGCTGAGGCCACTGAGACAAGGGTCGTATAAAAGCTGTGAGGCTCAAAGCTTAGCCATAAATGTTAATCGGGAGACATGAGCAAAATGCACAGGCTCTTTTTTAAATATGTTCAGTTCCCTCACTTAAATGTAAAAGTCAAAGATCAGCCTGATGGGCTTAACTTAGTTTCAGGGTGTTTTTCTGACAAATGTAATATAAAAACAGGACAGTTTACAGTGAAGTAACATAAAGAAATAGTAGTTCTCCCAGACTATGGTAACTATGGTGAATTTATTCCACTTTCTAAACTTAACACATGAAAAACAGGGGTATGCATTTTTTCCTCCTTTTAGTCAATGAAATGACTCTCATTAGGGAGGAGTCATTTCCTAGGTATAGACCGCAGATTAAATTGTTAATGTTAGTGAAAAGCCAGTTCTATGCTCGTCTTAAATAGTTTTTTTTACAGAGGAGAGTATTTACAGAATCTTCGGTTTTAATGACTTCCAGACCAGCCGACGGCATCAGAAGAAAAGGACAATAATGAGCTTCACTTTAAGGTATCCTATACGTCTTTGCAGAGGCTTAAAACGTAATTAGTTTGAGGCTCTAGTAATACAGGACTGCGGGACTCTTGTGGTGAATATTAAAGCGGTCGCTGAGAGGGAAAAAAACTAAACTTTGTAGCTGAAGGATCAAACGCCAGGGGTTGGCTTTAACATTTTTAATAAAAGAAAACAATGAATAAACTCCTGGAGTCATGAAGTCTATGCTCAAATACACTAATGTTTAAATATTTTCAGCACCCTGGAATTTTGTGATCTAAATTTGGTCTTAGATGTTATTTTTTTTGTTTTAATTCTCTCTAGATAAAAAGGACATTTGAGGCACCAAGTTTTCATGTAAAGAAATCTTTCAAAAGAAAATCTGTATTTCACTAAACAAAGTTGATTCAGGTAATATAGTCTTGACAAAGTCCTGACCCAAACATCATTGAGGATGTCTGAGATTACCGGGAGAGACAGATGCATTGACATTGCGAATTTGCAGAAAAACTGCTGCGAGTTCTCCAATATGCTTGAAACAAAACTGCTGGACAGTGTTCCTCATTTTTAGGCAAAGGCAAGTCACACCAAATGCTGAAGTTTTTTACGGTTCACAGATCTTTACAGTAAATTTTTCACAATTCAGAAACCTTTCTTCATGCTATTCGGGAGCATCTTCACCTCATGGAATTGTTTCAAATGTGCCCAGAAACATATGCACTGTGCTCTCAATGCACTCCCTGTTTCCTTTTCAAATTTGATCACCTCACAAAGGTTTCTATAGCCTGCTATTGTCATTACCAGACATGTGCTTGGCTATTAAACCAAATATGAGTTGTCTGTCTCTGGGAATCATTATAGAAGTACTGTGACATTCTATTCCGATGCAGCAATTCCAACCGGAAAGTTTTGTAGTTGTGACTCAAAAAACTCCCCAACCAATTGTGGTAAATCAACAAAAATGAGTAATTTTTTTCATGCTGAAGTTCCACTCTGCTGTATAGTATGTAGATGACAGCTGACAGCATTAGTCACAGTCGGCATAATATCAGCGCTGAACGATTCCTCATGAACTTCATATCAATCTATAAAAAATCAAATTAAACAAAAGCAGGTGCTTTGTGAAACCTTTCATCCAGTAACTCCTCAACTACGTTGTATTTTAGTGACAATATGAGACCCTCCTTAACTCTCAAATCAGAGTGGGGGTCATTGGCAATAATTATACCAGACTGGCTAGAATATGTTGAAGAAAATATTTTCTCAAATGCAACACACTGACAAAAGGAGCCTTTCACCTTACCAAGCAAAAGGAAGAGCTGAGCCACAGAGGAATTGTTGCAGAAATACCCACAACGGTCCAGTAAGCCATCTCAACTACCTGTCACAATCGATGGCCCCAAGTGACTGCAGTGCAATAACACCACTGGCAGCACACCCATATGAACAGGAAATAGGAATCTGGGAAAATGCAGGTCTCAGGACAAACAAATCCATAATGCACTGAAATTCTCATTACATCATATTCCATTTTCAGAAAGAGCAATAATTGTACACAAGTGTGTGATTATGCAGGCCAGCACTCAGACTAGCCAAAACCAAGTGAAAACCATTTAAAAACTTTATCAGAAGGGAACAAGAGCCTCAGCATGGGTCAGTTAGTATTACAAAGTATAATTATTTAACATACTGGGCTGTTTAGTCACTTGGAATCACAGACAAATGTTGAAGTGTTTCTATAAATTTACAGCAGAAGTGAAATGTATAACAATGTATTTTTTTCCATCTGCCGCACATTATATAATTGTGGCCACATAATTGATTTAGCATGTTAGCATGATTACTGCAGTGTTACTGGATTTGCGATTTCTTTCAAAACCATGAATAATGACAATCATTTTTCACATAGCTCCCTAATTTTTGGGGCTCAATAGTAACTGGACAAACCGACTTCCATTCCTGAACTCTACTGGTGTTTTCTCACTTGATTACAAATACTTCGCATTCAATAGCTGCCGGGAATCTGGATCCCACTGACATCACAAGATGTCAAGATCTCGCTATTCACTGCCTGGCCGTCACTGCAGTCATCTTCTAGTTTGGCTCGTTCTTGTGGTGTTTTTCCTTCAATTTGGTCTTCAGCAGGGGAAACGGCTACGGAACTGTATTCAGGTCACGTCACTTAGCCATTGTAGGACATTGCACCTCTATACCTTAAAAAGTCGTTGGGTGCTTTTGCAATATGCCTGATGTTATTGCCCATCTGTTCTATGAAGTGTTCTCCATCGTCCAATGAGTTTTGAAACATTTAGTGAACCATTGCTATTGGCAGCCATCTGGACCCACTCTTGACCACAATTCAAAGGAATGATTTGAATCCTGTGCCGTCATTCTCCAAACTTGTCTTCCCATCATTCTGGCACAAGTAGACCTACGTCTCATCTACCTATAGGATATAATTTCAAAATATGTGCTCTTATAGCTTTTGACGCTCACCAGTGGTTTACACCTTATGGTAAACCTTCTCTATTGATGATGAAATAAATGAAAATGAAATAATTATGGAATAACACTTACCTTGCCGCAAAACAACTGAGTAGCCAGTTGTTAAATTACTCTTGATCCTCGTGGAAGGGGACTACAGATACACATTACATTTTTTGGCATGTCCAATCCACCCCAGATCTGGAATGTCTAATCAGCAAACTATGTACAAGCGCACTCGTACTCAACTCATGCTGCCATCTAAGGTAAGACAGACAGTTTGGGATTTTTCCGGGAAACACACGCCTGTCAACCACTTTTATTAAATCACAGCTTCAAACCTTGCAAGCTCAGAAGAAGGGCAAGACGACCCGAACATGTGTTTGCCTAAAATGTAACTGAAGGAAATCCGAATGGCTAGCAGGAGGTGCTTGCGCAACGAACAATGCAACCCAAATTGACTGTACTTCTCATATCCCTGAGCAGTGCAAAGCCAATTATGCGCTGTCCTCACAAAGCTGCTGGCCACAGTCGGCACTGAAACGGCTGGATTTGATCTGATACCAGGGTGATCATACTTGCATTGCAAATGGCGCCTTTACCAAGTGTGCTAACCCAGCTGCCCGACTGCTGTAATTCCTACATTGTTCACACGATTTGGATTTTTGGATTGCTCAAATTCAAGTTTGATATGCTGCGGTAGAGAGCTAAAATAACAATAACTTAATCATTGTTCAAATATTTATGGACCTGACTAAGTGGGCACTGAAAAGAATATTTGAGTATGTAGAAGTATATACAAACTGGATTGACAGATTCTTCATAAATGAGACGCAAATTCATGTAAGAAAACACAAATACACTCAGATGACCAAAAGAAACCGTCTCACAACAGTTTAAAAATTAAAAATTTAATCCAAATGATGCTCTTATTCAGTTCCACGTTCAATCCAGTCCAAACCAGCAGCCACATTACTGCAGGCCGGACCTAGTCCAAAGAGGGACAGGCTGACCCTTGGGCTGCTGAAGTCCCAGCTGTGAGGATAAGAAGCTCTTGGGCCTGCAGCAGGAAAATTGATGGCTGTTTGGGGGGAAAAGCCACGAGGGGCAGGTTATGGTCGTGCAGGATTGCGCAATGTCACAGGATTTTATAACCCCATTGCGCCAAAGAGGCACAGAGGAGGGCCCACATCTGCCAATGCGCGAGGTCCCGGTTCATTAGGGGCCACAGGGGTGACAGCCTGTTTCCCTGCCATGTCTGCAACAGCCAGTCAGGGTACAATGTGTTTCCACTACAATATCACAACTGTCTATTAGAGCAATCACAGGGTTAAGTGCATGGAAAGGATGGGCATTAAGACATCAATGTAATAAGTTGTTTATAAAGCATTAGTACCAGCCTTATTTCATATCAGCCATTGTTATTGTGTGAACATTAATTAACCTGGCTACATGCTTTATAATATTTCACTCCCCTACACAGGACGTGAAATATACTGTTTTAGCTCCATTTCTTGTTCTTCTCCTGGCTTTTTGATCAAATGGGCTCCACACTTTCATTTTAAGGCCAAATGACCTGAAATTTGGAACAGGGGTAGCTTAACAACATACTCCCAGACATTTATTTTTTCATTTTTTGGAAGCTAGCCTAAGAAATGATTTAAATAAGCTTTTTTGGGTAATAATGGCCAAAAATGTATATTTTTGCCTTCGGGGCCATTATGGTCAGGCCAAATGACCTAAAATTTGACATTGAGATAGTATATATATTTTTTTTTTTGCTTCCTTTACTAAAAGCTCACACATTGTATCATTTGCAATCAGTATGGCTGGCATTGCAATGTCATCTTGTTACTGCATGTCACATTCCACGGCAGATCACGCCTACAATCACTGCTGTGTTAATGAATTCGAAATAATTCACTTGCAGCTGAATTCTTTTTAAACCGTACAATAATTGGACTAAGATTTTGGTCACTCATAAAGTTGAAAAGAAGTCTAGCTCAATTCATTGCGAAGTGCACTATGTCAATAAATTAACCTCTTATAGTTTGAGTCCAAATGAGAAAGATTTTCCCACCATTTTCCAAGGTTGAAATCATTTTAATTAGGTGATTTTAATTTAGTTTTGTTTCTTTCTTTTTTTAGTTTTTGTTTTCATTCCCAAAAAATCAAATTCAGGCTCCTGTACAGTGTGAAATTATTAGATAGTAACACAGTTACGCTATAACCTTACCATTTGAAGGCAAACATTTTGCTTTGATTGAACATGTTACATTTAATGTTTTTTAATGTCCGTTATTTTCAGAAAAAAGTATATTTTACAAGAGATGCAAGGTGATTTCGTAATAGTCCTTTTTTGCATGGGCGCAATTTTAGACGACTCCATTTCGGCTCAGGTGAGGGATGGGGAGTGAAATATCTTGCATTTGCTCGCAAATGTTGACTTTCTAGTTAAGAAGCTGAGTCTTTTTACAAGAGAAATACTTTTGGCTGTTGACAGGTGATGAACCGTGTACTTGCAGCGGTAGAGCAATCTGTCTGGCCACACTGCCTTCAAAAGCCAGATGTGGCCTTATCCACCTAATGCGTTCCTTTCTTAATGCAGAACACCGTACTAAGTAAAAAAGTGCAGTTTTACTATGAAAAGCCATTTGTATGATTTGTTTTGTAATTCAAAGCCAGTTTGATTCAATAGGTTTTCTGCCAGCGTCTGGAGAATTCTCTCCCTGTTCCATTGGGACGCGACCCAAGTCCCTGAGATATGTAATAAATCTTTCAACCATCATTGGATTGACCCAGTGGTGACACTTGTAATAACAGACAATTTTAAGCCTCTGTCCAGTTATTAATCTAAAAAACACTTATCTGCGATGGACCAAAAATACTTCGCCCACCAGGGCCACAATTTATGCACCCAAAAAATAAGCTGCAACTTGCATGAAGCACTCACTTTAAACAAAGCTCTCAAACAAGTCACAAAGCCATAGTGCTGTTAAGATGGGCGTCCTGCTCTGTTAAAAGATGAGCTCAACTTCAGCAAACAGTAATTGTTGCATGTCTTACAAAAGCAAGTTCGCATACCTTCCACAAATACTCATTTACTGACCATTTTCACCACAGACACAGCTTTTCAGACTGTGCATTGACTAATTCTAATACTTCTCATCTGAAGGATTTCTATTACCCAGTACCACTCTGGTGTATCACTTGCATCCTGAGCCTCTCAACCTTTTTGTATAAGGACTACATCCTTATAAAGCCCTTTTACAGTCCTATGGTTTCTTCAGTTCTTTGCATTCCTCTGTTGTGCATGCCTCCCTCATAGTTTGACATTCCATCAGGCTCTTGACTTAACCGATACAAACCATGTGGCGAGACTCACGGTTGATGGACAGCGGACATTGAATTATAAGTGGTCAGCAGTCGTTCTAATGACCATCAGCATAAACTAATTGTATGTCTTTTATTTTAAAAGCGTCCACCAAATAAATGCGATGTGTTGTCAGTGGAAGAGGAGGCACCCACTTTATTCAGTGAAATCCCATTCCTATCCTTCAGGAAAGGCCCACTCTGTATCTCTAAAACAAATTTCATTGTGGGTGAATCTTTCAGTCAGAGAACAAATTTCCAGAGGGAAGGGGGAGGAAAAAATATGTTTTTGAAGGAGCTCACTTTTCACAAGAGGAATATACCATCTTTAATTTATTAACAAGGACCATCAAAGCAAAATATTGTTTCCAAATAATTCTTGAAGCCCTGATGTGAAGACATAAATACGAATTTACATCCACTCCCATTTCAATTGAGGAGTTAAAATGACATACCAATCAGGGCGTACATTACTGCTGACTATAGCGGGATTATACTTCAATCTTGCTGATAGCACATAGCATTTTTGAAATGCAATGTTGTCATACCACATCAGTAGCATCACTCAACAAATACACAGACCATAAACACCTCCATATTTCTTCAAGCATCCCAGGTAGAATCATTTATTGGGAATTTTCATTGATCAAAGAGTTTTCTGTTCAAAGTATGCTTCATTTCAGAATAAAAACTCCAACATCAGCTATATTTGCATGAAAATTTCAAATGACTTGATAGTAACTTTGGATTCCTCATACAGGGATATGAAACACAGAGAGAGCCTCAACATGTAGCTTTCAAATGCATGTTTTTCATAATGAGGTCTTGAATTCTGGATATATCCAACATGGACGAAAATTCACCAATTAAGGCCAAACCTCTGCAGCACTTAACTGAGCAAAAACGCCATTATTTGATTTAGGAGATGTAGAGCCACAATGATGCATTTTAACAGACCAGGATTTCCTGCATCTGGACTGTGTTAGCCACATATTTGCTCCATTCAGAGAGGTTTCTCTTACGCCTGGGGGTCGACCAAAGCAGTGTACTTGACCCTTAAAAGAGAACCTCTAACTCACTTTTGTGAAATTTCAATTAAGAAGCAGTGTTCTTGAAAAGAAGTTTCCCTAGCTCCAAATGAACCATTGAAAAAACTTTTTTTTGGAGCCATCCCCTTAGTAGAGATAAGTAACAATGCTGCGACTTATTCTCTCAAAAAATAATCAGCATTTCATATGGAAGTAATACAATTATGAGTGGCAGAGATTAACTGCACAGCACAGCCTGGGCTGTGAAAATGCATCCTCATTTGCTTGGCTGCTACACTGCATAGCCATTAATTTACCCCATCAGCCGAGAACATGAGCAGGCTGAGGCAGTTCAGCAGCACTTCTCAGGGTGAGCGCTGCTTTGGAGCGCTCCCCTAAACCTACATCAAGGCCAGAGCAGGTCAGGGGAGGACGGCGCAGAGCAGACTTCAAGTCACTCATTCAGCATCCCGCCAATACCGCTAATATATCAACCAGTATCATTGTGCCGTGCTGTCACAGCCGCCAGCTGTGAGCCCCCGCAAGAACATGGGTCAGACAGCAGCGGGACTGACTGCAGTTGGAAAACACTCTCTGTGCAAACAGCGCAGAGATCAGACTTTTGAACTCTGTGTTTTTGTTTCAACTCTGGAAGCATTAAACATACACATTTTTCACCACCCACAAATTATTCTCCTCAGAACATGGCGACATATATACTTTAAGAAAAGCAGTTACAGAGAGAGAGAGAGAGAGAGAGAGAGAGAGTGTCTGAGAGCAATAGAGAGAGAAAGGGAGACAAAGAGAGTGAAAGAATTGTGTTTTAGCGATTAAACTAAGGGAGGAAAGCTAAGTTCCTCTGCAGACATAGGCTCCCTCCTCAGGGTTTTGGTTACATCGAGCTGTTCTGCTTCTGTTCACAACCTGAGAGGGAGCAGGATCTCTGTCGGTGTGGCAGCCCAACCCCACGCGACACATCAACTTTAACATTTAGTGATGGGTAAAACCGCCTTTCAACCCATTTGCCTATTCTTTTAATCACTGGGCCTGAGACTCTCCGCTGGGAAAGCTTACAAGGAGCAGAGCTCATCATTGTGTGGTCTAACACCAACCACAGCAAGTTTGAGTCAGACTGGATTACAAATGATGGTCTGTGCTTGGAGAGCTATAATCAACTTCCAGTCTAAGCTGTTTGGAAATGTGTTAAAAATGACTGTGAATGGCTAAATGATCATTTTAAGCTGGGCCATCCCCACCTAATTTCTCAAAGTCAAATCCAAACCTTGCTCGAAAGAATAATGCAGCAATTAGGGGCCAACTGCTATTATTGTACAAATTTGTACTGCCAGTAAACCTCGAGAACTTTCTTAACCATTAGAGTGCAAATGAAAGGAGCAGAAGAAGAATTATTATAATGGCTCAGGGCAATGATTTAAATGGCACTACAGTTAGGTCCAGAGATATTTGGACTGTGACAGAATTTTCATCATTTTGCCTGTGTGCACCACCTCAGTGGATTTGAAATGAAGCAATCAAGATGTGATTGAAGTGACTTGTGGCTTGCAGCCTTAAATCAAGGCATTTTATAGAAATCTTGCATCAACCATTTAGGAATTACAGCTAGTTTTACGCATAGTCCTCCATTTTTGGAGACTCAAAAGTGATTGGACAGGCTATTGTACTTGCAATTAGAAAAAAAGGATTATTTTTAACACCTGGATGAAAATATTTTCCAGTCAAGGATTGTATGAAGTATGGAACCCACGGACAACTGCTGAGCATTGTCTCTTGAAATGCTATGTCAGGCCTTTACTGTAGCTCTTGGTGTTGCTGAACATGCCATTCATTCCTTCTTTAAAAGGTGGTATCATATTGTTGATTTGACCTCCGCTAAAATTCTGTCTGATAGGCTTTTTTTGCCTAATGATGGCTTCCTTCACTTGCATCCACACCAGTTTGGACCACATATTGAAAATTCCCATGAACAGCTGCCGAATGCAAATTCAACACCGGGAATAGACCTTTTATCTGGGTAATTTGTCAAGAAATATTGAGAGGACAGGCCACACCTGGCAATGAAACTGATTTTAAGTCAATTGTCCAATTACACATGAACCTCTAAAAATGGAGAATTAAGTAGAAAAATGTCTGAAAATCCTAGACAAACAGAACAAGATATTGCAAAACCACTTGAATTAAAGCTAAAATTTAACACATCAATCATATCTTCGCTGATTCCTTTAAGATCTGTTGTGGTGGTGTATGGAGGTAAAATAATGAAGATTGTGTCACAGTCTAAATACTTCTGGTGTAACTGTAACAGGCTGAGGTGTTCACACAACATTAATTATCTTAAAAACTTTCAGTTAGGACAGTTAGGACCTCGCATGATGCTGAAACAGACTTTTGTTAATGATTTTTGATGAAGTTTTCAGATAAGTCCCCCATTTTCACTAGAGAAGCATGTTGCTACAACACAAAACGGAAAAGCAACGCGTCATTCTTGCTCAACTCAAGTACTAAAATTTCCCTTGCCCCAGCCCTCCCTATCCGGTCAGGAAGTAGATCTCTGAGACACCATTGACTCATAAATGATGAGTGATCATTGCCATAGAAGAAAAGGCAACAGAAGCATGAACATTTTCAACTAGTAAGAGGGTGTAAATGGAGTTCATTTTGTGAAGGGATGTATGACTGCACCTGACTTGGCTACTACACTTGTAAAACTAGTCAGGAAAAATGAAACATAACGCGTTGCTGAATACCCCTCAGCCTGGACAAGATTTCCTGCCTCAAGTTCACATCGCTAAAGTCAAAGGTGGAGTCCAGCAAAAAGTGGGATGTTGCACATCTATGTGTCACAGTGAGTTACCATATCAAATTTGGTGAAGCTGTGATCAGTAGTTGCTGAGTACTGACCTGTACCATATTTTCTGCCTCAAGATCTCAGCGCTAAGATGAAATGTGAGATCCAGCAAAAAACGTGACCTTGCACATCCATGTGGCACAGTGAGTTATCTTACCAAATTTGGTGAAGCTGTGATCAGTAGTTGCTGAGTACTGATCCGTACAAGATTTCCTGCCTCAAGGTCACAGCGCTAAGGTGAAAGATCAAATCTAGTAAAAACAGGACATTGCACATCTATGTGTCACAGTGAGTTACCATACCAAATTTGGAGAAGCTGCGATCAGTAGTTGCTGAGTACTGAGCCGTTCAAGATTTCCTGCCTGAAGGTCACAGTACAAAGGTCAAAGGTGAAATCCAGCAAAAAATGTGACGTTGCACATCCATACGGCATATTGAGTTACCATACCAAATTTGGTGAAGCTGCGATAATTAGTTACCGGGTACTGACCCGGGCAATATTTCCGATGTCACGGTCACAGCGCTAAGGTCAAAGGTCAAATCTGGCAAAAAAAGCTGACACTGCGCATCTATGGGTCATAGTGAGTTACCATACCAAATTGGGTGAAACTGCAATAATTAGTGGCCGAGTACTGACCCGTACAAGATTTCCAGGGTCAAAGTCACAGAGCTAAGGTCAAAGGTCAAATCCAGAAAAAAACCTGACGTTGCACATGTATGAGTCATACTGAGATATCATACCAAATTTGGTGAAGCTGCAATCATTAGTTGCTGAGTACTGGCCCGGACAAAATCATGGACGGACGACAGTCGATGGAAGACATACAGACACACAGGTGACGACAATACCCCTCCGGCCAGAGTCGGCCGTGGGGTAAAAACTGTAGGCTACCCATTTAGTCAATGACTAGAGAGAAAAGTAGAAAATCGGCAGAAGTTATGAACAGTCATGGAAAACAGCTGAACAAAACTGCAAAATTAATACACATCGGTAAGCTTGAACAAGCTCTCAGAAACTGATACTATAAGAAAACATACTGGTGCAGCCTGGTTCCATTGCAGAGCTACAAGTCACCTGAAAGTGAATTTGCAGCTGCACGTTACATTGTGAATCCTACAATGCAACCCAAAAAAATAAAGCTAAGTGGGCAAGATCATTGCTAAAAAATAATCAATAACTTATTCCTTTCCCAGTAAAAAACTGACAGTCAACTATCCAATACAGTTCATCAGCCAATAAATTGGTGTTAAAAGCATGGAGCCTCAATGCCAGATGAGGAAAAATGAATCTGCTCTGCTTCTGTCCTCCATTAACCCAGCCCCTGACCTCACAGGCAGCTGTTTACAATAGTGGAAAATTTATAGTGATTTTTATACATTTCACAGCACGAGTGGAGGTCATTTAACCATCTTTAAGAAAACAAAAACATAAGATGGTTGTAAATCATTGCCCATCATGTATGAATAAATCTGCTGTTCAGTAAGTTCAGACAGACTCAAGTAGCACGGAGAGTGAAGACATGAAAGATGAAAAATTGCAGTATACTGTGGAGCCATGTTTTGGGCATTTGACCTATAAGAATTTCCTCAGCTACATACTTCAAGCAAAAGACAGGGTTTAAAGTCTTTGACAACCAACTTTGTTATGCTTTTGTCTGCAAGATTCACTCAAACCAACAAATATTCCCATTAATATTATCTTGACTCAAAGGCTACAAAAAAGTGATCCAAGCTGGCACTGTGCCATACATGATCCATTTTTGTGAATGTGATGATTTGGGTAAACAGAGAGAATGCCTACTGCTGAGGACATGACTGTTCCTGACTGCATGTCCTCACACCACATTTGGTCATCCCAAAGAAGCAGAGAAAAAGCTCAGCATCTGCCATATGAAGGCCTTTAGAGAAGAGTCTCAGTTCCCTTTAAAAAGCCTGTAAAGCACATTTATGTGACAGGGTGAAAGCACACAGTAAAAACAGAGTTCCTGAGACTCAAATGAGCACCAGCAATGAAGCGTCTGCTTCAGATTAAAGCCATACAGTACATGTTAATGTCGGAAGTAGTTGCGGCATCAACACTCTCCCCTAAACCAGCAAAACCTCTACTAGTTAACTTGACAATCTGCTATTTGAATTTTCTCAAAGTGTAAGGAACTGGTTGTTGATTCAATACCTTCTTCTGCCACATATGAGAGAACAACCAATACAACCAGAGAGTTGTGGTACATTCAAAGTCACTTCACCCAATAACGCAGGATGTTTAAGGCTAATTTGAACAAAATAATAAACAGTCAATGCAGAAAAATCAACTGCAAGTTCAGCATCAAGTGCTTGGGTCTCTGGGGTAGGGTATTGTCAATGTATATCTAAAGACAAAGAGGTACTGCCAAAATTACTTAATGAACATCTGGCCATGTCTCCCAGGCTAAAGGCAGAATTTAAGTAAATATTTATTCCAAAATGGCATCTGCTGAGAGTCTCCTGGTTTCGCAAGCATTCTTGTGAAATAGGCTTGCATATTGAACAGGGTATGGTGGAGTTCTTGAATGTACAAACTTCAAAAAATGCTTTGCCAATTGCATGGCTACCACAAAGGATCACATCATTATTAGCTTGTTTAGCAGCTCGCCTGAAAAAAGTGCTTTCCCCAGTGTACATGTCTCCTTTTAACTGTGAAAATTATACTGGATTCTGGGAATGGGCCCAGACATGTATCCCACATAAAACTGTGAAACCAGGTTTTAGGGGCCCATTCTTTAGAAGATTTCCTCTGACCGCACCACAGGATACCTACAGTGCACGACATTAGCGAGCACAAAACCATGACACATGCTTTAAATTTCCTAAAACGCTTGAATTTATCTCATCTCTTTTTGCCGAAAATCACCAAGAACAGAAGGGAACCTTAGAAGGTGCATGTTTAATGCATTTTTGTGGAGCTGAAATGCAGCCCCAGGGTTAAGGGAGCTGAAGGAAACTTTACCACAAAAGCAGAAACCACGGCTTAAAAAGTATCAAATATGTCCTTTGTCAAGGCACTATAGTTTAAGCAGACATAAGCTTTTCCCCTCAGTGTCCTCAGCTCTTAAAAGCATGGCAGCACACAGGATATGTGCCTGCGTTATGCTGTAAACACTGGAGGGATCATAATAAGCCTCACCACAAACGTTTTGCTTTACACGGCGCTTGTATTTTTTATTCATGCAAGCTCATACCTACCTGCCCAGTGGTGGGCAATATTTCTCTTGGGCCTTTTATCTGAGCAGCAAAAGCAAGTCTACCATGAACACTTGCATTTTTCCACACTCTTCATGGGAAATTGAATTCGAGAGAAGTGAAGGCCAACCAAACTCCGATGACAGAGAATCACCAAGGGCCAGATCTGGCCTAACCACAAACCACTGTGGACTTAACTCTGGATTGAGAAGTCAGTGGACTGTAACAATAACTGCTGATTGTTTTCAGCCAGAGCTTATTCAAAAGAGTATTGTGATTCCTGGCTTAAGTACAAAATTCCAAAAATTCCAGAAAATAATAAACTTATTGAAATTAAACAGAGGTTTATTGATGGAGATCTATGTGCACAGAGAGGCGGTCAGAGTTCAGGACCCAGGACAACAAGGACCCAGTTTAAAGCGGGAAACCCTCCTGTGTGAAATAATGCAAGCAGGAAGCATTGTGTCAGCCCTCATCACGAGAAACATCGCAGGTGCGCCTTTAAGTAAAACATGATGATAAGCAACCAATTATGCACTTCACTGAAGGCCTCCATAACAATGTATGCTAGTCTACCCTGCTCAACCCGTTGCATGTACAGGGCTGTCCTTTCATTATGGCACTCACGACTGAAAACATCATACATCACATTCACTGATTTTTTTCATCAAAGGATTGCTTGGGGGTTTCATCATTGACCAAGAGATTTTAATACTGAAACAAATATGTTTAAGTACTGAATACATATTGGTGGTAATTATTAAGCCAAAATGATGCATGGCATTTGTATACACTATGATAATGTATATCGACAAGAAAATGCAGTCAATTTTATTGATGTATTTAATGTGTGAGGATTTTTCTCAGAACATGGAAATAAGTAATTCAAAACAATACAAGCAATAACCATAACAGCCCAGAAAACGCTCTAATCCGAACATCTGACTGCAAGTTAAAGAAAGAATGGGAATGAATTTTAAAAAATTAAATACTGAATAATAATAATAAATGCCTCATCTTGTGTTTTACACAAAAACCCTGTGCTTGATAAAGCATGTTTCTGTGAAGTGAACTCATTTTTTTTTTTTTTCATATTAAAAAGTATAATATACTTTATCCTGTCTCATTCTGCAGCAGTACTGATTCAATCTTAATATTTTGACATCATCCTTTACACGCAGTTCTAAATGAAGCAGGCTCAGTGTGACACTCCCAACACAAATATTTCATTAACTGCACCACGCTACAGAATTAGCAACCGGTTTGAGGTCTTTGAAATTATACTTAATATTTTCCTCAATAAAAACATGTTAGCTTCTCTGGCAGCTTATTAACGTCATTGCCTGTCCCAAGATGGTCTTCTTTCTCCAAATACTTCACCAAAAGAATAAAAGAAAAAAAAAAACGTGATTGACATGGTGCAACTGAGCGGCTTTGTTCTGAATGGAACGCAGGTATTTCAAATGTTTACGAGAAAATGTAGAAATTCAACAAATATGAAAAATAACTAAGGTTTCGATAATGACCCTGACACATTGAAGGCAGTGTGGGATCCTTGGTTCTCCTGTTGCAGCAGAGTATCCACAAACAGCAGGAGAAAACATTCATACGGAGATGATGATTTCTGCAACAGATTTCACTCCAATTAAAAAAATTCTCCCCATGCTACCTCGTTTTATAAAATATTTCTATGAACATGCAAACACAAAAACCACTACACTTGCAAAAATTAAGTATGCCAGACCAGCGGGTGGCCATAACATTCACATTTACAACCCTGGCGAAAATAGTTTACGCTCTATTTGTAGTTCATGAAGAGTTCGCCAATTGCCAATAAAAGTTCCTCACGTGTTCTTCAAGTATTCATTAACTTACTTACATTCATGAAGAATGTTCTCAAAAAGTTAACTTCACGAACTGTTCTCGAACTGTTCATGAATGATTATGAACTGTTCATGAGTAGTGCAAGTTCATGAATTAATGTTTTTCATGCATAAAGTTCATGAATGGCCATTTAGTGCTAAGCAAGAGCACATGAATTTGCGAACAATTCACCAACAGTTCTTCACATTTTCGACAAGGAAATGTCCGATATCAGAGAACATTACACAAAGTAACAGTGGGTTTATGCAAATTGTTTATGACATTGCATTTTCCCCAATGCTGCAGTTTACATGTCCACATGGATACACAGAAACTGTTTTGAGAAATCTTCACTTTATAAGGCGTTATTAAAAAAAAAAAAAAAAAAAAAAATTTTAGTGACCTAAAATGCTGTTTGCTGGTGGAGGAGAGGCCAAAACGCACAGAAAAAGGCACGTTCTCCAAAAATGTAGATAGGGCCTGGAAAAGCTGATGCAAATGAGCATGCATTACATCACTAGTTCACAATTAGCAAGTCCTTTAATAGAGCGGGCTTCCACACCAGATCTTGTGCTGACAGAACCCCAGAAGAGCTGTTTTTAACCTGGACGAATAAAAGGCAAAACACCTTAAACTGACCAGGAAGAAAATGCAAATACGAGTCACAGAAAATTACGCTACAGTGTATCAAACAAGAAAGGATGGAAGGAATGAAGGACAGATCATTGATTAAATAGCTGCACAAACAAAAAAAGGGGCAAAAGAAAGTTATTCAGCTGTGATGACAAGGATCACCATTGATCAAAATGAATAATCTTTGCAAAAATTAGTTGAAATGAGCGTGGTCATCAACACAGGGGTGAGTCAGCCAGCGGCCTGTCGGTTTCCCATGAACTTTGGGATTGATGGCCCTGCACACAGAGAAGGTCTAAGCTGACCGTGGGTAGACACAGTAGCAGCAGTCAGGCCCTTCAGACAGAGGGGTGGCTGATCTGGGGCTCTGCCAGACAGCTGCAGACCACTCAGTGCCCACAGCAAGGGCCCCTCTCTGAACTGAGCTATCTTCCCTTTATTTCTTTCTGTCTGTTTGTCTGTTGGTCAGACCTCTGTCTCACTGTTTCAGTGCTGACCAACACCTCAACCTCTGTCTGTCTGCCATCGCCATTCAATATTTATGATATCTTTGATACAACGTCTTTGTCTTCATTTGCAATGTGTACACTGGCTTCAAATGTATTTGCCCCCTTCCCATTTTCTTCTGTTTTTTCTGGTCAAAGGCACTGGGCCCTATTTTGGCAACCTTAATGCAATTGGCATGGCAAGACCCAATGGTATGGTGGATCAAAAGTGGGCACGTCTAACTCAATTCCGGTAATTTTGTGGCAGGAGGCAATAGAGCAGCTGTGGCGCTTGTTGTTAAAAGGGTTAGACTAAAATAAGTTAATTACCCGTGAGAGAGGTGTGGGTTTGGTTCGAGTGAGGCCAATCTGATTAGCTGCTTTAATACCAAACTGTTAATGCCCTAGTGAAGTAGCAATTTCGTCAGATGATAAACAACCGCCTAATTTGTGCAAACACCACCTCCTTCGGACCTCTGAGAACCGCAGTCCAATGCAGTAATGCATGGAAGTGTTTGGGAATAGTAGTAGCTTCAGTAGATACTTTTTTTTGATGAAAGCATGTGGGCAATTTAAACAGCTACATAACGCCACTTATGCTATTAAAAGAATGGAACAATCAATGCTATAAATAATGGCAAATGTTACAAAATAGAAAGATGGGTTAAGTTGAAGCATCAATATCGATTCATTTGATTCTGTCCAACTTCGATAAAAGGCAAATCTGGAAAAAAATAAATAGCAGAACAAACAACTGTTTTCAACCCCCATATAATGGATAAAGGAAAACCACAACTCCACAGAAAACCCACAATATATTTTAGTCCCAAACCATTCGCCAAAATAAAAGGAAGACTGATAAGCATCCGTGCACTCAATCCCAGGTCACATACACCAAAGCCAGTTCTTTCCACAGTTCAACAAAAAAAATCTCAATTCTGGAATAAATAAGAGGCAATCAATAATCCAATGGAAGAAACAAAAATAATCCTTATGGAATTAAAAACAAAAAGAGAAAGTTCTTCAACCAAACAAAAAAAATTCAAGAAGGTCTGGTCGACAAGAAAAAAGGAAAAATGTAGTAACAAAGAGGAAATGCACAGATCTCATCTGGCATGGAGGAGAAAAATTCTGTTCTTTTAATTGGTGAGTATTAAAAGATACCCGCAATCTTTTTTGTGTGGCATTATGCTACTTCTACCGTACTACTTTATTTAACAAAACTTCAATAAAATGTAATAGGGCTCCGGCCGCTCCCAGACCCCTCAAGTTTTTACACGTCTCTGTCTCTCACTCGCTGATTCTCCTTACTTCCTCGACAGGAGCTGCATGCCAGTCAGCCGTCCACCATGTCTGCTGATCACCTTGACCCTGAGCTGATCTTCTCTGCCAAACCTAAGGAAACTTATCACAAAAAGGCATTTTACAAATACAGGAATACATACACTGAGTAGAGCCCTAAAATGGGGATGACACTTTAATGGTGGACTTTTTTGAGTGCTTTGGATCATAGTCCTGCTGCATAACCAAACTCCGCTTGAGATTTAGGTCACAAATTAAAGGCTGTACATTCTAATTCAGGATTTTCTAGTAGAGAGAAGAGTCTTTCAGATCCAGACTCAGTGATGTAGGCTGAGCCAATCACACTACCACCACAATGTTGGACTGTTGGTGTGATGTCCTTATTGTGGAATGATGAGTTAGCTTTACACTAGATGTAAGAAGACTTGTCTTCCAAAAAGTTCCACTTTTGCCTCATCAGTCCACAGAATATTATCCTAAAAAGTCTTGGAGGTCCTTGAGTTGTTTTTTGGGCGAAAGAGATGAGCCTTTGTTTGATTTATTAACTGAAGGGGCAATTACTTTATCACATGGGGTTAAGTAGAGTTGAGCATGTTTTTTCCTTATATAAATGGAATCTTCAATCAAGGACATCAATCAAGTGTTGTGAGTTCAGTCTGGTTATCTTTGTCTGATATAAAATTAGTTTGATGATTTGAAATATTTAATTGTGACAAATATGCAAAAATAGAGGAAATTAAGATGGGGGCAAATTCTTTTTCACAACACTGCATCTCCAAGTTTGAAGCCCCTATACGTCCAATAAAACTTGCTCATTAATTTAAAAACACGCACATTTGCTCAAAACCATCACTCTATTTCAGCTATGAGTAAGGCCACTTGTTTTACCCCAGTGAGACCCACCACTCAAAGACGCCACCGGCCCATTAGGGCTGTTTCTGTATGCCTGTCCTATATATCTGCAACAAAGAGGGCAAAGGTCATCCCAGCCTCCAAAGGGCACGTGGGCAATAGCTACTGAAGGCGGCTGACGGTGCTGCCCCAACTTAACCTTTCTCAAGGAGCTGGCGACCCGTAATCAAGGGGAGGCGGCAGCAGCCTTTACTCTCTCCAGCTTCGCTTGCACACTTCTATGCGAGCTCCCCGTCTGTCCCCGGAGTCCCCAGGTTCAAGGCAACAAAATAAAACTCAGGAACCATTTCCGAATCCTCATTCAGATCACAGCTCAACGGCATCTCAGTGTCCCTTGATAACCGCACACATTTCTTTTCTTGGCAGTGGTGCAACAGGAAACATCAGGGCAATGAGTCAATGAGCCGCAGTCAGTTGAAAACCCCACCCCCATTGTTCACTTATAGCAAGCAGCCCAACAGATCTGATGAGTCAAATGGAGTGAGAGTGTTTTTGGTATTCCCTGGGTTGCAGTGGAAGTGGGCTGAAATAGAGCTTCATTGGGTGCCTGCGGGCCTCACACAATGCTCACTGGCACAGGGTTGTGTTAGCTGCCATAATATGTCTGAAGTTCCCTGTTTCAGACAATCGATACTGTCGGACCACTCACTAGAGGCACCTTCCACTGGAATACTGCCACTGAAGCAGCCTGACGTTGTTAATTGTTTCGTGACAATAATCGATAATGACAATGACGGCGACTGTGGCTAATCTCGAATTGAGGTGGAGCCAATCAATTCCCTGCTCAGACTGTAAGAGGAGCAAGGGTCAAATTAGGACAGGGGCAAGAATTCTGGGAGTGTGTCCTTGCAAAAACCTCGAGAAACATGAGCCCAGAGAGCAATACAAGGGGGAGGCTGAGCACTGCAGAGGGGGTGAATGAGGCCATTCAGAGTCCAGCTGGGATATGGTGGAGGTAAACCCTCTCCAGACTACAGGTATAAAGATGGAGAGGGAAACCCTTACTCAGCACATATTATTCAGTCCCACCGAGGCTGTCATCAGGATCAATATCATAGCTTTGCCCTCTGAAATTGGGTTTGGGGGAGTGGGGCTTAATGGCCACACCTGTTTTAAGTCAAATAAGCAAGAAATTGTCAGTGGGAAAAATACAGGCCACTGCCAGGAATCCTTCTCATATAAAATTATAGCTCATCATTTAAAAGTCGAGAACTACATCAAGACCTAATTTAGCAACAATAAAAAAACAACAATTTTATACTTGGTATTTCTGTATAGCACTTGCCATCATCACCAGTTCGTCAAAAAAAAAAGTCTGCAACATTCTTCCATTATGAGGAAAAATACACACCAGGAACAGTAAAATGGAGAATTTAGGCACTGGGTCATTCCATGGCAAATCAACAGGCTTGAGAAAATTTTTTGATTGACCATATTGGATTTGCTTCATGTTTCATGAAAATGATCATAAATATCATAAATGATGTTGACGATATTGGAACTGTGATTATCATTTCAAGCCAAGGTGAAAAAACGTACGAGCTATGCAAAAAAAAAAACAACAGATGTGGAAGAGTGCTATAAGAGGTATTGTCTCAGAAGTGAAATCACTCTTCTCTATATGTGCCTGCTTGTGAATACACGTAAGCTACTGCAATAGCTAAATGCTAGCTACTTACATTGATACTTAAAAATGAATATGCTGACAAAATAACAATCTGTAGATATTGCTAGATGTTGATATAGATATAGCTAAGGGTACGCTTACGCTAGTACCACAGCTATCTGGTTAAAATTGTGACGTCATTGAGAAACCATGTTTTTATGCTCTGTCATTTCTTGGTCTGAGCGGTTCTGGAAAGGGTGTTCAAAAATGCTTCTTATTTTTTTCCTGTGATAATTGGAAGTACAGAAACAAATAGATACATCTTCTACATGTTCTTAGCTTCCCTTGGGTGTAAAGTCTACCTATTTTTGTAACTCTCAATATCTTTCTACTTTAAATGTTCTTAACTTCTAGAATGGTTGGCTTACAGTCGCATATTTGCTAAGTTCTGGCTTGATGAAAATTTTATTGAAACAATTTGTTTATGATTTGGAGCCCTGATATTCACACTGAACCACATCAGTTCTTCAAAATTTTGAAATCTCATACTCATGATTTTGTACTTTCCTAGCAGCAAGGTACATGTCTGACAGATCAAAGTACATCGAACCATTTCTAGCAGATAGTTGGTCATGTACAGACAGTTCCAAGCTCAGACTGGGGTGCAGAGGAGCCATTGAATCAGATGGTAACAAGTCTATTTGCTGCAAGGGAGTGGCTGCTAGATGGACAACACCTCCTTCCATGGAAAAACTCTGTAGTATAACTGAACTTCTCCATTTTCAGCACAAATGATGCCCTCATTCACCGCCTTTTCTTTCCCATCTCAGGCTCCAAAGGCTTTAAGCCATTTTAAACTTCAGGGAAAATACTTGGAGGCAGCATGTTGCCTGGTTGCAAAAGTGTTCAGCAGGGACAAAGTTGACTGATGTTTTTAATCCCTAATGAAGCCACATTAAGATTAGTGCAGCTGTAGAATTAATGCAGCCTGCCCTTCAGCAAGGCCCAATCTCAAATTGTTCTGGGGGACTGATCCCTGCTAAGTCTCATCAACTGTAAGTTACTTACAGATGATGGTCATTCATGTCATCAATATTAAACAACGAACATGGAGAGGAATCATATGGAGAAAGTTAAAAAACTATTAAAAATATTAAAGTACACAAGTAGCAAACATTTTACTTAACAGCAAAAAGGAAAGGGCTCCAGCCTGGAATGGAAGTCAGGAAGAAAGTATCCAACTCAGTTTTTAAGAAGGAGCCCTCTAATGCACCGAGCCATTCAGAAACTTAATAACATAGGTTTTGCCTTCCTATGTTGCATTAAGTTTAAAATCACAAATCAAAATGGAGACAAAAAAAAACTATGCATATGTTGTAACTCTGTCCAAATTTGTCATCATTTATGATACGACTTCTCTGAGGAAGATTCATTGCATCTGGGTTGGGATGTTCTCTGATAATGGAAATAATTCAAGAAGCACAATCATCTCAAAATAAGGCTCTTAGGAATAATAGAAATAAAATTCTACCTATTATGGAAGCTATCAGTAGTGTTTCACAGCTAATGAAGAGATGTTTCCTAATGCTGAAAAGGGTCACAGCTGCATTTATGGTGATTCAAACGGCAGTGTAAACAATTCAAAGTGCAAGCTCTTTCCCTGAGTCAAAACCTATAAAATAATTAATTCCAAAGTCAGCAGCTTTTTTCCATGGTAACCAGAGGTCAATCTCAACACACGCACATCATCCCGTACATGTCCCACCATGGTCGCAGGTCTCACCACGCCCATCCATCAACAGTGTGTGCCACTGATGAGAGGAACCATTGCAGAGCAGCAAGTCCTTGCCTAATTCATGTCTCATCTCACAAAGACCCGGGCTCTCTTATGAATCAGAAACAGAAAAAAATCTTTTATGACACACCGCATCTGGATCAGAACGGTATGAAAGCTTTTCTGCGGAAACAGTTTGCAAAGAGGCACAGCTTACATATCTCCAAAACAAGCAAATAACTCTGCTGTAGGTGTTTATAAGAAAATACCAAATGAGTCAAATGAAGCAGCAAAATGATTTGGAATTGACCACCAAGGCTTAGTGTTTGTAGTAAACATTTTGAGTTGTTATGACAAAGTGCAGTCTGTGTCTATCAAGCTGGACTCTGGGAAACATGGATTTCACTTTATGTTGGATTTATAATTTTATACACCTCAAATGCAAGCACAGCAGCTATCATTTAAGCCTGACTAACTTAAAATTTGTACAGCAGGACTACAGAGAAATAAGGCAGAGAGAGAGCTTAATGATCTCAAAGTAGTTTGAAACTTTGTGTCAACTCCGCCTAATGAACGTTGGCCAATTACAGACAGCCTTTTTCACAACACTCAGGGTTTAACTAACCAAAAAAAAAAAAAAAACCATCATGGAACCTTCCGGGCAGCACAGCAGTACAGTGGGTAGTGCTGTTGCCCCACAGCAAGAAGGTTGTGCGTTTCCACCCTGCTTGGGGTCTTTTTGTGCGTAGTTTGGATGCTTAAATGCTCCCTGCACTGGATTGGCTGTCCAGGAGAGGAAAGGAGTGAAGATAGCAGTGAAGAGAGAATTACTGTCACTGCTTTAAAAGGGAATGCAATACAGGTTGAGAAGACGAAAGGAAGACCTCAGCACTGCTGCCATGCAGCGAGTCAGGAACTAAAAACAGCCTTTCAACAGGCCAACGCATTTAAATGATGACAATGTGCTGCAAATGTGATACAGATGTTCATCGGTCAAAGATAAACTGAATTGCAATCAAATAACATGCTGTTTCTATTACATGCATTCCCACAGTGCACAAAAAAAAGTGCCATTGATACTTATTGCAGATTACATAAAAGTTTTCCCAAGAACAAAAGGAGAATGCTACTGAGCTACTGAGTAACACAAGCTAAGGACAGCACTTAAAATTTGCCCATGTGTAATCGTACATTATAAATACAAACATCCATAAATCTTTTAAATAGTTTTGGGCATTGCAGCGCTCTTTCGGGGCTTTCTTAAGTTGTGCAATTATAGTTCTTGGAAGGCTTTTACGGTACCATGAATAAATGCCTAGGGGATGTGACAATGACAATAAATTATAAAAACATTATATTAATAAAACAAAGAATAATTAAAAAAAAAAAGGTAATCAAAATTTTCCCAGAGCTTTACAGTAAATCCTTTCCTCCCTTTTCCACATTTTGTGGCCAAGGTGCCTGAGAGGGCCTGAACTGTCTGAGATACACTTGGACTTAGATTCGACAGAGAAGCTAACAGGGGAATGATTCACAATACAGAGTACCGTGTGAAAACTGTCCGAGGAATTCAGGCCTGTTAAACATCAGTGAGGCATCGGTGTGTTTTATACACAGCGCTTTCGAGGAGATGAACTTGGAATATCATATTGTGATGTTTTAAAACCAGACATCAGAATGTCTGTGTGAACAGAATGGGGCATATTTTTTCCAGGAATTAGAATCTTTTTTTTCTACAGTGAAAAATACACAGTCCTGCCTTAAAACAGTGCCTGGCCAAAAAAAAAAAAAAAGTCACGTCCTGGATTTAACTAAGAGCCTTCCAGTGAATAATTAATGCAGTGTTTTATACTTTTCCAGGGGCAAACTGTTATTTAACCCCAACTGATGCAATGAATAGCTTCCATTTCTTTTTTTTTTTGTTTATAAATTTGACATCTCCAATCCCACCCAAATCTGGAATGTTGAATTGGCGAACTGTGTACACAAGCATGCTCGTACGGGACTCATGTCACCATCTCAGGAGAGTGAGGGCAGGAGTGGTGCAATGGATCATCATTGATCCGTGATCCATACGGATCCCTCTTGACGGTTTAGTATGCGCATGATCCGCGGATTGGTTGATGAAAAAACAAAGGTTGTGCTGGGGGTGTACGTTATCGAGTCGCGATGATCGTAAAGCGAAAAGAGACAACTTGCCGCTATGGGGTGTGTGTACACAGTTGCGTTCCATTTCTTCTTGAAACATACAAGCAGTCTGAAATAAATGACAATAACTTGAAGTGTTTCCGGGAAGATAAATCATGGTAGAACTCTAATTGTCGGCAAGGTTGGGCATCTTCCATCACCTTTTAAGGCTCAACTGGCCAACTCTAAATCTGGTCCCGTATAATGAGCCTAAATGACAACTGAGCTGTTTAGCCTGTAGCTAATAATGATTATGAAGTGATAGAGAAGAGCTGACAGACGTAACTGTGCTACAGTGTTAAATTGAAAGAATGCTAATAATCTAAAGAATTACAAAAAACCTTGTCCAAACTCCATCTCTCATTGTAGCGTTTTAGCTGATTTTTAAACTCTTGCACCCTGGATTTGCCATCGGAAGATTACCTCGCCCTGCTTTCACCATACCTTCTCCAAACCTGTTCTCATTTACGTTTCCCAATTAGCATCTTGGTGTTAATTTGTTCAATAATCACTGTCCCGCTCCCCTCATCTTGCATTGTTCATTGCAATTATCAAGCATTTCCCCATCCACGTTAATTCTGACATAAAACGGCAATGTCTTCAGAAGCTTCTGAATTCATGTAGCTCACAAAATGGCATATATATTTTTTTCTGTCTGTGTCCTGCTTTATACGCCTAAGAAAAATTTCTATTAATTACGGTTTTACCAACTGAGGTCCGAGTGTTAAGTTTGCTTAGCTAAATATAAAACTGTCTACAGCCAGTGACACTACCATAATGCAGGATAACCCTCAACCTGTTTCTAATTTAGAATGGGACAGTTAGTTGAATTAAATAACTGAGCACAAAGGCTACTGATAAGATACCTTACCATTTACCATTGATGATTAAGACATAAAGCTTTGCGTCAGTGGAGGGCAATAAGATCGCATAAACAGCAATTAACGGAATTTTCTTGAAATTCAACATTCCAGTAGAATATTAAATGGCAAATGCGGCTGAACATGTTGTTTAGATAAGGTTGAGATATTGTTAATGATTAACTGGATAATTGCCGTTCATACAATCTTATATTGCAGGCTTCATACAACTTTCCCAGACGCCGGACTAAAAAAAGTACCCCATAAATGATTCTGACAACATGAAAGTTTGATGAATAGCTTGCATTTTAATTGACTTTGAATGCATACCGTGAGGTGAACTTTCACAAAGCACTGATAACCAATTTACGAAATAATTCAATTACCAGCGCTTTGAAGCAAGAGCGTTAGTAATTTAAATGCCTACATTATTATCCCTTTGTCGCATAGTGTACAACTGCGCTTCCCCACAAAAGTCGCCTATTCTTTCGGAAACATTTTGATGAAGCGCAATCTTAAAATAAATTGGGTTGCACTGCTGGAAAAAAAATGCTCGAAATGCATTCATGCAAATTTGTGCTGTTCAATGACTATTTAATTTTATGAATGCGACAAAAGCGGGCCATCTTAATTGGGCTATCTATAGATTTGAAAAAATTAAGCAGATTAACTGCTTGATTGCTAGTTGTGCAAACTAAATGGGAACAGGATGAGAGTAATTTGTTCAGAGGAGATGATTCTGCAGCCCTCAGCTAATCTCGGTTCCACATGGCGCCAATAAATGCTCATTTATAATTCAGTTTTTTTTTTTTACCCCGGAAGCATTCACATGACCACTGATGTTTGGCACTTTCAGCAGCTGTTCTTATTAGGTTAATTGAAGGAAGCATAATAGTTTGCATGTTCGCCCCATGCCAGCGGGTGGTCTTACTACACTTTAAAATAATCGCAATGTGATATCGTCATACCCCTAGGTTGTGCGTGTACACGTGAACGTTGTGTGGTCTTTTTTTGTGTTGATCCAAAAAGTGATCCGATCCGTGACTCTGATGAAATCCGTGAAATGATCCGAACCCATTGTACCCCTAGAGAGCAGTTTGCGGCTCTCATCCGAAGTATGCGCCTGTCAGTCGCTGCCTCTTTACACTCATAGCTCAAAACTTTGCAAGCTCATGACAAGAGTGGAAGAAATCAAATCAGTGCAAGCTTACAATTTTACTGATTAGCCCAGCTAGTCAATAGGAGGCGCTTGAGCAACGAACAGTGCTATACCCAAACCAACCATGTCCCACCTGTTTTTTTCCTGCAGTGAGAAATCAATTGTGCGCTGCTCTGACAAACCTACCAGCCACTGCTAGCACTGGCGCGGTTCAGTTTTGAGCCCAGGCGATGGTGGTGGTCACTAACTACTCCACAATGCGGCACCTTAAACAAGCGAGCTAACCTGATAGCCAGCTTCTCATTTCTCAAACAACCATGTCAGAAGACCTATCCGGTGGTCATACAAAAGATGTTACTCTGTTTCAGAATGCAGTCAAATTACTGGTCTGCATCAAGCAAAGACAACAACTAAGGAGATTGCTGAAACTACTAAAATTGGGTTAAGAACTGTCCTATGCATTATTAAAACCTAGAAGAATAGTGGTGAACCATCTTCTTCAAGAGAATGGTAGGAAGATATGGTCAGAAGAAAAATCTTGAATGATCGCGACCAAAGATCACGCAAATGTCTTATGAAATCAAATCATAAAAAATCAACAGGAGAACTCACGGCTATGTTTAATAGTGAAAGTATGGCTATTTCCACACGCACAATTTGGAGAGAACTCAAGGGATTGGGACTTAACAGCTGTGTGGCCTTAAAGGGATAGTTCACTTTTTTTTGAAGTGGGGTTGTATGAGCCACAAATTGCCACATTAGTTGCAGTAGAAAGCTCTCTGATCTCCTCCAGGTAGCCGCACCAGCGCATAGTGCTGGGTGGAGATTTAGGCGATACACTGTTGTGAATGGGACCACAGAAACAGCGTATTTTCGTGGCCTAAAAGAGATCCTGCCTGAAAATAATACACCAATTCAAATGTACGTTTATTTTAAAAAAAATTACAGGGCTTGAACTGCTCGGAAAAAAAAAACAGTTGCTCTTGAACTAACCAACTGACGTATTTCTCCGTGCGCGCATCATAGTAAACTGTGAACTGTGGCGATCTGTAAAAAGCCCTGACACAGTGAGTCTGAATTCAGGACCCTGATGCATTGCAGAGCTTATGAAATAACAACAAACGCTTTATTCCTTGCCTCAATTTTTTTAGGCGCGAGAGCGCACGTGCACCATAACGCGCCTAAAAAAAGTTGAGGCGAGGAATAAAGTGTGCACCTCAGTGCCCTGCGGAAACTGGACTGGTTCCGTCTCCATCGTTACACTCCACTCGTAGACATTACGTATGATACAGATCGGTCGCGCCAACATTACTTTGTAGAAAAGATGAGATCAATCTTCGTACATACTAATAAACGAAACGCAAGAGATACCCGTTCTGTGACTAGGCAACCCGTACCAAGTGACCCTTTTTGAACCAATCGCCTATGTTTCATTTTCGCCCTCGGAGCGACTGTGGATGGCAAACATAGTCGCAGCACATGCATGCCATTCGGGAAGAAACTTTTGCAAAATGGTACATTCTGAGGTGAATCACGGCTTTCGAGAATGCTTGTCTACAGCCGATATGTACATAAATTAACGATTCTCGTTCCCAAAAAATCATTTGCTGTGGACACTCGTTGCGTTACCTGGCTGAGGCGTCAGTGGGTACTATGGACAAGGTTAAGACAGGGACATTTGTTTTGGTTTCCAAATTTGGTCAGGTTATGATACGGAGTCCACGGGCATGGTTTGAGAATGAAGCTAACTAGCAACTACCATTTCTGATAGGGATTCATTGATTCTTTTGAGCCATGTCAGGTTAAGCAGCTATTGAGGTAAGCCCCTATAATGCAACTGACAATTTCATAATTCTGACGATTTTCATTGTTTTCATTGCATTCCTTCTTTAATTTTAGATAAACAATGTTTTAATTAAAAAAAGTACATTTTTTGGTAAATCTTGTTTCTGCAGTCTCAGGATAGACTTCTATTTGGCCGATACAATGGCATGAAGAGGTTGAAGCTTATATTGGAGAATAGGCTCAGGATGCTTCTCAAAATCTCAGCATGTTTTGTTTAAGAGGTAAACTAAGTTTAAACTTGTTATGCATTGTAATTGGCCCTGTGTGAATCTATATTGGAGTAACATGGCCATTATTGTAAAGAGACATCCAATCTTTGCATTCTTCCAGTTGCTCAAGCCTTGGATTGAGCCACAAGGGCCGCAAAAAAAAGCTTGCCTTGAATCCCTAGGCCAGCTTTTAGCCACTCGCCTGGAAATTTTAAAAGTCAGTGACTGAAACGAGATGCCAACCGTTCAGTTTTATACTGTGAGACAGTAATTACTGTGATTTCAGATGATCTTATTTGATTTAAATCATTTAAACAATAATGGAACACATGCATTGCTTCCAAGCCCTGAGTAAAGAAAAGCATGAGAAGTCTGGAGTCATAATCACTGTAACGAATGTGAAACTGAAACCTCCACGTGCAAGGACTTCAGTTCCGCGCGAGAATCTCCTTGCGTTGATTGAGCAGGGGAACGTAATCTTGCCACTCAAAACTCACGGCGAATGCCAGCTGTCCAACCGGCATGCACTGTGCACGCCCGGCACAAAAATATATCAGTTTCAATACAGTGAGCCGTCTCTGCAGTATAGCGCGTTGGTAGCCACCCACTATGCACTGCACGCACTGACAGTGGGTTCATTATCTTGACGTGACTTTTTAAATATTCAATTATTAACTTTCACGTCCAGTGGCTCGTTTTATTGATAGGTAATCGATATTTATTCGAATATGGAATATTCATTGACAGCCCTAGTCAAAACTACGTTTGTGTTTCAAGCAGCTGTCTAAGGGATGAATAGCGATGAGGTAAGGTATCTAATTGCGGCTAAACAATATCATATGACGATGTTGAAAATAAGAAATGTTTAAACATTTCCCTGTAATCCCTGTAATTTTAGCAACAATTAGCGAAAGGTGCTAGTGATAAACAGGACTATGAAAAGTCATAACTCAAAATTGAGTTATAAACATGAGCTCACGCCGGCGAGTGAATGCCTGGCCAATATTGATCCTTGTCTGAGCTTTGATTCTGTTACTATTTCTCTCTTTCGTTTTTTAGTCTCATGAGACAAAACTTTTAATTTCTTTGGTTTTCTTGCTGCTTCTGCCATGATAGCAGTAATCCCACATAGGTGTTCGCATCGACTTCCTTCTTTTTAACGACTGAGGAGAGGGGGAAGTGACGTCTGCCGTAAAGCAGTCAGCACATTTGTAGTTTTTTGTGTGGAGGGGTTCCTACCATCCACCTCAACTGCATAGTGCCAGTGAAAGTGATGTAGAAGCTCTCAGGCCGTGACAGAGGTGTCATTCAACCTGTTGTAAGTCGATGTTCCATCACAAGAGTTCTGAAAATATTGTATGAAGGTTGAAAAGTTACTTAGTGTTGCTTTAAGTTCAACTTTTTTGTGTTTCAGCTTCCAACATATCACAGAGAAAGTCTTGTTTCTTGACAGAGATTATCTTGGTACTGGTGTCACAAGTTAGACTTTTTTGTCTAAGTGGTGGAGACAAAAGAGTTTGATAAAAAAAACTTTTTTGAAGTTTTTCCACTGAATTGTGTGAGATTCTACCACTAATGTTCACTCAAAGCATTAATACTTGGAGCTTTCTTAACTTTTACATCTCATTGTTCACTGCCATAGTGGAAACCTGAAGCAATAGCTAAAAATGAAATTAGTGCTATTTTTTCCCTCTCTATGGAGTGTCCAATATGAATATCTGTAGCTGTGTGACCTGCCTTTCTTGTGTAAACTCGGTTTACTGGCATTCCTCTGTAAACAAGCAAACCGTATTTTAAAATGCAACTGAACTAACTACTACAATAAAAAAGATAAGACTGCAGATGTTATTCTGAGTAATTGGAACAGCTATTCATGTTTGAACAGCACTTTATGTGACTATAATGAGCACTCACGCAAATGTAGATCCACAAAGATGCAGGAAAAAATTTTCTGAGGCAATACAATTTCTCCAAAATGATTTTGAGTTTTTCATCAGTGCTACAGGGGCTCATACGGAATATATTAACTCAGAAGTATTACAGAATCCCCAGCACAAAGGACTCTTTACAATCAAGACATAAAAGCGTGAACTTTCCCACACTGGCTTGGCACATGCTCAGACTAAAGTGACGCACACTGATTGTTTCCTCCACTGTGTTCCTCTCGAAGCTGTGTTTGATTTACAATGAATCTTTGATATATCAAATTTTGTGTCAAACAATGCATTTATGCAAAGCAGTAAGAATCTCATTATCAACAGAAAACTGGTTTCTGCACACTGATTATAAAAGCATGCATTTATAGATAATTATTTTTTTTAAATTAGGCAAAGGCATCACCTGTGATTTAAAAAAAAATGTAAAAAAAGAGATATGGACTCAGTCATCTGTACCTCTCCTTCTTCTGGACCTCTTTGTGAACGGCTTTCGTGACCTCTGACTCTGTAGCTTGGAGATGGCGCTGGCGACGCTTGCGACTGGGTGCAACATCAATGTCGATCAAGCTGTCATCAATAGGGCTGTGGCTACGTGCTTCTGTATGGGGAGAGACACAAAAGGTCAGGCTGAGAGGGAACAGCAGTTCAGATCATTATTCAACATATGGAAAAAGCACCTTTGCTCATAACTCATTGATCAATGCATTTGTAATAAACCACAAGTCATTCAAGTCAACAAATTCAGAACTCAACTTGGCTTCGAATATTATGCAAGAAATAAGAATGTCCAACATATGCAGCTCATAGTGAATGAAAGCCTTTCAGTTTGTCTGATGACACTGCGATCTGTCCCAAAAATGATGTCACTCATTTCATGTTAATTTCCAGAGCAACTGTCAATAAGCAGGTAGCTGTTACAAAAAAAATGAAGCAAAGCCATATGTGATAATATCTCAATATTGCAAACAGTCCTGCTCACTGTTCAGACAACCCTCAAATTTTTTAAAGGGAAAATGTTCGGAAATGAGTGTTTCAATAAGTGCAAACTAAACCAAAGCAGTACATCAGAGCACAACTGAATCGTAAAGAGATGATTTAACTTTATTTGCTTACTTCCCTGTCCTTGGAAGGTTCTCCTGAAGTTCTGCTTTCATTTCATTTACTAATTTGGCTCTTACCAGCTACTCCTTGATGTCACTCATGTCTCAAACCCCATCAAAACTTATTATCAAGCCATACCCCCCAATTCATCATAACATTCCAAATGGCAACCAAGTTCTCGGATAAGCTAGCTGGCAAGATAAACATATGGCAGAATTAACAGAATTACATACAATTACAGCACAAAGACAGTGAAGCTTAGTTCAGCTTCACTTTCAAAACAGTTCTAGCATCTAATTCAGGTCTATATTTTACAACAGAGCCCTAAAGTAACAGCACCGGCATCTCAGAGCAATTACCTCAGTAATCTCAGTCTTTACACACCTTTGATTTAGTTTTCTTAGGTGAGAATGACTTGAGCACATGAGAAAGCTGTAATTGTGGGGGAGGAAGAGATGGCATTGAATCAGGCAGTACGATACCACATCCCCCATATAGAGAGAGTTGTCTCCAGTAATTTGGGAAAGGGGTATAGAGTTAGCTTGGCACAAATGGCTGAAACACTGGTGTGTAATTTACTGCATGCTTATTCCACGTACCAACCTGTCCATATCCCACCTTAGCTAGAAAATGGCATGACCATTTGCCTTGGCATGAATTATATCTTTCAATTTTCTCATTAGCATGTCAATAATGACAAAATGTCTCTGTTATAGAACCTGTCCATCCTCGTACTATATGGAGTGATATTGTACCTGACCTACCTGAGCATGCAAGACACTAATTGAAACTACGTAAAATGATGTCATATTTATTTTCTATTGCACTTTTAGGGTGGGCTGAGTGGACAACTTCACTCATTGAAGGCAATGAGGAGCTAAACCATTTCTAAATAAAGAGAAGTGAAATATTATTTTTTGCATTTCACAACGAACATACTTACTTCACTGAGAAAGTTGGAATAACAAACCACAAGAGCTGGCCTTTGCAACCGGTGAAGGCAACATCAATCTAGATGTTCTCCTCCTCATCCAGAACTTGAAACAATTTGCTTTTCTTTTTTCTTTTTTTTTTACGACCATCCTGAAACCGTCCCAAAACCAACTTACTGCTGACCAAGTATCCTCCCCTTAATAGATATGCATATAAAATTGCATATACTAAAATATATATGACATGTATATATTTGCATATATATGCAAATCAGTTCTTAATACAGTGCCATCAGAGGGCCCAAAAGTCATACAAATTTAATACTGGCATTTGGCCTTGTTTTTTTACGCTCGTTTTTTCTCTGCTTTCTCCTGATTATCGGAATCTTTCCACTATATTATGGACTGCAGATGGAGATATCCGTATATTCTGTGCAATCGCACATCAAGAAACTATAATTTCATGCAAAGTGTAGAGCCACAAACCTTATTGCTGGTAAATGACCATGCCATTAGTGACTGCTCATTTCATAACTAATCATAATTGAATCAATTTTTACAGTTTACCCATGGAAAGATCCAAATTGGTGTTTTTCAGAAGTTTCTACAACTTTTCCAGTCTTTTCATTCTCCTGAGGAACCCATCCATTAACACAACATGAAAACTACATCTCTGACCCCAACCCCCCACCACCACTGCAGTGCTCTGACTCAGTTACTGTTGTGCAACATGGCAATACTTTGCAACCATTTCCCGCAACGTGCCATTAATCAGCAAAGGAAAGCCTTTTTCCAAAATCTACACTGAAAATTTTTTTTTAAAGTCGTCTAGATTCACTTGGCGAGTGAAATACGGCAGCGTCGGAAAACGGGTTTTACTGGCCTTATCCAGTAAGTGCAATATTGATGCAGGAGACATATGGTACGGTAGCAGTGGCGAGCACCGGGCTGGGGTCCGGCGAGGAGGGGCATAATTGGACATGTATCACTTAAAAATGTCACCGTGAGTCCAGTTTGGAGTTCGCAGAACTACGGTCATCATTTCACAATGAGGCCAGCAAAGCTTGAACATGCTGAACTCTGCACGCACACACAAGACATTCCTTTTTGTCAATACCTCTTATAATTTACCATAATTTTACCACTACAGAACTTCTTTAAAAAGAAAAAAAGAATAAGATTAGAGAAGGAATGATCTTCCAGCATCACCCTTGCAGCATTCACCTGCAATACATCTTCTTATCCACCATTTAGGCCAAATGATTTAACTGATGTCTTTCATTTGATCTTTACATCTATAGCTGTGATCTTCATGTCGTCAGCTGTGCTTATCTTGTGAGTGCACTTACTACCAAACATTTAAAAATGAAATGAGAGAGTTGGATTTAATATTGCCTGGCCTGACATCGGTGCATTTCTTTGTCTCAACTGGATCGATTCCCTGATGTGATGCAAAAAGCAGTGCTCACCTGACCCCTGAGCACAGTCACCTCACTCATAAAAATGAAAAAAGGAGGACACGGACAAATGCAATCTGACCAATCATGGCCAGCTCCCCAATTCCATCTCTTCTTTCCCCCAGACACCACGTGTTCAATGACTCAAAGTGAAACATGCATGGTCAGACAGGACGCCACCACGGATACAACCAGATTCTTTATATCTGCCTGAAAACACAGACGAGGTCACCAAGCAACAGATACTAACATAGAGCAAACTGAAGTTTATGTCATCAGCTGTGAATGCTAATGCTACTGGCTTTGGAATTAGCAAAAATGCCCAGCAAAATGACTGATAGCAGCATTTATGCTCCACTTCTTCAACAACTACACAAGCCTTTAAAGTGCAGTCCTTTGTTTGAGCAAATTTCCTCCCTAACTAAAGTGCTTACTGCTCTTGAACCACATTGACTACAGGCATAATCCTGGTCTTGTTTGAAAGGTGACACTCAAGCAGTGAGAATTGCTGAGAATATTACCAAAATTAAGTAATAAGGCTAAAAATATAGGTTTCTGCCCCTGTAGCACTGTGACGAAGTCTCATCAACCAAAAAAAAAAAAAAACAACTAGGCTTATGCCGTCGGAGGCGACGGCTGGGGGTATATCCCTGAATGCCCCCAATCCTCCAATTCCCCAATCCTTCAATAGACCTTGAATAGACTTTCATTTGAACTTACTTTCAGGTCAATCGGTCAAATGGTTCTGAAGGTATGGCCAAAATGGTAATTTTCCATCACAAAGCGCCTCCTGGTGGCAAAATTTTGAACCATACAGTTATGATGTCATCATGTGACATGTTGTAAGGTCATGACGTTGCAGTTGCACATGGTTTCATGTCAATTGGAGAAATAGTTCCAAAGATATAGCAAAAATGGTGAATTTTATGAGACAAAGCTCCACCTTGTGTCAAAACTTTGAACCAAACAGGTATAATGTCATCCTGGGACACATCCTCAGGTCATGACCTTTCATTTGCACTTGATTTGAGGTCAATTGGACAATTATTTCCAGAGATATGATAAAAACAGTGATTTTTTCAGTTTTTGGCCCCTGGTGGCCAATCTAGAAATTGTAAATTGTCCAAAATTGAATCAGTTCTTCCTCCTTATGATACTTACTTTTATGCAAAACTTGGAATTTCTAATTGAAATATTACGGCAGTTATCACGTTAACATGCAAATCAGTTTTTGGCCCCTGGTGGCCAATCTAGAGATCGTAAATTGTCCAAAATCGAATCAGTTCTTCCTCTTAATTATACTTCCTTATGTGCAAAACTTGGAATTTCTAACTGAAATATTACTGCAGTTATCGCGTTAACACTGAAATCAGTTTTTTGCCCCTGGTGGCCAATCTAGACATCGTAAATTGTCCAAAATCAAATCAGTTCTTCCTCTTTATGATACTTACCTATTTGCAAAATTTGGAATTTGTAATTGAAATATTACTGAAGTTATTGCGTTAACTCGTAGTGCGGCGGCGGCGGCGGTCGGACCAAAAACATAATATCCCGGAAATGCCATTTGGCGTTCAGGGATATAAAAATGCAGCTACAGCGAGACACCTTAACAGCTCCAGGTTCCAAAAATGAACATTTTACTGTTTTTTTTTCTTGGTTATGTTCATGCGTGTTTCAACAAACAATTTTGGAGGGTCTAAATTTCCCTGTGTTTCTAGCCACGGTCACATTCACTTTTACAATAGTGTAACAACTTCCTTTTTCATAGTCTTTTTCCGCAAATGTAGCAGAATTTTCATTCCAATATTTACTTCAGTATATATATAAGTATTTTTTCAACAGTTTCAGCAGTCAAAGGTATTAATCTACCTAATGTCTTCAAATTCAAATACATTCAGATATATTTCACTCTCTCAGTATCTGAACAGCCACCGTGTAAACACATGGCTGTAAGATCTCCAAATTTTGTTCTAATTACCCTCCAATTAAAGCTGAAAGTTTGCACTTAAACCTCATATTCACAATGTAATTTCAGTTAGCTGCAAATTTAAATTGAATAGATCATATAAACTATGATTTGGATAAGCGCCCAAATAATTCCCAATATTTGCCCACACATCCTCCATATTTAATATTTGTGGCAAAAGTTCTATTTTTTTAAATTGATGTCCAAAAAAAGTATTACATTAGTCCTTTCCAAAAAGACTGCAAGGACAAACTCCCAGCTAGAGACCCCAATCCTTCATACAGTTCCTCAGGAACCATAACTAATGGCAGCAAACAACAGCAAGTAGCAAAAAGAAAACTTTGACTTTGAAAGGGATTCGATTTTTACTTTCCACAACTGCCAAGCCTAATGTCGCTTTCCATATTGACTTAAGTCGTTGCGTACTCAACTCCATTTATGTAATGTCATATTTCAATTGAAAAGCTCAAAATATTCCAAATTAATTCACTCCCTAAGGTAACTTGTGCAACAGTTCTATACGATATTATCAATCCAGTGTTATACATTCTGTCTTTAAAAGCTTCATCATACACTTGCAATCAATGTGCACTGTATAATTTTATGTACAATGCTAGCTTCTGAAAATTGAGTGATTCACATCAACTTATCAGTCATTCAGTAGCTAAATAGCGCACTGGACAACAGAGGGTAGCAGCGCATGCTGCCCATCAGCCGCCAGGGAACTTCTGTAAAGAAAATAGCACAAACTCTATGCATTTATTATATGCATTTATAAAATGAAACTCAATGGCTCTGGTCTTTCCTGTCTTATCCTCAGTGGCAACTAGGCGTTTTGGAGGGAATAGATGAAATGAGCACATTCTTCTTTCACCAATAAAGGGATTACAAAGATGGGGGAAGAGATGAGAGGATGCAGGGCTGAGGCAGTGATTCCATTGCCCAATTACTCATAAAAATGGGATCTCCTGGACATGTTTTAGGAATTTCTTATTCTAAAATAACGACATTATGGAAAGAAACCAATGAGACTGGGAGTGAATGACTTTGGTGGTTTCCATAGCTATAAAGACACATTTTGTGGCCCACAAAGGTACAGCCAATAGAAATACCAGCACACTGTAAGTGCAAATTTGGTCATGTTTTCACACATGGAACTGTCAGCTGATTTGCCTGATAACTCCAGTGAATTTGTATTTAATCATGAGAAGAGATACAACACTACAACATCGAAAGCAATTACGATCCAGCAACAAACGATTCAAATGGTGAGTCCAAACTGATTCATCCACTCTTCAAGTGGGGAAAAATTGGTTAGGCTCAGGTCCTGAAAGTACCCAGATGTTTGCAATTTCGTTACGCACTTCATAATGAGATTATTACCACCTGGCAGACTGTTCAGTGGTTTGCCATGAAACATCTCACTGCATTTTCCCGGTACTGGAGCGTGTTCCAGGATCTGATACTAATTAGCAACAGACAAACAACTTTCATCAGCAGTTACCTCCGAAGGGTGCCGTTTTGGCTTGAGACCGCGGGGGACTCTGCGACTGCTCCTCATCAGTGCTACCTCCGTACTCATTGTCCTGTGGGACGCACGCCTCCCCCTCATTTTCCTCTTCTCCTAAAGCCGTCCTCTTTCCCAAAGACCCCTCCCTGAGAGGAAGAAGGAATAGGGCATCTGACAGTGGAATGGAGTAACAGTTTCCCCCATTTATCTGCACCTTAAAGCACTATCAATCTACTTGTACAAACTGAGCCATCATGAAGACTCTAGAAGCCAGTCGTGAGACATAAAGACGAAAGAAATGGAGCGACCAGACAGGAACGAACTATCTAAATTGGAACTATATTTCCAAGAAAACAGACAACTAAATGCTGCTAACTGATTGAGAGGTCAAGGGCGCATTTTTGATTTGATGATAACGGTAACTGTTACAATGCATAACAATTTTGGATACCTTTTTTACTATTAAAATCTATTATTTGTGATACTGAACTAAATGAATGGACATGTTACCTCGTTTCTTTGGCAGTTTCTGAAGCTAGTTTTCTATTTCCTTTGGGAAATCAAATTCTCCTCTCAGAAATGGGAAGAGAGACTTAATGCAAAAGCTCTCCCAGGTCAAACAGCTGTGGTTAAACATCAAAATCATCTACACTACTGTACGTATCACTGAGTTACGGCATAAACATTTCCTCAACAGGAAAAGATTGCAAAACGCCACACATGCTGAAGACATGGCAAAAGTGAAACA
The DNA here is from genome assembly GCA_029721435.1 of Gymnothorax reevesii. NCBI lineage: Eukaryota > Metazoa > Chordata > Actinopteri > Anguilliformes > Muraenidae > Gymnothorax > Gymnothorax reevesii. The sequence goes on along the minus strand of CM056583.1, from coordinate 53,254,740 downwards.
GGCTCAATATATTTTCAGGAAACAATACTTGAAAAAAAAAAACAGATTTTTTTCATTCTACAGGGGAATTCACGAATGAGGCAATATCAATGAAGCAACCTTCAACTGAAAATATATATATTTTTTTTTCCTCAGATTTCTATACTGGTATGATTAGGGGGCACAGTGCTCTTATGTGAGATCATATCCTGTCACCTCTGCTCTTTTTCCCCGAGATCCCCCTCCAGCTGCTTGATTTTTCCCATCAAGCCCCTGATTTTGGCCTTCTTCTCGTTCAGGACCACGATGAAGCGTGAGTACAGCTCCTTCTCCAGGTGCTCTTTCCCACTGACATACCTGTCCATCCTGTGGGGAGAGAGCGACGTGCTGATAGGCAGGTATGGAGAGAAGGACTCAACCCCTCGGAGCACTGAGTCAGCAGTCACCCTACTGACCATAATGACAGAAGATGTTACAGCTATTCACGTCAAATGGATGAGAAGACCCATTCAAACTCCTTTGAACACAAAATTCTCACAATAGAAAGACTGAAAGATGAAGCACATGCTTCGACACCAACTGCGAATCTCCACAATTTTCGAGAGTCATTAAAAAGACACGTTACATAGTTTATTAACATTATAGTGGTTTAGACGGGCTCACCCAACCTCAGCGATGTAGTAAATTGCTTATGAAAATAAAGATCATTAGAAAATATTGATAACCTGTAATGTAAACTTCCCTAATCTCGCCCGTGCCCCAATTTTGCCCGCTGCGATGTTGCCCATACCAGGCAATTTCATTGCCTAAGCAAGAGGCTATGTATAGATTTGCAATCTTGACAGGGATGAGTGGAAATAAAGTGCTGTACATGGCCGACACAATAGTAATTACACAATCTGCAACCATTCAGACCTGGATTGTCTATGGAATATCACAGCAGAAGTAGCAGCACTGAGCATCTCACCTTCACGAAGTCAGTTTTGTCACCCTATTTTAATGAGACAAACTGAAATTAATATATCTCTTGCTGAGGAGTCCTGCCACATGTACTGCACTTTCTGAACAAAGGTCACAGCATGTTCACAAGACAAGACCGAGATTGCATTTTGAATGTATTTTTGGTGACACACACATTCTATGAACATGGAATTGGGCTTAAAATGTATTACCTAAAAAACTGAATGCAACTGTAAGCAAAAGATGAACACCTTAGACAAGCAAATGGTTCGGTGTTAGAATCTGTGAGTCATGTAAGCTTGCAATGTCCACTCTTGATTCTGACATCTTAGTCATCTTCACTGTAGAGGCTTTGAGCACGATGAAGAAATAAAATGTGCAATCAAATTGCTCAACAGACCACTAAATACTCCCAGCAGACTAAACCAAGTTCAAAAAGAAATTCTTGGCCAGCAGAGAACCAAACTGAACACGACGCAGGCTGGGAACGCTGAGAAAGCCAAGGGAAACGTGTCTGCGGACCGAGCAAATTATTCCTATTTTTATACCAATACAGCACAAGGAGAAACACTAAAGGGAAGTCTGGGCACGATAATGTCAGAACATGGTCCACTACACTAAAAAAAAAAATTTGGCCGAACCGCTGTGCGACTTCTCTGGCTTCTGCAGAGCGCCCTGGTCACTGAAGCCAAATACAGACGTGTGAGACAGACCCGACCCCCGCCCCTCCCCCGCTCCAAGTGTTCTCGAGTAAAGCCAACGAGGAATCTGCTTCGGGGACCAGGTGATGATGTCACTGTTGAGCGTCAGGATGGGGCCCAGCTGGTGAAGGGTGGGGCGGGAATACCGAAAGACCATGGATACCATTGGAGCATGGAGACAGAGGTAAACAGAACGTAGAGACGGGAGCCCAGTTGACGCACGAGACTTCACACACTCTGTGGGCGGGGGAGGGCGATAGAAGCAGAGCCACGACAGCCTAAGTAGCGACACATGCTTTCCATTAATCTCACCGCACACTCTACGTTTGTTTCTATTTAATTGATATCCGGAGCTGCCATATTTCAGTCCATATTTAGAACACTGAATAGAGCCATTACGTTTCATGACCAGCGTTTCCCTGATGACGCTGCTCGCACCCACTTTTAAGTGGTGATCCATAAGATTTCCGTCTCGTTACTGTCTGTTAAGTCAGTGTCTATCAGATAGGGGGGATAAAACAATGGTGATTGGGCCTATGACCCACTGATGAAAGCACTTGTATTTCATTCTTTGCCAGGTAAAGCGATCAGTGTGTCTGTGGCGACAGTCCCGTGCTATATTCAAATACAGGCGCACATCTAGTGACGCTTTTTACGTCAGTAAGCAGTGTTTGGTCTGTCCAGAAGGTAGGAGGAGCCACAAGCTCGCTTGAAGGAAGTAAGGAATCCCGGGAGAAGCAATGACAAGGTAGACGTGAGAAGGGATCCAGTAGCGGTACTTTCCCTAACCTGAACCTTGGCTCTATTCCCTAACCCGACATCTAACTTGTCCCTTACGCTATATGTCAGTTTTACGGACGGAATTAAGGGAGGGCCGTTACAAAACGCTGAAGTGGAAAGTACCGCTACTGGATCCCTTCTGACGTCTATCCAATGGCAATGGCAACTACTATACTGTGCACAGTAGAAACTAACGTTAGTTGAGTCTCTGTTGAGGCTACTGAAACTAACATTCTAACATAATTTCAGGAAACAAATGGGAAGAAAAACAAATAATTTTTATTAAAAAAAAACAGGTAATGCTACCTGTTAACCAATTACCATTTTCATTATTTACTGTACAGGGCTCTTAACTTTCACATATTCGGCTTTAGTTTAAATGACATATTCACGTTCCTGTGCTGTTGTCAGAAATTATTCTTTCAGACTGTAGAGGTTCTCAGGTGGAATTTAAGTCCTTGCGCATTGAAGTTTATCAGTTTCACATGTGTTACGGTGGGTTTCGCCACTCGTAATGTGAGAACAATTATGATTCCGGAATTCTCACGCTTTTCTTCACTCAGGGGACGAAAGCAGTGGAATTGCATAAAAATGTTTGAAATAGTCTTATTTAATTTAAACAATTTGAACGATCGTGAAACATGTGCATTTCGTTGATTGAATAATTACTGACTACAGCACAGGAACGTGAATGAAGCACAAATTCTCATGGCGAATGCGTTAGAGTTGGCAGCCCTTTGCGTGAGAGTTGGCAGCCCTTTAAGTTAGTCGATTTATCGTAATAGCCTAACGTTACTGGAATGAGATGACGCAAATGGATGACTAACCTCACATAATTTTAACTTTTATTGAGTTCAATTGCCGTGTCAAATAGCATCTTTCCTTTCTGCACGAGAATTGAGGAGGCGTGAAACTGGTAAGAGCCGTCAATTTACTGACGTCATACAGGCGACACTGTTGGGTCTCAACAAGAGTTGTGGGAAATGAGGTCCAGAAGCGCACCTGCAATTACAGCATACTGCCAAAGATGTCAATGTAAACAAACCAATTCAAATCTTACAGATTCCCACTTTAAATATGTGGAGCAATTCATAAGTCAAAACATAAATATATATAGGATGAGCTGCTGCATACATAATAAATATCACAAAGAAGGACAAAGCTCTCCATTCTGACACACACTGTCTGCACTAACTCCAGCTTCTGCGGATGGTTTTGTGGCCGTCTCACCCGAGAACCATGCCGAGGCAGATAAACAGCAGTGCTCAGAGGTGTTCAGATATAGACACGGGGGTTAGGTTGAGTGCTGTGGTTGACCACTCACTCAGCAGTCATACGGTCCTGCTCCTCTCTCAGGCGACGGTTCTCCTCCTGCAGGTGGAGGTTGCCGGTTTGCAGCTGCCTGCTGCGGCTCAGCCCGAAGCTAATGAGCTCTTTAATCACCTCACTTGGCTCTACCACCGGCTGCAGCTCCACTGAGCCAAGCCTGAACTGGAGAGAGAGGGAGGGGAGAGGAGAGGAAAGAGACAGGGATGGGGTAGGTTCGGGTAAGACGGTTATCACCATTGACCTTTATTGTCATTGAACTGTCATTATGCTGTTGTCATTAAAGCAATAATCTGCATTTTGTGTATAAAACCATGCTTTGGCTATGAATACACATTTAAACAAACAAGACGCAGTAACTGAAATGAGCCGAAACATCCCGTCGGCAAGAACACCCTGCCAGCAGCTGAGTTTGAGGCTGCTGGTTGAAGCCCAAGCTGACCTCATATGCATTTGACACTCCATTAACTAAACAACAAGGTGGAAGCCAGATGTTCCAGATAATTTACAGACTAAGACTTTTTCACTCCAAACCAAAGTTCATCAGATTCATCAAATGGTCAACAAACAGTTGAATATATCTATAGAAAGTTCACGGTAGGGCACGTGCCCCATTCACTCACGTACCAACAGGCTATTAAGATTCTGAAATTAGTCCGTCTTAGGACTGGGAGTGAAAACCCTTATGGACAACATGCAAAATCCAAACAAAATGAACCAGGTTGGATTCCAACAAACAACCTACATGCCGTGAGAGCTATTCACTGCACACAGTGCCATCCTAGCAAATGGTCTAACATTGGCTTATTGATCATAGATCAGGAAAAGATATTTTTAGCCGTTTGAATCCTGTATTAAACAAAGGCATTGTGACCCCCTCCTATGCCAAAACACAGCTTATTGTGATGGGGAAACCACCTGATGGTAAGCGAGGTCACATGACCACCAAAAGTCATGTGATCAAAATCACATGTTTGAAGGCCAGTTTTCCAGCATTTCAGGTTATTGCATGTTCTCTATGTGGCCACTAAACCGGCCAATAGGGTTCATTAAGAAACACTAAGACTCCTCAGTTTACTGCGGCCACTTTCACTGTAAACCCAAGAAAGCGCACCAAATTCAACAGATAGAGGTCTTAAGCTTAGGGTTTGAATAAAAACGTACTAAATGGCAGATCTCCAAGAGTAGGGAGCATAAACAAACCACAGCCATTTCTCCCTGCAGCATCACAGATACAATTATGGACTTTAAAAACTTACAACCAGAGTTGTAGCCAAACACGGATACAAATTTGTAACCATTTATTGACTTTACCCATAACAAAAACTTCGACAAAATTTCAGATAACATCAACAAAAAAAGAACGACAAAAGAATCAACAATGACAAGTTTAATAACAAAACCAACAACAAAGATCAACTCCAATCTCAGTACCGAGTGTGACTGATACATGCCTGCAACAAAGCCATCACTTCTTCGCATGAACAGCACCAATCTTTTGAGCTGTTGCAGGGGAATAACCTGCCACTCCTGGAGAAGGGCTTCTGGGAGCTCTGCCCTCGTCCTGGGCACTGGAGTGCGTTGCTGTACCCGCCAATCCAATAGGTCCCACACATGCTCGATGCACTTCATGTCAGGACTGAAAGGTAGCCATTCCATGACTCGCACACCATTCTGGGCCAGGAGCTGCTGGGTCACGTGCTGAGTGAGGTTGTACGTTGTTTTGCATGAGTGTGACCTCAGGGTGGTCTGTGATGTAAGGCACGACGTGCGGTCTGATGACAAGGTCACAGTAGTGGGCTGCGTTAAGATTTCCATTGATTATGACCAGGTCGGACCTCCAGCCGAACTGAATGGCACCTAGACCATCACCGAGCCTCCTCCAAAGCCATCTGTCTCAGCAATGCAGGGGGCCGTGTATCTCTCACCACGTCGTCTGTAGACCCTCTGTCTTCCATCATGTCGGTACAGACAAAATCTGGACTCATCACTGAAGACAACATTCCTCCAGAATCGATTGGGGACTCGTCTCTGGCCATATTCTTCAGACCAGCCAAGCCTGGTAGCCCTGCGCCGTGCATCAAGCTGCAGTCCAACACATGTCCTGTGGACTCTGGACGCTGATCCTTGGTCTGTGGATTCTTGGGTGTCTCCGGAGCCATCCTGGTGCAGGTTGGAAACCAATCTCTGAGGTGGATGAGGCGGATCTGATTGTCCTGGGCTGAGGTCATGACCCTAGGCTAACCAGGTCAGGGTTGATCATTAGTGCTTCCAGTCTCCTGATAAGCTACAAGGTTAGAGATTGGTGGTTGGCTTACCTCAAAACGCTGGGTGATGCGATTTTGGGATATTCCAGCCATCCACAGCCCAATGGCTTGATCACGTTGGGGTCTGGAAAGGCGAGGCATGGCGCATGTAGTGTCTTTGAACAAATGCTCTCGGGTTCCGCCCTTAATGACCTCAAGGAGTGTTTTAAGGCATTTTACAGCATTGCAATTGTGATCAGTGAAGCCGGATGAGGTTACATCACCAATTCCTCAAATCCTGCTTCACAGACACAAACAAGGTCATGACCTCGCGCACTGTTGTGTCTCCTTACTCAAAGACAACTGCATATCAATTATGTAATCATCTCATTAAAGTTCCCCAAACCAAACTATACTATTTCTGTCTATTCAGACTTATAAGTCCATCAGTATACAAACAGACTTGGAGTCTTGGTTGGAACTGTGATGATCACGACACAGATTATAAATGCTTCCTCATCAAAATATTGACATTACCAGCCGTGATGAAAGTGAAATCACATTTGTCAACTGCAGGTAACATGACCACACAGTTCACTGAGACAATTACAGTATCTTTGCACATGCAACAGATCAGAATACGTTAACTTGGACAGATCAACACAACGATGGAAAAGCCATGTATGGGTCATGAAACCCTGTTTATTCAACGAAAATGATATCCACAATTCCCACAGATATAAAAGGAGACACTTAGAATAGCTCCAAAGAGTCATTAATGGATCCAAATGGTCGCTGTCCCTCAGGATCTTTGTACTAAAGCAGCAGAGAGGCCACTTCCACTGAAGGGCTGAGATGGTCACTATCTGAGCAGAGCCCTTCAGCGACTGGACGAAGCTTGCATCCAAGAAGTTATACTTCATCAACCAGGAGGTGCAGGGTAGCGAGGCCTGGAAATGGAGCCCAGTGTCATGATCCTGGGTGCTGAGCACTTCCCACGCAAACCTCCCCACAGATAAAGGCCATGGGCACTTTAGGAGGCAGCTACTGGGTTAATCAGGCCGTTTGGAGAAGTGCCTGACAGATAACGAACAGGCCCAATCTCAAGGGCCTGGAAGCACAGGACGCCATCCCCAGGAGATAGCACTTAGTGCTCGGACACAAACACAAACATTTCTCCACTGCATGATTCTGAGGTCTTCTTAAATGGTTGATTCAATATTTCTTTTGGACAATTGCAGTTATTGCATGCTCCAGTATGTTCCAAATTGTTTTACGCAATTATCTTTTTTTTAATGCTGTTAACCATTGTGAGCTGGAAAAGATGGTCATGGGACTAAATCTGTCAGTTTTAAAATGTCATGATAAAGTAAAACATTTTGAATTCAAGCCAATGCATTAGCAAGAAGAATGAAACATCGAAGTAAAAAAAAAAAAAAATCCGGTACATAGTAATAATGGTTCAGGATGAAATAACCATCCATTTATCCATTCATTCACTGTGTAATCCATTATGTAATTTCCTTATTCTTGGTCAGTCATAGTGGAGCAGGACCCTTTCCCAGCATCATCAAAGTAAGAGACCGGAACACTCAGCACAGTTTGATAATCAACACCAGAGCACACAAACCAGTCACTCACACACTCATTCCCATGGGCCATTCCCATGGGTCAATTAGTCTAATGTGCACGTCCTTGAACTGTGGGAGAAAACCCACGCACAAAACACGCAAACTCTGCACAAAATAAACCAGGCTTGATTCAAACCCATAACTTTCTTGATGTGAGTGGGGGCTTTCCACTGCGTCTCTGAGTCAGTTTATTCCTGATAGACCAGACAAAGAGATGTTTTAAGGAACATCACAATTCCACCGATTGATGTGGCCAGCAGCTCTCATGGGCACTACATGACTGAGGGACTAAATCTCTCTCCCTGGGAGGCAGCAATCAACAGGAAAAGCATACTGCTGGGCCAAGCACGGCTGCGCCGCCTGAAATTCTGTTGGATCACCTCTAGCTTTGTAATCCTCATTTGTCATGCCATTATTCAACTAAGGCAGAGATTGTATTGACCACAGAAGAGTCAAACCACTTTTCTTTGCTTGATGCAGGGCGATTGTTTGCCAATTCCAAAACACAGCACGTCTTTTCTGTCTTCCGACATAGTTGTTTGGGAAATGAGAGCTATAAACTGCATCAGCCTGGGTTAAAATAATATTTGATAGCTGAAATATATAAATCACTGCAATAATTATTTGGTCAAAGTCTCATAACTATTTAAATTGAAACGGAAACAATTTCCCCCCCATCTGCCCAGGAGATACACAATACCAATGAGTGAAGAAATTGTTGTGCCGAAAAGTGGCTCTCCTGATTTATATAAGATCAGATTTTTTTTCATAAAACAGAAAATTTTTTTTTCCCTATTAAAGTTGAGGGTGGACAATATCTTTTGACTGACAGAGTATGTAGAAAACAGCAGTGACAGGAAAACTGGGATGACCATCTCTCTTGACTACTAGGGGCAAAGACTTTATGGCTGCTTTCATAAACCCTCCCAGTAATTTCAATAAAACAGGCAAACTTGTCTGCTTGAAACATAAAGTATGTTTCATGCCATCCTAGATTAACCTGAGTACTCTCATAGGAATATGCATGCAAAGCAACTACCATGACCTTCTCACGCCCTTTGACCCAACTTGACATTAACAACTGACCCAAGGTACCGACCACATGGACTCGGCTATGGACTCCGAGAGCTCTGAGCACAGTTTCTGCTTATGATCACAGACTGACTGACCCCAACTGTGCACAGTGTAAATACTTATAAATCAGACATGCCGCATCAAAAGTAAAGATGACAATGCCACTATTGTGCCCATGTGAACTTTCCTTATTGCAAATAGACAGAGAATTCCAGCAATCCAGACATCAGTGTTGATTTCTTCTTGTCATGACCCACTTATGCATAAATAATGTCATCAGTAAATTATTCCCATGTTTCTTCTCCCCCTGTGGCGACACAAGCTCCCCACAGAAGTCAAGAACAAGAATTCTGCGGCAGACTAAAAACAACCAGCTTGAATAGCATCCTGGCACAACTAAAGCTAAACTGAGCACAATTACTATAGGCTCAGTAATTCCGCATTTAACATTATATAGTCAAAACCATCTAAATTAGCTTAATATACCTTAATATAATGACTGCAAAAAGGCACTATTGTCAAATACAATGGCTACTCGAGAAAGAATCTATTGTTTTAAGTCTAGTGCCTTTGCTATTAAAATAGTAAGTAATGATGTGCATATTTGGGCAGTCTCTTGGTAATTATTTAGTTCATTGTTATTTTTATGTGGTTGAATAAGTTTAAACTGGCCCTACCCCTGCCAAAAGCGATATCATACACTTACCAAAAAAAATTCATCGACTGCATTTAAATGAGCAAATAGTTAAGAGCCTACAATTGGATCTATATCGCAGTGATTAATACTTTTTAGCTGTAAACTATTCTTTTAACCCCAACTGATGCAGCTGAGGGAAAAATTAAAACATAAAAGTAGTTTCAGTTGAAATACTACACTTAAAGAATTACAGCTATCATAATTTCACTTCTGTAGGAAAATAGTGATGTTGATCCAAGTGCCATTTTATGCAACTTGCATCATTTAAAACACTGCAGACATTAAATAAATTAGAGAAATAACATAAATAAACAAAAAGTTTCAGCTCAGACAAGGTCTTTCTGTGCTTGTCTTTTTAACAGAAGTATGTCTTAAAATAAAAAACAACCAAAGTGAAGACAGGCAGACTAAGTCCACAGAAAAGATGAAATGTCTCAGTGGGTGTGTCGCACTCATAGCCGCAGAAGTAATATAGTGAGGGGGCTGAAAGCTTCACATTTATTTAAAACATCTCCAGCCAAACAGCAGGTGTACACTGCTCAATGGGCAATGTAATGGAAACCCACTCTCAAATAAATACACAAAAGCAAGGCTTAGGAATTATGTCTGAAAGTGGCTGAAGTAACTCAAGAAAATTTAATGTGACACTTTAAAATGGGCGAAAATATACAGTGGAAGTTAAATAAGCACTTTGTTACTCGCACATTATGCAAATTGTTCCACTTTTGCATCCATACGTCTATTTTTGGGCCTGTGGTAGGCTCAGGGCCTGAGTCAGTCCGAAAGGGGTTAAATTAAAGTGTTGGTTTTAGTTAATCGAGCTGCAGTGCAGCAAATTAGTAAGGAAATAGGACTAGTAACTTTAATGAAGGTTAAATTCCCTGGTATGGGACTGCGAGCGTACCCCAGAGCAAGGAACTTCAACAGAATTTATTCAATGAATAACTAGCAATATAATTTGATTGTGGATAATAGAATATGAAATGAAAATGTTACTGTAGTGTGCCTGTTCCATATTTACTGTATAAAATTTTACAGCAGTAGGTCAGCACAGTAATGAGTAGCACAGTGGTCAGCTGCAACTGCAAAAGCATTAACCAAAACATTCATGACACTAACCACCAAATAAACACTAGGAACACGACTATGTTAGTCTTTTCAAGGAGATGATAACCTCATAAATGAAGGTTCCAAGTCTGAGCTTGTTTCCCCAATAACCTGTTTTACATCTAGTGAAGGTCTTCTCTCTTGGACCAAATGGCCAATCCTGTTTCTCTCGGTCATTGTGATCTGTTATTAAATATATGATAGCACTTTGCAACCCATTGTAAAACTCGAAACGGTCTCAAGAATTTCAGCTTGAATCCAGATTCTTTTTAATCTGAGTCCAAACCAGAGCCCATATGCTGCAGCAATTTTTAAAGCCCAACAGTATTTCATCTTGACTTCTGTTGAAGTGCCAGTGGAGCACTGGCCCGCTGGTGTCATGAAGCATCAATGAACAGTTGAGAAAAAATGTTAATGTTGCTTGTTTGACTTTGTAGACGGAGCACCTTTGGAGGCCTGTTCAATATCTCGTCCCAATTAGGATGCTCCTGTTTTATGGTAACCATGCAAAAACACGCCCAGTATTGCCCAAATTGAAAAATTATGCACAACATCGTTGACCTGAGAACATGCCGTCTGCAACACGTATCTTTTCACTTTTTTTGCCCTAAAAGTTTCATTTCCAAGCTACACAGAAACATAGATACAGTCCAATTTGATCTGAGCCCAGTACAAAATGACAGATAAAGAATCGCACCGAACCTTTGATGGGGTTTTATCAGGCTTGGATGACAATTACAAGCCAAAAATCACTATTTCAAACATCGAAAAGGCAATTCAATGTTGCTGGCTAAATTGGTCTTATTAGCAATATACAAGTCCAATCACAGAGTTAATATGTCGATTTAAACTTTTTCCCCTTCTAACTCAGTTTAAGTACATGGGTTATCCTGAAAAATCTTCCACTACAAGTCATCTCTTCCCTGTAAAAGATCCTTCTGTTTGTTGGGGATGTTTCAATGAAGCTGCAATGAAGCCGAGGATCTGTGAGGCAACGGTTTCTCGTTCTAGAGACTCTGATTTATGTGTCATTTTGCTTGTAATGTCTGAAGCTGAAAATAAGTTTTGTATTATAAAAACAGGGCATTTATCCTTTTAAAAACTTGTATGACCACAAACAGCACAGTATTAGAATTTTTAGAAAATGAACTAATTTCTTCACGTCTTGCATTTTAAATTTAGCCTTTAAAGTGTCTGAAAGTACCACACAGCATCTCCAATAAAGTGGTCAAAAGGTTTTTGGTTTCATAGAACTTCATGCTCAGTGAAAACCCAGCTCATAAACATATGAAGTCTGTTTACACCAAAATACATGTTCCTATAAAAGACCATCACAGCATGATTTTGATGAATTACAGATTTCCCTGTCATTGCTCAATTTCCTCTTTGGGTTGTAATTGTAAGTGTGAATAATTAAAATAACATTCAAGTATAAATATGGAAAAATGTCATGGTGCTGGTTACAACTAACGCTCACAAACAGTTTAAAAAGAAAGTTTGCCGTCATGAAGTAGAAGTAAGAAGTAAGCCTGTACGAGCCTAGTGGCCCATCGGCGCAGTGCTTAACCCCGGTTTCCATGGCATGAAGCAACTAGGAGTATTACTACTCCCCCTGGATGGAATGCCAGTCCATCGCAGGTGCTCCCCCAGCTCTTAGACAAGCTTCCCTGCCTATTTGCTGGTATCCATTGATACACCTGGGTGGAGTGAGGCGTGGAGTGTGGGAGTAAAGTGTTATGCCCAAGAACACGCCGCAAAGGCCGTGGCCGGGCTTGAACTCGAGACCTTACGATCTCAAGTCAAGCCTTCTTGACCAGAAATCACATATCATCAGGAAAGACACATGCCTTTTACTGACAAGCACATAAAAATGTCATTTTTAAAATTTTTTCATTCTTGATATTAATTGATAGACAAAGTTAAGAGTAAATAATCATTGTTTCCCAGCAACGACCTACAAATACTAGAAAACACCTCTGGACTGAAGTAGATATTCTGCCATGGTTTCCCCTGACAAAGTCATTCACAGTCCTCGCAACAATGTACAGTAAGCACAACCAGGTGGAGCAGGTGAAGTGAGGCCTATTGCGTCAAAGTTTATCATTACCTGCCAGTGGCACCCTATTTCAATTTGTGTCACAGGAGATCATTTGATTCACTAACATTTATATTTTGTGCTTACCACAAGTGTAACAAGATTGATTTTTTTTTGACATTAAAAAAATTTGGCTTCTTTTCCTGACAGCCGTAAAAAGAAGGTTAATATTGACCATTTGCTGCGTACAATACTAAATGCATAGGACTACTCATTGACTGATAGTCTGCTTAGAGTTGCCCTTTATCCTGGAGCACCACTGAACATCATGCCTGTTGTTACAAATGCAATCAAAATTCCAGAAGAATTGGAACAATTTGTAAGATGTGCATAAATCACCAATCATTAATGTGTAAAATCCATTGCAATCAGAGTTAAACTGGAAAAAATAAACATGATTATTATATAAAGAGTCACTTATCAGAATACATTTTTACTCAAATTATCAGGCCCATATTACTAGGCCCATGGTCCTAGTGCCCGCCATTTGCCGTAGGCATCCGGTGGGATGTAAACCATGACAGAAAGTGAATAATGCAAACTATGATTTGTTGTGACTCTTGCAAATCTTCTCGACCCAAAAACTAACCCCTTCTTTTATTTTGTTAACATTTATTCAGCAATGGTCTGGTAACATGTATACAGTACCTAAACGTAAATAGTGGAAAATACATATCAATGAAAGAAAAGTCTAATCATGCAGTATATACATCCCAAAATCCATAGATTTCATACCGGTTTTTAAGAAAGGCATTGTGAACAGAAACTCGAAGTTGCTTCCAAATTTTTTTACTGTACTGACCTTGTTTCCAAACTTCTGGCCTGTAGAGTATATATTTTGTACAAAGACAAATTAACCACTTAAGCCCTGAGCCTTTGGCTTGAAAATTACATGCCGAAAACGAAATGTGTATCTCTGCAACTACTTGGTCCATTCAAATAATCTTGGTATCATAATGAAGGAAACACCTAGAGGATTTCTGTCATGGTGTAAAAATCTGCATCGTATAAATGTCACTGAGTTAGACTAAATGAAGACGGAACACAGCATAAATGAAAGATCTCATTTCCTCCAAACAAAAAATTTACTTTTATCCCTTTTTCACGATCTGAAACCTCTAAAAAATTACAGGGCAGAATCTCATCATTATTTGTGTCAACATTTATTCTGATCAAGTAAATCATGGCAAAATTAGAGAGGTTTTAGTTCAGGAATGTCTAGGTGGCATCTCCAAATTGGCAAATTGGGCATCTTTTTGGACACTGTGTGCCACTTCAAATTTCTCAGGTACCAAACAGTAATGGTCCGTCCCAATACCCACACTTCCACTCAAAATTGACCCTACATCTTTATCTGTAATTGTTGATTTAGAATATGAATGCTTGAAAATCGCTAATTCACATTGTAGCCAGCATCCACCGAGTTCTCTAAATAGCAGTAATGTTGCACGCATTTGGCTAATGTTATCGTTATGCTTGACAAGCATGCCTACATTTTACACGTGTTATATTCCAATTTCTTTGAAATTTGTGTCGTGACACAAATTTGATGATGCCATGACGAACTTTGTTCACCTTCTGAGGCATTCACAAACTCATGTGGTTATCATTACAGAAGCACTTCGGTTTTCAACGAAGTGCCATTGAAGGGTCTGAAGGTCAAGAACATCCAGTATTGAGATTCAGCCTCATCTTTTACACACGAAGATTGATCCGGTATCTCCAGTTACTCGAAGCCCTTTCAATATATTATGGACAGTCAGTGGTGAGATCCCAAAATTTCGTGCAAGTGCATGAAATGATCATTTTCTCATGTAGTTTTTGGCAAAGTGGCAAAGCTCAAATAATGTTGCAGAGAAATTACCATGTTTTTGGCAAAGTGGCAAAGCTCAAATAATGTTGCCGGGAAAGGACTATGCCTTTTGTGACTGCTCATTTTATACCCAAATTGTAATTGGTTTACCAGTAAAATGTTCCAAATGGGTGCTTTCTGAAGATTCCATGACCTTTCCCAAATTTTCTTTTTCCTAGCCCCATTTGTTGTTTTGAATTTGTGGATACTAAAGAAAATCAACTCCATTGATAAGGTCAATTTTTTTTTTATTTTTATGTGTTATTTTTGACTCAATGTAGATAAAAGGTTGTTTATAATTTACTTAATTCTGTTGTTATTTGCCAGTTATATATGATCCCAACTATTGGGGGATTAAGATTACAAAAGGATAAGATTCTGCAAAAAAATTTGAAAATGAATGCAAGAATGCACCACTGAGGTCCAAGACTATGACTGCCAATGTCATAGACTCTATGAACTGTACCAGCCCTAAGCTATCTAATATTTCCTTCTTTAAAGGTAATGCTCAGGCCAGCAATATCCCATGTCCCTGAAGCACAGAGCAGGTGACACTGCGCAGGGATCAGGACAAACAGCACTGTGCCAGTGATCTTACATCATTGTATATATGCTATCGGCAAGCAAAGGGTTTCAGGCCTCAGACTAATTACTCAGTCTGGCCGAACAAGCGAAGCTCAACCCTAGAGGGCCTCCATGTTACAACCACATAAACACCGGTAATGCACCTACTTCCTGTCATTGTATACCATTTTCCCCTCCCTAATTAGAAATTTTGTCAATCGTGCCACTCTGGTACAGCAAAACATGATTCCTCAATTCAGCCATTTTAAACACTGAGACTAGTTCCCACGCTTGCTAAAGCCAAACCCCCACTTATCTCTAATCCAGTGTCATGGAGAGCCTAGCTCAGTATAGCAGAATGGTTATTGGGAAATATAGATGTTAAGCATGAAGAAAAGCAAGTGGACCCAAAACACTGGTTAATGATTGGATAATGGCATCTTAACCACACTATGACCAAATAGCAAACAGTAATAATCACACTAAAAGGGGCAAACTCAAACACCTAATCCTAACGTAACTCCAAGACTTCGCTCAATCCCTACGTTCTCCACACTCCCATGGGGGGTCAAGAGTCTCGTTTCTCCTTCTGACAGAAGGGCAGGGGTAATCTAGCCCTACAGTTGGCCCTCCAAACGGAGCATTTTCAGATGAAGGCAATAAAGCATTGCAAACAAATTTGCAGTTTCAGACCAGCAATATCCTCTCGAGGCCCGAATGAAAAATATTTAAAGTAATTTAGTCATATGGAAATTAATACAAAGAGAATTAAAAATAAATATTTTCTTTTAAAAAAAATGTTGTTTTTAGCATAGGTTTGAGTTCAATTAAATGGTCCAGAAAGACCACTGACTCATGTCCCCTACAATGGATGCAATAAAATTTTATGTCTTGGGAAAGTATGACTAAGCCATGCATACACACCAATGTCTTCGGGTCTAATTTCCTCTGAGGAGGCAAAGGATACGAAGATGCCTAAGTTCAGGTCTGGGCCCCATACTCTCTGTGCAATAATGATGAGCTCATTAGCTTGAGTGGTAATATTTGGCCATTAGCAGTCATTTATCATCATGCATCTTGATCAAAACCTGAGGTAAAGTTCGGCTTTCTTCAGTCAACACTTGCGAGCAACGACAAAAACATCTTGAAATTCCTATCCACTATAAAAATATTTGGATATTGCAGGCCCAACTCTTATAGAAAGTCAGGTGATGTTAGCAAATTTGATACTTTCACAGTATCTAGTACCCCAGTCACAGGTGAAATGATCTCAAAACCCCATGTTTTCTCTGACCCTGCTCATTATGGACAGAGGAGAAGACTGAGGACAGACAGAAAGTCAGCAGTGAACGGCCTGATCACTTTACTGCCTCCAAAGACATAATTGGGGTGACCCCTTTTCAGAGAGTGAGGGGTGAAATGATGTCAGAGGACTACCTGAGGAGACCGGACAGCCATAATGCAAAACTGCCTATTCAAATGTCAGCAGGACACTGTCCTCTCCCATGCATTTAGTCTTCCATACCTTTAATGAACTTAAGAATTTTTAAATGTCGAGTGAGAATTAATGCATTTTTATACTGCAAAGGATTTAGAAAATTAAAATAAAGCATACTTGATGAGAAAGTAGCGCATTGTGCTTATTCACACACTGAGATGTTCGCAACCCATCATTATCTCAGTGTAGTGTTTCTTTGCAACTCCTGCCTCAGCTAAAGGTAGATGTCAGTGTTAGTTTGGTTGGGCGATAAAGATACCTAAAAACCACGGCAGAAATAAGCCACATGCTTCATAGGTGATAATGAAGAGGAGCAGCAATATTCTGGACTGACTACACCAACGACATGATATAAGCAAGTATGCAGAATATGGTTGGATTTTCAAATTACACATCCTAGCTGAGAAGTTACTTTTCCTCATTTTACAGTAGTGTAGTTATCGGAAAGCAGAAGTGACAGTACTTTAAAAAACTCAGCACCATGCTTATAACCCCCTGCCTTCAAAAGAAGCTTACAATCCCTGTCATTTCTCCAGCACTTCGAACAGCCTGAACTGATGTGTCACACACCTGTTTTCTGGCCACACAACTGTTCACCTCAAAGCCAAAATTTTAACTAGCAAGACACACCACAGCTGCCTGATGTGTCAAAAAAAATAGCAGCTGGAATCGGTTATCATTGGAGACAATAATGACAGACCTGAACATTTCAGAGAATTTGGCTTCTACAATGTTCCGTGAGATATCGATTGGACTGTTGCATTTACTTCACACTTGTATAATGGCAGAGAAAGCTCCAACAGTATTTTTCCACATATTGAGATTGAATGCTTCATCTAACATGCAACAAACATGTAAATGGATTTTTTTTAAAATGCAGCATTACATTTGTGCTTGACAAATCAGACTAGACGTAAGTGGTAAAAATGATCTTATTAGTCTCCCTCATTAGTAATGCATAATGACCCAAATGCAATGATTTTTATGGACTCTCTCAAGCACACTTTTTTTTTTTAACCACATCAGATGCACCATTTGTAAACAGCAATGACCCACAGCAAAAGCCAAATTACTTCCCATACCAGCAAAACACCAGCAAGTCCTGAGCGGTTAAGTTTTCCATTGGATAAGCATGGTAATGATGCCCCTGCGCTTCCCCCTCCCCCGCCCTGACTCAACTACCCACCCATTAAAAAAGAAAGTCAAAGATCCTTTTGATACAACATCGTTTAAACAAAGTCAGTTTGTTTACTTCAGTCCATCCCTTTTTTCCTTATGCAGTGAAGAAGTGCATTCGACTTTGGAGCCCCACTCAAGCCGGGGGGTGGGTGACTGGAGCCAAAGTGCAAAACAAAGACAGCAGGGACCGCAACCGGGGTGAAGGACAGAAGAAAAGGATGGAGAGAGAAGAGTAAACAGGGATCACCGTTGTGCGCATGCCAGCTCCTTCCCGCTGGTCCTTGGAGTACGCCAGAAAAGAACAATCAATTCGCAGCTGCGAGTGCAGTTTCAGAACAGGCGTGCAGATGACAAAAAGAAAGAAAGTGAAACGTCTTTTATACTGTAGGGGGGCCCCTTGAAGCCGGCCGCATCGTGTGGGTCCCATCGTATCGCCGCAAGCTGCCAGCCGCTAAGGGGAGCCTGAAAGGGGGCGAAGCATTAGCTCCCAACGACGAAGAGCAGTGCAAACCAGCCACCCCAGTTATTCTTCACCCTCTCTAAGGATGCAACCTCCAGGGACTCAATACCGGCGAAATCTGGGGTCACAACCCAGTGTCTGACAAGGAATTCACTCACTGGAAGCACTGGAAGCAATATTAGAGGTCACACCCAAAAAAATGTATCCATTACGAGTGTTTTTGAATGTGTGACCTATCAAACATAAATGTCATTATCACAGACCTTGTTGAAAAAACCTGCAAGTTGAAACGTCCGTAAGATGTTTCTGTGAATTAATATAATTAAATTGTCCTTCATTTGGAGCCTCTTGTGAGTGCTGTCATCTCCTTTCGAATCGCCTTTTTTTTTTTTTTCTACCGTGCACCCGAAATCGTAAGAGATTAGGTTGTGTCTGCTACTAGGTTCTGTGGGACAGAGTTCGCAGTATTATCAAAGAGGACAGCATGAAATTCCCTACTGGGACTTACAGTATTCACCAGTCAAGCCAATCCCAAATGATCTCTCTGACTTAGTTAAATGTGATGGGTGAAGAGCACTGGCACAGTGTTGAGGAGGCACAGGGCCCGAGCATAGGTTAGGAGAGCCAGGCTGTCTTCTCAATCTCATGCACCTGGAACACATCCAGCAGTCACTGCTCCCAGAGGCAACTAAACTGTGCCTTTGACTGTATTAAATGTCGTAAAATAAACAATAGAATCATAAGGACTCAAGCACAATTCATCTCAGATCTCAGACAAGGACCACAGATTTGGGATCAGTTTTCCTGACTCGATATTTAGTCTTATCCCTTACAAACTAATTAGAGGAGTTGAGCCTAGATCAGCACTCCAACAGTCAGATGTTTTTTTTTTTTCCATTTAACTTCACCTCTTTTTGTTCTCCCAGTCATTTAAAAGGTAGAGCAGGGGAGAAGCACTTTGGAAAAGACGGCTGTGCCACATTGTGGTAAATTCCAACTTTCCTTTGCATAAAGAAACCGCTGCTGCCATTACTAACCAGCATGACAATAAGCAGATAAAGTTTAGAGTAAAGTACACTAAGGAAACTTATTTATATGAGGATTGAAAAAAGCGCACATGTTCCGCAATATTAATGGTGAAAGTTGCCATGAAACAACACCGTGCAGTATTACTCATCATTGACCTTTCTATTTATACTTGCGGCATATGTCTTGCAACAGAAAAGTTGATGCAATACTTTTATTTCCATTTTAACACCATAAAAGACATTTCTAATAGGCTGATTTTCCTCTGGGCAGTCATTGCTACAGTAACATAACAAACTCACATTTGGTTGCATTTTCTTGTACAGTAAGATAAAACCATTTCCCAGAAATTACTTCATGCTTTGTAAAATAAATCAAACAGAGGGTATATAGAGAAAAAACAAATGGATCTCAAATACAGACTGTGACTAAAATTGTGTCTTGAGCTGAGCACAGGACCATACTAACTAACTGTAATGAACTGCACTAACTCCAGATATGTCTAGTTTTCAGGTAAGTTCATCATGCTCTTACATGAGAAGATTTACGATTACAAGCATAACAATGTGGGTGGCACGACAGTAATTCAAATGGCACAGCTGGTGACAAAACATTGGGGACAAAACATGTTTAGAAAAATTATACAAATTAGAATGAGTAAAAATCAGCAAATCTGAAAGATATTCACTTTTAAATCACAAGTTCTAAAAAGCAAGATGGCAGGAGTTATATTACATTGAGAAATTCTTTTCTCTCCAATGTTTGTAATGAGCACATAAGTCAGTGTGGCACCAATAATTCATCTTTACTTTTCTCCTGCAAAAGTGGCCGAACAGGTCGCAGCAAGACAGCAGTAACAGACACATTGCCGGAGTAAGGGTTCGGTTTTTAACTGGAGAGGAAGGTCTGTCATATGGGGCAGCTCAGAGCAAAAGGCAGTATAGTCAGATAGGGCAGGCCTGGCATCATCCACATTAGTGCTCTAATTAGCACTCTGTTCCATTTACATGGCAGGCGGTTGCCAGTGTCCCATTCAAACCAGAGGCGGCAGCTTTGTCCCAACAAGCCGCCAAGACTAAGCAGAGCATTGCTGGCGCATTAGCTTTGGGAGGGTAAAATTAGTGTCACTTGAAAAGCCACTTAAAAAAAGGAATTGCTACATCCTTGTCTGCTGGGAATTGTTTCCAATCACCATACCTCACAGTCCTAATGCTCTCCGCTCCCTGGCTTGCTGGAGGTGGCTTAGCTTTGTGTACGAGGGGGTCCGTGAATCCTTCTGTCTTATTGGTAATCCAAAGCTCTGCATGGGTTAGGTCTTATAATCGGGGGAAAAGTACTTTGGAAACTCATAACCCCGGCCTCTGTTGTGTTCTGTTGCTATAACTCCTCAGTGTGTTTTAAGAGAAGTATATCAGCCATGAAGAGTCAGATGAGTGTCATAGAACCAGTGCTCAACAGAAACAACACCTGATTCTTTTTCCAGCCGAAGACAAAGATCCGCATCCAGCAGAGGAAAGATCATCCACTTTGAATACTATCAGCTCATTGGATGGGAATTATCATCGGTCATTAGCACAACAGATATGAGCTACCGTAGATTGGCCCCGCTGTACCTACTACAAGCAACCAAGAAAATAACTTTAATGTTACGTCTCAGGGTTAGGAAAAGGGAAATGTGCTTTTCAAAAGGTTAAGGTTAGAATTCTAGGTTAGGGAAAAGGCGATCATGCTTTTATAAAGGTTAGAGCTGATGATTTAGGAAAGGCAATAATGCTTTTGCAATACATAGTTCACTCATTTAAAAGGTAGCTGTACCTCATGCTAATAAATGTCATGCTGCTGGGGGTAAGGATTAAACCTGGGTCTTTTGTTTTGAAAATTCATTGTTTCACATGCCCATCCAACCACCCCAACCTCCATCTTAACTCAAACTTTCACTATGTATATTCACATCATGTCACTTCCTGCTTTGTAGCACAGTCATCCTGTTACAAGATGCAACCTCCGTCTCATTGATCAGCAGTATCAATCCATGATTAATCCATGGCGCTAATAACAAATGATAGTGCCTAATCAATGGACTGATAGCATTTTAATCACCTGAACAGATCACCTTTGGACAATCTGCAGCTAGATGAATGTCTACAAGAGCAATGCAGCTCACTCAAAGCTGAGGGACTTTGTGAATTTGTTTTCCAACACAAGAACCTTTGTCAAACTTGATAGACACCAGACAAGATCAATCAATCTGGGATGAAGGTGATGATTAAATGCAGAGCCATACACCCACTCTAGCAGCAGGGGATGGAGGAGGCCTGGGAACACAAACTTCTGTATGAGTGGGGCGGGGGCTAGGGAAAGTGGGGTGGAAGGTAGTGGAGATGTCCAACATTGTGAGAGACACACTGCACCCAAGGGCTCATGCAACTCTCTGAAAGAGACATGCAACTTTATGAATGGTTTGAGATTCAGAACCGGAAAAGCTCAGTGGGAAAGAGACATCCTAACACATAAAAGAGCCCAACAAGGGAGATTCCACAAAAAGAGACAGACTTGCCAACATTTCAAAAGGAAATGTTCAACAGAATTACTGCATTCCCTTTCCTCTGTCAATAAAGGAAAGGCTCCCAAGTCATGCGTATCAACATCTAGTCATGAAGAGTTACAGGGTCTGAGTGTTTTTAACATGGTTGTAAGCCCTCTCAGGTTAACAGATTTATACATAGTCATACTTGTAAAAATATACGATGGGTGTATCCGTAACTGAGCAGTCTTCCTGTTTCATTTCCTCTCGTGTTGTAGACCCAGATGTGGTTTATGTGAGGACCGAAGTGGGCACTCTGAGGGGGTCTACTTGCATGAACTTGTTAAATTCTGAGTCAGGACAGGCTATTCCCATCAGCACTCCTTCATGGCTGAAAGTGTTCTTGCTTTCTTCAAGTGAGCAACAAGCACCTTTCAATAACTTTCAGTATACTTTATGCAAATAGCTCCAATGGCAGTGGTCTCAAGGTTTTCAGAAATAATAATTCATTTCCACCCCATATAAATCTTGGTAATAGTTTTCAAGACAAGTACACATTTGATTCTATGGGATGGCAGCAGCCGTATTTGTATTCACTGCATTTGCTTGCGTCTATCCTCACAAGGCTTAAACCTAAGATTTGAACTCCAGGACAAGGCTAACTGAGATTGCGCATCATCATTTATTCTCAATGACATTTAGCTGGACAGGATTTCCTTTTAGCCAAGATGAACCATTTCTCAAGAGTAGCACTGTTTTGAGCATAATGCTAGTATAAGCACCCAGTACTGTAATTCATAAATTAATTACCTTCAAATGTAAACTTGGTGTTCTTCCAACAATACAGATAAGGAACCACTTGTGTGACCTCTCAGATGGATTATTTTTATGTAGCACTGCTACACTCTATTTAATTACAAGAACCATGTAGTTTACAAAACATAATATACAAAATTGCACGTTTTAGCTGGAATTACAATACACAAAATTACACCGCTTGCACTAACTTGCATACTACTCCACATAAAACTTTTTTTTCTTCATCGTCTTCGGAGGAAGCAACAGAGTTTAGAAGGCAAATTATGGAAATGAAACCTTGGATCAATGAAATAGACCAACATAAAGCCTACACAATGCTTCGAGACTACTACTTACAGTATGCAGAGGTATGGAGACCCTCTCTGCGGCTTGATCTAGCCATTAATCCGCCCAAATTTCTTACGTTACCAATAACATTAGATTTGGCAAAGTATTTTATATCCCTGGGGTCTTTCCAAATTAAGTGCTTTAAGGTTGATTATGAAAGATATTTTTTCCCGGTCCGACTCAGAACAATACAAGTTTAGATTTGTAGTCACATAAAAAAAGCACATTCAAAATATAGACATCAGTCCCACTTGGAATGGCCCATTGTACAATTGTGCCAATTGTGACCAGACAAGGCCGTGTAGGATGACAAAATCACATCTTGGTTTCCTGATTGGCAGGAAATTATATCAAAATACGGTATTACTCTGCCTTTGGAGCACTGGAAAGTGTATTTGCATCCCTTTAAAAATGCTTATGAGGGTCATGCCATCTCAAATCATCTAGATTTTGAGAAAAAATTCACAAGTGAATATTCACACTAAAGAAAAAAATGCCAAATATTAGGCCAGTATCTCAAATAGATTTCCAGTTATAGCCCTTCAAAATTTGAATAATATTCAAAGTTCTTTTTGGCGAACCAATTTTCAGCCAACTTTGGCAACTTATTGCTCCAAATTAATTGCTTATACAAGGCTGGATTTGGGTACACTAACAATACTCATCCCCTAGACTCTGAAAATAACCTTAGCTTCTGTGCATCTTGAACCATTTTTTTATGGTAATGCCTCAAAATCAGCCGAAAATACGAAATGCCCAAAAACCAGACCATATTTCATGACCTGTAACTCAGGAACTAAGTAAGATAAAAGGCTATTTATTCATTCATTTTTTATGATTTTATGATAAATCTCTCTGAAAAGATACAGTAATCCAAGCAATATCATTTGTAGAAGTTTTTTAATGAAATGATTCCTACGTAAATTTTTTCGGTTTTGCCCCAAAATGCCCTTTTTTGGGGCCAAAAATGACCATGTCAACAATTATTAATCTCTCTGAAATTTTTACCGTGCAAACATTTTTTTCAAATTTTTCTGAGACGGTGCAGAGCAGACCCTGGTCCACTTGGCACAGAATGAACCCATATCTATATACAGGGAGCTTTCTTCCTGCTGAGCACTGACACACATACCCATAGGAATCAGGCACAGCTGGAACATCTGTTCAGTGGAGTTTATATTTGTTCCACAGGGTTCTGAATTCATCCTCAGAATAATATCAAATCATAGACAAGTTAGAGACATCTGGAAAGCTCACAAACTTTAAAAGTAAACTTTAAATCTTTTTAAATGACACAGTGAAAAACTTTATACACAATAACTGAAAAATATCATTGTGAAGGGAGAATAATCTCTTCTTCACAAATCACGTCAGCATACCATATTGGCCAGCATAATTTAGGACAACACCTGACCAGCCAAATACCAATTCCATGTGATTCAGTTAAATAAAATATAGAGGTCCTTAAAGTTGACTTAGTTTGGAACATATGCAAATAACTAATGACACATATCAATGACACATCACTGTAACTTCAGCAATACCTTAAGGACAACATTGAATTGACCCATTAGAAAATCCAAACTCCCACCAGCCACACAGCCATTATTACAGAGTAAACTCATGCACAGCAGCAGTTCTTTACTGAGGCAGGATCTCATTTACCTCTAAAGACCTTTTTGCTGACTGCATGGTGCGCCCTCTCCGAGAAAAATTTAATGGCGTGTCAAAAACATTAAGGATCCTAAGCAAACCTAGCTGGATGCCGCAGCTTCAGTGCGTCATCTTTTTTATTGTTCAGCTGGTACTGCTCTGCCACTGACCGTCGACGGAGAGGAAAAGGCCTGGAGCTGAGCCATAACGGCACAGACAGTCAGAACAGTAAAATCAGCAGGACGCTGGTTCCAGTCTCCAGATCAAAGCCCAGGGCTCCTCACCTGAATTATCAACAACGACCCCCAAAACATCACTGACTGACCCCAGCAGCTCGACCCATAATCCCTTTCCCAGACACTTTCTCAATGACGCACCCAAGTGGTGCCTGGACCGGCCTAGACTAAACCCGTCCCCACCGGCTCAGTGCATTTCGCCCAAAGCCATGAGCCCCGTACCGTGTCCATGCCTGTGATTCCCCTTAATATGACCGCCAGTTACCTCTTTCCACATCTTATGTATTGTAAAAGCCCTTTGACGTCAAACCGAAAGAAGGTCTAAGTTAGAGAGCAGCAGGAGCTCGGCCTAAACTATGATTGCGCCAAGAGGCAGGATCCACGGCAGTTCAGCAGGCTTACTGCATTCAAAGAGCCATCAGGCCAAAAACAAAGAGGGGAATTGGGGAGTTTTCCAAATTAGCAACTGAGAAACATTGTTGCTCTTTTCCACTTTATCAGCAAACGTCATGGAATCTGGCGTGTACAGAAGAAGTCCTCAGGATAGGCACCCACGCACGCCGGGTCAAACAGGAACACAACAGAGACATTATCAGAGAGATTGTCACTCTTGTCTGGACATAGGACAGGTCCACTGAGCAGCTAGAAAGGTCAGTTCTCGGAAGGGACAAACGTAGGTGTGAAAACTGGAATATGTCAAGAAAACAAGATGTCAAGAATGAATTCATTAAAAAATGAAGGCGAGGCACTAAAACAGAGGGCGCAATCCCTCACAGTGGCTATATTTCAACTTTCGCATATATGATATTTTTCCATAGGTTTCTTCTTTAACCAGGAAAAAAACTCTATTGACTCCAAAAGCCCATTTGCCACGTGAACCCATCAGAAGACGCAGAGAAGCGAGCACAAAGAGAAGCAGACGAAAATTGCATGCATCAAAGGAGCAATGAGACAGTTGTGCAGCAATAATTACAAAGCAGAGCACAGACATACTTCAGACACAAAAGCATTAAGTACATGTTTAATGTTAACAACTGAAATGAATTTAAAAGTAAATATGAGGTGCAAAAATATCTCAATTATCTCAAGGTACAGACAGACGGACTGCAGGACGGATGAAAGAATGAAAATGCACATCTTACAATAACATGTATCCATGTATAAAATTTTGTTGAGAAACACTTAAATGTTTAGGAGGTCTGGCCCAGCAAAGAAACGTGTCAGACGCACGGACGGTCAACACCCGTTCCTGCAGCCCATCCACTTAGAGGTGGGGGATATACATAATCAAGTCTATGTTTGTTTACTAATGAATTATTCCTCAAAAACAATTCTGTGATAACATGTTCAGCAATTAGAGGAATCTGGCTAGGCCCACTGGACTCAAATTCAAATATTCATAATTAGTGATCAGTTATTGCCCAATGTAATGCCTCAGAAGACAACACCAAAAATATATTTAATAAAAAAACAAAGGCTCCTTGAGTGCAAGAACTGCCTCCCCCACCCCACTTGACGTGGGCATAAGGACATCAGACTGGTCTCACACAACGCAAGTAGCCAGGCACGTTCATAACTTCTCTCTAGCCAAGGTCAAAAATGTAAGCGCTACAGTCCACTTAAAGACCATAAAGTACATCAAGCTGCAATTGCAATTTTGCTGAAGTAATTACAGGCAGCCAGGTGAGGTGAGCTTCCAGGTTATGTTACTGTAGCAATTATCTGGGCAGTAACACATAAATATGGCTCGGGTGAGTCAACTATGAAAGCTTTGACCTTTCAGGTGACGTCCTGTGTGGGCACAAAGGACACGGCCCTTGAATCTGCCATTTCTGCCAACCTATGCCCTCCATTTCTTGCATCCTCTCCTGTCCCAGGCTAAAAATAGCCATTAATTTCCATACAGCGGGGCAGCCGGAGGGCATAACAGTGCGTCAGCAGGAAGTTTCTGCCGTTGCGCATCCGTCCTCAGACAAGAACGTCCACCTTGCGGAGCGATAAAAGGAGGGAAGCAAATAGCAGAGGCTGCCCCTGCAGACATCAATAATCTAGAGTCATCAGCTGGGCTTTCCTGTAGCTGGCCAGCTGGGTGGAGCAGGGAGGGGGTGGATAGGAGTTTGAGGCTGGGGATGAGGTCCAGCCTCTGACCCCAATCTCTGTGGTGGCCTTTCTGTTTCTTCTAAAAACAATACCAACCACATCAACACCAGAGAGACCTCCATACAACTCCCACTCGGGGGACGCATCTCCCTGCTGTAGAGACAGACATGTCAGAACCACTTTCTCTGACATTAAGGCCAGTTTAGAGTTCAGCGACAAAACGTTGAAGTGATGCATGACGAGCCGTCGATGTCCCTGGTTGCAGCAACAGGCAATTGTCATCCTGAGCGCACTGCGACGGTCACTGTGGATGTTGCTAGGGCTCTAAATAAAGTGAATGTTGATCATGTCATTGACCCTGCCACGGCTGTGACAGTAATGCCTGGCTCGGACGTAAAAACAGTCATTGAAATTTCTTTTGATCAAGCTGCACGAATATAATAACCTTATGCACTGAATTGACTGACAATTTTTTTTGTGAAGAGACAATCGTGTGGTCATCAGACATCAGTTACTGTACACTTTTATTATTATTATTATTATTGTTGTTAATATTATTTTAGGATAGTGCTGTTTTTCTTGTCGCAGCTTTCATTTAATGTTGTTAAAGTATATTTCTATCAAAAGCAGGGCAGTATGACCGTCACAAGTTAGCCATATGAGTTTGAATGATGGTCTGTATTGTAAATAGTTGCAGGATCACATTTGCTAAAAGCTAGCACTCAGGTTATACCTGCAAATAAATCTGTTATTAGCTTTTGATAGTTATTCAGATGTAGCCACCCTGAGTCAATTAGTAATTACGGTTGGTTGAGTGTTTCACTGGGAGATGATGCACTGATATGCATTGATAACTTGAAAAACTGACAATTTATCAAAAATGCTTGACCGTATTGTAACAAAAGACCAATTAGGTAGGCTACTCCACATCTTTGAACCTCAATTTTCTAACAAGAGAATTGCAGCACATTCCCAAAAAGAGTTTTTCTTCGTATACAGCCCCTTATGCCCTCCATGTTTGCTTTCTCTTTTCATAAATAGTCTAAAGCACCAAACTAAATAACATTTTGGAAACTTATTTCAGCTGTTTCTCCACAGTCTGCAGCTCCAAGTCGCTGGAACATTGCTGGCGGGTTTATACTTTTTCATGATGACAGTGACCACTGTCCGTGTCTGGTGACACCAGAACGTGCATGAGCCTTCAGCGATTTCAGTTGGGCGACATTCCATCACTGGACCATAAACTGGCCTTCAGGTGGTGCTCACAAATAAGGAACTGATTTCGGACCGCCATGGCAACAATACACAAAACAATTCTATTATATTTCGCCTCTGGGGTGGATACTACAAGACTGTGGATGTGGGAAGTTTTAATACAGAAGGGAAATTCGAAACAAATCACCACAGGCACTCTGACAGAACAGTGAGCATCTACACCAGAGCAGCCAGACAGAAGATCCCAACGCCTGCCTTGGGCCGCATCTGAAAAATAACAGGCTGTCAGATATTGAGGACAATTTCACATTCATGGCTGGTCTGAGATCTGAAGTTCATTTTGACCTTGCTGAAAGGTACTTGAAAACTAGGCCCCAGAGGAGGCATTTATTTAGATGCTCTGAGTGGATGCCAAGTCAACAGAATTTACATGGCAGAAAGATATACTCGGGTCAACTGGAATGTATTTTTTTTCAGTGTTTGTCTAAATTAATGCTTCTCCTGGGTGCTACCAAAGTGCAACCTTTCAAAAGGAATCAGACATGGGCTACTGAGTATAAACCACACATGGGACAGGACACAGGGGGGAAAAAAAAACAAAACAAACAAAAAAAAAAAAGGAACATTTGGTGGCTGAGTTATTCCCCAATCCATGATCTGAACATAGCTCAGCAGATGCAGTCTCGACAGCATTGAGTGAAATATTCCTGCATCCTAGACGAGACGTACATCTTAAATTGCATTTGCATCTTACAGTATCAAAATGGATGCACTTCTTTGTAAGAAATAGCATATGACAAGCAACATTTAGAACACAGCAATGGTATATAGCAGAGTAAATACATGGTGTACCCACCCTTCCGCAAAGTGACGCCTAAATTGCGGGAAACCTCAGCAGCAGGGGATATTTGACAAACATTGGAACGTCTACAAGGTACCGTGGATCTGCGCCTAATAAAGGCAAAAAAATGATCCTCTAAACTTGGGTGCGTAAGTACAGATAGATAAATGAAAAAACCAGCAAAGGAAGTACTCGCACACCAAACAGATGGGCAGAAACTGCCACAAAAACTACTTAATATGCTGAGATGTACCAAAAAAACAGTTGAATGAGGCATGATGGAGCACTGATGATGGTCTAATGGACCGAAACGTTTATTTTTTCTTTTGAGCACATTGCGCACATTTTTATTTTTTTTTTTTGTGATCCATCATGCCTCATTCAACTGTTTTTTGGTACATCTCAGCATATAAGTAGTTTTTGTGGCAGTTTCTGCCCATCTGTTTGGTGTGCGAGTACTTCCTTTTCTGGTTTTTTCACAAACATTGGAACAACATTCAATCGCGACATCAAATCCACATTTGAGAACAGAGGAAACATTAGTCTGAGTACTTCCTTTGCTGGTTTTTTCACAAACATTGGAACAACATTCAATCGCGACATCAAATCCACATTTGAGAACAGAGGAAACATTAGTCTGAGCTAATCCCAATGCAATCACAAGGTTTCATGTTTTTTCTATCATGAAACACCAGTAATGATGTAATGTACATTCATGCACTTTCGGACTATCACCCAGTAAGAGCAAAAAGATCCAATACGACTTCCATTTACGAGAACTGCAAAATGACAATTCCCTCGAATAATCTGTTGACATTACATTATACATTTTACCAATTTATTCAATTATTCTGCATGCTTAAACCAGGGTGTGTACAGCTTTCATGGAATCCACTGCAGCATTACAGAACTGACAATCCAAGTGAACACATGGTTGTCCCTGGAGGGCAATGCAGGATCCAGGGTCAGAAGGTGCGACTGCGTTATCAGGCCACAGGACAGCAGAAGAGTGCCGGGAGACGTGTGAGGGTGAGCGAGGCTGAAGGGAGACTTGCTAAGGGAAAGAACAGGTGCTTTGTCAAGGGACAGAGGAAGGCGGTGATGAGGAACTCCAGCGATCGCTGGCGTGAAGTACAGCATGACAGAATCGCCACAGAGAGGACTCGGGCTGAGGTCTGCCTATCAGCCGCAGGGGTCACCTCAACGGTCGTCACTTTCCGAGACGCGGCAGTCAGAGCCTCGTTTTGCCGTGGCTCCATGATAGAGAGAGATTCCGCCCTCATGTTTGCAGTGGGATTTACACCTCCCCACTCACCTAACACGACCGCAGCAGCTTCACCTCGAAAACAATACTTTCAACAGAAGATTCAACCTTTAAAATGCCAAGCTGCTTCTGATCTCGTTTCACTGACAGAGAAATAACATCCGCTAAACTGCAAACAATTAAATGACAATAGCAACTGTAAACAATGCGCGAGATCAATGGGGAACATCGAAAGCACTATGAAGTCTGACTCTCAAGTATGGGATGTTGGTCAGCCTCACAGTTCAAACTCATCAGGACTTACAGTAACTTAGCTCTTCTCGAGTAGTCGAGGGGGACTACCCTTGGAAAGTTCCAACAAGGGTAGCTAAATGCCCCAATTTAAAAGGAATTGTGGGCGCCTTTCTGTCGTCTACTCGCTGCAAAGAAAGGGCTGGTCAAAAGGGGGCTGTCAAATATGGCAGCTATTTGCTGTTTTGAGGTCTCCATGATACCACAACAGAGATCTCAAGGGGCGTGCAGCCACTGCTGACTGACCTATATTCCAGAGACACATAACAGGCATGCTGGGGGCCATTCCATAATGCATGACACGCAACATTTATGCCACATCGCCAAATTCTGTTTGATTAGTCGCAGATAGAAAGCCCAATCTCACCAAAACAATTCAACCTCCCACACAGCCCACATTGTGAAAACTACCATAGCTTCATCTGCTTTTTAGAGTGGTCTTTCCCATTTTTGAAGAAGGCCATCCTTGATAAATCAGTACTAGTCCTGGTGACTGGTTAACTAAAAATGTTTCCATGGTTTCGATGATGCTCAGTGGTCAAACAAAGGACACAGCTCGCTAGACTTCATGTTATTTCAGGAGATGCACAGCAGTCATGCACAGATAGGATGCCTATAGCCCAGTCAACCACGAGTTTCACATACTTCAATAGTATACCGAGTCACCATATAACACACCAGTTATGACACCTCAGAAATTCTGTCTCAACGTAATACCTGACAGCTAAACAAACATAAGACTATTCTAGCCCACAACCACCCATAACCCACACACTAGCAGGGGGGAATTCATTTCCCAATATAAACAGGGGTACATTACTTTATGCGCACTGCAATACCCACTGAATTATTCATTTCATCATCACATCACTCTAATCTATTTAAATGCAGGGATGAAGTGAAAATTTGATAAATACATGACTAAATTCACAGACTAAATTTAAAAAAAAATCTAAAATTTTTAACCATTATTCTCCAAAAAAAAAAAAAAGTCATTATCATCAAGAGCGGCGACATTCTGGCAGGAAAAAAATAAATGTTCCAAAAGCCACATGAAGCACTAAACATAATGTCATGAAGGAGTAAACACAGGATAAAGCAGTAACAATATAATGCAACTGTATACTTAAGGGGAACAGCGCAGTTACCAACTTACTTGTGTGCCAGTAATTTTTTGCATAGATACAAAAACTAAATTTTATGTTATTGTTGTGAATAGCTTTCGTTAAAGAGAAGTTTCATTCCATTTGCTTCCACTGTGCTTCACTCAAGAACTATTAGTTTTATGCACAAGCCCATCTTCGAGCACCATAATGTTTAGGACAAATGACATCCCAGGTGTTTCTGCAATCTTAATGTAGATATAAGGAATTTCAGTCTCCTATCTTGGCTTTGTTGCTTTTCTTTGCCTTCAAAGATTTTACTTGCAGCGATTGTCAACATGAGGACCACAATTGTTTTACTGAGAGTCAAAAGCTATTATGAGGCTAAGAAATAAGGAAAAACTGTCGTAGACCAGAGACCAGACCTTTGGTTTACCTTAATAAAATGTTCAGGACATCATATGTACAATACCTAATTTAAAAATAGATTATATCGTTGCAGAGAAATGTCTGAGATTGGAGAACAAATATTAGGTGTAGGAGACTAATAAGGACTGCAGTGCAGGCACTCACTGAGTTTACACTGTTTCAAGATACATCCCCAGCCTATTCCAAGACTCATGCCAGATGATCAGATATTTTCTGGCACATTTGAACTAATCCTGTGATATGTGGAATGCAATAGACCTGTCATGGGTCTGTAACCGATCGTACAGGTTGTATACCACAGCGTCAGCCGGACAACAAACAATAACATCTTGCAGTGTGTGCAGTACAGGGGTGAAAGGATTTTGTAATTCCCATCGCATACGCTTAGGGAAGGAAGGAAGACCACTGCTGTAGATGACTGTAGAATTCTCGCTATATTACCATGAAGCCAATAAAGACCTATCTGACAGATCAGTAAAACGTTTCAGGAGATGGGCAGTAACTACAGACCGCTGAACGCTTTGTGAACAGAACAACAGATGCTAAACTTCAAGGTGTATAGCACTACTAGTCTATTATGATGGCCAGGCTTCAATTTGTTATGACGTGCATTAAAGAGCCAGCAGAGGTCTGCAAAAAGGTCTTGAGGACACAACTATATGATCCAAGAGTGATTCCCAAATTTAATAGTGGATGGCAAAAGAATGGGCCAGTATCTAAAGCCCAAAAACACAGGGTTCACTCTCAACTCAAAAATATGATGGGTGTTGGCATGTACGACTGATAAAGGGGCTATCTTATTTGACTTCATATGGTGAAACAACTGCTGACTGCAATGCCACGCTTCCTGCCCTCTAACTCATCAGCCTATTAAGACCCGGACCGCATTCCACATTTCTCATTATCTGCATCTGTTCCCTATGGTGTCTGTGCAATAGTGTTCTCTATACAAAACGGAGCTTTGCACACATTCGGCGTAAAGTCTCGTACGCTGTGTTAGCCTCACAAGCCTGTTGTTCCTCCATGGTCTCGTTTAGACTCTTTAAACCCTGCATATTCTCATATAATAGTAAAACTCTCTGATCCAGCACCATTACTTTTGTGTTATGGTCAGCGCTTCTCTTATTATCCAGGAACTTTGTTTCCTTGTTGTTTTCTATTTATAATACTTAAGTACTGTTGTCATAGCCACAGTCCTATGTGTTACTAATATTATTATTCAGGAACCTCGTTACCTTGTTCATTTGTACTTTGTTCTATTTTTGCCTTCCTGTTGTGCCGCAAAGGCATAATAAACCTGTTCCATCTTCGCACCAGAATCCAATTCCACATTTCCTGATCTCTGTGCACTCACAACCAGTGCTCAGAGTCAACCCTTACACTGACAGCAGTGTAATCCATGCTAATTGGATGGTGCTTCATCCAAAAGTAAGATAACGATACCAAACATGTCAGTAAAAAAACAACAAGGGATTTAAAAGTCAAACGTTGAGAATGTCTTGACTGGCCAACTCAATCACCAGATCTGAATCCCATTAAATGTGTACTTCATACTCTGAATCAGATGACCGACTCAAGGATACAAGAAAAAAAATTTCTGCTGGCTTTTACCATGCCAAAAGGGACTGCACATCAATCTTCTGTCAGTCCCATATCTCTGAAAAGCATTTCTTGCTGATATTTTTTATGAATACTATAATCACATCTTTTTCGTAAAACTTGTAAGAAAAGATGTCACTTAACGGACAAAGCTCCCCCTAAAACAGGACAAAAAACAGGCAGGTAAATTTAACCAAGGAAACTTGCAAACCTGACAGATGGAAGAGGACTTCAGGAAAAATCTCTTTGGGCAGAGTCCAGAGGAGCGGGATGCCAACAGCAGCTACATCACACCCTTGCGTGAGGTCAGAGGCTATGCTGGCTCCTCTTACAATTGATTGAGGGGTTTTACACACCCTTCCAAACACGTTTTTTTCATCCCTGCACATTATTTACAGACACCATAAACCTCTTTCATTCCTTTAGTCCAAACTACTGTTCAGTTCTTCCAGCACAAATACTGAACCACACAGATGACAAAGATTCTATACTACACAAACAAAAGGGATTCTCAGAATCTCCAGTCCATAGATTACTTCATGAGCAATAAAAAATTATGCTGTTCAGCTAATGAAATTAGACTTCTAACTCATAAAGTTGAGCAAACTTATAAAGTTTTAAAAATTGCGGAATGTTTTCAAGCTATGCGTGCAGTCATTTTTCTAAAAGCAGACTGCCCACAGAGTGACCTTTGTGGGTAAATCCATTGATCACAGATGGATGACTGTTCTAGTACCAGTCGCGGCCGATGAAAAGAAAGCAGGGAGGACATGAAACATGCCTTCAAAGTAATAATTGCCAACGAGCAGGCCAGCTAAGAGGCTCGTCTGTGAGGCGGCAGCATTATAATCCGGTCCCAGGGGGAAAGATTTGAGATTCCTCAAGTGTAACATTGCGAGTGTAACAGCGTGACTGTAACCACTAGCCAATCAAAGTGGCGGGTTCATTGACCAATCAGAGCACATTTTATTTCGCCCAGCTGCAAAGACCCCTTCACAAACAATATGGCGGCGCCCAATGGCCAATAGCGCTGGGGCTCCATGGCCGTACATATAGTAGCTTCAAGACTAAAACACAGTAACATTGCACATGACTCGCCGTGTAATTTGCTGAGTAAACGATATCTTATTTACTGCTTGCAAATCGCGCGACACTTGGGTAATGTATAACTCATCTTGATATTATGTTCTTGATATTATCTTGTTTTGTATTCATTACATTGTAAGACCTTGAATATATAAGAACTGAATATAGTTGTTAATATATAATATTTAATATAGTATATATTATATAATCTATAATATAGTACACGCAGTATCCGTACTATATAATAATGACTTGTATACAAGGGTTCCGATACGGTTTGTCGCTGGCGAGAGCTGTGCACGGCATCCACAAAATGATTACCTTGGGTACCTGATTCTGGCTACCTACTCTGACAATGACGCAAGACACGACGAGTGAAGCGAGCCTTGGCTGTGTGTCAGTAAACGAGAGAAACTGGAGACTGGTACCCAGGGTAAAAACGAATATAGAACTTAAAACAAGATTGATTGCACTGCGTAAACTTTGTGCTTCAAAATGAAATGACACTTATAAATGTCTTCAAATTTTCCATCAGTTTCTTGGAGGGGCGCTTTGCTCGTTGGCACTTAGCGGTAGCTACTACTAGTTAGTATTTTTCTATTATAAATCATTTTCCTTGCTTAAAGATACTTTAACTCTCCGCTCTCAGGTGTAGCCAATTCTCTTAGTCAAGATGAGAAATAAAACCGATATAAAAATGTGCACATTTCAATCTTAGCTCTCATTTAGACAATTATGAAGGGTAGGTTTGATGGCCTACTTTGCCAGATATGAAAAAAATTGAAGGGGAAAATTCCGTTTTTTTTTTTTTTTTTTTATCGTGAAGGGTAGCCTATTAAGACAAGTGAATAAAATGTTTTTGAATTTATTATTTACTCGTCTAATATTTCTTTGAACAGGAGGCTGTGTACTTAACTGCCAATGGATCATTTATATTGTTGGAATACGTGTTTGTCATGAACCATGATTGAAATCGGGACAAACATCATCCATTTCAAGGGATGTTTCCCCCCCCCCCCAGTTTTCGGTGCTGCAGCCCCCACTGTCCAGTAAAGAGGGAATCCACAAAAATCTCTGACGTGCTTTAGACTTCCTGCATATTCTCAGGATGAAATAGGCTGACATTGCGGTGAAGACTATACTCATCCAGATATTGGAAAAAAATTTCTCAATTTAACAGAGGTTTACAAAGCCTTCAGCAACCTCGACTTCTAACACGATTATTCTCAAGCTGTTCCCGTTTAAGTTTCTGCTGATTAGCAATAAAACTGTTCACTGATTAATCAAGACCAATACATGGTCTTTAATGATTAAGCATGATAATGGAAAAGTTATTGCCTGAGGACAACATGTATATAACGGCGGAGACATTTCAAGGACGACTATAATCCAAATAATAGTCCAAAATAATAATAATCCAAAACTTTTTCAGACTTCCATCTCTCATTTTGGCATGATTCAGTAGCTTAATTAATCATAAGATGTGCTTCACTTCTTCATAATGTTATAAGCATTCAAAAGAATATATGAAGATGAAGAAATCTTCGGCTCATCAAACCATATCAAACTTTTTGGGCAAACGGCTTTAAAGGTTGTAAAAGCAATTCTGAGCCAAAACATAATTCGTCATGGACAGAAGATTTTTCCTTAGTTGAAGTTGAAACCCCTGTAGCTTTGATTACAGTGCATATTCTTCTTGTCATCGTTTTGACAACTACTTGCAATGCCAGAACATGTATTTTCAATCAGAAATGCCATAATTTTTGGCCGAGATCAAGTCTTCTCGACATAATGGTAGAACCACTTGGTGGTCTTTCTTGAGCACATCACAATAACTTTTAATGTGTTTAAGGTCAGGACTTTGTGGTGGCAAATTTGTTTGTGAAAATGATTCCTCATACTTCTTTTTGTCCTTCATGGTTTTCTTTGCTAAATACAGGCCAATAACTTGCCCGTTCTGAAATACTGAAACATCTTTTCCACCATCAAGGGATGTGTCTTCCAATATGATTTTTTAAGAAATGAGTAGCGACGTGCTTCATCAGTCAGGGTAAAAATGATTATTGCCAGCGGAAACGTATATATAACCGCAATAATGATCTAATTATAGAATTTGTTCATTAATTTCCAGGTAGTGTATATTGAATCATTTTTTTATAGTACAATATGCATCAAATTTTTATTACAAATGACCTCATTGTTTTTGTTTTCTAGCACATTAGGCATGAGAACAGGAAGAGAGATGATCATCTGCGTATACTCCAAATGGTGGTCAGTATTCCTTGTGAACTTTAAAAAATGGCCATTTAATAGATTGTGCGTCCCAAAAGCACATCATAAGAGGTCACATTGGCAGGAAAGACATGATCACAGCAACAAACTACAACAAAAAAGACATAGCAAAATGGAATCCTAAAAAAATGCAACCAAACATAATTTTTCTGAATTATTCTTTGAACACACAAAAACACACACATACCTTCTGAGCATAAACAGTTATATGTGTGAAAAGCTCTGCTAACCACTCCAAAACACATCAGAAAAAAAGAAAACTCTGAAACAATCGCAGAAGGGGGTCTGCTGCTCTTCAAGAATCAATGACAGCTGTTAGGTGTTTAGAGCGCTGCAGGAGACTGGGCCGTGTATTAGGCAGGGGGCCGGATATTTGCCTAGAAACAGGGTGCTTGAACACTCAATGTTTGCAAAGACAGTAACCAAATAAACAGCACATCATTTTCTTGGAAATTATGAATGGACAGAGAAGTAAACGGGATGGTTGCAAATGTTCCCCCCGCGGTCAGGATTAGCCGCCAGAGGCTCGCAGAAAAATCGGCAGACCCAAATGGGTGGCGTAGTGCACTCTGCAAGGGGTCTGCAGTGTAAGTCATTTTGCTTTGTCAAGCGGCTCTGTGCATGGGCCTGGGTTCCACAGTTATGTAATGTTGTGCAGAACTGTTTAGCAAACAGAAAACAATGCTACATACATTCCAGGGGCATGAGGCCCATGGGCTCAATTAAAGCCTCCGTCAATAGCAGGGTGGTCCCGCTAGGGCCCAGCTGACAGGAGAGCTGGGTGGTGAACAGCCTGGTTCCACATGAAGCTTTTGGTCACTTCGGTCATAAGCCTTTATTTTCATAAGAGGCACAGATGGCATGTCCCATCACTCACAGTCCTGTCCGAAGTAACCTTCTTGTTCTTTTTTGGTTAATTTTCTCACTACAATGAAATGCTATTATAATGTTGAGGTTTGTTAGCTGCAACAACACTTTTCATATATTTGAAAAAACAAAGTCAACAGGAGTTCACACCTGAAGGACAATCACGGCACACATGAAGACAGCACTCAAAACTAGTCGACTCAGATCTGGCCCTCAGGAGTCCGTATTTCTAATGATTGGAAAGACCCTTCAGCTGAAGTGGAGAAAAAAAAAATCACAGATACACCACTCTGAAAGTCACTGGGGGCTCCCTAAAAGGGTACGGTAGTGACAGCAGTTTCAAAGAGCACCATGCAGGTCATCTCCAAGCCTCAGGGGAAACACAACACATTCATTGATTATTGGTGGGGGTGGAGGGGGTAAGATAAGCAGTGTCGCCTGCCCCTGATCTCACATTCCTCTGCAGAAGGAGGCATGGGGGGGCGGGGGGCTCTCGTTTGTTTAGGTTGAACTGATGCCCCTGGCAGTTGCTGATTTGAGACTCGCTGGGTGGCCCTTTGCACCCCTCTCTTCACCCACCTGGTCCACATCAGATTCACACCCAGTTCCAGCCAGGCATGTGCCCCACTCCAGCTACTGTGTGCTGCCACCTATAGCAGAAGCAGTGAACAGCACTGCCCTGAAGCACTCAAATGACATCAGATACCATGAAGAGTGAACCAGCTCAATATCTCTCGCTAATGATGGTCAGACATAGCGATACCAACACCACAAGTAAACTGATTAAGTACTACCAATGATATTAATCTGAAAGGCGCTATTAGGCTGAAGAAGTTTGTGTGATTAAATATTGCGGTGCTTTATGGTGTAATGTAGCACTCCCAGTCTGAAACCAGGCCACTAGTATTGGGGTCCTATATTTCCAGATGCTACGAAAGACAAAAGGGCTCTCTCATATTCCAAAAGTCTCCCCTCCATTGCGAACATATTTGTCGTAAGTGGACATGTGTAATTACAAGGCACTGACAACCCCTGATCACCGCATGCGCTGAAGACAGTTATAATTACACTCATAACCAGAGTTGTATTTAGCACAGGGAAGCTAAGTGGAAGGCATTACCATGAGATCAGCAGAGTATTACATGAGAAAATAGTGTGCATTATTTTCTAAAAGGTAGTTTATGAAACGACAACTTGCAGAGTAATTATAGAACACACTCAAAAGGGACAAGCTAACCGTCCTTCCCGGCCATCATACCAAGACCAGTACCAATCATCAATATCAGAAACTTTGCCTGAGCATAGGGACAACTCACCTTGTTTGTACCCCACTCATTAAAACATTTGTATATCTATCATTGTTGCACAATATTGTGCAGGATATACAGGATTTAATATTTTTAAATATGGCATTACAGTATCAGTAGCTGTTTAAATGTGATATATATTAATGCAAAGCAAATTCTCGTCCTTCATTCATTCCCTCATTGACATGCATGTATTAGTGAGCGTATACAAAAGCATGGTCATACACTAATCACTATTTACACAAAACCACAGCAACAACGATTGAATCAGTCTGTCAGCAAGGACTAGCAGGGCCATCATTGGTCTCCAGTCTGGGAGGTCTTGGGCTCCACAAAGCAGGTTAGTTTGTGTTGAAGCATTTCCATTAACTAATCAGGAAGTCCATCTCAAATGTAATACTCAGAGAGAGAAAAACACATAGGGCCTCACCTATCAATGACTTCGTAAATATACAAGTAAGATTTCTTGTAAAATTTTACAAACTAACAACGGCAGCCGTATTTATCAAATGTTCATAGGCTCTCCGTTTCAATCGTATCCATATGAGTATGTTGATTAATCCCCGAACAGCTGTAATTTGGAAGAGTGTTCCCAAGCCCTTAATTTACATAATTGCACTGCCCCAGAAACACTTCATGACGCACTACATGACACACTCTCAGACAATTCTCATGTCCAAAATGGCATCGAAGAGAAAGAAAGAACAAAAAGAAAAGGAGGACATTATCAGCTATGCTTATTATTAGCTTGTCAGCATTGATAAGCCAAACATAAAATGGAAAGGACAAAAAAAAAAGCATGGATTGACAGACAAACATAACCTGACCAGCAGACTTTCTTGAGGACATTACAGAACAGACTTATTCCAGCAACATTCTGAATTTTGAATCATACTTTTCAGAAGCAGGCATTTCATAAAAGTCTGACCTACAGTTGGATTTCATGCTTTTCTCTACAATGTGTGTTCATGTGCACTTTTAAAGTACCAAGCGAAGAGTCTCCCCCTCTTTTTTACCCCAAGATGTAACCTTCAGTCCTCAGGAGTACAGGCACTGGTTTTGCAGCCACTCACCAAGAAGTCTTTCTGCACCTTCTCGTAAGACAGCTGAAGGACGCCGGAGCGGGCGGAGTCAGGGGACAGGTGAAAGCTGTAGCCCTCGGCCTGCTGTCCTCTCTCAGTCAGAGCCAGCTGCAGGTCCTGCACATACCTCTCCACCTGCATATCCATCTCCTCAGATTCCCGGATCACATCATCCTCAGACACTACACACAGAGAAGCCAGGAGAGAAGGTTTAGCTCTCGTACAGACTAAGGAACCATTAACATTGATTGAATTAGTTAAACTTGCCATCTCTCACAAACTTAGCAAATGTAATGCCCAATCCATGTGTGACCCTTCTTGTGCATCTCCTTCTGTTGGCCACTTTCTTTTGAAATATACAATAATACAAAAATCCAGGAAGTCACAACCAGAAATGGCCAGAACATTTTTTTAGAATAATAAAGGCAGGTAGACAAGCCAGGTGTTGGGCAGATGTAAACACAGTTCACAGGCAGATGCAGGACAGCAGTGCATTAAAGAGTGGTTTAACAAAAAATTCCTGTGCTGTCGGTTCCTCGACCAATCTCCATTAAGCCAGCAGCCATACCACAATTTGATCTGCTTCAGCTGCGTGGCTGAAGCTAAGCAGGTGTGGGCTTGGCCAGTACTTGGATGGGAGACCACTGAGGAGAACCAGGTTGCTGCTGGAAGAGGTGTTGGTGGGCCAGTAGGTGGCGATTTTCCCTCTGGCAGGATAAACCCCAATGCCCTGGTGCAGTGACGGGGACACTGTACTGAAGGAGACGCTGTCTTTCGGATGAGACGTTAAACCGAGGTCCTGACTCACAGTGGTCATTAAAGATCCTATGACACTCTTCGATAAGAGTAGGGGGTTCCCCGGTGTCATGGCTAAAGTCCCAACCTGGCTCTTTCAATCTGCCACCTAATCATCCCCTTATCTAATTGGCTGTGTAATTCCTCTGTCCCTCCCCATCTCTTCCCCCAGGGCTCCCTTGAAAAAGAGATTTCAATCTCAACGGGACTTCCCTGGTTAAATAAAATAAAATAAAAATAAAAACTCCATAGACTATAGTTCAAAAATTTGATTTACAAATGAAAATCTGACCCCATTCCTTCAGCTGTTGTATTGTATTGTATTGTATTGTATAGCAGCACGAAATGCACAAAGTCATTGAAATGAAACGGAACATGCTGCCACAGCATACAATTATGCTTTTAAACAAGAGGCCTGTCGGCCTAGAGAGCTCCACTGAGGATGACTGAAATGTCCATGTCATAACTTCGTTGCAGAATTCCTTGAAAAGTATTGCCGTAGTAACACATATGACAAATTAATGAAAGACTGAAAAACTCAGCACACTGATTTTCTAAGTCCAAAATGCTAAATTTCTCAAAAACCAGGATGTAGAATTTTCTCATTTTCCCAGGGGATATTCAGAACATCATAAGGAAGGCTCACAACAAATTGAACAAAAATTTATCTGATAGTTTTTGAGATATTAATGAAAGACTGAAAAAAATGAGCACAAACACTGGTTTTCTAAGTTCAAAATGCTCAATTGCTCAAAAACCAGGAGGTAGAATTTTTGAATTCTCGCATTTAACATTCAGAATATCATATAGAAGGCCCACACCAAATTAGAACAAAAGTTATCAGACAGTTTTTGAGATATTCAAATTGAAATGAAAAGTTGACGCTGGACGGACAGACAGATGTACGCTGAACGACTCGGCATTAGAAAAGCTCCGCTGACTGCTGATCATGGTCACAGTGGAGCAAAAATGTTATCATAGTTTTTGAAATATTAATGAAAGACAGAAAAAATGAGCACAAACACTGATGTTTTAAGTCCAAAATGCTTAATTTCTCAAAAACCAGGATGTAGAATGTTCTAAATTTCACTGTGAATATTCAGAATATCATAAGGAAGGCTCACACTAAATTAGAAAAAAGCTATCAGACAGTTTTTGAGATATTCAAATTTTAAGTGAAAAGTTGACGTCGGACAGACAGACAGACAGACAGACGTACGGACAGAACGACTCCGGACGACTCGGCATTAGAAAAGCTCCACTGACTGTGACTATCGTCACAGCAGAGCTAAAAAGACAAATTGGAAGGATTTTCATTCTGTTGAGGGTGGTTTATCATACAGGGTAGATTGGAGAGGATCAGGGCTAGGATTGACTAAAGGCCAAAAAAAAAATCCTACCCTGCAACCCTACTCCAAATTCTTGACATTATTAGAAACACAAGATTTTTTCTGTTCAGTCTAATGACTGTACATGGTGGTATTGCAGCATTTTAAAGGTGTTGATCCAGGAGAATATACAACTAAAATCAACTGCAGAAGTTTACAAAAGCCGGCTGGTATAAAAATTTATGTAATGGAGCCAGAAGTACTCCACCGAAGTCAATTTATTTTGCAATCACACTTCACCTTTTCAGAACTCTAATCACTAATCCAAAATAGCCAACCTTCTGGTAACGGGTTCTTACTGGGATGGTCAAAACACTTTAGGCAAATCACAGAGGTCACCATTCAGTACAATTTCTTTGGTTTTAACCGCATGGTTACTTTTCCATCCCTGATAGATCCCAGACAGTAAAAGAACAGGCAGTGGTCAACAGTGGGCATGTAGACCAGAAGTGAA
The DNA here is from genome assembly GCA_029721435.1 of Gymnothorax reevesii. Classification (NCBI taxonomy): domain Eukaryota; kingdom Metazoa; phylum Chordata; class Actinopteri; order Anguilliformes; family Muraenidae; genus Gymnothorax; species Gymnothorax reevesii. The sequence goes on along the minus strand of CM056583.1, from coordinate 53,211,893 downwards.
CATAACAAGGAACTTAGAGTTACAGTTGAAGCTCATACATTTTAACAGAAATAGCTTTGCACGCAATATGGACGAATCATTTGTCTTTCCACTCACACTTTCACACTAAATGACAAAAAAAGCTAAAAGCAGCAATACCACACAAGCAACAAGAGCGGAGACCAAGTATCAACCCAGTCCTTACAGGCACATGTCGAATGGGCACAACTGCACAAGCTCTCTTAGCACTGCTTAAACACTGAGATAGGGAGGAGCTAATTTTCTGTTGTTTAACTTCCATTCGAAGAAAACCATCATTCCCTTCGACTACTGCGGCTGTTGATTCATTGCCATGACCTAAAGCTTGAATTTACTGAAACATATTTATGATCATCAATTCATCTTTTTCTTATTTTTTAAATTTATTTATTTAATGCACCTGAGGGGGTTTCCAGGACATTACCTCAATCAGTGAAAAATAGGGCTGGAACAATTCCCAGTTTTCCCCAGACTGGATATTTTTTTGGCTTCTTCCTGACTTATAGATGCAAGTCAGAGAAATGAATCTTATTAGATTTCAGGCTTGTAAGGGTTATGCAACTTGACATGGGAAACAAGGCATGGTATCGAGTACAAGAGATCTTTGTGTCTTTGCACACGCTTATGACTCCTCTTGCACGTTTAATTTCTAGAGTTAACGTCAGGGCTGTTCTTTTTCTTATACCAGGAGACGATGAGAACATATGCAAGTCAGTTTTCCTGGAACCGATGTTTGGACTTCCCTACCTTGACCATCCCAGGCAGAGATGCCATCGCAAAGGATGACACTGAAGCCAGTCCGCAGGTCCTCTTCCCACTCTATCTTCAGGAAGAAGGTTTGTCCAGGCTTGGAGGGAATGCTGATTTTGCGCACACTGACACTCATTCTACTGCGCCAGACTGAAGCCTGCAGATGACACATTTTAAATGTAAGAAACCCCGCAGAGCAGACACAGTAGCATTGTGGGAAAATTTGATTTATTGGGGTAGTGTCATGACACAGACCCCTCATGTTCTCCAAAAGCAGCTAATGACACAGTACATTTGATATCTTCAATCAACAAATTATTATTCTTCAAAAATTAGTGTGCTTCTAAAGGATTCAAAATGTCTCGCATTTAAATTCTTTTATTTAAACTCACAAAACACAAATACAAGTACCCAAGGCTGGCAACTGAGGTGTGCCCAACTCTAGACCCTCCTTGGGATGGTTATTTTTATACAGAGCAATTACTGCCTTTCTCAAAAAATAAAGCCAAAACTATGAGTTGCATAGTGATGTTGAGACTCTGCATAGGTCCTTCATTTTTCCCCCATATTTCACCAGAAAAATGATGTCATCAGACAGTACGTATGTACACCCGCCTCAGCCTGGCAGGCTGACAAACCAAAGATCTGGGGAACCCCCGAGATTTGGTGGATGACTCAAAGATTTGGGGAACGCCCTGAGCAAAAGTTTAAATGCTTTATGTGAATTTTTATTTTCATTTTATATTACAGCTCAAGGAAATTTTGAAGCATGAAAAATATACCGGGCACAGTGATGGGTTTTATTACTGTAACAGTGATTTTGAAAAGATATGAAATGGCCACCAGTGGGAAAACTGTATTATTTTATTATTGCTTTTTTTTTTTAATACTGCTACGTAACTAGCATTGTTGTATCAGTTCAAGCAACACAAGAAATTATCAAATGAGTTTGGTTCAAAACGGCATGTACTGCAAACTGCACTCCTGCTGAGGTAAAACCTCTTAATCAGAGTATGGAAAGTGTTAGGTTCACAGGAAGTAAAAGGAAAAAAAAACTTGTAGGAACTGTTTTTCTTTGGACCCAGAGACACTTAAAAAAGCTTTCAGCTAAAATCTCAGTGGTTTTAGCCGCTGTGTACATTATTACTCACACGTTCATCAGTAAATGCATCATGACATGCAGTGTTATGTGCTGTAACTCATAGCAAACTTCACAGTACTGGGCCTCTGGTCTCTGAAGACCATAAAGATGCCCCAGTGGGTTCAGCCATGGGTGTTCTAGGCCACCATTGGGTCGTCAACCATAATGGGAGCATTGGGTGCACCAGGAACATGGAAATCGCTCTGCTTTTGCACAGAACGGACAGGGTCCGACAGGAACAGAAATACCCGAGTGAAGTGGTGATTTTTTTTTTGGAGAATTTAGTTTCATATTCATGAGACACTCTGAGAATGGTCTTTAACTTTGAGAAATAATTTAACCCAGGGGGTGGTCATTTCCCTATTGTGATCATTTTTCTTCTCAGGCAGAGACTATATTTTCCTTGCCCTAGTCCTGATTCCAACTTATTAAGATTTACGGTCACAACATCTCCTTTATCCAAACCTTAGCAGGGTAGTTCAAGAAATTTCAATCCCTGGACCCTGCTTCTGAAATTTTTTGAAATGAACATCCAAATAAACAAGAGCCATCAGGAGATGGCAAATCCTCCGGGCCCCACCTCATCATCTTCAGATTAGCAAAAGGCACCACATAAGGTCATGATTAATGTGCACACCGAGTTTTGTGGAGAGATGTTGAATGGTTTACAAGTTATGCTCCAGAAACAAAATGTTCATGGACGGACGGACAGACAGCCAACCGCTCCCATGACTATATTCCAAACATATATGCTGCTGAAACTAAATGATTTTAATAGTCACTTCTATCCAGTATACTTAGTACCTCTTTCATGCTTCATCTTTGACTCCACTTCTAAAGTGCTTCAGTGAAGTCACATGAAGGCAGTTTAGCAAAAAAGGCAATGTACCGCTCCAGGTGATTCCTAATGTCCTTGCTTGAGAGGATAAAGCTATCGGAAAGGCTATTCTATGAAAGGCCCATTTCTTCAATGCTTAACCCCCCAACATTTCTATAAACAAACAAACACACCAACAAACAAAAAAAACACTCATGCCATTTGATGTTACACACAGAAAGATGAAACTCAATTGCCGAAGATCAGCACCGTCAACAGTAAGGGTATGCAACCATAATAAGGTGAACCATGCTTTCACACCGTATAAAGAACTGCTTTCAGCACACAAGGGCATTTAAACACCAAAACTGGATCTTTTTTTATGATAATCTTTTTTATGAGTTTGAAGAAACAGTGCAAGGAATCTACAGGTAACTAGCAGCCATGTGGACAAATAAATGTTACTTGCCGCGCTTACCGAAAGAGATTAAACTTTAACCTCATAAAAGCAGGACAACTATTCATCAGTAACTGCAACAGCTGCACAGGCAGTGATGGCCTATGGTAATGACAGGCGCTGCGCATATTCCTGCTGCCGAGATTCAGCACAGAGCCAGTTCAAAGTCGTTGGAGGAGTCTCATGGTCCTGTCTTTATCCCGCAAAGGCTCTGAATCTCAGTAAATCAGCTGTGCGCTCCACCTGGACTCCTGGAACATGCTTCAGTTGCTCATGAAAACCAACCAGCCAGGCTGCAGCCAAGTGTATCACAAAGCTAAATTATATGGGCGCCTCCTTATCCAGAATCTCATTCCAAAAATCAGACTTTACTGCAAAGTTTATCCCTCATTTGCTGCTATGAAGGCCCTTCATCTTCAGGGAAGCCTTTAAAAAATTCAGTATGTCAGCATCACGACATTCGTTAGGATAGCATTAACGAGTTTAGGCTGCAATTTTGGACAATCATGCCTGGCTTGAATCGCTGTTACTGAAGACCCAATAAGTGTTGAATGGGGGTGCGGTTATGGCTCTGTGCCGGCCGGTCAAGTTTAACAGCACTAATCTTGAGAAGTCTTGCATAGACCTTCCACTGTAAATGGCTGCAATGTCAGGCTTAAACAAGAAACAGCCATCTCGAAACTTTTGTTTGCACAGAATCATCTGGAATGTCACTGCAGGCAACAGCATCAGGATTCTTATTCGAGAAGAGGCCCAGCCCAAACCATGGAAAACAGCCTCAGACTTTTGCACTTCAACTGCAAGACCTACTGCATACAGGATAGTGAAAGGTCACTGGCATAGAGGGAATTCATATTCAGATCAGTCATCTCCTTCTATCCTTACAGGCCTAACTGCTACTAATACATTGCTGCAGTGACTGGAACATCCCTTAGTCACTGTGGTTGACCAAATGTGCAGAGTGAAAATGACCTAATTTTGTCCATCCCACCAACTAGACAGGTTGGTCGTCCACAACCAATGGGTGTAGCCCTCGATTGCCCACATTTTTCATTTTGGCTTATTTTTGACACAAAATGATCTATTACTTGCTGAATTATGTTACCATGGCAACCAAAATCAATAGGTGCCGTATCCCAACCACTGCCCATATACATAACAAGTATAAAAGAATTAGCCTTAAATTTGTGTCCTGAAGAGCATCCACAAGGAAATGTCTATGGCGGCGACGGCGGCGGCAGCGAAAGTGAGACGAGGCCAAATCCATAGTAGCCCCAACTTCATCTGGGTGCTACAATAATAGAATGTATGACAGAGGCATAATAAACTTACTTTAAATGGAAATCTTAGTATCGTAATTGGTTGATTAACTTATTCATGCAACAGTTTTGGAAGCAGTGACAGGAGACAAGCATCTGTCGAAATGTTAACAATGTTACTCTCCTTCACTTCAGCTCAGTGAATGACAAGATCTTCCTCATCTCAACAATCCCACCTTTTCAAGATCACATGGTAAAGCAACTCAACCCCTTTGCGCAGAATACAAATAATGTCCATTTTTTCCTGTTGTGCATGAGCCTATTTAGGCTTTATATCTCAGTATTTGTGCCACAGAGACTGTGGGAAATTATTCCAGGGAATCAAGGCATTTGGAAATTCAATTACAGAATTATTTAGGAATAAATGTCGGAATTTACAGACGCCGACATCTATATCTGCACAAATGGGTTTTTCTTAGCTTATAAAGTACAAAAAGTCCATGCTGACTCGGACCGTAAGACAGCAGCTTAGTACTTCCAATGCAACCAGGAACGAACAGTGAATAGCAGCCCTGGGTCTGGACACTGGCCCCTAGCCTGTCAGGGCAATCCTGGGTCTGGTCCACAACCGTATTCCAGCAAATCTCAGTGAGGATAGCCAAGAAAAACCCTTTTAAATATTACACATTAGATCAGCAGCACCCAGTGCCTGCCATAACACCCTGTATGGGAATAAACCATCAGCATCCCTTAGGAATCTGCAATGAGGAAATCGTGAGTGATAAAAGCCTGGACAGGCTACAGAGTGGTCACTCCTTGTTTCTTCAATGCCATTATTCAATGGGTTCCCACCCACCAAGCTTATGGTGCCCAGAGTGCGGGCATTTGTTTCCTCATGCCAGAAGTTTGGGTAATTGCTTCCAAGGCCTTGGCTGGCTTGAAATAAAATCTTGACAAGCCAGACAAAGGACAGGTTTTTGATGTCAAACTCCAGCTGAGCCTCATCCCAATACTCATAACAAAGCCAATTCTCAGACCCAGTATAGTTTCATTTGCTTGTACAGCGGCAAATGTACACCTGCATTGATACTGTATGCATCTCATCCTTTGGGAGTTACCCACTACAACGGGAAAAGATTACCCCGTATATCTCTAGCTCTGCCCACCAAGTTGCATCATCGTTCCCAGCATACAGGGTGGTCAGCCAGTCACTACATTCACAGAAGAAGAACATTCTCAGCGGGTGTCTCATCGCCTTCCAAAGCAGGGAAGTGACATCAGAGCGGAGCAAAGATAAACTCTTGGAAATACAGATCTGACTGCACTATGCTCAAATAGCTCTCTCCAGAAAATTAGGAATATCTTTGGTTTTCAACCTCCAAGGAAAGGTCATAGTAGTTAAAATATATATTCGACAAATGACTATACATTAAGAAAAGGCCTGCTAGCTGCCGGGTGGCTCACACGGTTAAGGCACTGCGCTGCAGTGCAGAGGTGATCACCACGTCGCGGGTTCGAACCTCGGCGTACCCACCGGCAGGGGTCGGCAGCTTTTTCAGAGTAGCGCACAATTGGCTATCGCGCTACAGGGTTACAAATTGGGAAGGGACTGTCGGATATGGGTAATCGATAACAGCTTTGTTCGTTGCTCCAGCGCCTCATGTTGGCCAGACGGGCGCTCGTCAGGAAGACTCCGGCTTGGTTCATGTCCGGGTATCCTCCGCCCTCGCTCTGAACTTGCGAAGATTCAACCAGCGAGTGTATAAGAATCAGTGGCTGACAGGCACGTGCTTCGGAGGAGAGCCGTGAACTGTCTTCACTATCCTGAGTTGGCAGCAAGGGGTCGCATACGAGCAAGCTTTGTACATAGTTCCCCAATTGGGCATTCCAGATTCGGGTGGGATTGGAGATGCCAAATTTAAAAAAAAAAAAAAAAAAAAAAAAAAGAAAAGGCCTGCTAGCTTATTCTTGCATATCTGTGCAAATTTAGCGAAACCCAAACAAAATTTACAACAGCGCATTGAATCATTGGGCAAAGGTGTCACAAGACGCCACAATAATGCATGAAATGAAAAGGAAATACAGGCTTTCACTCATCATCAGTGGAAGTGGAGAAACTAAACAGTTGGCTTTGATGTGAATCACTGGACCAGCTGATCGCACTGAAATGAGAGGACAATATGCAGAAAGATTACTGTCTGTAGCCTATAGCGCAAGGTCTGTATGAGATCACTCCCCACCCTCAAACAACGCAAGCCGATTGAGTGCGAGTTCAGACTGACGGAGGGGGGGGGGAAGATTTATGCTTCTGAGAAACTGAGTCTTGGTTATACTGCAAGTAGTCACTAATTCAAGGTGTCCTTAAGATTGGTGGTTTGCTAATAACACACAAATCCAGATTCTATTGTAAGGGGGTAACAGCTGTGTGTTTAAAAGGCATTCCCTTCATGCCCAGCTCCCGTAAGCCGGCACCTGCCCGCAGGGAAAGAGAGATGAGAAGAGGCCATGCAGAGGTGCCAAATGCCCACAATTCCTTGAGTGCACAGCATACAAATGATCGCATTACCCGTTTTTGTGATCTGCAACAGAGGACCTGAGCATTGACAAAGCCTGGAGAGCACGTTAAAACCGAAAGGTTTGAGGCTATAAAAAGAAAAAGTTATATCCCCAAAAAATAACAAAATTTGGGACTTGTTTTTGATCCAGATGGATGCAGCTGTACCTGCAAGACTAAAATTAAGCCAAAGCTGTCACTCACCAGCTCACCAATAATTACAGACCAAATGCTGTTAGTGCAAGGCTTCAGTTCAGGAATGAGCCCATTAACTCCAGTGACAGCACACCTAATAGCATTCTTCCTTTCGGATGTCTTTTGAATAGACGGGGGTTAAATGGGTCTGATTAAAAAGGATACTTTAAGAATAAATAAAGTCCAAAATTATTACATTCTGTTCATCACCCCCCACCCCCACCTCAAATTGATGGAATTCATTTGTGTTCCCGTATGACCTGAGACATCTGAGGCATGATGACTTTTGAAAAAATTTGACATTTTGGCGTGGCACTTTATTGTCCCCAGTATAAGGAGTGTCTGGGTACTGCTCATTCTGTCCGATCACCGTCTGGAAATGCCACACCCATGTACTGAGTGAAATCACTGCATCACTGAGCAAATGCTCAGAGAGTAGGATTAAAAAAATGGTACACAAATCAAGAGAGTTGTGAACTCCATGTGGCATCAATATTTGACATGGGGCGTTTATATTTTTGTTCAGTGTATATCAGTTACAGGGTGAGGTCATGTGAGAGCTCCCCTCCGGTGTTTCTGCTGTCAGGAATACGGCCATGTTGCTGCAGTATGTAGAGGAGTCAAACTGTGTAGGAGGTGTGGTAAGAAGGATTGCGGGATTGAAGTTTGAAGAGTTGGCAAAGTGCCTGGATTGTGAGGGCAATCATGACACGAGAGTGTGACAGTGTCCAAAAAGACTAAAGGAAGGAAAAATTATTAAGATAAGAGAATAAAAGGGATGTTCATATGCTGAGGCTGTTAAGAGGGTGGATAGAATCACTGAGCGTGAGGAGACAGTACTAAAAGAACCAAGATGAGATCGCGATGTGTTAGTGTGGACAAAAGGAGGTTTCTAGCGTTTGTGGCAATGGTTATCAATTGTGCGAGCGAGATTGAATCGAAAACAGAAAGAATTAAAATGGTTGTGTGTGCAGCTAGGTAGTTTTTTGGGGTGATGGATGTGACGGGAGAGGACATTCAGGAGATTTTTAAAAAAAGGGTTTGGTGGGAGTGGGAGCCAGATACCAACTGAATAATTATTTTTAGCTATCATTTAATGAAAATTGCAGAGTAGGAATTTTTTTTCTATTTATTTGGTTTTTTTTTATCTTTTTTTTCTGTTGTTGGTTGATGTTACTCCAAGCGAGAGTAAAAATCCAGTAGCTGGCGATAATACACCAAAAGGTCTGTCAACCGCCATGAAACCAAAAGAAGAAGAAACGCATAGCCTATTGATACTCAATAGAAGAATCAGTGAAGACTGCATTCTTCAACTCCACATTACAGCCGTTTTGATGGCATAACTTTTCATAGTTTTTTTTTTGGACGCCTCTAGCCTAAGCCATTCCACGCCGCTTCCCTCCTTGAATCAGAAATGTGTAGTTGGGATTGATTGGTGGTTTCTTATGGGTTTAAAAGCAAATGGCAACATAACTAGGCTTTCAGTCGCCGCATAGGTTGGGAATGTGTTTCCGTAAATTAATCACAAAATGCATGCTTGACAGTGGTCTGTGCATTGCAATTCATGCCGGACTAGAGGCACATGCGATGCTCTTCGATGTGTACTCATGCTCTGCGATACCATCACCGTAGGTGTTCATGCACCTGACTTCTGGATCAGTCCTCTGCTTAACTAACAATTGTCATTATCTTAAGATAGTTGCAGACGGCTTTGGTTGCTAATAAACAATTTTGATGTTTGTAGGGCAGAATAATCCCGGGATTATTTATCACAAGACATTGCCATTTTAAGTATTATTATGTGATACCATACCACCACAACATAACACCATATCAAGTCAAACGTATTATTCAGCGAGAATGTGCAAGAATAGAGCATGCAAGTGAAAAAAATGGCGACCAACTAGCAAATCATCAAACCTCCGATGTCAGGGAAAGAAGCTACTGTTAAAATTATCATCAGATAAAAAACTTTCTCAGCCTCCACTTAGGCGGGTTATTTTTCCCACTAAAACTAACTAGCAACCCCTACCTCAAGGTAGTTCTTTTTCTCCTCCGTGGAATGTCGTTCACATAAGACAACCAATGAAATTCGCGTTATCACAGAGCAAGTGAAGAGTTTTGACGTTGTTTTTCACCACGCAAACAAATCGCGTAACGCTTGTATTGGTGAAAAATCGTCCCATGAATTATTGACCAACCATAATTCAATGCGCACATAGCTAAAAGAATCCTTTACGGTTCGCCGTTGATCACGAGCATCATCCAATCACAGAAGTGAAATGCACTCCTCGCTGGCTGCGTACTTCCGGGATCACAGCAGGAAGTAGGCAATGTGATGTGGCTGTATCGAAGATATCCACAATGGTAAGAGTTGCGACAGTTTACTTTAGTGCACTCGAATTCAGCGAAATGACTTCTCGAATAATTGAACTCGTGTTGTTGTTTACATAGTTAGAGTTGATCACGATTCAGAACGTTATAGCTGGCTGTTAGCTTTGAGTTAATATCGGGTGAGCTAAAATTAATTTTGCTAGCTTGTCAGCTAGGACCTCACACGGATATGAGCCTGATGAGATCGCTAACGTCAAAGTCGAGTTGGCTAACAACCTGTTGGCAAATAATACGAAACTACTGAAGAAGTAGCCCACGAATGGGAAGTCATTGTGCATAATATTGAGCTAGCATTAGTTAGTGTAGCTATTTATTATTGCGAAACTCTAGTTTCCTCGTAATTGTAAGCAGCAACATGAGCGATGCTCGCGGCTTGGCTAGCTAGCAAGCATGTGTAAAATCATGTTATAAAGCTATAATTGTTACTAGTATCGCATATTGTCATCCATGATGAAGCATTGTTATGACTTGCAGGATTCTAGCTAACTAGTTGCTGGGCCTTCAAGATGGAAGAAACCTTTTTGTCAAGTTTTTCAATTCAAAGGAACTGATATATGTGGTGCAATCAACAACTTGCTAGATTTCTACTCATAAATCGTTACGATGTTGCTTGCCCTAGTTAATGATGAAATGAGGGATACTATCCTCTGCATAACTACTCTATCATTGGGCCTTATTGCTATTAGTTAAGTCACATTGCAGGAATTGCAGTTATCTTAAGTTTTATGCGTTTTTTTTTTTTTTTTTTTGCTACTGGGCTCCGTTGAAAAAGAGAGCTTGCTCTCAATCGGACTCCCAGTATGAATACATTAATAAATAAATAAAAATCTTCTGAACATGGCTTTTCGCTACATCAGTTAGGTTAAGTTTAGAGATTACTAAGTATTTAAAAAGATTTGTTTTGGAAATATAGAGATCACAATGTGCCTTTCCTCCTCCTCTACATGCAAAGATGAGCAGTGTATAGCATGGAAAATTAAATGTTTATCCTCTGGTAACAATAACAGTTAAATAACAGGAAAATACTGCTTGTCCCTCTTGTTTTTGTGACAGGGCCTTTGTTCGGTTGTGCAGGGCTGGGCAATTGACTGTTTGCCTCGGTCATTGTTTTGCTACAATTGCTGCAGTTCTCACAAACAGGCATACAGTAGGATGTTTGTGTGCTACTTTAGGACATAATCTAAATGTTGACTTTGCTAGAGGAAATGAGGAATATAGTATGGTATGGGTTTGAGATTGCCTTTTGACATTTAAGTACAGCTGATCTTACGGGTATGTTCTAAAATTCTTTACTTTCACATGTAGACTATTTTATAACAGTTTTCCTTCGCATTTGCTTTTGAAGGTTTGTAGACTGTGGATGGTGTAGATTTGGTGCATTTTAATGTTTGAGTATACGCCACCACCCTTCATTTGAGAACTGTCACACACTGTGGTTAAACCAATGATGGAGAGGCAGTGAAAGATTGCTTTGCTGTCCGGACGTCCAGTCAACACCACAGCATCTGCGTCTTTAATGACTGTTCTACCTCTGCTGGGGCAATCAGAGGCCAAGCGGGACATGTTTCAGTGAAGTGCATTCTGAGAAATGGCATTCTGTACTCTGTCTATCCTCTCCTTGATTTTCTCCAACATTGTCACAGCAATGAGAGAATCTCTTTTCTTTTTTTTTTTCCCCTATAAAGTAAAATCTTTCCTGTTTGGTACTTAGCCAAAACAAGTCAGGCATGACCAAAAAAAGTTTTTATCAAATGTCTAACGTACTAAACACAATTGATTGAATTGTGATCATTTTTTGTTTATTTTCACCCTCTCACAATGAGAAATTAGGCAGTTAAGATGTAATTTTGACAAGACACCTAAAGATTTTCCCTGGTTCCTTGAGGATCCCCTAGAATTTTCTGAAGATCATTTAGGATTAACCTGGGGTTGTTGTGGATGCCTGTGGATTTTCTCAGGATCAGTAAGGATCTCTTATGATTTAGACAGAACCCCCAAGGAATTTGCCAGGTTCCTTTAGCATCACTAAGAATTTGGCCAGGATCCTTAATGATCCTCAAGGATTTTGCAAGGGTCCTCAAGGATCCTGTTGAGGATACTAAAGGATCCTTTAGAATCTTTTCAAGGATCCAGTCAGATTCCTTCAAAGGATCCTTACAAGGATTTGCACCAGAGTATTTCATTACGGTGTGGAGTGTCTTAGTCCTGTTTTAGCATGCTGTGCACATTTGTTAGCCTCGCATACTTTTGCGCTCAGTGGTGCAGTAAATGCATATTAAGGTTAATGGCAGCTTATAATTTTGTTGTACTGTTAGTTTTGATCCTACCTCTTTAGTCAGTGTTTGTGATGGTAATATAATTTATTCACATGGCAGTTTTCATCTCATAGTTAACATGTCAAAGTGCTATTTATTAATTTATTATCTTTATTCCTTTTTTTTTTTTTTTTTGCAGTCAGCCATTTTCAACTTCCAGAGCCTCCTCACAGTCATCCTCCTCCTCATCTGCACCTGCGCCTACATCCACTCTCTCGCTCCCAGCCTGCTGGACAAGAACAAAACCGGGTGAGCTCGTGTGCTACACCCTTACTGCCTCACAGAGCTTCTACGCCCCGCCCTCTAAAGCAAGCACAGTTTTGACAGTTATGATTATGCTGTTGAGAGAATAAACTTTCACATTCAACTTGCACTCCTCCACTGTGGCCCTGTGCTCCTTTCATAGCTGTGGGACACTTCCACTGTGCTGTAAAGTACTTCAATTTAGTGAATTTTATCCAAAATTCTTGAAAGGTATTTTGGCAAATTTGTTTGCAATGGAAACATATTTGTATTTTTAGCTCACCGGGACGAATAACGTCCGGAGAGCTATTGTCGTACCCCCGGCGTCCGCGTCCGTCCGCGTGCGGAAAAACTTTAACCTTGCCCCCCGGCAAGCTTTGTTGTCTTTCTGACAACTCTTGTTTTATTTTACATCCATTATGGTGCATAAATGTTACCATGGTAACTGAGTAACTGCCATTGTGTGTTTTTCACATTGACCCCACTAAGCTGGGCTTGACTTGCATTTATTTGTGTACTGAGCTACACTGAAGGTGGCTTCTCAGACCCGTCCTCTCTGATCATGGCCAGGCAAGTGTAAGTTACTCTTTCCCCTGAACATTTCTTATTGGGAGAAGAAGGCCGCATCAAAACTGGCAATGGTGAGTCGTGAAACAGGAAAATGGGTTGCCAGTTTTCTGCTAGCCCTCTGCAATACAGTGGCTTGTTTTTTTTTAAAGCATTCACCAAAATTCAACCTCCGCCTCTCAGCTTACCGAAAAGAAGCAGCTGTCAGTTGTCCTGGCTTCCATGCACATTCTCTTGATATCTGTTGCTTGGAAAAGAGCATTAATTTGAAAACTTCTCTGAATTTAGGCCACTGCAACAGGATGTTATCCTGTGTATGGAAATGGAAAAGAGGAAATGAAGGAGATTATTCTTGTCCAGCCATTTAAGCCCTATAGATGGTCTGAGCCAAATAAGCGATGTTCCTTTGTAATTATTCGCCCCCCCCAATCAGGCATTTATGAAGGCTTTTCTAAAACTGAGATAAGCGTGCAAGTTTAGAAACTGTTGAAACACAGTCACTCTGAATTGGTTTCTAGTTGAGATGTCATATTTTATCAGGCTAACCCCTTATTGCTGCCATTTTGGCTCCTGACAGTCAAAGGTTTGCAGCTCTTTTCCGTTTGTGCGTCTGCACCTTGCTGGACACCATTTGCATCTTTCTAATTCCTCATTAAATCAGCTGTTTCCAATCATTGGGACATGTCATCCAGTGTCCCCCCCCAGTATTTTGTGAGGCTGTGGTGGGTGGACCTGGCCCAGACTCTTAGACCCTTTAGGGGGGTCCAGCGCCATACCACCATGACATAACACTGTTTGATGACAAGGTGAATCCCTGATATCCCCAGAACTTCTGTTTTGGGGGTATAGTAAGCAAGTAGGGGCATATCTTTGTCTTTTGTCTCCTTGCTGGAATCCCTCAACTTTGTCGTGGAGCCTTTTGGTCAGAGTCTGCATGAGGACCTTAGGCGAAGGACCTCCTCCGCGAGGTTAGTGGTTTGGCCATTCTTAGACTGGGTGAACAAGCGAGAGGAAGTGCTCGAGTCTGTAGACATGTCTCTATCAGATAAAAGTATTTGTTTCGCAATTTCTGGCCGCTATGCCTCGGCTGAGAAAGGGACACGTCAGCCCCCCACCCCTGAATTTCTGGGACATTCCAGATGCATTCTGACAGGACGCCTTCATTTGGACCTAATCACCTTTCCTTCCCCCACAGCCATTTTTTTAAACTAATATAAGTGCTATGACCAGTTTATTATTGCATGGAGCAGAATGGAGTGAGGCCTGGCCATTTTCTGGAGCAGCTAGTCATAAGGCAGACACTGCTGTGCAGTGCCATTCACCCTTTGCTCTTTTGCAGTGATGCTTCTTTCTGTAATATCATTTAGTGACTACTTATTGGCTGGACAGTCTTGTCATTGAGTATAGACCCACGTGGCCATCTTCCAGCTCTCTGAAGGTTTACATGGGCTCTTCCACAGAGCAAGAAGAAATTGTAAAGATGTGATGCCCAATATGTTTTACTTTTCTTGAAAAGTGTGGCCAGTGGAGGTCTAACCAGAGCTCTAACCAGCAAAACTTTGCTTGCTCAGTCTCCAAAGCAAGATAAGGACACTGAGTTGCAAGGGGCCAAATATTTGGTTCCTGATTTGCAGGTGTATCAGTCACAAAAACGGCAAAATTACATAAGCTGGCAAGGTGAACTGTGTCAGAAAATGATAACATGCATAGAATTCAATTAGTGATTCGTTCTATTCCACTGTGATTTTTTTTCCCTTACTTGCAGAATTTTGGGAATATTCTGGAAATGCGCAAGAATAGGTAAGCTACAAGTCACCACATTTCTGCCAGCTCCCAAGTGTGTTTGCATACTTTTCAACACGTGGCATTAAAAGCACGAGAAACCTGAAGCTTTCAAGTTATTTTCCATAAAGTAAAGCCTCATAGTTTGGGAGGTTATGCTTGGCTCAGGCAGCATTTGTGAACTTCATGTATGTTTTCTGCCTTACTGACTGTAATATGCCTAAATGTAATGGATTTGTCAGGATTACAGATTTTGTAGCCCTTGTTTGATCAAGTTTGACTCTATTTGCCCTGAGGAATGTTCTGAATGTCCATTCTGTGGAATGTTCTGAATGTCCATTCTGTGGAATGTTCTGGATGTCCATTCTGTGGAATGTTCTGAATGTCCATTCTGTGGAATGTTCTGAGTGTCCATTCTGTGGAATGTTCTGAGTGTCCATTCTGTGGAATGTTCTGAGTGTCCATTCTGTGGAATGTTCTGAGTGTCCATTCTGTGGAATGTTCTGAGTGTCCATTCTGTGGAATGTTCTGAGTGTCCATTCTGTGGAATGTTCTGAGTGTCCATTCTGTGGAATGTTCTGAGTGTCCATTCTGTGGAATGTTCTGAGTGTCCATTCTGTGGAATGTTCTGGGTGTCCATTCTGTGGAATGTTCTGGGTGTCCATTCTGTGGAATGTTCTGAGTGTCCATTTCGTGGAATGTTCTGAGGAATGTTCTGAATGTCCATTCTGTGGAATGTTCTGAATGTCCATTCTTTGTTTGGTTACAGGTGAGAGGAAGAGCCCATACGTGGCCTGCTGTTGCGTCATCATGGCCGTAACCATTCTGTTTGCACAGTAGCTGAGGCATTGAGGTCTGATGATGGCTATTACAAGCATTTCTGGGAACTCTGTCACAGAGTGGACACATCATCTTTGGGACAGACCGCTCAGATCCAATTTCTTTTTTTTTTTTGGGTACCAAGTTTTGGGTCATGGCTAAGGCTGAAAGGATGACCTTTGTACCGCTGATTCTCTCAAGCTTGTGGAACTTTCCAGAAACGCAGAATGAAGTTACAGGACCCCCTGCCAACTTGCTGCAAGGATGGTTGCCTCATTCTGCACAATCCTTGCACCCATGTCAATAGCATGTCTGTTGGAGGGCAGCGTTGAGTTCTTTGTTGGTGTTCTCTGTCATCTTGAGTACAAAATGTCTTGTCAAACACCATATTGCAGATAAGCTGTCCTAACTGTTTGTTGTGAATGATCTCTGCGCACTGCTGTGAGCAGGGTCTGTTGGGTGAGCGTACTGTGTCCCCTCCCTGTCCTCAGTATTTCAGCGAGCCTGTTGACCGGCAGCTCCTTTAAAGCCATTTAAACGATTATAAAATGGAAATAGTTTTTTTTTTTTTTTTTTGAAAGCATTGATTGTTGTGTGATTGTTTGCTGATCAGCAGTTTACCTCCATTTTCAACGTGGTGTGTTCAAACTTCCTAGATAAATTATTGACTCAGGAATGCCTGAGAAGTGCAATGGAAGTCCATTGGAATTAATGGAACCGTATGGTAAAAATGGTTGAAATGCAGCACACTAAAAGCCAAGAGTCTTTGTAACTCATACATCCATGGCTTTGTATCCATTCACTGCTCCTGGAGAGCTTAAATCCTGTTGGTTCTCACTCCCACCCTAATTTTTCCTGCCCTATTCTACTAAATTCCAGCTCAAACAAGACCCTCTACCTATTTAATGAGGTGTGCTCGGTTTTAGTTGGATTGAAAACCAACAGGACATTAGATCTCCAGAACCGGGTTTGGTTACCACTGCTTGAGCACCACTATTATGAAATCGGTGTGCTGACATTTCTGGTCATGATTTCTGAACCAGTTGAAAATTTCAAAACGGGATATGCCTTGAATCCTTGGGTTTTACAAAAAAAAAAAGTTTTCTGTTATTTTGAATTTTATTTCAAACTGTTTTTATGTCCTGCAGAGATCTAGAGATTATGTCTCACAAAATGTATCACTTAGATTTTTGATATTTCTCATGCATCAGCCAGAACAACAAATTTGACAACATGGATGCCAGCACAGAAGTATAGTCAAAAACTGGAAGTGTGGTCATAGCTAAGGTACGCTTTATCTTATTTACACCAATCTTGGCTCAATTACCACGTAATTGTGGTAATTGTGGCTCCTCATGGGAAGTGGCATCAATGCTGTAATGAACGAAAATGTGAAATTTCCAATATCTAAACAACTATTTGACATATTGGCATGTGCTTTCTCAGTGACACCAGGCATCATGGTACAAGAAAGAACGATGATTTGATAGCCCCTTTTGCCTAAATTTTGAAAAGTCAGAAAAATAGTCATTTTCTGTTATTATTGACAATCTACAGCGGATTTTGGTACTTTGTAGTATGAGGTACATCTTGTATATAAATGAAAAAATCTCCTTCATGAAACTTGACTCAAGTTCTTATGCTGTGATAAATGGGCTGCCATCTATGACAGGTAAGACTATGAAATCTTTACCCTTCCACAAGTACGAGGATTTTTATAAAACACTTAACATTGGCTTCTTATTAATGCTCTGTATAGCCTTTGTGGATGCAATCAGCTGAAACTAACATGTAACATACATAATTCTATACTGACAGCAACAACATTTTGTTATTTTGATGGGTCGAACCAAAAAATTTTGTAGCTGCCTGCCTATACAGGATTTGCATCTCTCTACTTAAATGGTTGCTCCCTCAAAAATATGATTTGGCCTCATTCCTTTAAATTGCTTTTGTTAATAGGCTCCTCTAGACTGTCCTGTCCGTGTAGAGTTATCATAAGAGGCAATGTGTTCACTTTTAACAGGCTTTTGAACGATCATGTAGCCATTAATAGCCATGCCATCACCTTTGTCTTTAAAACCTTGATTATGGCATTCAAAGTGAACAAATTGCATAACATACCATAAAGTCAGTTATTCATGTGAGAGATGTTTACCATTTCCGTCAAAAAAGTTTCTGGAAAACTAGTGGTCTTTATTTGCTAGTGCTGCTGCCTAGGCCTGTGATGGAGGTCTATTCATGCAAATGCAATTCAGCTCATGTTCAGGCTTTGGTTCTGGCAAGTAAAATCAAGACATTAGCCATCATCACACATGCACAGTTCCACAAGATGTCTTAATCACTCAGTAATACAATATGCATGCGAAATAATGATACAGTATTAACAAAGTTCTTGAGAAGACGTCTCTTGGAACAATGTTAAAAATGGTCTGCAATCACCAAAATTATTCCTGTATATACTCCCTGGCATGTATTCATACACCACCTTCTCTGTGTTGAAAATGATTAATCCTGTAGCAAGCCGTGAAACAAATTGAAATTTATGTGCTGGGCTGCCAAAATGCAAGTGTTAATTTGATGGTGATGGAGTGCTCAAACAGATGCAAGTTGAAGAATGAACTGTCGGAGTATTTAAGGAATTGTGTACTGCTCTAAAGCAAATGCAGGTGTTCACTCCTGCAGCAAAGGACTCATTAGGAACAGGAGGTGTCAAAGAGAAAGGTCAACAAACAAGAGCATGAAAGAAGCCATTATCGGCAGGGAGACCCTGCTGTGTTCTCCTTGCAAAAATACCTACAGCACCAGTAGTCTTCCTCTCCGATTTGGGTTTGTCGACCTGTAATGGCTCCAGATGTGAATGTCCCCCGGTAATGACTCATTTAAAGCAGACAGGAGGGCATAAATTCAGCAGCATTGAAGGCTCTTTGGGGGGGGGTCAGTGTGCCTTCTGCTTAGGCAGGGATGTATGTACAGACTAACCAGTCAGATCTAATACACCATAGCCCCTGTAAGGTGAATCAAGGCCAGGGCTGCGCATTTGAAACCCCATGGCCGAAGTGAGCCACCAGTGAAGCAATCTCTCTGTAGTTCATTGCATTGTGAACTGGACTGTTGTAGTTCCACAGCAGGAGGGGGAGATGGCTGGAATGTTGAGCTGGACCCCCATCGTACTGTAATCAGGGAAAAACTGCTTACTGTGATGATACGCAGGAAATTATTGGCCGATATGTGCCTTAAAATCTCATTCTCCAGTTAAAATCATATCAAAATAAATTTTGAAAATTTGTGAAGTAACAAATGATGGAAGCCAAAAGTGTTTGAAATGGTAAAATGAAAATGGTTCCTCTTGCCCTGGGTCCTGACCAGGACTGAATGGGTTTAATTATGGATGGATGCGTGGATCATGTGCCACTCAGGAAAAAATTCTGTACAAACAAATTTGTCCAAAGACTGCAGAGAACCTGGCCTTTTCTTCGCACAGATGAGGTAAATAAAATACTATATGAAGAGTTTGGTTCCAAAACGCAATAAGTGCCAAAATGACAAAATATGAGATAATACCATAAAGCAATAGCCCTGTGCTTCTTTTCATTTTCTGAAATTCATACTATAAGGTGTATTTTTTCATGGTCAAAGTTTGTCTTTCTCTATAAAATGCAATGGGTGCCAACATAGAAAAAGCTGCTTTACTCAAAATGACTAAAATGGATATATTGCATTTTGGAAACAAACTATTCATATAATTTAGTCACGTACAGTATGTGTCAATGGGCCAGATAATTGAGTGTAATCATGACAAGATGACAAGAAACCTAATGTGTGGGAGCTGATGGGCCTCCATTGAGAACTTGAGTTTGTCTCTCCCAATTGGGGGTTACAAAGACCTTGACAGTGTTAACTTTATTTGGGGGGAATCACATTCAAAAACGACATAGGCTATGCATGCATTTATCCAACAGTTTTTAGGGTAGTTTAAAGTTCTTGAGATAAAAAAGCCTGCATTGAGTAGAGCTGAGATTGACCAGGCTGGCCTGTGTTTAACTCACAGGATTCGAAGGTGGTTTCACAATCAAAATGAGGTGAATCGCACATTTATCTCACAGTTCGGGGGTATTGAACTGTGGCGGCTCTCTGTTGTCAAAGCAGAAAAGGACAGGCCTCAGCTGCATTCCTGCTCACCAAAATACAAAATATAAGCACATTTATGACTGGGAAATGTACTGCGTTTATATGCTGATGGTGGTAAATTTGGTTGGTTGTTACATGATGTAAAAGTATTGGATCATAATTGAATCTCCCTAATTAAGCCAAGTGAGTGCAACACCATTAAAATGGTTCCAATGGCCCTCATTTATCAAACGTGCGTACACCAAAAAATGGGTGTACACCAAATCTCCTGCAAGGATCGGCATTTATCAATCTGAACATGAGTGAACTGCCTGCAAAAATCTCACGCCAGGTCTGACCAGGTGTACTCAGATTTGAAACCAGCGAAAAACATGCAGGAAAAAGGGCAGCTGTCAAAATTATTAATAATAGCCTATGCAGCGATTTGGACGTCATGCTGTTGTTGCTTTTATTTGTTAAATGAATAGATAAGCCAAATAAATAAGACGCCTGTGTTGAGAAATTGGTTAAACTTATATTTTGAGACCACAACCTGCTTGTCAGGCCAGACGGCTGACAATTACAACCAATTTGATTAAGCGCAATCCATACTGTATGTGGCTTGGCAGATATGCAGTATGGTATGTCAGATGATCATCCAGTCAGGTATATACTGAACAAGAAAAGAAATGCAAGTTAAAGGCAGACTGGAAAATAAACTTGTGCGTTTTAGAAAATCAAATTTATTGCTATTGTGCGCACAATTTACACTCGTTTCATTAAACTATTCTTTATTTTTCCGTAACTTTGAGTAACCATAAGAGCACATTAATTAACTAGCAAACTACTGTGATCACATTTTGACAATGGCAGATCTTCTATTGTTAGAGGAATATGATTCTGTTCGACGTGAGAGGAACTTTCAGCACAGAGAAGATGTCCTCGGGGAAAGTGACGAGTGGCTGCTCGTTTTATGTGGCACCCAATAAAATGTCATGGAGTAATACTAATAAAAGTACAATGAAGAGTGATCTCTGCAGACTGTATTTTAACAATTACCCTCATGCAGCTCCGATGGAGGCGTTGGGGACCCGTCTGTGTCCCCACCGCCTCGTATAGTAAGGTCGGCAACAAAGGGAACGTCCACAAAAGTAGAGCCGAGGGGGAAAACAAACCAGTCTCTGCCATTAGCCATAATGCCGAAGAGTTGCTGTGAGCCCTTTTGCACTCCAAATAAACAAAAAATGACCAATTAAAGTTTTACATTTTACCAAATAAAGTGATACCACAATGGAGGACAAAATGGCTTCAAGCTGTCAGAAGAGAGGACGAGTTTGGGAGATTATGGTGGGACCCCACAACAGAACGTGTATGTCTGCAGGCCACTGAGTCGGATCATTCGCCCAGTCTATTAAAACACATGGACAATAATCCAATTCCAGTATATTTAATTCTTTTAATATATTGATCCTTGTCAGCAGGCAATACTTAGCGTTAGCAAGACAAGTTTAAATTCCGCGTTTTTACAGTATAGCGGACGGGGGGGAAGGATTGTTTCCCCCTCGGCTCTAACCAGATGTGACGTTTGTGGGCGTTCCCGTTGTTGCCAACTGTATCTATTCCCACAATGTATGGGGGAGCCCTGCAGCCACGCACTTCTCAAATGGTGACAGCTGGAGGTTCAAGTCTGGTTGGCCACCACTGGTCTGTGCACTGCTGTGCCTGAGCGCAGCAACCCATTTTTTGGTGGTGATCTTAAAATCAGACCACTTTTTCTTACCTTTCTTACCTGTAAAGTATTTGGGTTGTCAGTTATGTAGGCTATATAACATGAAATATCATGGATCTATAAATTGAATTAATTAATGAATTAAATCTAACCTCTGCTGCACTCCAGTTTTCCACCCCAACAGTGTTTCCCGCAGCAGCAATAGTTTTCCAAACTGCAGCCTTCGGGGCTCCCTTTATGCCACTCTTAAGGCTTCCAAATAAAATTAAATTTGTTTTCCTCCAGCTGGGACGTGATAATTTATATTTCCTCTTCAGTGAAGTTCTTTCTTCATTGCCGTCTTTCGAGAGTCCATGTTGTAAAGTGGGCAGGACTATGCCTCCCGGAGCAAGAATTTATAGGCGGGTTGTGTAAATTACGATGGTTTCAGCCGCCAGATTTATCTAAGCCACGCCAGTTCTACACCAAAATCAGCGACATTGACTCTTTTAGTAAATCGGACGGGACACCTGGCGAACGCTGATATTTACACCAGAATCTACACCAGATCCTATGCAAGTTTGATGAATGAGGGCCAATGTGAATGGAGAAAACCCTGGAGTGGTACATTAAACTGCACACAGCTAAGTTTTTCTCCCTTTTGTTTACTGCACGTTTGGTCAGCACCATTGCTCAAGAAAGGTTAAAAGGCTTAATCATGATGTCCACATATAAGTACTTGAGCTTATGAAAACCTTTTGATTTCCTCAAAAATACAAGTGGAAATAGGTTAGGGAACGTCTAAGAATTTCTTGGAATTATGATTTGTAATGGGACACTGTGAAGTGTTTGACATAGTACCTGAACTGCTCCTGAGCACATTTGGCTATTTTAATAAGGTGAAATATGATGAGTTGAGTTCTACATTACTTTGTTTGGCTTTCATGAAGTATACATAACACCTTCTCAGTCATGGAGGTGGAGGTATGACCAGGGCTCCAATGTACCGTTAAAGCCATGGAAGGCACAGGGCTCAATGTGCTTTATTACTTCCTCATAGATCATCAGGCTGATGTGAGAGACTGTATACTTGTTGAGGTTTTGTTGCAGGCTGTCGTGTTTGAACTCCAGCACAGACTGTAAAGTTCCCTTCAAAATCTTTTGAAGCAAACAATAGAAGCACAGAGCCTATTCAGTTGTGATCCCAACTGACGATTGACAACACTAGAAACAACTGTCCCCAAACTACAATTTCTTTTCATTTATTTGCTGAGTCATACAAGACCCAGTTTCATAAACTAGAATTACTGAGTCGGCTTGATTACTGCACTGAGTTAAACCCAAAAATCCTGAACATGGTTTGAATTGTTTTATATTTTACGCTGTGGAGTTATCTCCCTAACTCCGTCACCTTGGCGCATTAAATAGCCTCCAATCAAGATAATGAGATGAAAAAATAAAAACAATGCAAAAATGGACTCTAAAAAATTGTCTGTTTCTCTTTAAAATGCTGCTTCCTGAACAGATTGACTTATCATTGCTAAAATAGACTGCCTCTTCTGGTTCTTTGTACGGTTTAATGTTTTTATTTACTGAGTACCAGCTGAATAATTTAGACATGCCTTCATCCAGCCATGTCTGGTGCTCCAAATGTACACTAAACCATTTCAGCAAGCACCTTGTGGGGGTTTAATGACTACTGCGATGTACTCCTGTGTGTACATTCTCTGTTCATTCGTCTCCTTACACTGTGTTCAGTGAGCACATTTCACCTAAAATGCAACCATATTTTCAATTTAAAAGTCAATTTTCATACAAAGTAATGAGGGATTATATGCACTTGTCCTGGGTGCGGAAAACAGAAGCGTGTAATGAGGGCTTTCTCCTCCTCTGTTTGCCCTCCTGACTCCTGCTTGTTGATGGACTTGAAGGTGCGAGGCTTGCGCAGTCGATTGAAATTAATTCTTAGTTGGACTTTGTATGATTATTCCACGTAAGTTTATCTCACTTATTATGCAAACATAACTTTCAGGTTGCACATTGAAGTACTTTACAAAAATATTATGATATTAATTTATTCTCAATAAAATTTACATTTTTGTTTGTCAGCTGTTCCATGGTTTAGATGCAACCTGCACATTATTTATACCTGTTTCATGTGAGTGGTCGTGCCATAGATCTACAGTTAACCCCTCAGATCTGTGCCGTGTTTTCAGGGGTTTGTTCCCTGACCAACATGAATTTTAGTGGTTGACATAATGGACGAAAGCAGTTTCAGTAACAAACAATTTTAACTCAGAGATTTTATTTTTTTGCGGGATTCTCAAAGGTCGTCCCTTCCTCCTGTTTTCACCTACGCATCGGTGGTGTCCTGTTTACTCCTGTATTCCGCCATAAAAAATCGTCCCGCGCCGCACTTTATTGCATCCGGTCTCGCAGGATGCTGACCTCAACCCTGGTGAACTGACCTGTTATCTTAATGGGCCTCTGTAAATGTTTCCAACTCTACACATGATTTTAGTTTAGGAGAATTTCTTTGTCTGTCATTGATGTCAGGGCATCCTTGTGGAAGACACTTTGAAGAGCCTATAATCCAGAAACCCTTAAAATCTTCGCCCTAACGAACCCAAGCAGGAAGTAATAGATTGCGCTCGGCGCTATATGCCCACTTGGTGTGCCTTAAAATTAGATCAAAATGGGAGCAATGACCTTGACATCAAAAAAGCTTCAGGAGACACCCAATATGCATAACGTTCGTAAAATTTTAGGGTTCACCAGCTAAAGCGGCAACAATCAATGGGAGGACAGATGGACAGACTGACAGGCGGCGCAGGGGATGACAATAACCCGTTAGAAAAAATTGTCGAGGGGGTGAAAAAATGCTTAAGGTTTGGCGAGAGGCCCCACTTGTAAGTGTCCTGCAGCGGCTCTGAGTCAGCACTAACCAGGTCAGGATGGGTCGAAAAGAGGCCCATCACAAAGCAGCGCAATACGACATCCGGACTCATCAATGTGTCACAGATTGGACATGGGTCACCTAATCTTTTTCACGAACCACTTCATTATCTAGAATGCATCTAACAAGAGCATTAAATTTGCAGTCATAGTGTTTGTAGTAATGAGGAAGTTGGGCACTAGTTTCCTACGTTCATCCATGATCCTTAGATTAAGTGAATTTTTGTCCCTATCAAAGTCCTTGCAGCTCAGCTGCAGTTGATTTACTATTGAGAATTTTTTACTGTAAACAAGAACACTGTACTTGAGAGATGTGCTCTCTACAAGGTTAAATGGGAATTAAGAAAATATGAACCAAATTTGGTTGTTATCTTATGCTCATTAGGTCTATTCATTCAAGAATTCAGAGCCCCCGTGTTCAAGCAAAATTATGGATGCATGAACCAATACTAAAACTTTGCCCTGTCAGTCTTATCTTTTCATCTTAAATTCCTTGTGAGGTTTGGTTTTTATGAATTATATTTTTCTTTTGTGATTTATGGTATTGAGCATTTTTTCCATGACTGAATTGAAATATTATATTTTCTTGCATTATAATTTTATATACAGCTCTGACCTTCATCAGGAACTCTAAACATGACTGACATTTTGTATCAATAATTCATCCATTAACTAGGGGCCCTCCTAGACTGCAAACCTCCGCCAAGGCAGCACAGTCCAAATCTTGCTGAGTGGGAGCAAAGTTCAGTTATCGAGTGTCATAGGATTTCAAGATGGCTACCGGGGCGGCCATGTTGTTTGACTGATCGCAGTCAAAATCAATACAGTCCATCCCTGATGTAATAGCCCCACCACGAAATTTCAGAGATATATGTTCATCCCTTTTTGAGTTATCTTGTTCACAAACAAACGGCACCAATCACATAACCTCATGCCAACTTCGTCTGGCAGAGGTAATAAATGATTCAGATTTTAAAATTCAGAGGTACACTATTATTGTGCACCTTGTAGTAGCGCTCCTCTTAACAGTGGAATTCCCATCCCCTTCTCTGGCTTCAGTCACCTTTGCTCTTGGCCCAGGGGGTGAACAGTTAGGGTTTCTGGTGTCAATTAAGTACATGATTAGTTGATTTACACACACTGGAGCAGTGCTTGAATCCCTGTAAATATGAGATGAAAGGCTACTGATAGTGATGACCCTGGTTTTTATTGGGCCTGCTGTGGTGTCCCCTTATTCATGCAGTTGTTCGGTGAGCATGGATACGCCAGTTACTTACACACTCACATACACACACACACACACGTGTGCGCGCGCACACACACACACACACACACACTTTGAATGATAGATAGAATGCCATTGTACAGAACCATCCTGGTTTTAATGATAAATTCATTGCATGCAGGCACTCATAGGTCTGAGAAGTAGTGTTTCAAATTTATTTTGATATTGTATTTCAGCCATTATATAGGAGCCACCCATATCCTTGCATATTAATGACAGATACCACTAGAAAAAATCCATGTCCTTTCCTCGTTGCTTGTAATTAATATTTTGAGGTTATTTCAGTTCTCTGAGAGAGTCTTCACTTTTTTCCATACTTAGAAGCAGTGAAAGGACAGTAAAGTGGGTCTTTCATAGGGGCGCAGGTTACTGGGAGGTTATTATTGGCCAAGTAGTATTTTTTCATTCCTGACAATCAATGAAATCCGCTGTGGAGTTAACTGAGACCCCAACTGTACACACGTTGACAGAAAAATAAGACACAAAAGTTTTGTATCAGCTTGGCATATTCCTCCCACCTAACATATGAGTGGCTGAGAGCAAGAGTCTACTATCTGACTTTTTCCAAGTTCTGAGAAAATAAGATTTGAAGTTTTGTTTGAGCAGAAAAATCACTTTATTTTACACATTACACTTTTCTGGAGTCCATTACGATAATATGCATATTTTGTTTGTACAAATTAATGTGATTTTTCTGTTCAAACAAAACTATTTTCTCAGAACTTGGAAGAGTCAGATAGTAGACTTTTGATCTCAGCCGCTCATTATTATTATCAAATATGACGTAGCACAGATCAATTCTGTGCTACCCCTATGAATGAAAACATCAATTTTACAAAAAAAAAAGCTCTCAAGTGACTCCAAACTTTGGAATAATACGGCACATGTTGCATGGTTGCATTTTTATTCTCACAGATTTTGTGTCTGTTGCCTGTTTTATGACTACAGTATACAGCCATAAACCTGAATATCCGTACAAGAAGACCAGCCATAAATTTTCTGATATGGAGACGTGGGAATATATGTGGCCAACTTTACTGTGAGAGCTTCACTCAGCCAACTGGATTAGTAAGACAAACTGAGTTTTTGGCTAAATCGCGGGGCTTTTCTGTTCTCCATAAGGACTGCAATAAGCCGGACTGCATCCAGAACACAGTGTGGATGAGTTGAAGTGCTGGCATCAGGCCTTTGCTGCTTGACACAGTTGGAGGGTTTCCACCCACTGGCCCACAAATAGCAATTTTAGCCGCCACCTTTCTTCTCAGATCTGCACTTAAAGCAGGCCTACAATTGAATTTAAGACCCAGTTTGCTTCTGATGCATGAAAGGAAAAGTTTGTGGGGTAACCCCCAAAATCCTGTGAAAGCATGAAAGAGAGTCAGTGGTAAAATTTCTGCAATTAAACCTCTCTATTTGTCACAAAATCATCTCACCAACGTGAGATTAGCAACAAATTTCATCACATCAACTAATTTTGATATCTCCTCGCTACCCCCATCTGTTGCATGACAGGCATAGAACTAAACTGCATGAAAACCAAAGTCCCATCGATTGGGCAGGATTTCAAAGACGAGCACAGCAGTGTTCACCACAGTGTATGAATCATGGCAAAGTCGAAAATGAAGGTGATGAAGGAGGCCACTTTTTAATGCAGCTTTTTGATAAGAGCTTTTCCACTGTATTTCTCCTTGCAAGAATATCACAAAAAATACTTTTCTTAAAAAAAAAGTAAGGTCAAGCCTGATTTTCCGTGCCTCTCAAGCAATGATACTGTATGTCTATTGTGGCACATTGAGAAAAGCTCCATGCATCATTCTCATAAGACCCCTTCCAACCGTCGCAAACTTTCAATGTTCTTTGGTCCAAAGAAAAATCAGTTCCAAAGTGAATTTCTTCATTTCACTATAAATTTGGACCTAGATTTTTATTAATTCATTTTTTTGTTGTTGTTTTGTGTGTTTGTGCAACACATTCTCATCCTGACTCGTCATACAATGACGCGACCTGGTAAAAAGGAACAGTGAGGTTAGTCTGTATGTGAAAACTTGAGTCCGGTGCTACTTCGCTTTCTCTGGCAAAAATCCAATCTTATAATTGTATATGCAAAATTACAAAGGTGTCTCACATATTTTATCCAAGATAGAAAGGCCAATTAGTCTAAAAAAAATTTTATTTCATGATGCGTTTTTTCAGGACCACATTGCTCATATATAACCATAAGTAAAAAGTGAAACATGACTATTAGGGGAGTCTTATAGCTTCACCTGAACCAACACCAGTTTTTCCTGAAATAAAGTCTGGCTCCTTTGTATATTCCCACGGACAGACGGCCAACATTTGATAGTGATTTTTGGTTTCCCTCATGATGTTTATGCCATCTGTCCCTCCTTCTAGCAACCCCTAATTAGAAAAATGAAAAAATGAAGCATGGTTCTCAACAGACTGCTGGTGTTACTCCTTCTGTCACACCGCTGTTTTTCTGCCCAAAAGCTCGCTCTCTCTCTCTCTCTCTCTCTCTCTCTCTCTCAATTGTTTGCTTGCTCTTTTTCTCTCTCCACCTCCCTGCCTGGTGCTTTCCCTGTGCTTTGTATGCTGCTTATTACAGTGTTATTAACACAGATTTAAATTTCATTTGGTATGACTTGAGATTGTT
Source organism: Gymnothorax reevesii (assembly GCA_029721435.1). NCBI lineage: Eukaryota > Metazoa > Chordata > Actinopteri > Anguilliformes > Muraenidae > Gymnothorax > Gymnothorax reevesii. The sequence goes on along the minus strand of CM056583.1, from coordinate 53,183,871 downwards.
CTCATTTGCATCCAATATAGTTCAGTAAACATCCAAGTAAGGATCCAAACATTTTGGCATTCAGCCTCCTTTACATATGCAGCGATCCGTGGGAGTTAAGAGTCATATAGGGGTTACTGCAGCTGCTGACCCATTCAGGTGGGGACCTCAGCAAAGGGATCCACTCTACTGACAGGCATACTTGTCCAAGTGTTCTTTCAGCGGAAGTGTATTTTGCCGAACAGAAATTGGACACTTGCCTAATGGTTGTTCAAGGAAAATGGGTTCCAGTGAGGGAAGAAGTTATTTTTCCCAAACTCATTTCGACAACATCGCCAGGGGTTTGTGTAACAAAATCAATGTCTTGAGAGAATTTGCTTTCAATGCAAGTTTCTTTATTTTTCCAGTATAAAGAAAGAAAAGCAACTGCATATCAATACTACAGTAAAAAAAAAATTCTGAGCCAAGTGAGACATCACTATATCTACAGTTATAAGCCAGACCAGGAATCAAGGCGAGGGACAGAGTACAATCTAATGGCAGGGTTTATTGATAGTAATACGGTAACAGTAGGACAGAACCCAGAAGAAGAAAGCACAGTTTAGTTCAGATGTTGTAGGTGAGGCAGGGCAGGGCAGAGCCCATCTCTGGCCACTGGCTTTCCGGGATGACTGCCAGGTGTAATGCAAATTTCACCAGAGCCGAACTGTTTGCAAGGAGGATTAAGTAGCTTGAGGGGAACTTGGTGCCAATCTTGATGACTGTAGAAGGATTGGCAGCTTGTTCCTAACAAACTAGACTGAAGAAAGACTTGAACAAAGTTGACAAGAACGCGGTCCCAATCCTGGACCCTGAATAGGCTTGGGAGCTTGTTTGAATTAACTGAGTAAAGAAAAAGGTTTCCAAAAATAACTATAATTACAGGTTTATTCATCCTTCAAAAGACAAAGAGTTCTACCAGGAAATACTGACTGGTCCAAAGCATAAATAGTAAATTACAGTCCAGCAACTTTCTACTCAAACCAAGAGGTTTGAATGCTCATCACAGGTACATCAGGAAGTAACAATGATGAATGCTCATCACAGGTACATCAGGAAGTAACAATGAAACAAGACACAGCTCAGGAGGGGAAAACTTGCAAGATGTAAACCAATCAAAGGAGACATTTCTTGTAATAGACATGCCAGTTGCTGAATGGGAGGAAACATGGAAGGTGTTCGCACTAGGGTTGTGACAATCAACCATTAAAACTGTGGAGCAAATATATGCTACAATTATTGTATTGATGTAAATAATCTACAGATTTTTTTCATCTATTTAGAAATTGGCTCTTCATTGTCATTTTGTGCTTTTGGTTGTAAACATTACAAAAAAGACTGACAGGCCATTCAAAATTTGGAGAAACTCAGAATTGGTGAGTCTATGCAATGAAGAAAAACAATACAAAAATCCTTCAAGCACAGCCAAAGGTTGAGAGAGGGCGGCATGATAACAGATAGTGAGCCCAAAATGTAACATATGGTTTTGTTTAAATTAACTACACTCAACAAAAATATAAACGCAACACTTTTGTTTTTGCTCCCATTTGTCATGAGATGGACTCAAAGATCTAAAATTCATTCCAGATACACAATATTACCATTTCTCTCAAACATTGTTCACAAATCTGTCTAAATGTGTGATAGTGAGCACTTTTACTTTGCTGAGACAATCCATCCCACCTCACAGGTGTGCCACATCAAGATGCTCATCAGACACCATGATTAGTGCACAGGTGTACCTTAGACTGTCGACAATAAAAGGCCACTCTGAAATTTGCAGTTTTGTCTCATAGCAAAATGCCACAGATGGCGCAAGCATTGAGGGAGCGTGCAATTGGCATGCTGACAGCAGGAATGTCAACCAGATCTGTTGCTCGGGCATTGAATGTTCATTTCTCCACCATAAGCCGTCTCCAAAGGCGTTTCAGAGAATATGGCAGTACATCCAACCGGCCTCACAACCGCAGACTACGTGTAACCACACCAGCCCAGGACCTCCACATCCAGCAGGTTCACCTCCAAGATCGTCTGAGACCAGCTACTCAGACAGCTGCTGAAACAATTGGTTTGCATAACCAAAGAATTTCTGCACAAACTGTCAGAAACCGTCTCAGAGAAGCTCAACTGCATGCTCGTCGTCCTCATCGAGGTCTTAACCTGACTCCAGATCGTCGCCGTAACAGACTTGAGTGGGCAAATGCTCACATTCGATGGCGTCTGGCACGTTGGAGAGGTGTTCTCTTTACGGATGAATCTCGGTTTACATTATTCAGGGCAGATGGCAGACAGCGTGTGTGGCGTCGTGTGGGTGAGCGCTTTGCTGATATCAATGTTGTGGATCCAGTGGCCCATGGTGGTGGTGGGATTATGGTATGGGCAGGCATCTGTTATGGACGAAGAACACAGGTGCATTTTATTGATGGCATTTTGAATACACAGAGATACCGTGATGAGATCCTGAGACCCATTGTAGTGCCATACATCCATGAACATCACCTCATGTTTCAGCAAGATAATGCACGGCCCCATGTTGCAAGAATCTGTACACAATTCTTGGAAGCTGAAAATGTCCCTGTTCTTGTATGGCCAGCATACTCACCGGACATGTCACCCATTGAGCATGTTTGGGATGTGCTTGACCGGCGTATACGACAGCGCGTTCCAGTTCCCACTAATATCCAGCAACTTCGCACAGCCATTGAAGAGGAGTGGACCAACATTCCACAGGCCACAATTGATGATCTGATAAACTCTATGCGAAGAAGATGTGTGGCACTGCATGAGGCAAATGGTGGTCACACCAGATACTGACTGGTTCTGAGTCCCCAGACCCCCAATAAAGCAAAAACTGCACATTTCAGGGTGGCCTTTTATTGTGGACAGTCTAAGGTACACCTGTGCACTAATCATGGTGTCTGATGAGCATCTTGATGTGGCACACCTGTGAGGTGGGATGGATTGTCTCAGCAAAGTAAAAGTGCTCACTATCACACATTTAGACAGATTTGTGAACAAAGTTTGAGAGAAATGGTAATATTGTGTATCTGGAATGAATTTTAGATCTTTGAGTCCATCTCATGACAAATGGGAGCAAAAACAAAAGTGTTGCGTTTATATTTTTGTTGAGTGTATATGAGAATATAAATGACACGTAACATACAGCAATGTTGTATGCAGAATGTGTAATGTTTGTTGAGTTTATGACGATTATGTGATGGGTAACTCTTCATACTCTTTGACTATTGGATGGCAGGGTAGCCTTGTGGTTGGTTGCTCGACTGGTAACTGAATTTGCTTGCTCAAGCCCCCGGTGGGGTTTGGGATTCTGACTGGATCTGGAGAAATAAAGTCGGGAAGAAGCAAGTTGTTGGGCCCTTGAACAACTGCTCCAAGGGCTTCACCCATATGTCTCTTTATGCCTTCTCACCTGCAACTGTTCTGTCCGTCATTTCTCCCTGGCCATCCTCAGAAAGAAAAACATTCTCAATTGAACTTCCCTCCTTAAAAATATGTTTTTAAAAATGTGTGTATTCAAACATATTTTTCATTTCAAGCACTTGCTGAGCACTTTAGCTAATCATGCTGAACCACATGCTGCTGGGTAACCTATCCAGTTCAAGTACTGCTCATATCCTTTGATTAGCCTGGGAGTCCAGTATCAAATCTGAACCACACCAACGTGATCTCCTCATTATCGAATGGATGCTATTGCTGGAGTGTCCTTGTCCTTGCCCTTTTCCTCATACAGAATGACTAACCAACCGGGTAATATTGCAACACAGTGGGGGGCAAGTCATATTTACTGGTGAGGTGACTTGTTTATTCACTGACTCATGCCTCCATGCAGCAATCTCTTGGCTCAGCTGTGTTCAATACCAGTTCCTGCTTGTCTCGCGCAATCAATAGCGCAGACAGTGGAAGATTCAGCTCAGCACAGCTGGAGAATACGTTGTCTAGACATAGAACCCCAGAGCTGCACATTAACACGGTGCATTAACACCATGCTGTGTTTTTCCTCAATAATAACTGCAGGAGCCGTCCTCAGGATTGTCTTCTGTCTGCAGGCTTGCCGCCAAGCTTATGGGAAAAAGCTAACGTGCTCAATCAAATGCCTCATTTGTCATCATGAATATCCCAGTCTTAAGCACCATTGTGATGATATCTTGTCCTCAAATAGAGGTGAATAACACTACAGGGTCACAGAGTGTTAATAGCTTACTGGAAAATGCTGTACTTGCAACACTGTTAAAAGGAATCTTTTGTGGTTGGCATCATCAACAGCTCCAAAACCTCCAGAACATTTATGTGCCTGTTGATCTCATTCATAAGCAGGCACTGAGTTTGCTCCTCTTCTGTCTGGTCCTTGTGGTCATGACTTCCAGAAATATTCACCTTTTGCTAATATATTTAAAATTATTCGATGGTTTACTTTTGCTTGATAATTTATTTAAAAGCATGTTTTACATGTTAAGCCTGAGTCAGTGTCTTTAACTGCTCTATTAACAGAGATTAGCTGCACTGCTTTGTTTCAGAAGCTGGCAGTGTCCTCTTGGAACATTTCAATGGCACAATTTGCTTGCACCTTGTATTTATCAAACATTACTGCTTCAGCAAGTAATTTGCTCCTGTCCAATTGTCCATGAGTTCTCTTTGCCTCTCGTAGCATAGTTTAAGAGACATATTCTGAGAGAATAGCACTTATGAGATACTTAGTGGAGTAGACGTCTCAGATACTGACTGGTCCATGTGATCATATATTTTTTTTTACAAATTCAGGCTTATTTTAATTTTAAAACCAGACCAGTGTCAAATTGATCTTATCTGTTTCCTTTTCAGACATTAAAGGTGAGAAGATTTTTGAGGTATTTAGTCTGGCACTTTCCAGGTTTTCTTTTGCTCCCAAAGTTAGGTGCAGGCTAATTTTTCCCTGTTTGTACAGTAGATTAACATTAATAATCAGACACCTGTAGGGATGGGTAGACCAGTCATTTAAACCTTCCTTTGGGCTAAACAAAGGACACCAGAAACATCTTTGTCACTATGCTCCATCTTGGAGCAGCAGCTGGAGACATTTTGACAAAATATCCAATTTGTCTATTTGCAGTGATGTTCAGGGACCTATAAAAATGTTTACCAGGAAGGTAGGGCCTTGAAATTAGCTGAGTTTCCTGCCCTTTCAGGATGTTTTAACATGCCAAAGGAAGTTTTATGGCACTCTCTGCTAATGTCTGGATATGAGATACATGTGACATATATATGGACGAATGTTCAAAAATATATCAGTATAGGGGACGCTGTTACCAATATTTCAGATCTGATAAATTCACAAGGTAATATTTATAAACAGGAATTTGGCAAGAGAAGTGGGAGAAGCTGTAGTGGGACAGTAGCTAAATGACTAAAGAGGGTAGGAGCGTGTTTGCACCAGTGGCAACTAGTGATCTGGCCATAAGCGAAGCTCAAATCCATCCCTTAAAAATAATGACTGGTCATGATCTGTTTTCAATCATTCTTTTAAATTACCATTGCAGAAACTCTGAAAACTCTCAACATTATCAGACGTGGTCAGTTTTAATTAATAATGCATACCTGTGAACTCTCATGCATTCAGGGTGAGTTTTAGTGGCATATTTACGTTCCTCTGCTGTAGTCATCAATTATTCAATCAATGCATATATAAGAGATTCTTGCACGGAATTGAAGTCCTTGTGCTAGAAGGTTTATCAGTTTCACATGCGCTATGGTGATCATGACTCCAGACTTCTCACGCTTTTCTTTACTCAGGGGTTGGAAGCAATACATGGGTTTCATGATTGTTTAAATGAGAAAAGATCATTTGAAACGTCTTGATGCGATTGCTTTGCTTCCTACCCCTGAGTAAAGAAAAGTGTGAGAGGTTCAGAGTCATAATTGGTTTCTAATTACTAGTGGTGAAATCCACCGTAACACATGTGAAACTGATAAACCTCCATGCACAAGGACTTCAATTCTCACTGAGAATCTCTTACATATGCGTTGATTGAATAATTGGTGTGGGGCATAAAGCATGTCAATCCAGCAACCACACAGAAATCACAAGGAACTTACTCTGTGTAGACAGCACTTTCATAAATGGGGTGAGGCATATAAATGATAACCCCTGGGGAGCAAGGAAGGAAACAAGACAGTAAGTAAATCAAAGGAGTGGAACTGCAAGAATGCACAGACTGCTGGAACGAGGGAGGAACCAATTAAGGACACACAAGAGTTGTGACATTAAACCTCTTTTTATTAACATCTTAACTTTTTGCAATTTCATAACCTTGATTTTTCTCTGCCTGTTTGCAAGTATGCACCATTTAAGGACACCGTTCTGGGGTGCGTTTCCCAAAAGCGTAGTTGCTAAGTAAGTTACATAGTTTGAACTATCTAGTTGCAACACCAGTGTTTCCCAAAACCATCGTTCGAACTATCAAGGTAACTTACGTAGTGTGAACCATCGTTAAACGATGCAGATGTTCCCCAAAACCATAGTTCGAACGAAAGTTCGCATCTACTGTCGTTAATTTGTGTAGTTCCAACCACTGCTCCCCAGCTGTAGTTAGAAGCTTAGTTCCGGGTGATTGCGTCGGAAAATGCAGTCCACGAAACATAAACATGTCAGTAGCTTAAAATGTTCGATGATCTTGCTGTACAAACATATACTACAGCATCAACACAGTGATTTGAAAATGTAGCTACTCAGGAAAAACTTTTTGTTGCATTTCTCCGTTTATGAGTGGGCCTATGGTTGGATGTCTAGAATAATATCTCTTGTAGCCTTCGCATGCGTTAGCAAAGAAACTTTAATGTTTGGCAACGATTAACTACATTAGTCTAGTAATTCAATATTTGTTTTTTTTTTTTTTCCCCCGCTGTCATTAAAGCGGGAGGTGGTTAATTAGCCTACTTTACGGGATCATGGTTTAAGACGGTAGTACTGTTGAGTAAATCTGTAAAGCTTGTGACTTTGTGTTGCTAGTCATAGGAAGAACATATGATCTCGCTGTTTACCTTCATGTATTTTTATGTATCGCTAGGAGAGGATGTTGTTTGTCCACTTGCAACTGTGAATATGGTACAAATCATATACAGTGCTGGCAAAAAGTATTAGCACCCCTGCAATTCTGTCAGATAATGCTCAATTTCTTCCAGAAAATGATTGCAATTATAAATGCTTTGGTATTAATATCTTCATTTATTTTGCTTGCAATGAAAAAACACAAAAGAGAATGAAAAAAAAGTCAAATCAATAATCGTTTTACACAAAACTCCAAAAATGGGCCAGACAAAAGTATTGGCGCCTAATACTTGGGAGCACAACCTTTAGACAAAATAACTGTGAACAACCGCTTCCGGTACCATCAATGAGTTTCTTACAATGCTCTGCTGGAATTTTAGACCATTCTTCTTTGACAAACTGCTCCAGGTCCCTGAGATTTGAAGGGTGCCTTCTCCAAGCTGCCATTTTGAGATCTCTCCACAGGTGTCTTATGGGATTCAGGTCTGGACTCCTTGCTGGCCACTTTATAAGTCTCCAGTGCTTTCTCTCAAAGCATTTTCTAGTGCTTTTTGAAGTGTGTTTTGGGTCATTGTCCTGCTGGAAGACCCATGACCTCTGAGGGAGACCCAGCTTTCTCACACTGGGCCCTACATTACGCTGCAAAATTTGTTGGTAGTCTTCAGACTTCATAATGCCATGCACACGGTCAAGCAGTCCAGTGCCAGAGGCAGCAAGGCAACCCCTAAACATCAGGGAACCTCCGCCATGTTTGACTGTAGGGACCGTGTTCTTTTCTTTGAAGACCTCATTTCCTCTCCTGTAAACTCTATGTTGATGCCTTTTCCCAAAAAGCTCTAGTTTTGTCTCATCTGACCAGACAACATTCTTCCAAAACGTTTTTGGCTTTCTCCAGCCTGTTTGCCAGTTTTGGCAAACTCCAGCCTGGCTTTTTTATGTCTCTGGGTCAGAAGTGGGTCTTCCTGGGTATCCTACCATAGAGGTTCTTATCATTCAGATGCTGACGGATAGTAGGGGTTGACACTGTTGTACCCTCGGATTGCAGGACAGCTTGAACTTGTTTGGACGTTAGTCGAGGTTCTTTATCCACCATCCGCACAATCTTTCATTGAAATCTCTCGTCAATTTTTCTTTGCCCGTCCACATCTAGGGAGGTTAGCCATCATTCTTCTGATGTTCGTTAGTTTAATGATGCATTGTACGATGTATGTTCAAAGCTAACTTCCGTCGTTGTTCGGGAAACGCACCCCAGAATTGTTCATTTTCATTATCCACAATAGAGATTCCTAAAAGGTTGCTTGAAGTGTCTTTCATACTCTCATCAAATAGGAATAAAGCTGGCGAAGTTCTAGAGAATTAGGACAAAAAGCAAGAAAAAAAAGCTTCTGGAAAAGGCATGGACACCAATTGGGAAAAATCAATGCTTGGCAGTCTTTTCTTTCCATTTACTGGTCAAAAGAACTGACTCACAAGTGGAGAATTTGTGCCTTTAAAGGCTCATTCAGCAACAGAGGTAGCAGGAGAGGCCATTACTGTCTACATCAGATGTTTCTGTTTTAAACAGATGAATTCTTAGTGGAAAACAATAAAGTTACCTGGACCGCAAGATCTTTCAAACATTGTTGAGGACAGCTCGGGAATGATGTCACTGGAAATGTTTTTCTTTCATTTTGAAAGGGCTCTTACAATGGGAGAACGAATATTTGTTGTATCTGTCAACATATCAGTGCGAGCAAAACTCTTGAGATAGAACAGACTGTAGAAAAGTGGCATTTGGAAACAGTGCTGCACTTTTCAAACAGTGGCTCAATGCATATTACTGAGCCACAATGGGGATTTTTGTGGACCAAAGAATTGTGTATTTTGTGCATCTACCCATTCCCAAGATGATAGTGCTGAGTGTTCTCTTATTATCCCTCTATCAACCAAACCCATTTCCAATTGTGTAAAAATCATTTCCCTTGGCAAATATGTTCATTATGGGCCAATATTTGGAAAAATAGTAAAAAAAAAAAAAAAAAAAAAAATTTAATTTACTTTTTTTTTTTTTTTTTTAAATTTTATTATTCTCAAATGTTTATTTGGCAATAAGAAACAAAACCAGCAGGGTTTCCAGTAGGGTGGTTCATCAAGTTAACTTTCACCAAATTTTGCCAGATCGCTTTTTGCCTTGTGCTGTACATTTAGGGGTGGCGCACTTTTTCACTTACCATCAGGCATAGTGGATGGCTAAGGCTATTTACTGCATCAAAATAACTTTATTCGAGGCCAAGACAAGTCTGACATTGAAGCAGAAACAATCAGTGAGGAAACTTACCAACTTCGTCTGTTTCATCGACGTAATGAATCGGCATGAGGTGTCCCTGGCAACACTTGCCCCAAAGAATGATTTGGACTTGATCCAGAGTTTGCATGTATATACGGATAAAAGCATTGCAGATGCTGCACTGTAGAGCATTGGATGACATTTGTGGTGTCTGTCAGAAGAACTCGTCGCCCTGGTATTTTTTGATGCTCGCATTGATGCTGAAGAAAAGGAGGCAATGCTGAGAAATCTTGAAAGACGTCCTGGGAAAATGCTCAAAAGATTTGATGCCAAGTCTTTCTTATGCAAGAACTGTACAACTACCATCTCTAGCCTTGTAACTCGCCGCTCAATTCACTTCTTTGAAGTTCTTACTGAAGGCCAAATTGACAGCACAAGTAATCCTGATGATGTGAGGTCCATTCTCACAGATGAGAACCTGCAAAAAAAGTTAATTCCATGAAAGTCATCAATGACAGTGCAGAGAGAGGCACTGCCCTTATTAAATGCTGTCAACAATCTGCGCGAAATGAAGACGAAAAGTAATTTTTGCTCCGCATTTTGCAAGGACACAGAGATAAAGTATCAAAGAGAACCAAGTCATCATACATGGAATATAGTGTTTGAACTGTAATAATGTTCTAATATATGTACTGTTATGTAGCAAAAGTACGCATTCTTATGTAGAACATTAAAAAGTGTGCCACCCTTTTCTGGCGTTCTATTGGCTCAATTTTTGGTACAGATGTTTACAATGTCAATAGGAACAAGGCAAAATGCAATCTGGCAAATTTTAGAAAACTTTTACTCATACCACCTTCTTGTGAACCACCCTAGTGTCCAGGCTGTTAACCCTTTCACTTTATGTAGCAGATATGCTACAGTCGTTAATAGAGGGTTAAACTTGAGGAGGTGGGAGAACACATATAAAAGTGATTTTAATTGTTTTTCATCACTGCAGGTCCTTCAGATTCCTTGATACTTGAATAGCGCACTCTCCTCGTTAGCTCATCCTGTTAGGTTCAATACGGTTTGGGACCAGAGACAGCGATTGGGAGAGGTGCCAATAATTCTAGTTGGCAATGTAGGTGAACACACATGCTGGCTCGGTTCACATATGTACGTACACACACACACGCACGCGCACACACACACACACACACACACACACACACACACACACACAGAAATTCAAATAACAATTCCTCTGTGAATTTATTTATACCATCCTCCATTAAAGGTAATTAAGAGCCATATTCTGAGAGAGTGGCACTGACAGTGGAGTTGTGTACCCTAAATCTGCATTTTGACTCTTGTCTGGATCAAGAGCTACAGCCTTTCCAAGAGAAACAACAGCAAAGCTTCACTGGGTTCCTAATGGCTATATTTTTGCCTGAATTGGAAACAGTGACAGTGCAATTAGCAGTGAATGGACTCTTTGTCCTTTTGTCATGCAATTCCTTTCGATGAAAAAGGCAGAAAAATTGTACAATAAATACCCCAAAGATCAGAGCCAGCACGAGGGGTCATCTTTTGGCTGAAGCCCTCTGGGGTTTGTCTTTAGCCCTTTGTGCATGGCCCAGAAAAACCATGTGACAGCAGTCCCAGCGAAACACGTTATGATTTGTGGATATGTTTGTCTCTGAGGTCCCCTACTGGCTTGCGTTTACCCCACTAATCATCCAGCCGTGTCTCGACTGGGGTCCATTTCTGCTGCTACCACTGTATATCATTGCCAACAGCAGAATCTGCGTTATATTAGGGATACCCCTGCTACTTCTCCGAAATCGCCATGATCGCATACGATTATTCACGGAAGGGGCAAGATCAGAGTATGTTAATGATTGCTGCATAATCTCTGTTACTGAATGATACCATTGTGAGGCAACTTCACTCTCATTTCTTATCTTCTCTTCGATAAAATCTGCAAGCATTCTTGTGAACCCGAAGCAAATGTGCATCCTCTAAACCTGAGCCAGAGATGAACTCACTACGGCAAGCAATCCAATGCCTTTTCCCTTTATGAATCTGCACATGAAAACAGCAGTTTGCAAACGTGTGAAGGCGAGACTTCAGTCACAACTGCATTCAAAAAATTAGACGATATTTTGAAATGTGATTTGGCTCCTTGGAATCCCACAGAAATCGGCCAGATGGAATATTTCCTCATCGTGTGAGAGAGGGGAGACCACTTGGGAGGTGTGATGCCCCCAGGGAAAAGACCATTCTTATCTTTGGCACCACGTCCTACTGCCGAATAACAGCGGTTTTGTTTGTGTTTGCTTGGCCAGGAGACAGAAAAAGCCATGTGCTGCCCTCTCATTTGCTGACTTTTAGGGCCCAACTCCAACCAGGTGGGAGGATAAGTTCCAACAAACAAACAGACTGGAAGAGGAAAACTCTACCCAGCCTTTGTGCCCAGCTTTGATTGGGCAACACAATGATTGGCAGGTCTACAGAAAACAAAGGGGGATTTGTTTTCTCAGTTGCATTAGCAAGGAATCACTTATGCCTCCTGGATGTAAAGAGCAGTGGGCCTCCCCCATGTAGAAGAGGTGAAAGGTCAGGTGAAGGGAACACTACACATGGATGAGTACACAGGGCGCTGTAAACTGAGGCTCCTCCTGGCTGGCAGCTGAGTGGGGGGGATCCCCTGATGTCTCCTGAAGTCCAGGAGACTGAGAATCACGGGGACAGCTTGGATTAATGGCCCCATTCGTAGTAGCCTGATAGTCCTGCAGTGCACTCTGCTCAATGTGCTGCACTACAAAGACAGAGTTTGGGGTCAGAGAGGTCCGTTGAGCCAAAAGTTAGGATTTTCAATATCTCAAAGGTGGCTCTCATTTAACAAGCAATTGTAACATTTGGTATCTCTGATGGCAAGTTTAGGGTTTGTCGAGCCAGGTCATGCACGCAAAGAAAGCTTGGCTAATGTTGAGCTTGCATCACAGTATGCCCCTCAGCTGTGTTGGATGTGCATGTGTGCAGGCACGGGAATCAGCAAAAGGAAGTAAAGAGGTTATTTTGATCAAATCAGAAAATAACTTCCAAACTTTCTATAATATTCTCCAAATGTGTTCTCTCGCAGTAACATCATTAATTGAAGAGCCTAGTGCTAAAAGTACTTCACAAAGTCACATTTTCACACACTGTGATGTGAGGATGACAAAACACCTTAATAGTTGCCTGATATCATCTTCTTAATTTTCTCAAAATCAATCAATACCCTTTATTGCAGGGAAGTCCCACTGGGACAGAGGTCTCTTTTGCAGGGGAGCCCTGATTACAATATAACAATTGCAATGGAAGGTTAAAGACAAACAGCATACATAAAAATACACAAATGTCACAAGACAACAATTTCAGATTAAAGGAATAAAAAGTTTTAAACTAGAATAAAACATAATAAAAATTAATCACACATATATATATATATATATATATATATATATATATATATATATAAACACGCATAAGAACATAGGACAGAGAAAAATAAATGAGTAAATCCTACCATAAACTAAAAGCAAATACATCTGGCCTCTGGAGGCAATATATCCAACACTAATTTCTTGAAAGACGCGAAGGGGATCAGGCAGTCTAGCTTCAAGGTATCCTGGAAATTATTCCACATACAAGGAGCGAATGCACTAAAAGAGGTACCTCCCAAATTTGCTCTATTCCTGGGAGCATCTAACAAAAAAGCCATTCTTGTCATCTGGTCTTCTGACTTCTGATTTTGATGGATAAGAGCTTGGTAAGATACGAGGGAAGTTTGCATAGCAAAGCTTTATAAATAAATAAAATACAAAGTAGTGTCCTCCTAAAATTAGGGGAAAACCACCCCACAGAATGATATAAAGTACAGTGATGGGCTCAGAAACCATCACCTGTGATGAAGCGCATTGCGCTGTGATAGACTGCATCCAGGGATCTCAATGTACCAATAGAGGCATGCCTGTAAAGGACATCTCCATAATCAAATATCGGTAATATTGTTGCCTCGACAAAAAAATGACCTTCATAATACTTCAGTGCTTTTTGCAATGGGGTCTATCAATTTTATTATTCCATTATATATTCAGACCCTTTTTCTTAAAATATTTATTTTTTTACTTAAGTACTTTTAGAACTAGGGTCTTCAATTACAGGCTGTGATTAGCTGACTGGATTCAGAAGAAACACGGACTTGAAATTCGTAAGATATTTCAGATGCCTCTATTCAGAGACAGTTTTCAACATTGATCAAGTGAGGGGTAGTATGGCTGGAAAAATGAATAATTCTTAGAAACCTGATGAAAAGGTTTTGGTCATAAAAATACTCCAGTAATATACCAAACTCCTGGGTAGGATGCCAGTCCTCAGGTAAATCTCTGCAGTGACCATTTTCAACAAATCCTGCCTGAGAAAATACCCTCACACAAAAGAGCCACACTGCAATCTACTGTGATTAGAACTCACAGCCGCCTACCTGCTGATTTCTACACAAAGGAGACAACACAAAATGCGTCTTCTTTTCAGCAGGTTCAGTGGTGGGCTTTGTCTTTCTTCAGGGACAAGCTAAAAATATTGTCGGCTTCTTGTGTGGTATAGCATAACACAACAGTTCAATTACAAGCATTTCTACACTAAAGACATATAAACATTACTTTTGAAATTGTTTAAAATGTCATATTATGATTTATTGCAAGAAATTTAATTACTTCGAGGAAATCCTATTAACGCCACAATCATGATACAGTACATTTATAAGACATGCATCCTGAAACTAAGAAAAGAATTAACCGTTTCTCAATATTGCTAATTAACCAACATTCTAGAGTTGCTAGTCACATATTTTTTTTACTATTATATTTCACACGTCCATCACGATAGTGAAAGATTCTGACCATAAATGGAAGCAGTGCTTCATGGAGATTCAGACACACATAAAGCCACTGCTAGTAGAATTTTTTCCTCGGATCGTTCACAAAATGATAAAAATTTAGGAGAAAAGGTCCTTTTACCTCAATCATTTTTAATCACAGCATTTAGGGGTTTAAGCCATCGTGTGGGGAAATTAGTGGAAATGGAGGCTCCTGAGGCAAAGTGAAGTTTGGGTGAAATGGAAAATAGCTCAAAGCATTGTTGTTTGAATTTGAGCAGGTTAATGTTGCTATAAGAAAGACCAGCATATCACGTTTTATAGTTTTGTTTGTTTGAAACAAAGAATATGATATTTTGAGGCAAAAATAAGTCAGAATATTGTTAAAAATGTGTATTTAATAGGGGATACTTTTCTACTAGTCACTTAATAAAGTCATAAATAAAGTCAGAAAAGGCATTTAACAAGATTCAGGAACATTTTATGGCAAGCAGAGGATTTTACAGTTTTTCTAACTGTTTCTAACAGCTTCTGCTATTGGGGTAAATATGTACTGTTTTACCTACACAATCTGCATTGCCTGAATTGTGAACTTGAAAACACATAAAATCGATAATGAAATTGAGGTATGGTGGGTACTTTGTAATGCAGCTGTCAGCTGAAGAACTTTGATGCGTCTGTTTTTCAAGCAAGTAACTGATGTATTATGCATCCTCCTGCATACATAAGTAGTAATAATAATAATAATCTTTATTTACAGAGCATTTTCCAAAACCCAAGTTACAAACTGTTTCACATGGAAGCAAAAATACAGCAGACAAATCATAAAATCACAAAGTTTGAAGAAAACAAATAAAAACAGTTTAGTGTGTAAAAACACATATTTATATGAATTTAAAATACACATATATACTGTATATAGTGTGTTTTAAGATGGGGCCTAAAAGAAATCATTGAGTTAGCTGACCTGAGGCAAATCGTTCCATAGCCTTGTGCTTGGGGCCCCGAGTTAATGCTCTGTCCCTTATAGTTTTCAGCCAGGTCTGTGGAACAGATCAAAATCCTCTGCCCAAGGATCTTCCAGAGCATTTAATATTCAGAGGTCAGAGATATAGCGGGGTCTAGCCCATGAATAGCTTGAAAGTAATCAGTAAGATCTTAAGATCAATTCTAAAACATAGTGGGAGCCAATGCAATGACAGTAAAAGAGGACCAATATCATTATTAGCCATACCACTATTCGAGCAGGTGTGGCAGGTGTGGACTTGGTTAGTACCTGGATGGGAGACCACCTGGGAAGACCAAGTTGGTGTTGGAGGGCCAGTTGGTTGCGGCCTTCCCACTGGTGGAATAATCTCCAGTGACACTGTACTGAAGGAGATGCCATCTTTCGGATGAGATGTTAAACCGAGGTCCTGACTTACTGTGGTCACTAAAGATCCTATGACACTTCTCGACAAGAGTAGGGGGTTCCCCAGTGTCATGGCTATTGTCCCAACGTGGCTCCTTCGACCTGCCTCCTAATCATCCCCTGATCTAATTGGCTGTGCAAATTGCCCTCTTCCTCCCCACCTTTACCCCCAGGGCTCCTTTGAAAAAGAGATTTCAAACTCAACTGGGTTCAAAAATATTCTCATACTTGCTAAAATCCTGGTGGCCGAGTTCTGTAAATTTTGGAGTCAATTTATAGATTTTTTGGTTCAAACAAGAAATTTGTGAGCATATCGACTTCGGCTCCATTAGAAAGACAGATTCGCCCAACATTTGAGACCAAATTCCAAAAAGTGATGTTTTAATTATGTACAAATTACCACTTATTCTGCAAAAGGACAGTTTAATACAGTTACATCACAAAAGAGAGAACGCACAACAACTATGCTATTGTAAGGTTATGCCTCCAGCCTTCAGACTCACTGGTCTATTAAGTCCCGGACTGCATTCCTCAGCTTCACAATTATCGCACGCTCCAGTTATAAATTTCGACTGTGCGGTAGTATTGTGCTATTTAAGACCGAGCCTCGCTCTTAGTCTTTGCGAAGTCTCGTAAATCATATGTCTGCGCTGTATTGCCCGACTTATCCTCCATGTATCGCATGTATATTCTAATTCTCTAACTTGGAGCCGTTTATTGTTGATATCAAGACTTTATGTTTAAGGAGCCTCATTTCCTTTTTTCCTTTCCGATTTTAGTGATTCATTGTTGCTCTAACAAAAGCCCAGTATTTGTATAACTAATACTATTATCCAGGAACTTCATTTCCTATTTTGTTTTGTATTGCCTTGAGTGTGCCTCTCTGCTGCGCAAAAGGCATAATAAATACAACCAAGTCCATCCTTGCACCTGAGTCCAGTCCATAGACTGTATAAAAAGATGGATGCAGCACCCTGGTCTGAAGTGAGGCCGATGCAGAAATGTCAAAAATTTGCATTATATGTAATGGCCAGCAGGTGGCAACGTCGGTGTTTGCAGAAAGAAGTTCAGTGCTATTTAATTGAAGTCTATGAGAAAACGACCCTAGTTTGCAACCTGATTTATTATTTCAATAATGATTTTCCACATCATTTTATGGTATATATTGCAAGTTTCAAGTCTCCTTTGATATATCGAGATGTTCATTTTTGTAAATTATGGTCCCAAGTAGACTAGAATAAAGGATAAAGCCAGAATATGCTTTAGGGGCATGGCTATCCTCTGGTCCGATATGGTCAAATCCAGAGCTACGCTCCTCCTGGGATCTTCAATTCACGTTCTCGTCCAATAGGAATCACACCCAGTCTCAAAATGACAAAATGGTGCTGTTCAAAATCAAGGCTTCCGAAGTCGAATGCTGAAACCAATGGGTGACATCACAGTTGCTTCGTCCATCTTTTTATACAGTCTGTGGTCCAGTCCTCAACTTCCTGTCCTCTGTGCACATCACCACTGTGCAAAGCACAACCCTTACAGCTATCCTTGCTTATCTTTAACCACCCATAAACAGGGGATAGTCCACTGTTATTACGCTTTGACATTGGAAGATCAAATTCAAATGGCCAACTGGGCAGGTGGATGTGATTCTACAATTTGTTGAAATTTTTACATCTTTATCACACGCAGTAGTTTGTCTGATATTAGTTGTGATTTTCTTCTTTAACCCTTTGTCACCTGGTCATCACGAGGGCAAAATGGTTAAAGAAAAACATTGCGTAAAAGTGTGTTTGAAGTGTGTAAAAGACAAATAAGATGACAACTTGTGCTTGGATAGGCAGAACTATTCCATATTTGGGTATCATTAGAATGAGCAGATTATCAGTTTTCTTTTGATGTATTACACAAAGTAATCTGAAGAAATATGATCGTATAAAGTTTGGTAGGTTAAGCTTTTGTATCTGAGTGGAATTTGGCAATGCCGTCTAGAAAGAGTTACATATGTATGGATTCTTTGCAAATTATGAGTCCTCTCTGGCCACTTCTCTCCACTCTGGCCTGAAGTCTGCGGGTGCCCATTCTTTTTTTTATTCCAACTCCATAAACACTCGGCAGATGAAATATTTGCTGCTATTGCTTTTGTCCACCAGGCCCCTGCAGAACATATCTGTAAACTTGCCAAAGCTTCGCACCTGGTGTCAATAGAGAACCATGGGGTAAAGTGAACATGCTCTTTCACTGTTCTGTCGCAGTAGCATTCTTTGCCTCCTGAGAAACTCCTGAGTGTTTTTCTTTTCATTCCTAAGAGCAGTTTAGCTTTTTTTATGTTAGCAGCAGAAGGGATTGCTCCTCCTGTCAGTAAAGTTTAGTGATCAAATCTACTTATCAAGATATATTACAATTCATAGAGGCTGCCAGGTCTGGCAATGAGGCTTTCTGGCACCAGAAAAAATATATTTCTTGCTTTTTTTTTTATTTTTTTATTTTTGGAACCACAGAATGCTCACTGGGTACCCTAATGAGATGAGCTGAATAGAAAGCCTGTCCACCTTAGTACGATTAAGATTCATTTTTGCAGTGTTTGGGTTACCTCCAGGGTAACTATAAACTCAGTGTGCGTGTGGTGAGATTGTTCATAATATGTTACATGTGGTTCAGATGCTAGATGAAACTCAAAAATAATACATTGCTGTGAAATATATTTATTATCATTCTTGCCAAGTTTTTGCAGTATATTGCAAAATGTAACTTTTCAGAAAGGGTAAGCTATTAAAAAGTCCTGGAGGAGCAGGGAACACTATGGGAATTTCCAAATGTCCTGGCGAAATTCCCGGCTCAATAATGTTCCTTTTCTCATGGGCAGTTCCAGGATTTAATGGGGGGGAGGTTTATAATCTGAAGACTATGAAAAGAAAGATTTTGCCAGTTATCTGTTTGGCAGCTAGAACACTGAAAACCCAAACCTAGAATGAACTCATTCTACCAGTATGTTGGAGAAGGTTCACCTAAAGCCAGTTCTTAATTTATAAATCAGAGGGTGATGGAGCACAAACGGCATTTCAGAACGAAGGGTTGAGGAGGCAGGCACAGTTCCAGAATACCCACAGAACATGGAGCTGAAAACACCAAATTATGTTGTCAGAAGCCGACTAACTAAGATGTAGGGCTTAGAGACCTTAATTTCAAATAATGTGATTGAAATGGCAATAATTAAAAATTCTTTAAGCTACTCTGCACAACATACAAATGCCCATATCTCCATATGCTGTGAGGTATCGTTCAGGAACCAGTCGCAAGAACCAAGCAGTGCAGTAAAACTGGATTTTATTAGGGAAGGGGGAGAACCCCCGCAGAGCAGGAGGCAACAGTACAGAGTCCACAATCCAAAAATCAAAATCCAGAGGGCGAAATCTGAGTCGTTACCAAGGCTGCAATCACAGTCCTCGTAGTTGGGCAAAAAAGGGTTTGATACACAGATGCAGACAGTAATCCAAAACAGAGCCAAAATTGCAAAACAGGGGTCCAGTCAGAAGTGAATCACAAATACAAGGCGAAAACAAGTGTAGCACAGGCAAACCAAAGGAAACGTTCTGACCACTGATCTATATAAAAGAACTGGATAGCTGATGACGTCATATTTTTGAAGTAACCGTGCCGCCATATTGGTATGCCCAACTATATAATCTCCCAGAACATAACTCACATTGAACACGTTGCAGCCAACAATATCATTTATTGAGAAGATATCTTTTCACAGACACGGAAGAGGCAGTATATTATAGTTTCTTCCTCAGATCGATCTGACTACGAAAAATGCCTCAAGGACCGCAGATTTAACTACAGTAAACAGCAGTTGTACGTGCCTTCAACATTTTCCATGGACGATATCAGCATCGAGTATCACCAACGAGTGCGTTCCGTAGGAAATCTATTCGGATTTTTTTACATCTCGCCTGAGTGGGGCAGTGGTACAACAAAATTGATGTCCGAAGTCATTGAGACTGAAGACAATCCTGCTCGTATTATTATTATTCTGTGTGGGGGGATTTAAAAACTTCATGAAAAAATAAAGTAGCCGTAAGCTCACATCTTTTCAACCGTTCTCTTTATTTTAGAAACACTGGGTGTGAGATTCAGTCGCGCATAACGCAGATGTGACTCCCAACGGATGTCTGAGTTTTCTCTTGCGCTGTGTTCACTCAGTAGCTGCCATGAAGCTCTAGGCTAATTTTCCAACGAAGCGAAAGTGGGTTCGCTGAAGAGGATGCAATGTAAATTTATCAAGGCAGCTAAATCAGCGCTCACATGAGAAGTGAAGTGAGTCGTGCGTTGTGGAGATGTATGTAAAATCCTATCCAATGGTCGTAATCTGAATCGTAACCAGGGCAAAATCATAAATCTCGTGGTTAGGCAGAAAAAGGGTCAAAACACAAAGATGCAACAATAATCCAAAATCACAATGGCAAAAATAGAAAAGTCAGGCGGTCCAGTGAGAAAGGTTATCACTGAGAAATCAAGGCGAGAGAAAACGTGGCACAAGAAGACGGAGGAAACGATCTGACAGGGAAGTGCTGTGAAAAGACTCCTAATCAACACTCTGGGGGAATCAAATGCTACACAGACACAGGTGCTGGAAATGAGACTAACTACAGAGGGTGGAACAAGAGGGAGAACCTAATCACATGAAATAGGCAAAAGCCAAAACGCAGACAAGGATCACGGGACAGCCTATAGACAGAGCAACGGATCCGGTTAGGGATTTCTAAGTGCACAGAGTGAGAGGCAGAACAGAGATAAGACAGGTGCAGAGAATCTGCAAGAAACACAACAAAGTAGATTGAGCGAAAGCAAGAGGCGGAGACTAGAACAGGGCGAGTGCTGAGAGCTTGTTAATCAATGTTAGTCTATACAATCCCGAGTGCTCGTTAGTAAATTAGTCTAATATACAATGTTAGTGTTGGTTAGTAAATTAGCGAAAATAACAAACTGTTAGTAGGTGTTAGTAATATAGAAAAAGTGAGGGGAAGGAAGTAAACAAGATGGGAAAGGAAGATTGAAACCAGAAACCATTAAATAATCCAAAGTCGTGAGACGCATACTGGGGCTGAGAGCTGTGACAATGCAGGAGACCAGACAGGGGGAGACAAAATGCAATGCAAAGTGGAGAGCAAAACATGGACTGGAATAACACTATGGTAAGATGCAAAATATGGAGAAGTAAAACTAAGACAATAAATGCACAAATCTGAGTTACCAAATCACAATATGTGTATCAAAGAATAGTCAGACATTGCAATGAATCAAATAGCAATAAAACAGAATATGGCAAACTGATAAAAACATCAACGCCTCCTGGCCTTTCAACTTGCTGGTCTCGGGTGAGAAACAAGAAAGTCCTTGATGAGATCCTTGTCCAGGGTGTGGCGGGAAGGCACCCAGCTGCAGTGCTTTCTGGACATCGTCCCTTATCTCAGGCCACCAGAAACGTTGTGTTATGAAGTCCAGGGTACGTTTGATTCCTGGATGACAGGAGAGATTGGATGAATGTCCCCTATCCAGGACTCGGGACCGTAGAAGGGCAGGCACAAATAGACAGGTCAGGCGCTAGGAGCAGCGGAACCGTCGAGAGCATTCCTCACCTCAGATTCAATGTCCATGGTAACAGCGTTGACGAAGGTCTCCTTGGGAAGAATAGTATCTGGGTCGGGCAGGTCTTTCTCAGTCTCGAAACAGGGGGAGAGGGCATCCGGTTTAACATTCTTGCTACCTGGGCGATAAGTAAGGTGAAAGTTGAAGCGAGAAAAGAATAATGCCCACCTGGCCTGACGGGGGTTCAGCCGCTTGGCAGTTTGAAGATACTCCAGGTTTTTATGATCCGTCCAGACCAGGAGCGGAAGCTCGGCTCCCTCTAGCCACTGTCTCCATTCTTCTAGGGCCAGTTTTACAGCTAACAGTTCTCGGTTGCCGATGTCGTAGTTCTGTTCAGCAGGACTCAGGCGATGGGAAACGTAGGCACAGGGGTGAATCTTGCCGTCCTTGGGGGACCTCTGTGAGAGCACCGCCCCGACACCCACATTGGAAACGTCAACCTCCACCACAAACTGGAACTTGGAATCAGGAATGTTAAGAACAGGGGCTGATGTGAAACGAGACTTGAGCATGTTAAAGGCTTTCTCTGCTTCCTTGGACCATTGAAACTTGATTTTACTAGATGTGAACTTGAACTTGATTTACTGGCTGTGAGGGGAGCAGCGACAGAGCTATAATTGCGGATAAACCGCAATTAAATCACAACAGTGCTTTGGTCAGATGAGACCAAAATTGCTTGTTTCAGTCAGATACAGCATTGGCGTGTTTGGCATCGAAACGTAGATGCATACAAGGAGAGGCACCTCATAGCCATGGTGAAATATGATGGTGGGTCAGTCATGTTTTGAGGCTGTTTTAATCCAAGAGGTCCTGGGGCACTGGTTAAGATGAATGGCATCATGAATTCCACAAAGTATCAGGATATTTTGGCTGACAATCTGGTTGCCTCCAGCAGACGGCTGGGACTTTCCAACAAGACAATGACCAAGAGCATACCTCAAGATCCACACAGAAATGGTTCTGTGACAATAAAATCAATGTTCTGCAATGGCTATCTCAGCTGCCAAATGTGTGCCTTAACCTTGTCAAAAATTACAAGAGAAGACTCGGCTATTCTTTGCCGAGGTGGTTGCACTAAGTACTAAATGAACGGAGCCAATAATTATGAAAACATGATTTTGTTGTAATGAATTTGTATTAAATGATTGTTATGATTTTTTTATTTTATTTATTTCATTTTCTGTTCTGTTGTTTTCCCTGTCTGTTCATATAAATGAAATAGTAGATTGCAGAATGTAATACAACCTGTTCCTAAAAGGGTAGGCGTAATAAGCTATGCTTCAGCCTACACCTTTTCGGTCTTGGATGTTTGCTGAGCGCTGTCTTAGTTATTTGTTTATTCGTTCATTCTGATTGCTTTCTGTTTTTGTTTGTTTTTTTTTTTTCTTGGACCTTGTCTGACTGATTTGTGTTGAGTTGAGGATTTTATTGCCCAATGAGGTGTTGTGTCAAATCAAAGACTAAAATGAACTAAACTAAACTAATTTTGGTTGTTTCCATCAAAAATTAATTAAGCAATGTATTTCACACATCTTGGTATATGCCATACCTCTATAATTATATTGTTTATATTTTTTTGTGTTGTTTGTGAATTGCCAGTCATTTTTGAACCCACTGTATTAATTTTTATTGGATTATTATGATTGGTTGATTCATTTTCCCATCCTTGTACAAAACCTGTGAAGTTGGCACGTTATGTGAATCGTAGATAAAAACAGAGTGCAATGATTTGCAAATCCTTTTCATCTTATATTCAATTGAATACCCTGCAAAGACAAGATGTTTAATGTTCAAATTGAGAAACGTTTTTTTTTTTTTTTGCAAATAATCGTGAACTTAGAATTTAAAGGCAGCAACACATTGCAAATAAGTTGGCACAGGGGCCTTTTTACCACTGTGTTACATCGCCTTTCCTTTTAACAACGCTCAGTAAACGTTTGGGAACTGAGAAGACCAATTTTTGAAGCTTTTCAGGTGGAACTTTTTCACATTCTTGCTTGATGTACAGCTTAAGTTGTTCAACAGTCCGGACTCTCCGTTGTCGTATTTTATGCTTCATAATGCGCCACACATTTTCAATGGGAGACAGGTCTGGACTACAGGCCAGTCTAGTACACGCACTCTTTTACTACGGAGCCATGCTGTAGTAACACGTGCAGAATGTGGCTTGGTATTGTCTTGCTGAAATAAGCAGGGGCGTCCATGAAAAAGACGTTGCCTGGATGGCAACATATGTTGCTCCAAAACCTGTATGTACCTTTCAGCATTTATGGTGCCTTCACATATGTGTAAGTTGCCCATGCCTTGGGCACCAATACACACCCATACCAACACAGATGCTGGCTTTTGAACTTTGCGCCTATAATAGTCCGGATGGTTCTTTTCCTCTTTGGTCCGGAGGACACGACGTCCACATTTTCCAAAAGCAATTTGAAATGTGGACTCGTCAGACCACAGAACACTTTTCCACTTTGCATCAGTCCATCTTAGATGAGCTTGAGCCCAGCGAAGCCAGCGGCGTTTCTGGGTGCTGTTGATAAATGGCTTTCGCTTTGCATTGTAGAGTTATAACTTGCAGATGTAGCGACGAACTGTAGTTACTGACAGTGGTTTTCTGAAATGTTCCTGAGCCCATGTGGTGATGTCCTTTACACACTGATGTTGGTTTTTGATGCAGTACCGCCTGAGGGATCGAAGGTCACGGGCATTCAGTATTGGTTTTCGGCCTTGTCGCTTACGTGCAGTGATTTCTCCAGATTCTCTGAACCTTTTGACGATATTATGGACCATAGATGATGAAATCCCTAAATTTCTTGCAATAGCTTGTTGAGGAAGGTTGTTTTTAAACTGTTCGACAATCGGCTCACGCTTTTGTTCACTAAGTGGTGACCCTCGCCCCATCCTTGTTTGTGAGTGACTGAGCATTTCAGGGAAGCTGCTTTTATACCCAGTCATGGCACCCACCTGTTCTCAATTAGCCCGTTCACCTGTGGGATGTTCCAAATAAGTGTTTGATGAGCATTCCTCAACTCTCTCAGTCTTTTTTGCCACTTGTGCCAGCTTTTTTGAAACATGTTGCAGGCATCAAATTCCAAATGAGCTAATATTTGCAAAAAATTGCAAAGTTTACCTGTTCGAACATTAAGTAACTTGTCTTTGCAGTGTATTCAATTGAATATAGGTTGAAAAGGATTTGCATATCATTGTATTCTGTTTTTATTTACGATTTACACAACGTGCCAACTTCACTGGTTTTGGGCTTGTATATCAAAGCTTTGGTTGATTTCATGTTCATTGGTTTATGTCACATTCCCATTTAAATATTTTCAGTCATTCTGTAACGTAGGACTCAGACTGCAGTCCTTGAGAGTGTTTCTGGAGTTTCGGTATCAGTGGTTCATTTCAGGCATTCATTAGGTAAAGAATGAACACACATTTTTATAAGGCCTTATTTAGCTGCAAGTGAAAACAGATCACAAGAACCCTACCGATCCCATGGTACAGTTTAACAACGGCCTTCGACAGTGTAAACTTTATTCTGATTGAGCATGCAGCATGGGGTTATGAAAATGAATTACTGAACTTCTGTGTCCTTACTGATCTTCTGCATCATAACAAATGTGAGAACAAACAGTTTGATCTTGTTGTCCAAACCTCGTTGATTCAGTCAAGGGATTTCCCGAGCTGAGAAGAGTTGGAGTGTATTGTTTTTTGAATACACAATGAAAGCCAATCCAGCATGCAGACTATCCACAGAAACCAAGTGTGGATCCCCAGACCACCCAACCACACTTGAGGAGTGTCTCTGCACCCTCCAGTGTTTACATAATGAGAGCTAGACCGTGACCCCTCTGTATCTGCAGACTGGCGGTTATAGCTATTGGTTTTTCTGAAGCATTTTGCTGTAAAAGTCTTGCTTGATTGTTGGATTGTCATAACATCCCTCAGCAAAGTAAACTATGAACACTGCAGATGAAAATAAACATGTGCCATGTCAACTTTTTCTGATGCCAAAATCTAATGGAGCGGCCGGAAAAAGTAAGCAGTGATACAGAAATGTGTAATAGTTACCACCACATCCTCAGTCATGCCTCACCTCAGTTATAAAACAATGTCTCATTTCTGACTGGGTTGGGCAATTTATCCATGCACTTTTTAAAATAAAACTACAAAGCGCTGAAAATATTTTATTTTGGTTTTTGTGTTTGAAATCAAGAAATATGCCATCTTAGAGCTGTAATTTGTTTGTCCAAGAGAGATGGAAACATGTTGGTTGTCTACAGAAAGGAACAACTATGGTCTGCAGTGTAACAAAATGATCAAGGCCTTGATTTTTTTCCACCAGTGAAGTCAATTTCTCTAACTTGAAATTCAAGATATGGAGTGAAGTTCTCTCTCTAATGAGAGGCTTTAATAGTTTTGTAGGTGATGGCATTAGCAAGAGGTGTTTAATGTCTCCCTCTTTGGATTTTAAAATGGTTGAAAGTTTGTCTTTCACCAGTACTGTTGCAAAAAGAGCAGCCCTCTTTCTGGAAAGCATTATTTAGTTAATGACGGGGCTCTGTGAAATGGTGTGTGGATTTAAAAGAGTGTGATGTGCAGTACCCTTTTAGAGGCCTATAAACAGTTCAGAAGATGACCCATGTGGTCCTGCTCAGCCTCAGTAGATGGTTATTAAGTCTGCAGTAATAACTGTCATAACAGGAAACATCTCTCCGTAACATGGAAAATAAAAAATGACCAGCTGAGCTGGTAACTTTTTTTTTAACTAATGCTGAAATAAATCACATGAGTTTTCCTCACATGAAGAAGACCTCCCATTGACCACAGCAGTTATATTTTATAGTAAACCACATTCAATCCATTGAGAATTACCAACTTTTTTCTCATTAAAAATGTGTTTTCAATTCAAGGTGTTAATATCTAGACATGAAGCCATGTTTGGGCCAAAATGGAGACTATATAATACTGTAGCGGTCTCGCTACCAAAGAACTGAGACTGAGGCGGGAATAGTGGCTCTCGCATCGCCCGGGGCGGGCTTCGTTTTATTTGCTGTTCGGCCCTTAAAGCTCCCAAACAGACTCATTTCTCGAACAACACACAACAGCACAGTTTTCGTGCTGGCAACTCAGCTCTCTTATACCCCCCACCCCGGACCTGATTGGCTCTTTCTCCCTCCCCAGGTGCAGCCAATAGCGATACTCCGCTGTTTTCTTAGTTTAACTTTAACAAACACGAACTGGGGCAGGATCGCCACAATACTTTGAATCAAATATAAACATTTTCATTTGTTTGGAACATTATAATTTGTTAAAATGCATAGATTTATGCGCAGAGCATGTTTCTCTGCCTGTACTTGAGCAAATATGTGCCTGAGTGTACTCGCATGTACCTGATTGTATGTATATGGTTGCGCACATATTGTCCCCCGCCGCGCGTTTAGCGCGAAGCGGGGGACATAGTATTCAGCTCCGTCCGTACGTCCCGAAACCTTGTCTGCGCGATATCTCAAGAAGTAAGCATCGGATTTTTTTCAAATTTGGTGTCAACACGTATTAGGGTTATGTCCCGGCGCCAGTCGAATTTGGTGACCTTCGCGACATTTTCAAGGTCACACCGAGGTATGATAGATTCTGACACTGAAATGCTTGTCTGCGCGATATCTCAAGAAGGAAGCCTCGGATTCTTTTCAAATTTGGTGTCAACATGTATTAGGGTAATGTCCCGGCGCCAGTCGAATTTGGTGACCTTCGCGACATTTTTAAGGTCACACCGAGGTATGATAGATTCTGACACTGAAATGCTTGTCTGCGCAATATCTCAAGAAGGAAGCCTCGGATTCTTTTCAAATTTGGTGTCAACATGTATTACGGTAATGTCCCGACGCCAGTCGAATTTGGTGACCTTCGCGACATTTTCAAGGTCACACCGAGGTATGATAGATTCTGACACTGAAATGCTTGTCTGCGCGATATCTCAAGAAGGAAGCCTCGGACTCTTTTCAAATTCGGTGTCAACATGTATGATGGTGATGCCCCGGCGCCAGTCGATTTTGGTGACCTTTGCACCATTCTCAAGGTCACACCGGGAGAATGTCGATTTTCACACTTTTGGCATGTTCATGCTAAATCAGACCATTCCTTTCAACTGACAGGGTTTGGAAGTACATAATTGTCCCCCGCCGCGCGGAATGCGCGAAGCGACGGGACATAGTATTTACGACTGTCCGTCCGTCCGTCCGTACGTCCTGAATCCTCGTCAGCGAGATATCTCAAGAACGAATTGACGGATTTCCTTCAAATTTGATGTCAACATGTTTTAGTCTGATACCCCGGCGCCAGACGATTTCCGTGACCTTCGCGCCATTCTCAAGGTCACACTGAGAGATTGTGCATTTTCACACTGATAGCCTTGTCAGCGAGATATCTCAAGAACAAATCAACGGATTTACTTCAAATTCCATGTCAACATATATTACGGTGATGCCCCAGCGCCAGTCGATTTCGGTCACCTTCGCGCCATTCTCAAGGTCACACCGAGAGATTGTGCATTTTCACACAGATAGCCTTGTCAGCGAGGTATCTAAAGAACGAATCGACGGATTTACTTCAAATTCCATGTTAACATATATTACGGTGATGCCCCAGCGCCAGTCGATTTCGGTCACCTTTGCGCCATTCTCAAGGTCACACCGAGAGATTGTGGATTTTCACACAGATAGCCTTGTCAGCGAGGTATCTAAAGAACGAATCGACGGATTTACTTCTAATCTTATGTCAACATGTATTAGGGTGATACCCCGGCGCCAGTCCATTTCGGTGACCTTCGCGCCATTCTCAAGGTCACACCGAGAAATTGTTCATTTTGACACGATTTCACATTTTGTGGCGGGGGACAAAGACACGTTAGTGTCAAATACTTGTTTATATTTGCATGCACATGCCTGTGTTAATGAGGTGCCGCAGTTTCAGCCTTAAAAGAAATTAATTGCACAGGGATGGTTGGGCTACAGCAGTGGTGAGCAGCATGTTGTCTCACTGTGACAGCTGCGCTTTGTTAGCATTAGACTAGTGTCTCAAAATGGCGCCTCAACACCTGTCCCAGTGCATTACTTCTGCGGCACAGGTAGAGCTGAGCACTTGCTGGGGGACCCATTGTCTCAACAGCTGTGCTAAGGGATGGCTGGCTGACATGGTCCAACTGTCTGCGCTGAGGAGGATGAAAGGACAGGGCAAAGGAATCAACTTTTGAAAAGGGTTTCAGTGCTGCTTTATCATCAAAATGCAGTGTCAGAGACACCAAACTATAAAATTTCAAATTGATCATTTTCCTTTGTGTGAACCCCTTCTCTAATGAAGAAGAGAGTGCTATTTCGCAACCCTCCTCTCACATTCTTCCCCTTGCACCTTAATTAGTACCACTTGCGGCGCATTGATAATGAGCCGCATGTAGGGTACTTAAGGTTGGCACAAGTCAGCGTTAGATGCTCTGCATCTGCCTTCCCACTGCTGGTCAGTTAGATTTTATCTGCCGCCTTCTCATGGTTTTGGTTTATTGTTTTAGGTTCTTATTAAGTTGGAACAATGTTCCCCTTTTGTTTTGTTTGTATCATTCCTTTGTTGATTAAAACCTCCAGCCTTCTCATCACTTCCAGCCTGGCGCATAAGTATAATCCTTCACTCCACGGTTTTAGAGCCCCCGGACAGCCGTTTGGCACCTGGGGGGCCAAAACTGTTACACTATCAGAATGCCTCATTTAGTTGGCTGTTTAATAAAAATTTATTCCTGATGTCAGGTAACCACAATGAGGCAAATGCACTTCAGGGATTTAGGGGGGAGTCTCAGTGTAGGTCACACGCCACCTGTGTGGTAAGGACATAATATATACACGGTAGACTGTTAAATAGAAAATACGAATATCAAACGCAGCTCCTCTCTTGATGTTTGAACTCAAGAAACTGACAGGATTAAAGGTGTAATTCAGAAAGATCATGACACTCCATAGGAATGATTTTTAGTTGAACTGAAGACATATTGTTGCACTTCAAGCCGAACAGTTATACTCTGGTTGAGTTGCTTTTATGTAATGTAAAGGGTCTGTTTAGTTTTTGGAGGTTATCGAAAATATTATTTCAGTTTAGTTCATGATCTTATTCAGCCAGATCATTTTGTGTGAGTATATTTTTAAACTTATCCAAGTTCATGCAGGCTTTGCAGCAGCTGTCTTGTAGCTTTCATTGGTTAGTGGGTTCAAGTGAGAAAATTAAGCTCAGGTAACTCCAAAGTAAACGTATCAGTATTAAAAACACGCCTTAACAGTCCATTGCAAAAATTCCTCATGGAATATTCAATCTATGACAGCTGTATGCAATAAAAGACTAAATCATAAGGGCATAATATAGACACTGTTTAGATTTTTTAATAAATTCTTTGACATGTGCTGCTTCAAGTAACATCTAAAAAATTTGGTAGCTGATCTCAAGGCACTTTAAATGCAGTTTCCATTTGTTTCAAGCCAACTTGAGAAAGGTTCTCTATCAGCCATTATTAATTAGAAAAATATCCTATTTCACACATAAAGACAACTAAAAGGTTCTAATTGAAACAAATATTTCACCTGAAATGATAAAAACATCTCAAAAAAAATAGGCAATGCCCATGCCTCAAAACACTTTTGGTAAAAACTTGAACAAGGATAACCACTTTGCAGAAATATAGCATAATGGGAAGTTGGGATCTAGAAACACCATCATTACATGCACGGAGGACATTGGCTTACACCTTGCTAACATTTAGTCTTAAGTGGGTAAATATTTTCAAAACACTTTAGGGGGTACACAATCCATTGTACAGGTTCGGTTATTTGAAAAGTCCATTAAATTACCGATTTTACCCCTCCTCACAGGCACATGAAAGGCCCTATTTTAATGACCTGAATGCAGTCGGCCAAAGTAAGTGCTAACTAGAGGCACTCACAGAGTGCATACCTCCGCCAAGGCAGCACAATCCAAATGAGCATGAGTGGGAGCAAAGTTGAGTTATCGCGTGTGAGAGGATTTCAAGATGGCTGCCGTGGTGGCCATATTGTTTCACTGATTGCAGTCAAAAATCAATTGGATCCATCCTTGATGTAATAGCAACCCACTCATAAAATTTCAGACAAATCCGTGCATTATTTTTTGAGTTATCGCATGTGATAGGATTTCAACCTGGCTGCCGTGGCGGCCATATTGTTTCAGTGATCGCAATGAAAATCCATAGGGTCTATCCTTGATGTAATAGCAATCCACCCGTAAAATTTCAAACAAATCCGTGCATTATTTCTTGAGTTATCGCATGGGATATGATTTCAACTTGACTGCCGTGGCGTCCATATTGTTTCAGTGATCATGGTGAAAATCAAAAGGGTCCATCCTTTAAGTAATAGCAATCCACCCACGAAATTTCAGAGAAATCCGTGCATTACTTTTTGAGTTATGTTGTTCACAAACAGACAAACGGACAAACAAACAAACAGAGGCGAAAACATAACCTCCGCCCCAACTTCGTTGGCAGACGTAATTATATCGCAGATCAAACACTCCATTCAATACTTGGTGACAGCAGGCAATCGAGCTGCTGTGGCACTGTTATGAAAAGGGTAGGATTAAAACGAATTACTGAACTGTGGGTGCGGCAGGTATTAGCTCCATTCAGGATGATCAGATTAACTGCTATCATTCACTTTAAAACCAGTGCGTTAAATATATTTTGCCAGATAAAGAGCAATTATCTAAATTGTGCTGCCATCAGCTTTTTAGCTGTCTAAGACCATAGACTGTCTTAAAAGATGGACGAAGCAACCGTAATGTCACCAAATGGTTTCAGTATACTATTAAGGAAGCCTCGATTTTGGCAATTTGATCAGCGCCATTTTGTCATGTTGAAGCCGGATGTGATTCCTATTAGATGAGAGGGTAAGCTGAAGATCCAGGGAGGAGTGAGGGGTGAATCTACAGGTGGATCTGACTGTATGTGACAAGCACCAGAGAATAGCCACGCCCCTAAAGCGTACACTGGCTTTATCATTTATTCTAGTCTATTTGGGACCATAATTTACAAAAGTGAACATCATGATATATCAAAGGAGACTTGAAACTTGCGATAGATACCATAAAATAATGTGGACAATGATTATTGAAATAATAAATCATGTAGGAAAGTAGGGTCATTTTCTCATAGACTTCTATGGCATTGAACTTCTTTCTGCAACCACCAACGTCGCTATCTGCCAGCCATTTAGAATGCAATTTTTAGGGATATTCGCATTGGCCTCACTTTTCAGACCCAGGTGCTGCGTCCATCTTTTTGTGTAGTATATGTCTAACACCCACGCTTCAATGTGGAAATGTTTGGAGGCGTTAACGGAATGAAAGTTAATTCACCAGGTAATGCACTTTGAATGAAAATATGAGGGCAACTTAAACCGCATACAAAATGCTACTCGTGGCATCACAATATTGGCAAGACTGAATTTTATTATTTGTATTTCCTCTTTCTCTGTATAGAATGAAAATATTCATATGCATCAAAATACCCCTTCAGCCTTGTTCCCATTGGATCCCAAAACCATTTCATTGGCATATTCATAGGGAACTAAGAAAAATGAAAATGGGAG
Organism: Gymnothorax reevesii; assembly: GCA_029721435.1. Taxonomy (NCBI): domain Eukaryota; kingdom Metazoa; phylum Chordata; class Actinopteri; order Anguilliformes; family Muraenidae; genus Gymnothorax; species Gymnothorax reevesii. The sequence goes on along the minus strand of CM056583.1, from coordinate 53,151,927 downwards.
TAAACATTATGCCACACCTTTATTTGCAAGAAACTCCGCTCGCTGTGATTCAGTCTCTTGAAACTATCAGAGAGTGAAAAAAAATTGCATTGTAAGGTGGTTTGGGTGAGTCAAAATGCAAACAAGGTCTGTGACATGAAAATTACACAGTGCCAGCTCTATGCCTTGATGTACCGCATTCTGTGCTATCCAACCCCTTGAGACATAATTGCTTTTATTTTAGAGCAGGAAACTACTTAATTGGGCAAAGCCAATATATATGCCATCTGCCACGGATATGTGTGCATAATGTTACTGAATATGCATCTCTGTATGCAAAAAAGGCACCAAAATAGAGCCCAGAGATTCTTAAAACATGAAACTTTCAGACATATCATTAATACATTAATTGGTAAACTGAACTGAAAATAGAACAGGGTTAAAAATTGCAATTTGCCGGCTTTATGCTCTGACACACCCCTTTCTGCGCTGCCAAGTGCCAACCCCTGGAGATGTGACTGTTTTTACGAGGGGGTTCCTGTATTTGCTGGGCTGATGCCGGAAAAGATGAGTGATTTCCCATTTTATGACATGTTGTACAAGAATAATATGCTTTATTTATCCCTAGTTGATTGTGCATGAGCTCAGGGGTCATTTGGAATCCAGCCTTGTGCTATATATAACCAAGACATTGGCAAATGGCATCGAGATGCTTAAAATATAAATACTAGCTATTTGCTTATTTAGCCATCAGAAAAAAGGATCATTTGTCATACAATTATTTCTCTGGAGCATAGAGATAAAGCATTTTTTTCAAAATAACATCATTCATTGGAATGACACTGTGGAAATCACACCAGAAGGGGCTCACCTGAAAAGAAGAATACCAAATCTAGTTCAAAAAGAAATATTGCTTTTTTTTTTTTTTTTACTTTTTTTTTTTAAAAAAAAGTAGTCAGCATATACAGGAAGCCCAAACTGCAGTACAACATCAGGGAAAAATTCTACAATCTGATTGCAAGCAGGCATTCTTATTTTTATTTTATTTATTTATTTATTTATTTACATTTTTTGTCATGCAGTTTAGAAACAAAGTATCAGACACTGAACTTTAGTTAATTCTAAATGTTTTACAATGAATGTGTATTTCCCCACTTCAAAAAAAAAACATTAAAACCATATTCATTAAATGAAAACAACAAACATATGGAATATGATAATGCATTTGATCCTGACGCTATGTTCTTCAATAACACTAAGAATGACCTTAGTACTAGTGATTATTATAATGCAGTGGACTTCAAGGAGTACAAAAGTCTCTTAGCGGAGAATGTGAAGGGTATCTTCTCAAGTTTTCATCTAAACATACGCAGCTTGCAGAAAAATTATGATCATTTAAACCTATTTTTATCATCACTAGAGCATCAGTTTTCTGTAATTGCCCTCTCTGAATCCTGGCTCTGTGAGGACACCGCTGAGTCCTATGATATGTCACATTATAACTCAATTCATTCGTACAGGCAGAATAAAACAGGAGGGGGAGTATCAATTTATATAAAACAAAACTTGCAATTTATTGCGAGAAAGGATATTGCCTTAACTTTGGGATCAGTTGATGCAGAGTCAGTGTTAATAGAAATACTCTCATGTACTATGTTTGGAGGAAAAAATATTATTGTTGGATGTATATATAGGCCACCTAATACTGACATCAGGTATGCTTGATGTCGAACCCACCCCTTCCCCATGCATACGTTGTGAAGCATCCTTAACTCTTCAACCCATATACATGCCTCATCAGCCAGTTCTTCACTATACAGGGTGGCCCAGAAAATGTGTCCAGAATATGATAGGTTAACAATATAATGGCCTTTGTTCACAGGACACATTTTCTAGGCCACCCTGTAGAGGGGTCGCAAGCTTAACAAGTTCACGATATTATTTGATACATCATCAGCCAGTTCAACACTTTGAGAGGCCATAAACTAAACAAACTAAACAAATTTAATATTGCCAAAATATAGGTCATATATGACTTCCTATATGTCGATAATACAAATTGAATCTCTATCTGCAATCATTTGGCCTCCACAGGCCATCTTGCATATTCATAAAGTACAGTGCCCCCAATAGACCCACTTCCCTTGATTCAATCAAAATGGCGCTCACACTGTAAATTGACGGTACTAAGGTAAGTTGATTGCCTGATTTAGAAAAAAAAAATTATCACACAGTTTTTGAGAAATAATTTTTAAAAAATGTCTCAGTCCTATCTTTAACATAGGAGCCAAAATTTCAAGGATCCATAAAACGGGGAAAAATGATTCAATCAAATATTCGCGAAAAACTTCTGGAGATATGGTCTAGTAGTATGTTACTGCAAAATCAGGCCAAAAAAAAAGATTAAAACGTTCCGGATGACAGACGATGGATGACGTACACTGGACGACGGACGCCGGATGCCACACCATGACAATGTCTTATTGGCCCATAGGGCCGTTAAGCTAAAAATGGGCTTTTTTCTAATATTTTTATAAATTGCTCAAAAATTTGAAATGTTAAAGATTTCATCATCTTTGTTTCTAAAATATATTCAGGACATGCACATACACCACATTGGTGTCATTTCCTCCATACATGCTGTTGCTCATCAACAAAAAAAAATCTCCAAAATTGAAATTCAGTTTTTCAGTTTTTCAGTTTCACTTTTGATTTTTTGACATTCTTTTTTTATTTAAGTGGATGAAAACAAATATTGGAAACTGGACTAAGGTGGAAAATGACTTGTCATAAAGATGTAATTCTCTGGTTTAAAAACAGCTTTGAACCGCATGAATAGCATTTATATTTTTGAAGATACAGAGCTTTTTTGTGACAGTTGTCAAAACAGGCAGAATTTCACTCATTTTCCCCTTAGGCTGGAAGAAGTTATGTACACCAAAATGTAGTCAATTCATCAAATCCTTAATTTGTGTGGTATTACACAATGTACAATGTCTTACCGCATTCATTGATTTATATGTGAACTAGAACGGGCACTCGGTAGAGCGCATACCTTCGCCGACGCCACTGAATCCCTCGCCACTGGCGTTGGTTTCATGCCGATCGGATAAAAATTGACCGAGATATGGCCGAAAGTCGGTTTTGACCTTTTCGTGGCCTTGACCTTGACCTTTGACCCGATCACTCCCAAAATCTAATCGATTGATCCTCAGGTCATGCCAAATCAACCCACCAAATTTTATGAAATTCCGTTTGGTACTTTTTGAGTTATTCGATACACATACATACACACAGACAGACACACAAACAAATAAATACACGGGGATCAAAACATTACCTTCATCAGCGAAGTCGCTGGCGAAGGTAAATATGCAACACAGTATAATACAAACGGGTACCTTGCTGTGGGAACCTGGAGAAACCATGTGCAATTGCAAATCCTATCACGAGCCTACTATGAACTTTCCAATGATTTTTTATCAGGTAATGGATTCATGGTCAATATACTGAGTGGAATGCAGTGAACATGCCTTATGATATCCCTCATTTGATCAAATGTGGCCCTTTACTCAAATATAATTGAATGTGATTGCTGCTGATTTATGAATGATTTCTGATTTGCTTTAGAACTGGGTTTGGCCCCTGGGTGCTGCTCTGGGGCTACCCACTACTCTTAACTATAGGATGGGTTAAATGCAGATGACAAATTACCTCACAGGGTTGAAAGAAGTGTATCTCTTAGATGTGGAGAAAATACATAATAGGTTTATTCACACAACCCTGTACAATATACCCTCAGTTTTAATTTGATTTGGAAAGGGGAAATGGCTCTGAAAGTGCCGACAGCTCTGTGCAATCATTTACTGGCAAATATTTTATAAGTATATTTTAGATTATATATAAATGAAATTACCATTCAGCTGTCAAAACATTTAATCTGTTGCATTCGCTTCATAACATTACATTCATCATTCATTGCCAGATTTCATTTACAAAATTTATTGAGGCATTTCACATCTACTTCAAACAGATGTTACAATATTTTTCAATGAAAAGAAATTTCAGTTCACTCTTCTTGGTCAAGTACTTTATGAAAGTAGAATGTGACATTAAAATGATGAAAGAAAATTAGGTTAAATTCTGAACATATACAAACACAAAAATTTGCACGGCAGCAGTGTGTGTGTGTGTGTGTGTGTGTGTGCGCGCGCGCGCACGCGCTCGTGTGTGGCTGCTGATAACTGAACTTTCAAATTTACAGAAGGCATTGGACATGTTTATGATCACCCCTGCTGGTGCAAAACACATTGCAATGTCCTTGACTTAGGCACAGACTAAGTTTCCCCTTTTCCTCAGGACAAATTACCCCAAGAGGTTTGGTATTGCTGCCTCTACCAGTTTCCAAAGTCTCACATTGACTAACAGTGAATGTTCTGTCAGTGCCATTCAAGTAGTCTGCAACAATAAGGTGAGTTTTTCCCCAATTGCCTCAGTGCTAGTGTTGTTACTGTGACTTTCACCAACTGTTCAGTCAGCAACTCAAACAAACATAGTTTGTGCTAAAAGTACTTAAAAGTACTTAAGTCACAAAATGGCAATTTTGAGAAAATTGACTTAGGTGACCATAAAAGACATTTTCCCATCCTTATCTCACGATGTGTGAAAATGCGTCTTAAGTACTTTTAGCACCAGGCTCTTCAATTCGGCTTGTAACTCACTGCTGTCCCGTGGATTTAGACTGATTCAAGTGCTTGATTCTGATTCTTCATGATTCTGAAGAGATCGGACCAAACCCTAGAATACGTCTTTTGTACAGTTTCAAAGCCAATTGATAGGATTTTTATGAAAACTAAGATTTAAAAAATAATAATACATCAATAGGGCCTCCTGAAAGAAGCAGAATAGTCATATTTATTTTCACACATGAATTGTATTTATTCGGATTCAAACTATTTTTTTTTTGTCATTTTTTCAGCTTCTGAAATGAATCTTTGTTTATTGGCAGTAGCACCACAGAGCAAATGGGCTCTTGTAAAAAACCCAAAACCAGTGAAGTTGGCACGTTGTGTGAATTGTAAATAAAAACAGAATACAATGATTTGCAAATCCTTTTCAACCTATATTCAATTGAATACACTGCAAAGACTAGTTACTTAATGTTCGAATAGGTAAACTTTGTAATTTTTTGCAAATATTAGCTCATTTGGAATTTGATGCCTGCAACATGTTTCAAAAAAGCTGGCACAAGAGGTAAAAAGACAGAGAGTTGAGGAATGCTCATTAAACACTTATTTGGAACATCCCACAGGTGAACAGGCTGACTGGGAACAGGTGGGTGCCATGATTGGGTATAAAAGCAGCTTCCCTATAATGCTCAATCATTCACAAACAAGGATGGGGCGAGGGTCACCGCTTAGTGAACAAATGCGTGAGCTGATTGTTGAACAGTTTAAAAACAACATTCCTCAAGGAGCTATTGCAAGAAATTTAGGGATTTCATCATCTACAGTCCGTAATATCGTCAAAAGGTTCAAAGAATCTGGAGAAATCACTGCACGTAAGCGACAAGGCCGAACACCAACATTAAATGCCGTGACCTTCAATCCCTCAGGTGGTACTGCATCAAAAACCGACATCAGTGTGGAAAGGACATCACCACATGGGCTCAGGAACATTTCAGAAAACCACTGTCAGTAACTATAGTTCGTTGCTACATCTGCAAGTGCAAGTTAAAACCCTACAATGCAAAGCGAAAGCCATTTATCAACAGCACCCAGTAATGCCGCCGGCTTCGCTGGGCCCAAGCTCATCTAAGATGGACTGATGCAAAGTGGAAAAGTGTTCTGTGGTCTGACGAGTCCACATTTCAAATTGTTTTGGGAAACTGTGGACGTCGTGTCCTCCGGACCAAAGAGGAAAAGAACCATCCGGACTGTTATAGGCGCTAAGTTAAAAAGCCAGCATCTGTGATGGTTTGGGGGTGTATTAGTGCCCAAAGCATGGGCAACTTACACATTTGTGAAGGCACCGTTAATGCTGAAAGGTACATACAGGTTTTGGAGCAACATATGTTGCCATCCAAGCAACGTCTTTTTCATGGAGGCCCTGCTTATTTCAGCAAGACAATGACAAGCCACATTCTGCACGTGTTACAACAGCATGGCTCCGTAGTAAGAGTGCAGGTACTAGACTGGCCTGCCTGTAGTCCAGACCTGTCTCCCATTGAAAATGTGTGGTGCATTATGAAGCGTAAAATACGACAACGGAGACCCCGGACTGTTGAACAACTTGAGATGTACATCAAGCAAGAATGGGAAAGAGTTCCACCTGAAAAGCTTCAAAAATTGGTCTCCTCAGTTCCCAAACGTTTACTGAGTGTCGTTAAAAGGAAAGGCGATGTAACACAGTGGTAAAAAGGCCCCTGTGCTAACTTTTTCTAAGTTAATGATTATTTGCAAAAAAAAAAAAGTTTCTCAGTTTGAGCATTAAACATCTTGTCCTTGCAGTGTATTCAATATAAGTTGAAAAGGATTTGCAAATCATTGTATTCTATTTTAATCTATGATTTACATAACGTGCCAACTTCACTGGTTTTGGGTTTTGTATTTTTACCAAAGTAATACAGGTCAAAGATAATTTACAAATCACTGATCTTATTTTAAATGCGATTTCACAAACTTTCCCAAATTTTTTCTGATTTGGGGTTGTAATTATTTGGACAGCAAGTGAGTCCACACCTGATTGTGCAGTGATTCAGGCCCAGAGTGAACAGAGCAGATCCAGTCTGGTGTCAGTTTGTGACTGGATACATAGTACAGTACATTGTCAGATTAATTATGTTGTATATGTTACATTTTTGAAGTTTTTTGTCTGTAAAACTTTTATGTGCAAAGCTCATTTGTAATTTCCACTTAAAATTCCATTTTAAAAACAGTAAATGCTGTAAAAAAATTTTTTGCTGAGGAAGCAAGAGACATTCTTGAAGAACCTATCAACCACATTCTGAAGGCCAGGCCTTTAGTGCCACCTACAGACAGTTTAAGTCAAGCACTTCATCCTGGGGCTAATTAAGATCTTCTCTCTGAGCTGCCGGAGGCATTTTTTATGTTGGGAAGCTCAGTCTGTGAGAGCACTATCCAGAACACTGAGTAGTGAGTACTGCAGAGCATGTGTCCTGAGCAGAGTTACCTCTCCGTCTTCACAATGTGAAACACTTTATATGGGAGCGGTGTTGACTGTTATTGAAAGCCTCTCGGCACAGCCAATGACATCTGATGTAGTAATAAATTAATAGTATTTACAAACTTATTTCTGGAAATATTAAATTTAAGCAGTAATAACCATTCAGAAGGGGGACTATAATAATGAAAAGCAGCTTTCTATGTTATTAGCTCCTGTAAGATATTTGCATTTAAATTACATACTACCACGCAGAAACTAGTCCATGCTAATAAAGCTATTATTGGCCACTCAACACAGAGCAAAAGAGAGCCAAAGTTAATAATTGAGTTAATATGAAAAAAACAATAGACTTAATTCAAGCGCAGTGGATTTGTTATGCTTCTTGGCTGGGAGTCACTTCAGCTCTGGACTCTGTTTAATGGTGCAGTGCTTTAAGCCCTATATATCTGTTCTCTGTTCCCTGCTCTGACTCAGTCACACGTAAGCCAGTTCCAGCATAATATGGTCCTGATGAGTGCCTGGACCTGGGTCTATGAGATTAGGCAGATATGGGAAAAAGGCATGCCAGCTCACCCTACATCATTTTATCCTCCCATTGACCTCCTTTACAGAGCTCCTTGCAAGACTGTTTCTTCTCTCACTGAAAAGTAGCTTTAAAGTAAATGTGTAGGCCTGGTAAAGATGGGCATTCTACCACAGGGTTAAGCATGGATTACATCCAGTCATTGAAAAGGCAAGTTTTCCTGGATAAAGGAAGGTGAACAGAGATTGGAGGGGGGCTAAGTAAAGTGTAATTATGAGCCCTCAAGATTGGCTCGCTTCCCATTAGCCTGACCCTTTCACACAGCACTACATCCATGATCTATTTTCAACATAAATGATGGGACAGCCAATGGGTTGACTGTCTGGAGAACATGTTTCCCAACTCAATGTGGCAAGTTTTCTCACGAAGTCCACTGGCTCTAGTGAGTGAACCTCCAGTGTGGTCCCCATGGAAACTTTCACTTATGTTTTGTATGCTTAAAGCTGCCAAAAGCTGACTGATCCAGTGAGGAACAAAATGAAGAAATAGATGTAGAAAAATAAATAATATCATAACCCCAAAATAAGACAGCGTATGAGTCATAGGGGTATTGTTAGATCTGGGACATTAGCTTGAACCATTTTTTCTGAGCAAAACTGACCTTTAAACTTATCGGGTCTACCTTACTGGGTGATTACATTTTTAATCCAATCTTGCAAGTTCTGATTCAATTTCCATAATTTTACATGAGAGAGAAGGACATTCATCGAATAATTCTTGTTTGAAAGCACTCAACTGACCTTGTATGCTAAAGACTGGAAGTTATATTCATTCGCATGAAAAATGGCATGAAGAGCTTATCATTAAAACTGGACTGTTTTTTTTTGTTTGTTTGTTTTTTTGGCTTATCTGCATAGGCCAGTGATTTTAATCTTACATTACAGTTTCACATTTAGCCCACAATCTCAAAAATGGAAACTCAAACAGACCACATTTTACACATAGTCCATTTATCAAGAGTGTTGTTTCATGAAAGTAGTCCATGTTCACTGCATTGCACAGTGGTACAGCATAGGTACACCAGCTGGGGCCCAAATCCACAGCCTTACTAACCAAATAAGGAAGTTAGCTCCTGCAAACTGCTATCAATAAAAACTATGTTTTACTTTCAAAAGACAGTTAAACTTGTAAATACTGACTGAATTTAAAATAATAACCAAAGTACAATCCAGCAACTTGCAGTTCAAAAAAGGGGGTTTAATTACACCTCACGAGCAGAAGCAGTGAAAACTAGGAAACAAGACACAGCCGGGGATTAGGCAACACATCAGAAGCTAACCAATCAAAAGGAGACATTACTTCTAACACGCAAGATGCTGATTGGGAGGGGAAAGAGAAGGCCTTCACACAAGGGTTGTGACACATAGCTTTGATTGCGCAGCATTTTTCAGATTTGTCAAAATACCTTGAAATTGATTTTCTTACCTTGGTAGCTGTCCAGTGATAAAAATATGATATAGTTTTTAATCCACAAAAAAGTGAGCTTGGACAAACATTACTTATTCGTCTTTGACATTAAGAGAGTAGCCACACGTCTTCACGAATTTCTCTATAGTCAGCCTTGTTATTTGCGATGCAGTGCTGTAGATAGTACAGTAGCCCTTCAGGACCAGAATAAGGACTCTCATCAGCTGCTGTGTGATTATGTTCTTCCATTAATTTTAATGATGACCACAACTTAAATTGTTGCCTCCGTGCGTCCATAGATTGCCGCTGCGTCCGATCTGGGAACGGAACACTCCAGCACAAGTCGCACATTTTCGGCCTGGTGATTTCGGCCTGCCATGCTGGAGGTTCTAGCTTTTTTGGCCTAATGCTTGTCTTTAGCTGCAGCTATGCAACCCTGCTCTGAATGTTCTGCTCCAATCTTTGTGAGGCTTTGCCAGGGAGATCGATCTGCAGCCAGGCTATCCCAAGACTCAGCAGGAATCTCAAAGCTCATCAGGTTAGTCTTTAAACTGTCCTTGTAGCAAAGCTTCAGTCAACTAACAGAGCACTTTCCATCTGCCAGTTTCACTATGGAGGAGCACCTTAGGGGGCTGCAGATCGTCCTTGTGTAGGACCTGTCCTGCCCATCTATGCTTTCTCTAAGAGGATAGGAATACTGGGCATGCTAGCTTGGGAGAAGACTTCTGAGTCTGTAACCTTGTCCTGCCACTTGATTCTCAACAGTTTGTAGAGGCAGACTGTGGAAGTTGTTCAGTAATCTTACATGTCTGCTGTAGACAGTCAACAACTCAAAGGTATACAGTAGTTTTGCGATCATGATGGGTTTGTACTCCGTCAGCATGGTGCCTAGGCTAATGCCTCTCCGATCCCAGACATTAGCTTGAAGCCGTCCAAAGGCACTGCTAGCTTTGTCAATTCTGCAGCTTGTTTCCTCCACAATACACGCCTGAGATATTAGCGTATTGGTCTACGTTGTTGAGGACAGTCCCCTGCACTGTGATAGTAGGTTCCTGACAGGGCTTTCCCAGCTTGATTGGTGCATTAGTTCAGTCTTTTTTGTACTGATCGTAAGTCTGAAATTATCACATGCTGTTGAGAGTTTATCAGAACTTGATTACTTTTTTGTTCAGCGATGGAATTGGCAGTAATCTGCAAAAAGAAATTATTTGATGACAGACCCTATGGCTTTGGTGACAGCCTTCAGTGATGCTGGTCGAAAGCTTCCCATCTGCTCTGCGTCTGATGAGGATTCCCTCTTTACTGCCATGGAAGGCATCTGGGAGCATGACTGTATAGATCACGCTGAAGAGTGTTGGTGCAAGTATTCGGCCCTGTTTCACTTTGTTTCTCACAGGGAATGCCTCTGGTGTTTGTGAGATAAATTTAGTTATAAATTGCTAATCTTGACTAACCTATGTCATGAGTGATTGCGAACATTTGTAATCTAGCTTGTGCGTAAGTAGAAGCACCATGATATGTGTTTATTATGTATTCATTCTATCTGAAACCTTGAGGTCCTACAAGACCAAGTGTATTTTCTGAGTTGTGTGTATTCTCAGGAGAGAGTTGTTGGGGAGCTTGCTGGACCTAGAGATAAATCCTGAGCAAGATAACTAGGGGAGGAAGCCTCCTCTTTGCGAACTGATGTTGCTGCCAAGGCCAGGCATACATGGGATACATACACTGAGCTGAAATCAACATTGATGCATAAATCAGCTCCAAGGGGAGGAGATTATGACATTATGTTCTTACATATATTCAAGCAAAGGAGGAATTTCTTTGACCTTGTTCCTGCGTGTAACCTGGACCCTATATGCATATCGTAAAGACTGGATGCTGTTTACTATCTCTGTCTATGAGTGTTTTCTTACAAGAATAATTAAAAAATACCCACCACAATGTTTCTCTGTCATTCAGCAAACAAGCCATCACCATCATGAAACTGTCGTGCCATGGTGACAAACCAGTCCAGACTGCCGAACTTAGCCATTGTTTCTAGAGACCCTCTCCACTGACCACTGGTCTTTGTGAAGTCAACAAGGGCGGTGTCGAGGTCCCTGTCCTGTTCCAGGCAAATTTCCTGGCGCTGCCCTGTTGGAAAGATTTTGTCTTCAGTCCTTCATCCAGCACAAGCCACACTGGGTCTCCGAGGGGTTCTACGTGCGGCTGATGAGGCGGCTGACGACAACACTGGTGAGGACCTTTCTGGCTATAGATAGAAGATTTATGCCCTGGTGGTTGTCATAGGATTGTCTATTTCTCTTCCTCTTGTGGAGGTCTACATTTGCGGCATCCTTGAAGTCCAAGGAAATGACATCCTGTGCCTACACGGACTGGAAGTTTTCTACTAGTCTCTGGGTGAGGACAGGTTCCACTGACTAATGGCCTTTTCTGTCTTCTTGAGGCTGTGTGGTATTATCTGTTCATCTTGTAACAATCCTCATGTGGCCTTAATTGGTTGCTTCTGCCTTCCAGCAGCCTGGACGTGTTTTGTGGTTTTGTCTCTTTTAATTTTACACATTTTAATTTATTGCCCTCTTTCCATCCTTGCTCCCAGATGTTGTCATTTGTATACCCTGTTTCATTTGTGAAGGTCTGCTCTATCTAAGTTTTCTTTGTGCTGACCTTGGTTACTGGATTATAATGTTTTATTACCTACAAAGCTAATTAGTCAGTTTGTATATTCTACAGTTTTTAGTTAAGCTCTCCTTATATGTGTTTCAGTAAATTAATGATACAAAAAACATAATCACTCTTTGGAGTCTCATTAATAGGAACAAGTTCTCAAGCTATCATTTCTGGTGTCTGGGACACGTGTTCTTGCAAATCCTCAGTGACAAATGGTTCCTTTCGGTCATTTTATTAGGAACACTTCCCATGCCCTCACCAGTCTCCAGGATTGGGACTGTGTTCATGTTTCACCCTACTGTCAAATAGTCTTGCTTCTGCAAGGGGGATTTTCCATCTGAAATTTAAATTTAAGAGTTTAAATTTAAGAGTTAACAGCAGGCTGATTAGTTGGTTCCATTCAAGGAGATACCATGTAATGTAGCTCCAGCTAGGGAAGGACTGTTTCCTGCATGAAATTTTGAGCTTAAATTCTGGGACTCCTTGTAGTATTCATGAATAATATATTTTTCTTTGATCCACTTATCCAATTTAAACTCCAATTAGATGCCTGGGGCTAACTGACTATGTGTATAAAATTTTTCTCAGTAGAAGTGATTGCCTAATTTTCCAGAATATTTGTTTGGCTTTACAACCCCCAGCATTTTCTACCTGCTCTCATTACCCCAGTCATTGCTGTAAATCAGATCCAAGATATTAGTAGATCTATCTGGTTTTATAAAGGTAAATAAGTCTCCTTTGAGCACATAGCTGCTGGATCACTCAGGCAGATGGTCGACAGAAGCTACAGCAAGAAAGTTCATATCACTAAATCCAGATTTATCCTCTTATTTCATACTGAGATTAAGAAATGGGAAGGACAGAGAAAGTAAGCTTCATAACCTGGCTCAACTCTTGTTTTCCTCTGCATATTTCTCTGTTTAGAAAAGGGTGCACCAAGATCACAGAACACTGCAGACATAACTCTTTGGAATTCTGGGAAAATTTTGAAGCAAAACAGACACATCAGGTACCAGGTAGTTAAGACAATATACAGTATGTTCATTAGATCAATATTCTGACCTCTTGTCATGCCCACCTCTCCGTCCAGTGTCACTGGTTTCTTAATTTCTGGCGAATTATTCCATCAATGCACACACCTGTTGTCTATTTCCTGAATCCTTTATATTCCCTCTGGCAATCTGCTTCAGTGGGTTGTGTTGTTCAGTTCAGGCTTTGTTTGCCCCCATTCTGCTTTCATAATAGGCAACCCATGACCAATACATGTAGCTTCGAAGGCTTATACAACTTCGTCACCCAAGCAATATAGAAAGATTATATTTGGCCTTAATCCCAAGGTCAAAGCTCAAGTCCAAGGTCACAATCGGATACATTGTACCGGGTTTCCACATGTACCAAATACAAACCCAGGCCTTAAGGGTGATAGGAATGAGGTATGGGCCATATTCTATAGGCTGATGGCATTTATGTCAGCTATTTCCAGCAGTATCCATACAATCAGAATTTAGGAGAATGAACCTGCCTCCCATACTAAATATAATCATTAAATCAAGCTTTTTTGTTCTTGTTGTCTCTGAACTACTCCTCTCTGCTTTTTTTCTTCATCTAGCAAGTTTTATACCACGGTCTGGGTGCATAGTCTATTCTGATAGCTAACAATTATATTTGGTATAATATTAATGCTCGCAGTTCAGCTCCAGCTACTGTAAGTGAGATAGCAAATTAATGGCAAATTTTTTTTTAAATCTTTGCTGTAGACTAAAAACGAAATGCTCAAGCTGGTCTCGCTTAGGTCAATAGTAAAAGTTGGTCCAGTTGGACCTGCCCATAGCAGCTTGGAGCACTTGTGTTGTGTTGTGTTGATGTGGATAAACAGATTTTTTCTTCTTACATTTGCTTTTGTTATTTGCGTGTTTTGGACTTTGCATCGTTTCTGTTTTTGCAGCGCGTTTCTCCGATTGGAAATATCTCGGGCCATCCGTCAAAATGATGGAGTCCACGGATAGCGCTGTGATTGGTACGCTAACTACATAATTCCCGGAATGCCGCTCAGACGTCACAAAATAGGAGGTGGGTCTCCGGAAAAAAAAAATCACTACGCCCCCTATTTTCCTAGCGGTGAATTGCTTTGCAACACCCATTAAGCAACGGATAAGTCTGAAAGGTCCACATCTCTGTCGATACAACTGCGTGTCTGCGCATTGATGGAGTTGGACGACTATAAATTAGGCTTAAAGATATCTGCAGTGCTAAGACAGTATGTAAGTGTATTTTATATGCATAAATATATCAGCTAGATATCAAAATCGTCTGAATTACACTCACTCAACCTACTTAACAGGCCTTTAAACAGCACTTCCATTTGCTGAGCGAAACAAATATAAATATATTCTGGAATGCAGATCCAGACTCCAAATCAAATGTTTGACAGCCCCTGTCAGCAGTGCTGATGTGCAGCACTACCTTCCTAGTTAAAAAAGTATTCAGTGACAAGAAGTATTCAATCAAAGACCAAACCTAGCAATGCCCATTTTGTATCAAGTTCAAAAAACATATAAAAATCCTGCATGGGTGACAGTGGTTTATCTTAGTTTTACAAAAGTCAAATTTCATCAAATTTCTAAATATGGACGGATGAATTAAAAGCAAAATAGGAGGTTCATTCTGATAGCAATTACATCCACCAGCCTCAAGATTTTACTTTTAATTTATTTCATGATTTCCTCCAGTATTTGATGTTTGGCTGTTTTTGCTATTTAAATTGAGGCACTTAGTTACTGTTCTTTCAGTTGATTCCTAAAGATCCATTGATTAATTTAACACACAAAAAAGTATAACATCTGTGAATTCTGTTTCCCAGCTTTATGCAATGTTCAACAGCATTGCTAAGCTCCATTTATAAGCATGCTGCTTTCCCTTGCTATGCTGAGTAAAAGCAGGATACATGCCCCATGGAAGCCAAAGGAAGACATCCTTAATTTAAAGTGTGACCAAATGTTAGGCTTTTTAAAGAGGAAAGAGCCCAAGGATTCAACACCTCGTTTGTGCGGAACTGCATTGTTTGTGGTACAATGATTTCCCATGGCGTCTTAGCCAGCTGCAGGAGAACATAAATCAGAAACACATTGGTTTTTTGTGGGATGTTCAACAGTCCTGGCTTTGCTTTGCGACTGTGCAGGTTTACAAATTGCCTGCGGAACACCAGGTGCCGCTGAAAATTCCTTCACTGCGTGTCTCATATGGGCCAGTTTTGAATCTTATCTCTGCCTGTGTTTTAGAGTGTAGAGCATCATGGCTGTCGGCAAAGTATCAATCAGCACCACACCCATGTGATAGAAATGTTTTGATGTTCACATGAGTTTGGGAGAGTTACTGCTGATCTTTCGGTTCTTTGCCATCTGTTTTGCTGTTGGCCTTTAGCATTGTTTGAAAAGTGCTGCAACCTTATGGCTAGTGTCTAAAAAAAATCTTCTTGTGGATAAATAATTGGTACATAAAATAAATAAGGAATTTACTTTTTTTCATTGTTTATGTCCGGAATATTCCCTGGAAACATGCCTTCAATGTAATCTGCATAATCTCTGGCTTTATATGGAATTAAGCAGGTCACAGAGGTGAAAAATATGGGCACCATGCCGTGTTGTCTCTCCAACAGCTTACACAGTATTACACTGGTAAAAGAATATATATATATATATATATATATATATATACCATGGTCTGGGTGAATACTTTTCTCTGATTGGCTGGCAGGTATGCATTAAAACCGTGGAACCGCACAGGTAATTTGGCTACGGTCGTTTTACCATTCGAAATTCATCCACTAGCCAACTTGTAACCCTAGCAACGTTAAACGTGGTATTCCGCTGGGTACAACGAAAACCTAGCTGCTAATTTATCAGTAAATTTGGCAGCGTCAAATAAGTTGCGTCCAGCGAGGCGGTTAACAATAGGTACTCGAGCGATAATGACCGGAAATATTATAGCAGCGAAGTAATCAGGCTTTATTCATTAAACGATTGTAATTGTGTACGGTTACAAAGGAAGCTAACGTGTCCACTTCATGTGTCAGCAACTGCTGACAGTTCGCTAGCTACGTGCTATGCCAGCAGACTGATTTCAGCTCGCTGACTGCGGAAACCGTCATAAGTTCATTGTAAATGTGGGTAGCAAATTAGCTACAGACTGCATAATCGCTCATAATGTTGCGTTATGCATAATCTCCATTTCAGATGGAATCCGTTATCAAATCAGCTGGTAAACGGATGTAAGCGTGTACAAAAAAAATCTTTCTCCATGAACGTAAGATGAACTTAGATAGCTGGTTCAATTTAACTTGGCCTATAGTAGGCTATTGGGTATGAGAAGGCGCGGTGCCTCTTTAATGATTACCAGCTCGGTTTTTTTTTCAGTGCAAAACTTTCACCAAAATTTCTGAATGCTGCAATTTGATATTGCTGGCAAATGACCATGGTATAAGCGGGATAATCAACTTCGCGGAGGCAACCTCGCGGAGGTTATTTGCCTCCGCATCGTGCATTAAAACCGTGGAATGCACACCTTCTCGTTAATTATCCCTTACATATATATATATATATATATATATATATATATATATGTATATTGTCCATCCAACAATATACACAGTATCACACTGCAAAAAAAAAAAAACCACACACACAAACAAAAACATACAATAACTAGGCTTATGCCGTCGGAGGCGACGGCTCGGGGTATATCCCCGAACGCCCCGAATTCTCCAATTCCCCAATCCTCGAATAGACCTTGAATAGACTTTCATTTGGACTTAATTTCAGGTCAATCGGTCAAATGGTTCAGAAGATATGGCCAAAATGGTAATTTCCATCACAAAGCGCCGCCTGGTGGCAAAATATTGAACCGTACAGGTATGATGTCATCATGTGACACGTTGTGAGGTCATGACCTTGCAGTTGCACATAGTTTCATGTCAATTGGACAAATAGTTCCAAAGATATAGCAAAAATGGTCAATTTTATGTGAGAAAGCTCTACCTTGTGTCAAAATCTTGAACCAAACAGGTGTAATGTCATCGTGGGGAAACATCCTCAGGTCATGACCTTTCATTTGCACTTGACTTGAGGTCAATCGGACAAATATTTCCAGAGATATGATAAAAACAGTGATTTTTTTCCGTTTTTGGCCCCTGGTGGCCAATCTAGAAATTGTAAATTTTTCAAAATCGAATCAATTCTTCCTCTTTATGATACTTACTTATGTGCAAAATTTGGAATTTCTAATTGAAATATTACTACAGTTATCGCGTTAAAACAGTGCGGCGGCGGCCGATATAATTATGGGTGTTATTTCCAATGTTGCTTCTCCAGTACCTTACACAGTATTATACTGTAAAACACACACACACACACACACACACATACACACACACACAATAATAGTGGGTGTTATTTTTAATATTCTACAGATCTGAAGTCATAAAGGTCTCATCAGTCAGACGATTTTCCTTGTTTTCAGAGAAAGAAGTGTGATATTTTGTTCAAAGCAATTCTAAAAGACTATTTTAAACAACTCTATGCATTAAAGAATTAATAAATATATACATGGCTTGAACTTTAAAACATTTTTGCAATTCCTGAAAACAAAATGATTCATTGCCTGACCCTTTTAGAGAGTAGATGGCTCAGTTTAATCCCATCATTATTCGAGTTATGACTAGCCTAAAGACCCTTCCTTTCAAAATCACTGGCTTAAACTGACTTATGTTCCTTACAGTGGCTTTCCCTTCAAAGCCTGAGTAAGAAAGACACCTCTACAAAATTCATCCTCTTCATATGTGGACAGGAGCGCATTATATGTGTGTTATAACCATGCAATTGCATGTTTATACCCTCTAGAGCTAAATACTTAGGGTTAAAACAACACTGACATATAATGTTACAGACGTTTTCAATTTACTATCAAGATAAGGACTTGATCATCTGAACTCTGTGTGCCTCACACAAAGAGATTCTTCAAAGTGCAGTGCTGTCATATCAAACAGCAGCACTCTACTGTTATGAGTGTGCCTTTGAGTGATTCTTACCTTAGTAAGTCTTCCGAATAAACCATTAATATTACAAATTTATGAATTTCATTGCACATAATAGCTTTAACCTAATGATTAACCTAATTAACATTAATTATTGATATGATAAATAGTCCATGTTTTGGCTAAATTAGCAGCGTAGCACGTGGTGGTGTCATGAAGTCTCTGCCATAGTTGGTAAGAGATACATTGGCAGTTTTCATTTCTTTGGTGTATTTATGGGCTAACCATTGGCTAATAAGATTTAAGACCTCATTCACAGAAAGGCACAACCAGCATTTTTAACAGAGTGAAGAATACACAAGTATATAGACAGCTCCAAAGTGTAATGGATTGATTTTTGAATGAATTGCATGATTTAAAAAAATAATAATAATAACCTTCAAAAATATGAAAGCCTTGCTGGGGGTCGTGTTAGCTTGGCAGCCAGCCACGCATGTATCATTGTAGGGGAAACACTAGCCCATGTGAAGTGTGAAGGGGACTGAAATACAAGTGCTTTCATTGGTGGGTCATAGGCCCAATCACCGTTGTTTGACCCCCCCTCTCTGATAGACACTGACTTAACAGACAGTAAAGTGACAGAAATCTTATGCATTATCACTTTAATTATCCTCGCTGTGTCACTACTTTTTTGAAGAGGACAGAGTTTAGCCATTTTCTAGTGAGAAGCATGAGATTAACGGTGGGTGGGGACTCAAGCGAAAATGACAATGGGGAAAACAAACTTGTATATGTAAACCAGTGATCCTGAAACTCGACCCTGTCACACACATTCGGAAGTAGGGTATAAGGCTGGAAAAGTCATACGCAGTGTCATCACTTTTGATAAAGGTGGAGGTTACGGATCATTCAATAGGTCTATGAAGGAATGTCTGAGGTCACAAAACTTCCATTTTTAAAAATTGCCACAACCTGTCATATTGGAATATGTGGTGTCGAAGGAGGCTCAATTGTCCAGTTACTGCCAAGCATTTAATGTTGCCTGGAGGAGAGCCAAGGTGGCAGAAATCCAAGAGTTGATTGAACCACTGACACTAGCAAGCATTAATGCCCTTAAGCATACATGTAGGGACAGAATGCTGTATGGTAAGTAATGGATGCAGTACAAGCTTAATGAAATGAAAAAACCCACCCTGCATTTTCTTTGTGATGCCACCAGGGACGATAAAACCCTCATGACAGAAATGAGAGAAATCTGATCCCGCTGTTCGCACGGAGCTGGTATACACATTTGTATTTTATTTCACTGCCGGGCCTGACTTCTCCAATATGGTATCATTATTATTTCTTCTGTGGTTCATGTCCAGGGGTAACTCAAGGGAGCGCAAGATTTTATTATGGACAGATTGGAGAGAGACAGCAATAGCTTTCAACTGATTTTTATCAAGGCCTGGGTAGAAACAAGGTACTGAGGCACGTGGAAAATAATTGATAAGATGCTGATGTAGTGATGGTATTGTGTGCCTACATATGTGTATTGTCTTATGACAAAGATGGCAGTTTAGGGGATCATAGGGGTGTTTGGGTGTTTGACATGGGAGAAGCTCGTCTTTGGTCTCTATAACCCTCTGGAGTTGGTGGACTGCTGCAATGTGTCTTGCCAAATGTGTCTATCAACATCTTTGCAATGGAACAGCCAGAAAATATGGTACAGATAAAATTCTTTTAGTTATAGCCATCCTGCTGAATGTAAGGTGAAATGGCCACTGACTCTCGTAAAAGGTAAAGGGGTGCTTGTAGAGGGGTGTCAAATTCCTGTCCAGTAAGGCCAACATGACTGCAAACTTCCATGCTTTCTTTTTTATCAGCAACAAATTAATGCATCGAGCAAAAGCTTTATGGACTCTTTCCCTAATCGATGACTTAAGTGAATATCCTGCACAAAAATTCACCAAAAACCAGTGGACACTGTGGCCCTTGAGGACCAGGGTTTGATCTCCCTGAGCTTGAGAGGGTCGTCTCTTGTAAAGGAGCCAATAGAAAGCAGAGGCAAATTTCTCGCATTGCCTGGAAAGAAGCAGTGCTTGACTTTGGGGCTCTGTAAAACAGACCCATCACAAAATTTGCAGAGAGATGATTGTATCCCCCTGGACACCGGGGAGAGGGCTCTTGTTCCTGCTGTCTGTCCCTCCCTCAGTTCCTGGAAGAGGATCAGTGGAAAGGCCGTGTGGGCGAAAAGCACCAGACTGCTCAATTTCCCCAGTCTGTAGGCACAGACTCCATTCAATTCCAGTAAAAAGGCTCTTTGTGGTCCGGCCATTGGTATCTGATTGAATGCACTGGTTATTTGGAGAGTGAGCATGCTTTTCGATGGAGATGGTTTTGCCAGATGAGAGCTGTTCAATTGACAATTTAACAGTGGCAGTAATTTGCATTTTTGCATTAGCCTGTCCAGTCCTCCCTTTTGAACAAAGGTCATACTATCCCCAACAGAACTACCTAGACTCCAAGAGAGTGGTTTTGTGCATGACATATCTTAACATTAGTTTGTGAGTAACGGCTAAATGTTTGAAAATTTGTCATATCATGACTATAAGCAATCAGGATAAATTTTTTTCAGTGTGCTGATTTGTTCACCGTTCGGAGGTGGTAAAATTAGTCTTCTGCAAGAAAATACTCAGGGCTCCATCGTACACTCGGCACCAAGCATGACGGAAGCTTCTTAGCTGGGTAATGACTGCCGCAGTTACCATTCTCCTGTCCAGCACCCTGACTGTCTCAATAGCAAATGCATTTGCATCAAACTGAGTGCCCATTTGAGTGTTGATCTAAAAATATGCTGTGGTCAGGCGCATTGATGGTGTGCTGCAGTCGTTAAGCTGCTGAAAATGACTGTGTGATTGACCGAAAAAAATCTGGTCTTAAGTCAATTGTTGATTTTCAGTTTACCGGGCCTATGAGCCGATAAGCTATTGTCGTGGTGTGGCGTCCGTTGTCCGGCATCCGTCATCCGTTGTCCGGAACATTTTTATCTTTTTTTGGCCTGATGAATTTTCATCTAAATTTGCAATAACATACTACTAGACCATATCTCCAGATGTTTTTTTCTTGGATTATTGATTCAATCATTTTTGTTTGTTTTATGGGCCCTTGAAATTTTGGCTACAATGTTGGACTGAGAAATTTTAAAAAATTATTCCTCAAAAACTGCATGATAAATTTTTTTTTCTAAATAAGGCAGTCAACTTACCTTAGTACTGTCAATGTACAATGCGAGCGCCATTTTTATTGAATCAACGGAAGTGGGTCTATTGGGGGCGCTGTACTTTATGAATATGCAAGATGGCCCGTGGAGGCCAAATTGTTGCAGATAGAGATTAAGTTTGTATTATCGACATAGGAAGTCATATATGACGTATATTTTGGTAATATTAAATGTGACCACATCATTGTCCTAGCTCATGCTGTTTATGAAACCTGGGGAGACAAAAGCAAATGTCTATGCAGCGCTCTGTTTAACCCAAGGTTTTTGGTATTTGTCGTATTTTGAACGTATTTATCACAGTAATAAGATTCAGTAGCGCAACTGTAGAGCAGGTCCGTTCTTGGAGCCGCCTTGACCGCATCAAGCATGAAACGACTTGACGTTCGTAGGGACCGTGTGCGCTGTCGGCACCGCTGAAACCGCACTGACCGCAAGAAGCATGAATCAGGCTTAAGGCTGAATACTGTAAAATGCGGGCTGTGGTCAAAAAAGAGCTGAGAAATGCTAGAAGACTGTATGAAAGACACATTGCAGAGGGGGCAAAAACTAACCCTAAGCGCTTCTTTCAATACTGTAGCGGAAAAAGGAAAGTGGAACAGCAGGTTAAGTGCATAAGGAATAAAAATGGATCGCTTCTATATGATAACAAGGATATTGCGAATAACTTAAACAGTTACTTTGTTGAGAATTTGGCCAGAGGGCATGTCCAGTGCTCAAGATTATTGAGCACATGTCCAGTGCTCAAGGTAGTGCTCAAGCGGAAATTGAGGTTAGGGATAACAAAGTATTAGACAAGTTAGCGTAAACTAGAGGTAGATAAGGCGGCAGGTCCTGATGGCTTATATCCTAGGTGCTCAGGGAAGTCAGTGAGATCATCTTTAAGCCACTATCCGCCATCTTCAGACGGTCTTTAGAAACTGGAGAAATACCATATGATTGGAAACAGGGCAATATAATACCAATGTATAAGAGAGGGGACCGTACTGAGCCAGGAAATTACAGGCCAGTCAGTTTAACTTGCATTGCGTGCGAAATATTGGAATATATCATAAAAGATGAGCTGGACTTATTTCTTGAATGTAACAATATCTTGAGGGATAGCCAACATGGTTTTCGTAAGGGAAGGTCATGCATGACAAACCGTCTAGAATTTTTTGAAGAGGCCACCAGGACTTATGACCAGAGTAGGGCTCATGACATCATATACTTGGACTTTCAGAAAGCATTTGACACAGTACCGCATAAGAGACAAATTTTTAAAATGAGCTTAATTAAAGCTACAGGGGGTATTTTGAAGTGGATTAAAAACTGGTTGCAGGACTGAACAAAAAGATTGGTGGTCAGTGGTATCTCATCTGAGCTAGGTATGGTGGGGAGTGGCGTCCCTCAGGGATCGGTGTTGGGACCCCTGCTGTTCCTCATCTACATTAATGACCTTGGATATTGAATATTGAATAGGAATACTGAGAGCAGATTAGTTTGCAGATGATACTAAATTGGGAGGTTTGGCAAATAGTTTACAGTCCACTAAAGTGATTCAGGATCATTTGGATAGAATCCAGAATTGGGCAGAAATGTGGAAAATGAAATTTAATGTAGTTGTACATGTAGGTAATAAAAACATTAGACGGGATTACTTCATGGCAGGTTTAAAACTGGAATGTGCTCCACACGAGAAAGATCTGGGAGTGATTGTTGACCAAACCCTCAAAGGCTCTAGCCATTGTGCCGTAGCAGTTAAAAAAGCCAATCAGATGCTGGGATGCATTGCCAAAAGTATTGAGTACAAATCTAAGGAGGCGATGCTTCTTTTGTACAACACATTCGTCAGACCACATCTAGAGTATTGTGTACAGTTTGGGGACTATACTTTAAGAAAAAAATATCTGGTGGCTCAATAAAAAAAACGCCCAATAAAAATTGCTGAGAGCCTCATCCACCCAGCAGCGACAGCAATGGCAAGAGCTATGCATGGGGAGAAATTAGTGAGGACATTTGAGACTTTCAAATGACATAATTGGGTGGCACATTCATGTCACTGAAAATAACATTAAAAACCAGCTCAAGGGCAAAGTAAAGAAAAATGGGAAATTTTTCAGTGCGAACAGAGAAATTGACAGATGTGTCAGGTGATGCGTCACCTTTTGTATTTGTAAGAGACAGCTAAGAAGCCAAAAATGCATGAGGATATGTTGTTTTGCACATCAGCGGCGGGAACTTGCGCAGGCTGCAGCATTCTTGCAAGCAAAACATTAAAATGTGAGAGGGACTAAGCTGGGAGAGCTGTGTCTCCATGTCTACAAATCCTCTTTGATTTTACTCACATTTTTCCATAATAGGCCAACTTTTTTGGAATTGAGGCTGTAAATAAAACATCATAAAATGAGTGGTGGTGTTTGATTAATTTACACTTTCTCTTCCTCAAGCACCTCGACAGCATGTAAAATGCAAAGGAAAATTAAGTTAAGCTATTAGTAAATTCTATATACCTACGTTATGATGAATACAGCGCAAAGGATAATATGTTAAGATTCACCTTATCATTGGTTTTTAGAAACATTCATGAATTCCAAATTTGATGCCAGCAACACATTCAAACAGTTGGAATGGAATAGAGCAATAGAATGTCAGGAAAACTTGTGGAATCTTCGGGAAAAAAACATCCATTTGGATTTACTCGGCAAACAATTGGCTGCTGTATGTGTGTGACCTTCAGGCTCTCAAGACTGCACTGCATCTAGAGCTGACATGCTTCCCTATTGGGCATAACCACGTGTTCTTTTAATTATTCAAAAAGCCCGGTGTCGATGAGCACAGCCCATTGTGGTATCATCAAATTCAAAGCTCTACTACGCAAAGATGAAGTGGCTAGATTGGACATTAAGGCTAAAAACATGGTGAAAAAACATTTTTTTAAGTCAGATTTGAATTTCGGAGCTTACTGATGCTTGGATTACACTGCATGGGCAGTATAGCGGCATTTTGTGTTTTTTTAAATGTTGTTTTTTTTATGCTTGAAAGAATTGTTAAAATTGACTTTAGTTGATTTGGCCTTCAGTGCTGTTTTTCTTTGTAACTCCAAAAGCATTTTTAAGGAAGAAAGAAATTCACAGACCCTTCGATTAGCCTTGGGATGAGTAGATGACCAGTGAATTATCATTTTTGGGTGAACTGTCCCTTTAAGACTCAAACGCAGACAGTCACTTTCACAGATTTTATTGCAACTGAATGCGCAGGATCTGACAATTTGATTCAGAATCACATGGGCAAATTGCAGCACCGAGGGGAGGATCCAAATCATAACCAATAAAACAGTGTGAGAGTCAATTGGTGAACAGTGGTAATACCAAATATGAGGGAGAGCAGAATCAAAGGAAGTAAATCCAGCCAAAGTTGTAACCAGAAGACACAATACACAAAAGGCAAGACATAGACCGTGGACATAGACCGATCAAACCTGGAATAATCATTAGGAATGAACAAGACATATGTGGCTGTGCAAGGCAACACTCTCGCAAAGCCAACATGGAATTTTGGGTGTATATAAAGGAAGAAACTAAAGCCGCTTTCACACTGGACGCGAAACAAATTTTTCGCACGACATATTACATTCAAAGTGAATGCAAAGACGCGAATACACGTGAAACGCTTTGAATTGACTTTAAATGTAATCTCTTGTGCGAATTATACCTCTTGCGTCCGGTGTGAAAGCAGCTTAACAAGGACTGAAATGCACTGAACGGTCCAGAGGCAGGGAGGTGTGAATGGGGTTCGGTTACCAAGAGGGACATGACCTGACATTATTAACTCAAACTGGGGAGGGCGGGAGCAGAACTGCAAATGAAAACAGTGTTGTGTGCAAACTGAAGGGGAAACAGACACAGGAAAATAAACACTGCGAATGAAAATTTGATAACAAATTTGAAAAATATACAGAAAATGAAACAATTAAAAACATAAAAAGAAAAACATATTTGAAACACTTACAGGAATGAGATACACAATTTTCTTCATTCAGCACTGAAAAGTAAAAGCTAAAATTTGAGACAATTCTGGGACAACCCTGACAGCACTGGGGAATTCAGTTGATTTCTAATGCAATGACCCATTTGGCAAACGTGCAGTATAAATCTATAACATAAAGCATCTGTTTATACAGAATTGGATTTTTGTACTGTTAGTTAGGGAGAGCCAAAAAGCATTTGCGCTTTTTAACTACCCCATGTTTCTGACATTTTCTCATTTTGCATTTGCAATCATGCTCAGTAGGACCAAACTTTTTGAACCCAGAAAGGCTTATGGTAACAAGGAGATCCACCCAAATATAACTTTTTTTTTAGTCTGTTGGTCCGGCATTTCTGCACTCATTCTGAAATTTGGATTAACAGTGACGTCTAGTGGACACATTAGGCCATATCAATTTTTTCAAATGAATACGTTCAGAGAAGTCAATTTGTCAAAGAATCAGCTAATAATTAGCATGTGATAAAACTGCATTAATATTTAATGACGTGAAAAATGCAAGAGCTTTTCCATTTTGTGGGGCTTCAATTGCTAAATTGCACTTGGCAGCAGCACTGTTCAGGCTCAATTCAGTCATGTTCTTGCAAATAGAGTACAGTGTCTCAATCCGAGGGGACCACTGTGTTTGGAGGTTTTCCATCCAGATACAATTGTAATCTCAAAAGGTTTCAATTAATGTCAAGAGACATTATTTATCTTCTTATCTTATTTATCTGACATTATCTCAGTTATATGTTGTAGTACAATCTTCATATCGAAAAGATTGGCATATCATTGAAAATGCAAATTAAGTAACAAAGAGTGACTGTAGAAGTCCAGTCACGCTCCACTATACTGATTAACAAAACATTTTATAATGTTCTAATTTGAACATTAATTGCTTATTGAAAAGATTACAATTTGATGACTGCAACAGAGTCCAAAAAGCTTGGCATTGTTGATTTTTTTTTTTTAATCACTGTGTAACATCGCAATGTCTTTTTATCTCAGTCAGTAAGCATTTGGATGCAATAAAGACACCAGTAAAACAAGTGTAGCAATTGGGATTTCCCCCCATTCCTCTGTAATGCACCTTGTCAGTTAAGCAATTTAATAGGGCCTTTTTCCCCATACATTTCTGTTCACAATGCACTATTGCAAATGTATTAAACCAGGATGTTGTCGGTTTTGTTTCTAAATTTTTCCAAATGATGAACAATTTGTTTTATGTTTTGATTTTAATCTAAAAGAGTGATTGGTTTATATTAGTCTTATCTCTGTTGTTATTTCTGTATACTTCTAGTTTCTGTGCTTGAATATATAGCCATGGCTGAGAAGTGTGTAGTGAGCATGTATGCACGCATATGTGTGCAAATGTGTGTATACAAGCATATGTGTGTGTGTGTGTGTGTGTGTGTGTGTGTGTGTGTGTGTGTGTGTGTGTGTGTGTGTGTGTGTGTGTGTGTGTGTGTGTGTGTGCCTCTTGCCGCTGCACGTGTATGTGAGCATTTTCATGGTGTTATGGGTGGGAATAAGTTTGTGTGTGTGTTTGTGTGTTTACTGGTGAGTGTGCATGTGTGTGCCTGAGTGCATAACTCTGTGCATGTTTACGGGTCAGTATGTGTGTGCATTCGTGTCCATGCCTGAGTGTATTACTGTACATGTCTTCATGGATGAGTGTGTTGGTGTGTGAGTGCCTGTGCATTTGTTGATCGAAGAACAGGAGTGGGTGTGAGGGCCGGACCGTGCATGTGTAAGTGTGTGTGCTTGCGTGCGTTTGTGTGTTTGAGGGTGGGAGTGTGTTTGTGTGTGTGTGCGCGCATGTGTGTGTGTGAGGGGTGGGAGTGTTGTCTGACGCACTGAAATGCCAGTCGTCTCAGTCTGGTGCTCCAGCGTCTCCTGAGCTCTGATATACAGGCGCATTGTGTCTGCTGTCTGGCTGTCCCCTGCCTCTCCGTGATGTGACCCGTCACACACAATTACCCCCGATGATAAAATCCAGCCCCCATCCCCGCGCTCTCCCTGCCCTAAAGGCAAATGCTGGAAAAACACTCACTCATCTTCTTTTAAACGTGCACATTGATTAGGTTATTTCTTTTTACTGTTACATTTAAATTTGATCATTTTATTGCCTGTAGGGGGAGCTTGATCTCCGTGTTTGATCGCGTTCTAGGAAAACGTAGAAAATGGTTTCAAATGAAATCTGAAAAAAAAGAAACTTTTGTTCTTAATTCATTGTTTTTACTTCATCCAAATTTTAAAGGAGAATCAAGCTTGTTGTTTGAAAATACATTTCAAAGCCAGAGTCCTTTTTCATCCCCTGGAAGCTGTGATCCTTTGTCAGGAAGATAGATTTTGTGTCATTTCTCACATGGAAAGTGAGGAGCTTACATTTAAGTCCTGTATTAGTGTATATAATCACAACCCTTGATCTGAAACCTTAATTACATTTTTCAAATGATCTTCCCGCTCAGCCAGTCTTGACTGTGCATTTAATGTTTTCAATTTACAGTGATTTAGAAACACAGTTGCACATTATGTAATAGGTCCCCCCAGAAATTTGAATGACCTTCCCTGTTGCGGATGCCTCGAGTCATTGCGCGGCCACTGACCACTCGAGGGAGTTCTAGAACTTGCCCTGCTCCACACCCATAATAGATGGCAGTAGTGCTTTCATTATTCTCTGAAGGAAGACCATGTTGGACAGACTACAAACAGAATTTTCCCCTTCATGAGATGGTCTATACTGCAGTTACTCAACTTGACATGATTGCTGTTGTAAACACAGTATAATGGCTATTGCACATTTCTAGCCTTGTAGCGCTTTATTCATTTCATGTAATAATATGAAGAAAAAGAGAGGAAAAAACAAGTGCAGACATGTTACACTGTGAAAAGGCTGGAAAACACTGGTACTGGATATGCAGGGTGTGCAGGTATTCATTGCTTATTGCTCTTTTAATCCATGAAAGAGACGGATGAGGTTTAATTTGGCATGAAGTGCCACTGGTCAAAATAAAAACTGAAAAAGCAATAACAAAGGTTAGCCACCCATTCAGAGGTAGAGATCTATAGAGATCTATAGTAAGACATGGCTTCCAATCTCACAATACAGTGTTTGTGGCAACAAGCTGAGACTGTTAAGCCATATTTTTAAAGTTGATAATTGGAATTAGAGAAGGTCAACAATATTTTAGGCCTCTCCAATCTCAAAAATAAAGGAGTACTCCGACTAACGCCAGCAGCTTCCATAGCTTGCAGACTCACCTGCTTTCAATGCACAGTTCAGAAGTTGAGCTGAATTAACCACTCTTAAATCCTCAGCATACTGCGCATTCCAATGCCAAAATTAGGCTTGACTTGCAAAAATAAGACTTGCCGCGTCCCGATCGGCGTTTCACTATCGTGTCCTACAATGTATTGGTGGTTACTAGATTGCACACTGATCTTAAGGCCCAGTCACACAGCGAAAACGCATGAATTACGCATAGATTTTCGTTTCTGCGCGGAGCGTATGTCGTATGCGTAATTCGTAGGTGGAACGAACGTGGACTGTCAGTGATTGTAAGTGGATGTGCGTCGAAGGCGGTTTGTGCGTGATTTTGAGTTTTGAACGGTTCAAAAATTTTCCGATGCACAACTGTGCGTTGGTGTGCGTAATTCATGAGTCGGCATGCGTAGTTTATGCGTCGAGTATGCGTAACTATGCGCGGGACACTCGTCGGCCGTCAGTGCTTATGCGTCAGAACTGGTTTGAATCCGCGCACGTCCACGTCCGTCCACTGATGCCCCACGTTCATATCACGCATGAAACGCGCACGTATCACGTTCATTCCACTGACATCCACTGACAATCAATTATAAAACTGTCGAATAACTGACATATCACTGACGGAAAACGCATAACGACGCACATCCACTGACAAGTGACGCATTTCCGACGCACGACTGACTGACAGAAAACTGATGATTCACTGATGTTCCACTGACGAACCACTGACAACTCACGTATGTATTTTGGCATATAAAAGCAGCCATTTCGGGCACTTTTGCCATTCCAGACCTTGCTGCAAAGGGGTCCATATCACTATGAACCCTCAAAGAAGAGATGTTATGGTGTTCCTGCTGCAGAACTTCTTCTTCTTCAGCAGCTTTCTTCTTCTGCACCCTTGTCTTTGAGGGCAAGCTAGCTTTCCTGGGTGGCATCTCTTGAAGTGTTCTTGATTGGCGAAAGGTACTGAGGAACTCCCGTCGTTCACCGCTTTTTATATGCGCTGAACCGAAGCGATAGTGACGCCGAAGGTGCGTTTTTCGTGCGTGCTCCGCCGGTGATTCATGCGTCGGGCGTGCGTCGAATGTTCGTGGAATACTGCTTCGTGTTTGCTATTATGCGTCGACGTGCGCGATATGTCAGTGATTGTAAGTGATACATGCGTGGTTCATGCGCGATTCATGCGTGATTCGTCCGAGATTTCTACCCCCGACACCCCGAAAAATTTGTCAATTTCTCAACGCACAAGCACGCACAAACCCAATCTGTGCGTGATTTGTGAGTGATTCGTGCGCGATCGGCTGTGTGACTGGGCCTTTATATTTCATTGTTTTCCGAAAGATTATCTCCGTAAGGAGACATAAAGGGCCGGAACAACAGATGGGTTTTAGTATCGCAATATACGTTTCCAGTGGTTCTATTTATCGAGGCATTAGCGGCAGCCTGATCAGGTCACGACTGAGAGTATAAGATGCTGTTTATCACATAACTGAATTGAGCAATTCAACAGAAAACAGATGCAATGTCCATAAGTGCCAGAATAGTACTGCCATCATTCTGCTTACTTGCACTGCAGTCAAGTTATCACTTTCGCATTTGAGCTAGCGGCAGTTTGGATTGATCACTTTGATGTCACGAGTTGGGCTGCGGGAAAATCACTTAATTGATCGAGAAAAATATGGAACAAACGCCAAATCATGGTTTTCCTCCGCTGTCAACTGAATGGCTAGCTGATGTAAGCTCGCTGGCAAACAAACTGATGTTACATAATTGTTATGGAAAGGTACTGCGAGCACACTAGCAAAGTAACATTAACTTAAAGAGTGGCACTTAGTTAGCCTGCCACAGTGCTAAGCCATACCGAACCAACCAACATTACACACTTGGCATTCAGTTTGGCTAAATATTTATAGCATGACTTCACAAGGTGCGATTTTTTTTCCTCACGCTCTCAAAAAATGATATTTCCGCAAAAGTGAGATCTACCTGAGGTAATATCAAAACTATGTCATGAGTTGGGCTCAGGGAACAAATGCCAAATCAAGGTTCTCTTCCAAGAGCAAGCCATTGCAAACACTATGTAAACAAAGCCGGCCAACCAGTTGCGTGTCTTAAGCCTTGCTTTGGACAAAAATGAATATTCATGACCTGAATATTAAGAGTGGTTAATGGCCTTTGTCTACACCACTGGCGCAAGCACATTGCCGGAGCCTGATTGCCTTGGGTGACGAAGCGTATTGCTGAAACAAAACAAAAAACAAACAAACTACTAAACAAATAATTGAAAAACCCCATTGGAACAGGCAGTAATATCCTGAAAATGGAGTGTTCGGGGATATGATGGATTGGCCTCGGCTGCTTGCTGCCACTGCGGACTGTGCTGCAGCCAGTGATCCTTCCTGTCAGCAGAATAACAGTTTTTATGGGAATTTGCATAAAATTTCTCATGTTAATTCCTGGTTTATTGAAAACAAACCATATGGTTTTGTTTGACCCTATGACCTTTCCTGTTGGTCAAACTTTGCATTTCCAAATGCAGTAACTCAACTTTTTCCTGAGAGTGAAGACACACTTCTTGTGATTGTTTTTGATGCATAGAGAAGGGCTGATATTGATGTTGTTCGCCCACTAACTTAGGATGCAGAAGCTCCACCAGGCCAAACTTTTCATTTTTTAAAAACTGCAATAACATGAACAGCTTTAATCAGAATCATGTAAAATCTGCTTTCAGCATTCCTGGGGCATAAAGGAATTTTTGATCAAGATGGCTCGGTGATAATTCCTACACCACCGCCACTAAGCCAAATTTCTAACATTCAACATTTCTAAGTAGAGTAACTCAAGCAGTTTCAATGGGAATCATGTGAAACCTGCTGTGATTGTTCCTGGTGTATGGAAGTAATGCTGGTGACCACCATGCTAAAATTTTCATTTTTAAAAATGCAATAACTTGAACAGTTTTAATGGAAATCTTGTCAAGTCTGCGGTCAACATTCTTGATGCATGGAGAAGAAACCTTTCTGGCTATATATTTTTTTACTGTAGTGCCAACATCAGATGAAACTAAGTCAATCTGTTCAAATAGGAGTCAGATCAATGTTGCTGTGAATGTATTAGTGCCTAAAAGAGCAATTCTGTTGTTTTGATGACACTATGGTTGTTCCTGTAGCTCCACATATAGGCCAAACTTCTTCTTTTTTTTCAAAACTGCAATAGATCACTGTTTTGACGAGAACTGGATAAAATTGGTTGTGAACATTCCTGGAGCCCAGAGTAGTCCTACTGTTTATTTCTGGATCCTATACCCTTTCCTGAAGCGTCATCTCTCGACCAAACTATGAATCTTGACAAAGGGGAGAGTGTAATCATTTTCAGGATTTGTCTACTTTACCTTTTTATTTAAAGACACAATGCAATGAAAGCTGGCAAAACATTTCACAAAATATTCTTGCGGGATGGGGATACAAAAAGTTGAAGCACGTCTCCAAGAGTTGCCTAGCCTGAGTAGGGAAGAGAGAGGGAGGGGAGGGCAGAGTCTCAAAAAGTTCCAAAGCAATGAGGTCACACTCGGAAAAAAAATTATTCTTCCGTCACAGTTTCGCTGCAGGTGGGTCTTTCACTAGGGGGAAAACCACAGCCCACTTTCATGAGACAAATGAACAGACCAGAATTTTTAACAATATCCGTTGTTGAAGCACAGCAGATATTATCATGAATGTACCCACTTAAAAAGGGGGGAAAGTCCTAATTGGATTGTATTTTGCCTTTAAGGATTTATTTCAATGACATTACTTTGGCTAATTTCACAAAGGACAAAAAAACATAATTTGGGATAATTTGGCTCATTTCAAAATTTGGAAGGAGGTTATTTCAGTCGTCAGATGTCACACTCTTTTTGTTGTGAGAATCCTGGTGGCTGGAACATTTTTCTCTCTGGGGAGGAAAACTGCAATGTACTTCAGAGAAGGAACCAGACACAGAGCCCAGAAAAAGTTGCAATGGACGCTTTAATGTAAAAGCAGGTATAACCGCAATGCTTGCTTGAGCAGAAGAAAAACAACACAAAAGGTGCAGAATCAAAGAATTGCCAAGAGGCGGTTGAAAGTCAGCTGAGGAGTGAACTGAAACACAGAAAGTCAGGAAACCCGTGGGTAGGAGACTGATCTAAGGTCAGTACAGAGAAGGAAATCTGTAGGTAACCGGGCGCGCTGGACTGTGGACTCTCTCAAATTCAGAGGCAGGAGGGACTGGAAGGAAAGCCACTTTAGGATCTACCAACAAAAGGGAAAATTCATAATAAATAGGTACTGGCTATTGCAATGGTAATTATTCATTTTCCTATCCATATTAATTGTGACTCAAAGGGCCTTAATTTCTTGGCGCAGCGCAGGGTGGCGCAGCCTGCGCAGTGGTAATTTTGTGCGGTGCAACACCGTGCGTGGCCACTTTGGCAATTTAGTAGACGGATGTGCGCCGAGATGGGTGTGGCGGTGTAGTAGGGGGAGGTGTCACATATTCATCATGACGCAGTGGCAATTTTGTGACTAAAGGCTCCGCCGAAAGTGCGCAGAGAGCTCACCAGCTCCAACCTGGTTTATTTTCTGTACAGTGGTAATTTGGCTGACCGGCACACAGTGCACACACGTCACCAAAACCTCACAGGCAGGTTTGTAGAATGTCAGGCACATTTCAATGCAATGAATAATTACTGCAACCACTATTTAATGTAACTATCTGAATCAGCACATAAATTATAGCATCTATATCAATTGTCCTGACGTCAGATCAAAGAGAGAGGGAGAGAGAGAGAAATGTGGGCGCGTGAGAGCGTGTGTGGGCTATGTGGGTCCTTCAGGTCCAATTATTTCGCACGACTGATTTCATTCAAAGTCAATGCAAAGACTCCTTTGCTTTGATTTTGAATGTAATCTGTCGTGTGAAAAATTTTTTTGCGTCCCGAGTGCAAGTGGCTTAATACTATTATTGTCACTTAGGTTTTATCATTTTTAGTGGGAGATAGGAATACAGCCTGATTGCTATGATCTCGTACTGAGTTAAGATCACATATTGAAAATAAATGTGTAATGTATCTTGCACTGTAGTCCATACATGTTAATCTCAACATTTTAAGCAGCATCAGGGTGTAATAATAGAAACATGCTATCCAATCGTTTCTCTTCCCAATGATGCAGGCAGAAGAAATAAATGAGCAACCGTTGTGTTTCATTCCAACTTCATAAGTTTGAATGATCTGATGTAGCTTCGTTTTGAAATTCCTTTCAAGTTCGCTAAAAGTGATAATTCGCTAATGCCCTAGCTGGCCAGCTAACTCATATTTGTAATGCTTAATATAGACGTAAGCTGTGCAGAAAACTTGCCTGAAGCAGCACAGTAAAATGCAAGATTCACCCGTCATGCAGATATAAGACAGAGGCTTCTTTATTCCAACATTTTAAAGGTGAGAAGAGGAGCTCATTTGATTGGTGAAGATTTGACTTGGCTGCGTTAAACCCACTCACGCCTTCTCTCCTCCATCTTTGCCACTTGCGCCAGCAGGAGGGACAGAGGAGTACTTGCGCCAGGCTACGCCGGGCATGAAATTGTAAAATATGCCTGGATACACCCCGTTGGCGCGGCACTCCTGCGCCCGGTCAACGAATTTAGAGCCAAAAATGTCAATGTCTTTCAAAGCTACTGAATTGCCGAACGTCTCAAAATGGCATTCGGTATATTTTTCTTCTGGGTGAATGTCCAATCAGCTTGGTTGCCCCAAAGACAATATTTTAACAAATGCGGTTTTGCTGACTCAGGTGCACATGTGAAGTTTGCTTAAGTAAAACCAGTGACATCGCCATAACGGAGGTTAACTCTAAACTTGTTTCTGACTAAGAATCAGACATTTAATTGAATTAATATACCAAGTGAATTGACTACCAATAAGCAGCGTGGCCATCAGTGATTTAGACATATAGCTTTGTGTCAAGGAGGAGAGCTACAATATGAGACTGCAATATCTGAAATTCCATCTTAAAGTAGAAATTTATCTAGCAAATGCTGCTGAAGATGTTTGTTAGATGAGGTTGAGATTTAGTTTCTTTCTAATTGGTTAGATAATTACCGTTCTTCCAATCTCTTATTGTAGCCTTCTCAAAGCTTTCCCAGAAGCTAGGCAATAAAGACCACCACAATCATTTTGCGACCACGGACGTTCAATGCATGGCATGCATTTTTAAATGATTTTAAATGCATGCCATGTGTCAAACTTTCTCAAAACACAAATAACCAATTTATTTAATTATTCACATACCAACGCTTCAGCATAAAAAGAGTTGGTAATTAAATTAATTAATTATCATAGCATCTTGGCAAGGAGTGTGCAACTGCTCTTTCCCGCAAATGTAGCCTATTCTTTTGAATGCTGTAAACATTTTGATTAAGTGCAATCTTAAAATAAATTAGGTTGCACTGCTGAAAAAATATTGCTTAAAAGGGAGATGGAATTTAGAGAGAGTATTGGATTTATTATTATCATTATTATTATTATTATTATTATTTCATCCCTGCAATATCACTATGAAGGACGATCTCAATGTAGCCCATCTGTGATCTCTGTCATTCTTTATAATTTCTCAATTACAGGCTTATATATTGGTCTTGAATACTCAGTAAATACATTTTGGTATTATTCATTGGGTGATCTTCAACAGGAACAGCTTGAAAGAAATTATATGTTTAAGGGTCAGAGGCTCACTGCATGCCATTCCAAATCCTGTAATCCCGGCATTACTGCTGGGGGGACGTTAGGCTTTAGGGAGTTAAAAGAAACCTCTTTACTGACCCGAATTCCCTCCTAGGTGTACAGCTCAGCATAGACTGTCTTAGATCAATGAACTGCCTTCTTGGCTCAGATATATTGAAAACAGCCAGGCAGTTATTTAATTGTAGACGAAGTCAGAGGTACTTGGCCTCTCCATTTAAGATTTCCTTATGGACGCTCTAAAGGCCAAAGATTTTGAGCTATTTTTTTTTTTATATTTGCTATATATGAGGGCAGTGGCTAGGACAGCGCGCCCATCAATTTTGGTTGCCATGGTAACATAATTCACTAAATAATAGACAATTTTGTTTCAAAAATAAGCCAAAATTAACATAGGAGATAAGCGGAGCATCCTGCTGTAGAGTTGTAGAGTAGGTTGTTTATGGTACTACACCTTTTAATGAGCAGCAGAATTTTGTGATGTAGTGATACATTGTGGGTCAAAAAACTTACACAGAATGAGAAAAGAGGAAAATGTGGGCAATCAGGGGCTGCACCCATTGGTTGCAGTGACGGACCTGTCCAGTTAAAACTGTATTTTCAGAACATGGTGTGTGTATGTGCAAAATATTCATAATAATAATAATTGTTAAATAATATAATAATATTATTATACCATATAACTGTTGATACACTGCAAAAAATGGTAAGATAAAAATACTAGGTAAGATGAATTTACTTATTTTAAGACTTAAAACACTTATTTCCATCACTATTTTTCTTAGTAAGACAAAAAAAAAATTCTTGTTTTGAGGTAATTTTTACTAGCTTGCCAGTGGGGAAAGTAAATTTCACTTGTCAAGTCAAATAGTAACTTGTATTAAGAAAAAAAAAAAAAAAAAAACTTAAAACAAGTTACTATTTGACTTGACAAGTGAAATTTACTTACCCCACTGGCAAGCTAGTAAACATTACCTCAAAACAAGAATTTTTTTTTGTCTTACTAAGAAAAGTGGTGATGGAAATAAGTGTTTTAAGTCTTAAAATAAGTAAATTCATCTTACCTAGTATTTTTATCTTATCATTTTTTGCAGTGTATATGAGTAATACTGGGGTCAATCTTATCCCCAAATTTATGTATGATACAAGGAGTATTTTATTGACACCCCCTACACACACACAGTATATGACTAGCTAAGAGGCTGGCTTATCAACCAGCTTGCGTTTAAAAACATACTGGATTTAAGCATAAGTTACAAGCATATAAAAAACACGTAAAATATTTTCAGGGAAATATTTTTCATTTGCGCCTTTCTTCTACTCAGTCTGATATCCAGAGAAAAACTGCTATCCTCCCTTTCTCTCTCTCTCTCTCTCTCTCTCTCTCTCTCTCTCTCTCATCAACAGACCTAGAATGTAACTGCGTACTCTGGAAGACATTCTATAGAATAACTCATGTAACTAAATTTGATTCTGCCTTCCTCTGTGCTCCACACTCTCAGCAGAGAGAAATAAATATTCTGCTCGCATTGCAATCCATGCTCTCACGCATAGTGTAACTCAGATGTTACATATGGTCAGACAGACATACTGTATGGGCGCAGAAACCGCCTCCGCTCTGAGGTCTGGACTTCTGAGTAAGTGAAATGGAAGCGCTTTAGGTTTCATAAATTGACTGCTCATGTATCTGGGTATTTTTATTACTAATCTCAAAGTTTTTAGATGCAGCATGAAGACTGAAGTTGAATTCAGCGGGGGTGGCTGATTATATTTCTGCATTTCTCGTTCGCTTGCCAGACGCTTTTCGTCCAGACAACTTGGAAATTCACTATGTGGTGCACGCTGAAGAGCGAATCAGACTTTGACGTGAGAACTTGGTTTCCTTGAGGCATCTTTTCTAAGGCTCTGGTACAGAAGTCAGGAAGATGTTTCATAGACACTGCC
Source organism: Gymnothorax reevesii (assembly GCA_029721435.1). NCBI lineage: Eukaryota > Metazoa > Chordata > Actinopteri > Anguilliformes > Muraenidae > Gymnothorax > Gymnothorax reevesii. The sequence goes on along the minus strand of CM056583.1, from coordinate 53,114,836 downwards.
TGGCCTGGAGGGAGAGGTTTTCTGGCACAAAGCAATAAAAGTTTCTTCCCAGGTTTTACAGTTTTATTCAAACCCCTCCCAGAAATGTAAAAATTGTTGATTTTTTGCCACAAAAAACTTGACCCCTGCAGACATATTGTTGGTGAAACTTGCACGGGATCACTGAGACATACCCTTTGAGCGAATAAACTATACAGGAGGCATCATAGTTTTATTTTATGATATAAAATATGATAATATTGTCCATGAGATTTCTCTTTTCTCTGAAGCCAACATTTAAATGAATATGAAATAATGGCAGGGCCCTTTGCCATTTTACACAATTATTTGCAATGACTTCATTGTCACACTTGCTCACAGGAAAGTTTCTAATCCAAGGTTTAGAAGCTCTTTGTCTGTTTCAGTCTGAAGTTTTTTCAAATGCAGTGTGTTTTTTGAGGATGTGAACGTATGATGATGTCTGTATTTGAGCTGACCCTCATTGTTGCTAAGTTTTAGAAGATGTAAGCAGTGGTGGTGGGTTAGTCTTGAAGGATTTGTTCCTTTTGAAAAAATCCTTTTGGTGAACAAGAGAAATTGACTTGCCTCCTTTCAAGGATTCATTCCTTTGATTCAGTTACATCTAAATAATGCTGTAAACTTCCTATTTGCAGAAACTGCCACAACTCCTCACATTTATTTAGATAACCCCAATCTTAAAAAACAAATGTTACTGAGGCATTAGCTAACAACAGCATTAACCTCATGCTATGGGTAGAGCAGCTGACTTACGCACTGACTCACACTACTGTTGGTGTGCCCTTTTTGTGTGTTAGCTACACAAGTTTGTGCGATGGAAATGGACCTGAGCAGTAGCTACTTGAACAACTCCACTCACAAATGGGAGAAGGAACTTGACATGGGCAACAGTCAGGTGAATGACTTCGAAGACCAAATCTGTTGGACCTGTTGCTAATCAGTTACAGTCCGATGAGTGAATTTGTGAAGGAACTAGCTATGTCCTTCCTCAGATCGCTGTAGGTCTAAGGTTATTCTCCCTCCCCAGAATATTTCTGCATTACAGTCACCAGCAAGCTTAAATACATTGCCATGCATCACAGCCTGTATTAAACTGTAATTAGTAATGTAGCCAAGACAAATTAAATAAGCATGTGCCCAGCCACCTCGGCTATATTTCGATTAAAGTTCCAAAATAGCTGTTACATTCCGCGAACTAGGTTACTCAGTCCTTCTTCCTTCTGTGTCCATGTTTTCCCCTAACCCTACTGTCTCTAGTTTTGCTTCTTGTCTGTCTGTGCTGGGCGTGTTGTTTACTGGCTTCCCTTGCTTTCACTCAGGCAATCAGCATTCGTTTCAATTATCCAATCTCTGAGTCTTCCCACTCACACCACATCCAACTCAATTACTCACTACTGAATCCAGTCTCTGCCCTGCCTGCACTCCCAGCATTATACTGACTTACACACCTCACCTGCTTCTTACCCTTCATAACCCTGATTTGCCCTCTGTTGCGTGTCAATTTGTTGTAGGTTTTGTTTAAGAAAGTCTTGTGAATTCTGCTGCTTAACCTTGGCGAAGTTTTTAAGTCTGCTTCGCTCCCTCCCTTCCCAGCCTCTGCCCTGTCCGCCTACCCTGACCTGCCCAAGTCCAGCCTGCTTCCCGCCTGCTCCCCCATCCAGTTCTGGACTCATCTGCGTTGCTGAGACTTTTTGTTATTGTTTAATAAACACTCTACTGTGCTTTTGTGAATATCTGCCTCTGAGTGGTGCGTTTGGGGTCAAGCCTACTCGGACCGTGATGTTAGCATTGCTATTTTTGATCGACGTGCACCTCCAGCAATGAGCCCATGTCATTCCTTTAATAAACATTTGATATTAGCTAACTTTCATAAGCTACTACTCGTGTTTGCTGCAGTTTCAAAACACAGTAGATGTAAAATTGATGGCAGGATTTGAAGGGTAAGGGTATCATTAAAGGTGAAACAGAATGGTTGAACGGGGTATTTATCCTTGTTCTGTGATGTGACATATAGACAACAAAATTTTGGTTGGGTCTGTATACCTCAGAAGCTTCCTAAAAACCTCTCTCAAAAAGATATGTAAGGGTGGAGGATTTAGAACGCGTTGTTTTGCATCTATTTGGCGACCTTTCGGGCTTAACTGGCAACCTCATTATGAAATGCCATCACCTGACACTGATTGGCTGGCTTTGCTACCTAAAGTGAAGCAAGTCATAATCGCATTCCATGTTACTTGCGATGAAATTCACCTTTATGTGGTAGAAACTGAAACTTCAAGGCACGGAAGGATTTTAATTCCGTGTGAGAATCTCATTAATAAGCGTTCATTGAATAATTGCGGCAAATAATCCTAAAAATGCACTAGACCCACGCCGAATGCGTGAGACTTAGCATCTCTGCTACTTTCATGTTATGATGCTAACGCACCATCTTGATAAACTAAAGGCGCAGATGCCGACTTCCCATCGTCTTAATGTGAGCATGGCACGATCATTGGCAACAACAGTCTTCACAGATTTATTTCAGATCTCGTTTCAAAGCTGTTGCTGAGTGATAATCACGTCATACAACATTGGCTAATCAAAACATATATATTCTATTTTTAATTTTTTAAAAACAATCTGAGTACAACGTGATACTTACAGTTTGTACTGGTTGTTGAGGTAGGCGCAACGTCGGAACTGTGTAGCACCAAAAGCTGTGAGAAGCCAGCTTGAAATTGTGCCAGGTTAGTAAAACTGTCAGAGGTGAAATGAGCTGAGCAAAGTAACAGGCTGTAGTTGAGTATAGTGGGAATCCGATTAAAAATGTACAGCAGCCACGCATCTCGTGCATTTCTTTCAGTTGGAAAGTTATGGAACGTTTCCACACTGCTTCCACAGCCTGGAAGAGCACACCTCGGTACGCGACTTGTCATTTTACCGTGAACTTCATGAACACTACAGAAATTTACTGTCTGTAGGGGGCGGGAGAGCAGGTGTATGCAAATTATTTTGAAGGGGAGGAAACTGAATGAGAGTGGGGGGGCATGATACATGTGACATCATATGTATCAGTTGTTCAGATTGGCCTGTTTTCTGGCAGTCATTTTTAAAAGAGAAATTTTTATGAAACGGAGATGTTCAGAATATCTAGCACTTTTTGTATGTTCTTGAATGCGGGACGACTTTATTCAACATAGACAAGGCAAAGCGGTTTTTGATTCTATGTCACCTTTAAGGCAGCTGTTGGTACCTTTGGAAGAAAGAGCAGGAGATGTTGACCATAAACACCACTGCTCATCCCTCTCTGTTCCTTCTCTCCCTCCTGTGGCCCCTCCCCCAAAGCCCTTCATGCTGAATCAAGAGTTCAGTTCACCAGCTAGAGTTACACGGAAACCCATGAGAAGCTCTAGTATGTCTTATTGCAAAGTAAGAAATGCTGGCACTAACAAAAAGTAAACATTATGCATTTACATGTTACTTACATTACATACCATGCCATCTCAAAGATATTGTGGTTCTGATTGGTAATCAACAGATTACCTGCAAGTAGCACAGATATGCAGTTGTTGACAACAGAGAAAGTGGAATTGTAGATGGAGAGATTTTGACATTCTGGATTTTCACTGAAAACTTCTGAAATTATATGGGTTAACACATGGCACTAGTACAAACAGTTTAGTTTCTTTTATTTTTGCAACAACATTCACGCTTTTCCTGTTTTTACCTTTCTTTTGGTGTCTCATATAGTATATTGAGTCTGAAAAAAGTCTACAAAGTACAAAGTCTACCTAGGAGCCACAGTATTCTCGCCAGCAGAAAACACCAAGCCAAAAACTGTGCACTGTTTGTTGTCCAATGGTTTGTAGTCTAACATAGTGATATCATTATGGCCACGGGACGGGCAAGTTTGGCACGCTCAAAAACACAAAGTTATAATGCTTTTCAGAGGACGTGGTGGCTTCGATTTATTTTTCAAGAGGATCTGTAGCTAGCTAGCTAGCCACCGAGATAAACGTTTGATAAAATTTAGACTGAATTCCAAGTGTTACGAGCTAGCTACTACATTGATTGTGAATTCATGAACCATCACTACATTAGCCAAAGGCAGTTTAGGAGACATGTGGATAAGAACATATTTAATGTTTTATGGAATCCAGTCTGTTTTTCACAATATAGCGCAGCTATTAAAAATAAACAAAATGTTAGCTAACAGTTGCTAATGTACAGATGCCGACCACGGATTGATCATTCTTAGCTGATTAAATTCCAGTTGTATTACAGAACAGAAACATGGGAGAAGAACTCCTATGTCCTATGAACAATGACTGGGACACTTGTCAGTGTACTTGAAAAAATTCCAAATGCCATATTTACAGAATGTAATAGGTACAACATCTGCAGAATTTCATTTGAAAGCGTTCATAGTATCAGTATTGCAGTTTAACTGTACAGTTTGTTTTTCATTAATCCATTCATTGTCTTAAGTGCTACCTGCATATCAGGGTCATGGGGGAGCTGGAGCCCATTCTAGCTGACTACGGGCAAAAGGCAGGAATGTAGCCTGGACAACTTGCCAATCAATCAATCAATCAATCAATCAATCCTCACACCATCACGTATGTAAATACCTAGGGAAAATTGTGAGTCTCCAACAAACTCAGCATGCTTGCTTTTTGGCTGTGGGAGGAGTCAGGAGTGATTACTGAACAAATGTGCTGCTTCTTGACAAAATTTTGGTCTAGATTTAGTTTATTGTCCTTGTGATGAGAACTTAGCATAAACTACTACTCTCACAAAATTCTATCTGGTTGTTACTTACTTAATGCTGCAGAGGAATTTGGCCAACTCTTATTAGCAGTATTGTTTTAATTCCGCCACATTGGAGAGTGTTGAGCATGAATTTAAAATTGTACCTCAGCATCTCAATGGAATTCAAGTCAGGACTTTGACTCGGCCACCCCAAAAGCTTCCTTTTGCTCTTTTGAGCCATTTGAAAGTGGACTTGCTTGTGTGCTTTTGTATCAGTTGTCCTGCTGCATAGCCCGACTGTGCTTGAGTTTTGGGTCACAAACTGATGGCAGGACATTTCTCATTAGTATTTTCTGATTGAGAACAGATTCATGGTTCCATCAATTATGGAAAGTCACAGCAGCCATCAAATTGTTTTTTTTTTGTTTTTTTTTTTGGCAAATGTCAGATGAACCTTTGTGTTCTTTATGGTCTGCTAAGGTTTTGCTCTCCCATGATTGTCATTTTCGGCCTGTCACTTTCTTATTCTGGAATTGTGAACACTAACATTACCTGAGGCTATTGAGGCCTGAAGTTCTTTATATTTTTGTCTGGGACCTTTTGTGAACGTGTGGATGAGTTATTGACACATATCTGTTTTAATGAAAAAGCAGGATACAAAGTATGCATCCGCTGAAATTCAGTGATGCATCTGTAGCATATTCTCTCATTGAAATGAATGAATTTCTGTTAGAGAGCAATGCATCATTGAGCTATGTTTTGCTGTTGGCATATATAATAAAGATATGACAATACAAGAGAATGTCAGTAAGTTTAGCTACATCAACAAAATCTCAAAATGGTTCTAAAACAAAGTTTATTTTGTCTCATAATTTTCACATCAATGTATAAGTATTAATTAAAATTATATAATTTCCAACTAGTTTAACACCAATATATGAGCTAATCCCTACCAACAGGAAACCTAATTAAAATTTCCTATCTCAAAATTGACTATATGTACTTGAGGAGACTGACTTATTATTTTTGCATGGTATGTAAGCTCTTAAAAGTATAGGGACAAAATGAGCTGTGTCACATAATTGCAGTGTAAAGTTGAGGTATGCTGTGCATAGTTTACTCACTGAAGAGTATGATTTTCATCAGCCAGGTTGGTTAATGGAGGGAAGCCTGACACAGGAGGGCTGGGAGTCTTCTAAGAGTGCTTTCTTTACATACTTTTCCATTAGTTATTTGTTAAAGGGGTCCTATAATGCAGTTTTTTTCCAAGTTAAAATATTGTTGGATATCCAACCGCCTCCAGCCCCCAGCTCACCAGTCCGCTAAGACCTGGACCACACTTCTCCATTATTCAATTATCACTTACAGCTGTTGTTAATTCCTACTAAGTGGTAGCAGCAGGGCCGTCGTATAGGAGGAAAGTGATGACAATTATAAGGGCCCACAGCCCATTGGGGCCCACAAAACCCGCAGTAACCGCCATGACTACATTTTTATGCATCGACTTAACTGCTATTCAGATTAATGCACCAGAGTAATCACAAAGCCGCAAAAGTATGCAAAATTGATTAAATAAATTTCAACAACCCCCTTCTTAAAAAATGGTTTGGATCATGCTTCGTGCTCCTCTTGGAAAATTGTCTGTGCGTTTTTGCTTGCGAGGTTCGCGGAGTAGGGCAGTCAATAGTACGCGCAGCCCACACACACAAATCTGGACACCAGAAAAGGATAGAGAGAGAAGGAGGGCAGCAGAGCGGGGGCACAGAAAATTACAAAATTCTTTTCAAAGAAAGGTGAGAGTATTTAAGTAGCTTGCTATCTTAGCTGTTCAGGCTGGCTGTTCAGCTGCTAACATTACGTTACTGTAATATGCAGTCAGCTGAGTAAATAATCGCCTGACAAGAATGACATTACTCAGTTATTATTGGTATCATCTACAGAAAAGATTGGTGAGGTTATCATTCACCAGCAATTATAATATATCGACAAAAAATCTGGTAGCAGCAGGACACATGCCTCCATCCTTATTATGAGTGGTTACTGAATACTTGGCTCTCGTGAGGCTAGTTTGGATAGCGAACTACATGCAGTCAGTGTGGTACTGGTGACCTTAGGTTTAACTAAAACAATCGCTTGCCAAGGCTGACATTTTACCTTCTTCCAAAAGTGTTCACTAAAACTAAACTGCTACTTTATTCTGTTGCCATATATCTTGTTAATGTGGGGGGTAATTTTACGGTGCTTACCCGCCTCATACAATATCAAAGTGAAGCTGTTTGCTTAGAGCTATGGTACTGAGAGAGAAGCCCATCTAAATTTGGTTTATTCCAAGACTAGGTATGTTAGTTCTTCTGTGTAGACAGGACATGGCGACGGGCACAGCTGGCAGGTGGCTGACTCGGGAGGCTCAGCTGGCAGGGAGCAGGCTCGGGAACACAGCAGGCAGGGGGGCAGACTCGAACAGGGCTGGCTCGGGAACACATCAGGCAGGGGGCAGACTCGGATGGGGCTGGTAGGCATATGGTATGGACAGAGAGAGGGCGAAGGGGAACAGAGGGAGCGTGATGCGAAGTGAGGAGTGGTGAGTGAAGTCAGATCTCAACTGACTGCAGAGCTGGAAACATTTATAGGGCGGGGGCACGGACAACAAAGCTGGTGAAAAGTAATATAATTAACAAAGGGTGGAACATGAGGGAAACCTAATTTCATGAAACAGAAAAACATTAACACACAGATGAGGATCACAAGACTCTCCCAAAGGCGGGATAAATAAACTGAATAAGAGACTCCTAAGTGCATAGAGTGAGAAGCAGAACAGACGAGATAAATGCAGAGAGTCAGCGGGAAACATAGTTAGCCAGTTAAACGAAAGCAAGAGGCGGAGACTAGAACAGGGCGAATGCGGAGAGGTCGTTAGTCACTTGCCACAGTTAATAATGACTGGTTTACACATGACATGCCGTTGTCACATGTCAACATGTATTTAGGATAAAATGTGATGCCAATTTCACGTGTTCACATGCGATTAACAAGTTATTGCGTGAAATTCTTGTTATTTCTGTAAGGAACTTTGGACTAATATGCAGATATTACCTTGAGAATAAAAATCTGAGCTAGGCATCATGAAGAAAGTTGCAAAAGTGAGATATGAGCTATACAATAGGTATGAAAAACAGAACCTGCCACTAGGTATATGAGCTATATAGGAGACATATACCTTGTATATAGGGCCTATATGTGGAAATAGAGAAGCAATATAGGAGACCTATATGCCCTGTATAAGCACATACATGTACCTGGATTTGGCCTATATATGGCATATATTCAGCATATATGCGGCATATAGGTTGCATATATAGGTCCTTTCCATGTGGGTACCCTTTTGTGAGACTTTGTGATTGGAATCTGTGTTCCTTTTTGTTTTGTCTGCAACGTTTGTGCCTGCTACCCTGTAGCGTGGCATAATAAATATACCAAATCCATCCTTCCACCAGAGTCAAGTCCTCAACTTTCTCTCCTCTGAGAAAACCATTGAGCACAAGACACAAATCCGTTTCAGGGAGGTTTGTAAACTTCTTAGCAAAAGAAATATAAAAATTCCGTTGCAATTTGCTTTTTTTCATTCCCAGCCCTCTGAAATACAGACTGTTTTAAGTGGGCCTCAATAGGTTCAGTAAAGATAATCCTTACTTTATAAATAATTGCTACAAGCAGTTACCTGTCTGTTATCGAGAACATAACGGACAGAAGAGGTAGTATGGTCTGAGAAGCCACAGGCATTCTGTGTCCTCCTGTCTTCCAGAAGCAGGTGACTTGCCACAGGAGGAATTCACTGCTAATAACAATTACAAACCAAAGAATTAAAAATTCATACTTGGACCGAAGCCAAAAAAGCACTAACAGAAGCAGGTTCCTGCTGCTTGTGAAAGGGCACTGGAGCCACCAAGCTCTGCTGCACAGAGTCAAAGTGAAGTCCTCGGCATTACACAGAGCCCACACTTCACTCATGGAAGAGCAGTCAAGTGCAATTCCATGACTAAGTGGCTTGTCAAATCCAATGCTTTCCAGCAGAGTCAGTTAGGTATTGCACATTGCTACAGGAAAATAAAGGTTAAATCCGTGTAAAGACCATGTTTTAAAGACCCAACTGCTTTGTGATAGCAATACCAGCATACTCTGATCTAAGCTTGTGACCCAGGGATGTGTGATGCCCAAGATTTGTATTAAAATTCTTCAGAGAAGCCAAACCTCCTGGGTAGAAACAGAACTGCAGAAGGATAAAGAGTAAGCCAGCAATGACTAGTCAACATCATCTGAATTTGGCCTGTCAAAGCCACATGGTTTTTATGTATCATAGTTATTTATGCCGCTAAAGAAACTGCAGGTCAGCAGCGACCAGATTTTCATTAGTACACCAAATTCCCATCACGAATATCACCCTGCTCAAATCTGGCACAGACACCAATAGTAGCTAATCTAGTCTATTGGGAAAAATAAGCAAAAGTGATTCCAGTAATGAAGAACATGCATGCTGCACCTTTGGGAAGAACAGTTTGTCCCTGTTATTTGCTCCAGACATGAACATCAGCAGAATTAGGAGAAATATACCCGTGCTTTCAGATGCAAGAAAAATCATTCATACTACTAATTCTGCCACAGTAATACTGTCCTCCCTCTATAACCCTTCTAAATTGACACAGCCTGGCTCCACAGAGAAGTATAAATCATTTTATTGTTACTTTTGGCTGGCTACATGAGATGGTTACATTGCCACTGTCTTTCAGAAGAGCATCTTTGTAAACCAAAGGCAGTGATGGGAGTGGCAATGCCTTAAGCTTTATTATGACTACAATCATAATTTTCAAGCCAAAACACGCGTTACTTAACGGGAGCAGCTTGACAGCAATTAGCAACCATGCAGTAAAGGGTGAGATCACTGGAGGCCCTCTGAACATCTGACAGCATGCCATACTTATAGTGGCGTGGGGGAGCAGTGGGTAGCTCTGGGCCTCACATCACGAAGGTTGTGAGTTTCAATCTAGCCTGGGACCCTTCTGTGTGCAGTTAGCATGTTCTGTGGGTTTCCTTTGGATGTTCCTATATCCCCCCCCAGTCCAAAGACATGCATGTCAGAAGTCAGTGTGAATTGGTGGACCACATCCATGCTGTGGTGGTGTGTGGCTGTAGTGAACATTTTGCAAATGCATTGGAATAATTTCAGTATTTTTTAATATGTATATGTGCTGTGGCTGCAGAGTTCAGCTATGTGGATGTAGCACGACTGCAGTCAACTCTGCGTGGTTTTTCATCAAAACTGGCTACCTTGTTTTCCCTACCTTCCTACTTATTGTGCATTCTGTATACACAGCATACTCCAGATATTCCACGTTATACTACACACGCACATGTGGCTGCAGTGCGGCTGCAGATCTCGTTCCTTACAATACATGCGGATGCAGTGCGGCCGTGTATTTAACTCTTGCAGCTGCGGCGTGGCTGCAGATGTAATTTTATTGCACACTGTAAATGCAGTGTGTATATGGATAGCAAATGGTGCTTGTGGAGCGGCTGCAGAGAATTATTTTTGGGCCGCACAGGCCTCTGATGCATGTCAGTCTAATTGGAGACTAAATTGCCCATTGGTGTGAATGAATTGTATGTTGACATGAGATGAAAAAATTGCTGAAAGTGTTGTTAAAGAGTCAATCCACCATATATATTATGTATTTTTCTTTTATAATGTATATTTTACTTTACCCCCTCACTTTCCGCTCGTGTGTTCGTGTGAGTGTGCGCGTGTGAAGGCGTGTATGTGAGTCTGTGGAGCCCTGTGTCCATCACCTCCATGTATGTCTTTGTAGTCCTGTGTTCGTCAGCTTTGTCTTTGTGCGAGCTGTGTTTGTGTGACTGCTTGCCTGCATAAGTGTGTGCTACTTTGTTTGTGGATGCACATATCTGATTGTGTGCACCTTTTTGTATATGTGTTCATATGTGTGTTCGTGTTTTGAGAGGCTTTGGCAATCTGTTCCCCAGATTTGCAGTCGGCTGGCCGGGACACAGTGGCTTGAAACGTTCCCACAAGACTTCCGACTAAATTGCAGCCATCTGAAAGGCTTTTGGTGCCAGTGCTGAGTCGATTAAGATGACTTCATCATCAGGCACCCTGGGGGAGGACAGAGCTAACCGCTACATTGCTGCTAACAGCCACAGCATGCGAGGGACCCTCTGAAACCACTTGGGGCTTCCCATCCGGTTCTTCAATTGTTCCTGTGATTCATTTGCTTTTATCTTCCTTTTTTTTTTTTTTTGATTTACTTTTTACTACTTATGTCTGATTTGGCTCCTTTTCCATTATATGGTTGTAAAATTACACCGCAACAATGAGCACTTAGTTTGCTGTGATGTGGTCTTCGCTGGAGGCTTGACGACAAGCTTGCTCATCCCATAAGCAGAAGCCGTAAGTGACCTTTGATCGGTTTTCACCGATCTTATCTAGGGCTTAGGTGAGAGGAGTTGTAGTGGCATAAGCCTCACATTCTCTCACACTAAACTTGGCTCTCACCACCAAGTAACATGCGCAGCAGACGGTTCCATAAGATGCCAGCTCAGGAACTTCTCAGGAGAGTGAGAAAATCCTCTAATAGGAAATAGTGTTAAGAGGACCTCCTGCTGGCTGAGCTGCAGGGTACTGTAAGTGATTCCAGTACTGTACAGCAGACCATGGTCCAGGTCAGTTCCATTTTGGGGTTCACAGGGTTTAAATCGATGCATGAAGTGATTTTTTTAAATTTTTTATGTACTTTTAAACTATTTCCTGGTCTGACTGAACAGAAATTAAATTTGGATCCAACACTGACGTGGACTGGCGCAAAAAACACTCATTGATTATTTGCAGTAACAAGATGGTAAACTCCTACATTTCTCCAGTGCCATTTATTTACTGGCTCGCTAAAGGATTTTAGTGACAAAATATTTAGATGGCAGTTGACTGAAGGAACTAGAAAACCTGAAATTAGAATTAGAAAATTAAAAATTAGAATGAAATTTCAATCTCAGCAGGACTTCCCTGGTTAAATATAGGTCAAAAGAAAAAAGAAAAAAAAAGAATCTTGAGTGCTTGCTGGTAATGATACCAATCCGATACTACACACACAATATAATTTCCGATTAAAAAATGACAGTTGAATTGGAATGAAGTTTAAATAAGGATGAAAAACCTGACATCAAAATAAATAACATCCCTGGCATAAAATGAGTACGACACTTAAAACACTCAAAACAAAAAACTAAACACTGTCTGGTGCAGCAGACTGGGGTTGAAGTTCATAAAAATCTGCTTATTACAAAACCCAAAACCAGTGAAGTTGGCACGTTATGTAAATCGTTGATAAAAACAGAATACAATGATTTGCAAATCCTTTTCAACTTATATTCAATTGAATACACTGCAAAGACAAGATGTTCAAGATGTCTTTTTTTTTTTTTTTGCGGATAGTCATTAACTTAGAATTTAAAGGCAGCAACACATTGCAAAAAAGTTGGCACAGGGGCCTTTTTACCACTGTGTTACATCGCCTTTCCTTTTAACGACACTCAGTAAACGTTTGGGAACTGAGGGGACCAATTTTTGAAGCTTTTCAGGTGGAACTCTTTCCCATTCTTGCTTGATGTACAGCTTAAGTTGTTCAACAGTTCGGGGTCTTCATTGTTGTATTTTACGCTTCATAATGCGCCACACATTTTCAATGGGAGACAGGTCTGGACTACAGGCAGGCCAGTCTAGTACCCGCACTCTTTTACTAAGGAGCCATGCTGTTGTAACACGTGCAGAATGTGGCTTGGCATTGTCTTGCTGAAATAAGCAGGGGCGTCCATGAAAAAGATGTTGCTTGGATGGCAACATATGTTGCTCCAAAACCTGTATGTACCTTTCAGCATTAATGGTGCCTTCACATATGTGTAAGTTGCCCATGCCTTGGGCACTAATACACCCCCATACCATCACAGATGCTGGCATTTGAACTTTGCACCTATAACAGTCCGGATGGTTCTTTTCCTCTTTGGTCCTAAGGACACGACGTCCACAGTATCCAAAAATAATTTGAAATGTGGACTCGTCAGACCACAGAACACTTTTCCACTTTGCATCAGTCCATCTTAGATGAGCTTGGGCCCAGCGAAGCCAGCAGCGTTTCTGGGTGCTGTTGATAAATGGCTTTCTCTTTGCATTGTAGAGTTTTAACTTGCACTTGCAGATGTAGCGACGAACTGTAGTTACTGACAGTGGTTTTCTGAAGTGTTCCTGAGCCCATGTGGTGATGTCCTTTACACACTGATGTCGGTTTTTGATGCAGTACCGCCTGAGGGATCGAAGGTCACGGGAATTCAATGTTGGTTTTCGGCCTTGTGGCTTACGTGCAGTGATTTCTCCAGATTCTCTGAACCTTTTGACGATATTACGGACCGTAGATGATGAAATCCCTAAATTTCTTGCAATAGCTCGTTGAAGAATGTTGTTTTTAAACTGTTCGACAATCAGCTCACTCATTTGTTCACTAAGTGGTGACCTTCGCCCCATCCTTGTTTGTGAATGACTGAGCATTTCAGGGAAGCTGCTTTTATACCCAATCATGGCACCCACCTGTTCCCAATTAGCCCGTTCACCTGTGGGATGTTCCAAATAAGTGTTTGATGAGCACTCCTCAACTCTCTCAGTCTTTTTTGCCACTTGTGCCAGCTTTTTTGAAACATGTCGCAGGCTTCAAATTCCAAATAGGCTAATATTTGCAAAAAATTACAAAGTTTACCTGTTCGAACATTAAGAAACTTGTCTTTGCAGTGTATTCAATTGAATATAGGTTGAAAAGGATTTGCAAATCATTCTATTCTGTATTTATTTACGATTTACACAACGTGCCAACTTCACTGGTTTTGGGTTTTGTACATAAGGGACAATCTATGAATTTCTATTCAGGTAAATTTTAATGTCTTCAGTATCTAGAATCCAGAATATGTTCTGGATCACTTCCAAAATTAAATCTACTCATCCTTAGACTACTAACTACCATCCTACCAAATTTAGTGCCAATCTGTTCATGACTTTTTCAGTTATACTGTTAAGAGACAAACACACAAAAACAGGTGAAAACATAACCTCCTTGGCAGAGGTAATAACTCAGTTAGTCTCCTTACCACACGAAAGTTAGCAACCTTGGTATCCGATTTCAAACCTCTGAAATCCCAAAGATGTACCTACCCATCTTTGGATATCCACACCAATGTCGATTCTGGTTTTAATTCTTGCTCAGTCCAACTCCGTCTTAGTTTTTTTTTTTTTTTTTTTATTTGGCATCTCCCATCCTGCCCGAATCTGGAATGCCCAATTGCTGAACTATGTACAAGGCTTGCTCGTTTGCGAACCCTTGTTGCCAATGCAGGAGTGTGAAGACAGTTTGCGGTTCTCCTCCGAAGCACGCGCCTGTCAGCCACTGCTTCTTATTCACTCATTGGTTGAATCTCCGCAAGTTCAGAACGAGGGCAGAGGATACCGGAACATGAACAGACTTAGACGCTTCCTGATGAGCGCCCGTCTGGCCAACAGGAGACGCTTGTGCAAAGAACAAAGCTATTTATTTATTTATTTATTTTTCCCAGCAGTCCCTTCCCAATTTGGAACCCTGTAGCGTAATAGCCAATTGTGCAGTACTCTGAAAAAGCTGCCGAGCATTGCTGGTTGATTCTACCAGGGCTCGAACCCGTGACGTGATCGTCACTCCTGCACTGCAATGCAGTGCCTTAAATGAGTGAGGTATCCAGCAGCTCCACCTATCTCTTAGTTGACTGCTTTTCTTCTTGTGCCTTTGGTCTTTTTATTAGTGATTTTTGCCAGTATATGCCAGTGTAGTTGCAATGGACGAAGTGGAAGTGTAGTCGGATTTTTGCTGTCCGTTATTGCATCAAGTTTATTGTGACCACTCATGAAACTCATGCAGCTATAGACAGCCCCTGAACCAATCACGATGGAGAGGTCAGAGAGAAGCCTCACCTGATTAACGTTAACTTGAGAGGTCAGATTTTTAGACTCCTGAATAAAAATGCAGGGGAAAATACTGGAATCCCGATGTACTCTCTGACCACTAGTAACTGACAGCTTATGACATTTTTACAAAGTAAAACACTAAAAATAAATAAATAAATAAATAAATAAATAAATAAAAAAGACAGTTAAGGAAAGCATGTCATTTGCTTTTTGTGTTTTTTATGGGCGGGAGGCGGACAAAGAATAAACATAATAATGATGCGGGCTGGGAAGAGGACAAAATATTTCATATTTTTGCAAGAGCAGGGCAGATCCTTGCTGGAGCTGGAGGGCGGGACTTAAAATCCCCTTTGTGCGAGGCTCTTGTACAAAGAGCAGCTATAAGCATTCAGAGAATGCAGAAAAACGTGGAGGATGCGCAAGTAAGATTTTCTGGTACTTTGTATCAGATATCCTTCTTTTTTTATATCCTATCCAGTATTCTCAGCCAGTACCTGATCGGTACTAGTACTGAATTTTTCAGCGGTACATCCTCAGAAAAGAGACACTATAAAAATAGTGGTGCAAAGATTTACTTAAAAATCAGCATTGAGGTAGTTAAGAAAAATAAATACTGTAAGAGTGGTCAGGCAAGATAGCACCTTAAAATGTACCAAAATTGTCAGTCTAAAGTGATTACAGAGAATTGTAATTGCAGCTCCCAAGGCAAATCTGAGACAATGAGTGTAATTAAACCACATTCAACAGGTGATTGCAGCTGTATCTGAACAGCAAGTTATTTTGGGAGCAGCGATTTTGGGCAGTATTGTGTCAAGCCATTCATCATTAGTCTTGTTGGCAGTGGTCTCAGACCAGCAGTCAGTAGTTTGAACGGTACAGGTGCCTCTGAACAGTGGTCAGTTGTTTAGTGGACACCAGTCTTCAAGGAATCATCAGTATTTTTGTGGGCATAGGTGTGCCAGTGTTCTTATCGGCGGGTTTTTTGGCAGAGATGTTTCTGAACAATGGTCAGTGGTTTTGTGGGCAGTGGTGTCTTTTTGCAATGGTCAGTAGTGTTGTGAACTTTGGTGTGTTTTCAGCTTACTGGCCCTATGAGCTGATAAGCTATTGTCGTGGTTTGGCATCTGTCATGCAGGAATGTTTTTTTTTTTTTTGCATTATGAATTTTCCTGTAAATTTGCCATAACATACAACTAGATCATATCTCCAGAAGTTTTCTTTTTTTATTTTTGGTTGAATCATTTTGGTCCAGTTTATAGGCTCTTGAGATTTTTTTGGCCCGAATGTTAAAAGATAGGACTCAGAAATGTAAATTTCAAAAAGTTATTTCACAAAAACTGCCAGCTGAATTTTTTTTCTAAATTTGGCAATCAACTTAGCTTAGCACCCTCAATGTACAGTGTGAGCGCCATTTTGATTGAATCAACAGAAGTAGGTCTAGTGGGGTCACTGTACTTTAACATTGGTTCTTGTGGAGAATATGTATGGCCTGTGGAAGCCAAATGGCTGCAGATAGAGCTTAAGTGTCTATTATCAATATATAGGGAGTCAAACATGACCTATATTTTAGCAATGTTAAAGTTGACCTCAGATGACTTTGAAAGGTCAAACTCGAGGTGAAGGAAAGTGATAACAATGTTAAAGATAGGACTTGAAATTTCAAAAGAATTATTTTTCAAAAAACTGCACAATTATTTTTTTTCCTAAATCTGGCAATCAACTCACCTTGGTACACGTTAACTAAAGTGCGAGTGCCATTTTGATTGAATCGACAGAAGTGGATCTAGTGGGGGTGCTTTACTCTACATTGGGTCTAACAGCGATTAGGCACAAACAGCCGATTAAGTTTGAATTATCGACATATAGGTAGTCATATATGACCTATATTTTGGTAGTGTTAAAGTTAACCTCTGATTACCTTGAAAGGTCAAACTTGAGGTCAAACAAAATGTTACAATTTTCAAAAGGCTTCTAGGCTTGAAAATATTGAAGATAGAGAATATATGTCCTATATGAGCTTTCATTTGGTGATCTTGAACTTGACCTTCGAAGGTCAAATGTGATCTATTAAAATTCAATTACTTGTATCATTAAAATGGTCACAGATGGAGCCTAGGTTTGTGTTACAGACATCATGGTAGTCACATATTTGCAAATAGGCATTGAAATTTTATTATGGTATATATGTAGATGTTTCTATGATGATATGTGTTTATTAGTTTATGTTTGATTGATGTACTTTTAATGATAATATCCAAGTAGAAAAGCTTAACTAGGGACAGGGAAATTAGCCTTGGCTAGAAATCCTATATGCAATACATATGTGATATGATATTTATATCCCCGAATGGCGTTCCGGGGGATATTATGGTTTTGGTCCGGCCGCCACCGCCGCACTACGTGTTAACGCGATAACTTCAGTAATATTTCAATTACAAATTCCAAATTTTGCACATAAGTAATTATCATAAAGAGGAAGAACTGCTTCGATTTTTGACAATTTACGATGTCTAGATTGGCCACCAGGGGCCAAAAACTCATTTCAGTGTTAACGAGATAACTGCAGAAATATTTCAATTAGAAATTCCAAGTTTTGCATATATGTAAGTATCATAAAGAGGAAGAACTGATACGATTTTGGACAATTTACTATTTCTAGATTGGCCAACAGGGGCCAAAAACTGAAAAAATCACTGTTCCGCGATAACTTCAGTAATATTTCAATTACAAATTTCAAGTTTTGCACATAAGTAAGCATCATAAAGAGGAAGAACTGATTTGATTTTTGACAATTTACGATGTCTAGATTGGCCACCAGGGGCCAAAAACTCATTTCAGTGTTAACGAGATAACTGCAGAAATATTTCAATTAGAAATTCCAAGTTTTGCATATATGTAAGTATCATAAAGAGGAAGAACTGATACGATTTTGGACAATTTACTATTTCTAGATTGGCCAACAGGGGCCAAAAACTGAAAAAATCACTGTTCCGCGATAACTTCAGTAATATTTCAATTACAAATTTCAAGTTTTGCACATAAGTAAGCATCATAAAGAGGAAGAACTGATTTGATTTTGGACAATTTACGATCTCAAGATTGGCCACCAGGGGCCAAAAACGGAAAAAATCACTGTTTTTATCATATCTCTGGAAATATTTGTCCGATTGACCTCATATCAAGTGCAAATGAAAGGTCATGACCTGAGGATGTGTCCCACGATTACATTATACCTGTTTGGTTCAAAATTTTGACACAAGGTAGAGCTTTGTCATATAAAATTGACCATTTTTGCTATATCTTTGGAACTATTTCTCCAATTGACATGAAACTATGTGCAACGGCAAGGTCATGACCTCACAACGTGTCACATGATGAAATCATACCTGTATGGTTCAATATTTTGCCACTAGGTGGCACTTTGTGATGGAAAATTACCATTTTGGCCATATCTTCAGAACCTTTTGACCGATTGACCTGAAATTAAGTCAAGGTCTATTCAAGGATTGGAGAATTGGAGGATTGGGGGCATTTGGGGATATACCCCTAGCCGTCGCCTCTGACGGCATAAGCCTAGTTTAACTTTTTACAATGTATTTTTGCATTGTCCTTGACAAATAAACTAATAAATAAATAAAAATATGAACTTTCATTTGGTGACATTAAACTAGTAGGTGACCTTTGATGAGTTGTATCACCAAAATGGTCACAGATAGGGCCAAGGTTTGTATTATATTGGACATAACTTTTATTGCAGTCAGCCCTCGATATGAAGTCTACTTGGTGTCCTCAACTTGGCCTTTTGTGACCTTTAAAGTTCACAATTGGAATATTGAATTTTCAATGACTAGTATCATCAAAACTGCTTCGGGGCTTAGGATTGAATCACAGACATGTGAGAAATCTTATAAATGTACATTAACTTTCATTTATTGACCTTGACATTGACCCTCAATGATTTGAAGGTCAAACTTTTGATGAAATTTTTCATGATTTGTATCATCACTATAAGATTGCTTGCCAGTAAGCTACAGGACCATCGGTCCTATTTTTTTTTTTTTTTTTTTGGCAGAGGTGTCTTTGAGTAGTGGTCAGGAATTCTGTGCACATTTATGTCTCTGAGTAGTGGTCAGGGGATTTGTGCGAAGTGGTCTCTGAGCACTGGTCAGCAGTTTAGTCAGCAGAGGTGTTCCCGAGCAGACGCCAATACTTTTTGGGCATAGATGCCTATGAACACTGGTTCATATTTTTGTAGCCAGTTGTCTCTGAGCAGTGGTCTGTAGGTTTTTATGCATAGGTCCCTCTGAGCAGTGTCCAGCAGTTTTTTGACTGTGGCATCTCTGAGCAGCGGTCAGCAGTTTTGAGGGCATTCTTGTCTCTGAAAAGGGGCCAGTAGTTTTTGGTGCAGTATTTCCAAGCAGTGGTCCCAGTCACCCATTTTACCCTCATCCTCTGCAAGCTGAATCAACTCATTCTCATTCATGATTCCACTTTCTTTTCAGACTCAATTATAGCCCTCCTCCTGTCTCCTTTTACTTCTCCCATTCCTTCCTCTGCTATTGCTTCTTCTACGCTATAGCTTCTTCTGCTTTCTTTTCTCTTGGTAAGTATCAAACTCACAAACACACATTCAAGAAGGGCCCAATTAAGAAAGATCCACATTAAACTAGGTACTTGATCCAACACTCTGACCCAAAATCCTATTCCATGTTCATAGGCCGAGGTTACAGCATACAATTTGGCCGAAATGCAATGCCATTTTCAGATGCTTCACCACGGTGAAGCGAAAAAAGACACGATAATATAAATGGTACAGCCTGTAATGCTAGTAAACACTTTTATGTGCAATTTTTCTAAAAAGTGTTGCAGGGGAAGGTACAGTAATTTGCAGCTTGGTTCTACAGGCATTTTAAGCCCCATAGTGGACATGTTTACAATGCTTTATTGAGCGTAATCATCTTCATTTGTTATGATGATTTCCATGATGCAATAATAACTATCCCACAGACCTCAGAAGTAACACTAAAGTAATTCAAGCAGACAGATACCTGGCAACTGTCTCTGTTTTTCTTTCTGCTTCCCGCCATCGTAGAACTTGGCTCTGACTACTAATCATTGTTGATATGCTGGCTGACCATGGTCAGCAAATATCTGCACACCTCTGAAATGCTAATGTGATGGCGGGAACATGAGCTGGCGAATGAGAGTGTGGGGATTAGCAGGGTTTGCCCCATCTTCCCTGGCAGCTCCTGGCCTGGCAGCAGCTAGGCTGCACTGTACATTGCTGAACCTCAGATGTTTTGCCAAGTTACAAAGATGACAGTGCAGGAAAGACCCCCAAAAGCAATTTACAGTAATTCATTTAATTAGCTGGCATTTGAAGGCTTGAGGATTTAAAAGGGAATTTCAATTTTCAAGAGAATATTTGTTGAATATGTATATATATATATATATATATATATATATATATATATATATATATATATATTAGAAATGATTACTTTGTTTTCAAAGGCAGCTCTCTGGAGTTGTGACATCAGAACTGGAATGGCCACTTCAGACAGCAATTAAAAGATGCTTAGGGAGAAGAGAGGCACAGAGATGAGAGTGATTTAGTGGATCCAAACAGATGACCTCAGAGAGCTCCAAGGAGCTGGGTGTGCCATCTCTTCGCTGAAATGAACATCTGCTTTTGGCCTCTTTTATCTCAAATAAGTAATCCAAAAAAGCATCCCCCCTCTAGTGTTTTTGAATTTAAAAATGGCACCGGAGAGGGGACCTGTTATGGAAGTCTCCTTTTTTTAATGGACACTCATCCTCATAAACAGCTCCTAATTCCTCAACATTTTTGTGTAGACGATACCAACAACCGCCCTCAACCAGGTGTCCCAGCAGTTGCAAGGGTCTGCAGGTGGGACTAAAGCAGTAGGACAGGCATTTGGTTGTAGCCTCCAAAGTCTCCTTTCTCACTCGGGGTGCTGAAGGCAGTCTGAGGCGGGATGCTAGTCCACGTGTGGAGGAAGTTCCAGAGGACAGGGCATTTTTGCTTCCAGTGGATTGGGGGAGGACTGGAGACTGGGCGGGGCAAAGGGAGGGGCTCTGCTGAAATGTGCAAGTGTGTAAAATCATGAGCAGGCGGGGGAGTATATGGGCATGTGACTCCACGTTGGACAGGATGGGAAAAGGCTGGGGTTGCAAAGATTTAATCACATATTTGCACGCTCCCTTATAAAAAAAAAATCTCATGTGAAATCACACGTGAATATAAATCACAGTTTGACCTAGGAATGCCTGTGATCCACAGCCCCATGTGACTATCTTACAAGCAAAAAGTAACATGGAAAAACACATGCGTTCCAAACCACGTAGTTTATTTCACGCGTTTTCCACGTTTCTTTTTCACATGTGAAATAAACATGTACAGTGGTAGATCACTTGTTCCAAAATTATATGCAGTTTATTTCACATGCGATTTTCATGTTGTTTCCATGTGATCTGCTGGCAAATGTGACACATTGAAACAGTTTGAAGCCATTCCTCGTTACATGGTGGTACGCTTGTGAATGTCAACACAAGAAATATTTGATCAGAACATTCTATTCAAATTATTTTGCTTTCTGACATTCTATGCCTACTGAGCCCAAGTCATCAGTCTGTCATAGGTAACAGGAATTTTCCCCTTCTCTCAAACCGTTTTCCTTCAGCACCTGAAGAAATGGTGTTACATGCTACACTCAGAAAGGAATTTCAAAACATTCTTAGAAACAAAAAAGTCTATGAAGTGTGCTATAAATACCAAGGTATATGAAGATTTTTGAAAATTCACTAAATTCTCATAGTACAATGCATTTTGCATGCATTAGACCCTTTTAATCCATGGATTTTAATGTTATGTGCGGTGCAGACAAATGTTACCAACATTTTGCGTCGGAAATGACTTAGTAAATCCACCACTCTAAGGACATTTAAGAACTTCTTTGGTTGATTTCTCTATTTAGATAATCACTCCAAATAAATATATCGCAAAATCTTAATTATTTTTTCCTAAGTTGCCACTAGCTTGATTATAGGCCGGTGGCTTCAGTGAAGCCGACAATTTAGACATGTCTTTCCACTGACTCAATCTGGGCAAAGTTGAACTTTTTCTTCATTGGAAATTATCGTTCGTGGAGGGCTTCCCGGTGACATACTGAATAAAAGTTACTGGAATCGACCCCTCCATTACACATATTATGGCATAGAGAGCATATCTCTCTGAGTATGTAGTTCATTAAGAAACAGAGTTTGGTAAGTTCTTGTTTGGTCCAATTTACAATTTCTCTGTCAAATAACCTCAGTTAATCATGAATGAGCAGTATTTCCTCTTTTGCTGGGCATAGTAAGCCATTGAAAAACTTGAAAACATTTTTCATTTTTTCATGACATTTAGCAATGGGCCCACCATTGAAATGTATCATACTAATGTGGATACCAAACCATCAGACACTGTGGAGTATCAAGTGACTCGCAGGGGTAATCTTAAGGTTGGCGACTGGGCTTTATTCAGTTATGATGGAGAACATTTCCCTGGTGGATTGGTGTCTGTTATTGATGCTGTTGTAGAGGTTTCTATGATGATAACATTATACATGCACATTATGAATTTCAGTGTGTAAAGTTGATGTATTTGGATAGTGTGTGACATTTAGAGTGTTCTCTCCAGTATTATGTTGTGAATTGAGTCAAAAATTACAAAAATTCAAGAAGGATAGTTTATAGAACAATTGTTATTCCGAATGGTTCTTTCCCATCACTATAGATTGATGTTCCTCTGGTGTCAAACATTTCCTCAAGAAAAAGAACTTTCAGGGCGTTTCATTCTGAAAAAAATGCCCCAAAAGCAGTGGTGTACTGCCACAAGCGGTAGAGTTGGCATGTATTTAATAACTAGGGGCCTCATTAATAAATGGTGCATAGGCATAAAAGAAGATACGTAAGTCACTTTCTTCGCAGATTTCTGATCTATAATAACAAACTTGACATTAAAAAAGGGAAAATAAATGAAAATTCCATGCAGTTTATTTTACCCATAGGTTCATAAATTAGGTTATTTTCCACAAAATTTCATTTTTATTTTTTTGTGCATACGTATTATTTAGGTATGAAATCCGCGGAAATGTTAATAAATAAGGCCCCTGGTGACCAGAATCAGGCAAAAAGTTCATTCATTCATTCTCTGCTCCTTTAAATTCAGATTGTATTCCCCTGCCTTTAAAATCCATGCTCGCTCCTACACTTGCATTGACTGATTGGCTATCAGACGTGGGAATGAGACCTTCATGTTTGGGCACCCACAACATATAGCCTAAATTTAAAAGCAAGTCAGGTGTCCCTGTGAAAAATTAGATGCATGGCTTCCTTCAACAATGATGATTTTGGGTTGATTACCCCAGTCACTCCTGTGCAGCTATCATTCATGTGGATGACACCACGAGGTAACTGTGATGTCATTGAAAGCTGAGGCTTTCACCGCCGTACAAGGCTGCACCTTCAGGGTCTGATCAAAGATCCTAAACTCAAATCACTCTCCTCCAATCAGCCCCAGTCTGCCACCCCACCCAAATATCCCCGAAATGAGACAGGCAGCCGTCCAGACATTGTGGATACATGTAGGCTTTGCCTGTTCGTTCATCTCACTCCAGCAGATAAAATCTGCATTTAACATGTGCAGTCTTGAGAAGTCAGCTACTAGTATTTCACATCCTGTTTCTGTCAATGGATGAAGACTGCAGGAGAAAAGGCAACATATATCATGAAAGCGGTAACACAGTCTCCATTGGAATCACTTTTGGTGCCAGTCATCTTTCCTTGCTGCATATCATTTTTAACTACCCGCACCCCATTCTAGCAGTGTCCTATAAACAACTGTTCAAGCAGAAGACATCTTTGAGTTGCATGTACACACGAGCAGGAAACTACCCAGATCAAAACAGTCCAGTATTTATGAGTAAAATCTGTCTATACCCTGACTAACATACTTCTTAATCATCATGTGTTATTTTTGAGCTGAAATACATATATAAAGTCCTCAAAATTATAAGAAATATGACTTGAACACTAGTTAACTAAACCTTACAAAAAATCCTCCTTTTCTTTGTACCACTTCTTAGATATTTCTCAAAAGCAAAATGGGCAATACTTAAATAACTTGAATCTGAAATACATAAATGCCTGTAAGCACTTTTCACATTGCATTTCATTGCCTGGATGCAGTTACATATAAACAGTGCTGTGATGAAAGTATTTGCTCCCTTCCTGATTTTTTATTTTTTTTGCATGTGTCACACTTAAATGTGTCAGATCATCAAATAAATTTTAATATTAGACAAAGATAACCCGAGTAAACACAAAATGCAGTCTTCAAATTATGATTTTATTTATTGAGGGAAAAAGCTATCTAAACCTTCCTGGCACTATTTGAAAAAGTTATTCCCCTCGTTGTTAAATCATGAATTAACTGTGATTAACTACATTTTTGAGTTCAATGTCACCAGCCACATCCAGGCCTGATTAACTCCAAACCTCTCTCCATATTAGTGGATGTGTTGGGATTGTGCCTTGTTGTGATGTTTATGTCCAGGTTCTGGGTTCATGATTTTGTCTTTTTTTAATTCTTTTTGGTTATTGTAATGCTCAGGTTTTAGTTCATTTCTCAGTTCCATTGCACTTGTCTCCCCAGTCTTGTGATTTAGTTGGTTCAGTCCCTCTTCCCTGTCTGCATGCTCACTGCCTTTAGGTGATTTAAATGAATTCCGGTGTTTAAAATATTCCTTCGAATCTCGCTTTCTTCCTTCGCCCTTCTGTTCTGATTACTAACAAGACTAACATTTGTATTTTGTATCATAGTCTACTAACACAACTAATCCATGTATATAAGATTACTAACTTACTAATGAGCACTCTAGTTTAATATGTAAAGTTGCACCGCTACTAATTTAGACTAATTCCCTCTCCGCAATCGCCCTGTTCCATTTTCAGCCTCTTAGCCTGTCTCTGTCCTCTCCTTAGCTTCAGCGAGAATCTCTGGCACGTGCTTAAACACTCTCCTGCGCTCGTTATCTGTGCACATAGAACTCCTGGATCGGAGCTGTTTAAATTTCATAGGCTGTTTGTGTGATTCCTGTTCGTATTTTGTCTTTCGCCAATTTTCATGGTTAGG
The DNA here is from genome assembly GCA_029721435.1 of Gymnothorax reevesii. Taxonomy (NCBI): domain Eukaryota; kingdom Metazoa; phylum Chordata; class Actinopteri; order Anguilliformes; family Muraenidae; genus Gymnothorax; species Gymnothorax reevesii. Next base: position 53,089,847 of record CM056583.1, on the reverse strand, counting down.
GCTTCCCTCATGTGATTCTCCTGATGTAATTATCCCGATTCCCTACACCTGTTTTCCGTATAGCATGTGACCTTCCCTGTGTGTATATTAGCAGTCTTTTCTCTCACAGCTCTTGTCAGAACGTTGATCAATACTTCTTTGTGCAGAGCGTCTCGTATGCCATTGAATATTGTTTCGCCTCTACTGGATTGTCCCACCTTGATTCTTGCCATTGCCCTTTTTGTATTTTTTTCTTTCTGGATTTCGACTCATTTTTATATGACCACGATTTCTGTTTGGATGCTCTGTGTATGACCCTTGGCTTTGTACATCGACTACGACTTTTTGCTTATCGTTTTTGTACCTCTGCTCATCTGTCTTACTGGTTCTGACCCCTGCCTGACTAGTCGACACTTCTTTTGGATTTCGTATTTGTGGCTTGGCAATTCCTCTGTTTTCTGGCTTTGACTCGGACCCCATTAAAGGCATACATTTTTTGGATTCCTGTCTCTCGCAAGTGGTTCCTGAATTGTACCTCACAGGATGATATATTAGCCTCTCTAAAATAATAAAGTACTTGTAAAATTATTTTTTCCTTTTCAGAAGATGGTTTCTGTCATTTTAAGTTGATCTTATCATGCTGCTATATGTTCAGTTGTTCATTTTTTGCTGTTAAGTTTGGATTTATCTTGTTATTTGATACTATAGAAAGGGATGTGAAGTCATGATTGACAGCTTTGACCGCTTCTCTTTGATAAGTCGTGACCTGCCGATTTATTTCCAGGAATTGCATGGAGCTGGAGTGCAACTGTTGAGAAGAGATATAACATTAAAATTTCACATGTATAAGTTGCCTGGTTGCAGAGAACTGAATATAACCCATGGCGGTTTGAAAGTCCTACGAAAATTGACAGTAAAACGGTCTTTGCTCTGAATAGTGTCATGAACGGTTTGCACTGATGCAATTGTAGAAAGGTATAGCTAGCCAGCTAACTAGTTTAGCAAGAGTCTATTAGAGGTCTCTGTAGGTGGCAATGGAAAGCAATCGTAAAAAGGCTCTTTACTTTGAATAATGTACCTACTGTTTGCAGCAATGTTCCCAGATAGCAAGCACCTCCGCTCCGGATCTGCTCCGGCCCTGAGCTGGATCAGCTGGAGTCGGCACAGAGCCGGGGCAGATCCAGGGCGGAGGTGCTTGCTATCTGGGTTATGTTCAGAACAATGGGCTTTTTGCAATCAGTTTTCATCGCTAGCATTGGTGAACTAATACTGAATCTTGGTAGGTCACTGAAACTTGTTGGCTAGCTAGTTAACTAACTTCAGTAAATTGAGACCCTGTAGGGTCTCCCTTGTGAACTAGGCAGCTATGTCGCTGTTTAGAACTAATGTTAAAGCCCATAATAATGGGGAGTCTATTCACCCATAGACTCTATTTACCTTATTTTAAAAAATTCGCTAGAGCAGATTTTTGTATGAGGTTGAGAGCTGGCTTACGACTTACCCATAGTCAATGTATTAGCCACCAAACTAGCAAGCAAGTACCAGACATCAGGATGGGAACTGCCAAGAACAAGGTAAGCGGTTAATACATCGATGACCAAAGGCAAAACCTCCTATTTGCTGAATTTTTCTGCTTGGCGGATTTCACTTTGCATGAGCAGCCTTCCTTGTTCTCATCATCCAAAGTGAAATCATAAAACTAAACTTGGGGAAAAAAATCTGATTGCGCTTTCCCTTTGACAAGCCTAAACTAGTTGCATAACTGGTCTAAAGTCTGTGTACACTTGAAGGCATTAACTGCGCAAACTGAACAGGCAAAGCCAGCCTACAAAGAGAGTTCAGGGAATATGCCTATGACAAAGTCGCAGATGAATAGGTGGGCCTTGATATCACAGATCAACCCGCTATCACTACTGGGTAGACTCTGGCTCCAAATGTGCAAGATGGCACAGTCTGTATGAAGGATATTTTGGCAACATGATTGTACAGCATTCGAGGAGACGCCTCATCCATTTTTATATTCAGTGCTTAAAGTGATAGTAAACTCTGCCATGCTGTGTATATCTATCGAAAGAATTAGCCCCTGGCTTGACGGAAGTGCCCCGGGCGCGCAGAAGTGAAATAATGGCAACTGACTGTTTTTATTCATTTAGCTAGCTCGCTAGCTATTTCGCTAGCCTAGTTAGTGATATTTATTGAATAGTCATGCTGGCTAGCTTGCTGAATAACAGTAATGTTAAGTTATGGTAAACTAACCATTTACTGTTTCTATCGGTTTAGCTATGTGCACAAGATGCAAATAGTTCACAAGCTGGCTAGCTAGGTGGCTCGGTAGCGTAACTATCACTAACTAGGCAAGCAAAATAGCTAGCTAGCCTAGCTAGCCTAGCTAGCGAGCTAGCTAAGTGAATAATGCTGCATTCGGTAGCACTCTAATTTACAAGACGACTCGTGTTTTCAAGTCGAAGGTACGAGGAAGGGTCATTGGGACAGCGACGTCAAAAGAATGGAGGGTGCGTTCGAGCGCGTCTGCAAGAAATCCGGCCGCGCAAGATTCCTAAAAAGTAATTTTTCGAGAATGTCACGCAGCCGACTTACTTGCACATGCGCACGAACGCACCCAGAATTCAGCAGTCGTGTCTCAAAAACACGGCTCGTGGGACGCGTTACCAAATGCAGCATTAAAACATTGAATTGCCATTATTTTACTTCCGTCAAACTAGGGGCTTGTGTCACATCAGGGGCTTCTGCTCCGCGGCTGCAGCTGGATGCTACTCATAGTGACAGCGAGGCAATAAAGAGGAAACAGATACAGTCCATCAATGTTCTCTCTCCTGGACTGGGTCACTCAAACATTAACCCCTTCAAACCCTGTGTGCATTCCAATGGATGTCACATGACAACTGTTATTTTTTATTTTTGCAACATTTAACACCACCTAAATCCTCATGACCATTTGAGTGGACGTTTAGCAACCAATCAAACAGCAGTATAGGTATCCTTGTGGCCATTTTTAAAAAATACAACACACTGAAGAGAGGCATGGCAGGACTTCACTCCACACGACCAAGTAAGGACTATTTTCAACAGTTTTATTCACATTTATAGATATTCGGGCAAAGATATCATACTTTTAAAACAATATTGACAGATGGAATGTTTGAATTAAAGCATAAACATAATGTCAAGAAATGATATATATGATGTTTTCATATTTTCACAGCTGTCACAGACCCGCTAAAAAATGTTTTTTCACGGTGCGGTTCGGGGCTTCCGTACCCGATGTCCTTTCAAATGGACAAAAAAAATGACAATTAAAGATTGTTGATAAATAGGTCTGAAGGGGTTAAGAAAAATACACGTGACATGGTCATACGCTTGACTGGCGAACGCGCTTCCAACCTTTCAAAATGGCAACACTGTCCGCTTTGCAACAGAACTCATTTCTACTCCATATTTGACAGCTTCGCATTTATTTAAAAAAAAAAACCAAATTATGTTTGGTTTTTCTGATATTGGAGATGTAGTCCTTTGAAGATAAATATATAGCATCGCAGAGTATTCTATCACTTTAACAGATTTATTAGACAACTTGTCATAAAAAACAATAGAGAAGAGAATATTTAAAGAATTTGTCGAAATCTTGTTTAAAAATAAAAATTATTTTGTAATTTCTTTGGCAAATAATGGGGATGAGGGATAAGAGCATAATCTCAGTGAGATAATCAGTGCTCTAGCAGATCTTCACTGACTTTCAGGAATAGATAAACAGCAGAAATGTATCATTAGACAAACCCTTGTCCATGTCGCCAGGATAGGAAAATCAGCGAAACGGCAACTATATTAAAAAAAGGCATATGAATGCACATCGCGGCTGTGCCATCTTTACAGCAAAATAGATTACTATTCAAGTAATCCAATAAATGAAATTCTCTATTTCAGATATTTCTTTATATTAAACTATTATGCTTAGTTGATTTCCTTTTTTGAAGTCTGCATTTCATAGCTTATTTTGATAAAATATAAATACTCCAAGGTAATTTTAAGAAAAATTCCACATGCTTTTCCATTTTCCGTTCAATCTATCCTTCAAAGGCCTTAAAGTGTTGAAGGAAACATTTGAGCTCCTGTATGCTGAAGTCTCCAAGGAGTATCGGTGCTAAACTGGTTTTAAGTGTGTAATTTGAGCAAATATGTAGGCTATCCTAACTTGAAAAAGAAAGCAGAGACGGCAGCAAAAAAGACTTGCATCTGCCCCACTGCCTTTTCTCGTACATCACTGACCCCGCCAACCCTCTTCCTCAGAAAGAATTACCTGCCAGCACGCTGAAGCAATTAACCCCCCAATTCTGCCCAGCTCGACACTCGAGAAAGCAAGGACCTCAAAGAGGGGTGGGTGGGTGGCATTGCTTAAGTCAACTATTGGTGCCAAACAGAGGTGATCTGTGTAAGGCTCGAGGGGTACAAGAAGCTAAGCAAGATGCATGGGTTCTTTTGAGCCTGTGCCATTAGACACTTTCAAAGGTCCTTTTCCAGTTAAAATTCTTGCTTTCCCACATAGAGTAATTCACCTAAAGATAAAAAAAACAAAAGCAATGATTTGTTCTCCCTCAAACATCCAGTCCATTCAAGTTTAAATATAAACATAGTACTTTGACACAAAAATGTCACTCAAATGTCAATGGTCTGCACAACACAAATGATTACAGTATACCGCCTCATTCTTGATGACATAAATAGCTTTCACAGTAAGCTGAGAAAGGGAATCTGTCTATTTTTTGTCAGTCTGGGGTCAATAAACTCAGATCAACATGACTCGATGAACTGCACTTTGATAACAAATACGTTGTTATGTATTAAATACGTCGCATTTTATGTCTACAAGTGCATGGTTTTTTGTTCCATCGAAAACACAAATTCTAGTTCTAAGAATGCTTGAAGTGCTGAAAATGCACTTCAGATGATTGGATAAGTCAGGTCAGAATCCATTTTTGAATCCGAGCTGATCCATTACTACAAAGGCCTGCCAGCAACCTGTCCGTCCCACTTCTATTATCAAATACAAACCGCAATTCATGAGAAATAGGTATACTATAATTTATAGTTTGGCTGACAAACAAAGCAGCCTTAAATAGTAACAATTTTATCAGACACCAAAGCAAGGGGTGATGTTGTTGTCAGCGTCTATAATAAATCAGAATTTCTTCCATACATCTGACCTGGCTTTTGAGAGTGACATATCAACAATCGTCAGCCAAGCAGAAGTAAATTCATTTTACTCTTGCCTGAGTCGGGTTACAGTGGCGTAAGCAAAGTGATATTATTGTTATTTTGTTCTCGCTGGCTGTTTTTCTCACTCATTTTAATTTAACCCGGCAGTGTTCCGGTGGCACATAATTATTTCTTGCCTGTGACCCTGAATTAAAACTTTTGTCTTTTTGTTTATATGTTTCATGTGCATGTTCAAAAGTAGCCCAGAGATTCACGGGGTATGATGATTTTTAAAATCTGGATATGATTAAAACAATTTTGAACAATAATTAAACAACATTCTTTATTAACATTTTTAGCGATTGCTGCAGTCAGGTTTCCATATCTGGTTTGCTTGCCTGAATTCACCCATATCCTCTGCAGAGATGTGTTTTGCCAAGCTACTTGGCAAATCCGCCCTTATAATAACAATTTGTTCAAGTGCACCAAACGTTTAAAGGGAATGGGAGATGACACTCTGGTTTATTTCATGTTACACCCAAAACATGCCTATGATTCATTGCGAGATTAAATACAACCCCTTTGAACCATGGACCTTACTTTGTGCTCAGATTACCAAGCATTAAACTAGAGAAAATGGACATGCCTTAGAAGCATTTCTGCCACGTGCTTCAGACTGTGTGTTCAGATCATTAGAAGTGGGCCCTTAGAGTTATTTTAGGGCATTAACCAGGTTTTCAAGAAGCAAATAATTTCAAATGTTCATATGTAGTCTATGTTCTCACACAAATGTGCATGCACACACATGTATGCACACAAGCACACACACACAAATACCCCTTCTCACCCTCACACCCTGGAGTAGCATCCATCCACCTCAAACTGCAACCTTATTTACTGAAGGTACATCATTGATGAAATCTGGGTTCCTGTGTGCTCATTTCACTTGTCAACGGCCTGTGAGCTGGGTTGTGGTGGTAATGAGAAGATTCCCTGCCAACAAGAAATGACCCACTTTGGAAGATTGACCCACATATAGATACACAGTCAGAGGTCCATTTTATGTTTCAGTAGCACGGAAAAGGTGATTACTTTCAAAAGGAGACACATGGATGACACAGTTATACTAAATTGCATAGAAAAAAGCATTTGCCACAAGGACACAAATGAAAGTGTATGTATATTGAGCATGTCAGTTCCGAAAGACTTTCTCTGGCTTCGAGAGGACTAAAGCCCCCGTCACACCGGATTGGAGGTGCCACTGCGGAGTTTGTACGGCATAAGCCACAGTGGCACCGCTATGATCGCCATGGTTCCTCAGTAGTTCCACAATTGATTGTCGTAGCACCGCAGAAAACTCAAAATCGCAGACCCTCACGGCGGCACGGAGGAAACTTTGAACATGTTCAAAACTTCCGCAGCGCCACCGCAGGTTGGACCAATCGCCGTGGCACCGCCATGACCGCCGTGGAGCCGTACATGGACGTCAGTAGCACCTCCATCACCTTCGTGCCTCCGAAATACAACCGCCGTGCAATCGCCAAAAAAGTAGACAGGCGACCCTACAGCTATCCCTTGGTGGTTAAGGCGGTCTTAAGACGGAGCAACCACTGGAGCACTGCGGGTATGGGGGTGCTACTGCGAAGTCGTTTTTCACTCTTGTACCACATTTCGGAAGCATCACCATAGGAATGAATCATCAGCAGACAAAATATTACAACGAATTTCAAACGAAAACCATCTCTCATTTATAGCTGACACGGAGCCTACCTGCTGCCGCAGCACGACCACCGCAGCACCTCAGTAATATCGCCATCCCCGCAGTAGCTCCTAACTGGCCCCTCAAAGCTGCCGCCAGCACTGCAATACTGCCGCTAATAATCGCCGTGGCATCGCCATCAAATCGTAGTAGCAACTCAGTTGGATCGCCATCTCCTCAATGACCCCACCGTAATTCCGCTTTGGTTTCCCAGTATTACCGCGAAGAAAAACACATGTTTGACGGGTAGGGGAAAACAATGAAAACACTACTGGTGGTGTCACTGCGGTGATGGCGATTTTGACAAAAATCTGCAGTGGCACCTCCAATCCGGTGTGAAGGGGGTATTACATTTTAAATTACCCCAAGAAATGAAGTAAAAGGAACAGAAACAAAAAATACCCGTAAGCAGTTACCTAAACCTGAACCCCATTTACCACAGGAGGTCTAAACACGACTTTTCACATGGAATAGCATACCCTGACATTGAAGCGCTCCCGCAGGGAATAATTAACAATTCAAATGTAGTGGGGATAAAAAGAAAAACATAGCACAATTCAGTTCACAATTCAGTTTCAGTTGATGCAACTGAAAGTGGCCAACATAAAATCATATGAAATACAGGACATTAAATACACTGAAAAAAGTGATTTTGACCCCTAGTAAATGTTCCATATATTAATTAAGCATATTTTAATAGAAATAGTTGTGTTATTTAACTCCACTTAAAAAATATAAGTAATTTCAAATAGTCAACATAATAAAAATATCTAGCTTCAGATAAAAATATTTTGTGCAACCACTTACCTTAAAAAAATTATGTTCATTCAACAAAACATTTTTTTCAGTGTACATGTTAAAAGACAAACACAAAAAACAACAAATTAGAACATACTAAAAGGTGAATTATTAAGAAAGAATAATTAAGTAAAATAAACATAAGTAGAAGCCTGATGAAGAATCTGATTTTTTTTTTTTAATTCTCTGTAACATGTTTAAAATCTCTACAGATTTGGGAGCCTCAGGCACACTGTTCAATAGCCTTGGTCCATAATGGCAGACAGGAATCTTTTCCCGAGTCTGTGTCCTTACCTACAGGAGAGACCGACAGCAGACAGCTGCTGGCAGGCCTTAGAGGTCAACTAAGCTCATCTTAAAAGTGTGTCAGACGTAGTCAAGAGATAAGCCATTTTAAAATTTATAAATAAAAAAAAAGTACCCTAAAATTGTCTCTAAAATTTGCAGAGAACAGTACAAAAACTTTAAGGAAGTAGTAATGTGTGCTCACCTTTTGGTTTTAATTAAAATACACCTGAATTTTGTGCTATCTCGAGCTCACAATTGGTTTTCTTTGGGAGACAACCTAGAAGTGCATTGCCAGCTAGCTCAAGATAAACACGTGGATTTATCAGTCAGTGTAGAAATGCACTTTAAGTGGTAAAAGGCAGATTTTGTTGCACTCCTGAGTATGATAATTAAGATCACAGTGCATGATAATACCTTGGTTTTCTACCTGGTTTGGTCACTAGATTCTACCTCACTGAGGTTTTGGTCCAATGACTGACATAACAGTGATGGATGGTCAATGATCAAGTAGAAGTTTACAGAGATAATAATAATGGTGCTGCTCATAGTTATGCCTCTCACAGGAAAACACAGATGGCATACACATCCAACTATTATCCATTTATAGAAATGTATGGCATGACAGATCATGTTACTGGGACATGATTAAATAATAGCACTGATCCTGAATAGAATCATGCCAGGTATTTCAGCAATATACCTTTCATGTCTGCAAAATGTTGAAAACCTTGTAACATTTTGACAACTAGAAAATTTCAGAAATAAAAATTTTTTTTTTTTTTCTGATGCTGATTCGCTAATCTGATAAGGAGAGCCAGTTGACTCTAGGATTGGAACTGATTATTAAGCCCAACATACAGTTTGCTAACATTTCCAAAAAATCTACAAACCAATGTCAAACAAAGCCGTAAGATGTATAGAAGCCACACACACACACACACACACAAACACACACGCACGCACGCACACATACACACACACACACACACGCACGCACACACACGCACACACACACACACACAAACCCACACACACACACGCACGCACACACAAAATGATTCTGCTATGGCATGTTGTCCATGAATAGCGGGGAGTAAATACATTTTTAACCACCATGTCAAACAACACACACATACAGCTATAAAAGGGAATTTTCAATATGAACGATTTACCACAATATAAACTGACATTAAAATAAACAAGATTACACCTCTGTAATAACTCAGGTTTACAGTGGGCAGGAAAAGGAAATTCAGCTCTTTCGGTAGGTTAAATGATTCATTATTAGTCTTATACTGCAACTCCATAAAAATATACTTTTATGCACTATCCAGTACTATTCAGTGCCATTTTAACGAGCTGTACTTTAACAATGAATTCATTTAGAAGGGCTGAAATCAAAGCTGGACTCAATTATGTGGGGGGTGGGGGGGGATGCATCCTGTGGTGGCTGTAGTTCCTCAGGTAATGAGTCGATGACTCTTACGCGACCACACACACAGAGCGAAAGGCACGAACACCAGTAGAGTCCTATAAGGGGTTAACCCAGATGGATTTTTGGAGTATGAGATATTTCATCCTTCCTAGAAGAATTCTGCTTCCAACAACAGGAAGCTTCATAAAGGACAGTAGGTTGCCATAATCTTTGGTAAATCTTTTGGAAAATGTATCCCTCCTAAACAATGGATGAAAGAGTTTTCTAGAAGCCTACATGCTACTGCCTGCAGCTGACAGTCATCACGCAAGCTTTTGCTCGTTATCTTAGTGAGCTTGACGCTGACCACACCTTTGTCTCTCTGCCCCCTCTCTCAACTCCGTTCAATTCAATAATTTTCCATTGAAATGGCTGCATACTGTGTAAAACTAGTGCCAAAGCAAATCAAAATGAAAGACGACACTATAAACAGACTTACCGATACTGTAAAACGCTACAACATCTTCCATTTTGTATAATGAAGTCAACAAGTCCTAGCTCTCGCTTTTGGTCTCTTGTCATTAAAGCAAGAAAGGTTTGGCACTTAACAAAGAATAAATACATTTAAATAAACTGCATTTCAAGAAAATTGCACACATAGTATATCAAAATACCATTTACCTGGGGAGGGAGCATTTGAGCCCAATGAGTGTGGGTTTAAATCTGTCTAAGGAACTACACCAGTACATGGGAGTCATCATGGCACAAAACTCACCGGGGGCCTGGGAAAACTTTCCTTACTCAACCTTAGACACAAAAAAAAATGTAACAAGTAATCAAACACTGACTGGGCTTAACTGCACTGAGTAATCCTATTGCTGTATAATCCAACTGGGCTTTGACATATTTCTGCTGGGCTCTGTTTCCGAGTTACATGAGGGGGTTTTAGAAAATTCCATTAAGTTTGTGATGGAATTTATTTACTAAATTTTTACAATTTTCATTATGTTGTCAGACTTCAAAAATACTTGTGAGTTTAAGCGCCACCCAGAAAAATAGGGAATTCTTTCACATTTACTTTGTTTCTTTGGTTCATTTTGTCAACACGGATTTAACTTCATGTCACACGCAAACAAAATGCTTTCTTTGTGATTAGTACAGTCACTTTTGTGTTGTTGATGATATTCATTAGTTTGTGACAATGATATTCTCAGCAGCAGGGGAGAAATTACAAGCAGAATGACAAAATGAATTGTAGTTTACTTTGCTTGAGGGAGAGAAATGTGCTGTCAGGAAAAGCTCAAGTATCTGGTAATGATGTACATTGGACTGCCATGATGACTACCCACGATTAATACAATGTTCATTGGGATTTGCCGTGATTTACCTAAGCAGCTGTCAATGCATGTAAGTCAGCTGTGAAGTATCATTCAGGAACCAATCGCGAGAACACAGGATTGCAGATGAGGAGATTTTATTGAGCGAGGGGAATAACCCCCGCAGGGCAGAAGGCAAAAGTACAGAGTCCACAATCCAAAAGTCAAAATCCAGTGGGGCAGAATCAGAGTCGTAACCAGGGCAGTAAAGACAGAATCCGTAGTCAGGAAAAACAGATTCGGTACACAGGCACAGGTTTGCAAAAAGAAGCAAAAATCAAAAACCAAAGGGCGTATCCGAATCTTTACCAGGGCAGCAATCACAAAAATCGTAGTCGGGCAAAAAGGGTTCGTAAACACAGATGCGACTGTAATACAAGAAGGGCAAGCCAAAAAAAATCAAAAGTCGGACGGTCCAGTCAGAAGAGAAACGCAATAAGTACAAGGCGGATAATGAGCAGCACAAGTAAACACGAGAGACGTTCTGACAAGGAAGTTCTGTGAAGAGACACCTAATATACACTCCAGGGAGATCACATGGTACATAGAACACAGGTGCAGGAAATGAGACTGATTACAAAGGGTGGAACAAGAGGGAGAACCTAATCACACAAAATAGGCAAAAGCCAAAACGCAGTGGCACGCAGTACTGGGGCTGTGAGCAATGACAAGACAAGAGACCAGACAGGGGGAGACAAAGTGCAAAGCAAGGTGGAAAGCAAAACATGGACTGGATAGAAACTATGGTTAAATGCAAAATATGGAAAAGTAAGACTAAGACAATGCAAGAACAAATCGAAGTGCTAAATCACAATACGCATACCAAAGAATAGTCAGACATAGCAATGATTCAAATACCAATAAAACATAATATCAAAAGCAGAGCATGAACACGGCAAGGTAGATCAGAATCATAACATCAACAAGCCGAGCAAAATAATACCATATAGTGTACCTTTATCAAACAAAACAGAAGGGGAACAACATGGATTCATAAATTCTATCATAACTGATTTCATACTGATAGTATTACTTTGTAGGCCTGGTATTCTCAAAAATATTGCTGCAATATGTATCAGAACAAAAGCGTCAAATTGTTAAGATGTCACATAATGATCCACTACCGTGCTGGAGTACGGTTGCTTTCACATTCGGCAAGAGTACAGATGAACCGTGCCCGAGTCCACCTCTTCCGAGCTGTGTTCATACTTAACAATAAACCAGACTTTAGGGTCAAATGTACTTGGATCCGTGCCCGAGTCCCGAGTGTGAAAGCACCCTCAATCACCAAATTGCTTGGAGGATAGAATGGCAAAGTTTATGTCCACAGTAAACTCTCAACGTTGTCTGGAAATTAGGTTGTTGCAGAAATTAAAAAAAAAAAAAAAATTGAAACTTGCTGTGGCTCAGAAAAGCACATCATATGACATAAGTGAAGGAAATACTGGTGATCACTGCTTGATCTGTGTGTATGGGCCCCATTTTCACAACTTAAACACAGTTGGAAAATGCAAGTGGTAATGTATCGCAGATTAAAACAGGGTGTGTCTGACTCCATTCCAGTAATTTTGTGACCGGAAGTGATAGTGCAGCTGTGGCACTGCTGTCCAAAGAGTTGGACTAAGATGAGTTAATTACCCACTGGTGAGTGTAGTGGGTTTTGGATTCATCAAGGCAAGTCAGATTAGCTGCTATCCTTCCCTTTAAAAACAGCGTGTTAATGCCATAGTGATCTGGCTATTTACTGAGGCAAAAAACAAGCTCCAAACTTGTATTACTGCCACATCCATCAGTCCTTTGAGAACCAGAAGTGCTCCAAGCGACAATGTGGAGCTCCAACTAGAAGAGCTTTTATTTCTGACCTGAACAAGACTAGCTGGAAAAGTCTTTGTTGCTAGCTAGCTAACATTAGTTTGCCTGCTTTGCTAGCTAGTTCACTAGTTTAGATAGCTAAGTTATATATGACGCATGGAAGTCAATAAAAGATAAATGAATAAAAATTAGCTATGATTTCATCATCTCATTTTGCTAGAGTTGAACCACGAACAATTATTTTATACCAAATGTTACTGTTAGCTTGCTAGGCTAGCGAACTAGCTAGCGAAGCAAGCAAACTAATGTTAGCTTACTAGAAATTTTGCTGACTTAGCTAGTCATATTTGATGCATGTAAATGCTAGCTAGCTAACTAAATGCCAAAGTTATAACTACTCACTGCTATCCATTCATTTCTATGCATCAGATATAAGGCTGTAATCATGAGCGAACCCTTTGCGCATTCTCACAAGGTCGCAGTCCAGAGCAAACCCCTCATTGTAGTGTAAAAACCATTAAACCAAATACTCCAGCTGGGGTCATTTTGGTCAAAAATAAACACTTGTTTTGTTGATATGGATATGCGGCATTTTTCTCTTGCATTTGCTTTTGTGTTTTAAACTCATATATAGTCTTCGTAATCCCTAATTTTATCAATTGCTCGTCCAAAATGACCTCTTCTGTGCATATACACATGCTTAATAGTGAAAAACATGGTTAGATAGCTTTAGCTTCAGAGAAACATCCTGGTAAATGCTATATAATACATTTTGCTTTCTCATGAAATTAAAATGTGGATGGTTAATCTGACTGTGAAACAGCCGATATAAGTACTTGCAAACTGCACTGAAAATTATTTGATAACCGTCTTTGATATCTTTATGTGAGATCGCTGACTATAAGTAAGATAAGGGGTGAACAAGGAATATTAAGGAAAGCCAGCTCGTCAATCATTCCTGAATTTCAGCAGATGAATTAGCCTAATTTACTTCATGGCTGTGTAATGCTACAGTTCCAGAAAACCTGAAGCCATGTGAAAAAAGATGACAATTTGGACCAGAAAAGGTTTAGTCGAGATTTAAAGATGAATACGTCAACGAGAAAAACAAACTTTGTTTTGTCATCTGGACAAAATGATTAATTAAGTTATTAATTAAGTTATAATCTCTACCTAATTCAAAAGACAAAAAAGTATGGTCATGTTCTCTATAAACTGCTATAGAAATATGACACCTTCAAAAAAACAAATATTGGGTCTGGCATGCAAATAGTGCAAAGTGGAGTCAAGCACAACGCAATTTTTTTTTTTTTACTGGTTGAGGACCGACACAGTTGTCATTTTCCCATTCAGTATCCATGTTTAAATAGCAAATGTACTTACACTTACACAAGATAATTCCTGGCACTTTCTATATAATGGACTGACTCAAGACACTGGGTGAAAAATAAGCAATTTAAACATATTAAAGACTGTCAGACAGTCAAAGAAGGATTTTCTACTGTACATATTTAATCTTTTTATTTTGATGTTTTTTTTTCACTTTTTTGTTTTGTGCAAGTGAGTAGGGTAGGGGGCTCAATGGTTGTTACGGGTTGAACTTCAGAAAAGGTTACTGGAATAAGTTCTACAAATAATTTGTGTTTGGTCCGTGGCTTGGCTGTGGACCTCACACAAATTCATGTAGCATCATATTTAATACAATGGGTCCCAAAATTTGATGAGTGGGAGTGGTATTATTCAAAAAATAACGAAAGTTCTCTCTGTGAAGTTCATGTATTTCAATCACTACCTCTGTAGTTGATCACTTCGGGAAATCATCTTCATCTGTTTAATCTAAATTATCTGCAGGGCAGGAGGATACATATCTTGGTTTGGTGTCTCCCATGGCCCCACATTTCTGCAATATTTTACAAAAAAAAAAAATCCATTTCAGTTTGTTCATTTTTATACGTATCGCACGTACCATATGACTAGAACCCCGTGGCTGAAATGAGGTAATCCCGATACACTCAGGCTCACTCTGCTTAGATGTACAGTCAGCAGCTCTCCTATTCGTCGCTCGGCAGACAGCTACCTAGCATTCAAGCCACGTGCAACACATTGGCATTCTCTCCATGTTCATGGAGCGCCGATCATTAGACATTTCAGCAGCTCAGAACCTGGATGGAATTCTGAAGACTTTCACACATCTTGTTCTGACTACCACAGTCCCCTTTCTCTCAACTGTACCAAGAAACTCTTGCTTTCAAAATAATCAGGCTACCCTGTAAAAAAAAAAACAAAAAAAAACAACAAATTTATCTTTTTTTGCATAATTTTTACTTCACATATTTTCAATACAAGGGAAAACTCAATTTTGGCAATATTTGTTTTGTTAATCTCTACTGTTTTCAAGTTGACTTTTTCTAAAGCGCTATCAGCAATTTCATCAAGTAAGAATGCAGTCAAATGCATTTATTCATGTTGAAGCAAACAAGAATTAGGTCCACAGTTTTGACAATCTGTTTGTCCGCCTGTCTATCCTGAAGTGTTATGAAACGAGGTTACTACCCGTTTCCATCTAGGTCTAGGGTCACCCGAGTGTACGCCTTCTTGGCATCTAGTTTTTTTATGACAGCAGCTAGAATTGAAATTATTATGATCCATTAAACAGAATTATTACGGTCCATTTTCGTGTTCTTCTTTATGGATACAGGCCTATTGAAAGCTAATAATTTAAAAAATAAAAATAGAAATTAAAAATGCTTCATCTGCGGCAAATCAAAAATTGATGTTTTTGTTGAATAATAAGTGTATATCAAATTCTCTCATGCACCAGCACTTATGAAGCATTAACACCTGACAGTTTAAATTGAGCATTAACGATCCAGGTGGATACTGCATTGCCATCTGTGCCAACACAGTAAAGGCACTATAAAGGGATTCACACCTGCCATATTTTCTGGCATTCCGTACTTAACATTTGATGTACAGTTTGCCCC
The DNA here is from genome assembly GCA_029721435.1 of Gymnothorax reevesii. NCBI lineage: Eukaryota > Metazoa > Chordata > Actinopteri > Anguilliformes > Muraenidae > Gymnothorax > Gymnothorax reevesii. The sequence goes on along the minus strand of CM056583.1, from coordinate 53,074,226 downwards.
AATCCTGTTAAACTGTGATTACAGCAGGGTAGAAAATGAAGCACTGTGTATTAAATAGCCTATTAAACCTTAGTGTGATCGAGCAATTACCGGGATCTTATGCAGTCGGTTAATTGCTTTTAAATCTTTAAACTTTAAAGGACAACAGCTTGCTCATAGATGTTAATTGTGCCCACTGAAAAACATAATCATTGCTCAGACTTCAATGAAACTAAGCACCAGAAATGCAAATACAATGTTTATGAAGTGCTTTGCTTGGATGCTGTCATGCATCCTTAATATAAATCTGTTTAATTTAATGTGTAATACGGTGAAAACACAGCAGAAATCTAGTAAATTGGTCTATTGACCTAGAGGGTGATGTTTACTTTTTTTTAAACTAAAAATCAAATAAATTTGATCAAAATGAAATTTTTGGCTTTGCGCTTGAGAGACAAACACTGCCAAAGGGTTAAAGAGAGCTCTTTCATCATGTTGTCTTTTAGATCTCAGAGAGGAATGCTACATTAGGAACTCATGAGCAACTTCTTCTGCTGTGTTTGAGTCTAGCTTTAGCCACCTAAAAGTATGACATATTAGCCCTGGAAAAGTCTTTCAATGTTTACATCACCACTCAACAGGCATGCAGTGGCTCACTGGAAGAAACAGGAAGACTCTCAGTGGGCCGGTCTGGTCGTTGAGCCACAGCCAGAGCCAAGATTTTTAATACTCCCAGGTGAAAAAGTATTACACTTAATTATATTATAAGTATATTTGTTGCATACAAAAGTTATTACAAATATACTTTTGCAAATTAAGCACAAAAAGTAATATATTTAATATATACTTTTAGAAAGTGTACACTTTAAGTGTACTGAAGTAGTACACAAGTAGTATTCAATGACTACTTGAGCACACTTAATTACACATAAAGAGGGCGAAAAAAACATGCGCCATACTTAATGCAGTCTGTAAAAGTATCATTCAAGTATAGTATTTTTTCACCTGGGCTTTTATTCAACATCCATTTGACTCAATATCATGCGGCAGTATGCTCTGATCTTGACTGGACTGTAGCATCTTAGGTAAAAGGCATGCACCGTGTGTCTCCTGAACTTTGAAGCGTGATGATGAAGTATGGATATCATAACTTACTTTAATTGGGTGCATCTTAATTCTCTTATTTGTATTTCTTCACTCCTTGACTGAATCGGGAGTTGTTCGGGACCCACCATCTTGTTGGCCATCTCAAGCGGCGAAGGTTTGTTGTCACCCTGAGGAAGGGGGTTATCGAAAGAGGTTACCAACAGTGTATGTCTGGCATTTAGGCTGTTGTTGGGCATCTGCAGTGGGTCACCTCCTTCCATTTCTCTACTGTCTCAATGCATTTCTTTCTGCTGAGAGGAGTGAGGAGGTAGCTCTAAGGCGGTATCAGCGAGATTGCATGAGAGTGGCCTTCCCGAAACACTCAGCTGAAATTCATGACAGCGATCAACCATGTCACAAGCTGGCAGTAAAAAAAGTGTGCAACAGATCAGACATTCTCCAAAAAACCTGTTTCAAGTTAAGTGTGAAGGAATTGTGTGTATAATGTGTCAGAAACAATACAAGTGCTTTGTAAAAGGTAACTGTTCTGCATTAAAATGTATGAAAACAATTATCCCAAAGTTATATGTTTTGCCTAGTTGTGTACCAAGCAATTTCCCCAAATGTCTCCATCAAGCGAAATCTGTCATTTTAATTGCCAGTCTGAATGAAACTGTACATCATAAGCTTCTCAGAGCAAGTATTTGTATTGGATTCTGCCTCCATTCCAAAAGCAACTGCATACAGGAATAATGTACAAAACATGTAAGCTGGTAGGAGACCAGACATCTGGTCTACTGGGTGAGGAGATGAAGCGGGTTTTCGACCGCACAAAGTTGGGTCATGAGGCGGGACGGGAGATTCTTCGGATACGCCACGGTGGTCATTCTGTGGCTGATTTTGCAATCGACTTCCAGACCCTGGCAACCAACAGCAGGTGGGGGCAAAGAGCCTTATATGACACCTTTTTTAATGGTCTAGCCGAGGCCATAAAAGACGAACTGGTGTCCCGGGATTTACCAGAGGAGTTGGACGAGTTGGTCGACCTAGCCATACGAGTGGATGCTCGTCGTGAAGAACGTAGACGGTCCGTCCTTCACAGTCATCCAAATAACCCCTACCGGACCACTCCACTTTTACCACCACCTCCTGATGGCAGCCCCTCCCCTGAGACGGAACCCATGCAACTCGGACAAACGCGCATTCCCACTGTGGAAAGGAACCGTCGTCGCCTGTTTCTACTGTGGCAAAGGGGGACATCAGATAGCTCGGTGCCCCAGCAAGAAGCCTCGTCCTGGCGCCAGGAATGGAACAGTGGTGGGCGTTACGCCAGTCCAAGATTCAAGAAACCGCACCTGCCTTCCGTTGATCCTGGAATGGAGAGGGGAGAGCAGATCCACTACGGCTCTCATTGATTCTGGAGCAGAGGAAAACCTCATTGATGTGGAGCTGGCTCTTGAATGGGGGGTTCCGGTGGAAAAGATCTTCCCAGATCGAGTGGCCAATTCCCTTAGTGGCCAGCAAATAACCCATGTTACCAGCCCCATCAAACTCAAGATATCAGGCAACCACCATGAGACAATTCAATTATTCCTCCTTCACTCTCCCCATGCTCCTATCATTCTGGGTCACCCATGGATGGCTAAACACCTTCCTAAAATTGACTGGCGGACACATGAGATTAAGGGCTGGAGCCCTAGCTGCTCTCAGACATGCCTCCACAATGCCCGGGAACCTCAGCCTAACCCTACTCCAGAAGAAATTCCTGACCTAGAGAAGGTTCCTCTGGAGTTCCATGATCTCAAGGAGGTTTTCTCAAAGTCTCGGGCCACCAGCTTACCCCCTCACCGTCCATACAATTGCACTCTTAATCTGAAGCCAGGCACTATGCCCCCTAGAGGCCGATTATATTCCCTGTCCCGACCGGAGACCCAAGCTATGGAGAAGTATTTGTCAGAGTCTCTCGCTGCTGGAATTATTCGGCCTTCATCCTCTCCTGCTGGTGCTGGTTTCTTTTTTGTGGCTAAAAAGGATGGGTCTTTAAGACCCTGTATTGACTACCGGGGGCTTAATGAAATAACAATCAAGAACCGTTACCCTCTCCCGCTCATGAACACAGCATTTGACCTCTTACAAGGAGCCAAAGTGTTCACAAAGCTTGACTTGCGCAACGCTTATCACTTGGTGCGTATCCGGGAGGGGGACGAGTGGAAGACAGCATTTAATACTCGCACGGGGCACTGGGAGTACCTGGTTCTTCCTTTTTGGCCTCACTAACGCTCCAGCTGTTTTCCAGAACCTAGTTAACGATGTCCTGAGAGATATGATCAACAAGTTTGTTTTTGTTTATCTTGATGATATCTTGATTTTTTCAGAATCCCAAGAGGAACACGTGAAACATGTTCGCCAAGTACTTCGTCGTCTCCTGGAGAACCGTCTTTTTGTTAAGGCCGGGAAATGTGAGTTTTTTGTGGAAACTACAACTTTTCTGGGTTACATTATCTCCCCAGGCACCATACGCATGGACCCAGTCAAAGTGGAAGCCGTCACTAACTGGCCCCGACCAGAGGACCGTAAGTCTCTCCAACGTTTTTTGGGTTTTGCTAAATTTTACAGACGATTTATCGGAAACTATAGTTCTGTTGCTGCTCCCCTCACTGCCCTCACTTCCTCTAAATCCAAGTTCGTTTGGTCTGATAAAGCTGAGAGTGCCTTTGTGGAGCTTAAGTCCCGATTCACGTCAGCACCCATCCTCACTATCCCTAACCCAGAACTCCAGTTTATTGTAGAAGTGGATGCCTCGAATCTTGGAGCCAGCGCCATTCTGTCCCAGAGATCCCCTGAGGATGGGAAAATCCACCCGTGTGCCTTCTTCTCTCGTCGCCTCAGCTCTGCTGAAAGAAATTACGACATCGGAAACCGTGAGCTGCTGGCAGTAAAGTTTGCCTTGGAGGCATGGAGGCTGTGGTTAGAGGGATACAACGTACCCTTCATAGTATGGACTGACCATAAGAACCTGGAATACCTACAGACAGCCAAGAGGCTAAACCCAAGACAAGCCAGGTGGGCACTATTCTTCTCCCGTTTCAATTTTCACATTGCTTTTAGACCTGGAAGTAAAAATGTTAAACCTGATGCCCTGTCACGCTGCTTTGAGTTGAAAGAAGAAGAACTATGCCCTGATGCCATTCTGCCCAAGGAAGCCTTTATTAATGCCATTTACTTGAACATTGAAGAAGAAATCAGAGATGCCCAAGCCAGTGCCGCTGCCCCTAGCGCATGCCCCACTAACTGTCTTTATGTTCCAGCTGCATTACGCCCCAAGGTTCTGGAATGGGGACATTCTTCCATGCTGTCCTGCCACCCAGGAGTACGCCGAACTAAAGACTTCATTTTGCAAAGATTCTGGTGGCCTGAAATCTCCCAAGATGTCCAAAGTTTTGTAGCTGCCTGCTCGGTCTGCGCCCAAGCAAAAGCCTCACATCAACCACCTCATGGTTTGCTTCAGCCCCTTCACACTCCACACCGCCCCTGGTCCCACATAGCACTTGATTTCATCACTGGCCTTCCCCCTTCCAATCACCACACTACCATTCTCACCATTGTAGACAGATTCTCCAAAGCCGTTCACCTAGTTCCCCTCACCAAGCTCCCCTCCGCCCAAGAAACTGTTAACCTTATCATTCAAAATGTTATTAGACTTCATGGTATTCCTACTGACATCACGTCCGATCGCGGCCCCCAGTTCACGGCCCTGTTTTGGAAATCATTCTGCAAATCACTCGGCACCACAGTTAGTTTATCATCAGGTTTCCATCCCCAGACTAATGGCCAGACCGAGCGGGCTAACCAATGTGGGGAAAAAGTGTTGAGATGTCTTTGCATTAGGAACCCCTCCTCCTGGAGCCATCAGTTGCCATGGGCCGAATACGCCATAAACAGCCACACATCTGCTGCCTCCGGCATTTCCCCCTTCAAGGCCTGCCTAGGCTACCAGCCCCCTCTGTTCCCTTCCCAGGAGGAGGAGGTAGCTATCCCCTCAGCCCGTGAGTTTGTGCGTCGATGCAGGCGCACATGGATAACCACCCGCCAGGCCCTGCTCAGGTCGGTCGCCCGAATGAAGGAGCAAGCAGACAAGAGGCGCATGACGGCTCCTTCTTACCGGCCTGGGCATCGTGTCTGGCTATCTTCAAGGGACATTCCTCGTAGAGGTAATGGGGAAAAGCTTTTCCCTAAATTTTTGAGTCCATTTACGATTGAAAAAGTCTTGAGTCCCACTGCGGTTCGCCTCCGTCTGCCCCTGTCCATGAGACGTATTCATTCGACTTTTCGCGTGTCCCAAGTTAAACCTGCTGTAACCCACTCCCTGTCCTCTGGACCTGATCCCCCACCACCCGCCCGGATCATCGACGGAGGCGAAGCCTACACGGTCCGTGCCCTCCTGGATTGTCGTCGGCGAGGCCGGGGACTGCAGTACCTCGTCGACTGGGAGGGTTACGGACCGGAACACCGCAGTTGGGTACCGTCACGCCACATCTTGGACAAGGCCTTAATCAGAGACTTTCATGCCAACCACCCCAGACCAAGGTGAAACGCCTGGAGGCGTTTTTTAAGAGGGCGGGGGGTACTGTTGTCATTCTGATTTCTGCATGTCATGTTTAAGTTCTGTGCCTGGCTCAGCCATGTTTAGGATTTCTGTGTTTAGTGACCACTGCCTGCCCTCTGACCATTCTTAGGATTATGTATTGTGTCTTGGTAGTTTGGATTTCATTGTGTTATTATTTTTCATGTCTTAGTAATTTAGTTTCCATGCCTTGTTTTCATTTCCATGCTTTGCACTTTGTCTCCCCTGTCTTGTCATGTGTGTATCTTTGCTCACGGTCCCTTGTCTTGTGTGCCACTCATTCGGGTGATTTATTGGTTTCTGGGTTTCAATCTTCTTTCATTATCTCGTGTTCTTCCTTCCTCTCTCTTTTACTGTCTTACTAACACATACTAACAGTTTATTGTTTTTGCTAATTACTAACCACACTAATCTTGTATATTTTTACTAACTTTCTAACATGCACTCAGGATTGTAAAGCTGCACATACTAATTGACTAACTACCTCTCAGCAGTCGCTCAATTCTAATCTCCGCCTCCTTGCCTATCCCTAATTATCTCTGCTGCAAGTTTCTGTGGATCTCCACTTATACTTTGTGCTTTCCTTTTCTTTTATCTTGGCACCTTAGTACTTCTTAACCGGAGCTGTTTTGTACGTAGGTTTGTCTTGTGATCCCTGTCTGTGTTTTGGCTACAGCCTAATTCATGTAATTAGTTTATTCCTCATGTGTCTCTCCCTGATCATTGTTACCATTGATTGCACCTGTTCTCCCTGGTCATGTGTTTACCCCGGGTGTGTATATAAGATGTCTGTTTGGTACACTTTCTTGTCAGATCGTTCTCCCTAGTTTTCTCATGCCACCTTTCTCGCCTTGATTTCTCAGTGTTTATCTTTCTGACTGGACCGTCCTTGATATCGAGCTTTGCCTACTCCCTGTACTTTTGCCGCATTCTTGTTTTTTGACCTCTTTTGTCTGACTACGATTTTTTGTGATTGGTGCCCTGTGTATGACTCTGGATTTCGCCCTTTGGATTCTGATTTTGGATTGCGGACATTGTACTGTTGCCAGCTCTGTTGGGGGGTTTCCCCCTTCAGAAATAAAGCCTCCTTTTTGCATTTTACTGGTGTTTGCTCTTGGTTCATTTCGTAAATCCTCACACTCACCATTCGGACTCGCTGGTGGAAACTAATTTTTTGAGGTTAAGTGACCGTAGAAAGTTTCACCAACTGATATTAATGAATAAAATGGTAAATTGTTTCGCACCAAATTACCTGCTATCTCTTCTTCCATGTAATGCTTGTCAGTTGTATTTTTATATGTTACGTAATCAAAGCTGACTTAGTACTACCTTTTGTGTATACTGAAAAATTCTTTAGTTTTTTCTTCAGTTAAGCTATGGAATTTGAGTACTTTTTAGTACTTAATAGCCCTTCTCTTGCATCTTTTAAAAGAGGCTTGCAGCATGTTCCTCTTTTCTATACACCACCTTGTAATAAGTTATTTTATGAAGGCAATTGGTAGTTGTTTATTTTGCTTACTAGGCTTAGGCTTGGTCATTGCGGCTTAAATTATTATTTGTACTCGATCAATTGTAGTCCATCTGCTTTCTGTGCTTGCAGTGCTCTTAGAGAGGATGCATAACATTTTCTTTTGATGTGTCCTCGTTTTGCTGCTCAGCGTTCTCATCTACTTATTTCTGTCGAGTCGGTCACAGGCAGTATATGGTCTTCATTCAGTTTATCGGAAAAAATTCAAGCTTTTACTTTTTGGTAGCCTTTTGCTTAATTTTGAGAGCAACACTGCTGTTTTTTCTGCTGTTAGATCTTTCTTAGAACAGACTAAGCGTTTTGTTATTAATCACTATTTTATTTGCACAGTCTCTTTATTTATTTATTTATTTTTTCTTTTTTTATGTTTTGTGTTGAGTCTTTCTGATCTACAGTATTTGGAATTTTATTTCGTGTTAAAAAAATGTGGAAAAAATGAGAACGAAAAAAATGTAAATTGAATGTGTGGCATAAGTCCCCATGATGAGCCTATGCTCTTGAAAATGTAAAAATACTAAAATATGGTTTAAATTTTTTTTAAATTTCATGGGATTCATGGGGTGCGATGATTGCTCTCCATAGATGTGCAAAAGGCAAGCAAGCATTTTATAAGACTTATGATTTGAATACTGCTCTCTCACTATGTTCCACTATTGCACTATTGATAACGCCCACAGACACTGTAAACCCCGATAGTGCGGTGAACTCAAATGTTTTGTGGACACCGATCACCTCAGAAAAATTGTGTAGACCAACTTAATTGCATTAGAAAGAACTTAAAGAAAATAAGGTAAATTATTTTTCACATGCTTTCAAGTGCTGTGAAGACAAGATCATAAAGCTGGCATACACATTTTTTGAGGTAATCGGTTTCCGCAAAACATTTTAGTTCACCACACTTGTCAGGGTTTACAGAGTACACACAGATAAAAATGTTGAGGAATGGTTAAGAGAACATGATGTCCATCCATGCCTAGCACAATCACCAGATCGAAACATAATTGGACTTTTATTTGACGTACTGGAAAATGGATTTCCAAAAAGATTTCCGCCTCCCCCACAAACACTTTAAAAAATGAAACTGTACCACACAACTGTTTTAAGTAACATCTAAATAAATTATTAGATTTTTGACCTGTTTAATAAATCAAGAGCACTAGGAAAAATGATCAAATTTAGTCCAAATTTAGCTTTTGGATATTTTATATATTATATATACTCAACGCCATTAAAAACTCTCAGGTGAGGTATGTTCTGTATTTGTAGCAAGTTGAAGACTCGATTGATTTTTATTGCTTTTCCAGTGAGGCGCGAGAGGAAGTAAAGAAAAGTGCATGGTATTGTAATCCTGTCGCGCACCACGTGCACGCACCTAGCACTTCAGTAATAACAAACATTGAGCTGTTTGTGATGTGCACAGTGACACTTGACTTGTTCTTTCGGTGTGGTCAATAGCCTACATAAAGCCAACAAAAAAAAGTAAAAAAAACGTAAAATGCTACTGCATCAAGAAAATGGAACGGCTTGTGACACAGGAGAGAGAAAGAGAGCCTTTGGCATGTTACAGGCAGATCTCAGCCGCTGAGAGGTGGTACGTCATTTGCACTGTCCCCATTCAAAAATCAGTCGGCTGTCCACCGAGAATGGAACACAGGCACTGTCACTGACCGACCCCGCATAGGGCAGCCACGAGTTGAAAAAGCAATAAAAATCAATTGATTCTACAATTTGCCACAAATACAGTACATACCTTATCTGTGCGTTTTTAATGGCGTTGAGTATATTATTACTGCATAATAAATACAGTAACGATATAGATCGTTTTGAATTTTTAATTCAACATTTCTCCACAACGCGAAAATGCAAGTCTGATCATTTTTCCATTGTGGTCTTCAAATTATTTCAAAGTAACTGAACTCTGTTGTATGGAACTGTTTCTCTTTTTAGATGGAGGAACTATTTTCAGACTGCCCCTCTTAAGGAATGGATCATTATCCCCCTATGTTCAGTTTAGGCCGAGTTGCTAGAAGGACTGAAACTGTTTAGAAGGCAAAGGACTGGGGTTACTCCTTATTAATGACTAAGTATTCAGTTTTTAATATTTTGTGTTTTAAATATTTCTTCTCCGTTCGCCAGTTTGCATGAGCTGTCTATTCTGGGGGACATACGTGCACTCAATCAATGTCACGGAAAACCCCAGGTAATCCGGTGTTTGTTGTGAAATCGTTTTTCCTGGTCTCTGCTGGCAGGTGTTATGGGAAATAGATTCACTGGAAGTTCTATCGTGGCTTTATATAAGTGCATGGATGAACAAACTACAGTATTCCTAAGTTGCTTTCATACAAAAAAGGGCTGTAAACATAAATGTAAATACTATTGATTTCATTTATTAGTAATTGATTAAGAAATTTGACTCAACAGTTTGCTGTGCCAAAAGTATTAATATATTTTAAAGCTCAGGTAATTAATTTATGTGAGCATTAAAATATATTGATACTTTAGGCACTGGAAGCTTATCATCACCAGTAGCATTGTTCAGTGGTCCCAGATATTATACAATAAAAGATGTCAAATAAAATAAAGAATATGAGCTGAAAGTGCAGATATTCAATTTTAGATTGGGGCATCTACATCCAAATCAGGTGAGTAGGAATAACAGCACTTTTAAATGTGTGTCTCCCCCTCCCCTCAATGGATCAATGTCCAGGAGTGTGTTGCTCCCTCATGATTACATTTACAAGTGAGCAGATGAACTGTTAAAGGCCCAGACCTGATTTTATGTGTGGAATTTATTTAGAAGTCTTTAAAACTTAATATGAAGGCTAAAGACTTGCTTAGCGATTAGTATGCTAAAAATGGAGATAAAGCAAAAACATTAAGTGTGGCAAAATGAATTGTTGTGTACATTAAAATAATATTAATAATGATTACACACTGGTGACCTACAGAGCTCCAAAAGGCCTGGAAAACCATAGATAAAATCTAAAAAGTTTTCCCTGGTGATGTAAAACCCCAAACAAAAGTTGGCCAGATCAAGCACACTGTCAGGGGAACTGAAAGTTTCAAGCGCAAGTTAAAAAAATAAAATAATGTTCATTCGGAGATTAGAGCCTTGCAGGCCAGGTCAAAAAAGCTAGAAGGCAGAATGCGGTACCAAAATTCAAATATAAATTTAGGGAACAGAGGTCAAAATGCAGCACCAAAAGACAATTGAAAAGAGAAGTCATAAAACAGGCAGTGGGTCAAAAACAGGCCGGCGCAATAAGCAGAGCAGAATCCAAAAATAGAAAAAGTGGGACTAACAGGGCAATAACACGAATAGGTAGGAGACAGAAGGCGGCTTGCAACAATAAACTGCATTATAGGCAAGATAGAAAACGTTGCATTTGGTGGATGTAATAATGAAGTGTATTACCTTTCAGTGGATGTGTATGAGCTGTAAGGATGTCAAACACACATGATATTGTTCTGAATAGGAAATATAGCAAATGAACAGAACATGCTGACATTGTCTCAGTTAGAAATAATTATTTTAATGGAAACTGATGAGTATGTACTTCAAACTTTGCCTTCATCAAAAAAAAAAAAAATATCTTCAGTGTTGATACTGAAACTGGTGTTTGACGGGAACTATTTAGCGCAGCTGCTGGTTGACAACCTGTGAGGCGTCTTTGTCTTAAACTACAGACTATTTGTCTTCTTGCACAGTTGTGCATCGGGGCCTCCCACTCCTTTTTTCTGTCCTTGTTAGTGCCAGTTTGTGCTGCTTTCTGAAGGGACAGCATAGTAAGAGATTTTAAGTTTTCAATTTCTCACATTGAAGAGCCTTCTTTTCTTAGCACAACAATAGACGAACGGGTCTCTAAAGGAAGTTCTTTCTTTCTGGCCATTTTGAGCCTGTGAACAAAGAAACAACTGCTGATGCTTCAGGTACTAAAGCAACCTCATGAATGCCATGCTTCCTTTTGCGCTCCCTTATTCATTCAACAGGTTTCAGCTCTGCAACACATTTGCAGTAAGGTTTTCTAATAATCAATTAGCCTAATAAAATGCTTAACTTGGATTAGCAGCCATACCAGGAGATTGATGCAGAAGACTGGCAATTGCTGATAGTGGGCCTCGTTTGTGAAATGGATGAAAATGTTTGTGAAATGCATGAAAATGTATATTTCTTTGGAAAGCAAAGAAATTTGCAAGTGATCCCAAACTTTTGAGCGGCAGTGTATGGACCTGAATTTGGCCTGTATGTGGCCTAAATGCAGCATATATGCACATATGGCAGATAGGTTGCATTTATGGGCATATATGTTCATATAGATTCTTTCCACGTGGGTTAGCAATTGTTCTACAGGGTGCCCATCTGTCCCTGACAGACAGCTCTAATTATGGCCACTTTTTTGCTGTTGCTGTTTTGATGGTGTTAGGCATATGTTCTCATAATTTTTTTACACAGTTTCCCTCACTACCTCAAACAATTGAACTGTTTTTGTGACCAACATACCTACAATTCCGGCATCAACTATTTTGAACATTGTTTGTGTTGTCATCAGGCTTTGGAGACTTGCCTGATAAAGTGCTGCAGATTAAACCTCAGGAACATAATGCTGATAAACATTCATATTCATAGAAATGATCCATTTAAGATGTTTTTTGGTTGTCATTAAGAGGCTTTAAAGTTGGGATTCTTCTGATATTTTGTCCGGGCCCTGTATGTTGTCACAGGGAAATAATTTGCTAAGAACAAATAGTTATGGAAACAGAATGCACAGTCAGACAGGTGGGGTGAGGCCTAGTTAGACCCATTAAAAAAAAAAAAGTATCCTTCTTACCTCCATCGACCCCTCTAATTTGAAAGTATGGGGAAGGGGGATCAGTGGAGGAAAGGACGATGCATTTTTGGAGTATTGAGATGCTCTGGGAGACTCAGTCAGCGACATGACTTCCAAGTTCATACCACTGAACGCTCCATGGTTCTTGCACAGGTTCAGGAAAACTTGTGTTTCTAAGAGAGTAACTTCCGGGATTTCATTTGCGGAGGGGAGGTAACGGAACAGCAAACACTGTTCAGTACAGGCGGTTTCAAGTTGCCCTTTGCAGGGAATTGCTAGAGCCAGCAAGGTCTTTCCAAGGCGGCCAAACTGGTAGGAGAGGAACAGACTGACGGCTGAATAGATGAACGTTAAACTACCTTAGGTCCAGTCCTTTTTATCTGCAATTGTGGGGCACAGAGATTATCAGACTGAAGTGTACCATTCTCTCATCATGAGTTTAATGTTGAGGCCTACTGCATCAGTCAAGGCACAGTGGGGGCTGTATTGTTAAAAGAAAACCTCCAGAAAATACTTTTCCACTAAAGAAAATAAATCAAAAGAATTATCTTTTTTACAACACAAATGTATTATTATTATTATTGTTGTTGTTGTTATTAGCAGTTGTAGTACAACCCCATTTCCAAAAAGTTGGGACGCTGTGTAAAATGTAAATAAAAACAGAATGCAATGATTTGCAAATAGTTTAAACTGTATACTTCATTTAAAATAGTGCAAAGACAACATATCAAATGTTGAAACCGAAAAGTTTATAGTTTCTTTGTTTTTTTGTTTTTTTTTTAAATATTTGATCATTTTGAATTTTATGACAGCAACATGTTTCAAGCATTGTTTACCACTGTGTTGCATCACTTTTTCTATTAACAATACTCTGAAATTGTTTGGGAACTGAGCTGACCAACTGCTATAGTTTTGGAAGCAAACTGTTTTCCTATTCTTGCTCGATATAAGCTTTCAGCTGATCAACACTTTGTGGACAAATATTTTCAGTGGGCGTCAGGTCTGGCCTGCAGGCGGGCCAGTTTAGCACCCAGCCTTTTTTAGTACAGAGCCATTTTGTTGTAATATATGCAGAATGTTGTGTTTTCTATTGTTTTGCTGAAATTAGCAAGGCCTTCCCTGCCAAAGTTATCTGGATAGCAGTAAATGAAACTCCATAACCCATATATATTTTTTAGCATTAATGATGCCGTTACAGATGTGGAAGTTACCCATACCACGTGCTATAATGCTCCCCAATACTATAATGGATGTTGGCTTTTGAACTGTGTGCTGGTAACAGGCTGGATGGTCCCTCTTCTCATTGTTCCAGAGGATGCGACGTACGTAATTTCCCCAAATAATTTCCCATTTTTGATTGGTCGTACCACTGGACAGCTTTCCACTTCACCTCAGTCCATCTTAAATGAGCTCCGGCCCAGCGAAGGCCAAAGCATTTCTGTATCTTGGTTTAATATTCGCTTGGCAGAGTTTTAAATTGCATTTGTAGATACAACGACAAATGGTGTTCACTAACAATGGTTTGCAGATGTGGTACTGAGCCAATGTAGTGGTATCCCCTTCCCGTCTGCTGTTAAGGCAGTGCTGCCTGACAGCCTTAAGATCTTGGCTATTCAATATTTGTCTTAAGTCTTGTCCCTTGTGTACAGAGATTTCTTGGGATGCTCTGAAAATTTTGGTATTATTATGTACTGTAAGGATTGAATCCCGAAATTTTTTGTAATTTTACATTGAGAAAGTTATTTTAAATTGTTGAACAATTTGCCCATGCAGTCTTTCCCTGAGTGGTAAAGCCATCGCCATCTTTGTCTGAAAGACTTTTTATACCCAATCATGTTATGGACCTATTGCCAATTTATTAACCTTATTTGCAGTGAGATGTTCCACCAGGCGTATGTTTTTTTTTTTTTTTTTTGTGGCATCATTCAACTTTTTCAGTCTTTTGTGGCCCCTGTTCCAACTTTTTTGAAATGCGTTGCTGGCATGAAATTCAAAATGAGCAGGTGTTTTTCAAAAGAACAATTTCTCAGTTTCAACATTAAATATGTTATCTTTGCATTATTCTCAATTAAATACAGGGTTTAAATGATTTGCAAATTATTCCATTCTGTTTTTATTTATATTTAACATACTACCCCAACCATTCTGAAAATGGGGTAGTAATAGAAGTAGTAGTAGTAGCAGTAGCAGTAGTAGTAGTAGTAGAAGCAGTAGTAGTAGTAGTTGCAGTAGCAGTTGTACTAGTAGTAGTAGTAGTAGTAGTAGTGGCAGCAGTTGCAGTATTAGTAGTTGCAGTAGCAGCAGTAGCAGTTGCAGTAGCAGTAGTAGTAGCATTAGCAGTAGTAGCAGTAGCAGTAGTAGTAGTTTTAGTTGCAGTAGCAGCAGTAGTAGTAGTTGCAGTAGTAGCTGCAGTAGTAGTAGCAGTAGCAGTAGTAGTTGCAGTAGTAGTAGCAGCAGTAGTAGTTGCAGTAGCAGTAGTAGTAATACTAGCAGTATTAGTAGTTGCAGTAGCAGTAGTAGTAGTTGCAGTAGCAGTAGTAGTAGTAGTAGTAGTAGTAGTAGTAGCAGCAGCAGTAGTAGTAATTGCAGTAGTAGTAGCAGTAGTTGCAGTAGTAGTAGCAGCAGTAGTAGTTTCAGTAGCAGTATTAGTAGTTGCAGTAGCAGTAGCAGTAGTAGTAGTTGCAGTAGCAGCAGTAGTAGTAGTAGTAGTAGTTGCAGTAGCAGGAGTAGTTGTAGCAGTAGTAGTAGCTGCAGTAGCAGTAGTAGTAGTATTACTAAGGGTGGCAGTGATAAGGCTTCTCTCACGAAACACCATTGAACTTTAGATATGAATGTATGTGCAATATAAATTTCACAAAATAGCTGACCAAAGTCAGTAAAATATTCCTAGGGAACACTTAATTTGATTACTGTGTACAGTTATATTTTTCAACATTTGTCGCACGCCCCAAGTGTGCTCAGCAGAAAGAGCTTTGTCCTCGTCATCATAGAAGTTTATATTGTATGTTCATTATGATTAATTATGGTGTGGTTGAATACAGTACACCCATAACTTGTAAAAGAATGCTGACAGCAATATCAGCTACTTAAACAACCCAGCAGAATATAATGAGGATAATGGGGCATTGCATGCACATGCTAAGTTTTTTTTTTTTTTTCAGTTGACTGTTGTCTTGGTAACAGATTTAATTTATCTGTTTAATTATTTATTTATTTGGGAGCGCAAGACAAAACGTGTAGCTTTCTGTGAGTGCTATGCTCTCTATTCTAGAGGGCTTCTCATTTACCACACATTTCTTCTTCCTTGTCTTTAGCCCATAAAACATTTTAATAAAGCCTACCCACTCAGGTTTTAAAAACTAAATTTCAACAGTTGCTGGGCAGCTGTATACATCATGAGGGCACCAAATGTATGCACATGAATGATGTTGACAAATGTCACACTAGCATTTACAAATCTATTATACAAGGGTAATATTAGACCTTTAGATGCAGAGGGAACATCTTACAGGCCAGGAGATCCATTCAAAGTACATCAAAGCACTGCAGCTCAACAAGGAAAAATAATTCCTGTCAAAAACAAATGTAAGTAAATGTATCAAAGCAATGAAAAATCCCTAGGGTTAGCCAGACTGTGAAGGATAAAGCTGACTCTGAAAATGAGTGGAAAGTCAGAGCCATGGCAGTGTTGTGATTCTGCATTTGCCATGCCATGGACCATGTTTATGCTCATGTGTCAAGTTTCTGCCTGGCCTTGTGCCATGATTCTGACTGACCTCTGGGTTTTTGATTCATTGCTTATGTCTGACTATTCTTGGAAAATGTATTGTGTTTTGGTAATTAAACTTCTCGTTTTATTATTTTCCATGTTTTAGTTTCAGTTTATCCATGCCATGTTTTCAGTCCCATGCATTGCACTTCGTCTCCCCCCGTCTTGTCATGAGTCCTGTCTTTGCTCACAGTCCCCTGTATAGCGTGCCACTCCATCGGGTGATTTATTGGTCTCTGGGTTTCAATCTCGTGTTCTTCCTTCCTCCTGCTTTCGCTATTTTACTAACACATACTAACAGTTTGTTATTTTCGCTAATTACTAACCAACATTAACATTGAATATTTGACTAACTTACTAACGAGCACTCAGGATTGTATGGCTGCACTTGCTAATTGACTAACGATCTCTCAGCATTCGCCCTATTCTAGTCTCCGCCTCTTGTCTCTCCCTAATTATCTCTGCTGCGTTTCTGTGGGTCTTCCACAAACTCCTTCGTGCTATCTTTTCTCTCTCATTACCTGTGCACTTTAGAACTCCTTGACTGGAACCGTTTATCTGTCTATAGGTTTGTCTTGTCCTTGTCTGCGTTTTGGCTACGGCCAATTTCATGTAATTAGTTTGTTCCCAATGTGTGTCTCCCTTTTTATCATCCCCATTGATTGCACCTGTGTTCTTTTGTCATGTGGTCTCCCGGAAATGTATATTCGATGTCTGTTTGTAGCACTTCCTTATCAGATCGTTACTTCCCTTGCTACCTGTGCCATGCTTCTCTCGCCTTGTATCATTGTGATTATCTTTCTGACTGGACCGTCCTAGACCTCGAGCTTTGCCTTCTCCCTGTACTAGCCTGCATTCTTGTTTATTGACCCATTTTTGTCTGACTACGATTTTTGTGATTGGTGCCCTGTTTACGAACCTGGATTACGCCCTTTGGATTCTGACTTTGGATTGTGGACTTTGTACTGTCGCCAGCTCTGTTGGGGGGTTTCCCCCTTCAGATATAAAGCCTCCTTTTTGTATTTTACTGGCTGTCGCACTTGGTTCATTTCATGAAACCTTACAGGCAGGACAAAAAATGAAAAAGGAATTTGTGAAACCTTATTGTTCTGATTCAAATGACTTTCAGCCAAAAGCCTTTTAGTTTGACTCGGAAGCCAATCAATTAATACGTTAAATTCTCTCATTCTTTGTGCATTCTCTGTGAGGTCTGTTGTTAACAAAAATATTTGTCATTGCTATTTCTTTTGTCAAGCCCCATTATGATCATTTTTCATGGTGGGGTTCAATTTTTTGTGCCTTTTCATTGAAACATATCAGACATTTGAATAACAGTTTATTGAATCTGCATTGAACTTTCTACTGGAAAGTTCTCGTTCTACTGGACGAGAAGAATATACAGTGAAATAAAATTTAAATGCAACAGTTTAATCATTTCGATATTCCACAAAATTATGTCTGTGGATGACTTGATAGGGTTACGATGTGAACAAGTTTTCATGCGACTCGTCTGTATGCATTTCAGTCACCTTCACCATATCAGCATGCCCATTGACAAAAATAGCCTATCAAACTGGTGGGGTCTGATCCCGGCTATTGAAATCAGGTGTGGTCTGCCCCGGCTCACCTTGTCCTCTGGTCAAAAAAGGCCAACCCAAAAGTCCCTTTAAATCATTTTTCAAAATGCCACCGATGACTCGAAATCTCAAAGAGCATGCCACCTGCATGCTCAATGCTGGAATGTCTCTCAGGGCTGTTGCAAGGGCTCTTAAAGTCCATGTTTCAACAATAAGTCTTCAAAGACACCGCTCTGAAGAAGACACAACAGCAAACTGCCCCATGCATGACGATCACGTGACAACCTCCGCCCAAGACCGCAATGGCCAGACACTCCATCTCCATGATTGTCTGAGTTAGGCAACTACCAATGAAGATGAGACAGTTGGTCTCCACAATTGCTGCATAATCCATGAAAAATTGTCTGTAGGAATGTTTGCACACATCGTCCTCTTCGTGGATTAAACCTCACCCCTACTCAACTAAGAAATTGGCTCGACTGGGTAAACAAACGTGTCCGATGGCCAATGGCACAGTGGAGGACTGTTTTCTGTACTGATGAGTGATGTATCCAGTTTCACAGTGGAAACTTTAAAAATAACGAGGATTGTATCATTAAATTTGACCCCACGAGACATTTTCATATTTCAATTCTTCATAAATCTGGCAATAATCATTCTAGAGACTTGAAATTTTTCATGCTTATTCAGAAACTACTGTAGATTGCAAATGAACCAATCATTTGCTTCTATCATGATTATTGACAGTCTTATCAGGGCTCAAAGTTAGTATAATTTAAAGTTTCGTCCAATTCCTGTGCCCCCAAAAATGATGAATTCACCCCCACACAGCTCTGTTACATATTTTCTATGTACTTCTGTACATGTAGTTTTAGGAAATATAACAGAAGTAGCTGGAGAATTATTTTGCTGGGGATGATGGCATGACAGAAATGTAAAATGTGCCAATTGTACATGATGATAACTTGATTTTCAAGAGGTAGCAGAGGTGATGCATTCCTGAATGTTTTTTTGTGTATTCTTCTGGTCCTAAAGATATACTGTGAGAAATTTCAATTATGTGTTCATTCTGTGAACACTTTTGTGGTCTGTTGATCTTGAGCTTATAATCGTCCATGGGAAATATCCAAATATATTAGATTTACATGTATTCAGAAAATTTTTCTCAGAATTCTCCAGGGAATTATATTTTTTCACTGATATGAGCAGAGTATCCAACTATCCATTGGGTCATATGGAACAACATGCATTTCAGTGCTGATGTAACATGCATGGCACAACATGCATGCATGTCCAAACACATTAATGACTCATGCTGATGTCACTCTGGAGGCCAGTCATTTGCATAATCAGCATCTATGGAATGACATCACTGCCTTGATCCTTGATGATATAAATACTCTTGTTCATAAATTAAATCTCATTTTGCAAAAAGTTTTATCGAGGCAAAGCTGAAGAATAGCACTGAAATATGGATATGCCGTCAACTAGTCACTCTTTATCCAATTGTTTGTTTGGTTTAGAATTGAATACGGCATGTCACGAAACATCATGTACCAAAGGCAAACAAAAAATTAGACAATTCTCAGATTTATCTGTAGAGGACAGGTCACTGATATCATGGAGAAATTTGAAGAACAAACCTAATCTATCAATCTGCTTACACCATGAGAAGTACTATTTGCTGAAATACCCTTCATTACAAGTTAACTGTTGTGATCCTTTTGCTGTCCATAAGAATCCCATAAAAGGATCTTTGAGAACTAGTCAAATTGATTATGCCATGCAGATACAGAACCGCTTTGGGAAGTCAGTTAAACCGGGACAGAAATTGTGCCAAAGATGTGTGAAGAAGATCACCTAAAATTTGAATGACGTAACTGAGAGTTCTGGTGAGGAATTCATGAAGAATAATACTTGATTTATAGGCCGAAGTTTCCCAATATGTGCATTGAAAGCAAATATCTTGCTCATTATATTTACATACATTTTTGATAGTGGTCATGTGTATAATCATTTCATAATGATTTTGCTCACATATTTAAGTGATTATAACTTTTTATTAAGGTTAATTAGGATGAAAGTAATTATGCTATGTACATACAGCACTCGAAAATATGTAGAAATGTCACAACCCTATAAAAATGGTTACAAGAGGAACACAAATCTGAAATTTCATACATTTGTTGTTTATGATGTTAGTAATGTATACACCAAATATCATTGCCATAGCACCTCTGAAATTAACGATTTGATTGTGCGTGATTTACACTTTTTTCCATTTTTGATCTTCCATATGTTCAGCATGAATGGGTTTACAATTATCTATGGTATCTATTATCTCTTTTTTGGTTTTTTGGACTTCTAAACATGGACAAGATTGATATTTTCTTCAATTTTAGACATTCATGGCACTCTATATGATCACCAGGGAACAAACTCTTGTAGATTTGGAATCTACACAAAATTCTGAGTCAGCAAGTGAAATTTCAGGTCTCTATCATGTTTCTTTGCTGAGTTATTAACATTTGATTTCTGGAAAATTTCAACAGCACTTTAACTTTTAACTTTTATTTCCGAATACTAAAATTGCTATCAACATGGGAAATTATTGGAGTAGGAGGTTAAAATTTTGGGATTATTTATCTAATACCATGTTGATTACCACATTAAAATTTCAAGTAAATCTGAGATGGTGTGGTGTAAGTCTATTGTTCAAATGGCATGGAATGACCCCTATGTCAAATTCCAGCCTGACAACGCCAGACCCCATGTAGGCCGTGTATGCACAGAGTTCTTTGAAGCTGAATATTTGTGTGCTCGATTTGTCACCCAAGGAGCATCTTTGGGATGTCCTTGAATGGGTTTGTCATTGGTTCCCACTTCCATCCAGTATCCACAAACTCTGCACTGCAGTGCAGCAAGCCAACGGCAGAAAATATCGATTTGTGGAATTTGGACCTTAGACCCCACCCCCTTCATCGTCTATGCCAGTGGTTCCCAACCACGTCCTCAAGGACCCCCTGTCCTGCAGGGTTTGGTTGCAGCACATTAATTTAAGATCTAATGAACCTTCATGCACACCTTGTTCAGGCAGATTATTTTCAACCAATCATCATGAAGCTCTTAAATGGATCAGGTGTGAACGAGTATGACTGGGGCAAAAACCTGCAGGGCAGGGGCTGTTTGAGGACTGGGTTGGGAACCATTGATCTATGCTACCAAGAGATTCTTTTTTGTCTGTTTCAATCAGCGATTGAAATTAATTGCAATATGATCATGCAATTTGTCAAAACTCAATGAAAGTGAGTTTCTGAACGTGGTTATATGTTTCACTATCAGAAGTGTTGAGTTTATATTTTTGTTCAGTGTACATTTTGATATGCTGTAGTAAGAATGTATACTGTGTAAAAACAAGACTGGAAACAACTGTAATGACTCAGCATGGTTCCATGTGTTATGATTCTGCTCTGCCCTGTCCATGCTTCCCTGTTTTCCTTTACTGCTCTTTTGGTTTTGGATTTTTGCACTGACTATTCTTAGAATCATGTATTGTGTACTGTTTGCCTTAGTTTAATAATGTATCGTGTTTATTGTACTTTTCCATAGTTTACTTTTTACCATAGTTACATTCTGGTTCATGTTTTCCATTTTGCATTGCACTTTGTCTCCCCCGTCTGGTCTCTAGTCTCATCATGGTTCACAGCCCCAGTCCTGCGTGTTACTCTTCGGTTGATTTATTGGATTCTGGATTTCAGTCTTCCTTCCAATCTCTTTTGATAACTTCACCTTACTTTACTACTAACCCTACTAACAGATTGTTATTTTTGCTAGAAGTTACAAACACCAACTAACATTGTATATAATACTAACTTACTAACAAGCACTAAGGGATTGTATAGTTTCACTTACTAATTTATTAACAAGGTCTCAGCACTCTCCCTGTTCTAGTCTCCTCCTCTTTTCCTTCCCTGATTTCCTGTGCTGCATTTCTGAGGAAAACTCCACATCTAATCACGCTGTCCCTTCTCTAATTATCTATGCAGGTTAGAAACTCTGTAACTGGAGCTGTTTATCTTTGTATAGGTTAGTCCCAAATTTCATGTGATTAGGTTCTCCCTCATGTGCTGCTCCTCTGTAATCAGTCTGACTACCTGCACCTGTGTGTCTTACCATGTGATCTCCCCAGAAGTGTATATTAGGTGTCTTTTCACAGTCATTTTCTGTCAGATCATTTCTCTTGTTTACCTGTGCCGCTATTTCTTGCCTTGTACTCTTTGCGTCTCTGATTCTGACTGGATTGCCCGACTAAGGTAGACCGACCATGTTCCGTACAATGACCATATTCCGTACAAATGAACTTATCCGTCCGATCGCAAAATAAATTCTTCCAGGTAATTAATAAAATGTATACCTGCGTTTTCATCATTTTGTCCCCTTTCGACTCCCCCCAAGACGAGAGAGGTCACGCAATCCGATCAGGCGCTATTCCGGTAAGTTTACCAGGTGCGCCGCCCACAGTCGAAAGTGAAAGCTAGGAAGACCCCAGCCCGGAGCTGCTGCCATTTTGGGGAGAGAGCAACATCGGCAGAATGTACATTTTTATCTTAACATTGCCTCATAAAGAGCTGTAATCTGTCTAAAATTATTATTTGGTTATTGGAAGTTAAGAAAATTACCATTTTGTTGGAAAAAAAAATGCTTTTAGATGACTAAAATGACTAAATTAAACCATTAATTTAGATGACGGTATGTTTTCTATTTCCATACATTTATATTTCTTCCATTTATTCTGAGAAATATTGTTTTTATATATATATATATATACACACACACATCATGCATTAACGGTTAACCCATTTTTGTCCATAGCAGAATTACAAATTTCCTGTGGTGCATGTTTTCGGAGTTTGCCTCCGCACAAATCTGAAGAAATATTTGACATCAGTTGGGGATTGTGTACTTATTGTACTAAATTTAGCCTTCGAGCACAAGGACCTACTGTTTTTTTTTCCCTGAAAATGATACAAAATGTCCAAAAATAACCGCTGTCACACCCTGACTCCCCAGGATGTTAAGGAGGGCAAGGAGTGGAGAGGAGGACCCAGTTGCAGGGCATGGAGTTTATTAAATAATAAGAGAAGGGATAACTAAACAATACAAAACTAGGAGGACATATTAGGGAGCGCACTAAACACAACGGGGGAATCTTGACAAAGGTTACCTCCCCCAATGAGAAGAAACAGAGGTATAAATACTCTCAGGTACTTAATAAGTAAAAGAAAAACAGGTGAAGATAATCATGAATGAAGGAAACAGATGATGAATCATTAGTGCAGAGCAGGTAATCAGGGGAAAGGAATGCCACCGGGAAGGGGCATTACAACTTCTCTGAAGTAGTTCAATATTTTACAATATTATACATTAAATCCAACCATTGCACTGTAGCAAATCTCATTTATTGTTCATAAAAATAATAAAATACATTATTAAGTGCTGTGACAAAAGTATTTGCCCCCGTCCTGACATCTAATTTTTTTGCGTATTTGTCATGCTTAAATGTTTCAGATCATCAAATTGAAAAAATTTTCAATATAAGACAAAGATAACCAGAGTAAATACAAAATGCAGTTTTTAAATGGTGATTTCATTTATTAAGGGAAAAAAGCTATCCAAACCTACCTGGCCCATGAGAAAAAGTAATTCCCCCCCTTGTTAAGTCATAAATTAAATGTGATTAACCACTTTTTTTTTTCAAATTCACTGGCCATACCTAAGCCTGATTACGGCCAGACCTGTTGAATGAACAGGTCTTAAATAGAGCTTAAATAGAACTTGTCTGGACAAAGTGAAGTAGGCTAAAAGATCTCAAAAAGCAACACATCATGCCACAATCTAAAGAAATTCAAGAACAGATGAGAAACAAAGTCATTGACATCGATCGGTCTGGAAAGGGTTATGCTGCCCTGACACTTGCAAGATTTTGTTCCCGTAATGCCACGCAATGCGTCGTGGCAACGATTAAAGTCTTTGGGAACAAGCATGAGGAGTGTGTGAAGGGTGCGGGGGTGCGTGCCAAGGCTCCACTGCGAACCACCGAAATGGCATGCCTTGTCTTGACGCATTGCCTGGCATTGCGGGGACAAAAATCATGCAAGTGTCAGGGTGGCATTACAAAGCCATTTCTAAGGCTTTGGGACTCCAGTGAACCATGATGAGAGCCATCATCCAGAAATGGAGAAAAATTGGAACAGTGGTGAAGCTTCCCAGGAGTGGCCGACCTACCAAAATTACTCCAAGAGCGCATCGACGAATCATCCTGGAGGTCATTAAGAACCTACAACAACATCTAAGGAATCGCAGTCCTCATTTGCCTCAGTTAAAGTCAATATTCATGATTCAACAATAAAAAAGAGACTGGGCAAAAAATGGCATCCATGGGAGAGTTCCAAGGCGAAAACCACAGCTGACCAAAAAGAACATAAAGGCTCGTCTAACATTTGCCAAAAAAGCATGTTGATGATCCCCAAGACTTTTAGGAAAATATTCTGTGGACTGCAGAGACATAAGTTGAACGTTTTGGAAGGTGTGCGTCCCGCTACGTCTGGCGTAAAACTAGCAGAGCATTTCATAAAAAGAACATCAAACCAACATTCAAACATGTGGGCGATAGAGTGATGGTCTGGGGCTGCTTTGGTGCTTCAGGACCTCGACGACTTGCCGTAATTTATGGAACCATGAATTTTGCTCTCTACCAGAAAATCGTCAAGGAGAATGTCTGACCATCAGTTTGTGACCTCAAGCGCAAGAGCACTTGGGTTATGCAGCAGGACAATGATCTGAAACACACCAGCAAGTCTGCCTCTGAATGACTTAAAAAAAGAAAAACAAAACAAAGCTTTTGTAATGGCTAGTCAAAGTCCGGACTTAAATCCGATTGAAAAGCTGTGGCATGACCTTAAACAGGCTGTTCATGCTCGATAACCCTCCAATGATGCTGAATTAAAACAATTCTGCGAAAAAGAGTGGGCCAAAATTCCTCCACAGCGATGTAAAAGACTCATTGGCAGTTATCGCAAACGCTTGACTGCAGTTGTTGTTACAGAGGGTGGCACGACCAGTTATTAGATTTAGGGGGCAATTACTTTTTCACATAGGCCCAGGTAGGTTTGGATAGCTTTTTCCCTTAATAAATGAAATCATCATTTATAAACTGCATTTTGTATTGTTATGGCCCCAATTTGTTATTACATTTATAACACAACAGCAACAGCAAGGGATGACAAACACAGTTTTAACAACTAAAACACATTTAATTTTTAACAAAGACAAAGACTAATAACAACCTACAACTAAAGACCAAGATTGATAAATAAGAAAAAAAACAGAAATAATTACAGTCCCTTTTGGGTGGGGTGGCTTGGTGATGTCCTGGATGAAGAAAATGCTCAAACTCAGGCAAAGAAATCCACAAAAGAAACATCACAGGTCTTGAACAGAATGGCAGGTCTGGTCATCTTCTTGCAATTTCTCCTCACTCCATTACTGTCTCAATTCTTTTCCTTATATACTCTTTTGCAGACCCCACCCACATTTAGACCTCTTTTTTTTAACTTTCTGAGACTTGCCCCAGACATGTCCAGGACATGTCTAAACATGACTCCCAGTCTGAGCTTAACAAAAAAAGGTAAATACTGCCATCTAGTGGCCTATATTCACATTACACCTCCATTCCAAAAGGGAAAAATTTTGACTCATAAAGGCAAAATTTTTCTTTTCAATACAAAATGGTTAAGTGAACACTTGTCTATATATACATATCATACAATATTCAAACACATGATATATATATACACATTCAAACACGGGATAAGCAATCAGCAATTACATTGTCTGTACCCTTCACATGCTTAATTTCCAAGTCAAACTCCTGTAAAATCAAACTCCAATTCAACAATCTCCGATTCTTGTTTTTCATCTTACTCAAAAACATTAACGGATTGTGGTCAGTGTACACAATCATTGGCTTTTGTCCTGTACAAACATAAACCTCAAAGTGTTGTAAAGAAAGGACCAGAGCCAACAGTTCCTTCTCTATTGTGGAATAGTTCCTTTGGTGGCGATTGAACTTCCTTGAGAAGTATGCCACGGGATGCTCAATGTCATCAGAGTCACTTCTCTGTAGGAGCACAGATCCACAAGCTTGGTCGCTAGCATCGACCGCGATGGAGAACGGTTTGTTGAAGTCAGGAGATTTGAGCACGGGGAAGTGACACAGCAGAGACTTCAGGCGATCGAAGGCTCCCTGGCATGCATCATCCCAGGTGAACTTTACGCCTTTCTTCAGTTGGTTAGTTAGACTGAGAGCAATCTCAGCAAAGTTCTTGCAGAACTTGCGGTAGTACCCGATCATTCCAAGGAAGCGGCGCAAAGCTTTTTTGTTGTCAGGAACTGGAAAGTCCATGATGGCTTGGACTTTAGCATTTATGGGTGCCACCTTACCCTGGCCTATGACGTAGCCAAGATAGGTGACAGTAGCACAACCAAAGTCACTCTTGCTCAGGTTAACAGTCAGGTTAGCCTGGGTCAGGCGCTGGAACAACGTCTCTACATCTTTTAGATGTTCTTCCCAGGAGTCACTCCATGTGATCAGGTCATCGATGTACGCACTCGTGTGTGGCAATCCGGCGATTGTAGACTGCATCATCCTTTGGAACGTGGCTGGGGCGTTTTTCATGCCAAAGGGTAGGACTTCATACTGGTACAATCCAGATGGTGTGGCAAAAGCAGAGATGCTCTTGGCCCTCTCAGTTAAAGGCACACACCAATAACCCTTCAATAAATCAATCTTGGTCAGAAACTTTGCTTGCCCTACACTATCAATACAATCATCAATCCTAGGTATTGGAAACACATCAGTTCTAGTTACAGCATTGACTTTGCGATAATCTGTACAGAATCTAGTACTTCCATCAGGTTTTGGAACTAGCACACAGGGTGAACTCCAATCTGAGTTGGAGGGTCTGATAATATCATGTTTTAACATGTACTCAACCTCTTTCTCAGCAATCTTTCTCTTTTCAGGATTCATCCGGTATGGATGCTGTTTAATTGGTTTGGCATCACCAACATCTACATCATGAGAGGCAATAGAAACTCTCTTTGGAACATCAGGAAACAGATCCTCATATTTCTTGATCAACCTTTCAAACTGATCTCTCTGTGAGGGTTCTAAGTGCTGGAGTTTTACATCAAGATTTTGCAACACTTCAGTGTTTGACAATTTACATGAAAGAACTTCAGCTTTAATTCTTGGTTCATCATCTTGAAACTCCCCCTCATCTTCACACGTTTCGACCATTGGAGAATCTGAAGTGACAGCTGCAACCCTAGCATTTCTGTCATGATAAGGCTTTAGCATGTTAATATGACACAATTGTTTTGGTTTTCTCCTATCTGGAGTCTTCACAATGTAATTGAGATCATTGAGTTTTGTCAGAATTTCATAAGGACCATGAAATCTAGCCTGCAATGGATTGGACTGCAAGGGAAACAACACAAGGACCTTTTCTCCTGGTTTAAACTCACGGCTTCTAGCCTTATGATCATACCAAGTTTTCATTTTTCCCTGACTTGATTTCAAGTTCTCTTTGGCAAGGTCACAAGCTGCACGCAATCTTTCCTTGAACTTGCCAACATAGTCTAACAGACTGATATGCGGCTCTTCCTCTTGCCATTGTTCACTCAATAATAGCAAAGGTCCTCTCACTTCATGACCAAACACTAGCTCAAATGGACTGAATCCAGTAGACTCCTGCACTGCTTCTCTAGCTGCAAACAACAGCAAATGAACCCCTTCATCCCAGTCTTTCTCATGGTCATAACAATAAGTCCTCATCATTGTCTTGAGAGTGGAATGAAACCGCTCTAAGGCACCCTGACTTTCTGGATGATAGGCACTAGAAAGAATCTGCTTTGCACCTAGTTCATACACAACCTGCTGAAACAATCCTGAAGTGAAATTGCTACCCTGGTCTGACTGAATTTCCCTGGGAAGGCCAAACAACGTGAAGAACTTTATCAAAGCCTTCGAGATTGCAGTTGCCTTGATGTTACGTAGAGGTATGGCTTCGGGGAATCTGGTAGATGCACACATGATTGTCAGCAAGTACTGATTTCCAGATCTAGTCTTGGGTAATGGACCAACGCAATCAACAATGACCCTAGAGAATGGCTCCCCAAATGCTGGGATAGGCCGCAATGGAGCTACAGGTGGGTCTAACTGGTGTTTTCCAACTACCTGACAAGTGTGACAGGTTTTGCAAAAGTTGGAAACGTCTTTCCGAAGCCCAGGCCAAAAGAAGTGTTTCATGATTTTATCAACAGTCTTGTTAACACCAAGATGACCTCCTAAAGGTAAACTATGAGCCATTGTTAAGATCTCATTCCTGTAGACCTTCGGAACAACAATTTGCCTGACCACTGCCCAATCTGCATTGGCAGGGATATCAGGAGGGCGCCACTTCCGCATCAGCACACCATCCTTGAGATAATACCCAACTGGAACTGCGTCTATTTCTTTATCAGGAAGGGCTCTCCTCTTTAGTACACAAATTTCAGGATCATTAGTTTGCTCCTCAATCAACCGCTCTCTGGACAGAGACAAGTCTCCAGACACATCAGAATCACCAGACCCATCCGGCTGGCTGAATAGAGAACTGATAAAAGTATCTGATAAGTCCTCAAACGGAGAAACCATAGTAGGCCAATCAGAGTCATGAGGCGAACCACCTGAGTCCTGACTATTCAATGTACTGGACGGCACCACATCATCTTCTTCTTTAGCCTTCTTGGCCATAGCACGAGTCACTGCGCAAGAAGGATACAGAGATGGGTCCTCATCCCCATCTTCAGTGCTCGGCTGTGAAGTAAGATGAACAGGGGGAACTACTTTGCCCCCAGCCAGGTCATTGCCTAGCAACAGAGAAACACCCTTTATAGGTAGACTTGACATAAGTCCCACCTTTACCTGTCCTGTAACTAAATCTGACTTCAAGAATATAGAGCGCAGGGGTACAGATACAGTCCTCCCTTCAATACCTTGTACAAGTATGAAATCCCCTGAAGCGGTCTCATCACGTAACTCCAAGGAGTCCATCAACAAAAGTGACTGAGAAGCTCCGGTATCCCTTAGGATATATATGGGGACAGGAGTAGTATGCTCATTCAGAGCCACAAATCCCTCTGACACAAATGGAAGAAATTCCTCCCTCACAAAGTCAGCTGTATTAGGCTTTTTAGCCCCACAAGAAGCAGGCAATTTAGCAGATTGGTTATCCACTACAGGGGTTTCTAACCTTGTTTTCACAAAGGCATTTGGTTTGGTATCCTTTTCTTTTTCTTTCTTAGCTTTAAGGAACCAACAGTTAGTTGTAACATGACCAGATTTCTTGCAATAACTGCAAACTAGACCACTTCTGTCACTGTCAGCTTTCACACTTTGATCAGACCTGTTACTGGATTTCTGAGCACCATCACCAGATTTGTCTTTGTCTTTGGGTGAGGAATCTTGGGTATCACCGTAACCCTTTTTCTGAAATTGGGACCATTTATTGTTACTGCTAGACTGAAATTTGGACTTATGAGTGAGAACATATTCATCTGCAAATTTGGCAGCTGATTGCAAGTTCAGTGCTTGCTTCTCATTAAGGTAGGTCTTAACATCATCCTTAACACAGTTCTTGAATTCTTCAACTAACACCATCTCTTTTAGTGAGTTGAAATCATCCTTGACCTCCATAGAAGTACACCAGCGCTCAAAGCAAACCTGCTTTTCATTAGCAAATTCAACATAAGTCTGATTTTCAGATTTCTTCAGACCTCTGAATTTCTGTCGGTAAGCCTCTGGAACCAACTCATAAGCTCTCATAATAACCTTTTTGACAACCTCATAATCAGAGGAATCATCTGCAGACAAAGCCGAATAGGCTTGTTGAGCTTTACCCTTGAGGACAGTTTGCAACATCAGAGGCCAGTGTTCCTTTGGCCACTGGCAACTCTTTGCTACCTTTTCAAAACACTGGAAATAGTTGTCAACATCCTTTTCCGAAAATGGAGGCACCAGTTTTACCTCCTGGCTAGCCCGAAATTTATTTTCAGTTTGAAGTTTTATTTTTAGTTGCTCCATTTGGAGTCTTTCTTCTCTATCGAATTTCTCTAATTCAAAATCTCTCTGTCTTGCAAATTTTTCTAACTCAAATTCTCTTTGTTTTTCTTCTCTTGCTAATTTTTCTAACTCAAACTGCCTTTGTTTTTCTTTTTCTTCCCTCTCAAATTCCCTTTCTTTTTCTCTTTCCTCCCTTTCAATCTCTAGCATTTTTAATTTAAGTTCCATTTCTATATTTGGATTTTCCACTGGAAACTGTTCCAGATCTCCTGGTGCAAACACATTTTCATCAATGTAATATTCAACTATCTCTCTAGCCAGTCTTGCTTTTCGCATGGCTGGTTTTACCTCTGTCAACTCCAACTGTCTGCAAATTTCTAGCAGTTCTGTCTTTTTAAAAGACTTCAAAACCCCTACGGTTGGTGATGCCAAGAAATCATCCATTGCTGTTGTCAATATATATCTAGGAAAATTCACAAAAACAATTTCACAATTTGGAATGTTAGATTTTCAATAAATTACTCACACAATGGTCTATCCCGGACCTTGAGCCCCCAATTTGTTATGGCCCCAATTTGTTATTACATTTATAACACAACAGCAACAGCAAGGGATGACAAACACAGTTTTAACAACTAAAACACATTTAATTTTTAACAAAGACAAAGACTAATAACAACCTACAACTAAAGACCAAGATTGATAAATAAGAAAAAAAATAGAAATAATTACAGTCCCTTTTGGGTGGGGTGGCTTGGTGATGTCCTGGATGAAGAAAATGCTCAAACTCAGGCAAAGAAATCCACAAAAGAAACATCACAGGTCTTGAACAGAATGGCAGGTCTGGTCATCTTCTTGCAATTTCTCCTCACTCCATTACTGTCTCAATTCTTTTCCTTATATACTCTTTTGCAGACCCCACCCACATTTAGACCTCTTTTTTTTAACTTTCTGAGACTTGCCCCAGACATGTCCAGGACATGTCTAAACATGACTCCCAGTCTGAGCTTAACAAAAAAAGGTAAATACTGCCATCTAGTGGCCTATATTCACATTACAGTATTTACTCAGGTTATCTTTGTCTAATATTAGAATTTGTTTGATGATCTGAAACATTTAACTGTGACAAAAATGCAAAGAAAAAGATATCAGGAAGGGGGCAAATACTTTTTCACAGCACTGTTGTATGTATGTATATGTATGTATGTATACGCAGCACCACTGAAAACGCACAGATGAGGCATGTACTGTATTTGCGGCAAATTGAAGTATCGATTGATTTTTATTGCTTTTCCTGTGAAGCACAAGAGGAAATAAAGAAAAGCGCGTGGTATTGTAATCCTGACGCGCTCCACGTGCACACGCCAAGCAACATTGAGCTGTTCGTGATGTGCAGTAACACTGGACTTGTTCTTTTTGGTGTGGTCAATAGCCTTCATAAAGCCAACGAAAAATGCTACTGCATCAAGAAAATGGAGCGGCTTGTGACACGAGAGAGAAAAAGAGTCTTTGGCATGTTACAGGCTGATCTCAGTCGCCAAGAGGTGGTGCGTCATTAGCACTGTCACCGGTCAACAATCAGTCGGCTGTCTATCCGAGAATGGAACACAGGCACTGTCACTGACCGACCCCACTTAGGGCAGCCACGAGTGACGATGGCACTTCAAGACCGCCTCATCTGGTTACAGCCTGTATGTCCGAGGGGTTAGAGACGATTGAGGGTGAGCACACGTACCGTTTGACGCTGTCTATGTGAGCAGCACATGCATGCACACAGGCCCTACAGAAAACCCAAGCTTTTCCCATTTACGCATGGCTGCCCTTACCGTGGTCAGTCAGTGACAGTCCCTGTTTTCCATTCTAAGACAGAAACAAGAAAATAAAGTGCCAAAAAATTACACAGGTGAGGTATGGTAATAAGCAATTAATTATGTGTTATTAATTGCTTCTTTAAGTATTGCCTTGGTATTGGCCTGAGGGTCGCCGTATTGGCCCGAGGCCGCAGGCCAAGGGCTAATACCACGACTCAAAAGCCAATACTAAAGCAATGCGAATATAAGCAATTTATAATATTTTTATTAATGGGTTACTTATGTTGTGCTATCATGACAATATTATGACTATGACTTCTGAAGTACGTGACTTCAAAACTCATCAAAGAGCTAAATGCTAGGTCCGCGACTGTCGTCTGCTTCTTTGAAGAGAGCAAATGCCACAGTTACCGCGACCGAAAGGCCAATTCCAAAGCAAAGCCAAAACAACCGAGTAATAAAAATATTATAAATTGGTTAAGTATGTTGTGCTATCATGACAATATTATGACTATTACTTCTGAAGTACGCAACTTCAAGACTCATTAAAAGCTAAATGCTAGGTCCCCGACTGTTATCTGCTCCTTTGAAGCGAGCGAATGCCACAGTTACCGCGACCGAAAAACCAATACCAAGGCAATGCGAAAATAAGGAATTTATAATATTTTTATTAATTAGTTAAGTATGTTGTGCTATCATGACAATATTATGACTATGACTTCTGAAGTACAGGACTTCAGGACTCATTAAAGAGCTAAATGCTAGGTCCGCGACTGTCGCCTGCTTCTCTGAAGAGAGCAAATGCCACAGTTGCCAATGATTGCTTGTGCACATGCTGAACTTGATACAAAGTAAAAGTTACACGCACATCGCGTATAGGTGCAAGGCTATCAAATAAAATGCGTCAATGAGGAAAGGAAAAGATGCCTGCACACTTACTCCAAGCCACCAAAGAAAACTTTATTGGTTATAAAATGACAACGTTTTGATTCGACTTGGATCTTCGTCTGGTCGGCAATTCTCAAAATGCTGAACTTGGCAGGTCGGCCAATACAAGATATATTGGTAGGCCGTTTTTACTGTATGCGGGTAAAAACATACATAACCAATTAATAAAAATATATATATATATATATATGTATATACACACAGTTGCTGTATTCAAACCCGTAAAACTTCATGCCTATTTTTAATTTATGTGGTGATCTAGAGTTTTACAATGATTCCAAATGTGTCCTGCTGAATTACAAGGACATATGTGTAAAATAATGCACAAGCTCTAGATAATTTCCATTTAGTGTAATGCTTTGGTCATAAAAGCAAGGCGTCCTGGGTTTGAATATTTCTCTCAATATATGCGTGATGTAGGTTCCATGAATCGCTGCCACCCGCAGATACATAGCTTGCAACATGGTTTTTTGTTTTACCTTGAAATGTACTAAACCCGTGTAATCCCACTTGTCACATTTGTGACTGATTATTAATATTATTTATTTATTTATTTATTTATTTTACTTCTAGAAGCTCTAAAAGTGTTGTTGTTGGCTTTGGGCAAACAAATACAACTTTGAACTTTGATTTCGTGTGAACCATCACGAAATCAAAAATGCATAATTTGTGTGTTTGGGAGGTCTAAGGAGTAAAAAATATGCACTTACATTGCAAGGAAATATTTGGTATTCAACGGATTAAGGCGAAACTTTTGTGAAAAGTTTAAGTTTAAGGGGTTAAGAAATCAAGAGCTGCACCCTGCATCAGTCAGGGTTAAAAGAATTGTTGCCAGCTGGAATATATTAATGACTGCAAAAATGATTCAATCATACGCTCTCACATATTGGCATATTTCAAGGGTGATCTGGAGTTTAATGGGCAAAATTTTATTATTATTCCAAAAAACTTTTTAAATAAAAATAATCTACAATAACCCACCTCTAATAATCACTAATTGCTACAAGGATTAAAAACTGAACTCAATTTTTCAATGAATTTTCTATTGATTTCCTAAGATATTTCTTTCTCCACATTTCTCATGTTTGTGGCAGCCATAACTTTTTTATCATTGAAAATCAATGTAATTTAGGCTGCAGGTACTTTACTTCATTAGAAATGCAATGACATGGGAAAATTTTGCCTATCTGTTACATACTTTGAATATTTTGAGTATTCGTCAGATTCTGCGCAAATTAATTTCAAAATTTGAGTAAAATGCCCCAAAATCACAAAATTGATAAATTGCGCAAAAATGGCTGTGTCATTCCATTTGGATAAGCAATGGCTTTTAAATGATGAAGAAAAATTGAATTCTATCACAGAGTTAAAGAGGAATTGGTGCCAGAAGTTTTCTGCATATTTAATGAGCTTGCTCAGTTACCATGGCAACCGCAGAAACAGAAAAATGCCAACTTGTATCTTTTTTGGTGGTAATTACATATACCTCTTTAGATTAATTCTGAGTTGTTTCCTGGTGTCATTTTTCATTTAACCTCAGATCACCCTTTAAATATAACCAGTGACTTTTTTGTCCAGTCAGCAAATGTCATTTATTTAACTTCAGAATTACTGAATGCTCTTTCAAAGGTATGGCTGTATCAGAAAGTACACAGAGCAGAGATTAAGAGCTATATTCTTTCAGCACCATTATTCTTTCTTGTTTATTTACTGAAGCTGATGCTTGTATAAACATCAGCTGCAATTAATCTCCAACAATTGTTTGTGCAAATACATAATTGTCTGTTAATTGCTGTATGTAAACTGTCAACTGCAATTGAATCTACATGATTACTTGTCAATATTATTAATAATGTACATTGGAGTCTTTGGAATTAATTCAGAATGCCATTGTCAGCCTATAACAAACTGTCTGAAGCACTGGTGTTTAGCAGACTAAACTTGAACCAGGGATACAGCAAATTAGGGTTTATACTCTTCATTTCAATATCTAAATTAAAACACTGGCCGAAGCGTCACTGGCTTGAATGTCTAGACATCTTTAATTAGATGACTCTAGACAGAAGATAACATTGAGGCGGTGGCTTGAAGATTTTGCCGTAGCCTATTTGCAAAAACAAAGCGTTAAGGATAACGCTGTTCTTATGGCTTCTTTGTTGCTGACTTTGTTTCTGCGTAATTGTTTGTGTTTTAAATGGAAATCAGACTGATCTGTCTGCAATTACTTTGATTGATGACAGGCCTTGATTTTGAGCACAGAAGTGCCAATATAAATTACTTCTTCAAAGTGATGAATGCCCTCTAGTGATTTATTTCATTTATGATATGATGACATGTCAGAAGTGGTGCACAGGTGGGAAAATGGATCTTAGCTTGTTGAGGGGAAGGGAACTCTACGGCAAGGACTGCCAAACAGCATTGTGCAAATACATGAGATAGACTTCGGAGTTGAAACAGGTATATCAGTCTCCCATTTTTGCTCAGTTTGGCCCAAATAGAACCATTTATTGGTCAGCCATGATACTTGAATGTTCTGATTATTCTTCATATTAATATTTCATTGTCAAAATAGATTCAGTTTGGTAACCATTTACTAATCATCTCCTTTGATCAAAATGCAAAAATCTGAGATAAATCTAAGCACTATTGAGAGCATAGTCAAAAACAAAAAACGGTTGTATATATTGTTTGTATGTATGTAGTTTGTATAAATAAATAAATAAGCCACTAGAAAGATGAATGGCATGTAAAACTCTGAAGCTCTTGAAGATTTTTTTTTAATTCACCATTCTAAAGCACACTGATGACCAGAGCATTCATTTTAACAAGAGAGAAATACACAAACCCTTGTGGATACAAATGTCTCTCTTGCCACCAAAAGCCATGTTACCGAAAGTGCATGGCTCATATGGTTTCCTGTGGTCCTCTGAAATGTAGTGTAATGTAATGACTTGGGCAGCATACAGTTAATGATGTTTGTGGAAGAAAATTGCAGCTTGTGGGTGCAAGAGGTCTGTAAACTGTTAATGGCATATCAGACACCCTTTAGTTTGTTGATTTAGAGAGATACTAACTGGGACCAGAAAAGACACTTTTTTTGATCTTAGTTGTTTATATGCCACCACATCTGCAATAGCAGTGGCTGTAGGCATTGTGGTTTTTTTTTTTTTTTTTGGTTTTCTATCTGTTTGTCTGTCAATCCATCCCTCCTGTGAACGCAAAATCTCAGGAACACCAAGAGGGAATTTCTTCAAATTTGGCACAAATGTCCATTTGTACCCTCGGAAAAATGGATTACATTTTGGAGGTTAAAGGTTAACGGTATATGTCAGTGTGACCCCTTTCCATGCCATTTTCATTCCCCATAAACTTACAATGGGTCATTTATTACAGTTACTGATAGTCATACAGTTTCACAGCTAGAAATATTCAGCTTGCTGTGTAGCTTCCTGTTAGGTCAGACCTGTCATTTCCAAGTTTTCCTGATGAAACCCCTCTTCCATCCTATTTTATCTATTATTTTTTGGCTCAATAAACTTCCCTTTATTTTCAAAATCTCTCAAACTCCCACCATTTATTGGCTAGAGCCTCCAAATTTTCTACACAGCTTAACATTGCTCCATTAAATCCCAGAACAAACAATGTGCTGTAAACTGAAATAGTTGTACTAAAACCGCTGGTTGCACATAATGATGGACAGCTCTCCAAAAGTGAAGACAAAAACATCTTGATTGCCCCCTGGTGGCTGGCTGCAGATTAGGTTATCAATCCCACCCCCTTCTTGTTAGTGAATAGGACACTGCTGTTCAACCACCTGATCACTTCTGCGCAGACTCTGGCTCTGACTTCGGAAGACCAGACCAGCGGAAGACAGCACCATCTGTGTCCAGACGTTTTGGGACCATTCTTGAACAGCGTGAGGAACTGGAGATGTGTCATCCATCTTTATATCCTGGCCAGCGGCGGCTCGTCGGCCGTAACAAAGGGAAGCCAGAACCTTGCCCTTCAAAGCTTAATGACTTCAACATTTCGTAGTTCACTTTTCTTTATCAGCAGTTGTTCATACGAATTGGTTGAAGGACAATCAAATTTATTTTCGATAGCAAATGACGACGCAAATTATCAACACGTCTTTATAAATTAGTTTGCGAGGCTTCTTTCACAAGAAGCCACGACAGTCCATTTTCTACAATCTTAATATAGAAGTAAAGAATGCGATTTTGAGCAGCTTATTGCTTAATGAGCCTCACTAATCAATTTGCGCATCTATGCCGTTTCGTGAGCTTCTTGAGCACGGAATTTATAGCGTAGGCCTATGGTAATTTATGTCGTAATTTATGTGTGAAAGAAAACCCCTCAATTTCGTGGTGCAATGTATAACAGTGCTATCAAAAATAAATTTGACTCAACTGACTGTTCTTCTAACAATTTGTATGAGCAACTTCTGATCAAAAAAGTAAACTGCGAAAGGTTTAAGTCATTAAGCTTTGAAGGGCGAGGTTTTGGCTTAACTTTGTTCCGGCCGACGACCCTCCACTGTTTAAATGAATGATTGAAAACAGGTGATGAACAATCATTAACTTTAAGGAATTGTTTGGGCTTCCCCTGTTGCCAATTCACGAGCCGCCACTGATCCTGGCTAAAGCTATTGACATTGTTTATTACCCCTCTGAGGTCCAGTTGTCCCTGAACCTGTCTTCTACTGTAGTACACTACTTGTGCTAGCAAGAATTAGTTACCAAGAAAAAGGGTAATCAGTTGAAAATGTTTGACAAATCATCTGTGTGAGCCTAATTACTTTGTCACAAGTCACTACAAATAGCAAATTGCTTTCGCTACTTTTTTGTTCCCATGAACTTGTTGCTAATCTTTTTGAATTGACACATTTTAGCTTCCAACATAAATCATTTTTTAATTGACCTGTCCATGCATATGACTATATGACTGTCTTTACAGGTTTGGACCCAAGGACCATGATCGATACAACCTGGTAAAAACAAAACTTTGCCTGTGTTGTCTTGAGTAACGTAAAATATATTCAGTGTAATTGAAATTATTTACTTTTAGTTTCTCATTTAATAAAAATCAATCAATATAAAACAATTATTGTACAAATGTATCTCTCAATACTTGGTATTTTTCGAATGGAAACCAGACCACACCACTTGCTGAGTATGGCAGGCAAAGCTGCACTAAAAGTTTGACGCAACAGATTTCCTGAGACGAATGTGGGATAAATGTATTTTCAGAAAGAACTATTTCTAAAAAAAAAAAAAAAAAAAAAAATTTAATAAAAAAAGAATGTCTCAGATTTTCAAGATTTATTTCTACTTCTCTGCACTCTTTATTTGTTACAAAGAAGAAACCTTCAGGCGTGAAACCTATCGGTGCTACAGGAAATTAATTTTAAATTTCAGTGATCCCAAACAGGGATAAATATCCAGAAATCAACTCAACGACACCATTCAATTTGGGCCATGATTGTAACATTTGAAAACTTAACTCAATCTCATTCTGCTCTAACTGGTCTGTGGCATTTCTCCAATCTTTTCCACCAGCATCAGTACCTTTACTGCCTCACTGCCCCCCAACATCTCAATGCATTTGATGGATGACCTCCTGAACGCGGAGTGGCAGAACAGACCCACAGAGCTGGGTTCTGATGGGTCTACCCCCTGCTTCGCTGTTTCATTAACCTCTGCAGTGGAGTTTTTGCCCACTTCTGGACCAGTCAAAGATTGGCACACTTCAGACCCTCAGCCACTAAATGGTATGAATGCCAACTAGGGTACACTGTTACAGCATATTTCAGGGCTCTGAACGATAGTGTGAAAAATAGTATTTCCACTGTTTGGAAGAGTTGCATAAATTATCCCTGTAATGGGAACACTTTGTGTAAATGGTAGCCCACAATCACCATCATCTCTGTGGGAAACATATCTTTACTGAATATAGTCTTTTAAACAACATTCATTTACTCACAGCGATTAGGACTCTCGCTGGCAAGTGCGCCCCTTTAAGGACATGCAGTAAACTGACGTATATTGCAAAGGTGCCTGAAGTGCCGGAAGTCTCTCATTTCAGCACTCCTGGATCATGTGACATGGAGACGTGAGACTGACCTGAGGATTCACTGGTCCAGTGAGGAAATCTTGCTTAGTGAAGCTGTTCCTCGATGCTTGAGGGAATTATCAGGTGTAGTAAAAATGCACTTTAATGATTCCCCTAAAATGCAGCCGTAGTGGCTGTTCAGTGCCCAAAAGCTGAAAGAATTGCATCCCTTAGGTGTGGAAATTTCTCAGCATGTTTAACTTCACCAGCCGGTAGCAATTGTAATTTGTGCACTGAGGCA
The DNA here is from genome assembly GCA_029721435.1 of Gymnothorax reevesii. Classification (NCBI taxonomy): domain Eukaryota; kingdom Metazoa; phylum Chordata; class Actinopteri; order Anguilliformes; family Muraenidae; genus Gymnothorax; species Gymnothorax reevesii. The sequence continues at coordinate 53,035,557 of CM056583.1, read as the reverse complement.
CAAGCAGCTCCTGGCCTCAGCTGAACTAGCAAGGTTCATAGTCTGCTGTCACATGTCATATGCTGTCTCGTGATACATTTCATGTTTGCCTTGGTTTGATCAATGATGACATGACACGATGTTGAGGAGACAGCTACAAACGCACCAGCTGGGAGCGCAATGCCAGAGCACTGTGAGGAGAAGTCAATGCTGATGGATTGCAGCAATAGTACTCTAGTTTGAAGCTATTAACCAGCATTGTGTGCAAGTCCCCTGGGTTCTTCTTTCTTGCCACATTTCCATGTTCCATGTGTCGCTATGGCACTGGAAGCAGAAAATTAGTTCTTCCAATAATATGCACTGCAGATGTTCAGTTAAAATGTATTTAGTATGAGGCCCTTTGATTTGTATCTTTTCAGAGATTGACGGTAATTATCTTAAAAGTGAGGTTATTGAGCACATGGTTTCAACAAGGATTTATGAGGATGATCTTGTGGACCACAGTGACTCTAACTGGAGTGTGCTAATATGAAGCATGGTACAAAGAACTTCCCCATGATAAGCAATAGTCCAATACCAACGTGAGCATTATTTGGTGGATACTTTTACTTTAATATTTTTATCAAGATTCCACCATCTCAACCTTTGTGTACTGTCTCTGCATGAGATGGGAATTTAACCTTTCCGCTTCCATAGGTCTCTGCTCTGTGAGATCGGTATACTGTGTATGACTGTCAGTTGCCAGTGTCTTCCTAGTGTATGAGCATAAATTGCAATCAACGGTCATGGCTAAGAAGCCTCATAACCTGCATTGAAGACATAATCATGATTATATCTTACTTTGTTTGGTTTCTTTTGATCTCTACTCCAAGCAGGTTTCCATCAACATCTGGAGCTTTGATTCCAACAGGATTTCTGATTTTCCACAGCCCAAGTTAATATTGCAAAATCTTCCACATGGTTGTATATAACTGAACTCGCTAACAGGAACACAAGTAATTGAACTTGTCACCAAAATAATGTGGAAAATACAGACAGGTATTTGTCACTTGAACTCAGGTATTTGTGGGAGCCACCTTCCTCTAGTTCAAAACTATTACAAATCATTCTGTTGATTAGAACCTCAGAGACTAATTCCAAAGCAATTTATTCTCACCCCAAGGACCCCAAAGTAGACTGTTAGCACTTTGGGCCTTTTATTTCGAGTGGGTTGCATTCTGTTTCATGTACAGCGCCTCGAAAAAGTTTTTTCCCCATCTCAATTTCCTCTACTTTTGCACATTTGTCTTGCTTAAATGTTTTAGATAATCAAATGATTTTAATAGACAATGATGTCCCAAGTTAACAAAAAATGCAGTTTTTAAACTATTTAATTTTTATTGAAGAGAAAAAAAAATCCATTCAACCCTTTCTGAGAAGGTCCTAAAGAATTTTTTCCCTTTTTTGGCAAGTGGTCATTTTATTGGATATCTTAAAGGGATGTATATTAATTTTTCAACCCCATAAAAATCCTGAATTTCAAGGTCAATCACTGCCTCTCGTTCTGTTCTCTCTGAAGCATAGGCTGTTTTCAGTGAATATCCCCCATATGATAGTGGCCTCTGCTGTGATTGACCTGTGCACAGAGTTACGGGCCCCTTCCACAATGCGTCTACAGATAGTGGCCAATGCATTAAAAGCCCTAAGCCAAACAAACTGCAAAATATAATCTACTGATTTAGTAGTAAACTGAAAAATGAGTATGGAAATGTGATGAGTGCAGGCTCAACAACTTTGAGGATGGCACTTTAATTGTGACATGCGATTGCCATAAAATATAACTTCAATTAGAATTCAGTTTGAATATTTATGTGATTCAGACATACCTAGCTGCCGATTTTAGGTTTGCAGCCTTCTTCAAAGTCATTGAGACTGCAGCAGTCCTCCAGTTATAACCCTGCAGATAATCTAGCATTGTGTTCTAAATGCAGTCAAAATTAAAAGGACAAACACACGCAAGGAGACTTGAAACACTGTTATGATGAATGCAAAAACAGTAACTGTGCTAAAAGGGAGAGAGAGGTGGAAAGGTCAAGCGTGGCTGTGGATGGGTGCAGGACACGCAGACTGAGCTAGAGGGAGTGCGCTATAAATCTTAATCCCAGGTTTCAAGTGCACTAAATACGAAGATTTCCCTCCATGACGAAGGGGTAGTTTTGAGGGGAAGGGAATTTCACCTAAGAATTGGGGTTGTGTCTTAAGTTGCCAAGTACGATAATTGGAAAACGTGTCAGTAAAGGAAAATGATTGCGAACTACCCAGGACTAATTATCATAAAGGGACGTGTCTGCGCCCCGCCATTCCCGGGTCTAGCCATAACGATAACATAAGCCAAATGTGTGCAGCATTACTGCTATACAGAGAACTGGATATCATGCTGGCAACAAAGTGAATTAGCAATTTTCAAGCATTCATATTCTAAATCAACACTTTACAGAAAGGCGTATACCCACAAACATAACACATTCTGACATGTTTAGGATTTTTTACATGCATGCTTACGGAAATAGTGCTTATAATTGTGCAATGCTTTCTTATGGCAACTGCTATCTTCTTGGAAAACTCGTCCAGCTCGATAGTCTCGCAGTGCATCCTGTGAAATTCATTCTTCACCTCAGTTCGTAGTGAGCATCGCTACGGAATTTTAAGGGCTAAAATGCACTTCCCTTAATCATCTTACATTTTGGGACACCCTTGCCCTTCGCGGGAACGCGCAAATATTAAGGCTCGGGTCAATTTTGAGTGGAAGTATGGGTATTGGAACGGACCCATAGTGTTGGCCAGTGTTCAGATGGACTGAACTGGGGGAAATGTATTTGCAATATTGGTCATTTAACATTCCTGGGAGGCATGAACAAGCAAAAATAAAGGTCTAAGTAGAGTGTGTGTCTGTGTGTGTGTGTGTGTGTGTGTGTGTGTGTGCACGCGCACATACATGCATGCATGACATTTGAAGGCCCTCAAAAGCAAATGCAAATAAGCATTGAGCCTAATTTGTGTCCATCAAAACAATGCTTACAGAAGCCATTTACATACTTTGTGTTTCTGAGTTGTATGCTTCCATGCCTTAAGCTGATTTACCAGACATTAATTTTACTGCTTGCCTCTGCACCTCCTGTACTACAATGAAGCTTGTCAAGTTCAACATTTATACGTACATACAAATCCACACCATGTTTGCTATCTGGCCAAGTACAGGGTTGCCAATCTGTAGAGGGTGTGATTGTCTATAAAAGGAACAGCCAGTTGTTTAAAATCCTCCTCAGACGGTTTCAAATTGCCCTTAGAGCTAGGAGGGGGAGTAGCGAGGGGAGAAATGAGGGAGGGTGTGTGCGTGTGAGTCTTCTTGCGCGTGTGTCTGTGTTCTGGGAGAGATCGCAGGCAGCGCGCGTTCCCAACAAGCTCAGCTAAAGGCGGGCGAAATGAGACAGATAGGATACAGCAGGAGGAGGGGCTGTTCTTTGAAAAGAGGCGGAGCTCACTAACTGCCAGTCAAAGCGGTTGCCACAGAAAATGGGTGAGTCTCTACAGCGACAAACCAATAGGAACAGTTGCTCCTTGTGTCGCCATGGTGACGGGGTTGTGCTCTGGGAGGCTGTGATGGGTTGACAGGTGCGTGACAATCGGAGCTCTCTGCAAGCATGTACGCCAAAGGCAAGAGTAACAACGTACCGTCCGACAGCCAAGCCAGGGAAAAGTAAGTTTTATTTATGGGAGGGGAATCGCAATAATGAAGAAAGTGCGTGATTCGCGCAACGGCCTGTTGGGAAACTGCATTTGATTTGCGAGGTGGTAACGTAGCGATAGCGACACATTGCAAGGTTGGCTGAGAAAGTTGTTATTGCCTGTTGTCAGCAATGTGATAAAGAAAAACACAGCTTGCTAACAGTAGCAATACAGCAGTAGAAACAAGTAATGTAGTCAGCCAACTAAATATATCATAGCTGGTCACGATGAATGCAAAAACATTGTAACTGTGGAGGGGAACCGTTTTAGCTGCGAAGGTTGACACGGGCAAGGTACCTAATTCTCGTTGGTTAGTTGGTTAGACGCGGATATTGTTGGCGACAGCGACTTGGCTCAATGTTACCGTGACTAGCTTGATAGCTAGATGACGCTTTCATTGTAGGTGATCATGATTCATGTTATCCATTAGCTAGCTAGCGAGCTTGCTAGTTTGTCAACGTCAACTAGCAAGCTGACTAATTTTAATGCGGAGGAGTTAAGTAAATAGGAGTGTTACCTTAATAAGCAAGTAACGAGTTTAGTGGTAAACGTTTGCTTCTAGGCAGCAACTTGTCTGGTAGCATTATTTTTTTAATGTGATTTTCTGTTTCATTCACCGTAATCTAACGTTATGTTTTAACCTGAATTTACAACACGAGCGAGCAAGATTACGTGATTTTAGTACGGAAGTTGTTTATCTTCGCGTACTTGCGGTCTGGTTCAGGAGAGACTAATGTTGCTTTTGCATGAGCAAACAAACCTGACGCTTAACGTGAATCTGAAGCTCGGGTTGGTGATCGCCAAGGACTGAGACGACACACTGGTTTCGAGACTTGATCAGCTGAATGTTCAGTTTGGGGAAAATAAATTTTGAGACAAAACTGTCAATAACCTTCAGAGCAAGGAATGGCGGAAGTTGCGAGATGGCTTTATGAATATGCTTACTTACAGGCAGCGTTTTTTGTGATCTTGCAGCTTGCTAGCCCGTTGAAGTATTGATTTCTCCGTAAAACTTAAGACTTGACATTGCGATACCGGTGGCTGAATATGTTGAAAAGGCCTTCATAGTCTGTATTGACTTCGAGCCGCATGCAAATTTATTGATATAACTCAAATTACCCAAGCTATCAAAAGTGTAGTACATGTAACCATATTTAATTCCAGCGTGTGGGCGTGCTGGGGTCATACTTTATGTGTGTGAATGTTATAACTGCCTTATTGTATGTATGTATATGCAGTTATGTGAAACGCGTTGTGAGATTTTATGCATTGTTGCGATCCTCCTGAGGTTCTGAGTCATTGTCGAGCTACTGCTTGCATGCACTTAATTTTTTAATTTTTAAAAAATTATTTTTTTTTCACCTTTGATTTTATCTGTTTTTCTGTATTTGTCCTGATTATGGGACTTGAGCCTGAAATAAACGTATCTTATTTTATCTTATCTATCGCTTGTATTTGTTTACCGTTAATGTGCACATTTGGCCAACAGCGTTACCTATCGTCATTAACGTTTACCATTTAACTGGCACGGGGTTTGATGGATACAATGATAATGCAACTTGTGTTAACGTTGCATGCTTCGAGCTGCCAAGCTAATGCAACCAGAAATATTGGTAGCCTATTGTTAAAACAGTTTCCTGGTTATCTGTCTGTCAACTTGCCAACACGTTTTCTCGCTTTTCCGCGACTTGCAGAAATTAGCTAGTAGACCAAGTTAATGTATTTGGCCATTTCTGTGAAACGAAGGACAAAAAAGTTTATTCGACTGTGGCCAGAACTGTGGATTTTTAGAAGAGTCGTGAAATGTCAGAAGAGAGACTGACTGTGCTCATGACAGCTTTGGGAATGACGTCCTAAAAACATGTCACGTTATGTAGTTTTTACTGGCATGACGAGATGTCATATTCTATCCGGTGTTTTTGAGACAAATTAAAGAGATGTGGCAATGAAATCCACATTATTAAATCAGCATGTGGTAACGAATGTGCTTACCTGGGATGTAACTGGCTTCAACATATCCTCTAGTGTCCTGAATAATGCGCAAGCATGTTGAGCCGAATATTAGGAAAATGTCTTGGATAGACGTTGTTTTCTCTTCTAGCCGGGGTCTTATCTGTTAAATGACTGAGCCTAACCGCATGTTTGACGATAGGACAGGGCTGAGCAACTCCCGTCCTGGAGGGCCGGTGTGTATGCTGGTGTGTATTTCTATCAATTATCCTAAGTTAATTGATTGCATACACAAATATAGATTTGTGCAAAGATTATGTTTTATTTAGGGAGACAAGAACAGTCTGCACTATAATTGAAAGAAATGTGACTGAAATGCCAGATTTAATAAATGGTTTGGTTAATTTAGATAATCAACTAATTAAAGGTCAGAAGTTGGTGTGAAAACCAGGGACAGATACGGCCCTCGTTGCCCACCTCTGCGATAGGGAATCAATTTCAGCCCGTTGAATGGAGCAGCTCTATCGCCAGGTGCAGTAAGACAGGCGTGATTGTCCCTTTGTGAAGACTGCCATTGCTGCGAGTATTTTGCTTATGTGTTTGTAAAAAAGTTAAGTGATTTAGAAATGTCCGCAACCGACCTAATGCGTCGTTGGATGCTCACCTTGCCAAACTGCATCCGAAATATGTGTGCTTGCTGGGGCAGAGAATAGTGGTGCTCAATGTGCCGTGAAATTACGTCGGACATTGCCGTATGTTTACTTTTTTTGGCTTGTAGGAACCTCCATATTTGCGTCTGGTGATGACAGACGTTGCTGCGTGACATGGAATTGCTCTCACAATTGGGATTATTTGTGTTTTCTTTTGGGAATATTGGGCTGTGTGAATCTTTTTAATGGTTTTATTGTATATGATCAAAAGAACTGTTAAACGTGAGAAAGTGGTTGCGTGGTATGAGTGAGGGTGGGTGGAGGCATGGTCATATTTGTTATGCTCTGTCAATCATCCGGAAAGGTGCTACATTTCCGCTTCTTTCTCTTTTAGAACAAGAAACTCCTGAAAAGTGCCAGCCGGATATAAGTGTGGCATTCACATCTTTCATGCATTATTATATTTGTTTTCCGGCTGTGTACCATGTGGACATGAACGGCACTGCTAGAGCAGAGAAATTTATGTCAGTTTGCTGTTAATTCTGAGAGCCTTAACCAATTCTATGCATTTGATGATGCCCTCATGCTGTTGTCATGCCGCTGTCAGGTCTATCCTCAACGTTTGTCTTTAAATCAAAATGTTAAGCCCCTCAATGTGGATCAAACAAGAAAAAAACTTTTAACCAACTTGCTGACGGAGAGGGTGTGCAGGGAAGCGTGATTGGTGGAAGGATATCCTCGTTACCGCTACACAGACGTCTCGCTCTGCTGCTCCCACCAAATCCGCATATTCATACGCTGCTGCTGCTGGGCACTGACAGTACAGTTAAAAAAAAAAAAAAAAGAAAGTGTTTCAGCCTCATTAATTTCCATTGTAGTGGGTTTGACCTCCAGGAAGAATCCCGCTGCTGCAAAGTTTCCTTGTGGCGTCTGTGTGTGAGGCATGGCCGCTGTGTTCAGTGAGTGGGGCCCCTTGTGTGGTGCTTGGTTAGGGGAACACTTTTGAGTGCCCGCATGCCTGCAATTTACCGATGAAGTGTTAAGTCCCAGTCCAAGTTCATGTGTGTCGGGGCTTTGCGATTTTTTTTACACTTGCCTCGTGTAGATATCCATGCAATTTGTAGTTTGTACATGCTCATATCAACGCTGATCCACATTCAAAAAGCATTTTAGAATGATAGTCCTGATTTAAGTTAATTTTTACCTCTCAGCCCTCAAGGCTGACGGGGTATTGCTATCCTTCGTGCGGTTGGGCGGGCGAGCGTGCGTCTCCAAAAATTTCGACATCGAGCTGAGGGGTATTCCGTGCATTGCTCGCCTATTTTTTATTTATTTTTTTATTTCTATAGGTTTTGGTAAAGTAATGGACTGGGGGAATTGATACTAGTTCACCATTCTTACTCTGGAGGGTTTTATATGGCCCTATGAGTGAAATTCAGCAGGATGAAATTCCCATTCTCACTCAAAGGGCAAAAGGAAATCGCCAGCATCATTTTTCTCCTCTAGGAGACTGAAGAGTGTTGCTTGGGGAGGAGGAGAGGTGCCAGGCATGGCAATCCTTGGCGTGATGCATGCAAGCCGACGCAGCGCACGCCGAGCGCACCCACAGAGCAGAACATGCTGGCACATCGCTCCTGCTGGGGAGGTGTGTGGGGGGGTCACAGGACTGCCAGCGCAGCTATTCCTATGGGAGGCAATGGAACAAACAACAGCCCTTCTTTCGAAATGAGGGCTTGGAAAATGGATGTTTGACAGTGGAAACCAATCTCAGTATCAGACTGAAACTATTGAACATATGAACAATTTTTTTTTTTTTAAATGGATTGTGTTTAAGACTCTAAACCTAAACTGTGGTGGCAGGTTTAGGAGTTTTGTTTTTTTTTTTTTTTAAATTGTTGTTTTTTTTTTGCCACGGTTCTTGTGTGCTCTTCACATAGCAAAGGCTTTTGATGAAATTTAAGCCCTGTATTCTGGGTCGCCATTCACTTGTACCAAGATGTGTACTTAAAGCTGCAGTTGGTAAGTTTTAGAAAAGTAACTTTTTGTCATTTTTGCTGAAACTGTCACTGCGTACAGACAGCATTACATAAAAGTAGTACTCTGTAATTAAAAAAGGCTCCTTTAAACCCACATAATGCTCCTACTGCAATGTAAAAGAATCATCCGGACCGACCAAAAAGAACCAATCAGAGCCAGGATAGTGTCTGACAGACTTCAAACAGTGCACATGCACGCACTGCAGACAGACCCCTTCCTCCTCTGTTCATGCCAGTGCTCAGTAAAGTTCAAATCTCCGAAAGCGGGTTCAGGAGCTTAGAACCATCAGGGAGGAAAAAAATACTGATACCTACGTTACAGGCAACTGCACACACGGCTAAGACAAGTAAAAAAGGAGGCCAGAAGGAAAAAAAAGCACAAAAGAAAGAATTTAACAAAACCCGGGATAAAACCATAGTGAACAATCAGAGTGGCTTTTCCGAGGTGGAAGGAACTCCGGGATCTGGAAGGATTTAAAAACTGACGCAGAGTTTGCGACTTTTCTCCTTGACAGGTAAACCCCTGCTTTATTTATTGGTTCATTTTTGCTTTGAAAATAAGCACGTTGGCGTCACTGATATGATCACCAAACTAATCCCAGCCCTAACCAGCATCAATTCATTTTCGCTCTGCAAATAAGTGAGGGAACGCCGCTTACAAGCACCGTCGCTGTTCGAATAGCCAGAGTCTTGTAATTGTTACAGTCCTCCGCAGTGCAGGTGATGTTGCAGTCGAGCTAACATTAGCTTGTTTCAGATGCTAGGGCTAACGTTACTGGTGTTGTTTTTTTAGAGGGCAGCAGAAAATATCTTTATGAAGTGACCTGGCAGTCTTATCAGTTGTGTTGTCCTTATATGTGTAATGTTTCTGTGCTCTCACAGCTATATGCTGACACACATGATTTACTTTCCATTCAGCTGGATTCACGACAGTTTCTGTACTCAATAAAAAACGGGTAACTTACTGAAATAAGCGTGTGCTGGGTTTGTAATGAATACATACTGCTGTAGATTACTTTTCACGTCGAAAAGATTTATTTCTGCTCGTTTGTTGGCAGGCGCGTCGTCAGACCTGAAAAATCTGGGGCTAATATCCCTCCCTTTATTAAAAATAATTAGTCCTGGCTAATTCTAAATGGGTTTCCTTTATTAACACGTTTTCCAATTCAAGAAAAATCAAGAGGCAATCGAAGACACTGCTTCTCTCCCTCATGCAGTCTAAAAGCGACAAAATAATGGGCTGCATTCAGGACAGAATAATAATTTCATTTTTATTAGGTCTATGCACCTGAACTCGGCGAAGGCATTTCAGACTAGTAAGTGGTTTCGTCCGTTTACATTTTCCAATCGGACAGCTGTCTATTTTTTTAACTACGAATTGAGCGACTGTGCTGCAAAAACAGGAGTATGTACTTGTCGCCGAAATTACTTTCATTCGCTGAAGAGTTCTTAAATGCCATCGCCGAGTGACGGTGCATAGGCCTAATTATAATCAAATTATTTTTCGGTACTGAATGCAGCCTATTATTTTGTCGCTTTTAGATCGCATGGGGGAGAGAAGCCTTGTCTTCAACTGCCACTTGATTATTCTTGAATTGGAAAACGTGTGAATGAAGGAAAACCATCTAGAATTAGCCAGGACTAATTATTTACAATAAAATTAGGGATATTAGCCCTGGAACTTTCAGAACGACGCGTCTGTTAGTTGGCCAGCACTGTTCACTGTTCGCAACAGTAACGTCTAGCCTCGGCAACTCGGCCATTTTCATAATGTGAACGTGCAAAATCTCTCCGCAGTTGCATGCATAACAGCTCGCGTGCCTTCGTGTGCACGGTAGCCATCTGGGGGAGGGTCTTAGGAGTGCAGTGGAGAGGGAGGGGGAGGGATCTGAAAGTAGCTTTTTTTCAAATTTTTGTGCGAAGTCCTCTTCTCTCCTCAGAGTTACCAACTGCAGCTTTAACTTCATTGAATGGTAATTTTTCCTTTGTATTACTCGTGCTTGCCATGCAGGAGTGGTGGGGTGCCACAGTGCAGTGCCTGGTGACCAACACCAGTTTTAAGGCCAGAGCCTTGGTCTGGGTCAGTGGAAGGAATGTTGCAGATGAGCTTGTCTTTAGGGATGGGAGGAGACCAGAGTTCCCTCAGGAAACCCACACGCACATTAAGCCTGGCTGCCCTGGTCTCAAATCTGCAACCTCCTTATTCGCTAATTCACACCAGTGCTTACCAATGCGCCACAGCATGCAGGAAGTAGTGATAAAGTATTCTTGCTCTTGGATTTGCACAATCTACATCTTTTATTTTTTTGGTTTGTCTTTTGCTCAATCTTCTTTGGAACTGTTCATCATGCCTTTTCAGTAATAATAGGTTGGTGCCATTGTTAAAACTGCTGGTGAGCGTTTTGCTCAAATATTTGTTTTAGGGGTATGAAAGTGGTTTTAGGCCTGGCTGAAGTCAAAGATTCTGATCAGCTGTAACATCTGCAACTCCTAAGACTGATTACAGAAGGCAAAAGAGCATCTCTGCACTTACATGCTCACAAGCATGGACACTAAAGCGAGGCACTGAGGAATCACTGGCCCATTGTCACACTCAGTGCCTTTAATTGTCCCCATGGAAATACACTGGTGAAGAATCATTGGTTTGCTGAATGCAAATGAGGAAAACGGGTGAATATAAGACTTCACTTATAAGACTTCGAAGAGGAGGGAGGGGGGGGGGGCGTTGGTGGGCAATATTTTCCACTTTTATTCTCATGTCTCAGTGCTTCATTGTTAATAATTTATTGTTATTCAGGATAGGAATAATTCTGTTCCTGACTACATCCTACAATCAATGGCTTTACCAGCAGGTTGTAATGCTAACAGGAACTCATTTGAATGGTGTTTTTTCCCTTGAGGACTCACCTTGGTTGGAAAGCTGGTGCTGAATTAAAACTACTACCACTTTTTAAACCTGCCGCCACTGTCAATGATATAATCAGGAATTAATTGTTGGACAGCTCGAAAAAGCGCACAGTTTGAGTAATGAAAAAGTTCAGCATTTGCTTTATAATCTCTCACTGATGAGGCTATATGCAGAAAATATTTGTAAGCTTAAAAGATGTATCATCTTGTCATGAAAAAATATTTTTAGTGTCACATTATAGACCAAGAATTAAAAATCTGCCATTGTTAAACAATGTGATGTTTTTGAAAATCAGGTTTTGTAAAACTTGAGGCAATGTGTGCAAACAAAGCTTTTATGTTGCCTCCTGAACTTGTGGTGTTTCTGACATTTTGTATATTGCTGATCCATGACCATTTGTATCTGAAACATTGGTGATTTCTTGGTTTCATGAAATTTCTGATTTTTGGGGGGGCGTGGGGTGGGGGAGAAGTTTGTGGCTATCTAGGTATTTTTCTCAATATGGGCACTTTCTTTTTTTTAAGTTGTCTGTTTCTGATTCTTTTTCCCCCAGGGGTAGGGTTGCCCCTAATGACGCTTTTCCGCTATCTGGTACCGGCTCTACCCTACTCGCCTTTTTTGCTTTTCCATGTGGAGAAGGTACCTGGTACTTTTTCTGGTACCTGCTCCCCTGGGGTTCCAAAAAATGGCTGACCAGGTACTAGTAGGTACTAAAATGTGACGTGCAACATTGCTGCCCACTGATTGGTCAGAGGGAATCATCTCTGCAAAAGACAACTCTCTTCCGCATTATCACTAGGAAACTGGCTTCACTTGCCATCATTGAAAATTGTGTTTTTGATATGTGTGTTGTTTTAAGCAGCTTGATAAATATACTGTGCGTTGCCTTACCTTTCAAAAAAGGTTGCATTTGTTCACCAAAGCTGCTGCATTTATGAAATTAGTTTCTTTCTGTGATGTAATGTGCAACTCAATCGGACACAACACCAGCTGATATCTTATAAATCAGGAGAATGTCAAACAGAAATTACAATTAAACACTCGCGGACTTTAGTGCCGTAACGTGGTGACGGTAGTGCGTGTCCCCTGATTTTAACACATACGTATAGCTAGTACCATGTTCTGGGAAAGCGCCATAAGGAACTCAAAGACCCACGAGGCGGAGCTTAAACCAGGGCAGAATATTTGGGCAGACCATCTTAATTTTCCCGTGTCCTCGGATCAACTCAATTCCGTTACTTTTTCCAAGTCAGGCTCTCTACTGGTACATTGTAATGTACCAGAGTTCTGAAACTGAGTGAATATCACCCTTTTCAGTGCCTCTGATTGAAACTGTTAAACCATTACCATTTACCATTGCCATTTTACTCACCTCCCTAGCCAATATTGGTAACGGAGTTGAGGTTGCGGAGTTGATTGTTTTTCAGAAAAGTGGAATTTTCCATGCACTAGTGCAATAACTTTTGATGCCTCCTACCATACCATGGAGGGTTTTGAACGAGTATTATCAAAAGCATGATTCAAAATTTGTCCTACCGTTACCATGGATTTTAACGGAGTGGAGTTCAAAAAGTATACTCACCGTAGGACGCCAAAATTTCGAGAAATATTAAAATAATCATAGAGCCATTTTGAAAAAAGTTCGCATGGCCGCTACGGGGGTCACACAGAGCTTCTGTTTGCATGGGCCCTATACTGTGATTTTGGCTTCAGTCTCCAGTGTGTGTAGTGATGGTAATGGAGTTGAGTGGGTTTTTAGGACACCTTTATTTTCAGTGATTTTTCTCTGATTTTTTTTGCTTAGGATATTCATCTCACAGTGTCTTTTAATGTATGCATACAGTTTCCAGCCAAAGGGAAATTGAAATCCTTGGAGTAATGAAAGTTTCAAAAATATCATCCAGATTTGGGACACTCCCAAAATGTCCCAAAATCCACTTTTTTGACCCCAAAAATGTAAGGTAATGACATTTACATTACATACAAATATAATTAGGAAGGACACACCTATAGGTTAATAGGTAAAAAACTAACCCTGTGGGATTATTTTAAAAAATAAGGGACCCGGACTCTGCATTTCACGAACGGTGCCCATATCGGGGAAAAATACCCGTCTGCTCCTTAAAATAAATAAAAAACAGAATAGGACTTTTAATGCGCCACTTTATTGGGCAGCCTGTCTTTATAAGAAATAAACATGGAGCCCAGTAATATCACCAATTTTTGTGAGCGAGCTTTGTTATTTCACAGATGACCACGCACAGTGGTGCTGGCAAAAACCCACATTCCCCTCCGTACGCTCTCTTTGAGCTGTTCTCCGCTCTGCGACGGGTCTCGTCTTGGCGCCACTCACTCCACTGGGTCCGGACCGTCAGACAGAATAAAAATGGCTGGGCTGACAGACTGCCACGAGCTGTTAAGACTGCGAGGCGACAGACGGAACCATCGGCAGAGCTCCGTGCCATCCCGCCGAGTGCGACAGAACACCCTCGGCGCACGCTAGCGTGAGCATTCGAGTGCTGAGAGGAGCTACCGGAGCTCAAGGGCCGCACAGACCGCACCTATCTGGTGCAATAACAGCACAAACTGTCTCAGCAGAGCACAGCTTGACTCTTACTAGGTGTCATCATGTTGGGGGAGGGGACTGCTGTCTAGCTGATGACGTGAGTTGAGACCTGGAGCATGTTACCAGTGCTCTCCCACAACCAGTAGTTTTAAGTTTTCCTTTGGCGTGCATGAGCATAGTTTTGTATTCACAAAGTGTGAATGTGTCACAAGTAATTTCTTGCAACTGGATGTTTAGAAGTGAAATGAAGGGGACACATTGCAGTAATGCAGCTGGATATTTATTGGGCTAATGGGTAGTAAAGTCATACTGAAGCGCTGTGAAGTTGAAGTTGAGAATTCCTTGGCCTGGCTTGCTGATTGGTTTAGGAGTTTGATGTGCCCCCTCCTTCACTCCAGATGACCCTTTGTCGGGAGCGCCCCGATGGCTCATTGGTTAAGCACACATACCACATTAAGGCAGAGGCCTTCCCTCTGTAGCCTGGGTTTGAATCCGACCTGGGCAATTTACTGCATGTCTTCCCCATTTTTCTCCCCACCTTTCCTGTCTCTTTCTACTGCACTGTCAAATAAAGGAGAAAACCCCTAAAAAATAATCTTAAAAAAAAAAATGACCCTTTCTCTACAAAAAGTAGACAGTTGGGTGTCCTCCATCTGGTCACTGGAGCCATGAGGTCAAACCTTCTTCTCTAACCTAAGAGAAGAAGACCGAGTGTGCTATGTGGCAGAGAGTGGTGCGGTAACCAGCCTTGCCCTGGCGTTTGCCTGGCACTGTGCCTGCTGGTGCTGCAGCCTCCCGCCCAGGAAACCAGACGGCACGTGCGGCAGGCATGCTGTTTAAAAAAATGATGAAATTATTGTCAGTCTCATCGTGGTGGATCTTTGTTCTAAAGGAGGGGGGAGGGGGGGAGGCGAGATAGTTGTCACACAGTCATAATTCTTGCCTTTTGGTGGTGGATTTTTGGTCTACAAAACCAGGGGACCATGCAGGAAGTGAGAACAGAGACCTGCACCAGCTAAAGGTTATTTGAAGGTGCCTGTTGCTCTGCTCTCTCACGCCCAGCCAATCCCTGTCCAGGAAGAAGGGCACTTGGCATCCCCACAGACTGTCCTGCGCTGTGGAACACGCCGTGTAGATGGGCAGCGTCTCCAAGGGCTACATTTACTGGCCGCCAGCTGCCACGGAATTGAATGGTTGGAATGAATGGAGAGGATTACCTCCGCAAACTTTGGGATTCCCCAAACTTCCTTTTGGCCCTGGTCTTGAGTAGTTTGAATTTAAATTAAATTGTACATCATCTCGCTGAGCAAATAGTCACAACTTTACGCAGGTTTTACGCTTGATGAGCAGCACACGTTTATGAAAGTGCTGACGGCTGCAGTGCTCTTTTGTGCTGAAGATGCTCACCTCCTCTGCCCTGAGATGCTGTTTGGAGAAATGGAGGAAATGCCTTGGAATGTTCTGCCAAATTGTGTCATATTATTGTACCTATATAGCCTGTTGTTATGTTTTCCTTGTGGTTAATTTCACAGTTGATTAAACCTTAAAACGCTCTGCATGTTCTGGCCCGGGAAAATGAAATATGCATTTTCAATCTTGAGTTTTCAGCGTCTCCTCGCGCACGTGCGCTGAAAACTCAAATGCCGGCAAGTTGTTATTTAAATTGATGTTGAACTTCATACAACGTGAAAGCATTTTGAATAATAATACAATTTCAGTTGTATGACTCCCCACAACTGGGCTGATTGTGTAATGATAATTTAAACTACGGAAGCCCTGTCTGTTGGAAAATTATTCAGTTGAGACCCGACGGTAGAAACGGTTTCTATGGCTTTCTTTAGATTACCTGCCTTTGGTTTCGCTTTGCAGATATCATTCTACGCTGTGAAAGAGGTGACATGTTTCTTCAACTGACAACATGACAGCTTGAGAAAAGGCCACGTTTTTATTTTTGGACAGCTCTATTTTCACATCGCCGGGTATTGCACTCCAGAACCACAGCCGCTGGGAGCTCAAGAGGACGGTCTGCGTTTGATAAGACGGGACTGAACAGTGACACGACACTTCACAAAAAACAAAAAACGTTCTGGCAGCTTCTATGGGATGCCCCCAGGAGTCAGCAGGACGTGATACTGCACTTATAACAGTATCAGATAACATAAAAGGCTGCAGGGGAGCGTGTGCTCCGGGGGTTCCAGCAGCCCGTTATCGCTACCGTTAACATCGATGAGAGGAGGGACGTTTCCCGTTTGGGAAGAGGGCCAGGATTCCTGAGTTGGGAGGATTTTTAGAGGGGGTTCACAGCTCTTTCTCTAGACCTGTGAAAGTCCGCCAATACCAGACTCGGCTGTCTTCAAGCTTGTCTTGTTGTGTCGCTCCCTGGGAGCCGCCCAGGAGTCCGCTAGCTCTGGGCCAGTTACAGAGACCTGCTGTACTCAGGTCTGTGCCCTGACTGCTTTTGTCCTTCTGGGGTGCATTTCCCGAAATCACAGATGCTAACTTACATAGTTGGGCCCATTGACTGTGAATGGACGAATGCTTTAGGGGAACGTTTGTCCTGTAAAAGCTTCTTCATTGGTCAATTCTGAGGTATTTAAATGAGTTCCTAATTCCTGCTTTTATGCAGTGTTTTCTTTTTCACTAAACATTGTGAACTTCAAAATCAAAGTGTGTGCACCTATGCAAAAATAGGCAAGAGGAGGATATAAATGGTCAGCTGCTCTTTGCTAATAAACATGCCTGGCTAATGTTGATGTGCTGTTCACTTTTCATGACTGTAACTGCATTGTGAGTGGAGGCCACATACACTGTAGTGAATTTATACCGCACAGCAAAAGGAACATCTCAGGAATGCCCTTCAGTTTACCCCATTAATGCCCAAATTTCTTTTCGAAGTAAAGTTACATTTTATTATCGGATATGGTCTACATTGAACGTGTGTTGCTTAAATTCTGGTGAAATATATTTATTTTGACATCGAGGACCCCAAATATTTATGTCCCACTACAAATGTACACTGATCGTTGAAAGCATTAAGAAAAGTCCTCATTCTGAGAAAAACTTTGAGATAATGCTGTAATCTCCAATTTTTGTTTTTAGTGAAATGTTTCTCAGACAAAAATGGTACACTCGCCTTTTAGAGCATTGCATAGTACTGTTAGAGATTCATTAATTAATTAAATTAAATTAATGCAAAGGTGGACCCCACCACTACTGTAAAGGGAGATTACTCTCATAAGCACTTTTCCTGGATGCGAGATGCTTCCCATGATAAACCTACGGCTGCTTAGTTACAGTACCACATTCACTTGGGTTACAGAGGTTAAACTGCGCCGCATCCCAGAAATGGGACAGTGGTCTAATGTATGGGCATAAATTGAGGAAGTATTCTCCTCCCTAAAGACATAGGTCTTCGTAAGATGAGGTTTGTCTGAGGTCTTGCATCTCCCAGTGTTATTGTGTCTGCTGAGACTTGGCAACTGCCTCGGGCCTCCGTGTTTGTAGCAGGAAACCCGCGGTAACCAAACACTAAAGTACTCAGAATTGAATTTGTTCAAGCATTACCAAAAACATATTTTGAGTAATGGGAGTACTAGCAAAATGTGATCGCCGCTGTGGAAACCTTCTCCACAGTGCTTTCTGGCATTCTGGAAAGATTTGACAGCCACTCTAGCTGAGAGACTTGGTCTTATCCTTGAGTTGAGTCTTTGCTCCTGGTCTCCTCTCTGCTGTTAGCGTAAGCCTGCTGTAATGTTTAAATGTTATCCCAAAATGTTTTGTCAAACACATTTGCTGTGCGAGTGTTATTGAATATACTTCATACCACCAAACAAATTCAGAAATAAGCCCTTGTGTAATACTGTGGGGTACCAAGTTCCCTGCTCTGGGGCTTTGCCACCCTAAATCACTTGTCTCCGCTCTGATAGAACTCCTTCACAGATTTCTTTTGGTGAGTCGGGGAGGACAAGTTACTGCAGCCATTTTGATATGGGGAATGATCACTCTCCTAAATTTCAGCAGCACATCTATACGAGGCTTAAACGGTAACGGTACACATGTAAATGTCATTGCCAGGCTTTTGCCTTATTAACGAAGCGTACTGTCAGTTCTTCAGGAGATTCAATAAAAATTGACTGATTCTTCAGATTCAGTGCTGAGGAAACTGGGCTCGTAACTGTGACATCGCCAGTTTGGATCCCTGCCAGAGCATTACTGTTGTTCCATTGAGCGAGGCACTTTACTCAAACGCCCTCCAGTATTAAATCAGTGGGCTTCGGGTGGTTGTGGCCAGAGCAGTGCACCCCATACCTACTACTGAATAGGCCTGGAGGTGGACCCCTCTCATCTTTGAGTGTGCTAAAATGCACGCCATGTCATTGTTTCGCGAGATCAAGGTTAAGCATGCCTGACAGAGGACCTCAGATGCTGCTGTGCAGCTTTGCTCTTCTAGCTATTTTAGATTGATGATGATCTTCACAACAATTTAATAATAATCTTACTTCACAAATGCATGAGGGCCATTCTCTGAAATATGAGCCTGGAAGGGCAAATTTTCAAATAAGCTCCATCAAATAACCCGTGCATGTGTTTCTAACTACTATTATTCTAGTATAGGATGGCAAATGCCAATTTCAGAAAAATTGCACTATGGGGCAAAATTTCCCAACTTTAAAATCCTTTAGTTTTTCACCATTTTTTGAGATATGGGTCATGCTTGAAATTAAGATAATCTTTTTGTGATTTGGATGAGTGTCAAACTCAGCAGCAAAAATAATCTATTGTTGAGGTTCTTATTTTTCAGCTTTTGCAGCAAAAGTCCCTGCAGACTTAAAAGTTGCCGTCTTTTAGGGGGTCAAAATATATGGTGGTGAATGACGTCACACGTGTAACGCATAGCAACAAAAGTTTTTATAAAATTAACGAATCCAAGGGAAAATTCGGAAAAACCTGTGATTATAAATTAATACCATACCTTCCATGCTTGGAGGGCATAACTTCCTCAGTCCCACAAATGAATCTGTTTTATAGCCAAAAATGTACCTGTAACATACATTACGCGGTGTTACATGTGTGACTAAAGTGCAAAGCCTATGCTATGACAGGACATTAATGACCTGTTTCCTTTATCTTTAGACTAATAAAGGTTTAGCTCACACTTCTGTCACGACGACTAAAGCCTTCAACATGTAGGTCAGCCACCCCATCATTTGACCCAAATATTTAGCCAGATTTTTGCAACTATGATGTGTGTACCTATGGGCAAAGCAGGAAAGAATTTAGATGTAATATCATTTAATATGTAATATTCAGAAAGTAATGTGAAAATGCTGTTAGTTGGATTAAATTAACCCATTGGCGCAGAAGCCAAATACGGCTATTTATGCGTTACCGTATTTAATGCTTTATGATTCAAGATTTAAACTTCATCGAGAGGGGGAATATGACTCAACTGAGATAATACACTTGCCGCATTCTGTATTCCATTTTCATGATTTTGGGAGAGCGGTGTTTCCCGAACCTCTCCTGCTGTACCCATTGTCCTGCATGCTTTAGATCTCTCCCTGCTCCAGCCTAGGTGATTCAAATGATTTGCTTATTATCAAGCAGCTTCTTGTGTTAATTATGACCTGATCATTTGAATCACCTGTGCTGGAGCAGGGAGAGATCTAAAGCATGCAGGATAAGGGTTACGCCTGCAGAGGTTTGGAAAACGCTGTGGTAGAGAAACTGGGCTGCAAACATAAAAAACCTTAATGAAAATTCTGCATTGAAATAATTAAAAGAAAAAATACTTAGGATTGAAAAATAGCTGGGGGTTAAAACAATACATTTTGGGGATCTTTAACTCTGATGAAGAATACTAGTGGTCTCAGAGCATTAAATCTTATTGGCTTTGAAAGAGGAAGCCAAATGAGACAGCTCTGCCGGTGGCTCCTTAAACACACACAGCCCTCAAAATGGCGCACTGTCAAATCATAAAATAATCATATTTTTAACACAAATGAACTTTTGATGCATGAAATTCAATACGAATAAATTATTTTCTGGTTTAATTTAGCATAACTTTATCAATATAGGCGCAGCTGGACATCAGTGGTCACCAGTACCCTCTCCAAACCAAAAACATGCCTTTTCTCCATGATAAAGTTCAGAGTTTCGTCCATTTTTCTCCAAAGCCGCATCAGCAAGCACACTTACTCTTTAAAGAAACTGCTTATTTTACAGTCAGAACGTTCCCTCAGACGAAACCTTGCTGTTCACAATTCCAATTTGAAGGTGACTAAAACTAACCTGTGAAATGTTTATGTTGTTCACGTCTGTCTACCACGTAAATACTGCCAAACCCAACATTCTTATCATGAACATTGGCGAGTACAAAGGACGTATGTTAAACACACTCCATGCTTACTTACAAGGACCCACAATAGCCACAGATATGATTTTATTTAAATGAAAAGGACTTAAGCATTGCAGTATTTGCACGCGGTCACACACGTAACAAAGACGTCACACACGCAACGCATGCAAATGAGGTTGTAGTATGCAAATGAGCAAGGTATTTTTATTGAAGTTTTTATTATTGCAAACAGAAATAACTGCTAAAGTTGCTGAAGCCAAAGTGTCATAATCCTCATTCAAATCACAGAACTTTTGGAATGTAAATTAAATGTAGCGACTGACCCATTTTCTGCGTCACACACATAACGCAGCCTCTTTCCCCTCCTGTACTTCCAATATTTTAGGCAAATACCAAGTTGCTGCATCACATTGATGGTTAAGCCCAGGTGTCTTGTGGTTGTCCTATATTGATCCCCATCTGCAACCCAATTAAAGTACAGTGCATTTAAAAATGTCAAGAATACCTTCCAAATGTCACACACGTAACGGAGAATCACCCATGAACTCTTAATCATTTAAAGTGAAAGCTGCCTTTTGACTTTTTACGTGTGCCATTCATGCCATTAATCATCTGGCACATTGCTTTAACTTGCTTTACTTCATAAAGTGATGAGATTGTATGTAGATCAGTTCAGGACAAGAAAAGCACTAATAAAGCCCTTGCTGTTTATGATACTGGGTGTCTCATGAGTGAATGCATGTCTGCCATACAGTCATTCACCTGTCTGTCTCTGATTGGCAGGAGTAATTGACTCGTGTCTGATGTTCTACATCAGGTACATTAACTTTATCTCTGGCTATTTCAGAACAAAATCAATGAATAATGCTTTGCCAATGTCTCTTTATGTACCCTCTGGAATCCTCAAAAGATTTAAATTTTATGTTCTCGAAGCCATTTGATTGAATGAGTCTTTTTGTTTGAATGTCGAGAAGGAGCAGAATTAGACTTCTTTTTTTAAATTAATTTGACTCAGTAAATCTGAATCCAGGCATGGCACACAGTTATAGGCCTTACTATAGCAATAGGCCTTATTATTGTGTTAATATTGTGATTACTGCATATCGGATGCTTTGATTTGCTCATGATGACTGACCTCAGAAAAGCCTCTTTTGCACACAGCAGATGCCTTTTCTTTATGTTGCTCGGAGCTCCTTTATGATGCATCCCACACAATTGTAGTGCCTTTAATTGAGCTTAAATTACATCACATTAAACACCAAAACACTATTTACTTCATTGCCTTGAAGTTTACACCTTGGTAAATTTATCTCCATTTTTGCTAACGTCTTCAACGCCTGGGTATTAGTATGGCTTGCGGATATGTAACCTTCCTCACCCCATGCAAGAAAACCCTGTAAGGTTTTAGAAAAACAAATGAAAGTTGAATTAAAATTAAATAAAAAGTGCAGTTACTCATCTATAAACTGGCAATTCATCAACTTGAAATATTTGAAGTTATGACCATTATTTTCAGGGCTTACAATTTATACTAATGTTCTGAATTAAAAAAAAAAAAAAAGAAAGAAAGATCAATTTCCCAGTTCAGGTTTTATGCAGGGTGGTGCAGTAGTGCAGTGGGTAGCACTGCAGCCTCCCAGCAAGAAGGTTGTGGTTTCATGTCCAGCCTGGGACTTGTGTGGAGTTTGCATGCTCTATCTGTGTTTGCGTGGGTTTCCTCCCACAGTCAGTATTGCAGGTCAGGTTAACTGGAGACTGAGTTGCTTGTGTGGGCGGGTGAATGGTCTAAATGGCCTGTGAGCCCTGCATTGGATTGGTGAGCTGTCCAGGGTGTGTCACTGCTTTTTGCTTATGTAGTCAGGTGGGGTAAGCCACAGCACTCCCGCGACCCTGTTGTAGAAGAAGAATTTTAAAGGGGACCTAATATGCTATTTTTCCAAGTTTGTTTTGGTCTTTGACTCCCCTAGAGTACTCCTGATTGCGCGAAATAAAAAAAGGGCACTTATTTTGCTCGTACTGCCATTCTCAAAAAAACCCATTTGTAGGCACACTCCCTGTGTGCCCACTTTCTTCTGACTGGCCAGCTCTGTGCAGGGCGGATTTAGGCGGGACGATGCGGTGTCACTGAAACGTGAGACATGTCTGCCATCTGAGCTGAGGAATCAGCAGGGAAATTCTGCTATAAAACGCAGTACATATGTATAGATCTAATGAAATTAGCTTGTTCTAATAAATGCAACGGCAAAAGTGGAGGACGCAGTGTGAAAGTCTGGCAGCTCAAGCACAAATTTGCTATCGGCTACAGTTTGCTACGGCAACAGTTGGTGAGTACAGCGGTTTTACTACTTCGAGCTAGGATGCAGGGGAAGCTAGAATCCACCCCATATAGACACATTTGTAGAATGACATGCCCAAGTGTAGGCCGGGGACCCTAGAAATCTGGTGGGTCTGAGTTTTGAGGGAAACATGGACAGTTAGGGGCAGCTAAAAGTGGACCAACAGCTTATGGACTGCTTCGGTATGTATTGGGACCTGCTGGTTCGTGTGCATAGCTGTGGTGTGTTGTTAGCGTGGAGAAACGAACAGCTTCCGCGCTGGTATATGATGGAGGGGCGAAAGCTCCAAGCTAAACGGCCTTTCCGGAAATTACCCGTGGTAATGGTTTACTTATTGCTTCGAAATGACCAGCTTTTCCTCGCGGAAAATGTTCGCATTTTGGATGGCGTGCGAGAGCTAGACAGAGCTCCGGTTATGTCATGAACAGAATACAGGTTTTACAGACCGTAAGTTCCATCTGCGTGAACCGTTGCTTATGTGGAGCTAGCAAATTGATCACTTTTACAGGAAAGAATTTAATATTCGATCGATGGCAATGCAGCGTTTGTTATACCGAACACATTAGCCTGTGCGCTTCCCTGTTGCTTTCACCGGTAGTATCAGATCTTGCCCAGCTATTGGAACTATATCAGGCTTACCCCGGTCATATATAAGTGAAGCGATCATTTCATAAACACCCAAAAATGCACCCCAAGCTCTGCAAAATCTATGTCTAGTCTAACTGCAGCCCAACTCGGCTGACACACACAGCACCTCTCCAGTTAACTTCAACTGTAGTGGCAATCAAGCAGCATTATGATGAAACTGCCAAATTGATGCTTACCGAAGTAACACAAGCATACCGATCATAATTTCTGCATATAAGTTAACCAGGAGCATTTTTAATTAGCAGAGCATGCAAACTAACATGCAGTAGCTGATAAGCGGTCATGACTTTTAAAAATTTGTTTTCGCATTCGGTGTGCAAGCTGCTTGACAACGTGTATTTGCGTCTTTGCAATGACTTTGAATGGAGGCTAATCGTCCTGCGAAAAATTCCTGTCGTGTCTGATGTGAAAGCAGCTTTATGGATAGTACGCGACAGCTAGAGAGAGCTCAGTCATGTTATGA
Source organism: Gymnothorax reevesii (assembly GCA_029721435.1). Lineage (NCBI taxonomy): Eukaryota > Metazoa > Chordata > Actinopteri > Anguilliformes > Muraenidae > Gymnothorax > Gymnothorax reevesii. The sequence goes on along the minus strand of CM056583.1, from coordinate 53,011,898 downwards.
ACATAATACAGGTTTTGCAGACCATAAGTTCCGTTAGCGCGGACTAGTTGCTTATGTGGAGCTAGCGAATTGATCACTTCTACAGGAAAGAATTGCCTATTTAATCTCCACCTTTTTCGGCTTTTTATAAGCTACAACAATTTCTAAAGGGGGATGAAATTATGTCAAGGTTGTGCTGAGAAATCATTTGTAAACCGGCAGAGCTTCTGCGTTTCGCATTGCTTTCATGATAGCAGCAGAGAGCTTGCTCAGACATTTGTGACGTATCCGGCTGATCCCAGTCATGGATAAGTGAAGCGATCACTAACTGTAGTGGCTACAATCGGTCAACGTTATGATGAAACTGCCACATTGATGCTTACCGAAGTAGCACAAGCATACCGATCAGAATTACTGCATATACGTTAACCAGGATCATTTTTAATTAGCACGACACACAAACTAACATGCAGTAGCTGGTAACAGAGCGGTCATAACCACAGAGACAAACCCTTGCAATACATGTTTTGCAGACAGCAAGTTCTGTTACTGTGACCAGTTGTACTAAGCATCCAAATTACAAACAAGTATTAGAAGTGAAGTTAGCTTCAAATGAGGTTTTTGTTCACACATCTTCTGTAGTATTTCCCCTGACATCACTCTTGCATAATTAGGACACAAACATTAGCAACAGTAACTTGGCTATGTTAGTCGTTGTGCTACAGCCACAATCAACTGGCTATCGCGTCAGGTTGGCTTATGCAGTAAAAGCAACTTACAGCTTCTGTGCCTGTGAGTCACGGACAGTCGCGACAGATACAGGCTTTATCTTCAGATATGTTACAAAGCCTGCGTTTGAGGCCCGTTGTTAGTGCTAACTATCGCTAGCGGTCCTGCTAGCCACCCGTAACACGTTAGCTTCACTTACATTATTTGCAGTTATATGGTTACTTGCAGCTTGTGGCTCCAAGCGCTTGATCGATGCAACTGCTTCAGGTTTGAGAATTGAGTGTTGAATTATCCTTTATTGACAAAGCTGTCTTTGGTGAAATGCTGAGCACAAGCAGCTAACGTTCCCTTTGGCCGTGGCTGTTTGCTGCCAGCAAACAAAAAAACTACCCACTGATTTCCGGTGGAATCGTCTTTTGGAAGAGAAATATTTGTTTTTTTTGCATCCAAAAGTAAACAGACAAGTAGCTTTGGGGGAGATACTAACAAAATTGCACCTAAAATGATCTGTGGTTCTTCTTTTGTATTTCCAAAAGTGTAGACGCTGCTAAGGCATAGTATGATCTGCCGTTGTTCGTGCCTGCTAGAATAGTTTCCGGTGTGGGCAGCGCAGTGGTTGGCTCTGGCTAGGTCTGTACCAATTGGACGGCACAACCTGACGTCAGGTTTTACCCAGATCTCGTGAAGATCTCGGGAGGAGCTGTTCGGGGAGGAAATCACGCTCACAAAATCACATTCTTGGATTACAGCAAAATCCCTGTATCTTATGTTTAGAAACTTTTCAGAGGTTGAGCATGGAAAACCAACATTATAGCATTACTAATATGTATTAACAGAAGGATCAGCATGTTTGGTCCCCTTTTAAAGTGTATATAATGCAAGTTTAGTATTTTTTTCCCCTGTTTTTGGTTGTTTGAAGTATATAAGAAACAAAAACTTTTTTAGAAATGACGAAAACTTTTTTTTTTGTTACATTCTGCTACCCGAATTGCACTAATTATCCCTCTAAAATTGTCCTGCAGACTGGGCCTGAGAATGCCTAAGTCGTGACGTCATTGGTTTAGCTTTGTGTCAACGTCGTGCTCCTGTACAAATTTGACACGTTTTCTCCTCAAAGTGGGATCTGAGGGAAACGCGTGCATTGTTATGCCCGATGGGTAAAACATATTTATACAACTCGACTGACTTCACAAGGGTAAATCAAGTGACTTTTTGGCCATGCATTCACTCCATAAATTTCAAGTCATAATTGAATATCTTTGAATGCAAGAAAGAGGCTCAATTAAAGTTTAGAAGTGTTTCAGTATCAGAATGCATTTTTTTTTTTTTTCTTTTTGCCAGAATAAAAATTCGGTGTTATATACAGTATAAATGATGGATGTGCGGTTGTTAATGCAACTGAATTGTCCATATGACATCACTGTGACGGCTATGGTATTTTGCATGTATGGGTATGATCTGTGACTGCAATACTTAAAACTCTCAGGGAAGCATAAGAGATGCACAAGGGTCACATGAGTATTTTCTTCGGTCCACTTTTTTTACTTACTTGTTTTCTCACCTCACTGCTGGTCAGGCATGGCTTCTGATGCTAATTCTGAGTGAGCATGAAGGTCTACAAAGTACTGGAAGGTACTCAGAGCATTAAAGGTACCATGTAGCTGCAGAGTTGAATGCCTCCTCCATCTGAACTGATAAGCTTCTACTTCCTGTTATCCCAGCCAGGGTCCTTATTTTATGCACCCGCGAACAGCGCCGGTCTCACCAGGGCATTTTTAACACCGTCAGAATGCAGTCTACTCTGTGTTTTTGACTAGCTGAGGGCACTTTTGATGGGCTTATGCCATTAATTGCTGTTCCAGTCCCGCTTGTTCTTTCTGGGAATGCCAAGAAAAGTTTTCCTGCTTACAATCCATCTCCGAAGATAACAACTTAAAGTTTTTTTTTTCTTTTTTTCTCGAATTGACGGACATGTGCAGTGCAGCCAATGGGTTATGATCAACACTTAGTCATGATTATCGACTTTGTGTGCAGGGTGAAAGTACATTTGGTTCTTCTCTGAATCCTTACTGTAGAAATATAAATTATTTATGAATGTCGAGGAAGAGGTGATGCTTTGACTGTCGAAGTGAATGCTGTTGCATAATGGCTCCAAGAAAAGCTGATGTCTCTTTTTTTCATTATTTCCTTGCACTTTTTCGTGTGCCGTGACTTCACCATCCTCTTCTGGAAGAGCAGTGACCTCCACTGCTGGTCAAGCTTTGAAAGAAAGGGCTGGGTTAGAATGACATGAGCAAGTTCAAAAGAATTGGGAGAGTGTGAGAGAGAGGACTGACATACCTGGAAATGGGAGAGGGTGTTCCCAACATTCGGTCAATATTTGTATAAACAAATTGGGATTGCTTCTGGAACATTCTGTGGCTGCTGGCCTCTCCCAAAATAACATGGTAAGTTAAATGTTTGCTGGGAGCAGGTGATCTGGTGCTGTGGTCTCTAGCTAAACAGACACTACCGCAGAATCTGAGTCTGCTGGAGACATGCAGTCAGAACATGGTCCTGTGAATACATGTACTGAAGATCAGAAATATGTTTTTATAAAAAATAAAGAAAGGCCTTAAACACACTATTTTGCACTCTGTGCAAGATGGCTTTAAAGTACACATTAAACTAGAGCACTCGGCAACCGAGCATATGTATCTCCCGAAGGCCCCCCAGTTGGGCCCAGATGGTCTCAGAGTACCCAAAATCAATAGGTGTCGTGAGCTTATCATAATACATGTCCCTGCAAAATTTGAAAAGAAGCGGTGCACTTATGTGGGCTGTGGAGCGTTCACAAGAAAATCTCTGCGGACGCGGCGGACGCGTGACGAGGCCAATCCATAGTATCCTCGAACTTTGTTCGGGGGATACAGTTATGTTACACATAATTATGTACACATTAATTTACAGTTTTGTTTTTTTTTATATTTTACTTTTGTATCTTTAGTTACTGAAATTGTTTCTTTGTAATTGCTCAGGTCTTTGTGTTGACAGCAAAAGACTGTCAGCTGTCCTGTATGTATGAATGGAGCTGTATTAATAAAGCTTGTCAACCTTTCTGTTTAAAGGTATGGAAAATAGACATTTCAATTAAATCTCATCCAAGTGTTTTTGACTGTCATGTCCCCCAGGTCATTCCAACGTGGAATATGACATCTACTCCCATTACTTGATTTCACTGATTCAGTAGTCACCATGCTGAACGCAGTATAACGTTATTTTTAAAAAATTAAAAAATAATTAATTAATAAACTTTATATTGTCATTTATCAAACTGTTTCTGTTTCTTAATCCTGTACTGATGACATTAATTTTTATTTGAATTTGCGAGTGTGAAGGGGGAAAAAAAAGCTGTGTTGTAAGGCTTTTCATTTTACCACTGTGAGTATTGTGTGATACTAACTTCAGTCTTTGAAGTCCAGAAATCTTGTATGAAAGTGAGTTAAATTAACCAATTTAGGCATGAGGCCTATTCAAAAAATGCCTATGAAAACCTATGGGCGATTTTGAAAGAACCCCTAAAACCTGAGGTTTTCTGGAAAACAGCACCCAGGTGTCAACGCCTAGTAAAAAGCTGATATCTCAGCCTCTGTAACAGATAGAAGCAAAATTCAAAAAGTATTTGAGCGCTTACACCTGTGGCTTTCATGAGAACTATGTTTTTTATTTGTGCAAATCTTCATCACAATATTTAAAACACTGAACAAACTATAAAATATAATAAAACCAATAAAATAATTAACAAATCTCTATCTACATAACATGCACAACTCAAACGGAATAAAGAGGCCTAATAAATAAAAGTATAAGTTCTGCACTAGAGAATAAAAAACATTTTATCTTTCTCTGGAACAGGTGGCAGCAGTGGCGGAGCTACCGGGGTGTGAAGACACATCCCATTTAGTCCTCAATCATTTTCCTTTATTGACGTATTTTCCAATTATTGTAATTGGCAACTGAAGCCTCGGTTTCTCTCCGCATGCGATCTAACAGCGATTAAATCGCGGGTTAAATTCAGCCCAGTGGCGAAACAGAGAATTGGGTTGCACAAAACAGCCGTATAAAAAAATTATAAATCCTGACCTGTTCTCAGTCATCTTCATTATTAACAAAAGGTTCACTCCGAGAGCGCTCCGCACTTAACAGGTGCTGCTAGCCTACCTCTTAACTCTCACGCAAATGGCTTGAGCCGCACACTTTTTATAACCTAGGCTATTAAACTGCGGGGTGCCACTGTTTTTTTTTTATCAACCCAGGAAATACTGAGAGTGAAAGTCCGCGGTTCATTGGAACACGGACCAGTTCAATCGCGCGAAGCATTGGCCAATTAATAAGTAAATTATTTATCGCTGTTAGATTGCATATGGTGAGAAACCATGTCTTCAGTTGCCAATTACAATAATTGGAAAAGACGTCAATAAAGGAAAATGATTGACATCTAGCCAGGACTAAAAGGGACGTGTCTTTGCCCCCCGTAGCTCCGCTACTGGGTGGCAGGCATGATAAAGTGTTCGTTCAAATAAAATAAAAATAAACATAAAAATATAAAAAAACAAGTCGACATGGTCTACAACATCCCCCGCCAATCGTGCGCTTCTCATTTTCGAACTCGACCAAGGCCTTTATGGTCTGAAGCTACACACCAAATTTGGTTACTGTATCCGTAGTAGTTTCTGAGTAAAGCTGTCCATTTTATCTCGGACATACAGAAGGACGGACGGAAGGACGGGCGGGCGGAGGTCAAACCTATATCCCCCTCCCACTTCGTGTTGGCGGGGGATAATAGTGCCTTGAAGTGTTACTATGGCATCTGCCCTAATATAAAGTGCCATTAAAAGAACAGCTATGAGCCCGGAAATGGTCGGAAAAGTAACGAAAACAACAAAATGACGTATCCGCTTTTCCAGCCTGATGGGTAGAAATGCGTAACAGCGTCCCCGGTTTAAAAGGTTAAAATGCGCTCATGCTGTCCCAGTTTAAATGGGTTAACAATGACTGTACAAATTGAAACAAAAGATAAACGGAGTAAAATTTACCAAGCTGAAACACTTGATTCTTACTATGTTTTATAGTCATATCACCACACTTCATACTAATGTTCCAGAAATTTCCTTTAAGGATAAGAAAAGCTATAGTCAAGTTACAGTGCCAAATAAAGTATATAATCTCAGCAATCTAAAACGATAAACAATCCAAAAAAATTTTTTTTTGTACTGCAAATGGCATGTAAATGTTGGGTAAAAGGCTGTGTGTAAATATTGGGTATAAGACTGTGTGTAAATATTGGGTGTAACACTGCGTGTAAATATTGGGTTGAACACTGCATGTAAATGTTGGGTATAAGACTGCGTGTAATTGTTGGGTACAAGACGGCATGTAAATGCTTGGTATAAGACTGCCTGTAAATGTTGGTTATGATACTGAGAGTAAATATTGGGTATTAGACGCATAAAAAAGCAGCCATGTTCAGATTGGAAGAAGGTGCCTATGTCACCTGGGCTAGTAGCTCTTTTGTATTAAAGCTAAAATGGTGAAAGGTCACGTCAGTCAGGTTCGGATCGCTTGTTTCGTCAGAATACCCAGCAACCATGCACTGTGGCATTGTCAAGGATTAAATATTGATTTCCAGCAAACAATCGGTTGTAATTCAAACTACTGGTATCTCTCAAAACACTCTTGATCATCAGTACAACTTTCAGTACTTGCACTGTGACTCCGCTCACTCCAAAGACACGTCCAGCCCTCATGACGTCACGCACCGTCAAGGCAGAGTATTTCCCATTGTTTGATTGGTCGATTATTGTCCCCCGCCACTGCAGTAGCGAGCGGAGCGGGGGACATAGTATTCAGCTCCGTCCGTCCGTCCATCACGGCCCGTTTGTTGTGAACGCGATATCTCACGAACGGTTTGACTAATTTCATTCATCTTTGGCTTCAATGTGTAGTAGTGTGATATGCCGACCCCAGTCGATTTCCGTGAACTTGCGGGGCACATGGCCACGTTTAGTGGCAGCACATTTTTTTTTTTTTTATGACTGTGATGGCAGATTCTGAAGCTTGTAGGATTATGCGATGTTTAAATGCAGATAACTGGGTGTAAAAATATAAATAAAATAATAGCTTATCATTTTGGATAGCAGACATTATGTACTTTATTTGACAATGCAAGTTCACCATAGGTTCTCTTATTCTTTTAGAGCAGCACTGGCTTTATAAAAGCAATTACCTTCATTTACATGTACAGTTCAAGTGCATTCTAGCCTGCTATCTTTTGGTCAAATTTTCCTAATATCTCGATGCTGCATTTTATTCTTGACTATTCAAGAAGTTAGTATGTCACAAACATATCCAAAGATGTCCTTTTCCTGTCTGAATATATCATAGCCTACAAACCACCTTGCAGCACAATTATGTTTTATAGGCTAAAGAAAGACGCATACCAGTGCTTACATAAGATATGTGTTGTGTGGGAGACGCACAGTTTCTCCTGACAGTATTACACTTACTGTTCTTAATTGTCCCCCTCATCATAAATAATGATTTCCTTTTGAAACTTGAGTGTAAGACCCGCTTAACTATTTTGTTGCATTCATTTTTCGGTGAAAGTCATTTTCACGATGTGTCCCTCTGATCGCTGTGTAAATGGCTTATACAAAACTATAGGTTTAGGGTTAAATATTTATCATGCCCAATGATATGGCCTAGTTTCATATTTTGTATTTTTCATACCATACCATTTTCATACCATGATATAAATCATTTAGATATTGAAATAGAAATCATATAAATGATCTATCATTTATCAGGCAGTATTGATGATAAATATCCTGTACTGCTGTTCTCTGTGAAGTAAAGCAGTCCTTTGGTAATCACAGCTTGTCATGTCGAGAAAATCCTAAAATATGCCCCCTCTAGTTTTTACATCAGTCTGGAGAGGCTGGAGTATCAGGGGTCAATCACAGTCCATTCATTAACTGCTGGCTCATTTTAGCGGGCCCACTGGCAGTACTTTATCAAGGTCAAAACATGTTTTATGCAGGAGAGAGCGGGCCAGCCCTACTGGGCGTGTTTAGAGCAGAGCAGGCTGGGACCATCAGATGTGTTGTGCAGAATTCACTGACACAGCAGTGGAAGTGGGAACATTATGCTTCCATGCAGCTATTGCATTTGGCTTAAGCGACAAGTGGCAGCAGGCTCGTATATAAACACACATTACTCATATTGGATTTAGAATTCTGTTATTTTCATTCAAAGTAGTTCCATACACTCCAAATTAATTTTGTTTCACTGTTATGCCTGTGCAAATTATAATCCGATACTGCTGCTAGTCGAATGGACAGTGCAAATACACAAGCTGTAGCCTACACATGTAGAAACAACAAAAATTAAAACTGTAAAGCAATTTTCTCTTCCTTTTTTGGTGTCTGCTCTCCCCTTTGTCTAGAATTCTTCATCACCTCTTTAGCAAAAGCGTAATCTGCAGAGTAACAAGAGCTGTCTCCCAGAGCTCTTGGTATGCATCATCAATTCATTGGGATCTGAGGTGACTACAGTCAGGAAGTGGCTCAAGCCATACGATGGGTAGCAGTGGCAACCAGTCCGTCCTGTTATGGGCTCTGTCCTATTTCTTCTTCTCCATACTGCCTGCCTGTGATGTAATGTGCAAGTGTTTTACTGGCATGTGGCTTGCAGTAAGTGGCCCGCTCAGTAATGCATCAGTCGGTGAGCCAAGTCTGAGTGCGAGGGTACATGGGGACATGGATACAGACAAGGTCTTTAATGGGAGTACCTAAGGGAAGGCAGCAGGGCTATGCCTTTTACTACAGGCTGGGGCCATGTTCCTCTATATTAATATTCATCGCCTTGTCATGTAATTGGCCTGCTTGGATTCAGTCGTGTACAGTATGTCTCTGACATTCCTCGTTGACAGAAAAACGGAATCGGGGTACACATCTGTTGCAGGGCTGATATCATTCGACTGTAGTGCATGTGAAAAATATGAAGGAAGCTAGAAATTTAGATTTTTTTTTTTGGTGGAGGAATTATCATTGAACACGAGTGGTAAATGTTCCTCGACAGTGCAGATTTTGCCCGCATAGAAATTCTTTTGGTTCCTGGATCAAGAATATGAGACCTTCGGATCTTCCCCAAAATTTAATCACATCCTTCGTAGCTAAGTATCTGTCAACACACTTAATTTGGTTGACATCTATCCATCACTTTTTGAGATATATTGTCAGCTGATGAACGAACAAACAAACGTCGGTGAAGGCATATTTCTTTCTAGAGGAGGTATAATGAGCGCAGATGTCAGAATGTGAGGCAAGAGCTTAACAAATGTTTTTGAGCCACTAGATAATTCAGTCTGGTTCCTCAATTATTAAGCTTGGGGCATGTGTTGAGATCTACGGTCTCTGTACTCTGCTTGTTAGTCTTGATGAAAAAATAAAGCTTTATATGACTGATATTTGATGACTTAATGGCTATACAGTAGTGTGGAGTGAAGATGATACACTTCACAAAAAGAAAATAAATCAGAAATCCAAGTACTAATTTCATGTTATATTGGATCATGTAGATAGAAATTCGTAAATGAATAACAATATATGTTCAAAACAAAAATAATTATGTGTTTTTGACAGAAAAAGTCAATATTTAGTGCGGCCACCCTTTGCTTTGATTGCAGCATTTAATCTTTCAGACACAGTTTTCACATATTTTTTATTTTCTCACTTTCTTTACCATTCCATATGGTTGGAAGTTCATTCCCAAGAGATTATTTCAGTATTGCAAGAGATTTGTTTATCTTGGTATCAAGCAAATCCCAGATTTGGTCTGGACTTCGAGCAGGCCAAATTATGACTTTAATGTCACCAGATGATTCTTACCAACTGAGATCATTCTTGAACTTAGAAGTGTGTTAAGGGTCATTATCTTGTTGAAAATTAAATCCTTCTTCACTGATGGCAATGCGTGCCTCACAAGGATGCTGTGGTACCTCTTTTTTTCCATGGTTCTGTCGACTTTTATGAGATCACCGGCTCCCTTCAAACAGACTGAACCCCAAACCATAATATGGTCACCTCCATGTTTTAATAAGGGGGTTGAAGTCATTTTTGAATCTTTCTCCAACTTTATGGCGCACGTAAATTCTGTTTTTGGATTAGAAAATTTCAAATTTTGATTCATCGGTTCAAAGGACTTGTTTCCAGTCTCTCAGTGTCCAATCCTTGAATTTCTTGGCAACTCGAGTCTTTTTTTTACGTTGCCAGCTCTTGGCAGCAACAGAATCAATCAGACCATTTTCACACAGGCGTCTGGAAATGGTAGATCGTGATACTTTCATCCCTTCACTTCTGCCGCTATTAATATCATAATAATATAATAGAGGTAGTTTTGCTAAATAATATTGCTCAAACCATTTTGAGCAATTTTTTTTGCATCAGTTATGTTGGAATGAACCTTCAAACATGCTTTAATGCTTTGCAAGAGCCAAAAAAATAATAATTTGCGACACATTTCAATTGTTATAAAAATCGATGTTTTTAGTGTTTTTATGCATTACTCATGTTTTTACCTCCGTACACTTGTGGAGATGATTTTTTTTTTGTTCTCACTGCCTACAGTAGTATTTTTCAATGCATTTTCACCAAAAAATCTAAAGAAGGAATATATTTGGACCCCTTTTACACAAAAGTGGTGGTGTATAATTATCACTGGATACTACTGTATATGTGAGAACTGATGGGTCTTGGCGCATCTTTATCCATCTCGTATCCTTTCAAGTGCCTTGTTTTTTTCTGCTTCTTTAAATGGTTCCTTGTGGTGGAAAAAAAAAAGCACATTGATTAATAGTCCTTGTAACGGACATTTCCACATTATAAATTGGGGATGTATGACTTTGTACAACCCTGTTTCGGATCATGTTTAATGTTCCATTTTCATTTACACTTTCCAGTATATCTGAAATACAAGAATGTAATATATTTGAATACCGCACAAGATGGCGGAATGCCTGAAAGTTTTTGCGCAGGTTGTTGGCTATACTGCATACTGTTTGTTAGTGCTCTGAATTAAAATTGTAATTTCAGTTCTTACTGCTTTTTTTTTAGTGAAAAATCAAAGGTGTCACTTGAAGAAGAGGGTTTTTGAAATGTATTCTTTATGAAGATGGCACCCTGACACCCTCAATATAGCACCTCAATGTTGTGTCATTTGGGATTGGTGCCTTTTTAAAAATGCTGTAACACAGTCCCTGCGTTAGTAATGGTGGAGATCGAGAGAAGTCATCCATGGGTGGAATGATGCTCTCCCACAATTATTTTGGGATAAGGTGTGCCCCGACTTACTTTCAAGGTCTTCAGTGCTGCTCTTTTTTTACTTTTCTTTTTTTTTTTTTCCGAGCATCAGCGTGTGGTTAGTGTTCCCTTGTCCCCGCAGAACCCAGCAGAACCCAGCAAAGCCAGTTCTAAAGCTCGGGACAGACTGGGACCCTGTAAAAATACTCAGAACCCAGCTTTTTTTTGGGAGGGGGGGTGTGGACTCTGACCCATTCATTGGCCGCACCCAATCCGCCTTGCAGTGCCAATGACGCGGGGAAAACATCACGGTTAATGATTGATTCCAGTAGTGCGGGCATCGCCAGGCAACGTGGATGCAATTTCCTGCTTTGTGCGTCTCAGCGGAAAACACAGCGCGTTGTCCGTGAGCCCTGCGTTACCTGCTCGGGGCAGCAGACATGCTGTTTATGCTCGGCCAGACGCGGGCAGACCCAGCTACAGGAGCTGTTAACTGAACCTAGCTGGGCCCGTCTTAAAGAGAAAGGTAGAGATTGCGCAAACTAGCTATGTATTGGTTATAGGCGATGTACCTCCCATCTTACCTGGGCAAAGAGTGGAAAATCCTGCAATAAAGTAATCACTCTAGTATAAATTGCATCTAAGGAGGCGTAAACATGATATTCTCATTGTACAGATGACCGTATGCTCACATAGTCCCACTCTGCTGTTTGTTATTATTTTGATTGTGGCATGTTTGTAAAATAACAAAAAAGGCTGTGTTTCCTGCATGGTATCAACAATATGAATTCCCACGTATCAAAGCTGGCAGTCAATACTTTAACCTCGTTCAAGTGTTTTCTGGTCTAGTGCGCTGGAGTTTAGAGTCTGAAAACAAACATTGTGTCTATGAAATGCCTCCAGACTGTAGGACGTATGCCCAAATATATTTGCTTGTAGCTATTGAGATATTTATCTCAGTGTGATACTATTGCAAGGCACTACTATGGCAAAAAAGTATGCATTATAAGAAAGATTATTGACGTTCATTTAAAGGGGTAGGTCTACATTCATTAATTTGTTTACTCGTAATTTATTCAATGTGTCTCAGGTTGAAACTGTTGGCACTTTTATGCCGTGTGTGCTTGTTTATTTTCATTGTGTCCTCTAATTGGCCTTTTTTTTCAAAGCACTTCAAGCATCCTGAGCGCATTTTTGAGATGCAATAAAAACCGTAGACTCTGCACAACCTAAACCATTAGGGCCTGCCTCTGCTCTATAAACCAGTCATCATTTTTAATAGTTGTGTTGTGTATTTTGAGCCAAAGAAAACCAATATGCTTTTGAGTGTTAATCGCCAGAGCTATTTTCCAAAAGAATATTAACTTTCTGAGGCAAAAGATGTTTCACTTGAATTGTTCCATTTGCGTTTTTACCAATTAGCAGTGTATATTATGTTGACCGTCAGTGAGATAAACTGGGGTCAGCCACTGGACAGTCTGTCAGCTGTGATATGATACACATTTCTATGTCCTGTATCAGTGAATTTTGATAATTTTCCACTTTCAAATAAAGCATGTATTCTAAATGCACAGAGTTTATATTCCACCACTCTGAAAACCTTAAGGCCCCTATCTTTCTAGACCAAGTTTGTGTGGTCTGAAATATGCTGATTAGTGCAATAAACTACGTGCAAGTATTAGTAATATTAATCCATCAGGAAAATGGCAATGAAACAGAATGGGACCTCCCTGGTTAAATAAAGGATATATATAAAATAAATTATGTTACCACAACAGCAGGAAGGCAGCTCTGCCTCAGGCTTGCAGCATTTAATTTCACAAAGCTCTGACTTCTTACTAGTCCAAGGTTTACTCTGGTCTGACGCTTGGTCACGCTCTCTTTTTCTGTTCTTTGCTTCAACTGTAAACATCTTGTGTGATCTCTTCTTTTCTACAATTATGTCCTTACTGAGAATACATTTTATAGTGAGCTGAAATTGGTAGTATTGACATGGATAGTGCCAGGAATCATTACACAGTTTTAAGCAGTATCTTGGTTAGGATATTTTGCTATGATGCGTGATTTTGTGGGTGGGGGAAGTATCCGGAGGAAACCCATGTGAACACGGGGAGAACATGTAAACTCTACACAGAAAGGCCCCAGGCCAGATTCGAACTCCCGACCTTCTTGCTGTGAGGCGAGCAGTGCTAACCACTACGCCACCGTGCCGCCCCAATCGGTTGATTTCAATCGATTAGCCAAAGTTGCATAGTGTTCCTTGTGTCAAAAAAAGAGATTTTTGAGGCTGGTATTTGAAGATAAAACAGCTGCATAATGTTGCTTGAAGACCGGCCCAAATATTTTGCTTGATTATTTTCCATTTTCACTGGATTACACTGGATATGGAAATGACGCCTGCTTCTTGCTGGAGCTACACTTATTTTACTCAGCACTTTGCTGTGTCCACAATGGAGTGATCAATGCATGAAAAAGTGATTATCCAGGGTCTGCAATGATCAAAACTTTGTAGTCATTTATTACATTTTTCATTTAGTTTCACTGCAATGTGAGCTTGTTTGTTTCAACAAAACTATGAACAGAGGTGTTCATTATGCCTGCAAAAGGGACACACTTGTTTATATCTGTGCTTTCTTGTCATCTTCCACAAGAATCGTTCTTTGCCAACTGCAATAGCCAAAAAAAATGTCCATTTAACATCTACTATAATAAAACAGTTAAACAACACATGAAGTTGTAATGTGACTTTAATTGCCAAAAGGAATGCACAATTTGATGACTACAACACAGTTCAAAAAAGAATGCAGAGTCAACTATTGAGCACTGTGTAACATCAAACTTATTAAGCATTTGGGCAAGTCTTGCAAGCTGAATTTTCCTCCATTATGTAAGTGTTTGCACTGCAGTGGTATTTACCCTATATTTTGCATCATAATATGTCATACATTATCAATTAGGGACAGCTGAGGACTGCAGACAGGCCAGTCTAGCACCCCACACTATGCTTATGGCACCATACACTTGGAATCCAAGCGGAATATGTTTTGGATTTGTCTTGAATATGCAGGGACATCCCTGAAATGGACAATGTCTACATGGCAGCATATGTGGCTCCAAAATTTGAAAAATTTATGCATTTGAATGTTATGCATCCCTCTTGAATGTGCAAGTCGCCCATGCCACATGCACTGACACACTCCCATACTTGATGGATGCTGGGTTTTGGACCTGATGCTGATAACAGCGTGGGTAGTCCTTGTTGTGTTTAGTTCAGAGAACATGGTGGTAGTTTTATTTATTTGTTTTTTTCCCATATAGAAGCAATTAATGGTGTGGACATAGAAAGGTTTCCCCAAGTGTTTCCTAGGCCAGGTTGTGATATCCATTACAGTAACACGACAGCTCTATAGACTGTAACGTCTGAAGTACTGGAGATCATGCGTATTGAAAAGTAGTGTTTTGCTGTGCCCATTTAATGCAGAGATTTGACCAAATTCCTTCTGTTTTTTTTTTTGTACTGCTGATGGTGAAATCCTATTGATTTGTCTTTGGTTAATTGTGTTCGCAGTGATGGATCATAACATCCTGCGTCCCTTTGTAAGTTGATAAGTCTCAACCCATCTTTGTTTTGGGGGGACTAAGCCTTTTTTTGGAGACTGCCTTTACACTATATAGTGCAGTTAGCTCAAGTTTAGCACCACCTGTTTCACCTATCCCTAACCTTTATGCAAATTGCTACATCATTATTGCTCTTGCACCAACTTTTTTGAAGTATGCCGTTGATCTAATTTGAGATGCACTTGCATTTTTAAGAAACAATTGAACTCAAAAGTTAAAGCATGAAATAATGTCTGGTTGAAGTGTTTTCAACGTATGACTGGGTGAGTGGACTTTTCAGATCATGTCTTTTTGATTTCATTTGCATTTTCCATAATGTGTAATCTTTTACAGAATTTTGGTTGTAATTTACCATTGTATAAAGAAAATCATATGTCTATGGCTTTTTTTTTTTGCAAGTAGTTTATTGGACAAAAATATTGCATATGAGATAAAATACTTTTTGCTCGATTCTCACAAAATTTTCACCTGTCAAGGAAAGAGTTACTTAAATCATGCTAACATTTTCCAAGGAGAAAATTGATGATTTTCAGTCTCATGACACAAACTTCACAAAAAGGCTTTACTGATGAAATAGATTTTTTCATCTCGGTGTCCCTTTCCTTCAGCTATGAAACAGTTAATTTTTCCTTTGACTTGATTAGCAGGTTAAACAAACCCAAACGACTATGAGCAGCAAATTTTATGCCTGTGAAAACTCCCACAAACGAGGCACAGTCGACCACCAAAACAGCAGGCTAATGACGAAGCCCTGTGTTTGCTCGGGGTCACGTCGTACCTTTCGGTCTCCCCGTTAAGACTACATTGTTATCTAAGGATAAGAGGAAAAAGCATTGATAGCAGGGGCTCTGCCACTCCTCTGCAAGGCATTCTGTATTTTGGCTCGGGGAGAGGTGTGTTTTCACCGGTTTAGTTTTGTGTGTGTCAGGGGTTTTTTTGTGTTTCTTTCTCGAGCCTTTCATCCTTGGTTGTAAATAACGCCCTGTTGGCGACACTGAAGGCCACGCGCTGGCTCGTTAAAGTGTCGCCATGGAGATGCCAAGCCGTTACGAGTATCTCGACCCAGTTGCCTTTTTCAGCCCACACATCAGGTGTAACTCTTTCAAGGACTCAGTGTTGATGTGTTGAAATGTAAAGATTAAAATGAGACAAATTTGCAGAGAACTTTCAATAATAGGTTAAAACTGTTCCTCAGTTAACCGCTTTGCTAAAATTTGTAGTCCAAAATGTTCTCATGGTCTGTTTACCCAGAAAAATGCTCAAAACAGCAGTGTACCACTGGATCCTCTGTAAAGTCAAAATGTACTGTTCAGGACTCTGGATGCACTTGTTTGGTTACCTCTGCTACATTGCAGAAGGTGAGGAACCGTTGAGCCACCATGAAAAATTTTCACAGCAAGATAGTGAAATCTTTCGCGTATACAGTACACTGTAATGGAGAAAGGGGCTCCTAATAAATATAAATTTACCCTATATCTACCATTGTACTGTATTTTAAGCTGTTTAAGTGTTGAATTGTTATTTTTGGGAGCTTGTTTGAATTAAATAGGCAAGGAATAGAGTTTCAGTTAAATGCTGTCATTAAAGGTTTTGTTTAACTTTTAAACGCAATTAGTTTCTTCTTGGAAATACTGACTGGTTCAAAGAACAAATAGTAAATTGCAATCCAGCTACTTGCAGCTCAATTACATTAAATACACATAACCGGTACATCAGGATGTTACAATGAGACAAGACAGGGATAGCCAGGGATAAGGGCACATGTGAGATGTAAACCAATCAAAGGAGACATTACTTCTAATAGACATGCAGGTTGCTGAATGGAAGGAGACACAGTAACAGTAACAGTAGGCGTTCACACGAGTGTTGTGATAAGCATGTTTAGGAATGCCCAAATAGCTGGTTGGCTTACTGACAGCTTTAGTTAGAAAATCGTGAATAAATAAAAATGCTGGGTTGTTTTAATGAACTAGTTGACTGCATGTTAGCTTTAGTTTTTAATCATGTAATGAATCCTTTTATAGCTCCAAATTTTGCGGTTCCAGTGGTATTAAAATCATTGACTGAGATTTATGGCTTGGAAGACACAATTTGGACTGTTTCCAAGACCCATGTGGTGGCACTGGGCCTCTGTCTTGATGCTATCACCATGTTTGAGCCAGAATAATGATGCTCTTCTGTTCCTGGTCACTAAAATGCAATTTTATTAGTGGTTTTAGGCAGTGGTTGATCTGTCCATATTGCAGTATCCCCCCCTCATATGTTGACAAATCCATATTCCAAGGCTAATTGCAGACTTTACTGGTGTGAATTCATATTTCTGGAATTCCATTTTATGTGGGAATTTTATGTTTCATCGGTATTTCTTGACTTGTGTGGAAATGGCCTCTCTGCTCATAGCAGAGTTGTTATTGGCTTTGAAAAATTCACATTGATTGTCCTGTTACACACGCCTAAATTGGTTGTTTTGCTGCGAGGCTTGAAGACTGATGCCTGGGAGTTTCAGGATATGGTTGCTTTCTGTTGGGTGGATGGGCAGGGTTTTTGGGTTCTGGAATAGCTCTGAACGTGGCTTACTTAGCCTGTAGCGCCTGTACACCAGCTCCATATTGAAGGACACAGTGGAGGGGGCGGTTGTGCTAGCTGCCATAACCCAACCACACTCATCATGACACGCTTCCACCCCTCCAGAGTATTAATTGTCAAGCTCTTCTCTCAACCACGACTCCGACTCCTGAAGATTCTTTCATCTCAGGATGCGTTTCGCTTCAGGACTCACAGCATGGCAACATGCAGTGTTTCAGTGGCGTACGATCTGTTCTCATCCCTCTCCTCGCCCTGCTGTTCGCCTGCTCTGCCTCTCCCTTGTGTGTTGTATGCAGTATAGGCACCATCCTTTGTGGCACAGAGCACACACAGTAGATGTCTTTGGTTTTCTGTATAGGCTGTTCCCTTACCTTTTCCCATGGAGCAGTGTTGCATTGTTGTTACGGGAACCCTTTTTTTGAAAATCCACTTTTAATGTACCAAGGAATATCTTCAACATATTGGGACTGACTGATGCGTAATAAATGTGATTTATTATTAATGTTTTAGAAAATTTTAAGTGTCTTAATGATCATTCCATACTAATGATAAAAGCAGTTAATAATAATAATAATAATAATAATAATAATAAAAATAATAATAAAAGAAATAATAATTATTATTATTATTATTGAACAGGGTATTTCTTTTCTGTTTTAAATGCCTCACAGTCTAATCTGTGATAATTTTTCAGTAACTGGCAAGGTTCCAAAGACTTTTTTTTACTGCTGACTCTATAGGAAATAGGTGGCATTAATGCTGACCTCACCAGCCTCTATTGATGCTGAACTTCACCTTTTAAAGAACAAGTTTGGAATGTGTTTGCTACGACTTGAAGAGTCTTCAGTGGGATTTATCCTGGTTGGCTATGATTTTACCATTTCTCATTGGTTTTCAAACATAGATGACAAAGTTTAAAACCAACTACAACATTTAATTGTTTATCCCCACCCTCAAGGCTTGACTGCATTGAATGAACCTCACTTCTCCTAACTTCACTCTTAGGCGTTGAGTACAGTCAATTGTCCTTATTCAGTCAAACCTGTCCTCAAATAGAAGGAATCCAGCACAATTTAGCCTCTGTAAGGGATCCTGGCCTCATAGGGGGCCCTTGAAAACTGAATTTTTGATTTCCACCAATAAAAAGTTTCATATTTTAGAGGTCAATATCTTGAAAATGAAAAGAGATAGATAAATATTGACAAGAAATTCTGAAAGCATGCACTCAAATTACCCTGGCCAGCAATTTTCAGCCCATTACTGTGATTTGATACAAAGATATTGGCCTCCAAAATCCCTATAAATTAATGTTCACAATTTGCTTGGGGCGTGGCCCCCCGATTTTTAGGGTCCATATCTTGGAAACCCCTAGGTGCAGGAGCCTAACATTTTGCTTGAGTTGCCATCAACAGATTTGATTTATTTTCGGTTTATTTCTCTCTGGTTTGGTCTTAGTACACTTAGTTAATCCCAGGAAGTCGGATGAGCAGCATTACTGAGCCGGATCCAGGAAGTCTTTATTCCTTTTTTTAATTATTGTAGCTACTATGGATTCATGCTTGTTGTCTCCGCCACAGTTGTGTCCGTGTCCATAGATACTTCCATGTGGACACGCTTCAGGCTGTAATTTTTGACCGATTACTTTCATATGTTGTATGGATGCGTTAAACTTAAGTTAAGACACTTATATTTTGGTTTCCATGGCAACAGTTTCGGCCAAATAATCCGCAAAAATGGGGAGAAGCGGGCTTTTGGGGGCTACACCCATGTGGTTTTGGGCAACCGGACTGTCTAGTTTCTAATTTGTTTATTCGCGCTTCTTCTTTTCTTGCATTTTCCCAACCATCTGTATATTAAAGCAGTTTTGGTTAAGAGCTTTTGAATGGATTTTGAATCTTTGCATTTTGATTGTCTCTGGTCCCGAAGGTGGTGACATCCTTCCTGGTGCTTTTGTTTTCAATGAGTAGACATCTTAATAGAATCTGTTAAACCAATCAGAGGAACACCATTTTATCATGTAAACTAGCCTGAAACACCATTTAGCTGTCAAGAGGTAGGACAGTCTTTATTTTTACATCAGTTATTGCTGGGTAATTAGTTGAAGCTGGGAGGAAAGTGCAGCACAGTTCTTTCCTTTCTATGTTTTTGTTGCATCGATCTCCTTGGATATTCTCATTCATATTGACACACCTCTCAAGTTCTGTTTTTTTGACCATTTGTCACCACTCTTGCTCAGTGGTAACCCTGCATGTTTATCTAGCAGGGAAACCTCTGCTTTCTCATTCCATCCTCATACTCTGTGCGACTGCAATTCCTGATCAAACGCGTGGGTCCCCACACCCAGCGCAGCAGACTACTTAATCACCAGATGAATGGAACTGTAGTCAGTGTGACTCGCCGCGGGGCTTTAGCTTCCACCAGTTCTAAGCGTCCTTTCACTGTGTCCTTTTTGTGTGAACTGGCTCATTTTCGGTTTGCTAGTCCTCAGAAAAGGCCTTCAATTCGTCCCCAATCCCCCCGTGATGCCATCGTTCAGGGCTGACTAATGGACCAGTGAGCATCTCCACAAACACTGGGGGTCAAGCTGCTCCTGATTAGCAGAGATGAGGCCTCCTGGAACTCTGCTGCTTTTATGAGGTTTTCCAGGTTAATGGCTAATGGCGTCCATCTTTCTGAGCCCGATCAAAGCACTCAACTCACATCCTTTGATGGGCTGGGAACATTTTCAGACAGATTTAGGGAAAAAATGTATACATTTGACATGAAACTACTCTGTAAGCTCTTGAATATGTGGGCCTGACTCACTGTGGGAATGAACTTCAAAGATTCAGTCGAGTTACCACCTCCTGCAGTCCGGCCACCAGCTCACCTCCCCAATGATTGTCCTTTCCTTTGAATTTGGTACCCACCTTGTCTCCCCCTGTCATTGTTGTTTGAGAAATGAGTTTGCAGTTGACCTTTCTGCTTAAACAAAGGTGAAATAATTGTCTGATTATGAGTGCTCAATACTTTGCCAGTCATAATACGATATTCATGTACAGTAACCCAGATGAGCTGGAAAAACAAGCTCAGTTTCTGCAACATTTGATGGACTACATTGCATTCATTAAACCATCAGACATCCAGCGCTCTACCTTATGCATTTAAATGTCAATATTAAATATTAATCCAACAATATTTATATTTGTAAACAAGCATCTAGTCATTTCTAGATATTGCACCTCTCAATAAATGGGCTATTCAGTCGCGCCACCAAATTGGTATGATTGGTATTGGTATCATATCAGATTAGTTGCATGGCGCTTTTCAGAAAGGAATAATGTCTACAAGGACTGAACAAATATATTAGACCCCACAGAGATCTCAGTGAGAAATCCTTCTGCTGTTGGTGGCAAGGAAAATCACTTTCTGAGAAAATGGGCAGAGACCTGGGGAAGATCTTGCCTGAGGGGCGTCTACTCTCGCTCCTAGCCCTCCAGCCAGACTAAATTAGAATGGTGATAGTGGTTGACTACGGAGTATCTGAATTGTCTTCCCAATCTTCATGAATTATTATTTCACTCCCCCAAGGACAGGTGTGCCCTGATGGAGTGCCCAGACATCTATCCGTTAAATTTATATCTGTTGCAGCGTGATAAATCCTTACTGTCAGATACAAGGAGCTACAGTACTATGATATTTCATTGTCAGAATGGGACATTTTTATATATGCTTTGCTATGACACAAATAATTATTCAACTTGTTTGAGGCCTTGGACCCTTAGACCTCTAGTTTTTTTTTTTTTTGCTTAAATACTGTTTTACTTTTCAATCTTCTTTGCTGTGGCGATGGGAATGTGTTTACAGTTTCCTGTCAGGAGAGTGCTGTGAATGTTTTTTTTTTTGTGTGTGTGTGTGTGTGTGTGTGTGTGGTGTATGGTTTGTTTATACCTTAACAGTACTGTTTTGGGCTGCAGAACTGAGGTATTTAGGTAAAAAGCTGTCATTTCTGCTGAGCAGTAGTCAAGTAAGCAGTTTCAGATAAGAGCAGATCAATAAAGACCTTCTTTCTTTGCTGAATGACAGATTTATTTCATTATTATTAGGAATTTGAATCCTGTTTGACTTTGTTAATGTGTGTTTCTGAATTGTCTCTATTTTCATTCTTGGTCTGCCACAAAGAATTATAGTGACTAATATTAACAGATGTCAGTATGAGCAGGTTGAAAAACAGGGCTGAAGCATCTTCCAGAAAAAGATATGAAAGAGATTATGCAGAGGAGCGTGGAGCTACTTGAGATGCAGTACAGCAAGGATATTATTAATTTATTAATAAGCTTTGGTGCTTTCATCCTGAACCAGGATATCCATGTCAGACTCGTTGAACTCATCCTAAATTATACATTGTTGGTTGGTAACGCCCAGAGTCTTTATGGCCATTTAATACCGAGCAGTAATTTTTTTCCAATTCTGTGCTGCTGAACATGTGCAATTCTCACCTCTGTTTTAAATGTCTAACTAAAAGCAAGGATGATAGTGCTTGAAACTTTTTGTCTGTGGCGGCTGTAGTTCTCAGACTCAAACACATGAAGTCTTCTGCTCTGAGGCTCGTATAGAGTGGAATGTGAGGAAGACCTTTGTCATATGGTGATTAGTGTGGTCCCCTAACTGCCTGAGCTCACCTGGATCCTTACTCTGAGCAATATGGACGCGTTTGTCATTTGTCAAACTTGCTCTGTCTTTGGCAAAAGTATCTTTTCTGTTTCTGCTCCCTTATCTTGGGCTGGGCGACAGGGGCACCTGGAAGGAGCCGTGTCACGATTACTGAGCACTCTCACAATTTTGAAAAATGACGAGAAATCAAACGAGGTGAATCCGGTTGACTGCTAGTCAAAATCTGATTCCATCGTTGGTAATCTGTCTTCGTTTGGCATCGTGTTTATAATGTATATTTTAGTTACTCGGGTATAATGCTTTTTAAATCAAAAATTTTTCTATGGAAATTTGAGGATTCAAGGCCAAATTTTAGCGCTTTAGCCAAAGGATGCAATGAAATTAAGATGGTTTGAAAACTGCCAATAAACATCATAGAAGAGATATTCTTCTTCCATGATGTCTATTGGCAGTTGGAAAACCAGCCGATATTCCTCATATCCTTTGGCTACAGCAATGAAATATCGCTTTGAATCCTCAAGTTTCCGTTTCCATTAAAAGCATAATGCCCGAGTAACTAAAATATATAAATACAATGCATGACTGATGATGACTGAAATGATGACGGATAAGCGACAATGGAATCAGATTTTGATGTAAGGTCCAGCGGATTCACTTTGTTAAATTTTTTTCCTCAGCTGAACAGTTTTCAAAATTCTGAGACTGTAAAGTTATTGTGACACAGCTCCTTCAAACTGGATCATCTCATTAGTTTTGATTACTTTTCAAAGCCAGGATTAAGGCTCATTTAAGCTGTGTATTCACTGCTAAACCCTGTTGATGTCTTGTTGTTGTAGTTTTTGCTTGTGATTGTATGCTGTTCTCTTTCCGTTGTTGTCTTGCCCAGGCCCCCTTGTAAAGGAGAATTTTTACCTCAGTGGGAATTATTCCTGGTTAAATAAAGTTTATATAAAAATTGAAAATAAACACAAACCATTGCACCTTAACAGATCCAAGTTTGATCCTTAATTTAACTCAGGACCATGCATCTCAACATTGCTTCAAGCTTGTTATGACATGAGCTGCTCAGCAACCCATGGAGTATTTCCAAGGTCAGCTGCCTGCTGGCTGTTCATTCAGTTCTTTCCTGTCCAAAAATGAACAAAAAGAAAAACAACTACAAAAAATAAATTATGTTTTTTCAACTCTCGCTTTCTCATTCTGCCCTGAGATGTTTTTCTGAGGAATTCTGCAGTGGCCAATCAGTTCTGGTATGTGCTGTTCGTAGAGAGGGGGGAGAAAAAATGTTTGTGATAGCGGAGCTGAAATATTTTCGCGGGAGATTCGATGCGTGTGCTAGCGGACGTCCTGTTCTCTTTCTGAATCCGCTGCTGAGGAGCGCCCTTGGTTGGCAGCCTGAAACTAGCCCTGCCCTCTCACCTGATTGTTCTATATATCCTTGGCTTTGCCTTTTGCACTCTCTCTATTTCTTGCAGTCTCTCCTTTTTCCTGGTCTCTCCCTTCTCTTTCCATCTCCCCTCCCTACTTTTTTAATACTTTACCTTTATACTGCTGGCTTCCTAAAGCAACCCCCTGCCCTTTCATTCATTGGCTTCTTCACCGCGTGGTTCCAATCTCGGGGGGTTTGGCTGTACATCTTTATACCGCAAAATCAATTTATTTACTCCCCTGAGTCCATTTACTAAGCCCGCACTTTGAGGGGTTCTGGAAAGAACCTGAGGCCCCGTCTCGGAGAAGTAGCTTCGGCAGCTCCACCTGTTGCTGGTGCGTCTCCCAGCCGTTTGTCTGTGCTCTGCTCAGCTAGTGGGAGAGCAGTGTCACTGGAGGCTGCAGCATTACCGCCTGGCTGATTGATTTAGACGTCTTCATCAACACTGCCGCGGCCTCATCAGCAAACACAAGGACATAAAGAGGCTTCTCAGACGCTATCTGATTGAAAGGCCATTTTCAGCCGTCTCTCACAATCAGAACGTACGCGGTATCGATGTGTTTACGAAACAATTATACTCTACACGCGCTGCATCTGGAAAAAGAACAGTCTGTGGGATTCATTACATGTGAAAACTACTGTAAGCCTTTGGTATTGGGAACTGGGATTATGATTAGCAAAAAGTAATTTCCCCTGGTCCCCAAATTATCTTTAGATGTAATTTCAGGAAAACTGGAGGGTATTTAACGCAGAATAAAAGGGTATCTAATATGTTGATTGTAGAACGGTGTAGCAGTCTAAATTTTTAAAAGAAATGTACGTCATTCAATTCTGCATACCTGCACAAGGTGTTGGCACATACCTTTGTGTAATGTGCCTGACCATTCACAGGTTTTTTTTTTTCATGTTTGTAACTTGCGCCTTTGCTTAGAACTGTCATTATCTGAAGCAGAGTGTTGAATCTGTGATTTTGGTATATTTATTTATTAGTTTATTTGACGGGGGCCACGCAAAACAAAATTATCAAGCCAGAGTTAGCTATAAAGCTAATTTTCATCTGTGGTCACTGGGCAGGAAGATGTTAAGAATATACAATACAAATGATAAATACAAACATACTAGCATTTAGAACGATTGTATACTAAACAAGTATCGACAGGTATTGAATTTTACCTCAACTCTTGGGGCCTGCGGGTTGGTGATATTCGTGGTACAGCTGTGGGGCTTTCTGCAGTAAAGAAAATCTTTTTGGTCTATCATTACAGTATGCCACCGTATGACACTGCTAAATTTATTTTGAATTTTTCTTCAAAATAAATCTAGTAGTATCTTACTTCATCATGAAATTAAATGTAATTCCTGCACTGCAGCTGAATGCTACACTCCGGCTGTGTTTTGTCGACCCTCCTACCCCCATCATAATTCGAACTCTGGCTACTGGAGTTGATGTTCTGATTTTTTTTGCGTGAGAAAATGTGCAGTAGTGGCACTGTACAGAGTGGAGTAGAACAACAACATCCCTCTCTTTCTCTCTTTTTCTCCAGGTTAGCGCTCTATGTGTACGAATACCTGCTGCATGTCGGCGCTCAGAAGTCTGCACAGACCTTCCTATCAGAGGTAAGCTTTGGCCGCGTCTGGTCATTCTTTTATTTAACCAGGGGAGTACCACTGAGATTGAAATCTCTTTGTTAAGGGAGCCTTAGGTTGCCTGGAATCCATCCATATCAAGCTTTGGTCGCTCCCAAGGGTCACTTGCTTGTATGTCTGGCCTCAGTCGGTAGGCCAGCGTGTGACTTTCAAATATTCGCACAAAATCCATGCAAGATCTGTGGCTCACAGTCGCAAGGGTGCCCTGCCCCTGTAGACAGACTTAATAATGAATAAAATACCACAGTTCTGCATTCAACGGAAGTCCCGCCTCCCGGCTCGTGTTTATACGAGTATTCATCTGAGTGGCAGCTCAGTCTTTGGGCAATGAATGAGCTGGGAGGCGGGACTTCCTTGAATGCGCAAGCTTACTTGAAGTATAAATGTGGTATTTTATTATTTTTAGGGAAAAATAACTGCATTTCTAGAGTTGTGAGGATACGAGTGGACAAAGCAGACTTGGATTATACTAGACGATCGTTTGAAAGTTTGTCAACGGACGTTTTGTGGAGCTATTGCTACTGAGGGACCCCATTTGTTTCCAGCAAAAAAGGGAATTTGAATAATTTTTCAAAACTCTCCAGTGGCCATAAAGTTGCGTCAGGTGAAGAACAACTTTTTCCGTTCAAGACATCTAATGGTGAGTAATTGATATACAAATGATAGTTTTTGGGTGGAGTATTACTTTAATCTAGCTGATGCAATCATGCTCTTTGAGCTATAGCTAATGCCAATTACAGTGAAATATGTTATGTAATTTGAGTATTATTTAATTTAGCCTTTATTTAACCGGGGAATCCCACTGAAATAAACAAAAAGCAGATATGGCCAAACATTATCCTGTTCAAAACCGAACAACCACTCCAAGAGTAAACGCAAGCAAGCCACAGTCTAATTTTTAGGCTCATGTCAAATAACATTCTCGATTGCCATTGCTGGCCAGCTAACTCATATTCAATTGGTGGCTCTCGCCAAAAGTTCGCCCAATCAGCCAAGAGCAGAAAACATGAATATTCATATATTCACTTCATTAGTGACGTAAGAGCTAAACGAATGAGGCCAGACTGATCTGTCAGTGACCGTTGGCAGCGACCAGCACTTGATAAGTATGGATTCTAGGCTAAGCCTTGGGGGGTTGAGGTGGAGAGGGAGCGGACAAATTGCATAGCCAATTTGATCAGGGGATGATTTGGTGGCAGGTTGAAAATTTAGCCAAGACACCGGGATCGCCCAACTCTCATCAAAGAGTGTGCCCATCACTGTACTGGGGCATTGGAGATTATTCCACCGAAGGGAAGATCACAACCAACTGGCCCACCGGCACCTCTTCCAGCGGTAACTTGGTTTTCCAAGGTGGTCTTCCATCCAAGTACAAACCAAGCCCACACCTGCTCTGCTTCAGCCGCGTTGCTGGAGCAGATTGAGTAGTGGTATGGCTGCTGGTGACGCGGCCAAGCACTACCGGGACACATTAGGCACAGAATGTCCATTTGAGAGATCCGGATGGGAACAGGGTGTGTGGAGGCGACTGGGAAAGGTGCCGCGAGAAAACCCTGCTCTCAGCGATTTCCACATGTAAGGAGAACAAACCGAAACACCCCAAGGCCTCATTTGAACCCTCCTGAGTCTTCATGAATTTCTTTGGCTAGTGGAGGATTGTGTAGAATTCATTTACATGGAGAAGTGCGGAGTATTCGTAATACCTTCTATATTACCAGCATCTCTGATTAAAAACTACTGGAGAGTTATATCCTGGAACATTTTCATCCTATTTATTTTTAATAATAAAACTCCACGGTCCATTTTCCATATTTCATTTCCAAAATGAGTTCTACTTCACAGTGATAAAAGCTGGGAGCGCCTTGGTTGACTTATTAAGATGCGCACAGCCTGCTGTTTGGACCATCACAGCCTGCAGTCTGTAGGAAGTCCATGTGACCCAGCTAGCGTGGGGTAAAACATCAGTGTGATGTGGCTGTGTGCTGCATCGGCTCACTGACTCTTGGGGCAATTTAAATTTTCAGGTGCACCGCAGGTCTTTGACATTATAATCCCTCCTGGAGCAGTGTGGGGTTACCTGGAGCAGTGTGGGGTTAAGGGCCTTGCTCAAGCACTGATCTTAATGTGCCTAAACTGAATCACAGTCTATCACCTAAGACACTAAGCTATTGGCTGCCCTTGTTTGCTTAAGGTTTGTTGATGCTACATTGATAAGGTTACAAACGACGACTTCGATTAATTTACAGCGGCATACTTGGTGTTGGTGTGTGCAGCAGTCCCAGTAGTCATGTTTATTGGCAGATGTGGTTAGCATTGATGTCTAATAACATGATTGAAATGTAACATTTTTAAAACTTCACTTCGTCTGTTTTATTTTCTGAAATGCTAGAGACTGCGCCTGTTTGATGTTTTTTGAGGTTGCATGTTTTTAAAATTTTAATTTTAAAGGAAAATAAGCCAATTGTGCTTTAAATGAGTGAACTTTGGCAATCTTGATTGGAGACTGAACCCCCCCATCTCCAGAATAAAAAATAATTGTATGTTTTGTTAGGAAGGGCAGTGCGGTGGGTACTGTTGTTGACCCCCAGGAAGAATGTAGTGGCTTCAGATTGTTTCCGTGTGGTGTTTGCATGTTGTCTCCGTGTTCTGCGAGTCCTCCAGGTATTTCCCACAGCCCAAAGACATGCTTACTAGGTTAACTGGAGACTCTAAACTGCCCATGGGTCAGGGTGAATGATGTGAGCCCAGGGATGGATTGGTGAGCAGTCTACGGTGTTTTCCTGACTTTCGTCCCTATACTCAGAAATAGGGGTACAGCAGGAGTCCATTTCTGTTCCCCAAGGTATTATGTACCCTTTAGGGCTAATTATAGGACCTCAAGTACCTGTGTGAACCTTTTTAGGGTCTAAAAGGTACTTTTATGTTCCAAAACAAATAAAAACCCACTTCTAAGGTACAACAGCAGTACCTTTGTGGGTACTGCCCCAGTGACATAAAAGTACCTTTTAGACCCTAAAAAGGTTCACACAGGTACTTGAGGTCCTATAATTTGCCCTAAAGGGTACATAATACCTTGGGGAACAGAAATGGACTCCTGCTGTACCCCTATTTCTGAGAGTGGTTGGGTGGCATCGGCTCTGGCTGTCCAGCATCCTTGATGAGGAAGAAACCGTTTAGATGGATGGGTGGATTTATTGTTACAATACAATAGCCAGTGTTTTGGGATGCATTCCTTATTCCCGAGAATTAATTCCTCAGACCTGCAGGTGGCTTCTCAGTGGTGTTTTAAGGTGTAAAATCTTCCTCGAATGCCAGTGAATTGGCGATGAAAGGTGAGCAGCTGCCTCTTTTTTTTTTATTTGGAGCTCACTGGAGACACTGGTGTGCACTTAAAATTAATGCCGGCACAAACGTATTTCATAAATTACACGCCTTTGTTTGAACGGCACCAGCCGGAAAATTGGTTTTGAAAGGCTGTTATCTGCTTGAACTCAGTTGGAGCGACAGGATTGTTTTCTGGGGATACGCCGAGACCACAGTCCACACATGGGCTAGAAAAGGCAAAAGGCAGGTTTCGGACACCTCCTTTACTCTTTGATATTGCAGCAAAACTGAGACGTTTTGGAAGAGTGGGAAGAGAGATCGATAGATACAGTGTCCCAGAAGTGGCTCAAAATGTGTTTGGTTTACTAAAAGCACTGCCACGGTCATTATATTTTTAAGGGGGTGCGGTGAATGGTTCAGTAATTACACTACAAATATGAGTGGTGTGTTAATCTGAAAACTGCTGCGTAATGTTATTAAGCGGACAATATCTTCAACGTTCCTCTTTATTAAGCCCGGTCAGTTTTCCAATCGGTGAAATGAGGCCTGTGTAGAAAGGGGCTCGACTCCATATGTCCTGAAGCCAGCTTGAATCGATGCGGTGAGGTCTGGCAGGAGTTCTCTCTTTGATCCAGATAAGCACCGTCGCAGCTCTTATGTTAGCGGCAGGTTGCTGAAGCTCTGGGGCAGCGGCAGGTAACTGAGTCTAAGGCTCTGGAGTTCTGTAGCGGTTCCCCTGGGAGCTGCACTTAATAAGCTGGGCACCAGATCCTGGGAAATTCCACGACTGGCTCGATGAAACGGCAGGTACAGCGCTGGGGCCACGGGTCTCGTGTGAGCCCTGTTTTCAAGCCCATTCTGCAGAGCGACCTCGCTCTACCCCTCGGTCATCAAAGTCAAGCAATGGCAAAAGGGTCCCTGAGAATTGCATTAAAATCACAATCATTAACCTTGTGTTCAGTACTGCAGATAATGTTAGCGACTTGAGAGGTGACAACAGCATCGATCCAGAATTTAAGGGAAAAAACAAGGCGGTTGATCTGCGAGAACGATTAGCATCATATTTTTCTTTGCCAGTGTTCACATATTATCTAGTTGCTTAGTAAGCAAGCTATTTTCACTTAAAGAGCCACATGGTGGTAACAGAGTCTCTCTGCTACAAAAGTGTGGAAGCGATGAGGTGACCAATTCAGCATAAAGCTTCATAAAACACAAGACATGGAGGGGTGGTCCCTTGGATTAAATCAATGCATTAAAAAAGGGAAAATGTGCTTGATTTACTCCTGGAAGGTGTCCAGCTGCTTACTAAAGGTTTTCGATCCTAATCGTTATGATTAGTTTTCTAATTAAGACTCATCAAAGTAAATCAATCCCGAATTCCTGTAGCTCTTCCCTTCCTCCCTTCATGATTAGACACTCAGACGTTAAAGCACGCATGAGGCGGTCGTTCTACTAAAGGCTAGCAGGATCACACGAATGAGCCACTCGATTAGCAAGAAATACTTTCAATAAAGAAAAATTTATTGTTCATAAGTACATATTCAATACAAATCAAATTATGTTGATCGCACAAGTGTGGGTGAATGGAAAAATTTGGGCATGTAGCGCTTCAACGGCAATATTATGGGAAAGTATACATTGACAACATGCATCTGAAGATGGCTAACTGACCTGGTAACGCAACACACAAGACCGCGTTTTGAGCGCTGCGGCTGAGTTGGTCCTGCTAACGCCAACAAGGTTTTTTTTTCCAATTTCCGTCCCTCCTCACTATTCCCCAATAAAGCAATCTTTCCTGCTTTACCTGGATGAATACATGTCTTCAACGCCTCCACATCACCCTGTGGCTCTGCTAACCTCCTTCTTTTTCTGCTTCAACTTCTTTTTTGTTCTACAAGATCCAACTGAAGAAGAAAGTCGCGTTGGGTGAACCTCGTTTGATCTTGTGACGGCTGTGGCAGCAGTAATGTTATCACTGCCTCTTCTTCCCCCTCTGCAGACAGAACATGAAAGGAAGTCAATTCATCACCGTATCATCCTGATGGATGGTTGCAGAATAATTTCTCCACTGGAGAGTAATTGCCAATATTTAAGCAGGCTGTTGTTCTGTCTGTATCTTATATGTAAATGAGTCAAATTCACTCGATTACTTAGTGCGCAGTTGACAGAGGAGCTGGTGAACAGGCTTGGCCTGAAATACAGAAATTATAGTGCAGTTGGTAAGTGTTTTGGCAGCGATGTGCAGAGGGTGATTCCTACATGGTTTTTACAGTATGGATGTGAATAAATACCTTGAATGGAAAACTGCAAATCTATACTTGAACCTCAAACTCATTGTTTTGAAGTTCAGTTTGCAGGATTTGAGTGCCGAATTATCAAAGAATGTCTGTCCAAGTAATTTCTAACTGCACTGTATATAGGATCAAATATTTGGTGGAATGAGGCACGTGCAGTAAATGGCTCCACTCAACATGCCCGAGAGCCAGCTTGAATCGATTCAGTAAGGCCTTGCAGCAGTTCTCTCTTTGATCCAGATATGAGTGTTGAAGCTCTTGTGTTTGTAGCAGGTTACTCGAGCTCTATCCAGGGCTGTATTGGGAGAGAAAATTGGCCCTTGCATTTTTGGCCCAGATTGGCCCACTGCAATTATTGATATCATGCTGTCACAGTGTGAAAAAATTTGGGTGCCATCTCTTTTTTAACCAACTGCATCTGGATTACCAAATCCTTCTGATTTATTTCATGTGCATAGCTAGGTAACTACTTATTACTGACTGTAACATAGATGAAGATTGTACAGCAACTATGAAGTCGTAAACAAAAATGAATTGGAGTTCTTATTTACAACCTCAAGTCAGAAAAGGGGGTTGGGATGCAGGCAGGGAATTCGCCAAAGTAGTGATGAACATTTACTTGTTCGGGATGAACAGAAACAGCAAGTACTGAGAGTTGAGCCACAATGATATCCTGCAAGGATGATTTTCCAGAAAAGAATTTTGCCACGCCTGATAAATGAGGCAGACAGAGTTCTTTTGTACTTCATTGTAATCAGGTAACTGCTCGAATCTTTAAAAACTAGACTTGGTCAAAACCTTGTATATGGCTGCACTATTTATGGTTTATGTGGGAAATTGTTGGCAGTTTTTTTTAAGGGGATAGGCAGTGGTAAGATCTTGGAGGCAATACAAATGCTGCTGGGGCCGTAGTTGAAAGCTGTATGGAGTCGTGTGGATCTGTTGTCAATGCCCCCAGATGACAACAGAGGAGCTCCTCGAGCCAAATCAGTTTGAAAAAGCATTGGCCTTTGGGGAATTGCACTCGGACTGCCGACTAATGGTGTGACTTCATCACTCACTCACTCAGCTTCGGACATCTGCAGATGTAGAGCTGCACCTTGCCCGTACATAAAATAATTAACAGCATCTCAATGAATACATTGGTGAATATCTACATGCCCAGACATAAAGAGTTAATATGAAAATTTGCTCACATTTTTGTTGATGGATATAATCCAGACATTTATTTCACTCCGTCCCCAAACCTTGAAAAAGCAACAATGGGCTTGGAAAAGACTTGTCAATAGAGGATAAAAGCACAAAATAATTTTGCTTCTTGACAAAATTGATGGTTACTTGTGATTATGAACTTTTTAAAAAGTAATAGCAGTATTCTACTTGATAACTGATGCATCTTTATGCAATAGTAGGAAAGAGACTGCCTGTACTATTTTGCTCCCACTGCATGTTGGGAAGCCCCTTACTGATTACAATTTCATTCAAACATTTGTGCTTCCTGCTACTTCCTACAAAGCCACATCTCTACCAAAGAAAATGCTGACTAATTTTAGTCGGTCACAGTCTTGACAGCACTAAGGAAATATGCTGCACCTGCGTTCAAAACAAGCTTTGTGAAATTGACTGTCTGACCAGTCATTCGGTCACATACTACTCCGTCATATCCTGTTTTGTCATTGTCACTGGCCACAATGGCACACACTCCCTCATTTAAGCCACTGCTTATCGCCTCAGCAACTGTACTCTCCTGCTGCTGGAGGAAAAAAAAATGTAAAAAAATTATTGGCCTAAAAGATGCACCGGCCCACTGGGAATCAACCCAGTATGCCAGACGGCCGGCCTCACCTTGACTGTGGCACGGTGGCTATAGCCAGATTTATTGCTCAGGCCTTTCATAGCAGTTCTCCTCAAAGAGGAGTGCCAGAGCCTGGGGAAGAGCTTGACTGGCGCAGTGAAGTCATTGGTGTAGTGCTGGGGCTGTGGGTCTTTGGTGATGCCCAGCGGAAGACACACTCCACTGCAAGATTATCGAGGTCGAGAAGTAGCAATATGGCCCCCGAGAGCTGTGCTAAAACCACAATGGTTTGCCTTGTGTTCGATACTGCAAAGACACTTTACGACAGAAATGAGACCAGGCTGGAATTTGATAACCTTATCCATTCAGAATTTTAAAAAAGACTAAAAACTAAATGCAAGGAGTCAATTAGGTAGCAAGAACCTGAAGCATTGTGTTTTTTTTTCACCAATGTTTACTTTGTAATTTGGCATACAGCACTATTTGCGAATGGAAGATTAACCAGTTAGCTAATAGTATTGTTTCGATATCCTATCCGGTTAGTAACTATGGCAAAGTGGGTTTACACAAAGGGGGGTCTACTTACATTGACAAATTTTTCATGGAACCTGTCTTCTTCTATAGGCGATATTACCAAACAATTTTACCATTTATATTAGGACTACCAAAATGTATATGAATTCAAGCAGAAATTAATTTGGAAAAAAATTAAACATACCTCTGAGTTAATTACATCAAGACAAAACCAAACTAAGCTTCAAGGATTGGGTTGGCATACGAAATAGCGAGTGGAATGTGTGAACTGTCGTTGAGATTCGTGAAAGTGAAAGATGAAATGACTGCATGTCAGTGATTCTGCTTTATATATCCTAAATGAGTGAAAACACTTATTACAGAATATACATGCAAAATATACACCAATTTTCTTGACACAAAATATCATAGCACGGAACCCCCAAGTAGCCTTTTGGAAAAGTATCGGTCGGACATGTAATAACATTGTGCTTTTGACGATACTGGTTTATTTCAGAAATGCAAATGTAAGAGTGCCATATCGAAGTGAAATAGTCAATTTACTCTTGCTGTACACACGTTGATATTAATATTGTTCTTGCCGTAATTGCATGTTTCTGGGCTTCATAATTTGGGCTTTTTTTCCGTTCGGCTGTGTTCATCGCTGGTGACCAGTGTTTACCAAGGCCAGTATCTGACCCTGCAAGGCTAAATAACATTACAATACATGTTGCTATTGCTTGTACTAACACAAGGACAGAGTCATGCAGACTACAGACGGCGAGCTTCGCACCGGACTGATGATATGTATACATGAGCTGCTCCGCCGACCGTGATGACCAGGCCCTAACCAGTTACTACAGTCTTTCTCACTTTATCCTCACGCCCTTGTAACTGGTTCGATTTTTGTCTTTTCGTGAACAGTACTGTGACTGAGACATTTTCAGTTTAATTGAATGAATTTTCCATGAATTGTCCCTCCTCATGCTCGACCCCTCCTGACGCTGTTTCCTTTCCCCTGAAGATCCGATGGGAGAAGAATATCACGTTAGGAGAGCCTCCAGGGTTCCTGCATTCATGGTGGTGGTGAGTTCTCTGACACTTCTGTTGGTGCCACAGACCTGCGGAAATCACACCTTTCACACTGTCCCTCTGCAAGTCCCGTAGGAGCCAAAGCAAAAGCTGTTGAAAAAGCATCGCTCATGACCTGAAATGACTAGCTCGGTACTTTCTGGTGTGATATACTGATGCGTTTTAAACAGGCTTGAAAATTATTAACTTTGGAATCAACACAGCCCCGGCTCACCTCATTAAAATGAGCATATTTACATAATGCAAACTTACAGTGTTCGACTGTTTTATCCATGACTCTCGACTGCAGTGTTGTATAACTCTCTGCTTCTATGTACTAGTGTGTGTGTGCGTGTGCGTGAATGCATATCTGCTCACGTTCTTTCATACATGTATGCGTGTGTGTTTATGTGCTGGCATATGACCAGTGGGCCAGGTCACGCAGTAACAGAGTTACGAAATTGGTGTATATCATATCATTGCTCCAGAACTAAGTAAGATACAATTTATATGGCTTTGAGTAGGTCTTCCCTAGTACTTCAAACAACAAAATAGCTAATTTTGTTCATATGATACATTTTGGGTGAAAATGGCAAAAAACTGGTCGGTAATGGAGTTACAAATTTGTAACTCCGTTACCGCGTGACCTGGCCCGTGTGTGTCAGAGTGTGTGTATGTTTGTGTTTGTCTGGGTGCTTTGCTTATGATCAGTTTGTGTCTGGGTCTATGTGTTTTTGTATTTTTTCCTGCACATGACCTGAGTGTGTTTTTGAATATTTGCATTTGTAAATACACTTTAATATGTCTGTGTCTGGGTGTCTGCATTTGTGTTCTTCTGAGTGGCACCCATTTTCACCTCTCTGCTTGCGTGTTGCAGTGTATTTTGGGACCTGTACTGTGCAGCACCTGAGAGAAGAGAGACTTGTGAGCACTCAAGTGAAGCCAAGGCCTTCCACGACTATGTAAGTCCGCCATTTTGGCTCCAGCTTACTTTCTGTTCTGTGCTAATCGGCTTCTGATTCGGTTTTAAATGCAGCGCCAATTCCCATTGCCATTTCTTCATGTCGTAGCTCGCCCTTTCTGGTGCTTCACTCTTCCCACAAGAATACCATTTTCTTTCTTGCTTTTTTTTTTGAACGCTGTTGTAGTTAGTTTACTCAGTTCCCATAGCTTCCTGCTTGGAACAGTAAGTGGACTTTTTGTCACTCTGACTCCTTTTATGAGAATGAGTGACACTGCAGTTAAGGGAGGTGACAGTCAGCCAGGGCGAGCTATTTGACTATTTTTCTAGGCAGTTATTTAATTCACTTTTTGAATCCAGTGTCGGAGACCGGAAAAGCGTTTGACTAAAATGGGGGTGAGGAAAATTGATGGCTCAAAATTTGAGCAGGCTGGTTTGGTATCTGCTGTCATGATTGTGATGATGGCCTCAACAGCTGTTTGGCCAGTGTGAGTGACAGGCAGGATAACCAGCGATGTGTTTTAAAATGATAAGGAGCTTTTGGACACAGTAATGCCTAGTCTTTGACTGCTGGGTTCATGATTCTGGACGTGTCTGGACACTTTAACCACCATCACTCATTCATACTGAGCCCTGAAACTGCCTGCTTCCATTCTCTTTGTGGGCTTTATGCTGCGTTCCAGGAAACCCGTAACTCATGTTTTTCCAACCTGTAACCTTTGAAAATGCACTGGAACGGCAGTCCAACCTGTAACTTCCCACCCCTGAACTCGTACCAAATTGATGTACTCCCACTTCTGACCAGTTTGTCGTAACTTTCTTGGAACGCTACAAAGTCGAAAGTTGTGAATTGACTTACGAGTTCAAAAGCCTGCCTGGAACGCAGCATTATGCGACACTGAGGTCTGTAAATTTCTGGGTCTATTGTCCAGCATATTGGATTTTAGAATCATGAATATGAGCGAAAGACCGCTTTTAGACCGCTTTGATTTGCCAGTGTTTAGCTCTTTATTGCAGGAGTGATGTTACAACTCCCTCCTGTTTCGTGCAGTGTCACTGTCAAAATACTTACAGACCTCACTGCAAAAGGCTGGTGAGGCGCTCTCTCCTGCTCTCACTACATCAGTTAATGCCCCTTCAAAAGCTCATCCTCGAGAGCTGGGGGGAAGAACAGAAATCCAGTATTTATTCCTGTAGATTTGCTCTGTGAGAAGAGAAATCCCCTGATGTGCAGTAACAGCCTGATTGGACAGACGCAGCAGATGGCCAGCCGGTTCCCCATTCCTTCTGTCTGTTTAGCTTTGTATCAACAAGAGGTTCTGAATGTTTGTGGCAGTTTCCGAAGTCATAACGCAGCATATAAATATTCATGAAAAGGTGCACCTCATGACGGTCCAATTTCATTCCCACTCCGTCATCCTCTCTTTTACCTACAGAGGAGTTTTGAAACTCCTGAAGGCCGCAGTGTCTGCTCGTTTTTGGGAATTTGTGTTCAGGCCTTGGAAACATAGTATACTGACTGCGTTGGCTATCAATGACTTAAATTATGTGCTTAATCCGACAAGAAACGGACACATTTCTCCTAGAAGGGAAATTATGGGGGATATGAACGCATTTCTGAAAAGGATTTATGACACCTGTTTCACCGTGGATTCTTATGGATTAAGTAAAGGAACGAAAGCAAAAAAATAACCAGCAGACACATCAAACGCTAGCTTACATCCTGGCACAGTAGCCCGCGATGATTGGGCAGACTTGACTTTCAACATTAAGAACATGGGAACTAGTTCAGATTGGCTCGTAGAGTTTGTCATAACATCCCACCTGTCCTGTTCTCCCCTCGCTCCATGTGAGGATTTGGCTGGTGTCTGTGCTGTGACATGGTATCCAATGGAGCAGAGGGAAAGCCGAGAGAGCCCAAGGGCGGCAGTGTCAGTGCAATAAGTTTGGCTGTGGTATGAGTTAGCGTGTGACCAAAGACGCTCCAGACAGCGGAAGAGCTCGGGTGATGAATGAACTCGCGCCGGGAACTCGCAGCTCGAGGAGGGCAGCCGCGACGTGCTTCCCATGCAGAGCGAGACGTTTCATTACACGGAGAGATAAGCAGATGCCCGCAACAAAGCATTTTTGTACTCATTGTTTTCCCATGTATTTTGGCGTTAATAAATGCTAAATATGCACATTAGTTTCAGTTCTCTCATAAATAGTGATAGTAATTTTTTTTTTCTGGATGCAGTTACTTTATTAATAATAGTAGCACCACAGAATTTGAAGCATGAGCTTGCGACAACTCCGTGTGAGACACTCCGTGCTACATGCTAACCTTGTGATGACAATGAATGGAAGTCAACTGATCAAAGCTAAAGAAGCTACTTTGCGCCTTGCCCATTGACTTCCATTCATTATCTAGCATGGCTGGCATGTGCCTCACTGCAAGAAGGTCATGGGTTCGAATCCGGCCTGGGGCCTCTCTGTGTGGAGTTTGCATGTTCTCTCCGTGTTGCGTGGGTTTCCTCTGGGTACTTCGGTTTCCTCCCACAGTCCAAAGACATGCATATAAGGCTAATTGGAGACACCAAATTGCCCATAGGTACGAGTGTGAGAGTGAATGGTGTGTGAATGGTGTGTGTGCCCCGCGATGGATTGGCAAGCTGTTCAGGGTGGGTCTCTGCCTTTGCCCGTAGTCAGCTGGGATAGGCTCCAGCTCGCCCCGTGACCCTAGTGAGGAATAAGCGGGTATAGAAAATGGATGGATGGATGGCTGGCATGTAGCATGGGGTGTCTTTTTAAGAAAGTATGTTGGCAAGAATGGGGGTCTCTGTCACTTTTGCCCCATGACACTGAGATCTTTACCCTGGTCATTGTGCTGAGAGTGCTGTCGAACTGTGCCATAAACTTCGCCCCACACCTCTACTAGTCTCAGAAAATGGTTCCAAGCATTCATATCCCTCTCACTAAAACAAGAAGCTCAGTGTGTGTAAAGTAGCGGTGAAAGGAAGCACCTTAAGCTGTGTTTAGTGTTATAGTGGAGGGGTTGAGGAACTGTGATGAACTGGAGTTAATGGTTTAAGCTCTGAGAGCCCTGTCTCTCACAGGGTGCTGGGGAAGGGGGTTGGGGGTTGGAGGGGCACGTTCTTTTGGCCCTCAGCTCTTTTTTTCTGCACAGCCAATTAGCTGCATTTCCTTGGAGTGCTGTTGGAAGAGAAGCAGAATAGGCCTAATTATAGATTAAAGAAGCAAATTAGAACTTTTCGGTCTCCGAGATCAGCTGTGGCATACAGTTAAACTCTGTAAAGACTGCAGTGTGGGAAGAGCCCATGAATAACACAGCCCTCACTGTAAATAAATACGCGGGGTTTAAACACAAACGCTCGGTAATCATTGGATAAATGGATTTTTCCGTGGGGAATCCCTGCCTTTTTTTTCCACTTAGACCATGTGACAAAAACTGAAAAGAAATTGGCCGGCACAAACATAACGAAATGGTGTCAAAATCAACAGCATAAAATGAAATCCCTTCTAGCGGTTTGGATGCGCTCTATATATGTTAATAGCCTTGGTGCTGTCCCTGCTCTTCTGCTCAGCCAGCCTTGCTTGGTGGCGGAACCAAAACAAACAAGGCTTGTTTGTTTTCTTGTTAATTACCGCGTCCGCTTCAAGGTTACCCATCCTGAAGTTTGTCGTTTCAGAATGCGCTGGGCCGAAATCTCAATTAGTTTGTTCATTTTGTTGTTCAAGATTTCTGCCACAAAACTTGAAAACTGTCCCACACCCCAGACATGCAAATGAATTGGGTTTTTATTGGCAATTAGCACACGTTTCTGCAGATAATTGCGTTTCCAATCTTCTGGAATGCGTTATTGCACTAGCTGAAATGGGAAATGTCCAAAAGCCCGCACTGGGCCCTCGCTCATCAAGCGATCGCATTCATCTGACTGCGGATGTTTTAGCGCGCCATCATTTCTTTGTTTGATCCTGTTTGATCTGGATAGTTATTTCTGTGTATTTTGTATATTATGATGCAAAGAGGGTGTCAGCCCATTTGGACTCATTTCTGAAATGATAGCTACGCTCGGGTGTCTGCATGTACCAGGCTCAAACGGAGCTCATCGTGACTCCTCACAGACAGAACAGAACACTGTGACTTATCCAAGACTTGCGCAAACTCACAAACATCATACCCATCAAGTTTATTTGGGGTTGCCATTCAGGAAGGCGTTCAGCAGTGGGCCTTCCCTGAAAAACATGCATTTCGTTCCTCTGCATCCCGTGACCTTGCATTAACCTTTACTTATGACTTTGGGATTTGTATCCATTTTGTCATATTGACAGGTCTTTGGTGAGATCATGAGAACTTGTATGTAAACGTCCATACATGCGGGCTCGCACTCAGCACACCATGCCCCACCAGAAAGACAGGCACATACACACACGCACACGCGCGCACACACACACACACACACACACACTCATGGTCGCCCTCACAAGGAGGAGGACAAATGCCTGCCCAGACAGCAGATAATCTCCTCCGACGAGGTCACAGAGTCATCATGCGAAGGCACTATAGACCAGCATTTTGCTGTCCAAATGCTTTCTTCTCCCTCCTGCTTTCTCTCTCTCTCTCTCCCTCTCCTTTTCTCTCTCACTCTCTAACTCTCTCTGCTGCACACCTGCATTGTCTAAAGCAAGCATCTGGTAGCAAGCCTCAAATCTTGCAGTGAATCCCTGGATACACTGATGTGAACGATGGCAAGACACAGTAAAGCAGCCCAGAGCAGCACAAGCTCATGTCGGGAGTGTGTTTGTTTGTACGTGTTCTTTTGTCTGC
The DNA here is from genome assembly GCA_029721435.1 of Gymnothorax reevesii. NCBI lineage: Eukaryota > Metazoa > Chordata > Actinopteri > Anguilliformes > Muraenidae > Gymnothorax > Gymnothorax reevesii. Next base: position 52,972,134 of record CM056583.1, on the reverse strand, counting down.
TAATTAAAAGAAATAATCCTATTACAATATGGTTCTAAGTCACCAGCTGAGCAGGGAAAAATGGCGGATCGGTGAGATTAATTAAAAATACACCTGAAGTGAACCGCAGCAACACTAAGTAAGCCCCTAATGCCTGTTTAACCCCCGGCTGCATGCGCTGTTTGTTGATCACCCAGACTAATTAATCTTTAATAGTGCAGCACAAGGAAGGGCGACCACCGTTACGGGCGCTTAGCGGGGCTCGCCCGTGTCCGTCCCTGGCGGAGTTTCCTCCCCTAACTGCCGGAGGCTCCCCCCACCACACACAAAGAGATGCGTAAACATCCAACGCTCTTACGAATGTAGCGGACAACTGCTACAAATCGTCTTCATTCTGACTAAATTGGTGAAAGGTAGTTGATGAGCAAACGCTTTTCTCTGCCCGTAAATCACATTATGATTGAAGTTATTGCAAACGATTTATGTGCATTTAAGTATGTCGAAGATGTGCAGGACAGTGTAATGGAGATTTTGCAAAATATAAATATTCTACACTATTTTCCTGAACTAAACATTCTAGATTCAAAACAACATTTTGCTTGCATGTTTAAAAAAGCAATCAATTCTGCAATGTAATTTTTTTTTGATTGAAAAAATGTATAAATTGCGTTTTCAGATATGAATTAGAGACATGGTATACACCTACTCAAATTAATCTGTTTTTAAAACTTAATTTGAGCTTAAATTTTTTGCCTGAGCTATACACAAGATCCTGTTATTGTTGAAGTCGCAATGTTGTTCATTATTTTTATAAGCAATCACAACCAATCTCATGTGCTATAATGTACATCATTGTACCATAGCAAAGCTCTGAGTTGTCTTGTGAAGTTAGTAACAATTGTTAAACTTGTTACCAACATACCTTATGGTGATAGACTTTGCATTTTGTTGTTTATTAATTTTTGTTATGGTGTTATGCATGTCGAACTTTTGCTTACTTGGAGTATTGAGATGAATTAACATGGCATGAGTATTAGTTTCAGTTAAAAAGCGAAAGAGAAAGCAGATAATGCTCTCGGTTTATGAAATTACTTTATCTGAGAAAAATTATCTGAGAGAAGTTCCTCATAATCTTCCAGGGCCGCTAAAAAACAGCACATTGCTTACTGTATATTGATGAATTTTCACATTCATGTTTCTTCTTTTAGGTGGGAAAAAGATTTGGTTACAATTCTCCTGACATTACCCTGTGTTGCAAAGGGAAAATTCATTTCAAACATACAGTATTTGCAAGTAACACAAAGTATATGGTGGTGAAATGAGCGTGGAGGCTAGCGCATTAAAACAGACGTGGTATATGCTGTTTTGGTGGCTGCAAAAAAGGGTGTTGCTGGGGTCAGCTGACCCTCCACCCCTTGGTTGTCTTGGTAACGTCTGAGAGTGCGTCTTTGTACTGTACTGAGAGTCTGTGCCACGCTGATAACATGGTTGGATATGCCCCCTGATCTGATATCGAGGGCAGACGCAGGCATAGCGGGGCATTATCCATCCCCCTCCTCTCTCTCCCTCTCACCCCCCAGTAACTGAACATATCGCTGGGCAAGATGTCTGTACTTTTAATTTACAACTGTGAGTATCAGAGGAGATACTCTGTGTGCCTTCTTGGTTTTAGAGCATGATCCTCAAGCTATTCCTTTATGTTCAGTGGGGACACACAGTACAGAAGTGTTGCCCTTCGACTGCATCTTGTGCATGTCGGAGGATTGACCAGATAGTTCACGAGTGAGATTCTATGTATTGCATGTATATTTATTAGTTTCTAGCAAACTTTGAAAATAATGCATAGTTAAAAAGGAGCCTGATTTTATAAAAAGGATTGAAAAAGTAAGGCTAGACCAATATTGGTATCTAATAAATGATTCAAATAAAGAGCCCATTTTTTTAAGTAAATACGCCCAAATTAAAGCTGACAGTCTGCACTTCTAGTTCATATTCAGTATTTAGTTACATCTCCAATATGCTAAAATATCAATTACATTGTCTATGTCCTAGTATTTATGGAACTGACTGTATTTGTGCAGGCACACACACACACATGCACTCTCTCTATTTCACACACGTTTGCATGCGCATGCGCATTACAAACACACACAGATCTCCTCTCTCACACACACTGGCACACTCAATAACTGGCACGCGCCATCACATACTCCCTCAACAAGAGAAAGGGGTGCTGCACTAGTCTACTTCTCGATTTCTCCAATACTGTATGTCTTAAAAGATGGGCAAAAAAATGTTTCATTTGCTTTTGCTATCTTGGCCTGTCTTGTGCAATCAGGATTGTCACTGGAAACTAAGGCTTTTGGCTGGAAGGTTAGGAGATTGAATCTGAGACAGGATGCTGGGCCGTATACAGGTGAATGATGAATGAATGGATAGCATCAGCCTGCTTTACTGTAGGATTTCAAGTTTGTCTCTGCTCTGCTGGGCCTACCTAGGACAGAATACCCTCTATCATGGGCATATATTGTATGCCATACGTAATACATGCATAATGCATGTACACATAACTCAGAATTCAATGCAATGCATTTTTTATTGTGTCCTGGAGAAATTTGCTTGGCAAATATTACAAGCGTGAATCATGCTTACATCGGAAAATCCACAAATTACATGAATGAATAAATAATCACAAAACAAAACAAGAATATTGGATTAAAAATGGAATGGCTATGACCGAAATTATGATCGAGTTGCTGAATGCGTTCGCGACAGAACCAAATTCGCTATGGCAGTGCGCAGCGTTTCTGTATGTGGATCAGAAACGGTTAAGCGTCTCACTGTTCTTTAATTCTGTCACTCTCTCTCAGATTTGTGAGCTGTTATCGTTTTTCCTTATATGTTTCTTTTCACTCGGCATCTGTGATCTTCGCTGTGTAGCTGCTCTGTGATATTCCCTGTGATAATCTCACTTCCAGGCTTCTTTTGGTCACGCGTCTCGAGGCGAATATGATTGATTGAGTTTCAGCCGGTGGAGCAGACGTAGCTCTAGGCGCTGTGCGGTAGGGTGGGGGTGATGTGTTGTGGGTGCGGGAGTGTCAGCAAAGCATCGTAGATGGTGCTTCTGTCCCAGCAGTAATACCGGCTGCAGTATGGAGCTCGCTGTGTGGGGGAATGAGGCTGTTCTCACTCATTCCTGCGTCCTGATCTCTGGAGGACGACCCGAGGGCGTTTCTCTGCAAGCCAGGATGAGGCTCGCTGCTGTGCCAAGAGGCTCTTAGAGGGAACTCCTGCATTCCTGCTTGTGAATTTGGCACTTCGTCCTCACTGGTGTCATTCGGTTTGTTTGATTCTGTACAAACTTGGCCTTCACTGTAAAAAAATGTTTCTTAAGCTGCCGGATAGCTCACTCGGTTAAGGCACTGCGTTGCGGTACAGAAGTGACTATTACGTCGCGGGTTCGAGCCGCGGTCGTACCAGCCGGCAGTGGTCGGCAGCTTTTTCAGCGTAGCGCACAATTGGCCATCGCGCTACAGGGATTCAAGTTAGGAAGGGACTGCCGGGTAAGGGGATATAAATAAACAGCTTTGTTCGTTGCTCAAGAGCCTCCTGTTGGCCAGACAGGCGCTCGTCAGGAATAAATCAAAGTTCGTTCATGTCCGGGTATCCTCCACCCTCGTTCTGAACTTGCGCAGATTCAACCAATGAGTGTATAAGAAGCAGTGGCTGACGGGCACGTGTTTCGGAGGAGAGCCGTGAACTGTCTTTACCAGCCTGAGTTGGCAGCAAGGGGTCGCATACGAGCAAGCTTTGTACATAGTTCACCAATTGGGCATTCCAGATTCGGGTGGGATTGGAGATGCCAAATTTATTTAAAAAAAAAAAAAAAATGTTTCTTGGATCAACTTGAATAAACTGCTCTAATTGTGGCAGCTAACTTGATTGATTTCCCTCTACTCAGATTTGTATATGCTAAATCACATATTTGAGTTGAGGAGAATTGAGTCTGGTGTAACAAATTGGAGTAATTGTTTTCAAGGTGATCCAAAGTAACACTTTTTATGGCGTTGAGGAGTAGTATTGACTGGGTTAAATGAGACAAAGTCTCCTCCACTGAGGATATGAATCTGGGTGGTGATGTGAAGGATTACTTTTGGACTTAGGGTTGAGGTTAAGCCATCTGCTCTTGATTTACCTGGTATATCTAACAAAGATGTGTATTTACATGAAGTTTCGGCGTAATAATGATAGTGATGATTATAAACAAGGTAAAAGTCAATGCAGAGTGTTCATTGCTCTGCCTCCGCCTACCAAAGCTTCATACGCCCTAAAAGTTGATCTTTGGTCCCCGCATTACAGCTGACCTTATGTGACCTTGACGTTTGACCTGTTGGCCTTGAAGACCTCATTATTTCAGCTACTTTCTGTGGGGAGTTTCCATATGTGATTTGATAAAATTCATCCTCCTTCAATAAGTATCTCGCTCACAATATGCGTGACAAATGTTCGGACAAACAGACGAGCAGACGACCGAAAAATAGCATGCCTCATACCTACTGTGTGGGGCTGAGGTATTAAAAGAATAGGGTTGATCATGATGACTGTGACAAACAAACAATACGAAGATCCAAGTTTCTGGCTAGGATCCGTGATTAGGACCAGGTTACTTAGTTGCTTGTGACAAGAGTATCATTTGTTAGGTCCTCAAAGCTAGCACCTCACTGAGCAGCGAATGCTTACAAATATAGCGAATTTTGAGTTTCGTCAGAGTTTGTGAAAGGGCGCAAAGCAGTTTGCTAATAGCTTTTGGGTTCGCAAACAGTTTTTCTTTTTGCAAAGAAATTTTGAACATCTTCAAAATCTCTTTGTGAATTTATTTTCTCACAAACAGTTGCAGACGTTTGAAAAGAGTTGCAAGCATTTGCAAACGGTTGTAATAAGTGTCGCGAAAGTTCTTTTTTTGGTTCGCGAAGTACTGACCTATACAACAGAGCTACGAATGTAGACAAATATTGGGTTTTGTGAGGATACCATCAAGGTTTCGTCAAGACTGCAAAAGAGTTTGCAAATGGTTTTTAGGGTCGCGAAGAGTTCATTTTCATATTCTAGAAAGCCATTTCCTATTCGTTCGCAGTTACGCGAATGTTGCTAACTGACGCTGAACATTGCTATATGTCGCTGATGGCACCTAGGTCTATCCTTTTTTTGCCAACTTTCTTCAGAAAAGTTGGCAAACCCAAAATTTGCTACATTTGTAAGCATTCACCACTCAGTGAGCTACCAGCTTAAGCAAGGCTCTTAACCTCATTTGCTTCATTGGAGATTTGCCCCTGGTTTGTCTCATCAGTTGTAATCTGCCTTGGATAAAGGTGTCTGCTAAATAGATCGCTAACTCTGGAGCTCAGCGGTCTACACCAGGGATCCTCAAATCTGGCCCTCGAATCCAAAGCCGATCCGGTTTGTCTTTCCTCCTGCGTAAGTAAACTAAGCTATGAGCTATGATTGGCTAGATTGCTCTCAGACCTGATTACCAGGTAAAAGATGGAGATGGGTGGACAAACAGCAGGTCTCTGCCCTTGTGATTTGAGGAACAGGGGTCTCCACCATCCCTGTAAATTAACGATTCACAGAGCTTGCTGTCACCATCCAGTTTTTTCGTTGTGGATTCAACTCAGTGCAGATCACCTGAGGTGGTTATATTTGGATTTATTTGTCGTTCCCTTGGCCTGTGGATCGGTAAGTACCAAGCCTTTTCGCAGAAGCCCCTGGTTTCACATTCCCCTTTCATTCATCTCCTTGATGCCCTGGCATGGGACAGGAGCAGACCGTGCCTTTTGCCCTTTCACTCTATCACTGATCGCTGAACCACAACTAATCTGAAGGACTGTCTGGGGTATGAGTGTGATTTCAATGCTCTTCTTTTTTCAAAGGCACACATAAGTGGACACATACTCATGCACACTTGCGCGCGCACACACGCGCACACACTTGCACACACACACACACACACACACACACACACACACACACACACACACACACACATACGTGCACGCTCAAGTCCCTGATTCCATTTTGGTGAATTGCTGCCAGTCCTATTCAAAGAAATACTTTGCAGTCACTATTAATGAAATGTAAGATAATACATTTCATATAGCTAGTGCAGTGCTCTTTCAATTCTTGAATGAGCAGTAAGGTATCGTTGCTTGCTGCTTTCTCAATTTCTCAGGAACCACGCATCCAAACAACTTCAAACTCATCACGAAACTTCTTTAGGTCCTCAGAAATACACCCACCAATTTTGAAGTCCATTGAATGAACAGCTGTCGAGTTATCCAAAGGACACACAAACACACTCTCACACAGACAGAGATTCTTTGCTTTATAGTATGACGTCATATGCCTTTGTTGTATGGTGTATATTACAGAATAGGCTAGAACGGAATGTGACCGTATGACTGTACATCTGGTTTTACCAGTAAAACAATGAGAACTGTAGACCAGCCATGTGCTCATACTGAGGCTGCACCAACACTACACTGATATTCTCTTATTTGTGTGATATTCTCCTCCCTGCACTACCAGGTTTGGAGCCTCCTGAATAGGCTCAGCAGATACTATTATAATCGCCATCCATAAAGGCGTGTGGGGGCTGTGTGAGGGACTCGCTGGTCCCCTCCTCCTCCCGCTGTAGGAAAGGGTTAAGGAGTTCCTGCGGAGCTGGGAGGTGGGGGCTCCGCCAGGATCCGGGGTAAATGATTTATGAGCGGGAGGAGTGGGAGCTGGAGCTGGAGCGCGGCATGAAGGTGGGAGGGGGGGCACCACTGCAAAGCTCGCTCACTTGCTCCTCTATAATGCAGGAGTCTCCACTGAGAGGGGCAAGGACCGGGATTCGGGAGATGCAGGTGGTCTGTTTCGTTCGCCCACTCCTCCTCGCCTCCCCCACGGCGAGGATTAATTTTTAATGCCCGCCGAGTTCAATGTTAGTGCCCCTCCTCCAGGGGGTGGAGGGAGGGAGACGTCCGAAATGAGCAGATGCCGAACATCTGCACCAATCTCGAAACCACCTATTCACCCCCCCTCCACCACCGCTGGTCCAAAAACTAAGTCTGATAGCATCAGAAGGGATGGTACTCTGGTGTAGTGGTGCGCGTTTACTGATTTGTCGCTCTCCATTTCATGCGTCGTTAATGCTTCTGCACGAGTGTACATGAGGGCGACTCATGGCGGTTTCCAATTTCGCAACTTGCGTGTCGTACAGCCTTGTAATATCAAGCTAAGAACACCTCCAGGACCGCAATGTTAACCCTTCTACACATCATAGAACGTAGGAGTAGTTCTGCAGGAACCAGTCTCCATTCAGCTCGATTTATGTTTATAGCTACTAAGCATACATGACATCCGCCATGGTGATCTCTGTAAATATTTACGCAAGATGACATTGTACGCTGCACTCGTTTTGCACGGTACAGCGGTTGTGGTGATGTGGCACAGTCTATTAGGCTGAATGTATACGCGTGTAAACAATATGAGACTGCTGCCGAGGTTATCATTCGCTTCATCGCTCCAGATGGTGCTCATTGGCTCCTCTCCTCGCTTCGCTCCGTTAGTGCCCCGGGTGGAGCCCTCGAATACATGTCCCGGCGCAGACAGTTTTTCAGGCCCGAGCCTCGTCAGGAAGCCGTGCTGAATTAATCAGGCATCCAATTAGTATTAATCTGCATATTAATCAGAGGGGTTCTGACACTCGCCAGATTCCTAATGATGAAGTTGATGATTATAATATTAGCGACGATAATGACATTAGGAACACACTTCTGGTTCTGCGCTCTTTTGAAACGCAGGTACCCAGAACAGACTGGCTTATAGGCTCTCTGGTTGAACCTGAACTCAAAAGTATTTCACGGGCCAGGCATGTAATCAGAAATCTTGCACAGTAGGCAGAGTGAAGCGTTTTCGTGTTGACACAAGGAGAACAATGACGCTGTTGTTCAGTTGTGTGACACCGCCCAGGAAGGCTCTGGAGTGGTGCTTTAAAGTTTATGCGTTGTCAGCGCAGGGGTGAGATGGATTAGAAGAGTTGTCTTGATTTTTTTTGTCCTCTCTCACCCTCCTGTTCATCCAGTGGTAAGATGGGAGTCATCTAGTTTATTTTATTGTCCGTTTTGAAGATTTTGCCGAAATTGTACTGCATAGTAGACCTGGAGATATCCCCTTCATCTCTAATTAATATTTCTACAGATGCTCAACTGCAGAAGCTGACCCAATATGATATTAAACAATCAGAGTGGGTCCATCGATGGTTGCTTTCTTTTGGCCGGAATCATGACCGTAAATCATGCTGCTGCTTGGTAACAAATTCTCATTTAGTGTGATGTTCTGAGTGTCATCAGCCCCCATGATGGTGGTTTCAAATCTGCGCAGTAGTCTGAGATCACAGCGGAGGCCGTGTTAAAAGCAGACAGACAGTTACATAATTATCTGGACCGCGAGTCAATTTTCATCATTTTGGCACTTTATGCCACCACGGTGGCTCTGAAATTAAACAAACAAGATGGGCATGAAGTGCAGTCGCTTAGGTTTAATTTAAGAGTTTTGTCAAAAAATATTGTTCAAAGCGTGTTGGGTAGTAGTGTTCAATTTTACCCAGGAAGGGCCATTTTGAGGTAGTAAGGCTATCTGTTCCTGGCTTTCTTACCACCTCTGGTCTTTATTTAGCTTAACTATCCAAAACATTGACGAAATCTTACATTTTTACTGCATATGTTTAGAAGTATGTGTGTGACTGCAGATGTCTGGTCTTATGTCCCTCAATGAATTATTTTACTGTGATCTAACCTATGAGTAAAATCATGTTTGCGTGTAGAGCCAGTTAGCTACTTTAGTCAGGATACTTGGTGGAGAGAAAAACTTGCGTACACCCACCGTCTCGTCACCGTCCCGTCACAGCCCAGCACTAATACTCCTGACCTGAGTCAGGTGTCACGGCTGTCCTCCACTTTTTTATCACTCCTTTGGTTTCCTGTGTCAAACATGTCAATAGCACATGATACTGCCCTTTCCTGTCTCCAAACAGTGATGTCATTACCTGCTCTCTAGCCTGATCTGACAGTTCAGCCTCCCTTCATGAGTTGGTGTCCAGTCTCCAACAGCCCCCCATTCGTCCCCTGCGGCCCCTCGCTTTCTCTCTGTCCTCTCGCTCAAACAGGGGAATGACCATCTTCTCCCAGTCTGCCTGTCAGTTTTCTGCAACTGCCTGAAATCTAAGTATTTTCAGGCTACGCCTCCAAACTCTGTGCATGATACTTATTTTCAGTGCTTGCCTGTCTCCTGCCTTCGTCAAATGACTACATTTTACTTGGTACGTAGCAGGTTTGGGTGTCGCTTCCTGATGTTGGTCATAAGGGGGCTGTAATGAGAGCTCAGAAGGTGGGTCGGAACTCGGGCCTTGTACGGACACTTGTAGCCTCGCACGAATATGTCTAGCTTTGTTCAGGCACTCGTAGCCTCGCACAGACACTTACATTTTTACAGACACTCGTAGTTTCGTAAAGACGCTTTCAGCCTTGCATGGACGCTTGTTGCCTTGCACAAACATTTGTACCTTCGCGAAATCGCTCGTAACCTCGGACAGATTATTGTTACCTCACACTGACACTTGAATCCTTGTACAGACACTTGTAGCCTCATAGCCTTGTACAGACTCTTGTGCCGGCTGGGCCTGTGGGACCTTGTTGATTGTGAATGGGCGGGGAGCCCCTGGGTGGCTCTCACTGAAGATGTTTGGTCATGTGTGGTTGGGTGGTAAGGTTAAGCCAATTCAACTTGTTATTCTCACCACTCCCTAGCATTCACTCATTCTCAGGATGGGGAAACCCCCCCCCAAAAAAAAGATATTGAAAAAAAGATCTAGAATGTGCGATTCAAATTCTCGGAAACCACCATCATCAGTGCGTCCGCTTCTCTCTGATGATCACACGCAGGAGGTGAAGAGTATTCACTTCGCAAGGCCTGCAGTCTAATAAATAAGTTGCACCACTTCTCCTATCAGTGAAGGTGTTGCTTATTAACCCTTTCCCTCCAGAGACCAAGAAAAAAAAAGTTTTTTTTTTTTAACTGGACATGATGATACCATGGCTAATGTGGGACTTCTTTAAACTGAATAATAAAATAAAGTCTGCACACTGTAGGACATGCTCTCAGAAAGTTTATTGCCAAGACAGTATTACAGCTTATTCCTTCTTAAACTGCTTGGATTCGTAACATATTTTAAAGCATGTTTTAATCTGTGATCTGTTCTAGCCAAAATCAGATTGTGGTGACTGATCTTACTGTGATGATTCACTCGGCTGGAGGAAGCCTGCTATGGTTACTGTGTGCCTGTTGCCCAGCTATGGCTGTGATGCGAGTCAACAAGCTGCAACTCGTTTCAGGACTACAGACAGGGTTTCTTTGTTGATTTCATCAAACTTGTATGTTTGAGTGTGCGTACGCACACACACACACGCGCGCACGCGCACAGACTTGCACCCACAAACACAAACGCAGGCATACAGGCACGCAGAAGTGCACACAGATGCGCACAATTGTCCATGTACGAAACATACTTACGTACTCAGACATATACAAACACGTACGTGCGCACACACACACACACACACACACACACTCATATCACAGATGTCTAGAAACACAGCAACAATCTGCTTGAGCAAGCATGAGTGTGTAGAATTTAATGACTTTATGACTGGTGGAGCATTAGTGTTGTGCTGTGGCAGCACTTCATAATTATGTAGAATTACTACTGAGATGTTAGCTTGGCTACAGTAATAATCTCAAGTCACATCACTGCAAAAAAGTCTGTCTCGGCAGTTTTAGTCTTCTAGTTGCAATGAAGTTCTTTTTTTCCCATCCCCAGCAAGCGATAATAGCTCGTTTTAAGTTACTTTTAGTTTGGCCACTGAAATTGTCGTTTCCCTTCGGCAAATATAATTAAGCAAAACTGTCGCACCTAATTTACAATATTTTTTCCTCTCACTTAGCTAGTAATTGAAGATTTTGATTCTAAATAAGTGTGAAACACCTGTTAAGAGGTTTTTTTTTTTTTGACTCCTGGATAACCGAAGCGTCTGAAGGAGTGCTGCTATGAGACTTGAGCATCACTCACTAATCAATCAATCAATCAATCAATCAATTTGCCGTTACCACGACTACAGGCGGTAAAATAAATATGCTCTTGGCATGAATGACCGTTCCCTAATTCAAAAACCGCTTATCCAGGAGTTGACCGTAGTGTCACTTTGATTCGTGGGTTTTTGTGCTATATGTGCTGGGGCTGCCATGGCTGAATACGCCCCTGCAGAGTTAAGCTCTCCGCTGTGTCGGCACTCATGCTGTCAATCACCTGCTGTCTGTCTCTCGGTCTCCAGGATCCGGCACGCCTGCCTTCCACTGCAGTCTGTCAGTGTGTGAGAGGTGTGAACCTCAATGAAAGGCACCAGTTGGCTCTAAAACCTCAAGCCAACTCGGATGCTTGTGTTCAGGACATAATTACTGTCTGGTTTTTAAAATGTATTGTTGGTGCTACTGTGTTTGCAGTGGTGCTTTTGTGCTTGTGTGTGTCTGCGTGTGCATGCACACGCTTGTGTGTTTGTTGAAAGATGCGTTTATTTGTTTGCGTGTTTTTTTTTTCTGTGTGTTTGTGTGCTTGCATATGCCTGGATATATACGGATGGGTGCGTGTATTTGCTTGTGTGAGCACAATTTGTGTGCATGCGCACTTGTGACTTTATATGAGCGTGTGTGTATGAATGCGTGTACATGACTATATTTTTGTGTGTTTGTGTGGTGTGAGTATGCATTTTTGTGTGCGCTTGTGTGTATATGTGTGTGTGTGTGTGTGTGTGTGTGTTTGCATGTGAGAATGCGCACCCTGCAGTAGTGAAACTGAAGGCAGTGTTGAGAGAGGCAGCGCAGGCCTCAGTCGCTCTCTCTGGCTGCAGCCTAGTGGCGGGGCAGAGTGGGGCTGAGATGAGGGCGGGGCGGATGGGGGTGAGATGAGGGCGGGGTGGCCTCTCAGCAGGGCTGGGTCCTGTTTGAGGTCCAACTGAAACCCCCCTCCCCCTGCGCCCCTCCCAAAATACTGTGTCCTCATGTGACCTGCTCATGTAACCTACCAACCTGCCCTCAGCCTGACCTCACTCTACTGGGTACTTACTGAGCACACAGTCACACTCACAGAGCACATGCACACATACACGCACATTATCAAACAAACACAAAACACGAGCATATACACACAATCAGGTTTTTCTGGGTCAATATCAGCCAAGGTGTCATCTCACCCTTGGCCACAGGTCCCACAGGTCTCATGACGCCAGTCTTGCCTAAAACGTGTACGATTTATACAGCTGATATTCTGTGGCATCCTTTTGACCCTGTTTTTAGAGTATTGGCAAGGATTTGGGTAGTTTTGTATTATTTTATTTTTCATGTTACCACTGTTTTAGCAGTCTTAGTAATAATCACTCCCTAGGAACATTTTTTTTTTTTTTACAGTTATGCAGAAATTTGAGTCTCGCCTTATTTAGAGACTAGACTGAAGTCCTGCTTTCTTTTTTAAATAAATGTCTGCTGGTTTTCCGTCGCATATGAAACGGTGTATGAAGAATTTAGATTGTTGTCCCCCGCTGCCACAGTAGCCAGCAGAGCGGGAAACATTGCAGTCAGCTCTGTCCATCCGTCCGTCACGACCCGTTTGTTGTGAATGCGATATCTCGAGAACAGTTTGACCTATTTCATTCACCTTTAGCTTCAATGTGTATTAGTGAGATACTCCGACCCGAGTCGATTTCCATGACCTGGTGGGGGACATGGCCACATTTAACAGCAACACTTGTTTTATTTTTTTGATTGTCATTCATGAACTTGTGGTATTTTTCTGAAAAAACTGGTATTTTCTTTGGATGTTTCAGCAATGGACAAAAGTACATAATCTATACTCTGAAGTGCTAAATACACAACATGAAAAGACCTTACGTGGACAAGATCAGAATTAAAAATTTCAAGGTGACGTGTAATGTATTAAAAGTAATGTGACATGCTCAGCAGTGGTCAAGACTTAGTAAACTGCGTCACAAGAGCTTACTTTTAACTTTGTACAAAAAGGCTAGTGACACAAAAAGGCAGTATAAAACCACAGGCCTTTTTAGGGTTTGTTTATGCCCATGACTTTAGTGAGTTACAGTTAGTGTGTACAGCTGAGTGTGTTTTACGTGGCTTGACAGCGACGCAGATGTTTTTTTCCCCACTTTAATCGTCTCGTCCCTGAGCTGTTATTCCTGCTCACTTCTCCTCAGTGCCAGTCTGAAGCAGTGGCACAGTTGCATGTAGTAACTGTAATCCATCGTCTGCTCTACCTCCGAAATAAGATTTACTGTTGTCGGCAGAGACATGTTTTTTTCAAATGCGAGGAAACGTAACCAATTATCTCGTCTAGAAAGTGAGTTTCCTGGCACACCTCATAGAAGTAACCTTAATTGACTGATGTAATAGAATCTGACGTGAGATATTTGAAACATATTTTTGGGGCTTTCAAAAATCTGCAGTTTTTAAGATATTTTGAATTAAGGTGAAAAATTCGTACTTATCAAGTGCACACAGTGGAAGGTGTAGTTCGCACTAGGTCTAGCTTGGGCGAGAGTTTAGACTGGGTCACAGGTTTAAAGGGCAGTCCTGCCAAGTGTACACATGAACATTTATGACTCTGGCTACTGTGATGGTGAGACCAGACATTGACACACGCAGCATTAGCACATAAACACACGCAAAGTGTATACGCACACACACTCACACACTTGCACAGCTTGCATATCGTAATCACAAACATACAAACGTAGGCACACACGGTATAAGCGCTCATGCCCACACACACACACACACACACACACACACACAGCATAGACGATAACACCCAGATTTACGGCATACACACACACATCAGTGCGCACGCATACGCTTGTGGGAAGACGCACAGCGCTCGAACACCTACATCATATGGATTCAAACAAGCACAGGTCATATCTGCTGAAACGTGCGCATACCTTGCACATAATACGCACATCACACACACACAAATGAGGCTCACATACATACACACAAATGCATCCTATGTACACAAACGCATATCTCACATACACATATATCATACACTCATGCAAAAAAAAAAAAAAAGAACTTCATACACGCATCAGAAACAGAAACACAAAATGTCAAACACACCCAAAATCAAGCATTGCACAAACATACTTCATAAACACATGCTCACTCAGAAAGGCGCATCTTATCCGTACACACATCACTCGCACAACACACACGCATATCACACAAGCACAAACCAGCACACCCCACCCTCACACGCGCACACACACACACGCACACACACACACACACACACACACAGTTGTCTGCAGTAATGGGCTGTACTGTGGTTCTGTGCCCCTCGTGCAGGCGGGGGGGGGGGGGGGGGGGGGGGGAAGAGTTATGTGTATAAATGATAAAAAGAAGCAGGGCAACCGTTTATGAAGTTGCTGTGTGTGGGGCTTTGTGTCCGGCCCTGAAGTGTCGGGTATTGATTTTGGAAGCAGGCGAACAGGCTGGAGCGGATGGGGAGGGTGAGGTCTCTCCATCTCTGTGGTAAATATGGGTAAGAACCTAATTCCATCCAGGCAGAGCTTCAGACCTCCGGAGAAACAGTTAGGCGCTGGAGCCGTTTCCACGGCAACAGATGTCTTTTTTTCCCCTCTCTCCCGTTCCCTCTCGTCTCTCACTCTCTCTCGCCGTTTCTCTCTCCGTCTTAAACTCTCCCATTCTCTCTCTCTCTTCCTCCCTCCCCTCTCTTTCTCTCCCTCTCTCAGCATCCTTGTCTCTCTCTTCTCCCTCCGTCCCACTCTCTCTCCTTCTCTCAACTCTGCATATCTTTCCATCTCTTTCTCTCTCTCTGTGCCCCTGTCTCCATCTCCAACTCTGTCCCTTGCTTTGCATCACCCCATCTCTCTCTCTCTCTCTCTCTCTCTCTCTCTCCCTCCCTCCCTCTCTCTGTCCCTTCCTTTTTTTCCCTGTCCCCTGGCTGCATGAAGAGACCGCAACGCGATTGGCTGGTGCCGAGACCTGAGCTGTTTAATATGCTGGTCTCCCTGGCCCCCCCTTTTTCTATCAAAAAAAGGTCCTGCACACCTTTAACGAGGGTGAGGCTGCCTGTCAGATGCCCGTCTAGAAATGACACATCTCTAAAGAGAAATTACTCCTTTGAACTGGCTGTGGTGCTCTGTGGGGGGTCTGTGGGTTCACTATTCTGTATGTTGTTCATGTTGAGATTGGCTTTTCCCCCGCTGAGCCGTATGAATATTGTGTATGAATGCCTAATGCATAGGAACTATATCCAGCGCCCACGCAACTGTCATGTACCGAAATGCTGTTGCCCCCGAACGTATGTACTAATTTTTTTTAATAAATTCGTAGTACTTCTGCTCGTCTGCAGTCTGTCTGTTCTACCTGTTGCTCCACCTGAAAGAGGGTAAATACCGATTCTTTGAAATGTCCTCATAAGAAAGCCTGGTGTGAGCGTGTCAGTTCGCTAGTATTACATTCATCCTTTCTGTTGGCAGAAGCACTCTGATGTTGATTAGAGTACAATGCAATGCATAAAAAATATTTTAGTTAGATTTAGGATATTCTTTTTATTCTCTGCAATTTTTGTAACTGGTCGGTAGAAAAATATAATGCATTAATTTCAATGAAACTTGTCCCCATGGCAACGCTGACTTCTTTCTAGAATCTGCCAAAATTTGGGTCACTTGGGCCACTTGGTATGGTGGACATATTGTATTATGCTAAAAACCTTTGAGAAACCTCCCTAGAACCAGTGAACCGATGGAGCTGAGATTCGGTATGCTGAAAGAAGGTCAACAGCTCTATCAAAACAGCTCTATCAAAAGGGTATAAAAGAGGTTAGTTTCCAGTCAAAATGTGAAAATTTGTAAGTGGAATTGCTGTAAGACATGCAATCAGTTTGTTGTGTAAAACTTATTTTGTTTGAATCTCATGACCTGCTTACCATCCTGAGAATGGTAGAAAGATTTGACTTTTGCATGGAACTTTTGGGTGCCTGTAAGTGATTTAATGTGCTGCAACACAAACTGCAAGTGGCGCTAGCGAAGCGCTGGATATGGGGGCTGGATGTTCTAACCTGCTTGGAGGTCTAGTCATTTTGATGATGGTGATGATGGTGGTGGTGATGTTGGTGATTATTATTTTCATTATATGTTTTTTTTTATTACTATTCAAGTCGTCATTTGTAATTTTTATTTCTAATGCGATCGTTTACTAATTTAATTTTGAAAAGCAGTGTCTCTAGACAGCTTTTAATGTAAAAAAAAAAAAAGAAAGAAAAAAAATGAAATCACTGATATAAAACTACACTCATCCCACCTGTGGTGTCTGGGCCGTGTGACGAGCAAGGGACTCTTGACAGCATAATTGGCTGCTCAATAAAAGTGGGAGGATTTAATGTTATTGACTTCTGGAGGTTGGTCTACCTGCCTGCATTGCCTCATTGAGTTTGTTTTTATCATTTCAAATGCACGGCCACTGAAGAAACCCTGGCAATCTGACATATTTAGATACAGTCAAGGAAAGGCAAAGATATTGCATTTGCAGTTACTGAGTAAATGTGCCCACATGCTTGACGGCGTTGGCCTTGCCTTGTGTGTTAATGCGCAGATGGGTAAATCAGGCATTAAATCAGCCCTTATAAAACCAACCCCCCTATAAGGAGAGAAATGGCCCCAGTAATGAGAGAGTGGAGGATCGAGTGAGCTCCATTTAAATGGCACAAGGGGCTGAAAAACGGTTCGTAATTTACTGTGTGATTCTTGGATGTACCTGCGTGTCCGTATCCAACCTGAGCTTGAAATTGCCCCTTAGTTTTCCGGCCAGGTAATTTTAAACACGACGTTTTGGAGACGTTCTTACTGCATGTGCTCCTGCAGCAGCCAACTGGTGTCTGTCTGGCGTTTCAGTGTACCCTCTCTGTGTGTTTTTGTGTGTCAATGTGCTTGTTCGGCACTGTATCGGCTCAACTGTGTGGTTTTGCAAGAATTTCATTGTCAACTATTTTTCATTATCATCTCAATAGGGACACAGTGTCTTTGTTTACAAACCTGTCCATCTTCGTACTGTACTGTGTGATGTTGTACCTGACCTCCCTGAATGTGCAAGACATACTGACGGAGAAATCATATATTTCCAGAGAAATTATATATTTTTTGTTGCACTTTTATAGAGAGCTGAACGAACAGCTTTACTCAGTAAACGAGGTAAGCAGCAACATTGTTTTTTTTTTTTTTTTAATCAAGTCACATGAAATGTTATTCAAAATGTGTACATTTGTACATTTCACAACACTCCTCGTAGAGAACCTATAGCCCCCCAGCCTTGCCAGCCAGACATGGCTGTGTAAATCGAGACCCTCTCATCCTAATCATTTGTGATTCGGCTCAATACTTGCCCAGTTGATCAAGTTAATGGACCATAGGGACATAGGAGTGGCAGTATCAGCTTATATTAATTCACCATATGCTTGAAAGATGAAAATTTTGTACCCCGCTTGCAAAGCTGCAAATTTGTCAAATGATATCATTCGCATATGTATGTATCGTTCGTTGAGCAAAACATTATATGGAATGCATTATGAAGGCCAACAAAAATTGGACTATACTTGTTACGACTGGCTTCTTTTGTTTTTTGCCATGAATTTTCAGTCTTGATAAGACACGATTGTTCGAGTTGCCTACGGCGGTTTCTGTGTTTGAGAAATGCTGGCCTCCTGGGGCCAGTTGGGCGGTGGATAGTTGGTCCCCCATTAGCCCCCTGTGGATATCTGAACCTTTTACCTTTTCCTTTTTCGCGTACGGCTCTGTCTGTCTGGGGGGGGGAGTTGTTGAGCTCTGAGTATTGCCTGGGGTATGGTCTCATTATTGGTCAGCATCTCCGGAGCAGTTCCCCAATGGTGCACCAGGTCACCCTGCACTCTTAGACATTGGCGGCATACATGCACGTCCTGCCGTGGGTGGCCGGGGGGTAATGGTTGGGGAATAGCAAGTCTGAATGAATGGGACTGTTGGACCTCTGTGTTGTCACTCTGTCAGTGCACATATCTGTCCCCTCTGAGCTATCAGTATACCTACAGCTCATGTGACATTAAATCACACTCTTCACAAGCATGTTGTCTGGACAACTATTTTTGTCTTGTAATGAGCCTTAGTATCTCATTTTTTTCCTCTTAACTAGAGACTATTAACTTATTTGATGTTTGCTTGGCAAGTCTTACCCATGGGAAAATCTTAACAGGAGTCAATGTCACCTCATTGGATTGACATTTTGTCTAATTAAATATAAGAAGAATATAATTGTGACATCAGGCCGACAGGCAAAGCTACAATACTTCTTAAGACTGACTTTATTAAATTTTCTGCAGTTCAGATTTTCACACATGCAGCAAGAAATGAAGGTTGTTTAAATGTGAGTATATGGGGGTCAGAGGTGTGTCCTTGCAAAAAGTGGCAAGTATTGTAATCTTGTATTGAGGCAGCATTTTATTCCAATTACTTTTGCCATTTATTTCGTGTGAAAGTGGAAAAAAAATTACAGTGAATGCAGATATGTTGACTGCTTTCATGATTTGTCCAAATTTGTTCGGCACGTGAGCTGTAACTACAGTCTAATATTACGTGAGGGTAAAAAAGTTTCAGATCTCATTATGGGACTAAAATGCTTGTTAATGATTGCTTTTTACCATCTATTTTTAACACTTTTTTGTTTCCTCTGTTATTTATTTATTTATTTATTGGTTGTTCCAAAGTTTATTGAAGTGAAGAGATATTGAGCAAAGAGTCCCCCCCACCCCCCCCCCCCACAGATACACACACGCACACATTTTGAGAGCTTCCTTTGACCCGTCAGACTGCAGGCTTCACTCAGGAAGTGGCTTAATGGCATAGGGGGGTAGGGTGTATTAACTTCCTGAGCGGTGTCGTTTGAATTTCCTGCTGTAACTACGGCCTTGGAAGCAGCGTAAAGTAAAACCGTCAGCCCTCCTCTGCCGGAGTAGCTATCGATTGACCATTTCCCCCTCTACAGAAAAGAGAGAGAGATGCCATTCTTATTACATTCAAGTCCTTTGAATGACTGTTGTTTTCCATTTAATTTACAAGGCTTTCTTTAAACTCTTCAAAGATAGATGTCTATCTCTGCTGCTGTGGAACTGAAGAACCACTCTGTAAACTGACTGACTGAGTTTTTCAGGAATGATGGGAGCTTGTATGTAGAACAAAATATGGGATCTAATTTTTTAGGCGGTTTCATCGCGGATTTTCCTAAATTAGGTTGTATTCACAATGATGATGATGATGATGATTATTATTATTATTATTATTATTATTACATTGCTTTGAAAATGTATTTCCCCCTTCCCAGTTACTTCTATTTCTGCATATTTGACAGATATTGATGTTTAAGATCATCAAACTAATCAAAATAATTTAACTCGTTATGGGTTTCAGCACCTGTACTTTCTGATTATGCAGTCATTGTGATCGGTGAAGAATGTTGTTTCTTGCTAGGAAACGCTGAGACGTTCCTGGAGCAGAAAACTTCCACATAGTATTATACGTATGTCGCCTTAACTTGTACTTATCTCGCTGCATTGATGGTGCC
Source organism: Gymnothorax reevesii (assembly GCA_029721435.1). NCBI lineage: Eukaryota > Metazoa > Chordata > Actinopteri > Anguilliformes > Muraenidae > Gymnothorax > Gymnothorax reevesii. The sequence continues at coordinate 52,952,382 of CM056583.1, read as the reverse complement.
CTCACAAATGCACAAGACGCTCATGCCATATACAATGACACGTCCCGTATACCATGATAGATGCTTGCTCTATGACCGTACGCTGAAAACGGCTGTGGTTGTCTTTGATGTCTATGGTCATGAGAACACAGTTTGGTTTTTTTTTTTTTTAAACCAAACTTCTTTTGAAATGTTGATTCGTTGGACCAGAAAACACACTTCCACTGCTCTTCTTTCCCACTCAGACGACACTGAGCCCAGAGAAGTTGGCAGCGCTTTTGGAAAGAACTGATGTATGGCTTTGGTTTTGCATTTTAAAGTTTTAACCTTAAGCATTGAGTGGTGTTGACTGAAGTTTTGCTATGCCAATCTTGTGATATCCATCACAGTCACATGACAGATCTTAAGACTGTGACATCTTTTGGCCAATTGGTCAGTCTTCCTCGACTCAACTTTGCTCTTAAGGGACTGATCCTTTGTTGAAGGTTTCTTGTATACTGCAACATGATTAGCTCAAATATTTGACCTGACTTGTTTCAGATCACATTCTTATTGCAACTTGTCGCATATTATTTGTCCTAAATTACCCTTGTGTCAACTTTTTGGAGTCTGTTACAGCCATCAGATTTGAAGTGTATAATGTATATTTTGATTACACAATTAAATTCATAAGATAAAGCCTCAAATAATGTGCTTTTGTGTTTTCAGTTTAGTAGGAGGTGAATTGACTGTGTAAATCAGTCCTTTTTGATTTTAATTTGCATGAACCAACCTTTTTTTAATGGTAAACTAGCATCTTTGAGGTTGCTAACTGACTTCTTTACCAGACTTTTGTCTTGCTGTCTAGCCAAAGCGAGACTTGTAATTCTTCCAGCGTTTTCAAGTTTTTTTTTTTCCTAATGAGAGTGGAGAATAATTCCAGCTCGGCAGGACTCCCGGGGGCTGCTCTTCTCTGAGGAGTGTGGGTATGTGAAAGCTGCGTGTGCAGTAACCTTGAAAAAGGCAGCAAGATTAGCATGCGCTCGGCGTTCCAGCTCAAAGATGAATCTGAAGTCTGATTAAAGACGGCGATGAGCTGACCAGTGGAGGACAAGTAAACAGAAGGCCTGAATAAGCATGACCAAAGATGGGGAAGAATGCCCCGCATTGCCTGGCAGTATTTTATTTTTATTTGTTTTTCTTGGACCCCAAGTGCTGGATGCTCGACAACAATGACCCAATTTGGCAGCTGGTTATGATCGGAAACGTCTATTATATTCCGCTTTTCTGCTTGGAGTAGTGATTACACTCTGGCATTGGAAATGTCCCAAATTTTCGTGTGCCAAGCAACAGCCTGGTTTTGTCATTTAGTGTTGTCTTGTTTATTGTAAGCCCCTGCCAGTCTGTTGTGTGAGGCACCCGTTAAATGGGAAAATGAAGCATATCTCATGGTGGGCCACAATTAATCAGAGGCGCCAAACCAGGGTCCTTTACTGACCCCAGATCTGCCAGCTCCTGGAGGTGCTGTTAGTTCATGTATTGTAGGAGTCTACACTGCCTCGCTAAAAAAAAAAAAACAGCCATACACTCTAATATTTTGCTGGACCACCTTTAGCTCTTGATCTTGGCGTGCATTCAGTTTGGTATTGTTTCGACAATCTTAATCAATATTACAACTCGTATTTCTGACCGAGCTGCATTAATTTTTGGCCTGGGTGTTGTAATGAGAGCCTAACCACAATATCAGGCCTGCTGCAGCACATCCAAAAGACTTTCGATCAGTTGAATTTGAGACTCTGTGGTGACCAATTGACTTGTTGACTTGACTTGACTTGTTGGGTTTTAGTAATCAGTGCTTCAATTCCTGTGCAAAAACTAGGCCTATGCCATCAGAGGCGACGGCTTGGGGTATATCCTTGAACGCCCCCAATCCTCCAATTCCCCAATCCTTGAATAGACCTTGAATAGACTTTCATTTGAACTTAATTTCAGGTCAATCGGACAAATGGTTCTGAAGATATGGCCAAAATGGTAATTTTCCATCACAAAGCGCCACCTAGTGGCAAAATATTGAACCATATAAGTAAAATATCATCATAGGACACGTTGTGAGGTCATGGCCGTGCAGTTGCACATAGTTTCATGTCAATTGGACAAATGGTTCCCAAGATATGGCAAAAATGGTGAATTTTATGTGACAAAGCTCCACCTTGTGACAAAATTTTGAATCAAACCGGTAAAGGTCATGACCTTTCATTTGCACTTGATTTGAGGTGAATCGGACAAATATTTCCAGAGATATGATAATAACTGTGATTTTTTCCGTTTTTGGCCCCTGGTGGCCAATCTAGAAATTGTAAATTGTCCAAAATCGAATCAGTTCTTCTTCTCTATGATTCTTACTTATATGCAAAACATGAAATTTCTAATTGAAATATTACTGAAGTTATTGCGTTAACACGTAGGGCGGCGGCGGCGGCGGCGGCGGCGGTGGTCGGACCAAAAACATATCCCCGAAACGCCATTCGGCGTTCGGGGATATAATGATCTCATAATTTGCGGCCAATTAATCTTACATTGTCATCATGGAATATACCTGTGCCGACGGGGACTTAAAAAATCCATTGATGGGATTTACTAGCTGATTGAGCTTTACCCAAACTTTGACATCTCTAATGTAAGATTGGGTGCTTAGATTTGTTCCAAAACTTTCGAGGAATGGATATCCTACATAATGGAGCACTGCTCAGGAACGAACTGTTTGTCAGATTTTGAAAAAATGGAAATACTGCAATACTGGAAAACTGATGCTGCCTTGTTAGACAATAATATCTTCCTGTGCTCTCACCTGACTTTCACCTATGTTTTGTCTGTGTTTTGAGGCTTGCTCAGGTGTGTGTAGTGTACACATTGCAACCAACCATTAGAGCTGCTAACTGACTGGCTGTTCCCATTGCGAAACGCGTGTATTCGTGTCTTTGCATTGACTTTAAATGTAATATGTCCCGCGAAAAATTTGTTTCGTGTCCGGTGTGTAAGTGGCTTTACAATTGCTAAAGATCTGTCTAATATCCGCATTTGTCGAAATGTTTGTTCCTGTGATTTGCTGCTGGCGTCATATCCCATGGTCCTAATTAGCAAGCTGTAGAGTTGATCATCTGGGCTGTAACGCGCTGTTGAGAGCGAGCCCCTCTTATATTTTATTGGACTGACTGTGTGCCATTCTTGTGTTATCCTGCTCATTTATGGGAACACAGCGCTATTATGTGCCTGGAACACGCACAGCTCTGTAGTTGTGCTAATCGCTGTTATCTTGGTGATTGCTCTGTGGTTGACGCCAGTCTTTTTATAGCCGGCAGTTGCCGTGTTGTGAAGAGACGAGGGAATTGAACGCTGTTTGTCCTTTAACTGGCGGATGTTTGAAATCTCGCTCGGTCAGCAGCAGTTATAGCCCAGGCTCACCGGCACGAGCACACAGGAGTAAACACAGACACACACACACATATGTCATTCACACTCTCACACATACTCGCGCACACTCTCTCTCACACAAACACAGACACACACACACACACACACATATTGCACTGGTGAATAGTGGCGAGGCTGTGGCAGAAGACAGACTCAGCAGGCCTGCAGTCTCACAGGAAGGAGTGATGCAGGGAGGCCGAGAGCCGGTGGGCGAGCCTCGCTCGCTGAAGAAGAAATAGACTTGAAATTTCGCATCATTTCACAATCTGAAGTCTCCACTGAGGGAAGCACATTGTTCATGTTTTCGGGCGAAAGAAGTAGGGGCCGTGTGTCTTTAAATAAAGGGACCTGTGCTGGCACTGTGAAATGGTTGAAGCTATTCTGCTTGGTAATGCCTTTTCTGTAATAAACACTGTTTGTGTGTGTGTGTGCGTGCGTGTGCGTGTGTTTGTGTTTCTGTGTGTGCGTGCATGTGTGTGTAGCCGTGTATGTGTCCGTGAAAGGTTTGCCTGAGAGGTAATTCAGTACAGGCAGAGCGTCGTGCTGAGTTCTGAGATCCCGCCGAGCCAAACAGCGGAAGCAATAAAGCAGCAGGGGGTGATGGGAGATGCGAGACTGAGGGACGGGGAGAGGTTTACGGCCGGCGCGCCCCTCGCTCTCAGACCTGCACTCCTGACCTAAAAACGCATCCAGATAAAACTCCTGAGCCACGGGACTGTTTCTGAGCCTGCTCACACTGACGGAAGAAGGGAGTAGAAGGAGGGGGAGAGAGAGGTGGGGAGGCAGGGATAAAGAGCCGAAGGAGGAAACGAGAGGGGGGAAAGAAAATTGGGAGATGAGAAAAGAAAGGATGAGGGAGGAGGAGAGAAAGGCAGAGGGAGAGACGGACATTTAGAGGGAGGAGAGAGAAAGTGGGCACAGGAGAGAGGGGGTTTCGCAACCCTTCTGTCTCCTCAATTCTCTCCTCCCCCTTTTCCTGTAACTCGCGTGTCTTTCATATGTATCCTCTCCTTAATTGGTTTGGCGCTTTGCCTGCCTGCCCTTATCCAGGTGTAATCCACTTGTATGGCCCTTTCCCTTGTGTTTCTGTGGTGTATATAAGCTTTAGTTTAGTGTTGCCAGTGTTGCTGGATTGTCATGCGTTTAACCCTTAAGCAGTCAGTCAATTCATGTCTTATAGTTTAGAATTGTATGACCATCATTGGAAAATTCTCATAACCTTTATGACACTGAAATGCACTGATACTCATCAGAACCTAATTAATGAACAAAGGTCTAAGCCTTTCCTTCAGGACTGGGACCATGTTGCTGTTAAACTGCCTTTATAGTTTGTTCTTCTGCTCAATTTATTAGGAATACCTCCAAAACTGTTTGCGCTCTCCAGGATTGGAATTGCGTTACTATTAATCGCTTTGGCCCCGCTGTCTGACAGTCCTGCATGAACAAGGTTTAAAACCACTCAGTCTCTGCCCGGGACGCCACTGGCTGGACAAGGATATGCCCATTACCCTCAACACTCTATACCACCCGAGCTGGACTGAGCATTTCCTGTTCTGGGCTTCGGACTTTATCCTGCCATTACTGTATTCCTAAAAATAAATACCCTTATTGGATTGTACTCTGAATCTGCATCCGGTTCCTTGTCTGGATTATAACAGTGGAGGAGAAAAGTGGAAAGAAAGGGAGTGTGTGAGCTAGAAAGGAGAGAGGATAAGGAATGAGAGAGAGAGAGAGCGAAGAGAAGGGAGTGGGTTAGAAGAGAGGGATGCAGGACAAGGGGGAGAGAGCAAGAGAGAGTTATAGAGAGTGAGAGAGGGATAAGGGGTAAAGTGGGAGAGAGCGAGGGAGAGAGTGGGAGTGAGAGAGGGAGGGATGAGGCGGGAGTGGTGATGTCGGTGTGCGGGGGCTGAGATTGAGGCTGGGATTGGTATCATAGCTGAGGCAGTCGAGCGGAGCAGCAGGGGTCTCTGGGGAAAAACAGACTGGGTGTGGGGGAGGAGAGTGGGGGGGTGAGGGTGTGTGGTGTGGGGTAGGGGTGTGCGGGTTGGGGGTGCCGGTTTGTGGGGGATACACCGTCGTCTCTCACCTGCTCTGTCACCGCTGTGGCGGTCACTCCGGAGGTACAGCGCCAGCGGCTGCAGAAAACCTGCAGGATGATTGGTTTTCAAACAGCCAGACACTCCATCTCAGCAGCTTACAGAAACACGGCCTCAGTGTGGGAACAGAGAGAGTGGGGGAGAGAGAAAAAGAGAGAGAGGGGGAGAGTGCGAGAGAGTTCGAGCAGTGCACGAATATGTCTGCTTATAGCTGCTATTAAATAATGACCCAAAATTAGGGCTAATGCATTATACGTATATACTCATATAAAGCAACACACAATTAAATCCATGGCATTTATAATGGCATACAAGCACTCATTTTCATCTGTGTGTGTGTGTGTGTCTGTGTGTGTGTGTGTTCTCGTACTCGCCACGCAGTGCGGACCAAAAAACACTTTTTTTCTCTACAAAGGCGGGACACTGTTGGGAAGTGAGAATATTTAAATTTTTCCTCACAACTACAAAGGCAAATTGTGACTTATTAATTAAGGTTATGGGTAAAGTTAGAATCAGGAGTAGATTGTGGTTTGGGTAAAGGTTTGGGTTGGGCTTGGGTTACTTACTGGCAAGATTAGGGAAAGGCTGTAGAGACACACAAGGAAGGAATGGACGTCAGTGTAATCACAAGGATACTAGTGCAAAGATATGTGTGTGTGCGTGCGTGCATGTGTGCGCGTGTTCATGTGTCTGTGCAGGCACACGTGTGTGTGTGTGTGTGTGTGCGTGTGTGCGTGCGTGCGTGTTCATGTGTCTTACCACGTCATGAGCTGGGGCTTAATTTAGCGTTTGGGTAAATAGCACAAAAGCACACACACGCACACACACGCACTCACACATATACATACACATGCACACACAAACACACACACACACACAAACGTGTGCGCGTGTGTGTTTGTGTGTGCATGTGTATGTATATGTGTGAGTGCGTGTGTGTGCGTGTGTGTGCTTTTGTGCTATTTACCCAAACGCTAAATTAAGCCCCAGCTCATGACGTGGTAAGTCTGGTGTATGTGGCCAGGTTTAGTGGGTGACACCACGTGACTCTAGCTTCAGGAATGGCAGTGGTGAGGTGGTCACTCAGTGCACTTGTTACATTCCCCAAACCCCTGCCATCCTGCTCCTCGTCCCGCCCCATTTACACTCCTGTTCTCACATCGGCAATCGGCCCCGTCGCCCCTATCAAAACAGAGGCCATTTATAGCTGCAGTCTTCCTCTCCGCAGAGCAGGACCGGTGCCCATTGTTTCAGTGGGTAAAAGCAGGGGGTGGGACTCGGCTGGCACAATGTAACAGGAAGTTTACTTGAAAGCAGCCTTCAGAAAACAAAAGATGTGTATCTGCGGTGTGTAGTCAGAGGAGGGGAGGAGAACAGCGATGAGGGGGCGGGGTTGGGAGGCAAATGGTGGGGTGGGGGGGGGGGTGGAAAGAGCAAGTGGGCGGGGCAGTAGAAGAGGGAGATTTGTGGGCAGGGAGGTTACATGTGAGCCTGTAAGGTTACCACAAATGAACTGTGTTGGTCCAATGTCGTGCAGTTGGGCCCCTATGTTAGGCCACTGTTGGAGTGCACATATTGTAAGCCCAGGAGAATTCACACACTACGACTGGCCTCATTCATCCATCGTTCAATGTTTACCATTGTGATTCTGCCCAGCCAGATCTAGTCACCTACGTTAATTCAATGTGTGGACTCTTAGTGCATGTAACTTATCTTAGCAACTCTGTTGGATACGGATACTACAGGCACAGTCCATCTGCTTTCCTAAGGCCTGTTTACCACAGGCTAGTGCTCTGTCCCTGTGGGATTGCATCAGGTCCTCTTCCTCACACACACACAAACACACACACCTCTCCCTGTCTCTGTCCTTCTCTCCCAGCCCCACCCCCTGAGGATGAATGCTCCCCCTTGGGATAGCCACTGTGCCATTAGGGGCTGTTGGTGGGGGAGGTGATGCACAGCTAACGTGTATCTACAGCATAACATCAGGGCGCCCCTCCACTTCCCCTTGGCTACATCTCTAGAATAGAAGCAGGGTCAATGAGAGCCCAGGGGTGGGGGTGGGGATGAGGGGTATTGCAAAGGCAGGATGTAGAAGAGGAAGAAGAACGCAGGAGATGGGAGAGCCTGACTGCGGCGTATTATCCAGCCACACACCTCTCTCACCTCAGAGCCGAAGCCCGGCTGGCTCCTGTTCGTGTTGGCCTCATCGCTTCCTGCAGTGGTGGTGACAGACAGAGCAGTGTTGAACAGCATGCCGTTCTTGTCTTCTCCTTGCTCTTGGACACCATCGGTCACGATGACACCGGTCAGGCCTGTAAAAATGTGGGCCGAACACAGACTATAACCTTCACCGAGCGTGTCCGCTGGTTTAGGCTCAGTTTGGTTTGACGTTTGTCTTCAAAACCGGTCTTAACGTAGACTCCAGCTCAAAAAATTCGCTGAATTTTTCTTTAGGTTTAGGTACAGTTTGAAAGAAAATAATTTATCGTGGACCTAGGATGAAGTCGGGCGGCTACTGTGGATTCATGCTCGTCGTCTCCACCGCCGCCGCATCCATGTGCGTGTCCATTGACACCTCCTTGTGGACGCTGCACAGGCTGTAATTTTTGACTGATTAACTTTCATATTTGGTATGAATATTTATACTTCAGCTATGACATCCATTGATTTTGGTTGTCAAGGCGACCGTATAAGCCAAATCATGGACAAAAAAGGGGAGCAGCGGGTTTTCGGGGGCTACACCCGTGCAGTCACGGCGAACGGACTAGTCTAGATCATAGAGCACCTCTCTTGAAGCTGTTGAAAATATTATATGGGGAAATTATAAGTAATATCAAAAGAGGTTGTGTCCTGAATTGGAGAAAATGTAAGTTGCTGTTGTTCAGGGTTAACAGGTTTTGATGGGTGTTTGACCCAGGATGAAGGTGTTTATGTAGACCTGTAAGTGAAGGAGTAGCTGGTGTAAGGTTGGCGGGGGAAAGCTGCGGTCTGGTCATGGTTGATCTGACTTCCTCTCAGTACCTGCTCTCATTAGGGCTCTGGGCGCTGATGAGAGGAAGGGACACTGTTTGGCCTTTGAAGCCTTCAGCTTTTCTAATCCATGACTTATTTAATGTTTCTCCTCATTACTCCTCCGCTCTTCTGTTTTTCTCTCTCCTTCCATTCTTTGTTCCTCGTCGTCTTCCTTCCTTCCTCCTTTCCATCCTCCTCGTCTTTCACCGGCTAATTATTTTGAGTTCACCGAACCAGTCGTCTCCACTTCTGTCCCTGTACCTTTTTGGTTGCGTGACTGCTGATTTACTTCTCTTTCCTTCATGTAGTTCAGTAGCATTCTTGCATATAAGTTTTTGAAATGTCTGTGCTATCTTCTGTTTTGAGCAGTGTGGCTGACTTTTTTAGTTTACAATTTTTTTTCTGTGCCAGGGAATTTTTTTTTTCTTTGGATGCTGTTTTTACTTCACAAAACGCTGTTATTTCATTAGTACCGTTGGTGTTTTGAAAGGACCTTTCATTTATGTTGGTTCTCTTTTGTGCTGTTTCTGTTTCTGCGTGCACTGTAAAAACTAAAAAAAAACATGAGGCAATTTCAAATTTTATTTCTATTACTTTATTGCTAAGAAAAACATATTAAGGTGGCTCATTTGAAGATATTCCAAATGGGTAAAGTAAATCTTCCATTTCAAGCAAACGGTAACTTTAAGAAAGCTTATTTGTCAATTTGAGTACTTGTTAAGACATGCTCTGGAAGCATTGGTGCCGTTTTGTGTTGCTTTACATTTTATTATGTGTTTCGTACAGTTTCCTGCTGACTGGCTGATTCAATTTGGGTTTGTTTTGTCTGGATATGTGGCTGATTTTTTTTTTCTTCTTTGTACTGCTTTGAGCTAATGATTGACGATCGTCTTACACTCCAGTGTTTTCTTGCAGTGTGGGTGGCAGTATTTGTGTGACCGCTGTGTCCTGTCGTGCGACTTTTCATTCTGTTGCTTTCTGAGGTGTGACTGCCTGTGTTTTATTGTTTTTACGTGTGTTGTTTTGTTTGATCCGCGAGTTATGTTTTGAGAGCTGTTCTCTTGGAGTAATGGTGATCGTATGTTTATTTTATTTGAAAAACAATTTTTGACTGAAAGTTTTTGTTTAGTTGCCAGTTCTTTCGATCTGACTGTTATTGTGTTGGTCCTGTACTTTGCTGTACTGATGGTTGACGTTTTGATCCCGTTACATTTTTTCTCAGAAAAAATGCTGAAATGACTGATTTTGATGGTAGCAAATAATGTGTCTTTCCCATGGTGGCATCTACGCTGTTTGCTAATCATCCCATATACCTGTCTGACCTTCCTGACTGTACCCTTATATTTCTTCCTGTACTGACTGTTTTTATTATATAGGTGCTGCTTCTTGCTGCAGACTACTTCTGTAGATGCTGCTTCTCGTTGTGCCGACTGTTTTGTGTCACGGCTGTTTCTTACTCTACTGTTTTTGTGCTGGAAGTATTTCTTGCCACTTTGAGCGCTGACTGTGTTTATGAAACTGCTGTTCTGTTTGTACTGACTGGACGTGGGAATTGTAGACCTACTCACAATGCAATACAGTCACAATGTTTTGCCCATGATAGCAATGATGTCACCATACTGGTGATTACAAATCCTAATATCATACATACACAATATCTGTGAAACTGATTTGAAAAAGTGTGGAAAGAGCTCAGGAGATAAGTTTCAGAAAAATCATTCATTTTTTTGCATTTTACCTTGACCCACTGAGGTAGCAATTAAAAATATCTGTAGGCTTTACCTGTTGAACAGTTCAGTGAAGTCGAGCTGTGAATAACTTCCAAGTTTCAAAGAAAGCTGAAATAAAATAACTTCGGATTAGAATCAGTCTTCATAAAACGATGTTATACAGCATAAGCATCGCTTTTCGTATTATTGAGAGGGTTGCTGGTCTGTTAATGATTGGCGCCCTCCTCAGAAGATGTGAAGTAATGCCTTTGGGCAAAATGTGGGAAAATCTCAGACTATAGTGTTTGCAAACTAAATGAAAAAAATATTGATTCTTGACGCAGGTAGTATATTGATTATGCATCACGTGAATAAAGGGGATGATATATCATTGAATTGATTATATTTCCCCCTTAGCAATAGCTGGTTTTGTGGTGATGTTGTTTATAACTGACTGTTTTTGTGGAAATGTTGTTTCTAACTGAGCTGAATGTTCTAGTGACCATGCTGTTTCTAACTCCTTACAGTTATCTTAACAGTGCTCTTTCTTGCTATACTGACTGTTGCTGTTGTTTTGATTTTGTTTCTAACTGTACGGACTATTTTTATGTTGTCACCAGTGTAATGACTCTTTTTGTCTTAGTGCCATATCTTGCTGTACTGAATGTTTACTTGTGTGTCAGTGCTCGCTCTCGCTACTCTCACTGTCCTTTTGTTGAAGCAATTTCTTGAAGTATTTAGTATTGTCAGTTATTGGGCCAAGGCTTTTTTGTGTTGTACAAACTGATTTTGTAACTATGTGCTTTCCAAATGTGATGTTTTTGTGTCAAAGCTGTGTGATGCTGAGGTGATTGTTTTTGTACTGATGCCGTGTCTTGCTGTGCTGAATTTGTTTTGCTGTTGCTCCTTCCTGCAGTTCTGTTATTCTGTCGTTGCTGCTTTTTGCTGAACTGACTTTTTGTATCAGTGCCGTTTCTTGCCGCACTGACTGTTTTTGCGTCAGTGCTGTTTCTTGCTGTACTATTTTTGTATCTGAACTAGGGCTGGGCGATATGGACAAACTCTTCTATCACGATATAGATTATTTCTTATCATGATAACGCTGTATATCACGATATACAAAACATTTTCTGTTAATTCAGTGAAAAAATTCTCTTTACAATATATCCACGTGTCATGACTATCTTTTTGAGTATTCTGGAGGGAAAAACACACATTGAAGGCACTTTCTCTTCTTTTATTTGGAAATCGGAGCGCAACTGTAACAATCAAAAATGAGAAAGACATTGGATACTCAAGACAAAATGTAAATATTAAAATCAAACAGAAATAAACTTAATCACTTGCATATAATACTGCAACCAGCCAGTAAATAAGAAATATAAAAATACACAAGATTAATTAATGAAGCAAATAAACACCAATGTCAGAAGTAACTGAGGTATCTGTGTTGGAGAAATCTCTAGTGCAAAATTAGGAGAAACAGCACTGTTTCAAGTGTGAACCATTTAATCTTCAGAAAAAAGGTGTAAACAATTTGTAAGTAATTTCTTCGAAGTATAAAAATACAGTTTTGAGTCTCAAAAATAAAGCAAATAAACAGCAATATCAAAAGTGACTGAGGTATATCAGTCTCAGAAATCTCATTTAGTATTAAATAAGTTATAGAAACAGCATTGTTTCAAGTGTCAACCATTTATCCAATAGGTGTAACCAATATACATGTATGATGATAATATCTTTGAAATATCAAAATACAGTTTCAAGTTTCAGAAATAAACCAAATAAACATTTACTAAAAGTAAAAATACAATATCAAAAGTAACTGAAGTATATTATCTATGTTTTAAAAAACTCAAGTGTTGCAAAATAAGTAAAACAAACGTAACACTTTCAAGTGTCAACCAAGTAACACTCGCAAAAGGTGCAAACAATATGTGTGCATGTAAGAAGTGACTGAATGGCAAGCTGCTTCACAATTTAGTTTCAAAGGTTGAGAGCAAGGAAGACTAGTTAGTCAACTCTTTCGGTCTTCAAACATGACCTCTTGCATGTGACTTTGTTCCCACTAGCACTGAAGGCCTGTTCAGATGGGGAACTAGTGGTGGGGATGCACCAATATTTTTTTGCCAGCATGGCCTCATGCTGCTTCCACCATTCCAGAAGGTTGGTGTCTGAGTCTGGCTCAGCTGTCTGGAGATAAGTGGTGAGCTCTGTTTAAATTGACTCTCTGCTTGGCTGGGAGGAGCCCGGGCCCGCTGGAGCTTCTTTCTTGAAGTAGCTAGGCAAAGTCTTCTTTGCCCTCTTCTGTGGAGGAACGTCTGGTGTGTCTCCAGCAGCTGGCGCAGGTGGAGCGCAGACTGCTGGTGCTGCTTGTGCACACTCCCTCCCAGCCACCACGCTCGCTAGTTCTCCAACAGCTCTTGACTTCATGAAGTCAACCTTATCGTCCTTTAGGTAGGTAGTTTTGAACTGAGGGTCCAGAAGTGCAGCCATGTCCAGCAGCTTCTCAGTGGTGTCATCATCATATTTTTGTTGAAATAGTTCAGAATATCCCCTTTAATAGCTGTGGTGAGCGGGGGTGTCATCATCCTGGTTGTTGAAAAGCTGTAGTACAGGCTTTCAGTAGGACACACTAACAAACTCCTCCCCGGACAAGGCATCTGTGAGCTCCATGAGAGGGCTCAAAGCCTTGCTCATGGACTCCAGAGCTTCTTTGTCCTGCCATGTTGGGATGAGAAGTCTCGCGTTCTTGTCCTCACGAAGGACCTGGGACAAAGTTTCTCCTGCTTGAGAAATCTCTATCATTTGTTGGCACGAGCCCCATCTGGTGGGGGTCTCAGTGATCAGTTGATGGCTGGGTAAACCCAGCCCCGTTTGAGCCTTGGCCAGGTCACTGTGTCGCTTCCATGAATTGGAGAAGGCATTTTTAACTTTTTTTGCAGATTCCAACTGTGCGTTCCACTTGCTTTAGAGCTTTCACGCTGTTCTCTGAAAGAAGGGGATAGTATGAGTTCTATAAAAACACAGCATAAGTTATCAATTATTATTTTAAAAAAAAAATATATATATATATATATATATATATATATATATATATATATATATATATTATTACTACTACTATCACTGAGGTGTATGTGTAATGGGACAAGGTGTGTATGCTATAAAATTTGTTTTGACAGTAATTAACAATTACACTTTGGGTAGTATAATTTTGAAATAAATTGAATTTATAGGAAGTATTATTGTTGTAATATTTAACAATTAAATGTATCTTTTTTCACTCAGTGTCTATCTGACTGACCTTTTAAGCACGCCTTCCCTCATTTCTTTACGGAGGACAGGACAGGCTTTTAGAAAGGTTAGTTTGGTAAGGGAATAGGGAATTTTGATTTTGAAATGCATTATTTATATGAATGTAATTATCATTCTTCATGTCATTCAACAATCAGTTACATTTATGGGTTTTTTTTTTGTTGATACAGATTTCGAGCTAACGTAAATAATGCGTTATTCTGGCAGATTCTGGCATTGTTTTCTGGTCTCTTACATTGTTTTAATTAGCAACTGTTTTTCTAGGGTCTGTTAAGAAGTACTGTGTGTGTGGTTGTCCGGAAAGTAGGACATTTGCAAACAACCACTACACAGCGTCCAGTCATCTTTGATAAAATGTATTGTCATTTATAGTATAGGGCTGTGACACTCTGCTCGTCCACAAGTTCGTTGTCAAGGTATAAGACGACACGCGACGAAGTTCCTCTTCTATTTTACCCCGACACTCATTTTATAAATGTGGCACCATGACATCGCTAAAATGTTCATGACTAGGCAAAATGTACCTCGGTTCGCGTGCTTTGACCAGTCCTCTGAAGCCATTTTTTCGACAGTGTAAGCTGAGACCATGTCTTTACATGTGTATTTTGTAATGGCAGTTGTGACTACCTTGAGTTTTGGTGACTTTTTGTCATACAGGGTGCCTCTGGCAAACGACTCTTTTAAACTCGTTTGAGCTTTTGGTTTTTTTTTCATCACTTGCCTTCCATATAACGTCCGCTCACATCTTTCGGCACTCCACGTACTCTCGTTGGTGATTCTTCTGTAGGTGGTAGAAGAGGTTGGTCGTGTTTGAATTCGTTGATGGAATTTCTTTGTGGCATACTTTACAGAGCACCGTTTTCTGCTGGACGTCTGACTTCTCGAATCCAAAATATGCCCAAACGGTAGAAGTCCCTCCCTTTTTGGGCACAAGTTCTTCTGCTTCTCCTGACGGTTCTTCTTGTTCTTCCACTCCTTTTGAAGATGGGAGGGGATTATCTTCCTCTCGCTCCGCCATGACTGTTTGTTCCTCTAAAACGCGACCCGAATGACGTTGAGTTGCTGCCTGTTTGCGACTGTTTGCACAGGCGATAGTAATGAGAGAAGAAAATATTAATTGACAGATATTTTTCTCTCATCATACGATATACGTATATCGTCATATCGCCCAGCCTTAGTCTGAAATATTTCTTGCTCTGCTTAGTATGATTATTTTGTGACAATAATCACAAAATAATAATAATAATAATGTTATTGGATGTTGGTGTTTCTTGCTGTACTGACTGTTATTGGATGGTGACGTTTCTTGCTGTACTGTCTGTTATTGGATGGTGGCGTTTCTTGCTGTACTGTCTGTTATTGGATGGTGGCGTTTCTTGCTGTACTGACTGTTATTGGATGGCGGCGTTTCTTGCTGTACTGACTGTTATTGGATGACAGTGTTTCTTGCTGTACTGACTGTTATTGGATGGCGGTGTTTCTTGCTGTTCTGACTGTTATTGGATGGCGGTGTTTCTTGCTGCACTGACTGTTATTGGATGGCGGCGTTTCTTGCTGTACTGACTGTTATTGGATGACAGTGTTTCTTGCTGTACTGACTGTTATTGGATGGTGGCGTTTCTTGCTGTACTGACTGTTATTGGATGGCGGTGTTTCTTGCTGCACTGACTGTTATTGGATGGCGGCGTTTCTTGCTTTACTGACTGTTATTGGATGGCGGCGTTTCTTGCTGTACTGACTGTTATTGGATGGCGGCGTTTCTTGCTGTACTGACTGTTATTGGATGACAGTGTTTCTTGCTGTACTGACTGTTATTGGATGGTGGCGTTTCTTGCTGTACTGACTGTTATTGGATGGCGGTGTTTCTTGCTGCACTGACTGTTATTGGATGGCGGCGTTTCTTGCTTTACTGACTGTTATTGGATGGCGGTGTTTCTTGCTCTACTGACTGTTATTGGATGGCGGTGTTTCTTGCTGTACTGACTGGTTTCGTTTTTGTGCCGTTTCTTGCTGTCCTGATTGTTTCTGTGTTGATACTGTTTGTAGGTGAACCAAATGTGTGTGTCAATGCCGGCTCTTACTGTACTGACTTTGTTTGTGTTAAAGCAATTTCTTTCTGTTCGTACGAGTGACATTTCTGTTTCATGGTGTGCGAGCGGATTTTGTGATGAAGCAGTCATCTACCCTGTACTGTCAGTATTTGTGTAGAAACTGTTTCTTGTTGTGCTGAGTGTCTTTGTGTTGATGCTGTTTCTTGCTGTGCGGAATATTCTTGTGTTTTTGCTACTTCGTGCTGTACAGCTGGTTATCGTGTTGTTGCTGTGTTTTGCTGTACTGACTTTTTGCAGTGTTCTTGCTGCACTGACTGTTTATGTGTCAATGCAGTTTCCTTCTCTGCTGTTTTACCAAAGTATTTCTCACTGTGCTGAGTACTGACTGTTTTGTGACAATGCTGGTCAGACTGTGCTGACTTTTTTGTGCCACAGTTATTTCCTGCTGTACAAAGGACTTGCTTTTTTGTTTCCATGGTACTTCTCACTGTACGGACTGTCCTTTTTTTTTGTGCCAAAACTGACTGTTTTATCGTTGGTGTTGTTTCTTGCTGTAGCAACTGTTTTAGCTTTGGTGCCGTTTCTTGCTAAACTTGCTCTTTTAGTGCTGTTATAATTTCTTAATTTTCCGACATTTTGTAAATGTTGGAGTCGTTTCTTGCAAACTGATTTTTTTTTTGTAGTTTCTGGCTGCTCTGTCTGTCTGAGTGTCAGTGCCCTTCCCTGCTGTACTGACAGCTCTGTTTTTCTTCCTTCCTCTCCAGAGCGCCGCAGCAGCTCCCAGCCCAGTCCTTGGGAACATCCCTCCAGGCGACGGGATGCCAGTGGGGCCCGTTCCTCCGGGATTTTTCCAGGTACAGGGCAACATCTCCTCCCTGGGCAGGAACCGCTGCCTATGGGCCTGGACCCACAGAGACACACAAACAACTGTACAAATGTAACCAAGCAAATATGACATACTTGCATACATGCTCAGATAAAGGCCTCATGTGGGTGACATGAGGTCATTAATCTACTCAGTGGATCACTGTTTACTTTCTGTTTAGCAGACATGCTTGCGCTCTCTGGTTTTCTCTCCCAGAATATTCAAACCATCTAAATAAGATCCCCAGAGAGCAGCTTTTTGGTTCCTGTAGCATTTCAGTTGAAATTAAGAATTGATACCTTGTTTAGTTTTGCAACTGATCAGTAAATACCAGCAAATCAAGAACCCAAGTTGTTTTTCCATTGGACACCAATCTGGAGCGTATGCTACGTGTGTAAAAGCATGGGGATGCTTGCTCATTCAACCTGTCCTGCCAAAAGTTTGGGCAATAAAATGGAGTTGGCTCCCCTTTTGCTGGGAATGCTTTCCAATGCTAGTCAGAACATTGCTGTGGGGACTTGCTTCCATCTCAGCCAGAAAAGCATAAATGAGGTTAGTTATTGATATTTGGTGATTAGGCCTGGCACTATGTGGGATTTCTGGGAAATTCTATGAGTGTCTCTTGGGGATGAGGTCAGGGCTCTGTCCTGGGAAGTCAGGGTATTGTACATTGATCACAACAAACCATGTGCGGACCTCACTGCGTATATGAGGGTGCTGTCAGGAAGGCCCCTTTCCCAAACTGTTGGAAGCACAGAATCCTTTGGCAGGACATTGTGTGGTGTAGCATCAAGATTTTCCTTCAGTGGAACTACAAGAGCTAGCACGAACAAAAAAGCTCCAGACCAAGGTGGGTCCGCATACATATGGCCATCATGGGCAAGAGAGGGACGCCAAGAACAGTGGAGTGAGAAGTAATATCATAGCTGAGTTGGTAGTGATAGGGATGGGGATGGCTGCAAGCTGCTGCTAAAGATGAGCAACGCTGGCCTTGAAAAACTACACATTTCTGTCCCACTTGACTTGGGAAGGGTACAATTAGAAAACACTGTGGAGTTTTTTTGTTTTGTGGGAACTGGCTGTTGAAGAGAATGTGAAGTTTGCTTGGTCTCAGGTGTAAATGTTTACGAAGATATTGAGTCCAGTTTGTTTTGTCATTAATTGACTCATACCTGTCTTCTGCACTTTTGTACCTAAGCAAGAGAGTAAATGGCCACTACATAAAGACAGCAGAAGTGATCAGTGGAATTACAATGCTCATTACTATGGTGAGACTTGGCAAGGCGGCGGATGATGTTGTTAGTCTGCTAAGCACACCCTGCTCCTTGATTTGCTGATGTGAGCCATCTTCCTGGATAAACGCTTGGTAATTGTCCATTGGAGCTGACAGAGCTTCAGGCCATTTTCCCTCATCTGACGGATGGGCCTCTTTGCCTGACTCAGTCAGGATGCTCTGTTGACCAATCCTTTTCTTGTGCTTGCCTGGATTTGGCATAAGATTAACATGGATTGGTAGATAAATGTTCCCTTTGAAGTTTTAAAATCATTCCCCATTGGCATTGAATGGTTTTCCGTTTAAGTAATGCCTCAACAATCAGGGACAGAGTGCTTGAAATAATTCTACGGGGATTGATGAAAATAAAAATAATTCAAGAGGAGTTATATAGGTTGCGAATCGATTGGCGAGGACTTGAATTTTCTCCACATCCACATTTTTTATGACATGAAAGACTAGGAAAACAGGGCAGCACATTTTATGGCAAATGTGCTGTTGGATCCATAAGTATTTGCATAGCGATGCAGTTATATTCCTGCAGGAATTACAACCATTGTCATTCAAAGTCCCCTAATTTTAGGGGCTCAACAAGACTTGGGAAGATCAACATAATCATCAATTAAATAGTCATTTTTGATATTTGATTGTAAATTGTTACTGTTACTGTAAAATGTCTGTGACTGCCTGATGTCTGGATCCCATAGACATCACTAGCTGCTGGGTATCTTCCCTTGTGATGATCTGCCAGACCTTCACTACATCTGTCTGCAGTTCTGCTTGCTCTTGGGACATTTTGTCGTTGGTGAAATTCACATGCTGTTTGATTCCAGTCTGGTGATTGATTTGGTCGTTATAGAACATTACACTTCATAGCCTTAAAAAATCTGTGGTTAACTTCACAGCTTCTTATAAGTCATTCTTCTTCTGCCCTGGGAAGTGTAGTTTTGAAACATTTGGCTTTATCTGAACAGGCAAAATAGCCTCATACAATCCAGACTTCATCCTGCTACTTTTATTTGCTGTCACATCAAAGGCAAACACAAGAAAACCAGTTCCACTGGCAGCCATACATGCCCACGTCATGACACTACCTCTATCATAATTGATCAGTCAGGGGGTTTGCATTGGATTGTGAGCGGTTGACCTTTCCTTTTCCTTATTCCTCTCTTTGTGTCTCTCTGGTTAAAGTGATGCTTGGTCTTATCTTTCCATAGGATGTGGTTTGTTAAATTTACAAATTATTTATTTCAGGTGGTTTAATGCAAATTGTACATGATCTTCCTGTTTTTCTGGCTTTTCGGTGGTTTACATTTTGCGGTGAACCCTCTGTTGCTTCTTTGGTGAAGTCTTCCTTGATTTTTGGCTTTGACATACGCACATACATCCTGGAGAGTGTTCTTGATCTGGCCAGCTCTAATGAAGGGGTTTTTCTTCACTGGAGAAGTAATTCTTTTGTCATCCACAACAGTTATGAGTCTTCAGATAATCCTGAGCTCACCATTGTGTTATGTCATTTTAGCAGTGTACCAGATGGTTGATTTAGCCTCACCTTTATGTTTTGGTTATCTTCCTGGCGGGTTTGTTTTGATATTTTTTTTTACCTAGTAATGGCTTGCATCACCGGCGGTGACAGCTTTTCGGGCGTCATATTTGGAGATGATAGCCACAGATTTCAAATGAAAATGCTAAACTTGGAATCAGCTCTAGACTTTGTCTCTGCTTACTAGTAAATGCAAAAGTAATGACGGGGGATAACACACACCTGACCATTGAACAGCGTAGCAGCTTAATTGTCCGGTTAGTTTTGGTTGTGAAGGGGCAGTGCATCAAAATTGTTGTAATTGCTAGGACTTTCGCCCGATTAGGGTTTATATAACATAAAATTAAAGCTGAAAATGACTGCATATTCATGATATGATTTCTCCTCCAATATGATGCTGTTGGCCACTAAATGAACCCTTAAAGTGCTAATCACTGCTAAAGTCATGCAAGGCGAAAATTTTAGATTTCAACCTTCAAAAAGGTCAACAATTTTGTCAATGTATGGTCGGCAAATTAGTTGGCTGTGACCTTCAGTTGGGTTCACAGGTACCTGTGAGGCCCTCTGAAGGTCATTTGTCAACTACATAATGAATGATTGACTTTCAGAGGGACAGGGTGCATAAAAATTGAGCTCTTTAAGGGTTAACAATGACTTTTTCAGTGTTCAAATATTTATAGACCTGACTTTATGTACAGCTGTGTTTGACAGACATTTACAGGGAAAACCTTCTTTTTTTTCATTAGCATTTTGGTAAAGCAAAGTGCTGGATTTCAAGGGGGAAAAACGTTACAGC
The DNA here is from genome assembly GCA_029721435.1 of Gymnothorax reevesii. Taxonomy (NCBI): domain Eukaryota; kingdom Metazoa; phylum Chordata; class Actinopteri; order Anguilliformes; family Muraenidae; genus Gymnothorax; species Gymnothorax reevesii. The sequence goes on along the minus strand of CM056583.1, from coordinate 52,932,287 downwards.
CGTGAAATATGAATGATTTTGAGGCCGCTGTGGACCTGCCTTCCTCGTGTGAGGTCACAGCCCGCATCAGCACTGATCTCAGGACAGAGCCCGGGGAGATGCTCTCAGGCCGACTCTGAAGAGTGACGGCCGTGAATCTGAGATTATCACAGAGTGTAAAGGAGGACGCGGTCGCTAAGGGGTAGCACGTGGCCTGTGTTTCTAACGGTGTCAATGGAGGTGAAGACAGCCAAGACACATCCTTACTCCTGTCTACAGTCAGGTTTTACTTCTGCGCAGAATGTTTTAAGTTTCTGGGCTGAATCCAGTTCTCGTTCAGATTTTGATTCAGCTGCACTCACTAGCCTTTAAAAATGCAGGTGAAATGTTATAAGCTAAATGTAAGGAAGGAATAATGTTATGAATTATAAATTTATGGCTAGTAGTGCAGTGCAGTACAGTCCCTAATCTGACAAAGTATATTTATTTTTTATTTGGATTAGCTTCCAGAGATTAAATTGCTTCCCTTGGTGGTTTTGCGCCAGCAAATTAAGCAAAGATAAACATAATTTTAAACATAAAGCATTAACCGTCTACCTTGAATCAATTTGATTTTATAGCGAGTGATATTGTTTAGAATTACAGCCATATTTATATACAGTGACTGTTCAAATACTTCTAGATTGTGCTGCAAATGAACAACAGCCTTGATACAATCCCCTGAAATTAGACTAGAGATAGTTTGGCTGAAAGTGCATTCACAGCTGTGCTTATGGCGAGCATTATTTGCATGGTGATGTTCACGTGCTTCTCAGCGTTATCATTATTGTTAGGGTGCTGCACAGCAGGGAGTTGGCAAGAGCTCTGGAGCCAAGATTTCATTTTCCATGTCTGCAAAAATCTGCTCATGCTGGCCCCATTCTGAACATCGGGCTCTGTCTGTGAGCTGGGCACACGTGTATCGTGCTTGCGGAACAAATTCCTGTTCAATGGTTGGGCAATTTAAAAGCTAGAACTGCACTTATTATGCTTGGTTCCCAAACAGGTATCACACAGTCTGTTTTTAATCTTCTTGTCTGATTTTGAGTATTTTTGAGGAGGGAATGAACGAGGGGCAAAACAGATGTGTGTGACGCTTTGTTCCCGCTATTGCCATTTGCAAGTAGAGCGCACATCAGCCTTCAGTATTCCCTGTGTGTTATCTTGTACCTCAGGAAGGTATTGGAGAGAACAGCATATCTGATAGTGGCATGCAGACATTTGGAAGATTAAAAGCTGCAGAGTGTCACCCCAGCAGTCATGTCACTGGGGTGCGGTCTGGCTGAAAGAGTCTAAGCAGATGACTTTAAGTGTTCTTCTACAGGGTTAATGAGTTAAGGAGGTTATATCACACGCATTAAGTGGCTTGCCTTTCTTCGTTAATGTTAGGCACAGGAGACAATGGCTTGTCGTAACCTGACAGGAAGTTTTTCACATTTGCATCTCTTCAGATTGTACCCAGAACACTCAAACGGACAGCAACTGGTGGCAAAAACTATTAGCCAGCATAACTGAACGATGGTGTTGTGGCTTTAGCAAAGGGTGTATCTGCCACTTTCTGTCTTCCTCTCATCCTCTCTGATTCAATCCTGCACCCTCTTCTCTCTCTTTGCTGATTTATTTTGCTCCTTCTATTCCTCTTTTCCTCATTCCATCCCTCTGTCCCTGTCTCCCTCTTTCTCTCACTCATTCTGTTTCTCTCTCTCACTCCCTCTTGCGCACTTCCTCTGTTCGACTCTCCCCATCCCTCTGGTCCCTCTCTCTCTTTCTCTCTCTCTCTCGCTCTCTTAGTCTCCCTCTCTCTCCATCGCTCTCTCCCTCACTCGCTCTGTCCCTCTCTCTCCCTCCCTCCCACTCTCTCGCCCTCTTTTCCATTCTCTCTTTCCCTCTCTCTATGTTCCTCTCTCTCTCTCTCTCTCTCTCTCTCACACACACACAGCAAATCTGTTCTTCAGGCTCAGTTGTGGTGCGGTGAGGTTTATTTTTTCTGTTGTCACTGAAGCGTGTTGTATCAGGGAGTTGATATGAGAATCTCCTGGGACAGGCTGTCGTCTCCACCCCCCCCCCCAGCTCCAGCTCTGTGCGGTACGTCTATGCTCTTCATGCTCGGGTTCAGGGGGCTGTGGCCGCGTAAGAGAGCCAAAGCCACAGGTGCAGGTGTACCCTTCAGTTCTGCCATTCCACTCGCTGAGCCTGGCTGAACAAATCCGCACTCATCCCGCTGTCCACCTTTTGTGCGTTTGTCAGCGGGTCAGTGATCCCTCACCACTGTTGACATCCTGCAAATATTTAAAAATCGGCTGGCTTAATTATACAAATCCTCTGCAGTCATCTACTAATCTGACCCGCATTTTCCGTGGTGGCACGCATTGCTTGCATTGTATTTAATCCCTTTATTTATCAAGGTCTTCATCGATACAGGACAAGTTGAACCTCCAACTTCCAACCCCAGGACAGTCAGACTGGTCTCGTCCTATTATAGTGCACTGTTACAGCTTCCTGATAGTGAATACTTCTCTACAGCGCAGTGCGCAGTGCTTGAACAAGATGTGGACATGTCAGCCGTTGCGCACGGCAGAATCACCCCTTCATATTTACGTGGTAACAGTACAGTGTTTAGTATCATGTGCTGGTGTTGAGACAGGGTGGTGCATTTTTGCTTTCTGAAGTTCATGTTGGTACAGCCGCAATGTAAGGTGGAAGCCATGTCTCTTACATTCTCACCTCTGCGTGGGAGGTGTGACATTGCAAGTTTTTTTGCCTATGAGGTGAGACAGTTTGACTCACTTTAAGTTTGCCTCTAAGAAAATTAAGAAATTAATTTTTAGGAAAATTAAGAAAAGCAGATGAAGAAAATTCAGCTTTTAAAGATGACTATAGCTCAAAACCAGGTAATCTTTTTCTACTGTGGAGAAAAACGAGGATTTAAAGCCTCATTACTAGACGTCACTTGTGAACGCCGACAGTTGTTGCTGTGAACCTGACTTTTTGCGAGGCCTCTCATTGGCCCCTGCAGCAGTCTCTTCTATTAGCCTCATGTCCTTAGCTGTGTCGTGTCTCTGTTTAGCCCATAGCCATTTGTAACACCCTGCTGGCCTTGTGGCCAGTAAGGCGACTGTGCATATGCTGAAATGTAAGCTAGTTATTTTGTGTTTTATGAATCAGTGTTTGCACTTTGCAATATGAAAATGGGTTGCACTGCACAAACTACTATATAATACACCATTAATCGTTGGATTGTGACTTTTTTTTGTAATTTTTGCTTCTGTTGGCCAGTTCAGTTTATTGATGGATCTTAGTCTAATTAAACATCAATTAAATGTGCCGAAGAGGAGACTGAAGGCAAAAAAGTTTCTGAAACAAGCAGGAACTGAAGATGGCTGCTGGAGAGGTCCAGTAGAGCATTATCAGGGAAGATACTCTGCTTCTGGTGATATCCATGCATTACAGACTTGACCAATTGTTAATAGTTAATGTTAATGTTAATAGTGATTACTTAATTCTGTTAAAATGTCCAGTGTTTTAAGTACAAAAATAGGGGGACTTGACAAAAGGCTGTGAAATTTACGAATCCTTAAAATGATTGGGGGACTAAAATAATGTGTTTCAGTCTGAGGAAATTATGGTGCTCACTGCACTTTGATCATTGCAGCTAATAAATATTTGCACCTATGCTAAAGGAGGTGTTGACTGGCATAACCATAAGCCAACATAACAGGGAAAAAAGTGATGACCTCGCCCTCACTAACCGTAATCAAGACGAAAACATATCCCATTTAAACTGTTTCCAGGATGCTGACTTTGACTTTTCCTGTCAATGAGTGTTGAGATTTAGAACATCTTGTCCGCTGTGACAACCTGTTACTGAACTAACACTGATCCATGAAATGACACTGAACTTTCTGTCTGCGAAATCTAAACCTTGCTTTGAATAGAGCGGACATTTGCCTTTTCCGAACTTACGCACCCAATGTAAAAAAAATCATGTATATATATATACACACAGTATGCAGTACGGCGGTCTCGCGTCTTTGCGCGCTCCTCGCTGTCATTGGCAGATGTGACTTTGTGCCCTGTGCAGAGGGGCGTTCCTTCAGTTTGTCCCCATCTCCCAGCCCACGGCCGCCACAGCAGGCAAGGGGGTGCGATCGATGCTCCATCGCGTACGTGCTGAAATGGTCGCCGCGGGTGCCAGATGACTCATCGATCACAGTGGTTGCAGTCGTTGCACTAAGCTGTGCCAGGGCATCTGATGGCCACAGTCCTGGCCTCTCTGGTCCACTGGTGGAATTCACCCAATCGGTCTGTCTGCTCCAACAGTGTCTTTGATTTCATTTAAAAACCATATCTCTCCTTCTATCTCTATATCTCCCACTTTCAATCCGGCTCTCCTTCTCCCTCCCCAACTGCTTCCTCTCTCCGAATCTCCCCTGCTCTCCCTCCTTCTCTCTCATCCCCTCTCTTCCCTTCTCTCACTCCCTCCACCTCTCACTACTGTTTTGTCCCTCTCCTATTGTCTTGCACTCTCTCTCCCTCTTTCCCTGTGTCCCCCTCCATGGGTGCATTTCAATTCTCTTATTTGTATGTCATCGCTCCTCTATCCTCAATTGAACCAGAAGTTGTTCCGGGTCTGCCTCCTCACCGAGGAGGTGTGAGGAGAGAGGTGCTATGAGTGAGGTTACATGAGAGCAGCCTTCCTGGAACACCTTTAGCTGAGAGCCATGACATCTATCTGTAATGACGTAAGCTAGCAGTAAAAAAGATACAACGGAACAGAAAACTTGCAGTTCGGATTATATCACTCTTCAGTCAGAGATCAGATCATTTTTCCCATCTACAGAAGTAACTGAAAAAAAGGTGGCAGTTTTTCTTTGCTCTTTTTTTCATCTGTCAAAAACATAAACTGACAAACTTTTGTAATTGGTCTTTATTGGAAAACAATAAGATATTGAGTGTTTCCATAAAATCTTAAAATAGCCTGAATAAAATATTCAATATTCAATTGTTAAAGTAAAGTACAACGTGAGGCATGATACTCCTGTCCTTTAAAGGTCCCATATTATGCTGTTTAAAAAATGTGTAAAATGTTTATGTGTAAAATATGTCCAATGGATCTTTAAAGTAATGTTAAGAATTCAGCTACGAAAAAAACTACATACATCCATCCGTAGTGAGACCTCTTCTCTCACCCCTTCTGTGCCGGTCTGAAACACGAGCTGTTATGAATTGGCGGGGAGGTTATGCTAATGAGGCGCTGCTCTGAATGGCTGCCTGGCCGCAGACCCGAGGTTGCAGACCCGAAAAACCAGGAAACCAAGATGGCAGTTATTTCAGGGCCGCTATCCACAGCATCTATTGCTGCAAGACTGTACCAGTTTGATCCCAAATCTGACCCTGAAGGGAGGAGGAAGCAATTGAAGTATTGCAGCAACGTTCACAGCAAGATGTCCAGGAGTGGCAAGTTGAAACTTTAGTGTTTTGCTGGTACTGTCTTGCCTTGCATTCATGTGATTGTAGCTGTACTGTTTTATAGTCATGTTATATACCCACTTAGCTATCCGAAGGAAACTTTGCTAAATGCTCCTGTTACCCATTTCTACCAAAACGAAATACAATTCCGACATCAAGCTACTAAATGAGTTTGTAGCAAAAACACACAAACGGTGGAAGCATTGCTTATATTGAGCTAGCGAATCGATAACTTCTACTGGAAATCCATATCCAATCTCAACTTCTTTTTTTGGCTTTTTATTAGCCAGAACAATTTTCGAAGGTGGATGAAATCCCGCCACGGCAATGCAGAGAAATCGTTTGTTATACCAGACACGTTATAGTGCATTTCACGATTGCTTTCACTGGGTAGATTCAGAGAGCTAGCCCACACCACGGCAAAGTACTCGGCTGCCACCTGGTCATAGATAAGTAAAACGATTGTTTCACAGCAGTAGTAATCAATCCCAAGCACGTACCCTAAGCTCCGCAAAGCCTACGTCTGGTCTTACTCTAGCCTTATCAGCCCAACTTTGCCGACACGCACAACGCCTCTCCGGTTAGCTTCAACTGTAGCGGATGCGGTCAATTAACATTATGATGAAACTACCACCTTGATGCTAACCAAAGTAACACGAGCATACCAATGTGAATTACTGCATATAAATTAACCAGGAGCATTTTTTAAGTAGCACAGAATGTGAATTAAAAATATGGTAGTAACCGAGCAGTCATCATAAGGACAGAGACAAACCTTACCCTGCAATGCAGGTTTTACAGAGTGTATGTTCCATTACCGTGAACAGTTGTACCAAGCATCCAAATAACAAACAAGTTTAAAAAGTTAGCTTCAAATGAGGTTTATAGTCACACACCTTCTGTTGAATGTCTCCTTCATATATTTACTTTGGCATATTTAGGACACGAACATTATCAACAGTAATTTAGCTATGTTAGCTGCAGTGCTACAGCCACAGTCAACAGGCTATCACCTTAGGTAGGCTTATGCAGTAAAGCAACACAAAATGGTAAAACCTACTACTTCCGCATCTGTGAGTCACAAACAGTTGGTACCGATCCAGGCTTTATCTTCAGATATTTTACAGAGCCTGAATTTGAGGCCAGTTGTTAGTGCTAACTATTGTTAGCGGTCCTGCTAGCCACCTGTAACACGTTAGCTTCACTTACATTATTTGCTGTTTTATCCTTACTTACTGCTTGTGGCTCCGAGGGCTTTGTCGATGCACCTGCTCTAGGTTTGAGAAGCAGCTTAGAGGCTTATCCAGCGTCAAATTATCCTTTATTGACAAAGCTGTCTTTGATGAAATGCCAAGCATAAACCGCTAACATTCACTTAAAGTGTGGCAGTTTGCTGCCAGCATACAAAAAAGCTACCCTCTGATTTCTGGTGGCATTGTCTTTTTGAAGAGAAAATAGTTGTGCTTTTTTTTGCATCCAAAAAAACATGTATGAATAGCTTTAGGAGACATACAGATAAATCTACATTTTAAATGATTTGGGCTTGTTTGTGTCTGATAGAATAAATTCCGGGGTAGGCAGGTCCAGCACTGTGATTGGCTCTGCCCAGGTCTGTCCTAATTGGACGCAACAACCTGACGTCAGGTTTTGCCAGATCTCGTAAAGATCTCAAGACGAGCTGTTCGAAGAGGAAATTGCGTTAAGGAAATCACGTTCTCGGATTACGGCAAAACCCCTGTTCCTTATGTTTAGAAACTTTGCAGAGGTTGAGTATGGACATCCAACATTATAAAATTACTTGTATGTATTAAAAGAAGGATCAGGATAATAGGGGACCTTTTAAACCTAGTAGAAGTAAAAGTAAAAATAAGAAAGAAAGCAAAGCAGACCTGATCTTACGCCTTTAAGAAGAATTTCGACTCTGTAGGTTCATGGATAATTTATTCATTTTTAGACACAGCGAATGTTTGTGAGAAGGCCAAATATGAAAATTTAAATAAGTGATTAGACTCGTCCCTAAACAGACATTCAGCTCATTGATTGTCCTCGTTTCGTCCGTCCTCTGTCCTTTTTTCTTGCATTTCTCCATGTATCCTTGGTGAGCGGGACTAAGACAAAAGGTAAAGATGCAAATTAGGGGAACGAGGATGTAATTTAAAAGCACTCTCTATCGCTCTCCTCTCTCTCTCTCTCCCTTCTGTCTCTCTCAGCCATTCCTGTCTCTTTTCTCCTTCTCTCACTCTCTCATTCCCTCCATCAGCTTCATCTGTGTAGAGTGTCCCAGGCTCCTGTCCTTGAGTTATATGCACCTGTGCCTGCCGCTGCCTCTCCGGCGTTTGGGTTACGGCGGTGTCCGATCCGGATCATTACGCCTGGGCCAGCGAACGAAAAGCAGCCGCACGACCGGACACGAAGGAACGGAGATTTATAGACTGTGCGATTTATGTTTTGTGCAGCGCCGTACAGGAAGCACCAGGACTCCTTTTCAAGTCTCTTATTTTTCATCCTACACATAAATCATCCTGGTCCTTATACAGACAAAATGGTCCTTCAGAGGGAACCAAGATGAACTGGTGATTTTATCAGACAGATATCCAGCACTGGGGAACTGGATCTCCTCCCTCCTGTCTGATCCGATAGCGTCTCCACAGTTAGGGCCATCCCTGCCCGTCAGTCAGGCCCAAAGGGCTTTACTGAATGCGAATGTGCGCCCCTATGATGATTTAACCGCCAGCCTGATGTATTCAAACACAAGGGGAGAAGGAAATGATAAATTAGGGTGAAGTGACTGCCAATGGAGATGAACCCATGATTCATCTCACATTGCCCTCTGCTGGTTCGGTGCACGGAAATCTATTTTCCTCAAAGGGTTTTTATACAGTACCTCTGGGCCATACAGCTTACAGTGTAGCTTATATTCAATGTTTCTGGAAGGTTCCTGAAATGAAGTTACTGACTCGAAGGAATTAAAAAAGGTTTGAAAAGGAGCATGTCACCATGTTCAGGAAGTTTAGGAAGTTAAGCAGGTTAAGTTGCACCTCGTGTAGCCCTGTGATTTATTAGCCTTACTGACTAAAGGCGTGCTGCGCGGACCTGACAGTCCTGGGTCGAGGAGCCTCAGTGAGTCCTTCCTACTCAGGTCCCATGGATGCCATTCGCTGGATTGGAGAAGGGTGCTTCTTCATTACTAGTGTGACTTGATTGACAGCCAGCTGGCAAATGAGAGAATGGCTATTACAGTCGATATTGTGAGATGGTTGAGTGCGATAACTCTCCGCTCCCTCCCTAACCTGCAGAGGGTGAGATCCCTGGATAAGGCCAAGTCTATTCTGGCTGATCCCAGTCCCCCCCTGTGTGGTTAGACCACATTACTCCTGCCTCGCCGCAGATTTGCCCCACCAAGATGCAGGACGGACAGACACAAAAACTCTGTTGTCCCTGCTGTCACTAGCCTTTTAAACATGTGTGTATAATGTTTATTATTTATCCTTCTTTGTATTGTCCAGCATTGTTATGACTGCTGTTTGTGTCTGCTGACTGTGTTTCAAATTGCCCCTCAGGGATAATAAAGAAGACTTGAACCTTGAACCCTCAGCCTCACCCTTCAGACTTTTTGGCGATGAGGATCCTGCCATTTTTGTTGTATTTATATTCTAAGTACCTCTCAAATTTTGTATGAGGTAAATTATCTTGGTCCCATCTCATGGCTTTTGGTTTTAAAAAGCTAAATGTTTTTAATTCATCGTTTACCAGGTTTGGATTTTGCATCGCAGTGCTTTGGCACATTGCCATGTTATAATCACGATCATGTGAGCTGTGCCTTGAGCACTTGCTGCCATAAGTGATCTCAGCGTTTGTGAACATGCTGCTCAGATGGCAGTTCACTGATTTCATGATACCGGGCAGAACAGTTTGCTCTATCCCTCAGTTGCTGATTTTTTTTTTTTTTTCCCCAGTGTAGAACTTAAAGGTTTATTTCATGCCTGTAGTCCATTTTAAATTCTTTAACATACAATGCGTAGGATGTAATACTATCAGAAGAATTTTATCAAGAATAATGAAGGACTTCATATTGTATTTTTGCTGATTCTGTCTTAGACTTTGCGGTTCACCGACTAGTTTAATTTTTTCCTGGATAATAATCACTTTATAAAATAGTTGTAATGCCTCCGTGAATATATAAATACCCCATTATATTTCCATCGAAAAATTTGTTGTTCCTCTGTTTAATATGGAAATGTCTATAGAACACTGGTGGCCATTGATTAACACTGGTAACATATTGTTTATTTTTTGGCAATGACATTTGTTGACGTGATATACGTTGATACGGTGTGTTTCTTTTCATTAATGCTTCATATGCTGCATTATTCTGGATGTCTCTGGTGTGATACTCCTGCCAAATAGTGAAATTTTCTGTTTTGTAACCAGATACAGAGGTAAAGATTTGCCGCAAAACCTCTGGAAGCAAACTGATATTCCTTTTTATCCCGCCGGCATATAATGCGGGGGGATATAGCGATCAGTGTGTCCGTCCGTCCGTCCGTCCGTGTGTCCGTCCGCCTGTAATAAAATTGTTTCCGGACCAGAACTCGAAAACTATCCCACTTACAAACACCAAATTTGGTATGGAGCTTCTCCTTATGGTCTAGTTGTGCCTTTTGGGGGTTTCGGTCCGTCCGTCTGTCCACACAACCTGTAGGTTACACAACCTACAGCCAGGGGGATCCGCCATTGCCAGATGGCTCTTGTTTAATATCTTGGCCTGGCCTGGGTATTATTTGCACACAATTTGTGTGTTTCTGTCCGTTTTGGTTGGGCAGAGGTGGACAACCAGAGTCATATCTCTCCCTGGCTTTGCTGCCAGCTACCGGCCATTAAACACTTAATTTGCAAAACCATTTGTGAAATCAGACTTTAGTTGCATTTCTACAGAAGCCAGTGAATGACCGTCAAGGACTGATCTTGTGTCCTAAAATAAAACATTTTACTATGATCTAAAATTTTCCCTTGTTTATATAATCTGCTGATTTAGGTAGAGTAATTTGTGGCATGGAATTCTGGGATTTGGAGAGTGAAAACAAAAGTTTACAATCACTGGATTTCTCCACGAAGTCCACTAAGAGTACAAAAAATGCAAATAGACTTTTTTTCTATTCAATAAAATTCTCATTTAATTATCAGTTCGTGGTGAACCTTTCCTCTCATTCAGCGTACGTTTTCGTGCAGGCCTACACTGTATATGCTTTTGTTTCCTCATCCATTTGAATTAGCTTAATGTGATTCTATGCCATTTGCACAATGAATCAACAAGTAGGAAAAAACTCCCTCCATTTTCACAAATCTTAATTAGCTGAGTAACTGAAGGGAAACTATGCCATCAACAAATACCCAGCCACTGAGAAATTGCCTCTTTTCCCCGAGGGGATAGTCGCACAGTTCAGCAATAGCCTGGCCAATAAGAAACAGTAGTCGGGAATTGCCTGTATTTGCGAATGTGTGTGTGAGTTTGGGTTCCACTCTTTTGCTTCCATGTGAAGAAGAGCTGTAGATCTGTGGAACCCTGTGCACACATAAAATGGCGTGTGCTTGGCAAGTGTTTGGCCTCCATCTTAACGTGATTGTTATATTTTTTGTGAAATCCATGCTATTCTTATATCTGCTACTGCCTGGAAAAGAGAAGTAAAGGTTCAGCTCCAGCTGCTTGCAGTATGTGGAAAAACAGAGCCTGGTCTTCTCTTGTTTTGATATCAGTGATGTTGACTATGGTTTTTTTTTTTTTTTTTATTGTTAGATGAAGCCATTGCTGTTATATAGTTTGGATTTTTACATGCATCTTCCCCGATTCACACTAATAACTGAGGGTCAGTAAGTAGCAGTTGAATCTCTGCTTTTGCATATTAGCGGTTTTCCTTTATCGTGTGGGCGAGCGTTCAGCTTTGAGTTTTCAGCATTCCCTCCCTCCTCCTCCTTACTCTTCTGGTGTGTGTGTGTGTGTGTGTGTGTGTGTGTGTGTGTATATGTGTGCGCGCATGCCCTCTCTCTGTTCTATTTTGAGCTGGTTGGATGGTCGAGGGCTCCCGAATGGAAAGAGAGATGGGGAGAGGAGAGGGAGGGAGGGAGAGAAATGAGGGAGCAAACAGCATCATGCTGCTGTGTATTATTAGAGGCCAACACACTGGAGCACTCTCAGTATGTGTGTGTGTGTGTGTGTGTGTGTGTGTGTGTGTGTGTGTGTGTGTGTGTGTGTGTTGTGTGTGTGTGTGTGTGTGTGTCTGTGTTGGTCTTTGTGTGCACGCATGTGTATTGGTGTGTGTTTGAGTCGAAGAAAGGACTCGCTCCAGAGCAATGATTCCTGCACGCAAGCACACAAACGCAGGTTATGCCTCGAGTGCCTCCCATATTGGTAGCTGGATTCAATTTTTAAGTTGCCAACATTTTGCAAACAGTTTCTGAGCCACAGCACGCTGTAGTAATTAGCCAGTGGAGGAATAAAGGGAGAAGCCATACAAATATACAACAGTGTGAATTGGCAAATCCCAGTAAGACTGCCAACTGTTCCCTGATGGAGCAGATGCTGGATGGTGAGTGAGCCTCGCGGCGCTGCTCGCTCTCGCCAGTGCTCTCGGTGAGCGCTCCTTTCCCCCGGCGCGCCGATGGTGGAAGCTGTGGAGAATCTGGGTGAGACGCGTGATTCTGCCCCTGCAGGCGACAGCTATTTAGATCACCGCAGCGTCTCGCGCGCTGGCTTCGCAGCTCGACATTCAGTTATTCACGGTTTGGTGTGACTACTGACAAAAAAATCTGTCGCGAACTGGAGTAGAAGAGAATCAAAAAAACTATTTTTGCCAGGAGGAACTTAAAGTGAAAACCTGGAGCACAAGTGATTAATCCAGAAATTTTTAAGTGACATTAGGAAACGCTATTACAGTATTTCATTTTCGAATTTCAGTATTCTCAAAGAAGTGCCAATACTCCCAAAATGAAGCTAAATGCCTTGTGACTCCATTTTTATGAATTTATGAATAATTCATTTAATACTGGTGAGCGAGGATATTAACTAGCAGATGATATCAGTGTTTGTCTTTTACCTGCTGCCATTTGATTCCTCATACATGTGTGCGGTTTCAGTTTTGGTTCGCCCGTCACAGAATGCTCTGATTTTTTGATTTGACCGTAATATTAAAGAATTTTTATACCAGTGACGCTTGGGCTTGACATTGCTTTTGTGCAGTCTGTGCATCATGGTTATACACACCAAGTAATCCCACTCTGCACATGTGTAGCATAAATGGAATTATCATGACAATGGCGATTAACATATCAAAGCTCACGCAGCATTCTGTTACATACAATGTGTTACATATGCAGTCTGTGGACTCTTTGTGATCTAATGTGAAATGTGATCTGAGTGACTTTTATTCTGAAATGATTGCTGGTGCCAGATGGGGTGGTTTTAGTATTTGCTGAAACTACTGATCTTCTGGCATTTCCATGCACAACAGTCTCTTAATTTTACAAGGAGGAGTGTGAAAGGCAAAAAAAAAAGCATCCAGTGAGTGACTATTCTGCTGGTGAAAATGCTGCGTTGACGAGCAGAGAGTGACCAGACTGGTTCAAGCTGACAGTGACAGTAGCACAAATATTCGACAATGACTTGCATAAGGGAAGCTCTGGAAGTGCAGCTTGTTGAATATCTCAATCCAAGGGCACCTTTTGGATGTGTTGGAATGGGAGATTTCCAGGATGAACGTCCTGCCGACGAAACTGCTGCAACTGCATGATGCCATCATGTCAACATGGACCATAACGTCTTCGGATTTTGTCCATTATACTTATGGGTCCTTGCCCAAATAATTCAGGCTGTTCTGCAAAGCATAGGAAAGGTGTACTTGATGACGTAGCTGGTTAGTTTATATTATTTATTGCTTTATATTGGAGACGGCATGATTGCTGGCAGCCTGAGGGAAGAGAATAGCCTGAAAATGCATTGTTTTGCATCAGCACGTGCAATGAAACATTTCTTTGCCCCTCTGGTTACTTATTCACCTGTGTGTGCATGAGTCAACTGCTTCTAATTATTTATTTTTGTTTTGGAATTAAATGGTTATTCTTCTTTTTATTTGTTTGTTTATTTAAAGTAATAGGAGCCTTGGGTGTGCTGAACATACATCTTTGTTTTACACTGGAGTTACATACTCAGAGGGGTGAAATCCCCTGTCATGAAAGTCATGAGCTCAGTCACAAAATCTCAATTATTGATTGTAACTTGAGCTCCAATAATTTTTACAATAAAATAATCCATGTTACTGGAATAAAATTCTGTGGAATGATGTTTTCCATCTGAACGTAACAGACTGTTGTATGATTGATTACCAGCTACTGTGTCGCCGACTGGAAGGCTGTGTCCTGGAATGTGAATTGGTCTTGTTGTGCAGTCTGTTGGCTGATACTACCGTTTTCCTTGCTTGTTTTGTTGTAGGAGTCTGTGCTAAAGTCGGGCTGAAAAAAGCGTTCTTAAATGTAATGCTTTGGGACCCTATTAGCTAGTGTGAGACTGAACTCCCGTTTAAATGAATTTCTGTCAGTTTTAGATCCCAGCAAATCCGCGAGAAAGATTAAACGACAAAGATGATGGATGTTCAAATTTGGAAGTGGTTGATGTTCTTGAGCCTTCAATGGAAGTGTATTAGCTCGCTCTGACGGTACGACAACATCCCAGGGACAACTGGTAAAGGTGGGATTTGCACTTTGATTAATTGGTAAGCGCTCGGGGCAGTCGGAGTTACCGCTGTGGTTTTTCTTTTCATTCTTGCTTCCTCCAAAGGACTGATTCTTTGCCTTCTCCCCATCCACAGTCTACACAAGGTTTATTTATAAATTTATATCCTTTTATATTTTTTTCCGAAACAGGTGGGCTGGTAGAAGCATAGGCTTTTATATTTTGTTCACTCCTGTGGTGAGAACACCATCAGCCTGAGGCCCTAAACACTGAGCACAGGAGCTGAGCTAATGGGTCTCTCCAGGAATAAGGGGGCTGCGCCTGTGTGTCCACTTCCTCTTCCTCCTCCCCCTCCCTCAGCCCCGCCCCCTGGTGATAGTGCCTGATTTAAGAGCAGGCCCTTGCTGACATCGTTGCAGTAATTAAGGTGACGCTGACCCCTGCTGTCCGTCCCACGGAGAGGGCCTAACGCGGAGGTCACTGTCACCACCCCCCCCCCCTGCAGATTGATCCATTAATTATACAGCCGGACTAATTAATTAAGCCCTTTCTCCCTCTCACTAATTAAACTGAGCGGTGAGAGGCTGAGCTGGGCTGGGGGTAGTTTTGCCCAGACCCCAGACCCTAGGCCCCAGGCCCCCAAACAGACACGTGACTGAAAAGGGGGAGGCTCCATTCCGGTAAAATGAAGGAAACCTGCGACAGAAACACACACATTTCTGCTCTGTCTCTGAGAGCTTGAGAACATGACATTTTCTGCTCAATGATGATATGGACACAATTTTGTTCTCAGAGCAGATGACTTCCCCTCACCATCTGACACCGGTCCTCTGGGGTAATATTCATGGGTAACAGGTGGATGGGAAGTGAGTTGTTAATTTCCTACAGGCGACTGTTATGCTGCAGGTAGCTATATTAACTAGCAGCAGCAGACAGTTAAGCTGCTCTGCAGCAGGAAAAGGCATTTTTGAAAGAAAGCAGATTGAATAGCCTGCCTCTCGGCGGGGTGGAGCAGTGGGATTCGTATGGCATTACTTGCGAGCATGAGGGCAAGTCTTGAGGCCCCTACCAAAACTAGCTTTGCAAGTTAATGCCCGATTTGTTGGTTGATGGTGTTGCACAGGTCTTTATAAAAGGCAACTGCAGGTCGAAAAGGTATGGGCACTGCTGTCATTGGCCCTGGATCCAGGATCCCTTGTTCTGATTGTCTAGTCTTGGCTACCCAGTCGCACAATTATCTGGTTGCTCTGTGCATTCGTCGTTGGTTCCTAGAGGAAAAATTACCTGAAGGTGCAGTAATTGCAACTGTTTGTTGCCACTGGCTGCAGCTTCAAATCCTGCCTTTCTCATTTGACATTGTTTGTTAGGCCAGCAGATGCTTTCAGCTGGGGTGACTTGTGTAGTGTGGCTCTCATTTCCGCTCATAATCCCTCTCTGCTGCGGTGCAGTGCTGAGCGTATTGAGGTCAAGTGGCCCGCTCAAGGGGGCGGCTGCAGAGTCTGACCTCGGGAGTGAATCTTCAACCCCGTGGTCTCATTTCTGTAAGAGGCATCTGTCTGACCTGTGCACTGGAAATCTTTGTGATGTTAGGGACTAATTACGATAGCTGGCCGCACACCGACATACTTTGCCAAGTGCACTCACATTGACAGAATGCACGGTTTGGCCTGAGCAATCTGGAATCATCTTATTCTAGGCACGTAAATAAATAAACGTCATTACCCACGTGTTGCATATTGCGTACCCCGCTACATCATTACACAACGAGCTTCGCTATAAATGGCACCATTTCTTTCCATCTTAACCCCACCCCCAGAGTAGCAGTAACTCACTGTCGGTCAGTTTCACAAAAAATAACACAAAAAATTATTGAAATTCATCTGGACTTGGACCCTCAGCTGCTCTGTTGCCTTTGCATCTCTAGGTTGGGCTGTAGAGTAATGTTCACATACTCACTGACCCCTCATGCCTGCAAGTCTGTATTTTTGTGGATGTTCTTAGATGGACCTGCACAATTGTTGTTTCTTTACTGTGCAGTCTGCACTGGTCAGTTGAGAGGGCTGGAAAGTTCTGAGCTGTGCTCCAGCTGTCAGGACAGTGCAGCGGATTAGGGAGCACTTCTTGTGTCGACTTATACCAGCCGTAGACGTTACACTTTCCTTTCTACAGTGTAAGCCTAAGCTATGAAATATAATAGTAACCCAATGCAAATTAATATGCAGATCCATTGAATCCAAATGTGGTTCTGAATCTCTGGGTGTTACTGTGTTTGATTCTGCACACTCATTCATGGCTCAGTTGGTATCCCACCTCTAAAATGGCCACTTTCAAGGTGGCAACGTGCGGTTTTGGGTTATATGAGCTGTGGTCCAATGCTTAAATATTTGCACATGGGCTGTTTATCACAGTAGGTGATATTCTTATTTTTATGAGAAATGTTGTTTCATTTTATCACTTTCCACTTGAATTATTTTTATTTGCTTTCGGTCAGCGATGAAGCCCACAGCAGCTGCGGTTATGTGGGCTGTTGACCGTGCGAGGCCTTTGCCAAATGATGCAATATTAAATATATCCGTGAGGCGCTTTGCTTTTAGATTCGGATATGAAAATGGAGCCGGCTGACTCCATGTGTTAGGCCTCCGCAGAGCCGGACTTCATGCTGAGAACACTTGAGCGTCCTTTTCTAAAATGCTGGGACTTTTGACCCAAAATGGAAACATGAAGATTTTTGAGCTGATAATTGCTAAGTTATTATGTTCTGATATTCCTGGTATGCTTGGTGGAGTTTGCCCAGTATTTGGGTTTGTTCTAGTTTTCCATTTGCCAGATGGATGCCTTCTGAGGCTTTTTACATGAGCAATTTGCTCAGGAGCAGAACAGCCTCCCAAACTAACATATTACCTGCTCACCTCATGCTCTTCATCTGCAAAGAGAACACATACATTTTTTGTGTTTTTTTTTTTTTTCACCCAGATTGATGAATGGGTTTATGACACACTTATGCCTGTATACAGTGCCGTGAAGAAGTATTTTCTCTCTTCCCGATTTCTTCTGTTTTTGTTTATTTGTCAGGCTCAAATGTTTCATATTATCAAAACTAATTTTAATAGTGGACAAAGATAACCAGAATAAGCAGGAAATTCAGTTTTTACATGATGATTTTGTTTTTTGCAGTAGGAAAAAAAGGTCATCCAACGCTACCTGGATCTGTGCGTAAAAATAATTGCCCCTTAGTTTCTATATCTGCCAATTAAACAAATTTCATTGTCCCCCGCGCGCGGAACGCGCGAAGTGGCGGGACATATGTAATGTGAATATAGGCCACTAGATGGCAGTATTTACCTTTTTTTTTTGTTAAGCTCAGAATGGAGTCATGTTTAGACATGTCCTGGACATGTCTGGGGCAAGTCTCAGAAAATAAAAAAAAGAGGTCTAAATGTGGGTGGGGTCTGCAAAAGAGTATATAAGGAAAAGAATTGAGACAGTAGAGTAGTAGGAGAAATTGCAAGAAGATGACCAGACCTGCCATTCTGTTCAAGACCTGTGACGTTTCTTTTGTGGATTTCTTTGACTGTGTTTGAGCATTTTCTTCATCCAGGACATCACCAAGCCACCCCACTAAAAAGGGACTGTAATTATTTCTGTTTTTTCTTATTTATCAATCTTGGTCTTTAGTTGTAGGTTGTTATTAGTCTTTGTCTTCGTTAAAAATTAAATGTGTTTTAGTTGTTAAAACTGTGTTTGTCATCCCTTGCTGTTGCTGTTGTGTTATAAATGTAATAACAAATTGGGGCCATAACAAATTGGGGGCTCAAGGTCCGGGATAGACCATTGTGTGAGTAATTTATTGAAAATCTAACATTCCAAATTGTGAAATTGTTTTTGTGAATTTTCCTAGATATATATTGACAACAGCAATGGATGATTTCTTGGCATCACCAACCGTAGGGGTTTTGAAGTCTTTTAAAAAGACAGAACTGCTAGAAATTTGCAGACAGTTGGAGCTGACAGAGGTAAAACCAGCCATGCGAAAAGCAAGACTGGCTAGAGAGATAGTTGAATATTACATTGATGAAAATGTGTTTGCACCAGGAGATCTGGAACAGTTTCCAGTGGAAAATCCAAATATAGAAATGGAACTTAAATTAAAAATGCTAGAGATTGAAAGGGAGGAAAGAGAAAAAGAAAGGGAGGAAAAAGAGAAAGAAAAGGAAGAAAGAGAAAAAGAAAGGAAAGAAAAAGAAAAACAAAAAGAATTTGAGAGGGAAGAAAAAGAAAAACAAAGGCAGTTTGAGTTAGAAAAATTAGCAAGAGAAGAAAAACAAAGAGAATTTGAGTTAGAAAAATTTGCAAGACAGAGAGATTTTGAATTAGAGAAATTCGATAGAGAAGAAAGACTCCAAATGGAGCAACTAAAAATAAAAATCGCAACTGAAAATAAATTTCGGGCTAGCCAGGAGGTAAAACTGGTGCCTCCATTTTCGGAAAAGGATGTTGACAACTATTTCCAATGTTTTGAAAAGGTAGCAAAGAGTTGCCAGTGGCCAAAGGAACACTGGCCTCTGATGTTGCAAACTGTCCTCAAGGGTAAAGCTCAACAAGCCTATTCGGCTTTGTCTGCAGATGATTCCTCTGATTATGAGGTTGTCAAAAAGGTTATTTTGAGAGCTTATGAGTTGGTTCCAGAGGCTTACCGACAGAAATTCAGAGGTCTGAAGAAATCTGAAAATCAGACTTATGTTGAATTTGCTAATGAGAAGCAGGTTTGCTTTGAGCGCTGGTGTACTTCTATGGAGGTCAAGGATGATTTCAACTCACTAAAAGAGATGGTGTTAGTTGAAGAATTCAAGAACTGTGTTAAGGATGATGTTAAGACCTACCTTAATGAGAAGCAAGCACTGAACTTGCAATCAGCTGCCAAATTTGCAGATGAATATGTTCTCACTCATAAGTCCAAATTTCAGTCTAGCAGTAACAATAAATGGTCCCAATTTCAGAAAAAGGGTTACGGTGATACCCAAGATTCCTCACCCAAAGACAAAGACAAATCTGGTGATGGTGCTCAGAAATCCAGTAACAGGTCTGATCAAAGTGTGAAAGCTGACAGTGACAGAAGTGGTCTAGTTTGCAGATATTGCAAGAAATCTGGTCATGTTACAACTAACTGTTGGTTCCTTAAAGCTAAAAAAGAAAAAGAAAAGGATACCAAACCAAATGCCTTTGTGAAAACAAGGTTAGAAACCCCTGTAGTAGATAACCAATCTGCTGAATTGCCTGCTTCTTGTGGGGCTAAAAAGCCTAATACAGCTGACTTTGTGAGGGAGGAATTTCTTCCATTTGTGTCAGAGGGATTTGTGGCTCTGAATGAGCATACTACTCCTGTCCCCATATATATCCTAAGGGATACCGGAGCTTCTCAGTCACTTTTGTTGATGGACTCCTTGGAGTTACGTGATGAGACCGCTTCAGGGGATTTCATACTTGTACAAGGTATTGAAGGGAGGACTGTATCTGTACCCCTGCGCTCTATATTCTTGAAGTCAGATTTAGTTACAGGACAGGTAAAGGTGGGACTTATGTCAAGTCTACCTATAAAGGGTGTTTCTCTGTTGCTAGGCAATGACCTGGCTGGGGGCAAAGTAGTTCCCCCTGTACATCTTACTTCACAGCCGAGCACTGAAAATGGGGATGAGGACCCATCTCTGTATCCTTCTTGCGCAGTGACTCGTGCTATGGCCAAGAAGGCTAAAGAAGATGATGTTGTGGTGCCGTCCAGTACATTGAATAGTCAGGACTCAGGTGGTTCGCCTCATGACTCTGATTGGCCTACTATGGTTTCTCCGTTTGAGGACTTATCAGATACTTTTATCAGTTCTCTATTCAGCCAGCCGGATGGGTCTGGTGATTCTGATGTGTCTGGAGACTTGTCTCTGTCCAGAAAGCGGTTGATTGAGGAGCAAACTAATGATCCTGAAATTGGTGTACTAAAGAGGAGAGCCCTTCCTGAAAAAGAAATAGATGCCGTTCCAGTTGGGTATTATCTCAAGGATGGTGTGTTGATGCGGAAGTGGCGCCCTCCTGATATCCCTGCCAATGCAGATTGGGCAGTGGTCAGGCAAATTGTTGTTCCGAAGGTCTATAGGAATGAGATCTTAACAATGGCTCATAGTTTACCTTTAGGAGGTCATCTTGGTGTTAACAAGACTGTTGATAAGATCATGAAACACTTCTTTTGGCCTGGGCTTCGGAAAGACGTTTCCAACTTTTGCAAAACCTGTCACACTTGTCAGGTAGTTGGAAAACACCAGTTAGACCCACCTGTAGCTCCATTGCAGCCTATCCCAGCATTTGGGGAGCCATTCTCTAGGGTCATTGTTGATTGCGTTGGTCCATTACCCAAGACTAGATCTGGAAATCAGTACTTGTTGACAATCATGTGTGAATCTACCAGATTCCCCGAAGCCATACCTCTACGTAACATCAAGGCAACTGCAATCTCGAAGGCTTTGATAAAGTTCTTCACGTTGTTTGGCCTTCCCAGGGAAATTCAGTCAGACCAAGGTAGCAATTTCACTTCAGGATTGTTTCAGCAGGTTGTGTATGAACTAGGTGCAAAACAGATTCTTTCTAGTGCCTATCATCCAGAAAGTCAGGGTGCCTTAGAGCGGTTTCATTCCACTCTCAAGACAATGATGAGGACTTATTGTTATGACCATGAGAAAGACTGGGATGAAGGTGTTCATTTGCTGTTGTTTGCAGCTAGAGAAGCAGTGCAGGAGTCTACTGGATTCAGTCCATTTGAGCTAGTGTTTGGTCATGAAGTGAGAGGACCTTTGCTATTATTGAGTGAACAATGGCAAGAGGAAGAGCCGCAAATCAGTCTGTTAGACTATGTTAGCAAGTTCAAGGAAAGATTGCGTGCAGCTTGTGACCTTGCCAAAGAGAACTTGAAATCAAGTCAGGGAAAAATGAAAACTTGGTATGATCATAAGGCTAGAAGCCGTGAGTTTAAACCAGGAGAAATGGTCCTTGTGTTGTTTCCCTTGCAGTCCAATCCATTGCAGGCTAGATTTCATGGTCCTTATGAAATTCTGACAAAACTCAATGATCTCAATTACATTGTGAAGACTCCAGATAGGAGAAAACCAAAACAATTGTGTCATATTAACATGCTAAAGCCTTATCATGACAGAAATGCTAGGGTTGCAGCTGTCACTTCAGATTCTCCAATGGTCGAAACGTGTGAAGATGAGGGGGAGTTTCAAGATGATGAACCAAGAATTAAAGCTGAAGTTCTTTCATGTAAATTGTCAAACACTGAAGTGTTGCAAAATCTTGATGTAAAACTCCAGCACTTAGAACCCTCACAGAGAGATCAGTTTGAAAGGTTGATCAAGAAATATGAGGATTTGTTTCCTGATGTTCCAAAGAGAGTTACTATAGCCTCTCATGATGTAGATGTTGGTGATGCCAAACCAATAAAACAGCATCCATACCGGATGAATCCTGAAAAGAGAAAGATTGCTGAGAAAGAGGTTGAGTACATGTTAAAACATGATATTATCAGACCCTCCAACTCCGATTGGAGTTCACCCTGTGTGCTAGTTCCAAAACCTGATGGAAGTACTAGATTCTGTACAGATTATCGCAAAGTCAATGCTGTAACTAGAACTGATGTGTTTCCAATACCTAGGATTGATGATTGTATTGATAGTGTAGGGCAAGCAAAGTTTCTGACCAAGATTGATTTATTGAAGGGTTATTGGTGTGTGCCTTTAACTGAGAGGGCCAAGAGCATCTCTGCTTTTGCCACACCATCTGGATTGTACCAGTATGAAGTCCTACCCTTTGGCATGAAAAATGCCCCAGCCACGTTCCAAAGGATGATACAGTCTACAATCGCCGGATTGCCACACACGGGTGCTTACATCGATGACCTGATCACATGGAGTGACTCCTGGGAAGAACATCTAAAAGATGTAGAGACGTTGTTCCAGCGCCTGACCCAGGCTAACCTGACTGTTAACCTGAGCAAGAGTGACTTTGGTTGTGCTACTGTCACCTATCTTGGCTTCGTCATAGGCCAGGGTAAGGTGGCACCCATAAATGCTAAAGTCCAAGCCATCATGGACTTTCCCGTTCCTGACAACAAAAAAGCTTTGCGCCGCTTCCTTGGAATGATCGGGTACTACCGCAAGTTCTGCAAGAACTTTGCTGAGATTGCTCTCAGTCTAACTAACCAACTGAAGAAAGGTGTAAAGTTCACCTGGGATGATGCATGCCAGAGAGCCTTCGATCACCTGAAGTCTCTGCTGTGTCACTTCCCTGTGCTCAAATCTCCTGACTTCAACAAACCGTTCTCCATCGCGGTCGATGCTAGCGACCAAGCTTGTGGATCTGTGCTCCTACAGAGAAGTGACTCTGATGACATTGAGCATCCCGTGGCATACTTCTCCAGGAAGTTCAATCGCCACCAAAGGAACTATTCCACAATAGAGAAGGAACTGTTGGCTCTGGTCCTTTCTTTACAACACTTTGAGGTTTATGTTTGTACAGGACAAAAGCCAATGATTGTGTACACTGACCACAATCCGTTAATGTTTTTGAGTAAGATGAAAAACAAGAATCGGAGATTGTTGAATTGGAGTTTGATTTTACAGGAGTTTGACTTGGAAATTAAGCATGTGAAGGGTACAGACAATGTAATTGCTGATTGCTTATCCCGTGTTTGAATGTGTATATATATATCATGTGTTTGTATATTGTATGATATGTATATATAGACAAGTGTTCACTTAACCATTTTGTATTGAAAAGAAAAATTTTGCCTTTATGAGTCAAAATTTTTCCCTTTTGGAATGGAGGTGTAATGTGAATATAGGCCACTAGATGGCAGTATTTACCTTTTTTTTTTGTTAAGCTCAGAATGGAGTCATGTTTAGACATGTCCTGGACATGTCTGGGGCAAGTCTCAGAAAATAAAAAAAAGAGGTCTAAATGTGGGTGGGGTCTGCAAAAGAGTATATAAGGAAAAGAATTGAGACAGTAGAGTAGTAGGAGAAATTGCAAGAAGATGACCAGACCTGCCATTCTGTTCAAGACCTGTGACGTTTCTTTTGTGGATTTCTTTGACTGTGTTTGAGCATTTTCTTCATCCAGGACATCACCAAGCCACCCCACTAAAAAGGGACTGTAATTATTTCTGTTTTTTCTTATTTATCAATCTTGGTCTTTAGTTGTAGGTTGTTATTAGTCTTTGTCTTCGTTAAAAATTAAATGTGTTTTAGTTGTTAAAACTGTGTTTGTCATCCCTTGCTGTTGCTGTTGTGTTATAAATGTAATAACAAATTGGGGCCATAACACATAGTATTCACGACCGTCCGTACGTCCGTACGTCCCGAATCCTTGTCTGCGAGATACCTCAAGAACGAATTGACGGATTTCCTTCAAATTTCGTGTCAACATGTATTAGGGTGATACCCCGGCGCCAGTCGATTTCGGTGACCTTCGCGTCACTCTCAAGGTCACACCGAGACATTGTGCATTTTCACACTGATAGCCTTGTGGCGGGGGACAAAGACACGTTAGTGGCAAATACTTGTTTATAGTAGGGTTCAGTTTCACTTGATACATCCAAATTTAATTACTGCCAGCCCTATTGAATCTAAATAGCACTTCAATTGAACGTGTCTGACAATGTAAAGTAAGCAAAAAGCAGTACATGATGCAGCAATCTAAAATACTTCAAAATACTTCAAGGGCAGTGTTGGTTGCATTGCATTTGGGATGGGGAAGAAAAGGCTGGATAGTTTCATGTATTTAGTGACAGCTGTTTTAAAATCTGAATTGTGGCAGTACGCTCGGAGAGGGGTCCTTTCATGTGAAACTGACGAGTGGCGGTCCGGTGAAAGGTCGCCAACGGTCTGCAGCCCCGCGGTGCGCCGCTCTAGATGAATCTTGTTCTGTCTCCACAGCCTTTCATGTCTCCTCGATACCCCGGTGGCCCCAGGCCTCCCCTCAGAATACCCAATCAGGTGAGAGCTCAGCTGTGAACGGCAGCTTCTGCTGGGAAATGTGGTTCCTTTGTTTTACTTCCTTCTGAGTTGGTTCTATACTTAAGTAAAAGCAGAAAGTGCGTTAGGCTTTTCTCTTACTTTTAAGGTTAAGTTGTAAAGTTCAAACTGTTAAAATTATTTTTATACTCAGCCCACGCTACACCCACAACTGTTCAAAAAAAGTCATATTATCTCTGTCAACCACACCATGCAGTGACTTATGGCAGTTAACTGAGTTTATTGAAAATCTTTTTAAAGACCTTTTACTCTATTAAACAAGAATAATTTTCTTGTTCTCAGATCCTGGCCATTGATTCATCCCATTTTCGTCATGCCCTTTGCTTTTCTCCAGATCACTGCAGTTGTGTTTTTTTTTTGCGTATTTAAATCATGGTAATGATCATTCGAATTCACAGCCTTGGCTGCTGTGTTTCTGCATCTTTGTCTGATGCTTATTTCTAAATAAATTATTTGTGTGCACCAACACTGGTTATATGATTAGTAATTGGATGAGGTGGTTGCATTCCCTCCATACCTGCTCTGGATAACTTATCTCCTGTGCGTAGGCGCTGGGCGGAGTCCCCGGGAATCAGCCATTACTGCCAAGTGGAATGGACCCCACAAGACAACAGGGTTTGTCTCTATAGGAAATGTCCTGTAATAAATATAATAAACATCTACATTCTTGTGTTTTTTGGAAATGAGTAATTGCATTTCCATATGGAAACCATACTTTACACACTGAATACTGTCATTTGTATTTTGAGCCCGTGTTTCCAAAAGTTTTAAAGGAATCACCATTCTGTTATTTTTTACCTCTCAGGCCATCCAGGCATGGGCGGGGCTATGCAACGCATGACTCCTCCAAGGGGGATGGTCCCACTTGGGCCACAGGTATGCGATTGGCTGGCATTAATTCTGGACAAAAAATGAAATAAAGGCCAAATCTCACCTTTCCGTGAAATGTCTTCTGATCCCGGTTGAAGTTGAATTATTCTCTGATTGACTGTGTACCCCTGAGTTAAAGTTAATGGCTTGATGGAACATTTTGTAAATGAATCTCTTGGCATGGTTGTTACTGTGGTTACTGTTGCAGGGATACGGAGGAGGTATGCGGCCCCCCATCAATGCTTTAGGGGGTCCAGGAATGCCTGGGATGAACATGTGAGTGCTGGGTGCCTGGTGCACTCCACTTCCTCAAATCTCTGTTTCGGGCTTCCTGAATATCACTCTTGTGCAGTATGACTTTAGGTCTCCATAACTCTCCTGTATGACACGGCAAGTTTTTGAATGTGTATCTGTAACCACACTGGCACACTAGCACGCACTGCATTTATTACATTTATTATTTTTTAATCTCCATGATGCTGTCATGTCTCCTTGCTGAGTGCAGTACTGTTCCAAACGTTCATCTTTGCCCTTTTCCAGGGGCCCTGGAGGTCGACCCTGGCCAAACCCGCCAAACGCCAACTCAGTAAGTTCCCAAAAGAAGAGTGCATATGTCTGTGTGTTTACTATGCCACCTTGCCTGTGGCTGGGACATCACTCTCCGACTGTGACACTCAGCCTTTTAATAACTCACTAAAAGTACACACTGTCCTTGGGTCCCAGTGCAGCACACTCTGCAGTCCGGCCGAAGCCCTCTGTCAGGGGAAAGGAGTGCGGATTTTCAGTGAATATTGGTTTGACACCTGAATTTCTGGCTTTGACCATGCCATGCAGAAGCAGCTAATCGGGTCATCCATATGCTTCCCTCTCTGTACGCTAGAGCTGAAGCAATTTATATTGGTTTATTTATTGAGCTGGTTGGTTGGTTGATTCACTATTTGATTCTGTGATTGACGAATTGATTGGCTGGTTTGTTTTGTTTGTTTTGTTTTCTAGCAGATTAATTGATTGAATGAATGATTGTCAGGCTTTGGCTCTGGCTGAATCCCCTGGGTCGCAATGTAAAGTGAAGCTTTACCATCAGATCTCTCTCTTTCCTTTTTTCTCTCTCTCTCTCTCTCTCTCTCTGTAGATTCCATACTCCTCAGCCTCTCCAGGGAGCTATGTGGTAGGTGATGGAAGAGGGGGTGGAGCAGGTGGGGTGGGCTTGGTTAGGAGGAGGGGAGTCAGTTGGTCTCTTTTCTCTCACCTCTGTGCGGTACAGCTCTGCCTTGCAAAATTTTTACCGTTCAGCCCTGTGTTTGAGGTCTCCAGGGCTAGACGCTGCAGTGGGATAGCTGCACCGTATCTGAGCGCTTCAGACGGGAGGCGATAGCAGCATGCATTTTGCACTGTCATCCGTCAGCATGCTGGCTGTGTTGTGCCCTGTATGGTTCAAGCCATATTGTATTGAAAGTTGCGCATTAAAAACCACGTGTGGTCACGTCCCGGGCAGCATGTTCAACATCATGCTCAGTCACATCCAGGGTACCGCGTTCAAAATCACGCCCAGTCATATCGACAGCAGCTTGTTTAAAACCATGCCCTGCCACATGTAGGGTTGCACGTTCAAAACCACACCCGGTCACATCAAAGGAAGCACATCAAGAACCACACTGGGTCACAGCGAGGGAAACCTGTTAAAAACCACGCTGAACCTCAGTGAGGGTGGCACCTTAACAACCGTGCTCGGTCACATGGAGCGTAGCACATTAAAAATCACACCGGGTCACACTGAGGGCAACTCGCCAAAAACCACTCTGGGTCCCATTCAAGCTTGCTTGTTCAAAACGACGCCTAGTAACATTGAGGGTGGCACATTTATAAAACCACACCTCGTTGGATTAGGTTTGCGCATTCAAAGCCACAGTGAGTCATATTGAGGGTAGCAATGGATCAAAATGACACCAGGTAAAATCATTGTATGCCCCAAGAGAAATTCTAAGGTTTTGGAAGAAAGGCGTCACCACCGCCCTGTCCATCGCTGAGATTTTGACACCATCGCTGGAGAGCAAGAAATATCTCATGGCTTTCTTTCATTTTTTGCTCATGGCTAGATGGTAACCAAAACCACATCCAGCTTGACGAACTGGGTAATTCATGCCTTTTGTAGGGCCTATCAAGGCCTGAATAGGCCCTAAAATGCTCAAAAATGTTAATTTCTCATTATGGGTGGCTCATTCTTAGCAATGCCCGGAGCAAAGGCACATCTCAACTTGTCAGAAAGGCCCCTGGTTGGGCCCCTTTGGTTGTGTTGGGGAAGAGGAAGGGGGCGCTGAAGGGGAGAAGGGTTCACATGGGGGGTACATTTGCGCTCGCAGTGTCCGCTTGGCAGAGCCCTCTGATTATAGTTTGATTAAAAAAGTCACAGCTGGTTGTAGGGTGAATAAAGAGGATGAAAACAACACCATTGATATGATCACATGATTTGCCGTTCTTACAGTACGGGCTCAGAAATGAGTCTTCATGCAGAAACAGTGATGGCGTGTTTGACGGTGGTTTTGCGAAATCAGGTCAGAGATTCTTGCAGCACACTGGGGGTCCTGTCAGCAGTCTATGAGCCCCCTCCCCCCTTTCCACACACACACACACACACACACACACACACACACAGAGACCAACTGGAGTGATCAGCCTTGCCCTGTTCCTGCTGTGTTTACTAAAATATGCTCGGCATGAGGATGCCTCTCGCCTGGGAAGCCCGGGCCGACTCAGCAGAAGAGAAGAGGCTCTCTAATTTGATTTGGGACCTCAGAGAGGGAGGGAGGGTGGAAATAGAAGGGGGGGGTGGGTAGTCGTTTACCCCTCCCACTTGGACAGAGCCGGGATGGAAGCTGCTGACCTCAGCACTCTCAGGGCCCTGAGATGCAGCGCGTCGTGCGTTAATGATGATCCCGCTGTTTGAGCGCGCTCAGAAGCCCTGTCTCCTGTAGGGAACACCGTACACAGAGGTGCAGAGACTATAAAGAGCTGGTCTGTGTTTCCATGGGCAGGTCTTTGACTGAGAGGGTCTACTTTAAGTCCGCAGGCCTAACTTGCTCGCTGTATTGTTTTCCAGGGTCCGCCTGGAGGAGGGGGTCCCCCAGGAACTCCCATAATGCCCAGCCCAGCAGGTACTTCACTGCGCTACTTATCTTCCGATGAGTAACATGGGCTTTACAGCTGTGTGGTTGAAACTGGAGGAAAGTGGTTATTTTGTATGAAGCAACATTAGTTCGTAGTGCTCATCATCATTTGTCCAACTAAGCGCTTGTCCTAACGAGTTTTTCTTCATTTTCTGATTTGTTTTTTTTTGTCCAGGGGAGCCATTTCAGTTTTGCTGTTGTACAGCTTAAATGTTTCTGATTGGCCAGAATGGATTTCTATTTGCATAATTTTCATTTTAAAGATGTGTTTTCTTAATGATGTGCATAAGCCTGGTTAATCCAGGTAATGTTTAGTATAAATGAATGTCCCACTTTTAAACCTGCTAATTTCTTTGTTTTCTGATTAAAAATGGCGCATATAATTTTTATTCTCTTTCAGACTCCACAAACTCCGGGGAAAACATGTACACGATGATCAATGCTGTGCCTCCCGGTGCTAACCGATCAAATGTAAGAAATACCTTCTGTGGAGAGACATTAACCAACCATAAATGCACGGACAGACACTGCAAAAAAAAAGAAAAATATGTTTTAACAAGTACAATAGATTTATGTTTGGATCACATTTCTATTCCTTTTGCTTTAATCAATAAGACTGAAAAAAATCTGCCGATAAGATGTGACATTTGACTTATTTCACGATTTTCCAAAGTGGTCAGAAGTTATTCCAGTCAAATACAGAGTGACTGAATAAAGTTGATGTTTTCTACTTTTGAGAGAGAAGAATATCTTTATTCTCAGAATTCATTTAAATCACTGGTAAAACAAACGTTTTCTAGTAGTAGACAATTTGGTCGCAAAGATAACTATGTTAGGAACTGTCAACATTTTTTGAAGCTTTTTTTTAGTCTTTTGGGTCATCAGCTGTGACACGTGCCTCTCTGTTAGAGGTCACATGACCCTCACAGCTGCAGGGCTTTCCTGAGTCCAGGCCACTTTCCTGCTCGCCTCCACAACTTTTTTTTTTGTCCTCATCTGACTCGCGCCTTTTCTCGGGATAAATTTCGTATTGACCTCCACTGGACCCTGTGTGACTCAGACCCCCGTGACTGAAACCAAAGCACACGCTTCCTGTTTGGTCCTTTGACCTCGACCTGGACTCTCTCTGCGGTCCATCTTGTTTCATATCCATGTATGCTTTGCGCCATTAATAACGCACATGTGAGCTATGTACTGTGTTGCAAATTGAAGAAGCAAAGCGGTTCTTATTGTTTTTCCAGGAAGATATGAAATAAATAAAAATGTGCGGTATTGTAATCCCCATGCCCGCTACATGGATGCGCCGAGCGCTTCTGTAATAATGAACATTGAGTCGTTTGTCATGTGTACAGTGATGCTTGACTTGTTCTTTTGGGTATGGTCAATAGCCTATGCAGAGCCAGAAAAAAAAGGAAAATGCTATGGCTTCAAGATAATGGCACGGCTCATGACACAGGAGAGAGAAGGAGCCATTGGCCTGTTACCGGCAGGTCTCAGCCGCAGAGAGGTGGCATTGTCTGCATTGTAACTGGTCAACAATCAGTCATCCATGTATCTGTGAACAGGAAATGGGCACGGCCCAGGGCAGCCACGAGTAAGATACCTCATACGTGCTGTTTAAGTGGCACTAAGTATATATTGTGGCTTATTCTTGAAATGGACTCTCAAACGATGTCAACCTCTTGGTTCTGTTTGGTTCAAAAATGACATACTTTCACTGTTGACTGTATTTATTTATTTTTGGAGGACGATTCTTCAATATTTTTTAAGCCCCAACTCTCCATGGCCCGGGCTGATATTCTTTTTTGCAATGAACAGAACACATTTTCATTGTACAATCTGCTGCTGCCTAGTCCACTCCATATAGATGCTCCCAAAATAAGAGCATAATGACAACCACCATTTTAATTTGCATCCATATGCAGTGAATTGTGTAGAAATTTACATCCTTCTAACTGTCCAAATACTTTCAGGACTTCAATATATTTTGTTGGGGACTAATGAAGCAAACTGGTTGCCAACTTGTGTAGTGTTGTTGAAGTCCAGAGTTGATAGTGCTGGATACTGTCATGCTGTGGGAGAAATTCTGAGCCAAAATGGCTGCCTGGCTCATTCCCTTTTGCTACTTGTTCTCCTTGTTCAGCAGTGAGCCAACTTGGAAACTGACAGTCTCTGAGCTCAGCTCCATTTCCTGTGTTTAACTGAATAATTTAGAGCGCGGGGCCCAGATAATCTGGCTTCATATTCACTGTAGGAGCAGCCAGCAGGAGGTTTGGGAATATTTGATAATAGGATTTAGCCCTGAGATCCAGCACTTGAGCAGCATAGGAATCCCAGAGTCCTCACTACAAGAACCTCATCCAGTGGGCTCTTGGGAGGGGGGTGTATTCTGCCGTGTGTGCCGTATCATTGCCAGTGGGGGGGGGAAGAATAGCGGTTTATAATCAGTTTCCCAGTATTCTCAGTGGCATCATGTGATGACTTTGCCCTCCCCTGTGTTCTATGATTGGTTCACAGTTCCCCATGGGCCCGGGCGCTGACACACCCATGGGGGGTCTGCCGGGTATGGAGCCTCACCACATGAACGGGTCACTAGGTAAGAGGGGCACCCAAAACATCCAATCACATATCGGCATTTTGAAGACAATTTTATCAAGAGTTTCGTTCATTTAGCTTATCTTTTTAGCTGACATAGAATCCACGTTTGCTGTTAGATATCTAATATTGTCTAAAAGTGGTTAAATACTTTTCTTAAGGTTTTTAGTTGCTGTGCATTAAATCTGCAAGCCCAGTTCTTTCAACATCCGTCCAGCTGTCCAGCAGTCCCTCCTCTGGGACCCAGCTGTGCTTATGTCACTGTTTATCCAAGCATATTTTCTTGATCATTAACCCTTAGAGCACTAAAAGCTGCTATTGTTGCTGAATGATGTAAGATATCAAAATCAAGTCGCCACATGATCGGTTTTCAACAGCACAAGATAGCACAAAAAGTAGCCTAACTGGCTAACTCTAGTGCATTCACATACATGCATAGCAATGCATGCAGCATGTTTGCATCCAGCATGGCTCCGTATCTGCACTGCTGCCCCTCAGCATGCTCTAAACAGCTCTGCTGTCAGTGGAGGCGCTGCCAGTGGGGTATCTGTGTCAACAAACTAAAGGTTTCCCCATCCTATCCAGTATCATTAACATAGCGCTGTTAAATCTGCCTCTCTCCATAAGCTGTTAGAGCTCCCAGGTTACTTAGACTCTGGTCCAGGCTGGCTCATGCACATAATGAAAGTAAGGCTAGACTTACAAGAAAAAAAAGCTACATTTATTATCAGAAGTCATGGGTGCAAATTTTTGTGAATTCTGTTTACTTTCATCTAATAAATGTTTTGCTCATTAGTATTTTTGGTTAATAATATATTTTTTCTGAAAAACATAGGTGTAAAAATTGTTGGCATCCCTAACAAATATTGTCAACCTAATAAAGACATGTTAACTAAGTGATATTTTTGTTCCTCAAGGATTCATGCCAACACATTTCCTAATTAACGGCCTATAATGCTTCGGTAAAAATGATATTATTAAAATAAGCCACGCACGGCCACTCCACTCGGCCGTTCCACAATCCGTGTGTTTCTGACCAGTAACAAGCCTGAGGCGATTATGCACATTTTAGATTCGAGTGTGAAGCTGTCTGACAGGTGACGTCACAGTAAGGTCAACAGTCCATTCAATCACTCGTTTTCTCAACAATTATTCAAAAAACTCAACAAGAGTTTTTACACTAAACTTGCAGGATGCCAATTCAGTGTCTAG
The DNA here is from genome assembly GCA_029721435.1 of Gymnothorax reevesii. Lineage (NCBI taxonomy): Eukaryota > Metazoa > Chordata > Actinopteri > Anguilliformes > Muraenidae > Gymnothorax > Gymnothorax reevesii. The sequence continues at coordinate 52,900,164 of CM056583.1, read as the reverse complement.
CGTTTGCCTGCAATAGCTTACTGAAGAAGGGATGTGGTATTTCTTTGTTTACCTTTAAGAAGATTCCAGCAACACAGAAACAATGGATCCATTAGACAAAGCACTTTTACTGTTTGAGCTGAAGTATCACCATAGGCTCTGAAATATCACCATAGGCTTTGCAATAAACACTTTTCAAAGGCGATGTTGGACTATGGCCTGCTTGCTCGTTTGGGTTATCCTCTCGAACCCGAACGCCCCTGGCACCAGGGCAAGTGGGGCATCCCACAAACAACACCAATGGATGGCACGTTTACCATGCAGCAACCTAGTCATACTATAAAACGACCCAAGAGAATGTCACTTGGCTAGCACCCCATGAAAACCATTTTTAACGAAGTAAAACAATTCCAACGCCATGCTATTGAATGTGCTAGGAGCAAAAAAAAAACTGGGAACGCTGCATGAGTCGCATATGATGCTAATAAATCTGCAATCATTCTACCGCGCAAACAATATCATGTAAAAGCTGAGACCCAACAGATTCTAACCACATATGGTTTATCTCTCTACAACCAAAACTGAATTAGCAGCCGAATAATCAAAAACAAACTGCGCTTCGTGTGGACGTGACCATACCTCAGTATTCAAGGGCATATCATGCACTTCATATTTTCCCTAAAGTCTGTTCGGCTTTGAAATCATCGCTGACAGTTTTCAGCTCTTTTCAAGTCCAGGAGAAGCTTTATTATGAGGAGTAGGAAAGCGTGTTGATAAAACATGATGATGTTGTTATTGTTGTGGAAGCAGAGGCAGGACGGTGTGAGGTTCGGCGTGAGGTGGCATGTTTGGTGCAGCCTCATCTTCAGTTTTTTTTTCTGCATTGGGGTGATGTTCATTGTACTGTTTTGCCACTTACTTTCCTTAGTCTAGCAATTTATATTTCATTGACTTTCAGACATGGTAGATAAACGTACTAAGTGAAATTGTCCGTCATCATTTCCATGTTCTGGTGAAGACTAATCACTGTCACTGTCGCTGTCACTGTCATTCTCATCGTTGTAAATGTTCAACACTCTTGATGGTGCAGGGTTTGGTCATTTGTTTCCCGGTTCTGAAGTAAGTCTCCTCATTGGATCTTAAAGATATGGCTGTACTGACAGAGAGGTATGCGGGCTTTCCAGTGGGTTGGATTCGTAGTCGGACGTAATGTAAATCACTTTACTTCAACTAAAATTCAGCTAAGTATTACATCGGCTGGTCTAACTTTGATGTAACTTGGGTCACGTGACCAGCAGCTCATTAACTTTTGTTTTGGATTGAGGCTTGGACGGCCGAAATTCGCCATGGGTGGTAAAACAAACCGGAAAGCGCTATAGGTGATGTCATTACAGGGTAATTTACACGCAACAAAATCATAATTTAAGATAACAACTTATGCTGGCGTGAATCCATTAAGTTCATTTCAGGCTGAAGGAACTATATTGTGTCACTTCGTCACTTCCTGTTTCACTAGGGTTTAAAATGAGGTCGACTGAAACGCAGAATAACACTCAATTCAAATGAGAGGGCAGTTTTGGTTTAACTTGAAGTGCGCGGAACACATGTACAAACCCATGGATATCATTTATATGACCATCTTTAAGGAGAAACTTTGCTCCACTTGGCATTTTTAGCTTCTCTCCATCATGATGTTACTATTTTCTAATAGTGTTTTTGTACATTTTCATGCAGGGGTGCCAATAATTCTGTAACCCATTGTAATACCTCTGGAGGTTAATGTACCTCAACAACACGCTTAATAATCTGTATTACATTTGAATACATCCTTTTTTTATTTTGAAGATTGTTTATATTTATCTGTTTATTTTGATTGTATATTGAACTTTTTTTAAATGACAATTAGGATTTATGCAGAACTGCGCTTTATCAGTCAGTATAAAATTGCTAGAATAGCATAGCAGCGCTGAAAGCTCAGCCCGTCCCTGAAATGCAGTCAGAGGAAAACAGTGCAGATGAGTCTCATTTGAAAGGTAAGCTCCATTGACCAGCTATTTTTCCCTGTGTTTTCTTCTCCGTCGCTCTCCCTGTAATGAGAACGTCTTGGCAGACTGGGTCAGCTCTCGTGCAGGAAGGCCTGATCAAAGCGGCAGAAAAACAACTTTCTCATTTCCCAGTCTCTGTTCCACGCCCGCAGACTCATTCTTATCACTTCCCAGCAGCGTCTCTTGTTTGTGGATATTTGCTGTGATCATTATGTCCTCGGACCGACGTTGAGCGAATGTGCAGACTTCGGCGGTCCTTTACTGCACCCTTCTGGGCGCTCATAGTTTTGCCTTAATAAAAAACTGCACCTGTAACTGAGATCATGAATTCACCGCTGGGCAGTTTTTGTGTGTTAGGGACCCAATGTCCTATCCTGTTCTTGAGTAGAACATATAAACTATCAATGCTTTCTGTAATTATGAATTTATAGCATGCTGACAGAATGCATGTTTGACTTCAGTTATCTAAGAGAGCAATATTTCTGCAGTGCACATTATATAGCCTTGACATCTAAAGGTGAACTTCTGCAGATGAGGTGGAGGTTCTGCTCAGATCAGAATCTCACAATCTCTCTGGGGAGTGGAGGTGGCAGATTTTGGTCCTTAATTTACTTTATAATATTACTCTTTTGTTGTCCAGGTTCTGGTGACATGGACAGTCTGCCTAAGGTAAGTGTCCCCATCATTTTCCTCTTGTATTTCTCATCATCTTCACTGTCTGCAACAATAGGGGGAATGTCGAAGAACGCTATGATAAAGTCCTGCACCGCTTAGATGTATACAACCTTTATACATGTGACTTTCTCTGCGCTCTCTGTGGTCTGTTCAGCTGGTTGCCTGGTTTTCATTGGTGAGGTTAGTGTTGGGATAGAATGAAAGGGAGTTTGGCAGTGCTGCTCGTGGCTTGCATGGACACGCTTAAGAGGTCAGTGGGGAGCGTGGTGAGTTCATGTCCGTGAGAAGCCCGGCACCATGATACCGGCTGCTCCCCTGGCAACCATTCCCCAGTGTCTATTAACTGCCAGCTCACCCTGGAATGATTTTGTGCCACTAAGAATAGTCTCTGTCCCTCACGTGTTATGACTGCCCTGTAAATGGCTCACGACTATCTGCAGCCAGGGGGGCAGGGCCGTCATCAGTGTCATGTAGAGCTGGCCCTGCCCCCTGGGGCAGGGTTTGGGGAGGGAGGTTGCATGTGTGAGTAGCCGAATGTCGCTTGATTCACACCCTATTGCTTTTTTCTCGCTCCTTGTCAGACTGGTACCACTGTACCGCTATCTCTGCTCTGCCCTCTGAGACTGCTGACTTGTGCAAACAGATACAACTATCTCATGCCAGTCTGTGCAAACTAATAATGAATTTATTTTGTCTGTATGTACAGACTGATACCACTGTCTTTTGTATGATATGGCTTCTTGTCTTTCGACTCTGTCGATTCTGACTAATAATCCTAGTGATAATACTAGTGCATGTCTGTCCGGAGTAATGAAACTAGTTCTGGTCTTCATATATCTGGTCTCTCTGCACAGGCAAATCTATTTTTATCTTTGTGCAGTGATACGAACATCTATTAGTCCATGTGGACTCACGTCCTGTCTGTCTACTAAGAGTAATAATATTGTTTTCATCTTTCTACCTAGACTAATAATACTGAGACTATTTATTCTTAGAGTGCTGAATGAAACTGCTGATACTCAAAGATATAAGATTTCAAAATCCAAGCTGTTGAAAACCTATCATGTGGCAACTTGTTTAAAAAAGCTTCCGGAGCTCTTTTATACAAATTGCCACATGACAGGTTTTCAACAGCATGAGGTAATAAAATTTATATTTTTAAAAAATTTATTTCAGTGCACTAGGGGAAAATACTGTTTCCTCTCTGCCTGCTCACTTAGATTAAAAATTCCCTCCTGCCTATTGACTCTGACACCCATCTTCCTCTCTTTAGATCTTTCTGCGCAACCAAACCATACAGTTATAATATGGGGGTGTTGTCATCCATGTTGGATAACCTCACCCCCAACATTTTAGCATGTAGTAGGTAAACCTTCACATGCAATGACAGCTTTAAGTCTGTGAAGTACAGACATCACCAGACGTGGTGATTCTCTGTCAGGTCCACATTGCAGCCGTCATCGCCTCATGCTTGTTTTGGGGACTTTTTACCATCAGTCTTTTCTTCAGCTCGTAAAATATGAGTTCAGCTTGAATTGGGTCCAGTAATTAACTCAGGCAACAGAAGCAGAATGACAAACAAATTGCCACTGTCTAATGAATTATGGCTCTAGTCTACTGTATATGCTCTATTCTGGTGGCACTGCCCCACTGTGAGGAGAAACCATTACAGTTCATCAGTAACAGGTTAGCCCTTGCCTTCCTTTAGTGAAGGTACAACCACTGCATCTGCGTTCCACCGTTCTGAGGAGGAGGGGCTCAGCTCAGATGGGCAAAGCAGAAGTTGGAATGATTCACTCCTGGAATACATTCTTAGAGCATTTGACATCTATATTTATTTACATGATAGTTTTTATGTATGCACTTGTGCCTATTTATTTCCTGCAGTCCTGAGCATAGTTTGAAAAACTTTTTTTTTTTCTTGCAGTGCTCTTGTAAAAATTAATTAACTATGAGGATAATGTATAAACTTTACAAAAAACGGGTGCAACTGATTTAATTTATGACAATTGAAGAAGAACTGATTACTAAAACCCCTCAAGTCAAGTCAAGTGTGACTTATGGGGTTTTAGTAATAAGTGCTTCAATTGATGTTGTTCACCCTTTTTCTGGGGGTCCTATTTTTTTTTTTTTTTTTTTTAGATTTTTCAATTTTGACATCCACTAGAGGAACTACAATTCCCATGATTCCGTAAATTCATGCTGTTCTACCATCCCTAACAGAACTCTCCTGGCAACATGAGCATGAGCAACCAGCCAGGAACCCCCAGAGACGATGGCGAGATGGGCGGAAGCTTCCTCAACCCCTTTCAGAACGAAAGCGTACGTGAAAACGTGCTTTACTGTGTGTATTTATGAAGCCTTGCACAAGTTGGAGTTGGTGTACCTTCTGTATGTCAGTCACTGTGCATTCATTTCAGATTCCACAGTTTGACCTTGTCTTTTATATGCAATATTCTCTGTACCCTGGCTTTTTATTCAGAGTAAATTGCTCAATATACATTTTGGAGATCATTCCAGGCAGAGTGTCACTTCTTGCTTGTCATTTTTGATCTGCAATGTCCAGACAATTGACTTCAAACATGGCAATTAGTGTGATATCACTGCCGCATCTTCAGAGTACACTTTAAGTATGTCGCTGCAGTGTAACTAGCAAATGTGACAATGCTTACCTAACGTCTTCAGCGTGCCATATTTCTTTACTGAATGTAACCTCTGCCATCCTCCGCAGTACTCTCCAAACATGACTATGAGCGTGTGACGCACCTCGAGGCCCTTCCAGAAGAGCGTGCAGTACAGTGGAAACACGGAAGTCGCCACATCCTGCTGTGTCAAGCCTTCATCGGCTCTCCGAAGCTTATCCGCGCTCCCTTTAGTTTCGTCTAATCCTCATTTTATGTACAACCCTTAAAGACTGAGAGACTGCACATCATTTTAACCATCACCCTGGGGAAAAATCCGACTCAAAAGGCAATGAGTCCACAGTTTATCTATATATTTATATATTTGTGTATATATGTGGGTGTGCAATCTGATACATGTGCATGTATATACAAATAGAGATGTATTCCTTGATCCTCCTTTGGACTGAAAAAAAACATGAGGATGGATTATTTTGTGGTTCTGCATTGTTTTTCTTTGTTTAACGAAAAAAAAATGAGCCTTGTTTTGTACTTTTTTCCAATTTGCTTTTGCTGGTAAGAAGTTATTCATTTTTTTTTTTCTTTTTTTTTGACTGGAGGAAATTGACCTAGATAAAATGGGGTCTCTTATTGACTGACTGATCATACAAGTCACTGACTGACTGACTGGACTGACTGATGTGCTCTGCAACAGACTGACTCACTCAGTGACGGGTTACACTCACTGCCTGAACGGCTCTTGCAGAAGCAGCACGCTTCAGTTAGATGTCTGCAGAATCATCACAGTTGCTCAGCTCTTGCGCAGGAGTGCTTGAGGAGTGCGGGAGCGCATTAGAGACGCATTAGAGACGTTTTTCGTGAAGATGACAGAGCCCGCAGAAACGGGGACCAGGAGCTGGGTCGTCAAGTGAAGAAGCCCCTGCCCACCAGAAATGGAGACCCCTCATATTAGCACGGACAATCCAAGCTCAGTCTAAAGACCCGCGATCTGAAGATACCCAGATATCTCGCCTTGCTGTGCACCTTTCGCTCAATTGTATGTGCATATTTATTGTTTCGCTCACAAATTACAGAAGTAAACTATGACCTGGATTTAGTCGATGCTAAAGTTTTGTTTTGTAATCTAGAAGCTTCTGCAATGTCCCCATGAGCAGCAGTGTAGTCTTAGGAGAGAGGTCACCATACTCGTTGCATTAGTGCACTGTGACAGTGCTGACATTACTAATCTTGGGGTGCCCAGCGTTTGCTGTAATGGCTGAATGGACATTAATCAAAGGTTTAGACCAAGCTGGCCACCTGCAACACACTGTTTCCCAGGTCAGTGATCATGGAAATGCAGCAGGTCCCTAAACATAAGATCAGCAGGACTCGCTAACACACAATGAGATTACACACAGGGATAATGCATTGCTGTAAACTAGGAAGTGGAGGGAAAGGACAACGGATGTTAGTAAAAAGTACTGAATAACTTGCTGCATTTACAACCCCAATTCCAAATAGACAAAGTGCAAATTGCGAATAAAATCAAAACGCAACGACTTTCAAATCACACCAGCCAGTATTTTATTCACAATAGAACAGATAACATAGCAAATGTTGAAACTGAGAAATTTTACAATTTTATCCACAAAATGAGCTCGTTTCTAATTTGATGGCTGCTATAGGTCAAAAATTTGGGACAGGGGCCTGTTTACCATGGAGTAGTATCCCCTCTTCTTTTCAACACAGAGTGGAGGCCTCTGCTCTAAAACCTTTATATACCTTTCAGCATTCATGGTGCTTTTTAAAACACCCAAGTGTCTCACACCATCTGCACTAATGCATCCCCATACCATCAGAGATGCTGGCTTTTGAACTGAATGCTGATAACAGGAGGGGGTTCATTCTCCACTTTAGCCCGGGGGACACGACGCCCATGATTTCCGACAAGAATGTCAAATATGGACTCGTCTGACCACAGGACACTTTGCCACTTTGCTACAGTCCATTTTAAATGAGCCTTGGCCCACAGAACACGCTTCTGGATCATGCTCAATAATGGCTTCCTTTTTGCATGATGGAGTTTTAGGTGGCTTCTGTGGATGGCACGGCGGACATTGTTTACAGATACTGGTTTCTTGAAGTATTCCTGGGCCCATTTAGTAATGTCAATGACAGAATCATGCCGGTGAGTGATGCAGTGGCATCTGAGGGCCTGAAGATCACGGGCATCCAGTAAAGGTCCTCGGCCTTGTCCCTTAGGCACAGAGATTTTTCCAGTTTCTCTGAATCTTTTGATGATGTTATGCACTGTTGATGACGAGACCTTCAAAGCCTTTGCAATTTGACATTGAGGAACATTGTTTTTAAAGTATTCCTCAATTTTTTTTTTACACAAGCCTTCACAGGTTGGAGAGTCTCTGGCCATCTTTACTTCTGAGAGACTCAGCCTCTCTTAGACATCCCTTTTTTAGACAATTATGTTACAAACCTGATGCCAGTTAACTAAATTACTTGCCAAATGTTCTTTCAGCTGATTCTCTTATATATTAATTGCTTTTTCAGCCCTTTTTCTGCCTGTGTCCCAACATTTTTGAGACCTATTGCAGCCAGAAATTTCGAAATAAGCTCATTTTGTGGTGTTATCTATGTTCTATTGTAAATAACATTGGCTCATGTGATCTGAAAGTCATTGCATTTTGATTTTATTCACAATTTACTCTTTGTCCTAACTATTTCAGAGCTGGGGTTGTAGCGGGGGTGAGGAACCAAGCTGGGAGAGCCCTTTGGCATTGCAAGACTTCAGTGGCTTATCTCTGATAGGTGTCCTTTGATGACCAGTGATACTATTCCCTACGAAGTCAGCCTCCTTATCTATCTGAACGGTGTCTAATCTGAAAGGTGTACCCATGTAATACCACCATAATGTCATTCCCTCATTTTCTCACCATATGAAAACCTAATAACAAACTTACTATAAATGTGCACGCATGTCAATCATCAGTTAAAAAGTTGAGAAAATTAGTCAAACAAACATATTGTTTTTCAATTCCTGTTTTTTTTTTTTTGCTGTTTTTCATATGGAAACTTTTTCAAGCATAGCCTCTCTCTTTGCTTAGGAATTGCATGAAATTTACAACTGCAGTTATCTATTCAAATTTTCAGCACACTATAGTTTATAACATACAACGGAACATATGATCGTCCGGCTACAACAGAAGTTACATCATGAAGAGATCTTTGGATGGAAGCTGTAATTTTTGCGTTACATTTTTATTTTAGCTTGAAATACGCTGGATCCTTTAGGAAAGTTCACATCCTGTTTCTAATCTTAATTTAGTTTATTGGACTCATGACAATCGCAGCAAGGTTTGTTCTGCTGATCTGACTCGGCTTGTAAACATGGCTTAATTCTGAAACCTTAATTTCCTTACATCAAACTTGCAAGCGATAATTTATTGTTTTCAGGATACGCTTGTTCACATATTACTGTAACATATTAACAGATGATCGCTGTTGTAATAATGTAATTTCACAGTCCTGTATCTACCATTTCATGCAACAGCAATCACAGACAAAAAAGGGTATAACAAGATGCTTGTTCTAGGATTACAATTCATTCTTGTTTAGTCAGTCAGTGTCCTTATTTATGGTTGTCATCCGGACAAACTGTGATTTCTGTACTTATTGTTTTCTTTGAGGTAAATAATTAAAAAATATATTCAATTCTGTTTCTTACCGTAAACCACTGCCCATTGTTATTACAATGATTATTGTTACTATTATTACTTATTATTCTGAAAAAGGTCGAGTTTTGTGAATTGTATTGTCTTATTCGATCTTTTTATGCAGCAAAGTGTAATTTTATAGCTTGAAATTCCAATTCATCTGTGTTGTTGTGAATTATTTAAGAAATATCTTAAAAAAACAAACAGGAGGGATGTCAATTTTTCTAGCATTGCTACCATTGTAATTGTATCTACCATTTTTTAATGTCAAATTTTGCTGTTGGAGTTATGAGGGAGATTTTGTAAATTGAGGACTTGTCACTTTTTCATTTTTAGTCATTTTAGTTTTTTTGTTTGTTTTCTGAGGTTTTTTTTTTTTTTCATTTTCATTTGTGGCTTGATTATTTTTTTACCTTGAGTTCAGTTTTGTAAATACATTGAGAAGTACAATATGGGTTTTGGATATACTGATATAAAGCTTCTCTCCCCTCTTAAAGAGACTTTTTGCGTACGCGTATGTGTGTGTGTTTGCATGTTCCTAACCGCAAGTGTGCATCTCCTCTGGGTGCACTCACTGTGCACAGACTTTACAATGTTGGTAGATGCACATGAGTACTACAAAACCCAAAACCAGTGAAGTTAGCACGTTATGTAAATCATAGATAAAAACAGAATACAATGATTTGCAAATCCTTTTCAACTTATATTCAATTGAATACACTGCAAAGACAAGATGTTTAATGTTCAAACTGAGAAACTTTTTTTTTTTTGCAAATAATCATTAACTTAGAATTTTTAAGGCAGCAACACGTTGCAAAAAAGTTGGCACAGGGGCCTTTTTACCACTGTGTTACATCGCCTCTCCTTTTAACGACACTCGGTAAATGTTTGGGAACTGAGGAGACCAATTTTTGAAGCTTTTCAGGTGGAACTCATTCCCATTCTTGCTTGATGTACAGCTTAAGTTGTTAAACAGTCCGGGGTCTCTTTTGTCGTATTTTACGCTTCATAATGCGCCGCACATTTTCAATGGGAGACAGGTCTGGACTACAGGCAGGCCAGTCTAGTACCCGCACTCTTTTACTACTGTTGTAACACGTGCTGAATGTGGCTTTGCATTGTCTTGCTGAAATAAGCAGGAGCGTCCATGAAAAAGACGTTGCTTGGATGGCAACATATGTTGCTCCAAAACCTGTATGTACCTTTCAGCATTAACGGTGCCTTCACACATGTGTAAGTTGCTCATGCCTTGGGCACTAATACACCCCCATACCATCACAGATGCTGGCTTTTGAACTTTGCGCCTATAACAGTCCGGATGGTTCTTTTCCTCTTTGGTCCGAAGGACACGACGTCCACAGTTTCCAAAAACAATTTGAAATGTGGACTCGTCAGACCACAGAACACTTTTCCACTTTGCATTAGTCCATCTTAGATGAGCTTGGGCCCAGCGAAGCCGGCGGTGTTTCTGGGTGCTGTTGATAAATTGCTTTTGCTTTGCATTGTAGAGTTTTAACTTGCACTTGCAGATGTAGTGAAGAACTGTAGTTACTGACAGTGGTTTTCTGAAGTGTTCATGACCCCATGTGGTGATGTCCTTTACACACTGATGTCGGTTTTTGATGCAGTACCGCCTGAGGGATCAAATGTCACGGGCATTCAATGTTTTTTTTCGACCTTGTTGCTTACGTGCAGTGATTTCTCCAGATTCTCTGAACCTTTTGACGATATTACGGGCCGTAGATGATGAAATTCCTAAATTTCTTGCAATAGCTCGTTGAGGAATGTTGTTTTTAAACTGTTAGACAATCGGCTTATGCATTTGTTCACTAATTGATGACCCTCGCCCCATCCTTGTTTGTGAATGACCGAGCATTTCAGGGAAGCTGCTTTTATACCCAATCATGGCACCCACCTGTTCCCAATTAGCCCGTTCACCTGTGGGATGTTCCAAATAAGTGTTTGATGAGCATTCCTCAACTCTCTCAGTCTTTTTTGCCACTTGTGCCAGCTTTTTTGACACATGTTGCAGGCATCAAATTCCAAATGAGCTAATATTTGCAAAAAATTCCAAAGTTTACCTGTTCGAACATTAAGTAACTTGTCTTTGCAGTGTATTAAATTGAATATAGGTTGAAAAGGATTTGTAAATCATTGTATTCTGTTTTTATTTACAATTTACACAACGTGCCAACTTCACTGGTTTTGGGTTTTGTAGAAATGTGCGCGTTGGTACATTTGTGAGTGTGTGACCACATGCTTCCGTGTGTGCATTTGCAAATATATACATTAGTAGTAACATGGGCGCTGTATGTCTGAGCAGGGATGCGAGTAAGAGCATTAGTCAGCCTGTGTGTGAGTGTGAGTGCGTGTATCACAGGTGCTCTATATATCATCAGAGTCTGATTACATGAGCACTGACCACAGCAATCAGATGCAGTTCCTATCTGGTCAGCAGTATTATTTTAGCTAGCCATGCAGTGCTAATGTGGTACCTGTTGTTGTTGACTGAAGAGGTCCACCTCACTGACCATCTCTGGCTTTCCTGGACCCTGACGTTTCTCACGTCAGACCCCCCGCTACCCAGCCGTACAGAAAAGCCCCGTCACGGCGCAATGTGGAGAGCTCTCGTAATTGGAATAGTACTTTCTGCTCATCGCTTCACACGCGGGCTGAGATGTGCTTTGCGTAGCTACAGCTCTCATGTACACTTGGGTTCACTCACATTTGAACACATTTGTGCAGCCTGAGGTCGCCACAGCCGGTAACACTCATTGCTGATTGGGAAGAGATTGCAGGGTTTCCTCTGGAGTTTATGTATGAGGACACTTATGTGTGTGTAATCATTTCATGACAGGAAATTTCCAATTCTGTGATCAGCCATTCTTGGCTGAAGTCAGTGTATGCAGTTCTGCCAGTGCCTGCACACGAGGGTGCCTGCATGTGCTAGTGCATGTGTGCATTTGTATCAGAAATATTTTGGTTGGTCTGCTTGCTTGTGTATACTGTTACAGTAGGGTTTTTTCAATCTCTTCATGTACCCTAGTTGCATTTGTTTCTATCCCCCGACACCTGCATTCAGGCTGTCGCCTGACGCCTCGTTTAGCGCTGCTCTGTCTCTCGCTGATCTTTCCTGGACCCATTCTGTACAGAGTCGCTCGTCACTTCCTGACTGCAGGTTATTGACCTAGGGCGACAGTGCCAGCTCAGATAAGGATGAGACTGGCAGGCACTGAGGGATCCTTTGTCACAGATAGCTCACTCGGCACTTGTTCACTCCATTGCCATCCGACTCGATCAGTTTGTTGAGTAGCAGAAGCGAATCAATGAGCCTGAATCAGGACTGCGGTGGCTTAACTCCGACTGATGTGGGTATCTCACTAGTCCAGGAGAAGTTCAAGGGCCTGGTTCTGAATGGGACCTCGAACAGTAGGCCAGCTGGGGGCTCGAGTAAGCCAGATTTACAGACGGTACAGATGTGCCAGTTGGTCCTTCCTTGCCATGCCAACCACCTGGGTGATTTGGACGCTGGGCAGCTGCTGAAATGGATGGACACTATTGCTTGCCTAGCAGGTAAGTGTGACCTCCCCCGCCAAAAACCTACTTATGACCTCTGAACTCTCAACTGCTGGCGAGTCCTGAGAGCATCAGGAGGGTGAACACCAGCAAAGCCCAGCACCCACAGGTACATGTTATTTGTGGTTCCATTTGAGTAAGAAATATAGGAAATGAATAAAGGTAAGTCAAAATGTGGTCCAGGCTTTTTTTCCCCACAATGCCGTTGACAATTTCAGAACTGGATTAGCTATACCGTTGTTTATACCAGCGAAGATTAAGATTATTCTCATTAAAATATTCCTGAGAACTTTTCTTCGTGTGATTAGGTACATGCATGGCTGACTTTGCTTGTTTTCCTTGTAAGTGTTATGAACAGATCGACTTCAGAGGGAAATGAGACCTGCCTTTGATTAGGGTATATTTGTAGTTACACATGGAAAACTGTCTGAATGTTGGAGGAACAAAACTCATAAATCTGTGTGGCTTGGTTCGGAGCGGCAAACTGCGTAGTTTATTTCCCGCCCATCTGACATCAAATTTGGGACTGCCAACTGCGGCCCTGAGGAAAACTAACTCTGGCTGTTTGCTGAAAAAGTTGGCCCGCGAGTAAGAAAGTCTGTACCCAGTGCCAAACTGTCATGTTCGCTCTGTTCTTTCGGATCCCAGTCATCTTACCCATCTGTTCCAATAACTCTGGCAGTACGGATTCTGACAAAGCTTGTCATATAATACTCTTTTCTCATCTCCAGGACCTGAAGCTGAATATAATCTCAGGTTGAGTTAAACAGATGTGCTGCACGTCAACATTAAAGCCGCAGACAGAAATGCCAGTTCCTATGAAACTGATTTTCTTTGATTGACACTCAACGTCAAATGCTCGTGTCATTCAAGCTCTGTAGGTGATTCTTAAGGTATTTTTTTATGATGCTATTTGTTTAGGCTTCAAATCATTTGCTGACATTGCATAAGGTTTCAAAATATACAGGAAACTGTTAATAGTATGATTTTTCAACATGCATGATCATTTTATGTCAAGGGATTTGATTGACACTTCAGCAGAATTATAAGTAAACAGCAGACATTTGGTATGAATAAACAGATTAATGCATTAAAACTTAGACTATAAGAGGATAACCAGAGCTTTGACAAGTTGAGCAAAGATCTGACGGATCATTTCCAGACCAGCTCTAGTTTTGGTATGTATAAGTAAAGACCTGCTAAAACGTATGACAGTGTGTGGATAGTGTCTGTAGATTTTTAGCTTGTTATATTTGATCCAGACTGTCCAATCAAACATGGTTATTAAGGGCCACCTGAAGCAGCAGAATTTTAAAATTTTGCCATTTGTTTATGTGAGAGGTAAGAAATGGCTCAGTTTTCATCTGTGTTAGTTTTTGGCTGCTTCTCCAAATTGGTACTTGGAACTGGAGTCACATATTAGCGGTTAGTTGCAGCTTAGAGTAAGGTCTATTTTAACATAACATGAATGGTGAGAACAGGCCGTTCAGCCCAACTAGGCTCGCCAGTTTCTCTCTACTATTGTGAATGTATCACATCAGATACTCAATGACCCAATGGTATCTAACTTTAAGTCAAGCCTGCTCTTGAAAACTCCCAAGGTCTCTGCCTCAACAATATGGTCAGGCAAGCTATTCCACATCGAATCGATCCATATTTATTTGTTATGCACATAACCTCCTCTTTGTCTTTCATTTTCTGCTACAGTACTGAAAGAAGCGCTTAGGGTTCGTTTTTGCCCCCCCTGCAATTTGTCTTTCATACAGTCTTCTAGCATTCCTCAGCTCTTTTTTGACCACAGCCAGGATTTTACAATATTCAGCCTTAGTGTTATACTATACATTGTTATACTTTATGTACATCTTACAAAGATTTCTATTTTCCCCTCAAAGTCCTTCAAATAGCTGTGGTCATCCACTGAGGATTCTGCTTTTTCAGCTTACTTTTGGACACCTTTGGAATGAATTAGCATTGTGAATCAAGTAAAACCCCCTTAAATCTTTCTCACATCTCATTTACGGACTCACAGTCCAGGAGTGTCTTCCATTTTATTTCACTTAGATATGAGCGCAAAGTTTGCTTGCCTCAAATTGAAATTTTTAGTTTTTGAAGACACCTTTTTTAATTTCCCATGAAATATCAAAATTAACAGTTGAGTGATCACTTGTCCCAAGTGGCTCCAGTACCTCAACATTGCTAATTCTATCATGGTCTAAAATCTAAAATTGCCTTCTCTCTTTTAGGTTTATTAACATACTGCACCAAAATAATGATCATTTATAACATCTAGCAATTCTTCCTCCCCCCTACCCTGTCCTTTCACCATTTTCCAATCGATACCAGGATAATTTAAGTCTCCCACAATAATAGTCCCTCCTCCTCCACGAACTTGCGTAATCCTCTCAAAGAGCATTTCATTGACAATACTGTCCAAAGCTGGCGGTCGATAGCATACTCCTATGTTTAAACCATTCTCGTGTTTGCCAATGAGCCTGACCCAGATATTTTCACAGGGCAGGGAATGTTCAATTTCAGGAATTTCTTGCACATTTATGTTTTTGTTCACAGAGAGTGCTACACCCCCTCCTCACATATGGCATCTATCCTTCCTGAAGAGCTTATTACCTTCTATATTATATTCATCTCCATCCTCTTCACAAAGCCATGTCTCTGTAATACCAACTATGTCATAGCCCTCTCTAATCATAATGGCCTCAAATTCTGAAAATTTATTTTGATGCTTCTTGCATTTAGATAAAAACATTTCAGGTTATCACAAATGCTCTACCCCTTCGATTTCCCATGCTCCCTCTGCTGAAAGCCCCTCACTAAGCTTTGTTGCTTTAAAAATATATCATCAATAGTGCATTTAACACAGTCAGCTTCCATCAGGGCAGTCTGCATTTCCCTCTGTATAACACTCTTTAACCTCCCTGCCCCCCAAGTCCCAAGTTTAAATAACTCTGTGCTACCCTCAGCATACGCTGACCCAGTGCAAAGGTACACAACCCCCCCCCCCCCCCCCGGTTCAGGTGTAGCCTATCTGGCTTGAATAGGTCACCCCTGTCCCAGAAGTAGTTCCAGTGCCCCATAAACCTATACCCCTTCCTATACCAGGTTTGTAGCCATTTGTTAAACCTCCAAATAAAATTGTGCTTCCCTCTGCTTGAACGTGGTACCAGTAGAATCCTGGAGAAAACTACCGTGGAGGATCTGCTCCTAAGCTTTTCAGCTAATTCCACATATTTGCCTTGCAGAACCTCAGACCTACTCTTACCTTTGTCATTTGTCCCAACATAGACCATGACAACTGGATCCCTCCCCGCTCTGGCCAGGAGCTTGTCCGCAATTTTGCTTTAAGACTTAGCATAACTTCCAGCTGTACAGCATATTATCTGTGAACACAGATGCAGCTCATCACAAGCCTATGAAAGTCAGAATAAATAAACATAAAACCCCAGCATTGTGGGACTAAGGTCAATTCTTGTTTGATAACTTTCACCTAATTTCACTGCCAGTGGACTGAGTTTGCTTTTAAGGATTTATTTTGCTGCACACAAAGGTATAAATGATTTACCTGTGTCCTCTTTACCCCAGAAGTTCGCATTTCACCTCTGTCAAAGGCAGCTTATTGCCCCTGTTGTCGAGATAAAAGGCAGATATAAGTATTCCCATGAGTGCCGGCTGTTGGTAAACAAGCTCTCAGCAGTGCGAGGAGCCAGCGATGTCTGAGGGGAACGAGGGTCTTAGGAGTGAATGCAGGCCTGAATGAATTTGTACGGAGTTATGAATCATTCATGTGCCCTGAAAAGCCCTTTCATGAATAAGAACAGATGAGAGCACCGAAGAGGAGGAGGTCGACAAAATCCTTCAAAAAGCTACATGTGGCAATCATGAATTTCTGTAAACAACAATAAATAAATAAAGCTGCTCCCCGACGAAAGGGTTTACGTTTTTCACTTGCCCTCTCACCGTCTGCCCTTGCTCAGAGCTGAAAAGGTTACTTCATTTGCATTTTTTATTGGTTTTTCAAAGATGGTTCAGAGCATTGTCTCACGCTTGATTAATAATTGTTCTTCAGCCTCTCAGAAGGGCACATGGCAGCAATTCAGGTCCTCAGTGTTTGCCTGTGCTGAAAACACTTGATATTGACTGCAAAGTCAATCCTCATTAGTATCAGCTGTGTAATCTGGTGGCTAAAGATTATTCATTAAAACTGTTTGCATCACACAGCGGGTCGCAAACGGACTTGTACATCAATGGAGACTGAGCACTTAATTGGGAATTCCATACTAATATTGGGTAGAACCTTCCATTGCCCCCAGAACAGCCTCTTCATTGATCTTCATAGATCTCTTGCATGGATACTTCTAGATGTTTGCTACATTGCTTAGAGACTCAAGGTTGTTTGACCTGATTTGATCTGATTGTAACTCCTAGTTTCTGCAGATTCGCATCCAATACATTTATATTGTGAATCTTTGATTCTATTGCATCCTTAAGGTGCTTTGAAGCCCAGTTCAGAACAGTTCTAAACAGTTCTAAATGGGGTGGGATTTGGCAGCCCATTTGTGTATAATGGGGTGGCAAACTTTTAATTCATATCGTGGTGTGCGAATGCAGTCGACATACTGTCTTCCTTGTTAAAATGTGATGGAACCACAATGTGACAATATTGTTCATCTGGCTACATTCATATATCTTGCTTCAATGTATAAATTTTTTCTGTCTTTGTTTAGCAAGGTTTACCAAGGTGTTGAAGGTACAGCTGGAACTGCGAATTTTGGCAGCACTATCTCCACCACCATGTCTGCTCTTCTTATATGACTAAATTCCTAGCCAACATGGTCTACGTTGTCTCAGGACATGCACTATTAGTGAACGGGCAGGGTGCTTGAGTGCGCGCAGGTAGATAGATTAGATAGACAGGTGGGTAGATCATCAAATCATTTCATTCAAGTGAAACGACATGATTGGATCGACTGATGACAGCCCTGCTATGGCTACAGGTACCAGATTTTCTTTTTTTTTTTTTTTAACAATTTCATTTATTGTTTTCTATCGACTTTTAGGAGAATTTCAAGAAATATAACAAAAGATGCCTCTGAAAAAGCATACCTACCTTGCCTGACTGAAATTTGCATGAACTTCATTGCAGTGCTGCCACGTGATAGGCTGATTTGATAATGGATGTGCATGAGTTTGTATTAACATTCCTGGTGGATGTATATTCACAGAAAAATGAGTACTGTTTTCTGATATGACTGAGATTGTATTAAATTGTCCTCAAATCATGTTTCCACCATTTAATTGGAATGAACTGACTATTTGATGTCTCTCTCTTTCCCACTTTCTTCTCTCCCTGGTCTCTCTAGCTGAACAGCATGCTGGGATTGCCTGTGTTACTGCTTCCATGGATGACATTCAGTTTGAAGAGTCAGTGAGGTACTGCATCTGATACAGCTTGTAAAATGATTACACTATGTAAGAAAATTGTGACTTTCTCTTGTTCCTGGGCAGACATAATTATTTCCCAATTGCTTATACCTAAACTAAATAGAAAATACGTATTTTTCTCTTTGCTTTATGACCTAGATAATGAAAATCTTAAATGTGTCCATTTTCCAAAACATTAAAGGTAGATTCATGGCTGACTTGCGTACAGAGAATTTTCTAGAGCTTATGAATTTTTAAGAACTTTCTAGAATCTTGTACAACTTCAAAGAAGTTTCAAGAATTTTCTTGGATGTTGTAGAACTTAAGAGAATTTCAAGAACCTTTTTAAATTTTCGAGATCTTTCCATAGTAGTGGTATGTACAATGACTCACCACTCATCACCTCAGTTTAGTTCTATTTGCTTGAGCGAACACATTGACATATCTGATTTTTCAGAGATGGCATCAAGAACCTGCAAGCAGATGCATTCTGCAATGAATGTGGCCAATTTATCAAATCAAGAGCAAAAAAGTATTCTGTGACATCATCTGCTGAAATGTATGAAGCCTACAAGGTATATCTTGGCATGACTGTCAGGGATTAACACAAACTCTGAGCACCTTATTTCAGCTTCAAGCAATACAAAAAAAAAAAAAAACTGTAGAAGGTAATACAGACAATTTTTTCCTCGCTTGAATAGGAAGATTTGATATAATGCAAATTGAATAAAATTTGATTCAAATTTTGTTTTATTCAGACCTAGCGTAAATGACGGCCTGAAAATTTTCCTGTTTTTACACAGAAAATAGGTGAATTCCTAAATTTCATTATCCTGGTCATAAAAGCAAAGTTTGAGAGGTTTTACATCAAAGTTTTACATCATAACTAATAAAGAAATAAATACTATCTATGAACAAAATGTGTGTCTCATAGTGTTATAACTCATGAGCGCAGAAGGAAACGCATTTAATATCTCGTGTTTGGACTGTTTTCGGTTTTAATTTAGGTCAAGAATGATTCACAAAATGCCGTTTTCTTTTTTAATCTTCATTTTTCATATTTGTGCTTTATATTAACTTTTTAAAGATTGGGGTTGTAAATCTGAATCAAAAACTATTTTTGTTATTCTTGTTAAATCCAAAGGTATCAGACTGTCTGGATATTGTTCTTAATTTCACGTGAGAAATGGTGTAATGCATGGTTACTATCCACTTTTTAGCTCGCCGGGATGAATGTCCGGAGAGTTATTGTCATACCCCCGGCGTCCGCGTCCGCATCCGTCCGCGTGCGGAAAAACTTTAACCTTGCCCCGGCGAGCTTTGTTGTCTTTCTGACAATTCTTGTTCTATATTCAGGGTCGGACAAGTTATCAACATCAAAGCCAAGGTCAATCGTGCCTTCACCACCAGCATGGAGGTAGGCTAACAGTCCTTTTGTCCCTGTTGTACTTAAAGGAAATATGCGCAATACAAACCTGAGATTCTCGTGGGTGTTTTCTGATTTTTTCATAGAGCATCTTTGGTGAGTGTCGTAGTAAAAAACCTGATGCAAGTTTAATTGGACTGAAAAACATTTATTGCAGACAGATTTGACAGGCATCTCTTAACAAGGAATATCATCCTTCCTGAATTTGATGGTCAAACAATCTTTGAAAGCACATGCATTTTTAGACACATTATGATACACTGTAATGTGTTTAAAACATAATTGGCGACCTGAGCTACATTGTGGAATACCCTGTGCAATTTTTTCAAACTATATTTTATTATCTTGAATAAATGTATGCTTTTGAAGACTTTTTCTTTGTCATTTTCTTCAATAGGGCTACTAACACTGTTTCACACACTGCATTGCACAAAAATAACTAGAGGGCACTCAGAGACTGCATACCTCCACTAACCCGTTTTTACCCCTTTCTGCAGATGTAGACGCACGCGTCAATAGAACTGCAAATTTGAGCATGCAGTTACTGTACTCGATCACTAGATAGCACCCCCGAAGCAGTTATTGAATATTCACAAGCAAGCAGAGTTTGAACGCGGTTCTGAATTAGGGGAAGTTCTCTCCACTCCCTCTTTTTCAAGAGTTGCATGAATTAAACTCCTCAGTTAAGCCTGATGTGCAAACTTGTCAATATCCTTGCCCGTAGTATCGATCCAGCAGTTTAAAAAATGATCTTTTGTGACACAAAAAATCGTTGCCCTGTGTAGCAACCACTTTAGCTTCAGTAAGCTAATGGTATTCCAATTAGTGGTTCAAAAAAATCAGTTTTCTGGAGCAGAAGACTCAACATGGTATTGATTCTCTCACATTCTACTGCCAATTACAGTCATCACATACAAAAAATGTGTAGTTCCCTACTGTGGATTTACATGTAGATTCTTTCATTGACAAGGACTTATATCCACCCAAGTACCGATGTTGATAGCCAATCACTCAATTATACATTCAGGCTCCTCTGCGTAACTGCACAGTTATACTTCACACCCTTGTGAAACTTCTATGGTAACAATGTATTGATTGGCTCGTTTCTTATTCAATTCCCGAGTGTTTAAACCATGTTCCAGTGTAAGTGAAACACGTTGATTGGACAAACATAAGAGCAAACAAGCCTATGCGTATCAGCAGGCTCAGTTGTATCCTGTCTACGTTGCACTCATTGCGTGGCTGAAATAGGCGCAATTTAAAGAAAAAAGACTTGCAAAACTGGCGTTGAAGTGTTCAGTGACATTTACAGGATTTAAATGAGATAAGGACATGGTCGATGGGAATTATTTCAAATGAAACAGGACCGGAGGGTTCCTCCTACTAGACACATCGGTCTCTGGAGGAGGCATTCAATGAAATAGGTTAGGCTGCTACTTTTGCTTTTTGTTTTGGAATGTATACTGTATTTTACAAAGTCGAATGCCGAGGTTTTTTTCCTGTTTAAAATGTGAACTGCCCATGCATTTGGATGGACGCCCTGGTACGTTCATTGCACCTTTCTGTTGAATCTAGGGAGGCATGTAATATTTGATCCTGAAAGTGGAATGTCTGTTCTGTTAAAATCAGGTATATTTCAGAATTCAGATATTACTGAGTTAGTGAGTTGTACTTGTTCCTTATAAGTGTTGGAATGAGTTTGTGAGCTCAGAAGTGGGAACTGGTAGTTAAAATCATTGCAGGGTGAATGTTCTAACTTTAATCAGCAGTTTATTTAATGATTATTCATGATTATGCGTGCTGGCTTGGGGGACTTTGAAGAAAAATGGACAAAACTCTAAACTTTATTATGGAGAAAAGGCATGTTTTGTGTTTGGAGAGGTTACTGGTGACCACTGATGTTCAACTGCACTGATATTGATAATTTCATTCTAAACTCACCCAGAGAATCATTAGTTCATATTAAATGTTATGCCTCAAAAGTTTAGTTGTGTTAGATACATGATTATTTTATGATTTGACAGTGTAGCATTTTGAGGGATCTCAGACTTTGGGGGGCCACTTGGATAGCTGTATAATTTGGCTAATAGCATGCAGGTAATCTAGAATGTAATGTTGAAGATGAATTCTACTTGTGGTCAAGGAGTTTATGATCCGAGAAATGTATAGATTTAAGCCCCAGCAGTTTTTCAATTCTCAGTATTATTATTATTATTATTTTTTTTTTTTAAATTTATTTTTTTTTTTTTGCAATTACAGTGGTGAATTCTCATAAAGATGTTTTATGTTGGCAGCCCATTTTCTCTACCAAAATCATGAAAATGAACTGAAATACAATGTAATTCTAAATTCTGTAAGTGTCTTTTCTGAGGTGAGCCACATTTGTCCTCTTTATGAAGCTTAGATCTTGAATTATAAAGCACTAAATTGGGTAACCCCTAAATAGCCAAATCTGCGCAAAGGGGTTAATCCACTTGCACTTATTGTCAGTTGCAGTATCTGGATCTGTATCTGGATTGGTCTGGAAATTAATTCCCTCTTCCCATTTCTGCAGTCAAACTTCAAATAAAATTGTATGGTAATCCATTGAATAGTTTTTGAGTAATCTTACTTACACACACACACACACACACACACACACACAGGTCAGTGATCACAATACCTCCTGGCAGTAGTAACACTGTGCGGTACCAGAGTTCATTTACTGTAGCAGTTCCAAGTGTGAAATGATTTCTTAACAATGTTAAAAAATTCTTAACAACAACTCTTTGAATGTAGCCGTTTATGGATTTTTTTTTAATTGTACATATATTATTTTTGACAGATTACAGCTTCCGATTAAAGCTTTGGCTTTGTTTTTGGTTTTGTGTTTTCTTAAAAACTTCAGGATTTAGGGAATAGTTTTCACCTGTGGTCTTATTCCATAATGGGTTTATGTATTTGTGGGTATGTGTAAATGTGTTTGTCTGTTTATATAGGTTTGTGTAAACATTTTTGTGTTTGCAGGTGGGTATCCATGTAACCGTGCAGGATGTGCTGACTAGTTCTCTGAAGAGGGTGTGTGTGGCCTTATCCACATTCGTGGGGAAGCCAGTGGGAGATGAGAAGGTCAGGTGGACAGAACCCTCTGGTAATACCACACCAGCAATCATAACTGGAGCCTGTGTGAGACCCTGCTGTGGCTGTTCCTGCAGGTGCAACTGAGCCCAATAGCACTGGGGGACTCTGCGGAAGAGCTGCTGGAACATTCTTTGGCTTCAGAGAGACGAAGGCTCCGCCTACACAATCAGCAAGTCTTCAAAAACACGATGCAGGACTATCCCACCCTGAATGGTAAGATGCACAAACTGGGAACCACTTATTCAGTTTTCATCACAATTCATCTCTCTCTGTTTTGGTAATAGTACACTCTCAGAAATGGGGGTACAGCAGAAGTCCACTTCTGTTCCCCAAGGTACATTCAGCACTTATGTACCCCCGAGGGATAATTATAGGACCTCAAGGTGAGGTCCTATAATTAGCCCTAGTGGGCAGGGCAGTCGCTAGGAATTCTGGGCCCCCTGATAGAATATCGGTGTGGGCCCCTGCTTTTTCACTGCCTTTTTTTTACGACTATGTATCATGATGTTATTCTTTATATTACTGTTTCTCAGTGTTCTTCACAGTGCCTAATGCAATACACCCAATTTTTCCTTTTTACGATTAACCACTCAACAAAGAGAGTATTATTATGTAAATTATGAATTATTAGTTGTCTTATTCACATTCACTCAAAAATATTTTCAGACTACTGGTGGTGAGGGTGTATTGCTGGGTCCAGTTCAGATGAAGTGACCATAGCTGATTCTGGAGTAGCAGTGCATAAAGGTTGAATTGTTCCATTTCATTTTACTTTCGTAAACATGTATAGTTATGTTCCATGGAACAACCGAAGATGAAATTACCTACCGAGTCTCGGAATAAACAAAATCTAAATTACCCCCTGTGTGAACAAGACTTATGTCAACATGCTAAAGTAGCAGTTTAGTTTTAGTAAACACTTAGGGTAAAAGTAATGTCAGCCTTGACAAGGGATTATTTAAGTTACACCAAAGGTTACCATACTGACTACATGTAGTTCGCTAGGCAAACCTAGCTTGTATAGTCACTTACAGCAAGAGTTAGCTAAGTATGCAGTAACCAATCATAATAAGAACGGAGGAACGTGCCCTAGGCTGCTACTACCGAATTTTTTGACGGCATATTATAATGGCAAGCAAACGATAACCTTACCAATCTTTTCTTTGGATGATACTGTTAATAACTGAATAATGCCATTCTTGTAAGGCAATTATTTACTCAGCTGACTGCAAGTTCCATTAATGTAACGTTAGCAGCTGGATAGCCAGCCTGAACAGCTAACAGAGCAAGCTAGTTAATACTCTCACCTTTCTTTGAAAAGAATTTTGTAATGTTCTGGACCCCTGCTTTGCTCCTGCTGTCTTCTCTCTATTCTTTTCTGGTGTCCAGATTTGTGTTTTTTTTTTTTTTTGACGGTGCTCTCTGTTTACTGCTTTAGTTCACGACCTCGCCAGAAAAAACGCGCAGCCAATTTTCTAATTCAAGCACGAAGCATCAAAACATTTTTTAAGAAGGGGATTACTGAAATGTATTTCATCTATATTGCATGCTTTAATGGCTTTGTTTAAACTCGAATGCATTATTATGAATATTAGGCAAATCTAAGCAGAATAATTTTGTCATGGCGGCTACTTTGGCTTTTGTGGGCCCTAATGGACTGTGGGCCCTTAGAATTGACATCACCTTTCCCCCCTATATGACGGCGCTGCTAGTGGGTACATAAGTGCTGAATGTACCTTGGGGAACAGAAATAGACTCCTGCTGTACCCCTATTTCTAAGAGTGTAAGCATGCTCTTGTAAAAAAAACCCTATGCGCCTCTGGAGCTGAAAAGCTACCAAAGTCTAACTTGGTAGCCTCCATTAATTGGCATCTTGCACCACTGAGCAGTTCCCAGAGAGCTGGCAGTGCTGTAAGGAGGGTGTCTCCAGTTCTTGTACATCTCTGCAGAGTAAACTGCTACTAGCTCTCAACCCCCTCCAACCCATCAGCAATCACACCTCCAATCTGACATAAGGGCGAAAGCGTTACCCCCTGCAGTTTCTCACCAGAAAACTGACCGGTTGCCAAGAATGGTGTCCAAGGCAGCACTCAACTATGGAGTAAACTCTGAATTTTGTCAGCCAGACCAGAGGCCGTAATCACTGCTGTAAGCCAAAGCCTCGAAGAGACTTTGGAGTCAAGTTTTGTACCCTTGCAAACAGAAAGGCATGTGACAGTAGCGGTAGTCACTATTTTGGCTGTCGCAAACATCATATTTATTGCCTTCACTCAGTTTGGTATTTTCCTGCTCTGCCATCTATGCCTTTGTGACACAGTTTTTTTGAACTTCCCATTTAGGGTACGTCAATGAATAAAGCTGGCATTGCGCAATTTTGTGTGTTGTGCATCTCCACCACCTTTTAACACAAACACTTTGCTCTGTGGTAGTTAAATGGGACAAAATTGCAGCCTGACAACTGTGCGTCAGCTGTACTGATGCCTTCTGTCACAAAATTATTGAAATTGAGTTGGACACTCCCAGTTTAGATATGCAATGCAATATCATTATAGTCGGCATATACAAGTGCTATGTTAAGGTCATCAAAATAGTGTCCTCTGAAGTAATTTATAACTGATGAATAAATGATGATGCATGCCCTATCCAAAAGATTCTCCTCTCCGATCCAATATATGCAACATTCAATGCAGAGCCGAGCTGGACTGAATGGTTGCCAAACCCTCCACTCGCATGGGTTTCCTCCAGGCTCTCCAGTTTTCCCTTCGTCTACACAAAAACATTCACGTCTGGCTAATAGGAGACAGCAAATTTCCCATCTATGATCCCTGCAATCGTTTGGTTTGACTGCTGATTGTGTGCTGGGACTGAGTCTTCATGTTCTGTTTCTCTGACTGGGAATAAGTGGGTGAGATAATGAATGGATTGTATTTGCTACTGATCACCAAATCTCATTTATTATTTTATGCTGGGTTATCTTATTTAGTTGCTTTGGTTTTTTACTCTGATGTCCCTTGTAAAATAGATTTGAACTCACTGGAGTGTTCTTGGTTAAATAGCATAAAACAATAATCATCCATTTTGCCAGTAGCAGTATTTAATCTCCTACTCCCTCTGTCAGCCAAGGTCCAATATTAGGAGTGGAATTTTGGAAGGATGAACAGTTCCCCTGCGAACCGTGACCATGGTTAACCTTGGTTGACCTTGGATTTCCATGGTCAACCATGGTTAAAGCATGGTTAAAAATGGCCGACCATGGCTGAAGCATGGTTGCACCCGCTTGGGGAGTTTTTGCACCATGGTTAACCATGGTTGACCATTTTTAACCATGCTTCAACCATGGTTGACCATGGTGAACCGAGGTCAACCAAGGTGTACCATAGTGTTCCATTTAACCAAAATGTCAAAACCATGGTTTGACCAGGGTTGACCATGGTTACTTGAACCAGGGTCAACCAAGGTCAACTATGGTCACTGTTCCCAGGGGTTCTTGTGTAATTAATAAACCGTCTACATTTTTGTTGCTCAGGTGAGTGTAACGGGAGAATCAGTGGCCCACTGAAGTTTACCGAGAGCACTCGCATTCAAAGCATTGAGCTGGTCCTGCCACCACATGCTAATCACTACGGCAACACTTTCGGGGGGCAGATCATGGCCTGGATGGAGAACGCAGCCACTGTCGCAGCCAGGTGGTCTCATTATTTTGGCTTCATTATGACACTCTTGTATCACCGCAGACTGCAAGGCCTGTGAGATAATTTAGAGACTTAACTGCTGGATGTTTTTGCCCAGTTCAGATGACCAACCTCTGAAAGCTACAATAAGTAAATGTGCTCCGTTCAGTAACACAGTCTTACTCTGAAGGTAGAGTAACTATATCAATGTCCAATGCCCCCCATCCCCAATCAACAGTCGTCTGTTTGGGACCTACCCTACGCTCCAGGCTGTGGACATGTTCAAGTTTCGTGGTCCCTCAACTGTGGGTGACCGGCTGGTGTTCAAGGCAATGGTCAACAATGTCTTTCAGACTAGGTACACTCCATATTCTTTGTGCACATACTAATGAATGCAAACAATCTCTCCATTATTCTATTATTCAGAAACCATGACTTAAGTACTTGAAGTCTGCATTTTAAAACAGGCCTTACTTGTGAGTAAAACACTTTTTATTCAGTAAGAACCCAGCAGTGTACAGTCAATGCATGTAAACAATCAATTGGTTGTTCCTAATTGGTGAAACTGTAGACACATGGTTGCAAAAACTAGCAATACATTTGGCATACGATTGAGTCACGCTCAAACATTTTGTTTCATGTTTATTTTATAAAGTTCAGTCAAATTGTTTTGAAAGAATTCAAAACATCTGTGTTCAGCAACTTTGTTTGGAGCTTACTGATTGTCTCAGCATCTAATGTGATCTGTTTAAAAATGTTTTTACTTGAAAATCTTTGCAATATGGAAAATTTAGATATTTTTTTAAATTTTTTTAAATTATTGTTTGTGCATTGCCAGTCAGGGGTGCCAGTAATTTTGGAGCCCACTCGACGACTAAATAACATCGATTAAAATACAATTTTATGGAAAAGTTATGCAATTTATTTCTGTTTCCTGAAAAAGGGAAAACTTGTCACGCTTGGTAGTCTTGAGTGTTTTGGAGTTTGTGTAATGCTAATTTAAATGAATGTTTGAAAACAGGTCAAGGCCAGTCATCGGTTCCAAGGGATGTTCTGTGCCTCCTCTATTTTCAGCACACCAGCCGCCACTGATGAGCCCATGCTGGCGTGGATTAATTTTGCATTCTTGTAGACAAATGTGGAAAAATAAGTGCAAAAAGGATAAGAGAGGTGGAGAGTGTGAGAAAGGCTGTGGCAGAGAGGAGAGCACTCGGATAGAGCTGCTAGGTGTGACCTTTGCAGGGCAGAGTTGTTTAGTACATAGAAAACAGTAAGAATTTCAAAAAAGAATGTTTCAAATGCTGAAGTGGAGAAGGGGTGTCTAATGGCTAAATTTGGCATCATCTAAGTCAACCTTCCCTAAGCTGCTAAATTCAGTAGACACTGCACAGGACAACTGCTCTGATAAAAAGTATTTTCCTTAATATGGGTACTTTAAGTGACTTAATTGGCTGTCATTCCCAAGAATGGTTTTGCTTCTATTCCATTACCTGATGAACATGGTCAAATCAAATTACTGGTCCTGCCATATAATGTCCATTCTTCCATCCTTCTAAATTAGCCAAGCCCTCCAACCACCCATTTTTAAATACTGTGCCCCCCGCAGTATGGAGGTGGGGGTTCGGGTGGAGGCCTACAATTGTGAGGAGTGGAAGCAGGGCAAGGGGCGACACATCAACAGTGCCTTCCTCATCTACCAATGGGCTGACACCGACGCCGACCATCACCGCCACCCCAACATCACATTCAGCACTAAGGTAAGTTGCAGATTGCATTAGATGGTGGCAGTAGCCATCTCATGTAAAGTTCAGACTGTAAGTGTTAGAACAGTGCCATAATATACGTAAAATTACAATGCCACTCCTAGTTCACACAATGTGGCTCTGACTCACCATCCATGCATCTATGAACTACACTGTTAATAACAATGAATCTTAAATGCATATTTAATCAACCTTGTCCTGCTTTAAAGTTATGCTGGAATCAATATGAGAATATATAATCATACTTTCTCAAATGTAATTATGTATGCAAGTATTTTCTGGTTTTCTTCCATGAACCATTTCTGAAGGATGGGGAGAGAAGATATCGAGCAGCGATAGTCAGAAAAAGAATTCGTGTGGCTAGGTACTGTACTTCTTTTTCATATTTCACATTTCAGCAACATTTTCCCAGGATTCCTTTGGATCACTAGAAGCTTGAGTTTCTAGTTACATGATAAAAATGGTACTTTAAGATAAGTATTGTTTTAAAGATCTTTTTTATTTCCCGCCATGAAGTGGGAATGAGGGATATTGGTTTGGGGTTCGTCTGTCTGTCCGTCCGTTCGGGCCACAATGCGGATGATTTCTCTGAAACTACTATGCGCTGTGAAACTTTGCGTGAAATTTGGTATGCTTAATAAGCTACGTGACGTACGTTGAGTTTGAAAATGGATGTCGAAGCCGAACATTTTTTAATGGATTTATGTCCCCTGATTGTGGTGGGGAATAGTGATTAGTGACAACATTGTCATCTTGTTATTATTATTTTGCATTTGAAGGATGAAATACTCCCTCTATGATCAACAGGTGCTGTATGCCCTACATTTGATTGAGACTAGCATTTCAATGTAAAGCAATCTGCATGCTGTTCTCTTTTTTTGCAGAAAGCACATCTCATCTTTTAAAGAAAAAGGACCTCTTTCTGTTCCCTGGGACAAAAGCAATCAAGTAATGTACCTCTGCGCTCTTTTCACTCTTCAGACTGTTAGAGATTAAAAAAAAGGTTAATTAACAGAGCTTTGACATTTTGTTTTCATGTTCCCAGCCCTCTTGACCTTTTTTCCATGTGTTACTGTGAACCAATAAATGTCATCGTTCTACCACAATCCCTCCTGCACTTTTAATGCACCTTTAAGAGCTGCTGTTCTGGGTGTTTGCATTCGAGGTACTGGATGTTGGGTGCTGATGCATAACTTTTAAAAACTCACCACAAAAAAAGGTCAGCTACTCATAAGAAGTTACATGTCATATTTGCACAGTGGCTGATTAACTGAAGTGAGAGTTTAGTGCCGAACACAGTTATGTAGTAATGGAAGTATTTTTTTTCCCCATTGTAACTGTACAGGTATTTATGGGCTACAAGAATGTAGCAGCCCTCACAGTCTTGGCTGGAAAGCAGGCCTGGGAAAGCAGCAGTACTCAAAACAAGGTAAGAAAGGGACTGATTTCTCATGATACACGACTCTTTGTACTGAATGTACGTGTCCTCAGCTTTACCGCCAAAATCCTTGTAAGCACTGAACACTACTTATTACCTACAGCACCCTCCATAATTATTGGCACCCCTGGTCAAGATGTGTTCTTTAGCTTCTGATAAATTCAGTTTTTTTCTGAATAATATAGGACCACAATGAAAAAAATACAAAAATCCAACCTTTAATTCAAGTGCATTTATTCCGCTGGAAAAAAAATTCCACATTAAGAAATAATTATTTTACATCAAATCATTTGTGCTACAATTATTAGCACCCTTGATGTTAATACCTTGTACAACCCCCTTTTGCCAACAAAACAGCACCTAATCTACTCCTATAATGTTTCACAAGATGGGAGAATATAGAAAGAGGGATCTTTGACCATTCCTCTTTGCACAATCTCTCTAAATCTTCCAAAGACCCAGTGATGACCCATCTTCAGCTTTCGGGCAGAGGCCACCAGATTTTGATGTAAAATGTCCTGGTATTTCAAAGCGTTCATGATGCCATGCACCCTAACAAGGTTCCCAGGGCCTCTGGAAGAGAAACAGGCCCACAGCATCACCGATCCTCCCCCATACTTCACAGTGGGTATGAAGTGGTTTTCTGCATACTCATCTTTAGTGTTCTGCCAGACCTACTTAGAGTGTTTGTTGCCAAAAAGCTCTATCGTGGTCTCATCTGACCAAAGCACACGGTCCCAGTTGAAGTCCTAGTACTGCTTAGCGAACTCCAGATGTTGGCGTTTATGATTGTGAGTGAGAAAAGGTTTTTTTCAGTGCATGCCTTCCAAACAGCTTGTTGGCATGTTGATAGCGCCTGATGGTTGTTTTGGAGACGTTGTGACCCCAAGATACCACCATTTCTAGCAATTCTTTAACAGTGAGCTTTGCAGAACTTTTTTATCTCTCTTACAATCCTCCTTACTGTGAGTGGTGGCAAAATAACCCTGCGTCCTCATACAGGCTTGTTTACCACTGTTCCAGTTGTTTTAAACTTCTTAATGATTCCTATGACAGTAGATATGGGCAGGTGCAGGCGAATGGCTATTTTCTTGTAGCCATTGCCTGACTTGTGAAGGTCGACACACATCTGCCTTACTTGAATGGCGTGTTCCTTTGTCTTTCCCATGTTGAAAAGTGGATAAGAGAAATGGCCTTTGTGTCACGTCATATTTATACCCCAGGGAAACAGGAAGTGATGATTTACTAATTAAATGTTCCTAGATACTCTGATCAACTTTGTAAACTACTGTAGAAATGACAGAAATACTTCAATTACATTTCATTCCTAGGCATTGTTAGGGGTGCCAATAATTGTGGAACAGGTGATATTATGAAAATGAATGATTTCTTAGTCAGGGATTTTTTTTCCCTTAAAATTCACTTGAGTTGAAGGTTACATTTTTCTACAATTTTCAGTGTGAGAGTATGCTTCTGCAATAAAAATTGAATTTATGTTAAGGCTTTTACCACATCTTAACCAGGGGTGCCAATAATCATGGAGGGCACTGCATATAATGATTATAATAGTAATATACACTGAACAAAAACATAAACGTCCCATGTCAAATATTGATGCCACATGGAGTTAACAACTCTAAGTGAGCATATGCTGACTTTTCCTAGTACAATAGGGATATTTCTCTTGATTTGTGTATAATTTTTTA
Source organism: Gymnothorax reevesii (assembly GCA_029721435.1). Lineage (NCBI taxonomy): Eukaryota > Metazoa > Chordata > Actinopteri > Anguilliformes > Muraenidae > Gymnothorax > Gymnothorax reevesii. Next base: position 52,868,980 of record CM056583.1, on the reverse strand, counting down.
ATCCATCTCTCTGTCAGTGAGCATTTGCTCAGTGATGCAGTGATTTCACTCAGTACATGGGTGTGACGTTTCCAGACGGTGATCAGACAGAATGAGCAGTACCCAGACACTCCTTATACTGGGGACAATGAAAGGCCACCCCAAAATGTCAAATTTTGTCAAAAGTCATCATGCCTCAGATGTCTCAGGTCATGTGAGAACGTGCCATTGGCATGCTGGATGCAGGGACGTCCACCAGAGCGGTCTGCATGCAGTTCCTTGAAGCAGAGCACATTCCAGTTCTGGACTGGCCTACGTATTCACCGGACATGTTGCCCATAGAGCATCTTTGGGATGTTCTGGATCGACGTGTCCGCGACCGTGTTCCAGTTCCGGATAATGTGCGCCAGGTCCATGTGGCCCTCCGGGAAGAATGGAATAACATTCCACAGGCCACAATAGACAACCTGATCAACTCCATGCGAAGGAGATGTGTTGCTCTGAGAGACGCAAATGGCGAACACAGAAGATATTGAACATTCAATTTCTTCAACCTGACCCCCAACGTGTTCAGAGGATTGTCACTCCTTTGCAGATGCCAATATCAAGATGTAATGGACGGTGATCTGAAGATTAGTCATTCACAAAAATGAATTTTGATTCGCTTCATATACTGCATGACCCTAATGTTAATAAAAACTCAAAAAATTGACATGGGGCGTTTATATTTTTGTTCGGTGTATTTACCGTGCCAAGAATAAAAGTGTGTGAACGGTTTCTTAGTTTATAAACTTTAATGGTTTCCATTTAGTATGGACAATGTGCAATGATGGAGGATGTCTGGAGAGGGCCAAATAATTTTTTATGGCACTGTTGCCTCTGTTGGGCGTATACTTTTTTTCAGAGATGGGTAAAATCATATCAACACCTCTCACTACCAAATACTAAAATGTCGATCACTGTGTACCTCTCTGGTCCCCAAAAAGCACTGACCAAAGGAATTTGTATGAAAGTTCATTCAGTTCTATGTGAATTGGATATTATCCAAACTTTTGTAGATTCATAGCACTTTTGCATTATCTTTGGCTTTGCCTGGCCCTGCAGCTTGGCATCTTTGTGAACGAAGATCAGGACTGGCTGTCATTGAAAGTAGAGATGGAGGTTGGGACTCCAGCCTCCCGTGCCTTCTCCCTACTGTCTAACCTACGTCTACGGCCTCGCTGGGACAAACACTATTCGTAAGGCTGGAAACACAGAACGGAGAACACAAAAAGAACACAACATCACCCTGGTATTGGGTAGTTTCTATGTTTGTACACTACTGCGCAATATTTGGAAGGTGTTATGCACACACACTGGTCAAGAAACACTTGAACAATAGTAATGTTGCTGTTATTTTAGCTTTCTACCACAAAATATTGGAGATTAAAGTAAATAATAAATATGCACTCAGAGTTCAGACTTTCAGCTTTCATTTGGGAGTATTTTCCTCCAAAATGGGTGAATGGTATGGTAATGACACCACTTCATATGCATGGCAACTCCCCCACCACTCCCAGCCCCAGGCCAGATTGGAACCCACGGCCATCTTGCAGTGAGGCAACAGTGTTACCCAGTACACCACTGCACTACCTTATACAGAGTCAAAATGATGAAAATTGTGTCACTGTATATTTGGTGCTCCAGAACCATCTCTGGTCACCCAGTTCACAGACTTCACGTGCTCTCTTCTTTTCAAAACAGGAGCTGTGAGGTAGTGGAACAGGCTGACGAGGACGAGACAGTGTACCATGTGAGGTGTCCCACTGTTCACGGCAGCAGAGGCAGGGATTTTGTAATCCTGTTGTCGAAAAGGCAGCCCTGCAAAAACAGGTGTGGTGAGTCTACAGCAGGCGTGTGGTAGTTCACCAACGAAAGTACATGTCTACATATTCATTTGATTATTTTCTCTTGCTTCCACTATTTTCACCATTTATCATATATTATTAGTTTCAGCAACATATGAAAAATTTCTACCCCAACTCAAAGTATGTTGACCGGTGTCACTTAAAGTCTCGCCGTCATCAGAGTTTTATGCAGTTGAAGCATGTGTATGGGAAAAAAAATAAAAAATTAAATAGCATCGAAATTCGATTTACTTTGTGTTTACACATACAGTTTTCCATTTGCTTATAGCACCCGACATTCAGTACTCAAAGACGGGGGAGGAGTGAGTATGAGGCTCTCCCCTCACTCTTCAGTTACAGCATTATCATCTGATTAATGACAGCTGGGTGACATTGTTACTACCAACATTTTGCCAAGTCAGACTGTCTGTATGACCAGGGCCTCCACTGATCCAATATACTACGTATATACAGTATAATACATATTATTCACGGATAATATACTCTGACCGTGGCAACCCTGAAAAATCACACCCAGTGAATTTTGTAAAGTCGGAGTTCTAATTCACCAGCAGCAAGCAGTGCCCTGAATAACCACTCCATTGCATTTGTTTGCGGTACGTCCTCTCAGAGAACCTCAAGTATGTTATGCACAGGGTGGTGTGCTTGCCTTCCCCACATTTCATGCCAGTTCAGCTCAATGGATGAGAAAGTTTCTGAAGCTAAGGGGGAAAAAAGGCTTGCACACTCATGTAATACTCCAAAAAATATAATTTAATTACAGTGTACCTTAAATAACTTGTAACTACATTTGGAAACCACGCAGTTAATGTTTTGTCAAATCTGGGTCCAATTTGATGGGTAGATCAGTCGTACAAATTTTGTAACTTTGGTTCTTTCTTTGAAAGTAGCTGTAATCTTTATCTGCAGTAACTTAGTTATGTGGCAATATTTGTCAGTGTTTTTCAGTTTCATTTTGCTATTCATTAATTTTTTTATAGCCCATTCTTGGCACTGATGTTATTTATTCACTTGATGACCTGTGCTCTAGAAGTACCTAAGTTACTACATAACACTTTTGGGATTTTAGGGGTCAAAGTTTTCAAAACATGTCACAGATATGAAAACTTTGACCCCCAAAATCACAAAATTGTTATTTAGTGACTTACCTGCTTCTTGCACCCGCATTTTCAATTGAACCTGCTTGTGTAAGCATATATATCCCGAGTACCATGCTAGGACTACATTGTGAGTTAGAGCTCTCTTCCTAGGACCTATGGGAGTTTTGACATGCTATATTTAAATGACCATTCACAACTTGTGGGGATTTACTGAAGACCTGAAAAGGGTCAATTCATTAGCTGCATGGTTTCCAAATTTAAGTTTTTTTGGAACATTGAGTATACAAGCCTTTTTCCTTATAATACTGAGGCATCTTCTCTAGTCTTGGCTTCTCACAACAACCTGTTGATGTGCGTGTATTCTGCAGTACTAGTGATTGTGGAAGTTTCTGCAAATTACATGTACTTAAAATCTGTGAGTACAATTAACAGGGTTATTTCCAGGGCTTTTAGTTTAACCATGTCCAAAAGAGCCTCGGAAATACTTTTAATTCAGTTTAAATTTTAATTTCATTTGCAAAGCAGTTTTAATGAAATACTTCATCACAATGTGCTTTGCATGTGTCAGACCAATGATAAGAGATCCTCCAAGAGCAAACCAGAGGCAACAGAGGAAGGTAAAACCTCCCTTACAGGGTTTATCTCAGAAGAAGCCCAGGGCACATCCAGGCTGAGACAGGGGCCCTTCTGCCTCAGAGCAGTCTGAGGGGGAAGAGGGGAACAGAGTATGGGGACAGGAAACATGGGCTACAGGCAAACATACAGCTGAAGGTGTAGTAATGAATGGCACAATACAACCACAGATCAATCGGCAGTAGAATATTTTAGCTGGACGTTAGATGGCAGAAGCGGACCGCCTGAAAGCCAGCCGCAGGAGGGGTCGACAATCCAAATGGTGTGTCCATAAAGTATTTGTTGGCTAGTAAACATGGAGTTGATTGTTTGACAAACTAAACAATTTTCCAACAAAGTTGTGGAAATACTTTACTAAAGGCCCCCACCTCTTCCTTTTTCAGACCATAATTGGGTATAAAAATAGTAAACTAGTAAAAAGTACAAATTACCACCCAAAAAGTGAAAAAAACATAAGAAAACTACAGCATTAAGTATGTCCTACTGCATCAAAAAAAATTTCTCTTCCTGTGTACTCATAGAACTTTTGACAGAGTCCATCACAGTATGAACTTGTAGAGCATGACTAGACTATACATATTAAATAAACAATAAGTGATTCAGGATGTCAACAGGCAGCAAGATCATGTTTAGATCAGCCATTGTCTTCTTTCACTTTGAAAAGACAACAAATGCAAACAAAACAGCGACACCATATGGATAGATTTGGGACTCCGCGACCCTGAATAAACAAATAGCATACACAAATCACACAGGTGAAACATTCCTAACCTTACTCAATTATTTTTTATTTTAGTTTTAGTATGCCCTCAATTACGTTTGTTATGGCCCCAATTTGTTATCACATTTATAACACAACAGCAACAGCAAGGGATGACAAACACAGTTTTAACAACTAAAACACATTTAATTTTTAACAAAGACAAAGACTAATAACAACCTACAACGAAAGACCAAGATTGATAAATAAGAAAAAACAGAAATAATTACAGTCCCTTTTTGGTGGGGTGGCTTGGTGATGTCCTGGATGAAGAAAATGCTCAAACACAGGCAAAAAAATCCACAAAAGAAACGTCACAGGTCTTGAACAGAATGGCAGGTCTGGTCATCTTCTTGCAATTTCTCCTACTACTTTACTGTCTCAATTCTTTTCCTTATATACTCTTTTGCAGACCCCACCCACATTTAGACCTCTTTTTTTTAATTTTCTGAGACTTGCCCCAGACATGCCCAGGACATGTCTAAACATAACTCCAGTCTAACAAAAAAAGGTAAATACTGCCATCTAGTGGCCTATATTCACATTACACCTCCATTCCAAAAGGGAAAAATTTTGACTCATAAAGGCAAAATTTTTCTTTTCAATACAAAATGGTTAAGTGAACACTTGTCTATATATACATATCATACAATATTCAAACACATGATATATATATACACATTCAAACACGGGATAAGCAATCAGCAATTACATTGTCTGTACCCTTCACATGCTTAATTTCCAAGTCAAACTCCTGTAAAATCAAACTCCAATTCAACAATCTCCAATTCTTGTTTTTCATCTTACTCAAAAACATTAATGGATTGTGGTCAGTGTACACAATCATTGGCTTTTGTCCTGTACAAACATAAACCTCAAAGTGTTGTAAAGAAAGGACCAGAGCCAACAGTTCCTTCTCTATTGTGGAATAGTTCCTTTGGTGGCGATTGAACTTCCTCAATGTCATCAGAGTCACTTCTCTGTAGGAGCACAGATCCACAAGCTTGGTCGCTAGCATCGACCGCGATTGAGAACGGTTTGTTGAAGTCAGGAGATTTGAGCACGGGGAAGTGACACAGCAGAGACTTCAGGTGATCGAAGGCTCTCTGGCATGCATCATCCCAGGTGAACTTTACGCCTTTCTTCAGTTGGTTAGTTAGACTGAGAGCAATCTCAGCAAAGTTCTTGCAGAACTTGCGGTAGTACCCGATCATTCCAAGGAAGCGGCGCAAAGCTTTTTTGTTGTCAGGAACTGGAAAGTCCATGATGGCTTGGACTTTAGCATTTATGGGTGCCACCTTACCCTGGCCTATGACGTAGCCAAGATAGGTGACAGTAGCACAACCAAAGTCACTCTTGCTCAGGTTAACAGTCAGGTTAGCCTGGGTCAGGCGCTGGAACAACGTCTCTACATCTTTTAGATGTTCTTCTCAGGAGTCACTCCATGTGATCAGGTCATCGATGTACGCACCCGTGTGTGGCAATCCGGCGATTGTAGACTGTATCATCCTTTGGAACATGGCTGGGGCATTTTTCATGCCAAATGGTAGGACTTCATACTGGTACAATCCAGATGGTGTGGCAAAAGCAGAGATGCTCTTGGCCCTCTCAGTTAAAGGCACACACCAATAACCCTTCAATAAATCAATCTTGGTCAGAAACTTTGCTTGCCCTACACTATCAATACAATCATCAATCCTAGGTATTGGAAACACATCAGTTCTAGTTACAGCATTGACTTTGCGATAATCTGTACAGAATCTAGTACTTCCATCAGGTTTTGGAACTAGCACACAGGGTGAACTCCAATCGGAGTTGGAGGGTCTGATAATATCATGTTTTAACATGTACTCAACCTCTTTCTCAGCAATCTTTCTCTTTTCAGGATTCATCCGGTATGGATGCTGTTTTATTGGTTTGGCATCACCAACATCTACATCATGAGAGGCTATAGTAACTCTCTTTGGAACATCAGGAAACAATATTTCTTGATCAACCTTTCAAACTGATCTCTCTGTGAGGGTTCTAAGTGCTGGAGTTTTACATCAAGATTTTGCAACACTTCAGTGTTTGACAATTTACATGAAAGAACTTCAGCTTTAATTCTTGGTTCATCATCTTGAAACTCCCCCTCATCTTCACACGTTTCGACCATTGGAGAATCTGAAGTGACAGCTGCAACCCTAGCATTTCTGTCATGATAAGGCTTTAGCATGTTAATATGACACAATTGTTTTGGTTTTCTCCTATCTGGAGTCTTGACAATGTAATTGAGATCATTGAGTTTTGTCAGAATTTCATAAGGACCATGAAATCTAGCCTGCAATGGATTGGACTGCAAGGGAAACAACACAAGGACCTTGTCTCCTGGTTTAAACTCACGGCTTCTAGCCTTATGATCATACCAAGTTTTCATTTTTCCCTGACTTGATTTCAAGTTCTCTTTGGCAAGGTCACAAGCTGCACGCAATCTTTCCTTGAACTTGCTAACATAGTCTAACAGACTGATTTGCGGCTCTTCCTCTTGCCATTGTTCACTCAATAATAGCAAAGGTCCTCTCACTTCATGACCAAACACTAGCTCAAATGGACTGAATCCAGTAGACTCCTGCACTGCTTCTCTAGCTGCAAACAACAGCAAATGAACCCCTTCATCCCAGTCTTTCTCATGGTCATAACAATAAGTCCTCATCATTGTCTTGAGAGTGGAATGAAACCGCTCTAAGGCACCCTGACTTTCTGGATGATAGGCACTAGAAAGAATCTGTTTTGCACCTAGTTCATACACAACCTGCTGAAACAATCCTGAAGTGAAATTGCTACCTTGGTCTGACTGAATTTCCCTGGGAAGACCAAACAACGTGAAGAACTTTATCAAAGCCTTCGAGATTGCAGTTGCCTTGATGTTACGTAGAGGTATGGCTTCGGGGAATCTGGTAGATGCACACATGATTGTCAACAAGTACTGATTTCCAGATCTAGTCTTGGGTAATGGACCAACGCAATCAACAATGACCCTAGAGAATGGCTCCCCAAATGCTGGGATAGGCTGCAATGGAGCTACAGGTGGGTCTAACTGGTGTTTTCCAACTACCTGACAAGTGTGACAGGTTTTGCAAAAGTTGGAAACGTCTTTCCGAAGCCCAGGCCAAAAGAAGTGTTTCATGATCTTATCAACAGTCTTGTTAACACCAAGATGACCTCCTAAAGGTAAACTATGAGCCATTGTTAAGATCTCATTCCTATAGACCTTCGGAACAACAATTTGCCTGACCACTGCCCAATCTGCATTGGCAGGGATATCAGGAGGGCGCCACTTCCGCATCAACACACCATCCTTGAGATAATACCCAACTGGAACTGCGTCTATTTCTTTATCAGGAAGGGCTCTCCTCTTTAGTGCACAAATTTCAGGATCATTAGTTTGCTCCTCAATCAACCGCTTTCTGGACAGAGACAAGTCTCCAGACACATCAGAATCACCAGACCCATCCGGCTGGCTGAATAGAGAACTGATAAAAGTATCTGATAAGTCCTCAAACGGAGAAACCATAGTAGGCCAATCAGAGTCATGAGGCAAACCACCTGAGTCCTGACTATTCAATGTGCTGGGCGGCACCACAACATCTTCTTTAGGCTTCTTGGCCATAGCACGAGTCACTGCGCAAGAAGGATACAGAGATGGGTCCTCATCCCCATCTTCAGTGCTCGGCTGTGAAGTAAGATGTACAGGGGGAACTACTTTGCCCCCAGCCAGGTCATTGCCTAGCAACAGAGAAACACCCTTTATAGGTAGACTTGACATAAGTCCCACCTTTACCTGTCCTGTAACTAAATCTGACTTCAAGAATATAGAGCGCAGGGGTACAGATACAGTCCTCCCTTCAATACCTTGTACAAGTATGAAATCCCCTGAAGCGGTCTCATCACGTAACTCCAAGGAGTCCATCAACAAAAGTGACTGAGAAGCTCCGGTATCCCTTAGGATATATATGGGGACAGGAGTAGTATGCTCATTCAGAGCCACAAATCCCTCTGACACAAATGGAAGAAATTCCTCCCTCACAAAGTCAGCTGTATTAGGCTTTTTAGCCCCACAAGAAGCAGGCAATTTAGCAGATTGGTTATCTACTACAGGGGTTTCTAACCTTGTTTTCACAAAGGCATTTGGTTTGGTATCCTTTTCTTTTTCTTTCTTAGCTTTAAGGAACCAACAGTTAGTTGTAACATGACCAGATTTCTTGCAATAACTGCAAACTAGACCACTTTTGTCACTGTCAGCTTTCACACTTTGATCAGACCTGTTACTGGATTTCTGAGCACCATCACCAGATTTGTCTTTGTCTTTGGGTGAGGAATCTTGGGTATCACCGTAACCCTTTTTCTGAAATTGGGACCATTTATTGTTACTGCTAGACTGAAATTTGGACTTATGAGTGAGAACATATTCATCTGCAAATTTGGCAGCTGATTGCAAGTTCAGTGCTTGCTTCTCATTAAGGTAGGTCTTAACATCATCCTTAACACAGTTCTTGAATTCTTCAACTAACACCATCTCTTTTAGTGAGTTGAAATCATCCTTGACCTCCATAGAAGTACACCAGCGCTCAAAGCAAACCTGCTTCTCATTAGCAAATTCAACATAAGTCTGATTTTCAGATTTCTTCAGACCTCTGAATCTCTGTCGGTAAGCCTCTGGAACCAACTCATAAGCTCTCAAAATAACCTTTTTGACAACCTCATAATCAGAGGAATCATCTGCAGACAAAGCCGAATAGGCTTGTTGAGCTTTACCCTTGAGGACAGTTTGCAACATCAGAGGCCAGTGTTCCTTTGGCCACTGGCAACTCTTTGCTACCTTTTCAAAACACTGGAAATAGTTGTCAACATCCTTTTCTGAAAATGGAGGCACCAGTTTTACCTCCTGACTGGCACAAAATTTATTTTTAGTTTCAATTTTAATTTTTAGTTGCTCCATTTGGAGTCTTTCTTCTCTATCGAATTTCTCTAATTCAAAATCTCTCTGTCTCTGTCTCTCTCTTTCTGCTCTTTCCTCTTTCACTCTCTCAAATTCTCTTTGTTTTTCTTCTCTTGCTAATTTTTCTAACTCAAACTGCCTTTGTTTTTCTTTTTCTTCCCTCTCAAATTCTCTTTGTTTTTCTTTTTCCTCCCTTTCTTTTTCTCTTTCCTCCCTTTCAATCTCTAGCATTTTTAATTTAAGTTCCATTTCTATATTTGGATTTTCCACTGGAAACTGTTCCAGATCTCCTGGTGCAAACACATTTTCATCAATGTAATATTCAACTATCTCTCTAGCCAGTCTTGCTTTTCGCATGGCTGGTTTTACCTCTGTCAGCTCCAACTGTCTGCAAATTTCTAGCAGTTCTGTCTTTTTAAAAGACTTCAAAACCCCTACGGTTGGTGATGCCAAGAAATCATCCATTGCTGTTGTCAATATATATCTAGGAAAATTCACAAAAACAATTTCACAATTTGGAATGTTAGATTTTCAATAAATTACTCACACAATGGTCTATCCCGGACCTTGAGCCCCCAATTTGTTATGGCCCCAATTTGTTATCACATTTATAACACAACAGCAACAGCAAGGGATGACAAACACAGTTTTAACAACTAAAACACATTTAATTTTTAACAAAGACAAAGACTAATAACAACCTACAACTAAAGACCAAGATTGATAAATAAGAAAAAACAGAAATAATTACAGTCCCTTTTTGGTGGGGTGGCTTGGTGATGTCCTGGATGAAGAAAATGCTCAAACACAGGCAAAAAAATCCACAAAAGAAACGTCAACGGTCTTGAACAGAATGGCAGGTCTGGTCATCTTCTTGCAATTTCTCCTACTACTTTACTGTCTCAATTCTTTTCCTTATATACTCTTTTGCAGACCCCACCCACATTTAGACCTCTTTTTTTTAATTTTCTGAGACTTGCCCCAGACATGCCCAGGACATGTCTAAACATAACTCCAGTCTGAGCTTAACAAAAAAAGGTAAATACTGCCATCTAGTGGCCTATATTCACATTACACGTTCCAGAATTGAACCTCCAGTCTTGACTGTATTGTGGTTGTGATATAGAATATTCTGTAAATGAATGATGAAAAAATAATTAATACTTCTTATAACTTGAAATTTAACAATAATAAAATGTTTACACTAATAGACCGTGATGTCTGTAAGCAGGAAAAATGATCATTTTCAGATGGGAAATGAGCTTTTCAACCTCAAAATAAGACATTTGGATCTCCCAATCCTGACAAAACCTTCAAATTTTAGGTATTAGCTAACAGCTAACAGTGTCACGCGCAGATGTGGGACCACTGCTTTTGAGGCAGTGATGGAACAACATCTCTACATTAATACATTATGAGCCCCTCCTCAGTGGCATTTACTGTTTACTACGCAGTGACCCCTTCATCATCGCCCTGCGTTCTGTCACCATGGCGACGGTCCCTCCCCAGCCAGATTACATCAGGAGTGAGGCACAGTGCGCAGGATTCCTTATCCACACAGACAGCTGTACCACCTGTAAGGTGAGACCCATTCTGAGACAGAGGTTATGGATTACGCACATCCAGACAAAAGGGCTCACACCTGAGATGAAGAACAGCCTTCATCGATACAGTACAGTACAAGTCAGAGAAGCACATAATGTAAAATGATGGCATTTATAATTGTGCATCTTATAGGGCTGCTTAATTCTTTTTTTTACATGTGAAAAACTAGGTGGATGCAGTGTGATAAAATCTGCTCATTTGTATCTTATAATTTAAAATAAAGGCTGCCTTAACCTGGTCCTGATCTGCCATCCAGTGGGTTTTCATTTTAACCCCAAAAAAGCACATGCCATTTACCAGTAAGTGGTGTTGTGCTGCGGATTAGTAAAAATAAAAAAGTTGGGGCGTCAAATTTTGGTATAAACATTTAGAATGGTTGGTCTTCCCCACTGTAGATTGTATTATTCTTTTTTTCCCCACATCATCATCTAAGACAAGGACGACAGCACAGAAATATGAGATGTAGTTACTAAATTTCTTTCACAAGGCAGCTGTCAAGCTGGAAACATGTTATTTGGTAGTAACACGCTCTAAACAGTCTTTCAGTGACTGAGATATGCTACAGCAGCATATCGCCTCAACGTTTCCACTTCTTTTCATGTTCACAGGTGTCTTACTACAATCAGGTGACCTCAGGGGTGCTACCATACGTAGCTGGAAACATTGGTGGCTGGTCCAAATCCATGGAGGAGACTGCATTGTCATGCATTGCGTTTCTGGAGGACAGTAACACAACTGCCTTGTGAAGGGAACTGTCCTTTGTGTTGATGACCCTTGAATGCATTGTTGTTATTTTCCTGGTCAATCATCATGTCTACAGCTGAAAGTGAGGTTGGCATGTGATTAAACAACTGTGATACTACCAAGCACTCAGGTTTTACTTTAAGGTTTTACAAATATGCCAGTTGTTCACTGGATTACAAATATTAATTTGTATCTTAAGAAAATCAAGCTGTAAATTTATAAAATTCCTTAAGACTTAAGAACCTGCATCAACTTCAGTAAAAATCTGTCTCAGATGACTTGGCTGCTGGAACCTTCACCCCAGAAAATAATTAAAATATGCTCAACCTGCTGTGGTGCGCTTAGGCTAGCCACGTCCAGTTTGACACTGTATAACCAAACAACAGGGTTTTTCCTGCATAGAAAATTTGGCCTAATTTCTTACCGCCACCAGCTCCCAACGCGATTTTCTGTAACGTATTCTCACTTGCATGCGCGAAAAAAACGCAGAATTTGCGCAATATTAGTGCCATGCCCCCCCCCCCAAAAAAAAAAACCACCATACAGCACTCCAGATTCATTTAAGAGCTTGTGGTTTGCAATGAGGAGAAACAGCCACTTGGTGGTGCTCCAGTACTATCTTTCAGAAGCTGAGTGTGTTACGGTGACGAGACTCGGGCTGAATCCAAAACCACTTCCTTGCCAACCATTAAGGACATAATTCGAGTACTCTGGATGAGTTAAATCAACAAGATTCAATGTTAAACTCGGCTCGTTCCAATCATTTATTTTTCCCTCCTAACTTTCTTCCCTGATACCAAACCTGAAAATCGAGGTCTCACAAATTGTTAAATGAGCCAGAAAAAAAGGAACGTAGGGTTCTCTACAATAATTTCAGTACGATCACCACGAATATCTTGTGTATTCCTGACGAATATGACCACGTCTCATTTGCCAAACCTGTAACGGCCCACAGTTTACATAATTTTGAAATTAAGAGGATTGAGGCCATAATAAAATTAGTAAGCATCCTTCACATCAATTCTTAGAGGCCAGCGGGAGGTTGTTTTTTTTTTTTTTTTACTTAGTGATTTATCGTTTTATCTGGAACCTTCACCCCAGAAAATAATTAAAATATGCTCAACCTTCTGTGGTGCGCTTAGGCTAGCCACGTCCAGTTTGACACTGTATAACTTTAATATATATATATATATTATATATTTAATATATAATTTTGGTTTCTATCAACATTTACGATCAAAATTGGTTATCTTTAGCATATCTGATGTGAAGAACAAAAAAGAACATGAAATACAACCGCAACTCAAAAATGTACATAGAAACAACTGTGATTTTTAGATTGACCTTTACTTGCATATCATTCCAGACAGTATGAACATAAACATGTTATCAAGTAAACTTCAATTAATTAATAAATATACATCCCTTCAGGCCTGCAATGCATTGCAAAAAAAGTTAGGACAGGGGCAACGTCAGACCAGTAATGAAGTAAAAAAATTTGAATAGGATGTGATTTGTGATGGCTGATGGCAGCAGGTGCTTGCGACCATGATTTGGTGCAAAGACAACATCCAGGAAAGGCATAGTGTTACAGGAGCAAATAAGGGCTGAGGATTGCCAATTCAACGACAAATGAGTGAGGAATATTTTAAAACAATGTCCCACCTAAAAAAATATATACATGTATAATGAGAATTTAATTTTTCACTCTCTATGGTGCACATGACTGAAACATTCCAGCAACCTAGTGAAATTTCCATATATTAATGGCAAGTGTGAATACAAGAGATCTCCTATCACTCAGACAGCTCTGCATCGAGGAGTGCCTGCAACAACCCTGCCATTTTAACAGTCTGTGCTGGTATGTGTATCATCAGGTAGATGGGTGAGCTAACAAATATTTATCAGGTTTTATGAGAAGAAATTGTAACATTACAAAGTGGTAAATGCCCCTTGGCCATTTTAGCGACCAGTTCGAGACCCCTGTCTGAAATGCACCTAAAAAAGATACACAGCTTGGAGGCTTTTGCAGCAGCTTAGAGTGAGGAAACACAGGCACATCCTACACGGAAGTCCAGCAGTGTGACGAACATCTCCTGTCCAAAAAAGAAAAGTTGCACACTCCAATATTTCGCTGAACCAACTTCAGCTTTGATCATGGCACTCATTTGACCAACGTGACATTGTTTAGACCATCTTATGCACTGTCACAAATGGGAAAATCAAACGACTCCAGAAAGCCTCCTCCTGCACATCCCAAAGACTTTCAGAAGCCGCATGGGCTTCTTCTCTCACCCTGTTGCGCCCACTTGCACTGGTATAGGGTAAAGCTGGACTCATCTAACCACGTGACCTTTTTGCACAACTCCTCAGTCCAACCTTTACACTCCCTTGCAAACTGAGGTAGTTTTCTCTGCACTCATTAACAAGCAGTTTTCTTATGGCAACACAGCTGTTCAGCACCAGTTCTCAAAGTTCCTGCCAAACTGTGCTTGTAGAAAAGACTTTCATAATGAAACACAGCCACATCTTCTACTCTTGATTTTTTTTTTTTTTTTTCTTTCGATGAGACTTCACCTGAAGCATTTTAGCCAACTCTAAATACGATTTCTGCCCGACAAATTGCTCCCACAGAATTGATGGTCCACCATCATACTTACATTTTTCAGCAAGTCAGTGGACAGCCCTTAACCAAATGACAGTGATTTGAATAATCTGAAATGTTTTCTTTGCTTGATGCAGGCAAATAACTTGCCTCTCTTGAAACACAGTAACATCATTCCCACAACTATGGTATACATCTTCAGACATGGCTGTGGACATGAGAGGCTAAGCACTGCTCAAACCTCTGGACCCATGTATGGGTCAGTCAAATCTGGCTGCTGAACATGGGACTTCTGAAATTCAGGGTGAGATCAAGGTTTCCAGCAATTTCCTTCTCAGAAAACCACAACTTTAGCCTTCTGGGGCTTGGCCTTCTTAACCGGAACGTGAATGTCCTCATGGTCAGCACTGGTGTGGTCGGTCAGTCGGCCCACGGTGACCGCATTCGCTAAAGGAGGAGAACAGGACAATGGATACAAGAAGCAGACGGCAGACGTCACCTCATATCTGCACCCAAAACCATAAAGGTTAAACAGCTGGTAATGACAAGGCTTCAAAGCTATCAAAAGTCACAATGCAGTCCTTGTGAGCATCCTCTAAACTTCAGCCAATTACAAGCCCCGGGCTAACAGTTCCCTCTAAACCTGTCAATTATTACATTTGTACAGGAGTGACTTACCCGAGCTCTGATGCTCCGGACAGTCCTTCTGAAAATGCTCAACTGAACCACACACACGACAGCAGCCCCCTGTGTGGCAAGACCAGCCAATGAAAATATTCACTTAAACTGCCATCTGACAAAGGCATGAGAATGTGCACTATAATGCATCATGAAATTCAGCCAATGGTCACCCACTATGAAATATCAACAGAATAAAGCGCAGGGGATAGTGAGTTAGACAGCACACTTCAGCAGCAATTGATTTTAGAAAAGCATAAGTGGCTAATGTAGCCCATATGCATTAAGATGCAAGGGGAAGAAACGATAATTTTCCACCTAAATCCACACCTTACCTGCTGCATACAACCCTTTGGGGTTATCGGGACAGGATCTGGACAGGTGGCCTGTCTGGCTACATATGAAACATTTGGCATACGGGTAATCTCCTACAATGCACAGACAGAAAAGTGAAAATAAATAACTGATCAGTGAATATTACAAATCCATTCTGCAACCAAGCCCCTAAAAGCAAGCAATGGATTGGTTACTTGCCCCTCTGGTGTCCCATTTCACTGCTTCATGCACACTGCAGGCATCGTCCATGTAAAAATTTGACGGACTCACCGACAGCGGGGTCCACTTTGGCCCGACATTTGTGGATCTCGTGCTCTGTGGAGCCACAGCGGTAGCAGATGCCTCGCCCCATCTCCTCGTCGTTATCTGCCTCAGGGCAGTCGGCCAGCCCGTGGCCCGGCTTTCTGCAGTTAAAGCACAGCTTCGCAGGGAATGCAAGAGTGGAGGGGAGAAATAAGACAAAAGGTAAAAAGCCTTTGCCAACTACAGGGTTCCTGATGATCAGACAGAGAAGCTAATGATTGCCCCCAGCCCTCCCTTTGCTGTAAAGGAATGGGCCTTAACCCATGTTCCATCTCCTAGGCCATAATCCAATACCCACTGCCTTAATTTTACCCTTTGACAATTAATTTGCACTGACACTTGCACAGGTGATACTACAGAATACCAGGGTCCTTCAGTGCTTCTTTGCACCATCTAATTGTACATCGGATAATCATAAACAAGTCAATCTTTGCAGAACAACATTAATTCAAACAGTTTGCCTCAAAACACACTGCCTCATAAAAGAAAGAACATCAGAACTGTCAGCAAATAGAGTGGTGGTCCTCGGGTATCCATTATTTGAATTTATTGTCACCGTCTCTCACCATAGAATTCTTTTTCAATTTCTGCCTCTTAATCCTCCTGTCCTCCCTCCTCTTGTCCTTCTTCAGAGCCATCTCAACCTCCTCCCTCAGTCCATCCTGCACTCCAGGGGCCCCAGGGGGCCCACGAGGCATCGGCTGGCCTGTCTGCTGTAGGTACTCTAAGAAGCCATTCACATCAACGTTGTTGTACTCTTTCTTCTGATTCGACTTCTTCCCTCCATGGCCTGTACGGGTATTCCGGACCAAAGAAGTGCTCCGGTCACACGGCCCCCCGTTGCCAGGACCTCCCAAACCAGTCCTCTTTTTAGCGGCCCCGGATTTGAGTCGGCTCCAGGGGGTGGCTTCGGCAGGCTTGTGTCTGTGTACATTGTTGGCTCGAGCCCAGCGTGTCATCGTCAAACTATAGGACACGAAAACGTTACATCTATTGCATTTCAAAACACAACATCCTACAAATGAGATCAACTTAGCTATCTACAGTTGTGTTCAAAATTATTCAACCCCCACAGTAGATTAGTGTTTTTGCAAGTTTGACATTTATTTTTCATCTTTTTTATAATCACATTAAATAATGACATGTCAAATAAACAAATGCAACTGAAATTACAACAGAAATGTTTGTAATATACCAATTAATGGCCTTTCTGTGATTACTTTGTTGACAAAATTATTCAACCCCTTAGGTATGTATAACTTTAGTACTTAGTACAACATCCTTTTGCAACAATAACATCTTTTAGACGTGATGCATAGCTTGACACAAGTTTCTTGCTGCGATCCACAGGTATCTTTGCCCATTCCTCATGGGCAAAGGCCTCCAGTTCATTAACATTTTTTGGCTTGCGTGCTGCAACTGCCTTCTTCAAGTCCCACCAGAGATTTTCAATGGGATTTAAGTCTGGTGATTGCGATGGCCACTCCAGAATCTTCCAGCCCTTCTTTTGCATCCAAGCTGTGGTAGATTTTGAGGTATGCTTAGGATCATTGTCCTGTTGGAAGGTCCAACGTCTCCCAAGCCTCAGCTTTGTCACTGACTGCATGACATTTGCATCCAAGATCTCCTGGTACTGAACTGAATTCATAATACCTTTCACACACTGAAGATTCCCTGTACCTGAAGAAGCAAAACAACCCCAGAGCATGACTGACCCCCCACCATGCTTTACAGTAGGCAGGGTGTTCTTTTCTTTATAGGCATCATTCTTTCGCCTCCACACATACCGTTGATCCATTGGCCCAAAAAGTTCCAGTTTGGTCTCATCACTCCACAGAACAGTATCCCAAAACCTTTGTGGTTTGTCCTCATGGTTTCTAGCATACTGGAGTCGACTCTTCTTGTGCTTTGGAGTCAGCAGGGGGGTGCGCCTGGGAGTTCTTGCATGGAAGCCATCATTTCGCAGTGTCCGTCTTATTGTCTGGGATGAAACCTGAATACCTCCCTCTGACATGTCCTGTCGTAGTTCCTCAGCTGTCACCCGGGGATTTTTCTCCACCTTTCGCCTCAGGTATCGCACAGCAGTTGCAGACAGTAACCTCTTTCTACCACGCCCAGGTAGCGTTTCCACTGTGCCTTTAGCTTTAAACTTGCGGACTATGCTCCCAATTGTGTATCTTGAAATGTTTAGCCTCTTCGCTATCTTTTTATATCCATATCCTTGCTTATGAAGTGAAATGACCTCCTCTCTGAACTTTTTTGACCATTCCTTGGACTTCACCATTTTGAAAAGCTGTCATTAACTGCCAAGAAGAGCCATGTGTCACAGTCCTTTTAAATCTGCTTAATTGCTGCTCATTAGGGTTCCATTCACATCTACAGGTGTTTTCATCAGCTATTTGACAACACCTGATGGAAACCTCTGTTCTTGAGAGTGGTGGACTAGGAGGGTTGAATAATTTTGTCAATGAAGTAATCACAGAAAGGCCATTAATTGGAATATTACAAACATTTTAGTTGTAATTTCAGTTGTATTTGTCTATTTGACACATCATTATTTAATGTGATTATAAACAAGATGAAAAATAAATGTAAAACTTGCAAAAACACTTATCTAAGGTGGGGGTTGAATAATTTTGAACACAACTGTAGCTATACGGTAAAATTAGACTTGATCACATCAACACAGTTCACGAACTTCAATTGAGACAACACAATATTTTGCTTACAGTAAAAATGCTTATTGAAGTGACCGACACGATATAACGTAACATTAGAGATTTAGTGTTGGTTATTCAACGGTTTTGCCTGATAAAGCGAACAAAACCAGCACAAAGCAAGTTTTCTGATGCTAGCTAGCTAACCTAGCCAACTAATAATTTTGGCTGTCATGATCAGAAGACACCAAGCTAAACAAACGATTGTAAAGACATCGTACTTCGAGATCAAACACGGGGATAGTCCTTAGATGACCGACGCACGTAAACAAGCTATCAGACAAATTCCAAGCTTCAATTTATTTTAAAGTCACTAATTCACACGATCCACGCTTGCCTTCGCAACCTCTGAACCCTCGCCACATAATTTCCAGGAAGTCCAACAATTATTTTAGTCCGTGTAGCACAAGCAGAGTACAACCCGTTCCGACATAATGGTAAAAAAAGAAGATATCGGGTGAATCTCCGAGCCTAAGCTGCATCCTGTGAAGGCTGCATTTTTAGGGGTCGGCACGTTATTCCATCTGCTGGACTGACGTAGTATGTATCCAAATGTCCGCACTTCTCCGTACTAGCAGACTCGCGGGCGCGTTCACGAGAAGTCTGGGAGTGCTGAGGGCTGTCCAAATCCGTAATTGATCCAGTCACCAAGGGCCCTCAAGCGGACTTTCTGCGGACTTCCAGAGTCCGCTTGGGGTGCAGACTTATGGCCGGTGTTCTGACAAATTTTGCTACCTTGTCAAAAAATGCTACCTTCATGCAAAGCGATCGTAAAGTCCTTGTTTTCGCCTTGATATCGCCATTTGAATCAGTTTACAGTAGTAACTTTGTTATTTGTTAGCTTTTTATAACATACGCGTATATTGTAACGAGTTGGATAAGTTTGTTTGAAGATATATCCCCATATACGTCATTATCGTCTAATTTCTGCATTTTCAGGAAACCCCAGCGTGTACATGCAAATATATGTACGCTTACATGTCGAAATACACCCTGAAAATAAATCTTATTTTATGATTTTTGAAGATACTTAAGATAAGAGCGAGGAAACAGCCCGAGATTTTAGGTTTGCGCAAGCGCAGAACCGCGAGGTAGCATATTTTGATGGGTAGCAAAATTTGTCAGAACACCTGTTCATACTCCACGCAAGGTATGCGAGCGAACACCGACACAGGTCCGCTCCATTACATTCACAGAGAAGCCTGAACGCGCGTCCCTTGCTGCGCTGTGCCTCGTTAAAAAGCAGTACACTGCTCATGCAATAGGGGGCAGCAAAGTCCTCTCCCTCTCCTCCTCCTTTTTATACGCCCGTCGTAAGACCAGACGGGACGTATTATGGAATCATGATGTCTGTCTGCACGTCTGTCCGTTGCTCGTGTTCACAATAACTCCGCCAATTCTCAATCGATTTCATCCAAATTCACACAGCATGACCATATTAGGTGGAACTTTGATGAGTTCAGAAATCAGCCTGATTGGATCGCCCTTTTTCTCAAAATTAACCCTTTTATGCAAACTGTTGCGTGACGGGCGTATATTGCTCTCTCTGACTGATCTTGTTTCTTTTGGTGTGTTGAACACAGTGTATGGTGCATTATCTGCTTTATCTCCCCTATTGGAATCTCACGGAAATACACGCGTCGATGCGTCGCGTTACAAAAAGAAGGTCTTTCACGGCATAGGGAAAAATGCCCCCAGCCCGATCAGAACAAGCTTTTGATATTATGAATCACATCTAGTAACTCCACAGGAAACAAGTTTTATATGCCTGATTTGCATACAGGAAGTTAACTATGGCCCACTTAGTACATGCTCTACTTTTATGAGACAATGCTCAAAAAAGTTCATTTTTGAGCATGCTACCAAGTCCAAATATGTTCAATTATTAGTTTATTAGTTTCAGCAAGATATTCTGCATATTTTGATACCAAATGCAAACCCAGAAACCCCACAACAAAAAAGTTATAGATGATTTACTCAAGAATTTGTCAATTTTATCACAAAATTTCATAGAAATCTTATTTTTCTTTTGCTTACTTCAGTAGGTTCCCATTCTTGCCCACCTAAAATTTTTTGTAGAAAGTTGCGCTATGTAGTTGTATAAATCCTGTAAAAAAAATTTTGAACTTTCGAGACCGGTAACATTGATCCAGAGATCAATATATCAAAGGAACTCTCATTTGTAAGAATGAACTGTTTGTTTTAAATAGGATAAGACTATCAACCAAATCATGGCAACTAGCAAGCTGTAATGGAGTCCTTACATCTAATATTGTGTGTCTATCCTGGATAAAGACAAGAAATATATTATCTATATCAATTTACAGCTTCAATTCTTGCATCCAGTGAGTTCTGGATCATTCTGGAATGTGGTTGTGGTTTGGAGGTCAGTGGTGACCATTGATGTCCAGCTCCACCTATATTGATAAAGTCATGCCAAATTTGACCAGAAAATCATCCATTCATATTGAACTTGTTGAGTACAAAGTTGATTTGCATAAAAAGTATGATTATTTTATGAATTGAAAGTGCACCATTTTCAAGGCTGAGGGAGTTTGGGGAGCCACCTGGATAGCAATCTTATTTGGCTTATATAAAGTGGATAATGTAATATTTCATGTTCAGATGAGGAGTATTTGTGGTCCAGGAGTTTATTATCCTTACCCTGAAAGCCAGTGCTATGATCTGTTCAGGGATTTATTTACTTCATTAACTGCATACTTATTACTAGACCAGCTGGAGAAAGAGAGATTTTGGCAGCAATTATGGGATATCCTTGATCTACACTACATCGCACAGCTGCTTTCATGGGCCCAATGAAGCCAGAATCTCCATTTCGTTATCTTTTCCAACTGGTGGTGGTTCCTAAAATATTCTAGTTTTTAAGACGTCCAAAATGCACCTTTTTATTTAATCGTTAAATCTTTGCTGAAATGGCATTACCATTGTGGTGTTGTATGGATTATAACTGCTGTCTTTTTTTGCATATTGAGTGTTGTGTTTTGTTTTTTAATATAACAGCAAACAAGCATGCTGAATATACACTGAACAAAAATATAAATGCACAAAGTGATTTTTTTTCGAATTATTTTATATCAATCGGGAAATATTTCGACAAAACAATTATTTTATTCTTGCCTATTCAAGCAATAGAAACTTGACTAACAATTTACTTGTAGAACCTGAAAGTTTGATTTGGCTGGATTTTACTCAAAATACGTGTCAATTCATATTGTTGGAACACAGGCACATTCCATGTGTAAAATTTGGTTGATTTAACAGCAAGCTTATACGACCTGGATGCTCTGTTGCCTGCCTCGAATCTCCTTTGTTCTGCCCAGCAGGGGGTTTGGAGCCATTTGCTCTGGCCCTCTGAAACTCACAGACTTCTTCTCAATTAAAGTCAGGATCAGTTACTTTTAAGCTGCTTAAAACGATCTTAACCTCTATCAAATTCATAATATATTTCTGTTCAATATCTTAGGAAGGAACCTGTTATATATTGATAACGCAATTGGGCTATAATATTCCATCTTAAGGCTTTTCCATGACAACTGCATCATTTTAATACATATTCATATCATGTTTGGTCTCTTTATTCTCGGGGGAGTCAAAGGAGTTGAATGGAATATGTTTCATTTCCCTTGGAAGTATGGTTCGTTTGTAAGATTCATTCAAGCAACTACCCTAGTCTCCCTGTGCAAATTATCTTATCACCTAGGCCAGTAAAACTCTGATTCGGCCAACCTTCCCTCTACCTTGTTCAGAGGTGTGGTTTGGAGCCTTTAAAGGTACGAGATCCTGAGGGGGGCGGTCTTCTTTTTCTGTCTCTTCTTGGGGTAAGTCACCTGTTGCCTTGCTCTGCGGAGCGGGGGAATATTTGAGTTCTCCCCGACCACGTGGAGCGACTTATAGCTCCACGTGGTCATTCATCTTTTCCAGGTATGAAAATACTCTAAATCCTTCTAAATTATATGTAACGGTAATTGGCTTATCATTTATTTCTTTGATTCAAGTTGTGCCTACCTGGTGAATTAAATTATTGTTATTCCTTTTCTAGCTTGCGTGGTCTCGTATCTTTTAATCTTTTTATTCTTCTTAGCCCCGTCTCGGCGAATACCTAGGGGAATAGTTTAGCCCCACTGAGGAACGACTGGCCAGCGGCCCGGTGTGGGAATCGGTTGGTTAAGTTGATTTAGGCAGCCAGGATCTACCAATATACGGATTCATAGCCCAAGTGTGGAGTGAGTCTGGGTTCACTGTAATTCAAGCCAAAAGAGGCTGTTGCAGTGCTGGTTGACTTCAACCTCTAACCTAACCAACGAACCTAGGATTCGAACATGGTGTTAATGCCCAGGAACATTAATGTAGCGGCGGTGGTTATCTGTTTGGAATTCAAGGTATAGTCACGTCATGTTTGTCCTTAGAGTTTAAGTTACTGTTATCATTGTTTCGAGATTCACGCAGGTGTTCCCTAAATTATCAATTCTAATTCTAATTTGGAGTCAGATTTCTAACGAGATTATTGCTAAATTTTGTATTCTAACTGTTATATGGAGTCAGATAAATCGTAATCATTGCGCTTTCATGCCCCGTCCTCGTACGGTGAAAAATATCCATTATATTGTGATTCACACCAGCCAGAAGAATGCTCAAATTAAAGTTAGACTAAAAGAACACGTAAGGCCTTCAACCCGGGCAATATCCGCCTTTTGGTTATTGCTTCTTTTGGGGTTTTACATACTGTTCACTATTCGTGAGTTATCACAACCTGAACCCAACAGGGGTCAGCAGGCAGAGTTCACAGCACTCAGTAACGAGTGTGTCCACCATCGCCATCACGTAAAGCGGAACACCTCCAGCGCATGGAGTTCACAGGGTTGTTGCCAACTCTACCGCTTTTGGGGCGTTTTTTTAAGAATGCTTCCTGCCAATCTTGGTCATCAACAGTGAACCCCCAGTTCTCTCTCCCAAGCTTACTTACTGACTGAAGAAGAAAGAGAAGAACCAGAACATGGAGCTCCAAAACAAACTACTGCGTTTCATGAATACAAGCAAAGACAAGGCCCTTTCCTCGTGTGAGGTGGCAGATTATTGCAAAGAGGTGATTTTTAAGGCAGTATCTTTGGTGATGAAGGGTCTGATTTGTAAATATCGAAAAACACTCAAGTCTATAAGCCATATTAGTGCTGCAGCTAATGAAAGGATAGTAAAGCCTGGCCACTGAATTGATCGAACACTAGATGGTCTCATTTTTTTTCATTTCCAGTCTCAACAGCCCGGCTGGAAGTCTGGTCCAAATACAATATGAGTAATTGGGGTTGTGGACTGAGCACGGCCCTCTTTAGAGTGGTTAAACGACCAGGCTTTGACTGCACTTAAATAGGGTTTGATTTGATCTTAGTTCTACTTGTAAGACTTAACGTTATTCACAAATAAGATTTTAGAAAGGGCATTTGGAATGAGAGGATTCAATATAAAGCCAAACTGAGGCTGGGTCTTGAGCCAATCTCCAGTCACCCAGAAGTGCACTGCCAGTTGACAGTCTCACATTTGGTACAACAAAGCCTTCATGAGAGCCAGCCATTTGAGGATTTGCCATAGTCCGTCGAGGTTTCATTTTGCTCCAGATGAAATAATTAAAAGTTTAACGCAAAATGTTTTACAATTTCATGGCATTTTTCATCAGGCAGTATGTCGGCAAGAAATCATCCAAAATGTTCAGAACTGTTGGTGTTTTTAAAATGATGAATACGGCCGATTGATCTCTAGCCCCCTGAATATCAGCAAAATCAAGTCATTTCAGATATCCAATCTACTTCCTTGAAGTCACTTTTAAAAGCAAAATATTCTCCCTGTGGATAAAAGGGTGGTACAGATCAAGATTGGCATGTCCCACAAGATTTGTACACAATCCGCACCTCCCCACCACACCAACCATTTTAATTTTGCAAGACACAACCACTCCAACAACACCAGAGGCAATCTAACAAATATTCAAATGAGAGTGACATCTAGTTTTGGGAAAAATCCTCTCTCACAGCCGCATGTCATTGGAATAAGAGATGAGGAAAAAAGTATTTATTATACACAAATACATCACAACACCTCGCAAAAGTATAAAATGTAATAAAATATTAACTTCTTTAAAAATGATCAACATCAAGAAGTTGAAGATCAATCACTATCCAGACCAAATCACAATATATCATCAAGCCAAAATAATTTGCATAGCAGGGGACACAATAGAATTTGTAAGTTTGCCCGATATCAAACTAAAATTCACGATGCATATGATTTAAATTTAAATATTTACACAATTTCACACAAAATAAACACTGTACATTCATTTAAAAAAAAAAAAAATTCAGTATTGAAAAAATTTTAAACACATTTTGGTCCAAGTTTTGTATTCACATTGTCAGACATAAGTTCAACAGAAAACTTGTGAAAAGCTTGAAAACATCATGTTGACAAATACAATGTACAGACATCCTGTCAGGTTAATAAACCTGCACATAAGTCCATTTTTCTCAAACAGTCTTCAATTGTTCCTCTTCTAAGAGTCATCCCCAGTCATTATGGAGATGAACTCCTCTTGGCTTACTGAAATAAATGGTAAAAAGTGATACATAAGGAATTTCAAATGAGTCTATTTTTATTTAGATTCATTTTTCAAGTTCCATGACATTGTCAAAAGTATAGGGACACCTGCCCATCGCATATCATTCCAGAATCTCCGGCATTATTGTGTATTGCCCCCTCCTTTGGTGAGGTAGCATCATCTACTATTGTGGGAAGGTTTTACACAAAATACTGGGATACTGCTGTGATGATATACCAGTACTCAGCAGCCAGACACCAAAGTTGATCAATGATACTTAGGGTATCTGGATTGATACAATATCACCACACAAAAAACTGAAATATTACACGGTATCAATTTTTCCCTCACCCCACCCTTCCATTTGCAGTCTTTAAGCAGCTTGGAAATGACCATAAAAAGATGTAATGGCTCAGGGCCAACTCTAGCCAATTTGGTGCCCCAAGTGAGATTAGGATTTGGCACCCGCTTATATCGCCTATGCCAAGAGCTGGTCCCGCAATGGATTTAAAACCTTCTAATATGCCAACTGAAACCATTCAAATCAACTGGAGGTGTACCTGGAGATGTAATTTAAGACCTCATTTCAAACTCAGAGCCTCTTTGCTTCAAATTGTGGGAATAAAATAGCCAGGACCTAAGAAAAAAAATACTGTGGACCCCCAGAAGTCAAGTTCATCCTTCAGAATGTTGCACCCAGCAAGTTCTTGAACAAAGAGTGAACACTGAATTGGAAATCTTACATTAACAAAAATGCATTAAATGCTGAAAACTATAGGAGTTGTACTAATTAAATCTGAATGGGTCTGAAAACATCAAATCTGGATGGTTCTTCGAAAAATTCTAAACGTTATAACAGTCGATGTACAAAACCAAAAAAAGTCCCAGCACACTGATCATCATTAGCAGAGCTTTACTAGGAGCAAACAACGCATTTCGCAGTTGCTTTGTTTGGTTCACTCTTTGAAACGGTCATCTCAGCAGGGACAATTAAAGCGTGGCATATTAAGCTACACAAATAGAGCAAGCAAGCCAGCAAATAAATTCTAATGAAAGTAATGTCAGCTAATATTACAAGATATTATTGTGTGATTAAATAAATAATCACCTCCGCCAAACTAGGCTGGCTGGAGGTTATGTGAACGGAGCCGTTTGTTTGTTTGTGAACAAGATGACTCAAAAAGTCATGAACGGTTATCTGTGAATTTTTGAGGGTGGGTTACTATTACATCAGGGATGGACCCTATTGATTTTCACCGCATTAAGTCAATCAATATGGCTGCTTGAAATCGTATGACACGCGGTAAAACTTTACTCTTTCTCGCCAAGATTTGGACTGTGCTGCCTTGGCAGAGGTTTGCACTCTAGGAGTGCCTCTAGTTGTGAATTGCTTTATAATTGTTCAACATTGTTAAGGTCCATAATAAATGTCAACAATGATAGCAACTGTAGTAATCTTGCATTCATTTTTATTAGATGGCTGCCAATTTAATCTGCAGCGTAAGATTGAGGGAAGCTACATTGGGCTATTTATATCACTCAAGAAAGGGAATCAAAAATTTCATCTACACTTTGACTTTCCTAAAACACAAGTGATGCCTTTATATTTTGCCAGTATATTGCTATAAGTGGGTGCGTTAAAGTTTGGAAAGTAACAGGATTCGATCAGGTGGATATTTTGTGAACGAGCGGGCTGCAGGGTCGGAAAATATTTCTTGCAGCCAGGCCCATGCCCACACACTTCCGCCACTGGCTCAGTGTCCTCAATGAGAACAGTACACTGTGGTCAGGAATAAGCATAAACCAAGAAAGGGAAATTAATATGTAAAGAAATGGATAAGGGTCACAAAATCCTCATGGACTTACTTTCCCCATCTCCATCAGTGTCAAATTCGTCAATCATCGCACGCAGTTCCTCATCGCTCATGTTCTCTCCCAGCTCCCTGGCAACACGCCGCAGGTTTCTCAGGCTTATCTTTCCAGAGTCGTCATCATCAAACAACTTGAACGCTTTTAGCATCTCCTCCCGGGGATCTCTGTCCAATATACGGTCCGTGACTAGAAAAATACATCAGGCAATATAGCCAAATAAGTGTAAGGGGATATCACATCTCCATTCACTGTGAAGCATGTGCTTACACCAACGGTTCCAAATGTTAGTCCTGGGGACCCCCTCTGTATGCTAGGTTTTGTTCCCATCACAACTGCAGTCACAATTTTAAACAGCTGATGTTTTTTCTTAATTTCTCATGTTAAAATGGATCACATAGCCTCTTTAGCCACACTGCCCGCAATAAGTGTAGCCGCAAACGATGCAAGATAAAAACTGCTTCATCGCAAACATTTGCAAAAGGGGTACAGATTTTTTTAACAGACTGAATTAAAGACTAGAGTGTTCAGGTGAACACGTGTCGCCTGCGAAGCTTTAGTTTGGAGTGTGACTACCAACTGAAAGTGTGACTACCGGACAGATAGACAGACAGACGCCGGACAAAGTGATCCCTATGTGCCGCTATGCTTCGCAGGCGACACAAAAATGGTCAACCATATTGTTCAAATTGCATTTCTGAACATGTGACTTTTTCTCCCTTTTAAACAACACAGGTTAGGGTAATTATCATTTCCCTAGTCTTCCGATTTGTCATTAATAGACATGATAAATATCTAATTTTTTAGTGACCAAGTGTCCACACTTTCACCATGCTGAAAAAATAATAATGTATAATTATGTGAGAGAGTTATTCTCAAGGCAAATTCATAACGGGAACTACATTCCAGACATACCGGCTGGGCGGAGTGATTTCAAAAGCGTACATTTACGGCAGCTACTCTGGAACTCAAAACAATACTCTGTTCCGAATAAGAAAGTAGTTTGAGTAATTTGCTTCATGTGTCATAATGTTGCATAAACATACATTATTTCACAGCATGGTGAATTTGCAGGTCACAACTCGTCCACAAGAGCATTTTAGAACTGTTGGATTGTGTATTTGATGAGTTTTAGCGGGGGACCTGTACCGTTCAATTTTGTTATGTTCGCTGAGCAGCTCACATCTCTCCCCCCCAAATTTCAAAACAGGCACGGATAACTAAAGGTAATACACCTACTCATATGACTATAGGGATTATGGCAATAGGCCATTTGCTGAAATGTTGAAATATCCCTTTAACAGAGAACCTAGAGGACATCTGGCAATGTAAGTCTCCGTCATTGAGGGAATAATCACCAATTAATTTTATGCCCCTCAGAACCGTAATATTATGACCCATCTTGTTCATCAGGCTGGGTTTATTTTCTTCGGCAGTATGATGTAGGACAGAGCACTTGATAACTAGTAGGATAATTTATCATGACAAATCACCTTGATAACTAGTGACTTCTTATGACCCCTGCCCAGTCAGGAAACTAGTTTACAAGGAAACTTGTGCTGAAGAAATGCCTATTTTTTTAGAAAAAAAAAACATTGGTTTTTAATTGGGCCAGACATGTATTTATAACTATTCTTTTAAGAACAATACCTTTTCAATGTCTTTGCTCAATGTGTTTTGCGTGTATCGTGAACTCATTCAAGGATCAAAAAACCTTTTTTCAATTTCAAAAAGGATTACTTCAACGAGGTGATCGTGAAGTTCCTGCCATCGATGCCCCAATGGACAAGAGGTCGTCGATCAGCTGGCCCGTCGAGGGACTGGCTCAGTGAGAAATCTCCCCAAAAAACACTCTCTGACTAGAATGGTTTTTACATGTAAAAACAGATGTCTCCCCCTTCCCCCATTTCACATTTTAGAGTTATGGTCCGGAAACGAGTCCCACCCTTCAATATGCCCAAGTCCAAATTGTTGCCATGGAAACAGAAAAAATAAAATTCAAAAGCAGTTCAAACCCTCAAAAAACACATCTGCATGTTATGGAGAGACACTATCAAATTTGGTGAGAATCGGTCGAACAGTTTCAGAGTTATGCTCCGGAAACAAATGGGAACGCCGACGCCAACGGGAATTCAGGCAAAAACAATATGCCCCCCCCCCCCCCCCGCCCCCACAGGAAGGGGGAGACATAATCAGGAAAACTAAGAATCCACGTAAGGAGTGTATTGTTTGCGCAAAATCACCGCAAAAGCAGCCAGTCACGCAACAAGCATGACACCTGTTAGGTCAGTCTTTGCGTGAAGCCATGCTTCAAACTGTATCATACTCATGCAGTATATTGATTCAAGAAAAATAATATACATTTCTATTGATTTAAAATTTTAATTTTGTTCTTTGAGGGGTAACATAGAAATGGGATTTTGAAACTTCCGCAGTATTTTCGCTTGTTAGGAGTGAGAGTTTAGCACTCAGTGGAAATTAGTAAAACCAAATGCTTATGTACGCAGTATGCACACACAAATAAGATGTCCATTTCCCATCCAAATAACCTGTCAGATCCGGTCCTATACCCGAATAGCGACAGAAAATAATTCCGACTGCTCGCACTCTGTCTAAGCAAATCAGGCCTTTGGAAGCCTGGTGAGCCCAATAATAGACAAGGCTCCCGTTCGCAGAAAGTACTTGGTACTTGGAAATCCCTGTTTTTTTCTTCTTATTAAAAGCCCCTTTAAGAGTTATAAGAAGATAATATTCAGGGCGTGACATTAAGGTTTTTGCCTACAAGTACTTCCCAAATCTACTTGCCCCGTCTAAATTCCTACTTGGAGTGGCCAACCCGCAGCTCTTTTCCTATCAGTGTGCGACTCTTCAATCCATTAATCAAAACAATCGGGGTGCGGCTCTCATCTATTAAAAAAAAAAATGAATTCATTATAATGAGCGCAGATAGCCCTTTAAGAAATGTATCATGAGTGAGTGGAGTAACTGAGTGAGAGGAGTGCGCATGGGCAGGTATGATGGCGTGGAGTTCAGGAGGAATACAAGGCCGTAGTGCAGTCGTGATTTTGCATTATGAAAAATGGTAGCGAAGAAATGTGCGGCCAAGCGAAAGTATGAAGCCGAACACAGGACATTTTTAGCGGAGTGGGAGAGCGAATTTTTTTCCTTGTGGAACTTAATGGAAAGCCATTCTGTTTGATATGCCAGACTTTATTGGGACATTTCAAAGTTTCAAATCTCAAGCGCCATTTCAGCACAACACAAGGTAACATTGACCAGGAATTCCCAAAAGGAACTGAACTTTGCAAGCACAAATTAAACAGCTTGAAAAGTCAAACTCATAAGCAGACCCATTTGTTTCGCAGATTTAGCAAACACTCAGAGACAGTGACACTTGCGTCATATCAATTGGCTTGGAACATTGCACGCGCCCAAAAGCTGAAGGCGAGTTTGTAAAGAAATGCATTACTGATGTCGTGGAAATATTGTCTCCCGAAAACGACCAGCTGAAAAACATGGTGTCAGACGTCCAACAGTCACGCCACGTGGTTGTACACAGAATATCAGACATAAACTGTGTCATTGAAACAGAATTACGTTCTGATCTTCAGAAATGGGAATATTTCGGTGTAGCATTGGATGAGTCTTATGACGTACAAAACGTGCCTCAGTTAGCAATATTTATACGGTCAGTTTCACGCGATTGTGTGATTAAAGAGGAACTCCTTGATATTCTACCACTGAAGGACAGGACCCGTGGCATCGATCTCAAACTATGATTGATGTTTTCACTCGAGCAAATCTGCCAAAAACTGACCGAAACTGACCGTCATAGCCACAGATGGGGCGCCTCGATGATGGGATCTGCAAACGGCCTTGTGGGACTCTGTAAAACTGAGGACACATTTCCTGATCTTAGGAATTTCCACTGCATTATTCATCAGGAGCACCTTGTGTCTAAAACACTGCATTCAGACCACGTCATGAAGCCGGTGATGGAAATCGTCAACTACATTCGTACAAATGCTCTTAACTACAGGCTATTCCAAAATCTGATTGCTGAACTTGACAGAGGCCTTCCGGAGACCTGCTGCTTCACTGCACTGAGGTGGCTTTCTAAAGGCAAAGTGGTGTCTCGCTTCCATGAGCTTTTGGGATGCCGTAAGGCTGTTCATGGAGAAATGAAAAAGGACTATCCGCAGCAGTAAGACCCCCGGTGGATTACGGATTTGGCTTTTTTGGCCGACGTACTGAGTCACCTGGACAGACTCAATCTGGATCTGCAAGGAAAGTTAAAGCTGCTGCCTGACCTGGTGCAAAGTGTGTTTGCGTACGTCGGAAAACTCAAGCCGTTTAAGGCGCATTTTCAAAATGGAGAATTAACACACTTCCCTTCTCTGAAATGGCAAGCGGACAAGCAACACCTGCCGCGCTGAAAAAAAACAAACAGCCCACTATGCCACACACATGGAGAAGCTCCAGGAGAGTTTTGAGACCCGGTTCCAGGACTTACAGCAGAAAAGGCCACAGATTACGTTTCTTATCGACCCTTTCAATGCGGAGACGGACTGTTTGAAAGCTCCGCTTGTCACAGATGAACCAGCATCGGAGATGGAGATAATTGAGCTGTCGGAGCTGAGGAACAGGACCATCGAGTTTTGGAAACTGTGGCAATGGAAAAATATCCCTATGTCAAACGAGCTGTGCTCAAGCTACACTCAATGTTTGGGTCAACATACGTCTGCGAGTCTGAGTTTTCTACCTTGAAACACGTGAAATCCAGGCACAGATCTGTACCGACTGACACACATGTGAAGGAAATGCTTCGAGTGGCCACAACGGAATACAAGCCAGATTTGAATAGGAATGTGAGAAGAAAGGAGTGCCAGAAGTCCCACTGAAGCAAAAAGAAGCATCAGTAAGACAAAAATATTTCATACTCTGTTACTGTGACACAGGCCATTGTTCAGTTTTATAGTTAAATATTTTCGCGTTGGGACTTGATTTAACTAAATTTGTGTCTGTAATCTGAGAGGGGGAAAGAATTTAGAAAGGGAGAATAGAGAAAGAGAGTGGAGAGACTGTGTGTGGCGGGGAGGGGGGCTGTGGAGAAAGAGTGATTGAGGGAGATACAGTGTGTGGGGGGGGATTGAGAAAGACAGTATATGAGAGAGGGAGAGACTGTGTTTGTGTATATGTGTGAGATAAGTCTGGCTTACAAAATTGGAAATGTATGGATTTTCATTTCATGTCATTTCGTGTTTGAGTAAGAGAGGGAGAACCTTTGTAAGCCCACATGTTTATGATGTGGCTCTTTGTAGTACCACAGTAGTTTTTGGGGCTCTTGGTCTCTGGCTGGCTGGCCACCCCTGCTGCAGACTATAAAGTGTATGTCTGCTGTTCTTCGAGTGTGTTGTTGGTTTAAAATGACTGGGCATACATTTCTAGATTCTGTGGGCTTTCCTCCTCCATTTGAGGTATTGTTTTTATGCATAGCACAAATTCAGGAGAAATTCTCGCAATTCAGCGCTGATATGATTTTATCCAATGTTTTACTGCATGCTTATTTACTTGCTTGGCGCTTGAATTCTGTTCGGTTGAGGTAAAAATGGTTTACATGAGCTTTTTGCCTAGTTTCTTCGCAAAATGCGGATATGCCGCATGACAATGCTGCGATTCGGAAATATTATTGTGCGTAAAAACCGGCCCCGGTACCGGGCCATAGGGCTTTTAACAGGTTAACGTTGACGCCAAGTCACATTTCGATCTTCCCTATAGCAAGTGTGCCGCTTTCCATTCTACAGAATGCTTCACTTGAGCGTATCCTGTCAGCAATCTAGTGTTCTACATATAAATCTATTCAGCAGACACGCTCAGCCAATGGAGGCAGCGACACACTGCATCTGGCTACTCGGGGGCTCTAAAGTATCAGAAGAGTGAGAGGAAAATTTTGTAATTGATGAATAAAAACGCCCAGAGTCGTGCTTGCCCGATCGGGCATGTCCTTACAAGTTTTACTTGCCCGTCGGCTTTTTGAAGTTGCCCCGGGCATTCGGGCATCCGTTGATGTCACACCCTGATACTAAAAGCAAATATGAGGGAAGGGTGGCATGGGTGGTTTGGAGATGGCGGGTGACATTGTGGCGTGGAGGGAGTTTTGGAGTAAATGGGCAGGCAGAAGCCATGTAGGCAACAGTCACTAAACCCACATGGAACAAGAGACTGTTGGCCAACTTAGATTTTCTTGTTAATTATGATGAAACAAGCACGGAATACCCAGATTCCTCAGCATGGGATGGCTGAGATCAGGCTTGAGAAGATAACGCGGTGGAGAAACTGACAGACGGGCAGGAGAAAGAGACGGAAGAATGAAAATTCAGCAAAAGCTGAGTGCACACCATCAAGTTTTTACAGAGGTGCAAACACAGCATTTACCCCCTGAATCCCTGATCCCCAGGTCCCCACATTGGGAACCACTGGTTTACACAGACGAATGCAATTTCACACCATCAAGGTGCTCCAGCAATGGGTTTGCTATGTGATGGTTGTTATAATGTAATGCTAAATGTTGTAATAAAGACAGTATGAGGGTCAAAGTGTCGACTCACCCACTTCACTGAAGTCTTCAAAAGTGATTTTTCCAGTTCCTTCCCGGTCATAATCTTTGAGTATCTTCAACACATCGGCTTTCTTTACATCAAACCCTAAAGCTCTCATTGCAACCTTTAAAATGAAAATGTAACGTTATAGAAAAGTAATAACAGCAGATAGTTATTTAGTTTTAAAATGCAAAGCCAGTGAACAGTTAACACAGACACATTAACCAGAAGACAATCTAGAACACAAAATGAAAGATACTTGTTCAGTTCTAACATGGCAAAGCCAGTGAGGAGTCATTAACACTCATGTTAAACAGATCATCTTTAACACATGCAAAACTACAACATAATAAGTTCCAAACATAATTATGAATAATTGAACACCCAGGACAGGCCAACAAGGCAAAAGAGAATTAGCTATACCTTTAATTCATGGTAATCTATTTCTCGGTCTTTGTCAGTGTCAAAGAGTTCAAATGCCTCTTTTACTTCTTGTTTCTGTTCCTCAGTTAGCTCCCGCCTCTTTTTCCTTTTCGTTTTATCTGCAGCAAGTTCAGTCCTGAACAGATGGTGAATGGCAACCATTACCCAATGCAGCCGGGCAACTAAAGTTAAGGCCAAAAGTTTACAGACACCTAAACAGAAAGGTATTCAAACTCATTCTTCACAACTCTGCATATACTATGACATA
This sequence comes from Gymnothorax reevesii, assembly GCA_029721435.1. Lineage (NCBI taxonomy): Eukaryota > Metazoa > Chordata > Actinopteri > Anguilliformes > Muraenidae > Gymnothorax > Gymnothorax reevesii. Next base: position 52,834,872 of record CM056583.1, on the reverse strand, counting down.
AACTGAGTTTGAATGTCTTGATAATAAGTGTGTGTAAACTGCTGGCCTCAAATACAGGTAATCAAGCTAGCTTTCAAACGCAAAAAACCTTTCCAAAGTAGGCAGTCACAGGGCAGCGCGTCTTCTTCTTCAATTATAAACCTATTCACTCAAATTCTCAAGAATTAGGCCTTTACCTTTTTACACAATATTGTGTCAGAAATAGCTGTTGCATGCCAGGAAGTACAGTCTCATATTCACATTGGTACTGCTACTTTGGAACAAGAGCTCGACTGCTTTAAACATTAACTACACCCAATGGAGACAAATTTATACTGCATAAAAAAAGACAGTATTTCTTAAGATAACTAATGTTAGTCATTTCTATTACAGTGATCATAACTAATCAAATCTCCACTCAATCCCCGATTCAATCGTAACGTTGGCCACCACTAAGCAATAACGTTACCGGCCACAACGACGGTAACGCTAGCTGTGAGGAAGTCAAAACCAAATGGTAAATTTTAATCATCTGGCATCGCTACAGACTTTCAGATTGGCCTGCACAATATCCACTGGCTAGCTAACTTTTGAAATCGGTTTAGCGGGCTGGTAGCAAGCGAGTTAGGTAACCGCTGATGTTCGTTTTCTCTAGCAACACCTGTCACGTTCTGTGGCTTTCATGTTCTCTCCTAATGCTGTTGGTTGCTAACGTAGCTAGCTAGTCTAGATAATATGACCGAACATTAAGCTGGCTGACTAAAAATATAAAAGAGTAACAACAATTGTTTCTACATACCTTAATGACAAGCTCATAGCTGTTTATATTTTACTGAAAGCAACCAAATCAAATTTCCAACATTAATTAGCTAGTTGGCTAATTTATCACTGACATCGCAAGCCAGCAACGATGAAAATAAATCCGTTACTAATGTCTTCTTCTTCTAAGTTTCCTTCAGGCTGTACACCGAACAGTGTAATGCTGCCCTCCACAGGCCTTAACACGATACTATTCAAATACTATCATATAAACCAGAAGAACGGAGGAACCTTAGCACCGCCCTCCCAACCAAATCCGAATTTCCCCCTAGTTACCTCCACCAATGAGGTTACGTATTTGGTGGCGTTTGTTTGTTGGTTTGTTTGTGTACAACATAACTCAAAAAGTAATGGACAGATTTTGATGAAATTTTCAGCTGTGCTTCTGGGTTTTGCTGCCCCCTGGCGGAGGTCTGCGCTCTCTCAGCGCTTTTCTAGTTCTAAAATAGTTCTCAAAGAGAAAACAGCCAGGCCCAAGTCAGACAGATCCATAAACAACTTCTGCCTCTGACAAGAGTGCACCTCACAAGAAAGAAACACATGGGCCACAGTCTCAGATTCCCCACATTCACACAATCCATTCACATGCTTACCGATCACTTTTAAACTACTTGCCAGACAGCAATGCCCCAATCTCAACCTTGTTAAAACAACCTCGTCTTTCCGCCCCAGCGTACACCTCCACTATTTACGCTTCACTGAAGGTTGCACAGAATAATAATGCCGACCTTTCTGCTCCTGATCCCAATCAAGTTGCCACAGGGTCTCTAGCTTTTCCTTACTGATGCTAATACATTCTCCCTTACCCATTAGTACATTTAAGTCTATATTTTCTTTAGTCAACGACTCTTTCGCCAACTTATCAGCAACTTCATTTACTAATGTCTTCTTCTTTGGGTATGAATTCCAGCGCGAGGATGGCGCATTGCTGTCACCTGCTGTTCAGTTCTGGGTCTTAATTATAATCTGTTATGGGGACCGATTCTATGTACAGTGAAAACTCCCAACAGCTTTTTCATTTTGGCAGAACTGTAGAGATGTTACCTCTGATACCAAGACTCCGAAGCACGCTTCAAACTCGACAGAGTATTTTTCTGAAGCACTGTGCTAAAGCTTGCTACATATCGGGAAAAACCATGCGACTGATGACGACTCTTGGGGTAAGAAAGAAAAACAACCGACAAATGTAAAAATGAAGCTATAAAAACAGCTTTATTTAAGTGTTTTTCACAACACAACAAAACTCAAAGTGCTCGCGGAAGGTGCGTCAGCGTCACCTTTGTAAGGCTGTACAACAACCTCTGTGCCAGCAGATGTCACCCACGTGCTCAATGAATGAAGCTTCGAGAAATGAACCAATTTTCAATACAAAGGCCCTTAAGGATTGAAAGCGTCATGGAGCCCCGTTTGGCCATCACTACAGAACTGTCCAGGTTCAAGCATAGACTGTATAAAAAGATGGACGCAGCACTCGGGTCTGATAAGTGAAGCCAATGCGGAAATCTCTTAAAATTCGACGGAAGGTTACAGGGAGATTTTGAAGGTACCTTGAGAGATTTGAGAAAAAGCAGACGTCCTTTCCTTCAATACGCCACAAGGTTGCTGGTAAGTAAAATGACACAACTGTTCCAACCAACAGGACAACTAAACTGCTCAAAAAATTAAGGGAATGTTTAAATCACATATCAGATCGTAATTAAAAAATTACTGAAGTTGAAAATCTTTACTGTACATTGTATATTATTTTGAGGACAAAGTGATGAAACAACAGTCATTGGAAACCAAAATTATCAACCCATTGACGACTGGATTGAAAATGAAAGCAAAAAATTGAAATAGCAGGCTTACGCTAATTGCACAAATTTTATCACAGCAACATATAATGTGACTCAGTAGAGTGCATGGCCCTCACATGCCTGTATGTAGTCTCGACTATTTCCTGAATAATCTCCTCCCAGACTGGGTCCAGGCCATCAGTGAGCTCCTGCACAGGTTGTGGCGGTACTTGGTGGCATTGGATACATATGTCTCATAAGTGCTCAATTAGATTTAGGCCAGAGGATCGAGAGGGGCACTCATTGGCATCAATGCCTTTGTGGTCCAGGAATTGCCTGCACATGCTAGCCACATGATGCCAGACATTGTCCTGCACCAGGAGGAACGCAGGACCCACTGCACCAGCATAAGGTCTGACATTCGTTGAAAGGATTTAATCTTGGTACCTAACAGAGGTCAGAGTACTGTTGGCTATGACATGCAGGTCTGTGTGACCCTCCAAGTATAAGCCTCCTCAGATCATCACTGACCCATCGCCAAATCGGTCAGACTGGATGATGTTACAGGCCGTATAACGTTCACCACGACATCTCCTGACACTTTCACGCCTGTCACATGTGCTCAGCGTGAACCTGCTCTCATCTGTGAAGAGAACAGGGCTCCAGTGGTGCACCTGCCAAATCTGGTTTTCTCTGGCGAATGTCAATCAAGCCGCACAGTGCTGGGTGCGAGCACAGGTCCAACTAGAGGATGTTGTAAGAAAAAAGTAAGGAACAATTCCAATCTTCAAATGAAAAATGGTGTTTAGTCCCTGTAAACAGCAGTGAACAGAAATACGGGTGACGTATTCTGGGTTCAGCGGAGTCAAAGCGAACCCCGAACGATTGAAAGGCTTTACCATTTATACCATACAACATGCATATGTATATCAAGTAAAGGGGATTGTTCTCGACTTCAATGTGTAATAATGAAGTGCATCATGATTAACAAATGGTCAGAAGACCATAGTCCACTCAGCAGTGTAGCCGTTTGGGTGCTAATTGAATTTGAATGGTCTCAGTTTGGCTAGGATGGCTCTCAGTATGTCTCCTCCAATAGTTGATGGCCGTCATTGGATTTTCCTGTCTCCAGGTACTACCAGGAGGCCAGGGTGCAGGCCTTCTCTTTGTTTCGTTGACAAGATTACCATTTCAGAGCATGTGGTGGGTACATGCTTGTTTATTACCGAGGCTAACTAGATTATGAGTCTCCTGCTTTCCAGCAGAATGACTCACAATTCCTTACAATGTTGAGCCCTCATGCCACCCTCACGGAGTCCGTTTCTGGCAGTTAAGTCTGAAACATGCACACCAGTTGCCTGCTTGAGGTCATTTTGGTAGGGCTCTGACAGTGCTCCTCCTGCCAGAAATACTGATCCTACTGTTAGGTTGATGCCCTTCTACAGCCCTGTCCAGCTCTCCTCGTGTAACGGTCGATCTCCTGGTATCTCCTCCATGCTCTTGTGACTGTGCTGGGAGACACAGCAAACCTTCTTGCAACTGCAAGTAAGAATGTGCCATCCTGGAGGAGCTGGACTACCTGTGCAACCTGATTGGGCTGCAGGTACCTCATACTACCAGTTGTGACAAGGAGACTAATAGAACACAAAACAAGAATAAGGAAGTGTAAGGAGAGAGCGATTGTCTAAGGCCACCACGTGCACAGCCATTCCCTTTTAGGCAGTTGTCTTGCTTTTGCCTCTCCAGTATACCTTTTGCTAATTTAATTTGCAACAAAGCAGGTGAAATTGACTCTCAATCCCTTGTGTTTCCGAAATGGACAGTTTGATATTCCTGAAGTTTATGATGGTTGTGTGCTCCCTTCATTTTTTTGAGCAGTATACCATGAATGACATATCCAATCGCTGCAGTTACAAATGATTTTAGCCCATAATCTATCATTCCCTTGGTTATACCCACCTATTTGCTCCTTTTCTTTGTGAAATGGCTGATTGGGATGCTCCTTGTCCTGGCTAGCTGACAAACAATTTCCAACTCATGTTTTTTATCAAGGAATGTTCCTATGCCTTTGTTCCAATACCCACACTTGGAGTTGAATGGGCGTTCACGTGCCACCAAGTAAGTGTGCCAGACTGTTTCACTTCTGAAAATGCCCAAGCTCAGGTTCACTTACTCAGTTCCTCATCCGCACTAAATAAGCCCTTACCCTGATACCATTTCCAAGCACAATTAAAGGCTTGGTTGTATCCCACAATGCACTGGGATTTTGTATGCAGAAAAGGAGTGGACCTTATGATGACAGGCAAGAAAACATTACAATGAAAATAAAGTTGTGTCAGGTAACAGAGACTTCTGCTATTGGGCATTATACGCAGCGTAAATTGAGCAACTGGGAAATAAGTTGTAAGAGGGTTGCTTATTGATGTCCTTATTGGCTAATTTATTGCTGTATTTATTAATTATTTTTCCATGTTTCATTGATTGCTATTTTAACCTCTGGTAAACATTTGGGTCTGTCAAATGCAGCTGTTGCATTTAAATGTGTGGAATTTCAGGCCTATTTTAAACTCTAGTGGAGATTGCAAAGTTCCAATAATCCCAAAAATATTCCTCTCAATTACAGAGAAATGCTTATAGAATTATGTACATGATCTAGATATTTCCATTTATGTAATGCTCTGGCTATAAAACATGGTGTAGTGGATTTTAATATTTCTCTCAATGTGTGATTGCTCCAGCAAAGTGCTGCAACCAGATGAGACAGAATATGTTACATTGCCCTACAGTAGGTAAATATCGTCTCCTTTGACTGTGAACTTGCTTCAGGAAAAACATTTGTCACATATTTACTCAGAAGATGTATCCTGTTAAAGCCATTCTACGCTCTTAAACTTCTATGACTGCTGCTTCAACTGGAAACATCTTTTGTCAAGCGCATTCTGATGCGAGAGGACAAAACCTCACAGCACTTTTAATCCTAGCGCCAACTTATAAAGTCTACCCATATCCTGAATATACATGACTTAGCTGGCCACTTGTCTAAATACTAAGACGGAGAGTGTGCGTATAGGGACACAGCCCGCAAGTCTGAGTGTTTGGGCAAAGATCATCTCTTCAGCGAAGTTCTACGCACCCAAAGCGTGTGCTTATGACAGAACAAGTGCTGGTGGAGTCGTGCCCTATTTTCCCGTAAGACACTGAGGAGCAATGCTAGCCAAACACAAGGGGCAATTCGCTTTCTTGTGAGCTGGTTGCTCATTTAAGCCAGAAAATAATCATGGGCCAACAATTTAAAGAGCAAAATCATCTGATATTACAGCTTGTTAAACCCCTGACCAAACCATTACTTTGAGGCAGTTGCTACAGGTACTGCAGTTTTCCGATGCATTTTAAATGTATAGAGGTACAGCAGTCCCCATTTCAAACCCCGCCATAGCCTAACCCTAACCCTGAACCTGACCCCTAACCTAACCCTAATCCTTCCCCTAACCATAATCCCTAATCCTTATCCTAATCCCTACTAATCGACTGCCGTACCAATAAAAACTGTCGTATCTGTAGATACTGCGTTACTTTGACCCTTGAAACAGCTGAACTGCACATTCCTTATTCAGAACAGTTTTGCCCATCTTAAAACTCCTCTCCTCCTTACATTAACAAAAATAGTGTTGAGACACACCATCAAGGCTAAAAACAAGATGCCTTTTCTCTCAGGGATGAAGCAAATCACAATGATTATCATGTAATAATGATGAACCTCCAGGTCTGCAGACAGACTTTAGACAGTAAATGAACAGTTGCTTCCTGTAGCTGATGAACTGCTTGTGAGAGAAATGGGACTAGAGCAAGGGAAAGCAAGAGGCTGCAGGTTTTCACTCCAACATTGCAGAAGCGCACCTGATACAGCTAATCAGTTGTGCAGGTCTAGATCAGTTGATTAAATCAGTGCTTTCAGGTGAGCTTCTGCTTGGTAGGATTGAAGACCTGCAGCCTCTCGGCCCGTTTACGGGTCAGTTTCGCACCCCTGGACTAGAGCATCTTGGACAAGATCCAACAGTTATGGCTTGTGAGGGAGTCAGAGCAGTGAGTCAAATCAATCCTGGAGGATCACTGTGTGTGGTGATTTTTGTTCTAATAGCAAATGCAACCACAGAATCTCAAGGAGTTGTTCATTTCTCTTCAACACTCATTTAAACATTGGGAAAAATAGCTATACATGCTATGAACAAAAAAATATCTGCATCAACCCTGGATCCAGATATTCGAGTGCAAGTCAGTTTTACAAAGGTATTTGTATGGCAGGATGGGGACCTACACAATGTTGGCCATAAAACAACAGGTAGTACTTTAAAATCATGCTTTCCCAAATGTATATAGCTAAAATTCCTGGGAATTTTCATATCCAAACGAGTGTAGCAAAGCCATCTCAGTATTCTGAAAGCAAGTTCCTACAGTACTACTACCATCTGAAGTTCCTACAATAGCCAACTCAAGTAATACACAAAAAAGTTCCAGAGTCAATTCCTGAATGACACAATAAGCACATCCAACCATAATAATCTGAATCAGCAGTGTGCAATTTGACCCAAACATAAGATTTTTAAATCAAAAATTAAAATTCCATGTTAAATGCTACTCAGAACACATCAAATGCATTTTAGTGGCATTGTCCCTGGAAGGTATAGTGAAAAAAGAAAGTTAATTCCATCGCTGTGTCAGTCGACTGCTAGTGGCCCAAAACATCAAGTTCCTACATTGCTACAAATTATAAAATTACCCAGATCATGGTAAGTGGCCCTCAATGAAGTATATCAGACAACTGGGGTCTTTAACTCTGAGCAATCTTTGGCTTTGTCCTCAGACATCAAGGAAAAAGGGCCAAGTCTTCCCACAAGAGGGTGTGCATTGCACAATGAAATCATTCATGCAATTTCTGCAGAACCAATCTCAGTGAATACAGGGTACCTGATATTGCCCATGGCGAGTCCAGTTCAGAGTACGTAACAAATTCCAGTTCTTTCAAAATATATTTTAATTATCTTATCTTTAACTGTACCTGTTATCAATGTTCACAGGCGGAAGGCACAAACAGTACAATATGTACATATATTAGGCAACACAGTGAGAAGTGGTGGGGAGCACTGTTCTCTCACAGCAAGAGGGTTTCCGGTTCAAATCCAGCCTTGGGCTTCTCATGTGGAATGAGCATGTTAGCACGTGTGCAAGCGTTTCCTTCAAGTACACCATTTTCCCTCTTACAGTCCAAAGACGTACATTCAGTCAGCTGGCGACCCCAGATTGGTAGTAAGTGCGTGAGTAAATGGTGAGAAATAGCCCTGCGATTGATACGCCAACTGTCCCAGTATATTCATGCCACTCCCTCCTTGAAAGCTAATATGGGCCTCAGCCCTCAAGCAGCCATAACAAAGAATAACCGGGATTAGATAATGGCTTGGTGGATAACCTCAGCATGGCATCATGTGACGCATTGCTCATATCACAACAAGAACCTAATCTTGTAACTGCTAGGCTCAAGTCAGTCTAGCAATGAAACACAAATAAATTAAAATGTGGTTTTCTGAGCAGATAGAAAAATAGTCCTACATCAATACTAATACTGAAAGCAGGGGCAAAAGGAGACGTAGGCTTTCACGTGAATAAGTTACAGAATTAAGGTATCTTCCTGATCGCATATGATGTATTGGACACAAAATAAAACATGAGCGCTCTGAAAGCACAACATCCCCCGCCAGAGTCGAGACCGAGATATGCGCAACGTCAGTCTATCTGAAGCATATGTGCTAAGCTTCAGGGATGTCCTATGAAAGCTGTAGGAATCCATTTCACCAGCCGTGTAACTTCAGATATGGACAGACAGGGGGCGAGACGGACTGCGCCACGACATAATCCCCCCTTTGTAGTCAAGGGATGAAGACGGGTACATCTCCCACTGTGGTTATAAAGTCTGCATCGAGAAAATCAAATTAAATCACAGAAAATGGCCCCTCAATCTTTGCGCAAAACATAATGCTTGTCCACAAAAGGCCTGTGCAACTCTACGCAACTATCCCGACTCCACAAGTCTGCAAGGGATCAAGGGGAGCCTCACACCCCTAGCCCATGGAAAGTCTTGAGTGAAGAGCCATCCTATTGGTCAGCCACGCCCTAATGCACCTTTGTGACCGAGCTGGGCGGGACTTGCAGCTGAGTGGGGTGTGAGGTGGAGTGGTGGCTCACGTCTGCTTTCATCAGCACCTCGTAGTAAAGCAGGTAGAACACCGGAGTGACGATGCCCACCACCAGCATGATGGCGACTGCAGTCCACCACCTCATGCCCCAGTCTGCCCCGTAATAGGGGTCTTTCCGGCCTGCCGGCCGTCGCTCAACTTCCCCAAACTGCTGCTGGAGGTTGAGAGAGGACACCACTTCATTTAAGCTGCCCCTGGATGGGTCAGTGGACTTCACCAGCTGCTCGATGTCCTTGTCCTTCTCCTGCAGGAAACTGCCCACGCTGTCTATGGAGGAGGACGAGGAAGCGGATGAGGGGTGTGCTGTCCCTTCCGACAGCGGCAGGGTCTCGGGCAGCTGCCTCGTGTCCGGCGGAGGGCCCAGCTTCAGTGACGGGGGGCAGTGGGTCTCTGTCAGGACACTGAACCTCTTCACTGGAATCTTAATAGTCCTCAGAGCAAAGAAGTCCTGCTCAGTCAAGAGGTTGTTGGCTCTCTTTATATCTGCGACCTGTGTGACGCACAAAAGATCTTTGCTTTTAAACCACAATCATCAGCACTCAGAAATGCAAAATGAACTCTGACAATAGCATCTTTTGCAACACTTTTCAGCAGATCTAGATTTATAATCCCAAGTAATTAGATGTGGAAAAAACAGCCCCGCAAAGTGGGTGTTACCCCTCAACCCTGGATTGTTTGGAATTAATATAAATTGACAAAGGCATTTTCATGTTATCCTGCAGATACAAAATTCAAGACGGCAGCTGTGCCGGCCACACTGGACATCCGAGTGCCGTCACATTCAATAGGCTTCTGTAGGCTCATAAGACCAAGCAACACAGAAAAAATGGCGTTGATTGATGAAGGCATTTTCAAGTTATCGTGCAAAATACAAAAGTTTACAGGATAGACGGACGGACGGACATCGCACGTGACAATACCCCTCTGCCCCTGAGTCGGGGCTGAGGGGTAAAAAGGCGGATGGAACAATGCAGATTCTACCAGGCCCATTTTTTGCACATTCTACCAGGCCCAAAGGCCGCCCTTCTGTTAATGGGAAACATCAGAAGGTCGTGTTTTTATTGGAGGAACACAAAATGGTGCATTTGTTCAACAAAAAAAAAAAAAGTATACTCATGTACAAGGCAAATCTAATGCACACAGACAACGTGTAAATCGAATAGCATAGGCTCAGCGTTTGCAGGCACAGACATGCAGAGAGACCACATTCGCACAAAACAAAATCACTGACGACGCCTCACCCAACACAAATTTCGTGTTTACTGTAAATCAACTTAGCGAAGTAGTTGACCTACCGAGCAGAAGTACTGGAGCGAAAGAGCGTTTAAAGTGTCCCCCTCTCTTATGTCTCTGACTAGGTAAACGATGTCATCGAGCCGGTCCCTTGAGGCGCTTCTCTTCGGTTTGTCTCGTCCTCTTGATCGCAGCTCGTAGCTCTCGCCGTCCTCCTCGGAACAGTCATTTTCGGACACGACGTTGTTCCCAAAGAAATACGTGTGCCCGCTTCTGGCAGGTTGGGCTGTTGTGGCGGGCTGGAAACCACGTTGCTGGTTTCTTCCCGTCATCGTCCTCTTTTCACATACAGCAGATTACATAACGTTATTCAAGTTAGCTCGGTAGTGACATGGGTAACCTTAGATTGCACGTTAGAACTGATACTAGTTGGGACCAAGTTGCAAAATCCAAGGGGTCACTTTCCTCTTACCACTGGCTCACTTAGTCCAGCCATCATCATAACAAAATATCACCTGTTCACTTCATTAACTGTATTGACGCTGTCATGAGGGCTAAAGAAATATAACGTTAATCCTTCAGCAGTAGCTAAATATCTTCTAATCTTAACGTTACCACCGGACCATCATAGCTATGCCTTAACTGGCAATGATCAATTCTTAATTAACGAGGATAGCTCCAATGTGAGTTAAAGGGATAACTTAAGCTAACGTTCACCATCTAATTTTCGTCGCTCTCGCCTAGAGTAGCAGACAAGCTATAATGTTTGATGAGAATTTTTTTTTTCGCAAATGCACAACCATACAAGTCTGTTAGCTGGCTAACGGTCAAGTTAAATGGCCATACGGTGGCTAGCAAGAATAGGCAGAAAAATTGACACGACTTGGCTCACGTTGATAAATTAGCCGACTGGCTACGGTAGGCGCTAAGTAGTAGGCAGAGTAAAACGTCAGGACTCACCGCATAGCGACTATCTCAGACTGGCCGATTGCCAAGAGACAGTAGGTTAGCTAAATAAAAAAATGTTTCTTCCAGATGTCGGCCAGCCTGTACCTGCGAAAATGAAAGCGAAGTGACGTTAGCTCAAGCTTGCTACCTTAATGCTAGTCAGATATTCACGTCCTACACGTCCAGCCTAAACAGTTTCGAACACAATACCCGGAAGACCCAGCAGAAAAAGGCTGCATTGGGAAGGTATCGTCCACCTTTTAATACGAGAATTGTCAACTGTAAGTTAGCTAGCTAACGTACCCATTCAGTATAGCCGCAGGTTCATTCTTCACCTTCCTCCAACTCCAGCACGTCACGACCAAAGTGCTTATGCTACGCCACGTCTGCAACTTTCCTGACGCGATGACGCATGTGTGTTTCGTTATACATTGCGCTGGGAGATAAGGGGTGCATCTCAAAGCCTCGGCTGCTTCCTTCAGAAGCTGCATTTTAAGGGGTCGTCATATACTCCCGTCCACCACGCGAACATTTAGGGTTTGAGAAAAGGATGAATTTACGGTTAGGGTTACGTTTGGGGCTGGGTTTACGGTTAGGGGTTAGAGTTAAGGTTAGGATAAGGGAAATCACAGACAACTATCATAAACCAAAGCTGTTTAAACAGAGATGAAATGATGTTGCGTCAGTTTGGCGGATGGAACTTTGTGACAATCCCTAAAAATGCAGCTTTCCAAGGCTACAACCTGATGCACGCTGCTTTCACAATACGTCTTTGCGTTGACTTGGAATGTAATCTGTCGTGCGAAAAATTCGTTTCGCGTCCGGTGTGAAAACAGCTTCAGTCACTATCATAAGTGAGGGCACGAGCGCATTCCTAGGTTGACTGTACCTCTCTAGTTAGACATTTACAGTTTCCTCGTTCATTGTCAGACTCAATGAGGGGAATTACTATTATAATAAAACTTATGGTAGTGATATCTTATTTTGTCGACACGGTAGAATATCTTTTATAGCCCTTTATACATAGAAGAACTGAAGTATTTTTTAAAAATATCCACAGCCACAGGGTGGCAAGAGTGTGTCGCTTTTAAAATCGGACGTTCGTGTCGGAAAAATTTGATCGAAAAAACTACTCTTGAGTTTTACGAGAAGGATTATGCCCAGTGGATGTGCATTTTACCAGTATATGAAAATGTACTTGCCTACATCTTTCACGTGCATTATTCACTACGTCTGTCACCAGTCTTACCACCCCGTTATCAAAAAGGTTCGGACGCTGCGTAAAATGTAAATCAAAAAAGAATGCAATGATTTAAAATCATTTAAACTCTTGACTTACATTGAATACAGTACAAAGACGACATGTCAGATGTTGAAACTGTGCAATCTCATGGATTATTTATTTATTTGAATAAATCATTTTGAATTTGAAACTAGCAACAAAAGTTGGGACAGGGGCATGATTACCACTGCACTGCGTCACCTCTTCTTTTAACAACACTCTGCCAGCATTCTGAAGCTGAGAAATCTAACTGCTGTTGTTCTGAAAGCAAAATGTTTTCCCATTCTTGTTTGCTGTAGGATTACAGCCACTGAATACTTTGTGGTCTCAATTGTCATATATTTCATTTCATAATTCGCATGATGTTTGCAGTGGATGAGGGGTTTGGACTCCAGGCTGCCCAGTGGAGTCATGTGGTTGTAAGACGTGTAGAATGTGGTTCGCCATTGTCTTGCTGAATTATGCAAGGCCTTCCCTGAAAACACTTTATCTGGGTAGTAGCATATGTAGCTCTAAAACTTGTATATCTCTTTCTCTCAACATTAATGTTGTCTCCACTTATGTGCAAGTTACCCATAACATGTGTTCTAATACACCCCCGCTCCATCATGTACGCTGGCTTTTGAACTGTCCAATGATAACACGCCAGATATGGTCCCTTTCCTCGTTAGCCTGGGGGATGCAGCATTCAGGATTTCAAAAACAAATTTCAGATTTCGATTTGTCAGACCACTGGAAAGTTTTCCACTTTGCCACTGTCCACTTTAAATGAGCTCAGGCCCAGAGAAGGAGGCATTTCTGGATCTTATGGTTTTATCTTTTCATGGTAGATTTTTAACTTGCAGTGGTTGATACAGCAACAAACTGCGCTAACTGGCAATGGATTTCAGAGGTATTCCTGATCTCATGCAGTGATTTCCACTACAGAATCCAGTCTGTTTTTCATGCAGTGCCCCCTGAAGGCCTGAAGATCATGGCCATTCAAAATTGTTTTTGACCTTGTCCCCTGCATACAGACCCCTCTCAACTCCCTGGATCTTATCATTTTATAAATTATTATAAACTTATTATAGATTTTTCATTATGTACCATGGATGATGAAATTCCCAAATTCTTTGTACAAACCCAATTCTGAAATAGTTGGGACGAAGTGTAAATTGTGATTAAAATCAAAATCCAATGACTTTCAGAACACATGAGCCAATATGTTATTTACAATAGAACATAGGTAGCATTTCAAATGTTGAAACTGAGATATTTAACATTTTTATCCACAAAATGAGCTTATTTCAAATTTTCTGGCAGCAACAGGTCTCAAAAAAGTTGGGACACAGGCAAAAAAGGGCTGAAAAAGCTATTAATATATAAGAGAATCAGCTGAAAGAACATTTAGCAAGTAATTAAGTTAACTGGCATCAGGTGTGTAACATGATTGGCTATAAAAAGGATGTCTTAGAGAGGCTAAGTCTCTCAGAAGTAAAGATGGCCAGAGGCTCTCCAACCTGTGAAGGCTTGCGTAAAAAAATGAGGAATACTTTAAAAACAATGTAAATCAAAGTCAAATTGCAAAGGCTTTGAAGGTCTATTTATCGACAGTGCATAACATCATCAGAGAAACTGCAAAGATTTCTCTAATGAAAAAGATTCAGAGAAACTGCAAAAATTTCTGAGCATAAGAGACAAGGCCGAATACCTTTACTGGATTTCCATGATCTTCGGGCCGGCATATTCCGGCATATTCTGTCATTGACATTACTAAATGGGCCCAAGAATACTTAAAGAAACCACTGTCTATAAGCACAGTCTATCGCGCCATCCAGATGCCACCTAAAACTCTATCATGCAAAAAGGAAGCCATTGTTGAGCATGATCCAGAAGTGCCGCCGTGTTCTGTGGGGCAAGGCTCATTTAAAATGAACTGTAGCAAAGTGTCCTGTGGTTAGACGAGTCCAAATTAGACATTCTTGTTGGAAATTATGGGTGTCGTGTCCTCCAGGCTAATGAGGAGAAAGACCACCCCTCCAGTTATCAGCATTCAGTTCAAAAGCCAGCATCTCTTATGGTATGGGGATGCATTAGTGCATATGGTGTGGGACACTTGCATGTTTTGAAAAGCACAATGAATGCTTAAAGGTATATAAAGGTTTTAGAGCAACATATGCTCCCCTCCAGACAACATCAATTCCAGGGAAGGCCTTGTGTATTTCAGCAGGACAATACAAAACCACATACTCCAGCTATTACAACAGCATGGTTTCGTAGTAGAAGAGTTTGTGTGCTGTGCTGGCCTGCCTGCAGTCCTGATCATTCGCTGATTGAGAACATTTGCTGCATAATTAAACAAAAAGTCAGTCGGAGGAGACCCAAAACTGCAGCTGGAAGCCTGTATTAAACAGGAGTGGGATCAAATTCCAATGGTTAAACTCGTGAAACGTGTCTCCTCAATGCCCAGATGCCTCCACTCTGTATTAAAAAGAGGAGGGGATGCTACACCATGGTAAACAGGCCCCTCTCCCAACTTTTTTGAGACCTGTAACAGCCATCAAATTTGAAATGAGCTCATTTTGTGCATAAAGTTGTAAAATTTCCCAGATTCAACATTTGCTGTGTTATCTCTGTTTTGAAAGTCATTGTGTTTTGATTTTATTCACAATTTACATTTTGTCCCAACTATTTCAGAATTGGGGTAGTAATTTTACACTGATAAACAATATTCTCAAATTATTAAACTCATTGCCCATGCAGTCTTTTGCACATTGGCAGAGCTCTTGTCATCTCAGCTTCTGAAAGACTCAGCCTCTCTGGGATTCTCTGTCTTTACCTAAGAATGTTAGGGACCTTTAGTCAATTATTGTACTTAGCAGTGAGGTGTTCCACCAGGTGTATTTTTTTAGCATCATACAACATTTCCAGTCTTTTGTTGTTTTTAAACATGTTGATGGCAACAAATTCAAATTGAGCCAATATTTTTCAAAAACAATAAAATTTCATAATTTAATATGTTGTCATTGCACTATTTTCAATAACATATAGAATTTTAATGATTTGAATATCATTGCATTTTGTGTTTATATAGATTTTACTCAACATCCTAATTTTTTGATAAACAGTGTTGTATCATGGGATAAAAGAAGTCATGTTTTTCTTTTTTGACTGCTGTTCTTTGCAGTGCTTCCAAACTTGGTCTTATAAGGTGATTTTTGTTTCAACCATAATTGCAGTCATGGAATTTAACTAGCTGTTAATTTTTGAGCTGGTATGTTTGATGTTTAGCAGGATTTTTTATCTTGTTGATCAGCGTGATGTCAGAAATAGCTTTACAGCTGTATTATTTTCATAGTCTTTCTGAATCGGCCAGGAAAGTTGCGAAAAACATAAAAAATTATGGTGGACCGGGTAACTCCGAATAAGAAGCACTGAAATATAAACCATCTTGCGCACAAGTTAGCTGCTGAATGCAGTCTGAGCTTAAGCTACGTTGTGTTAATTTGTTTGCTATAATGCCATCATGTTTCTTTTAAGCACCTCAGTCGCTTTGAAACTGAAATAGGAAATTAGTGTTTTTGTTTTTTTTTTAAGAGTTAGCTAGCTAGTTGGATTGATGCTGTTACTTGCAAGGTTAACTTGTTACTTGTGCCAGTAATTCAGCAAGATTTTCACACTCTGTTACATCTAAAATTGAACTTCCATCTTACCTGGGGACTGACAGCAATGCCAACAAAGATCACAAGGAGGATGGAAAACCAGAGAAAGGAGGCAGCTTCAGGGACTGCATTGTTGTCTTCCTGGTTTAAGATAGGTCAGAATGAGACTTAAGTTCCAAGGGCAAGCCAGGGCTTGCTTGGTTTAGTAGAACAGCAGCAGTCAAAACTTTGGAAATGCTTTGCTAATTTCACAGCTCTCTGTTTTTAGAGAAATTTAAACGGATTAACTTCTCTATATAATCTCAAATGGAATCTTGTAAAAGGTAAACAGTCAGATGTGAAAAGGGAATAATTTACTTGCTTGAATAGTGTCCAAAATTTTGGAATTCTCAAAGCCATATTTTGCAAAGTGAACTGACAAATAAGCTGCCTCTATTTTCCAACAGCCGAATTAAAGTCAAGCGGTTTTGGGACTTACAGGGGGAAAAGGTTGATGAAAAGCACACCTCAAATGCAGTTCGTCTTTGGGAAGTTAGGCAGCCGTGCAACTGCAAATTCATTATAATCATATGACTGCCTTTGTTTAAAAAATGTGTGACTGCTCTGCAAATATGACAAAAATGATGGTTAGTTTGAGGGATTTTAAAATTAAATTTTTTTTTTTTTTTTGTTGCAAAATAAAGGGTGCTTATTTCTTTATTTAACATATATTGTAAGAAAAATTTGGGTGTGTTCAAACTTTTGACTGGTACCGTATTAGGCTACACACTTGCATGATGACGAAAAGAATAGAGTGATATAAGCCACCTAAGATACATTAAGATCAAAAATTTGTTTAGAATATTCGTATATGCAACCATTTACGTATTAACAGCCAAGGTGGATGAGTAATTCTCTGAGTAGATGAAGTGCAGACAGAGCAGCTACCTTCTTGTTCTTGCTATTGAGAGGACATGCTAATAGGCAAAGGTAAAAGTGATAAATATCTTTTAAAAAATGGTTTCAAATACAAATCCGCAACTATAAATGCAATAATGGCAGAAAACCGCTTCCATGCTAGGTGAACGGCAGGTCAATTAATTGATTAGCTATAATTCTAATCCAAGTCTCAACATCCTGTGTTTACTTTTTGCATCATTCAAACAGACGATATTGTCACACTATAATTAGGTTTCACTACTGCAAATTGAAATCTTGCTAATTTTATACAAATTCAGCTCATTTAAACGGAATAAAACCATGATAGTCATAAAATATGATGCAGAAAGCTGCTTCAGTGATACTTACCTGCAAAACAATAGCACAATTTACAGTGGCAGTTTTCTGTAGGAAACTTGGTCATATCAGTGTTTACATTTATTGGGTTCATTACTGCTTTGTCACGCAGACATGAAAATAGCCATTATTTAACTGAATGTTTCATACCCATGTGTAGTTGTATGTGCTTATATATTATATAAGATGGCCTATTGTTGTATTAAATTAACTTGGCTTCTCACCATTTCTGAATAATACAATGCTCAGTTATTGTGGCACTGACAATCCCGCCGTGACTTTTTAGATGTCCCTTTTTTAATCTGAGCCCTGCCCCTGAAGGGCTGTCCGTGCATGTCCTTGTACCCCAGGGTCATTTGACCCATAGCCTGGCCTGTGCATCCATCAGCGGAGGTCCAGGAGGTGGCACACAGAGTGGGCTTGTTCATCACTTATGAGCGTGAATTCTCCAATATAAGCAACACTCGTGCAAATTTATATAACTATAAAATTTGTACATTTATGTATTATATTTCTTTTAAAACATAATCATCATTTAAATTCTTTTAAAAACCTGAGGCCAACATCTTTTGATGTACTGAGACTGAACAGAGGGTGGCAGTGTTGACCATCTTCAAGACATGCATAATAACAGGGATTTTAAAAATTATCACTACGCTGTCTACCATTTTTAGAATTTTTTAGGGGTTCTCATGGGTTGCTGGTTTACCAAAGACAATCAATAACTTAGCAGTGCCACAGTCTCTGTACTCTAAGAGTTTCAGAAATGGATCTGACTACCCACATTGCCTCAATTGTCTCCAGCCCTACACAAATGGATGTCCTCATAGTATGGGACACAAGAAGTCTACGCAGCCATAATGAAATGACAGGATTTTGACATGCA
Organism: Gymnothorax reevesii; assembly: GCA_029721435.1. Classification (NCBI taxonomy): domain Eukaryota; kingdom Metazoa; phylum Chordata; class Actinopteri; order Anguilliformes; family Muraenidae; genus Gymnothorax; species Gymnothorax reevesii. The sequence goes on along the minus strand of CM056583.1, from coordinate 52,816,783 downwards.
AAGCCAGAAATAGCAACAGCATAAATGTCAGACTTTTTCATTTTATTATTTGGCATCTCCAATCCCACATAAATCTGGAATGCCCAATCGGTGAACTATGCACAAGCATGCTCGTATTAGGCTCACGCCGCCATCTCAGGGGAGCACTGACAGTTTGCAGTTCTCCTCTGGAACAAGTGCCTGTCAGGCACCACTTCTGCTCGCTCACAACTTCTAACCCCTCAAACCCAGCAAAAGGGCGGAGGAAATCTGAACATGTGCTGGCCTAGAAGACCTCTGACAAGAGCCTGGATGGCCAGTGAGAGCCGCTTGAGCGAAGAACTATGCTAAACCAAACCGACTTTATCCCTCTCCTATCCTCGAGCAGCACAAATCCAATTGTATCTGCTCTCACAAGCCTGCTGGCCGCAGTCATCACTGGCATGGCTGGATTTGATCTAATACCATGGTGGTCACTCTTGCACCACAAGTGGCACGTTCACTGAATGAGGATTTGCTGAGTTTTTAATGTGGTGAAGTGATGGTTGAAAAATGTCAACCAAGTGGATACAATACTTTATTAAATCTTGAAATTGACCTTTCATTCAGCTGAAATCAGTGGGGGAAAAAACTAATAGATAATTACTTTGATAAACAATAGAAAAAATAAACATACAGGCCCCTGATTACATAGTTGTCTGCAGCCTTTCATAATGGGAGCTGTAGGCAATGTGCAAAGTGATAATAATCTCATTCATAATAATGTCATGTTACTAGCATCAACGTATCACCATTGAAAGTGATTCTGATTAAACCCAGTTTTAATTGCTGTTGCAATAAATAGGATTTGCTTAATATTTTTACAGTTACATTCTAATTGAATAGCCATGGTAAACTATGATTTACCAAAAAAAAAAAATCAATAAAAACTATTTGATTTTATTGCCAAAAGTACTGATGAGGAGAGGGCTGTATAAAGTAAAAGACTATCAAAAGCTTTCCATGTAACATGGAGCGCTAAAACATCTATTCAATTCAGTTCAATTTATTTGTATAGCGCTTTTCACAGAGACTGTCACAAAGATGCTTTACAGTGAGAGATTAGTATAAATGAAAGGGCAGTGCCCAGCTTATTCCCCACTACAGCAAATGAGGCAAAAATAAAACTCCTAGTATGGAGAAAAATCCTCAAACAGTGGTGAGAAAAAACTTTCCAGTGGGAAGAAATCTCAGGAGGAGCCCGGCCATAGTGGGGAAGCCCATCCTCCGCGGGCTAGCTAGTTAATAAAGAAATAAAGTCAAATAGAGTAAAACGGCAAAAGAGTTCCATTTAAGTCCATCTGAACAGTGGCGTCTATAGCACCAGGAAGTGGCATGTCGAGGATGGTGCAGAACTGGATCAGGACCGGATCATTACAGCAGGACAGCAGCAGCCAGCGCTCATGGTGACGGACAGGGCTTGGACGGTCCAGGACTCAGGGTAGTGGACGGAAAGATCCTCGGAAAGAGACACAGAAAAAAGATGGGTGAGGCACTGGATAAAACTACTGCATGTTAAAAAAAAAAAAAAATCCTGTGCCAAGTGACAAATTATTAGCAGACTGGTCAGGAAACAGTCAAAACCAGTCCATTTCCTGATGCACAGAGGCCCTACACTTACACCAGGCTGTAAGATCACTTTTGATTTTCTAAACACAAGTTCCATATGGACCTCCCCAGTGACTAAGGCTGTAGGAAGCCCCATTGGCACTGTTAATGCATGCTCAGTGCCACCGGTTCCACATAGCTTTGCTTAACACGACCACCAGTACCATATGGACCTCCCTGGTGACTAAGGCTGTAGCAAGCCACACCATGCTAAATGGCACCGGTTCCACATGGATTTGCTAAACACTACTACCAGAAATATGTGGACCTCCCCAGTGACTAAGGCTGAAGCAAGCCCCACTGGAACCGTTAATGCATGCTCAGTGCCACCGGTTCCATACAGATTTACTTAACTCTGACTTCCAATATGTTGTGAACCCGTCATAAAACTAGGTTGTAATCAGTCCCACCAGTGCCAAATAAATGTTTATTCATAACTTATCATGAACTAATCATAGGCTTGACTAAAAAGGTAAGTTTTTAGACTACTCTTTGAGACAGAGAGTGTCTCCGAGGCCCGAATGTTTGTTGGGAGTTCCACAAAATTGGGGCTTTGTAAGAGAATGCTCTGCCTCCGAATGTAACTCTGGATATATTTGGAATTTTCAAATATCCAGCACCTTGTGACGGAGGTAATCTTGGAGGGGAGTAAGGAACGAGAAGTACACTAAGATATTCTGGGGCCAAATCATTTAAGGCTTTGTAAGTAAGCAGTAGAATTTTATATTCAATTCTAAATTTGACAGGCAGCCAGTGAAGATTTTTGAGTACTGCGCTAATGTTGTCCTGGTCAGAACCGAAGCAGCAGCATTCTACACTATTTGAAGGCGATTATCAATTAGCTCAGAAAATGTTGCACAAATGAATGTCGCAAAAGATGACCTTCTGATACTGATAAAAGAATGAGGCGAAAACCAGAGTGGCCACTGAGAGGCCAACATCTACATTAAAGGAACTGCGGTGGGTGCTGGTCACTCCTTGAATGTGACAGCCATCTCATGTATTCTGCACATCTGGGGTATAGGGTAGAGAGACAAAATGGAAGTCCTTGCTTAAAAAAAGGACACCCAATACTGTCAAAAGTATGTCAGAAATACATTCATCTGAATGTCAGAATGGAAAAATGCATTATGGCCTGATGAGGCAAACGTTGAACTTTTTGGGTAAAATTTGAAAAGGTTTGTCGAGAGCAAAAACAATAAAGCTCATCAACCAATGATATCATGTAGTCCAGGGTTCCCAGTCTTTCCCAGAAAAGGCCTGTGTGGGTGCAGGCTTTCATTGCAACCAAGCAGCTACACACCTGATGCTACAAATCAAGCTTATTAGCAAAGAGTCCAGGGGTTGATTAGTGGTGTCAGGTGTGTAAGTGCTTGGTTGCAGTGAAAGCCTGCACCCACACCGGCCCTTTCTGGGAAAGATTGGGGACCCCTGATGTAGACAGTAAAGCAAGGTGGTGTCATCATGATGATTTGAGGCTGCATTGCTTAAGCTGAAATAAGGGCTCTTTTAAATGTAGCTGGAATACTGAATAGCACCAAGGTATTCTGGCACAAAACCCGCGTTCATAGAATTAAAAATAAAGCGGAATTTCACCTTCCCACATGACAGTGTCTCAAAGCACACATCCAAGTTGACCAAGGGATAGCTTCAGAAAAGGAATATTAGTCTTAAAATGGACCATTCAAAGCCCTAACGTCAATACCCTGGAAAACCTGTGGAATGACCTAAAGAGAGCAGTAAAAAGGAGGTCCTGTGGCAATTTGAAGGAAACTGATTTAGCTTGACTCATATAACTAGGATAAAATTCCACAGTAAATTTAATAAATATTTACTGTAGTAAATGCAGAAGAAGCATCCAAAATGTGGGCAATTTTTTATTTCAATTTTTCTCAATAATGAACAATTTGCACTGTCTCAACTCAACTGTCTCAACCTTAGTTAGAAGGTTAGTTAGTTTGCCCCTTGGATACACAACTAATTTGTGTAGCTTTAAAGCAGTAGGCTCATGGTATAACTGGTATTTCTTGTGTGGAAGCAACAAAAGAAATTACCCTCACTCCCTACCATGGTCTCATAGTATGGTCAAACGGAGAGCCCATTCTTCTCTTGTTGTCCCATGATCTTAAATGACTGAGTAATTTCAAGATGTTTTCTCAGTCATTATTAGGCTGTGTTGAAAAGTTTCAAAAATCTCCCTGTAAAGAACATCAACACCAATGTTTAGGCTTCTCTGTTAATAACACAAGGAAAACAAGTTTCTCAGCAGGACAGCTACAAGTTGAGGGTGTATTTTACTTACTTGTTATAGGTTTACTGAGTTTTTTTTTTTTACCTTGAGAATAATCAAAATCAAGTACTTCTTCTGTTAGTGTAATTCAAAAGTTGCCCTAATGACTGAAGAGAAGTGGGCATCTTAAGAGCACAATCGTCAGTTGATTTCAGCTTAAGTGCGAGCTCAAAAAATGTAATTATTTAAATGAAATATGAAATGATTTAGCATTATGTTCATACAGAAAAGCCAAGGAACTGCCAACAAATTTGGGTAATGTCACTGAAAGGGGTTTGCTCCCTTCCCTGACAACAAAAAAATCTTTAGCCCTCCATTCTCATAAAATGAGGGGGGATGTGATTGTTAAATTGGTGAAAGAGAAATGTGGCTAGCTAGATGGCACGATGGAAAGCTCATCTGCCATGGCTATGAACTTTAATGGGGTTGCTCCTCGCTCTGGGGATTTTCCACTGATGTTGATCATAGAGGAGATATAACAGGAGCCCTCACGTAGCCTGGGTGCACACCCAGCTATTCTCCAAGATTTCTTGGTGTGGAAATTTCCAGAACTTTGAGTTTGCGCCATGTTGTGGTGAGCATTATGTTGTGGAGGTCTGTCTTAGTAACTCAAATGCTCATTCAGTTTCATTGTTTAGTGTATTTTCACTTGTTAGGGACAGTACTTTAGCATGTGCTCTTTGTAATTGAGCAGCTTCACGGAAGATGTGCCGGTGTTCAGAATTAACGTTTGTAATGTGACAAAATCTTGATGGAGCCAGAAAAGCAGGGAAATTAAAGGCCACCACTGATTTTCTATTTTTGTACTATATTTTTATGAATAGAACTGTCACCTCTATGACTTATACCACACTGCACCTGATTTGGGTTGAGGGGGCAAACCACAAATTCTCAACTCAGGCTTCTATGAGTATTGGAGGCCTTGGAATGGATCAGTTAGACTTTAGTTCCGATCACCTGACTTGCGGGACTTTGCTGTGTTTCTTTTTTAAAGTCCAGTAATGGCAGTCTGTATAGTTTACAGAAATGTGGCCAGAAAAGCCCCTAGTGTGTAAGAGTGTAGTCAGTGACAACGCTGAGTCACTGACATCCTGTTACGCAGGCAGAAGACAAACTTCCTCCCCTGTGTTCGCTGGCCTTGCGTCTAGCCTGGGTTGGAGGCCTTTTAATTATACTTTCACCTGCCTTATGTCTCTCTCTCTCTCTGAGAGAGAGAGATGCTGGAGAAATGAGACCTCAGAAACATTGAGAAGGACTACGTCAATATGGCCAGAGGACTGGGTTGAACAGTCTTTGAAACGGCAGAGCTTGTTGGGTATTCCTAGTCAGCAGGGGTGACAGAGATCCAAAGAGGGAGAAACTATGAATTGGCAACACGATGACAGACACCCAAGGCTCATGGACGCATGAGGGCAACAAAGGCTATTTTGTCTATTATTTCTCCTCTGATTTATAACTTATGACAACAATGTCTTTTTCAGGGTTGGTCATTGTGTGAAAAAAAATCCATAATGTAAATCAATAAAACTGAAAGAAAGATACAAATTCATTCAGAGTATTAAATTTATATTCAACATGAAATGGAATTTATGTAGCACTTCCACAATGTAACATATTTCCAAGTGCAACAATAAGCTAACAAGCAATATATGGTGGGGCTTGTTTTTCTCTGCTGTCATTTGATTGGATAGTGAGGGAAGGGGCGATCCAATGCTACTAGATCATTGGTTGATATTATTTTTCCATGCCCGCACAGCTTTGCTACCGTCATTCAAAAATAATGTGTTTCAGAGGCAAGAAAGGTTACATTTTCACAAAAATCTTTGAAATGATGCACCCAGCTGAATTGTTAAATAAGAAAGTAAGATTACTTTTTATTTTTGTGTTCTTTAAGAGTTGAAGGAGTACTAATGATTCATTTAGTGTCAGTAATCCCCTTCAGGTGTACCGCATGTCATCCTCTCCAGCAGGTTTTAAGACCTAATGCATTGAAACTGGATCACCAAATTGGAGTCTGGCCAGTATGGAGTTGTGGATTTGCACCCTGATTCATAGACAAACTGCAGCAGGCAAATTACAGTTCTGCTGTTGAAGGAACAGCAAACCAAATTATTATTTACCCTCTCGCCTCTACCCTAAGCTCTTGCATCCATCATAGCTACGCTGTGTACAGTAAACTCAATAAATGTGAATTGATGTTACAAAATATTACAGGTTCATCTCAATGCTGGCTGCCTTTTGCTTTCCTCTCCTTAACTGCTTAATTTGATCCGTGAATTTCTGTTGCCTTTACCAAGGAAAGGAATAATTCATCCGCATAGCCAATTGTTGAAGAATTATTGAATTATATAATATATGGGTCTTTATGAATTGTTGTGGTAAGATGTCCGTATTTAACCATAATAAATGGGCAAACAAAAGTGACTCATGTTCATTAGGTGCTTTATCATGGCTCTTCACCCACATCCTGCTAATCTGGTCCTGCACTGTGACTCTGTATGTTTTCGACTGTAGTGGGTTAATATGCTTGTTAGTATCAAAGCAGCCTGAGAAATAATGGGTTTTTTTTCAATTCAGCATTTTGATCTGATAATGAATATTTCCATGAGATCAAATTCACTGATGTGCTTGCAGAGGCACCATTCATCCCTTATGCAGTTAGCTTTGAGTAAGCAACTGTTCAGACCAGGGGTGTGAAACTGACTCGTAAACGGGCCAAGAGGCTGCAGGTTTTCACTCCAACAATGCAGAAGAGCACCTGATACAATTAATCAGTTGTGCCGGCCTAGATCAGTTGATTAAATCAGTGCTTTCAGGTGAGCTTCTGCTTGGTAGGATTGAAGACCTGCAGCCTCTGGGCCCGTTTACGGGTCAGTTTGACACCCCTGGTTCAAACTGTAGCCAAAAATGTACAAGTATAGAACAGTGTGGTTAAAATCTGCACTGTGGAAATGAGGAAGATTGACCACAGCAAGAAGACGTTGCTATGAATATCCCCCGCCACCATGAAATCCTCTTTTTGAACCCAACGAAGGACAGGACTAGTAGCACACATGCACAAAACCTCAGGTGTCTAGGTTGCATAGTTGCAGTGAAAACTTGTCCCCACATGTCCAGACAGATGGACAGACGGATGGATCCATATTCCTCAATTCATACTCCAAAGCAGGACAAATGTTCTCACTTTTTTCTTTAACAGTCAGAACAGAGGTGGGTAACAAGGGCCACGTCTGTCCCTGGTTTTCACACCAACCTCTGGCCTTTAATGAGTTCATTGTCTTAATTAGCCAAATCATTTGTGAAATCAGACATATCTGCTGCATTTCTTTAAATAATCATGATCACCAGAGACTGTTCTTCCTGCCCCTGAGTTAAACATTTTACTTTGGTCCAATCTATGCACAAATTTATGTTTTTGAGTACAGCCAATTTGCTCAATTAATCAGGGTAATTGATAGAAATAAAAACCTGCTGGCACACGCGTCCTCCAGGATTAGAATTGCCCACCCCTGAGTTAGAATGTGCTACAACTATACTCTTAAGTGCAGTTGCAAGATAGTTGCTGCATTTGCTCAAGTTCAGAATGAATTTAATCACTACTTTTCCATTTAGAAAGATAAAATGTTTATGAGAAATATAAAAGGACATTATGAGAAATATGCTTTCCCAATATGATATTCTAATTCATTCAATTCGGTTGCATTTTGAAACTTGTTCACATGCTCTCAAAGCGAAACTAGTCATGTTGGGTATACTCACGTCACATATTCAAATCTGATGCTGTATGAGAAGTAAAAGATTAGCCAGAGATTAGCGAGAGATTAGCCAAAGGCATGGACATCATTTTGCACAAAAAATGCAGAAGACCAAGAATTTATAACATAAAAGCTTAGTTAACTTTGGTATGATATGTTGCTCAATTTTTCAGTAATAGAAGGCAGTTTTTTTTGTCCCTGTACCTTTGCCTTTCTTCAAACACACTATTGTATGAAGGTCAGCAAGTTCTATCAAATGGCCTCATATCAAATGGGACTTTGGTATGTTGAGTGTGTAACTGAACAACAATGACAAGCAAACACAGCCGATAATACACCAGAACATGTAAGGAAAACAGAACTCAGAATTATGGATTCAAAGTTTCTCATCCCCAAAAGTTGCTGTCAGCTGCTTGGAGCATGTACTTAAGCTTAAGTTTATAGTAAGCAGCGTAATTCGCATGAAATTGACAAATTTTTTGTTCTTTTGGTTATGCTGACTGAGTTAATGACCGAATCTGAATCCGATTGAACATTCATTTCACATACTGAAGAGGAGACTGAAGGCAAAAAGTACCCAAAATTAGTGAGAGCTAATGGCTGGCAGAGCATGACCAGGAAGATACTCAGTGTAAGGAGATGTCTCTGCATCACAGACTGAAAGCAGTCATTACATTCAAAGGACATGCACCCCAATATGAAAAATAATCACTTTATTCAACATCATGTTTCACTGTCCAATATTTTTTGATGCAGCCAAAAGTGGAGGAGGCCATGCTCTCCAGGTGCTGCTGTTCCAAGATACTTAATCCAATAGAAATACCATCATATTACAGCTTGAAAGTCTGAATTTCAACCTCATTATGCCCTGCAGTGCTGGAGTATAGAACTAAGCTTTATAAAAATCATGTAATTGTCCAATGCATTAAGATGCTCAGAGTGCAATAACAACTGTTTTTTGGGCCAGACTATATTTACAATTGCAATGGATGGTTATTACAGCTCATTTTTCAATGCCATTTATTCTCTACCAGTTCTCTTCTCTTCAAGCCAATGGGGACTTCCACGCGAATTTATTTGTGTTGCTCCTGCCTGCAGTGCGACTCTACGGTCTCTCAGACGTGCCGGCAGTAGAGCTCTTCAAAGCCGGACAACTGAAAATCGCGCGCAGTGGAAATTTACCCCGGTCTCATTCTTGGCTCTGTGTGTCAACCACATTAATGTTCATCATACAAGAGGCAATAAAGCACATTTGCCCAGTGCATCAGCAAGTGACAGCAATAAATTATTTTCAGGGGGGTACACTTGGCTCTGTTGCAGAATGTAACGTGAAAGTGCCAAGAATTCATTGAGCACACTGTTCAGAAGATTCATGCATTGTGCTCTTGTGTTTTGAACACGTGGAAAAAAGAAAAATTGTATTGCAAAAGCACTATAAGTAACCCACTATCCTCGGTTGAACAAGTTCCAGTTTCATATTCTGGCTGGGCCATATTCTACCGTTTGTTTTCATAGCCATACTTCACTTCAAGTTTGTAAATTAAGTACATAGTTTTGCAGCAGTTCTGTTGGGTAATTAATTTTTTTAAATTCATGAGTGTATTTTCCCCTGACAACACACAGAATTACATCGTGTATTTTTACTAGCAAATGTGCTGATCTTATGCCTATTCCTTCCTCATATCTGATAATATCCTTCCAGAATAAAATGAAATTCATCCTAAATGCAAATAAAGAAATTAACCAACAAGCAAAGTTTGCTCCTAACATCATTGAAAATGATCACTTTGTAGAAATATTGATGAATCATTTAAAGCTGGGGTTCCAAAACTCGGTCCTGGAAAAATTAAGAAAAATTTTTGCTCCACCCTGGTTTGCAATCATAGGATTTGAACAAACTGTTAATTTTTTAAATTAGGTGCATTTTTGTTCAGAGCAGAAATTTATCCTCTCTTGACAAGCAGTATTTTGACAGATATCCGCACAAACAGTGAGGAATAAATCCCGCATCCACATTGCAATATATGAGTAACAACTGCATAAAAAGAGGGAAAAAATATACCCAATTAAAGGAAAAAAATCAATAGGTTCCTAATTGGTGAAACTGGGGACATGGTTGCAAAAACTAACAATTTACTAAACAATCAAATGACAGTCAAACCTGCTTAATGTTATGTTTTTACGATTGAGTGCAAGCAAATTATTTTGAAAGAATTCTAATCACCTGTCTTCAGCAACCTAATTTGGAGGTCACTAATTTTCTCAGTAACTGATTTGATCCGTTTAAAAATGTTATTACCTGAAATTGCTTGTCTCATAATTATATGCAAGGGTCTTTTATTCAGTCTTTTATTATTCATGGCACAAATGGATATTTCTATTAAAATTTGGCTTAAATCAGCAAATAACATATTTAAACACAAAATGCACCTAATTTGGACAAATTAACAGCTTGTTAAAGTCCTATGATGGCAATTATGGTTGGGACAAAAACCATCATGCACAGGGAGGCCCCAGGACCAAGTTTGGGAACCCCTGATTGAAATCAAAACATGCGTAAATACAAAAGTATATCAGTCCTAATGTACGCCTGATCTAAAAGTGTGGTGGAAGTGCATTTACTTTAGGAAGCAAATTGAAGAAATTTAAATGCTGAAAAAACCCTGAAAGGAAAATCATTTTTCTTATATCCTAATAAAAAAAGGTATAATTGAGCCATTGCACCCAGAGTTTTTGGGCTAATTGTATGATCTTGTGCTGAGAGCCTCAAATCTGGGTCTCAAAACCGAAACCAGCCCAGGTTCACGTTACTCAAAGGTAATTAACAAAATAGACAGTGCTGCTGATTGGTCAGATTGCCATTGCCAGATTGCGGACCAGGACTATGGGTTATCATAGCAGGATCAGGAATTGTAACTTTATAGGCTCTTTTCACTCATAAACTTTTTTCTAAATGGGTTTTAATCAAAGTGCTTTAAGCAGTAATGGTCAGAACTGAAAATGTGAGCTATGCATATTCTGAGTAATATACATTTTTGCTTCTGACATGTACACAAAACATGCTAGAACATATAGCACCATTCTTTTATGCATTCTTTATTAAAACATGCCCTGATATGTCACTACAAGCTTTAGCATACACCAGAAATATAAACTCAAGTGATAAATAAATGGGAGGACAGCAGTCAGCCTAAGTTACATTTCATTTTTGAAATGATTTATCAGACACTGCTGCTCACGGAAGGCAAAGTTGTTTGATTCAAAGATCAACTGTCTGATTTCCTTGCCTGTACTTCAGACTTGACTTGGGATTTCAAGCTCAAGATTTGTGACTTACATGTCACTCAAAAAACCATGACTCACTTCTATCTATACTATATGTATAATCTACAATCATGAAATAGATAGTGTACTTTCATTTCTATATACATATTTTTTACATGCAAAGACCCCTCATCTAGGCCTCATGGAGTGCAAAGATAGATTAATAAGAAAACAAGACAGGTTATACCATGCCATTTTTTTATCCAGTAAATGTATGCATTTCCAGTAGTTGTGTAAAGTTGTGTCAATTTTTCTTTCCAATTCCAAATATCTAGTCATGGGTTTTTTATCAGACCTATATGAGCTGTATCATGCAGGATGCCATGTAGATAAAGTGGTCCTGCAAGTTTTACACTCATGCAGATCCATTAATTGATAGTGTGGTCCTAAACTCCAAGACTCTGGTTCTTCTCCAGTCTCACCGTGAGTGTGTAACTATCTCAAACAAGCAGCCCTTTCATTTTCACTTTTCCCTGACTTTGCAACAAAATATCATTTGGGTCAATGAAAAGTTATTGGGACATTTTGAAGGTACCCCTTGTGATGTTTACAAACCGTGCTGTTTTCAGATGTCTGTCCTCAAGTTCTCTGGATCAGTCCGGTACCTGAAATTGTGCAGAATTATTCATGAAATTCTATATAACAATTTGTGGCCTCTGTGGAGACTAGCTATCAAACGTTGGACTTTCCCATGACCAGGATCCCACAGTGTCCGGATACAACTGTAAACTAATGAGACTTTTAATACCAAGAAGAACTTTTTGCGTGTGAACCTCCACTGCCTTTGCAGTGTCAGTATCACCAGCTCACTAGTGGCAGCCTTGTCAATTCCAGTCATCATACTTGACTGCTGATGTAGCCCAGTTTTGAACCATGGGGGAACCAGCCTTCACTTAAGGTATGAGCCATTTCCAGCGATTCCAATACAGTTTGCATTAAGATAAATTTTAAACTGTGTTTGATAACAAATTAAAATGAGAGTGAGTGTTTCGGGAATCTGAGGTGAACCTTCACAGGATGCACAATGTGGCCTTGCCGCTAATCACGTCCGCCCTTTCCAATTTTCCATTCCCATTGTTTGTTCAATTTTCCCAGCAGCTGAATTTCCTGGAAGAGGTAATCTAAATCCACTTCTCTCAGCTATTGCGGTTTGTTGAATCAGTGACTGTTGTTGGCCACAGCATCACAGTGGATGTTTATAAGGTAGACTGAGGCAGTGTCAATGGTTGTGACAGCCACCTCCATGTAACGGGCTCTTGTGAACACTTTCTAAAATTTTTGCATCTTTATGATGCCTAATCTCAGGCTACACACTTTAAAATATAAAGATTTTTTTTTTTTCCAAAATGCAATAAGTTCCAAAATGATTAAAAAAATCCACAATGTAAGATGTATTTTGTCATGGTCAAAGTTTGTGTTTTTCTATAAAATGCGATAGGTGCCAACGTGGAAAAAGCAGATTTACTCAAAATGAATAAAATGGATATATTGCATTTTGGAGACAAACTCTTCATATATTGTAAATGATATTGCTATACATAATGCCAACAAAAACTAATAAACCAAAAATTCAAACAAAAGAAATCAAAGCCTGATTCTTAAAGCTCCATAACCATTTTATTTAATTCATCCTTATTTCCTCTGGGAAATATTAGGAGCCAGGCAGCAAAGCTCTTGTTTTGGTCTGTATAATAATAACAATAATAATAATAGGTGTGAGAGTGAACGGTGTGTGTGCCTTGCAATAAATTGACGAGCTGTCCAGGGTGGGTCATTGTCTTTTGCCCATTGTCAGCTTTGATAGGCTCCAGCTCCCCCATGACCCAAGTGAGGAAGAAGCAGGTATAGAGAATGGATGGATGGATTATTGTTGTAACTAATCCAAAAAGGTTCATACTGTCTGTAGTAACTAATTTACGTTGACGTTCTTATTTTTCGAACAGAAAAGGTTTTATCCTACCTTGACATGTTTCGACGGGATACTCCCGTCTTCTTCAGAAGAGTCACCGATGTTACGAGTGACGCGTCTTATCAGCTGATGTTAGCGAGGCGTGGCCGCCCTGTCAGATTTGACAGGGCGGCCACGCCTCGTGCTGTCCAACCGCTCCTCCAGGATGGTACTCCAGGTGTGGGAAAGCGTGTATGCCCCCTCGTCCCGGTTCATGGTCCTGCGGGCCCGCTTCCTGATTTCAATTGCCTCCATGATCCAGCGTTCATGTCGATTGTTCTGAGTGCGGATGACTTTGGCCTTGTTGTAACTGTTATTATTAAAACTGCATTACTATGCATGAAAATAAATCAAACCTAGCACAGCTATTTGATCATACTCAAATCGACATTGGCTGAAATATGGACCCGAATTTCCCCATGATGGTGGTACCACGATAAAATAAAGTTCAAACCTTTAAAGAATCATTAAAACTCAACCACATATGCTACAGCATCACTACTTGCACCACAACGTATCCCAAAGTCAGTACGCTGCAATCTAGGGCAAATTATGAATTTTTGTCAGAACGTGTAGAACTTATTAAATAGAACCAGTCCTTCAAATTCTCTTTAAATTATGGAAAAATGGCCAAAAGCATCTTCAGACTGTCTTGAACTTTAAACAGCTGCGGTCATCAATGCAATTTCTGTTTTTGACCGTGTGGCCACAGTTTCTCTCAATAGGAATCTACTTATTACTTGGATCATTCTTTCCCTCTTTTTATGCAGTTGTTTCTCTTACAACGTGTGTACTGAACATTCATTCTTCATTGTGAGTAATATGTTGCCTTTGTCATAATGTGGCTTAAGAGGATAAATAACTGTTCTAAACATAAAAGCACGTAAGTAAGACGAATTAACAACTTGATAAAATCCTACGATTGAGTTTACTTGTTGGAATAATATAATTAGTAAGGCAAGTTTTCAAAAAACAGAATGATCAATCGCCATGTAGATAATATAAAAAAAAAACATTTAAAAAGTTAAGACCTTCCCATAATTAGCTCCAACTATCTGGATTTGTTGATTATCTCAAATGTACAGATAGAGAGAAGCACTTTTAAGTAGTTACATTGGCTGACTGAGTTCATGGGTGGAAGAAACAACTTTTGGACTCTTGGACTACCTTTGTTTCACTATCACTGAGGTACAGTAAATGATAATGACTGGCCAACTCCAGATACGTACTATCTCTGGCCAAATAAATACCATCAACAACTGAATATCTGTTAATTGACTGCCATACAGACCAGTAAAAAAGGCTTGTTTGCCACTAATGGTTTTTTGGCTGAGTGGTGATAATTAAATATATCCATCGCATAATGGTCAGAGTGATTGGTAGATTATTGAAAGGCAAGATGTTTTGTGAAAACAGGAAGGGTTCGGAGGTTATTTGCTGACATGCCTCAATTATTTCAAGCAACTGTCAAGTAACATCTAACATACTCAACAATATTCCACACATACTCCACGCATATTATATGGACATTTTCCGATTTTCAATCTTGAATTTGTGGATCATAGCATTGCCAGTACTCAATTTTGAAAATGTGAACAGGCATGTAAACTTAAGTCCTGACATATTACTATTTTATAGTAATTATTTTCTGATTTATTCAGAATTTCAGGATTTCAGAATTTCAGGTCTTACTCCCTCCCTGTTCTACATTCAATAAGCCTTTTTCTCTGGTGAATTTCATCTGTCAGTACTTGGATTTATCATGCTGAATCTTTTATGCCCTCAGATGTTGCCATGACTCACTCTCTCTCTCTCTTTGTCCTCTCTCTCTCAGAATCTTTTTTAATACAACAAAAGAGATGGCAAGAACAGATGACCCAAAGGACAGAAAAAATATTTTAAAATTTTTATTCATGGATGAATTTGCCTTATCATCAGTTATAGGAATAATGAGTGGATTTCCACTGTGTTCACTACAATGCTCAAAACTCAAAGTTTTGGAAATATGATGAAGCACCGCACCGTGAGATTGTACCTACAGTTCCTGAAAAAACATACACTAACATACATCCTGTGAATTTTTCTGTATATGTCTGTCTCTGGATCTGTTTGTGTGTCTATGTGTGAATATTGTGTCTTATTTGGAAAAATCAGTCTATAGACTCCAGATGCATTGTACAGTGAAAAGCGTTGTCAGCTCGGTTGTTGTGAGAGGTAGCCTCTGTGTTGTATTCTGACTGTGGGGTGAAAAGTGTCGCCTACAGCTCGTGGCGTGCAGTGTGCAGCTTTGCCTGCCGAAAGCATTGCAATGAATGGAGCGTCACTGGTCAGGGTCGTGCCTCAGGAGAGAGCAGAGGCTGATCTGGGCTCCTGGCCAAAAAAAACATGACTCATGGGCCAGAGCTTTGAGGGAGACCGGCACGCCTGCTCTGCATCAGCTGGCACTGCTCGGTCCGGTCATGTGCGTGTGACTGTGTTTTACTCAGGTTCTCATGTATTATACACTGCTCGTAAAGCACAGTCTAGCTACCTGACTGCCAAGAATACAATTTTAAAGTCCATTGGCAATAGAAATCTCAATTGTATTGCACACAGTGGACATGCTCTCAAATGTGATAAAATTGTAAACAAAACATCACTTTTAATGCACCTCTCTGTCAAGAGAATATCCTTTCAACGGGGTGATATAGGTATCCCTACATAACACACAAATATTATATTTGAAATGCAAGAATAGCGATTTTGGCACAAAATGTGCTGAAAGTAACACAAAAGGGCCTTAGATTAGCCATATCTTATTTTGAGAGTCCACCTACCATAATCTACTTACTTTATTAATTTTTCAGTTTTGGTCTGAAAATGGCACCCAAAATGCAGAGCTGTTTGAGCCATAGCATATGTCTCTAGAATCAGTTACTCTAGGTCAGGGGTGTCAAACTGACCCGTTAACGGGCCAAGAGCCTGCAGGTCTTCAGTCCTACCAAGCAGAAGCTCACCTGAAAGCACTGATTTAATCAACTGATCTAGGCCTGCACAACTGCACAACAGTTGTATCAGGTGCGCTTCTGCATTGTTGGAGGGAAAACCTGCAGCCTCTTGGCCCGTTTACGGGTCAGTTTGACACCCCTGCTCTAGGTTTTCTAAATACAGTATTGCCCTCTTATCTAGAACCATTTCCTTGTTCCAGCACCCAGATTCTACTTACTGCATTCATTTCTTTCTATTGAAAAGCTAAAATGCATTTTACAATGAGAAGGCTTTCTTCCCCCTTTTGAGTAGTCTCTGTTAGTACCAAAATCTGTGTCTGAAATCTTAACCCAGACAAGCATGATTTTTGTATGCGGTGACAAGATGCTCCTGTGAAATCTGAGGTGTATATAATGCGAGCCTTTGGGACATCTGTGTCAGTGAAACTTGGGTATTACGTCAATTTTGATAGTGTCTGATATAACACTATAAGTGATGCCACGTCATATCCATCAGCACTTTCTTTTTTTTTAAAGATACTGTTCAGAAGGGCATAAGACCAGAACCAAATGTATAACAGTGAATAACATTTCATGTCGAATGGATCTTTTAGTTCTTCTTAGCCCGTCAAGGGTAGATGTGTGGAACGAACGCTTTTTGACGGCATCAGAGTTTGCTGTGGCTCCATTTTAAACAAGCACTGAGCGAGGCTTGTGTGTGCTAAATGTTTGTGTGTTTCTTGCGTGGCTATTTCAATAGAACTAGGTCAAGAGAGATTGGCAGGTGGTGAGCCGAATTTGGTCAGACAGCATTCCATGGCCTTCACCCTCAATCCATACACAGCACTATGTAAACACCAGTGGGAAAGTACAGCGGTCACTGGGTCAGAAACTGACCATCATTATTTACTGATGTGATGCTTCTAAAGACAGAACTCTCACATTGTGCAGTGTGATGATGTGGCACCAATCTTTGTCTTTATCAAATGACCAATTAGTTGTAAATGTCAAGATTATTAAATGAGCCGTGATAAAATCAGACACATACAAAACATAAAAATGACTGTGAACTATAAAATTTCACTGACCGAGCAAAATGAAAGAAAGAAAGAAAGAAAGAAAGAAAGAAAGAACATATATTCCCCATGCCAAAACAGCTATTTCTTCCCTTTCTATTGCAGTCCCCTTGACTGACCTTTGAACCCCCCAGGAAATATGTCTTATCATTTGGGAGATGAGGTGGAACTCCCTGGCCCTGGCCACTTCTCCAAAATTCTGAGTGAGTGATAGTGAGCCAGTGCCGAGTAATCATTACCCTGTCCCAGCTCTCAGGGCCTCACACCCAAATCCAAATGGCCATCAGCATTGTTTCTCCTGACACCTCCAGGGTGAATGACTGCTCACTTGAGCTTCACCAGGGTTACCGCTCTTAAGGTTCTTTATCTTGCTATTTACTACCACGTTAATATTCCATCATGTGAATCTTGAACAGGATATGTGGGAATGTGCAGTGCCACTGTCTGAGGTCTGCAATGTCGCATCACCATGATTCACAGGCCTCAGTTCCAAGTAAACACAGCAACTAAGTTGTGCTCATCAGTTTGAAAACGTTAAAACCTTTGCTAATTCCTACAGCCCCAAAAACCTGTTCATGTATGAGAAAATTTTTGCAGTTTAATGTTCTACTTATAACGAGGCCTAGACAGGATGTAAAATTGACACAAACAATCCTCCACTGAGAATAACAATATCACTGCCTAAAAGAGTGGTATACAAGACTTGGCACTTGCTATTGCGTGACATCACACACGAGGGACCAATTCAGTGAAAAGGGGAAGAAAACAGGAAGCCTGAATTGCGCAAAGGAGAATGGCCGGGGAGCTCTGGGTTTCCGAAGTGGACAGAATTTTGACTGGAAGCAGACAGGAAGTGGAACGTGCAAGAGGACTGTAATTATAACTGCCCTGGGTTTATTTTAGGCCCATTGGCGCTGTTCAGCAATGGAGGAGGCTCCATCTTCCCTGTCATGAGCATGTGTCTATATCCCCTCTCTTTTGCTTTTTGCTTGTGAGACGATCTGTCAAGCTGAATGTTAGGTCTTGGGGTTACCATGCCAACAGCCTAAACAGCAGACGGTCATGTCTTTCCATCATCTATGAATGCAGAATTGGAATGCAAAACCCGAGGTATTGCTACTGTAGGCAATTCTTGGTAATCTATCCCTGACTTTAATGGCAGGATAGGTAAGCTTTGTTGCTATGTTTTTTTTTAAATTCAGGAAACAGCCCAATATCAATCAATAAATTAAATAGTAATAATAGGAATAGGAAAAAAGACAGAAAGTCTGATACCTAAGCTGTTACTGGGCTGTAATGATCCCGTCCAATCATTTCATTTGGCTGAAATGAAATGATTGGATCACCTACCCACCTGTCTATCAAGCCAATCTACCCACGCGCACCCGAGCACCTTGCCCGTGTACTGACAGTATTGCGCATGCCAGGAGGCTACGTAGACAATGTTGGTAAACTAAGGGAGGTGGTCATATGAGAATGACAGTTATGTAAGAATATCAAGTCAAAATGTGCAATTCTACCTATAAAAGCTTCTTCCAATTGCAAACATCATTGGATTATTGGTGAAATTATGGTTCCCAGTGTAATATAGTAGGGTCAAAATAAATAAAACTACTTTTTTAATCCACGTCTATTCTTTCTGCCAAATTTAATTCAGATTGAACATGGGAAAATGGTCTATTCACCAGGGGATACTTCCCTTTAAAAGTAATAAATAATTTTACATTAAATTATATGACTGAATTCAAGTCACCTAATACTCTGAATTCGTCTTGGTCGTTGAAACACTTTTGGACTCTGCTGCAGAAGGGTCATGACCATTAATTAATTTATCACCACACAACCTAACATGCTTTACTCTGCCCAACTCCTAAAAATTGCATTTTCTCCTATTATTGAGGTTAGTATCTATCGTGAGCCTTACAGACCATTGTACTGTTAACTCGTTTTGCCAGTATCAATGCGGCCTGTAGAGGTCACCCTCAGCACAGTCAAGGCATTCCCTCATGCAACACTAGCAGATCGATATTTTCAGTTCGAACCTCAGCAATGTACTTCCCTATTTTAATATGGTTATTTTCTACGCTAAACTAGTCATAAAGCACTTTCGCAGTTTAATAGACAAACATAACTTGATGATTACAGACTTGTACTAGTATTCATAAGACTAACACTAACGTTCTCCTGTCCTGTGTAATGCTGCATGTGAGGGCCTGTCAAGTGACTGTAATATAAAAATTAGAACAGAATTCTATGCAGGTTTTTCTTGCATGTGTAGAACATGCGATCAGGATCATGACAGAGTCGACATTCAAAGCACTGAATTAGTTTTTTTTTTTGTAAAAAGGATGGTGGACCGCTGTTTCAACCCACATATAAAGCAATGTTTTGAGCTGCTTATCAATAGATGTTGTGACCTGGCAGCTCAAAGAAGGTGTCAGTCACTGTTCCAATCTCCTCGCCCATTCACCGGCTGCAAAATGTGTTTTGATGTGCAGTGAAGGGCAGATGAACTAGATACAACTTGAAAAAGCCATATATTGATTTGTTCATTGATGTGCGAGGGGCTCAAGTGACATTTTTATCTGCTTACATATATATAGTTCTCTCCGTGGGCTTCTAGTCAATTGTATGATTATAGACCCAGTTCCCAGCCTCCCCCCTCAACCCTCAAGTTGTATTTTTTGCCAAGCCTACTAATTTCAATTAAATGGTAAGTTGTTATAATATGTTATCACCCCCTCATTAACAAGATGTTTGTTCAAAGTTAGATAGCTTGACTTGTAACATGTGTCTGCAAGAAGGGACAGTATGTGCTAATTATGAAATATTTTCTACTGTTTCGACGAAAGACACTAAACTGTAACATTTTTAGTAATGCCCACAAACAAGCTGAACTTAAAATAGGTTCTCATGATGAACAGGAAAAGGAGAAGCGGGATCAACAATTGCTTGGTTCAGTTGGAACCACACTTACACAAAGCAACAGCTGTTGGCCGACTCTTTGACTGCATTTATAGAAGATGTTGATATTGTTTGCATTGCTATCAGATTACAGAAGGTTACCATGTTTGCTGCAATGAGGTACTGTTTATGGCGCTGCTCATTGGCATATTCCTTGTATCTCTCCAGGAACTTGAATGAGTCTTCCCAGAGACATCCTCTTGGTAATGTATTTATCCTTAATTTCTCACCAATTAAGCAAATGCAGATGTTTTTATCCCGTCTGAAATTCATTGCTTAATTCCTGTTCACATTTGCACCAGGTGGGTCCTTGCAAATATTCTTCCTGTGAACTAAATATTTGCCAGGAATTTGACCTGAGCTGCGTAATGCTATAAGAGCACTGTTCCCTGACACAGCGCAGCCGCTTAGGAGAGGCACGTAGCAAGCGTGCTCTGGGATGAAACGCAGTGAAAAGCTTTAATGACACACTCCTGGGAAAACACAAGGAGGTGGAGACACACTCTCGCCATCTAGTGCGAGCAGGACGTGTGAATCAGACAGGCACTACTGGTGACATGTGGCTTAATATTTACCTTACTGGCATTTAGTATTTGGTGCTGTCTTCCAAACCACCTCACTGTGTAAACACAAGTGTATAATCATGGACTGAAGAGGATTTTTGTCAAATAGGGAAGGTGCAGAGAGACAGAAGGCCAAGTAAGTGCACATTTGATCTAGCCAAACCAACAAAACCCAAAACCGTTGGAAGTTGGCTTGTTATGCAAATCATAGATAAAAACAGAATACAATGATTTGCAAATCCTTTTCAACTTGTATTCAATTGAATACACTGCAAAGGCAAGATGTTTAATGTTCAAACTGAGAAACTTTATTTTTTTTTTTGCAAAAAATCATTAACTTAGAATTTAAAGGCAGCAACAAATTGCAAAAAAAGTTGGCACAGGGGCCTTTTTACCACTGTGTTACATCGCCTTTCCTTTTAACGACACTCGGTAAACGTTTGGGAACTGAGGAGACTAATTTTTTAAACTTTTCAGGTGGAACTCTTTCCCATTCTTGCTTGATGTACAGCTTAAGTTGTTCAACAGTCCGGGGTCTCCGTTGTCGTATTTTACGCTTCATAATGCGCCACACATTTTCAATGGGAGACAGGTCTGGACTGCAGGCAGGCCAGTCTAGTACCCGCACTCTTTTACTACGGAGCCATGCTGTTGTAACACGTGCAGAATGTGGCTGGCATTGTCTTGCTGAAATAAGCAGGGGCGTCCATGAAAAAGACGTTGCTTGGATGGCAACGTATGTTGCTCCAAAACCTGTATGTACCTTTCGGCATTAATGGTGCCTTCACATATGTGTAAGTTGCCCATGCCTTGGGCACTAATACACCCCCATACCATCACAGATGCTGGCTTTTGAACTTTGCGCCTATAACAGTCCGGATGGCTCGTTTCCTCTTTGGTCCGGAGGACACGACGTCCACAGTTTCCAAAAACAATTTGAAATGTGGACTCGTCAGACCACAGAACACTTTTCCACTTTGCATCAGTCCATCTTAGATGAGCTTGGGCCCAGCGAAGCCGGCGGCGTTTCTGGGTGCTGTTGATAAATGGCTTTCGCTTTGCATTGTAGAGTTTTAACTTGCACTTGCAGATGTAGCGACAAACTGTAGTTACTGACAGTGGTTTTCTGAAGTGTTCCTGAGCCCATGTGGTGATGTCCTTTACACACTGATGTCGGTTTTTGATGCAGCACCGCCTGAGGGATCGAAGGTCACGGGCATTCAATGTTGGTTTTCGGCCTTGTTGCTTATGTGCAGTGATTTCTCCAGATTCTCTGAACCTTTTGACGATATTACGGACCATAGATGATGAAATCCCAAAATTTCTTGCAATAGCTCGTTGAGGAATGTTGTTTTTAAACTGTTTGCCAATCAGCTCACGCAGTTGTTCACTAAGTGGTGACCCTCGCCACATCCTTGTTTGTGAATGACTGAGCATTTCTGGGAAGCTGCTTTTATACCCAATCGTGGCACCCGCCTGTTCCCAATTAGCCTGTCCACCTGTGGGATGTTCCAAATCAGTATTTGATGAGCATTCCTCAACTCTCTCAGTCTTTTTTGCCACTTGTGCCAGCTTTTTTGAAACATGTTGCAGGCATCAAATTCCAAATGAGCTAATATTTGCAAAAAATTACAAAGTTTACCTGTTCGAACATTAAGTGACTTGTCTTTGCAGTGTATTCAATTGAATATAGGTTGAAAAGGATTTGCAAATCATTGTATTCCGTTTTTATTTACGATTTACACAACGTGCCAACTTCACTGGTTTTGGGTTTTGTATAAAATACTATGAAATATGTAAAAGATTAAATAAATATATAAAAATAATAAATAGACAAATAATAAAAAAAGAACAAACAATAAAAATAATCACATTGGAACAAGCAACAAGAATTGGGGTGTAATTGATATACGACAGCAAATAATTTCAACCTTTGAGAACAAAAAAAGAAAATCCACGCCAATACAGGCTACCATTAGAATAAGTGCTGGAGAGTTTGAAGGCAAATTATCTGATATTGAAAGACTGTGGCCAATGTTTTTGTTTATGCTACACAAAGTCCTCCACTTAAAATTGCAGTTATGACTAATTGAGACTTTGATCTGGTTTTAGATGTGATTTTGATACTCCCTGCAAGTCACAGCTTTTTGGTCAGTGCTGGTTTCTGGCAGGTAAAAAACTGGAAAAAGCCAGTTAAGCTAGTGGAGTAAGCTAGCTGTCAGACTGGTGGGCCAGCCATACAAAACTGGTCCAAGCCAGTTAAACTGGTAAAGAAAGCTGATGGCCAGACCAGTGGACTTGCTGACTATACACAACCCCATTCACGAAAAAGTTGGGACGCTCCAAATCTCCAAATTCTTTTCAATTTGACATTGAGAAACATTATTTTTAAATAGTTGAATGATTCGCCCAAGCAGTCTTTCACAGAGTGGTGAAGCCCTCACCATCTTTAATTCTGAAAGACTTTTTATATCCAATCATGTTACTGACCCATTACCAATTAAGCCAATGGGGACCCCCTTTATATCTAAAAATAGCCAAGGTCAACGTCATTCACCAAACCCGGAAGTCTGGCAAGCGAACAACAGGTGGCAATGGGCCGAACTAGGAAAAGTAGGGTTTTTGCCGATTTTATCAACTTATATTTTAGATCTAACTTGTGTTGACAATGCCAGAGCAATAAAAAAACAAGCCGGAAAATCTATTAACCTGGGGTGCGTTTCCCAAAAGCATAGT
Organism: Gymnothorax reevesii; assembly: GCA_029721435.1. Classification (NCBI taxonomy): domain Eukaryota; kingdom Metazoa; phylum Chordata; class Actinopteri; order Anguilliformes; family Muraenidae; genus Gymnothorax; species Gymnothorax reevesii. The sequence goes on along the minus strand of CM056583.1, from coordinate 52,793,535 downwards.
TATTAACAACGCTAGCAACTTACGTAGTTCGTCCTTTCACTGTCAATGGCTCCAACTATGTAAGTTAGCACCTGTTCTTTTGAGAAACGCATTCCTGGTTCGGTGGAGCAGATCCAGCAATAGCAACAATGGCTCTGAAAAAAATCACTTTACCATCGTCAGCTAACGGGGAAGCACAGATAAGGGGCAGTCCAGATAACAAAAAAATATGACAATAACAACCCTTTTTTCATTTGCACTTAGCCAGCTATAGAAATGCAAAGCAACGTGTTCAATGCTCGAATCACGCCAGGATAATGGGGCAGACTTTGTATTCATACTTTAATTTGTGACCCCTGTGACAGCTTTGTAACAGCAAGCTAGCTTGGTAACATTTCGTTAACCTACATTATAGTACACTAGTTGTATGATTATATTCTAGAATTTGAAGTCATTCCACTTATGTTGTTAGGATTTTCTTTCGCAGCGGCGGCGATTCATTTTTCAGGCAGTTCATTTTTGGTTCAGAAGTAGGTATTTTTAGATAGCACATGTGGTGCGATACCACTTATTTCAAACCCCGCAGTGTATGGAAAATAAGGGAACAAAGCTTGTGAAGACTGCTAAAGGAGTTTTGTACACCTATTACTGCTGGTGGGTCAACATCAGTATCAGAACGAGAATATTGGCGTAAGTCACAGCCCAGGACGGGGGAAAAAGGGAGGAGTGTGACTAAATTTACCGCACGTCATTCACTCATTCCTTTAGTGTAATCATTTAATATTCATCAATCTCTGCCTTGGGAGGAGTAATTCTATTTCTAAACTACCTTTGAGCACACGTTTCCACTTCATTCCATAGATAAAAAATAAATAACAAGCAGTTTAGTGCGCCTCATTTTCAATAGTTCTCTATGACAGATGCCAGATGCTTACCAAGCATCTGCATCACGTGACGACTATTCACGTTTTTCATGACGTCATCCGGGTGGGTCCCCATTATGTGTGATATGTTCAACCAGGTGTTTTTTTTTTTTTTTTTTAGCAACAAACAACTTTTCCATTATATTGTTGCCCTTGTCCCAACTTTTTTGAAGTATATTGCTGGCATCAAAATTAGCAGATATTTTTCAGAAAACAAAAAAAATTCCCAGTGTCAATGTTCCGTATGTTGTCTTTGCACTGTTTTCAATTAAATATAGAGTTTAACTGATTTACAATTACTGCACTGTGTTTTTATTTACGTACATTTCACACAGCATCCCAACCACTCTGGAAATAAGGTTGTAGGCTGGTTTGCTGGGTCGGCCAGTGAAAGCTGTACACAAAAAAGCTTTAACCAGTTTTCTAGCTCAGGTTCGTTTTCAGATAGAATTTTCAGCAGGTTTGTTCCACCGCTGATGCAAATTCTCTTTCAGGCAAATCTAAAAGCTTCAACTGTCTTACATTCTGCACTACAATGCTTCATCACAGTGCTACCTCAACATTGATTCTATGCATTTCCATCCCAGTTGCTTAAATGGCCACCCCCACACCACACATTAAGCATGTAATTTTGAGCTCTAGATGAGTACAAGCTCAATAGTTTCGACCTGGATTTATTTGCCCATTGCCCACATTTGATGGCTCCAGCCAGAGGCAGGGTTATGTCAGTCCGGCTCTTCTCACGGAGGAACACAAGTGCCGAGTGTTTATTTGGCAACAAAAGAAGCTTTGGGGAGATGGGACACAGATGAAACCAAAAACAGTGCTGAAATTTACACTCTAGGTACTGCCCTATTAGAGGTCCTGACGCAAAACTGTCCGCCTGTTTACTTTGTATCGAACTATCATGAAAATATCGGAGAAAATACTTTCGCTGCTTGGATGGTCATTACCAGTTTGGACGGGTGAGGAACTGGGAAAAGGGGATCATTTCAGGTTACGAAAATGCAGATTCACAACTCAATGGAACTGAATATCATGTATATTATTATACAGTTTTACTATACTATATTTTACCCCAGTATATTTTATTATACTATGTTTGTTGTGATGTGTGAGTAATGCAACCAAAATTAAATTGAATAAAAGCTGGGAATCTGCATTTCAACCATGTGAGAATTATTAGATCATTACCTTTGCAAACCTTGATAAAAACAAATAGAAACACTGGCTTGAACTCATTCAATATTAGTCCATACTAAACTAGAATTTTTAAAACTTTATATAAGTTAATAACTTCCTAAACTGAAGAACATGATGGAATACTTACAGGATTCAAATGGATTTAAGCCATTGTATTTTTAAGCGTTGCATTGAGCTCTAGAAGGTTTGGGCAAATGCATTTTTTTTCTTTATTTGGCTCTGTGCACCGATTTGAAATCAAACCATTAAAATATTGATTCTTTTGTGAGAGTCTTCTGCATACATGCAATTCCTTTGATTCTATCACGTACAAATCAGCTCCTTCATCCGCAGCCCCTCCATTTCCAGGCACAGACACTATGATGTTTGCAAGTAACAGCCCCACAGGGTTTCAGATGAATCAGTTCCCTTCTTTGAGCATGGATAATGGAGCCTTTAATACGCTTTATTTCTCGGCTTTAAATTGCCTGTGTAGTAACACCAATGAAATTCAAGGAGGTCATTAAGAGTCCAGTATATGATATTTAGAAAAAAAAGAAAAAAGAAACAGAGGTGGTGTGAAACTGTGATCATACCAAAATAAATAGTTTGGAACATAGATAAAAATAAATGGCGAGTAATGGGTATCACGGGATTCACAAAGAGCCAGAACAGTGCTACAGTAACCGACTGAAGAACTCTGACTGTAATACCAAAAAACCCACTGACACCTGCTTGGTGTCGGAGCGCCAGTGACGACTGTCAGCAGACAAATTGACAGAAACAAATACTGAGGCTACAATGCAAGATGTGAGCCACTAGTAGGCTGCAAAAGCAGGTTACAGGTGAGAGCAGGATTCCAATGTATTTGCTCACTTCAGATTCATGGGAAGAGCAAAGTGTAGCAGCCAAAAGGACTGCCCAAGATCCACATCCTTCATTTGTGAACTGTGGCAGTAGAGGTGTTCTTGGTTTGGATTTGAATGGCTGTCACAGCCACTGGCTCTCTTGTTTAACCCTTATGAAAAATTAACACAAAATTCTACAGTAAAAATACTATAGTTTTCTATAGTAACTATGGTATTTTTGCAGAATTACTATAGATATACTGTGGTAACTCTGTAGTGATGCCAAAGTAAATCACAAATGTCAAACTCTACTATAGTAAACTATAGCAATGATATTCAACTACTTTAGTATATTTGCAACAAACAATAGTTTACTGTAGTAAAGTACAGTTTACTATAGTTTACATCAATTTTACTGTTGTAAACTATAGTTGACTATCGTACATTTTAATGAGGGAATTTATTTGAAGATGCGTGCGTCCGTGGCCTGTCTCCACGTGGCCAAATTGTCCATGCAGTGAAAGGCTATATGCAAGTCTTCATTTTTGTTTTGTAATGCGAAAAGAACCTTTCTTTTATTAAGCCCAGACTGGAGCTAGGTTTAGACATGTCCTGGGCATGTCTGGGACAAGTCCCAGAGATAAATAAAAAAAAGCCTAAAAGGTGGGAGGGGTCTGCAAAAGAGTATATAACGAGTAAAATTGAGGCAGTAAAGTGGTAGGAGAAATTGCAAGGAGAAGGATACATGTGACCAGACCTGTCATTCTGTTCAAGACCTGTTAAGTTTTTTTGTGGATTTTTGCCCGTGTTATAGCATTTTCCTCACCCAGGACATCACCAAGCAACCCAACCAAAGGGACTGTAAATATTTTTTTTCCTGTATATAATCAATCTTGGTCATTAGGGTAGATAGTAGATTAGTTAAAGTGTTCATTTAATTAAATGTGTTTAGTTCTAAAATTGTGTCTGTCATCCCTTGCTGTTGTAAATGTAATAACAATTAGGGGCCATAACAGTTTATTCGCATGGAATGTCTGGTGATCTGGTTTGGCAGCACCTGTTTGAGTTGTCTGTGTTCGTGCATTCATTTGTCTGTGTGCAGAATCCGGATGAGTGTTTGTATGTGTTTATTTCAGGGCCTGCTGTTTCACTGAGACAGATGCATGAACTCCCCTCTGAGATAATGAGCAGCTTCTTTCAGACCCTTCTCAGCTGATGCAATAATTTCTATCACACTGATCCATTAACCTCAACCTGTCAACTTCATAAGGTCTGAACCTCTCACTCTATCATTGTGCATGCCAGTGAATACACCCTCACACATACACACACACACACACACACACACACACACACACGCACATACAGCTAATCTCAGCACACATTGCTATATACAAAGACATACTTAAGTAAACGAACAACCATGCACTAGTGAACACAGTGATAATGTGTGACGCACACATAATGTGTGCATTTGGGTCCCTCTATACCTTTTTGGGAACATGGTCCCAGTGCCCGCCGGTTTCATGTCTTCTGCCGGTGGGCCAAATTGCATGACACATAGTAACAAAAGACATAGTAAGAATTCAAAGACAGCCTCCACGCCTATTGATGCAACGAGCGCATTGCGATATGCCATCTACAGGATGGTGGCGCTTCATGGCTGCACCTAATTATTATGCAGGGGCTGGACAGAAATTTAATTTCTGCAACAGTCTGCAAAGCCCTTGTTTGCAACTTCATTCTGTGCTCCAGTGACAAGTGTGCCAGTGGAGAAACAGCAGCTTCTTCTTAAGACAGCATTACAATGTCATGGGCAATTAAGGAGGAAATTCTCACATCTATATTGGGCATTGCCCATTTGATTTGAGGCCAGCGACCGCGTGAATTGTTGCCATTCAATAAAAAGTAATTTGAAAGAAGTAAATTTAAAAGCTTCCATCCGGTCTATGTAGCCTATTTTATTTAACTCTTCGCACCTATAAACTAAATAATTGCAATATCCTACAAGGCCTCTGTGTCTAATCCTGTCAGGTGAACATTAATATTTGAACATAATGACCATATCAGGCAAAATGCTCATGTCAGATTTTTCACAGAACGGCATGCAATTGTGCTTAGTGGTGTCTGCTTGAGTGATGCTCTGAAACAGTCTGAGCTAGCATAACACAGGCAGTCTCTAAGATCACAAACACCCCGGCATAGCCTGAGATTTAGAAAATTTAAATTATTGAACACAATGTGGAAGGATGCTGCTTCCAATAATCAATTTTATTTATAAAAGAGGAGTTTGGGCAGGTGGGGGGGTTGAGATGCCGGTCTGTAGTCGGCCAGTGTAGGAGCAGTGTCGAGAGCATGGAGCAGGAGAGATGAATGAACACTGCCTTTGGTATGGAAGCTTGCCAAGTGAGTGGAAGATCCTGAAGGAAAGAATTATTTGATGGAAAAGAACTTGTTATTTGGCCAAAGTCTCGTGCCTGCCTGAACTGATGCTAAAGCTTAATTTCAGGTTGGAAACACACCAGACTTAAACAGTTACAGTACCAGTCAAAAGTTTGGACACACCCACATTTTTCTTACAATACATGTTAAAGGAATAAGCAACCTTTATTTTGAAAAAAAAAGATCTAATTCTTAAATCCATCAAACTAACCACCATTATTTGTCATATTTGCAGCGCATTCTCACGTCTGTTTTAACCAGGGCAGTCATATGACTATAATGAATTTGCAGTAGCACAGATGTCCAACTTCCCAAAGATGTGCTGCACTTGAGGTGCGCTTTTCATCAGTCTGTTCGCCCAATAAGTCCCAAAACCGCTTGACTTTAATTCAGCTTTTGGAAAATAGAATGAGTTTATTTGTCTGTTTAAGTTGCTAAATATGACTTCTTTGAGAATTCCAATATTTTGGCCAATATTCAAACAAGTAAATTATTCTCTTTTCACTTCTGTTTACCTTTTACAGGATTGCATTTGAGATTATATAGAGAAGTTGAGCCATTTATATTGCCCTAAAAACAGAGTGCTGTGACATTAGTAAAGTGTGTCCAAACTTTTGACTGGTACTGTATTTCAGTATCTTTGTGTGGCAACCAGCCTGAGGCATTTCCTTTGCGTTTGTACAAGTGTGTATGGCCGTCTACTCTGAAAGCAGTAGGATCAGCAAGAATGCTGTCTGTAGACAGAGGAACATCTGGCCAGATGCAATTTGAGAGACTTGATGCAAAGGAAATGTGCTATGTGAGGTATGAAACTATGTGTGACAACAAGCATGTCACATTGCCTTTCAATTCATGCAAACTTACGCGACCTTCTCCTGTGGGTGCAGGGAGATCAGCAAATGTGCTGAATACAGGCAGAGGAACATACGGCAAGGTACTATTAGAGTGACTTGATACAAAAGAAATATGCAGCGTGAGAATGAGACCATATGTGGAGACTCGCATTTCACATTTCCTCTCAATTCGAGCAAACATGCATGACTGTCTCCTCTGGGTGCAGTGAGATCAGGAGTCATGCTGAATGCAAATAAAGGATAGTCAGGCGAGACACTGCTAAAGTGGCTTGATGCAAAGGGAACATGCTGTGAGATATGAGAATATATGTGGCGACAAGCATGTTGTATTTCCTTTATATTCACCCAAGCATGCAGGACCTACTTATCGAACATAGGGAAATCAGCAGGTGTGCTGAATAGAAACAGAAGGAAATTCAGAAAGACACAGTTAAAATGGCTCGCTACTTTGGGAATGTTAGATATGAGACTCTGAGCAGTGACAAGCATGTCCCATTTCCTTTGAATTCAAGCACGCATGCGTGACCCTTTCTTAAAAAAATTTAAGAGAGTGCAATTAGTTATCAAAATGGCACGTGAATGAGATGCTGTTCTGTAGCAATGGACACAGAGCCGGAGAGATTAATGAATAAAGAGGCATGTTATAAAAGCATGCTAGTTGGGTGGGAGATGCTGAAATCAAGAATGACTGGACAGAAAGGGGCTTGTCACTAGGCCTGACTTCCTTACCTGCCCGAACTAACACTATTGCTCTATATTTAAAGTGTGATGGCATTAAAAATAACCTTGTCACACAAAAACATATTTGATATGCAATTAATTTGATTTTACAGATACCATTCTTAAGCAGCCCTGACATTTTTAGATTTAACAGTGTTAGTATCAAGCCAAATTGAACTGGGTGGTCAATTTTTAAATGCCATCAAATTGATTAAATGGTTATCATTGAATATTGGAAAGGATATTACTTCAAGTTTCTAAAACAGTTGAAATTTAGAATTAAGGATTTTATGAGCATTTGAATTCAGGGTATTGCCAAAAACTCAGCTCGGAACAATCTTGCTCATTTCAGACCCAGAATTTCAAGTCTCTGCTATTTGGTGTTCCTTTAGAATAATAATACTTTTTTTGACTGATTACACATTGGTAATAGCTCTACTTTCAATACCTTTTAACATTTTTTTAAATTAAAGTGAATATTTAGTAACCTTAAATGCAATATGAATATTGCATAATTCTTGAAGATGCTGGTGTCCCCCTGACATAAAAAAACACTTCTTTTATAATTTTGTAGTTAAAATTCATTTATTAAAATTAAACTTCATTAAAGTAAGCATTGAAGGATGTGTAAAAAGACTATGTAAGTTAGAAAGAAAAAAAGTTATTCGTTTTACAATAATACTGACTGAAAGTTTGTCCCCCCGACATAATTTCGGCCATCTTGAATTCAGTCAGTTCCAGTATACATGGATGTGTACTATATATCCTGACATTAATCCAGTGTTTTTAATTAATTATAACCAAGAATATAATGAACATATCACTGACTAAATATTGTGATAAGGAACATGACTAAAAATTATTATTTTGAGATTCAGATTTATGAAGCCACCCCTCAAAGGCACATCATACAGGCTAGTGTGAATCACCCCCTAAAAGAAAATTTCTTGCATCTGGAAGATTAACTTCACAGTTCAACACTTAGGGAAAATAAGAAAGTTTTTCTGGAAGCCACCCCTTAAGGAACAGATTTTCATGCTCTGAGGCAGGTGTCACTTTGATCCTCCCTCGGGGTAGGTATACATACTGGTCCTGCTCAGGTCTCAGATCATTCACCAGTTGTTTCTCAATCACTGCACTACTACAGTCAACTATGGTTACTGATAATGCTTCTAGGTGTAAGTCCTCTATACCTGTGTCATACTGGAGTCAAAAACTCTATACTTGAGAAACAAAAATTGTAAATATGTAAATATCTACATTGTTATAATTTTATAATTTTTATTGGTTATCTATCATGAAATAAAAAAAATGTTCAGTTTGCATTTCTAAATGAAAATGCATTTCTTTTGTTGTTAAATCTGTCAAATGCTATATAAACATCATGTCCCCCAGACATATGTCCCCCGACATAAATTCTTTGCTTACATTTCTTGCCATAAAATCCTTGAATTTTTTTTGATCCCAAACTTTTTCCTTTTTTCAAGAGAATTACATTTTTAACCATGTTGTTCATATTTGAAAATTTTTTAAAGTAAGGAACAGCAGGTTTAGCAATTGAGGATTTGCTGTAAGAAAATAGGTGAGCTTTTTCTGTCCCCCCAAAATAACTAGTTTTTGGACAAATATTATACCAAAAATAATTTTGAGATTTGGTCAAATTAAATTTAGTATTCTTCAATACTGACATTTTGATATATTACATAAGTCTCTAGCATTATTATTTCGAAAGTTGTAGCAAAAAAGGTGTAACTTGTCCCCCCAACATCGGCTCGATCTTGACTACAGGTAAAATCAATCCTTTCTCGACACATTGACCGGCAAGAACAAATCCAAGTGGACACTCAGCCGCACACATGCTCTCACTGTACTGAGCCATATACAAAATACTTGATTCAAACTAATTGTCACATCCTCTTCCCTTGTGTCTGTGTTTCAGAGTTTCAGGCATTCCTGGTGGTAGGTGTCTGACTAAGTTGATTATCTTGTATCCTTATCTGCTCTCTGTTAATTCTGCATGCCCTTTCCGCACTTGTTTCTCGTCTGGCCTTGTTGTCTTAGTGTATTTAGGTTCGTTTGTCTCTGAGTGTTATTGCCAGATTGCTAGACAGGGTCTTGTATTCTGATCTACTCTCTACCAGTTGTTCTTGTGTCCTCAATTCTCCCAGTTCTTGCCATCGTCCCATGTCTAGTTTGTGGTTGCCCTTGTCTTTTGTTTCTGCCTGCCCCTGCCTTATAATTCTTTCCCTCCGTGCGCCTGTTGCCCCTGGACTCAACTCTCCGCTTTGACCCCGGAGTGGATTCCAGACTAGACTCTGCCTGCCCCTCAGGATCCTGCCTGCTACTGCTCAACCACCGGCAGCCCGTCGAAACTGTCTTGCCTGCCCTGCGTAGCCATGACTGCTGAAGATAAATCCTCAAATAAAGCTCTGGTCTTCCAGCTTTTGGGTCGAGCAATTAATTCCATCCCTCCATCCCTGACATTATGGTCCTGAAAAAAAAGTCTGGTTAAACCCAGCTTGTGATAAAAACTTTGGTCTGCATTTTGAATTTTAGTGCAGATGTTGTGAATTGGCTAAGACAAAGCAGTGGATAAAATGCTCAACCCCCAGCCCCAAGGCTGTTATCCTGCTCATATTATGGCTTTCAAACAATATAAAACTGTCATGAAAATATTTGCTTCTACTTTGTTATACAGCAGAAAACTTTATTGAAGTTACTACATACCATTTCGACAAAGAATGTAGCCCACAGTATGTTGCCAGTTGCTTCATGAGTCATTCATGTTATCTATAATTATTATTTATATACTGGCGTGTGCTTGTGTGAGGGTAAAATCAATTGAATATTACTTTCAGACTCCTTCTGGGGTGGAAGAGTGAGTTTTTAGAGGATGCGGCAAGGAGAGTCAGTGAGAATGTGAACACATGAGCGTGTGAGCGTGCGGCTGTGAGCATTAGCGTGTTGCGTGTTGTAGTGCGTCACACGGGAAAGCGGGGGCTAAGACAGCATCTGTGGGGGAAGTGGCGTGGCCCAAACACACTCTTCGTGAACAAAAGCAGCTGAGGAAAAAACCCTGCAGTACTGCCAAGGCTGGAACTATCTAGTTCAGACCGGTAGCTGTTGGGGGAGGAGGGGGGGTGAAGGAAGAGGGGGTGGGGGGTGTTGTTGAGTGAGAGAGAGAAGTCTTTATGATGGTAGTCTCGGCCCATTATTCTGATTCAGAGGAAGAAAAACTTGAGAATGTCAGGCTCACAACCTGTTTTATACAGCTGGTGATCTGGGCAGTTTTTGTTGTTGTTTTAAACATTTTTTCTTTTACATTATTAGAGGTATATTTATGCTGTACACCCATTTTCTCATACAATGTGTTAATTTATTGGAACTTGAAAGTTATACTACAAGCAATTTATTTAATTTTGATCAATTGCTTCACTTGCTGATTGGTCTTATTACTCAAGAGGATACCATTGGTGAAGACCTTGGCAAACTTAAACTTTGACCTTTTTCAGAGGCTGCCTAGTTCTAATGACAGTGGAGTCAACAAAAAGAATGAAGCAGGTTGTTGTATGTCTTATCTAAATACTTACCATAAGTGGAATTGTAAGTGTAATCCAGACCAATCCACATACAAGTCTGGATTCTGCAGCTGATTATAAGTGTTGTTGTATTAAACCATGCTGGCTGAGGTATGCGCTCTCTGAGTGCCCTCTAGTTAATCCTGCTTTTCATTTCCCATCTTTCCCTCTGGAACTATTGTCCCTAGGGCCCAGCAGTTTTTCACCTCTGCACCCTTAAAGCATGACGCATTTTTAAAGACAATATATAATATTGTTTCTTCCTCCTCATTATATGAATATTTCATCTTTAAACTGAATTAGCCACATTAAATGACACGACAAATAATATAACTAGAGTGTCCTCGATGAGATCATCAAATGGAATGTTTGTCGTGCTGGAGCGGTGGTGCTCTCTGTTTTATGTCACTATCATTTGGTTTTTGCTCAATAAAATCAGCAGCCTGAAGAAGAAAAATATAAACCTCTAGAACAAGCATTGGCTATCACCTCAGGGGTATTCAACAATGTTTTAAAATTATTTTGGCTCTCAGAACAAATAAATAAAACTAACATTCGCAAAACTGCCCTTCTGCACTGAGATTCATAAAAGGATCACGACCTCACAGATATTCTGCCTTATGGTCAGTTACATGCAGCCACTTCCCATTTAAGCACTTTGTCTGAAGGTCTTTTTTTATGAAACAAAAAAAAGTAAAAACATGATTTACACGTTGACGGCAAAATAGGAAAGTTTTCGATTTGATGTGAATGGGCTCATTCAGATTAATGGGTTGAAATATTTTAAACAATGCATTTTCTTTTTTTTTCATCTTTAGTGTGAAATGGCCTTAACACAGTAACTGCCAATAACCCTGAGATGTCTTCTGTGTGTGTGGGTGTGTGTGTCTGAGCACGAGTGTTAATATCAATTTGTATTAGTGTTGGAGGGTGCTGGGCTGATTGGTCCACTTCTAGTCAGGGGCTCCAGATTGGATTTGCTTTAAATTCGGATGGGAGCACCATAGTGCACCAAAGAAAGAAGAAGCACCACTCCAGGGCTAAAGCTGTCAGAACGAACAGTCAGTCAAAAAGAAAAGATGGGCTCAGTGATCCTCTCCTAGTTCCTGTTTTTACTTCATTTTACGGTTCTGATCTCACAAGCTTCATTTTAGCACTAAGGATATCAAGCGCAACCAAAACCATTTTAAAATTGCAACTGTTATAGGTGCGGTGTTCTTACTCTCCCGGACGAGCTCCCAGGAGAGGAAGAACACAGCACCCGTAGCAGCAACATATAGGACACTGATTAACGGGAATAAGCAAACATACCATTTCCTGGTTGTGCAAGTCTCTCACTAGAGCTGCTTGATTACAGACTCCCATTAGAAGAATGTAAAATGTTTTCAGTTTCAGTTTGTTCCTGACTAGACGACAGTAGTTGTCACTGGTTTTTACAGCATTTATTTTAAGGTCAGAAGAGAAAGATGAAAAGACAAGTAATTCTATGTATTTTTTCCAATGGAAGAATATAAGTAATAAATTGCGTGATATTCAAACATTGAGTAAGTTAATGAGAAACGCAATGACCACAATAAACCAAAACGACTGTAAGGAACTTTCCCCAGGAACTAGGAAACTTTGGAAGAACTCAGGGTCTGAGTTAAGTTCTGGGGAATTTTTTGACTCCCCAAAAAGTCCCTGCTTGGGAGGTAGTACTTTGTGAAAATACAGGAACCTTGCTTGCAGTGCTGAACATTTCTGATTGGTTGTCGCTTGCCGCATTTTATTTCAACTGCCATAAAAAAAGACCTATAGTCAAACTGGCTTGTTTTTTGTTTATTGTGCTTTGACACATGGAGCTTCACCAACCTCATTGGGCCTCAGGCCTCACTGAGCTATTATGACGATGATGGCACAAAATTGACAAGTAAAACAGCTGGCTCTTTTTCATATGTCAGCAGCCTTATTTGCCAAAACTTCACTGGTCTTTAGACTGCTGAAGAAATACAGACAGCAATGGCTGAAGGAACCTTTTAGTTTCTTGATAAGTAGTCCCTGGGACCAAGAGTTCTAGGCACTTCTGGGTGAAAATGCCGCTTGAGACGATATGGTGTCAAAGAACTGCATTGTGGGAATGGAGGCACAGTATACTGACGTGTGAGCTCTCACAAGGGTTTGCTCTACATTCACTCACCGAAAGCTCATGCTTGCGAATGAGTTCAACTCTGAATGATTACTGCAGAAATTGTATTGACAGCGGTCAGGCCTGTTTGAACTATTCGTGGTTCATAATTTTCCACCTGTAATGTGAATTGGTCCAGACACACTCATGCCCCTTAAGTGCAAACCAAACAAAGAACCAAATACAGTTAACCTCATTAGTTTTCATATTCAAGTAATTTTATTGTACATATAACAGAACTCAAAATGTCTCACCTATGTCAACGAGAAATATAATACTGCACATCCCTGAGAGCTTACCTGTATAGAATTGTCTGCACAGGGAATGGAGAATCAGCATTTTTTCACATGACAGGTTGGGCTCTCTCTGTACATCCGAGAATCGTCCCGCATACACGCAACCTGCATTTTTTTTTTAGTTTTGCTCATTACTGCATATACACACAAAAGATGTGGGCAACTGTAACTGTAAATCAGACTAGCCTGCTTGGTACTAGTGCGTGAAATGGAAGCAGAATTAACCAGAAACGCTCGCTTTTGAACACCCTCGGCCTGACGGTGCACACACGAACAGACAGACGGACAACGAACTGATGACAATACCCTTCGGCCTGAAGTCGGGCCGAGGGTAAAAACCAGAGGAACCAGAATTGTGCTGATGAGTTGCATTAACATCGCACTCCATAAGAGTTCTGTATTGCATTGAAAAGAGAAACTGCTGTCATCTCACGCTTAATGAATGATGCAATATATTTTTCATATTCATTCAATAATTTGAGTTTTCCTTTATTCAAGCATTCAGGAACATTCTGGAACCAGATGCGAACAAAAAAACCCACTAAAGTACCTTCATAGGGTTACTTTAGAATCGCATGTAAACTGGGCTGTTTTCACAGCCTGTAATTGAAACACCAGAGATGCACCACCCTCTCGGCTAGGTCAGTATTTGCTCTGCTCAGAAACATGCATCCGACCAGCCACTTTGAGGGCTGAGGTTCTAGATTCTTCTTGCCAGAGTATCTCCTGAGAGTCTCCCGTGTCAGAGGACATTTATTTAAAGGCCAAGTAAAGTTCCTGATTGCTATGCTATTCGGTTTGTTTGATTTCAGATGATTCCAGGGCTATTTTATTCAGAGGAGTCAAAAGTCCGTAACTAGTGGCCAGTTGAATCATTTTACTTTGTTGTAAAACCACTTCGATATGAATGCTTTTAACTTTCCAATGATCTCAAGTCTTTTTTCCTTTTAAAAGCAGTCTTCCACCATTGTCTTTTCCATAGCAAGCTTTGTTTTATGCTTGTTGCTTCCAGTCAATGTTTGTCACAACATTTGGTCCTCATGTTCATAAGAAAAGTGAAATTAAGTTTTTGTTCAGTCAAAGATTACCTAAAATTACTGAAGGGGTAATACTGTATTCATTGGGATCACCGCAGGTGGTGCACAGCAAAATAGCAGTATTGGATAACATGGAAGTAAATAAGCAGCACAATAGAAACCATAAATACATTTTGGCGGTCTTGCACTGTGATGGTTTTATAATACACTCCACTTTAAACATGGATTAGAGGATCGGATTATGCTTGTTATTGGGTAAAATAATTTGTCATTTTCCATGTCCTGTTATGATTCTGCTTTTGCCTGACCATGTTTTTGTTGTTACTCTGATTCCATGCCATGTTTTGTATCTTGCCGATTTCTTTGCATCGCACGTTGTCTCCCCAGTCTTGTCTTCTGAGGCAGTTTTATTTCCCCAGTCTGGTATGCCACAGTTTCAGATTTCATGGTTTCTGAGTTTCCAAACATTCCTGCAGGGGAATGTTTGGACCGTCATCAGGGCAGGACCATCACAGGACCCTCCCTCCAAGGCATGCCTCCTGGCGTGCCAGGACCACACTGGGGCACCAAACCTCCAGACCACACTAGCACCACCTCCGGGAACACTGGCACCCAACCTCCGGACCACACTGGCACCACCTCCGTGAACACTGGCACCCAACCTCCGGACCACACTGGCACCACCTCCGGGAACACTGGCACCCAGCCTCCAAACCACACTGGCACCACCTCCGTGAACACTGGCACCCAACCTCCGAACCACACTGGCACCACCTCCGGGAACACTGGCACCCAGCCTCCGGACCACATTGGGGCGCCCAGCCTCCGGGAAACACTGACGCCCTCCTCTGGGAACCACCTCCGGGCTACAGGGCATCCACCTCCGGGCTACAGAGCGTCCACCTCTGGGAACTGGTGCCACCTGACGCCCTCCTCTGGAACATGCCTCCGGGCTACAGAGCATCCACCTCCGGGCTACGGGGCATCCACCTCCGGGCTACGGGGTGCCAATCCCGGAACTGCTCCCCCACACAGAGCCCTGCACAATAAAATACTGCTGCCGCTGCTCCCCTCACTCAGCCTGGCTGGGTCCCACGGTGGCAGCTGCATTCTGTCATGGTACGGTCCCGCTGGTAGAAGACAATAAGCCAGCGGGCACTGGGACCATGTACCAACACCGAACAAAGGGACCCAAATGCACAGGCTGAGTAAAAAATATATTTTTTTTTACAGTTTGGCAGTGCAGCTCTCATATACTCTTAACAGCACCTTCACCTCAACGAGCAACAGATGTGGCTTGTTGTGGTGGAGGTGCAGACAGCAGGAGGTGGGAGGGACTGCAGGGTGAACCATCACAATTCCTTCCATTCTCGTTTGCTTCCTTCGCCTTGCTGTTCTATCTTTACTAACATTACTAACAGTTTATTATTTTAGATAAATTACTAACACTAACTAACATTGTTGATAGTACTAACTTACCAACAAGCACTAGGGATTGTATAGCTGCACATTACTAATTGACTAACGAGCTCTCAGCACTCGTTTTATTCTAGTCTCTGCCCCATGTCTTTACTCAATTTACTTTGCTGCGCTTCAGCGGATTCTCCGCACCTGTTCAACTCTGTTCTGCCTCTCATTATCTGCGCATGTTAGAACTCCCTAACCGGAGCTGTGTGTTTGTGATCCCTGTCCATGTTTTGGCTTTAGCCAATTTCATGTGGTTAGGTACTTTGTCATGTCTGTTCCCTAGTAAATTACTCTGATCCATTTCACCTGTTCCCTATCATAGCAGGTGACTTCCCCTACGTGTATTTAAGCAGTCATTTCACAACCAACTCTAGTCAGAATGTTTTTCCTGTGCTGCGATTGTTGATGCCTTGTACTCTTAGTGTTATACTTCTGACTGGAACATCCCGGATTCTGATTTTGGCTTTACCTCTGATATTCCTGTGCCTGTGTACCGAACCTGCTTTGCCCGACCTGGAGTCATTTGCTGCCCTTTGTACAATTTGGATTACGCCCCTGGGATTCTGATTTTGGATTGAACTCTGTACCGTTGGATTCTGCCCTGCAGGATTCATCCCTCCGCTTTAATAAAACTATTTTGCTGGATCTCCTGGGTCCCGTGATTGGTTCCTGAACGCTACCTCACATGTCCATGCAGAATGTGCCATGCCAAATCTGGTTAAATTTGTATAATGAAAGACATTTAACGGGCAAGTTCTATCTGCATTGCCAAAGGTAACATTTTTGCCATACTAATCAGATTGTACCAGACCGTTGTCATAATGTCTGGTTTGCTGTTTATGGTCTGCAGGGATTCAGCAGAATTAAGCATCACCATTTTGCATTTCTGCACTGCCTTGAATGACTGACATCACTCTCAGAAGTGTTTTTGGTACATTAGTCTTTAGTTTAAAAAAAAAAAAAACAGAGCCCTCAAAGGTTTGAGCACATTATGTACAAATAATTCAAAGTGGGGATTCAGGCACTTTGCTATTAGTTTATGGATGGCGTGAATATACGGTGCTTTTGCCTGCAGGGCAGGTTGGGGGATTTGAGACCATTGTGGAGCTGGTCACAAATTCTTGGAGGCTTTTACTGCTGCAGCGAAAGGTGATTGTTGGACATAAGTTTTAGAGCATTTTTGAAGCACTCTGCAATAGTAAATGTGAACAAATTAGGCAGAGTTACAGAGCGTAGGTTTTTTCAAACAGCACCCCAAGCACCACTTTTTAGCAATTCAGCCCAGTGTGCAACAATCAGCAATGAGTCTTGCCAATTTCTGGCCTTCTGGATTTCCGACCTGGTGTTTAGCATTGCGAGTGAGACAGACTGCAGCACAAGATCACACCCATTACCCTACATCTTATTCACTGTTCTTCTGTACTGGTGTTCATCTCTGCCATCATGTACTGATCGGTCACAACTTTAAAACTACCTGCCTAATACCTACTACCTAAAATTGTGTTGATCTCCTTTTTGCCACCTAAATAGCTTCATCACAGTGATGTCCACTCGAATTCCCAGACCCAGGGTTTCTCCCAAAGCGCTCTGTCTACCAGATCATCTCCTTCCCACAGTGCATCCTGGTGCCCTCTCTTTCCCAGGTAAATGGTGCATGAGTACCAAGCTGATGCACATAATGCGAAAGAAAATGGGACTCTGGATCAGACGACCTTCTTCACTTGCTCCAAGGTCCAGGGCCAATGCTCATGTGTCCCATTGTAGGTGTTTTCATTGGTGGATCAGGCTTAAATAGGTGCTCCAACTGGTCAGTAGCACCAAAACATTGCATGCAATTAAGTGCAGTGCACTGTGTGGTGATATAAGTATCATTAAAATTCTTTGACTTGTGGCACTGTTGCCCTTCTGTTGGTTTGGACCAGATAAGTTAGCCCACGTTGCTCTTGTGCATTGCTGGGCTTTGTGCACCCAACTACCAGTTCATGGTTCATCTCTCCTCGAACCACTGTCAGTAATCACTGCTGACTGGGAGCACCCCAGAAGCCTTGCCGCTTCAGAGACGCTCTGATCCACTCCTCTGTCCATATTGATTTGGCTCTTTTCAAAGTCACTCAGAACCCATTTCTCCCCACACTCAACGCATTGACTACAGGAACTAACAATTTGCTCACAGTCCAGGGGTTTGTCCGCAGACTTTGACATATTGAGGGCTGACTGCAATAAACAGTTATGTCCAGATATTATATATTGGACATAACTGTTTATTGCAGTCAGCCCTTGATATGGTGTTGTTACATGAGAATCAATGGCATTTGCTTTATCTGGGAGTGGTCATAATGTTATGGCTCATTGGTGAACGTAGTCAAAAATCGCAGAGAAGTTTACTCCCCACAATCAAGGGTGTTCCTGGAAAGGACCCAAATGTATATGAGAACTAATGGGACAGAGGTTAGTGATAAAATTTCTGAACAAGGATCAAATAACACAGCAAATGGGAGTAACCTGACACAAGGAACTTAGAAGCTACTGAATACACAAACCACAAACAACTAGGGACTCATAGAAAATGAGATCTTATCTTCCCTGAAAGCATGCAGACATGCTTAATTAACCAGCAAAACATGGGTACAAACAATGATTAAACACTCAAACAAAAATGAGACAAAATACATTACTGTCACAATGCCTACTCAAGATCCATGAACCGAACTGGGTGGAGAGAGCTACACAATATTACTAACAAGACAAATTGGAGACAAATGAAGGAAGTATGGATCTGTTTAAATGCGGTGTACAGTAGTAATAGGTGGAAACAGGAATTTGAAATACAATGGCTTATAAAGAAAGTAAAACTCCATAAACGAAAGCACAGAGAACCAAAACCTAAATAATCTAGCAAAATGTAAAATATACAATACCATAACTACAGAAGACATAATGAGGATGTACATGAAATATAAACCAGTAACAAACATCTCCCTTTAGAAATACTCTTAGCACAAGGCGATAGAGAGACTAGGAACAAAACCAGTCTGTACAAACAGGGCCCGACACAGAGTGAAGGGAGAGTGACTGCTTAAATAGGGAAGTCCAATGGTGAACAGGTGTGCATGGTCAGTACTGTGGTGACCTGGAGCCAAAACGTGGCATGAAATTTGAGTCCGGAGGGGGCTTGTCAAATGAAGAGCCCTGGACAGACATGACAATTACGTGTGATTGATGAGAGCTTGAAAAAAGATGTTGTTTATTTGCCCTTCGCAGAGCATATTTAGATTTTATGTAGTTAGTAACATTGACTGGCTACTGCTCCATTCCAATAAGTTAATCGACTGGATACCACTATAATGAACTGGCAAACAAGGTCACTATGAAGGCCTTTCAGGCTGTAAACAAGCAACTATTTTTATGGTTTTCTGAAACTGTAAATCTGCGGCTATGTAAGTGAGAATAAACATGTGTTAGCCTACATAAGAGCCAACAAAAGCACAGATTTTTTTTTTCCTATCATGAGAAACTTTCCTGCAGAGGTAATAATGAAATTCAGTCATATTAGCTCTTCATCATTTTTGCACTGACAGAGTAAATATGTCATTTTCTTGGGGTTTCTTGTGGAAAAAACACCTACTGTATCCAGCAAAAATAATAATAAAAAAAGACTGCAACCTCAGACAACCCCAACTGTAAACAACACTGAACAGAATGAATTATTGATGAATTGAATGCATGACTAATTGAATGGTTTATTTTTGGTTGAAAGGCTCCAGCTTCACATACATTAGGTGGCAATAGGTCGAGTCTTTTTTTTTTGGCAGTGACAATGGGTGTGAAAACAATCAGGAGAGTAGCCATCTCCCCTGGCAATGGGCCCAGTGACTCGGGTGCCAGATCTCACATTTGGCAGATTAAGAAGGGCACATAATATCATGTGAATGAGTCAGACATATTGAATCATTGAGCAGACATTTGTATACCCATGTGTGTTGGCTTTTAAGCACAAATTCACAAAATTTGATTGCAATATTAGAGTGCCTTGGTAAGTAAGCACTACCGATGATTTTTTTAAATTATTTTTCATCATTGTAACATGCAATTGTTCAAATGGATCAATTGCTCAAACAAAAAAATGAATAGAGAAAATACATAAACTTTAACAAATGATGATTTCATTTATTGAGGGGGAAAAAAACACCAACTGGCACAGTGTGAAAGAGTAATCGCCCAAAATAAATGGAGAAAACTTTGAACAGTGATATATTTCCCTGGAGTGGCTGGCCTAATGTCATCCCGCCAAGAGCACATCAATGACTCAAGTCACTAAAGAGCCCAGACAAACGCCCGAGGAACCTCAAACCCAGATTATGTCAGATAAAGGTGATTCCACCACTTGCACGGCAAAAATCCTTCTAACTCGGAAAAGCATAAAGCCTTGTCTTACATTCGTCAAAAAACACCTTGATGACCCAAAGCCTTTTGGGATTATGTTCTGTGGACTGATGAATTCAGGTGAAATTTTTTGACGGCACAGATCCCGTAACATCTGGCATAAAATGAGCCTATGATTCCACAATAAGAGCTACATACCAACAGTCCAATACGGTGGTGATAGTGTGATGGTTCAAGGAAACTTTGCGGCTTCTGAGAATGAGTGACTTGCCGTAATTGATGGGACCATAACTCCTCCCATGAATTCTGCTTTCCATCAAAAAATCCCAAAGGATAATGTCCAGTGTTCAGTTCCACATCTGAAGATATAGTGCAGTTGGGTTATGCAGTGAGTCAATTATCTGAAGCACAAGAGCAAGTACAGCCCTGAATGGCTGAAAAGAAATAATATCAAATTTTGAGGGTCCTAGTCTCAATCCTCAATTGAACCCCATTGAGATGCGGCGGCAGGCCCTTAAACGAGCAACTCGTGCTCAAAAACCCACCACAGTGGCAGAGTTAAGGCAATTCTGCAAAGGATAGGAGGCCTGAATTCACCCACAGCACTGAGAAAGCGAGAGATGCTCACCGGTCATTGGAGGGCCATATTTTGGACGGGCCATTACTCATGGGTGATGTAGTTGTTGAATAATTTACGTCTGTCTATAAATTAAATTATTGTTTAAAAACTGTATTTTTGTTCTCTCATATTTACCTGGTCTCATACTTACTTTGATATGAATACCTAAAAATTTTTGAGTGATAAAGACAAAAAAGGAGGGGTACAAATGTTACTTTTTTGCATCAATGTACTACACTATTTTATTTTCAAAGTTAACAGATGGCCCTTTGGTCGCTGAAACAGAGTTTGATCCAATATGAAGTGGTAAGGTATACTGTACGGGGATTAAGCTGGAAGAAAATTACTGTCTGGAATGAGTTTGCTGAGCATGTGAGATGACTGTGCTAAGTGTGGTTGAAGAGTGCAGAATGAGTGTGTTATCAGTATGATGAGTGTTTATTAGCCGAGTGTTGAGAGTAGTGACTGTATCATGGCAGTGCTGAATGTGTTGCAAGTTTGCGGATTGAGTGTTTTTTTTTGCTGAGTTTATCGCATGTGTGTAATTAGTAACAAGTGTGCTCATTGGTTTCAGGACTTAAGGAAGTCAATCCAGTGGACACAGTGTCCCTCTCATTGGTACTGGTCTCTGGTATGTACTCGTGCTCTGCACTCTGCTATGGCCAGGGAGCACATTCCCTGGGGTTTAATAAAGGCATGCCCAGAGGTCTGCAGTTCCGGCCAACTCTTTCAGCTGTTATCAGGTGCTTCAGTGAACTTTAAGAGAGCTGGTGATCAGCGCAGTGTCCTCTCGTGACCGAATCTGTGCCACAGTGCCCTACTTTGCTCTGCTATAAGTGAGCGGGCTTCTGATAAAGGTTACTGTTTATTCTTATTCTGGCTTTCCAGGAACCTTAAGACTGATGTATCTGCTTTTGTCACATCAAGACCCCATAGTGTGTGTAAATTTAGGAGTTTGTTTTCCATAAGGTGCCCTACCAGTGCAAAGCCAGGTATTGAGGGTAAAATTGAGGGGAACAGGTGCGTTACCAAAAAAAAACTGTGCTGTAGTTTTACTGCATGGACAATAATCTTCTTCCTGTTATTTTTATTCCCCTGTTTTCAAAATTTTTTGCTTGGTACTGCTGCTCTCTACATCTATGTCCCCTCTGATATGAATATCCTCCCCTTCAGGAGAGCCCTCGGCCCCTGGTCTGCCAAAGAACACTGGGTCAGATTCCAGAGGGCAGGAACTGAATCGGAACTGCGGTTATCAGATCACAACTCCAGAAAGATGAGCATGAAGATGAGCAAAAATAATTAAATAAATACACAGCAAGAGAACTAATTATTACTTAAAAATTTAATTAAACATGTATTAAACATGTCACTTACCTGTTTCATATTTATTAGCTATGTAAGAGTATTTTCATAAGCTTCGACTGTCTTTGTACATAGGTTACATTCCTGTACAGGTGGTGACGTCTGAGACTGTGGTTAAAATTCTCAAAACCAATTTGTCTCCTCCCTCTGATTTTACATCAAACCACAGAACAAATTTGTTGGAGCTGAGGTGAAGACAGTAAGTGTGGGGGATTTCTGAGAAAGGCTGCAAACCTACACCTGCAACACATGCTTGCTATCTAACTCTCTGACACCATACAATGAATCACTTTAATTAAATTCATGTCGCACTCTGTGACATGAATGTCTAACGGCACTGAATTTTTTGTTATACTTTTGATATAATCCGGAGAGAAATAGGTCAAATGCACATATCAGTTCATAGTTTGATGATGATGATGATGATTATTATTATTGTTGTTATTATGCTGTATACAAGAAAGCCTCACCTGTGAAAAGGGGCTGATACAATGATATAGTTACTGATAGTGCTTCTTCTGATGTCATATACGATGTGACCACAGCCCTAAGAAGCTCTAGTCAGAATGGGAAATCAGAAGCTTCTGCTTATCAGGGCCAACAGACCACTAAGGACCAGTCTTGTTGTTGATGTTACTGTCAAGAACAAGATGACACCCCCAAGCTAGTTTTGCTACATTTACAGAATGACAATGTGAGAGAGCAAAGGCCTGGGCATTCAGATTTTCCGTTGAAGTACTCTGCCGGGACACCCTGTGGGAGACGGCTCTCTTTCAGTATAAGTGATATACAAATTTGACATACTGTGCTCACTGAACATTCATTCATTCTGATGAGGGCTTAGCTGTCCTGGAAGAACACCAGCACAATCGATATTTAATTGTTTTGTAATTGTAATTGTTGCAGTTTGTTTGTTTGTCTATTTGTGTGTCCATGTGGTAACAATCTAGTACCTAAACAGTTGCACTGATTGACTTCAGACTTTCACAGTAGGTGGGCAATGGCCCGTAGATTACCTGATTAAATTTTGGGGGTGATTGGGTCAAGGTCAAGGTCATTGACTTTTTTGTCAAAAAGTTTATTTTTTCTGTAGCTTCCTTCAAATTTATCACAATGACTTAAAGCCAAAACCAAAAATTGCATCTTTCAAAGCTGCTTCTGACAATATGCTTATGATGGGGCAGCTTTGATATTCTCCACAGCAGTTGCGGAATGTCAGGGGAGTCAAGGTCATCGGTGAAAATAATGTATTTTCCATTATAACTCGAAAGCGGTCACAGATAGACAGATGTTTCCTATTATGACCATAAAGGGACACCTATATGGGCTTTTATTTGACACCATGACCTTTCAAGTGATCTTGAAAGGTTAAACTGAGGGTCACGATTTTTCAAAGGACTATAAGTCGACTACAGTTCTGGTCAAACTTGTAAAATTGAGTCAGTATGAAAAGCACTAAATTAAATTTGCCTGGCAACACTTGTTTTATTTGTTTTGTTTTTTTTTTTGTCAAATTCAGTTCTCACATTTCACTGCCAATCATCAGGGGTGTCTTGACTCTGTGGTAATTGTTCTGAAGTAGCAAAACTGCTTGGGCAGCTTTTTCATTCATACACCGTTTAAAGCAGTTACACAACTCATTGTCCTTCAGATGTTCACCCTCTATGAAGACACTACTGATCTTAATGAAATTAGCTAATCTCTCTGAAACTCAAAAAGTCAATATTATTGATTCAGGAAAATGCGAGATTTGCAAGTGCAGGTTTCTGCTAACTGGCCCATTTGGCTGGAAATGGAGCCGCAGCATATTGAGACTGACTGGTTGAGGAAAACTGAGCCTCAGCCATCGAATCTCTGCAAGGGAATTTGGGCTGGACCACCGCCAAGTTCCCTCTAATTAAATCAAAGCTCGGAGCTGACTCTGAAAACATGGCAAAAATCTTCCTCATGTTACATAACATGACATCAGTTCCCGCCAAGAACCCAGCTCAGGACACTGCATTACACCACGGCAGATGAATCCGAGCTTCAGAAAAGATGCAGTGAAACATTATAAAAGGTGTCTGTGCAAGTCAATCCCTCTCAAAATTTGCTTTAAAATGACAAGGCGCTGTTACACTGGGACTGGCCTGCATAGACATTGAGCAAGAAAATGAATGAACAATTTTCCTTTTGTCACGTCACTAACAATAGTGACACACACCTTGAAACTGAGGCAATGAACCTGAGGTGAGACAAGCAAACCATCTGCTTACATATATGCATACCACACGACTCTCAAATTTGGCTGCATGGATACCACTCCCAACAGATGGCCAATAGACAATCATTCAACACACAACAATGAGCGACAATAGCAGCACGCTCCCTGCCTGGCAGCAGAAAAGCATTTCATACTATCTGAGGAATTCTGATCCAGTGAAATGACCACCTGACTGGCCTATGCTGGTGTGTTTGGAGCGCTGCCTGTGCATTTCATGCCATTCCTCATTCCTCCCTGTTCTTCACCACCTACACTGGCTTTCAGCACCTGCACAGATTTAGTTTCAACTCCTCATCATTACATACAAAGCTCTAAAGGGCCTTGACTCGTCCTATCTCACTGATCTCCTCCATTCTTACACACCTGTTTGCTCACTGAGGTCCTCTGATAATGGTCTGCTCTTCATTCCTCGTACACGGTGGTCCACTTTCGGAGCCCAATTAGTGAACTTAGTGACCTCACTTAGTGATTTAGTCCTAAACTATGGAACACCTTTCCCCAGTATCTTTATATATCAACAGCCTAACATTGTTTAAAGTCAAGACATCAACTCAACACACATCTTTTCACCCAATACTATCACTCACTCCAAACATAATCTTATTGCTTTCTGATTGGGGCAGTACTAAACAATGCTGCCTGGCACTGGCACTCCTGCCTAATGTACTTGTGTTGTGTTTTTGCAAAACGTTTACCTGCATTATCTGCGATTTATGTATTTCTCTATGTGTTTTACTTGTTTTGTTTTCACTGTAAAGTGGGTCTGAGGAAGGCGCTACATAAGTAAAAAAATATAATTAGTATTAGTAGTAGTAGTATTACTTGTTATTAACATAACATAACATAACATAACATGAATGGGGAGAACAGGCCGTTTAGCCCAACTACGCTCACCAGTTACTTTATACTATTGTGAATACATCTCCTCAGATACTCAATGACTCAATGGTATATAGCTTTACGTCAAGCCTGCTCTTGAAAACCCCCAAGGTCTCTGCCTCAACAATATGATGAGGCAAGCTATTCCACATTGAAATTACTCTTTGGGTGAAGAAATATTTCCGAATATTAGTGCTAAATTAACCTTTGGTCAACTTCCATTTGTGACCCCGAGTTCCACTCACAATCTCCTAATATTTAAAGACCTCAATCAAATCACCCCTTAGTCCCCTTTTCCTAAGACTAAAGAGATTAAGGATCTTCAGCCTCTTCTCATACCTTTCATCTTTTATACCTGGAATTAGCTTGGTGGCTCTTCTCTGAACTTTCTCTAGAGCCTCCTTAGATTTGTACTCAATACTTTTGGCAATGTATCCCAGCATCTGATTGGCTTTTTTAACTGCTACGGCACAATGGCTAGAGCCTGTGAGGGTTTGGTCGACAATCACTCCCTGATCTTTCTCGTGTGGAGCACATTCCAGTTTTAAACCGTCCATGAAGTAATGCTGTCTAATGTTTTTATTACCAACATGTACTTTTGTACAACTTTACACTTCGCTACATTAAATTTCATTTGTCACATTTCTGCCCAATTCTGGATTCTATCCAAATCATCCTGAATCACTTTAGTGGACTCTAAACTACTTGCCAAACCCCCCAATTTAGTATCATCTGCAAATTTAACTAATCTGCTCTCAATAGTCCTATCAAGGTCATTAATATAGATGAGGAACAGCAGGGGTCCCAACACTGATCCTCGGGGGACGCCACTTCCCTCCATACCTAGCTCAGATGAGATACCACTGACCACCACTCTTTATGTTCTGTCCTGTAACCAGTTTTGAATCCACTCCAGAATACCTCCTGTAACTCCAATGGAGCTCATTTTAAAAATTTGTCTCTTATGCGGTACTGCATCAAATGCTTTCTGAAAATCCAAGTATATGATGTCCTAAGCCCTGCTCTGGTCATAAGTCTTGGTGGCCTCTTCAAAAAATTCCAGAGGGTTTGTCATGCATGACCTTCCCTTATGGAAACCATGTTGGCAATCCCTCAAGATACTGTTACGTTCAAGAAATAAGTCCAGCTCATCATCCTACAACCGTCACATAGTTTTGGCCACATTTTGAACCCCCTACCTAATGACCTTGCTCACCCTAGATAAAATAAAAATTACTAATGCCGAGACAGAAGCTGAGGAACCACAATTTATTAATTTATTAACCTAAGAAGCCCTAAACAGCAGTCACAATAGAAACCGTGGGGAAACTTTGTTAATGGATTATAAGCCCCTTTTAACTGGGGCTTAGTTTCAGTTAACAAAAATGAAATACCAAATTGAGCCAAAATTTTTATGTAATAAGCACTCCTAATAAGCCAACTTGAGTTTATCTAGTCCCAGTACTATCAATATACTAACCAAAAAATAAAATACCACAAAAAAATACCACAGGGCTTAGCTAAGAACCCAGATAAAACAGACTGGCTACAACACCCAGGAGAAACTGGAGGAGGGGAGGAGGCAGAGCACTCCGATAAAACCGTTTAAATTCCAACCTAACCAAACGGACAAGTCAAGTGACTGCTGCCCTACTACCTAAATACTAAATCTCAGATCCCCAGCCAAAAAGTGCAGACAGTACTTATCTAGCTGGCTAGCCGCGAATACAACCAAGGGTAACCGAGAAAAGAGTAAAATCCCAGTTCCCTTTAATTAAAACGGACCGACAAAACAAGTTGTTTACTATGTGAGCGAACTAAACACAGTATCTCCCCCAACAAGCTAACCTAAGCACTCGAACAAGCAGTTAAACTTTAATCAGCTGATCAAGGCATAGCAACCGGGGTAAAATACATTTTACAATGTGTTTAATTAGAAGAGCCCTTCGATAATAATAAAATGCGAAAAAGACAAAAACCCCGGTTTGCGTTAATATTCAAGCTTGGCAATGCGTTTATGCGGTAATGCAGTCAGGATAGAGAATGAAGGGGACTAAAAAACCCCGGAGGACATCATTATTTATTAGCTAGAAGACTGATTGAATGGCAAGCTGGGTTATATCCAGGTAATTTGGTAATATGCTTGGCGTTGGGGTTCGTTAGCTAAATCAGGTACAGAAAAACCAGGTGATAGTACCTTAGTCCTTGAAAACAACTGTTTTACTTTGCGTATTACACAATTCACTAAGACAATTTCTTAGCATTTAATTTATTCTCTAAATTTAGCATTTAAATTTATTTTACTTTACTTTACTTTGCTCCCGGGAGACTGAAATCCCCCAACCCCCCCCAAAAAAAAAAACCTCAAAAAACCCCTGTTGCCTTTGTTTGACCAGATTAGCGACTAAATTTGGCTGTTTGCTCACCGAGTTGTTACAGGGGGAAAAAGGGGAAAAAGAACACGGGGGAAGATTCTCCCTGCCCCTACTGCGACAATGATTATGCCTCAGGAGCAAATCGTCTAATCTCTATAATTGTTTGAGCCTTAACACACAAATTATTTTCAGAAAACCCCGTTTACACAAGAGTAAATCTTCAGCTTCAATCCCACACGTCTTCTTCTGTCTCAACTCAAGCAGAGAGATCACCAATGAACAGCGCTACAGCACAGCCAAGAGGTCAGCAACATTCCCTGTAAAATAAACAAACAGCTATCCTTAAATCTACTGCGGCATTCATGATACACGTTTGCTTGAAAAAAAATTACCTTGATAATACGAAAGTCTTGAATCTCGGCTTGACAAATTCAGTGCAAAGATTGGTGATTTATGAAAATTATCAAAGAAATAGACGTGGATAAAAATGGTGCGCAATTCTGCAAATTCAAGAACGAAGAAATTGGGGCCTTTTAGATATTCCAGTCTGGCTCTCTAGGCTAGCACAATGCAAACTGTTATCTTTTCTGCTTCTTGGTTACCTTACACTGACTGGCAACAGGTTTCACAAAGTTGAACTCCCAGGTCTGAATTACTCCTGCATTTGAAGTGACTAATTCTGGTGTCCAGAGCCAGCACTGAGCATCTCTGCTGTAGATGTACCAGTTGATGATCTATCAGAGCATAATACGTATAGGTAGATAAGGGTGCTCCTGCAAAAGGGAGGGCTTTCCCGCTTCTAGCCCTTTTATTTTCTGCACTAATGAGGGCATAACTCCGGCAGTATTGGCTGCTTATTCCTGACCACTTTGAAGAGATTGTTTGGCAAATTTCTTCCTATTTCTTGTAATGGCAGTCTATCTTTAAACCACTTCCTGGCCTTAACACCTGGCACAATTTAGTGAGATCAGTTTGTTGCTTACTGCAGCCATGCATGTATGGCCTTGTTAGTCAGAACTCAATCATTACTATCCGGTAAAGGTGAGCTTTATTTTTTCATGGTGAAAAATATTTCCTTCATGCTCACGAAGTAAACAGGACATTTCAGTGGAATATTGCACTTATTTGATTGTGCTCCTCTTTAAATGGAAGTAATTTTCTGAGAAGAGGGAAATTCAAAATCACATATAAAATAATAAAATATGATAACAGCCTGTAAACTGTCCTGTGCTGAATGTCTCAGTGGCCACAGTGTAAATAAAGGCCTGCAGGGAGCCTGATCATTGGCAGAACACTGATAAACGTTGGGACTCTGAGTTTCCATGGCAACCCTGGGTGTTTGTGCTTAGATTAAGGCCTGCTCCCTCTGAGTTCGTCATCCCAGGGAGTGGCAGTCACTCTCAAACAGGCCTAGATGAGCAACAGGGCCCTGTTCAAATCAAGTCTCACTTTCAGGCTTTATGCATTTACATTCTTCTGGAGAAATTCTGATTATTCAGCCATTAAAATTGCAGAGCAGACATGTCTTAAAAGTTCTTCAGATGTATACACACCTTCAAATGATTATCATCTGACAGAGCATTAACAAATGTGCTTACAGAATCTGCCAATCTTTGACTCTAGCATGATAGCTTTATCTAATACTCTGAAACGTGAAATGAATGCAACTCAGCTCCGATTGCAAAGCAAAAGCCAGATGATGCAATGTGTTTCCAACCAGTTTCCTACCGAATTTTACAATGGAAAACAGTGTGATAATACCAGAGAGTTGGACAGAAGAGACAGTGGGAGTTGTGGGGCTGGGAGTTGAGGAGGGCTGATGCTTCTCTACTCAGAAGGATAGCAGTGAAAGCGATGGGGGGCACAAGTGCCTCCCTGTTCCCAGCACCGCCGTTCTGCCAGCCCGGACAGGCCCTCAGCTTCACAATGACCTCTCCACTCCCACAGCTGCTGATGACACAAGTACACATTAAATCCAGAGAGACCATCCTATCAGCTGAAGTCTACAGATCCAAACCAAAGCAGGCCAGAAAAAGGCTGGTATCTTTTTTTTTTTTTTTTGACTGGGGTCCAATGGGTCTTTGTGGTCATTATGACAAGGTAGTATGGTGGTGCAGTGGTTTGCACTGCTGCCTCACAGCAAGGAGGTTGTGGGTTTGAATCTGGCCTGTGTCTTTCTGTGGGGAGTCTGCGTGTTCTCCCCATGTTTGCATGGGTTTCCTCCGAGTACTCCTGTTTACTCCCACAGTTCAAAGGCCTGTGTATTAGATAAACTGGAGCCCCCATACCAGCTAATTACCCATAAGACCATGTGTGTGTGCCGAACTATGATAAATTGGTGAGCTGTCCAGTGTTTGTCCCAACCTTTTGCCTTGGACAGGCTACACATACAGTAATGCATAAGCGGTCCACATAATAGATGTTATAACTTCTAACATAACATGGTTATTCCAAATATGAATGACTGAGAAATGAATTTACAAAAACGGTTTGTTTTTAACTGTGTTGAAGAAATGAATGAATAAAAATAGAGATTTTTAACCAAGAACAGGGCAGACCAAGCATTGACACTACAGATCACAATAATTTGCTGTAGCCAAATTTGTAAGAAAATGAGGCGCAGTTGTGGGGTCAGGTTAGGTAGATTATAACCTGAGACTAGTTCACATTCTCATTGACACAGCCTCCTTAAGACAAGCTATTAAAGCTGTTCTCGTGCTCCACCTCTGCCAAAAAAAAACATCCCTCTGCCTATTGCTGAGCTGCATCATTCGGCTGCTGCCAGTAACACTGCCTGCCCCTGCATCGCACTTGTCTGCCGCTATTTAAGGACCCACACCACTAAAAAGTGTCTTTTTTTTCCTGTTTTCAAAGTGTTTTGAGAGAAAATTTGCCCCTATGTTGGTGTATTCTATGTGCTCTGCTAGTCATAAAGCAATGTTTTTGCTTTATGGCGGTAAAAAAAAAAAACATTTCCTTGTGGCACACAGAAAAAATCAGAATTGACGTAGGCTAGATAAGTTAATTGGTCTTTTATTTCACTGATCGATAAGCTATCTTAGAAACCATACTTCACTATCTACTTTTTGAATATTTGGCTGGCTAACCCAATAGTTGTGCAAATTCACCAGATGACTTTCTCTGGAGACTATTTGGTTTTCAAAGCATTTCCTGATATTTATTCCTTACAGTGCATCTGAGTGTTTATATTTACAAGGTAGATAACATTATCAGAGATGGCGATTGGGCCTAAGGTTTATCAGGCAAACCCAAACAACAGATTATAAGCTGATTAATAAAGAAGACTCACGTTAATTATTACCATTACATATCAAACGTTGCAGTGAGTGATACATCAAAAATACCATTTTGATATGTCCACTGGTAAAAGTCAGTAGAATTTGCTGTTTTTCAGACTCGGTAACCAGTTCAAGCATTTTCGCTGAATTACACCTGCATTACCGCTTGTCATTGTGCAGTGTTACCTACAGCAGTAGAACCAAAAACAAGCAGTGCGGGCTGAGCCATAGGCGAGCAGCACACAGCAGAGTGTTAGAGTAGATTTGAGTATAGGTTGAGAATATTTGCATTTATTGGCCCACTTATACTAAATAAAGGAAAAGGTCTTGAGTTACATCAAAACCATTTAAAGCAAGAGGTCATATTTTGTAATGGGAAAAAAATGAAATTTTATTGAATTAAAATGAGATTTTAAAGGGTCATTGAATGGGACTTTAGCATCCCCATATACCCCCCCCCCCCCCACCCCACACCCCAATAACCACCAGTTTGAGATATCCTGATATACCCTGCTCTCTGTCCTTAAGTTCAGTAAGCCACATGGTTTGTCAGACTCGGAGCCTAGATGTCAAACTATTTGTCAAAACTGCAGTTAACAGTTTTCACACAAGTTGGCTGACTGAACTTATAATTTACAGGGACATTGAACAACGCTGATGTTGTTCTCCAACATAATTTGAGACATGTAGAGATATGAATTGTAATGTTGCAAGAGAATAAAATCAGACTTATCGCTTAATAAAAATTCTCTTGTTTTGGCAAAGGGTGCATGAAATCAATTTTATCAATCTTGGCAAAAGAGTCTCTTGCCACAAAATTTCAAGACCTCTGCCAAGATTTCAAAGCACTTCCTTTCATAGTCCAAGGTCACAATTCAGGAAACTCAGCTTGGATTTTTTTTACCTTGAAGTCTTGACAAACTAAAAGCAAATTGTCCATCAGGCTTAATTTTCTTATTATTATTTCTCTCTTCCATCTTTTCTGAGCGACATCAATAATTGTCGGTTACTCTCAAGACTGATCATTACTTCCTTCTGTCCATTTTCCCCCTCAGTTTAAATTAGAAAAATTGTACGCAGTGACCCTGTTGCCAAACAGAAAGAACATCCTGTTGTTGTGAATGATTTTAACCCAATTTGAAAAAAAAAAAACAAAAAAAAAACATGAGTTGATCCCATGGCACTTGCACAAGAAAGTGGATTGTAATAAATGACCTTTTTTCTTTCTTTCTTTTAATTTGACGTTTCCAGCCGTATCTGGAATGTTCACGCAGCAAACTACATATAACCATTCTCCTGCTGTACGTACATGCAGACAGTTTGCTGTTCTCCTCCGCAACACTTGCCTCTCGGCTGCTGCTTCTTTTCATGCCCAGTCTCATCCCGATGCGTCGTACAGTGACGCTGCCTGACCTCTCGTTGATACACAACGCAAAAGGAGGCTTTTGGCATCCTTATTTGACACCAGGTTAAAACAATCCCTACCCCCAAACCCCTAACCCTTAACGCAAACCCAATATGCAAGCGTCAAATAAGTACGCCAAAAGCTTTGTATATAGATGTCTAATCGTAATGAGAGTGTGTTGTCTTTACACTTGTAGTTACAAACCTCAAAAATGCAGAATGAGGGCAGAAAAAATGCTTGTGCTTGCTTAGACTGTAAATGACGAGTATCCGGATAGCCAGTAGGAGGCACTTGAGCGATGAACAATGCTAACACAATGCTAGCGCAAGTGTACTGTTTTCCTTCCATAGCCCTGAGCTGCACAAAGCCCATTATGTGCTGCTGTCGCACGGCTGCTGTCAGTACTGACACAGCTGGACTCCATCCGATACCGTGGTGGCCATTCTTGCATTGCCAGCAATGCCGTTACCAGATCAGCCAACTCAGCAGCCAGTATGACTTTTTGAAGATTCGCTCAAAATCCACTGCATTATATAAAAATGGGCGTGCAATGCACGGAATACCCCTCAGCCCGATGTCGTAGTTTTTGGAGACGCCCGCCGACCGCCCGCCCGCCCAACCGCACGAAGGATAGCAATATACCGTCAGCCTTGAGGGCTGAGGGGTAATTAAAACTTGAAGATTTAACAGCAGAAATTATTTGGTGACCTCAGTGTAAAAATGTGGTGACACTTTACCTCCACTGTGCAACATAAAATGACATCTCACAGGGAGATGGAAGATGTTTATTGCGTATGCCATCTTTTATTAGCTGTTATACCATTTACATACAAGTTTTATCCCAAGCTAAGGTGAAGAGGAAAAGTAGTGTTACCATAAATAACGTGTCTCAGGACTTAAGATGCCACCCCTACGTTACGACTCTGTGGCCCCAAGCGGTGCAAACAGCGCGTTTTCTCAGCTTGTTATGGACACAGATGCTCGCTTGCTTACTTGCTTATGTTGCATGCACCAGGCGCGTGGCGTCTCAAACTCTTTTTCTCCAACCAGCCCTATTCTTGGTGGCAGTGACAGCTTCCATCAGACTTAGGTTGGAGTCGGCGCAGATTTGGTCGGCCCAGTGGAGGGGTGGTCTTCCTTGGGGGCGGTGCTAGGTAGCAGGTGGTTTTCTTGATAGAATGTTGACGCATTGGGTGCTGGGTGGAAGTAGGCCTATATGTCCAAAAGTACTGAGGCGCCGTGCACGGATGATGTTTGTGAGTGGGTGCTGTCCAGTACGTATGAATATGTCGGTGTTTGTGACATGGTCTTACCAGTGGACTCCGAGAATGTGATGAAGACATTTAGTATGGAATGCATTGAGTCATAGCTGATGGGCTTTTGTTAGAGTCCAGGATACGCAGCTGTATAACGGACAGTACAAGGGACTCATTTGAGCAGATTTTTGTCCTGAGGGAGAGGGGTGAGGAGTACCAGAGAACTTTGCCATGGTGGAGGTGGCAAGTGCGATGCGTCAGTTAATGTCTGCGCTTCAGTTGTTGTTGGATGTTATGACGCATCCGAGGTGTGTAAAATTGTCAACTGATGATACTGTCTGCATTCCGATGGTGGATTTGGTTGGTTAGGGGAGCCAGGGGCTGAGGGATTGTCGCATGGTTTTAGTCCAATTTACATGTAGACCTAGTTTAGCTGATTCAAAGCTAAACACAGTGACTGCATCTTTTAGGGTGTCAAAAGGTTTGGCCAGAAGGGAAACATCATCGGCATAGTCGAGATCAGTGTTTGGGCCACTACTTTCATCTGCACTGTAGAAGGAGGCACCAAAGTTTACGGCTTCACAGGTTCTAGACAGGATGTGGTTTGTGGCTGTATTGAAGAGATTGGCAGCTGGCACGCAGCCTTGACAGACACCTGATGTGATGTTAAAGATCTCACTGAGGACTCCATTTACACGAACACAGCTCTCACGGACACAGATGCTCCGATGAATAATTAGATGGACGGACAAACGTGACATGAAACAAACATGGAAAATTGTTCTGTGCTGCCTTCGGTTCTTCAATAAGATGGGCAGAAATTTCCCAGAACTTTAATACCTTTCAATGAAAATTTTTGAACGAAGTCGTCTTGTAAAAAATAATTCTACAGTGAAACTGCCAGTCTTAACTTAAATCTCAATTTAAACCAAATATTGATTATATAGTCAAAAAAAATAAAAATCTTTCACTGTTCAAATACTTATGGTCTGCACTGCCAAAAGTGCATTGAGTACTGAGTGTTTTTCACAGCAGAATGAATTAATAAAAAAAGGAATTCTATGTCAACAATGAAAGTTGAGGAAGTTCGCTGTTTGTGCTATATTTGATCCTATGCCAGATTGAGTTCATGCCCAGATAAACAGCTCAGGGTGGCCTCAATTTGGCAGATCATTGCTCCCTTTGTTGTCTTGCCACATGTGATAGCCAGAGATTTACATCTGTGTAGGAGGAGTAATCTCACTGTTTTTCTCTGAATCACTCTGACAGCTACTGTGTCTATGTTCAGAAAGGTAATTTGTATTTCCTTAATTTAGCTTAACTAGTGAATTACCCGTGGCTGCGAAAAATTGACCTTTGACCCCAGTGACCTTGACCTTTCAAAAAACTAACTCCTCAAGGACAATTCCAGGGACAACATACATAGACCCACCAAGTTTGGTGAAGATCCGTCAGAGGACCTCGGTGTTGTGTTCTGGCCTTTGGCCAGGACAGCATTTATGGTTTTAACAGTTTCATGTTTCAAGATTTCATAGTTCATAGTTTCATGTTCCATAGTTCATGTTTCATGTCACAGTTTTAACAGTTTCTTGTTTCAGGATTTTTCATTCCATGTCCATGTTTTTACTTTTCCATGTTTTTGTTTTCGCCAGGTCTGCCATGCCACTCCACCGCTTGTCTGCGTTCCGCCCCGTGCCTTCGTTGTTGCACATTTCTGAGCTCTGGTTGGCTTTGGTATTTCCCCTTCCTTCCATGCTGTGCTGGATTCGGGCCTCTCTAAGCTTAATTGGCAATTAACTGTTTTTAAGTTACTAACATTTACTAACACTCACTGGGTGGTGTAATTCTTAGATAGGCACATTACTAATATTACTAATTTAGACAGGGAGTTTATTGTCATGATTCCTGCTTTGCTATTTCAAGATCTTGCTGTGCTTTTCTGTTCTTAACATTCATGCTTGCTTCCAAACTGCATACTTAATTGGTACTTAAGCTGAGCACGCTCATTCTCTTAATGAGCAGGTCATGTCATCCAATCTCTGTCCATGTCTTGATCTTGCCATGCCTCTTGTTTCTCTCTCTCCAGGTGTTACCCCTCATGTCATGATTTCCAAGCCTTTATCTGGATGCGGTGGAAGTTGGCTGGCAGACAGTGTCTCAAGTTTGTTTCTAGTCGCGTCTCGTTTAGCCAAGTTCTTGTCAAGTTCCCTAGTATTTGTCCTAGCCTCTCGTCTTGTGTATATATATTTAGTATTGTTATTTATTTTTCTTGAGTATCTTGCCTGGAGTTTCCAGTGCCTTTTTGTTTTTTGCCTTTTTGCATTTATTGTTTATAGCTCTGTGCAGCATACTTTAGTTTGTTTTTTTGCAACCCTTTGGGCCAAGTTTTTCGTTGGCCCTCGTGCCTGTTTTGTTTTTTGTTTAATAAATCCTCATTCCCTTTTCCCGCTTCTGGTGTCGACTGATTCCCTATCACTCGGGGGAGTAGGGGAACAAACAGACAGACAAACAGACAGACGTTCCTCAAATTATAGTATGATATGATGATATGATATTGCCCATTCCGCATACACAATGAAATGTCACAAATCTACTCTGTTGGAGTACTCTATACTCCGCTAAAATACAATTTGCTCTGATGAAGCATTTTAATGGATAAAATATTCACATTTATCATGTGCATTGCATTATTTAATCATCAAATGTCTTCATTATACTGCATTAGTCCCGTTCAACACACTTTCACAGTCTTGAGCCTTTGACGGTGCCACTGTAAAGCAAAGACACAAGGTCTTGTAATTTGGTGGTATTCAGTGATGACAGGGCAAAGACCATTTCCTTTCAGTTCATGACAGTAAGGCTAGTCCTCATACCCAGCCAAGATTTTTGGTAAAGTTTGAATGCAGAAGCATACCTCAAAGGAACTTATATTTGTAACATCAGAGAGTGTCTGAAACATTATCTTCAGCATTCAGTGTGGGTAGTTAGCATCTGAAACTTTCTGAACCACTGAAATTCAAAATTTAAAAAGCCCACAGTTTCTGTGGCAAATTACCAGGCCCCGATATAACATGATCTGCAAATTAAACGAGTACCAGTAAATGGAAGAAGAAATGGCTGCTGAACTACACCACTAATGCAAATACAACCCCGATTCCGAAAAAGTTTGGACAAAGCGTGAATTGAGAATAATATCAAATCGCAATGACTTTCAAATCACACCAGCCAGCATTTTATTCACAATAGATCAAACATAGCAAATATTGAACTGAGAAATTTTACAATTTTATTCACAAAATGAGCTCATTTAATATTTGATGGCTGCAACAGGTCTCAAAAAAGGTTAGACAGGGGCCTGTTTGCCATGGTGTAGCATCCCCCCTTCTTTATAACACAGAGTGGAGGTGTCTGGGCATTGAAGAGACAAGTTTCTTGAGTTTAGCCAATGGAATTGGTCCCACTCTTGTTTAATACAGGCTTCCAGCTGCTGGAGAGCTTTGAGTTGCTGATTGTTGAATTGTAATTCACTATTCATGCTTAGAAACAGTATTTGTAGTAATAGCTCTGTCTTTTATTAAATGATCTGCAACTTTGAAAGTAATTGAAAAGTAATGAAAGTAATTTATGGACGCCTTCCTCTTTGCTAAGGTAATTCAAGCAGGCTCTCGAGCTAACTCTAGGTCCAGCATTTGTGCCGCGGGCGGTGTTTCCTCAGTTTAAGTCTGCTCCTTAGTCCAGTTCGCAAGGAACAAGCTACCAATCCTGATTCAGGATCCAGGATTGGGACCATGTTCTTGTTAACCTTGTCCAGTTTCATAAGAACATGTTTGCAAGCTTAATTCACGGTCCAAGATTGGGACCGCATTCTTGTTTACCTAGTCAAAGTTTGTTCTTTCGTTCAATTTGCAAGGAACAAGCTCCCGATACTTCTATGGTCATCAGGTATTGGAACCAAGTTCCCCACAAGTTACTCCATCCTCATTGTGGACAGTTTGGATCTGGTGAGGCGAGAGCTCGACCTGGCAGTCATCCCAGAAAACCACCGGCAGGAGACTGGCTTTGCCCTGCTTTGCCAGCTACATCTGAACTGAACTGTACCTTATTCTTTTGGGTTCCGTCCCACTGTTACTGTACTGATATCCATAAACCTATCTATTGGATTGTACTCAGCCTCTGCACTAGATTCCTGGTTTGGATCATAACGAGTAACCATTTACTCCCCCTGGGAATTTAACTGCTTTGGAAAAGGTATGAACAGTAAGTGCTATTTGATGTGCCAGGACATCGTGCCAAACAAACTGCATCATTTGGAGTGCAATGGCAACTGTTGGCTGGAGTAACGGCCCGTTTACAGGAAGAAGTAGAGCGCACTAGCAGATTTCTATGATGGCCCAGTTGCTATCAATAGCAGTATAAGAAGAAAGCATAGCCCTATCAGGCTACTGGTTTATAAAGCATGTTGTTTGCCCACTCTGGGTAGCTGTATGTGACCTCTGCCGTGTTATTGTGATCTGCATGAGCCAGGACCCTGAAATCCAACACTGCCGAGGGTAAGCTCTTCTCCACATGCGGGAGCTGCTATATGGGCTGGCTGTGTAAACACGTTTTCAGCAGCCACTCAATCTGCTTATTTACGGGGCATTGAGAGCCAGGCTTAGACTATTAAAAGGTGCTGGCCAGCAGACAAACTAATGTGTAGTGTCGAGCTGAGAGGACATCCACAGGCTGGGGCAGGGTGGATCCCAGGAAGGGGGAGTTTCCATTGGCAGCAGTGAAGCTAGGTGGAGCATTGCCAAACACAAATGGTATTATAGGTAACTGATGTGATGACAATCTTTAATGGAAGAAGGAAGTGCGTTGTTTTTGTCAGTATTCACAGAACCTTGCCCTCTTTTATGGATACTTAAGGATACTGAGGTCCATAGGTGTGCTTAGGCAAGCTCAGCTTTTTTTCTTTGTTTAATACATCTGTGCCAAATGAATGGCAACTCAGGTCCACATGTCAGAGAATCAAATTTGATAAGTACATATCTGATTACAGATTCCACCATGAATGCACAATAAAGTTCCACACAATACAAAATATGGTTAATTTTTAAACAGGACAAACATGTTGTATCAAAAGAGATTATCTTGTTTTCTTATTTGTGACCCTGTATCATAATAAACCTTCTCAGAAGTAACAAAGCGCCACCAATAGCTTATACTGTGCTATGAACGAGTATGTGCCCCCTTCTCCATTTCTTCTGTTTTTGTATATTTGTCATCCTTAAATGTTTCAGATCAAACTAATTCTAATATTAGACAAAGATAAACACAAGATTTAGTTTTTATATGATGTTTTCATTAATTGAAGGGTAATATAATTGCCCCTTTGCTACTAAATGTGTTACAACCAGTTTAACAAATATTACTGGTAATTGGGTTCAATTTTCCAAGACACACCCAGGCATGATTATTGCCAACCCTGTTCAATCTAAGCATCACTTAAATAGAGCCTTCCAAGTTATCTAAAGTAGGCAAAGAGCAGCACATGATGCCATATCCAAAAGATATTTAGAAAAAATTAGACTGAGGGGATGTGCCTCTAGGATTTATGAGATGGTGAAGATGGATAATTATGATGTTTTGTACAAATAATCCTTCACGCGGGATAACAATTTGGTTTACCGTAGTGTGCCGAGAAGATGCACCACTTTCGACTCATAGAATTCTTTCTAATTATCAAATAAAAATATTTTAAATACTTTGCTAGCTGCAGCCTCCTCTTGAATATCCGGGATGGAGCCGTCCCTCAGTAATGACTCTTCAGCAAATTTGTTTTTGTTGAAAGTATCTCCTGTGATCTGGAAAAACCAAGCACGTCACTCTTGGTAGAAACTGGGTTTCACCCTCATTAGCAGTAATTAAGGTTGGTGAAAATCTTAAAACACTAGCTATTGGTGTTATTTGAACTGTCAAAATCACGTTTCTTTCAAACTTTTTTCAGTTATGAAAAGTCCAGAATCCAAAAGTTTTTGTTCAATTGAGAGACCCTTGCCACTGATAAACTCACTAGGTTTTTCCAGATCACACAAGATATAATGCCTCTGTATTTTCAGCTTTTGTTTGACAAATGTTGCTCGTGCTGCTCACTCAACAAGTGTATTGGCATCTGGCTGGTGACATGATTAAGGAACACCTGATTGGGATTTATAACGGAGCTGGGAGCTAAATGATTGGATCCCATAGAGGAGTTGGAGGTGTAGCTTCATATGATGCATAGTGAAAAAGGTCATCCTCCTGATTGAACTTGCGCCTGCCACTGGTTGTCACCATATTCTTTTACGTTTTTGTTTGACAATACTTATGTCATTTTAAGGGAGGTCCAGTTTGAAGCAGTCAAAATGGCATCATATAGGTGGCCTGTTTGGTTTTTTTTTTTTTTGGTCTGGTTTGGGTATATTTTATTAGACTAAAATCTAAAAGTATTCACCCATGTCAGAGCTTGTATTTCCATTGAATATTCATGGCTTATTGTGTTTTATTGTCAAATTTAATCTAAGTCTAGGTATGTCAAATAGTTTCCATTTATTACCTGTAGTAACTCATTGTAGCACTGTATTTATATATATTATATATATTAATCTGGTATATAAATTTGCTTAAACAAACTAGATGACCATTGACTGAAAAACATAACACTGTTTTCAGTATAATTTAACACTTTGAGTACACAGATCAGCTGAAAAACTGTTGGAAATAGGATTATTGATGCCCATGCAATATAATTTACCGCTACATTATCAGTACAGAACATTTTCAGAAAAGGAAATGCTGATTTTCTCATACATTTAGTGGAAGTAGAAACAATCAAGTTAAAACAGTGAATACGCAGTATGCCAGTGCAAACGGCCGAATAAACACAATTTAACACTAGGCTACGTTTTGCTGCCGCAAATGGCTTAATGTTATCCACTTTAGTTTTAAAGCCTTGCAATGAAAAAAGAGCATATTCATTGAAATAGCTTTGTACATTAATGGAGTATGAGGGATTACAAAATGGTAGCCTTGGGCAGGCCATTGCGGTGCAGATTTGTACTAAATAAGGGAATTAAGGCCTGGATGTACGGTTGACATTCAGGGATAATGTTTCCATCAGGGTGTCGATCCACCATTTATCCAGCTGCTAAGCAGCCCGCCTCACTCTCAGCAGTTGGCGTGGGATGTGAAGACTGAATTGGGACTCGCTGAGTCATCAGCGTACTGTGGAACAGAACTCCAGCCTCCTGTCAGAGCACCACCGCTGCCTTGATCTATGGTACTTTTACCCTGGTCCTGGAGATCCACATGGCAGGCTGATTTACTTTGCTATTTATTTGCTTTTTTCTTCAATTAAA
This sequence comes from Gymnothorax reevesii, assembly GCA_029721435.1. NCBI lineage: Eukaryota > Metazoa > Chordata > Actinopteri > Anguilliformes > Muraenidae > Gymnothorax > Gymnothorax reevesii. The sequence continues at coordinate 52,752,825 of CM056583.1, read as the reverse complement.
CCAATTGAATTTACAATGCTTCTCATCCGATTTTAGGTATTCTACATTTTCATTTAAACCTTGTTTTGGGTAAAGGGCAACACTGCATGGGTGCAGATGCACGGCTGTTAGTTTGCATCGGGTAAATGCTATGTTGGCATCTGGTGCAGATAACTGATTACATCTACATGACTCTACAGATGCTGCAGTTATAATGCATCCCGTGAGTGCGCAGTGGTATATGAACTGTAAGGCTCACCAAGTTAGGACCCTTCTCCCTTTTAATGTGGTCGATACCGTGTTAGTGTGAATTTGTGTGATCCTTACGGTAGACTGTGAATTCATCCAATGGAATGGTTTTCGACATTCTTGTTCTCAAGCTTTTTTTACCAAAGAGAAATTATCTCTGTAATTCGCATACTAAAGGTTTGAATGAGAAGGAATTAGCCTTCCTATCAACTGCGCAAAATGACGAGAGATCTAACAAACAGCTATGGTTGTGCCATGGACATTCAGAGCTGATCCCAACACATGCTAATGTGTCAGAACCTCAGTTGACATTTTTGATTGGAGATAGTGATTTTGTTTCGCTGAGTGAGCTGGCTCAAACACTGCAGCTCAGAACTGAAGCACAACACACAGCCAAGTGGCCAGACGGCAGAGACTGCTGCATCCTCAGTAGACCTAGACACTCAACTTTGTCCCTCCAACCAAATAAAACAAGCATGTTAGCCACAAATCATCAGTATTTGGTTTTGTAGCAAAGGAAGTTCAATGTTTCAATCCATGAAGTTATCCTAAATCATTCTATGTTCTTTTATAATTAAGTGGTAAATAGATGTTTTGTACTTGAGAACAATATTGCCACTGGATCATGATATTGAATGAGCTCTACTGATAACATACATTTAATATACCACTTAATCTCAATTATGATAGATTGTTTATCATCCTGAGAAGATCTTCATTTGTATGATGTATTGCAGTAATGGGAGTAAACTAGTCTGAAGCTGCCGTTGAACTTATGAGTAAGTGTTCCTGTGTAAGAATGTAGTTCTTTAAGAATGGTTTCTTACAGACATACAGCCACAGCAGCGTCTTTATCTGATACAAATAGATGCACCGAACAGGTTGTCCATACTTGGCCAGGTGATTAGTTATAGAATTGAACCACAAAGCATGACACAGGTTCACAATTTTTATAAATGATTATTTTAAAAAATGTATTCATAATTGCCAACCAATTTGCGCAACAAAATGGTACTAATGGAGCTTTAGTGATAGCCCGGGTAAGCCAGGGACTAGATTTGTCAAGTCATTAGCTCCTCTCTGTCCATTCACTCTTGACTTCAGTATCTCCCACCCAATTGGTGAGCTTTTATAACCAAGGCAGCCTTCCTCTATTTCTCTGGCTCCTAGCCTTCTTCACCAGTCACACTCTGGCCTCTAAAGACCAGCGTCTTATCTCCCGACCTCCTCCTTCATAAATAGTATTGTTCATTGTGAGCAACATCTGTTCGTATCGTATTGTGTTCATTTACTTCAGCATCTTCAGAGTCTCAGGATCTGCTCGGCGGATTGTGATCTCAAGTACTATCTGTCATCCTTGCTCAGATAGTTCCAGAGCATCACTCAAGCAGAGTTTCCGAAATAAATAGTTAAATCTGACATAAGTGTCCGGCTTGAATTAGAAGAAAATGTAGAAAACTGTCTTGTAAATAGGGTTTATTTTGATTTTGACACTTGAATTCTTTTTTTTTTTTTTTTTTTTTTTACTCATAGCTGGTTTTAAGTTATTGAGTGATAGACAATTGGAATTTTATTTTCCCATTGGCAAACCTGGTTTTATTATGGTCAGCAGAGCAATATGTTTGCAAGTTGATGTGCGGATTTGCTGCATTTCCTGAAGTGATTCCATTCTTTACAATTCTGGCCCGACTGGCAAATGTAGATTTGCCCTGTTTTGCTCCGCGACTACCGCCACCTGATAATTGGCATTTCTGCATGACTGCAGTTCCAGTTTGAACTACTTCTTAGCAGGGACGTATCAAGCTTTTCAAAAGTGTGTGGGGGGGGGAGCGTATCTCAGTAAGGTTATTGTGGAGCTCCTGGTCAACCCTTCACTTCATTACTTGAAATCTAATCAAGCAACCCCTTTTCATTTTTTGATATTTTGTGAGTATTCTGGGACTATCTGAAAACAAAATTTGATTGAATTTGAAAGGTTCTGACTTCTGCCGAATCGCTCTGAAGCCCAAAGTATTGGGCTACCGCTGTTGTAACTCGAATGCATAATGATTTGAGGTTCCCTCTTCACTGATGCCAACTGGTGGATTTGCTGTGATTGGCTGGAGGGTCTATCACTCAAACTGAGTGACCAATGTGTGTAGCGTGGGCTATTCTTTGTGCCTGTGTGTGTTGGGGGGGTGTTCCTACTCGTTCACAGGTGTAATTTTTTTTACATTGGCTATTTAATCTCGTTTGGTCTCGCAAAAAAGTGTGGGGGATGGAATACATTTTATATATACTAGATGATGGATCAAAATTTCTTGATCTCTTTTCCTCTTCTTTTGCACAGATAAAAAAGGCTCCGGATGTTCTGGTCTCAATTTTTAATTATTGTGGGACACACTTCCATCACATTACAAAAGCCAAAACGCTGCTGGGATATCTCTGGCTGACCGTCCCTTAGGATCATGCTCAAGAGCACATCTGGCTGCATCGGTGACTCAGACTCTGCCCTGGCAGAGGCACCGGTTTAACGAGCCGTGGCACGCCAGCCACTTTCTGAGAAATGGGGTTTAAGTATGGAACGGAGTGTGCGGGAAGTCAGACGGTTAACCTGAGACTGTTTTACCGAAAGGACATTCCCTGCATGAGCTGGCCTCTCACAATGGGGAAAAGCCCATGTGGAGAAGAAAGGAGTTGTTTGAAGATGACTACGTGATCACGAACATTTCACGACTGAACGAGTGCACGTACCCAGCTCTCCCAAAAAACTCCCTGCTTACTGAAGGGTCTTCAAGTCCACTGGTGAGATGCGAGGGGTATGATTTCACCACTACTGCCAACTGTTTTGACTGTGGTTAAGTCACTTTGTTCTAAACTTTGAGTCAAACAAACATTTTAAACAGTTGACCTGCTTTCCCGAAACTTGAACAGCGTGATACTTTGGTAGACACTGAAATTAGGGGCCCTAAGAAAAAAGCTCCCCAAAAGTCATGCTACTCAAAGCTCTGGGTCAAACTTGTTGATTGAATCCTCTCCAGCAGCAATAGGGGGCTGCATCACGGCCCGTGGATGAACCGCAGTGGAGCTAAGAGCGAGACCCAGCACTGCTGCGCTTGTTATGACAGCTGGCTGATTCAGATCACGTCAGCAGCCTCTAAGGTTACAGGCGGCTGTTTGTCCTGGACCTCTCTCGCTAGTGAGTTTAGGTTCACATGCTGAGAGCTTCAATTGTACAAGCAAATTTGCCCTTCTGTGGGCCGTCACAGTACGGCAAAGGATTAAAACTTGCGTTTCAGCAACACAGTTTGCACGTTTTTGGCTCTAGAGGGCTGCGAAAAATGCAGGTATGTTTCTGTTTTATACTGCGTCAAGCACCACACAGAGCATTGACTCAAGTTTTCTCTTCAAGTTGAGACACAAAATATAAACATGGTGCATGTACAAAAAGGTATGCCGACCACATTTGAATGCTTTGCAAGGAATTACTTTCCACATATGTTAAATTTGGTGCAAGCAGTTCCTTTTTTCTGCAGGATGGCCATTTTGCAAGTGATTAATTGTCCACTGCATGTGACAGATTTTTTCCTCCTCTGAAGTTTCCACTTAATAACTCAGAAGTTCTGGGGCATAATTCCGTGCATTACATTTCACAATGGAGTTTCAAATCCAGCCTTAACGAACATATAAGACACAGGTTGCTGTGTTCAGCAGTTCAATATGTTTAGCAGCTGGTCCAGCTATGCTTTTCTGCTGGCCAATATAGTGTTGTAATGGGGCTAATGGTGGAATACCTGTATCACACTGTATCTTAGAAATTGTAACATAACGCGTTGCTGAATACCCCTCGGCCTGTGCACATCTATGGGTCACAGAGAGTTACCCTACCAAAATTGACGAAGCTGCCATCAAGAGTTACTGAGTACTGGGCCAGACAAGATTTCCAAAATGAAGGTCACATTGCTAAGGTCAAAGGTCAAATCCAGCAAAAATCCTGACATTGCACATCTTTGGGTCATAATGAGTTACCATTCCAAATTTCGCGAAGCTGCGATCATTAGTTGCTGAGTACTGACCAAGGACTGTATAAAAGCTGTTAGCTGTGAAGAATTTCAGATAGCGCTAGACGTTCCCACTCCAGCTCTACGCGAAATTACTATTCACAAAACGAAGTACGCAGGGGGCAGGCGCTATCGGGACTTAGTCCACGCGCACTGCGGTTGTCAATCACTTATGACTACACGCCCCTTTTGCATAATATCAAATAAAAGGTTTACAGAAAACTGATCAGAAAAATTGACGCTAGAATATATATCAGTATGGTAAGAACTTCCTAAAAATGAAGAAACCATCTTCAGAAGTAAATTATTTTTCATGTACACAATTTTTCCTGTCTCGCATTTCTCCCCTTCACTAACATGGAGCCTATACCTATATATACCTATGGGCCTATAATTTGTACCGCAGCCTGCCAGTAGTTGGCGATCGAGAAGCTTTTGCTTCACTTTTCAGGAGACGTTCGGCCGTCCATCTTTTATACAGTCCTTGGTACTGACCCAGACAAAGTCATGGACAGACGACAGACAGACAGACACGCAGGTGACGAGGGGTAATAACTCATTTCTCCCAGATATCTGACAGAGGATTAGTGTTCAGTTCCCCTGCTTTTTCTTCCCATTTGCTGGTATTTGGAAGATGAGGATCAGTCTTTCAATTTTCCAGCTTCTTTTTTTCTGAAAAAGCTACATTGTGACTTTAAAATGAGCTGCCCAAACTGAACTGAACACTCAAAAGTTTAGCCTGCATATATTTTTACAGTAAAGAGAAGAACATTCTTTGTGCGAAAGGCCGGCTCAACTGTAAAGCAGAAACCGCTTCATTAAAAGAAAATCACACGCTCTGTCCAGTCTGGCACAGACAGGGGAGAAACCGTGGAGCTGGAAACCGGAAGCCAGAGTCTGACCCAGAATGCAGGATGGAATTTGCTTACTAGGATGGAAAAAGCGGCAGACGCAGTCAGGAGGAAGTGTCATCCAAGTGCAAAGCCTGGGAGATTCCTCCGCTGCTACCCGATGTGTTTTCCTCCTCAGCATCGGGACATATGAATTACTATTTTATTTTCAGCGTCCACCACCATTGGTCCATCAGTCCACTAGCCCCCTCTGCCCTCCAAAAATCAAACGAAAACAACAGCAGCTGTGCTGCCGTAATTGTGCCCGCCATTAGCCATGCAATCGCTGCAGCCTTTGAGAGCGCAGAGACGTGTGCGCTCTGTAAAAGAGAGCATACAAATAAAATGCAAATTGAAAGTTAATTGAGCTCAAGTGCTCCCTTTGGTTTTATTTGTTTGCTATTGATTGCATTCATTGATTGAATGCAGCTTCCGTTCTGGATTGAATGTAACCCACTGGGACTGCCATCAAAATGTGAATTGATGCTGGGACACTGGAGTGGAACATGTTCCAATCAGGGTCGTAGCACTTTGAATGGAACAATGTTCTTTTGGGACCATATGGTTGAGAATAGATCTATTGCCAGACTGTTCTCAAACCAAGCTTTCAGCTCCAATAAAAATAATGCATTCGTTTCTCATGTTGTGCAAGGGAAGCCTTAGCATATCGACATCTAATATTCTCTAATTCGGCAGGAGAAACTAACAAGTAGCTGCCAGAATAAGCAAAGTCTCAAACACAGTCAAATGACTGATGACCGTTTGATCAACACTGTTCTAAAAATGGCCGGCTGGCCTGAAGGCCTTGTGTCCCCCGTCGCACAAGTGACCAGAAACATGTGGCAAAAACTGTTTTGATGGTTGAAAATAATGTGGTGCACTGTACGACTAATAATGTGAAGTACAATGACACTGTAGCTCATTGGTCATTGGTTGAACAGGGAGATGGATGAGGGATGCATCATTGTGATATGAAGTAAATATAACCATGGGTTATGAGAGAGATTACAATTTTCATGACTTGTGGATGATGGACGTTTTGTGCCCATGGCTGAGATCTACCTAACAAACCAATAAGAATGTCATATGAATTTGGTGAGCCTCCATCAAAGCTGTGAAAAGTTATTGCAAGTACAGTGTTCCTCACATCTTTTTGCTCAGTGACCTTGAAAACTAGGTGAAGGTCACTCATAATTAAACTTGAGCAAGGCCTTCATGAGAGGCATATGTGGTGTGAATTTGGTGATCCTCCATCAAAGCTGTCAAAAGTTATTGCGAGTACAATGTTCCTCACATCTTTTTGCTCAGTGACCTTGAAAACTTGGTCAATGTCGACGGGGGACAATTAGCGCAATACTGACAGACCTTAATTTTTGATGGTTATAAGTGGGTCTCATGTGTATGACTGTCTCCTATGCAGGGAGAACAGGCTTTGTTTTGGGGGGATTGCATCTGGATTAGCACAATAGAAGTCACCCTCATCTCAAAAAGGCCTGCGGGGTGTTCTATACGTTGCCTGCATTAATGCTAAATGACAATCTGCCCCTGAACCGCAAACTAAACTTTGTACTGTTAATTGCACACATTTACAGTAATCTTCTTCCTGCATCTGAAAGGATGGAGGGTGTTTGAAGTTGAGCTTCACAAAAGATTTTACGTGGCATGACAGAGTTTGATTCCTGGTAGCAGAGAACTATGAACTGCTCCCCTTTCATAATCAAAATCTCTGAAAAAGAAAGCTTCATGCGCCTAGAATGTTCTGTGATTGAACAACCTCCACTGTAAAGGAGCCAGAAAGTAATGTTAGTTAGATTGCCTATTTGGGGTATTTTAAATGTCTTGGGAGTCTCACTTTAGCTGGCTGGATTGGCTTTCTTCATAATAACATACAGTGTCTTAATGATCTAAGCTCCTCAGTCCTTTTTTGACCCAGTCTGTTGTGAAAGATCTGCACACAGTCCCTTGTTTGGTCCTGTGTAACGGCAGAAAAGATCATTTCCTGTGTTGGACTTCTGTTGGCCTGTTGCTTGTGAAGGTGGATCAGCCTGCTCTCTGTCCTTCCACCTCCCAAAGAAATGCCTGGGGAAAAATGTTCTTTGCTTCAAGATTCAAAAAACTAAGCTTAAAAACTTAGAATCATGATTTGGAGTATGACCAAACTTCCAAATAGTGGAGATCATTCTTGCAGTTAATCTAAAATGCCTGTTATTCTTTATTTTATTTAACCTTAATTTAACCAGGGAAGTCCCATTCTGAAAGGTGACTGCATTCCGAGCTGAAAGCAATTAGTAGTAATCAACAATTTCTTGCTTTATCTTCTCATTCTAAGGAGAATGTTGATCACACAATGCAATGGTGACAGGGCGGAATCACAGTGTTGAACCCAAAAGCTCGACTCCAGACAAGAGTTCCAATTTTAGTCTTTTAATAAAAAGTAGCAACTTAAATACTCATACAGAAAACAAAGAAAAGCCAAAAAGAAACTTTCAAGGAAAGAACAGAAGTCTAACTGAAATTCACTCATGAAGAGAAAAACCTGAAACAAACAAAATTCACTCTAATGAGGAATATAACTAGAAACAAGGATAAGACAAAGCAAAAATGAAACCTGAAAACAATCTCTGCTAAAGGACCAAAATTAAACAAGAAACAACCTAACACAACTTAGCATAGTGCTCATAGTATGGCAATCCAAGACGAACTGGCACAGGACAAGGGAAAATGCTGACTATAAATACCCACACAAGGAAATGGGAAACAGGTGGAAACAATCAGGGCGGGGCAGACAATCAGATCAAGGAAAACATGGAGGGGCAGGTGAACAGGAACAAGGGGAGTGAAAATTTCAAAATAAAACAGGGAAATCAAGAGACAACGCTCAACATAACTTTCTTGACATGACAAATGGCTCTGAAATTATGACGCCATCGGTTTCTAGATTGGTTTCCTCTAAGCCTCACTTTCACAATGCAATACTGTCTGCCACTAGGTACGACCGCCCAGAAAAAGGCTTGATTTGTGGCGCAAAGGAAGTTAGTCAACCGTTTCTAAAGCAGAGGAAGAAGAGAATATTGCTTTTGTTTTCTTGGTAGCTATCTCCAGAAGGGGGAATGCCAGATGGTGGAACAAGCTAAGTGACAATGTAAAATCTACCCGGCATGATAAAAGAACCCCATCGATAGAAGCGGCAGAGAAGGCGAAGAGAGAGAGCGAGAGAGAGAGTGATAGAAACCAAAGTAAAATGAGAGTGAACCTCGGTCAAGCATTCACTTGTTGGAGAGAGCTCCAGGACTTCAAAAAGTTCTAAACCGACAGAGGTGGAGAATCCAGGGGTCAGAAAGTAAAAGTCCGGCCAAGTTTTTCGCCCTCCAACAGAATGAGCTGATCCCTCATATTGGCTCTATCTCCTCTCAGAAGTAAATCCAGGTGGTTGGAATAAAGTTCTGGGGAGGATTTTTACTTTGTGAACCTGGACTTTCCACCTCTGCAAACCGACATTCAGTTTGCATTCCCTCCACTGGATCAGAGCTGTTAAAAAATATTTGCCCCCTTCTCAATTTCTTCTATAATTGCTTATTTTTGATGATAAAATGTTTCATTTCAACAAAATATCAGACAATGATAACCTGAGTAAATACAAAATTATGTTTTTGAATTATGATCTCATTTATTGAAAAAAAAAAAAAACAGCACAACCTTACTGGCTTTATGTGAGTAAGCAATTGCCCAATTAATTGCTAAATCAACCAATTTAACAAATAGAATTAATAATTGGGTTCAATTTCACTGGACACACCTACGCAGGACTACTGCCAGCCCTTTTGAATCTAATCATGGCTTGTGACCCAAAACTCAATTACAGTTTGGCTATGCAACAGGACAATGAAGCGAAACACACAAGGAAGCCCTCCTTTGAATGGCTAATAAGAAACAAAGTAAAAGTTTTGGCCTAATCAATGTTCTAACTTGAATCCAGTTGAGATGCTGTGGCATGTCGGGCAGCTAGCGTTTAGTTTCATTATTTTTCAGGAAACCTCAGAGAGTCAGTATAATTTGATTAGTAATGACTTCAGTGGGTTTTGTCCCCCATAACTACAGGCATATTGTCTGCTCTGTCTCTGCCCTGCACACTTTCCTGCAGGTATTTTCAAAGATGACCCTTTCAGGGCCATTAGAGTCAAACAGAGGATCATAAACTATGAGTTCACGTCCTGCCAATTCTTAAGACAACAGAGAACACCATTTTTACAGCCTTTAGACCACCAAGACAACAGCATGCCACATTTTTGTTTACTTATTTTTTTATTTTGTACCCATGAATGCTGCTCAAAATTTGCCTGCACCACTTATGTTTTTTTTTTGTTTTGTTTTTTTTTTTGGAGCTCTAGTAAAACTGTTCAGACCTATTTGATAACTGAGCTTGATGACATCCAACAATATTGATGTTTAGTCTCATAACAAGGACCCTATATCTATGAATATCTTTATAAAAATTCCATAGTGCTCAGCTCTGCTTCAAACATGGGGGCAATTTGTTACATCAATGCCCAGTTTTATGGGAGACAAATTGTCGTGGCTCACACCTTAGGACATCCACAGGTCTACCTGTCAGCACAGCCTTCATTAATCCCTAAGGAGGACGGTGATGCCTTCACCCTCTTAGTAACCGCATAAAAATGTGGGGCTTCATTTTTTTTTTTTTAATGGCTTTTTTACCCCAAAACTAGGACCAGCAAGGAGTTTTAACATCTGTGCAGTGGATTTGGTGTTTGACATTTGCCTTTTCCATCGATAATTCTGGCTGTTTTTTTGATTGTGAAACTTTGATTCTGGCCTTAATTGGGACAATATCAGGAGATACAAACTTTGTTTCAGTGTTTTTTTTTCTCTTGTCCTTTAATTGTTCATGTCTTTTTAATTTTTGTTTAAGTAGTGACCCTCATCTGTAAATAGAGACATTGTATATTCTGTTGCAAATCTTGTTAACTTTCCTACTTTTGAACCACATTTTGAGTAGTGCTTTTTGGTAAGGCAAGTTAATTGTTAACTGATATATTCCACGCTAATTAATAAATTCAATTGAACAAATTAATTTAACATGTTGGGAGGGGTTTTAACAGTTGACTCGGTTGTATTTGGAATTCAGAGTGCCAGACTTTAAGTGAGGGTGTTTAACTTCACTTCTCCAACAGATAATGAATAAACCTTTACCATTAATTAATGAAATGATCATTTAAAAGCTGAATTTTACATTGACTGATGTTATCTTTGGCTCCTATTAAAATTGGTTGGATGATGTGAAACATTTAAACATGACAAATAAGCAAAAATTGAAAAAAATTGGGAAAGGGGCAAATACTTTTTCCACAGCTTTGTATAAATACTATCTACTGTTTTACTCTGCCTTTAACATAACATTGAGATCAGGGTTTCTAGTCCATATTGGGATATAAATGGAAGTTTCCTCCTCCAGTAGCCAGACTGTTAGCGGTAGCGAGGTTCTGAGGAATTGGAAAGTGATCTGCTCATTTTTGCCACAGCATAAAATAATCCCACTTGGAAACTTGAGGAGGGGTGGAGAGGATGGGGGAGTTGAAAAGTTGTGTTTCCACTTCAAGGCTATAGCATCAGCTCAGCTATGGCAAACCATGATGAACAAAACAGAAATACGTATCCTGGCCCCAACTGAGTAGTGTACCTTTCCAAGGAATCAGGTACCTGTTTATCCTTTTCCCTACAAGGTTTCTACGCCTGTCTTTTAAATGATAGCTACGTCACAATGACGGCAGAATCATCTCCTTATTCATCCAGTGTTCTGAAAATAAAAAAGATCCATCTAAAGTTCTGAGCACAGTGCATAAACATCAGTCAGTCAGGTATTCACTCATTCTTTCTGAGACAACATTGCTTGGTTTGCCAGTTCAGAGTAAAAAACTGAGGACTAAATCCAAATGTCTTCTTGCGAGGAATAAAGCATTATATTGTGAATTTTACAGCTATTAAGATATTCCAAATATCAGTATGGGTTACCTGGCATTCACTCTCAATCCAGATATCCCATGGGCTGAACTGAGGCTGTACCAACAATTATTTTCCTGATTAATTGGATCGCAACAGCTGGCATTGCCTTCAATTCTCTCAGCAATCAATATAGTGCAAAGCCAGTCCTAATTTATGCAGTCCTTTTTTCAAATCTGGAAAAGCTGACTTAACTGCTCGTCATCTTTCAGTTTGGAAAAGTGGTGGGGAAATTTGTGGGAGTGTAAGCACACTGTACATTTGCATGGAGGGAGAAATCGGAGCTCTGGCTTGTCCACAGCATAAAAAAAACAGGCTCAATAAAATAAAAAAGGGCTTGATAAAATCGGCATTATTCATCTGCAGCAGATGCCTGGAGTGCACTTCATATCACTTGTGGAAAACTCTGAGGGAGGATCCAAAACATGCTGCCTGGGTAAACAATGCAACTGCAACACTCCAATGTTACGGCAGTATATTTAACCCTGAGCGCAGGTACAGTCTTCCTCAAGAGTCTTCTCCATCGGTAACTAATGAAAATGCCTGTCTTCATTTTTGTCTTCACCTCTGAATTAAGCAAACCAACCGTTATTTATACCACTTGTTACTACGTATTCTGGGCTGGAGACTATCCCAGAATTCAATCTGAAAGTCATGTCTTTGAAGTGTGGGAGAAAATCAAAGTACCCAGAGAAAGCCCACGCTAACACAGGAGGAACATAAGAACTCCACATAGAAAGACCACAGGTTGAAACTTCAGCTGTGGCGCTACCCACTGTGCCACAATACTGTCTAATTTCTCAATTCTCATGCAAAAATATTCAAGCAACTGTAGTCACAATATGAAATGTGCAGTACCAAATTTATTACAACCCGATTCCCAGGTCCGAAGAGGACACTGTGTAAAATGTAAATGAAAACAGAATGCAATGATTTTCAAATTATTTAAACTTTACATTTATTTGAAAATAATACAAAGACAACATATCTGATGTTGGAACTGAGATATTCTATTGTTTTTCTGGAAAATATGAGCTAATTTTGAATTTGATGCCAGCAACTTTTCAAAAAAGTTGACACAGGGATGTGTGTTGCATCACATCTTCTTCAATCAACACTCTGCAAGTGTTTGGGAACTAAGGAGACCAACGGCTGCAGTTTAGGAAGTGCACTGTTTTCCCATTCTTGCTTCATGTTGGATTTCAGCTGCACGGTACTTTGCAGCCTTACTTTGTCTTATTTTTTTTGTTGGTTTCATCCATCCATCCATCTTCTACCGCTTATCCGGGGCCGTGTCGCGGGGGCAGCAGTCTAAGCAGGGATGTCCAGACTTCCCTCTGCCCGGACACTTTCTCCAGTTCTTCCGGGGGTATCCCGAGGCGTTCCCAGGCCAGCTGAGAGACATAGCCCCTCCAGCATGTTCTGGGTCTTCCCCGAGGCCTCCTCCCGGTAGGGCATGCCCGAAACAAATTCCCAGGAAGGCGTCCAGGGGGCATCCGATAGAGATACCCGAGCCACCTCAGCTGGCCCCTCTCGACGTGGAGGAGCAGCGGCTCTACTCTGAGCTCCTCCTGGGTGACAGAGCTCCTCACCCTATCTGTAAGGGAGCGGCCCGCCACTCTGCGGAGGAAACCCATTTCAGCCACTTGTACCCGAGATCTCTTTCTTTCGGTCATGATTCAGAGATCATAGCCATAGGTGAGGGTAGGAATGTAGATTGACTGGTAAATCGAGAGCTTTGCCTTTCGACTCAGCTCCTTGTTTACCACAACAGATCGGTACAATGACCGCATTACTGCTGCCGCTGCACCGATCCGTCGGTCAATCTCACGCTCCATCCTTCCCTTACTGGTGAACAAGACCTCAAGATACTTGAACTCCTCCACTTGAGGCAAGAGCTCTCCTCCAACCCGGAGGGGGCTAGCCACCTTTTTCCGGTCGAGAACCATAGCCTTGGACTTGGAGGTGCTGATTCTCATCCAAGCCGCTTCACACTCGGCTGCAAACTGCCCCAGTGCATGCTGAAGGTCCTGGTTTGAGGGAGCGAACAGGACAACATCATCCGCAAAAAGCAGAGATGAGATCCTGTGGTCCCCAAACCGAACTCACTCCGGCCCCTGGCTGCGCCTAGAAATTCTGTCCATAAAGATAATGAACAGAACCGGTGACAGAAGGCAGCCCTGCCAGAGTCCAACATGCTCCGGGAACAGGTCTGACTTGCTACCGGCAATGCAAACCAAGCTCCTGCTCTGGTCATACAGAGACCGAACGGCGCTTAGTAGAGGGCCCCGGACTCCGTACTCCCGAAGCACCTCCCACAGAATGCCTCGAGGGACACAGTCGAATGCCTTCTCCAAGTCCACAAAACACATGTGAACTGGTTGGGCAAACTCTCATGCACCCTTAAGCACCCTGCGGAGGGTATAGAGCTGGTCCAGTGTTCCAAGACCAGGACGAAAGCTGCATTGTTCCTCCTGGATCCGAGGTTCGTCTATCGGCAGGATTCTCCTCTCCAGCAACCTGGAATAAACTTTACCCGGGAGGCTGAAAAGTGTGATGCCCCTATAGTTGGAGCACACCTTCCGGCCCCCCTTCTTAAATAGAGGGACCGCCACCCAAGTCTGCAAATCCTGAGGCACTGTCCCCAACTGCCACACGATGCTGCAGAAGCATGTCAACCAAGACAGCCCTACAACATCCAGGGACTTGAGGTACTCAGGGCGGATCTCATCCACCCCCGGTGCCTTGCCACCCAGGAGCTGCCAAACTACCTCAGTGACTTCAGCTCGAGTGATGGATGAGTCAGCCTCTGAGTCCCCAGCCTCTGCTTCCTCTACGGAAGGCGTATCAGCGGGATTGAGGAGGTCCTCGAAGTATTCCTTCCACCGGTCGACAATATCTCCAGTCGAAGTCAACAGCTCCCCACCTCCACTGTAAACAGTGTTGGCAGGGTACTGCTTTCCCCTCCTGAGGCGTAGGACGGTTTGCCAGAATCTCTTCGGGGCCGACGATAGTGCTCCTCCATGGCCTCCCCGAACTTTTCCCATACCCAAGTTTTTGCTTCCGCCACCACCCGGGCCACAGCACGCTTAGCCTGCCGGTATCGGTCAGCTGCCTCAGGAGTCCCACAAGCTAAATAAGCTCGGTAAGACTCCTTCTTCAGCTTGACGGTATCCCTTACTTCTGGTGTCCACCACCGGGTTCGGGGATTGCCGCCACGACAGGCGCCGGAAACCTTACGGCCACAGCTCTGAGCAGCCGCGTCAACAATGGAGGTGGAGAGCATGGTCCATTCAGACTCAATGTCTCCAGCTTCCCTTGGGATCTGGTCAAAGCTCTCCCGGGGGTGAGAGTTGAAAACCCCTCTGACAGAGGGTTCCGCCAGACGTTCCCGACAGACCCTCACAACATGTTTGGGCCTGCCAAGTCTGTCCAGCTTCCTCCTCCGCCAGCGGATCCAACTCACCACCAGGTGGTGATCAGCGGACAGCTCAGCCCCTCTCTTCACCCGAGTGTCCAAGACATAAGGCCGAAGGTCAGATGACACGACCACAAAGTCGATCATTGACCTCCGACGTCCTCGTGCCACATGCACTGATGGACGCCCTTGTGCTTGAACATGGTGTTCGTTATGGACAAACCGTGACTAGCACAGAAGTCCAGTAAGTCCTCAGATCAGGGAGGCCGTTCCTTCCAATCACGCCCCTCCAGGTAACACTGTCGCTACCCACGTGGGCGTTGAAATCCCCTAGCAGAACGATGGAGTCCCCAGTTGGAACACTTTCCAGTACTCTTCCTACGGACTCCAAGAAGGTCGGGTACTCAGCACTGACATTCGGCCCATAACCCGAGATGACAGTGAGGCACCTGTCCCCGACTCGAAAGCGCAGGGCTGCGACCCTCTTGTTCACCGGGCAGAACTCCAACACCTGATGGCTAAGCCGGGGGGCTATAAGCAAACCCACACCAGCCTGCCGCCTCTCACCGCAGGCAACTCCAGAGTAGAAGAGAGTCCAGCCTCTCTCAAGGAGTTGGGTTCCAGAGCCCAGACTGTGCGTAGAGGTGAGCCCGACTATCTCTAGCCGGTACCGCTCGACCTCCCGCACTAGCTCAGGCTCCTTCCCCCCAAACGAGGTGACATTCCATGTCCCGAGAACCAGATTCCATATCCAGGGATTGGGTCGTCGGGGTCCCCGCCCACGACTGCCACCCAAAGCGCAATGCATCGGCCCCTTCTGAACCCTCCCGTGGGGGGATGGGCCTACGGGAAAGCGGGCCCACGTCGCTCATTTGGGCTATACCTGGCTGGGTCCCGTGAGCGGAAACCCGACCACCAGGCGCTCGCCTACCAACCCCAACCCCAGGCCTGGCTCCAGGGTGGGGTCTTGGCGACGCCAATCCGGGCGACGTAACCGTCCTCATTCTGTTTACATTCATCAGGGGTTTTGGAATCGCTCTTAGTCTCACCTGTCACCTAGGACCTGTTTGCCTTGGCAGACTCTACCAGGGCAGATAAGCCCCAGACAACATAGCTCCTAGGATCATCCAGGTACTCAAACCCCTCCACCACGATAAGGAGGCGATTCAAGGAGGGGTGTTGGTTTCATAATGCACCAAATATTCTCAGTGGGTGACTGGTCTGGACTGTTGACTGACCACTTTAGCACCCAGACTCTTTTACTACAGAGTGATGATGTTGTAATATGTGCATAGTATGGTGTTTCAAGTTTATTCACACAGGTATCGGACAAGAAAGCACAGTTATGGGGACTATATCAAGATAACATGTGGAATGGGGTCACCTCAGGAAAGCTAAAAAAAGCTTATAGGAGAGGGCCCAGTTCATACCATTAGTCCAAAAAACAATCACATGACAACTACAAACATAAATCCCAGAAACCATCTCTTCAGCAGTCATTCAGATCCAAAAAATATCAAATAAAGGATTTTCGTCACAATCTGCCATTTGGCATGGCATTGCTGAAATGAACAAACAAAATGCCATTTGGCATGGCATTGCTGAAATGAGCAAGGCCTTTCCTTAAAAAAGCATCTAGATGGCAGCAAATGTGCCACCAAAACCTGTATATGTACTTCACCATTAATGGTGTCTTCTCAATGTGCAAGTTACATACAATGTGTACTATTGCACCCCCTTACTATAATGGATGCTGGCTTTTGAATTGTGTGCTGATATCAAGCCAGATGGCCCCTCTCATCTTTAGCCCAAAGGACGTGGCACCCATGATTTCCAAAAAGAATTTCAAATTTTGATCAGTCAGACTACAGGGCAGTTTTCCACTTCGCCTCAGTATATTATAAATGAGCTTGGGCCCAGAGAAGAAGGCAGTGTTTCTGGATCTTGTTTATATATAGTTTAATCTCAACATGGGAGAGTTTTAGCTTTCATTTGTGAATGCAGTGACAAACTATGTTTAGTGATAATGGTTTACAGAAGTGTTCCTGAGTCCGTGTAATGATTTCCATTACAGAATCTTAGAATCAGAATCTGTTTTTAATGGAGTGCCACTTGAGGACCTGAAAATCACAGCCATTCAAAATTGGATTTTGGCCTTGTCCCATCCGTACAGAGATTTCTCTGGATTCTCTGAATCTTTTAATGATATTATGTACCATAGAGCAGTGGTTCTCAATCTCAGTCCGGGGGCAACCCTGTGTATACTGGTTTTTGTTACAACCACGATTGCAATCATTGCATTTTAACAAGAAGTCTGTTTGTCTTAACTAGGTGCATTTATGTTTAGCACAGTTATTTATCCCATGTAGCCACATTTGAACCAATATCCATACATCCCATGCAGAAATCCATATCCATATTGTGATATATTAGAAACAACTGCATGAAAAGAAGAAAAAAAATGAGCCCATCAAAGTAAACAAACTGTGGCTCCCTAATTAGAAAGACTGTGGACACATGGTTGAGAAACCTAACAACTTATTAGGCAAAAAACCTAACCTGCTTTGTGTCATATTAATGTCATTAAGTTCAAGCAAATTATTAAGGAAGAAAGCAAGATACCTGCCGGCAGCAACCTAATTTGGAACTCAATGATTTTTTCAGAGTCTAATTTGATCTGTTTAAAAATGTTTCTCACTGAAATTGCGGGCAAATATGATAGAATAGACACAATATGTTCAAGGGTCTTTTATTCTTTATGGCAAGCATAGGTTTTTCTGTGACACTGTAGCTTTAGACAGTAAATAACTACACTGAAAAAAATGTTTTGTTGAATGAACATAATTTTTTTAAGGTAAGTGGTTGCACAAAATATTTTTATCTGAAGCTAGATATTTTTATTATGTTGACTATTTGAAATTACTTATATTTTTTAAGTGGAGTTAAATAACACACCTATTTCTATTAAAATATGCTGAATTAATATATGGAACATTTACTAGGGGTCAAAATCACTTTTTTCAGTGTACTTTAAATACACCTAATTAGGACAAATTAACAGCTTATTCAAATTTTGTTGCGCAATCAAGGCTGGAACGAAAACCAGCATACACAGGGGTGCCCGAGGACTGATATTGAGAACCTCTGCCATAGAGGATAGAATCCCCAAATTCTTTGCAATTTTTTGCTGGGAAACATTATTCTTCAAAAGTTAAACTTTTTCCCCATGCAGTCTCTCACAGAGTTGTTAAGCCCTCACAATATTTACTTATGAAGACATTTTATACGCAATCACGTTACTGACCTGTTGCTAAATAATCTAATTAGCTGTGAGATGTTCTGCCAGTTGTCTTTTTTCACATCTTTAATTATCCTGTCCCAACTTTTTAAAACATGTTGCTGACATCAAATTCAAAATGAGCAGATATTTTCCCAAAAAAAAAACTATAAAATTACTCAGTATTAACATCTGATACGTTGTCTTTGTCGTATTTTCAATTAAATATAGGGTTTTAACTGATGTGTAAATCATTGCATTCTGTTTTATTTACATTTAGCACAGTGTCCCAATTTTTTTGAAAATGGGGTTGTACATTGTATCTACTGCACACTTTACCTTGTATAACATTTTTATTGACAAGAACAACAGTTCTGCGCAGATCCTGGAGCTTCCAACAGGCCTGTTCAAATATTTGCTGTGATGTCACTGCTGACTAAGCTCATTTCGCGTGACAAATGCCTCGGAACGAGGACTGAGAGCCCAGGGCTATGTTCAGAAAGTCCCTTCTTGACACTCATGTTTCCTCATTAAAATGCCAGTTACTGTACCTGGTGTTTTTCTTGTCAGATTTTTAAATGGCACAGGTTTGTGAAAAGCTAAAAGATGTTCATCATTTCAGGTATTAAGGAGCTTATCACCAGTAAATCAGCATACCTGGAGGATGACACATCATCGGAGGTCTTCCGTAACGCCTTCAGCCCAAGCCCCTCCAATGGTGCAAGTTAAGCCTCTTGCCTTTTGTAGCATCATTAATTTTAACCCGTTATTGTGTAAAATTGCCTGATTAATAATCAAGATCGAGACATAAACCTATTGGGAAATTATTGATTAATATATGACAAAAAGATTGGTAATGGTAATATCATGGAAATGGTTAATTAATTTGAAACTCGCTCTTAATTCCTCCGTAAAACTCATGGAGCATTTTTCCAGCAGTGTAACTTATTTTGACTTACTCAAAATGTTTTCAGAGGTAAAAAGAATGCATTCAAAATGAAAATCTTTGAAAGGGATAAAACACAATGACCCTCAAAGATAGATAGAAAGGGATTTACATATCTCACCCACTACAGTATGTAACTGAAGAGAAAGGTTCAAAAAATCTGAAGGAATTTATATGCCTATTGGGCAAGAGCGCAAGCATAAGATGAATATCCATGATCTCCAATCACTCAGATATTGAGAACCGTCATTTATTCTTAAGTAATATAACCATATGGGCTCAGGATTACTTTGGCAAACCTTTGTCATGAACGCCAATTCATAGCTACATCCAAAATGCCAGTTATAATGTTAATGTGCAAAAAAGGACGCATGCTATTTCTCTGGGCTTAGAGGCATTTGAAATAGATCATCACACAGTGGAAATGTGTATTGTAGCAATACAAAGCAATATTTCAGGTCTTTTTTAAAAGAAATGGATGCCTTGTGCTCTCGGCTTAAGAAGGAAAGAACCATGCAGACGGTCACAAGCAACAAATCCAAAATCCATGCTCTAATACGGAGTTACAAACAGTTCAACAGCATGTCTGTGCCTGGAGGCATAAACAGAGAGCAATTACTGAAAACAGAGATAGTAAATGAGGGAAAATAAATTGCAGTCATAATATAACTATATTCTGGAGGATACAATGGGAGAAAAGAACATTAGTATGGGTTTCTGTGGTGTAACACTTATGACTTCTTAATCCTGAAGGAAGCATGCTATCAATGTGAATGTTTTGATTTCATCAGTATTTTATTAGTGAAAAAGCATAACACACCCCCAAGAAGATGGTAATACGTCATTCTGATGCCCCAGTGACACTCATATTTTGTTGATATTGTATATCGGATATGTCATATCAGATGAAGACGCTGTCAGCATTGGAAGTTCGTTATAGGTCAGAGTAATCATATTCCATCAGTGAGCATTGCATTTTTAAATCATGGGTAGTGGATGAAATGAAACTGTTCCACAATGCAAGGTTTTCTGTTACGTCCCAAGTGCTTCAATAATTGTTTTCAGAAAACCAACTGTCCTTGTCTGTTTCTGTTTTGTTTCGTTTATTGATTCTCACTATTTAACGATTGTCTTATTCCATTCTCCTCCCCCTTGTTTCACGCCCCACGCGTCACAAGCATTTTCCACTTGGTGGATTGTCTTTTTGTGTGTTTAAGTTCTTGGTATTTATCCTCCCTTTGTAGGATTGTTGTCCAGTGTCCTCCATTGTTGGTATACTATTGACTAAAAACCAATAGTCTATTTGTAAGGGAAAGTCATCCTGGAGTCTGCAGACCTGGCGATTGGCTTCTTCTAGTTCCTCCCTCACTTCATCTCAAAGGTTTGCACCTGCCCAGTGTGCCCTGGTTCATTCAGCTTGCCATCCCAGCTGCTGATCTTGGACCCGTCCCTTCAACCTCACCTGGTCTAACTCTTTATGTTCCTGATTGCTCCCGCCTAATCACCAACCATCTATTAACCAAATTCCTGTTCTGAAAGCCCTTTTAGTTCTCACTCTGTTTTGTTAAATAAAACTAATTTCAGCATTAAACCGTGATCTGCGTTTGTTTTTGTTCTGAAATTCATCAGTCTATTGTTAACTCTAAATACTGAATTCAACCAGGCTATGACAAATCTTCAGTCAACGCAAAGAATCTTCACTTACACTGAAGTGTTTAAATGACCAGACATAGACACTATGGTTAAGTCCTGGATAAGCTGTTTGTGAATTAGGGACCAGTCATCCATGCCAAGAGCATATTTATCTTACCACCTGTGGTCTCGCTAACGGCAAATTGATTGATTGATTGATTGATTAGTGAGTGACGCTCAAGTCTCATCACAACACTCCCTTCGAATGTTCGCTTATCTTGGAGTAAAAATGACAAATGTAAGGACTTTTCTTTCATTGAACTAATATCTTGCAGGACATATCCTATGGTAGAGGAAAAAATATTATTATATTTCAATCAGGGCAAATTATAGACCTGCATGGAGCAAAGACACCAACAACGGAAATAACTAAAATCACAAGAATTGGGTTGGGAAAAGTCACAACTCATGACTAACACCTGGAAGGATAGTAGTGAACCATCAGAATGCGGGTCAGAAAAAAAATCATGAAAAATTGTGTAATTAGAGATCACTAAAATGAAGTCTCATCGTGAAAATCGAGTCTAACTCATTGCTATGTTTCACTGTGAAACATGCGCAATGCAACAAAAACTTGCAGGATTGTGTGACCAGACAGCCCACAAGAACACTACTTGTTAGAGAGCCTGATTTGGGAAAAGAATCAACTTCAGAATGGGAAGGAGCATAAATGTCAGACTGTAGAGAAATGGGAAAAGGTCATGTAGTTATTGAGTCCAGATTTACCTTTTTCGAGAGCGATGGGCATGTCTGGGTCAGAGAGAAGGCCCATGAAGCAATGCATTGTCAAGCGGGGTTGCCACTGTAGAAACTTTTAGAGGCAGTATTCTGATTTGAGGTTGCTCAGTTGGTCAGGTCTAGACTCAGCAATATTGCACAGCCATAAAATGCAGTCGGCAGACTGCTTGAATGTACTGAATGACCAGGTTATCCCATTTATGGGTTTTTTAATCCCTGATGGCATAAGAATATTCCACGAAGAAAATATAAAGACTTACTGGGCTGAAATTCTGAAAGAGTGGTTTAGCAAGCTTGAGGACTCTTTAACTCATGGGCCACCACAGAGTCCTGACCCTAATTAATTGAAATTCTTTGGGAATTTTTAGGTCAGATAGAGCGATTTATGGGCATTTTCAATACTGTCCCAAGTTTTTCTGAATTGGAATTCCATAAAAATTGAGTTCATTTCTAAAGTGAACAGCTGCATTGCCTTCGTGTTTGAACTTTTAGCCATATAGCTCCCTGACCATTACATGACCCCAGCACAAAAACATGTACCACAATCACATTTTATTTATATTTGGCATTGGTTATCGAAACAGCTATGTCTTTTTTTCTAATTGCCTTTTTCAGAGCACCTAGATCTTCCCTGGGAACTTAAAATAGGCATTTAAGCTTATTTTCAGTCCTCCGGCTGTTGAGTCAGGGCTGCACTCTATTACACCAGATTTCCTCTGTCTTCATCCCTAAGTTCACTGGAGTAAGCAAAATAAGTTCCTGTTATTAAAATGGTCCTTCCAGAGATCAGAGAGGGCTTATGAAAGGCTGTAAGGCAGAGAGGAGCAGGAAAGCTTCCTTGCTGTTCTTTTGAGTTTCCTCTCAGTGCATAAGATTTGATGATCCTGTCGAACTTAATTAGGATAATGTGGCAGAGGGGCCCCATAATTCTGCCTTTAGATCACCATGGAAGGCCATGGTTAGTGATGCAGTTTTCCATCCTCTGATTTTCACCTTATAGGGGCACTACTTGGTTAGCGGGTCAACAAGCAAAGTCGACGTGGGCATTAACCCCAGGTAAAGTGGTAGACTGGATGACTTTTACCTAAAAATAGTTTTCCACTTGTGCTTGATAATATGTATGCAAGTAATCCCTTTATTAAAATTAGTTCCAGCCCTGTGGTAAAACTGCAAAGTTAGCGGGGTTTCATTCACAGTATTTTACACCATAAAATAATCATGGCTGCCCTGAGGTCATGGAAATTCCAGAAATTTCTTTGTGGCTCTAAAATCAGCAGAGAAGAAAGTGAAGGAAAAAGGAAGTCCTTAATCTTTG
The DNA here is from genome assembly GCA_029721435.1 of Gymnothorax reevesii. Classification (NCBI taxonomy): domain Eukaryota; kingdom Metazoa; phylum Chordata; class Actinopteri; order Anguilliformes; family Muraenidae; genus Gymnothorax; species Gymnothorax reevesii. Next base: position 52,730,263 of record CM056583.1, on the reverse strand, counting down.
TCACTTGGAGTCAGCCTTGTCATGTGTGTGATTGTGAGTGTGAGATTTCAGGCCAGGATGGGATATTTCTCACCTATGTGCCCGGATTCAAATATTTGTTGTCTGCGACTGGGCGTGTGGACCTTAACCGCAACTTTTGCACCTTGCACTCATGGCACATGTACACATGCTTGTCTGAAGTCCTGATCCTTGCATAGGAGACCCAGATAACATAGCAGGCGTTGGCCCAACGTTGGCAATGGTTGGCAGCGTCAGAGTTGGAATTCCAACGTTGGGCCAACATTGAACCAACGTAAGGCAAACAACCAAATAAATAGGTTGGGCAACTAACGTTGTTTCAGTGTTGGCCCAATGTTGGAATTCCAACTCTGACGCTGCCAACCATTGCCAACGTTGGGCCAACATTGAACCAACGTAAGGCAAACAACCAAATAAATAGGTTGGGCAACAATAAAAGTGGGAGTTCCCATGTTGGAGAACAAACGGGTGTTCAGCTATTTGAAGGAGGGGTTGTTGGTTGTCTGAGGTTGGCCCCATTTATCTAGCTATTATTACTATTATTAATATTATTTTTATCATCATTATTATTGTTCTTGATATTGTAATTAAGTTGTGTAATTGTTTGATTGTAATGACTTGATTATTAATTGCTGTGTTTCCAGCGTGTTGCTGAAGCTAAGCAGGTGTAAGCCTGGTTAGTTCCTGGATGGGAGACCAATTCAAGTTGGTGGGCTTGTTGTGATCCTTCCCTCAGTAATGGGTTATGTGCCAACTTATTGCCAACCTTTACACATACGTTGGCAATACAATGTTGGCCCAACGTGTCCCCGACGGCCAAAATGACGTTGGCCCATCGTTGGCATGTGATGTCTGTGACAACGTTGGGCCAACTCCGGCATGTTATCTGGGGAGGCTGATCTATGCTTCGCGTGGGTCCATGGCACAAGCAGCAGAATGACGCAATTGCGGCCTAAATGGTCTCCAAAATAGAGGTCCGTAGCTCTGCCATGCTCCACTCAGTTTTTTGTAGAACATAACAACACAGCACGGCACTGTGGAGGCCATATGGGATAAACATGATGATTGGTCAAAGTGACCATCTGGAAGGGGCAGTAGAACCCACTGTATATTAGGGTACCTGACACACACCATTTGTTCATGCCATTTCAACCACAAGAAGCATGAATGGCTTACTGTCCGCACACACTGCAGTGCCGTTTGTTTCAGGAGCACAGTGAACACAAAATGAAGCATAAATTGGCCTTGACACTGACTCAGCTCTCCGTAGCATGTTTTGACCTTAAAAAAAAGAGCTATGCATGCATGCTTCAGCCAAACTACCCACATCAATGCACTGTAAAAATGGTGTGCCTTCTGCAAATTCAATGTATGACAATGTAAAATCAACTAAAATCAAGTCAACTTCATATCATCTACAGTATTTTGTTCAGATAGTTAAAAGTCGTAAAACATGTTGAAATAACCAAAGGCACGAGTACTTTCGCAGAGTATAAAAATGTTCAATTTGTACTGCATACTGGACCTCTTTCCCACGACATTCTTGGAATTTTTTTGTATGGACTATCATTGCACAACATATCTCAATATTTCTCTAAACTAGTAATCAGAAATAAATTGTGATAGGATGAGTATTGCCTAATTTTGTATGAATTGGTATAAGCTATAAGTAGAGGATAAGGAGCCCCTTTGATTCTTCCTTGACATTCTAAACATTATGGGCCTGTCTCACAGATATGGATTAGGCATAGCCCTTGACTAAGCACCCTTTTTCCATAGAAAATTGAGTCCAGGATTAAGATTAATCTATGTCTGTGAAACTGGCCATGTGAGTATAAAAATGAAGATTTCTTCAATGAAAATTTTTTTTCATATGACAGATGCATTAAAACCTAGAAATTGTTTCGTTAAATGGTTCAATGACTAGGGAAAAAAAATCAACCAAACGTATCAGAAACTTCAAAAATAATTTGAAGTATTAACTTTGATAGACAAATAAATGCACTTCTTCTCAACAGTTTGCTGAAGGCTGAACTTGAGAAATCAACCTCACGAGTAAAAAAAGAAAGCGTCCCTCCCGAGATAAAGGCTGAAAAGAATGCTGACTGAGACATTCCTCTGCTTTCTGTGCTGTGTGACACTGCTATGACGAGGCGGTGTATTATGTTCTGAGTGTCAGAGATAGAACTTCAAAAAGTGTGGCTCGCCTGCACAGTTATATGCAGTTTATGCACAGTTTAAGCAGGTTGTGTTGTGACTCAGGGGACATAACGTGATTTCCTAGGGAGAAACTCAGACACCCAAAAGCTTGGTGAAGTTCTATAATCTGACACTCTCCTGCTATACTCACAGCAGTTGCTCGCACTGGCAGGAATGGGAAATGGTCAGTACTTACCTGACTCTTTTTGTGGTGGCTAAACCCCGTTCACAGAGCAGCTCCTGGCCCATAGGGTGAGGTGGAGGTGGATTACTTTGGCAGTTGCGTAGCCAAGGAGGGAAGATATGATTTGACTCAGTGGAGACTGAACAGATTGAACCAAATGAGGAGGGAATAGAGATATGAATGTTGAGGACTTTTCCTCCTCTGACAGGAAAGAGAAGGATCATCCTGAGGGATCTACCCCAACAAACTTCTCTCTCTGTCTCTCTCTCTACGCTGAACTTTTTTCAATCTCACAGTGTTTTTCTTTGAAATTCCGCTTTCAGTTTTGTTGGTTCATGATCTCTTCATTTCCTGTTTTTCTGTATAAGAATGTTCCAGGGTGTTTGGTTGAAAGTAATATAGGTAGAATAAAAAAGCTTGACAAATTTGAAATGAGACATCAAGCCAAGGGTTGGGATCACAAGGAAGTGGATTAAAAAAAAAAAGTTAAAGTTCACTAAAGCTCAGAATTGTACAAGCCAGGCATAATACGAAAGAGCAGATTGCAATACCAAATTACAAAACAGTAACATGGCCAAAAACAGGCAGAGTTTGTTAAAATAAGTCAAGAAGAATGCTGTGCAGAATCAGGATCCAAAAGGCAATAGTAAACAGGCAAGCAGAAGGTTGTAACAGACAAGCAGAACAGAACCAGGTCGGGCATATCTGTTGGGGAAAAACAACTGGACAAAACAGGTTTAACATGGAGGAAGCAGGCAGACAGAAAAAGCCTCGTAACAACAGTGCACAGAAATCGGGGATGACAAACTCTGGACAAAAAAAAAAAAAACCAATTCAACATAAAACATATTGGACAGTGAAATTGTAGCCAGGTATTTTAGGCCATTATTAATGAAAAAGAATATGTTTAAACTGAAAAACTGAAATTTTGAGAACAGTCAATGCTGAATACCTCAAAAAAAAGGAAAACAAATCAGGCTAAACCTCCAAAATAGACATTCTTCTCGATAAAAATAGTGTAAAATAAATTTGTGTAATATTTTAAGAATGCTTTGTGTATTTCTTTGATATAAACTGTTTAGTATCACTGTCCTTTTATCGTCTTAAACCTGTTGAAAAATGAATTGTGGACTGTGTATACCAGGGGGCCCCAATCTTTCCCAGAAAGGGCCGGTGTGGGCGCAGGCTTTCATTGCAACCAACCAGCTATGCAACCGATGCTTCTAATCAAACTTATTAGTAAGGAGTCCAGGGGTTGATTAGTAGCATCAGGTGTGTAAATGCTTGGTTACAATGAAAGCCTGCACCCACACTGGCCCTTTCTGGAAAGGTTGGGGACCCCGGGTATACACAGTCCACAATTCATTTTGCAACAGGTTTAAGGACCCCTGGTCTATACTGTAAGCCCTACAATTAAGCTTGTGGTGATACGGGCATTTGTGTGTGTTGCGCAATAATTGTAAATGATTGCCATAACATTAATGCCAATAGCATTACTTGAAACTGAAGTCTGTAAGCCCCACATCTTAGTAAGTGGGCATTTGATTATATACAGTTGCTTTTGTTGGTTGACACCGTGTTCTGTAGGCATTCTGGGACCCGTGCCCACTTCCTCAGCCCTCTGCTCTTAAATGCACTTTGCGCGCCGGCACTTTCTGGTTTACAAATCATGCACTGTGCATGGGGCTTCGTCAATGATAGTTTTGCCACGTTTGTGTGCTTACTTGGCAGCGGGCCCCCGCCGCACATGGGCACAGGTGCAACTGCACTCCCTGCACCCCTGGCATTTCCGCCCCGGTATCCTTTCACTGTTGACTTCATTTCAGCTCCATACAGTTTTGAAAACAGTACAGCTTACTTAGATTTTTGCAGCACCATGCAAAAAAATCTCAGCTCAAGCCCAATTTTTTACACTTGCCTTTCCACTGAATGACGAATATTTAACTCTATTTAAAGGCTTCTCGGATTGGGGCTTTGGAGGGGTATGAGAGGCAGTTGGTGGCAGGGTCCAGTCAAACTATCTTAGTCATCCAGTAAGCCCTGTTTCCTTCTATCAAGGAAAAACATGTAATCTGGATTACTCTGCCAAACCAAATGCTGTCTGAGCAGCTTGTATGTCTGATTCCAGAATGGGTGGGTTTACTAACAATGTAATCTTCTGATTATCTTATCCTCTATATCTGTGCGGCTCCTACCCAGCTCAGGTTGCCTGCCATAATTGCTGAATCTGTTTTTTTCCTGTTTTGTTTGGGTCAAATTCAAGGCAGTCATATTCTGAATTTATTTGTTTTGGCGAAACAAACTTTCACCAAACTATAAAGTAATGCACCGCCAGCCTGAACACTACTCGGGTCCCTAAAAAATGTAAACAGTGATGCAGAGATCTAACATTTCTGGAGCATACTACAGAATAGATAACATGCATTATGTTTTACACACATTTCGTTGCTGTGCTCAGACCTCTTACCCAAACTAGAGTGACAGAACCATGCATTCAAAAGCTGCTGCTCAGATAACACTAATTCCGTGTGCCTGCCTCTGGTATTTTTAGCCCTGCATATAGGGTATAGGAATGACTGATGTGTTTTTCTTTCTAATGTCTGCCTCTGCCTTGTTGTTTACTGTTTGTCTCCATGGTAAATCTTGACTTACCGACAGTGTTTGCGGCATCTGTATGACCTCCCTCTCCCTCTTTCACTGCACGTGCATGTGTGGTGAATGCACGTGCAAACATGCGCTTGTATGTCTTCATATATTTTTGCCATCTCAACTCCTGGTTTCTGATCTCAGTACATTAAAACTTGGCTGGTTGAGATATCAAGCAGGAATTATGGTCAAACTTAATGGCAAGGTGAGTAAGATTTTTCAGAATTACTTTACTTATATTTTCAGTACCTGTAGCTTCCACAAGGCTGTAATCCCATTCAGTCATTTAAATCAGCCCAAATTAAATGACTGGAACACCTACCCACCAATAATCTAATCCATCTACCCTCACGCACCCTGCCCGTAGACTCAATGTGCATGGCCAAACACTACATAGACAACTTTGGTAAAACTAGGGAGCTAGTCATATAAGAATGGCAGACATAACAGAAAGTGGAGCAAAAATGAGCAGTTCCACCTGCACTCACAACAGCTTGCGCTGTTAATCAAAGCGCAAAAAGAAAACCAAAAGAATACAATGACAACCAAGAATAATTTTGATAGATAGCTTAGCCTGTTGCACCACGCTCTCCGCCCAAGGCCTGTCCTGTTTGACTAGGCATGCAGGGTTCTGATATATGGAGGGGATTTTGCTCTAGAGGACCGTAAACACTTTGTTAGCTGTACATGATAAGGTTGAGAATGCAAAAGCAAGCCAGATAGCAAGGCTTTGCGTTTTTAACTGCCCTCAGTGCATGCCTACAGGCAGAAAGCCACATGGATTCAGATCAGACCATTCTCATTCACGTCACATCACGTCACAGTTACAAACTGAGCAGATGGGGAGCCAACTGCAGGAAGAACAATAAGCTACAAGGGCGCGTATACAATGAAGAACAAAGGAGGATTGGGGAAATTGCTGTACCTAATAATTTGCTCACTATCTCTCTTATAATTTAGCCCTCTGAAAGGAACACCAGGGCAGACAACCAGAATTCAGCGTAAGAAGTTAGCATCACCCCTACTAGTATGATGATCCAGCCCAATATGATGTAAAAAAAAAAAAAACTAAAGCTATATATTGTATGTTACAGCCAGATTGTGAATCAGTCATTTCATGAAATGCCTAGCGCTAAAGTTTTCACGACATGACAAATTTTTTTGGTCATTTCACGGAACGACTGGTTTCTCAGTGTGACTGTAACATATACACAAGCACAATCAGTAGCTACAGTTGATTACACTAAGGTAATAATGAGCCAATCAACCAATTACCAGGAACAACCTGCAAGACTGCCAGAACCAATTAAGCAGGCATGCTGCTTGTGGCGGTCACATGGCTACATATCAGATTCATATCCGAACTAGGACCACATACGTATTAAAGTCTCAATTCTGATTTGAAGGTTGGATTCAAAGAATGCATTTCTATGCCTACGCAGCTCTGGAAACATTAGGTCAGTGTTACATTAACCCCTCTGTGCAGATATAGATGCCAGCGGATATGGAGCTGCTCTATTTATGCATGCAGTTACTCTATTGCATCACTAGATGGTACTCCCGGCTCAGTTATTGAATATTCACCAGCAGGTCAAACTCTAACACGGTTTAGAATGTGAATGAGTCCACTCCCTTCCCTGTTTTTCGCAGTTGCATGAATTAAACTCCTCAGCTATGCCTGATGTGCAAACTGCTAAATATACTTGCCCGTAAGTATCTATCCAGCAGTTTAAAAAAAATAAAATAAAGATCTCTTGCGACAAAAAAAATCATTGTCCTCTGTAGCAGGCACTTCTGCTACAGAGACCCAATGGTTTTCCAATTAGTAGTTAAGAAAAATGTTTTCTGAAGCAAACATTCAGCATGGTATTGATACATGTCATTTTACTATCAATTATAGTCATCACATATCAAAAACTCAAAGTTCCCTATCATGCATTTACGCGTAGATTCCTCCATCAACAAATTCAGCGCTCTCTTTTAGCCTCCCAAGTACTCCTGTTGAGAGTAAATCACTCAATTATTTATTTAGGCTCATCTGCTTAGCACACACTTATAGTCTACGCCCACATGAAACTTCCCTAGTAAAGATGTATTTATTGACACGTTTCTTATCCAATTCCAGAGAGTTTAAACTTTCCACAGTAAATGAAATACATCGATTGGACAATTAGAAGAGTACACAGACCTCTGCGTAACAGCAACATAGGTTATATTCTCTGAACATTGCACACAGTTGTACAGCTGAAAATGACGTGATTTAAAGCAAAAAGACTTCCAAAACTGGCCTGAGGTGTTCAGTTACATTTACGGGATTTAAATGAGGTACGGCATGGTCGATGGGAATTATTCAGAATGAAACAGGACTGGAGGGCTCCTTCTACCGAATACATCTGTCTGCGGAGAAGCGATGAAATGAAGGTAGCCTTTTGCTCAATGCGGCTTTTTGTTTTGGAATTTATACCATATTCAACTAAATCGAATGCCAAGGTTTTTGGATGTTTAATAGGCCAGCAGTTCAAAAACGTCAGTAGACCCCCTGGTACGTTCATTGCGCCATTCTATTCAATCTAGGGTAGAATATTGCCAAATTTTTCCCAGATAGTGCAATGTCTATTCTGTTAAAATAATGTATATTTCAGATATTACTGTATCAGTGAGTTATACTTGTTCCATAAAAGGTGTGGAAAGTGTTTATAGAAGGTCGCAAGCTCGGAAGTGGGACCTGCTAGCTTTTCATTGTATGGGTGAAAGTTCTGACCATTAAATAAGCAGTTCCTTGGGTACATGTGCTGGCTTGTGGGACTCTGAAGGAAAATGGATAAAATTCTACTGAACTTATTATGGAGTAAAGCCCTGTTTTGTGTTTGCAGAGGTTACTGGTGACCACTGATGTCCAACTGCACCTATATTAATAAACTCATGCTAAATTCCACCAGAAAATCATTAGTTCATATTGAATTTCATGCTTCAAAAGTCGATTTGTGTTAAATATATGATTATTTTATTATTTGACAGTGTGCTATTTTGGAAAATGGAAAAAAAAGAATTGAACTAGAATTGAAGAGTTAGGGAGGACAGGAGTTAAATTGCCCAGAAATAAAGGAATTTTTGTCATTTGCTAAAAAGTTTTTTAACCTCCCTTTTGGACATCCAAGAAATTACGTATCACTTGAGGGAAAACAGTGTAATAGGTCCTCTTTAAACCTTAGAGAGACATTGAGGGAGAGCACTGTTTGTCATAAAAGGATATGTCAGAAATAGCTGGCAGAATGCATTCCTCCAGCAAAGTGATTTATAACGCTTGTGCATGATGAGAAACGGAAACCCTGCCTATTATTAGAAACTGAGGTGCCTTCTCACTAGTAAAAGAAGATACTTTTGATGAGAAAAAGAGATTGAAGGCAGATTGCCCAAGTTTCTAGCAAATGCTGATCTCACACTTGTGGAATATAGGCGTGGGGAGGGGCCAGAATATAAGCGTTAATTCTCAGCAATGATCTGACCAGGAAATGCAGGCTCCAAGAGGGTGCCGTAGGGGGTATGCAAAGATTTGGAAATTTGAAAAAAAGGGCCGCTATGGTCAAAAAGTCTGAAAGTCCAAGAAGACTATAGGACTAAGGTTTCAAATTGAACGAAAACTGTTGTGGACAGGTATTGGTGGGCGGTGAGGATTGCAAAAACAGGTTAACAGGAAAATTCTGGATGGCCTGCAGAGGTAGGGAAGCAAAATGGAAGACAGAGTTGATGAAGTGAAAATGCACCAGAGCTGAAACCTGGTCAGAGCCATTGAGGAGGAAAGGACATATTACTGCAGTGTTTTAATGGCAGAATTTGCAAGTCCAGTTTTTTGCTGTTGTTTCTTCAATGCTGCGTAGTGGCCATCTTGAAAAAAAAAGGATTGGTCTCACGCAGAGCAACTTTATAGACGTACAGCTTTTCAGTCCTTATCAGGTTCACCTGTAGGCGTTGATTTTTCGGTTCATGTAATATATAATTTAGAAAGGCTGAGATTATCATGGAGATCTGTGGGTCAGATGGCAAAAAATTAAAGAGGGCTCATTATCATCAATGATCTCATAGCTGAGAGTCTCAATGACAGGATTTTGGGTGGAACTATCACCTTCTGACATACATTCCATCTTGCAGGTTTCAGCACAGAGTGCTGGTGGATTCCATATTTTCATTATGAGGGCTGCTGCATTGTTCAGCAGGTTACTGTGGATTTACGCTACAGTGTTTTGAAACAGTAAGGAACAGCCTGGATACAACTCAATAATGAACTTCTTATTGGCTGCTGATTGGTATTATTTTTCTGTTGATTGGGAACTCAAGAATTGGGCATTTAAAAGTGCAAATACAAACCAGGTGCACAATGTTCTGGTCCTTGCTCAGATAATGAGATCAAATAATGTTTTATTCATTGGCAAAGTTTACTCATGAAACAGGGGAAATAATTAGGACAAATGGCACAATATTTGCTGTTGGTGCCACTCTCGAGGACATGCAGTGAGAGTGCGTGCCACCAAGAACATCAACAGCGTCACCCCTTCTGACTTCAAAGCCTCCCAGAGTACATTGTGATCCCAAGAGATGAAAGCTTGTGGTGAGATGTGTTTCAGGATATGAGTTCTATAATCTATTCCTGCTGACCCAGTGCTTTTAATTTGATTGATGCTGCTTGCATAAGAGAATGATTAACTTTAACAGCCATTTAAATATTATTGTATTGTAGAGAAATGGCAATTATTTTCACTAATCAGTTGAGTGTGTATGGACACCTTTGTTCTCTTATTAAAATATAACTCACATGGGACTTTTCCACATTAGCAGCGAGAATGTGTTTGATTTAAGCTCTACAGAAAAACGTGCCTATTTTTCAATATATTTTACATAGAGTGACACTTAGTGTGTTCTTTTTTTAATGAAAAGCAAACCCCTTTTGATGGTTATAATGCCACAGACGGCTCAGCCAGTATTGCCAGGATTGGCATTCAGCAAGCAAGAGCACATGTCACACACCATTGCAAGCCTCAGGTTGCCTTGAATTCAGACAGGTTGTCTTTAACAAAGCCTAGCATGTGTTGCAAAGGTTGCAACAGTTCTGATTTACCTATACAAATTATTTTTGCATTGCATTTTCCATTACTGCTGATTTAATGTGAAACAAACATCAACCATTTTATTTATCTTCTGCATGCCCTGCAAATATGGATATAAAAGCTGTTTTCTTTAAATATTTCAAAAACGTCAAGACAGCACAGAGGCCTTGTGATTACATTGCAGGTGGGAAAATCTCATGAGGGGAAAGGGATTCTGTCATATTTGGAGCAACATTCTATTCAAGAGAAATACCACATAACAGTACGATAAAGGTCCACAGTGGCTCAAATAATCCATTATATTTGGTGCTGCTAAATGGTTGAGCAGAAAAAGTCTCCTGGTCTGTTGGACACTTTTCTTTGATTTTGGGTGCACTTTTTTAATTTTGTTTTTAACATTGAAATTGATCATTCATTTAGCTCCCAATTTGAATCTTCCTGTGAAAACATAATAAAAACTTTCAATCTTGCAAACTAGCTTACCTCCACCTTGGTTTCAGAAATGTTCAGTCAGAGAGCGTATTGTACGGATGCCAAAGAGGGCCTATAGTCTCAAATGGAGAAAAGCCAATGAAATGCAGAGATATGATCTGCACTCACAAATTATTTTCCCCTTTGTCCCCCTGTGATAAATGAGGCCATTTCTCTACTATTTATTCAGAGAATAATGATCTAGGGCTTTCCATTTCTGAGAATTCAAAATGGAACAGTCTCCTCTTTGATTTCACTTGAATCCTTGCAGCTCCCTCATAGTTCTTGAGGCCAAACCTATATCTTTCCTCTGTAAAGACACACTCCTGACTCCTGCGTTCTGTCTGAGGGCTATCATCCCGAGAGCCTCTCATGTCCCCAAGCCAGAGTCACGACATACAAGGCATCCACACTCTGACTGTTATGATCTGTATTTGTCTGATTTGGTATCTATTATTTTTCATGTTTATTTATTCATTCCTTTATTGCAATGCATATTGTCTCCCCTGTAACGTCTGATGTGATTTGTGATCGTGCCAGTGCACTCCCCTGTCTGTGTGCAGACACGCTTCGGGTGATTTCGGAAGTTTTCCGGTATTTCACGAACTTCCTTCAAGTCTTGTTTTACCTTCCTTCCCGCTTTTCTGAAATTACCATATTAATTAACCGCTAGGCTGCTTAGTTATTATTGGTAATTTTACTGTAGACTAATCCCTTTCTCCATACTAAAACTAACAAACTAACATTCATGTATTTTGATTTGGTGTGTAAATATCACTGTTTACTAATATAACTAACTCTGTCCTGCTCTGCTCTGTAACTCCGCCCCTTTTGCTTTCCCTGTACTCTGCTTTGATTACAGCTCACGCACCTCAGGTGCGCTTCTCTCTCTGTCCTGGAATCTTAACTGTGCACTTATGCTGCATTCCAAGCAACTCGGAGGTCGGATCTTTCTGACTTCCGACTTGAAAAAGTGCACTGGAACGGTCACGAAAATGGCAGCATCCACTGAACAGCCACAGCAATGCTACTGAAGCGTTCAGTTACAGTGACATTTGGCAAGGCAATTTATTTTTGAGAATATAAATACAACATAAAATTAAATAAAGGTGTTTTACCTTTCACATCGTTTGAACCCATCTTACTAATTAAAATATGTCAGAAGGCTTATGTTAATCCTTGTATAATTTTCTTGCCGCTTGCCACGAGAACATTCGCTTGTCATTGACTGCCATTTTTTTTTTTTTTTACATCCAACACAATATGTCTGGAACGCTCGGAAGTCAGAGTTTTCAACTCGTTAAGATCCTACCTCCAAGTTGTTAAGAACGCAGCATTAGAACTCCTTGAACGGAGCTGTTTATCTGTCATAGGTTGTCTGCTTGGATCCTGTCTGCGTTTTGGTTTTTGCCAATTGTTTGTGGTTTAGGACTTCCCCATGTGTGCTTATCTCTGTAATTAGTCTTATCCAATTCACCTGCTCCCTGCATAGCATGTGACTTCCCTCTTGTCTATTTAAAGTCTTCACTGCAGTTCATTCCTTGTCAGAACGTTGATCAATTTACATCCGTGCAGATCTCCTCGTATGCCTTTTGTTTATCGCTTCTTCACGACTGTTTTGCTCGATCTCAAGTTTTCCATTGCCCCTTTGCTCCTGTCTTGCCTTTTTAGATTTTGGCCTGTTTTTGTTCGACCACGATTTCTGTTTTGGATGCCCTGTGTGTACCTTTCTGGATTTCGACCACAAGTTTTGGCTTACTGTCTATGTACCTTTGCACATCTGTCTTACTGGTTTTGACTCCTGCCTGTCCTGTCGACTTTGCTTTTGGACATTGTTTTTGGCAAGTCTTGTGTCTTCTGGTCCTGACCCTTTTTGCAATAAAGGCTTATGATTTTTGGATTATCCCTGAGTTGCGACTGGTTCCTCTGAGCGCATCATTACACTGACTGGAGGTGTTTTAAAGCCATGTTGATTTAATTGTAATGCACTTCCAAGGCAATCTAAATGAACAAAACCACAAATACATATCTTTTGAAAATTATTGACATTTCTTTCTTCGTCCATTCTATTAATGTGAAAAAGATTATGAATATGGAAAAAAATAAATAAATAATTTCCCATATATTTTCCCATATTTTTCACATTAAATGATTTCTGATCTTCATTCATGTAATATGAAAACATGAAGGAACACAAAATACAGTTTAAAACAAAGATTCATTTCTTTTCTTGTCTAAGAAAAATAGACAAGTTGTTTAACACCAAAATCACCCAGGTGACAAAGTAATTGACACAAACATGATAACTGGTTGTACCATCACCAGCAGCAACAACAGAAACTAAATACTTTCAATAACTGGAGGACAGTCTTTCACATCACCTAGTTTACAAAACACTACCTGAGTACTTTACTGGGAAGACCCATTCACCAGTTCATATGACAAGTCATTCACCAGTTCATATGACAACAGTGCAATGAATTTGGTAAGACAGATACTAGACAGGAGCTATTTTCACATCAAACATCAGAATGGGGGAAAATGTTATCCCAGATATTTTGTATATGCCATTGTTGTTGGGGCCTGAAGGGCTGGTTTGAGTATTTCTGAAAGGGTTTGTCTCCTGGATGGGATTTTCAAGTAACAAAAGTGCCGAGACCATTATGAGAGATTTAACCAAAACACATCTTGTAAGCAGTAGTTCTGCTGACCGAAACACATTGTTGATGAGAGGCCAGAGGAGAATGGCAGAACTGCTTTGAGTTCACTGACAGGCTACAGTAACCTTGATAATCACACAAATTAGGGATCTTTGGAAACCTTGGAATTTGCAGCGGAATGTATAATTAGCCTGAAGTTCTGCAGGTTTTAATCAAGCTGCATTAGACCAACCAATATATGGGTCCATAGATTTTATGGGGTTAAATAATGAAGATGACTTCAGAATGCAGACTTTCATCAAAAGATGTAAACCATTGGTAAGGCTCAAAAAGAAGAAATTGGCCACAAACACATCTAAAAATGGCCAGTATAGTTTTAGAACAGCATCATATGGACAAATGAGGCAAAGATCAACTTGTACCAGAAAGATGGAAAGAGAGGAATATGGAGAGGGAAAGGAATTGCTCATGATCAGAAGCCTACCACTTTATCTATGGTCATATATGAGCATGTATGTCTGCTAAATAAGTTAGTTCCCTTGTATTTACTGGTGGTGTAATTGCTGACTGAAGTTGGAGGATAAATTTTTTCATGGTATTGTGCTTTATTACATGCTTCGATTCAGCCAAAAGCTGCAGAACTCATTGGACAACATTTCGCAATGCAGATGGATGATATTGCAGAAGCAACCCAAGATTTGTTTTTCAGGCAAAAAAGCGGAATGTTCTAATAGACATGTGAATAACACGACCAGAATCCAATTGAGCATGCATTTCACTTACTGAAGGCAAAACACCCCCAACAACAAGGCTGGAATTGAAGACGGCTGCAGTGAAGGCTGGGCAGATCATCACTGGGGAGGAAACCCAGCATCTGTATGTTTAATGGGTTCCAAACTTCAGGTAGGCATTGACTGCAAAGTGTTTGCTACTGAGTATTAAAAATTTCCATTTTATTAGTTAGTCCAATGACTTTTGAGCCTTAAAACTCAGGGGGCTGTGCACAAACTGGGTGAAATTCCAATATGGTTCAGACAAACAAAACCCTAAAAAATGAAACTGAAAGCCTGTGCTTCGAGCAAATCTTGATAGTTTCTTTTCAAATCCATTGTGGTGGTGAGCAAATCTAAAACCATCGGAATTGTGTCACCATCTAAATACCCATGGACCACACTTTACATACACCGATCACCACAACATTAAAACCACCTGCTTGATATTGTGTTTGTTCCCCCTCGTGCCGCCAAAAACAGCTCCGTCTAACGGGTGTCCACTTGAATTCTGAGACCCAGAGTTTCCTGACAAAACATGTCCTTGAACATCAAACTGCTTTCACCAGCTTTCCCTTTTCTATCAGTGCATGCTGGCAACATTTTTACCCCAGGTAAAGGGTGCACTGCACGGGTACCTGGCCCATGCTCATGGTGCAAAAGAAAACAGAACACACTGGACCAGAATGCCTTACTCTATTGCTCCATGGTCCAGTTCCGAAGCTCATGTGCCCTCTGTAGATGGACCAAAGTTAGAATTGGCCCATCAACTGGTCTGTAGCTAAAAAGAGCTTTATGAAGCATGGTGTGATGCTCAGCCTGTCCAGACACATTCCTGTCATAAGTATCATTAAAATTCTCTGCGATTTGGCTGCGGGGTTAGCTCGCTCGGTTAAGGCGTTGCATTTGCGGAGCAGTAGTGACTACCACGACACGGGTTTGATCCTCGATCGTACCAACCGGCAGTGGTCGGCAGCTTTTTCAGAGCAGCGCACGATTGACTACGTGCTGCGGGGATGCAAATTGGGAAGGGACTGCCGGGAAGAGATACAAAAAAATGGTTGCTTTGTTCATTGTTCAAGCCTCTCCTGTTGGCCAGCAGGGCGCTCGTCAGTAAGATTCTAAGCTTGCTCATGTTCGGGTATCCTCCGCCCTCGTTCTGAACATGAGCCTTGGGAGCCAAACACCTCATCGCTGGTTCATGGTTTTGACCACTACCGTTAGATACTCAACACCCTTGACTGGGAGCACCCGAGGAGCCTAACTGCTTCAGACATGCTCTGACCCTTTCATCTGGCCATAATGATTTGGCTCTTGTCAAAGTCACTTAGTAGAATGTACTATATAGTATATATATATATATATATATATATAGTATATACATATATATACTGTATATATATATATATATATATATACACTCAACAAAAATATAAACGCAACACTTTTGTTTTTGCTTCCATTTGTCATGAGATGGACTCAAAGATCTAAAATTCATTCCTGATACACAATATTACCATTTCTCTCAAACATTGTTCACAAATCTGTCTAAATGTGTGATAGTGAGCACTTTTGCTTTGCTGAGACAATCCATCCCACCTCACAGGTGTGCCACATCAAGATGCTCATCAGACACCATGATTAGTGCACAGGTGTACCTTAGACTGTCCACAATAAAAGGCCACCCTGAAATGTGCAGTTTTTGCTTTATTGGGGGTCTGGGGACTCAGAACCAGTCAGTATCTGGTGTGACCACCATTTGCCTCATGCAGTGCAACACATCTTCTTCGCATAGAGTTTATCAGATTGTCAATTGTGGCCTGTGGAATGTTGGTCCACTCCTCTTCAATGGCTGTGCGAAGTTGCTGGATATTAGTGGGAACTGGTATGCGCTGTCGTATACGCCGGTCAAGCACATCCCAAACATGCACAATGGGTGACATGTCTGGTGAGTATGCTGGCCATGCAAGAACTGGGACATTTTCAGCTTCCAAGAATTGTGTACAGATCCTTGCAACATGGGGCCGTGCATTATCTTGCTGAAATTATCTTGTGATGTTCATGGATGTATGGCACAACAATGGGCCTCAGGATCTCATCACGGTATCTCTGTGCATTCAAAATGCCATCAATAAAATGCACCTGTGTTCTTCGTCCATAACAGATGCCTGCCCATACCATAACCCCACCACCACCATGGGCCACTCGATCCACAACATTGACATCAGCAAAGCGCTCACCCACACAACGCCACACACGCTGTCTGCCATCTGCCCTGAACAATGTAAACCGAGATTCATCCGTGAAGAGAACACCTCCAATGTGCCAGACGCCATCGAATGTGAGCATTTGCCCACTCAAGTCTGTTACGGCGACTATCTGGAGTCAGGTTAAGACCCCGATGAGGGCGACGAGCATGCAGTTGAGCTTCCCTGAGATGGTTTCTGACAGTTTGTGCAGAAATTCTTTGGTTATGCAAACCAATTGTTTCAGCAGCTGTCTGAGTAGCTGGTCTCAGACAATCTTGGAGGTGAACCTGCTGGATGTGGAGGTCCTGGGCTGGTGTGGTTACACGTGGTCTGCGGTTGTGAGGCCGGTTGGATGTACTGCCATATTCTCTGAAACGCCTTTGGAGACGGCTTATGGTGGAGAAATGAACATTCAATGCCTGAGCAACAGATCTGGTTGACATTCCTGCTGTCAGCATGCCAATTGCACGCTCCCTCAATGTTTGCGCCATCTCTGGCATTTTGCTGTGAGACAAAACTGCACATTTCAGAGTGGCCTTTTATTGTGGACAGTAATAAGGTACACCTGTGCACTAATCATGGTGTCTGATGAGCATCTTGATGAGGCACACCTGTGAGGTGGGATGGATTGTCTCAGCAAAGCAAAAGTGCTCACTATCACACATTTAGACAGATGTGTGAACAATGTTTGAGAGAAATGGTAATATTTTGTATCTGGAATTAATTTTAGATCTTTGAGTCCATCTCATGACAAATGGGAGCAAAAACAAAAGTGTTGCGTTTATATTTTTGTTGAGTATATATATACACACACACACATACTCACACACACGCACATCATACTAGGTTTCATGCGGATCTTTTCACTTTCCTGCCCCCACTGCAGTTTTTGTAAATAAACACTTTTTCTTATGTAAGACCGTTGTCATTGTAGGACTCGTATAGCCGTGATGGCAACCATGAGTAATGGCACCATCTTTTCAAGGGTTTCATAACCCTTGATCCCTCCGATATGAATGTGAATTCCACCAGTTCTGTCCACTAGCTCCAATTTACGTGCTCAGCATGCAAGTCAGGGTCCTCTAACAGAACATTCCAGTATGTTGTGTATATAGTGTGTAAGAACAGTCATCAGTCAAATGTCATAGCAGCTGTGAGAATAAACAGTAGGGTGCGGGAGGTGAGTGCATAGAAATGGAGCCGCATTGTCCTCAAAATCAAAGGTGTATGAATGGATTGTCAGAGCAGTTATTTGAGCAATTTCCCAGAAAAACTGTGCGACTTGCGTCAGAAAACAAGGCTGACCATTTTATCACTATGTACCCTTCTGCTCAATTACAGGACATTGAGAGGGTTTAAAAAAAATGTATTTTGGCATTTGATCATCATGACTGCAATAGTACGAGGACTTGTTAAGGTGGTATACACACTGCAAAAACAAAATCTTACCTAGCATTTTAACCTTAGATTTAGACTCAAACGCTCATTTCTATTACTTTTTTTTTTCTTAGGAAAAAGAAATTTTACCATTGATTTGAAGTAAATTTCATTCATTTCTAAGAATGTTCATGGGGTAAGTGAACATTTTATTTACCCCATGGACCAATCTAGAAATGGGTCAAAATTAGGCAGTAGATCAAAAGTAGTAAATATATGTGTTTAAGTCTAAATAGAAGATGAAGAAAATATGAAGAAGATGTTTGGTAAGATTTTGTTTCTGCAGAGTTGGATGAGAGGAAAAGGGAAAAAAATAAGTCATTCCCTCACCCCATTAAATTATTTTATTTTCTTGTGAAAGGCCATGGGAAGTTCTGCCCTGCAAGAGGCTGCATAGATGTCAGATTACTCTTTAAATTACACTGAAGAGTAAGTCTGCAAATCTGTCATAGAAAGACACATGGAATGCCTGGACAGCAGTGCATATCACAGAGGGGTCATGCGTAACCCCAAGCATGGCGCTAGCAGCTGGCTCGCTCTGTTTCGTAACCTCGCGGCCTTACACACCTCCCGAACAAAAGGTCATAGGGATCAAGTCGAGACAGTTGGAGCCTGAGCACCAGCTAGAGTCTTGGAGCTCAACGAAATCAGAGCCTACCGAGGGATCTGGCTGTAGTATATGACACGCAGTCACCACCCAGGCTTTGCACATTGTGAGGTTAAAAAAAATTTCTGAGTAACTTTGGGCTGTTGCGAAACCTCCAGGATTAAACGCTTAATTATATGAAGACACACTGCTTCTTTTATCATGTTTTATGTTTATTTTGAATCACTTTATTCTTATGTCAAAGAGATACTAATGCTAGTTAGTTTTCTAAGCCTCTGTTCTGGCTCTCAGGATTAAACGGATTCATGTGAGGGATGGGGGGGAGGGGAGGGGGCGGCTAAATATTACTCCATTTTGAATGAGGACTTGGGTTCAAATGACATGTACCTACTTAGATGCAGCACACGAGGCAAGTTGCTCTTAACTGAATATGTAACAAGGAAACTCGCCAAAAGTGTTCTTTCATATCCACGTCATGATTAATTTAGCTTTGCGTGCCATTACTAATTTATACAATGAGTCAATTACGGACAATCGCAGAATCACTCATCACTGTTGTTTATTTGTAATAATGAAATGCAGATGTCCACTTAAAGTGAGGTTGACATTTAAATGTTCTGCCACAGTGTAGGTCAGCGTAGATGAATGCCGTAATGCTGAAATATTATGTTCTTTTGATGTGCTTGGGCCAGCAGGAAGATTGAGCGCAGGACTTTTTTTGGATCTCCTCTTCATGACACAGCTAGCGTGCTGAGACAGAGCATGCTGAGCCCTGATAGTGTGTCCCCACCCTCCCAGCTATCTGCATTCAGATGGAACATGACGGTGTCCGGGCAGTCTCTCCTATAACTGCACGCACACCAAACCGGTCAGAACCAGTTCTGTTTATCTGTCTATCTTTCTCCCTCTCAGATCCTTGTAGAGAAACTGTTGCACTTTTGAGAGATAGAGAGGAATACAAAGGGTAGACAAATTAAAGTATCACTTACATCAAAGTTTGGAAAACAACTTAATCCATATACAATTTAGTAATGACAAAAAAGTTAGAGCTCTGCATTACATGGAGAGCCTCAATCCCAGATAGCTAGCGACCCTAAGGTAGATCTGGTAAGATTCTGTTAGAAAGTTCGTTTATAAGGGGGTCTGTAGTGGGACTGGGAGCTTAAGAACTGGGGATGCAAGAAAATTCTCACCATAGAATCTGAGACTCAGATGAATGCCCCTCCCTACTGCACTTCAAAGAGCCGATTGATGAACAAAACATCCATACAGGAGGCTGGACAATGTCTGTTTGTTTATCTGCATTATTGCCTAAATTGTACCAGCTGACCTTTCGTAATGACTTGGAACAATAATCCTTTTCTGTTGCTAATACAAGATGAGGGGTCATGTGTCAAATCTGTTCTAAAAAAGAACAAATTCCTGCTGTTGAAAAGTTGGGGTGCTTTGTGGGAAGAGAATGAGCAAATCAGTGTTTGAGAAATAAAGAATATTTTTATATTCCACCTCCAGAATCTTGATAAAAATACAACTCCAATTCTGAAGTAGATGGGACAAAGTGTAAATTGTGAATAAAATCCAAACAAAATGACTTTCAAATCACACCAGCCAGTATTTTATTCACAATAGAACAGAGATAACATAGCAAATGTTGAAACTGAGAAATTTTTCAATTTAATCCACAAAATGAGCTCATTTCAAATTTGACAGGTGCTACAGGTCTCAAAAGGGTTGGGTCAGGGGCCTGTTTACCATGGTGTAGCATCTCCTCTTCTTTTTAACACAGAGTGCAGGCATCTGGGCATTGGGGAGACAAGTTTCTTGAGTTTAGCCATTTGAATTTGGTCCCACTCTTGCGTAATACAGGTTTCCACCGGCTGGAGAGTTTTTGACTTGAGAGTTTTTTTGGTCTCCTTTGACAGACTTTTCCTTTAATTATGCGCCACATGTTCTAAATCGGTGAAAGATCAGGACTGCAGGCAGGCCAGTTCAGCACACAGACTATTCTAATACGAAGCCATGCTGTTTTAATACTGTAGCTGCAGTATGTGGTTTTGCATTGTCCAGCTGAAATACACAAGGTCTTCCCTGGAATAGATGTCGTCTGGAGGGGAGCATATGTTGCTCCAAAACCTTTATATACCTTTCAGCATTCATGGTGCTTTTAAAACATACAAGTGTCCTACACTATATGCACTAATGCATCCCCATACCATGAGAGATGCAGGCTATTGAACTGAACACTGATAACAGGAGGGGTGGTCTTTCTCCTCTTTAGCCCGGAGGACACGACACCCATTATTTCCAAAAAGAATGTCAAATTTGGACTCGTCTGGCAAAAGGACACTTCGGCGCTTTGCTATAGTCCATTTTAAATGAGCCTTGGCCCACAGATCACGGCAGCGCTTGTGGATCATGCTCAACAATGGCTTCCTTTTGGCACGATAGAGTTTTAGGTGGCAGCTGTGGATGGCACGGCAGACTGTGTTTACTGACAGTGGTTTCTTGAAGTATACTTGGACCCATTTAGTAATGACAATGACAGAATCATGCTGTTGAGTGATGCAGTGGCGGCTGAGGGCCCGAAGATCACAGGCATCCAGTAAAGGTCTTCGGCATGGTCCCTTACGCACAGAGATTTTTCCAGTTTCTCTTAATATTATGATGATGTTATGCACTGTCAATGATGAGACCTTCAAAGCCTTTGCAATTTGACGTTGAGGAACATTGTTTTTGTCATGAAATGATTTTCAATCATGCCGAAATGAAATTAAAAAAAAAAAAGTATTCCACAATTTTTTTACGCAAGCCTTCACAGGTCGGAGAGCCTCTGGCCATTTTTACTTCTAAAGACATCCTTTTTATAGACAATCATGTTACACACCTGATGCCAGTTGACTTAATTACTTGCCAAAATTGTTCTTTCAGCTGATTCTGTTATATATTAATTGCTTTTTCAGCCCTTTTTTGTCTGTGTCACAACTTTTTTCAGACCTTTTACTGCCAAAATTTGAAATAAGTTCATTTTGTGGATAAAAATGTATAATGTCTCAGTTTCAACATTTGAAATGTTATCTATGTTCTATTGTAAATAACATATTGGCTCATGTGATCTGAAAGTAATTGAATTTTGCTTTTATTCACAATTTACACTTCGTCTCAACTATTTTAGAATTGAGGTTGTAATTCAGGCTTTGAAAATGACTTGCCACTGACTGAAATTTAGTGAGCACAAAACATTTTGCTGTATCGTGACAGGAGCATATCTTTGAACTACAGCATGTGCCAAAGTCTTTAAACCATGACTGACAAGTAAGGGAGGAATTAGAAACAATTTCTACTGTCATGTCTGACCTGGGCAACATATCAAGTCTGTGGAAAGATTCAAAATTTCTTTCTTCCTTCACACTTAAACTCATTTACAAAGTGACAGTAGCCCCTTACATTTCCAAGGAGACAATTTATAAGACTGTATTAAACTTATTTATAGATTAGACTAACTTGTGAGTGCGGTTTATAGTGGAGAGTACTTTTAATTATGAGCAGCGGCAATCTTCCTGGGTCAGGAATTACCCACCTCTGCCACATTGCCTTGCCATGATGGACAGGCTGGGGGTAACAGAGGACTAGCCTTTCAATAGAGGATTTGCTGTGCTAACAGAGATGTGTCAAAGTGAACTATAAATCATTTGCAGATAAATTAAACCGAGGAGTCTGCGGCATTCATCCCGGAAAACCTTTTACATCTTATAAATCAATCTTCCCACTATCAAAGGAAAGCTGAGTTTTTCTAGTCTTAAACTAAGGCTATGCAGTCAATTGTGTACGCTGAGTGGTATGGATAAAAATTTAAAAATTGAGTTGCAAAGAACTGTTAAACATAATGATTCAGAAGAGGGAAAGCAGACATTTAGAATTCAGTTGATTTTCTTATTAACTTTTTACACTAGAGTCAATTTGTTCAATTCAGAGGCTACGTATCCACTGATTAGCTACGATGTCACGGTGGAATCTCACCTGTTCATGTTATTCTCAGAGATTCCTACAGGCTCAGTCTTTATTGTGAGTAATTAGTAATCATAGACTGTAGAAAATGCATTTATTCAAATTTATACTGCGTTCTTTACAGAAACTGTCGAACACCATTTTACTGAGTCATGGTAAAGTGTGGCAAAAAATAGTAAAATCGAAAACCTTCACTTGTAAATATCAAAGTCATGAGGTAACAATGACTATATAAATTTTAAGCTAACATTCATCTGGGAAAGAGTACACTTTGTCTCAACCTCAGCACAGATTAAGCCAAGCATTATGCCAGCACTATGAGGGCACAGTTTCATTCCGTAAAAAGGAATGTTGGCTATCAGTTACCAGTTACATAACAAGAGACGGGTGTTGGGATGTGTAGACTTCATGCACACATCAAACGTGGTTCCAGCCTCAGGTCATGCGGCAGTGGATTTGTTACCCTGATCAGCCATTCCAAATTCAAGCTGCTTAACCTACATATATTGACCATTGACATGCATTATATAAAGCCATTGAACTTATGTGATGTAATCCTGCATTCAGTCTCTACAATGAGAGCCTCTTGGCCACTTTTATCACTTTTCACTTTTACTTTGAAAAGCATCTTTGTGATAGTCCAGTGAAAAGCACAATGCAATTAAAATAGAATTGATATAATTCATGCAAACTCCATCTATTCTGCTTTCAATCAGAAATTTATTTAATTATTGGTTGGTTTGAAGTATTAAAGCTAAACTTCCTCAGAATCTTCTGCCAATTACAGAACGGTTCCTTGACTCAGACCAGAAATCACACAGTTGTGGAGTGAAATGAAACTTTAAACAGAACAGCGAGTCTGGTGCCATCACAGAAAGAAGGTATAACAGGTTGATGTCCTACAATCAGAAGAAGAATCTTCTGGTAATGCTAATGCTTAGTGATAATGACAGAAAAAGGCAAATAATGGAAATCAAGATAATGCTAATGATGTTGTAATTATCATTCTACCACAACTGTTTCTGTTTTTCAGTTTTAATTGATTTTGTTGCAAAAAAAAAAGATAATCGCCAATTTTTGCAGGGAACTTCTGGGGATGGGCCAGGTCCTGGTGCTTGCTCTGAATCATTCATTCAAATGGAAAAACAAGTGAAGGGGTTATTTC
Source organism: Gymnothorax reevesii (assembly GCA_029721435.1). NCBI lineage: Eukaryota > Metazoa > Chordata > Actinopteri > Anguilliformes > Muraenidae > Gymnothorax > Gymnothorax reevesii. The sequence goes on along the minus strand of CM056583.1, from coordinate 52,706,750 downwards.
CATAAGAGGTCAAGTCCATATTCATTAAAAATCAGATAACACTAGAAATCCATTCTTACATATATGAGGAATAAGCCACATAAACTAATTTTGGCCAAGGAAGCATACAAGTACAATATAAAATGAGCAGTGAATTGGAAATTCCCCAAGAAGCTACTTCTAGTGGTGACCAAGTCCAGTCTAAAACTTATGCAAGAACACAAGTCCAGTCAGCCAATCAAAGCATTGCTTAGAAAACTGGTTGGCCAACAGCAGCCACTGTAGCTTTCTAACCTAACCAAAATGGCTGACACTACAGGCTAGGATGTGTGTCAGGACTCAACCCAAAAAAGCATAAAAAAAGAAAGAAAAAAAGACCCAGGCAGAAAGACACAAGGGCTAAAAACAAGCAAAAAAGAAGCAAAAGGCAATTTTTTTAGCTGCTCATTCTTCGGATGAACTTTCTAATTACCACGCCACATCCCCATCAATGACGAATTAAGTCTTTAAACCTGTTTGGATAGTGGTACTGTCCATTCATAATTTATGGAGATTTTTATTGTGATCTTTGTTCAGCTGCATTTACCTTCCATTTCACTGTACATATCTTCCATTCATTTTGTTCAAGAAGCTTTTTGACATGCATGATTATAGTATACTAGTATGACTAAATTGGAAAGTGGTGTGTTTTATTTTCAAAAAGATGCTCTGTTTTAGGCATCAGAATTAAAATATAATGCTGTTAATTTTTTTAATCGATTTCAATTTTCATTATTTTGAGGCATTGGCTTCTAAAAGTACTCAAGTCTGCAGTCTGGTGTTTGTAATATCAAGGCCAAGAATCAAAATAGAGGCCAGAAGGTCCCCTAATATGTTTTAAGACATCTTTTATGATATTTCATAACGTGTACATCAGCTAACACATATAACACATGTGACATGATCCCCACAAGCTGTCAAATTCTTAAAATCTTGTTTCTCAAAAAATACGAATATTGACTTGTGGACTTCCGGAAATCAATCTTTCAAGTGTTATTGACCAGTAAAAAGCTTGTTTGGAAATATCTGCGTGTAATCTTATTTCTCACTTCATAGGGCCTGCAAAGGGCCTGCAAAGGAGTAAACTGAGCTCAGCAGGAAATCAGTAGTGTTCTTTATCACTGGTGAGTAATAGCACAGCTACCTAGAGCAGAGAGCGAATGCCGGGCAAAGGAGGAAGTCACTCTGGTAACCACAGGAGTCTTCTTATGAGAGCTGTGGGAAAACAATTACCATTTACCTCACATTAGCTACAACCACTTCTGACTCTGCCTTTTTAAGCCTCTGAATTTCAGAAATGCTTTAGCCTTCAACAATAAGAACTGTCTAATTTCTAAAAACTCTCTTCAATATTAAGCAAAGTACATAAATACATTTTTTAAATATCCAGAGGGAAAAAAAAATCCAGGAACTCAAGAAATCCAGAGTCCGGGCATTCATTCGGACGTTAATTTGATGGAGCTATTTCAGTGGCACAAAAAGACCAACAGCATATTAGGCAGGTAGCCATAATGTATTGGCTCATGGGTGTAAGTCTGCTGACTACAGCCTGTGTAAAAACCAAAAATTCTTTCCAGGAACATGGAAGCTGGTGGAAGGCAAAGAGACAGGAACTGTCCAACCGCAGCCCTAAGAAGTGACATGGGGCCCAGTTAGGGGCTGTCATGGATAACAGGGCATTCCCCGAGACTGCAACTGCCCCTGACAAGCAAACTTATGGGGGCGGAACATGAAAGGCACCCTAGAGGTGTGGCTTCAATACTTGTACCTCATTGGCTGTGATGAATCAGCTGAAAGTGTGCGTGGAGAATCTGCAGCCAAGCATGGTATGAGTCAGTGCTGACTGTACTCCGCAGCATTTCCCGGCATAAGGAAAGAGCGGGAGATTGGCAGAAGGCCAGAGAGAGAGAGAGAGAGAGAGAGAGAGGAAGAAAACAGTTCTTTGGCTTTTTTTTTAAAGGAAAAATAAATTATATTTTTAACCCATTTCAAGAAGAAAACAAACCAAAATCCTATTATGATTAGAATGAATGGAGATAATATTGAATGATTCTACTGAACCATTTGATGTTTTTTGAATGGAAGGCCACTACATATTTGGCCTTGGAAGTCTTGTCACATTTTAGTCCTACATGCATTAATTGGGACAAATATCCAGTACAAATATCCCATCTAGACATCTGAAGACCTTTTGTTTAAGCATTTCAATAAGAGTAATGATATATTTGGATATCTTATATAGCTATGCAAAGTGCACCTCTGAAGCTTTGACAAAGATGTAAAAATATTTAGAATGTCCCTTTTCTGATGGCCTCAGAGGGTGTCTAGGCGATTTTTGGAAAGCCTACAACCAAATTTGCAACCACAGTAACAACTTTATAGTCCTCAGTATACAGTATAATAGTGGCAAATGTCGTAAGTCTTATGATAACTTCAAAATAACACAAATCAGTCTTGATTTTTCTCAGACTTTCAACAGTACTGTGAAAGAATTGATATGATCCCAGTGGTGGTTGAAGAATAGTTCAGAATTACCTTTATTAAAACTTTCATGAAAATAAAATGACACATCTCAAAATTGATGCGGTCAGATTTTTGGCACTGTGAAGGATACATCCCTTTCAATTTTGTGCAGCCCATGAGCAGAATGTCAAAATGGAGTGCTCCTCTTCTATTTCAAAGCTGGGAACCTTCCTGTATGCTCCATTATTTAGTGCTTGTTGGATTTATGGGGGTGTAACTCACAAAAAACAAGGCTGACGTAAACACACAGCGATAGCCAAAAAAAAGTGTACGGTCCTTGGGGGTGTTTTTCAGGGTTCCAGCTAGGCTTCTTCTCAAAGGAGAGTCATGACCTTTTAGCATAAAATAACTTTTCAGATTATTCTGTGCTTCCATCAGTCCATACATGGTTATTTGAGATTGATGTTGAACATCACAGACCTATATAGCATACATCCTACACTCAACTCCATCAAACTCCAAGAGGATCAGTTGCACAGTCAACTGTACAGAAAGGAGCATCCCGATTGGTACCAACAAATGGTTAAAAAGCCATCTTCTGCCAAGGTACACAACAGTGTTAGTGCCCATGGCATGGGTAATTTGAACAAATGTAATGATAACATTGATGCTGAGGGACCATTACATGCATTTTTGAGCAACATGCTGTTGGATGGGTGAATCTTTACAGGGATGCTCTGGCTTATTTAAACGTAGCCATGGCGGGCAACATTCTGCCTGTATTACAGCAGCATAGCATGGCATCCTAATAGGGTATTGCAGCTTGCAGTCCAGCATACATGCAGTCCAGACCTGTCTCCTGTTGAACACATAATGTACGTTCAGAACGTCAAAAAACAACAATGAAGACCCGTGACACCTCAGCAGCTGAAGAGGCATATGAAGGAAGAGTGCCAATCCTTCTAAACTGGAACAATTGGTGTCTCCAAACGATTGCGTGGAAGGCTCTTAAAAGGAAAGCTGACGTACCACTGTGGTGAGTGTGCTATTGTCCCACCAATTTCAATTTCATACAAGTCAGTGAAGAGTTACAAATCAAGATTCACTAAGATTTTTATTTACATTCTTCCTGTTGAACCAATTTGGTATTTAATGCCGCTGACGTCATGTTCATTGCACTTGATGTGAAGCACCAAATAATCCAGAATTTTCACAAGGGAAAAACCTCTTTCTGTGGTAGAGAGACATATTAGAGGAAATGAGATAAGACTGAGAATAGACAAAGAAAAGAGAGAGGAGATTGGGGGTGGAGGTGGGGGGGTTCAGTTGTTAACGTTCCAGGGGTCAATACATTCAAAAATCTTACCGTCTCAGATAATGGTAGCAGGCTTATGTTCTCCTTTGGAAAAAGGAACACGGAAAATGCGGAATTTTCTGAATACATTCTGGTCAGCATGGTTGTCGTGATTCAGGATGAAGCCCTGTTTTCGGTGACTTTGCGATATGAGACATGCCGACTGTGTCTGACCCCTGCCCTGTGAGGAATGTGGAGTTGGGAACCTCGATAACTCCCACTCCTCCACTGCTCCCTTCTGTTTGAGGCAGGTGGGCGGAGCAGTCAGACCCTTTTTACCACCTGCTGTTCCACGGTAGTCGCTCAGTGAAGCCTGGCACCCGATGTACATTTGTGACTCAGGAGAGATGAGACGGCTAAAGTTTTTCACGTCAGCCTCCCAGAATTCTTGGCATTAAAGGATGAAGCTTCTTTTAGTTTACCAAGCTATGCAAACTTACTTGGGCAATTTGTGCTTAGCACTTGTGCATCACAAAACAACCTTCTCACCATCAGAGCAAGCCTAATAAATCATTACAGAAGAGTGAATGTTATGGTAAACTAAAAAAGGTCAGCTATCATAAAATTGTACTAGATGTTTTGTTTCTAGTGTTCACCTCTAAAAATATGACTGGAGGTTGTAGTGGTTAACATATGCAACTGCTTCAGTAATGTACAGTATTTGTACTGTATTTTTGGCATGTTAGCCGGATGGCTGTGTGGCCGCATTCATGCCCCATACTCAAATGAATAGTATGCATATATGGTGTGTGTGTGTGTATATATATAAACCTACACACAAAGTTCTGGCCTATGTGTACCAGATTACAAATAACCTATCTTCCATATCTGCTCAGGAATTCAAAGTCATATTAATTATTAAATTGTGATGAGAGAAGGAACGCTATCCACGCTACTTATTTACTAAAGGTGTTACAGGTTACAGGACCATGGAAATGTATATTTTTTAGTTACTGGTTTTTGCTCTCTTCTGAGGATAGACCAAAATATAGAAATACACACAACGTTTCAAATTTCATTATTAATCACAGATAAAGTAAGAATGATACAATATTTATAAAACTGAATAAATGGAACATGTTCAACTAATGATGTCACAAGTTGCAATACGAAGGTAATGGTAAACAAGTTATGTCAAACAGGCAGGCAATCTTGTTATAGTATAAAAGGAGCCGCAAAAATGCTTTGTTTCTCAAGAGCTACACTTGGTGAAGGGCCTAGTCTCACCAATTTGCCAACGGATGTGTAATCTTTAAATCCATCACTTTTAAAAAAATGTTCCCCAGAGACAAATTATTGGATTTTGGGAATTTCACACTCAGTAATGTGTAATATCAACAATGGAAGGAATCTGGTCAAATCTCAGAGTGTGAAGGACAAGGCCAAAAACCACTTCTGAATTCATGTGATCTCCGACCTCACATTCACTGTCGTGCCTCTGCAAGGGATATCACGACATGGGCTGAGGAATACTTTGGTAAGCATATGTAAATCAACACCATTAGCTACAACCACCACACAAGCAAAGTAACGTTTAGCTATGCAAAACCAAAGCCATGCATCAACATTGTCCAAAAGTGCCATCTCTTGACTCAAGGTCATCTGAGATGGACAATATCACAGTGGAAGTGTGTTTTGTGGTCAGACTAGTCAACATTTAAAATGTTTTTTGGCAAAAGAGCTTCCGTGTTCTTCATACTAAAGATGTAAAAAGCAACCTTCAGAAGCCATTATCTGTCATGGTATCGGGGTGTGCCAGTGCACATGGCATAGCTAAAATGCACATTTGCAAGGGCAGCAAGATATGTACAAATTTTGGAGCAATGTAAGCTACCATCAAAACATTTTCTCTTCAAAGAACAACGTCAAACCACTTGCTACATAAATTACTAGTACAGGGCTGCCTAAACAGAGAGTGGAGAATGCTACATTTTCCCTCCTGTAGTAAACATATGTCTCTGATTGAAAATGTATGGTATATTCTGAAGCGAACTATGTAGCAACAAAACCTCCATACAATTGGAGAGCTGAAGACCAGCATGATAGAGGAATGAGGGGAAATTCCCCTCGCTAACATTGACCAACTAGTGTCTTAAGTGCCCCAAGGCTTGATGAGGGTGATTTAAAGACATAGTGATGTTACGCAATTGACTGTGCCAAGTTTTTGGGCTCAGTTGCAGTCATCACATTGTGGATTTTCAATAAGTAATTCAATTCACACAATGGAACATTATTATTTTGTTTTTAATAGGGTGGAGGGAGAATGGACTTTTCACTGCAAAAAGAGTATTAGTATTTTAGTGTTACAATGAGACTTAAATTCTTAATTTTTCTCCCTCAAGGTGACGACACTAGCTTATTTTAAGTTACCATGAGCTTGACAAGTGAAGTTTTACTATACCTTTGACAAATCTAGAAGTCATTTAAAATTATCTCACAGTGGCTTGATTTTGTCTCATGAGATAAAATACTCATTTCTATTACCTCTTAAGTCTAATTACTAGATTAAAATGCTTGGTCAGGTGGACTTTATTTTCATTTCTTTGATTTTTGCAGAGATGAAATCATTCCCATTTGATTTTATTTGCTTTTTTCATGATGGCCAACTTTTTTCAGAATTGGGGCTGCATATACATATGACCTTGTGAATGCAAAGGAACCACATTTTTCTCATAAAACATGCACTCAATAAAACGTTCAGTGTTAACTCACTCAGTGCAGTACGGACCACGTGTACAGTACGCGTACTATGCGCTTCGTAAGAGTTGCTTTTACAATGATTGCATTTGTGTGTGCCAAGGCATGTAGACAGGGTGGGGATATAAAATGACTGGAGATCCCCTGCCAAGGTCCTATCAACTTCAGATGGGACTTCCTGTAGAATGAGACAGTGTCTAGAGGGTCAGGTTGTGTAACTGTGTTTACTGGCTTTGAACACCTGTTGCCTTGGCAGGCGTCCCTCTCTGTTGCTGTGGCTACAAAGGTCGTTTTCAGAATACGTGGGTTAAAAGCGGGTCTCCTCTAATGTCAAACTCTATAGTTTGACTTGCCTGTTAAAAAAAAGCTACAGCTGACGCTGTAGTGAATGCCATCTCTGTTTATCTTCACTTATCAGCTGCTTGCTGTCCAGAGGATTTTCAGTCTAGAAAGTGGATTTACCCCATAATAAACAAACAAGTTTGGTCACTAAAGGCAGGGCATGCAAGGAAACCTGAATTAAGGTGAACAAGATGTTTTGTTTTACTCCTATCTGGAATCTGTCAATCCATGGAAGAGCTTGCAACAGTTTTTGACACAGGCTTGAAAAAGTACAATACATGACACACACCATTCTGGGACAACGGTGAATATTGTTGTCTTCTATACGAGAACGAAAATTCACAAATTGTATGTCTGCAAAGTGAGGAATCGGTAATGCCGGATGACTACATTAAGCGTCTGCAGCGAGTGGGAGAAGCTCAGACCAGAGACAAGTCATGCTGAAATTTCCATCTGGGGCATGGTGTCGGTGTATTAAGGAGTGTAGAGAATTTACTCTCAGGGGAATGGATGCAAAGCAAACTACCCTTTTTTTTGAGGGGGGAAAATGCATAATACCATCTTGCTCTATAGCCTGACTGTGAAATATTAGTTTTCACTTGTAGCACAGGTTAAAACCGGAAGCACCTGAAAAATTAATTCAGAATTTTTTAATGCTCCATGGTTTTTGTTTTGCCATTTTGATGAGATCTAAAACCACAGTCCTAACATGGTGCCAGTGCTTTCCATATACACACACACACACACACAGCATAAACGTGTATTTACAGTACACCGCGGAGCCAACTGTGTGTTATGAAATGAGCAATGTTCATAGTGAACCATGATTGGGGTCAGTACCGATTCACACGTGAAGCCTTGGCACACTAATAAGGTTTTCTGTAGGGGAGTAAACCTGCTTATTTGCAAGTCTGATTTCTTTATTACCCCAGAGTTAAACGCCTGTGTTTATAGAAGAAGAAAGCCTCATTAAAACACTCAGAACAAAATGTTTCCCATGGCGTTTTCCCCTTAGGACACTGATCGCAGCCGGAGATAGAACCGAACATGCAAGAAAGGCCTTCGAGACATTTTCCACCACTACTGTTCAACATGAACCATCCCCTCGACTGCATGTTTACCATAAATCCCATACTAATGAGGCTATATCATGCAGTGCCAACAGGAGAGGGTCAATGAATTACTTACAGTACATCAGGCTTAAACATGAATGTTAATAGACAGGGGAGACTGAAGTGTGAAATGCACTGGTCTGTGTTCAAACCATGACTAAACAGGAGAAAATGGGTTTTCAATGTCCCTGCCAGAGACACTGAATCACAAAGCTGCGGAGTTTTAGAGTGCAAAGTACGCAATGGATTCCACTCCGACATTTACTGAATTTTTCTGAGGCAGGTTTCATGCCGAAAGAGATTTATAATCTTGAAATCACATTACATCAGAAAAATGATCTTTTACCTCTGTTTATACAATTTGGTACAACAAATTACTGAGCACAAAGGCTCCAGCTCCCCCTGCGACCTTGGTGAAGAAGAAGCGGTATAGAGAATGGATGGAAATTATTACGCACTACCACTGATGAGTAGTTAAATCTTCATAGCATGTGATGTTATACCTGACTTAATCTTCGTTTTACGTTTTGAGAGGTCATTTAACATACTAATGAAAAAGAAAATCATTAGTTTTCAAGACTTCTGGGATCGCATTTTTTGTCACAATGATCGCCAGCAAACAGTGGTCTCCACTGACTATGCCCGAAAACCACAGGACTAAAGCAAGGACAATCAGATTCGACCCTCAAAGACAAAAGCACAGGTAGCTTTTCTAGGCCTCCCAGAAGTTGACTGCTTAATGCAGCTGGATGGTCCCAGTTGTCACCAGCTTACTGACTCTGGTCTACCTCAGTGCCTGATTAGATGCAAAGAATGAAAATCTCCAGGACTGTTGGCTTTGAAAATCATGCTGAAGTCTACACACATGCGCTTCCATAGTGAGTGAAACATCATATGTCACCACAGCTGATGAGGGTAAAAGTTTTGTTTTAGGCCTTCAGTCGTTCTACAACACCCAATCCGCTACTAAGCTAATCTTGGTTGAGAGCTTGCTAAGTACAAATCAGATGTCTTGCACCATAGTAGAAAGACTGCACAAGCATTGGCCCCATTTTTTTCTAAAAAAATAGGTCCCCCTTGAATGACTAATTACCTTAGTCTTCATTCTCTGGCCACTCCAAAATGCTATGAACGTTGGACTTTAAGTTCAGTGAAATCCTACACCTGCACTTCTGAAAAACCTAAATTTGGTTTACAGTATACAAATCACTCATAGGTTACTGTCAAATTCCACAACCAATCAAGCACAGCCAAAATAAACCACGTTAAAAGATTAAATTAGGAGGCAGTCAAGGACTGAATAAACTGTGCAGCTGAAAAATGTCAGCCAGAACATTTCTGAATTACAGGCGGACACTTAACACAGTCAAGGGAGCATGTTTTAAAAAAGGATACCTTGTTTATTTGACACAAGGAAGAGCTTGACAAATCATTCAAAATATGTAATCTTAATGTAACAGAATCAATGGAGTCAAAATACAATAAAAAAAAACAACACAAATGGGGGGGAAAAAAAATAATAATGGGACACTAAAAAATACAAAATAACTAAAACAATATTGCACCTTGTTTTTCAAATGTTTCCAATCTCCACAACAATTGAAAACATTGTCATTCCTGGAGTGCATGAGAAGAAATTAGCTTGAACTCTGAATAATATTTATCCAGGTTATGAACTATGGAAACAATGGATATGAAAAAGTATGTAAATAAATTTTCCCCATCTTTAAAGTTTTACTTCAGAGCTTAACAACCACATGTCAAAAAGTCAAAACTGAAGACAAAATTAAAAACGTCAGTGCCACCATTCACAAGTAACATTTTCTCAGAACAGAAATTCTACGTCAAAGCAAACCATTCAATGGACTTCTGCAATATCTGAAGAAGGCGCTGGAGTTTCCAACATTTCACACAGGTTATATGACCAGCAGGCAAACCATGAATGCTCATGTTTCTGCTTGACTGCGTTCCTTCCCTTTTTGGCCCATTGAAAAGAGAAAATAAAATACAAGTGATAACAATGCAGCGAGAGAGAGCAAGATGGAGGAAGAAAGAAACCCAAGCTTAGCCACAAACTATATTAAGCTCTTGTTACAAAAGCAGCAATTATATCAGCCGTCATTTTGTCAAGGCCACCGTGGTAAGATCACATTTCATGAAGGCTATTGGGTTGTTAAAAAACATGACCCTAACAATTCGCAGGCTCTCACACACACACAAGTGCGCACACATAATGCTCATCAAGTTCAGCAGTTTATCGCCCAAACTGCTCTTTAAATCTTTTTTTCCCAGGGAAACAAGTATTTTTCGACCTTGCTTCAGTGTTATGCATTCTTTTTTTTTTCCAGGCTTTCTATTACTATAAACATTTTACCCAGACTCACCATTAGTATAATGAAAAAGTGCTAATTGTGGTAAAAGGTCTGGAATGTCCACCCACTCACAGCCCAGTGATTGAATGAGTTTAAAAACTAATGTATCACTCATTCAAATGGCTTGCTCCAACTGCAGGGCCAGCTGCGGGCTTGCACTCCATGCTCTGTAACCATCTACACGGCGGGACCCTGTCTGGCTTGGGCCCCTCAATCTCCCTCTCTCTCCCCCATCTGGCTTTGCCAGACAAGGGGGAAAATGGAAAACCTTCTCCCAGTGCAGTGGGACAAAAAGGGAATGTTGTTCGTCATTCGAGCTGCCTAACATTACTGCAGGTCTCCTGGCCTGCCCCTTAGTTGGTTTGCCTTTTTCAAACAGTGCAACATTAAGTGGAATAAAGACTAGTTTACCTCCAACCATTTTGGCAAACGTGCGGGGGGGATCACCTAAGATTGACTGCTTTAGTTGGCAGCGAGGGACAAGTGCGGCTCTGCGGCATTAGTAGAAAGGCAAAGAGTGGCACAGCCTGCATTGTAATCACCTCGCCCTCTCGCTCTTCCACCGATAAAGCGCAGTCCCGTTTAGCAGGTTTCTTGCGTGGCTGCTGTCCGACAGACTTCGAGCACCGAATTTGAAAATAATCAAAATGACAGTTGGTGAGAAGGCAACTTTTGTAAGAATTAAAAAACAACAACACGAATCTCCTTCAGTGAGCCAAGGCCCAGAGTGACAACACAACCTCCTACAGGGACCAGGCAGCCAGTCCAAGAAAATGGCACAACGGGGGGGGGGAAAAAAAAAAAAAAAAAAAAAAAAATCTTCTTAACAGCTTTGTGAGGGACTCATATAGAGGTTTGTCCTCTTCTCAGCTGTAGCGTCTCCGTGCAGCCCTCGTCACCCGTGTTGTTCATAGAGTTGTGCGGATAGGGAATATCAGTCTTTGTCCATTGCAAAATGGCAAATAGTGAGGAAGAAAATAGTGTTCAAAAAATGAATAGAAGAAACAAATAAATGGTGCAAACCCATCCATATTGCAGAGGGAGACGAGGTTCTTCACCGTCCCTCAGTTGTCTCCAAAAAACCCAAGATTTGTTGCGTCGTTTTACGTTCTTCCCGTCCGCCTTTCCTTTCCACTTGGCATTTTCAAATGTTCAGCTCCATTACAGAGTCATTTACGTGCCAGAGAAACAGAAAGCAATGGGGGGGATGGGGATCGTAGGCCAGAAGCGTGCCACCTCTTTTGGCTTGAGCAGACTGCTGGGTTTCCCACTTCCTGGATTTGCTTCAACCCAACCAACGCGCCAGGAAGTGAACAGCCTTCGACACCCTGCTCGTCTCTGGAGGGTGGGGCGTTTTTGGAGCGAGGAGATGGGGAGAGGAGAGGACGTTCCCCTTCGTCAGTCACCTTTCGCCTTTCGTTAATACGTTTGTTTTCTCTCATCCACAGAGAACGTGGAGGAAAAAAAAAGCAGTACAAAACTTTTGAAGCAAAGAGCCCAACTGCTCAGGGCGGATCCTTGCTTCCTTCAGCGCGATGGGCAGGTGTCCAGCCGTCCCGCTTCTGTTCCGTTAGCCCGCTCGGGATTCGGGTCAACCTTGAGGACAGAGGAGAATACAACATGTCACACAATTGCCGCCATGGCTTATACAAACTAAATCTCCAGGTATCATCAGCAAGATCATCTTGATCCAAAATGTCTACCATTCTGGTTAGTCCATTGACTGTCTGTCTAGCCAACTTGAAACTGATACATTGTTGATGGAGGAACGAAGATCTAGGGCACAGATGTGCACCAAATAAAACAACTTCAGCAGTTAACTGATCATGTCACACATAAATCTTCATTTGGCATGGGACGACACTGAGGAGTGTGGTGATTGATGAGTTAGCGACGGCTTGTTCCTCCTACCTCGGAATAGAGAGGAGGGGGCTGGAAGCGGAACTCTTGGATGTAGGCGAAAAGCTGCCCCTCAAACTCATCCCGAGCGGCGGGGGCCTCCAGGCTGGCGAGCCTGCGCTCCTCTGTCACAATCTCCGTGTAGCTCGGCGGTGCTGGAAAAGAGGGAAGTTGGCACGTTAGCGCAATGTTCAAAACCAGTCCAACAGCTTTCAGGACTTAATCTCCATGTCGAACACCGCCGTATTCTAGTCAGTTTTTGCATTAGTCCAGGAGTCTGTGCAGTGCCGTGAAAAAACATTTCCCCACTTCCAGATTTCTCTCTTAATGGTTTTAGAGCTTTAGCCAAAATCTAGTTTTAGAAAAACAGAACTGGGCCCGACAAAGAAACAGTGGCGAATGACAACATTCGCATGAGAAAACCCAACTTTAAATTATAGGAAACAAGTAAACATGGTCAACAACACACCCCGCCAAAATGTCTTCTTTAAAGATACTATGAACAGAGGCTCCACAAGGGTAATAACTGTGGGAAAAATAATCGTGTGCTTCTTATTTTCAAACTCCATCAGGGTCTTTTTATGGTCTTAAACTACACACCAAATTTAGTTATCCCATCTTAAATAGTTTTTGAGAAAAGCTGTCCCCTTTCGAGATACCGTGGACAGAGTGCAAAAATACAGATCAAGGGCAATAACTGAGGGAGAAATAATTGCTCGCATCTCATTTCCTAACTCCATCAAGGCCTTTATGGTCTGAAGCTGCACACCAAATTTGGTTGTTCCATCTCTAATATTTTCTGAGAAAAGCTGTCCCCTTTATCTCGGACGGACGGACGCCCAGATGGACGCACAGAGCTCAAACCTATATCCCCCTCACACTTTGTGGCGGGGGATAATAATCTCAAGTACAGAGACATTCTTGAATCTCCGAAAATTTAAATTTACTCCTGAAAAATCACCAAGGATTGCAACTTCACAAATAAAAGCAAATATTTTATTCAGAATATTCAAGAAAATGGAAACTTCGCTGTCAGTAATCCAACTTTTACTGCTGCCTCAAGGGCTAATGCACTTCAAATAAGAAATAAACTGTTCCAAGACCTCATCTATAGTGGGTGTTCAGAGGGTATTCACAGGAGTAAAGCAACTTACTGCATTACCCCTGGATAAAAGCATTTACAAAATATACAAATTTGAAAGAACAATGGACAGACCAAGGGTTTTCAGAAGAGAACGGAGTGAAAGATTGTAAGTAACACATTTGCACAACGAGCCCGCATTACTATAACAAATTTGCTCTGGTCTCAGTCTAAACTCTCAGGTAAAAAGGTGTGGAGAGCAAAAAGGTGGTTTATGAGGACCACCAGGCCTCGCTACCAATGCTCTCCTGGACCTTACCTTCTGGTCTCTCCGGGAGAGCCATGCCCAACCAGCTCATGGTCATGCTGCACTGGCTGCTGACGGAGGAGGTGCGGCTGCCGAAGGGGTGGAGCGGGATGGTGCCGATGACCAGGGGCAGGCTGAGGGACATGTTCACCGCTCCTGGGATGTCCACGTACACCTGGAAGAAGGAGGAACCAACGGGATGGTGAAACCAGGTCATGCAGGAACGGAATGAGCATAGCAAAACCTGCAACAAATATTTCGAAGACAAGAAGAACTGGCTTCCTTTGAACAGCTTGAGTATTTCTCATCCATTTGCAGTTTTGTAAACATCACTTTTACGTAATCAGAACTGAATAAAAATGAAATCTATTCCTTTCAAAGTTATTTCATGGCTGTACAGACAAGAATTGTATTATCATGCACTTTTTATTTACTCATTTTCTTAAATACAAGCCATTTCTCATGATTCATATTACAGCTAGCAAACTCACCATGAGGGAGTACTCCACACGAATTATGCTGCAGTCGAGAATGGAGGGGGACACGGGTGGGATCTTTAGCATCTTCCCGCTCCACGTTTCAGTCTTGCCAGAGGACAGGGACTCCCCTCGCAAGTTGGCAACCAGTTGTTTCACTTCCTTCATCTTCCCTTTGGCGTAAAAGGTCTGGGTTTGGTAAATGGCTGCCTTTGGCACGACCACGCGTGAGGAGCAGTTCTCGATCTCAGCAAAGATCTGAATCGATTCTCCTGCAACAGCATATCACGTCATCGGTCAGGCCCAGCTATTTTTCTCCCCCCCTTTCCTTTCGATATTAGACCACATTCATTGACTTGAGATCAACATAACAAGGGCGGCTAACCCTGGTCCCGGGTTTGATTATCTCCACCCATTTTAAACCTATGACACTGGATGAGATAAATTAAGTATGTAATCAACTGCTTTAATTTATCAATCAATCGCTGAGTAACTCTAAAAACCAGCAGACACAGCAGCTCTCCAGGGCCACGGTTGGCCACACCTGATTCATTTGTTTCTCTAGTTTAATGAGCCAGTGTTTCTTATCATTAAGTCATGGCAGTAACATTCACACTAAAACTAAATAGGATAGTTTCACAAGTTGAAGAGAACATTCATGAATTTTAAAAGCGAGAGGGTTCTTCAAAGCAGTGATGGCTTTAGCTAAGAGGTGGAGACACCTGAACCACGTGTTGCGCTCTCACCTGGGGTGTAGCCCTTCCTTTCAATTTTGGCACTTAGGGAAATTGGGCCTGAGGTGCAAAACCAGCAGCATAAGGTCTTCTCTTTTGTGGCTGCTTGGGGAGCCTGCCAAAAATGGAGGAAAAGAGAGAATTAAATTATCTTTCTGAACTGACTCCAGATTAACCAGGCTTTGAATTTGCCAGGGAAAACCCAGCAATACCAGTAAAGCAGCATACTGGCAACCCATCCTAAATCGCTTGCACCAACAGGGCTGAGGTTTATGACCTCAATCTGAATGGCTGTAAAAAGACCCCTATTTTCCCATCCTTCAGGCACTACCTTCACTACAGAGGGCGCAAAACTTGAGCCCGTTAAAACAATAAAAAAAAAAAAAATGCGTACAGACAAAATCAAACTTGGCCTACATTTTCATCCCATTTATGTGCATATAAAATATGAAAAGGATCCGTGAAAAACTGAAGGTTCTAGAGCGCTGACAAGGCAAAAAGTTTACAGACGCATGACAGACCACCACGAAGGCATCTAACCACAGCATAAGCATGATTGACCTAGAGGCCAAGCTGGCTAAAAAGGAGAAAGTCCACATTCAAGGCAATAATACTTCCCTCTCCAAATCTACAAAACCGAAGTCAAATTCTTAGAATATAATCACAAGAACACATAAAACATCACAATATATTGCATAACTGCAAGGTTGACTTGATTTCAAACCAAAGAGGACTCATATAGGAGTGGCAAAAGCCCAGGTTTCACACACTCTTGAAATACAGGTTATTTTTACCTAAAAAAAGCTAGATCTAACCCAAATGAACCCACTGTACCCCCAAATTTCTGAGAAGTAATGCAAAACAGCAGCAAATCTAGTCAGTCTGGGGGGGGGGGGGGGGGTGTTTGGAGACTGATCAGCAAGGAGGAAGAAGAGAAATGACATGTTTTACTAGAAACTCCAGATCAGTAAGGGTGCACAAAACCTAGATTCTGTGGAGATATCTCAGCAGCCTTTGACAGCGGGCTATGGGCCAGCTGATGCGGCTCCAGCCAGTGAGGATTTTTTTTTAAAGCCTTAATCACACTTTAAATCTGTATTGTTTTTACTCTACATGCTATGATTGCGCGTTGATTCTCTCGTTTCTGGTCACTCCAAAAAAGTCACCATCAAGCACAGTAGATAAGGTCAAAATAAATAAACGTATAGAATATTGTTCGTCAATCAAGAAGGTGACATGTCGAAGAAAGACTTGGACTCTTACCAGGAGTAATGGAGTGTTGATGTCAATATGTTCAAAGACGGTAAATTCTTTCTTCTGTTTCATGGGAAGGAGCCAAGGCCGATGCAGTTCCGCCTTTACCCAGTACCGCACACTGCCATGTTTGCCTTCGAAGGAGGTAGCCAGAGGTCTACAGGTAGCAAGGGGAAGAAATTAATTTACATTCAGCAGACATCTCTCCACTAGTTATAGTTCTCAGTCCTGATTTTCAGCAGAAGCAACACAGAGACACTACTAATTATACTAGGTTAGCAGCCAGCATGATGACCTAGATTAAAATGGTTTTATTTGTTTTTTTTTTCTTTTTTTGATGAAGGTGTACTCACGTTTGCGGAAGCTCAAAACTAAATGCATATTCGTGTCTTCCTGAAGGGATAGTGGTGAGACTTTCTTCTGAGTTATCCTCATCTGAAAGAGAGGAAAAACAAAATTCCAAATACCGTATACCATACCTGTGAAATGCTTTAGGAAGCATCCTAAACAAAACAGGAGGGGAGAAATGCACACGAGAATTTTTATTTGTGGAAAAGACTTCGGAAAACACCACACACAAATGGCTTTCATAACAGAAAACCCTGTTAAGTTCCATTAAAGAATGAGACACAAAAGGTATGTGTACATCTTTATTACAATGCTCCAATTCAGAGAATTTGATCATTCATTTTCTTACATAAACATATCATGCATCAAATCATATTCAATCATACAAATACAAAAAGTATATTCAAAAGTACCGACTGCACCCTGTGGGGAGAAAGAACACAAAAGGTGGGGGGGGGGGGGCGGGGTTCAATAGAGCTCTTAACACGTTTATTCTTCAATTCATTTCAGTAATTTCCCATGATACTGGCATTGCAGCATTTGTCCTGTAGTGCATGTTTAAAAAAAAAAGCATTTCAAAACAAATTATGGAAATTTCAAAAAAAAAAAAAAAAAACCCCACATTCCTTGAAACCTCAGTGTTAATTCAATACAATTTTACATGGATGGCAATGATGTACCAAAATAAACATGGAATTTTAAAACTAAAAATTTCACACTGTACAAGATTGTGTTGATCAGAGGTCATGGAAGAAAAAAACTAAAAACACCATGATGGGTGTAGTCTTTGACCTGCACACACTGCACCGATAAAAATATCACCATTTTCCGTTTTCAGAATCTTTGTCACCCCTAACGTTCCTTTAATTTTATACCAGATGAAAAGAATCGTCTTTTCTGCCACCTCAGCTCTCCATGTTGCCTTACAAGCCGAGGAAATGTGGTAAACAAGTGCAGAGCTGCCAATCAGCGGCAGACTAGAGCAGGAGAGGACCGGACTAAACCGGAGCAAGCAGCTTCCCTCAGCTGGTCTCTCACACGCATACATTACTCTGTGCGGCATTCACTCAGTGCAACAGCCTCCGAACATTCTCAGAATGAATGAACGCGTCTATCATAGCATAGAAGTTAGCGAGTGAGGAGGGTACTGTAGTGGAACATAATTGAAAACAGAAAGAAATCGATCCAAACACAAAAATAACGACACAGACAGAGAAGCGATTCAATTCATTCCAGATTTTATTAAGCGTAACATTTCCTTACATAATTGGGAAAAAAATTGATGCGAATACGCCAAAGCGCGCTTGACAAAATGAATGCAACACTGTAATTGATAAGAAAACATCTGGTCCATTTGTTCAATGTTTATCCCATGCAAAAGTACAGCTCATAAGCAGCCGAATGCAGATATTTTAATCGTTCACTTCAACAGAAAAAAAATAATGGGCTGCATCTGTGAAGACACGTAGGCCATACATGACTCTGAAAACATGTTACATTTACATAATTGTGCATAAACCAAGGATAACAGTTAGAATAGGAATTATAGGCATATCGTCATTTCTCCAAAGAGGGTTAACGTTAGCTAAATTGCATCGTGGGCAACAGACAGTATTAATCCAGCCAATTTTATCAGTCAATCCGGAAACCAGGTCTGGATGGAGTCGAAACCTTGCAGTCTTCTATGCTTTTCTTGCCAGTAGAGTATGTGAAAGTGGCAGTTTGCTTTCAAAACATGAATTAAAATTGAGCTATTCTCAGAACTAACATCGCTTTTCATAGAGCCATCTGACGAGATCAAAAAGAGCACACAAACAACCTATGTCAAAATTTCAGGTTCAACATTAACTGCGGCATGCGGAGGTTTAAAGCCATTTGTAGGCTTGAAATCTAACAAACGGATGCACTAAATAAACGGTTATTCAGTAGCAATTAGGTTAAACCAGCGCCAATTTATTTTCCTAATATCTCTCTCTGGTCACACAAAGTTATACGCTTTACTAGCCACTTTCTGCAAAAGTATGAGGTCATTGAGATACACGAGGACTTCAACCAATCCGGGGACAGAAAGGCGAGTCCCCACACCCCCTCCTCCTCAACATCCAGTTTCAGAACAGGATTGAACCGCTTTTCAACAAAGGGTGGAAACTTAAGGATATTGTCTTTGATATTGATTATTCGGCGATAATTAGACAAAGCAATTTAGAAATAAACAAAAAAACTCGATTTACATTCGTAAGGAATCACCATTTTAAATGTACTTGTAAAATTACGGCATATTTGTCACATTAAACATTTGCCGCATTGAGTCAGATCTTGAAGGCAAGCCAGTAATATTTCAAGCCAACGATCAGAACTATAACTCAGCAGCAAAGTTATCAAATTAATTACAGGCGTTTTTATATGATCTGATCGAAGGTGGGTAGATACATTTTCCATGGTGCCGACGCTTTCATAACCAAATTTCATTCATTCAGAAGACATTTACAAGACCAGTCTGTCACGTCGTTCAGCCTCATGTAACACAGGCCAACGCATATTGTTACTTTTTAAACAAGACTGGCAATAATTGATGTTGAAGATGTGTTTAGCGGTTGACTAATAGCAGTTATGTAGTTACAATTCAACCAAGCAATTGCAACCCATTGTTTTATCAAAATCAATGAAATGTTAAACTACAGCAGACCAGACCAAGAGATACTAGAAGCTACATGTTATTTCTGTATGGTACTTTTTGTATGCCATTTTATCGTCATTATGGGCAAAATTCTGGCTGTAAGCATCTTACAGATAAGGCTACATCCAATTACTGCATATTGGCACTCTAAGCCTGAAGCACATCTTGCCTAGCCTACTTGACAACACTGGCCATCTTACTGGAGAATTAGCACGAATGTGTTCTTCATCTTACCTCTTTCGTGTCCAATTAAGATGTCCTTATGGTTTAAGTATTCCACTTCTTCAGTGTAATTTTGGGTATAGGCAGTGTTGGATCCAGCATTTCGAGATTCAGTCCAGCGAACTTTTGCAAATCCTTTAGCGTGAATTTTTAGAGATTTCACGCGGATTTCTCCTGTGACTTCAATTATCACCCTTCCTGAGACCGAGTCCCCACTTGAAAAGAGGGGGATGTTGCTGTCATTCAGACAGTCGTAGCTTACAGTGAAGCTCTTCACCTTTCCTAGCACCATTATCGCGAGAAATTATGTAAAATGATAAAACTCTAAAAATGAAAATCTCATGGGAAATAAAATGTGATCTTGAAACACTGACCAATGCCTTTGCCCCGCAAAAGCCGCAGGCAAGATCAGTGCTCTCCTCGCCAACAGTTCATTGAGATTTCAAGGCTAAATAACAGCGATGTGCTGTTATCTGGCACCCGATCACGCTACGGTCTCTGTACAAAGACAAACTGCTCCTGCTCCTCAGCTCATTTTAAGCGAGACTTTCTGGAAAAACAACCTCACTGAGCATGTGCGAACCGCTCCGGCCGTCCTCTCCTTCCGCCTTCTAGAACTGAGGGGGAGGTTCTGTCTGGCTTCAGGCCAAATGAGTAGCGTGAATGGGCAGCTGATGGAGGTGAACTTATATTTGACTGAACAATTGTTTGATATTTGCTGTTGTAAGCGCGCGTTTATGAAATCGGCAGTACAATCAATCTCACAGCCCGCCCCAGTTAACATAACATGAGATACATGTTTGCAAATACAACAGTTAAATACATTTGCCTTTGCAAGCTGTCTGTTGAAGAGTAAGAAATTGATGAAAGACATGGTAAATCACTACGCCATCGATGTTTCCTTTTGTTAAAAAAAACGCCAACAAACGAGAAAGAGCTTTTTTTCATGAGCTCAAACACAATTGCTCACGTCTTGGTTTAAACAGTAGTATCCCTTTATAACTTGGAACATCAGACCGCCGCGCGACCGATCCCATGAAACTAAACAAAATAGTATATGTTAATGGGCTTATATGCCGAGGAAATGTAAAGCCTTCAAAATTATTTCAAGTCTAGGAGCGCAAAATATGCTCTTTATGCTCAATCTAAAAGAAAGGATGAACAGTCTAATGCAGTCAGCACTAAGGGCACTGCTCTCGGAACGCCACCGTGTGGATGATAAAATGACTGGTTTCTGTTCACCATTGATATCCATCTAACACCTGGTTAAATAAAGGTTAAAAAAAAACAACACAAAGAAGACATAAATAAAAAGAAGCATTAATTAATTTAATAGAATCCTTTAAAATAATGTATCGCTGTGCAAGATAGAATTATGTGGCAGCCTGTTATGAAATAAAATACTATACAAGTGACAAAACAATTCTATTTTTATTTCCTGTCATTTCAAATCACATTAGAAATGCAAATTATTAATTATGTAGTCATATTCACTTGGCTTTCAATTTCAGTCCACCAATCTGCTTTCCAAGGCTACTGTCCTGCTTCAAATGGCTAGATCAAAGAACAACCGGATACATTGCAGCCAAACTGAACCAATTCACATGGAAGACATTTTGAGATATTGGCCAATTTAACTTTCTAACTTCAAGATTAGATCTGAATGAACTACTGGTTACCTGGATGTAACTCCAGTTCTATGAGTACGTGCGTAGCCCTCTAACGGGCTTCTCGATTGGCTTACGTACCTGAGAAAGAAAATTGAACTCACCTACTCCGTTGGAGGGGGTAGCATGCTCACCTCCTAAAAGCCTCGGTGTTGCCAATGCTCATCTCCCTTTAAAACTCAGCATCACACACTCAGGGCCAGCTGGGCAGGTTGTTAGAGGGCTACGCACGTACTCATAGAACTGGAGTTACATCCAGGTAACCAGTAGTTCTATTTTGTACGTGCTCCGTCCACTAATCAGCTTCGCTATTGATTTACACCTAAGACGAAGGCGGTTAGGAATGGATGTTCTCCCAGTTGGCCCCAGACCACACAGCTCCATTCAGAAACCAAGAGAAACCCCACCACACTGAGCACCGCCAGCCTGCGTACCCCACCCCAGGTCATGGCGCAAAGCAGCGACATCAAACAGAAGTTGGTGCTGGAAGGGGACCTCCCCTATAGGGCCCCTTCCCAGAATGAATGGGAGGGCTTGCTAGCTGTCATCTCCCAATGAGAAACCCCACACCCCCAGGCGAGCAATGCCAGAGGGCATCGCCTCAGGCCGTGGCACAACACAAACAGAGGACAAGTCGATGTTTGGAAGGGGACTCCTCTCCTATAGGATCCCTCCCCCCCAGAATAAATGGAAGGGCTTGCTAGCTGGTATCACCCCATGGCGGCCTCTCACTCATAGGCGAGCACCACCAGAGTGCCTCGCCTCAGGTCGTGGTACCAACATCAAAAAATGCCGATTCGCTGTTGGAAGGGGACCCCCTCCCCGATGGGGTCGCCTCCCAGATGACTGGGAGAGCGCGCTGTCATTTCCCCTTGACAAGCCCCTACACCTGCAGGCGGGGCGCCACTGGAGCTGATCGCCCCAGGTTGTGGTAATGATCAACTACTAATTAATTTTGGAAGAGGACCCTGCCAATAGGGTTCCCAAGACTGAATGTGCGACTGTGCTAGCTGTCATATCCCTGAGATATGACCGCGCAAAAGTCGATGCAGATGATCAATAGGCCACCCTGCAAATCTCCTCTACAGATATGGCCTTAAACAGTGCTGTAGAGGATGCAATGCCCCGGGTAGAATGTGTGGTCAAATTTGGCAAGACAATGTAACTTGTAGATATGACTATCTTCATGCACTTTTAACAATGTTACACAACAGCCTTCTTCAAGGGAAATTAACATGTTCATCACTGAAATACTACCGCCTTTCCAGGAAGTTTTCACAGCTTCTCAGAAATGCTGAAGCAGACTAAACATGGGGGAATTCCTGAATTAAATGGAACCAGGCTGAGTGTGACTGTGGTGCAGTTGACAAAGGCAGGAGTTTGATGGAAGGGCAGTTTATATCTGGCAGGGGGTGAAACCATGACACAATCTACAAGCTCACAACTAGGGCTGCCAACTTTCGACGCAGTCTCCCGCATACAGTGTAATGCCTGTGATCCACTTCTGCTCTTAAGGCTTCCGCACGCAAGCAATCGTGGCCAGTCGGTAGCTTTAGGAAGCGCCGGGAACCATCCGAAACTTGCGCAAACAATCGTAGGAAGTCAGATTGATAGGAGAAAAAGTTTCATCCCATGTTCCACTAACGCGAGCATTTCCGATTGATTTTTGCCAACGTCAAAAATAAATAATTATTATAATAATATAATCGGGACAATCGGACGCCTTAAAAGCGTAAGTGGATCACGGGCTTTAGTTTCAAGCATTTTGAAGGTGTATTCACCATAGTCAGCAATTTTTCGACCAGCGAATATTAATGAGATTCTTACGTGTTCCTAATTAAAGTCCTTGTGAGTGGAAGTTTCAGTTGCTTTAACGGTGGATTTCACCACGAGAATCATGAAAGCGATTGTGACTCCAAACATTGTGCGCTTATCCTCACTCAGGGGTTGGAGGCAATGTGTGTGTTTCATGATCGTGTAAATTGTTTAAACAAAATAAGACCATTTGAAATGTCTTTATTCAATTCTATTGCTTCCAACCCCTCTGTAAAGACGAATGTGAGAATTTCAGAGTCAGAATTGATTTCCACGTCTCTAGAGGTGAAATCCACCGTAATGCAAGTGAAACTGGTTAACTTCCAAGTTCAAGGACTCAATTCCGCATAAGAATCTCTTAAATATGCCTAAATTGAATAATTGCTGACTGCGGCATGGGAATGTGAATGCCTCAAAGAGGCGTGAGACTCACGGCGAATGCGTGAGAGTTAGCAGCCCTGTCACTACACATTTTTGAATATTCATCTATGAAATAATTATAATCAAGTATAGGGTCCCCCAAAATATGTCCCTTCAAAGTGGGGTCTTTGTATAAAAAGGTTGAGAACCACTGCAGTGTAGCATACATAACTGACCATTTCAGCATTTTAAACTTCATCTGTATGTTTCTATGCCTCATTTAAAAATAATCATTTTACTCTATTTGGTGTTTTAAAGTTCCACGGGGGTTGCTCCAAACTTGTCTATCGGTGACATCGCTGCCATTCAGGCATATGGCAATGATATCACTGACTAGTAGACTATGTTGTCATGCTCCTTGTTGAACTATACCATAAATAGAGTAATAAAGTGATTATTTTTTAATGAGGCATATTGAAAACATACAGAGGAGGGTTGAGAAGTGTTGAAATGGCCCTTTAATAATAACATTGTTTCAATGTATGATGCATTGCATGTATATATATATATATATATATATATATATATATATATATATATATATATATATAGCTCAATCAATGTTGAAGCAATTCTACATTCTTTCAATGTTGATCACACTATAGCTGAATCAACATTGATTCATTGTCAGAATTGATTGGAAATTCAACGTTATTTCCATGTTGATCATAGCTAGCACTTTCAATGTTTTTTTCAATATCTGACATCAATGTTGATTGCAATCTTCAGCCTGACAATATCACAATGTTGATTCAATCACTTTCTGCTATCTGGGTACTGGCTGGTGTGATTTGAAAGTCATCGCATTGATTTTATTCACAATTTACACTTTGTCCCAACTATTTCGGAATTGTGGTTGTTGAATGGAACGGTTCGTTCACTTCTGCATTTGACAATTTTGACAGGAGTTGATAGTTCTCTTTGGAATTATTATATCAACCAGTTAAGGGCTCAGCTGGTTGGTATTTTCAAGTGTTATTTGCTGATCATTTCCATAGAGAACTCTGCTGTTTGGCTGACGTGATACTTTATGGTACAATACAGAGGACTGGACTACCATCTAATTTGAGGGTTGGATCAGTTTTGCGGCAAGGGAACCAATTTATTCTTCATTTGGTACGTAACGGTGTGATGCTGTCCTCTAGCGTTCATTGTAGGCGTTACGTCAGTGCTGAAATAAGTTTCCAGGTTTTCGGAGGCGCAGCAACAAACCACTCGCTGGGCGTCGATGTCGTGATTGCCAAAAACGAAATGAGTAATCCGAAACAGACGGATTAAATTTAAATTCTGTTTCTCATATTCCGTATCGGTAAGATTAAATCCAACAAATAACAGGAAACGCTGCAGTGGAAGTGATTTGTTTTGAAGATTTTTGCTTTTCCTTTCTTAAATTTGCAACTTCTTATTTACTCTCATTTTCTTGTTAGTTCAAGGGACGCTGCTATGGATCGTTATCATGGCTGTGACAGCAGCCTGTGATATGCTGAGCATATGGAAAACATTTTCAGAAGTTTATATCAAGGCAGATTATTGGTTAGTGTGTTGTATTTTTGTCTTTTCCATATGTGAATCCATTTTGGTAAGAAACATAATTTGAGTGTGATGGCAGCTTTTAAATTGTGCAAAACATGAAAGTGTGTGGGCCAGCAAATTAGCAGGAAAGTCAGCGTGTGCCAGAATTGTGCCTCGAACTTACAATAAATCTGAAAGAATCTATTGGGTGGAGGGAGTGCAGCAGACATCCATTATTACCTTCGCCAGCGACTTCGCTGACGAAGGTAATGTTTTGATCCCCGTGTATTTATTTGTTTGTGTGTCTGTCTGTCTGTCTGTCTGTGTGTATGTGTATCGAATAACTCAAAAAGTACCAAACGGAATTTCATAAAATTTGGTGGGTTGATTTGGCATGACCTGAGGATCAATCGATTAGATTTTGGGAGTGATCGGGTCAAAGGTCAAGGTCAAGGCCACGAAAAGGTCAAAACCGACTTTCGGCCATATCTCGGTCAATTTTTATCCGATCGGCATGAAACCAACGCCAGTGGCGAGGACCCCTGGACCCCTGGAGGAGGTCTGCACTCTCTGAGTGCTTTTCTAGTTCATGCTGCAGTGTGGCCACCTGTCAAGCAGGTGGTTAGTTACTGCCACTTCCTGTATAGATATAGGCCTTCCTGTAGATCCAGGGGGTGAGTGTTCGTAGTCTTGTCTTGGTGGACTCAGTTTGCTTGCTGTGAGATTCCAAGTAAATTGCTATCCTTGACTCCGGTCTCATCTTTTGTCAAGACATGACAGTATTGCTAGGTGGGAATTCTGCGCTTGACACCAAAAGTGGTTAAAAAAGCATAAGCTGTGCCCTACAGAATTACTGGCACCCTTTATTTGAAATGAGCTAAACGAGATACAAAAAATGTTATGATTATTGTAATCTTTCACCCAAATTGTTCACAAAAATCTGTTCTTTAGTTGAGGCAATATAATCGGAAGAAACAATACATTTTATCATGATGCTAATATTTTTCTCAAAATAAGGTGCGCCACTGCTTATTGGCACTACATCGTTTAATAGTTTGTGCAGACTCAATTTTCCCAGACAATAGCACTGAGCGTTCTCCTATAATCTGTGATGAGGTTGATGAACACATGGCATGAGATTTGAAACCACTCTTCCAAACAGCATTGGTCCAGATTTCTCAGACTCAGGGTTTGACGCTTGTGGTCTCTTCTCTTCAGCTCATCCCACAGATGACTCTTTGTCGGGGGACTGTGATGGCCCTGGAGAGTCCTGTGATCAGTGGCCCATTTTTTAAACAAATTTTGAGGTGTGTTTTGGATCATTGTCCTGCTGCAAGGTCCAAAAATGGCCCATTTTAAGCCTCCTGCCAGAGACTGTTAGTTTTCATTTAATATCTTTTTTGATGGACTGCATGCTAACTTCTGTCCAAACAATATATCCAAGGCCTTTCGAAGGAAAACACCCCCAAGACATCAAAGATCCTCCACCACACTTCACAGTAGTCATGTGTTGCTTTTCTGCATAGTTATCTCTCTGACTATACCTAACCCACTTTTTTTTTTCTTTTTTTTTTTATTTGGCATCTCCAATCCCACCCGAATCTGGAATGCCCAATTGGGGAACTATGTACAAAGCTTGCTCGTATGCGACCCCTTGCTGCCAACTCAGGATAGTGAGACAGTTCACGGCTCTCCTCCCAAGCACGTGCCTGTCTGCCACTGATTCTTATACACTCGCTGGTTGAATCTTCGCAACACCTAACCCACTTTTGATGTTTGTTGCCAAAAAGCTCAATTTTGTTCTCATCTGAGCATATAACCCGGTTCCACTGTGAGTCCCAGTAACATTTTTATGACAGTAAACTCTTAAGTTTGTTGTTGATCGGCAGCTGAGGCTTTTTAAATAACTGCTAGTGATGTAGGTTGCATGTGATGGCAGTTCTTGAGACTTTTTGATGATTGTTTTAAGTATTTTGAGTGAAAGATCAGGAGGAAAAATTTTTCTGAGCATTTTGAGTGAAGGACCACGAGGAGAAAGACTTTTTTTCACAGCCTTTTTTGTGCTCATATTCACTCAGGGTGCTAATGAATTTTGAGGGCACTGTAGAGGGGCAATTTAAGAATGCAAACACATTAAATTGATACTGCTTCAATAAATACATTATGTAAAGGTATCAAAATATGGAGCGAGACTTATACATTTTCTCCAAAAGCTTTAACAAACCAATGGTACGTTCACATACACCAATCAGCCACAAGATTAAAACCACCTGCCTAATATTGTGACGGTCCCTCAGGGTTTCCTAACAGAACATCTCCCAGAGTATCACAGTCCCTACACCAGCTTGTCTCCTTCCCATAGTGCATCTTGATGCCATCTCTTCCCAGGTAAATGGTGCACTAGTAACCAGCCCAAGCAAATGAAGAAAAAGAAAATGGGACTCAGCAAAGACAGAAGAGAGTTTCTGTACAAATGGATTGGTGCCTGGTTATTGAGCAAGCATGTGTAGCCTGTTTATGAAACTAATCATAAACACTGCTCAAAAAAAATTAAGGGAACGCTAAAAAACACATCCTAGATCTGAATGAAATATTCTTATTAAATACTTTGTTCTTTACATAGTTGAATGTGCAGACAAAGAGGTCTGGATTTGGAGTCACTCTCAAAATTAGAGTGGAAAAACACACTACAGGCTGATCCAACCTTGATGTAATGTCCTCAAAACAAGTCATAATGAGGCTCAGTTGTGTGTGTGGCCTCCACGTGCCTGTATGACCTCCCTACAACACCTGGGCATGCTCCTGATGAGGTGGTGGATGGTCTCCTGAGGGATCTCCTCCCAGACCTGGACTAAGGTATCCGCGAACTCCTGGATGGTCTGTGGTGCAACGTGGCATTGGTGGATGGAGCAAGACATGTCCCAGATGTGCTCAATTGGATTCAGGGCTGGGGAACGGGCAGGCCAGTCCATAGCATCAATGCCTTTGTCTTGCAGGAACTGCTGACACACACTAGCCACATGAGGTCTAGCATTGTCTTGCATTAGGAGGAACCCAGGGCCAATCACATCAGCATATGGTCTCACAAGGGGTCTGAGGATCTCATCTCGGTACCTAATGGCAGTCAGGCTACCTCTGGCCAGCACATGGAAGGCTGTGCGGCCCCCAAAAGAAATGCCACCCTACACCATTACTAACCCACTGCCAAACCGGTCATGCTGGAGGATGTTGCAGGCAGCAGAACATTCTCTACAGCGTCTCCAGACTCTGTCACGTCTGTCACATGTGCTCAGTGTGAACCTGCTTTCATCTGTGAAAAACACAGCGCGCCAGTGGCGAATTTGCCGATCATGGTGTTCTCTGGCAAATGTGAGGGGGCTGTGAGCACAACCCCCACCTGTGGACGTTGGGCCCTCATACCATCCTCATGGAGTCAGTTTCTGACCGTTTGAGCAGAAGCATTCACATTTGGCCTGCTGGAGGTCATTTTGCAGGGCTCTGGCAGTGCTCCTCCTGTTCCTCCTTGCACAAACGTGGAGGTAGCGGTCCTGCTGCTGGGTTGTTGCCCTCCTACTGCCTCCTCCACGTCTCCTCATGTACTGGCCTGTCTCCTGGTCGCGCCTCCATGCTCTGGACACTACGCTGACAGATACAGCAAACCTTCATGCCACAGCTCGCATTGATGTGCCATCCTGGATGAGCTGCACTACCTGCGCCACTTGTGTGGGTTGTAGAGTCTGTCTCATGCTACCACAAGAGTGAAAGCACTGCCAGCATTCAAAAGTGTCCAAAATATCAGCCAGAAAGCATAGGAACTGAGAAGTGGTCGGCGGTCACCACCTGCAGAACCACTCCTTTATTGGGGGTGTCTTGCTAATTGCCTATAATTTCCACCTGTTGTCTATTCCATTTGCACAACAGCATGTGAAATTTATTGTCAATCAGTTTTGCTTCCTAAGTGGACAGTTTGATTTCACAGAAGTGTGACTGACTTGGAGTTACATTGTTGACTTGGAGTTACATTGTGTTGTTTAAGTGTTCCCTTTATTTTTTGAGCAGTGTATATTGGTGACAGTGGCGCGGGAGTCGCATGCTATGTGTTGGCTCAGGAGGGATATTTACACTACTGGCTTCACAGGTTAATTGGTTAGTTTAGAATAGAGGTTTTTTTGTCTATGTTACTTTAATATGTAAGAATTGAATAAAAGAATTATTAAATATGTGCCATATATCCTAAGTGTCTCTACATCCACCTCTAATCCATGTTTGATCCATCCTTCCAGTTGTAAGGTCCTGATTTTTAACATGAATACCATCCTGATCTTCACCTTAGAGTTTTGAAATATGCAAAAGCATTTGATCTGGATTGTGGGTAGGATTGTATCACAAAATCCATATCCATTTTGGTGGGAGCAGCATCACGTGGTGTTGAAATACCCAACTCTGAGATTTAATCCTATCTAGATGATTATGATCTAGAATAAATATTTTGAAATACTGGGCCCTGGTCATCCAGTGATGAGCTAAGCTGTACTCAATTGCTGAATCGCCCCCCACATCCTAGTCCAACACAGTTGTTTGGCCCTTCTACTAGCAAGAAGTTGTATTCTCCCCACACTTAAAAAATATGTATTTTCTCAGATAGAATTACCTCTGTGTCATCCTCTAAAGATTTTGCTTTGTATCTTACTGTTCAAGTTGCCCATTTTACAGAGGAATTCACACTTTTATGCAGAAACAGTGTGTGGAACTGTCTGATGACAGTGATTTTGAAAGCCCGATTATCCAACGAAGAAGAGTTGGGTAAATACACTGGTAATGCCCCTTATCTTGAGTAAAAATTACTGATTCAGATTGAATCATTATTTACTAAGAATAATAATAATACTGATCAGATAGTGGGCGGTGGGCAGCACAGTGGTGCAGTGGTTTGCACTGTTGCCTCAGGAAGAAGGTTATGGGTTTGAATCTGGCCTGTGGCCTTTCTGTGTGGAGTTTGCATGTTCTTCCCGTGTTTGGGTGAGT
The DNA here is from genome assembly GCA_029721435.1 of Gymnothorax reevesii. NCBI lineage: Eukaryota > Metazoa > Chordata > Actinopteri > Anguilliformes > Muraenidae > Gymnothorax > Gymnothorax reevesii. The sequence continues at coordinate 52,676,955 of CM056583.1, read as the reverse complement.
CCCCCCCACCTGGAAAAACTTGCACTATAGGAACACTCCCTACCAGCACCCCTGACCAAGGAACTGGTTAAGAACTGGAGTTGGTCACCGGGCGCTGCACTGTAACTGCTGTTATGGCCCCAATTTGCGATGACATATAAGACAGCAAGGGATGACAGACAAAATTTTAAAACTTAAACAGATTTAATTAAACAAAGACTGACAAGTAACCTACAATTTATACTACTGAACAAGATTGACATATACAAGAAAAAAAAAAATTTACAGTCCTTTTGGTGGGGTTGCTTGGTGATGTCCTGGGACAGGAAAATGCTCCAACACAGGCAAAAATCCACAAAAAATAACTTCACAGGTCTTGAAAAGAGTGACAGGTCTGGTCAAATGTATCCCTCTCCTTGCAATTTATCCTACTACTCTACTCTCTCAATTTTTCTCCTTATATACTCTTTTGCAGCCCCCTCCCACCTTTTAGACTTTTTTTTATTCTCTGGGACTTCCCCTCTCAGACATGCCCACGACATACCCAAACCTAGCTCCAGACTGGGCTTAACAAAAAAAGGTCAATACTGTCAAATTACCCCACGGGGTTCAATAAAGTGCATAGTATTATAATTGTTCTAGATTTTTTTTTTATTTGAGACAAATGGGTGCCTTTTTGCACTCAATGAAAAAATTGTCCTCATATAGTGAGTCAGAGAGATGTACAGTCCACAACCCAGGGGGAACATTCTGAGAGGCAAGAAGGTGTTGGAGCCAGTACGCGACCTGATGGGATGGAATTACAAGGACAGCAAAGGCCAAATGGAGCTACTCTTCACTTTGCAGATTTCATTTATAATTACGTAAAGTAATTAAAGTAAATTCGTAGAAAAATCTGCCAATGGAACAAGTGTTTTTTTACTTGTTCAATTGGCAGATTTTTCTACTTATTTCAAGTGAAAATTGTCTAAAAACAAATAGCTTTTTTCATGTGATGTGTCTTATTTGAAGTGTCAAGAGAATTTTTGACTAGAAATGAGACATTTTGACTAGAAATAAAACAAAATTTCTTGGTAAGATTTTGAGTTTTTGGCAGTGTATACACTGGATTTACAATTTTGAAAAAATAAAAACAATAATTTGGTGGAACCCCTGCTGTAACCCTGTTGGAAGACCTCGGCTTTTACTCACACCTTACCCTGCTTCTTTTTTCAGTGAAGCCATCAGACCCTTTTTTTAATCTAAAGGTGTTATAACTAGTGATGGGAAGATGAAGCTTCAAGTAGTGATGGGAAGATAAAGCTTTCAAGAACCATTTTACTTATTTTCTGTGCCGGGATCCTAGCTTCAAAGATCTCAGCTCCGTAGCATTCTGCTTCCTTGTAATGTATTTTCCTCTCTGCGATCGGCTTGTGATGCTGTCAGTAAGACTATGCCGGTAGGAATTTGATTGTTTGAGTCGTGATGATTCTAACAAACTCTAAACCACCTTAATCGCCAAAACCTAGCCTGAGCTACAGCCTTGCGTTCCCAGTGCGTCAAACTGAGTCCATGGGACATTTGCATGTTCTTGAATAGCGCGACAATATAAACGCATAACTAGTTTGTTTGAGGTATTTTCTGAATAATTATCCGCTAAATATTCAACATTCATTTTCAAAGTCATTTTCTGACAGAATCCTTGCACTATTCCGCACAAATACTGAGACAACAACAGTACAGTACGTATTTTCTTAACCCATCCGTTGAATGGGCAATTTGACCGTAGACTGTTGTCAATTGGCGTAGCCTATTGGATAAAATGCCGCGCTGCTGAAAGGAAATTGTAAAAGTAAGATTCCTGATCAGGGTACTTCTTTTTTTTTTTTTGGAAATAATCACAGCTGCCTTCTACAAATAATTTCTGGGGTTTTTGTTATTCTTACTTTTTTTTAAAACATTTTTTTACATTGCCTTTGTATTTATTATTTTATGTATTTTTTTGTTTTTTAATTAATATGCTCCAGTGGAGTCAAACTTAATTTTCATTGTATGTATTATCTTTGAATGGGAAATTGCACAGGCAACAAAACTGGCAGAAATAAAAGTAATTTTTTTTCATTCTAAAAATTAAAAAATGTTGTATTTGGATGGAATGGATGCCTGTAGTGATATATAAGAGAAATTTTATGGGTTTTACAGTTTAGTATCTGAGAAATCTGAAATGGAACACAAGGTACCTAAATTGACAAATTGGAGAAGCCACCTAGACATTCCTCTATAATTTTGCTCTGATTGACCTGATCAGAATAAACTTTGGCACAGATATTAATTAGATTCTGTGCTGTAATTTTTTCGAGGCTTCAGGCTGCAACTCAACGAATTTACAAGGGATTGAAGTAAAACTTTGTTAGGTGCAGAATGAGATCTTTTATTTACACTGTGTTCCATCTCCATTTACTCTGACTCAGTGACATTGAGTACAAATGAAAACGCACCACTTGAAAAAAGTCAATATTTAAGTTCAAATGAACTTCAATATAATTTTTATACAACAACAACACTACAGAGAAGTCACGCGACGTGCCAGGTGCAAGAAATGCGAGAATTTCAAGTTAACTGTAACGCTAGGCAATTTTTTGAAAAACGCAACATCTTGCACGCACAACACGGGAAAAATGAATTTCACTCTGAATTTGTGCACACATTGCCTTTAAAAGCATGTGAATCCGAATAAAATTTCACTTCTTCTCTGACACTTGTGAAACGTCGACACTATGACGCGACTTACAGCCCCTGAACGGGAACGTGCCATAGGCATGCTTCAAATTGGCGCCAGCACCAGGGAAATTGCCAGACGACTACACTGTGCACACACAACGATCGCAAGACTCCATCAAAGGTTTCTGCAAATGGGGAGCACTCGGGACCGTCCTCGACCGGGTCAACAACGTGTGACAACGGCACGTCAGGACCGTCAGATCGTACGGGATCATGTCCGAGACCGAACACTACCAGCGACAAGAACGGCTGCTCAAGTCCAAGGACGACGTGGATTCATTCACCCCAACACCGTACGGAACCGTCTGCGAGCTGCAGGCCTGCGTGCACGACGTCCTTATTTCGGCCCCATATTGACGGATCGTCACCGAAACCAGCGTCTACAGTGGGCAAACAGGCACCAGAATTGGCGACAACGACAATGGTACGGTGTCATCTTTTCTGACGAGTCACGATTTCACTTAAGGAACGCAGATGGCCGTATACGTGTTTGGCGGAGACGTGGTGAACGTTATAACACCGATTGTGTTGTTCAAACGGACCGTTGGGGAGGTGGCAGCGTTATGGTGTGGGGTGGAATAAGCTACCGTCACAGAACCCCTCTCAATATCTGTAGAGGAAGGGTGAGCAGCGTCTACTACCGGGACCAGGTGCTGCAGAACCATGTTGTGCCGTTCTTCAACCAACACCACAATGTCCACACGTTCCAACAGGACAACGCTAGGGCACACACTGCAACGGTGTCCATGCAGTACCTTGCACAGCAGAACATCCCTGTGCTTCAGTGGCCAGCTCTGTCACCCGACCTATCGAGCACTTATGGGATGAAATTGGACGACGTCTTTCACATCGAAGCCAGATGGACAACATCCGAGAACTTGAGGTTGCCCTTGTTCAGGAGTGGAATGCTATCCCTCAGAACACTATCCAGAGACTGATCAACTCCATGCGACGACGATGCACCGCATGTGTCAATGCAAATAGCGGTCACACCCGTTATTGTCTTTCCTGTTTGACCCCTACACCAGTTAAACCTCTCTCGCGCATTAACATTATCGTGAATGAAATTGAATGATGTTTACATGTCTTCTTAAATCATTCATTATCTCAAATGCATCATACGTATATACTTCACATATCAATCCGTGGAGCTATTCCAGATTTCTTGAGTGGTGCGTTTTCATATGGACTGAGTATATATAGTGATTTTTACACCAGGGCTGAAATCCCAAATGGTTTTACCTTTATTATGATAACAACATCATTCAAATGGACCAAGCAGTTGCAGAGATATGCTCATTTCATTTTGGGCTTGCCATTTTCAAAAAAGAGGCTCAGGGCTTATTAACTGAAATGATATTTAATGCTAAAATATATTCATCATTAATTCTTGACTAAGATGTCAAATTATAGTCATTTACTTTCATTCCTGAACAGAAAAATTGGTTTTAGTGGTTGAATGTTATGCTTGATTCCAGTGGCGGTTGCCGAACAGAGTACAAGAGGGCGGAACATATCTCTTGCAGCGTACGATTGTTGACCCGTTTCCAATCATTGTCTATACACTTTCATAATAAAAATAATCGTATGCTTCAAGGGATATTTTCCACCCCTCTTGTACTCTGGCAGCCACCACTGTAATCAAGCATAATATCTAACCACTAACCACAAGTTTTTCTGTTCAGGAATGTGAGTAAATAACTACCATTTGACATCTTAAATAATAATGTGCTTTACCATTTTTTTTTTTTGTAAAACAGTCTATTTTAAATTTCATGAATACAATTATATTTTTGCATTAAAAATATCATTTCAGGTGAAGAGCTTCTACATACTGGTGTATTAATGATTACAGAAACATGATAAATGATTTTGGTAATTACCAATGCTGAAAATTTAGAGCGCTGAACTGTGCAGTGGGTGATGGTCTAATAAATTTGTAAAGCACTGTATTACTTCAGCTAATCTAATTGATCCAACAGCCAGTACGCAATTCACACGCCAATAAACCAATGGATGGTTTTGCTGATGCAATTTTATTTTTCTGTTTACACATATCAGGTTTTATTTATTTTCTGTTTATATTTTTCAGATATTTTTCAGATAGTTGACATTTCTGTATTCCTCTATTATAAATTGGTTGTAATATTCCAATATTTTGAGATTGAAGATTTTTGATTTTCATGAACTGCAAGCTGTAATCATAAGAAGTGCAAAAAGGCTTGAAAATTTTCACTTATTTTATATGAATGTTTCTCTTTTTGCATTACAAAAATTTTTTTTTTACCTTTTTCATGATATTCTAGATTTTTTAAGATGCACCTGTATGTAGTTCAGTGCCTTCATTAGTATGGGCTCAAGTTTCAGTTAAACATTTACAATTTTGTTGTTTACGAATTCCTGTGCTCTTCGATATAATGTTTTTAAAGGTGTGGTCTAACGAACGTGTTGTACAGAAGAAGCATCATCTCCTTAGATTTGTACTAAATACTATTGGCAATGTATCCTAGCATCCGATTAGCTTTTTCAACTGCTACGGCACAATGGCTAGAACCTGTGAGGGTTTGGTTGACAATCACTCCCAGATCTTTCTCTTGTGCAGCACATTCCAGTTTTAAACCTTCCATGAAGTAATCCCGTCTAATGTTTTTATTACCTACATGTACAACTTTACATTTTGCTCGATTAAATTTCATTCGCCACATTTCGGCCCAATTCTGGATTCTATCCAAATCACCCTGAATCACTTTAGTGGACCCTAGACTATTTGCCAAACCCCCCAATTTAGTATCATCTGCAAATTTAACTAATCTACACTCAATATTCCTATCAAGGTCATTAATGTAAATGAGGAATAGCAGGGGTCCCAACACCGATCCCTGGGGGACGCCACTCCCCACCATAACCAGCTCAGATGAGATATCACTGACCACTACTCTTTGTGTTCTGTCCTGTTACCAGTTTTGAATCCACTTCAGAATACCTCCTGTAACTCCAATGGAACTCATTTTAAAAATTAGTCTCTTATGCAGTACTGTATCGAATGCTTTCTGAAAATCCAAGTATATGATGTCATAAGCCCTGCTCTGGTCGTAAGTCCTGGTGGCCTCTTCAAAAAATTCCAGAAGGTTTGTTAGGCATGACCTTCCCTTCCGAAATCCATGTTGGCTATCCCTCAAGATACTGTTACGTTCAAGAAATAAGTCCAGCTCATCTTTTATGATAGATTCCAATATTTTGCACGAAATGCAAGTTAAACTCACTGGCCTGTAGTTTCCTGGCTCGGTACGGTCCCCTTTAAACTTGTCTAATGTGTGATTGATCCTGGGAATGTACACAAAATGAACACAAAATAAATCTGATTCATTGTCTACATCCATTGACTCTAGCTCATAGAAAATTAGTGCAAACACATCACAGCAATTTCTGTTCAAGTCCCGATTGAATTGTTCAATTCGCTGATTATGTACAGAACTACCAGTCAACACAGAATTTTCACCTCTGCACCCTCTCATGTCCTCCCAAATCTGGATGTTTTCCCCTCCATGATCAGTTCAAATATGAACTGGCCAGCCAAGTTCACTGATGGCTGTGCTGAAGAGCTCCATGACAGTATCAGCCCTGTTGTTGCTGGCACATTGGCGGAATGTCAACATTCTGCTGTAACCATCCACTGCGCTATGTATGATTAATTTCCATCTAATTAATTTGTGGTTGCCATCAACCAGCCATATATACAGTAGTTAGGACAAGGCACACTTTGCATTATGCCTGTACTCCTGAACGCGACACCAAGGCCATCAACCCTTTTAACACAGTCTCTGAGACAATGTCTCTGCACCACAATGTTTCTGGCACGCAAATGTCCATTTAGCATTGCTTCTCCTAAATGAGGAGATGGTTGCACCTCTTATGGTTGCATCCAATTCCTCATCAGAAATGGTACAGAATTTTATGCGCCTTAAGTTGTATTTCCACATGAGCTTGTATAATGTTGGCCTGGAGATCAGCAGGACTGAAGCCACTTCTGAAAGTGTTGTTCCTAGCAGCAGCAAACCTTCAATATCCTCTTTGGAAATTACGCCATGCCCATCCTACAAACAGTGAGAAACAGACATCCAGAATTGCACTGTACTAATTTACCTGTTATTATTTCCAACTTCCATCCTATGTTGACTGTATTGTGAAATCCCTTGGCATCACTATTCACCGGGTTGGGTAGTAAATACTTACATGCAATTGGGATTACATAATCAGGTTACAAGAAAATAAGTCCCTATATTCAGCACAGATTGTATTTGAGAAATATGCAATTAGATTATAGTTACATTGTCAAGGATTACCTGTTACATTATTATTTCTCCATTATTTTGTCTTTAAAGCAAAAAAGGAAAACAACGGTCACAATAAGCATTTTTGATTTTAAGGTAAACCATAAGTAAAGTGATGCAGTTACATTACTTTAATACTGTTATACTTGAATTAAGTTACTGACTACATTTTTTTACTGTATCGGAATACATTTTTAAAGTAACCCTCCTAACCCTGACTATCCGACATTACAGAGACATTAACAGTCAACATGGGACAAGCTGGGAATGACAAGGGAGGTCTCGTGTGCAATTGCAGTTTAGTCACACAACCAACCCGCAACATAATGTATAAAATGAAGAAGATATATCAAGATGGATTACAGCTGAACAATAACTCTAGCTCTGAAATACGCCATCTGAATTAGCTGATAAACTGGATGGGTTTTCTTTTGTGAGCTAACGTTTCTCAGTTAACTTCAGGTAACAAAACATAGGACATAGTAACACAACTTCACTTACTGATCTCAGTGATGGGTGCTAGCAATGGTGGCCGTGCCTGAGGACACAACTGGAGGGACCTGCGGGTTAATCTGTGGTGTGGAGACCTGCAACATGAGCCAACATTACAACCTGTTAAAAATCCATGTCAAAGTGTTAAATGACGATAGAGTCTTAAGTACACCGCTACTTACAGTGAAACAACAAGTTTACAGACGCAAATATTCGTGCACCTGAAGATTTTTCAAGACTAGGCCTGATTCATGGCGGCAAAACTCTTGGTCCTTCATTTAACTTCGCTAAGGTTTGCTATTGAACGTCAGCCACATAACGTTATTTAACAACCACAGCTTTCTTACTGGCAATCACTAAGTTGTGGGTAAAGTATTACCTTTCCGCAAAACAGTCGCTGAAAGTCTTTTCAGTGAATCACAAAACCTTCGGCTTAGCAGGCCCCTCGTCACACTGGCAAAGGCTAGCTCACTAGGTCAGTTAGCTAACAGCAGCTTCCCCCAGAATACGGTAAAAAATTTCAAGTTTTAATTGTGCAACTTACCATTAATTGTGTGGATAGTACCGGCGGCAGTGCACCTTGAAGTGCAGCACGCACACCTGCCATAACTGGAGAGAACCGGCCATGTTTCGGTTCCGCAGTCCACATCCACGGCACGGGTGGGTCAGAGGAGTGGGCGGGTTAGTGCACGCTGAAGGGTGTGGGCGGCTCTGTGCGCGATGAAAGGTGTGGTTGGGTCTGTGCGCGCTGACATCTGTGGGCTATTTGCATATTTTCTAAACCTTTAGCTTTATATCTGGTGACCAATTTAGATTTAGATTTAAATTTTAGATTTAGATTTAGCATTTAGATTCAACATTTAATTTCTACCTCAAATATGAGGAAAATGAACTAAATGTGAAGAAAGTGAGCAAAATCTGAGAAAAGTGAGCTAAATATTCAAAAATATCAGCTAAAACAGTGTGACAGAATTTTTTACACACGGCACCCCATCCACCAGTTTATTTCAAATGGATACAAGAAAGTAAATCCAGTTAATCCCTTTGCTCTCGTATTATTCCCCTTAGATAATGCTGACAGATGGGAAAAATCTGGTCGCATGAACTGTTTTCAGCTTGTCTACTTACAAAGCAGGTTTTGAAGAGGAATTTAAGAACAGTCCTTGGTTCTCAATCAAGGAGGTAACAAAAATCATGGTATTACCAAATAAATATAAACCATGTGGTGAAAAACGATTGCCTGAATATAGTACCTGTGTCTGACTTGCATGTTAACCTGTCTAATTTTCTACCACAGCACCTTAACCCAGGAGCCAACTTCAAACTCATCTTCTTGAAAATGTGTCAATTGGTCATTAAATGAGGTCTTGCATAATTCTGTCAGGCCTCAGAAGTCAATCAGTCTTGCAGCATTAGCTGATTGTTCAGCTCAGTGGAATCAGTCCATTCTTACAACACACACAGCCCATTCACAGGCACAGTAAAGTTGAGCTACAGTAATAGCTCTATTAGGCCACTTAATCAGACTACTGTCCTTGTCCCAGTTTACATGCAAGGAAGAAAACCGATTAATTGACTGAAGCATGTTCGTCTCCGCTACGATGAGTGGCGATATGGCCCATTTCAGCTTGTTTGAGGTGGACCTTTTCCTGGTTGACCTATTACATCACAGACCAAAAAATCGGCAAATAAGTTAGTCGGCGGCTACCTGGTAGCATGTCGAGAGGTGTAAACATGGGCAATCTTATAGCTATAGGAAATTTTTATGTGCTGTGCACAATGTTTTCTCTTACAGTTGAGATGAACGCTATGCCTGATGCTTATGATATTAGTCGAAAACTGGTAGCAACGCAATATGCTCCTGGACTGCTCCTTGAGGGCGACCTACGCTATGCTCTACTTTATGCCCTCTCTACTACCCCGGGGTGCATTTCCCGAAAGCGTAGTTACTAACTTAGTTAGCAACTTACATAGTTCATCCAATCACAGTTGGTGGTTCCAACTATGTAAGTTAGCATCTGTGCTTTCAGGAAAAACACCCTCAGCCATCCTGTGCATGTTGGATGTGGGTCAGGAGTAAAGCCTAACGGGAGAGAGTCATTTTTCCAAGAGCAAGGTCAATTTTTGGATGATTTTTGGATCATTCCATAAATCTTGTGGATTAATGGAAGAAGTTATGAGCCCCCAAGGCGTCACTTTTAAAGCACCAATAATATCCTAGCAGATGAGGATTGCTACTGTTCAGAACAACCTTGTTAATTGAGTAGAGCACAGAGTTTTTGCTTATCAGTTAGGTGTTCACAATCCACAAGACTTCCAGGTCAAAGCTCTGCAGGAAGAATTGTGGAGCATGCACAGAGCACATAGTCCAGTTTGGTTCAACTGAAGCGTATGAGGAATAATGTGAATACTAACCACATTATGTGGGTGTGTCAGTCTGACCATGAGAAATTTGATTTAGTACGATTCCAGTCGGACTAAAATGTTTACATGTATTTTAAAAGTCTGGTTATAGTCGGACGAACCCAATAATTAGATTTTTTTAAACGTGATACAAATGCACTCACAGACCATTTAAAATGGGTTCCCTCTTCACTCTTGGCTGCTCTTCTGGTTTGCTGCATGGTGTCAGTTTAAACCAGTTCCTCCTGTTGGATATTTGCTGCTGTGTGGTGTATGCTAACCACATCAGGAGCAATCATCCCCCTAGAACCTGACTGTTGCTAGAAAAATAGCTGCAGAGACATCTTGCTGAGTAGTCATTTTGACTCTTTAGAACTGGGACAAACTTACAAGGTGAAGACTAAATAGCTATGGTTAAAATATCTCTTAATGATGTGCCATTGAAATCTTCCTAAGAAGTACACACACTACAGGTAGAATGACCTGTGATTCTTCTCTATGAGTAATCCTCTAAAAATAATAATGCATCAATTTTATATAGCGCTTTTCTGCTTTCTGGGCACTCAAAGATGCTTTACAAGGATACATTATTCATTCACTCACACAAACACACTCTGATGGTAGTAAACTACGTTTTTGTAGCCACCCTGGGGCAGACTGACGGAAGCGTGGCTGCCAGTAAGCGCCTACGGCCCCTCCGACCACCACCAAACATTCACACACAGCCATACCAGAGTTTTTCCTATATTGCATGTTTTGTGGGTGGGGGAAACCGGAGAACCTGAAGAAAAGCCACGCGAACACGGGGAGAACATGCAAATTCCACACAGAAAGGCCCCAGGCCGGATTCGAACCCACAACCTTCTTGCTGTGAGGCAATAGAGCTAACAATGCTAGTGTCTCTGACACGCTTACATGCTTACATCAGAACTGTTGATGGTGCCTGGGATATAACATAGTCAACACATAGGCGGCAGCAGTAAGGTGCTGTTGAACACAGGTTAGGTGGAATTCTTGCATTATAGCATGCAATTACCCTCAACCTGTTGCCATTTAGTTTGCATGATAAGTACTCAAACAATTTACTCATTTACTAAGAATAATTTACAGAATGACTGCTCAATTTATACAAAACCCAAAACCAGTGAAGTTGGCACGTTATGTAAATTGTAGATAAAAACAGAATACAATGCTTTGCAAATCCTTTTCAAACTTATAATCAATTGAATACACTGCAAAGACAAGATGTTTAATGTTCAAACTGAGAAACTTTTTTTTTTTTTTTGCAAATAATCATTAACTTAGAATTTAAAGGCAGCAACACATTGCAAAAAAGTTGGCACAGGGGCCTTTTTACCACTGTGTTACATCACCTTTCCTTTTAAAGTCACTCAGTAAACATTTGGGAACTGAGGAGACCAATTTTTGAGGCTTTTCAGGTGGAGCTCCTTCCCATTCTTGCTTGATGTACAGCTTAAGTTGTTCAACAGTCCGGGGTCTCCGTTGTCGTATTTTACGCTTCATAATGCGCCGCACATTTTCAATGGGAGACAGGTCAGGACTACAGGCAGGCCAGTCTAGTACCCGCACTCTTTTACTATGGAGCCATGCTGTTGTAACACGTGCAGAATGTGGCTTGGCATTGTCTTGCTGAAATAAGCAGGGGCGTCCATGAAAAAGAAGTTGCTTGGATGGCAACATATGTTGCTCCAAAACCTGTATGTACCTTTCAGCATTAATGGTGCCTTCACATATGTGTAAGTTGCCCATGCCTTGGGCACTAATACACCCCCATACCATCACAGATGCTGGCTTTTGAACTTTGCGCCTATAACAGTCCGGATGGTTCTTTTCCTCTTTGGTCCGAAGGACACGACGTCCACAGTTTCCAAAAACAATTTGAAATGTGGACTCGTCAGACCACAAAACACTTTTCCACTTTGCATCAGTCCATCTTAGATGAGCTTGGGCCCAGCGAAGCCAGCGATGTTTCTGGATGCTGTTGATAAATGGCTTTCGCTTTGCATTGTAGAGTTTTAACTTGCACTTGCAGATGTAGCGACGAACTGTAGTTACTGACAGTGGTTTTCTGAAGTGTGTCTGAGCCCATGTGGTGATGTCCTTTACACACAGATGACGGTTTTGGATGCAGTACCACCTGAGGGATCGAAGGTCACGGGCATTCAATGTTGGTTTTCGGCCTTGTCGCTTACGTGCAGTGATTTCTCCAAATTCTCTGAACCTTTTGACGATATTACGGACCGTAGATGATGAAATCCCTAAATTTCTTGCAATAGCTCGTTGAGGAATGTTGTTTTTAAACTGTTTGACAATCAGCTCACGCATTTGTTCACTAAGTGGTGACCCTCGCCCCATCCTTGTTTGTGAATGACTGAGCATTTCAGGGAAGCTGCTTTTATACCCAATCATGGCACCCACCAGTTCCCAATTAGCCCGTTCACCTGTTGGATGTTCCAAATAAGTGTTTGATGAGCATTCCTCAACTCTCTCAGCCTTTTTTGCCACTTGCGCCAGCTTTTTTGAAACATGTTGCAGGCATCAAATTCCAAATGAGCTAATATTTGCAAAAAATTACAAAGTTTACCTGTTTGAACATTAAGTAACTTGTCTTTGCAGTGTATTCAATTGAATATAGGTTGAAAAGGATTTGCAAATCATTGTATTCTGTTTTTATTTACGATTTACGCAGCGTGCCAACTTCACCGGTTTTGGGTTTTGTATTTAGTCTGATTTTCTACACCTGATTCCTGAATAGCATGTGACCTTCCCTGTGTGTATTTAAGCAGTCTTTTCACTCACAGCTCTTGTCAGAACATTGATCAATATTTCTTTGTGCAGAGCGCCTCGTATGCCATTGAGTATTGTTTTTCTTCTACTAGACTGTCCGACTTTGATTCTTGCTATTGCCCTTTGTATTGTTTTTGCCTTTCTCGATTTCGACCCATTTTTGTATGACCACGATTTGTGTTTGGATGCCCTGTGTATGACCCTTGGCTTTGTTTATTATTATTAAAAAGTGATACTTTTAGTGAAATTAGTCATCCTTCTTGCATGCAGAAATACCACCTCAACTTACAATGTTAAGCTATAGAACTGTTGTCAAAAAAAGCATGCATTGACACGGGGGTAGTGAAGATTCTCTGACTTTCCGAGTTGGAAATCCGACTTCGAACTTCCAACTCGGAACTCGGAAATCCCGACTTCCAAGTACAAATGGAATGAAGCATTAATTTCATTTTTTGTTTTGATGTGGGCACATAAAAAACAAAAAACGAGCCATCTCTATATTTTTGTTTGGAAATAGGGAATCAAATAACGGAAAACAAGTAGTTATCTGATTTTCTGTTAAATAATAACTAAACTAAAGTCGGGAAACGAAATACAGCCAATACTCTTTTATTAGAGCTTGCTCTGACCTGAGCCAGAGGCTAAATTTTTTCCCCAGACTGCTAGTAATGGAGGAATTACTATTGACCAATCAGAGAGTAATGATGTTGATGTCAACAAGCATTATGCTGCAAGCTAGCATCGTGCTGCTACATAAAATGATTTGAAAAATCCGTAGCTCGCTAATATCCATTTTTATTGCACGGTATTGTCACTTGTAATCATATGTTCATCACCAGCGATGGCCAGACGTTGAAACAGCAATGTCTTATGCAATGGACGTGTCTGCTTCTCAGGAACACGGTTCCATTATTTGACTAATTTTAACTGGTTAGCTAGGTAGCTACTCTCCTGAGCGCTGGTGAACATTTTGAACAACAGCTGTATCAAACTTGCTTCCAGTTCATTTAACTTGACTATCTAGGTGTACACCTAGAGTGTGTATAAATTCCTGGATATGTACCCCTACAATAACCTGAAGAAATCCCGCCAAGTGTTTTCAACCAATCACACCTGTGAACTTGGACATGGGCTCAGCCAATCAATGACTGGTGAAGCTGGTGAACTAAAAAAAAAAAAACGAGAAGAGGGACGATGGTGGCGCCGAGAGAAGACTCATGCTGACGGGGATTTCGGTATTAATAGCTCAACAAATAACAGTTTAGCTCATAAGTAGTGTGCGTACAACTGGTCTTAAGCAGTGATACGGAAGAGTGACTGTTTGAGGGGTGTGTGTAAGAGCGGAAGACTCCATGCCATCAGCATTAAAGATTCGTTCATTGTCGTATCAACAAGTCTAGTTCAAATAGCGCGAAGCACAATACATTAAAATCATGTTATGGTGGGATCATGAACACTGGAGGTGAGTGAAACCAGCAGTTACATAGATTTAAATCTGGGTCTTTTTTATACTTCCCAGATGAGTGGACAATACGCTCTTGGAGGAATTTTGGTTCGAAAGAGCCCTCCTGGGAAGAATGACCAGTGTTCCAAGTTTTATTCATTTGGACATAACGGTTTGCATTGTGGTTTGCGGGAAACCCAGAGTTGTATAAATGGCTCTGTAACCCCTCCAAGACTGAAAGAGTGATATTGAAATGTGATGTCAGGGTTTTGGTTAGGAATCACCCACTGATCAGACATAAAAAATAACCGCAGTTTATTACTGCAGGGGTGGAAAAAACGTGGTCTTGGACAGGCGTAGGTCAAAACCATAATGCACCACGAGAGTACAGAAACACTATCTAAGGGCATAGTTAAAAATAAGGCAAATGTATCAGAAACTGGGCAAAGAGACGATTCGGTATAAATTGCTATCCAGAAACCAGAGTCAATGTCGGTAGGTAGACGGGTTCCTGAAAACAATTTGCAGAAGGCAGCTGGACGAACTTGCAGGAAGACGAAAGACAGAAAGGTTATAAATGTTCATAGACAAATGAGCAAACGAGAGACAGGTGAGGAATAGGGAATGAAGACTGGACAGGAGGTGATGAGACAGTTAACCAGTTAACTGAGAGAGAACGACACACTGTGTAGAAAGGAAAAGCAAACAGAAGCAAGTGGGTGGGGGAGCACTGAATCACAATGGGAAAAAAAAGTTGTGTGGATAAACTAAAATGCCAAATGTAACAAAGTTCCGAAACAGAGAAACAGTGTCACTCTCATCTCTTCTGGGATTGCTTTTGATTGCAGCACAGTGTGCAGCTTTCTGAGATCTTTTAGCCAACTTGTTATTTATGTGATATGTATTTAGATTCGAGAGAGCTGGTAGTAATCAAATCTGGAGTATTGTCTGATTGAACAACTAAGTGGCAAATACTTTTTCACACAAGGCCCGTTGGTGTTTGATTACTTTGTTCCTTTAGTAAATGACATTATCATTAGAAAAAATTACATTTTGTATTTACTCAGGTTGCCTTTGTCCTTCATATTTTGTTTGAAGAGCTGAATCAATTAATTATGACAAAAATAAAAAATAGAATAAATCAGGATTGGGAAATTACTTTTCCACAGCACTATATGAACAAACCACGTACAACAGGGGTGTCAAACTGACTCGTAAACGGGCCAAGAGGCTGCAGGTCTTCAATCCTACCAAGCAGAAGCTCACCTGAAAGCACTGATTTAATCAACTGATCTAGACCTGCACAACTGATTAGTTGTATCAGGTGCGCGTCTGCAATGTTGGAGTGAAAACCTGCAGCCTCTTGGCCCGTTTACGGGTCAGTTTGACACCCCTGACATACAAGGAATTAATTAATTGCATCTGACACACTTTGTGCTGTTTGTTAGCCATTGCCGCCTCAGATGAACATAGTATTGCACCAAACAAAACAATGTGCCTACTACTGTCTGCAGAGGAATTTGCAAACAGAAATACAGTGGCAACATTGAAAGAAGTAAAGTACCAGAAAAAAAGACATAGAAGTGGGCAAAATAGTTGGCTACCTACAGAGGTTTTTTTTTTTTTTTTTTTTGCTGAAATCTGTAAATATTCGGCTGGACAGAGCTGAGAATCTTTTTTTATATGCTCCATGCTGACAAAGGCCAATTAGAGAAACCCAGGACCTTCAGAAAGATAACGGAAAGCTCTACCTGCACTAAGAAAGAAATTAAACCTACTATGTTAAACAGGAACGGCTGCAGTGCTAATGACAATTTATTCCATATCATGGTCCCCTGGTTAAAAAAACCCTTTCATTACAGCTCAAAGTCAGAGCCTATTGCTTATTGCACTTGAAGACTTCAAAACAAATCTGAAATCCAACACAAAGAGCAAAATCATGGAAGTATGTCATTGTCGTGAGCATAGCGCCGAATACTGCAAGATATGCTTTGTTTCTTCAATAATTTACCATTTTTGGTTGCAATATTGAGTTATTGATGCAGGTTTAACAGCTTTATTTATTGAGAGAAACATATGCATGTTTTATCAAGGTTGTTGCAAATTTGTTTGGTTGTGTATTTGCATTTTATCTGTGAGTTTCTTGCAATTACTGTTCCGTTGTGGTATGATATGCCTCCAAGGAATTTTAGTCTTTGGATTGTCATAGAAAATTAGTGGGGCAGTGTTTGATATTAATGATGCAATTTCTTAAAATCTACACCGTCCCGCTGTATATGCATAATTATTTTTGAGAATGGCTCACTATGTTCATGTCAATACAGTACATGTGGACACAAGGTGATGAAAATAAAAACAGCACCAGTAGCTTTCACTAGGTGGCAGTGTTACACCAGTAAATACAGGAAAAACTTTTTGTAAAGCAGGTACATGATTTGCTAATTTTCCAGAGGCAGTGACTGCAGTTATCTTTTAATAGATGTGCACAGAGACGGCAGGTGCCAGTTGTTAGTGTGTCCAATTGTACAATTGCCTAGAGGACTTTCCACATCCATCGCTGTCATACAGCATGACACCCTGTCAGTAGAGCCTACCTCAGAGATTCAGATGAGCAAGCCCCCAAATCGACTATGATGTGTGTGAGGAGGGGATGACATCTATGAGAGTCATTATTAAGAGAAAAGCACCAACTAAAAAATAGAAAATAAATTAGTAATCATGCTGATAACTAACAAAACATAAAGACAAATTATGCAGAAATTATTGAAGTGCAATTGATAACCAGCTCTAGTAAATATTACTGCTTGAAGCACGCAATAATGATAAAATGATTATTAACATTAATAATAAAAATGGCAGGAGGCTGGATAATAATAATAAAAATACATTGCAATGTATTTATTTTTGGATCAGTCCTGTTTTGGTTAATCAAGTCATGTACTTTTTACAAGTTCCGAGGAGTGTCCTTTCATGTTATGTTTAAGCTCTTTCTGCAGTAAATTGCAGGAAATAAACATTTAATTACTGACAGTATGCATTAAAAATGCGGTTCACTATTTTGCATATTTACGTAAGTGACAGAATGTTGGTCATTCTGTCTGCAGAATATATGAATGTTCAAATAAAGATGAATAAAAATTATTATTCCAGCAGTACTGTTCCAACACAGTCCAGGTGTATGAATAAATGTACATATGAACACAACAGCAGCGTTCGTGGACAGAGATTGAATCTGACTGGGAGGTGAAAGTGCCTTGATGACCCCAAACATGTGACATCACCGCGCAGCTCCCTGTGTTGTGGGGGTTGAGGGGGTTAGGGGGGTTGGCCGCTGAATGGCCTGATCGAGGAATGCGCCCCTGCCAGGTGCAGCTATCGGCCCTTTGGCCTGTCTCTGTGTTCACTGCTCATTAGGACCATTTCGGGCGCCAGGTCTGTAGTATGTTCTTGTCTGTGCTCAGGTGCTAACGTGATGTGTTGGAGAAAAATTAGGACTTATGTGTCTTCCACACCCACTAGCATAATGCAGCAGTGTAAATTCTGATTATGGAGACATTGTTGCCTCCTGAGCTTCCACGCGAGACACAATCATGCAGATTTGCTTTAGCTTTTTTCAACTACTTTACGTAGTTAATGACAATACACATGCTAAAACATATTCC
Source organism: Gymnothorax reevesii (assembly GCA_029721435.1). NCBI lineage: Eukaryota > Metazoa > Chordata > Actinopteri > Anguilliformes > Muraenidae > Gymnothorax > Gymnothorax reevesii. Next base: position 52,659,076 of record CM056583.1, on the reverse strand, counting down.
TGTGCATGTTTTGACAGGTTGGTCATCAATCTTTAAATGTTCTGTTTGTTTTTGGTCTGGAAAGCTGAATGAGTAAATTTGATCAGGATTTTTGAGTCTGAGATACATTCTTCATTGATTTTTCATTTTAATATTTTCGTGCCACTACCACCCCTGTTTCCAGGTTAAGATATGCTGTGGTTTCTGAGAAAACAAGCATAAAGTGTCCACATGAATGAAGGCAAGCTGCTACTGAAAATTTTCTAAACTTAAAGAAAGTAGTGAATCATGAAACCAAAATAGATTTAGTATTGAAACCTTTTAGCAGCTTCTGTATACCACAAAGCATTGTAGCATTTTCATGAGAGCAAAGTAAGCAAAGAAGAAATAAAAATTGATGGCTGACAGGTAACTGTCAAACAGGAGGGCTGAAATATTTTCCACCATTGAATGTTGAAATGCACAGTGAGAAAACTTCTTCATTTTTACTCGAAGGGTCCTTGTTATTTACGGGACCAACACTTCCAATGGTCTTAACCAACTTAACCAGTCAAGACAAGAAAAGAAAATCCAAAGCCTTAATTTTAGCAAAGAAAGAAGCAGAAATTTAAATGCTATTATTTCTTCCACTGTGCCATCAAATTCCGAGAAGCAAATTTCTTACTGAGTATAATTGTAATTTCTTATCCTGAGGTGAAAGCAGAATCCATTTCATTTTTTTAAAATTCAACACTTCAATTCATTGATTCGCTATTAGGTCTCATATTGCTGCAGCTTGGGATGTAGCCCTGATTGTACAACCATAACTCCCTAATAAGCTTCAAAAATAAGTACATTTAAAAAATGATAATACATTAATGGTCTGTTTCAGTTTTTAAATGAAATTTTAAATGACTGTATGTATTTAAACCTCTTCAGCTGTATGGGGTAAGGTGTAAATAAGTTGGAGATATGGCAGGTAATGGAAATGTTCTGCAATGCTAATCCTTGGCTGATGCGTTCAAGCAGCCTAAATAGTGTAATTTAGCACGTAGTTACTTTCTGAGGTCAATCCAAGGCCAGTAGTGTGTAGGGTTATATAATATAAGCTGCAGCCTTCCAGGGAAGCCCTCAGCTTCTAAAAGTAATTTTCTTGCCTCCCCTGCTTTCTGAAAAGAAACGCATTGTGAAAGAAACTAGGATATGACCTGGAGAGGATGTCAAAATGTAAAACACTGTAACGTTTACATAGCACTTCGGCCATTTCCATAATAACTCTGCCTTCATTTTATTCAAGTGCAGCTGGCCCTTTTTTTTTAGTGATAATTGTTTTCAGATGTTCTTGTGGTTCTTGTCATACTAAGCTTGTGGGCAGAATACTGTGTTTTGTTCATGGCAACTATAAAATCTGACAATGATGTATTACTCTATATTTTAGTTTCCCAAAATGAAAGTTTCCAGTGATTATTACATAGGGATTAAATGGCAAATTCTATTTAATTATCTCTGTGTTATTTAAAAATCACAAAAATGCTTGAATGAAGCTCCAGAATCAAGGTGGAATGTGAAAGTGACTTTGATTCATCCCTGGAAAGGAAATCTTGTTATTAAGCCCACGATTGAAGAGTGGGAGAGACAGTGAATAAAAAAGTGCTTTCAATAAACTGAACGATTTCCGGACTGGACAAAGTTTTTCGGGAAATCAACCTAATATTTTCCAAGATATATCAAAAGATTATTTGCAAACAATAAAGTTTCACATTTTTCATTGATCTAGCATCAATGACAAAACAAGAGCAATGCTGTTTTTTTTCCACTTGATCCTTAAACCAAGTTATGAGCTTCATGAATCCTTATTCTTTTGGAGGTTTTCTATCCTTTAATACTGAAGCTTGACCCTTTAACAGGTATTTCAATTAAATGATTGACCTTTATCTGCTATCTGTTTATGACACTAAAAACTCTGCAAATGCATCTCTTTCCGTGTCTCTCGAAGGGTTAATGATAGCATTTATATTGCTTGTATGCATAATGTCTGAGAGAAAAATATACTCTTGGAACCAATGTGGCCTGCGCAGTTTTGAGGGAACAAACAGGTACATACATTTCTTGTTAAAATTCTGTTGGTCTGATAAGCACAGTCTGTATGTGAACAGAGTACATTGTTCATGAGTTTATAACAATTCTTCACTTTGTCAAATTTTACTTTGATACAGCACCTTTGTCAAATCTCATAAGGTTACTTTAATGCTGAACATTTTATTACATACTATAAAACTTTTTTTTATCACAAAAACACACATTTATAGACACAGATACATTTATTTTGATAGTGTTCAACCTCAAAAAATGGTTCATATTTATATAGAAGGGGAGTGAGGCAACGACCTAATGTGCCGAGGAATTTCCATCAGCACTGTCAGATGCACGAGAGCTGTGCTCTAGATCCAGGTGTTGAAGTTTAGTGGACTGTGACTCTGGTTTAATGTGACCCAGGGGGCCCCCTTTTTTATTTGTGCTTTTAAAATAATAAAGAAGCTCTAAACTTTAGATGTCGGGTGCAGCCCTTTGACTTTCATTGAGGGCCAGTCTCTTTTAATTAGTCCTCACAAGCAAACGTCCATACTCCATTTAACAGCATCCTACTAATGAGTTATCCCGCGTAAGGTTACCAGCTAGCGGCAGGAAACAGGGAGTAGTTATTGGCAAGAAACAGCCATCTGTGAGTCTAGCTACTGGCATCTTGCAGATGGGCAACATTCTGAGACGGGTTGCCTTTTTCTGGGGGCAGTTAAGAAATCTGTTTTGATTATGTGTTGGCAAAATTTATTGCATTACTTAGAAGAGAGCGTGCATGATCGTTTTATGATTGTTAGCAATCAATTAAAAACTTGTGGTTAGAAGCAGACACGTTAATGTAGAAAGGCCCTGAAATCCGAGCTTTGAAGTGACTCTCACTAAATATGAAATAAGACATCAGTCACTCTCAGAAATCAGGGGGTAAAAACATTAAAGTTAAGGAGTCTGGTTGAATTAGCAGAATTAGAGCAAATATCTGGAGCAGGATATAGTGCTCATTGAATAATACATTTTATATATTTTGTATTTTAAATATAACAAAATATTTTTCAGACGTGGTCATGGAGAGTCTGTATATTGTTAATGCCATGCTTACAATAATGTTGAGGATGCAAAGAACATTTTGTGCAGTTTTGTAGGCTTATTTTCTGATATAGAGTGACTAGTTGGATGACTTTCCCCTTTAAAGAGGCATCTGTCCGCAAGAGAGAGAGTACAAGTATAGTCTTGGTAAAAAAAAAAAAAACTATGCTCTGATGATTCATAGACTTCAAGACGTTTTTAACTTCCAACTTTTAAAATTAATTGCCACATAGTCTTTAAACTGACCTTCCAATTTTTTGGTTTTAAGTTATGTTTACGGAAGGACAGTAATAAACTGAAATCATTTTTGTACTATCTTGCTCATTTTAGCTGTTCAAACTGAGCATACTTCAAAGCAAAATATTTAAGGATAGTCTTCTATGAAAAAAAAAAACCTCTCTGATGGCTTTCACATATAAACTGTGGTCCATTTATACAGTCCATCATCTTCCACCTTCCAGACCTTCAGAATGAATAGAAGCGGCTCAGAATATTTGGGGTTAAGCATGTTTTTGTCATTTTAAATAGAGGTTACATTGGAAGATGTTTATGACAGCTCAATTACCTCGGCTTTGGTAGAGGAAGTGGCAGGGAGATGGCATCACAGGGAGAGACTGAGGACTTGCGCTCGAAATAAAGCTCGTGCCATAGATCTGGCATGTTTAGACTTTCCCTCCCAGAGCAATGCGAACGAAAAAACAGCAGGATTGGGTTGGAGTTTTGGGGGGTGGGGGGGTGACAATGACATCTTTGTTCTGCCTCGAGTGTACCACTGAATAAAGGTGTATTAACAATTCTAATGTGCTGTGCCAGCTCCTCCATGCATTTGAAATGTGTGGCTGCAGGCCAGATCGACCCTCCCCCCTGCTCCCCCACCTGCCAACTGCTGATTGGACTTTACAAAACTGCTCTATGGTGCATTACACTGACAGTTCAGTTATTGTTGTGTTTGCAATAACTGTTGACCCACAAACAAGCACATGCAGATTTTTATGTATGAATGTACACAGATGGGCCGAAACACTATGACCACGCACAGATGAAGCAAATAACATCGATTATCTTGTATCACTGGTGCATGCCATGATCTGTGATATACAGTGAGCAGCATAATTCATTGGACTGTGGCCCTTTTTTTTTTGATTCTGTACTCTGGCACTTTGAGTTTGAAAGGATAATGAGTCTGAAGCCCTGACTGTCAGCTTTAATTTCAATGTATTTTCATCCATATTAAATTAACCATTTAAGAAATTACAGCCTCTTTTTTTACATGGTGTTCCCCTACCCATATATGGAGGCTTCAAAAAATATTAGGCAGTTTAACATAATTTAAAATAAACCTTGGCTTTTGCAACACACAAACATCGCCAGACACTTGGGTATCTTCCCTGGTGATGCCCTTTCTGGCCTGCACTGCAGTTCCTGTAAGTTTCAGGGACTTTTTGCCAAAAGTCTCTTCTTCAGCATGTAAAATGCATGTTCACGTGGATTCAGATGCTGCTGGACCTAAAGGCCTAATCGACTTTTGGCAAGAGCCAAATCATTACGGCCAGATGAGTGCGTCCTTGGTTGTTGGGTGCTACCAGGGAGATGTGTTGAGTTCCTACCAATAGTGTTCCAAAGAGGGAGAAATCAGGAAACAGTGACAGGGTATTTGACAACTAAAGCTCATCAATGCACACAGGCAATGAATTTCCCGACTGGTACAAATTGTCAGAAGGGCAGCAGTGGTTCTTGTCAGAAAATTTTAATGATGGTCCTGGAAGACTTGTCTTGCTGCATATGGGGCAGCACTGGTTAAATTGTCTATGCAAACCTCTGTCTACAGTCGAAGAAGCCTACAATAGGAATGTAATTTTTTTTTTCCTTTTTCATCATGTGGATGATTGAGTGAGTGTGCACCATTTTTCTGGGAAGAGATGGCATCAGGATGCACTGTGAGAAGAAGAGAATCTGCCGGAGAGAGTGTGATCCTCTGGGCAATGTTCTGACGGGAAGCCCTGGCATTCATATGAACGTCAGTTGTGCCACCTACCTAAACATTGTTGCAGACCAGGCACCATCCTTCATGACAACAGTATTCCCTGATAGCAGTGGCCTCTTCAGCAGGATAATGCACCCTGACATGGAGTTCAAATTATTAGGGAATGGTTTTAGGAAAATGACGATGAGTTCAAAGTGCTGTCCTGGCTTTGAAATTGTCCCAATCCAACATCTGTGTGATGCTCTGGAATAGAAAAATCAGTGATTAGCTCCACCTTGGGAGCTAGATACTCCGGGGCACTGTCACAGGTCGCGTGCTGTTCTGGCAGCACACAAGATCAACAGAGTATCGGGCAGGTGGCCGAGTAATGTTTTGGAACATTGATGTGTATGGTTTATATCTGCCGTTTGTATGGTCTACAATAAGCTCAGCAATGTTTGGGGCAAAGATCTATTTTTGGCTTTTATTAAATGGCTTTTAAAAAGGGTTAGTTGCGCTAAATAGAATTCACCCCACTTTTATTCACAGTCCCCACATTTCAGATGAGTGTAATGACTCTTAGGCTGTTTCTGAAATGTGCACTCACTCACTATACAGAGCACTATATGATGAAAATTTTATATAGAAAACACTGTAAAGTGAGTGTGTGCGAGCGGTAGAGTTGACAGTTGTCCATTTCAAAAACATCCTAGGAAATTGCTTTTCAGGTGCTTCTGATAAAACAGTCGTCGTCAGTTGGTTCCATAAGGCAGGCACGAGGGAGTTTTCACCAGCTAATCTCGCTTTTGATTATATTTTGAATCTATTCTCTGCTGTTTCCAACATAATTACTGGAGTTGTGACAATTAAGCATCAATTATAGTTCAAATATAGAGAACTCAAATTGAGCTGAAAATTCCATTTGCTTTTTATGATATTTGAAATAAATTGTAATGCACACCCATCCAATCCACTAGACACCTGTCAAGCCGTGCCTGCATATGATTTGAAATGAAGCGCCATGCAGCACTGCTCTCCTTTGAAAAGCAGGGTGCACTGAATAGTGCTGTTGTGGTGCAGGGCGAGCGAGAGAGAGAGAGAGTCTGGAATTTTCCTCATCTCTTTCGGTGAACTCTTATGGTTACTTAAAACAGAGTTTTGTCTTTGTCTCCAATATACAATAGTGATGTAATGGTTCCTTTTTTAATCAGACAGCTCTATTGACAGAGGGCAGCACGGTTCATATGACAAACGTGTACCAAATAGTGTTTTGTTTTTTTTTTTTGTCAGAATGCTCGTCTTTTGAATTCTCGGGGTCTTTAAATTGTTCCCAGGTGCTCTCAGATTGCCAGTAGTGGACATGACGGCAGTGCAATCAAGTGTATAAATTTAATTGCAGTCTCATTTTGCAACGCTTATTAGCTGTTCTGGGGCACATCATTCCATGTGAACCCAGTCATTTTGAAGGAGAACATCTGTTCAGGTCCGTTTTTTTTTTCCAAAGCATCTGTTTTTGTCCCGCGCTTCACAAACAAGGTTTTATTTGCAGTAGTTCATAGCGATGATTTATTGTGCAATGAACTGCAAAAATACTTAAATACAACCGTTTTTATGAACACATGCTGAGAACCACAAGCAGTTTTTCCCTGCGTCTTTTATAACAGAAATGGGATGTTATAAAGTGTTTGCTGTTGCATAGCATTCCATTGTGATATGCAAATTGATTACACATAATTTAAATATTACTTCTTGGCTTTTTATTCGGCACATTTATCTCATCTCTCCAAATACCACTTGCTGCGATTCCCAGTGAAAGTGCTTCCTCACTGCCGCTTTGATGTGAGGCGTCTGTTCGTTAGCGTTCCAAGAAAGAGTGCGAAAATCAAAGTGCGCGGCTAGGTCTTAGGTTTCGGCCAGATGGAATTGCCCGAGAGTGTAAATTTACATTTTAAAGGCCATGTTCAAAGTACAGTAAAGGACAAGGCCAATCCACTTGAAATGTTAAGGCACTTTTAAAAGAAAGAAGAATTTTAACCAGCGAACTGAAGTTACCTCCTGGCGAAACATTAATCTTGCTGTTCGTTTTGTTGCCAACATCACAACTCCCTGCACCCTGTTAAACACATGTAAACATATTCGTTGTCGGAAAATAAATTAGGTTCTTGTGTGTTATTCCTTCAGAATATTGTCGATGACGCGGGAAAAATTGAGATATTGTTTTCTGTAGTTTCAGCCTGACTGATATAAGGGGCTCATGGAAAAAATGTTAACCTGTTCTTCAGTTTCCTGTGGGAAAAATTCACTGAGTTGCACCATTTAGTATCTTACATTTTAAAATGCCTTTATATGAAAAATAAAGATTGATTGACTGAATGACAGAAGGAAGGGTAGATCAGCGGAATGCTGACCCATGAGTCAATGTTAAGTAGGGGTAATGTAATTACAATAGCGGGTAAATGGCAGCAAAGCTCAAACTATAGAAATATCAGTACACTCATTTATTTTTGTCTTTATATGATGCATGTTAGATCTGTAAAAACACATACCCTGTCATGGCGGTGGACATTATTAAAGTGTGAGAGGAAATAATCAATGATCTTCTGAGATCCTACATGCTAAAGTATTGATGCTTCTGGTTCGCTCACCCTGTGCTGTATTTACTGCATTCAATGGCACTGTAAAAGTGGCCCCAAGTGCTAGCCGAACGGATGATGGAGCTATGCTAACACTGGTGATTTCTCACACATCGTAATTCACTGTACATCACATCACCTCATAGTAAATCACCTGACAAATTGCAGCCTGTCACCAAGCTATGATTTCTGGAGCTGAAATGTATGTCAGCATCTTATACATCTCATAAAGCATGAATCAAGGGTATTTACAGCACTCATATTTGCTATAATAGGCTGTATTCAGTAAAATACATGTTGTGAAAGGCTGGAATCCATTAGTGTGCATTTGTAACCGTTAATCATCACAGCTGTTTGAGAGAATGTAATATATTAATCAGGTAATGAGGGTAAAGACTTGCATGGCCTCGCTGGCTGTACATTGGCTCTTTCAAACTAGCTGTGATATCTAAACCTAATAGAGGAACTAAAAATCCCAAGATATGCTGTCGAATTTCAGTGTAACTTTGTATCAAGGGAGTTCAGATGGATCCTTTCGCTTGATTGGTTTGGATAATTAACAGTCCACTTCTGCATGACAGCAGCCCTCATTTCTACTGCTCAGGTATTTCATTAATTTGAAGCTTCCATGCACAATTAATGTGGGCAACCGTAGAGTATAAATGCCACGGCAGCGAAAGTGGAAAGTAGGTGAGGAATTTTAGGACCATCTTGATCATTGTTATTTTGCTTTCGCACAAAAACCATGAGAATCTCTGTTTAAACTGGTTGTAGGTTCATGTGAGGTGTCTCTCTATTTCAGTTTCTTCAAAGCCTCTCTTGGAGCAGAGATAAATAAACCTTCTAAGACACTTATCAAAAGATAACATAAGATAATAATTCACTTGCCTATCTCATAAAATACAAGCTGACTGCATCTCAAGTCTCTTAGCGGCATCCATTTTACCCTCACTTGCGCCTTTTCTTTGCATGCAAGTCCCTCGCCCCGCCCCGGGGATGCATGGAGGAAAGGAATCCCTGCGAGGAGTGAAGAAATGAGGAAGTGTGTTTTTAGGGAAATGGAATGCCCTTTCCTCTGATGCATCATGTGACGTGACATCCCTTTCTGATGGTAGCTGGATTTGCTGGTTGACTTCATAACTATCAGGTGTGTTGTGTTCCAGGGTTCTGGCCTTTGGCCAGAACAGTATTATTCATGGTTTTAACAGTTTCATGTTCCAAGATTCCATAGTTCATAGTTCATGTCATAGTTTTAACAGTTTCTTGTTTAGGATTACTCATTTCATAATTCATGTTCCTTGTCCATGTTTTTACTTTTCCATGTTTTGTTTCATGCCAGGTCTGCCATGCCACTCCACCGCTTGTCTGCGTTCCGCCCTGTGCCTTCGTAGTTGCACATTTCAGAGCTCTGGTTGGCTTTGGTATTTCCCCTTCCTTCCATGCTGTGCTGGATTCGGGCCTCTCTAAGCTTAATTGACAATTAACTGTTTTTAAGTTACTAACATTTACTAACACTCACTGGGTTGGTGTAATTCTTAGATAGGCACATTACTAATATTACTAATTTAGACAGGGAGTTTATTGTCATGATTCCTGCTTTGCTATTTCAAGATCTTGCTGTGCTTTTCTGTTCTTAACATTCATGCTTGCTTCCAAACTGCATACTTAATTGGTACTTAAGCTGAGCACGCTCATTCTCTTAATGAGCAGGTCATGTCATCCAATCTCTGTCCATGTCTTGATCTTGCCATGCCTCTTGTTTCTCTCTCTCTCCAGGTGTTACCCCTCATGTCATGATTTTCAAGCCTTTATCTGGATGCGGTGGAAGTTGGCTGGCAGACAGTGTCTCGAGTCTGCATGTGCAAGTTTAGCCAAGCTCTTGTTGTCATGGTCCCCCACATTTCTAGTTTCAAGTCTTGTCCTAGCCTCTTGTTTTTCGAATATATATTTAGTCTGGTTATTTGTTTTTCTTGAGCATCTTGCCTGGAGTTTCCAGTGCCTTTTTGTTTTTTGCCTTTTGCATTTATTGTTTATAGCTCTGTGTAGCTTGCCTCAGTTTGTTTTTTGCAACCCTTTGGGCCAAGTTTTTTGTTGGCCCTCGTGCCTGTCTTGTTTTGGTTTAAAATAAATCCTCATTCCCTTTTCCCGCATCTGGTGTCAACTGATTCCATATCAAGGTGAAAGTCTTTCCGGAAGGCTGCTCTCATGTGTCCTCACTAGAGGCTCCACAGAGATCCCTTCTCGCTCCTCGATCCTTGAAGCAGAAATTAGAGCTTTGGGATGACCATAAAGATGCCGAACCAGAACGACTTCCGGTTCAGGCGTCAATAGAGAGACGAAGAAATATCATATAACAGATTTGAGATGTACCCACAATGTCCCTTCATCTCCTCTGAGATATGTGATGACAATCAATTTTCAGTGATCGGCTGTCCCAGGTGTAGTTCCCTCCTTTCCATGCATGTGCCTCCGTCTGGTTTTAGGCCAGCTCTCCTGCCCTTAATGTCTGTTGATATGCCAGCCACATGACAGATGACCATCACTGAGGAGGATGAAAAGAAGGAATGAAGGTTCCAGTTCGACCCCTTTGAATGCTAACGGCTTATTACTGTGATCGCTGCCTGGGCTGGACGTGTTCGGGGCTGTAATGGGTACCGGAAAAGGACTGCTGCGTATGGTTGCATGCGCACGGAATGCTAATACTGCCCTCATTCAAATGATCTGCGACACAACTGATAACAGTCACAACCCCGACACTGTCTCAACTTTAATAACTTTTAAGTTTCTGAGGGAAGAGTAAATGGTGGAGGCACAGTCATTACGTAGGTATACCTTTCCTAACATATTACCCAATAGCCGTCAGATTTGTTGACTTTTTTTTTTATAATTATGGGGAGGCCTGGTGATTGAAAAGTTTCTTTTTTCAATTGCTCTTTTTTTCAGTTTGTTCTGGTCCATCTCTTTTAGCAGCACAGGTTTGCGGTGGTATTGTATGTATTTCCCACTTTTGCCCATCCAACTTCCACTCGTAAACATGTGACACAGAACCAAAAATTCACAAGCAGGCACTCAAAACGGGATGGAAGGAATGAAAAAATTGCATAGTTTTGTCTTGAACAGCACTTGCATTAAGTAGCTTGCAGGAGAAACAATGGAAATTCCCACTGTTGTTGCTTGTGTTCAGAGAGTTGGGCAGATGATTTGGGTTTCATGTTGGATTATTGCCTAACAAGAAAAAAGGCTTGAAATCAATCAGAAGAAATGCGAGCTAACTGGCACTGTTGCACTCATCCTGCTCATCAACGTGTTTAATGCCCATTGACTTGCTAATATCAGCTAGCCTAAAGTAAAATGAAAGCACTGTGTTACTCCAGTAATATAACTTGATTTGTGTGGCAATTAAGAGCAATTAACACTAAGTACTGAAGAACTCCTGTATCTGCGTTATTATCAACAGGGATGTGTATGCATTACTGTGAAAACCATCTAATAAATGTACATTATCATGCATGTGTCAGAACTATAACCCGTTACAGCTGCATCATTGCTCAAATGCTTACTCAACCTCACTGTATATCTCTCTAAAAACACTAGCTTGCATGTGCATCACTCCTTTAAAACACCTGCATGGATGTGCATCGTAATGAATAGCACAGACTGGCGTCACTGCTCTACATCTTCATTTCTAAGTGGCGGTTTATTAGTAGTAGTAAATCCTAAGTAAGTTCTTAAAAGGGCCCCATCTCCCCTCGTTGAAGTGTGCAGGAGGGGGGTATAAGGGGTGGGGGGTGCAGCGGGAGGGGTATGTTGGAGAGCTGGCTCTGAAATGGCCCTTTGCGACGGATCAGCTCGTCCCCCGTCGCCCCACTCTCTCTCACCTTCGGGTGACACGTGCCTTTTTTACTGGCCATGAGTCCTCGTCATCTGCCGAAGCGTCCTATAAATAAGAGAGAGCCCATCTGTCTGAGCTGACAAACCACTTCCCTCCCACCCCCTCAGACGTTCCCCTCGCCCGCCCCATCTTCTAACAGGCTGCCCCAGCAGCGGCGTACTCCGCGCCGCGCAGATTTATGCCGCCCCGATTCTGAGCAACACGGCCGCTCCTTTACTGCCATTTATTCTGATGCTTATGGAAGTGTTGTTAAAATCCGAAGAGAAGCTTGTTGGAAGATGGATTGAGTGATTAATCCTTTGCAAGGCGCTCTGTTCCAAGGCTGGTGAGGGTGCCACTGTTCAAGGTACAATTAAGTCCCCCTGTGTAAGCATCCACAGACATGCATGCATATGCATGCAAACACACATGCAAGCATTCACAGACACAAACCAGCAGACATATCGGTAGGGCACTCGCACGCCATAACGTGTAGGTGTGCGTATCTTAAAATGCTGAAACGAAGGGGAAGATAAACAGAGTGTTTGTGGTTTGATTTTCATATTTAACTGGAGACCATCTTGCAATGGATTCACACCAGCCGCTCTCATTTACCAGCTTTTACGGGTGCCCTGACTCAAATCACACCCACCTTCAAATTTGGCCTTCATTTTGATCTCAGTTATTAACATTTAAAGTTTTGTGACTGCAATTGGTATGTTTCTGATGGTATCATGGTGACAAAATCCGTTCACAAACCGACAGGGAGACATAGAAACATCTGGCAAAGAATTCAAACCACTTTTGTGGTAGTTCCAGCTATTTTTTGCAGTGAGGACACACACACACACACACACACACAACTCCCATGGTGAAAATAATACCAGCCTGCGCTGTAGGGGCTTGCTAAAATCTTCTATATATTTTAGTTTGATTCAGCAGCCAGATACATCACTGTCCTGATCACTGTTCACCTTTCGGGGATAGGGGGTCTAAACCCAGGGAATCTGAGAGACCTCATCAGTTCAGCAGGCCAGGCTGCACAGCTGCAACATCCAGTCACATGACTCCCTCAACCTGCTTCACGGTCCATCAGCCCTGAGCCTCTCACTGTAAGCCACATCCTGACAGTGTGGTGGCAATGGCACTCGCGTTCCTTGGGGACTAAACAGTGAGCCGAGGACCGAAATGGCAGACATTACGCACTTAATTATTTCCGTGTACATACTCTTCACAAATGTACCTGTGCTGCGCGGTGACACGGGAAAGCGTAAACTCTTTACAGTATATTTACAGGAATGTGCCCCAAACGTGTAATTGGAATAATGTACTTAAGAATCGTAACATTAGAATTACATTAATCTCACATGGTCTCATATCCTTTATACGTGACAGAATAGCGTTTTACAAAGGGCAGTTACATGCAGGGAGAGGAACCATTAGTAGATGTGTTACGAGACCGGTTGTCCCTATTAATTGCTAGCCGTCCCCTCCCACAGATAATAATGGGATGCATCCTGTGGTGCTTGTGGAAAGTACTTTATTTCACTGTCCTAGCTGTCAGCAGGACAGTGCTTATAATGGCATTCTCCCACAACACCTTGAACTCCTTTCAAAATAGCAAACATGAACATGATACACATGCAGTGGAGGTCGGTTAGGGTCGCAGGCCACATCTCCTGAGAGAGCGGCGTTTTGTTGGTTGAAGTTAAGTTTATTTCATTCCCACAGTTCCCCCAGATCAATAGGAGGCCTCCGTGAGCATGTGCTGTCGACCCTGCGCCGACCGCTTTATCAGTGGCAGCGTGGGAGGTCACAGGCAAGCGGTCTGACCGCTGCGATCCGCTGAGTTCCCCTCCGTCGCTCAGGCTCACACCTCTTCATTACCTCAACTTCTTTTTTTACAGGAAATACTGGCACTTCATTTCAGAATTGGAAAAAAATAAGTTTCAGTCATTTGTATAAATGTATAATGCACATTTGCGACTGAAACTTTGGGACTGTTCAGAAAAGTCTTGATTTATCTCACCACTATTAATTTTAGATCCATCTTGTTCTTGTTTTTGCATTCAAAATTTTCCATCATTTCTCATCTCAAAAATAGTGGAAATTTCACTGGAATTGTTGAGTTTGAATCATTATGTTATTCATTTTAATTTAATAGTTATTTTATCATGTTATGTTAATCAAACCATCGAGCCAAATGTATATATTTCACAGGCAAGTACCAATTGGTAACCAAACCAAAGACAACACAATAAGTCCCATAATTAAATATTATTGTCCTGAATGCGCAAATTATATTAAACTGCAAATTAACTAGGAAAATTATTTTTACTCTAAACATTACATAAAATGTTAATATTGAAATAAAAATGAAAGTTTAAGTGTAAAAGCTATCAAAGCAACCAAAAATAAACAGGAGTACCTCACATTGGAATGGAATGGTTATGTATTAAAATAATAAGTATGACATTGATCGCATCAAAAAAGAAAATTTCAATCAGCCATCAGATTAGTGAAATGAATTATAAAATCTTGATTTGTTAACCTTTATTAACCAATATTATTCTATTGCTGATCATTCTGGCTCCCCGGAAAAATGGATCATTATTATTATTACCAAGGACTGAACACCACAGCCAGTATTTCTCATGGACAAAAAAATTTGTGTTTTTATTTTGAGTCCTTTGTCTTCTGTCAAGCAACAAAGCCTACTCCAGACTTTCCAGGTCTATCTGGAATGTTCTCCACCTGACTGAAAGATAATTAATCATGGCACTCAGTGATGATTTATGATATTGCCGACATAATTAATGATACACATCAATTTTCCTGTCTAATTGAAGGAGGCGTTAACTACATGAAATGCATGAAAGCCAGCTAGGGAGAACACCGAATGCATGTGGGAGTTTTATTATTTTTCCATGTTTTATAAATGCACTTTCCCTGAAGAAAAGATTTTATGCAGCAGTGAATGGTTCCTAAATCACCTCCCTGTATCAGTAAGTGAATGGAGAGTGTGCAGGGAATGGCCAGAGATGTAAGAATAGTTGCCTGCTGTGGCCATTGCTTTTCGTAGTGTCCCAGTGAATGATATAAACAAATTGTTCGAACCACGTCTCATTTTTCTAAAAATACTATCTACTGAATTAGCATCTAACTCATATATTATTTTATCACCATTGCCCAAATGAATGTCAAATACAAACACTGAGTATTCCATCAGTGAGTAAGATTGTTATATAGATATACACTAAATTAGATAGTAATGTTTAATTTGCATTCATGGGTGATGTCTTCCCTAGTAATATTAGGTCACATCAGACTTGGTTTGTAATAAGCTGAAATAGACTGAATTTGCTCCATTATAATGCACTTATTAACACTGAACCTTTATACTATGGAAAAGCCCAGCCAGTAGATCAAATGAAACTAGTAAAAACAACAACAACAATAATAATAATAATAATAATAATAGTAATAATAATGATGTTTGCAATATAAAGTATGATTTGAAACATGTTCTTTCCCTGGCTTTACGGTGAGGTGGGCTGTAGGAGACGCCTGGGGGGTATGTTGTTTGATGGGGGGGCAAGTTCTCGGGAGTTAAAAACTTGATTTGAGTGGTCCATGGTGATCCACTCAGTTCGCCATTGAGGGCATGATCAGGTGCTTTTTTTTCTCCCGATGTCAACGGAGGGGAATGTAAATTGGGGGGGATTAGTTTCCATGGCAACAGAAAAGCATCTCTGTTTGTGGACAGAAATTCTGCTACATATGAATGTGATTGACAGCTGCATGCCTTTGCCGCTGACCCATAGAAATTAGCAAGCGAGCGTCATTGTGCTGCTCTGTATTGAGGGCGTCTCAGTATCTTAAAGTGCTCTTGTAACTTCTTCTGTGGTATTTGCATGAGAAACTTGACATGAACTGTTTGGGGATGGTGGGGTTGTGGAGTGCGGGGTGGGATTGGGAGTGGGGGGGGAGGGGGGGTTGGCATATCTAAGGATTGATGGTTTCTTTGAGAGGATTGAAAACAGCTTAATTTCCAGCCTTCTCTCATCTCAGGTCAGCTCGAGAGTTGTGCTGTGGAGGAGCACTTTAAAAGTGCAGTTTGTACAAAGTGGAGAAGTTTACGGGACTAACATTCTCTGCCTCTCGTGAGCATATTTATTTTAGCGTTTCAGCGGTACACAGGAAATTAATGGGCCAGGGATGTAGACCTCAAAGACGTTTTCAGCACCGTTTGCTGTAAAAGTCAGTTGTATATTAACATAAATGATGTTTAAAACCATTAATTGGTCACTGACAATAAAAATGAGCATATATCTCAAAATTTACCGGTCAATATGAAACGAAAATCCAGGAGGCTCAATAAACTTGTCAAAATCTATGAAAAATAGAAAACAAAAACCAAGAGTAAAATTTCTTAACACTTTTTTTTCACCGATTAACAATTTGAAAAGCAAAAAGCAAACAGAATTTTGCACTTGCTCCGTCCACTTTAGCGAATCCGCTTCAAGGCTCTGTCTCGGCTCTAATTCACCTCAAGAGGCATTCACTTATTCTATCAAGAGGCTGGTCCACCCAAGCGCCGGGGGTCATTGAAGCCCGCGGAGGGGGCAGGCCCTATTAGAGAGTGGCACAATGGACCCTTTTCAGGGTGCCAAAATTGAACGGCAATGAGGAGTCTTTTCAAGGCAAGGAGCCCTGATTATGGAGTAAAGGTAGGGGTGGAGACAGAGCGAGAGGGGGAGGGGCTGACAGAGGCAGCAGTGGAGAGAAGGACAGAGGGAATGACAGACAGATGAAGGTGAAAAAAGCCACACATTTTCGACTTGGCCATTGTGTCTCAGTTTAGCACTCCGCGACAGCTGGGTAATTTCACTCCATTTGTCAAAAAATGAGAAGCACCAAAAATAGATATTTATTCTGCTCCTGAATTTATAAACTGATTTCCTCAATTCGTAACCTTGATTACTTCCTATTCAAGGTCAATCGGGAGTTTTTTGTTTTTTTTTTAATTGTCAACACTTCATAATCCTTATGCTTTTTATTTTTAAATAAATAAAAAGAAGAAATCTTTAAGACCTGTGTCTTAACTATTTTGCTGATTTTACATAGTTATAAATATTAATATCTGAATGAGTTTTGAATGGCGAAACTTGACCGAGGGGGTGAAATGGAGTATTAACTTTTGAGCTGCATTGTATATGTGAGCATCAGGGGGCAGTCTTGTTCCACGTCAACAGAATAATGATTCCAGCCTGTCCACTGAAGAACAGTGATTTTCTCAGATA
This sequence comes from Gymnothorax reevesii, assembly GCA_029721435.1. NCBI lineage: Eukaryota > Metazoa > Chordata > Actinopteri > Anguilliformes > Muraenidae > Gymnothorax > Gymnothorax reevesii. The sequence goes on along the minus strand of CM056583.1, from coordinate 52,642,186 downwards.
ATGAAAAGGTTCATATTTAATTGCAGTATAGAACAAACTATCATTGCAACTTCTGTTGTTTTTTTTATAATTATCAATAGACTATGATGGAATTATATGATAAGTAAAAAAATGTCAATTATTTGAAACTCTAGCAAAAAAGTATGTTGTTTATGCCTTAAGAACGATAATAAATCTGGATGTTTTAATCACTAGAATATAAATTTCAAAAAAATGGCTGAGGTTATCTGCATTTTTATGTTATATAGATATTTGTTAATTTTGCTTTGATGCAAACCTTTATTTACTGCCTTCCTGAAAATGCATTTTTTACGTTTAACTAAAATTTCAAAAACTGCAACAAAAAAGGCTTAATTGTTTTGTTGTAAAGATGGTACTTTCTGGCATGCAGTAATCTTGAATATGCTTCTTGGCATTATAATGTGCCCAATATTTTGTAATTAAGCATACAGAACACATTAAATTGCCATTGCTGGTAGTTCGATATATAGCTCTTAAAATACAATTGTCGGGATGAATGCAATTAATAGAACTTAGGTTCATACACATTTTCTTCTCTGTGTTATGCTTCTCAGAAATATCTACACATGACAATAGACATGCTTAATTGCATGAGTTTCTTTTTCAATTTCATTTGGAAACAAATCCATTCACTGGCATTAAGACAGTATGTATACCTATAATGTTCACACAAAATAAATTCTCATTTATCCATATTTTAAAAAGTAAAATAGTGAACAAAATCCTGCCATTTTTACTGATTTGTTGATTTTTGGGTGAAATAGCCATGAGATGTAGAATTTGTGATAATTTTTGCAAATATATTTTGTTTTAGGTGAAGTGTTTATTTCCTCTTATTACTGTAATAATAATAATTATTATTATCATTATTATTATAACTGAGAATGCCACTTTCGTAAAATAATTACACTGTCAATGAAATCATGTAATTTCTTAGACTTGTCAAGACACTCACAAGAGACGCACAATGTCTACAACAAAAATAAATAAGATGTCCAAATGAACCATTGTTCTTTGCTCCAACTCTCTGCATTTAGTAAATTGTAAGGATTTTAGAATTTTGATGTATTTAGGATTTTTGTGCAGCATGTGCATTCTTACGTGTTTTAAGTCTTAATAATTAATGTTAGTATTGATGATTCAGCACATAAAGATGGCTGCATGATTAGCACTTATGAGACTAAAACTGCAATGTGAAACAAGCAGGATTAGGGTCGACAGGTTTGCTGCCTTTATCTGTTTTCCTTTTTGTGAAGGGGTGCACAAATGGTTAATTGAACTGCCTGTCTGATGTCACCGTGCTGGGATTGGCCCGCTGAAACGTCACCTTGCGAGAGGCCATCACCCTGTCGCCTGTGTGCAGGGGGGGTGTGGGGGGATCCCTGCTTGTTTATGCATCAGCGCCATCATCCAAGGACCACTCTGCATGCTTCATACCAGCGCGACCTCCCCCCCAGGCGAGAGGGGGGTGGGGCTGGGGCTTCGCAGGCATGTTCACAACATCTCTCGTCCCCGCAAAACCTCCCGATTATTGTTTCTCTAAATTATCAACTCTTCTGGTATTGAAGCGGGAAAACCGAAGCTCTTTCGTAGAAGTTTTCTTCATTAAAATGTTACGAGAGCTTCCATGACACAAATGAGGGTCAAGGCCGACGCAAAATCCTCTCCACACAAGGAGCTGCGAAACAGCTCAACACGAGGTACTTTCAATTTGGGGGAGAGTTTACAAATGTAAAACCTCATGGAAAGAAACAGTATATCCAAGCCCCCAGTTGAAAACTCCTATTTTGACAGGAACTATAATTTGCAGTGAATCAGGTTCAACTAACCTGTTTTTTAATGAGTTTTGTTGGTAGCATTATAAATTGCGTTGTGGTTTGTATTATTCTTATCTTTTGTTATAATTAATTTCCCTCACCACCTCTCAGCATTCAGCTGCATGGCCCAATGATGGGAAGGTTTCCACCATTTCATTGTCCCTATTATTAGAAGTATTATTGCTTCTCTCATTCCCTGTCTGTGGACAGCCTCAGTGCCTCCAATCAATCTGCCTGTGAACCGTACTCTCCTAAACGGTGCTTTTGCACCGGCTGTAGATCAGAGGTAACAAGCTCAAATAACAGTAAAATGTTTACAATATAATTTCCCTCTCTGCTTTTTGCTCCATCGCCCATCAGCGCACAGATTTACAGCGGAGCGTGAGGCAATCGCAAATCATGTGGAGGGATTAAACATTGATGTTTTTAAAGGCTGCAGCAGAGTGTGAGCGTTTTAGACAGCCACCCATCCAGAGAAAGTAATTTATGGGGCAGTGAGATGTAAGTGTGGGGTTTTGAATGACTCCTGCACCTCAAACCTCACCCTGGCAGGGGGCATTACTGCCAAACCTATGTGGAGGCAATCCATGTGAACTGCTTCCATTATATTCAATGAATTTGAGGTTTTGGAGCACAATGGTAATGTGCCCAAAATTTTGAATTTGAGATTTATATACTAAAACAAGAGGTTTCTGAAGCTTTTCCTTGGAGCACAAATGTGACATCTCCTGGAACTGAGCAAGTTGGACAACTGGCAATTTAAAATAGCATTATGTCCATCAATGCAGAAACCTTTGGAGCACAAAAGTGTTATGTCTGGACTTGTACCATTTGTGCTCTAACTACTCTGAACTGTCGGAGCACAACTGTGCTATGTCCAGACATACAACTTCTGTGCTCCAAGGTATCCTGTGTAGATGTTGACATATCACAGGGTTTCCGCTACATGTAATTGATTGTGGCGCACCGCCACATCAAAATAAAAGCTGCCAAAATAAAAGTTTATGACTTTACATAAACTCCAAAAATCCTAAGGACAAACTGGCGTCGCCAGTTCTCCTTGTAAAGTTAAAATGAGCGCTAATAACTCTTGACCTGTTGTCAATTATTTTGCTTGATGAACAGGTTTTCCAATGAATAAAAATTAGCCCTCGGCAGTAAAACGCGCTGCTTTCTTCTTAATGCAATGTGTGCAACGATTAGAGTAAAAAAAAATTTGTTCACTTTGCAAGACGATAAACTATGATGTTAAGCTCTATGTTTGCTGTGATCCATTGAAAGTAAGCGACTGCGCTTGCCATTGAGTTTCATATTTTTCTGGTATACCAAGACACTAGGGGCTCTCTTTCACGCTGCCCTACCCATTGCCACTACCCGCTACCCGTGAATTACGCATTTAGCAGCTTCGAATATCCCTAAATGGTGTCTTGTGGCCACATTACCCGCTATACATTATGCCGACTCCCTTATTTGCGCCTGGAGGTGGTGCCCGTGGGCGTGTTTATGCACTTTCCCTACAATTGCTATCTTGACCACACATGTTAGGGAAATATATAGCGGATCCTCAAACCACCCGCGACCCATTTGGGCTTTTACTAGAGCGCGCCCAGGTGGCTTCAATGCGCGTCCACTTGAACACATGTGGACGTGCACATGCGGCTCCACTTCCCGAATTAACTCGCCTATAAAAAGCCACCTTGCTTTAGCCTCAGTTGGACCCCAGAGAAAATGGCAGAGATTGTACTAAATCGCCTTGATTGCCAGTTAAATAACAGAAGACGCCCAGAATGCGTGTACCACCAGCGCATCAGCTACCTGGGCCTTTCAGGTAAGTCTATATTGTTTGTATTTTGTATCAATCATTTTTTCCGCTTTTATAATAATATATAATGATTATATATAATACATATTAATGATATATATATAATATTCAAAAATTATAATAATACAATACAAGTATTATTTCCCACAGAGCAGCGAATGCGTGACAAAACTGCGCCTCTCCCGTCAGGCAGTGATGGAACTATGTCACCTGGTTGTAGATGATGTAGAAACTGCTGCCAGCTGTCTGTATGCCTTGCCCATTGCTGTTAGGGTTACTGTGGCACTATTTTTCTATGTTAGTGAGTCATTCCAACACCCACTAAGCTCAATTGGTGGCATGATCCAATCTACCGTAAGCTCGGCTATAACTGCAGTCACTGACAGCATAGTCCGACATGCCTGTAAGTACATCACTGGCATCCCTGTGACACCTTAGAGACAACGCTGGGTAAAGAGGGATTTTTTTTGCAAGATATGGGTTCCCTAGGGTTCTGGGTGCTGTCGACTGCACACACGTTCTGATTCGTGCTCCAGCTCTGAACAGTGGCGTCTATGTGAATTGTAAGGGAACCCATTCCATCAACGCGGTGGCGGTTCTAGAACTTGGAATTGAGGGGGCGCAGACACGTCGCTTTATGAAAATTAGTTCTGGCTAGTTCTCAATCATTTTCCTTTACTAATGCGTTTTCCAATTATTGTAATTGGCAACTGAAGACATGGTTTCTCTCCATATGCGATGGAACAGCGATGAAATCATGGGCGAAATTCAGGACAATGGCGGAACCAGAACTGAGAAATGTGACAAAACATCTGTTTAAAACAGTTATTAGTCCTGACCTGTTCTCAGTCATTTTCATAATTAACAAAAGGTTCACTCTGAGAGCACTCCACAGTTAACAGGAGCTGCTTGTTCTCCCTGATTACGTAAGAAGACAATCATTGATCTGGACAGATATTTGCTATATTTAAATCAACGTTATTCAACTTTGCATACCTTTGCAAATAGCTTGAGCAGCACGCTGCCTATTTAACTGCCGAGTGCCAATCAACTCATGCAATACCAAGAGTGAAAGGCGGTATTTCATTGGAACACTGACCTGATCAATCAAGGCGAAGCACTGACCTATTAATAAGTATATTATTTTTCTGTTTTGAATTTCGCCCATGATTTCAGCGCTGTTCGATCACATATGGAGAGAAACCGTGTCTTCAGTTGCCAATTACGATAATTGGAAAATGCATCAGTAAGGGAAAACGATTCAGAAATAGCCAGGACTAATTGTCATAAAGGGACGTGTCTACCCCCCCCTGCGACACCGCTAGTCATGTCATCGGCAGCCTGCCTGGTAAGTAATTTGTGCTACTAATAATGTAATAATACATGTAATTCATATAATGTTATATTAAATACTCAAAGTAGGCATTTATTTGGCTGTGGGTATTTTCTAAAATGAGATTTTGATCCTCCCCTGTCTGAATATGACCTGATGCACGAGCAATTTAACTACATCTTCGGAGAAACATGCGACCTTCCTCTCTCCATCACGGGTTTCGGTTTGAGGATTTGGGATAGCGCAGCCTGCTCTTAAAGGCAATGGCACCTGGCGCACTGACTTGTTAAACTGGCGTAACGCCCAAACCACGCCTAGGCATAATATAACGGGTAGCGCAAGTGTTTTAGAGATATAGGCAGGTGTGCAAGATAGCAACTTTTGTGGGGGAACGCCTTTTTTGCAATGCTAAATCCCCAAATACTGGGTTTAGGGACTCTGGTGTAAAATAGGGCCCTAGATCTAGATGAAATTGAGGAAATGAAAAACATGAGTGTGATTGAGCATAATGACTGTAGGTGTTCCAAATTGAACTTGATGGTGGACTGGAAAGATTTAGCAATTCTGGCGATTCTTTAAGTTTCAGTACAAAAGGAGGAAACCAGACTTAGTTATTTTGTGTTCCCCTGATATCCTTAAAGCCAATGGATTGATTGACATTAACTTACACCTGATTGGTAGCAAGTTACCCTTATTCTTTATACTTAATACATTTGACCATTGTGCTATGTTACCCAATGTGCAAAGATTATTAGAGCGCAAAGGTTATATGTCCAAGTTTGGTTGTTATGCAATACGTCAACATATTTGAATCATTGTTACGTCCCAAACTCTGCCCATTATATTTGCAGGGCCGGAATTCTGCGCACTGCGTGTTCGCTCGCTAACTAGCTAATAATAGCAAGCAGCGAGGTACGGCTTACACGCGTTGTTTTGAGAGCTCATGAAACACAATGCACAGAAATGAATAGAGCCGCTAATATTATCATGTCACTACTGGCTACATCTGACGTGAGTTCAACCACCAGTAAAGCTATGCAAAGACTTTGCATTGACTTTGAATGTAATCTGTCATGCGAAAAAAATTTGTTTCGCGACCGGTGTGAAAGCAGCTTCATGTTGAGTTTCCTCATGTTCCATAAAAAATTACTCTTTCATCAGAATGGACAGATTCCGTTGAAAATTCTGAGGAAGTATCGGAATCTGACTCGGATGCCATTGCTGTTGGATGCAGTCACCCACCGTACACCACTTATGATGCGACCACTTGGGGACTGCCAGAATCACATTTCTGTGTTGCTCAGAATGTTTGTTAATGATGGGGTGGTGCAAGTAACAAAAATTTGTCATTTTCGTTAAAAATTATTTTCTACTTTTTTTTTGGGCAGATGATGGGAATTCTTGAAATTATACCCTTTTATGTTCATAAACTTGCTCAGTGCATGTCCTTAGCTCTTTACGTTAGCCATTTTTGTGCAAGCAATGACTGACAAGCATATCAGCTTCTACCTTTGTTGTTCTTTTTGAAAATTTATCAATGAAGACTCCCTTTTACAAACAGATTAATATTTTTAAAAAAGTTAATTTCAGTTAGAAAAACCAGATAATTTTTTAAAAACACGCAATTAAGGAATAAAGATTCCTTTTTGGAATCGAAGATTTTGATTTATGAAAGTGGATTTCTATTTGAAAATCTACATTCCCTTCAAGAAACAGGGGTAAAATGTTCATTTTTAAATATTCAAACAAAGATTTAAATGCAGAACTCTGTTTAGGAAAAAGGATTACTATTTAAAATCTTGGATTGCGCCGCTGGGCCATTGTATGAACCCGTTACTATCATGAAATTCATTATGAATGGTGTTGTATGCTAAGACCACAATCCACTAAATGAGCCAGACATAAACAAACAGGCTTGGGACACAACAATGCCCCCAAACAAAAAGCCACCTGGTAGCCTTCAATAATTTGGTGTAGATTACAGGCAAAGGCAAAATCTTGTCTATGATGACCGATATGAATATAGCAATATCTGAAATGACACAGTATAAATGATGCAAGTGATACAGTAACATTGAATATTTTGAATGTTTGTACATGTCTTAAACATGATTCATCCTCACTTTTAAGTTTTTCTCCAAATCCAGATCACAATGAATAATACTAGTGAAATCTACTAGTGAAAAACCAAAGCCAGGCACAAATGATGTCAAAACTGCTTCGCCGTATATGACTGTGAAACTAGCTCTCTGCGCGATAGTCTGTTGAAAGTAAACATTACTTCTGGTTTCTTGTGGTCCAGGAGTCTGGAGAATATGATTACAGTATCCCTGTGTAATAGCAGAACATTAATCCTAGAAATTGCTCCACTGCAAGCTTAAAAAGTTGTTTTCACCAATGAGCCAGCGTGAACATTGATTATTGGAGTATTATTGTGCATGTGAGTTATGGACCATTTTTGCACAGCAGCATGAGCATCGTTCTTTGCTTTGCACAGTACTAACATTTCGTCAGTCCTTTTGGTTCTCATATATGTTTACATTTCCTTCTCTTCCCTTGCAGTTTACATGTAAGAAACATGGTTCTAAAGAAGCTGAATACAGCTGAATCACAGGAAGTGCCCACAGCTGACTTCCTCCAGTTCAGGCGAAAGAAATACAAAACATGTAAGTGAACCGAAACACGCTCAAACACATAGGCCCTTATCTATGGTGTCAGGGAACACGCTTCTTTTTGCTCCGGGCCACAGGACCTTTAACGATTACTGTGCCCTTGGTTTAACATCTCCAAAATGTGTGCATTTATGGGATGGACTTGATCACTGAGCTGTTAGCGTCGTCTGGTGAGCAGCTGTTATGGTGTCGCTGACAGAGGGAGACCTCTCTCTGATCTGTGGGCAGCCTTTAATCCCCATCCTAGTGTTTTCCCCTCACACCAGGGACCTTTTAAAAGGATGGCGAGAGACCGCTGGGAGACTGGGCTGCTGGTGCTCTCTCGCAGCACATCATTACAGCTACAATGTCTTAAGGAAATTTATCTTTGCATTTTCTCTTTGATTTGCTCCGCACAAAATTTGCACTTAGCTTCAAGTGTGTTTGGGTTCTCAAAAGGTCATTTATTCTGTCCCTGGGGTCAGCAGTAGAGCTATTCAACTCCAGCTGCCAGCGCATGATGTTGCGGGTGGGCAGTTGCGAGCATGCACCGTATACTATGTATTTGCCTGCGCAGGCATTTATGGGACACCTATGGGAACTGATCAAGTGCGCACGAAGTATCTATTCCCAGTGGCATTACTTTATGAAGTCACTTAAAAGTGACTGAATGTCTCTGCTCTCTTTTTGCAGGAGCATAGCAGGAGATAAGGAGGCTGTAGTAACCAGAGCTGGTCTGTGAGCCAGTAACTGAAGATTACCCCTTTTTACACTCAGTGGACAGAATAGGGCAACTTTGGTTTGAAGCTAAATTTACCCCAGCAATAGGGTTACATTTTCAGAAACTAAGATAGGTAATTTATAAATAAATAAATAAATACTTCACATAATGAAATGAATCTGAGAAGCGGCCTTGGGTGAATTCTTGCCCAGGAGCACCTGAAAAATATTTTATGAGCTATTGAAATTGCCAGAAGACTGATGAAGGACTGGAGATGTCCAGGAATGCTCAAGCTAATACGCATTTGATGAATGGTTTGGCAAATGAATGATGATTTCATCCTAAATTGCATTTCTTTCCAATGCATTTTTAGACTTTTTTTTGCATGCCATTGTCTAAATTCATATCTTGTCTCTTAGACTATGTGAGTACCTGCAGCACTAGGATTTCTGTCGATGTAAGCGCTAAAAAATACTTTAAAGGAAATAAACCTTAACGTATGTGAATATCTTTGCTTTAGAAAAGCACTGCATTGCAAATTTCATGTTTTTTTTTTTCCTTTTTAGAGATGCTGAATATACTGTTACATTGAGCACATTACAGTTGTCTAACAGAAGATGCAAAGCAGTGGAAGCCTATTTTTCAGTTTGATCCGTATGCATTTCCATGTGGAGCACTGGAGACTGGGCAACATATTAATCTCCAGCCATCATTCAGAGTTAATAAATTCAGCATTTCAGTACGTCCCAACTCCACATAAATCAAAGCCCCACAGCTTAGGTACTCAAATTATAGAGAGAATAACCACTTGCCACTGCGCGGGAATATATATGATTTTCGGGTAGAATTGTATACAGGACAAAATTAAGATTTTTATCTTGTCTGCTGTCACTTGGTAACTTAGTAGAATAGTTTTGTAACCAGCGGCTGGAATCCATAGGCCTTCGCATGCACATTCAGTCTGATAAAAATAATTATATTGTATGCAGTCACAAGGTGTATTGAAACAGGGATCAAAAATCATTCATTTATACACTCATACCTATAGACATTTTAGAGTTGCCCCTCAGCCTGGCATGTATTTCTTAAGACTGTGGGAGACAAGAACAACCCAGAACACCCATCCAAACACAGTGAGAATCAGCACAACACAGAAACCCGTGCAGAAACGGGGAGAACGAGAACAACACAGAACATCCATGAAAACAAGGGCAGAACTCGCAGATCTCAGAGAGAATCCAGCACCACCATATTACCCTAAACTGGGATATTTTCTCCAGATTGATTACATCACTCCTGCTTAAACAAAAGGAAAATAATGTGTAATAATCTGCTTCCATCTAGCATATTTCTGGGATGTCCACTTATGGATTTGTGCACAGCTAAGCTGCAGAGATATTGCTGGACTGGTGTAGCACAGACAGCTTTTGTTAGACTTGGTAAGACTGAGCTGGACCTTGAACAAACAATGCAGTTATAAAAAAACTCATTCTCAAATTCAGACAAATATGTGAGACAGACAGTTTCACTGGGAGGAGGGGAGAGCACCATTCACACAGAGGGCCACTTGTTGGCATTTGTCCCTCTGGATGTCCCCACTCCTTCAATGATTAGGCCTACGCTCAGAAATAGGCCTCCTACATCTCTTACATGGCAGAATTTGTGAATAATTGATTCCATGCCTACCGTAGTGCACCGTGTCGAGACGTATGATAGAGGTCAAAATCTTTGGTTACCCAGGTACTTAGAAACCTTGTGTGATTTTCAACAGATTGCCTGGAAAGGATGCTGATTAGAGTTCACTTTTCTGATTGGATGGTAGCTTTTTAATCAGTTGGAACCATGTGAGCTTACTTGGTCTAATGACTAGAATGACGAAAATAAGTATTCTCTCCTAGGAATATACCTGGCAGCTGAGGAGGTGGTTGAACATACAACCCCCTTTCCGAAAAAGGAATTTAAAATTTAAACTCTACAAATTTAAACTTAATTGATAACCGTACAACGACAATTTATCAGATGGTTTAATAGAGAATTTTTTTTTGAGAGAGAGAGATATATACTTGTTTTAAATTTGATGCCTGGAACTATTTTTGCCTTTTTAACAGAGGCATGTTTAAAACCATGCAGCATCATCTCTTCTTTTAACATTAGCATTTTTGGGCGCTTAGGAGATTAATAGCTGAAGTTTTTAAACCAAAATATTTTCCCATTCATGCTTGTGGATGCAGTGTCCTTGACCACAGGATAATTTTCCACCTTGCCTCAGCCAATCTTCAATGAGCTTGCACGATTTTGTCTATATATGGTTTTGTCTTTACATGGTAGGGTTTTAACTTGAATTTGTGAATGCAGCAACAAACAGTGTTCACTGACGGTGGTTTTCAGTAGTGTCCGTGGGCTGATATGAAGTTTTCCATGACCAAAACCTGTCTGGCTTTAATGCTGTGCCTCAAGGTCATAGCTGTTCAGTATTGATTCTCGGCCCCGTCCCTTTTGTACAGAGATGTCTCCAGATTCTCACAATCTTTTAATGATATTGTGGGCCGTAAATGATGAAAGTCTCAAATTCTTTTCAATTTTACATTGAGAAACATTATTCTTAAATTGTCAATTTGCCCCCACAGTTTTTCACAGATTGGCGATGCCCTTGGCATCCTTACTCCTGAAAGACAGCCTCTCTAGGATACCGTTTTTATACCCGATCATGTGACTGGCTTGTTGCTATGACCTTTTATTTAACTTTTTTGAACCGCGTTGCCGGCATCCAATTCAAAATTTTTTCCAATTCAAGATTTTTAAAAAAAAATATATTTACACTTCTCAGTTTCAATATTTGACAAATAATCTTTGTACTATTGTCAATATAAGGTTTAAAAGATTTGCAAATCACTGCATTCTTTTTTTGTTTATGTCTGAGACAGCATCCCAACTTTTTTTGGAATGAGACTGAATTTGACCTGCGGTAAGTATTGGCAAAAAGTCAAGCTTTTCACAAAGTCTTTCATAAACTCCTTGCAGAATGTTCAGGAAAAGCCAGATTGCTTTCATGTCCCAGCCTGGCAATCGTAGTCATTGGTGAGCCATTTGAGGAAGGCATATACAGTACCTGACTTTTTTTTTACTTACTTTTTTTTGAAGGCCACCAGGGGAAACTCTGCTGCTAGTATCCACGGCTCATTATCCTGGCATTTTATCGCCATGCGTCGGACCTTTTCTAAAGAGTGGCTAATGGTTGGGAGAAGTAAAAGGATCCCAGGATTAAGCAGTTCTACACAGAAGGGTAATTTGGTTTGATGAATGTGCCTTGACTGGTGTCTAATAACACATATTTTAAGTAGCTCCTCGCTGGCGCCGTAAAGGTAGCATCATTATTAATATGTGAGCCGTTGTGCGTCTCTCTCCAGGTTACAGTACAAGGTCATCCTGTTTTTCACTAAATTAAAAGCCGTTCTGAGCTATAGCACTCCTCATCAACTCAGACCTTAAGGTGCACCGCTTAATTATAATGAGACACCCATGCCTTTAAATAAACAGCAAGATATAGTGATTTAGAGCAGCAGTGCACTATCCTAAGAGCTCATTAGTAATGACCAATATCCGTTAGTCTACAGGCCTCTTTCTCCCTGACTACTAAAGCTTTCAATGAAGTGACATCTAATGCAAGTGTCGGTAATGTACATTTTTATCGGGATACTCATCCTAGTCATTAGTGGAAATGATGACAGAACACCTAAATAACGGTAATGCATTCCCTCTAATTACATGATTAATTAAAACCTGGATGTACATTCGTTTCACATCTAAGCGACTAGATACATCTTTACACTTAACATTTTATAAAAGCTGTCCCCTGCTGACTAAGTGATGTAATCCATAATACTGGACATATTTTTTCCCGTAAAGCGATGTGCCAATTTGTCTCAATGGCGTGAGGGCAGGCGAAGTTGCTCTAGTTTTATGAATACATGAACACCTAGGCTTTTAATAGTCTGGTCCCACCAGCCCCCTCCGCAAATGAAAGCATGGGGAATTATGAGTATTATGAATGTATTTCCTTTTAAATGGATAATTCCAAGTGGAGAAATTATCCATGTTAAAACACTTTGTTAGAGCACACAGTGTCCCTCTGGACTCACAAAAACACTGCAAAATTTTCTGCATACAGTAAAACATATGCTGAGAAAAAATGGCTTTATTCCTCCACACAAAACTTTCAGCTTAAATGAAAGGTTGCAGTAGTGATGAGTGGTGTCTTCTATTTCTCTATTATTTTTTACTGTTAAAATGATGCGTTCAGGCATACACAGCTAACCATTTTCAGGCTAACAATGGCCAAAGCTCAAGACACCAGCCATTTGCTTTTGTCTCATGGTGAAGGGGGTCATATTATGCCCATTTCCCAATTTAATATTTTCATTTTTGTGGTCTATTTACAAATAGTTGCATGTTTTTTTATGGTAAAATAGGCACCTGGTTACCATTGTGCAGTTTGTGTGCACAGCACCCCTGACACACTCACACTAGCATCTGTCTCTTTAAAGCAACTCGAAGTAATTTTTGACCACAAGATGGTTCCATAAGTGCCAACTCCATTTGTAAATAAACAAAGCCACTCTTCCCTCGCCCTCTTTCCTAGTACTCCCGGGGGCAGTGCTTAATGTCCAGCACAGACAGTGGTTGATGCATGCTTTTGTTGGCTCAAATTGGATTGGGTCATCTTGTGCCATTTTAAGTAAAATGGCAAATTCACATTCTAAAGAGTTGTTTAAAAAGCTAATGTTTGTCTTAACCCCTTGATTAATCATACTGAAAACCTCATGCCAACTATTAACTTCAAACAGTGATTACTCTTTTATTTTTGGTGATCATCAATTGACAGACTTAGACTTTTGCTCCTTGTGGCTGGACTTGACTTCACCCGCAACTACATTTCCGTGCAGATTTTCCAACTGCTTCTCCCCAGCTGTTGATAAATTCTAAAATTCACCAACAATACATAAACATGGACTGATCCAGCCTGGGAGTGATTCTTAGAGAGAGGCAGCTTGCTAGCTACTGTGCACATCCAATTATATTGTTAAAGAATTGAACAAGACGTTATTATGGATGCTACCAGACAGGAGTTCATGAATAACAAGTTCATGAGGAGCACAAGTTCTATGCCTTTCACCACAGCAAAATAAGTATGAATTCAGGCTATTCTGCCTGTAAATGATGTAGGCGCATTAAAATGGGAGGTACCTAGCTAGCTATTCCAGTAGCAGGCAGGATACCTTAGCCAGTGGTAGTTAGCGAAGTTACTCTTCAAGCGAACAGTGAACTTCCCCTGACGTTACCGTCTGCTATGTTTTACTTGTGTACCTATCAGTGAATCTGAATGATTAGTGCATAGTTTCACTTATTTATGTGCTAGCCAGGAAATGCTTCCGTATATAAGCAAAGCCATACATGGGGTCCCTTGTTCTGCAGTCAGAGTGTGGGCTGATACCATGCCCATGAAATACGTTTTTTGTAATTCCCGTATACTTTTGTGTGGAGTGGTAATGACAGGGGATGGGGAGAAGCTTATTTGGGGGGCCAGCAAAGAAATTATAAACAAAAAGCAGGCAACGACAGCAGGTTGGGAGTAAATAGTATGGTGGAAAGAGACCTACAAATGAGGTCTCCCACATTGCAAGGGGGTTGTTATACTGAAAAAATGCATGTAATATTGCTTAGTATAGCTTTAAGGCCCCCCTCCCTTAAAGCTCAGTTGTGATTGGCTGTCTGCAGTTTAAAGGAAGCAGTACTCTGTAAAATAAGGGAACATAATAAAAAGTCGGGGCTGTATTGCCAATGAATAGATTTAAGGGCACTGTCACAACATGCGCATGCATGAACTTTAATATTGCAAGGTCAAAGATTTATCAGGGTAATCATTTTGAACAATGTGTTTGAAAGGATTTTGAAAGTGTTATTCTGTTATCCTTTCCCTAGATATAATAATAATAATATTAATAAGACAACCATACAGATTTACTTTGAACTAAAGGTGACGAATGAGAGTCGACAACTCAGGAAAAGTTCTTTTCTTTACTGAAATAGCTTTTTTTAGCTTACTTCCTTGCAAAGACAAAACTAACAAAGATATAACCTTAGGGAACTCATGATCTCTCCCCAAATGTGAGAGCACTTACTCGACAAAGACGACAGGACAAAGCAATTGGGGAATCCCATGTAAAGGAAAAAATCTTTGCTGTCGAGGTACCTGTAAAGAAATAAAAATTCAAATGAGTTAAGTCTTGTTTTCAGTTGTTCTCAATCTGATAACTTAAAAGAGTAAAAAAATTATAATCAATGAATTAGAGTTCGTGAACGCATTCAGACTCCTAAACAAAAATAACAGCTCAGAAATACAAAGCAACAATCAATCTAAATGACAGAATAGCTCAAATATTCTTGACGGCATGGATTGCAACAATGACATTTAATACTTGAGGGTCATCCAAATTCCTTGTATCTACGAATATTGAGAACATAGTGGTTAATTTCAGTATTGCATGAAAGATTCCCACATGTACCAGTCAAGATACTATCCCTTTAAAATGAACTTTTACCTCTCATTGTTCACTTAATCTTTCTTTTTAAGTCCATAAAAAGAAAATTTACCTCTGCACTGAAGAAAACAGCATCTTCTCTACATGACAACACACTGTAACCAAACTTTTCTCAGTCTCCACTCTACCTTAAGGGCATGTCAAACTAGCCACTAGATGGGCATTACACAAATGTACTACATTGACATAAAGATATGTTGTGGATTAAATTGGTAGACTACAAATGAAGTATTTCAAACAGTGTTTTCTGTCAGAGAAAATAACTCTCTTTGGAGTGGACTTTGGGCTTTGTAAGTTCGCAGGAGTTTTATTTACACAAAAGACTACATGACAGACCAATGGATTGGAAAAAACAAAATACATAATATGACCCCTTCAAAGGCAGTGAGACCATCATTAGATTCACCTTTCACAGGGCTGTTTGTTGTGGCTTATTGGAGATCACTGGCATTGTTCCAGTCTCAGCATGCTGTGATTCTTCCCTTCCTGAGTTGTGGCAGCAAACACAGCCGGGTTCACAATGCTGAAGTTTAAAAGCTTCTGTGTGATTGAGTATTACCCCTCCCTTTTGTTCCAGCAGTGCATTTCATCCATGCTATCAGTCCTGCTATGCTAGCGTAACTGCATTTCATGCTCTGTCACCCTGGGTGTTCGCACATATTGAGACTGATGTACAGCATGTCGTTGCACAGTAGCGCTGATTGCTGTTCCTCAAATAAAACTCGAGGAGTCATGAACCCTGACTATAAACCTCTCCAAAGATTATTGATGGAGAAAGTGTTATCGGCAGTGAAAGATAGTCATCCAAAATGATAAGCTGATGCACGCAGACAACAGAAGCATGCTTTGTCGCCAGTGATTTGCAGGATTTTGTGCATGGTGAAACAAACAGACTCATGTGCACTTACATCAGCGTACCTAAAAATTTAACACTTGCAGAAAAACTCCATTTTCAACTTTGATCGCAAATCGTCAAATTCAACAATGGTCATGGTTTACATATAATAACGGTAGCGTTTAATTGACACAGTTTTGTGGTCAGAAGTTTGTATGTGTTAGTATAATGAAGCGTGTTCTGCTTGACATTATGGGTCTGTTTGCTTGTAATTCAAATGAAACAGAAAGCATGACTACTCAGTTCTGACAGCTCCCTAAGCCAATCAGAAAGCACAGCACTGATCAGGGCAGGTATGCTCACCCAGTTGATTCTTCCCTCACAAATTAGTCACCTTTTCACCCTGCCTACAGCCGCAAGAGCATACACCGGATATTCCTTTCTTTCTCTCTCTCTCACTCTCCCCGCCAAGGCACCATGGCTAGGTGCCACGTTATGCTTGATTAATGCCACCCCAGCCCCTCCGCCAGCATCTCTGCCTGAGATAACGGGGGGCAGCGAGAATTAGCGGCTGAAGCTTTTAAAGCACAATGAAGCAGAAGAGGGAGGGAAAAAAAAATTGGCACGGCGTATGCAAATTTACCGAAAATGACAAACGATGGTGCACCGGTGGCGGGGATTGATTCGCCGTAAACGAAACTAATTAAGGAAACGTCAAACGTAATTAATAAAACAGGTTTGAGCTCCAAATCATTGTCATTTGCAATGGATGAGGAGGCGCCGGGTCCCATTGTTTCGGCTTTATTTAGGACCCCGTGTTCCACTTGTACCGCGTGCTAAAACGCGTGCACCCCGCCCCCTACCATTCCCCCGGTGGAGGGAAAATAAATTTGCTTGTCTCTCCCTTGACTGTGGGAATTAATTGCCAAAAGCTTGTCCCTTCCAAGTGATACATCCACTCTCAGGACATTAACATAACTAATATGAAGGAGCCCAAATGAGCCAGTAATAGGGCCCGGCCCAGTGCGCGTGACAGCCGCCTGGTCATACCAAATTAGCTGGAGTTTATAATTAAAAATTTTCCCCCTGCTCTAATTTTTTGTACTATTTCCACCCCTGTCAGCTTCCTTTTTTCATCCCTGATAAGAACAAATGTCCCATAATTCACAAAGAGAGCGCTTGACCTATAATTAGAGGGAAGGAGAGAAGGGCAGGAGAGGAAACTGGAGAGACGATTGCTGGCTTATTCCCCAGAAAGAAGGTCCATGACTAGGAGTCTCCAGGGAGAAAGAAGACTAATGGATTCTGATATGTATTTTTTTTTTATATCCATCTTCTGGACTGGATATGACCTTTGCTGCTAAGTGGGCATCCATGCTGACCATGCGCCTAGCACAGAGAGTGTCTGGTCTACTCAGGCAGTGTCACATTGTCAAACCTGAGCGTGGAGTCCACTAAGAATTTAACAGCCGCTCTGGCTATGTGCAAAAAAATTATTTGGTGCGAGGATTCCCAGCTGCAGTTGAGATTTACTGCAAGCTATCTCGTTCTTACAACCAAACTTTTTAAAAATGTCATAACCTTTGTAAACTGCACACTGTTTTGACAAAGGGACTTCTAAAAATCTTTTTATAAGTGGTCAGTTTTCCACACCCATAACGAGGCGGTTCACTCATATTTAACCATGCATAGTTCCGTAGTGTAAGCACATTATAAATAAGTTGTGTGTATACCATTTACATTTTCCCACTGCAAGTCAAGATATTCACCCCCATGGCTTCTCTATGCATTTGCTATGAAGCCAATAACAACCGAAATTTATTGCGCGCGCTCGCTACTCCAGACACACCCTCAACCTATCAGAGGGGTGTGGATCAGTGAAAACCAGGTACCCACTGCTGAGCTGACATGGCATTACACTCAGAGTAGAGTTGGGAAGTTTGACTCTTTTTACGGACTGAGTTTGTATGAGTCACTCACCAAAGAGAGTCAGGTTTTCGAGTCACTCAAAGTCAACCAAGTCAGTTATCCCTAGACTGCAGACTGGACAGTTTAATGCGCTCACGTCACGAGTTGTAGTAAATCTCCAGAAAAGAGATGTTTAGCATTTTAGATTCAATGAATAAAATAATGATCTTTGCGAGACAATCATGGATTATATTTTGAAGGCTTTCAACATTGTTAGAGACTAATATTTGCAGAGAAAAACAGCAAATTAGTTCAAACAGAGAACAGCAGTAGCAAACGAGATTGCCTGACTATTGTACACTGCAGCATAAAAAAAAACTAATAGCATTGATTTAAAATGACTTTATAGCTCCTATTTAAAAAAAAATGTCATTCAACTTTAAAAGCATGAACAGCATTTGGGAGCAAATCCTACAGTGTGCGGTCTTTATTATTATTATATTATATTACATTATGGCCAGTGGCCAGGCCCCTATAAAAGTGAATGTCGCTGAGTGAGTGAGTCAGTGACCGCCTGAGTGATCAAGTTCAACGATCGGCTGGCCAGTGGGGAAAAAGTTCAGCGATTGGTTGGCCGAATGGGAAGCACCTCAACGATTGGTTGGCCGACGATTGGCTGGCTGGCTGTTCAGTGATTGGTAGGCCGGTGGGGAAGAACTTCAACAATTGGTTGGCCGACAATTGACTGGCTGGCTGGCCAGGTGTCGACTTCACTCGTATTTACTAGTCTATGTATTTGCATTATAAATACATGGGTCTTGGAATTTCAGCTTTGAAACATTTGAGACATTGCAGCACAAACTGAATAGCCTACTTTGCTGTTGTTGGATCTTGGATTTGAGAGTTTGCCGCAGAATCGCAAATTAAAAAGTGGAATTGAACGCGCCACACTCATTTATGCGTGTGATGAACTATTTATGTACACGGTGGAAGTAGCGCCGGCACTATCATGTTTCAGTATTTTCAAGAATATTGGAAGAATTCATGAGTTGGTTTGCTTGAACAGAAGCAGTTGTGGTGGCCGCTTTGACTGTATCTATGAGAGCGACTGTAACCGACACCAATGAAAACAATACATTTAAGAAAATATTAAGTTTAAAAGATCGCACCAAGCTGGATTGGACACCCCGTCAATGAAGTAGCTACTTTTCTTTCTACTTTTCTACTTTTCCTTTTCTTTTGTCTTTAGTCGAGCTCGCCTGTTTGCTACCACGGATGGCGTCAGGTCCGTTGGTAGCGCGAGTCTCGTGATTTCTATTTGTTTTAATCTCAGGCTGAGCGAGGATCCTGGGGGGAAGTCCACAAAAGTTACCATTTGGCAAGGCTCTGGTCCGAGCTTATCAGCCATACGCAGGAATGTCTCCAGATTCTACACCATAGAGATAGAGGAGTGTAACACATGGTGCCAATCTACCATGAAAGAATCATAACAATGGTTGGAATGTGTTTTTAATTTCCCTATTCAATCTCGTAACGGATACGACAGTTAACAAGCATGGAGGACAGTATCGGTTGAGCGGTTGAAAAGGGGAATTAAAAACACATTCGGACCATTGTTAAGATTCTTTCACAATAGATTGATACGATGTGTTATATTCCTCCATCTCCCTTTTGAATTTTGTAACTGGTTCCAGGATTATTATTATCATCAGAGGTGAGTACTTAAATAGAGGATTTATACTTTACTTGAGCTACTTTTAAACCTGGACTTTTACTGTACTACATTTAAAAGATAAAAAGTATACTTTCACTTCGTTACTTTGACACTGACCACTTTTTTACTCCTTACAAATTAAAAGATGAATGTAATTCATCATTTAAGGATTTTCTGGATTTGGCATGTTTGAGAAGAACAGCAGTGCTCTGCGGGGTATCTCTGTGCAGATGTGTCCGCCAGCGGACACGGAGCTGCAAATTTATGCACGCAGTTACAATATTCAACCACTCTCGCATCAGTTATTGAATATTCACAAGCAAGCTGGGTTCAAACACGGTTTAGAATATGGACAAGTTCACTCCAACCCATGTTTTTCAGGAGTTGCCTGAATAAAACTCCTCAGCTAAGCCTGATGTGCAAACTGCTCAATATACTTGCCGATAGTATCTATCCAGCAGTTAAAAAAAAATCTCTTCTACAGAAATAATCGTTGTCCTCTGCAGCAACCACTTCAGCAACTGTGAGCAAATGGTATCCCAATTAGTAGTTAAGAAAAATCAGTTTTCTGAATCAAACATTTGGCATGGTACTGATACTATGTAATTCTACTATTAATTATAGTCAATTATAGTGGTGTTATAATTTAAAACCGCAAGTAAACTCAAAGAAAAAGTATATAACAGAGAGACTGCCTGTTTGTTTTTTGAATAATGTATTTTTCATTCACCTGAAAATTGATTTAAGAGCATAAGGAGAGAACAAAGAGTGGTTGCTTTGCTTCTTTCTATGCATACTATGAAAAATACTTTGTAGTTATACTCTTACTATCGATACTTAGGTACCAAAATATTTTGTGAAAGAATATAGACATTGTCTATATATGAATTGTCTTCCTCTGCAGCAGCTGGGAAGGAACTGATGCGGGTCTGCTGTGCATTTTTACAGGGGGCTCGGCTCCGAGCAATAGTAATTTCAAATGACAGTAAAATTGCCCAATCATATTTCCCTTATGAATGGGAGGCGAATCATAAGCTAGTGAAGTTAAAAAAAGAAAAATAAATTGCCAGTAAACAACCTAATGAGTTAACCTGAGTTGTTGAGAATTTGGAGTTGATCAGCTTAGGAAAACCTACACCAGACCTTAATTTGATGCAAAAAATCAACCCAGCTTACACACGACAAACTGGCGATGTAACTATTCATGCTCTTTTGGTAAGTTAGTGACCGACCATGTGAAAACATTCTGACAATATTGTTAGTTGGTAATTCAATTACATTACTTGACAACCTTTTCGATACATCGTGGACAAGGGCAAGAATAAGGCAAATAAGGGCAAGACAGATTCTTCTCTGTTTTTACGTTCTGCTAGTGTCCTTGTCACAACTGGTAGCGTGAGGCGGTACCCACAGCCCAGCCATGTTGCACAGATAGTCCAGCTTTCCCAGGACAGCACTTCCATACGTGCAGTCGCTAGAAGGTTTGCTGTGTCTCCCAGCGCAGTCTCAAGAGCATGGAGATACCAGGACACCAGCCGTTTCACGAGGAGAGCTGGACAGGGCTGTAGAGGGGCATCAACCCAGCAGTAGGACTGTTTCTGCTCTTTTGTCCAAGAAGGAATAGAAGAGCACTGCCAGAGCCCTACAAAATGATCTCCAGCAGGCTACCAGTGTGCATGTTTCTGACCAAACTGTCAGAAACAGGCTGTGAGGGCGGCATGAGGGCCCGATGTCGTCAAGTGGGACCTGAACTCACAGCCCAGCACCATGCAGCTTGATTGGCATTCGCCAAAGAACACTAGAATTGGCAGGTTCGGCATTAACATCCCGTTCTCTTCACAGATTAAAGCGGGTTCTCACTGAGCACGAGATGGGTGTGAAACAGTCTGGAGACACTGTGGTGAATGTTCTGCTGCCTGTAACATCACTCAGCATGACCGATTTGGCAGTGGATCAGTAATGGTCTGGGGAAGCATATCCTTAGGGGGTTGCACAGCCCGCCATGTCATTGCCAACATTATCCTGACTGCTGTTAGACACTGAAGTAATATCCTTAAAGCTTATGCCGGTGGGTTCCTCCTGGTGCAAGACAATGACTGGCCACATGTGGTCACAGCATGTAGGCAGTTCCTGGATGATAAAAGCATTGACGCCATCGATTGGCCCTCTCCTTCCTTTGACCTAAACCCAATTGAGCTCCTGTGGGATGCTATGTTTCAGTGCATAAAACACTGATAAGTACCACCACAAACTGTGCAGGAGCTCACTGATGCCATGATCCAGGTCTGGGAGGAGGTCCCTCAGGACACCACTGCTGACTCATCAGAAGGATGCCCAGATGTTGTCCGGAATGTTTTTATTAGCAAAGTTCATGCCTCCAAGAATTCAGGCCAATAGAAAAGCCCAGGGTGGAGCAACAAAGAATTCATTCTGAATTTTTGATGATTCCATAATATTGCGATTATGTGTATTATGTGTATTATTAAATATGCCATTTATTAAAATCGAATTTCTTTGCTGTGTGTTTCATGAAGCCTGAATGCAGCGGTGTATAATCCAGGGTTCAGAAAGTAAAAATCCTACCATCTTTTCATTCCACCCGTAAACTCCTGTCAGCAGATTTCACTCGTTAGTTTTACCTCCCAGCTGAAGAATAGTGCCAACTGACAGGTCTTTTTTTGCTGGAACAATATTCTGGGATGGACTTTTACTTTCTGAACCTGGATTATACACCTCTGCCTGAATGTTAAGCTACTGAACAAAAATTGTTTTGTGTCATGTCTGCAGTTTGTTGATTTGATATGAAGAAAACAAGCTGAATGAACATCCACTGCAGTGACTCCAGAACTGCAGCACGCATGACCTTGCTTGCCATGGCTTTTCTGATCCTTATCGAATCGGGCTCAGACTACAGGAGATTTAAAGTGTTCACTGATTTGAAATTGTGTTATAGCTCACAGAAAAGGATGAACTTTTCCTATTTTTCCTCTCCATTTGCAAACAAGCTCAAACTGCACATTTAAAAATTTGTAATCCATCATACCACACAAGTTATGAGTAAGGTCATCTTGCCTGAAAAAGCTACTCAGGTGACCATGGGGAGGCAGAAGGCAGATGTTTAATAAACAAAGAGGCTGAAAATCACAAGACTGAAAGATTTTGGATGAGGGAGTGGTTAATTTGTTCTCGAACAGCTGGGGGTGAAAATTTAACGATCAGTTTTAATTAGGTTTAATAACTTTTGATATTCGGCTAGCCTCTCAGCAGCTAAGGTTTTACCATTGCTGTTTGATACCGTCAGCTGTTAAACCCCGAATTGGATGTTAAAATTTATTTTTGGACAGAATATTCCAGTTCTAAATCCTGAATATCAAAAACGTTTGACATTGTCCGGGCTTCCCTGATGAGTGTGCCAGTGGTTTGGGAGGCATAAGACTGGATCTGTAAATTCCTTACAATACCAGATAATCTTGGCTGAAGATTGGTTCTGACCAAGGTCCCAGTCCAGATTTATGTGATTGTTGGGGTGGGGGGTGAATCTGGGTACTGATCTTAGTCGATATGGATGAAAGTTGAAAACAGAATTCTTTTCAATACTAATATCTGAACTGTCACTTAAATACTCACTTTCAGAAAGTAAGGAACCTATCAAATGACCCAACACAAAAAAGATCATTCCCTTGCCATGACCAATTAATAAAATGCAAAAACTTAGCAAAATGTTATGGTAGAAATGATGGCAAATAACTGGTGACTGACCCGACAGGAAGCGAATAGTACAAACACACGAGTGGGTCAACGGCATCCAGTTCTTGCATCAAATTGCATCAATCCAAGTAGATTTTTTCAGTTCTCGATCAGGAATACGGTTCGTGCAGTTAATATGTCATGTTGATGTTCATGTTCAGAGTTCAAAATTTTGTCTTTTATTTATTCTTTTTGGTTATTGTAATACTATTGTAATACTTCGGGTGATTTAAATGAATTCTGGTGTTTAAAATATTCCTTCGATTCTTGTTTTCTTCCTTTGTCTTTCTGTTCTGATTACTAACAAGACTAACATTTGTATTTTGTATCACAGCCTTCTAACACAACTAATCGATGTAAGTATATAAGATTACTAACTTACTAACGAGCACTCTAGTTTAATATGTGAAGTTGCACCGCGACTAATTTAGACTAATTCCCTCTCCGCAATCGCCCTGTTCTAATCCCCGCCTCTCAGCTTTTTCTGTCCTCTCCTGAGTTTCAGCGAGAATCTCTCGCACGTACTTAATCACTCTCCTGCGCTTGTTATCTGTGCATGTAGAACTCCTGGACCGGAGCTGTTTAAATGTCATAGGCTGTTTCTCTGATTCCCGTTCGTGTTTTGTCTTTCACCAGTTTTAGTGGTTAGGGCTGCCCTCATGTGATTCTCAACACCTGATTCCTGTATAGCATGTGATTTTCCCTGTGCGTATTTTAGCAGTCTTTTTACTCACAGCTCTTTTCAAAACGTTGATCAATATTTCTTTGTGCAGAGCGCCTTGTATGCCATTGAGTATTGTTTCTCTTCTACTGGACTGTCCGACTTTGATTCTTGCCATTGCCCTTTTTGTATCGTTTTTGTCTTTCTGGATTTCGACCTATTTTTGTATGACCACGATTTCTGTGTTTGGATGCCCTGTGTACGGCTCTTGGCTTTGTTCATTGACTACGATTTTTTGCCTTTCGTTTTAGTACCTCTGCTCATCTGTCTCACTGGTTCTGACCCCTGCCTGTCTAGTCGACACTGTTTTTGGATTTTGTATTGTGGCTTGGCAATTCCTGTGTATTTTGGCTTTGACTCGGACTCCAATAAAAGCATACGTTTTTTGGATTTCCTTCTCTTGCGTGTGGTTCCTGAATGCACCGTCATATAATAACACTGCAACTGACTGGCATTATCATAAAAAGTGGAGGACCACTGACTTCACCTTTAAAATCAATTGTCATGTGGGGGCTTTTTGCCAACCATGGTAGTCAATAAACCCATGTGACCAGGTTTGAGACATCACGAGAATATCGCTTCGGTACGTTCAATAAAATTTGTGGATAGAACCCTGGAAATCATAAAATAAATGACTCAAAGACTCATATTAATTTTGACAGAACACGCACTTAAAGTTGCACAATGCAAGTTTGTCTACTTTATGCGCAATCAAGGGCGTATGTTTGTATATAGAAGGTTGTGACATGTCCCCACCAAGATTTTGGGATGCCAGATTGTCCCTACCAATGTTTTAGCGCACTCGTTCTTATCATCTTTCCACATAAGCCATATAAGATCCAATTGTGGAGGCTACCTCTCTAAGACAATCTGTTTATGCATTCTAGCATTTGATTGGTTGAACGGGCAGGGCTATCTGATGGCTAAAAGTCAAGAGTAAACGGACCACGCTATTCAGGTTATGAATATTAATTTTTGTCCAAAGTGGAGCTTGGGACGCGCGACTGGATTGCCAGCTTTGATTACAATTGTTTGCAATGGCTTACCCGTAGAAGAGGACCGTAATTTGGCATTTGTTCCAGATTTTTCTTCATCGTGTAAATATAGCACTTTTCCCATGGCCCAACTCATGACATACATTGATATTACCTTAGGTACGTATCACTTTTGTGGAAATTTCATTGTTTGAGAGCGTGAGGAAAAAAAGTCGCTCCATGTTAGGTCATGCTGCTAATATTTCGCCAAACTGAATGCCAAGTGTAATGATGGTTGAATAAGTGATCTAACTAGTCAGAAACAGATAGTTAGCCTACTTAAAGTCAAAACTTGCTAGCTACCTTAATTTAGTTTTTACCGGAAAATAATGTCAACGAATGTTAATTAAACATGTTCACTAGTTTCAACTCGCGAACTAAACCTGGTTTCTTCCACATGTTGGTTAGTAATCGGGTGGCTAGCAGTAGTAAATATAAGCCAGGTGGATATGTCAAATTATGAGGTGAATTTCAGAGGAGAAATCTCACAAATCTGTCATTATTTATTAATTATTTTATATGCTGGAACCACGGCAGCAAGCTAGAGAAACAGAGCAAGCTGTTGAGAACACAGGTGTATCAGGGCTTCAGGTGAGGGACTAATTATGACTTGTTCTGTGGAATGAAGGGGAAAGCATTAAAGTTAGTCTCATGATGTTCAGCAGATATAACCTTTGAAAGTCACATGTCCGAACCAACTTTGGCTCAGCGGGGGAAATGAAAGAAACACATAACGGTAAATCTAGCATGATCCAGTCCGATTAAAGTTCGGTTTGCGGCTTGTCCAATTCATAGTCTGTATTTTGAGGTGTTCATCGTGGCTGCAATTGCGTTACCGCATACAAAGATGCTTAATAGACAGGATTGCGGGCTGGCTTGCTAATGTAGTTATATATCCACTTACTCGGTATCCATGTCCTGGTTACTATATCTGAGCGGGTTTCATGAGTGCGCGAAGATGGTTTGCAGCTGCCAGGTAAGGTTGTAGCAAGTTTATGTATGTGGCATTTTTGTATGAAAATTTTGGAGGCACCTTGCGTAGCATAATGTAAAAAATGCAGAAACGCTCATTCAGATAATCTATGTGTACAGTAAAGGCAGTATCTGCACTCAGATTTACAAAAATTTTCCAGCTCGCATGCCACGCGCACTCGCACTCCCTGAGTAATCTAGCCTATATTGAATCTCAGAGTGATTAGTATGGCATAATATTTTTGATCCGTCTATTATTTAATCCATGTCTTCAGTTAAACCCTAAGTCTTTGTCTTAGGTGGCAGCGTTGCTATGCGCTGCACCACCGTGCCATCCAATGCCTTATTTTTCTTCTTTTTATTCTGTAGAAGGGTTATGCAAACAGAACAGATGCAATCGTTCTAGAGAAAAAGTCTCTTTCCGTTTCATTACAGAGGTTTTCCTCACTTGTTGTTTTCCATATTTATTGTTCCAGGCCCTCATTTAAATGGCATGCCTGAATCAAGAGAACAGAAGCAATATGGCAGACGTTCATTCACATGCTGTCAGAAAAAAAAAAAAAAAAAACAATATTTGTGTTGGCGTTGTTCAACTTGTTTGGATGTCAGATTCTTCCCTGTGTTTTGTTGCAGATTTAACTTCCTCAGAGTGAGCTGAGCATATGGCCATGGCTCTCTGGAGAGGGCAGCCTATCAGAGCGAGCCCTCGAGGGGACAGCGGCCTATCGGAGCGAGCGCTTGTCGCGGTTCCTGCCCCCCCACCCCCCACTTGCCGGCAGATGCTCAGGGCCTTTTGCACGATTAAGTGGAAACTGCCACTGCTTTCTTTCAGCTCCTCTGTGCCTTGTGCAAAGGAACGCTTTGTTAATAAGTGTCTGCTGTCAACATCAGCTGCCAAGGCTTTCCTGAAGTTTGAACTCAGACATCATGCATATATCTGTGTGTCTTTCTTTGTGTTTTGGCTCGGCCCATGATCTAGTTTACTGTCAGATTTGGTGGTGAGTTTTTAAGCAAACAGAATAAAACAAAAATATTGTGTATTCTTGCAAATAATCAAATCTACACCAAAAATGAAAAGAGAATAAGAGTTTTTGCTTAGCTTGACTGATGAGGTATTCAAGGCACACAATGGTCATATCCATTGCATATTCCAAACTTATAATACAAGCTAAGGGTATTATAGCGCAACATTTCAACTTATTCCATTAACATTCAGGTTAATACAACCACAATATTAATCTCAGGTACATAATGGTAGTCATATCATTAAAATTAACATAAAAACTTCAACTGTTTAAATCAATGGCCCTCAGCCTTTTCTGGAGAGTCTCAGGCTGCTCCTTGTCTTTCTTAATTTCAGGAGCCAACTGGGACTCAAAAAAACCATGCAAGGATGTAACTCTGCAATCAATTTCAATGTAAATGCTGAGAAACAACATTCGGCAGACCTTGCTGCACTGCCCACTGATCAAAACCAGTGTCTTGATGGGCTACAAATTGTGCAAAGGAAGTAGAAAAGACTGGCTCCAATAATCAGTGGTTGAACCAAGATAACACTGTATGCTGTGGAACCAAAAGACCAGCATCACAACTTCTCTAAGCCACAAAGACAGGTTTGTTACCTTGAAAACAGAGAAGTTTCAAGGTCCTAACCTGCGCACTTTGTTAGCAAAACCTTCTGCGGTGGCCTTTGATTTACAGTCTCAGTAGCCATTGAGGAAAGATTTTTGGCACATTTAACACAATTATGTCGGGCAAAGATGCTTAGAAAAATCATTAAAGGTTTTTAAATATTGAAAATGTACTTAAAAGGGCTCTGAACTGTTAAAAGCTATCTCAAATCGATATTAAGAGTGACTACCCTTTGCCTAAAAATTATGGACGCAGTCCCGCAATTTTCTGAGATTGTTGGCTGTTTGGTTCTAGGCATATTGGAGAATATGCCACATTCCTCTGCAGGCTCACTGTCTCAGTTGTGTCTGTCTCCCCAGGTGTTCCCTGACAGCCTTCATGATTCTGATATCAGGGCTCTGTCATGGCATATTATTTGTATCAACTGTATGAAGTGAAATACATGGTTCCTTCATAAAGTTCCTTCATAAATTAACATCTGATGCCTCTGATGTGCTTCTTATCTATTGCACCACTGTATGCAGAACAAAAAACAAACATTCAACAAACATAGCTCGAAACATGAGATAAAGAGTGCCAGTACAGCTTAGACTGAAAATCAAACAAACCAAATGGGAAAAAAATAGCAATAGGTGTGGCCATCTGATCTTTCTGATATATTTGTTAAAATAATTAAAGCACTGGTGAGCTCAGGAATCCAAAAAGGTCAGGAAGACCCCAGATAAAAACTGTGGCGGACAACAGAAGAATTCCCTCCCTGATTCAGAAAAAAAAACCCTCCACAACAATTGGCCAGATTAAGAACATTCTCTTGGATGTAGGCATATCAGTTCCCAAGACAGCAATCAAGAGAAGACCTCAGCAGAGTAAATTCAGGGTTGATTTTAACATGTAAATTTCAGGCTCAAAAATAGGAAACTTGCCAAAAAAAACATCTGATAATACCTGTTTAGTTCTAAAACGACATATTATAGGCAAATGAGACAAAGATGAACTTAGACCAGAAAGATAGGGAAAGGATTAGCAGAACAGAAGGAACTGCTCATGATCTGAGGCATACCGCCTCATTTGTGAAGACAGGGATGTATGGCAGCTAATTGATCAGGTCCCCTTGTATCTACTGTTGATGAGACTGTTGATAAAAGCTGGAGGATTAATAATGAATGGTATAGGGCTAAATTATATGCTTGTATTCAGCCAAATACATCATAACTAATTAAACTTTTTACCATGCAGATGGATGGTGATATGTAAGCATACTCCAAAAATGACCCAAGATTTTTTAAGGCAAAGAAGTGGAATGTTCTACCATAGGTAAGTCAATCGCTTGACCTAAATCCCGTTGAGCATACTTGCTTGAAGGTAAAACACCCCAATGACATAACAGGAACTGAAAACAGCTGCAGTGAATGCCAGGCTGGGCATCACCAGGGAAGAAATCTAGTCTCTGGTGACATGTATTAGTTCCAGATTTCAGACGGTCAATGACTGCAAAGGGTTTGCCACTGAGGATAAAAATGACAATATAATTATTGATTATGTCAGTATGTCCAATTACCTTTGAGCCCCTATAAGTACTGTTCCACTGCGCTGTTCGACGATTCCATCTGAAAAATGAAGGTGTACGTTTATTGGACTCTCTTATTCATTTTCATTCATTTTTCAACTGGTTTACTGACGTATCTAAACGTTGACAGATGGCGCCAGCCGTTCCAAACTTTGGACATGTTAAAATTTTCGACGGCCAGCTTTGGATAGCGATTGGCATTTCTCATATGATACTCTGGCGTTTTTTTGACGTTTTCACGGTTACTCGGGCGGAATCTTACTTATTTTAGATTTTTATGGCTGTTGGGCAGGCGGACAGCTAAACCCACAAAAAAAAAAAAAAAAAAAAAAAATCCATGTAAATAATTGTGATTTTTACTGAAAACTATTTCAATTTTTTATTTGTTTTTTATTTCTCTTTTCATTCAATTTATGATTTTTAAAAATTTGTTTCAAAAAAGAAAAATGAACCAAAAAAAAAGAACTTGAAATGAAAACAATTTATTTCATTTCAAGTTTTTCTTTGGCTCATTTTTCCCTTTTTGGAAATAAATTGTTTGGGATTTGACAAACTTTGTTTTTATCCTGTAACTATATGCAATTTATTTACATTTATTTGGAGACAATCCAATTCATTCGTTACTCATACTTCAGCAAATGTTACTCAGGCGTTGTTCCATAAGCTGGGTTCAATGAAGACGTTACTCAGACATTTTCTGCAGACATTTCTCTGATGTATTTAGGCATTACTCATGTTGTTTTATCTACCGTCCGTGGCCAAAAAAATTGAATTTGCCGCCATATGACACCGTCTGATGTAAATATTTAGACTGTATGGGACAGGACCTCAAAACAGAAGGGGTGGTGCATAAAATGGGTGCAATTCACAGTTGGTTTTATTTTTGAAAAAAGTCTTTAATTGAAGCTGGATATCTGCACTTCAAGCACATCTTGATTGTTTCTTTTCAAAGCCAACATAGTGGCATACAAAACTAAAACAATGAAACTGTGTCTCTGTCCAAATATTTAAGGTCCTAACAGTGATAAGGTGAAAAAATTTTGTCACTAGGGATTTGGGATTGGTACCGGCGAAACATGGCTCTACCTTAGGAAAGGAAAAGTATCCTCCAGTCGCCCCATCCATGCTAAATTGTGCCTATGTAGCAATTTTAATGCACTTGGTAATTCTGTATTCCAACCCTGACTCAGTAAATGTATTATCGTTGGCCACTGTTTTGAGCCAGAAGTGAAAAGTGTATGAAAGTGGGCACGAGGGAAAGACTCTAATAATTCTAAGCTCACACAGCCAGACACTACTTGAGCGCTGAAGTATGCAGGCAACCTCAAGGTCTCTATTGGCATGAAGGTTGACAATGTCTTCAGTATTGCCACTTTAAGAATCTCACTGGACCGCTGGGTAGCATCCCGCTATGGGGTGGGTGCCGTCGTTTGCCAGGCAGTACATGCCTATCAAGCCGAGATGTCGGCACCACAGCGCTTTGATCTGTCAGACTCTGCCCTCCTATTCAGAGTGAAACGGGTGGCCAGTCTTCTTTGCGATAAGATTGATGTCTCGGCCTCAGACCTGGGTTCAAAAAGTGCATTCATTTGGATTGAAATACTTTTCTGCGCTCAAATCATCTTGCTTAGTGCAATTGTGCTGGCTTGGAAGATTATTTATTTAATTTCTTTCACTACGCTGGGCAAGCTTAAATCAACTGCAGATAAGTATTTGAATCCACAGCAAATATTATTTGACCCCAGATCCACAAGGCTGTGTTCTGTATTTACAAAGTGTGTGTTCATAAGCTAGTGAGTGTGTGTGCATGCCTGACTGCTCATCTGCTGCCCACTAATCCAAAATGACTAAATCTGAATTTCAAAAACTGAAGTGAATGGCAGTATGTTCATCCTTAAGCACTTGGCACACAGAAGAGTGAGATCTCTCATCACACAGTGCTGGGCCTGCAGCTCACTCCCAGAGCTTTTATATTTGCTCTAAAAAAAACCACGTGTATTATAAATGCTATTAGATTTCCAGTTTCTCTCCAGGCCCCAGTGCCAAACTCAGCAGCCTGCCTAAGAAACAATGATATCTCCCCAGTTTTAGTCAGCTGAGCTAACTATAGGGCTACTGTATCACTAATTGAGCTTTAGCATCAATTAAATTCAATGGCATCTGTGGCATCTATAACAAACCAGCTGTAGGTTGTAGCCTATCAAAGAGATTAATTTTAGTATGCCTGGCTAGTATGTTGAACTGACTAGTTTATTGAGTGAAATAAATAATTTGAAGGAAGAATTATCACTTTATCTCCACGAATTATCTACATCTAACCCTAATGTTCAATTTTCCTGTAAAGCAGTAAAATTTGTGCATGAATTCATAGCTGAAATGGGAACTCACAGAATTGAGTTTAGGGAAGAACTTTCCATATACTGCCTTGTTATGCAGCTCAAAAGCACCTTTTTGACCTGTAGGGCTGACTAGCACATGGACCACAAACTGCCTAACCCCCTCCCCACCCCCCCAGGTGGCACAGTCATTGTTGCCTGTAGCTCAATGGGGAAACCAGCCAAGGACGTAACTGGCTCTATCTGAATTGCAAGATTTGTACATATGTTTAGTGATTGACAATCTGATGCAATAAGTTGTGTATGAAATGTTGTCAGTGTTCATCAGAGATTCACATACCCAGAGTATTATCAGAGGATAAAGACTTGAAGCAGTTTTTAATGATACAGGCACTTTGATTCTATGCAAGCCAGTCAGTCCAGCGTAACTTCCCCACAAGGAGAGGTGAATGAAAAACACACCAAAGCAGAGTGGTAGAACGCGTGAATAGGCACAGTATCGTTTTCCTGTCTCACTGAGAACAACGCCAGAGGCTTTGCCTTTACCTGCAGTGTTTACCGTCAGACGCAATTCAAAATAGGGAGAAAAGGCCGCTCTGTGATTTATTATTTATGAAGAAAACTTTCCAGGGGGAAAGTGTCAGAGAAAGGCCAGACAGAGTGCACCGATAGCTGGAGGATGCCGGGCCTTGTGTATTTCGCCATCGGCTCTTCAAAGGGTAGATCCTGCCAGTAGCCCAGCTGGGAATCGGTATAAAAGTTAGAGGCTGCCCCCCCCTTCGCACCAATCCTGCTGATGCAAGTTGTTTTTTATTCTTCCTCTTCCTTTTATTCACCCTGAAAGCACGTCTGCCGTACACTCCCTCAGCCTCGAACCTCTGCCGGTCCCAGCGGCGAAGCGGCAGCCGTGGGATTTCAGCCGCGTCCTGCGGGTGAACCCTGCCGGGGTTCGCCGGAAGGGCGCGCGCCGCCCTGCTAATGCTATCCCCCGCTATTCCGCCGCCACTCCCATCAGCACCGCCGACCCACCGGTGAACCTGCACCCGCTGCTTTGCTGATGGGGTGTCAAGTGCATTTTTATGTCCTGGGGAGCAGTGCATCGGTGGGTCCACTGTAAACTACCGCAAACATTACCGCTCCAGTAACGGCATAATTTTCTCCATATCATTATCCAGTTGCGCGCACATGCAGACACACACACACACACACACACACGGTTGTGCTCCAGTAGTATTATTAACCATTAAATTATGAAACTACTTCCACATTATTTTTATATTATTTATTGAATTACAAAGGTACAGAAATATAATAAATACTATAATACATTAAAGTTTTACCACTTTCCAGTCTCAGTCTTTACCCCAAGCTTCCATACAGAAATAGAAACAATCATATATTATGATATATTGTAATGCAGCCTATGAAGGAAGGATCATGGACCTTGTAGCAAACTCTGCAAAATCAGTATAAATTATTCCAGATGCTCCCTGCATAATTAATGTTATTCCCTCAGGTGGAGCACACAGCATTGGCCACTAGAAAAGCAAAACTTTTAGTTTTGCGCTTGAATTTTTAATCTACCCCTCCAATTGGAATTGTTCAAATAGCCTGGACTGCATATATTAAATAAAAATGGGGGTCTGTCTAAAAAGTGCTAAATTTCCTATGCAAAGCAGAACATGTTGACGTACATATCTTCAGTTTAATCTTGACAGTCTGCACTATGGTCTCATTTAAACTTTTTAATCATGGGCAGAATCACGTGGCCAAAACCACAAAAATTGTGTCACTTTTCAAAAACTGGTGATAGACAAAGTACACCAAATGTACGGCACCCATTCAACTGTGTAATGTTGTGCATGTTTGAGTATCACTGCTACTCTGAAGTACAATTAAGTAATTCTATAGATGCATACTTTATTATGACAGTGTATAAGTAATGTAATTCCTTGCTTTGTCACTGTATGTTATTGATTCAGCTATAGAAAACATGGAAGATACCTTTGTGTTTACAATTTGCTGTCTTATGCACTAAATACATCAGCAATATTTGTGTACACACGACAAAATTGTGTGTATATATATATATATATATATATATATATATATATATATATGTATAATTTAAAATTAAAGAACAATTCAGTCGATATGAAGGTAAGATTTTTTACTCATTTTTACTTTGGATCTATGTTTCAAGAGGATCAGTCTATATCCACTAGAGGGAGCTAGGTTTAAAATAAATCTGATACACTCTGAAAGCGATTTGTGTTATTGCGCTGAGATTATCAAAGGAGCTTCACTTACTGTACAAATTACATGAAAATTCCTCCTTGCAATGAATCATGTGTTGCAACCTTACAGTGGTAAAACATCAGTGACAACTTCCATCCACTCAATTCATTTTCTGCTGTTTTTGCACTTAGAACATGTCTTACATTCTGACATGGGGAGGTGCTGTATGTTGTGCTGCAACTCAATTATGTCAACCAAAAGAATGATAATTTTGGTGAGAAAATCCAGGTGTGAAATGAGATTTCCCTGTATTTAATTAAAAAAGCTTAATGCATTCAAGTTAAATATTCAGTAAATCTAAAAATTTGCTATAAAACATGATTCAGGTGGACTCAGTTCTCCACGTTTATAATAAAACATTGCTTGAGTTAGGAAGCAGTTAAAATCTATACAAAAATTACACATACGTACTTTTTATATAAATATCGTGGCAAGGGGTACCATATTTATATCTAAGGGGTAACATTATTTCCGCATGACCGCAGAGTTCTGAAGTTGTTCCAAACCTGACACTTTGTATCAGTTAAGCGCATTTGAATTACAGGTTAAATTTTACTGATTTCGTTTGCAGGTCAGAGCAAATCCTAACAGTGAGGCTGTATTGGTTGAAGTCATCAGTCATCTCAAGTATTCATGAAACTAACGCAGAAGTCTTCATTTGCTTAGTTTCAAGTCCTACATTCAGCACCATTGATTGTAATATCCTGACTGACCATCTTTGAAAGTTTGTTAGTTTATCTGGCAATGCTGCCACCTGGTTTCACCCTTATTTATGTGCTCGATGTTTTGCTGTATTTTAAATGATTGGCTGATATTCATAGTGTCGACTTTGGAATTCTGCAGGGTAGCATTCTTGGGCCTCTCCTCCTCTCTCTTGATAAGTTACCTTCAGGCCAGTCATTTTCCAATATGCTGTGAATATCCACTCTAATACTGATGAATCACAGAAAACCAAATGTTCTCCTCTCATTGATTGCCTGTCTTTTTGCCAGTAGTGATTGGGTGAATAAGAATTTACTTAAATTTAATGAAGATAAGACTAATAATTTAATCACTAGTCATAAGCAAAGCTGAGAATTACACCTATCACATATGGACAGTATGGTTCAACAGACAGAACGGGAAGTTAGAAACCTTGGAGTAATTTTACATTCAGGTTGTTGTGTTTCATCTCACATTAGAAGGGTGAAGATGGACTTCTATCATCTGTGTAATGTAGTCAAAGTTTGATCAGTTTTAGAAGAGATTTTGTAATGGCTTTGTCTGCCAGATGTCGTCAGGCTACCCAGCGATGCATTAAAATGCGAACTGGACTCAAGAGCAGGGTTTGATCTACAACCCCAATTCCAAAATAGTTGGGACAAAGTGTAAATTGTGAATAAAATCAGAACGCTATGACTTTCAAATCGCTCCAGCCAATATTTTATTCACAATAGAACAGAGATAACATTGCAAATGTTGAAATAGAAATTTTACAATTTTATCCACAGAATGAGCTCATTTCAAATTTGATGGCTCCTAGAGGTCTCAGAAAAGTTGGGATAGGGGCCTGTTTACCATGGTGTAGCATCCCCTCTTCTTTTTTAACACAGAGTGGAGGCATCTGGGCATTGATGAGAAAAGTTTCTTGAGTTTAGCCATTGGAATTTGATCCCACTCTTGTTTAATACAGGCCTCCAGCTGCTGGAGAGTTTTGGGTCTCCTTTGACAGACTTTTCATTTAATTATGTGCCAAATGTTCTCAATCAGTGCAAGATCAGGACTGCAGGCAGGCCAGTTCAGCACACGGACTCTTCTACTACGAAGCCATGCTGTTGTAATAGCTGCAGTATGTGGGTTCGCATTGCTCTGCTGAAATACACAAGCCCTTCCCAGGAATAGATGTCATCTGAAGGGGAGCATATGTTGCTTTAAAACCTTTATATACCTTTCAGCATTCATGGTGCTATTTAAAACATGCAAGTGTCCCACATCATATGCACTAATGCATCCTCATACCATCAGAGATGCTGGCTTTTGAACTGAATCCTGATAACAGGACGGGTGGTCTTTCTCTACTTTAGCCCGGAGGACATGACGCCCATTATTTTCAACAAGAATGTCAAATTTGGACTCTTCTGACCACAAGACACTTGGCCACTTTGCTACAGTCCATTTTAAATGAGCCTTGGCCCACCGAACACGGCAGCGCTTCTGGATCATGCTCAACAATGGCATCCTGTTTGCATGATAGAGTTTTAAGGGGCATCTGTGAATGGCACGACAGACTGTGTTTACAGACAGTGGTTTCTTGAAGTATTCCTGGGCCCGTTTAGTAATGTCAATGACAGAATCATACCGAATCATTGACGTTGAAGTACATTGAAAGTATTCCACAATTTTTTTACGCAAGCCTTCTCAGGTTGGAAAGCCTCTGGCCATCTTTACTACTCAGAGATTCAGCCTCACTCAGACATCCCTTTTATAACCAATCATGTTACACACCTGATGCCAGTTAACTTAATTATTTGCTAATTGTTCTTTCAGCTGATTCTATTCTGTATTAATTGCATTTTCAGCCCTTTTTTGCCTGTGTCCCAACTTTTTTGAGACCTGTTGCAGCCAGAAAATTTGAAATAAGCTCATTTTTTGGATAAAAATGTAAAATGTTTCAACATTTGGAACGTTATCGATGTTCTATTGCAAATAACACATTGGTTCATGTTATGTGAAAGTCAGTGCATTTTGATTTTATTCACAATTTACATTTCGTCCCAACTATTTTGAAATTAGGGTTGTAGTTATGTTACTTTTTATCCTACCGGTATGGAATACCGTGGGATATAGTCATCGCCCAGTCCGTCTGTCCGTCCGTGCGTCCCTTGATTTAAAGGGCAGGATTTGGAGACCCCTTTTTCAGAGAATGACCAATTAAGTCCAAGTAAGAACAATACAGTAGTGCTCCATTGATATTTCATTAGAGTCATGAGCTGCAACAACAGTTTATACCAAATAAATTTTTTTTTTATCCCTCATGATAGTGACGGACAGTTTTTAAAACTGTGCAAACCAGTTACTCAACTGCTCTGAAGTCACCAATAACTTAGTTTTGTTCTAAAAAAGAAAAACAAACAATTTTCTTCCCAATTAAATGACTGTGTCAATTAAGCTAGGGTAATTGAGCGCTACAAAAGCCTGCACAGCATGTGCTCCTAGGACACCTATGATTTGAATAGCACAACCCAGAGGTCCTTGCACATGGTATCCTGGTTTAGTTTAGCCAAATATCAGATCCAGTTATATGCCACTGGAGGGAACAAAAGCAAAAAGTTCAAGAGTCATGTTGTCCGCTCCTGTCGTCATTCTCTCTCCCCCTCTGAACACGATCTCACTCTCCCTGTTCACACTCCACAGCATGTAAATGTCTTCTTCACAGGACGACAGATGCGGTCTTCAGCCTTAAAGTTGTTATAAGGCTGTCAGAATGGAACGTGGAAGTAACTTGTGGGTGGTGAATCAGGCAAAGCCAATCACCCCAACCTGAACTTTCAGAAATTCTGTGTTGGTCTGTTTGACAGCATGCCTCCAATACTGTCTGTGGGGGGTGAAATGGGGCTATATGAATATGCAGCACAGTCATTCATTTATTCATTAATAGGCCTGCCTTGCAATGGTATTCAGTATTGCCTTAGGAGAGCCGCAGGCTGTCAAGCTTTTCCTTATTACTCAGCAAATCATTGATCAGTTAATACTGTTGAATATGCAGTTCACCTCATATGGTTTATTGTCTGAATAACCATGAGATTTTTTTGGTGGAAACAGAAATCAGTCACCCGGTCACTCTCCAAAAGCATGACTGACAACTGTCAAGACAAGAAGGATTCTGACACGCTATCTGAGACCTAACGAGGAGCTCAACGTGTCCAATTTACCAACCTAATTTGAGGTGCCTAACTGTCTGAAACCAGTGCTGCACTGATGTGCAAAGAACTGCTGATGTAGAAAAGCTCTCCACTGGAACGTGCACTACTCTTTTCACACCACAGACTATATCTAAGGCTCTAATAAGGCCTTTTATATGCAACTGTCATATGTAGTCCATAGTCACCTGATCAATCATTTGGGGTTGCCATTGATGAAACACTGGCCCTGTAATTGATTAAACCCTACCATAACTCATGCAAAAGCATTTACCAATTCATCCCCCTCCAGTCTGGATTCTATCCAAGTCCACAAGGTACTGGATATCCATGTTCTACAACATACCTTATGTAAATAAAATGAGCCACCAAGTGACCAGTAGCTTGGTTTTGACTGGTCAGTGATTGATGGGTGTTACAGTTCAGCATTTTGAAGTTCAGGAATCTCAGCTGACCTGAAATCTCAGGTGGCTGTTGCTTCTATAGTCCATTTGACAGAAAATCCCATCAGTGGTATGCCCTACCAGCAATACATCGCTAAAATTGTATGACTGCCTGTTCACCTAACATCCCACCCAAATGGGATGAATTTCCATGAAATTCTGTGGGCATTTGTTTGAAGCTGGACCTCTGTTGCTTCTTTAATTGCTTCGTAAAAAGGCATTTCCCCGGAAATTAGAACATTGCAGTGAGATTTGTTTCCATTCCTGTCAAAGAAGCATTACTGAGGTCAGACAATGAGTGATGTCGAGTCATCAGGGCTGTCTTGAGCACGGCTTTCTTGGTGGCCCCAACATAGTTTGACAACATCAAGGCCAATTCCGAAATAGTTGGGACAAAGTGTAAATTGTGAATAAAATCAAAATGCAATGACTTTCAGATCACTTGAGCCAATATGTTATTCACAAAAGAACATTTTCTGGCTGCAACAGGTCTCAAAAAAATTGGGACACAGGCAAAAAAAAAGGGCTGAAAAAGCTATTAATATATAATTAATATTGATATATAAAGAATCAGCTGAAAGAACATTTAGCAAATAATTAAGTTAACTGGCATCAGGTGTGTATCATGATTGGCTATAAAAGGGATGTCTGAGAGAGGCTGAGTCTCTCAGAAGTAAAGATGGCAAGAGGCTCTTCAACCTGTGAAGGCTTGTGTAAGAAAATTGTGGAATACTTTAAAAACTATGCTTCTCAATGTGAAATTGCAAAGGCTTTGAAGTTCTCATTATCGACAGTGAATAACATCATCAAAAGATTCAGAGAAACTCGAAAAATCTCTGTGCGTAAGGGACAAGGCGAAAGACCTTTACTGGATGCCTGTGATCTTCAGGCCCTCAGATGTCACCGGCATGATTCTGTCAGTGACATTACCAAATGGGCCCAAGAATACTTCAAGAAACCACTGTCTGTAAACACAGTCTGTCGTGCCATCCACAGATGCCACCTAAAACTGTATCATGAAAAAAGGAAGCCACTGTTGAGCATGATCCAGAAGGGCCGCCTAGTTCTGTGGGCCAAGACTCATTTAAAATGGACTGTAGCGAAGTGGAAAAGTGTCCTGTGGTCAGTCGAGTCCAAATTTGACAATCTTGTTGGAAATCATGGGCGTCAAGTCCTCCGGGCTGAAGAGGAGAGAGACCGCCCCTCCTATTATCAGCATTGAGTTCGAAAGCCAGCATCTCTGATGGTGTGGGAATGCATTAGTGCATATGGTGTGAGACATTTGCATGTTTTAAAAAGCACCAAGAATACTGAAAAGTATATGATGGTTTTAGAGCGACATATGCTCCCCTCCAGATGGTATCTTTTCCAGGGAGGGCCCAGTGTATTTCAGCAGGACAATGCAAAACCACATACTTCAGCTATTACAACAGCATGGCTTCGTAGTATAAGATTCTGTGTGCTGAACTGGCCTTTCGCAGTCCTGATCTTTCACCGATTGAGAACATTTGGCGCATAATTAAGCAAAAAGTCCGTCAAAGGAGACCCAAAACTCTCCAGCAGCTGGAAACCTGTATTAAACAAGAGTGGGACCAAATTCCAATGTCTAAACTCAAGAAACTTGTCTCCTCAAAGCCCAGTTGCCTCCACTCTGTGTTAAAAAGAAGAGGGGATGCTACACCATGTTAAACAGGCCCCTGTCCCATTTTTTGAGACCTCTAGCAGCCATCAAATTTGAAATGAACTCATTTTGTGGATAAAATTGTAAAATTTCTAAGTTTCAACATTTGCTATGTTATCTCTTTTCTACTGTGAATAAAATACCGCCTGGTGTGATTTGAAAGTCATTGCGTTTTGATTTTATTCACAATTTACTCTTTGTCCCAACTATTTCAGAATTGGGGTTGTACTAGCTAGTGAAGTTCTTCACTGATCTTGACAAATATTATATGGCAATGTAAGTTGTCACTGTGTTAGGGATTGTTCATGCCGAAAAAGAAAAAGGCCTTAAGCTATAGGAAGCATTGAATCATCAGGAATTTAATTTTATCACATCATTTTCCCATGGCTCAGCTCATGACATATTTATGATGTAACCCTAAGTGCATATTACCTTTCCAAAAATTTCATTGGCTGAGAGTGTGGGGAAAATAATTGCTCCCCATCACGCCAAGTGTTAATATTTAGCCAAAATGAATACCTGAGCCCGGTTTAAAGCTCGGTTATTTTAGCCGCCGGTTAACTCCTAATGGCCAGTTAAATCCTTAACCGACCATTTGCTAACCGAACGTTAAATATGCATTGTTCAAAACATGGTTAGTCATGCCGTTAACTAACATCACCGTCAAAGTTAACAGTGGTTAACGTCACTGGTTAGCATTCCTTTATCCCATGATTCTGTTTTGTTTACTTCCGTTTTATCAAAAATGGAACCCCAAGGAAAAAAAGAGGCAGAAATGTCTCTGCTGAAGAGGAAAATGTAATGCAATTCATGGTGGAGGCAAACTAGTCCGTGTTAACCGAAAAATCTCATTCTTTTGCGCATATTCACACACGAGCCAAATTCGCATTCACACTACTGCAAAGCTCGGAGAAGGTCTGAACTGCACATGGCTGAAACTCAACTGATGAATGACCTCTGCACGCAGATTATATTAATTCAAAATCTTATAAAGTGTTTGCCAACATTATATACTCAGCAACAAAAGTTTCTGTGACACCATTTATGTGTATGTTATAAATGACACGCAAAGATCTCAATGCAATCAATATGTTTATTTAACAGGACAAACACTGACTTTTCAGTGCCAACGTCACTCAAAAAGAAAAATGTCATTTTCATGCGTCATGAAGCACTTGTCTGACGTCTAACCAATTGTGACCTTCACACTTCAATACCGGGTGTGACTTCCTTGTGCCATGATGCAAGCAACGCATCTCCGGCGCATGGACCGAATCAGATGTGCCAGAAATTGCTGTGGGATGTCATTCCAAATCTGACGTAGACGTTGTCGCAATT
The DNA here is from genome assembly GCA_029721435.1 of Gymnothorax reevesii. Taxonomy (NCBI): domain Eukaryota; kingdom Metazoa; phylum Chordata; class Actinopteri; order Anguilliformes; family Muraenidae; genus Gymnothorax; species Gymnothorax reevesii. The sequence goes on along the minus strand of CM056583.1, from coordinate 52,601,097 downwards.
CCTGGAGTGTAGCTGGCGGGTTATCCAACCGCCGCAAACGTCGATCCATCTCGTCCCAAAGATGCTCGATTGGGGACATGTCTGGGGATCTGGCTGGCCATGGCAGGACATTGACATGTTGTTGCATCAGATACTGCTGTACAATCCTTGCAACGTGTGGTCTGGCGTTATCATGTTGCAGCGTTATTCCGGGACCATGTTGCATCAAAAACGGTACCACCAATGGCCGTAGCACTTCATCGCGATATCTTTGACCTGTCAGATTTCCATCAATAACAAGCAAATCTGTTCTGTTTCTAGCCGTGATCCCTCCCCAAATCATGACACTACCACCTCCAAAACGATCAAATTCCTGAACACAGTTGTTGGCATAACGTTCTCCACGTCGACGGTATACACGTAAACGACCATCACATCGGTTAAGCATGAATCTTGATTCATCAGTGAAGAGTACAAGATCCCACTGACGTTGGATCCACCGTCGATGTTGTTGTGCCCACTGTAGACGCAGTCGTCGGTGTTGTACTGTGAGTATTGGACGTCTTGCTGGCCGACGTGGGACAATGCGGAAATGACGGAGACGGCGACGGATTGTCTGTGCAGACAGTCGCCTCAAACCAGGTATCGTTCTTGCAGTTATGGTTGCAGGTTGGAATCGATTTCGGAGATGGGTTGTTCGAATCCAGTTGTCCTGTCTGGGAGTGGTTACTCGTGGACGGCCGCTGCGAGGACGGTCTCTGACATGTCTTGTCTGCTGATGACGCTGCCATAAGTTCCAAATGGTGTTTCGGTGGACATTCAGGCGATGAGCAACTTCCCTCTGCGAGGTTCCGGATTCAATCATCCCAATGGCCCTCCACCGATCATTTTCAGACAGTCTTGGCATTTAGAGGGTAGAGTTCCTGATTCGAAATGGCTGTGTTTTCGATAAGTGATGCTTCCGTCGTTCATCAGGCACAATGTGAACATTCCAAAAATTCTCCTCTTTTATTGCCATCCACAAGCATGATTTACGCACATTTTCACGTGCAAAGTCATTTTCTCGCATTTTCATGATTTCCATTTCAATGTTGTGTTTACGTGTACTGTTTCAGTCTGATATCACCATGTATGACAATTTCATAATTGCGTTATGAAAAATAATTAACAATATTGGTGTCACAGAAACTTTTGTTGCTGAGTATATTTTATGTCCGTCGTAATGAAAGTCATCAATATTTTGCTGTCAGCATATTATGTTTTAATATAAACCTTGTATGAGCGCAAACATAATACTCTCTAATGTAGTTAAAGGATAAACACACAGAGAGGAGGACATCAGGCAAAATGTTGTAAATGTTTTATGGGTGCTTCAGATGTGTATACTGTAAAAATGGCAAATCAAGATTTATGACTGAATTCATGGAATCAAATTAGATGTAGGCCTAATGTTTTATCAAACCAGGAAAACAGGAAAATACATATATACTCAGCCAAAATAAAAACTTCACACTCGTTTGGAGGTTGATAAGTTGAACATACAAGAAATTCGGTTTTAAATAATGATTTATTTAATTCTGTAGTCATTAAAGATGGTGTATCATAAAAATAATATCCATAATGTAACCAGTTCCACCGGAAATGCTACGGAAATGTCAAAGAGTAAAAGTGGTAAGTTACAACTTGAATAAGAGCAGTGCGCAGGCGATTACGTATGGTTTGGGCAGTCACACGACCTCTAAACAATTAATTCCTAGTGGACGTTGCAGTGACAAATCAATTAAGCAAATGACGTAAGAAAATTTGTCGGTCTCCTGCTTTTGACATCACACGTGGGCTACCAGAACGAGGTCGGTCAGCTGTGGTGCCAATTTGTTGGAGACGTGTCCGAAGATCATGGATAGTCCGTCGACTGCATCCCATAACCCTTGCAATGTCAGTGACGGACGTTTCAGTATTCAGCATGCCAATGGCAGGTTCATGCTGAATGTTTGACAGCCATGGCATTGAAAATCAACGAATAATTAATTGTAAAAACTTGTTTTTCCGTGATGTCACTCTAACGTGCTAACGTGAGCTCAGTTGCACGTCTTTCATATGGTCTCGGACTAGGAACACAAGAAAACATGGTTTTAGCTTAAAGTACGCACATCAGAGTTGATGTGTGTCATGATGTCTTTGACAATGCATTTACCCTGGTGACAATAAAAATTCTTTTATTAAAAGCTTCAAGAAAATATTTACAAATTTTTGAGTGTGAAGTTTCTTTTTTGACTCAGCATATTTGTATTTCTTTTAGTATTGATTGAGGAAATTTCAGTTCCACTGATTTATTTGTATTATTATATTTCTAAATAACTATTTAAATTACTTAGAAATCATTGGGCTATTTGTTTTATTATTGTCACATCTATTTTATTGCACACTTAGCACTTGAAACTGTATGGATACGATGGGAAATGGAAATCAGTCAAAATTTTGGGATTTTAAAGGTGCTTCACATACATCTTATGTTATGTTTTGCCAATATTTACCTCCGCCAAGGAGGTTGTGTTTTTGCCTGAGGTTGTTTGTTTGTTTGTTTGTTTGTCTGTTGGCTTCCAAAATAACTCATTTATGAACAGATTTTGATGAAATTTTCAGGGATTGTACAAATTGGTATAAGGAAGGAATGATTAGATTTTGGAAGTGATCCGGATCTCCGTCTGGATTCAGGAATTTTTTAAAGAATTCTTTAACATTGGGCCATTTTTGACATTTATGCATATAACTCCACCAAAAATGGTCAGGGTACTTGGAAAAAAAATACAGGACAAGTTTCGAACATGTTCCACAATATATCAAAGACTCATCCTGAAAATGGAATAATTCCGGATACTATGATTCTATGATCCAGAATACGAAAGTAGGGGACCTTCGGAACTTTCATTATAGGAAGAGAACAAATGAAGCTACAAATATGCGACATACACCATTATATAGCCAAGATATTGCAGAATTAAGAAGGTGTCACTGGATTTACTGTATCTTCAAAAGTCAGGGAACTAAATCCAGAAGAAAACCACCATTACGGAAAATTTGATTTTCGTGAATAACTGCTGAACTAATATTGATATCATTATGAATTCAGTTGCTATTGGTACGTTTTCTTGGTCAGGGAATCTGAAAAAATAGATGAAATAAATGTAGGACTAATATTTATGTGTAAATCACACCATGAGGGGAAATGTTGCATCATAAGAAGAAAAAAAAAAACAAATGAAGCTAGAAACATGCAACAGGCATCTTTAAACAACCAACACGCTGTGGAACTAATATTGATATAGCATTATGAATCAAATTGCCATGTTTTCATGGTCAAGGAATCTAAAAATGAAGATAAAATAAATGTAAGATTAATATCTATGGTGGATGTCGCAATATGGAGGGAAATGTTGTGCTTGGTGGAGTTCTGCGCTCTCTGAGTGCTTTTCTAGTTATTAATGAATTACTTCAGTAAAATCAATTAAATTGTTTAATTCAGTGCGTGCCCCCTGCTTGTTGGACACTGCAAATGACCTTGCAAAATATTGCAAAGGTAAGCAACAGATGCTCAACCAAATCGATAGCGGGTACATAACTCTTCATTTGAGTAATCTCCAATATCAAAGTCCAGTACACTTATACCCCCCTATCCCTCCTTTGCTGAACTGGCATCATTAAAGCAGCATTAGCAATGAATGCCATTTTGAGAGTTAGCCACACTGTTAAAAAGTTTGCTGTGGTTCTTAGGTGCGTTAACTTTAACGTCAAGTTACCACCCTGCTGAAGTTAACCAAGTTTTGAACAACAAGATAACAGCTCTGTAAAAGTTAACAGTCGGTTAAGTGTACTTAACGGCTGGTTAAAAAATAAATGAGTTCTGAACAACCGGGCCCTGGAGTAAGATTGGTTAAATCAGTGTTGTTTATCGCTGTGGTAAGTTAGTTAAGTGCTACTCTCATAACTACGTTAACGTTACTTGGCTAGTTAGCCAGCGGGCACGCAGTACCTTTCCATAACCATTATGTAACATTCATATGTTCGCTAGTAAACTAATATTAGCTTGCTGCTAAGTTGACTGTAAATTTAAAAACCGTCGCTACTTCAAATACAAATGTCCAATACTCAGTGAGTAGCAGAGTAATCTCAAAGTTATCATGGAAATTACCATTAAGGCGCTAACAGAAATTACATTTGTTTTCTATTACATCACGTGATTACATCACGCTAAAGCTTACGACAAACACAAAATTTCCTCATTTCATAACTTTCATATGACACACCCATTTGTGTAAGATCCTCAGTGCATGCTATAATATTGCAGTGGTGCTGAAATCTCAGCTGATCAGGAAAAATGAAAATCAATGTCAAACCACATACTGTGTAATGAGATCAATGAAAAACAAGCCGCCTGATGACAAGCAAAGGCTCATTAACCCCTTTGTGCAGAAGCCAAATTTGGCTATTTATAGGTTACCCACTTTAATGCTGCATAATTCAAGATTTAAGCTTCATAAAGGGAAAATTTGTGGCCCAATTCAGGAAAGACACTTACAGCATTTAGAATTACATTGTATTTCAGTTTATTTTCATGATTTTGGTCGAGAAAATGAGCTGCAAACATAAAAAATCTTCATGAGAATTCACCATTGAAATTGCAAAAAAAATAATTCTGAGGATTGAAAAACTGCAGCGGCTTAAAACTTTACATTTCTGGTATCATAAACTCCTTGAGCACAAGTAGAATTCATCTTCAACATTACATTCTAGATTACTTACATGCTATTAGCCAAATTATACAGCTACCCAAGTGTCTCCCCAAAGTCTCAAAATGGTGTACTGTCAAATATTTAAAAAATCATGTATTTAACACAAATAAAGTTTTAAGGCATGAAATTTAATATGAACAAATGATTTTCTGGTTGAGTTTAGTATGAATTTATAAATATCAGCGCAGTTGAATATCAGTGGTCACCAGTAACCTCTCCAAACACAAAACATGCCTTTTCTCCATAATAAGGTTTAGAGTTTCGTCAATTTTTCTTCTAAGTCCCCCAAGCTAGCACAAACACGCATTGCATTTTATAAACTGCTGATTAAACAGTCAGAACATTCACCCTGTAATGGAAGTTACCAGTTCCCAAACTCATGACCTCATTTCAACCCTAATAAGGAACAAGTACAACTCACTAACTCAGTAATATCTGAATTCTGAAATATACCTTATTTTAACAGAACAGACATTCCACTTTCAGGGAACATCAAGCAATATATATTCCTCCGTAGATTCAACAGAACGGTGCAATGACCGTACCAGGGGGTCCACCTAAATGCATGGGCAGTTCACTTTTAAACAGGAAAAAATGTCGGCATTCGACTTTGTTGAGTACGGTATACATTCCAAAACAGAAAGCAAAACTAGCAGCCTACTTTTTTTCCACGAATCCCTTTTCCAGAGACGATGTATCCAGTAGAAGGAACCGTCCGGTCCGGTTTCATTCGAAGTAATTCTCATTGACCATGTCCTTATCTTATTTAAATCCTCTAAATATAACTGAACATTTCAAGGCCAGTTTTGCGCGTCTTTTTTTCTATATATATATATATATATATACACATATATATATATCGCGTCTGTTTCAGCCGCGTAATGTGCGCAACGTAAACAGGATACAATCGAGCCTGCAGATACGCATAGGCTTGTATGCTCTGTGTTTGTCCAATCAATGTGTTTCGCTTACTTTAGAACGTTTAAACACTCGGGAATTGGATAAGAAACGAGCCAATCAATACATTGTTACCGCGGAAGTTTCACGAGGCCGTGAAGTCTAACTGTGCAGTTAGGCAGCAGAGCTTGAATGTATGATTGAGTGATTGGCTATCAACGCCAGTACTTGGGTGGATATAAGGAAGCGCTGGATTTGTCAATGAAGCAATGTACTCGAAAATCCACGGTAGGGAACTTCAAATTTTTTGCATTTGATGACTGTAATTGACTGTAGAATGTGAGAGAGTCAATACCAGAGAGAGAGTTTTTGCTTCAGAAAACAGATTGGAATGCCGTTGGCTTACTGTTGCTAAAGTAGTTGCTACATAGGAAACGATTTTTTCTGTTGCAAAAGATCATTTTTTAAAACTGCTGGATAGATGCTATGGGCAAGGATATTGACCAGTTTGCACATCAGGCTTAGCTGAGGAGTTTAATTCATGCAACTCTCGAAAAACAGGGAGTGGAGTGAACTTCCCACTCTTCAAAACCGCGTTCGAGGTCTGCTTGCTTGTGAATATTCAATTACTGATCCGGGGGTGCCATCTAGTGATCGAGTACAGTAACAGCGTGCTTAAATTTGCAGGTCTATCGACGCAGGCGTCTACATCTGCAGAAAGGGGTTAAAATAAAATAAAATAAAATATGCATTTTCCATCCTATAATTTCTCAAAAGGTGTTGAGGTGTTTCTTCTTAAACAAACAATGTGAAATAAATTAAGTCTTCAGGGCTAGGCCACCATTGTGGCCAGCAGCACATGGCCCTGCAACTAGCTCTCAAGTAAGTGACCAAGCATAAAGCACTTTACATTCTCTTTGATGATATTGAATGCAACTTCCTGGAACTTAGAAGCCCAGCAGAGAAGGTGTTGTCACACCCTGATGGGACAAAAGGGAAATGAACCAAAACTGCTCTCAATTACCAAATAGAGTCCTTTCTGTAACTGCTGAACACAGATGATCGAAATAATTCTCAGAAAGGAATTGAGAACAAACTGACACCAACATCGACGGGGAAAAAACTCAAAATAAACCACAAAAAAATGAAGCAAAGGGAATTACAAACCAGCACCACAAATGTGTGACTGTTGCGAGTGGGAATAGTTTCCCTCCCTGGACCTAAGAGGCCTCGCCTGAACCATGAAAACCAGCCGCAGCCCAGTGATTGTCCATGTAATCTTGGCCATGTGGCGTACAACATCTAAAGGATTGTAAGATGTTCATGACCATTAGCTGCTGCTACATTAGAACTTACTCTTTTCGTCTTCTGCAGGGGATTTGGGGGGGGGGGGCGCAAGGGGCAAGGGACATGGTGGCTGTCATTCCCCTTGTAAAGGTGGCTTTGCAGAACTGAAAGCTCTTTGTGTGGGGCTAGCCAAACGCAGGTCCCTTTCACGAAGCTCATCCAGCTGTGAAGCCTGGCACTTTTCTCGCTGGCCAGGGAAGGTTGTCAGATGTGTTCTCTGGGTTTATCGCTTAAACCGTGGAGCACAAATGGGAATTCAAATGCAGTCGCTCGGAAAAAAGTTCCGCATTGTGTGACAAAGAGAGGGAGCGAGAGAGTGAACAAGAGGGAGACGGAGAGAGACTAAAAGCCAGCTGCTTATTTATTTTATTTTTTTTCCAGAGGAGAACAGATGTTAGAATGCTCCGGAAAGAGTGGATGATTACAAATCTGCTCTCTGTAATCACTGTGACTGTCATGAATACTTTGGCTTGCGAGACATGCTCATTTTCCACCAAGCTGATTGTATTGGTTTTTCACTTTTTAAGCCGTAATCAGCATTCAACCCTCCAATCACGCTGACACTTACACTCTGCTGACATACCATAATCTGAAGTGACTATCCAACGGAAAAAAAACACTTCACCTTGAAATGAAACTTCCACAGCACACATCCTGTGTGGATATGCAGGTGATAATACACGTGATAATAGAACACATACTATACGTTAGCAGGTATACCTTACACATCGTGATATTGACACTTGGTAATGCTTTATTTTCATGTTTATAGGTTCTGTCTGGTTGTAAATTCAATTATCATGCACTGTTCATGAAAATGTATGTTATCAAGTTGCAACAATGATCATTTTGAGAGCAGTTTTCCTACATTTGACAAACAGCTAAATAATTAAATGCAAGCACAAGCCATCCCTGTGGTTTCAGACTAATTTCAGTTTTGTAATTCACAGCCCCTTTGAAATTTTTGTTTTTTCAAACAGAATAGATTTCAGTCTCATCAGCTTGACGCTTTGGGTTCAATATTCGGACCACATTAAGTTTGCTGTCATGTTTTTTCGATGGCTTGTTCTCACAATGAAATGAAGAACACCGCACACAGGGAGAAAAAAAAAGTATGATTAATATTGTGTGACACCTTTTAATTGCACTGCCCGCCAAACAGAGACGGTGGAGAGATGAACACCTATGGAGGTGGCAGTGGGGACAGGACTGGACTGGCCCTGCCACCCTCCTGCAGCAGATTATCCCCCGGCACAATTAAAATTCACAGTCGGCTCTGTCTTATCTCACATAATTACTAAAGAGCACCGTGTTCACTCTTGTTGATGTGTGAAGAGAATCACACTGATGTGTACATTTACATATAATGGGAACCAGCTGATTGGATTGACTGCTACATGGACACTAATTAACTGCAGAAGAGTGTGTGTCTCTGCCTGCAAATTGAGTTTGTGGGAATATGTGCGTGTGTGTGTGCGTGGTTGTGTGAGACAAAGTGAGAGAGATGCAGACAGATGGACAGACAGAGATGGGAGAGAGAGAGAGAGGTGCAGAGGATATATTTTGTTTGGGGTAATTGTAAGTGCTCAGATGTGCATGTGGATTACCTGTTTAAGTATTACAAAAATACACTGGCAAGGTAAGTGGTGTACGCATGGAAGCAGTATCAAAGATGCCGATGAAATATGATACTTATTTTGCTCTTATTTTCCATATTTTGGCCAAACGTGAATTTGCAAACACAACATACACAACATAACACTTTCTTCCTGTGTGTGCACATCCGAACATTTGTGTGAGTGAGGTGAGGGATGCATTTGTCAGTTTGTATTTTTTCTTCTATATAGGGGCTACTGCAGGCTACTGCAAATATTAAAATAAATAAATAAAAATTAGAGGATATGAGTTTATATAGGGTATTCAGGTTTTTGTGTGTGCGTGTGTGTGTGTGTGTGTGTGTAGTGGGAGATATAGCACCATATGGCAATGTATATTTGTTGATACTGTATGTGTATTGGCTGAGGATTAGAGTTGCAGCCTTGCCTGCGTTAACCATGTAATTTATGGGCTTTACAGTGCTTAGTTTATTTGTGATTTTTTTGAAGAAAAATACTCATAAAGTTTTAATTATATTGTTTCCATTTTGTTTGATATGACGTGAGATTTCTCCTCCAGTGGTCAACAATAGTCCGAATAGTACGAAATAGCTGCAACCTGTGTGTGCCTTTAATTACAAAATATTCACTCAATCAAAAGAACCAGTAAGATAAAATATCACATTGTGTATCTGTAATAATAATTTTAAAAAAACCTCTGATAGTTATGCTGTAATCTGTTCAAACAAATATTTGTTTTTTTTTATTTTTAACAAACCGCCTTAGGATGACCTGAACTGTGAATTTTTGAACTGAATAAGAAAAAAGCAAAGACCTTGTTTAATTCTCTTATGGTTACAGGAACTGAATCTGTGCCTGACATTACTGAACAATTTCAATAGACATAAAGCAGAGATAGCAGCTAGCAATGGAGCATTATACACAGTGGTAGTCCTGGTTTATTGTCTTTGAGGAAAACGGCTGCATATCTGAAGAAGGCAGTTTCATTTCCCTCACGCACATTCTCATTGTTGTTGGCTATCTCTGCTCACTGTCTCTGGGGAGGGGTTGAGGGGGGTAGTGCTGGCTCAAGACTTGTTTTCCTTGTGGGAAATCTCATAAGATGAGCCCTCAGCTGTTCGAGGCCGCCATTACGGCTCTCCCCACTTTTTATCCCGGACCTCGGGAGACCCCTAACTGCCAAGCAAGGTGACTTATGGCCGGCTCGGCAGAGTGGACCCCGCGCCGCAGGGGAGCGGCCTGGCCCGTGGAGCCAGCAACGTCGCCGCCCATTAAAAGCCATCCTGACATTGGCACTTCATCTTTCCTCCTCTCGCTCGCCCCACCCCCGACCCCAGAGGAATACAGACGGGGGCAACTATCGCCGGCCACCCCTCATTAAATGTTAAGTTCTTTGCCTTTTACCTCGACTCACCTGCAGCCACTTCTCCCGCCCTCACCCTGCGTTTCCTCTTCCAGCGCCTAGTCACATGACGCCAGCTTAATGGCATAAGCTAAAATCACTCATTCCTGCCCTAACCCTGATTGGGGGCCCTGGCACTCAAAGGACGGTCACTCACTCATTCGTTTGACCTCCCATAGCTTTGCGTCCTGCTCAGACAGTCCCTGACCCACGTCTACACCCCTCCGTAATAATCGCGGATTCAAATGGTCATTAGGATAATTCCATGAGTTCCATGAGTTATGGGGTTCTGGCAATGACAGTGGCTCCAAGTTTCTGGATAAACGGAAACAACAGGGACAGGCAGGTGCTCCAAATCTTAATCCGTTTTGCACCATAAACTCTTGTTTAACGCCGGTCAATTAATCAGTGAAATTCTAACTATAAACCAGACATTTGAAGCATGAACTAGTATCACAAGTCACCAATCACATAATAAAGTATGTTCTTTAACAGCCTCTGAGGGGTAATCTAATATCAAGGTATTTTTTTTCCCATTATGTAATTCTGTATTTTATGAGATATACTCTGCGTTTCTGTTGTGGCTACAAAATGGCACAAGCACTAAAATGAAGAGCCTACTTGGTGCCAGTCTCTATGTTGCAGGAAGGGGGGTTGTTAAGATAGTGGTCAGGAAATGGCAGCTCTGCTTGTGCTCGGGCCGTGGGGCCCCTGTGCAGAGAATTGAGGGACTGAGCCCTGATAATGACTGCACTAATGAAGCCCAGGCCTCTACAGGCCCGGTGTAAGGACCGCCGCGCCTTTGCTTTGCTTGGGGGAGGAAATGGGAAGAATAAAAAAGAGTGAGCTGCGTTAAGGACCAGCAGCTTGTTAGCACATTGGACCAGGCGCTTGGGGGAGAGAATATTTGCCTCTTTGTTCTGGACTCGGCCATTCCGCAGATATCCAACTATTAAAACCTGCACAGTCCGGACTGATGGTCTCTCATCATCTTCGTTCTTTATTTCTCTCGGAAGGGTCAGATGTCTTTAAACTAATTAAGTAAATGTAGCGCATATACAACAACAGAAATTAAAGGGTCGTCTTTGTGAGACCAAACAGAAAAAAAGGTTAACTATTTTCATGTTTTTACATAATGCAACTTTCTCAGAAAACAAAATATGTTGTATTTTTATTATTTGACATATTTAGTTCAATTTAAAAATAAAATATTATATGACTATTGACTTCAGTTGAGCTGAATACAATGATCTCTACACCTTGGAAAAGTGGATAAATCATTGGAGTCACCAATAAATGAATAACTGTTTTATAATATGACGCTACTTGAAAATATAAAATCAGAGAAGGGCGATAACTCTAATGTAAAGCACCTCACAGGGATGAAGCGACATGAAATACAGGTTCTGTGAGGAGCTCCCGCAGGGAGGCCTAATCTGTTTTTAGCTTGAAGTTTCGGATTGTTGTATTCATCTCTCGCACACTTCTGCTCAGTGAATATCACTGTTTACGGTGACAGGCAGAGCTCGTCTTGACAATCAGGAGAGAGAGCGAATCTTCTTGTCATATAATAATAGAAACTATTACTTACCTTTGGCAACTGAAACAATATGTTCGACAGTATAAGTTTAAGACTGCTGACACCTGTTTTTTATAGGCTTCAAATTTTATCTCTAGGCTATAGCAAAAAATGCGTTTCAACTCCTTAATTGCAATTTCTGCACTTAAGTAATTTTGCACAGTTACAGGTAATTCTCAATACATTCACCGATGAGCCAAAAAGTTATGACCACCTGCATAATATGCTATTTCCATCCACATAATTACCTGGACCCAGGGTTTCCAAGTTATGCATTCACCAGGTCAACTCACTTCCTCCACTCGTTTAATTCATCAGACCAATGAACCTTCTTTCATTGGCCCAAGGTTCAGTTCTGACACATCAATGCCCGTATATTTGGTGCCCTCAAATGCAGACATGGGATATAATATTGAGCACTCTGACCTGTCCGTGGCAACAAAACCCCATAGGCAGCAGAGTGTCATGCACTGACTGAGGTGACGCATTTCTCCCATAGTGATTATTAAAAGTTTCTGCAAATTGTGCCACAGTGGATCCTCTGTGAGTTAGGATCGCCTTCATTGCCTTCGCGCATAAATGGGAACCTTTCCTGCCCCTCACCCTGCAGCTCGTGTGGTGGTTTGTCCCTCCCTGGAACGCTGTCCATATAACTACTCTCCACTGCCTGGGCGCTTTGCAGATGCACCAACGAAGTCATCTGGCAATAACGATTTGGCCCTTGTCAAATTCACTCAGGTCCCATTTCTCCTGCATCCGTCGTGGCAATCTACAAGAGCCCATTGATTTCTCGCTGTCTAAGGCCTAGTTGCAGATCTTACGAATAGTCTAGGAAATACGTACATCCCTTATACGGGAGCTGAGTTCAGTGAAAGACGATGAAAAAGAAAATGAAACTCGCCCATTCGAATGTTCCTATTATTTAATAGAAGACAACGTTTCGAGCCAATGCTCTTTGTCAGGTCATACCGATCTTGGTTGCAGATCTTGGCACGTGTCATTGTGATGAGATAGTCAGCGTTATTTGCTTCATCTATGAAGGGTCATTATGTTTCGACTCTTCTGTGTTTACGTAATTTTGCCACTTTTTATTCAAGTTACAGTGGCGGTGAGAACAAAATATTCGAAGAACTGATCAAAAACTGTTCAAACGTTATGCGGACAGTGAACAAAAAATGCTAATGCTTACTACCGCAAAGAAATCATTCCACTAGCTATATTACACATTCTATGGGCTCAGTAAATACACTTTGACAATCACTTTGTACTGCAGGTGACTTGGAGATGAATGCTGTGCGATTGGTAAGCGCTGTTTTGATTAGCCCAACCCATGAAACGCTGTCTCAGACATTGAACTGTGTGTGGGCTCAAGCTGAACGGTAATAAATGGCCTCTCTGAGTGAAAAAAGGATTAAGATTCATGGCTGAATCTGACTCCTGCCTGAAACAGAATATGGTGGCTGGGATTCCTGCCTCAATGTCCTCACCGTAACGCTTAAGTATCAGTTGTTGGCCTAGCATGCTAGAGAATGTTTTTGTCAGTCAGATATTAAAAAAATGTTTGCCACTGAATACTACATTGCACGCCTGCAAGCAGGAAATGCAAGAATATTACCTCAGTGGAGTTCGTCTTACATGCCATACTTCTGATGAACTACTGAATCTTTTAACTAATTATGATAATAACCATTAAATAACAATATTCATTATATGGCAATGCTTTTGGAAGGAGTTTTGATGAGGTCATTTGATTCCCTTGTGGTAAGATTCTTTTTCCTTATACGCTGCTATTAATTTACCACTATAATAATTATAATAATATTACCTTTAAGCCACTCAAAGCTCCTGCCCCTTGTTAAAGTGGCACTTTATCCAGCCTTTTAAAAATCACATTACCATTTTATACCGCTCATCTTGAGAAAGAAGGCCATTTGCGCAAAAGCGAGAGCCAGTTATTAAGGCTGAATTATGTGCCATTTATTGATCCGCCTGGCATAATACGGTCTTTGAATTCATTGGGATGGATTAGGTGGCGAGATGATTGAAACTCGAAGGCCCCTTGCTTGGTTCCCTCTGCCCCACTTGCAATTAATGCCTCCCAGGTAATGGAATTTCAGTTTTACACTAAATCTATGGTCCATCTGACATTTCAAGTGCCTTTTGAGAAAACATTGGTGTAATAAATAGGGCGGTGAAGCTTATTTCCTTTAGCCCTCCACTTTGCTGAACCATATGAATTATTTTCTTGAAAAGCTTTACAGCATGTTCCGGCATTTTCCTAATGCATGCAGCTAAAGAGCACAGAGGAGATGAATGGCGATATATCTGTCATGTTCTTGATCTGTACTTGGAGAGACTTTGCTGGTATGATTAACTGCTCCAGTGTCACATGAGCATGAAAAGATGCGTGCGCTACCTTGTGTGGTCGAGCACATGAGGTCAAGGAGGGAATTCACCTTATCAGTCTTTATCAAGGAGTGTAATCATGAATGCTCACTGTGCGACCTAACCTGTTATCATAAGCATTTCATTTAGAGGTCTCCCACCTGCAACCTCAGGAGAACCCGCACTCACAAAAACAGTTCTTTTGTGTGCCAGCATATCTAGCTACTGATCATTGACATATTATCAACAAAGGAAGCAGGCCAACAATGGGCATGGTGGTACGCACACTACAAATGAACTTGTAGAGCGCTGATATGCTCTCAGGTTAATTGTATTCTTAAGGATGTGGCATGTCACCAGCTTCTGCAGCTGGGCAAATGAGGTTTCTAAAGTGACCAGGAATGAGCGCAGTTTTGAGCGGTTGGCTGGCCACACAGCTGGCGCCGGACTGTGTGGTCTGCCGGAATCCTTATTACTTGTGTTTGTTCAGGACCTCTGGGGCGGGAGAGGGAGAGAGAGAGCTGGAGGAGGAGTGAGAGAGGATAAGATTTGTTTTAATTCATAATTGTGTTCCCGTGAATGGGAGTTTGTAAGGCGAGGGAGGACCCCATTGTTCAACCGCCCAAGTGCAATAAAGGATGCAAAGCGGGGAGCTTAGAGCTGATGTAGTCCCGGTTGTTAAAGGAACTTAATTAGAGCTGGAACTGGACCTGAGAGGAGAGGTGGGGGGGCAAGCGCCTCAGCGGGAGAGAAAGTGGACCTCAGGGAGTCAATATAGTCCTTTCAGTGGAATTCATACGTCCAGTCAATGATGCTGCTGCAAAAGAAAAATGTTATTATTATTTTATTTTATTCTTGAAATAGGCTTCTTGCACTTTATCTCTTATAAAATTAAACTATGCTCAGCAAATATTGTAATAATAATGATAATAATATTACTAATAATGATAATAGCTTTTTTCCAGTATGTGATTGAAACACAATCATCACGTTCCAACTTACAGCAACTACAAAATCTGTAAAAGTGTGATAGAGCAGAACATTTTCATTTAAATCTTCAAAAACACAGTATTATAATTACTGCCACAAAATTATTGTTTCATTTATCTCACTCTCGCGAAAAAGCAACTGTCTCCTCAAGCTGGGCTTACTTACATACAGTACATTACTCCACCTTTAGCGGCAAAAATGCAATTAAATGCCTCCTACAATTTCATGCACATTCTTCGGAAGAAAGGAAAGTCAGCTCTTATATTCCATTTTTTTTTTTTTTTTTGGTCTAATGAGTAGGTCTGTGGGTGCATGTTTCAGGTACACAGACATTAAAATTAGAAGTTTAAATGTGTAATTCTATGTTCATGTAATACAGCCTAACAGAGTTTGCCCATGTTTCCTCACTAGGTGTCAACATGGCTGAAACCTTAGAAGTTGAGCTTTTATATTCAACTTTTCAGCTCTGTATAACGGTGACTCTATCCAATCGCAAACCACTTCCAATTTCTGTACTTCCTGGCTTCTTTTTTTTGTGACTATGTGATTATAAGCTTAAATAGATTATAAAATCAAAGCAAAAATTGAGGTGAATTTGACAGGCAAGGATTTACAGCATATTATTTTTGCAGACATTAGCCCAATTCTGTTTCCAATTCCTTCCTGGATTTTTTTTGGGTTGTCAATGACCCAGAGCTGAGAAGGCAGAGAATAATACAAGACTTATTACCTGAGCTGAAGACCAACTGGAGTCATTTCCACAGTATCATTAAGATCAATGAAAAGAAAATAGGGGACATTTCTTGTTTCTCAGTCTAATATCGATCGCTGTTGCTTCCAGTCCCATTGAGTCCGGTGTGTGGGACCAGGTTACCATTACCATTCTTTCTGAAGCCTAACAGCTGCATGATGAAGACTAAAGACTTGCAAATCAATCAACATGTCTGTGTGAAAATGTAACAGAACAATCAAGTGCATAAGGCAGCTGGGCAAACCACATCGTAATGTTTACTTGTTAAGTGTGTACGATCCCTTTTGAGCAAGATCGCTTTTAATTTTCCAAATCAGTTGCCTCTGCCAAAGGGGTTAAGGGCATTATGTGGGTCGCACACATGACACACATGATTTTGAAAAAAGTATATCTCAACTACAGAGATGTGTAGTCGCCTGGAATTACAAAGACATAAATACGGATAAGAGAAGCTTATTTCTGCAGTGAAAGCATTGCTGACAATAGTACATCTGAAATCTGTGATGGTGAATATGTGATGCTAGGAGGACTTCCCATCTTCAAAGCTCAAGGTAAAATGAAGTAACAGCATGCTCACGGTTTCAGAGATGGTTCTAGATTTAGATTTTTACATTGTATTGATTTAATTTCATAATTGAATACACAGCATGACTTCTGAGGTTTAGTGGGAAAGATTCTTTCACAGAGGTTTTGGTGTCGAATTTTTTACCTCAATCTGCTCAGTCAGCCTTACTAAAAACATTAGCATGCTACAACCACAATTTTATTTATTGTTTTAGTGAGACCTCAGATGTCAGTGGACACTTCCGGAAGATTCTTTGCCCGCATCTCAAGCTCTGTTTATATTCTGTTCTGAACAGATCTCACTAAATTGCTCATAGGTTGGTTCATTTTGGGCAAATCAATGATAGGTCCTTAGCACTAAATTGAGCAGAATAACTTATGTCTCAGAGTGCCTAAGACCATGCTAGGTTCCCTGTTCACTCAGCGAGTCGAAGAAAGAGTCGTAGACACTTGCTGTGTGTAGCTGGAGGGTGAAGCGCTGCCTTTGGGGAGCACACTCATTATTTGCGGTTATCGATCTGTGGACACAGACGAGGTGTGTGATTCTCCTGTTGACTTTGGCTCTGCCTGTGGCCTGTGTTAACTCTCTCAGGTCTAACACTCATACTTTATCAGCCACTGTGTGTGTCTACCAGGCGCCTCACTTTTTAATCATCTCATGCTGTGCTTTCAGGGCCAAGAGGGGTCCTCATTTGCTCTGGGGTATCTCAGTCGCTGGGCAAACATTGATGTAACAGAATCAATCAACGTAGAAATGGACTGAACAGAATTTTATTTCCGACAAGAAGAAAGATGTCTTGACTCAAGAAGAAATAAAATTGTGGAAAACCACTTGTTTATTTTTATTTCAGCTCTGACATAATATTGTAAAATGTTGCAATAATAGCACAGAATTCAAGACCTGAAGTATACTACTGCAATACTAAGAATAATATAATATTAAGTTTATTTATTGTATATATACTTTATATGATGCATGGAGGATATGAACACATGTAAACATTCATTTAAAAATTGAAATGTTAGTTGAATTTACTGGCAGCAGCTGAATTATTGCTTTTTACATGTATTGGTAAAATTTTAACATTTTAAATCAAATCATGACAATGCAGCATAATTCACAATGTATACAATTATTTTATATCAATATTAGGACCAGTGACCCTCAGTTGCTTGAAATTTCACATATTACTGTGATCATTTATACCTCAAAAGCTGCGATTGTCAGGAAATGTGCAGAAGATCCACAGTAGATCTTACCCCCCAATTATTCTTTTGCATTCATTGTCTGGGTTTGAAAGGGACACCATCCAAGCACAAAGCAGACGGATTACACATCCAGGCCAGACAAGGGAAAATAAAAAAAAAAGTATTTGAGAGATGAAAACCAATAAAAAAGGCAGGCACAATCATTTATCATGTCGACTATACAGACAGTAAATAATGGCAGTGCAGATTCGCTACAGTATGACAAGTGTTACTGCTGATCGAGTTTACTGCTTCCACAGTCACTGAGTATAGAGATGTGTCTTTGGCAGGTCCCCAGCAGCCAGTATCATCACAAAAAAAATCATACTCTTAAAACAAGAGGGAGTGTTTACAACTGATCTCTCTGGCAGCACATATCGCCTACAGGTTCATATTGACTGTATATTTAGAAACATTTAAGGCAAGATTTATTCAAACATTTAAGGCCAAGGTGTTATCCAAGTTTCAATTAAAATACTCAGCTTCTTTAATTCTTCTTTAAATTTTGAGTTTTTTCATTTCCCAGCCAATGAGTGATCATCTTTGCAACTTTCTAAGTCAAGTAAGAAGAGACCCCCATACTTTCCTCATCACAGTCCACTTTGCATTCTTGGTAGCTAAGTAACTTTTCATGCACAAACATTACATACAGGTAAACTGTGAGCCGCCTTACTGATCTGAGGGTTTCTTCCTCCTGAAATTCCTCCATTTCATTGCAGATACCTCAACCTGTTATTTTCAATTGTACTGTGGGAGAAATATTTGCCCCCTTCCCGAAATCTCCTATTTTTGCAAATTTGTCACACGTAAATGTTTTACATTAAAGAAATTTTAATATTTGACAAAGAACCAAAAGTCACTTAGCATTTGGCCTTAAATTCACTGTACACATGCAGGCATGATTAATGCCAGCTCTGTTATATCTCAATCACTTAAATAGAACCTGTCTGGCAATGTGATGTGTGCAAAAAGCAGCACATGATGCCACAATCTAATGAAATTGAAGAATAGATGAAAAACAAAGTCCTTGAAATCTATCAGTATGGAGAGAGTTACAAAGCCATTTCTAAAGCTTTAGGCCTCCAGCAAGCCTCAGTGAGATCCATTATCTACAAATAGAGAAACAGTGGTGATCCTTGCGTGGAGTTGCCGAGCTAACAAAATCCCCCTAGGAGTGCATCAACAACTCATCCAGGAGGTCACGAAAAGAAGCCAGGTTAACATCTAAAGAAGTGCACTCCTTGCTTGTCTCAGTTATGGCCAGCGTTCCCAATTCCATAATAAGAAAGACACTGAGCAAAAATGGCATCCATGGGAGGGCTTCAAAAAGGAAACCATTGCTGATCAAAGAGAACGAAGACTCATCTCATGTGCCAAAAAGCATCTTGCTAACCCTAAAAACTTTAGGAAGAAAATTTGTGGACTGATAAGTCAAAAGTAGAACTTAAGACTTGGGTACCATTACATCTGGTGCAAAGCTAACAGTGTTTCGCAATAAAAACATAAAACCAAAGCGTACAAGCCAGCCCACCACTAAATGGCTCAAAGAATTAAGGTTTTGGAGGAGTCTAGTCAATATCCTGACATGAATTCTATTGAGATGCTGTGACATGACCTGAAACTGTGACAGTGCTTTCAGGAACCACCCGAGAGAGGGAAATCCAAAAAAACGTATTCCTATAATGAAGTCCGGGTCAAAGCCAAAAAACACAAGAATTGCCAAGCCACAATACAAAATCCAAAAACAGTGTCGACTAGACAGGCAGGGGTCAGAACCTGGAAGACAGATGAGCAGAGGTACATAAACGGTAGGCAAAAAGTCATAGTCGATGAACAAAGCCAAGGGTCATACACAGGGCATCCAAACACAGAAATCATGGTTGTACAAAAATGGGTCAAAATCCAAAAAGACAAAACAGTACAAAAAGAGCAATAGCAAGAATCGTAGTCAGACAAACCAGTAGAAGAAAAACAATACCCAATGGCACATAAGGCACTCTGTACAATGAAATATTGATCAATGTTCTGACAAGGGGCTGGCTGTGAAAAGACTGCTTAAATAGACGGGAGGGAAGTCACATGCTATACAGGGAGCAGGTGAGCTGGATCAGACTAATTACAACAGGAGAATCATATGAGGGAAACCCTAACCACGAAAATTGGCGAAAGCAAAGACAAGGACGGGAATCACACAGACAACCTATGACATTTAAACAGCTCCGGTCAAGGAGTTCTAAGTGCACAGATAACGAGTGCAGGAAAGTAATTAAGCACGTGCGAGAGATCTCACAGAAACGCAGGGGGAGACAGGTGAAGCTGAGCAAGAGGCGGAGACTAGAACAGGGCGATTGCTGAGAGGGAATTCGTATAAATTAGTAGCGTTGCAACGTTACAGATTTAACTAGAGTGCTTGCAAGTAAGTTAGTAATCTATAAACAAGGATTAGTTGTTTTAGTATGCTAGAAAATACAAATGTTGGTCTTGTAAGTGATCAGAACAGTAAGACGAAGGAAGTAAACGAGAATCGAAGGAATATATTAAACACCAGAATTCATGTAAATCACCTGATGTCAATGGGCACGCAGACAGGAAAGACGGACTGAACCAACTAGATCACAAGACAGGGAGACAAGTGCAATGGAACTGAGAAATGGAATGAACTAATAGAGTCTTTCGATAACCAAAAAGAAAAAATAAAAGACAAAATCATGAACACTGAACATAAACTTAAACAAAAACCATAACCATGACAGAAACGGGCAGTTCATGCTTGAAAACCCTGCAATGTGGCTACATTAAAAGAACTCTGCAAAGAAGAGTGGGCTCAGTGGGTCTTCAACGCAATGTAAAAGACTGATTTTCAGTTATCGTAAACTTTTGATTGCAGTTGATGCACAACCAGTTTTTGGGTTTAGGGGCAATGATTTTTTCACATGGGTGATATGGTTTTGAATTATTCTTTATCTTAAATAAATGACATGATCATTAAAAGCTGTATTTTGTGTTTTTTTTTGTCTATTATCAAGATTAGTTAGATGATCTGAAACATTTGTGCGTGACAAATAATAAGCAAAAATGGAAGAAATCAGGGACGGGGCAAATATTTTTTCACATCACCGTACCTACACAGCAACTAAGAAAAAATGTGAAGCATAGACTATAGATATACAGTAGTTGTTCATGCTGACAACTCAAGCCATGCGATCAGTCTCACTGAATCTCTCAGTATGTTTTCCACAGCTGAGGCCCTCTGTAAGGATGGACACTCAAAATACACCCTGCTCTGCCCCAAACAAATGCAACCGAAACAACATCTCTCCATAACTGCTGCTAAAGTGTAGCTGTACACTGCGCACTATGAATGAGAATTTCATAATGTTGTTGTTCTTACCTTCGAGCACACCTAAGCCACAGCATACAGGTGATCTGCCATAGACTAGCCACAAAAACTTTCTTTTTATATAAACAGGACTACTCCCTAATTAGCTCTCTTGTCAACGAGCCTGATTACGGAGCACTGCTACTTGCCGCAGCTTCACGGTCATGAATAGTTGAGTATCATCTGCTTAGCAGTAGATATTGATCCTAATCACATTTTATAAGGGTAGCATGTACAGAGAAAAAAGTAAAGGCCCAAGCATAGATGCTTGCAGAACCCCAGATTTCACTCTTCGATACTGGGAAGATACATTGTTCACCTTCACACATTGAAATCTGTCAATTTTTTATCAAACCAGCATAGTGCTTTCCCTTTTAAACGAACCAGGTGCTGAAGTCTCTCTGTCAGGATGTGATGGTTGATGGTATCAAACACTGCACTTAGGTCTAACAGGACAAAGAATGAAGGTGTAGCCATTGTCAAATACAAACTGTCGGTCATTAATACATTGACTGCCGACTACGCGATAACTCATAATGGCAGGTCAGGGCCTGCGCTAGACCTGAAAATTCCAAATATCCATCCCTTTATTGACAACAATTAGTCCTGGCTAATTATAGATGGTTTTCCTTTATTAACATGTTTTCCAATTCAAGAATAATCAAGTGCAATTAAAGACACGGCTTCTCTTCCCCATGTGATCTAAGAGGGACAAAATAATGAGCTACATTCAGTACAGAAAAATAATTTTGTTATTATTAGGTATATGCACTAGCACTCGGCGACAGCACTTCAGAACTCTTCAGCGAATTAAGGTAATTTTGGTGAATAGTATGTGGTTTTGACCATTTACATTTTCCAATCGGACAGCTGTCTATTTTTTACAGCAAGTTGCGTGACCGTGCTGCAAAAACAGGTCTACGTACTTGTCGCCAAAATTACCTTCATTCGCAAAAGAGTTCTGAAATGCCGCTCTCACTGGAAATAAAATTACCGTTGCTGAGTGCCAGTGAATAGACCTAATAATTCATATTTGGCTTGGTATTGGCTCTGGAGAGTCGTAATTTCACTTAACTTGGACCATTTGGCCAGATCTGCACTCGCCCTGGAGGGGCGGGTGCTGTCTTTGTTCAAAAGACCAGACTTCCCCCAAAATGATCTCCAATTGTCTAAATAGCCCACATTGTTTGATAAACACCACTCTGACAGCCAGCGATTTAATGATAACAATCTGGTGTGAATTTCATCACCATGTCGATTAAGCATGAGATGAGAGCATACTATGGAGTTCCACATTTGCTTTGCGAGCATGTACTCTGACATGATGTTATCTTCGGTGATCTCCGATAGCCGCAACTAAACAGTTCTAGAGAATCTACATTTTGCATTAGCCAGCACTTTTTTCAATGTCATTCGCCCCGGCCCAAGAGATGCATTTGACTATGGCTGCTGGTGTTGCTAGATTCAGGTTTCTCACTGTCACCAATTACCAGCTCTTGCAGCAGATTTCTCAGCAGGTGCATGCATCACCGTGAGTGGATGTCCAGTTGGAAACGTGAATGGGTTTGTGCTGACCCAATGGCTTGGCTGTGAGACTTCCTTTGTGAACCATGATCCAAGCCTCGCTGCCCCACTGGTGGGGATCTGCGGAGGACGTGCTCAGGGAAAGGCTAGGTGACTGTCTTTAATTTGACACACATTAACACTTGGAAGTTGATTCACTTTCTCTTCTGATTGCAGCCATTGTGTGTGTTTGCACACATGGGTGGACGGTGCACTACTTATCTTGTCCAAACTACAAAATCTTTGCTCATTGCAATGATGCTATAGTTACATTGTCATGTAAATTACCAATAATTATAACCAATATGTTCTTCTGAGGATTACGTGTGGAACCACAAGCAAGAACCAGTGAATACAAAAATGGAGGCTTTATTTCTGAAGGGGGGAGACCCCCCCCAACAGAGCAGGCAACGGTACAATGTCCACAATGCAAGAATCAGAATCCAAAGGGCGAAATCCAGAGCCACAAACTGACCACGAGTTCTGTGATTTGTGCCCTGACAAGAATAGGTTTGATACATAGGCACAGGTATGTCAGAGAAGCAAAAAGCCAAAATCAAGTGAGCGAAAACAGAGTCGAATACCAGGGCAGCAATCACAAAACTCATAGTCGGGCAAAAAAGATTCGTAAACAGATGCAGACAATAGTACCAAAGAGTATAGCCAAAAATCGTAAGTCGGACGGTCCAGTCAGAAGAGTAACACTATGAGTACAAGGCGAAAAGATAGCAGCACAGGTAAACAAGAGAAACATTCTGACAAGGAAGTGCTGTGAAAAGACTCCTAATACACATTCACAGGAAGTCACATGCTTAACACACAGGTGGAGGAACAAAGCAGGGAACATGAGGAAAAACCTAATCACATGAAATAGGCAACAGCCAAAACGCGGACAGGGATCATGAGACAATCCTATCTACAGATATACCGCTCCAGTCAAGGAGTTCTAACGTGCTTAGATAATAAGAGAAAGGAAAGCATGAGCAGGTGTGGAGAATCCACAGAAACAGAAAGCAGAGAAGATTAGGGAGAGACAAGAGGCGGAGATTAGAACAGGGCGAGTGCTGAGAGCTTGTTAATCAATTAATAAGTGCAGCTATACAATCCCTTAGTGTTCGTTAGTAAGTTAGTATTATATATAATGTTAGTTTGTGTTAGTAACTCTAGCAAAAATAACAAACTGTTAGTATGTTGGCAGTCAGGGCTGTGTGGCCCCTCAAAGAAATGCCACCCCACACCATTACTGACCCACTGCCAAACCGGTCATGCCGGAGGATGTTGCAGGCAGCAGAACGTTCTCCACAGCGTCTCCAGACTCTGTCACGTCTGTCACTTCGTTCAGTGTGAACCTGCTTTCATATGTGAAGAGCACAGGGCACCAGTGGCAAATTTGCAAATCTTGGTGTTCTCTGGCAAATGCCAAACGTCCTGCATGGTGATGGCTCTAAGCACAACCCCCACCTGTGGACGTCGGGCCCTCATACCATCCTCAGGGAGTCGGTTTCTGTCCATTTGAGCAGACACATGCACATTTGTGGCCTGCTGGAAGTCATTTTGCAGGGCTCTGGCAGTGCTCCTCCTGTTGCTCCTTGCACATAGGCGGAGGTAGCGGTCCTGCTGCTGGGTTGTTGCCCTCCTATTTGCCCTCCTACGGCCAATCCAAAGTGGGATTGGCTTGGAGTTACATTGTGTTGTTTAAGTGTTCCCTTCATTTTTTGAGCAGTGTATAAAAGGCCAAAGTGATCGCTGGCAAACTTTTAAAGTCAGGTTTGGAAATATTTCCAATGAAGATGTGGCCAGACTCTTGCTGGATAGAATACTAAAGTTAACTTGATGCCTGGTGCAAAATGCCCAATTTCCCTGTTTCGTAGCACTTTCAGATCGTTAATGTACTTTAAATCGTCCTATATTTGTAACTAGACATATTTATAGTAATGAATTTCTAATGTATGAACGTAATTTATTGACTAACAATCCAATCTGATGACTGATCTGATGGGACTTTTCATGCAAATCGCTCGTGCATATTGAGTAGTTGGCATGTTGAAATGTCCGCTGTCCAGCAGCCACAATGGCTGATCGTAAAGGTCAAATGATTGCTTTCCTTTTGAGTTTATCCTTGTTAGGGGTTGAGGACAACATTAAAGCTTACATGCAAATCTTTTTATTGGAACAGCCTGGCGTAAGCATTCCTTTTGAATTCATTTTTAGTAAAGGTGAGACTTGCAACTAGAGACAGGGCATCATCCTTGTCGGTAGCGACAAGTCAAACTAGCTACTGATAAATTAGCTAGCTGACAACTAACACAAGGCGGGTGAAGCTCTATTTTGTCCAACCCTCTGAGTCCTCAAATCCTCCCCATTCTTGTTTAAACTAGCATTGATGCTTAACAAGAATTTAGACTATATTGGCAAAAGAAACATGAGGTAGCTAGATAGACTATGTCACTACTACCTCTGACAGCTAGCCATGTAGAAAACTAGCTAGCTACATCTCTGGCAGCTAACTAAAATAGTTAGACAAGTGTAGCATGCTTGCCATCTAACATTAGACAAATGATAACAATGACAATCCCCAATCCAAAACTGAAAAAAGAACTGAAATGCAAAAACTGACGAGAGAAAATGTTAGCTGTGGCTAATGAATGTAACTAGTTAACCGTCTCCACAATAAAGATAACTAAGTTTTAAAAAATCTTTACAAAACTAACGTTAGCTAGCAAGGACGATGCCCCATCTCTATCCACAAGTGTCAGTTAGTGAGTCACATATATTTGCCTTATAAGCAGACCTAAGATGCAACAGCAAAACTTTGCCCGTTACACCTTAGTAAAAGCAGAATGTAATTTTCTAGCTTATTAAGCTAGGTTTGCAAAGGTTTACAGAAAATCATGAAGTTTTTGCTGAATGCCTAAAATTTATGGTGAATCCAAGACGGCATCCTTTGCAAGGTTCTGGCCCTCTCAGAAGTAGTGCTGTGACATAGGCTTGTTGATGCAGTCTTCTGCACAGTCTATGGGGCCATCCCATGGGCCATAAAGATCAGCTGGTGTTGTGGGAAATCTATTCCCCGCTCTCACTGGAAATAAAATTACCGTTGTTGAGTGCCAGTGCATAGACCTAATAATTCATATTTGGCTTGGTATTGGCTCTGGAGAGTCGTAATTTCACTTTACTTGGACTATTTGGCCAGATCTGCACTCGCCCTGGAGGGGCGGGTGCTGTCTTTGTTCAAAAGACCAGACTTCCCCCAAAATGATCTCCAATTGTCTAAATAGCCCACATTGTTTGATAAACACCACTCTGACAGCCAGCGATTTAATGATAACAATCTGGTGTGAATTTCATCACCATGTCGATTAAGCATGAGATGAGAGCATACTATGGAGTTCCACATTTGCTTTGCGAGCATGTACTCTGACATGATGTTATCTTCGGTGATCTCCGATAGCCGCAACTAAACAGTTCTAGAGAATCTACATTTTGCATTAGCCAGCACTTTTTTCAATGTCATTCGCCCTGGCCCAAGAGATGCATTTGACTATGGCTGCTGGTGTTGCTAGATTCAGGTTTCTCACTGTCACCAATTACCAGCTCTTGCAGCAGATTTCTCAGCAGGTGCATGCATCACCGTGAGTGGATGTCCAGTTGGAAACGTGAATGGGTTTGTGCTGACCCAATGGCTTGGCTGTGAGACTTACTTTGTGAACCATGATCCAAGCCTCGCTGCCCCACTGGTGGGGATCTGCGGAGGACGTGCTCAGGGAAAGGCTAGGTGACTGTCTTTAATTTGACACACATTAACACTTGGAAGTTGATTCTCTTTCTCTTCTGATTGCAGCCATTGTGTGTGTTTGCACACATGGGTGGACGGTGCACTACTTATCTTGTCCAAACTACAAAATCTTAGCTCATTGCAATGATGCTATAGTTACATTGTCATGTAAATTACCAATAATTATAACCAATATGTTCTTCTGAGGATTACGTGTGGAACCACAAGCAAGAGCCAGTGAATACAAAAATGGAGGCTTTATTTCTGAAGGGGGGAAACCCCCCCCCAACAGAGCAGGCAACGGTACAATGTCCACAATCCAAGAATCAGAATCCAAAGGGCGAAATCCAGAACCACAAACTGACCACGAGTTCTGTGATTTGTGCCCTGACAAAAATAGGTTCGATACATAGGCACAGGTATGTCAGAGAAGCAAAAGCCAAAATCCAGTGAGCGAAAACAGAGTCGAATACCAGGGCAGCAATCACAAAACTCATAGTCGGGCAAAAAAGATTCGTAAACAGATGCAGACAATAGTACCAAAGAGCATTTGCCCGTTACACCTTAGTAAAAGCAGAATGTAATTTTCCAGCTTATTAAGCTAGGTTTGCAAAGGTTTACAGAAAATCATGAAGTTTTTGCTGAATGCCTAAAGTTTATGGTGAATCCTAGACGGCATCCTTTGCAAGGTTCTGGCCCTCTCAGAAGTAGTGCTGTGACATAGGCTTGTTGATGCAGTCTTCTGCACAGTCTATGGGGCTATCCCATGGGCCATAAAGATCAGCTGGTGTTGTGGGAAATCTATTCCCCCCGAAAAAATTGGTCCCCCCATGTCAATTCGCAGCAGTTTAGTCTTCTTAAATGTTTTCGCTGCTGAAATAAATAAGCCTACTCATAGCATTTCAAATTGTATGTAAGGATGACATGCTAAACGAGCTTCATAATTTAACCAACTAACCCAATTTGTGAGTAGATTTATGATCTCGCCAGATCACAAATGGCTGAATCTGTCCTCTAAACAGACAATCTCAATGATAATTACAGAAGCGACATTAGTGGACCTTATACCACTGTTCGCTTGCACTGTAATAACAGCTGGCTGGCTTTCTGACCATGATACAGTTTGCTTATGCTGTTTTAACTGCTATCTAGCTACCTTGATAACTAGACTACAGTTAGCTTGTACTGTAATAACTGCTTGCTTGATAATTAGGCTACTGTTCGGTTGTATTTTTGTAACCTCTAGCTAGCTAGTTAGCTACTGAGAAATGCGAACTATGCTTAGCGCCATTAAAAACGCAACGGTATGTACTGTAATTGCTGCAAATTAAAGAATTGATTTTTATTGCTTTTCCAGTGAGGCACAAGTGGAAATAAAGAAAAGCGTGTGGTAATGTAATCCTGACGAGCGCCATGTGAACGCTCCAAGCACTTCAGTAATAACAAACATTAAACCTTTTGTGATGTGTACAGTGAAACTTGACTTGTTCTTTTGAGTGTGGTCAATAGCCTACATGAAGCCAACAAAAATGCTACTGCATCAACAAAATGGAGCGGCTTGTGACACAGGAGAGAGGAAAAGAGCCATTGGCATGTTACGGGCAGATCTCAGCCGCCGAGAGGTGGTGCGTCATTTGCACTGCCGCCGAGAGGTGGTGCGTCGTTTGCACTGTCACCGTTCAACAATCAATCGGCTGTCTATCTGAGAATGCAACACTGTCACTGATCGACCTTGCTTAGGGCAGCCACAAGTGACGATGGCAGCTCAAGTGCACCACATCTGGTTACAGCCTGTGCGTGACAGATTCCGGACAGAAACTCAAACTGATCATGAAACGAGGGGTTTTGGCAAAGTGACAAGCATTGAACTTTCTTGCAAGTTCAGCGAACACCTTTGGTGACTGCTCATTTTATACTAATCATTCTTGAATCACCTGTTACCTATTCATACAGTATGCTTTTCAATGGAATTTTGCAAATGGGTGCCTTTGTGAAGATTCCACTACTTTTCCAGTCTTTCCAATCACCTGTCCTAGTTGTTTGGGAACATTTCGCTTGCAACAAATTTGTGTACTATGTGCACTATGAAGAACATTTTATTAATGCAATCATAATTTGCTAGAAAAGTGCTGTTCATATATGAGATGCATCTGTGTTTTCAATGATGCATTCACTAAAACATAGAGAATACAGTATTTGTGGTACTGCTTCTCATTTTGCAGGAATAAGAAAAAAAGATGAAAAATAAATTGAGGTTGATGGCAATTTCAACAAGCTCTCCATTGTGGGCAGTTGAGTTACGTTGAAGTAAAATGTCAAAACCAAGTGTTTCGACAGAGCACTGTATTCACTCACCTTGCTGTAGAAGGCTCATTTTATATTTCCATGAATAAAATTTCTTAATGTAGCCTTTTTAGTTGATTTACACTACAGGCCAGAAGTCTGGAAGGCCAATACAGGTCAAAAATTTGGAAAAAACTTCAAGTTTCTGTTCATAATGCCTTTCTTAAAAACCAGTATGGAATATATGGATTATGGGATGTATTCACTGCATGATTAGACTTTTTTTTTCATTGATATGCGCCATTTCCCTCCATTTACCTTTAGGGACTGTTGATGTAACCAGACCATTGCTGAATAAATGTTAACAAAAGAAAGGAGGGGCTTAGTTTTTGGTTTTGAGAAGGTTTGCAAGAGTCACAACTTCAGTGGAAATAGTAAAAAACAAATCACAGTTTGCATTATTCACTTTATGTCATGGTTTACAGGCCACCGGATGCAAACGGCAATCCAGCGGGCACTAGGACCATGGACCTGGTAATATGGGCCTGATAATTTGAGTAAAAATGTACTTTGATAAGTGACTCGATATAATAATCCTGTTTATTTTGTTGCAAAGTATGCCAATGAAACGATAATCTTTTTTTGTACAAATTTGATCTTGCTTCCAAACTTTTGGCCTGTAGTGTTAGTATTGGCTGAAAGATGTTACTTTATCTGCTGATTGAGTTGCTTTTGTTGTTGAAATGCATATGGTGCATTTTCATACTGTTAAGCTTAAGAGGAGGACATGATTAGCATTCTGATTAGGCAGCTGTCCACAATAGCATTTATGAAAGAGCCCTGATTGCTGTCTCTGATTGAAATAATTAAATGAATACAAACATTCCCCATAGGTTTGCTGACAAGTTGTTAATGGAAAGTATTTAATAGCAGTCCCAAGCATAAAACATGGGGTTTTTGAAAATGTGATTCCAATATGTTATAAACAGCCCCCGCTAGACACAACAGACAAACGAACCGGGAGGCAAAATAGCTTGAATAAATGGGCAGTTTACTAATGAGGAAATATTTGGCAGAAGAAAATATTAGAATAATGGGAAAGTTGATGCCAGCTGGGTTCAAGAAAGGATTACAAAAGTTGTCTTCCTCTCCTCTCTGCCAGGCAGGTGTCAAAAGGAAACTTTTATCGCCAAGCTCAGGTCAGCTGATCCACACCTGCCATTGGGAGGCATCTAAAGGGACAAAGAACAGGACAGCCTTCCAGATTTATTCACTGAAATGAATAGATTTACTCAGTTTTTTCTTAAACAACCCCTTTCCTGGAAGCTGAGATATTTCTCTCATGGTCTATTCACACACTTTGTTCACACATTTTCTTTTCTTTTTGGAGTCCTAATGTACCTGGGCCTTCATTTATAAAATGATCTTCAGTCATACTGCATCCTAAAATAGTGGCATAAACAGAAGGCAATAACAGTCATTATTTAACATCTCACTTTGCTGAGAATATTAGATATATTCATACAGTATATTCAAGTTCATACTAAATTGCATGTGATGTGGAAACACGCCATGTTTGAGGTTAGCAAATAAATAACTTGAGTTTGGCTGTGTTTGTGTATTAGGAATAATAGTTATTTAACTGGTATAAGGATTATTATGTTTTAATCAATAATCTACTAAGAAGGGCGCTGGCAAGAAATCCAACCTCAGACAAAGAAAAATGCCTGGTTCATATTACATAAACTCAGATTGATCACGTAAATCTTTCCCGACAGCTCTGCCAAATCTCGATCAGATATAAAAAAGGTTATCAAACTTTCCGCATTCGCATGTCTTCTGTGTTACTCATAACGGATTACTTTGTGTCATACGTGAAAAGAAAACTGAGAGTCTGCTTGTTCTGAAGTCACCCAAATATGGAATTCATCAGAATAGTTTGGCTGCTTTAAGCACATGACACCATTCTCAAGAATCATACTTTGTTAACGTTTGCTTGCACGCGCTGAACGTTGAGCATGCATTGGTACCTGTTTCGTTTTTTGTTCATCATCATTCAAAAAACTTTTTTTTTTTTTGCATGGCAGTGTTTTTCCTTAGCAAGTCAGTCGAAATGTCAGCCTGTTAGGAAAGACGTAAAACAACTTCAGCAGCCCTTTCCGACATAGCTATTTCTATTATTTGCATTTAAATATGATTATTGAAAGATTTGTAAAGAAAAATGTCTTGAATGAGGTCTATGTTTTTTATCTTTATTTTTCATCACTGACTAAAGTCCCATTCCTCTTCGCTTGCTACAGTTATGCCCTGACAGAACTGGCATTGGAATGCTGTTGACTTTTTTTTTTTATTTGGCATCTCCAATCCCACCCGAATCTGGAATGCCCAATCTGAGAAATATGTGTACAAGCCTAGCTCGTATGCAACCCCCTGTTGCCAGCTCAGGAGAGAGAGACGGTTCGTGGCTCTCCTCCGAAGCACACGCCTGTCAGCCCCTGCATCTTTATACTTACCGGTCAAAACAATCGCAAGTTTAGAACGAGGGCGGAGGATACCCGAACATGAGCAAGCTCAGAATCTCACTAACGAGCGCTCGGCTGGCCAACAGGAGGCGCTTGAGCAATGAACAGGGCAATCATTTTTTTAATCTCCCTTCCCAGCAGTCCCTTCCCAATTGCAATTGCATTCCCACAGCACTTTAGTTAATTGTGCGAAAAACCTTCCGACCACTGCTGGTTGAATGCTGTTGAATTCCTGTTGCATATTTTCTTATTTTAACAAAATAATGTGGGTGTTCCACAGTCAATTTCAAGCAGGTATTTCAAACAACACTGAAGCAGTACATTTGTCTCCTTGTCTAAAACTCATTTAGAGTGATAAGACCAACATGATTGCATTTCTTTTTGTCCGCTAGGTTATTACAATCAGAGTGATAATGCATAGATATCGGTGGATTTGCTGGTTTACTAGTTGGAGCAATGTAAAAGAATACCAGATTTTTTTAACATATTTATCTTATTTTTTGGTTCTATTTATTTTCATGGACCTAGGAAGCACCCCAGAATATGGACTTAAACAATATATCACTCAACCAAACTCATTTGTAATTGCAGTTCATGGAGGGAGTTGTCATCAAGCCCTTCTCATGGTGCACCGTGCCCTTAAACGCTTGCATGTGCGCATAAAGAGCCTCTTTACGGTGGTAAATGGAAACATGTTCACCTGGAGCTCAAACCAATTCTCAACTTCCAAAACACAAAGACTGTCTTGTTCGCGGGAAAGTTTTTTTTTTTTTCGATCCCGTAAGAGAAGCCGAGAGCGAGGGCAGATTCCATTATGTATCTGCACCTGAAAGGGCAATGGCCCCTGATAACCTGCCTTAACTTCCCCTCCCCCACCCCCCAACACCCCATGCCGCACCCTGCCTCAAATGACCTGCATCCTGGGCTGTGTTTATTAGTGTGGAACATCTTTTCCGCTTGCTAAGCTTGGACTGTCATCCACCGCGCTCGAAAACAGGGTCGGGTCAAGTGCACTCAGCCTAGATTGGACTCATTTGTCATAACGTTACAAAGCAGAGCCTCTCAGACAAGGGTGTGCTTTCAAGCACCCTCACCAAACACTACCCCCTCCACCCCCATCCTGAGCGGCACCTGTGACATTAGGAGCAAAGGGGAGACCCCTTCGGAAGGGTGTGGGCGGCCCCCACCGCACCTGTCCCAAGCTGCTTACCATCAAAAAGAGCCTTTTTTTACCCTCTCAAATGAGGTATGGAGAGAAGCTAAAGAAATCAGCAGTAAAAAAGAATTGCCAACTTGACGGTCAGCATATTTAAGAAAGTTTAAACTGCTTCCAGGTTTTCTTTTTTGTTTTTTTTTTCCTTTTTCCCTTTTGAAGGACTGAAATTGCCACTCCAGTGACCATGAAGATCAAGGCTGCTTTCTGGGCCGGAAAATAAAGCATAATTCGGTTCGGGGGTCCTGCTTCTTAGCAGCAAGCAGAGTCGCAATTTCATCTGAAGCAAAGGTTTTCCCGTGGTCAGCACAAGGCTGGTGTGAACAATGGGTCGTGCTGAGCTGGCATGTAGAAAATCACTTTAATTCTCAGAGCAGAATGGCTGCTCTGTCATCTCCAGGCTCCAGGGAAGACAACACAGGCTGGAAAGATCTTGGTGTTTATTGTTGCTAAGGCAAGTCTGAGCTCATGCCGTATGTTGCATTTTATGCTAAAGCTGTCCAGTAGTCCCTCTGCTTGAATGAAAACAATTTTATACCTTCCTAAAACATTTTGTAAACCGGTGCAATAAAGGAAGGACTGAGTAGTGATTGGGGGACTGTGGACATAACCTGTCAACAGGCCATCAGCAGTTTCAGAGGTCTTCGGTTACCTCACCTTTCAACACTTACCTAATCTTGTCGCAGTTTACTTTTCCTGATTAGCATTGTTCAGTGTTTTTATTAAATGATCATATTTTTAAGTCGATTTACTTGTAGGAATTATTTTTTTTATATTTGAACCCCTTTCAGACGAAAGTGGTGGGGTACAATCATCAATGCACGCCACTCTATGTTGTTTGTTAATCAGGCAAACTTAAACGAAAACACCCTGACAACAATCACGCGGTAAAGAGTGAGGTTACTGAGTTTACAGCACGGCACTGAATTAGCCACATTGTTGCAAGTTCAACTCCACAGAAGCACACCTTCGTTTCCACCAGACGTTAAGTTCTGAAGATACTTACCCCACAGCTGTAAACATTTAACATCAGCAAATCGTCAGCAAGAGTTACATAGGATCTCTTTGATGATGGTATTTTACATACAATAAACATGTGCAAAAACAATTAGATGCTCAGTATAAGAATGGATGATGTTAACGCCATGTTGTATAAAGGCAAATAGTTGGTCATCACGCAAAGACAGCTAGTTATCTCCACTAATGGCAGAGCTTAAAGGCATTTCATATTTCTGAGCTCATGACTGGATCTGAGGGTCCCCTACAACATCTGTTACCCAGGCCACCATTTTTTCTGCTGTTTAGCAGAGAGGTCAGAGTTCAGAGGTCAAGTTGCACATCCAACCTGCTTTTCATTCACCCCTTTTCAGTCTCAGAGATTTTGTTGCAGGGTGAATGCTTTATCATTTATTTCTGTTCTTCCCAATGCATTATGAAGTTGTGCAGAGTGAGACACAAATTCAAGCAGTCCCTGGCCATTCAGAATTTATGTGCCAAAACAAATGCACACACGACTCAAAAAGCATAAAACATCTGACAATATTGCATTTCACAACTCAATATCATCCTCTTCACCAAAGTGAATAAATATATTTAATTCCGCAGGAAGCTGACAGAAAATTACAACTTTGAGTTTATGAATAAGCAACTTTGAGTAATTTTGCTCTATGTCTCGCAAGGAGCATGAAAAACCTTCAAGGATGTGATTATGAAAACGGAGACAAGAAGAAAAGACATTACAATTCATGAGCTTCACCCTAACAGCACCATGCTGTGATGCTTTCACCAGGGATAACTTGCACAGATAGCATTTTTTAACATATTATTAACGTATCACTGTATCAGCTCTTTTTGTCAAAATAAAGCTAAACCCTGGTCCCATTCTTCCCTAGCTACATCTTGGAGCAGCCTGCCTCGCCCCTGGGCCTTTTTCGGTGGAGTCGC
This sequence comes from Gymnothorax reevesii, assembly GCA_029721435.1. Taxonomy (NCBI): domain Eukaryota; kingdom Metazoa; phylum Chordata; class Actinopteri; order Anguilliformes; family Muraenidae; genus Gymnothorax; species Gymnothorax reevesii. The sequence goes on along the minus strand of CM056583.1, from coordinate 52,566,870 downwards.
TTCTCTTGAGTGAAATCAGTAGGGACAGCGGTCCCTTTGGCAGGGTGGGGCCACTCTCACATTATTTATGTAGCCCTGACCTCCCCGAGCGGCCAGGTCAGTCCAGTTTCCTGACCCGTCCTCAGAATGTGCGAGGTTCATGTTAACAGATGTAGAGGTCAGACTGCCCGTGGTGCCCTGCGTGCTTCACCCTAAATCTGCTAATAACCCACTGAAGTGGAATACTCAACAGGGAGCTCCCTGGATGCCTTTATTATCCTTTCATCATTAAAGTCTGCTTAAAAATAATTGTTTCCAAACTTGCACAATTTTTATTCCTTCTTTCAACCCCACCTCCCTTCATCTGTTATGGTTCATGTAAACTGATTTATTGTTGCCACTGGCATCCCTCCCCCATTTTTTCAGTGTGGCTTGCTTCACAGGGTGTTAATTTTCATTAACTTCAATATGGGGAAGACATCTTAAAGGATTAGCCATAAAGTAAGTATGCTAACTAGCGTCATGTGACATATTAGAAACTGTATCTGATCTCTCTACAGATTGTAGGCTACTCTGAAGTTGCTTTTTCACCCAAATGACAAATCTGTGCAAACGTGGGTAGTGGTCAGCTGGTAGGGTTTTAAGTAGAATGTGTCCCATTGCGGACTTGAAACAGGTCAATTTGTCCCAAACAGAACACAAAGGTTAACATAGCCGCTGCTCCCCTGTTGAACACCCTACAGGGTCATTCCAGCTCAAATCAGACTGGTAGCAATATCATATTTTCATCATATCATCTTTAGTTATATAGGAATTCATTGTAAAAAATATGGTATTGTTACATAACTGGCCACATGCCCAAATAAGGATGTGAAAATAAGCAATTTTTTGAAAATTTTTAACTAAACCAAAATTATCAGAATTGTTCTGGCTGTACCAATGTATTGATAAATGTGCTTGTCCTCTAGATGTGGCCCAATATGTCAAAAATTACAGCAGAAAAAAATGTAATAGCTTTATCTAGCGTACCCTTTGAGTTACTAGTGCTCAAAGGGGGGAGTGATTTTTAACGTTTTTGAATTTAGGCCATTTTTAGAGCCTTGTGAGAAGAAAAGAGTACACACTACAGAAAATCTGACAGCATATTCATAATCTACCGATAAAATTGGTCTGAGACACTTGATTTCAAAGCTGTACATTGGAAACACTTGGATATATTCTTGCTTGCAGTTTCACCAAGAGGCGAGTTTGGTAAAATGGAAAAAATTTATCAAGATTTCCAGGGGCTGTAACTTCAAAAGTATTTGAGATACAGAGCTAATATTTTTGGATCCTGCATAAATATGTACAGGAGCACCTGTGAATGTTTTTCAGAAGAATCTGAAGGGGTGACCTTGGAGCCTCTGGTTGATTTGAGCTGGAATGACCCTGCATGCATTTGTTATTTCTTCAACAGTATAAATTCACCAATAAATTTTCTTCTATACCATTAATAATGCAATGAAGAAAGTACATTTCTTAACCAGTGTGGATCGCCATGGTTGTGATCTGTTGTCCTCCAAGTGTTTCAGGGTTCCTGAGCACACCAGTTTGTTCTTTCTCTGTAAGGTTATATCAGCTTATTTGGCCGCAACAGATTTTTCAAATTTCTCTGTTGGGTTTGTTATATTATAATATAATAATTATATATATATATATAATATAATTATTATATTTAGCCAAACGATGGTTTGCTTTTCTTCCGGTTTTCTTTGAACTTCATAAATGAGGTTAACAGCAACAGATACCAAATACAAATGGCACATTTCAATCAACTCTAGACATTTTATCCACACACTGGTAAATGGAATAATAAGGTCATAACACACATCTGGACAGCCAACATATAGAAAGTACCATAATACTAGCACTGGTAAATTTCATCTAACTAAAGCATATTCATTATTTAATTACAATATAACGGGGTTGAAAACAAAAAAACAATAACTGTCAATGTACAAATATCTATTTTACCTAACAATCTTTAAAAAGCTTTTTTTCCTGAGTGTTATCTCTTTATGCACTCAGATTTGAATTTCTCAGTGATATTCATCAGAACTCATTTTCACAACCTCTTCTATTAAGGAAGGTAGAGACAAGCGTGGACTGATGCCTGTGGTGCTCATTTTATGACATTTGGATTAAGAAATGTCATGTGTTGTTGAGTAAAGAGTGGGAGGTGGGAATTTCTGGCATTGACTAGCTGGGATGTCAATATCTGATGATATTCTGGCATCTTGACTGACTGAAAGCTCACCTATTTCAAAGGGAAATTGTTGCAGTTCACTGTGCAAAATTAGCAAGGAGAATATTTACATGGGCCAGACTCAAAACTGACCTCACTGTTTATCTGTAAGCTAAAGCCGTGCTAAAATTAAATGATCCACACCCTCTACACATTAGCGTGTCATTGTGGCTCAACAATAATAATAAAAAACATGCAGTGCTTAGTTACTGAAATAGCTTTTGCAAATAAGTAAGTGAAAGCATATGGTAATTTGACTTCTTTATGTTATCATGAATGATGCCTTTCATGAAAGTTTGGGCACCATGCATTGTCACTGAAAATTAATTTTAGTGGTAAGTATGATTATAACATAACTGTTTTGATAGTCTTCATGCTGGACATGCTCCCGTGGCAAGCTGTCATGCAGCTGCTGCATTATGACGTCACAAGAAGCAAAACATAATGACCACCTTTCTTATATACTGTTGGCCCTCAGCGAGCTGGAACAATTTTGCCCTCGTCAAAGTCATTAAGGTCCCATTTCTCCCAGATCCAAAGCATTCAACCTTTACATGTGTCGTTTTTGTGAGATAGTCGATGTTATTTCCCTCAGCTGTGAGTGGTCCCAATGTTTTGGCTCATTTTGCGTACATCACAGTGGTTGTGCTGGCTCCTTTCTTTACACCACAGTACAATATCACTGAGCATGCAAAGCAAATACATTCACATGTGTACATGACATAGAGGATTGATGGCAGGGTACTGGCAAGAGACTGGGACTTCACATCGTCATAACAACACCATCACCAGGGCTGATAGGGCCGGCCCGAGGTGAGACCCACCCCTCCCCTTGTTGATGCCCCCAGCTCATAGAACAGGAACAGTAGTGCATTTTAGCACAGGGGGGCAGCAGACTATCCATTTTCTGTTCCTGCAGGTGATTTATATCATCTCAAGTCACGTTTGCGCTGCCTGCTCATGAAAAATGCAGATCACAAGCTGACCTGCAGCATCTGCTCAACTGGCCCAGGTTTGATCTGGACTTCATTCTCCTCTCCTCAGAACAGTAAGCACTGGGAATGGAAGAGAACCGGAGAGGATAAACAATTACGTAGCCATCATGACAGTTATGATCACAGTCAACTAGCATACAATGTTGGCTTTTAGATGATGTTCAGGCCAAAGATTCAGCCTGTGGAAATCTCTGATTGATTTGTGGTCTGCTTGGTAAGCACCTATAATGAATACCTTTTTATTGCCAAATAATTACTTGTGCAAGCCCCTCCCGTTAGCATTACAGCCAGATTTTTACTTGACTACATTATTTTTAGGAGGACACCAGGCTGGTCGGGTTGTATGGAGTAAATATGGATGCTGAACAGCGACGGGCTTTGTGTGGCGGCTCCGCTGGAGAGAGGGTAGCACACGAAAGCTGTATTTTTCTGCGGGATTACAGTCCCTCCCACTGAGCAGACATGGATTCACAGTCTGAATTCATCACAAGCCTGGCCTGAAAGTAGGTTAATAGACACTCAGCAGACATCTGTTGCCACATTGCTGCCCAGTGCCCCTGCCCGCCGGTGTGCTGCCAGGAGATGAAGAGCATGTTTCATATCTCCTGCCCCTCGCGGCAGTTTCTTCTAATTCGGTTTGCCGTTGGCAGATTCTGGTGACAGGTTTTTTGAGGACAGAGAGGCTTGGGGTCATAATGATAAGGCTCCCTGCACACTTCGTAATCCTGGACACCAGCTTGACACACTTCCTGGCTGGTTTACACTGGTTGCCTTCCAGCCAATCACAAGACTCAGTCCTCGGTTTTGTTGGCTGGTGGCAAGTCACCTGATGGCCTGGGCTTCCATCTCCTCCATAAATTTGTTTTTAAATCACAAGTTAGAATATGTAATGAAGGTCTTCACAGGTGATCGCAATATGGAGGCAATGCTGTATCAGTGTTTAAAGACACAAATATAAAAATTAAGAATTGTTGGAATTAGAAAAATTTAAATAATAATTATGTCCACTTACAAATGACAAATGCATTACTTCTTCTCAAATTCTTTTGTTGTAATTATAATCCAAGTGTTTGTGTGTGTACCTCTGCTTGTGTGAATGTTTATTTGTGTTTTTGTGTGTAAGAATGAGAGAGAGGCACCGATAGCTACTTACTTTATTTTGGTACATATATTGCATTGTTGTCATCGTTATGCAGTCAGACTGCTGTGCTACATTGTCCCACCAATGATGAATGCTGCCATTTGTAATGTAGCAGTGTGCTCACCATATTTCAGGGAAGGGCTAGACTTTCTCAGCATAATAAAGGAAGCCACTGCAGGGTCAGTGTATCTAATGAGTTTAATAATAACACCTCTTGGTTTTGCCACCTATCACAAGGATTCACAATTTGCAGGCAGAAGGCTTGTTAAACTGCCATTAATGAATGCATAGGTCTAAACCGGAGACAGTGAAATTAAATTCCTAATGTGTCCTGTCTTTCCTGTGAAGTGGAACATTATTATAGTCTATATGATCTTGTATTGGTACTTAATGTTTCACAGTGACTCTTTCCAATTGCCGACATTTACTGCATCGCCAGTTGCATAAATTAGAAGATAGTGTTTTATTTGTGCGAAGGAGGTGTTCAGATGCAGCTGTTGAAGAAAAAGACTGGCGGAGGCTTAAAATTCTGTCACCGCTTTCATTAAGCACTGAGGACTCGGCGATCTAGTTTAGAGAGCTCTCAGACGAGCACACATTCAGACAGTGGTGTGAAGTGTGTTTAAACGGGGCAGGCCTCCTCAGAATTACCTATTAAAAGAACAATCTGGAAATGTATATTCTCAGAACTTGCACTAAATATGTGAGTGCTCAGCTCAGAACATTGTGAGGAGTTAATCAGAGTTTTTGAGGTGCAATTTTTGCGCTCAGGCAGGACAGGGGTGTGGGGGAGGGGTTTTGAGTCTATTTGGGCTCACTTGTCAGCTACCTTATTTGTTTCATGCTGAGCAGTCATTGGTTATTCCCACAGTGCTGTGTGTTAACGGCTGTAGAGTTTGAGGACTCTTCTCCCTCTCAGTAATGTCTGAGTTCCCGGGATCCATTGCTCAAAGGGCAGAGATTTGCAATTGGATACCCTTTAAATGCTCAGATTATTTTCCATGGCTTCTATTCAGCCATTTTGTGCAGTTGTGATAATTTATACAGCATTTTTAGGAGATTATTAAAGATTAATTAAAAATAATGATTTATTTAAAGATAGCCCTGGATTTTAAGTGTCTGAAAAATACTCTTGGTGAAAAACATTCTGTGAAGCGGGCGAAACGTGAATGTGAGATATCGCAATCGCGCAAAATGGCCAAATGCAAGCCGAAATTTGGAAAATCGAGCAATCGGGCGTCGCTTCTTCGTGTCTTGACACATAAGGCAACACAATGTTTTCACCGATTTGACATAAAACCCAGCGCTGCTGCCACTGGACGCCGCCATGTTTATCCAGAAAAAAAAAAAGTTCTGGCTAATGGCTTCCGCAGTCACATATCTGAGGTTTGATGAGGAACAAATCAGCTGAGGTTTTCCAGATGCTGTTCGTTGAAGACTGCATCGGGTTTAAAAAAGGAAAAAGGAAAGCTCGGATGTTCGACCCATGGCAGCAAGTGGTCTTACTACCCTTAAAAAAATTTGCGGTTCAATATCGTTACAGCCCTATATACTGTATAAGTGGTAAAATTTTGGGACAAGCAGGGTATGTTTCAGTTGTTGACTTGTTGCATCATAATCTCTATCATTATTTTATGAATTGCAGCTTGCTCAAAAGCTAGGTAGTGAACATAAAACTGTTTGTTTGAAACAGTGTGATGTTTCTTTGAAGCATTGTGCCCGACAAATTTGACATAATTAATTACTATTTAGATTCAGATGGGTTATGTGCATTTGTTATAGTTGTCCTATTGAGTCAAGTACAGGTAGGGTATAATTTTCAGCTGAGAGAGTTAGCATCACTTATTTTTGGGCTGGGCTGAGCAGCGGCCCGGCCCTTGTAAACGCGAATGTCGCTGTCTGAGTAACTACGTGAGTGACTGACTGAGGGATCAAGTTCAACGATTGGCTGGCCCGTGGCGAGGAAGTTCAGCGATTGGTCGGCCGGCGGGGACGAGGCGGCCCATCAATATACTAGGTGTGCACCTAGTCTTGTTTGAAATGGTAAGTGTCATTTAATTTTCTTCCACAAGGTGGTAGTCAGTACATTAAACTGAATGTTATGGTATGTATTACGTACCATTCCTCCTGAATTACGCATGCGTACGTCTTTTCTTTAAAGTTGATCATTCAGAGAGAACTACCCGTCAGCTTCATGAATAACCATATCTTTACTCTATTTTTTAATGAAAACTGTCTTGAAAAAAAAATTAAGCAAGCAGTTGAACACTTTCTGCAGTACTTTCTGGCAAGGAAAAATAATACCTTATTGCAACATTACATGATCTCTCTCTTTTTTATTCATGTCCCTTAGAATAGGCTCGCACCCTTCATTGCTGCTTGCAGCTATAATAATAATAATAATAATAATAATACTTTTGGAATTATTATATTCATATTACATTCATTATTACTGCATTCATTTTTGTTTTATTCCATAATACAGTCCCTGGCTATTATTGATGGTTTGTACTGCAATCAGTGCCATTTTTTTTCACAGGAGGAAAGAAATGCGTAGAGAGAGCCATTCTGGCAGTGTGAGACCTCAGCTGTGATGTATTGATCTGTTATGAAGGCTCAGAGCTGAACAAGGTCTGTTTGTTTTAAAGTTCAATGGCTCGGCACTACTGTTAGTGTTGTAGCCACAGGAGGAATCAATAGCTTGGATGACAACAGTGCCGTGTATCACACGCTCCTGTTAGGGCCTGCGGCTCTACAGTTTACTCTGCATACAAACACTGTGGTAAAGCTGAAGATTTGGGCTTGGTGGACCGTAATAGGAATGGTGTGAGCCAGGCACACGTTCTCCCTGCATAGCTGGGTAGCGCAAAGCAGTATCTGGCCCACTTTTTTAAAACCCAAAGGCAATTTTTTTTTTATAAGGAGTCGTAAAGGTTTAAGATTTCTGCTTCAAGTAGATACCTCTGTTTCTGAATGAGATACATTTTACTATATGAAAAACATCCAATTTGAGAATGGAGAAGAAAAATAGGTGAAATAGGGGATCTGCTTGACTGAGGGTTTGACGAAACAGGACATACATGTCTAGGGCTTATTGTGTAGGACACTTAGATATTTTTGGCCAAACGGGCCTGTTATTCTCGGGATATTCTGTGTTTACCTTGTGCGAAAAGGCAGCAAAGAGGGCATCATGTTTATAAATTCCTCAACGGCAAGAACACTGATCTCAGACCAATTTCCTCTGCCTTCTTCATCCTCACCAAAATATAAAACTGTCAGTATTCTAACTCAAATAACTTTTATGGATTGGGACCAGTGTGAATGAGTAACATTGTCAGTGAAGGTCAGAAGTGACCCACTGGTGATGCTCTGCTGATCTCTCAAGAGACCATTCTGCATCTTCACTGTCTTAGTGTGAATAGAGTTAGACAGTGACACTTTCTTTAATGAATGGACTTGAATGAATGGAAAAAAAGAAGAAAAACCTTTTGTAGTCACAATTTTATCATTGTTTGTTCATGTTATTTGCCATTTCATCAATATCCTTAGCCTGCTCACAAAATTAAAAGAAAAAAAATGCATACCGTATATGACCAAACAATCACCTGTGTGCAAAAAGCCGCCGGGGGTCCGACCTCCTTTTGCGTATTAAACACCAGTTCAATTAAATGCTCTGGGTTCAATTAAACGCCCGGGCGATTATTTGCACTGTTGTGTATAAATGTCTGTGTTGTGTTGCGGTAACACAGACGCTAAAACAAGCTTCGGTTCGTCTTTGTTAGTATATCTGATGTCAATAAAGATGTGAGGGAAAAAAATAGTAGACGGTCTTTGGCACAGAGATAAAAGAATTAGAGTGGACAATGTCATTGGCTGGACCAAAGCGCACACAGCGGAATGTCTCCCATCTTGCGTATGTATAAATGTCCAATGAGACCCATGTAAACAGTAAACATGGGTGTCGGCAATTATTACTTTTTTGGGTGGGAGACTTGTTTTCCGTGTTCTTTTTTATCTTTTCATGCTTAAAAAAGGACACAAATAAGGAATTGTAAATCAACAATATTTATCCTCCATTATTCGGCAAAGCTAAAAAATAAGCTCTACGTTTGCCTTAAATTATTGCTGAGTTACCAATGCAAAAATAAATAATGGCCTGTTGCAAATACCTGCCTGGTTCTTATAAATGCCTGGGGGTCCAAGTCGATTTTGCGAAATAAACGCCCGGGCTATTAAATGGTCATATACGGTATTTAAATACCAAGTACCACTTACAGTAAAAAATTTGAACTAATTAATCATAAAAATAGGGCATACATCTCACTGTTCACAGGTCCAACAGTTTATTGATAATTAATGGATTACTTCCATCAATTGATGTTATATTTTACTTACAATCTGATGTAACATTGATGACCTGCACAGCAGTGCGTAGCTGCTATCTTGTTCAGAAGAACTGTCCACAAACAGACACAAAGACAGACGTATAAACACCTGCAAAAATGCAGAAAAAAATCTTCTGTAGCAGTTGCGTGAAAGATTCAGACTAGTCTTGTTGATGTTTGCCTTGATGACACACACATAGACCAAGTCAAAACAATGCTAGTATCGTTATCACAGCTGGTAAAAATGTATTTCAGGCTTATAGGAGTCTCTAAATTGTCCATAGGTATGAGTGCGTGAGTGAATGTTGTGTGAACGGTGTGTGTGTGTGTGTGTGTGTGCCCTGCGATGGACTGGGGGTCCCTGCCTCACTCAGAGTCAGCAGGGATAGGCTCCTGCTCCTCCAAGTAAGGAAAATGTGAAAAACTTAACTGGACGGACTTCTCACCCCCAGTCTTAGTCTTTTATTTCTGGCTTACATACTTATACCCATGAATTAATTCAAAATATTTTTTGATATAAAATTCTCTATGGCTGTATCTGAAAAGGATAGAAATTTTAGGGGCTAAGTCAAACATTGAATGACATGCGCTCAATATTTAATCTAAGCTTGGTGAGTGCATGCATTGCCGTTGCAGCTGACAAATGCTGAACACTAACGGAATCCACTAGATAGCCCGGAGACCGAATCATTGAGTGATGTTTCTGTGATGCTTTCCACAAGAGGGAGCTACCACACAGCCCAGCTCCATCAGCCGTTAATACATCAAATCACCTTCCTGTGAACTTGCACTCCCCCCCTCAACAATCACATCCATGAAGTTATGAACTTCCCTGAATGGCAAATTGACATTTAGCTCATTAAGTACATTGCTGCTTTATGCCTGAGAAGTTAATTATTGCAATTATTTTGAGGTGATGAAGCTAAATCGACTGTATTTTTTTCACATCGTCCCTTTTTAAAAATAATTCTATCATTAAGAAATGATGGCAGAACTGGAAAAGTATACAGTGAGCTCCAGAGGAAATTGATCTGATGAAAGTTCTTTCACCATTCCTCACTGTGCCACGCTGCTGAGGTGGTCAAAATAATTTCCTCAGATGAAGAACATTAGAGAAACAAGATGACAGGTGTAAAGGATGTCTGTCACGAGTTGTCCAGACAAGTTTCAATCACTCTTACAGTTCCCAAGAATATCACCGGCTGTCATGAGACAGTGAAGAAAATCTATCTACCATCTCCCCCAGCGCCACCAAGTCCTAATGCTTGAATGCACACACAACACCCTGCACCTACCCACCCCTGAAAATGCCCATGCCGAAATGTGAAAATGCACAAAATTAATTCTATTGAAAAATTCTGTCATGCTTATGTATTGAGCAGTAGTACTTACTTCCTGCGCAAGGATGTTCTCACAGAGACTGTGGCATGTGAAAGCTGTGTGTACCCAGATTGAAGGACAGCTAGGCAAGGAGACAAAATGGTGGATGGATAGACAGAGATGGGCGAAATTAAAAAGAGTGTACAGGCAGAAGAGACTGAATTAAATTAATGAGGCCACATTGCAGGCCCAGCTATGGTAGAGGAAACTAATAAGGTAGCAGCAGAGATAAGAGAAGCAAGGACTGCAAGTACACAGAGTCTGTCACTTTTAATATGAATTTATCAAATATCACACAAATACAAAGTGATGCATTTTCGTTCATTAACAATAGGAGCTATATGGTTTTAAGCAGTTTGTTGAATGTGCATTTTTTGATTTTAATTTATTTTTAAGCATTGTGTTTTCTGAATATATATCCTGTTCAAAAAACAGCTGCTGTCTGTTGCAAGTGTCAAAGTAAGAATTAGAAAGGTGAAACTAATTTTAGAAAAGAGAATAAAGGTATTTACTTTGAATCTTTTTGTAGACTTCAGTCATTTACTATCTTTATGCATTCTCTTCCATTCTACTTGGTCATCTGGTCATCACCTTGAGTTCGCATCTAATCTGTCCCAAGAGTGACAGGCATTGATTTCAGGTGAACCTGCCTTTTGATTTTAGAGCTCCTGTTAAAGTACACTTGAGTTTGCTTGGTTAGATATGATGATAGGGCAGCATAATCTGTGTTGTTCCATACACGTTAATACACTGTCAGTGCTAAACATATCTTTGCTTTGGCAAAGTTATTTTTGCTGTCTACTGCATAGTTTTGGAGATAAAAAGATACAAAGAAGATGAAGTCAAAATACAGATTTTCAGCTTTAATTTGATGGCATTTTTATCCAAATTGAGTGAACAGCGTATGAATTATAGCAGGTTTTATATTTGATCTCCCCATTTTTAAGAGACCAAATGTGATTGAACAGTTGTCTCCGCAGCTGTTGCATGACCAGGTGTGTGTTATTCCCTCATTATTCCAATTACACTTGAGACGATAAAGGGTCAGGAGTTGATTACAACTATGGAATTTGCATTTTGGAACTGCTGCTGTAAACTCTTAATATGAAGTTCAAAGAAACATCACTGTCAGTTAAGCGAAGCATCATTTAGATGGACGACCAAAATAAACTCATCAAAGAAATGGTAAAAACATTAGGTGTGGCCAAATTGACTATTTAGGACACTATAAAAACAGAAATACCTCAGTGATGAGCTCAGGAACACAAAGAGGCCCTGAAGACCGCAGATAACAACAGCAGCAGATAGGAAAATAATTATTTTCTGTGGTGAATAAAAACCCTTCACAACATTAAGCTAGATGAAAAACGTTCTCTAGTAGGTAGACATAGTGTGTCAGTTAACAATCAAGAGAAAACTTCACCCGAGTAAACAGAGGTTTTACGACATAATGCAAAGCAATGGCAAAACACAAAAACAGGAAGTTGACCTACCACAACTGAAACAGTCTGTTCCCCCTTAGTCATATGAGAAAGAATTACTTGTAAAGAAATGATGGGAAGAGGATAATTCAGATGAGGAAAGGAATTGCTCATGATCTGAAGCATAATAACTCATCTCTGAAGAGTGATCATATGTGGGCATGTGGGGCTGCCATTAGAATCAGTTCCCGAGCATTTATTTATAATGTGAGTGCTGACAAAAGCAGAATGATGAAGTGTCTATAGGGCTGTATTATGTGGTCAGATACGGCCAACTGCTTCAAAACACAAGCCAGGCTGATGAATACTGAGTTACTTTCCAAATACTTATGGAACTGACTGAACACTGCTTAATGCTGTCCACAATTCAAGTCCCATTAAAGATGAATGGCAACAAATTTATACAATGGTTACAACAAATAGTGAGATATGTGTTCATTTTAAGGAAGAAGTTTCCCTTATTTTGATTGACTTTAATTTTTGACACACCTCTCACAAAGCCTTTTGGCATGGAGAGTGCTTTGATGCTAGATGCAACTGAATTATATAGACCTTCAACAGTATATTGAAAAAAAAAAAAATTTCCTCCCAATCCGATCTGCTTCACTGAACTGAAAATGTTGTAAGCATAGTATGCTACAGTAAAGATTAAATACATTTCCCCACAAGTATATAAAAGTAAAATCTGAACAGTGCATGTTCAGTGTTCAAGTAACTGTTCCTGACATAGTTAATGAAGTTTTTTACTGAGCTCATATTAACACTGTTGGACATTGTGTAGACTCTTGGTTGAGGTAATGCTGATGATTTTGGGGTGAATGCATAGTGGAAATTGTAATAAGAATATCAGCAAGATACATACATACATGTTATGAGTGATAAATATGATTTTTGATAAGATTTATCGGAGCATGAGCAGTATTTTAGCTTGAGGTCGCTACAACAGCCATTCACCCATTTCAACCCAAGGAAGATTGCTTGCTATGCTCTCTGATTAAGGATATCTGTTTATTATTATGTTCTCAAGGATGATGAAGAGCGAATTAAGCTGATGCATTTTATGTGATATTTCATGCAGGTAGCTTTTATTGGATTAATTTATGTATGAATACATCACAAGCAATAAACACAGTTAATCAAACTGCATTATTATAATGAAGTGGCCTTGAGGTGTGGAATAACACAGATCAAATGGGAGTTCCCCCTCACTTTGTGGACCTTATTATTGCTGCTCTGATGAATTGCAGAAATGAGTTTCCCCTCGCCATTGTCTGAAGACCATGCAGCAGAATGTTAAACTGCATTGTGAGAAATAAATGAAATCAAACTCAATTGAAGAACGTGGTCTGTGCATTATCACGGTCTTGTACAATATGAGACTTGGAAGGCCCAAGCGCTGATTCTAATTTGTTTTTTGGCTTAGGTCATAGGCACCAGCTCTTTCTGATAAATATATCCTGCCCTCATCGTTTGAGGCTAATTTTTAGATTGAATACCGCCAGTGTTACGTCAGTAGGAAAGATGTTGTCACATGCAATTCGTAAACCTCTAAATGGGCACAGATATTTATTTGGCCTGAGGCCTGTTGGAGTTGTGCTAAACTTTATAACAATTAAATTGTTTTTATAGCATGTTCCAATAACAATAGCGTTAGTTTTGTGAGAAATTTTCCCATACTGTCTCCGTCTGTGGTCCGTAGTGCTGCACAGGGTGTAATTGCCTTCTCTCACGGCTGGTTGATGCTTATGACAGGACCCATTCACTCACTCCACGAGTGGCATTCGCTAATCAAGGCCAAAGCACCAGATTATAAATATAACTGGAGGGAAACAGGCAGGAAAAAAAGGTGACATGTGTAAGTGATCTTGTTTAAGAGAATTACATTTGAATATACTGAGGGATATTGAGGGCGAGGGGGAGGGGGAAGGGGGGGGGGGGGGTGTGATTGGCCTTGAAGGATGTGTAGTATGTAAATGAGAGTGTGAATTATGAAGCCTGCATCTTGCCTCAGTTACATCGCCTTACTTGAGTGGTCTGGCTCCATCTGCTCAGAAGCCCGCAGGAAGGCAAGTCTGATTGAGAACATTTTACTCACGCCATTCCTATTGCACTCATATGCCTTGTGCTTGAGTTTAATCAAAACGGAACCTTTCGCAGCTTGCTAGAACTAAGCTCTCAGTACTTGCCATACTATATCGTACGTATAGGAGCCCAAATGGTCATACGAATGTATGTTGACAGGGCCTTGTTTTTTTTTGTTGGGACTGAAGCTGGAAGGTTTCTGAGGAAACTGAGTTCTGTAGAACAATATCTGTCCTTGAGATACAACAGATGACAAATGAAATCCTATATTATATGGACGCCTGGGTACCCAAAAAGGCTTAAATCTTTGCTTTTCTCGTAAAAACATCTCATGGTCGATCTTGACAAAGACATTTTTTGTTCCATAATGTTCATAACATTATGGAACTAAAGTGTGGATAGGAAAGAGAGAAAGAATGAGCAGTGTTGGTCTTTTCCACACATTGTGTCACTAGAACCATTAACTGTTGGTATGTTGGAGTTCACTCAATGAAAGGACTTTGTAGGTGACCGTGGCACACGGCACAAGTGGAGAGGCCCTTGTGTAGTCTGCAGTCACCCTTACACCAAAGGTTAAAGACTAGCAATGACAACCATTTAATAGAATTTAATAAATAAATATTTCAGTCCCGATAACACTGGTTTTGATGTAACATTACATTGAATAAGCTAGCTTTTTTGTAAGTGTGGCACTAAATCAATCTGTTTTCGGCACTGCACTACATGGATGCACTACCCCATCAAAGAGGAAGTACAAGACATCTCCCCCACTAGACAGGAGGAATACAGGAATACCTGAAACTCCCCAGTACATACACACAGATTCAAAGAGCAGGTGGTAGTGGGAGCAGTGGAGGTTAAAGTGTGTCCTGGCTGGAGTTGCTTTGCGCATTTCATGTGTGCCATTCATAAACATCTGATTTCCCACAATTCACACGCTCTCGTTTTGGCAGAATTGATTTGAATTGAATCAAGGAAAATCTAAATTTGAAAAAAGGTCCAGTTATAGGCTCTTCTCTTGTCATAAACCTCAAGTTTTTGTGAGATTTATGGATGAGATTATTTATAATACTGTGCATACATTTTTTTTTTTTTTTACCATTTACAATTAAAAAATAAATAAAATTGTCTCTCCCTGACAGCTTGTTAATGTCCTCACATAGTGTGTCGAGGCTTCTATTCTACTTTGAGAGAATTCAACCATTCAGATTGAGTTTGAGCATAGCAAGCCTCTTAACAGCAAATAATATTTGCTTTCGCACTGAAAGGAAAGTGTATCTGCTTTATTATAAATCACTCCAAATTTATGCAAGTGGACTTTGCTATCAAAAGGTATTGAGAACAAAAAATGTTGTTCTACATGCGAACATTTGTGCCTGGGACTAGGGCTACTCAGGAACAGATATTTTCACATGATTATATTAATTTCTTGTTATTGCAATAGTAGATTTTTAGGATGACTTACTACGAACTGACCTCATCTCACAGAAGCATGAGAATGAGTATTAAAGTCAGGTGGCAGTCTCTGAGTGTTCTTCAGTGAAGTTAGGTGCCTTAACTAACTTACATCACTGAATATTCATTGTGATGACTATTAACTGTCCATTTATTATAATTAATAAAACGTGAGGCATACTAGCATTTCTGCGTAAGAGACAGTGGCCAGAAAATGCTAGAAAATAATTCACCTAAGGACCTGGAAAATGTAAATTGCACCCATTATCGTCAGTATAGTGGCTGAGTTCTGGTGAATAAGTGTTCTGAAGAACAAAAATCACAGAACTGGCTGAGAGGCACGATTGCATTTACTGCGTTTTAGTCGGCACTGATATTTTCAACATTACTTTATGAAACAACACTGTGAGAATCAGGGTAAGTACTATGGTACTTTCACAGGAATTGAAGCCATAACCTGGGAGTGACAGGTCCAGTTCCCAGTCTCTGAATCATTATACTACCCGTGACATCTGTAGAAATGCGGCTGGATTTTTAATTCTGATACGACGGTTCCCGGTGTTGTCATTTTGCATCTTAGGTGTTTGGTGCTGGTTAATTGTGTTATTTATAAACGAATTGTATTGATGTTCAGGTATTCGTGCCAATATTCTGATCACAGTCAGGGGACTGAGCAAGACCTATGAAAGTAACTGGACCCCCCCCCCCACACACACACACACACACACACACTCACACACAAACGTACACACACACACCCCAAGGGCTACATTACCTTCCCCTGAAACCCTCCTCTACCTTTATGGCCACTGAAACCTTTGAGTCAAAATTCATAAATATGACTCAGATAAAGTCCTGGAAGTAAAGCAAAATAATCCTGCTCAATAGACAGGACCAATTTAGAAATATTACCACAAGCAGATTTGGGTTACTCACATTTTTTATGACATGTTGTATTTCATCGAGCTGAATCTTAAAATTTCATGACTGACTCCGTGGTTTTTTTTCACCACTCGCTTCCTGCAGTAGTGGTTCCCACTGAGCTGTCTCATGTAATTTAGCATCAGGCCTTGGGGCTGATCAAAGTGACTCATTTCTGGGCTTTAAAAGCCTCGGAGCCCCATGAATAGACGCTGCAGAATAAAAATGGGCTGTGCGGTGTTGGGGAGTGTTCACCTTTACAGCGCTGCAACCTTGTGCTGCACGAGAGCAGACTTGATTACCTTGAGCTCTAGTGAAATTTAGAAAGATCTTGTCACTAGGTTGTGTTCCACTACCTATAGGGTTCAACAGATTCATTTCTGATGGTATGTGGTTTGAACTTTACCGAGACAGCAAGTCCCTAGAATGGGCAACATCCTAAACCATCCTCTGTCGTTATAACCTACTCCTTTATTACATTATTTTTGCCAAACTAGACAGAACATGTAATCTCAAATTTTTACAAGCTCCCCAATCCAACTTTTTGTTGCTGACCATGTCTATCCCTTAATTGCCACAGACTATTCTTTTTCACATGTATACTGTATGTCCGGCCGGATAATACATCCTGGAAAAAAGCTTCCTTCATCATTTTACTCCAGTGGGCTGGTTAGTGCCCAGATCTCAATTTAATAGAGCAGTTCTGGGATAAGGTTTAATAGGAGATTTGCCACATGAATGTTAGTCCAAAATTCTGCATTAACTGTACGCTGCTGTTAATTTAGCTTGGACTAAAATCCCTAAGGAATTTTTATAGTGGTATTTTCTATCCTTGCCAGGAGGAATGCAGGATTTTCTGGAGGCAAATTTAAATTGGAGCCGTACAAGTTAAATGTTTGAAAACCTAATTTGTTAGCACTTAATGCCTCTCATGCACATCATATTGAAGAGTAAGTTTCCCTTCTTTAGAGGTGAAGTGGTGGCATAGTTACTTTGGTGCACGGATACAAGACACAGTTTTAAAGAAGATAGCTTGTCTGCGGAGACCGACTGATCCCTCTGCTCCTAAATCGATATCAGGTTCCACAGCCAATCGAGCGCCAGGAAGAGGCCACGCTTACCGGCGACGAGGAGAGGGTTTGTGTACCGCGCGCCCCAGGCAGATGTGCATGTTCATGGCGAGCAGCTGGAAACCCTGCCACAGGAGGCCTTGAAACAGCCCCTCTGCAGACAGCGAGCCGAGCATGACGCGACGTGCCGTGTTTGACTTTTCGGATCAGCGGTGCGTGCCGGCTCTCGGTAAATGGAAGCGGTGCAGATGGCCCTGCCGAGCTTTCAGCGCAGGAACGCTGGTCACATCACTCTCTCTGTTACTCTCACTGCAACAGGGACACCAGTCAGGCTCTATTTTAACCCTTAAAGCGCTAAACGCAGCATTTGCTGCTAGTGGATATAATGAAATGTGCCAACTTTTCAACAGGTCGCCACAGGGTAGGTTTTCAAAAGCACAAGATATTTACATTTTTAAGCATTTGAAAATTTAGTTCAGCACCCTAAGGGTTCATAAAATGACTCTCAAACAAAGTGTGTTCTGTATTTTGTATTCACTCCACCCGAAAGGTGAGGGTTATTATATTCAGTGACATTTGTCTATTTGTATGTGTGTCCGTCAGCAGTGCAACCCAAAACTAGTTTGATGAAATTGAATCATTGAGTTTCCAAAGGGCCCAACTCCAATGAATTAGATGTCTGCATACCATATAGCAAAATGGGGAACTTTCTTGTAATTTCAGTCAAAAGTACCCCAATGGTAATAAACTATTGACCTTGTAAAGTAATAATCTAAAAATATATGGGTCATAACATTCGGGCAAAAAATGTTTTGCTTTCTTGAAAAAGAGTGTTCCTTGGAGTTGGGCCCTTTGGAAACTTGAGGATTCAATTACACAAAATTTTTAAGCGAGGTTTGCAATGGACCAAGGATCAACTAACTAAATTTTGGACCTAATTCATTCAAGGTCGAGATGAAGTTCACTGAAAAACCAGGTTGGGTATAATGTGCCTGTCACCACCTTTTATGTCTTAAATATAAGCATTTTGGACTGGATGGGAAGATTTGTGGTATTAAATTCTAATAACTGAAAAGTGTGGAGGACTAACTGCTACCACCAATTACCTCAGTGCCCATGACTGTACTGAGAGAATACGTATATTCAATAACACTGAGGACTGTGATGTATAGGATGTCTTTCATCACTGAAGAGGCCTTAGGCTGCTTTTCTAACTCACGTTTCATCCTAGAGTGCTCACTTCCAACGTGAAATAATTGCAAACTCACATACACATACTAGGACACATGTATGACCAACCTGCAGGAGCCACCTCGCTCAAAACGCAGATGACAAAATGAACAATAGCTGTATAAATGTGAATTTGGTTGTGTCCTTACTCTGGGGACGCCTGCTAACTTTAGTGACATCACTCACATCAAATCGTAGTCAATTATGGAACGTTTCAGTAGTGCCAGCAACGTGCCCTTAAACAAACACAACTGCCAGTTCAGTAGGTGTGATCTCTGAGAAAAGCACAGCGTGCAGAGCCTATTGCTCCTCCGTGCTTTAGACTTTCCCCATCGTCCGTGTGCGGCTCAGAGGGGGAATTAAAGGAGGCCTCTTCCCTCTTTTCAAAGAGCCACCTCCTCTCCTGGCTCCCCCAGCCTCTTCGCCCGCACCAGCCTGGGAATGCCTCTTTATTCCGCTGCGCTAGCAGTGAATCGGTAATTGTCCCTAATTGATAGGGAGGTGGTTGAGCCTTTTCTGCTATCTTGAGAGAGCCGTAGGATTTAGGCTCGGGGAAAGGTTTGAAACACTTTGAATCTCCCCGGGTAATGACTCACTAATTTCACCCGCTTTTTGTGCGGACGGCTCATTATGGCTCAAAAGAGGAGTGAGAACATAAAGTCCTGTGGGGTAGGAGGTGATTTAAATAGATGGGCCCCATTACAAAGGAGGCAGAGAAAGTTGAATGGGACTTGGAACAGATGCTATAAAGTTGACAGATGCAAATCGTTAACAATCCTCCGGGCTTTTTATTATGTTGGTTTTCAGATTTTAAATTTAAATTTAATATTTCCATACACAAACATTATATAGCGCTGTTGAATATTGGAATATTCAACAACTGACAAAAAACTATTGCTATACTCTTATTACACAGTACTTTTCAAGGTACTTATTATTTAAGTTATAAAACAAGTGAAACACAATCCAGTCTGTTAGCGACTTCAGGCTAGAACTGAGTAGATTTGGGCCCAAAGTCAGAATGAACTGGCACTAACACAACATGAGGTCACTTGGTCTTTGGGACACGCTTAATTAAGGAATCTCCACACATTGTTTTACAACGGCAAAATGAAGTCATTATATCACATTAGAATAACTCGGACAAATTAAAGAAAAAACTTGTTGGAAATTAAAAAAAATAATAATAATAATGACCACAGCTAATGATTGAGGACTTCTTCAGTTTCATTTCACCATTGATTAAACAAAAAGTGTCTTTTCATAGGGAATACACTGATTATCAGATAAGCACTGATCAGTCTGTACTGCATTTGATGCTCACAATGAGAAATAGAAGCTACTCGATCCACACGATTGGCATCAGTGGTTGTGTCAACCACAGTCTTAAAATGAACCAGTTAAATTACTGTGCTTTCCAAAGGCTCTCTCTGATTGGTGTGAGTCAGAGAGATGATCCTGTGCAGTGGCTCTATGGCTTCTCCTGACCCCGGGGTTTCATAAGCCTAAATGCTCATACTGCTGCATCACCACAGCTGCACTGAGCTGGCTGTATTGAGATTGACTGGCTACTACATCTGATCCACGACAGTTCATTCCTGTAACACACATTTCAGGATCCATTCAGGCAGTGAAGATAATCAAGGTGCTCGACAGGTCCCCTGCAGCAGAACGGATTTATGGTGGCACTGTCAAGAAAATGAGGTGAAATGACACAGTAGCTGACTCCCGTTGCAAATAATGCGATAGGCTGCACTGCGGCTATGTGTCAGCCACTGTCAGTGTAGGTAATAGACTATAAAGAAGGTTGATAGCAATACCTGTCATTTCCTAATGGCAGGCTTCACCAGAGAGCTTTTGTGGCCTTTAACATGGAGATAATAGAGGATGCAACAAATTTTACAGCTTTCATGTTGCATCCATAATTCATCTTGACGGCACTACCTCAACAAGGACAAAGTGTATGAACCGGGAGGAAGAGGTGGGAATGTAGGCCTGCTCTGTGTGTGTGTGTGTGTGTGTGTTCGTGTGAGTGCGCGATTGCCCTCGGTCGTGCACTCCACACTGCTGATATTCTTGCTGCGTGTTTCTGCGTGTGCGATGACGAGGCTCGAATACAGATCAATGTATGACTGAAGAGTCAGCAGATTGTGTGTGTGCGTGTGTGTGTGTGTATATATGCATGTACAAGTGTGCGTACGAGTGTATACATGTATGTGGAGCCTTGAGAAAGGGTGTGTACGAATGCCTGTTTATGAGTGATTGAAAACAACACATTCTTAGCCCGACTAGTCATATCGTGATGTTACCTGACCAAGCATTGATAGAAGATGAAAAAAGGAGGCTTTTAGCATCCTAATCTGATGCCAGTGGTAAAACGAACACCACCCCCTAACCCCTAACCCTAGACATGAAGCGAGGACGCCAAAAGCCTCTATTTTCATCGCATATCCACACTAGGTCAGGGAGCGTCACTACATGACGAATCGAGATGAGACTGAGCTCTCGAAAGAGGAAAAAAATGAGAGAGTGGGAGAGAGAAAGAGAGAAGTTTTCGTACTCGTGTTTGGCAGTGAGACGAAGGGCGATCACCAAGGGACCCGCCTCCTCACTCGCCACAAGACCTCAGCAGCCCCCCACACACCAGGGTACAGCGAGGAAGCAGTAAGTGAGAAATGAAGGGCAGCATTTGAATAAAAGTCTGTAATGTGTAAGTCAACTAGATAGCGCATGACAGTGTGCTGAACCAGTGTCAAGGCTGAGTGGGGAGAGAAGCGTGGGGCTCCTGACAAGGGAATACAAACTTCTCTCTCCCTTTTCTTTGTACTGTTGACACATCACTTTCTTTACTTTCTTTTTCATGTTTTTTTTTACTTTTCTGTTTTTCCCTACTCTCCACCATTGTTACAGCATGATCCATCATTTTTTCTCGCCATCGCGTACGCATGGAAACGCGCACGGCTCAGCCGCCCTGGCTCTCGGACCTGCAGCACGCTGCACAGCCTGGACAGATCTGCACCCAACGCCTGTGCAGAGCTCTTTCGGGAGAGACAAGAATATTCCACTAGCATAATGGCTAAAGGATGTCGGCATACTTCAGATTTAACGGCAGAAATCAGGCATTGTCACTGTGCTGAACACATCAGCGTGATATGAATTGGTTACATTGATGTGTTATCATAACATACGTAAGGCTTGTTGACTTAGCTGTCAGTGGGTGTCTCAGACATGACTGATATTTTAGCACCCACCATTTTATCACTGTAATCTGTACGTCAAACGCAAAGAGGCACATTTTACATGCACGCACGCAAAAAAAAAAACAAAAAAAACACTTGTCTTTTGGCTTAAAGCCACGCATCTGTCATATAGAGATATTACACTTAGTTTTTAGCTATGTCTTGTGTCTGACTTCGGCATCAATATTCTACAGCATTTTCATGCAATTCATTCTGTTTGCGTATGTCTTGCTTTTGAGCAAATGACTGGCTTGTCCCTTGAAAAATAATAGGACAGGCTCAAATATATTGATAATGGCTCATTAAATTATGCATTCATAGAAGTTTGGATAAATATGTACATCCTGTGGGGGTGATGACACTGCCAAAACCCCCTGAATACCTGGAGAACTGTAGGTCTTTGTTGCACATAACATATATTACCAATCAATGAATGCTTTGATAAGGAAGTAATAATTTGCACATCATAAAATCAAAGAATGCAGAGGAATGAATAAAATTCATGTGTACAGTGTATCTCAGCAAAGGACAAAACCTGTCATTTTATTATTTCAGTATAATTTACGTTAGAAAGGCTTTTGCACACCTAGTAGGTTGACAGGTGCGTAGGAGTGGACCAAAGGTCGGCAAAATCAAAATGGAAAAACTCCCGCACATTGTCTTCTCTGCAAAGAAAAAAACTTTATTTAGAACTCAGAACAACGTTTTTCTGAGTTCTGAATAAAGTTTTTTTTCTTTGCAGAGAAGACAGTGTGCGGGAGTTTTTCCATTTTGATTACTTCAGTACAGAAAACAAATCTGTTAAATGACCGTACCCAAGTTTTTAACACTCTCAATTCATTAATGATATTGTTGTTTTGATCCAGCAAATGCCACTTTATTGAACGTTATAAGTTATAGAACTCAATTATTTTTAAATAATAAAAAAGTGGTCAAACAAGTTAAATGCAGTAGGTTCAGATCCAAAACCTGTCAACCTCCAGGCTTAAACTTAGATGGTCATATTTATCAAGTTTGATAGTTTTGCCCCAAAGAAGTACAATTTAGGCTTTGTTAAAAAACAAACAAATTTATTTACTTTTAGTTGATTAAGATGTACTGTTTAATTATGGCAATAAATCACCGCGGATGTTGGTGGGAATTGATCATTTTTCTGATCCGTTCGTAATGCATACCCAATTTGCATATTCAGACTGATTATAAACAACCTCATTAATTATTTTGGTTATACTGCAGAGGCATCTCAACCTGTATCAATCATGCATACCCCACCTAATTTTAACTGTTTCACTATTTTTGATGCACTGTTATATTGACTTAATTTAATAGTTAAATAATTTCCCCCTTGTTATTTTAACTGAAAGTAGAGTTCTACACGCATTTAACTGTGGTTTACTTTTAACATATACAGAACCTCTGTTATAAACTGGTTGTAAAATGACAGTTAAAATAACTGGCAAAAAGTTTATAACAGTGTGAGCCTTTATTTCATTGAATTTTGCCCATAACACTTGGAGAGGTTTTGATTCTGACCCACAAAGTAATCCAGTTTGAAATCCCCCCCCCCCCCAAAAAAAAAAAAAAAAAAAAATGAAAGACTACTCGCCAGTCACAAACACTCGCACACAGACACATAAACACAGAGATACACACATGCAGACAGACTGACAGTCACACACACACACACACACACACACACACACACAGACACAGTTGCATAGCTGTACTCGAGAATAACATATTGACTTTCTTTCTGTACAATGTTTTTTGAAACCTATCCCTAACCAAATTATGCCTAACCCTCTCCTTAACCTACCCCTAACTATGACCATGACTTTCACTAGTGCTCCTTAATCCTAACCCAAATGTCTTCACAACCCAAAATGTCCTCACAACATTGCGTTTTCTGAAGCTGTTCAAGCCACCCCCCCACAAACACACACAATAAACACACACACATACACACATTAAGAGAGAGAGAGAGAGAGAGACAATAAGTTCAAGGCTTCATTGGGACAGAAGGCAGGATGACTGGAGGCCCAGCAGGCACTGAATACACTCTTTTATAAGGTTCAGTCATGTCAAACAGCTGGATGGAATCAGAGTGACTGCAGGAATGAGGCTGGGTTATGAGGCTCTTATTTTGAGACGCAACGCTCACAGACAAGGTGTCTGGAAGACAGGAATCTGAGCATATTGGGGGCAGCAGGTGGATGAGCGGAACAGTTAATTAAATAAATGACTGGCTTAATGCTGCAGCCTGTCACTCCAGGGACTGCAGGATGAATTGGACCCAGCGTCAGAGCGCTCTGACAGGACGGCCCCTATAACGAGCCAAAATGATATCACTCTGACCCCTGTCTTTAATATGAGCCCCGAATCCTCAGAGATCTGGCCCCGACCTGAGCGCAAGGTATCTTATAAAACATATGTATTTTTAATATAACAGAGCAGTGAATTATTGTCTTGAAATATTTGTACATGGTATGTGCCATCTCCATTAAGACATATGTATTTATGAGATCTGATCTAACATATTGAAACACTGGGTGGCACTTTGTAATAACCATCATTAACGGTATAATCACAGTTTATTAAATGGTAATTAATAGTTATTTCACTGTTGATGAGCAAGTAAATGATAATTAATGTTTACATATGATACTTATTCTATAATTTATGTTCTATTGTCATTACATTGCTTAAATTAAAGATATTAGTTCTTAAAGTATATATTGTATCTGAGCTGCTGACGTAAACAGAAAAATTGAAGCATTATGAATAATCAGTAAATGTCATTTATTATCATGTGATTGTTTGTTAAACATAAGTTAATAATAATTTACTGTTAATTAACTTTCATCTCACAATATATTAATGATGGTGATCATTAAGCCTTACCAACCTAGTTTTTTAACATTTCTGTATGCACAAGATGTAAGGTGTAATTCGAAAACAACATGTTTCAATGGTAACACACATAGTGAGTCGGCTGACAAATTGTTCTGCCCGCCACACGCAGTTTTCAGCTTCTCAATTCTGGCTTATTTCTCAGCAGCAGAGTAGTCGTATTCCACCTATGAAAATATCCCCAGTCGGCCAGAAACCATTCCAGGAAAGCAGGGTTGCGTTCAATTGTTCTTCCTGACTTCATGTTAAAAAGAGAAAAAGTCAAAGAAACAGCTGAATTGTATTTTCAGGGTGAGAGCCGTGATAGCGCTGAGCATAGCACTGGGACTCGTTGAGGTGGGTAATAGACTGACGGTTGCTTAGCCAATATTTTATCAGGGATGCGCTGAATCATCCCAGGATTGCTTTGTCAATAACCCGCACCCGCTGGAGCTGAAGGCTGTGATTTCCTGGCTTGACCGACAGGCTGGAGATTGCAGATAACCTCGCG
The DNA here is from genome assembly GCA_029721435.1 of Gymnothorax reevesii. Taxonomy (NCBI): domain Eukaryota; kingdom Metazoa; phylum Chordata; class Actinopteri; order Anguilliformes; family Muraenidae; genus Gymnothorax; species Gymnothorax reevesii. The sequence goes on along the minus strand of CM056583.1, from coordinate 52,541,828 downwards.
GAGCTGGAAGTGTATAAATCTTTCAGGAACACTCCTCAACAGCAGATTCATTGGTATCTTTCGATCGCGGGCGCCCGCACGGCCCGACGCATTGTGAGCGATAGCTTGTCCGTCCATCAGACCGCAGCTCGAGGGGATTTGTTCATGCTGCACTGCTGAAGTCTTTCTGGGCCTGTCGAGCGTGGGCCGAGGGGGGCTGTCAGTTTGTAGCGCCGGTATCAGAGCTTTTTTAGGTTGAGCGCTGGGGTGAGTTTGAAAATGTGTTCCATTACAAAACACTGATTACTCTGCCTCTGTGAGTGATAGGCAATTTCCACTTACAGTACTCTAACTAAGTAATCAGATTAATCCAGGAAAACCTCTGGGACATCTATGTCCCCTTGAATCCAAGCGAAATGGGTTGGATTTTGAATGGATAAAAACAGATTACTATCTGTTCAAAGAATGACAGGACTTTGTTTATGTTTTCCCAGGACATGCAATACTAATTTATGAAATAATGAACTGCACATCCTAGATGTGTATTCAGCGCTATAGCCTGGCATAATTGAACTTAAGACACACGCTTTTGGGAGCTGCCACGCATGAATAAGAATAAAATGCATGTGTCATACATGCTCCTTAGGATTCCTGTTTATACTTTTTCCCCTGATGCGCATCCCTTTCCTCTAAAAACCACCTGTGTTGTGAAAAGATACTTCAAGCTGGAGATAGAATGAGTAATGAGGCATTTAACTGATGTGCTGAATCCAGCTCCCATTTCATCTCTACCAGATTAACATACCACTGCCAGTAATCGAAGCTCCAAGCAAAAGCAAGTAGCAGGAAGCAATTAAATGGAAGGAGAGAAGGAGGGAGGGAGGAAGGAAGAGGGGAGAGAATAAGACTAGAATAAAGAAAAAATAGACATGTTTTCTGCATCTGTAAATCCAGAGTATTATAGCTTAAGAGACTCTATCTTGCGACAGAGAGAGAGAGAGAGAGAGAGAGAGAGAGAGAGAGACATTGAGCAGAAAAAAATCAGTCAAGAGTAAGAGAGATAGTCCATAGCTGCTAGAATGCTTAAATTGGGTGCTAGTATCCTTTATTGCCAGGATACCCGTTTCCCTAGCGATGCAAGCTGTTCAAATATACCCCTTTCCTGTCCATTCTAAAGGAGGAAAAAAAAAGAGGAAGTACAGGAGGAAATTTATCTCAGAAGTTCTCTGATAGGTAATGGTCCTCGTATGCGGGCAGACCACAGGCTGGCCCGTCTTGCCAAATACCGATCCCCTAACTTAATTTCCTGCTCAATTGGTGTTTTATTGTGCATAGTGCAGTAAAGGCAGGCAGTGATATAGAAAACAGATTGCTTTTGCCATACAGGGGGCAAAGAGGAGTGGAGAAGGCTGTTTCTCAGCTGCCGAGAACCAGCCGTCTCAGGAGAGGCATCTGCAGCCTCCAAACGTCAGAAAAACAGCAAAGCCATACACTCACTGACAGGCAGCTGCCTGCAGGTAGGCAGGGCTTGTGTGTGTGTGTGTGTGTGTGTGTGTGAGCGTGTGTGCGCACTTCTGTTGGTGTAAGTGTGTGCATGTGTGTGTGCATGCACGCAGGTACAGTATTTGTGTGTGTGTGTGTGTCTTCTTGAGAAGGTGAAGTACATGTGCATGCACAAAGATGCGTGTGCGTGTATGTCTGTGAGTGTTAATACGTGTGTATGTGCGAGCATGTGTGTGCGCGTTAGTGTTTGTATGCGCTTGGTCGTCCATTTGGGTTGGTATCATGAACCTGCTTGCGGTGTTTGGTTACAGGTGAGTGAGTAAAAGTATAAGAATTTGACCAATTGCGTGGTTGAGTACATATGTGTGAGTGTATATGTGTACCTAGATATGGTCATGAGTTTTGTCTGAATAACATCCATTTTGAAAATAATCCTTGTAGCACATCAAGCTATATTGGGCAGAGGGCGATTGCAAAGTCATGCTCTATCAGTGGTAGGTAGCCACTAAATAAATGAGATATAGCGGCTACATTGCTAATGGCAGAATCAAATTTGTGTCAAAATTACTCTTTAGACTTACTTATGACCAAAGTAAAGAAATATTGGAAAGAAAAACATTACCTACAAGAATACTGTTGAAAATTGAACAAAATGTAAAAATAGTGCAATTTATTTATTTGTTTGTTTGTTTTTATTATTTTTCCCCAAGACAGTCCAACTGTTTTGCTTGAATTTTATATTGTTTTGTTTGATACGTTTGACATAAATCTCATTTAACAACAGACCACCGGAATGAAACATCCATTACGTATTCGCAATGGGCACACGGGATCAAAACTCTACAATACTATCATACTGGGCATTAGTTGCAACTTCTGCATCACGTGCTATCAAGCTACTATGACGTCTTAGGTCAACATCCCACCAGTATATTTCATGATTGTACTCCTGACCTGGCATTGCTGAAGGTAAAAAAAAATAATAAAAACGGGAAAGTGATCATAAGGGTTGTTTCGGTTTTCCACTATTTGAAAGCCAAACCGCCCACGCAGTTTTGAGAAGCAGAACTTGTAGCCAGTCTCTGAGAAGGGGGGCCGGAGGCTTGACGTTTCCCGATTAGGCACCCCGCTGATCTAACACACACTGCTGCTCGTGTGCCAAGCCAAACAGCACATTATGGAGAATTGGAAATAAGATTTAAGTGGAGCAGCACAACACTGCCAACCCCTCTCATCTTTTCAGACGATCCCTCTCTTTGTGTGTTAGAGTGCAGAAGCTGCTCTCGTTGGAGGAGTTAAGCTCTGCTTTTTTCCCCACTTCCGCAGATTATGTGGAAGCAGCTCAATTGACCGTAGAGCTGCAATCTCCACCTTCCACAGAAAAGAGATTGTTTTGTGCAGCGCTAGTTTTGCTCCACTTGGTTTCCGTGTGTGTGTGTGTGTGTGTGTGTGTGTGCGCGCGTGCACGTGTGCGTCTGTGAGTGTCCTCTGTCTCCTCCCCTCCCCCCTCTCTCCCTCTGAGTAGTCAGCAACATTTACAGCATTATAGCAATGATGGAGAGGTAGCAGTTATGACCACATGATAGAAATACAAATGTTGCATTGAGATAATATTTAGGTGAATCTTTTGAATGGAAACATCCTTTGGGAATGTAGTGTATGCATGGCACCTGTAAACTGCTTGACAGTCATCAGTTAATTTAATTATTGACTATTTCACTGAAATATAGCAAGACTTCCGGGAGGGTGTGCTGGGTTGTGAACGCAGTCCATGTACTGGGCAGCTTCTGTGATGCACAGAAATAATCATCTCAGACTTTAGAGTACAGTTTTACAGGCAAGTGGATTGAGTGTGACATAAACACACCCTATCACTTTTTGTGGCAACGTTAACATGCCTGACCCCAAATGAGTATATCAGGTCTTGAATGGGATCGTTATAGACATTTTGTCAATTGTGGAACAGCAGTTTTTTTTTTTTTTTTACATGCTCAAGTGCTGGCTTCACGATACCCTTATGTGTCAAGTAAAGCAAGAAACGATAAACCTTTGCGTGCTAGTTTTGTTCTAGGGTTACTAGCCCAGTGGTGAATGTGACAAAATCTTTCCTGCCTTGGTTTTTTTGATTGAATTCAGTCATAGGTTGCAGGCAATGAACCTTGTTTCGATGAGGGACATTTTTCTTTATGAGGGGTATATGATAAAGCTCTTTCAAGTTTGTTAGATTTAACTGTCTCCAACTAACGAATTTCCTACCTCTCCTGAATGAATAACAGGAAGAGTAAGTAGGCGGGATTGTGGGAGGGGCTGATGAGGAGAAGCTTTGCGCGTGCCCACTGTTTCCTCTGCTGAAATATTAGAGGGCTCCATTAGAGGTTAATGGTGAACTGAGGTGCATTTAAGGGGATTGATCCTGAGTACTTTGCTGGGTGTTTAGCCTCCCAAAAGAGGGTTGTTTAGATCTTTGGCTTTTGGTTTGTGTGAAACTGCAAATTATGAGCGGTTTTTTCATAGGCCAGTTTTCCCCTTTGACATAATAATTAACCCCCCAGGACGTGAATATTTGCCTTTGATATTACTGGTTGGTTTCAGTCTAGTTCATCTGGTGAAGTGATTGATATTCTTACAGAGAAGTAAACAATTCACCTTGTGGCAATGTAAATGGGCCTGCATTGTATTTACATTCCTATGTAATGTTTTAGCTGTGGATCATGAGAAAAAAGTAAAATAAACAAAAAAAAATTCTGCAGGAGAATTGGTAATAGAAATGTCTGAAGCTGAGTTAATATACTATAAAATATAACTTATTTAGCAAACATATACCTTTTTCCAAGAGAACTTTAGACACACAAAAAACTACAGTGGAAAAAATAGCTAGGCAAATGTTTGTGGAGTTTATTGTTGTAATTGTTTCTGAAACCTGCCATCAGTTATGTCCACCGAAATGTAAGCCAGTGCACACTGCATGAATTCAAGCACAAAATGATCGTAAGTTTTGGCAGTTTCTCAAACTGGGTTGTCAGGAGGTCAGGAGATTTTTTACTATGTTTTACACATATTAAGATGGTTTTAATGACTCAGCTGAGTTATTACCAACTTTTACATTTCGTGTTCCCTGTGTCGACTGCCCCAGTCAAATTCAAGGTTATAAACCGAGCATGCGACCCATTTTCGCTCCCACCCACACACGAGAATCCTTAACACCTGGAATCAAAGACACTGTGACCACAATTTAGCCGTTTTCAGACACGTTGACCTTGATGTTTCTGAACATCTTGAATACAGGGTACTCCCAGTTGCAGAAGTTTGGGTCGGTAAGTTTTTCTTGTGTTGTACAGCCGCATACATTTTCTGTCATTTATGATATCCAGTACATACAAAGGGGCAATGCTGCCATTGGCCGAGAAAATGTTTGCCACTGTTCTTCTGGCAATCTGTTGCAGTAGGCTACAGATAAAACACCTTTATTTTTGAGTTTTTTAGAAAGAATGTGTACAGTACATTGAAGTAATATACTCTTCTCAGACAAAAAAAAGCTGTAAGGACATATATTTACACCCCCTCCTTCGAGTTACAAGTCGCTGGATAGTAATAACCCCAGTCAGTATATCCAGTTATACCATGGTCTGGGTGAATACTTTTTTCTGATTGGCTGGCAGGTATGCATTAAAACCGTGGAACCGCACAGGTAGTTCGGCTACGGTCGTTTCACCATTCGAAATTCATCCACTAGTCAACTTGTAACCCAAGCAATGTTAAACGTGGTATTCGGCTGGGTACAACGGAAACCTAGCGGCTCATTTATCTCCAGTAAATTTAGCGGCGTCATACAAGTTGCGCCCAGCGGGGCTGTTACTCGAGCGATAATGACCGGAAATATTACAGCAGCGAAGTAATCAGGCTTTATTCATTAAACGATTGGAATTGTGTACGGTTAGCTAACGTGTCCACTTCATGTGTCAGCAACTGCTGACAGTTCGCTAGCTAGTGCTATGCCAGCAGACTGACTTTAGCTCGCTGACTGCGGAAACTGTCATAAGTTCATTGTAATTGTGGGTAGCAAGTTAGCTACAGTCTGCATAATCGCACAGTGTTGCGTTATGCATAATCTCCATTTCAGCTGGAATCCGTTATCAAATCAGCTAGTAAACGGATGTAAGCATGTGGACAAAAAAAAATCTTTCTCCATGAACGTAAGATGAACTAAAACAGCTGGTTCAATTTAACTTGGCCTATGGTAGGCTATTGGGTATGAGAAGGCGCGGCGCCTCTTTAATGATTACCAGCTGTTTTTTTTTTTTTTTTTTTTAGTGCAAAACTTTCACCAAAATTTCTGAATGCTGCGATTTGATATTGCTGGCAAATGACCATGGCATAAGCGGGATAATCAACTCGAAGGTGAGCATTCCACGCTTTTAATGGACTTCGCGGAGGCAACCACCTTCCGCTTCGCGTCGGTGGTTATTTGCCTCCGCGTCGTGCATTAAAACCGTGGAATGCACTCCTTCTCGTTAATTATCCCTTACTTAAACTCTTCATCTTTTGAAAGCAAAACATTAACCATTACTGGTAGTACTGTAACAAAGCTAATAAGAACAAGCTCCCAAGGCTCTCTCAGGTGTCCTGGGTTTGGGACCACATTCTTTTTCATTCCAGTCCAAGTCTGTTCCTCTGTCCAGTTTATAAGGAACAAGTTTCCTATCCTTCTATGGTCATCAGGATTGGAACTGCATTCCTCCGATGCTACTCCTCCCTGCTCTGGGACAGTTCTGCTCTGATGAAATGCTCACTCGATTTAGCTGTCATCCCTGAAAGTCACTGGCTGTCGATTGGCAACATCTCCTCACTTTGTCCGTAACATCTGAACTGACTTGTGTGATCCTCTTTTGGATTCCATCCCAATTTTTTTTACCAAATTACTATCAATTAGCCTGACCTCTGGATTGTACTCAGTCTCTGCACTCGATTACTGGTCTGGAGCATTACAACTCGCCAGTGCTTGTCACATGACGAATTTAAATGATGGTCATGCGACAGATTGTGTTGACAGAGGTGTTCGATGAAATCGAAATTGCTGCATTTTTTACGTCAACGATGGTTGCCGAATTCTTAGCTGGCCACATCCTCCCAAACTTGCAGAGTCAACCGCATCCACTTCCACACAAAGCTAAAACTCCCTATTAAGATGGCATAAACTCTGTCGTCTTTTGTCATGTGTTGTTCATAAATAATTCAACCCATTACATGTACCGATCACAAATATTGATATTGTCTATTAAAATATTGTCTATTTTACACATTTCTAAAAAGATAAAGACCTGAAACTTGGTATGTAAGCGGTGTATAACATGTCCCAACATACAACTGACAGGTATTGATGATTTCTGTTTCATGACCTTTGACATTCCTTCATCTGTAGACACCTATTTGAATGACCTGTGACCTAAAGGGGTCTCAAATATTAATCAAATTCAATGAAAAATTGCATAAAACTTCTTTAGGACTTAAACTAGCATTTCATTTCAGCCTTGTTTAGACGTGGGAGGGAGGTAGTTGACTGCAACAAAGACAGGTCAGGTCAACTCAAGTGTTACAGCATAAAATTTGTATAAAACATACAATATATGTTCACTGGTAATTTCACATCTGTGCTCATAACATTCCTTATTACTAAACCATATGGTATGAAAGTAAATAAGAACAGCATTTGCAAAGACCACTTCATGCTGGCATAGTAGCACTTACCACAAGCAGCTAAATGACCAGGCAATGATGCAGATTAGAAAATGAAACTCGCACACTCAAATGCTCCAAATATTTAATGGGAGGCAACGTTTCGAGCCAATGCTCTTCGTCAGGTGAGATGACCTGACGAAGAGCATTGGCTCGAAACGTTGTCTCCCATTAAATATTTGGAGCATTTGAGTGTGCGAGTTTCATTTGCTTTTTCATCGTCTTTCACTGAACTCAGCACCCGTATAAGGGATTTCTGCGTCTTTCTTTGACTATTAATGATGCAGATTAGCCAACAAAACTACAGCAGCAGTTCTTTCATTTGTGAGCCTTAAAGGAAATTCAAATGTTCAAATGATCTACTGCTACTCTGCCCTCTGACTGCATTATGGCCTGCTCTCTCTCTCTCAAAAGTAAAAAAAAAAAAAAAATCCCAGAAAACCACGATAAACTCATAATCTTCCAATTTGCCTGTTAAATAGAGCCACTCTGATTCTGATAGAGCTAACTCACTTTTGTTTGGGATGAGCTAAACTCACAGGGGGGACAAAACCGCTCCCTGTAGGCCGTTCGTTTTCAATCCTAAGATCTTTAGCAATCAGCTGCACAATGGGGCCCCTCGTTTTCCTTTTTTTGCCGCAACATCATAAAAGCGCTTCTTTTGTTGCATTTTCATCTTTAAAAGCGCCCTTAATCCCTCTTCCTTTCATGCCCGGACCCATGGCACATTCCTCCAGGGGGGAAAGGGGTTCCCCCTTTTTTCGAGGGCACAGAGTGCAAGCAGCGTGTTGGGACCTTTCAGCCAGGCCCATTTGCCGCTCTCCCGAAGATGTCAGAGCTCACCCCTCTGTACGCCAAGTGCCGAAGGGGGAAACCCTTAACGATGTCGGAGAGGAAGAATTCCAGGACCGCCGTGCCTTTCTGCCATTGGAGCGGCAGGCTCCCCCCCAGAGAATGAACAGAGCATTAGACATGGCTTTCAGCAGGTGGGGCTGCAGTAAGGGCCAGCAAGCGACAGTGAGCAGGGTGGGCCACTATGGTCTCCTAACCCCCCCTCCCCCCTCCCCCCACAGATGAAGGCATCTGAGAAGAGTCTGGCTGTACTAATTATTTCTATTTAATTGGGGGTGTTTCAAACTCTCCTGCTCAGGACTAGCCAGTCACAGAGTCTATTTTTCAATGCATAATTGCACTTGACTGTGAGCGTGCGGATGTGAGTATGTGTATGCATATACTGTATGTTGGGACCACTAATACAATCTACTTCAGGAGACCGTTGTCCACTTATACTGGAGTCCTTGCAAAGCTTCTGAAAATGAACACCCTACTTCTACACTGACACAGTTCAGAGACAGAACTCAAGCACATGCAGCAAATCAGTTCACTGGTTTTATTAGAAACCAAGCTTGTGGTCAGTCCAGGTCGCAGTGAACTTCGACACTTTCAGCACAGGGAGGGTAATCCAAATCGTGATTAATGAACACTCCACAAGTCAGAAGCCAGACAAGAGGTACGCCAATATGCAGGGATATCCAAATCGTAAATGTGAAGCCAGCTCAAGTTCATGACCAGTCAATCAACAATACGGAGAGGACCAGGGCAGACCTCAAAAGACTGTGGACCTCAAAAGAACCACAAGTGCTAAAGAAAATACAGAAGGCTCATGAGCAAACCAGGCATATGGCAAACAAACTCGCAAGGAGTGAGAAAAACTACTGGGAATGTAAAGGGGAGAACTGAAGCTAATTGGGAGTGACTTCAGGTGTGAGTGCTGGGGAAAGTGTGGCAAGAAGTGTGGTTATTTACAAGGAAACTAAGCGTAGGTAATTCCAAAACAGAACAAGGGGGGTGAGTGCGTAAGTGAGGGTAAAACCAAAGCACAAGGCAACTGAATGTGGAGGGGACTACAGATGACCACTAAACACTGTAAATGACTGCGTTTACATGCGCACCATATTCCGATTAAGGTCCATATTCCGATTAAGGTAATATTACGAATAAGCTGTTTACATGCACTGAGCGATGGGAATATTCTGTTTACATTCATTAGCATATCCACCACTTATGTCCAATCTCAACATTGGATTTTCAGCAAATATAACGATCGAAAGTAATCGTCATGGCTTTGGTTGCCTTCAGTTAGAGCTTTAAAGCCGACATCGACTCCACTTTCTTGGCCATTGCCATCGCAAGCGGTCTCTGTCCCAGAATTTCATCCAGGACCGCGAAATTAATGAAACTGGCTAGATCAGGGCCGCTGGTATTGTTTTGTTTTTGGCAGTGGCTATTTTTAGCCAGTCGTGAGCTTACGGTAATTTGCTATTCTTATGAACTCCCGTATCCGCCTGCACAAAACAAAATTCGACCTCGGAAAAAAATTGCGACTCAACTGGGTTGAAAACATCCCACTTTCGCTGCGTGCCTTGTGGTTATCATTACTAGACCGGCTAGCCGGCTTACTTTAAATTACAGTCAGGATGTCTTCTACTCAAGTTAGGTAAGGTTAGTTATTAGGCAGCTAACCTTGCCAGCTTGCCATCTAACTCATTTGCCAACTTGTACTGTAGAATTTCTAGCAAGGACGAACTTTGTGCAGCTATCAGCTCTTCTACACAACATTAATCACTACTGACTATTGATTGTGGAGAGTGACGACCTGACAGTTCCACAAATATTAGCCATCAAACGTCGAACCTAAAATTACACTCTCATAACTACCTAACCCGTTAGCTAAATTAAGCAACTAGCAAGAACAAATACGTAGTGTTATAGCCGTCTTGCTAGCTAACGTCAGACGATACATTATAGTCCCGATTTCCTACATTGTGCATGAACATACGGAAGCTCGTAAGAATAGCAAATTGGAGTAAGATTACGACTGGCGTTAAAAGAGCCGCTGCCTTTATTTTTTTCGCTTTGGAATATACCGCCTTCAGTTTTCCAGCGATGCTGAATTTAGTTGGCGCTTGGCAGTTAACACAAAACCAGCCTCTCCACTTTTCGCACACCTTAAATACATCGTTGTTACGGTGCTTTCGACCATCGATATATTCCAATATATTCATGTCTTTCATTATCTGATCGTACACAGCCGTCTCCTCTTCGCTCCAAAAATGCATATTCCTTGCGAATTGAACAGGCGCACACGTAGTTGAATATTCTTTTCGGGGGCATATTCCGATTAAGGTGTATACATGAGCCAATATTCCGATTAAAACAGGCATATGTCAGGGGTCTTAATCGGAATATTTCGAATCGGAAAATGACCTTAATCGGGTTATTGCACGTGTTTATATGACAGGTACGCAATCGGAATATTCTAATATTCCGATTAATACAGGAATATTGGTGTGCATGTAAACGCAGTCAATGAGAAAAATCACACAAAAAAAAAAACTAATTGAAAAATAACAGACACAACTCTCAAACCCTGACATACATAGAACGTTAATCAAAGGTGATATATATTCCACACTATCAGTTCATTCATTACTCAGTGAGCCCGTGGAAATGTGGCCAATCAACTAGAATTTTAACATTCAATATTCTTATGCCCTTGATCTTTACTATTGTTATCCCCTTTATCAAAACACTGATTGTTAAATGTCTTAGCCCAGATAAAGTATTTTAAACAAAAGTATGAAATTAAAAAAAAAACAACAAAAAACGTGATGTTACTATTAGGTGGGCGGTAAATAGATGTGCTCATTGCTGAAATTAATATATTTAATTAAAAAATGAGCAAATTCCAACCAAGATTGAATCATTCCACACTACTACAGTCCCTTTGATGACGAGTCATTCATGCATAGTAGTTCACAGATTCAGTCTGTATAGTATAAGAATTATTTTGATAATAGCCACAATTTACAATATGTTCATTACAATATGTTCATTATGCTCTCGGTGTCCAAAAAAAGAGGACCAGATAAATCCTGCTACAGTACGAGTTTTGTCCTTCATGTTGGTTGGACAAGCACATCTGTGTTCTGGAGTCACAGAGCATGTAATTTGATTAATTTAATGCCTGTATAAAACACAGGGTGAACAAAAGGCTCCTACTGTGGGACAGTGTGTGATGTCCAGGGGCAATGAAGCCACACATGATGCCGATACTGTCATATTACAGCATAAAAGACATTAAATTGTAATTTTTGAACTTTTGCAAAACTCCAGTTTGACGTGTGAAGTCTCCTGCTTACTATAATGGTACTTGTCAGTGCCACAGTAAAGCATTTGTTCATGTGTATGCTTTATTTTTTTTGTTTGTTTTTTTTTTTTTTTTGCTCCGATCGAATATACTCAGAATCATTGCTCGACTCATGTACTGTAAATACAGTGAAATTAATATGCAACATTTTGTAATTGCTGAACAGGAAGCCCTCTCTCTTCCTCTCTCGCTCACACACTTCTATTTTGGAGTTTACTGAAGCAGTATATTTCGCCTTTGTTTGTTTTGCCGAAGGGGGGTGGGGGGCGGTTTTTGCAGGGGGGATGGATATAGGTGTTAGGACTCCCCAGTGCATCCACTACTCTACACTGTGGGGGTTCCCCAAGCGCCACACAAAGGCCCACCCTTTTATTACTTGACAAATAAAATTAAAACATAGCCCTCTTAGACTATTTAATGGTGATGCACTGCAGATGAAGGAACTTGCCAATTACCTGGGCCTTTTACGTTCTAACTGATGTCGCCGTCCGTTCCATCGCACTTGCTAATAACCTACTCCTACTGGCTGATTGTGGCTCCATTTGTCAACGGCAACAGACTACTATAATTCCCAATCCTGATTTAAACTCATATGATGGGGGAGGCACTAATGGGTCTATCCTGAGCTCACTGATCCTGCATTACAAACTGTGAAAGTATACAGATAAGAAGTTCAGTGCCGAGTATCTGTGTTATCTGAGTGTGTGCTGATTTATATGACACCTGTTCCAATGTTTTTTTTTATTTTTATTTTTTTGAAGTGAATGCTTGTCATGGTACACAGTTAACTTTATGGAATCACTTTCATCTCCAGAAATGCCACAAACAGTTCCCATTCAGGAAATTTACCAAAGCTTTCGAGGAAACCCAGATAGGACCAAAAACAAGTCTTCTTATATTCTATTTGATTATTTGTTTCATTTACTTTTTATTTGCTCTTATGACAAGCTGGTATCAATTGTAACTTGATACTTTTGTTGATTCGGTGATTTACTACATGAGCCAACATAAAAAAAAAATAAAAAATTATAATGACAAAAACAGCTTTCGGTGAATTGATGGTAATCCATAGAAAGGTGCTTTAAACCCTTTTGTGAAGTGGTCCTTGTTTCATGGGAAATTGCTGCAAACCTTTGAAAACCTCCAGCATTCAACAAAGATGTTTAATCTGTCAGAACACTGTCATCACCCCTTCTATACGCATTCAGACAATGAATGTGGCAGGTCAACCAGTTTAAACTGTGCAGATACTACTTCACTCTTAGGGAAAACTAGCCCCTCCCTGGCAAACTGCCATTGACCTTGGATTGCATGTAAAGTACATTTACATTGGCACATCAGGACATAACAAAGTGGCTTATTGATAGTTCTGTGAATCGATTATTCATGGCTGTTCAGGGAATACCTGTTCAGGCTGTGACTATAAAGCTTCGGAAATCCTAAAATCGATGATTTGGTAAAACCTGACAACCATCTTTCCTGAAATCTGGTGTCATCGTTGTGGTGCATGCATTTCACAAGTGATCACAGACACTGTGCAGAAACTATGCAAGTTTTCACGTGACGGAATCCTGGACAAATAGAGGCTGATCCTCAAAATCCGACTGTCTAGGAAAAACACGTGAGAATTTATAGTTTTTCATGTGACCATACAGTCAATCATTATGAGTGTTTCCCTAGTTGTTTTTCCTCGCAATCCAGCTATCTGTTTCAGTTTCAGTTTTGTTTTGTTAATTTCTTCTCATTATTAGATCACTGTCTTCTTTGTTACCCCTCCTGTTTTCCCTCTTGTGCTCTGAATTGCATCAGCCTTGTTTTTATTCATATGACAGTGACCCTAACTAATACAGAGACCTGTAAACACCTCGGTTTTTTCAGAGAGCAGAACTTCCTGATAGCTTAAGTAGCATCAAAGTAGCACCAGTTTGAGCAGGTATAAACACCAATGTCCGTAAATTCCTAAATTTAATCGCTAAATAATTCTGAATTTGAATTTCCAAATGTTTTCTTTCACTGGAATTATTTTCCATAGTCTATGTGACACAAATAAAACCTTAAATAGGTTTCCTGCACGACAGGAAAAGTTGGCATTATTTGTATTCTGCACAATGGGGTTAAAATCCAAAAAATATAAGATATCAGAAACAATTAAGATATTACATGAATATTCTCACATTTTCAGGGGTATGAATGTGTAAAAAATTTAAAATTTCACCATCACAAGGGTTTTCCTGGCCACTATACGTATACGTGGGAGGTTTTGATTCATGGGGGAGTCAAGCAGGCAGACATAACGATGCATGCATTTTTAAGTTGGAGGTCTGCGAGAAGTTTTAAAGGCCATGTTTTAAGGCAGGCCTTTGTGTGGATGGCTTTGCCAAGACAGGGATAAGGGACGCTGAAGGTTCAAGGAGATTTGAAAATGTAAAAAAAAAATGAGACAAGTCCTCAAAACCAAGCAACCACTTGCTTACTATGTGTCCTTAGAAAATTTATTTTGCGTACTTCACCCAAGAACTTGGGTTATAACTAGCCTTGTACATATTTCTCTCCAATTATGTTGACATGAATCCATTCTATTAAGTTCCTAAATCCAACATCGCCATAGCGGTAATGCTGGCATTACGGGATATTCAAATGACTTGGCGTGAGCCTCTGACCATTAAAACCCATAATCGCTATCGCTCAAGATCACTTGGTTAATAATCACCCAATTTATTTACTGAATTATGAAGACCAATATATAAACCTGTGATTATTAAGAGATTACAGATCACTGTAGGGCTACATTAATAATGTACTTAACAGTGATATTGTATGGATGCAATAAATAAATAAAAATAATAATAAAGTTATCAATTAACCCAACGTTTTCTCTGAATTCCACCTCCCGTTCTAGGTTTACTTTCAGCAGTGCAGCCTAATTTACTTTAAGATATTACACTTAAACCTCATGTTTTCAGCACTCCAAAGAATAGGTTGTATTTGCAGGAAAGCATAGTTGCACCTTGGTTGCCGCTACAAGCAATAATAATTAATTCATTAACTTACCAACATTTCCTACTCGAAGCATTGGTAATTGACTTTTTGAGTAAATTGGTTATCTGTGTTTTGTGAAAGTTGTGAAAGACATGCGTTTAAAATAATTTATTATGCATGCCAATGGTCAAACATTTAAGGTAGCAAAGTCATTCATTAGGTCTATACAGTCTAGCTTCTGAAACGGTAATTACCCAGTTAAACGAAATCTAAACCTTATCTAAATACCATCTTCAGCAGCATTTACTACAATATATTCTACTTTAAGAGGGAATTTTGAGAAATTTCAGTTAACTACTCCCCATTCAATCTCATATTGTAGCCTTCCAAGTGATGCAAAGCTGTATGTCTTGGAAGCCCATTTGCACAGTAAATTAATTAAATCTATTTCCAGATCTTTACTCAGTCATAGGTTGAGTGTTGACCTGCATTGTGGTAATGTCACTGGTTGTAGGCAGAGTTTTATTTTTGCATGAGCAGCCTTAACACACGGACCTGAGCAGGCGAAACCATATATTTATTCCTGGATAAGCGAAGTTGAGGAAGGAGTGTTGTGACGAGACTCGAGCTTCACTCACTAATCAATCAATCAATCGATCAATCAATTTGCCGTCAGCACGACCACAGTCGGTGAGATTCTCAAACAGCTGATCCAGGTGTTAACGATAGTGTCACTTTGATTAGAAAGGTATTCTTTGGCATATCAAGCCAATCAGACGGGAACCCAGAAAAAAAAAAGGTTTTGTGAGCTGCAGGAATTCAGGGGCTTCTTAAGACATTACTGTTTTATGTTAGGCCTCCCATTCATGTGGACAGGAAAATACTTGATGATTGTTTCAGTGAACTGTAAAGCGAGCTGAGGGGAAATGGATACGGATTAATCCTCATAACTCAACGAATTAACGCTTATTTGGTAATTGGGAAAGCTAAATGGGAACAGGTTTGGAGATGTAGTAGCTTTAAGGCGAGGTGAGAGCAGTGCCCGGATCCCTCCGATGGCAGCTCCAGAGTGGAAGAGGTTTTAAGGTCCTTGATTAAGCCAGTATCGCACATATAGGCATTGTGCGGAAATCCTGCCCTTCATTTGATTGATTCTATCCAATGAGTTTACTTCTTTAAATGATTGAGAATGCCTGGGGGAACACAGACACATCTCAGACCGGGAAAATCAGGGCTACAATCATGTGGTCCGAGCCTGGCAGAAACCGTCATCAGACGCCAGACTCAAACCTTTAACCCTATTGATAAACATGGCAGCATATGAGGAAACTTTACTTTCAGGCCTGCAGCACACTGAGTGCCATCTTCTCTCACTGATGGGCAGAAACAGCGTAAGTAACTGGCTATAACAGAAGCAAACGGTAGAATTGTAGTGTCATGTCATATCAGCACTAACCACCAGAAGAAGAGCACTACTCAACCAACAGATAGAGCCGCAGCGCCTAAAACCATCTAAGGTCAACACGGCCATAATTACTTTAAAATGTCATCGTACAATAAAATACAACAGTTCTCCTGGCAGAAAGCAAATTAGCTTCGGCCATGGCGTAATTACCCTTTCCAGCAGAACTATTAGAGGAGATCAAATCTCCATGCGTGGGTGAGTGAGGACGGCCTGTCTGAGTGCTCTCCTCTTGACAAGGTAACACGTTTGCCATTTTGCACGATAATTGATTGCCCTCATAATAGACATTTTTATATTTGACTCTGGAATTCAAGAAATGGAAAGTGTAATAACCTGCCAGCTTTATCTTAACCATTTAAGGACGTGGTCCACTTCATCCTCATCTATCTTTCTTTTTCCCATTTACTGGAAATTTTTACAATATCTTGTCCAGAAATTTAGTTTAAGAATGAAAATGACATTGGTTGGACAGTTGCAGCTCTTTATAAATTTCTTTCTTTGAACATAAAGGAAACATGGTCACATCAATCAGTGAAAACAAATAAATATTTCTCTGTCTCAAACTGAGTACAGTGAACCAATCATTTGCATACAGTGTATGAATATCCTCATTTGTTGATGAGCCCAATGGAACAATTTTGCCTAAGCATTAGCTGAGGCATTACATCACTTCCTGTTTTGAAATTCTACTAAAATGTTTGACGGAATAAATAATCAGTGTATATTCTGTTTCCTGCTCCCACCGTACTGTGCGCAATACTGATTTGACAAATATAACATAAATAGCACGAGAAAAAAAAAATATCCCCAGATAACGAACATCATTTGCGGTTTCCAGTCCAGCTTGTATATTTCCAACTCATTATTACCTCAGTGAAAATGGATTATAATAATCTGATTTAAATTAGTCTATATAAGCAACATGGCGAGAATTCAACATTGTGTCTGGATGCGTGTGTCCACCCGGCTTCTACAGTAAAGGCTCTCCCTGACAGATTTGTGAAAATTCAATGCTCTTGACCTCAATTGCCCTGAGTTATGTTACAATTGTTACATTAGTTTGTGAAAGTTCTTTTACAAACATTTTTACCCCATACTTACGATCGTAAGCCAGAGGAGGATAAACCGATAAACCGCGCTGAGATAACATCACTTTAGCTGGGATTTATGTTTGCTTTTCATGCGTCCTCCTGAAAGAGTGAACGGAGACGATCCAAGAGAGAAACTCAAGGTCACTCTCTTCACTGCGCTGGAACATCATCAGCAGTATTCTGTGGTGGCATGCAGTTACACAGTCAAAAATAACCTTTCAAATTTGTTTTATTGATGTATAATTCTTTCTACCAGTCAGGTAGTTATGAGAGGTGTATAAATACACAAAACATAAATGAATTCTTTTTGTTAGTTTACGCCATAAAAGTGCTAAACACACGTGTCATTAAGACATTAATGCAGCTCTTCAGAATATTATTCAAGGCATGTACAAAGTAGTGGCTGGTCTCTTCAGTCAAGTTTAAATGTTGGTTTTTCATGTTAATCAAGTATTGCATGGCAGATATCTCGGTCCTTCTCATGATATTTAACATCGCTTAAATTTCATTGCATTAAATCGTTACATCGCTATTTTCTAATGGCTGAATATTTATTGAGCTGACAAGTTCGTCTTTAACACAGACCCTGCTGCACTGGGTGTAAGCTGGCTTTTTATATGTGAGTTATTACAGACATGCTGAGCACTACCGGGTTGGTGAAGGCGTGGTGTAATAATTCATGAGCCACACTGACAAAAGCAGTGGTGTTATACGACCCTTGTCTAAGCCCAGCGTTTTTGAAAGAGGCAACATCTTGCTTGTTAAATAATCATAGCGGACAGCCTGTGGACGGGCTAAATAGATGATGCCCCTTTTTATCTTCTCTAAATAAATTCTGTTTAGAAAACATTCCAAGATAAATACTCTTTCAATTCCTCTCATCTCTTTGATCAAACTATGCTTTCCCTTTGCACTAGAAGATTATCGGGATATTTACTTGAATATTGCACAAGATGATTAGTGACCTTTCACAGTGGTATCTTCAGTAGTGGTCTGCCTTTGAGAAGTTCAAACTTCCCACAGAAAGTGCACAGTTTTACAGCATTCTCAATAAACCTGCATTCAAACGGCTTTCAATTTCTCACAGTAACACATTTCTAACAAGGACTAACAATAATAATAAATACCAATAAGCAAATATCAGTAATAACAGACCAACTGCAGATTTCCACTATTTGCCTTTCTGGGCCCCTCCATTGGACAAAGTGGCGCCATTACACACTGATATCGAGAGGTCACGGGGTGCTCGGTCTAGCTTGAGTGTCTTGGCTACTGGCTCCTCGCAACTATCTGAAGCCTCTCCCTGTGTGTCTGCAACATCCTTCCTGAACCCAGTGAAAGTCTGCATGCCTCCATAATGATAAAGTCAGTTTGACTGTGTTTATCCTCGGTCCGTCATTGCTTACATAAAGACATGGCCTGATTGGCTTAGTCAATAGATTGTGCCGAGTAGGGAATGGCACATCTCTCACTGTAGCACCGCTTACTACTGGAGAGACTGTTTTGTCATGATCTGTTCTCTCCTTGGTGTAAGTTAATGACTGTTAGTATAAAAAAAAAAAACGCCTGAGTGGCTATGATGTACCAAGGACACAAACATTCAAACGGGCAGGAGATATGAAGTGTTGCCATATCATCTTATTGCGGGGCAAGATCGTACCTCCTCCAGTCACAAAAACTAGTCAACAAAACACAAAAATGGTAAAAAAATGGAAAAAAAAAAAAGGATTTGAAAGACGCGTACATCACAGCTATCATCCACCAGAGAAGATCACCTAAATGTATGGTGCTGTTTGTCTGTGACAGTGTCTCACACTCCCCACAGCCCAGTATTCCTTATGGGGATGTCATTCTTTCTCTGCCATTCATAAAAAACAGGAGCTGCACATCATTTTGAACCACCCACTGTTTGTGTGGAAAACATCCAGGCTTTCAAATCCCCGCTTCAAGCTGACAGGCAGCAGGATGCATTCTGACTGTGCGGAGTCACGGCTGGCATTCCCCTTGCTTTGATTCATTCTCCTGCCTCGCAAAATATCATAATTTACCTCAAAGTTGGAAGCATAAAGAAAACAGTGAAAAGCCATTATCCGCTTAAGTTATAACTAATAGAGTGTAAGATATTGGTATAAGTACCCTGGGAGGATTCTTGAAATGAGCAGGCTTTTCTCTCATTAATTCAAGCACACTGTAAGCAATACGAAATAATACGCATAATAAATTACATTTATCCGGATTTACACGCTGAGAGTTTTTAATATGATATGCAAGTGGCGGAGGTGGGGCAGAAAAATTGAATATCATTATCTCACACCAACTGTGTGATATGAGTGGCAGGACTCCTCAGGGGTGGGGGATTTAATAAAATATTAAATAAAACATACCCATATGTTTTATTTAATATTAAAAACATTTTTTCTGTCATTTCAATCTTCGCAATATACTGTTTTTGAGATGGATTCAAATGTAGATTGATTCAATTCTGAAGAAATTTTCAAAGAAGTTGTAGTTCCGTAGTTGTCAACAAGCATCCTACTAATTGTTTGTCTGTCCCTGTCAAAGAGCTTAGTCTTGTGAACATGGCTGTTATTTGTTGCTGCTCTTTTAAAATGACACATTTTCTTTTTTTCTTATTTGACATCAACAATCCCAATCTGGAATGTCCAATCAGCAAACTATGCACAAGCATTCTAGTATGTGACTCGGGCTGCCTACACAAGAGAGCGGGACACTTCATCTTCCTATCAGCCACTGCTGCTTTTCACCTGTCGATTCAGCCCTCGCATACACAGAATGAGGACGGAGGAGACCCGAATGTAAGCGTGTTCAGAATGCTGACGAGCTCCCAGATGGCCAGCAGAAGGCGCTTGAGCAATGAACAATGCTAACCCAAATCGACTAAATCCCTTCTATTTCCCTGACCCATGAAATGGCACCTCTACTGAGTGAGTCATCCTAGCAGTCTATATTTTCATAATTTTTGGCAATCTTCGTTTTGCTGCTGCAAATCATTTTGCCATTTTTTGACTGGCACACCTGCAATTTGGACATCAAACTTCGAAACCCTTGAGGACTATGTTAGTATCGTAATATCACTTGGAAGTTAACCTATAACACCCAGGATCTTCAGTGCTGAGATGTTGGTGGTATAGAAGCCTTTTATTAACCTCACTTTAAAATGAAGACCTGTGTGCAAGAAGTACTTCAGACAAATTTTGCAAAAAATGAGTCGACACCAGTATTAAAAGCCACAGCGGCTAGAGCATCATCTGATACCAAAGAAGCTCTCAAATCTTGTGTACTGGTGCATTTCCATTGCCCATCGTCATTATCTGCAACATGTTTTGAAAACTTTGACCCCCAGAATCTCAAAAGTATTATTTTGTGACTTAGGTACTTCTTGCACACAGGTCTTCAAATGCATGTTTTCTCTAAACTGTTTCTCATTTACTTTTCCAAATTAGGAGAGAGAAGAAATGCTGACCGGTGTTGGAGAGGCACTGCGGCAAAAATACAAATGTGAAGAAAAGCAGTAGCATGGTTGTAGCCAAGATGCAATAATAATTAATTTAATTCCTAACAGTTAAGACGTCAATCCTCTTAAAGGTTTTGTGTCATCCTTCAAAGCCCCGAAGAAAACTTACACCAAGACGTTGGCACTGAATGGGGGAAAATTTTGATGACTAGACTTAAAAAACTGGTGTCTTCACTGCCCGAACACTTCACATGATTAACAGACATGCAACGCTACACATTGGCAGATATTCGACTGTGCCGACTTTTTTTGCACTATGTTGCAGTCATCACATTTTCTTTTTCAATTAGCAATAAAATGCACGCTAGAACAAACCATCGTAAGAGATATCCATCGCTTGTAAAGAATATACGATTAAAATGTAAAAGTTATTTATTTATTTATTTAGCATTTACTTTAAATTATTAATTATTTTTTGATGTGCCCAAAAACAATCTCATTGTATCCTTTCACGTGCAGTGCCAGAGTTTAAAAAAACAAAACAGAAAGAATGTGTCACTGTCCAATGAATCATGGTACATTTCATCTTCATCAAAGACATTTGTAGTCATCTCAAACTCAGTTCCTAGGTTGCATCATCATGCTGTCAGCTAACGCAATAACTTTAAAAGGAATTTGCTTTGAAAAGAAAGCAAATTTGAGTGACAAAACATAGTTTCTCATTCTTTGTGGGAAATAAAGTATGAGAAAGCCTAGTAAGTGAAACCATTGGTAATTTCGTTTGAAATTTATAGTATTCTGCGGTTATGCTTTGCCCTTGACCTTATATCTGACAAGAGAGAGATGCAAAAAAAAGTTCACTTTGATGACAGTTAAGGTGGGCTTCACATGCTCTGATGTCTATATGAAATCTCCCGCAATTATGTTTGTACAACAACTATTTATTTTGCCTTTGCCCAGATTTAAGACAGTTATTTGTTTGTGATTCTCTAGGGATGATGCATTCTCACATTGCCTTACCGTACAATGCTCCCTCACTCCCATCCCTCTGTTCACGGTCCTCTCAGTGTCCCTCTCCCTTGCTCTTGCACACTCTCTGTATGTGTGTATTTATTTCTATTTCTTATTGTTATTTGTAATTTTAAAGGAAAAATACACGTATTGATTTATAAAAATGGAATATCATTCCATTTAAAAATTCAATTTAATAATCTGCACATTTATGCATTTTTTTCATAGTTTGCATTAATGGCTCCTAGGCTTTATGTAATTGCTTGTTTTTCAGGTTTTGCTTCACTCTGCTGAACTTGGCGACTGAAACTGCAAGTCATGGAAATTTAACAGCATCTCTGTCCCCCAGGTTAATAAATCTGAACTTGTCAAAATGTGTGACCAACACAATTAATCAAGCATAGAAAAGCTGCTTGTTCTGCCTCTACAGGATACATTAACTGAGAGACAAGAGAGAGAGAGAGAGAGAGAGAGAGCTCTATAGATGTACTATCCTCATCATCAAAGTGCCCTTACCCCACTGTGGCCTGCATTACTGAATTTGTTCTCAGTCTAACCTTTTCACTGACATAATTATAAAGAAATGCAAGAGGAGTGACTGATGTGCATGAACCCAGGTTTCAAGTGTGAGACCAAAGTAAGTTTTTTCACTGCCACTGGGAAAGGTCCTGTTTCGGCTGCAATGTTACTGAAAACATGCTGTGGATCAGAGTGGACCTAATCAAACAAATGTTATTAAAAATCTGATACAGTTCATTTTGCACTTGATCAAATACAACAGCATGGTGGAATTGGGGGGAGAATGCATTTTATTTCATTGATATTGCGCACTCAATCACGCGTCTTCCAGTTCTCTTTAAATTCTCTGGGTTTTTTTTTTTTTTTTTGGTTTTTTTTGACCGGGCGGCCGAGGATTCTCAATGGGCTCATATATTATGAACAAGCGGCAATTGCACAATCACTCAGAATGAACGGGCGGCCCGCCCGGTCATTAACGATAGTGGGGAACCCTGTTAAAGGTATCACGTCATCCAAAAATTGTCTTTATATGGGAATTATTTGCTTCCAGTTCTTTTAATTTATGTTCTTCTTTGCAGCTGAAACGTCCATTGCTATGTGCAAGAGTGTGGCCATTAGTTTCATTTTTATGCCCCCGCCCTCCAAAGAGGAAAGGGGGCATTATGTCGATACCATGTCCGTCCGTCGTCTGTCCTCCGTCCGTCGTCTGTCCTCCATCCGTCCGTTGTCCGTTGACTTTTCATTTCCGTTGGATGACTATTGAATCCCTCGTCGGATTGATGCCATTTCTTAATGGCGTATTGGGAGTGGCTAGAGGAAGGTCCCTTTCGAAAACCAGCGTTGTGCGATATCTAATATAGCCGCCACAGCAGCCATCTCAATATGCCCTCGATCAACATACAGGCGGGGGCACCTGCCACGCTCTGCGTTGCTCTCGTCTTTCACTGCGATACAAGAACTATGGTAACTAATTCCACAGAATCACACCTAGTTCCTGAAACCACGCCTCAGCAACTGCGACGTGGGACCTTGACAATGAAGTTACGCATCAAATCCATGTAATACTAGTACTGTCTGTGTACGTGCAGTCCTCATTAGTGCCTTGTGCGACAATCCCTAAATCCACTCTATTTCACGTGGGTAACCACATCGGAAAAAAAGCAGTACGCCTTACGATGTAGCTCTTAGCCACCACCATACTTCATAGCAGAGGATGCTCCAGGCACATATAGTCTTCGTAGTGCCACAATAACATTACAGTTGCTGAGGTGTCCTTACGCCTACCCCTTGCCCTAGCTTCATCCCTGGAAATGGAGTTGCAAGGAGTCGTGGTTGAAATATTCCCCTATTAAATGGGACGACCCTTCGAGACCCTGGTATGTCATCAGTAGTCAGCCATGGCGCCATAAATAGACACGTTGAGTTTGTTTCCGGAAGAATTCACAATGCCATCTTTAGCTGTGGTCATCTCGCTTTCCAGGGCTATTGGCAAATGTTTTTGGTTACTGGCAACAAACTGTAAAAATGCAAGAAGACGCATCCAATGCTTGGGATTGCTGATGAATGAACTTGAAGAATGTAAAACAGACTGCAAACAAGCAGTCTGAGACCCTCTATTGATTACAGGGGTTTGAATAAAATCATCATTAAAAACAGATACCCCCTTCCGTTAATTAATTCCGCGTTTGAACGTCTGCAGGAGGCGTCATTTTTTACGAAGCTAGATCTCTGTAATGCGTATAATTTGTTTCGCATTCGGGAGGGGGACGAATGGAAAACGGTTTTTAACGCGCATGATGGGTACTACGAATATTGGGTCTTACCGTTCGGGCTGGTTAACGCCCCCTCGGTGTTTCAGGCATTCGTCAATGACATGCTCCGAGAGATGTTGGAGAAATTCGTCTTCGTTTATCTTGAAGACATTTTGATTTTTTCTTCAATACTGTCAGAGCACAAATAACACGTCAGATGTGTACTGGAAGTCCTGCTCAATGCCAAACTTTTTGTTAAAGCCGAGAAATGTGTTTTCCATGTCCAAACTGTCTCATTCTTGGATTTCATTGTTTCTAAGGGGTCGGTGTGGATGGACCCGGACAAGATGGCTGCGGTCAAGAATTGGCCTGCACCGCAGAGTATTAAAGAGGTCCAACGCTTTCTGGGCTTTGCCAATTTTTATAGGAGCTTTATTCGTAATTCAAGCGTGGTTGCTGCCCCCATTATTGCGCTCACTAAAAAGAATTCCTGCTCAGCGTTTTTTTGTTCTTATGCAGCTGATGCTGCCTTTGCCCGAAATTGTGACACACAAAAATGCATTTAAAATGTGATGTGGTAAAATGTGGATGTAGGCATTTGTGTTATATGTTCCGAGACTTGATATGGACTAACTGCACAGCCTGCCGGTGCTGTTTCTGCAGTGTGCCCTGTTGCTCTCTCATCTCCGCGTTTAGCACACTGAACAAGAATATAAACATAACACTTCTTATTGGGAGAATTATGACCATGTCCTGAAACTCATTGGCCCTCATTTATCAAATTTGCATAGGATCAGGTGTACATTCTGGTGTAAATATCAGCGTTCGCCAAGTGTCACGTGTGATTTACTAAAAGTGTGTATGTCGCTGATTTCAGTGTAGAACTGGCCTGGCGTTGATAAATCTGGTGGCAGAAACCATCGTAATTTACATGACACGCCCCTATAAATTAATGCACCGGGAGGCATAGTCCTGCCCACTTTACGACATTGACTCTCAAAAGACGGCAAAGAAGAAAGAACTTCACTGAGGAGGAAATATTGTCGGCCTGCTGATAAAACCTTGTATCTGCAATTTGTTGCAATTTTGACACAAAAACTCGTATGTCCACGATAATAACATAAACATTGCAAAATACAAAATTTCATTGATTGGATACATTCTTGGAGGAAAGATTGTCATCCTACCTGGACACAGCTCTTACATGCAAAATTAAACTCTTTTTTTTTTTCTTTGCTCTCCTGTGAAGTTTATCATTCTGAAGATATGAGGTTTTATCAGCAGGCCGACAATAGATGGAGAAAAAAAAAGGGGTGAGGGGTAATGTTGCTTAGTCATTGCGTTACCAGAGTACCTTGATATCCCAGTCAGTAACCAAAATATTGTGGGCATGTACCCTAGCATTATCACTGATTTGCTTTTAAACACCATTTACTTACTGTATACCATGTAGCAATTGAGGGACGACTTACATTGCAGTTAGCTGTACTCCATGCAGCTATTAGCCTATACAAATGCATCATCCACTAGATGTCCTCGATCACAACTTCCTTACTTTTACTAAACCATTAAATATCAGCTTCAGTGACATGATATCTAGAAACAAAATACATAACTATATATAGTTATGTAATCATAACTATATGATTAACTATAAAATAAATCCTAGATTTTAGCCTTATTTGAGTGAAATAAGCAGAGAGTACTTAGCTAGCCACTGATCACACCATGACCTATTGGTAGCCAGCATGCTAAGTGTTCTTGTGTTCTATAATGTTAATTGTTGATGTTGTCATATTTTGTTAATTGGGCAAGAACTCCACAATTTACTTAGCTATGGTCTAACTGGCTCTGGAGATCCTATTGTTGCCGTAGCAACAGAAATTTTTAAATGACAGGATTAATGTTAAGCTACGTATTTGAAAGAAAAAGCAAGCAAGCAAGATAGCTAGGTCTCAGAAAGTAACAGAGATGGAGAGACCAGTTTTGGCAGTCTAGGGTGTGGGTTGTCACAATTGGTTGTCACCTATGTGACCACTGTGTTGTGCCTGTTTCTTCAAACCAGAGTCTTAGGTGACTTGCTGTAAAAAGACGCACATTAAGAGCCCTCACGACAACCCTGAGAGCCCTTCCTGCATCTAGAATACCAATGGCATGCTCCCTGAAGTTTCAAGTGATCTTTATGAACGAGAGTGCTGTGAGAGCCCAACATCCCCTGCCGGAGTCGCGACTGTGATATGCGTATCATCAGTTGGTCTAAAGCATATGTGCAAAGCTTCAGGGATGTCCTATGAAAACTGTGGGAGGAGTTGATCTCACCAGCCAAGTACCTTACAACACAGGCAGATGGATGGACATACAGATGAACTGTGCCACGAAATAATCCCCCCTGTGGAATTCTGCCTAGCGGGGGATAAAAATGATCAACCAGGGACTTTTGGGGTGGCATTTTATTGACCAAAGTACAAGGTGTGCCTAAACAAGGTGTGCACACGCGATTTCAATAGCTCTGGATCAGGCCCCACCTGTCTGATGGGCCTATTTTGACAAAGGGCATGAACTTGACAATGATATGGAGGAGATGACTGATATGCACACAGACCAGCGGCACACAACTTTGGTCAGGTAAGTAAATCCTACCACAGAAGAAATTTTGCAGAATATTGAAAGGAATAAACTCTTGCATTATTATTATTGTTCAGTTGTGCCTCTCTCTGTGCTGTAATGTTTCCTCCGTGAGATCAATGCAACATCTGTCGTGTATCACAATGTTATGCAGAACCCAACACACCCCAAAGAATGCACTGACTCTCCTGGGGATGAATTGTAACATACGGTCCAAACACCCAAAACGGATTTTTAACATTCCAAATCGTTAGCCTCGTAGCATTATTATATACCCCATTATTAAGGTTTTTTTTTTGTTTGTTTTCATTTAAAAAATGTTTTATTACTTAGGGGGTGGATTTTTTAAAAAGTTTTTCGAAAACAAAATGTTTTTGCCAACACAAAAGAGCAGGCAGCCGATATCTGAACTTGGCAAAAATATGACTTAGGCAATTATGCTATGAGGCTGACAAAATGTAGATTCTTTCTCAATTTTCTCTTGATTACTGAAAACACTGTTCAGCAGTGCTAAAAACACGCTGACTTCTTTTTGTGGCATGAATCTATGGCACGGTTTTAATGGATACCCATCGTTGCATACCTCACACCCATCCACGGGGATATTCCGAAGAAAGGCTGTAGGAATGACAGAATTTGTCATGCGGAATGTATCATGTGGAGATCCAGGGTAATTGCTAAACAAGTATTATAAGGCAGTTTACATTTGCAATCACCAGGATATTAATGGAGCGGGACTACCTCTTGATTCACTTTTAGTTTGGGTACTTGGTACGTGGAACTATTTTATGACACCCAAAACCCCTGGGAATCAACATGTGACCATGAAGTCCTATTTATTTTCCAGCTGGCTATCGGGTTTGTCAGAAAGATAATAAACTCATTGCCATGTCTGACTTGACTGGAAGAAAGCGCATGTATAGCCACATTGATGTTAGACTGGCTGTGGCAAGCTACCAAGTCCAGGGTGCACTGGAAGGACCCGCTGGCTTGGTAAGTGAGACGGGCCATAAATTCACAGTGACTGGGAGAGAATATGTACTTGATGGTGGTCTATCCATGTTCGTGGCTACCAGCCGGCCGACCTCGACTATAATTGCTCAATCTCTCAGGAAAGATGCAGTTTCCCCTTACACTCTTGGTCCCTGAAGCAGGAAAAGGACATATGGGGGTGATAACGGCTTGGGCTGCACCTCCATCAACATCTCATGCCAATAATGTGCACCATTTTCTGTAGATCGTAATAAAAATATAACAATTTGGATTTATTTTAAGCTGCGTGCACGCAGCCTACACCATAATTTGAAGTAGGTATTGCCATAATTTAAAAAATTGTCTTCCGCTCTGATGTAACCTGCTGTGTCACATGTATATTTTATTCCAGTGCATTCTGCAAAGACAAACCAAGAGAGCTTAAATAGGTACTTAGAGTCTCAGTTGCAATGAATTTGCCCAATGGACATTGAGAATTAGAAAGGATCTTCTGTGCGTAATGATGTGCATCGACTGATTCTGAGCCTACAATAACCTCCAGTATAAAGCTTTAATTGCTTGTTGTGATTACCTGATTAAAATGCGGCGTATCAGATATTATGACTTGTTGAATGATTTTTGAGGTGATATACGTGGAAATCATCAACAAAACCAATCTGCGGAAAATATTTACAGGTCTTCTTTACCTATACAGGCGTCTCTACGCCAAGTCTAAAGTCAGTGAAATAAGACCGCACTTGCACTTACACAAGGAACTAAAATTTTACTGAGGTAGAATCTCTGTTGACGCACTCCACGATGTGCCCTCACACTCATCTCAGCGCGAATGCATGCAATTAGATCTATGAAAATACTGAATGAGCCTAGAAACACAGAATTCGCTTTATCCCGTTCAAAAAGGCTAAATATTCAGTATTATTGACTAGTGAAACGCTAGTGCTGAAACGAAAATACACATTCGATTTGAATTCAATGTGAACATGAGCTCTCATTACTTTGCACAGGTCTTTTACACATTCTGTTATGCATTGTCTGCTGTACATCAGTCAACATGCAATACTCAGTGGTTACATTCAAATTCTAGCCTTTCTCAAAGAGCCTAACACACTCTCATAGAACAATGTGCTACTCAGATATTAAATCGGGGAAATATTGAGTACACTGAAATAATTGATGTTGCATCAATTAGTTACATCTAATTGTTGGAAGTTTTCTCAGCTGAATTTTTAGATTTGAACACAACTTTTTTTTAAATGTCAGAAAGCAAGGATACCCTAATTTAATTAGGTTAGATTAAATATAATTCTCTTTTCACGAAAATAGCAACCCATGATCAGGTTCTTCACCGTAGGTCTTGCACTTTCATAAATCACACTCCATTTCCTGCTTGCCAGCGTGTTCTGTATAGGACCCAATATCTCACGTCACACTTTCAGCAGTGTTAGTCTATAAACTGCCTGTTGGCCCATGTAGCATGGTATCATTATTAAACTGAGATGACTAATTGATAGATCCAGCGTTATAGTGTCTAGATAGTGGATGGTGTGTACGTTTATAGTGCCTCAAAGATATTAATCTAGTTGTCAACTCATAACTCTAGGTCTTATAGTTACATTACATCATTACATCATATGCCTTGATGAAGCGCAGGCTCATGTTTATGTTGAGACTGACCAAATTCATTTCATGGCTCTGTGGGCTTTAGGAAAATGTGAATATTTCCATTTATTTGTGAGTAATGTTGCATTTTTTGTCAAAATAAAGTGTAAAATGTACAGTGTTTTACTTTTATTGATATTTCAGGTAAGTTGTTCCATTCATCTACAACTGGGTTATGAGTTATGTTCCGCAGGACTGAAAATCCCAGTGTTCAATTTGAGTTAAATCTGATCTGATTTCTGTCTCTGTCACAAAACTTCTGGCACTGTCTGCATTAATCTCATGCACTCGAGTAATCATTTGTCTTCAGGCAGAACTAGATAACCTGCTTGGAATTTAATTAAGTGAGAACCTCCTCGACTACAGGATGTGGCGATTACGTATAAATTTTGCGTGTGCGTCTCGGCTCGGCATTCTGCATCTGGAGGGGTCCAGTAATGCAGGTCAAGTTCAGACGTGATAAATGCCTTTCTGTTGAGGGCTGTGGGGAATGTCCTTGAGTTTAATCAAAACTATTTGTTTTTCGTCAGCTTTGCCGTTATCTCTGGGCTCTTGTCCGCTGATAGCTCGACATTAATGACATCGTAAATCATTTGAAGTGGAGTGTTGCTTTCTTAACCCCCCTCAGACTGTGCTTTTCAGAATACCAGACCAAGGTGATCTACCAAGTCATAATGGGAGGGTGGCACTTTAGAAGGCTTCAAGCTCCCTTGAACTGATCAAAGCAGTTGTGATGCTGTGGCCACAGAGGAACACTGTGGACTGAGTGTTTTCAGGGCCTGTGATAAGGTATAGTGCCACTCATTTTGGGGTCCGTAAAGCCTATATTCCTCTGAAATGTGTTAGTGAACATAAGCTAAAATTACAGTAAACAAATCAGAATCATAGAAATTTATAAGTACCACCTTATAATGATTTCCTTGTGTGGGTATTGTAGGTGGAATCCACATGGTTTCAAGTTGAATGTTCATTTTGAGACCCCAAAAAATTAACCGCAAGACGAGGCTCTTGAAATAATAGACTTAATTTAGTATTAAATTTTAATGATAATATTCAGCAAGGGCTTACATTAATAGCTTTTCATATTTTAGTTAACAGTCTCACATCTATGAATAATTTGTTCGATGTAATAAAAAAACATGTTTGGTCTTGTTGAATCCATTCTTCTTTCAAATCAAGTAAGTTGTTTTTAACCTTCATCCTACTGGCCAATTTTACATACAAAAACTACCAGGCGGGGTCTGTATGGACCCCAGGAGAGGATACCTTAAAATCAATGCAGTAAGAACAAATTCAATGCAGCAAACACACATAACTTAATTGAAGAACAAAATCCACTACAGCAGAATATCAATGATGAATTATAAATGCAATAACATTGCAATAATATTGCAATAATAGCATACACTTAGCAAATTATAGCACCACAAAAGAAATTTTGGCATTATATACTTGTACATGATTTTTGCAGCTGTAAAACATTCTGGATTACAACTTCTGTCTTTTCTGACAGAATTTAAAACAAAAAAGTAATTGTAAAATTATTTAGGGCAGAGTCATTGTTTGTGTTCAGAATCTGTCTTAAGGCCTCTGCTGCTGTGTATCTAGCTTGTCTTTGTCTGTTGGCCATTATGAATCTGAAACAACCAAAAAGAAGTTAACTTTCAGTGTGCTGTTCAATCATAAAATAAAAGACAGATATGTTTAAACAAATTAATTACACCTTCACAATGCAAAAAGCTGATCTTCCGGTGCTTTAGTGTTTCAATTAAGACATAAATTCTGACAAATTCATAAAATGGTGAGGCAGTATGTCCCGTATTTTTAAAATGGTGAACGAGAATATAGTTGCGGGTCCAGAAGGACCCCGTAGGATGAAGGTTAAAAAGGTTAAAAAGTTTTTATTGCAGGGAGATTTCTAGCTTCTTTTAAGAGAGTGTGCGTATGCGTGTGCGTGTGCATACGCACGTGTGCGTGTGTGTGTGTTCGCGTCTGTGTTATTGTACTTGTTAGACAGTGAGGTCTAGAAAACGACTTTTTTACAGAGTGGGGACATTATGGGGAAGTGAGGACATTTTCGCCTGTCCTCAAAACTATAAAGACAAATTGTGACTTATTAGTAAAGGTTAGGGGTAAAGTTAGAATTAGGGATAGGTTAAGGTTAGGGGTAAATTTAGAATTAGGGGTAGGTTAAGGTTAGGGGTAAAGTTAGAATTAGGGATAGGTTAAGGTTAGGGGTAAATTTAGAATTAGGGGTAGGTTAAGGTTAGGGGTAAAGTTAGAATTAGGGATAGGTTAAGGTTAGGGGTAAATTTAGAATTAGGGGTAGGTTAAGGTTAGGGGTAAAGTTAGAATTAGGGGTAGGTTAAGGTTAGGGGTAAATTTAGAATTAGGGGTAGGTTAAGGTTAGGGTAAGGGTTTGGCTTGGGCATGCGTAGTGACAAATAGAAAGAATGAGTGGCATTAAATGTAATGTCTTCTCTAGGATAAAGTACAAGGATGTGTGTGCGTGTGCGTGTGTGTGTGTGTGTGTGTGTGTGTGCGAATGTTTTTGTATTTGCATACGTGTGCGCATGACTCAGTCTGAGGAGGTCTAAAATAAATTAGATCACAGTGTCTCGCCAGATACTTGATTCTTTTACAGGACAGCACATGTACAAATGGTCATATACTTAGCTTTGACGCTGGGTCATCATCAAAATGCCATCATAGGCCGTATACAGAGAAGACTGTGTATCAGCATTAAAGCAGAGCCCTGCTGGCAGATGTAATGTAATGAGCAGCACGCCCTTCTTAACTCAATCAGGTCTTCCCTGTCACCTTCTTTTATATTCCAATTCGATTAGGGGGCTAAAGCCAACAAGATTTCCTGGACAAAATGAATGCTTGTATTAATCCAGCAATTTCCATTTAAAATGGGGCATCGACTTGATTAATAAGGCCTGATGCTGAATAATTATTCTGTGGACATGGGCCAGAATCGGAAAGCCACAGCTGTGACCACTAAAAGCAAATGCCTTATGGGAAGGAAGGGGTCAAAGGTAAGCAATGGCCATGACTGAGATGATGAATCCTTTTCCCCTTCTCTTATGCAATTAACAAACACCGCTTCTATTAATTTGCTGCCCCCAGAGTAGTGACTGGTCAGATGTCTCAGGGTCAGGGGTCAGGGGCTGAGCTCAAAGGTCAGCCTGAGAGAATCTCTGCAGCAAAATAGGAAAACCTGGGAAAATTCTAATTAAATTGGGACCATTTTTGTCGCTGTCGCCATTGCTTGCCTCCCCGATCAATTGCATATTTAAGAATCCCGATTTTCCATCAATGGAAACATTCAATGTGCATTTAATTGGACGGGAGTCAATCTGTGCATATTCACCTCAGAGGAGGCTTAAATCCTTAACATGGGAGTTTCTGCCGAATTTATTTTTCAGAGCGAAATTCTGTGCAGAGTGGGTATCAGAGTAAAGAAGTGATCTCATTCATGAGCATGATCTTTCATCCCCCACTTGCTGTTTCCAAGGGATTTACCAAATCTCTATGCATTATCATACCACAGGGTTTTTTTTTTTTTTGGATCTTGTGAATGTGTTAAATGACCACCAGAATGTTTTCAATAATAACTCAATAATAATATTAGACTTAATAATAATATAGACTCAATGGTAATACTAAAAATTTAAATATTATGATTAGTAAATAATTAATATCTTTAAATGTGTAAACCTTTAAAATATCGCATTATTTATATCAATAAATCTTGGATCAGGTTTATTTCACGGTCTTAACAGATGATACAAGAGAGAGCACTGTGTCAAATGATTACTTGTAATAATAAAATATTCAGTTAATGAATACCATTGAATCCTAAATGGAATGATTGCATTGATTACAACAGGCTGGTACTTAAATATTTATCAGTAGGTTACCAGTCTTACTGCTACCAAAGTGCAGACTTTCTGCTTCAATTTTAGGGGATGAACATTCAATTCATGGCGACAGTTTGGGAAGAGCACGACTTTTTTATGTTGTCCCACCATTTAAATTCACCAAAAATAATCGGATGTGGGAATGTATGACTGTTACAAGCCAGGTGCACGTTATACCATCTCATCAGCACTGTAAACAAAGAAGCCTTATGAAAAAAGGAAGTCTAAAAAAAAAACATTAGAGCAAGATCTTATGGGCTGATGAGACAGAGATAGACCTGTAACAGAATTTTAGGAAAAGAGCAGTGTGGATAAGGAAAGGAACTGTGCATGATCCGAAACATAACACCTCATCTGTGAGGTGTCACATGAAAAGCCATGCAGGGCTGCCAGCTGGAATTGCTATCCCAGAATTCTAGAAAGTATAGGGGTGTATTTTCTGATCACATACAGCCAAATGTTTCAAAATGTATCTTCACTGTGCAGATGGAAAATGACTGAAGCTTACTGAGATAGCAACCCAAAACTTTTTTTAAGGCAAAGCAATTTTGTACAATGTAATATTCTACAATGGCTAAGTCAATCACCTGACTTGAATCCAATTTGGCAGGAATTGCACATCCTGCAGGCAAAACCAAAGGGAAAATATTCTAAGAACAATCAGTAACTGAAGGTGCATTGAAAGGCTTGGGAGTGCATCGCCACTGAGGAAACCCAACATGTTGTTGATATATCTGTGGGTCTCAGACTTCAGGATTTAAAATCAAGTTTTAAAAGTCACAATTTACAAGCCCTAATCAGAAAATGTTGGCACTGAAGCTGAAAGCAGTGATTTGTAAATTATCTTTGACCCATATTATGTAGACAACAGTACAACATTGCATTATTTGATGCTTCCGCATGAATTTTAATGATTTTTCCAAATGAACCCTTCTGTCCGCCAACTTGCATGAAAATCTGTAATTGCAGTATTAGCAAACGGATACAATGATAGATTTTAGGGCTCAAACCCCAACACACTCAGCAATCGGGACTGTCGGGATATCCAATTCCCCCCATTCCCGGTCCCGACAAGGTAAACTGAAAATTCAGAGCCCATTGGTGAATGCTGTGGAGGATGTGGAATGAGCGCCAGGCAAGGGCGATGCAGTGCAGCAGGAGGCAGAGGCATGTTTGCTACAGAGGTAGAAGAAGAGGTAAGCAGGAGAGCCACTTTCCTGAGGGGTGGAGCAATGTCTGATATGCATGGGAGTGTTTATAGGAATGTCAGCATGTATTACGTTTTTATCAGAATTAGCTCTGCAAGCCATGCCCTATTTATCTCAATTTTGCGACATATTAAAAAAATTGGGACAGTAATGTATTTGCCCTGTTTCCATTCCTTACTTATTAAGCAAATGATTTATACTTAATAAATGTGTAGGGACTGAAAACATTAAATGATTATCTGTTAAAGGTGTAATTTCATCCCATTCTCCCTGCAAACAAATCTTAAGATGTTAAGAAGTATGGGGTTCCTTGTTGCTGCATTAGGACTGTAGGCAGGCCAGTCCAGCATCTCCACCCTCTTCTTATGCGGCCAGACCTTTGTAAAGTGTGCAGAATGAGGTTTTGCATTATCTTGTTGAAATACGCACAGGCGTCCCTTGGAAATATCACAGCATAATCCTGTTTCCCCAAAATGCATTTTTCAGCAGAACTCCTAGTTCCCTTGCTAAAGGTCACTGACACAACCCTATACCATCACAGCGCATGGCTTTTGAACTCATTGCAGGGAAAAGTCTGGGGTGCGCACTCCGAAAGCAGCGGTACTAAGTATGGTCGCAACTTACTGAGTTTGAACTATGCATTTGTGACAGAAGTGTTTCCCAAAATTATCGTTGGGACTAACGAAGTGACTAACATAGTACGAACCATTGTTAAACAATGCAAGTGCTACCCAAACCATAGGCACAATGAATGTTCACAACCACTGTTGTATAGTTGTGTAGTTCCAAGTGTAGCTCTTGAGCTGATGTCAGAGGCTTAGTTCAAACTACAGTAGTATGAGTAAACAGTTTCGGGACACCTTCTTTTTTTAGATGTTAGTAAGTTTAACCATGCATTGTACCATGTTAGTTCAAAGCTAACTTCCGTCATTGTGTGGGAAATGCACCCCTGGATAATCCTTTTCTTCTTTGGTTTGGAACACACAAGGTTCAAAAAAGACCCAAAATATTGATTTGTCTGACCACAGTCCATATTTCCATTGTGTGATGGTCTATCATAAATGCCTCCATACAAATCAGGTCATTATTTTTACTTTTTTTTTTTAAATGCATATCATCATTCTTTTTTATTGTTATTATTTTAATAATAATGATTATTATTATTATAAATAAATAAATATATATATATATATATATATATTTATTTTTTTTTTTACCGTATTACTAGTCCCTTGTCCCACCTTTTTTGGAATGCTGTGAGGGCCTGAGCGGCAGGAATGTTTTTTATTTTTAAAATAAAATTGACCAAAAAAACATTACAAATCTCTTCAAACTGTTTGCCATGAAATACAAGTAAGAGTAAATTTAGAAATCACTGTTTTCTGTTCTCATTTGCATTTTCCATTCCTTGGGATGGTAAGCTGGTCAAAAATAAGTAAATCAAAATGTATCTCACATAGAACATTATTTGCCCCATTCAGGAGGTTTCAGTGAACCCACAGTCCCCTCAGGAACTGTCCATTTCTAGTTGGAGTTTCTGATGGGAGCAAATGTATTCTGTTAACTGGTCAATAACAGTGAATATTAAAATGAGCCATGCAAAATTATTAGTGGACATGGTACACAGCGAGTTCTGCACAAGTCAAATTCTTTGGAAAATACAGAAAAAATGCATCTCTTGAGTTCAGTATTCTTCTAGTAACACCTGAGGTGCCATTCAAACAATAAAAATGAAAAACAAAACAGCTCAAGGCAACAAAACAGCTTTGATATAATGTGAGTTTGATTGCCAGTGTTTTCCACCGTGTTGTACAGACCTATTGATTAATCTGTTCACACATCTTGTGCCACTACTTCTGAACAGCGGGACTAATTGCTGTATACTACGACACGATCATTGCTGACCACCCACAATCACTCAATACACCACTATGGGCATTCAAACCAGTGGTCCTAAAGTGAGTGCAGCAACAAAAGATGATAGCATATTTTAGCATTTAATCTCGTAATTTACTATATTGCTACAACAGACATTATGAGGACATTTTAGTTAATATCAAGTTTCACACTTATGAAGTTAAGTCAAAATTTACAAGTGACCCTGTGAAAGAAATGATATAAAATACATGAAAGCAAAGCCAGTATCTGATGGAAGTGTTTGACTAACAATATTACAACCCCAATTCTGAAATAGTTGGGAACAGTTGGGAAAGTGTAAATTGTGAATAAAATCAAAATGCAGTGACTTTCAAATCACACCAGCCAGTATTTTATTCACAATAGAACAGAGATAACTCAGCAAATGTTGAAACTGAGAAATTTTACAATTTTATCCACAAAATGAGCTCATTTCAAATTTGATGACTGCTACGGGTCTCAAAAAAGTTGGGACTGTTTACCATGATGTAGCATCCCCTCTTCTTTTTAACACATAGTGGAGGCGTCTGGGCATGGAGGAGAAAATTTTCTTGAGTTTAGCCCTTGGAATTTGATCCCACTCTTGTTTAATACAGTCTTCCAGTTGCTGGAGAGATTTTGGTCTCCTTTGACGGACTTTTTGTTCAATTATGCGCCAAATGTTCTCAATCGGTGAAAGATCAGGACTTCAGGCAGGCCAGTTCTGCACACGGACTCTTCTACTACGAAGCCATGCTGTTTTAATAGCTGCAGTATGTGGTTTTGCATTGTCCTGCTGAAATCCACAAGGCCATCCCTGGAATAGATGTCATCTGGAGGGGAGGATATGTTACTCTAAAACCTTTACATACCTTTCAGCATTCATGGTGCTTTTTAAAAGATGCAAGTGTCCCACACCATATGCACTAATGCATCCCCACACCATCAGAGATGCTGGCTTTTGAACTGAGCACTGATAACAGGAGGGGTGGTTTTTCTCCTCTTTAGCCAGGAGACACAACACCCATGATTTTCAACAAGAATGTCAAATTTGGACTCATCTGACCACAGAACACTTTGCTACTTCAGTATAGTCCATTTTAAATAAGCCTTGGCCCACAGAACATGACAGTGCTTCTGGGTCATGCTCAACAATGGCTTCCTTTTTGCATGATAAAGTTTAGGTTGCATCTGGGATGGCACGGCAGACTGTGTTTACGGACAGTGGTTTCTTGAAGTATTCCTCGGCCCATTTAGTAATGTCAATGACAGAATCATGCCGTTGAGTGATGCAGTGGCGTCTGAAGGCCCGAACATCACGGCATCCAGTGAAGGTCTTCGGCCTTATCCCTTACGTACAGAAGTTTTTTCAGTATCTCTGAATACTGTGCCAATGTGTGCAGAGCTGGCCGCCACCTTATGACGGGCGTGCCTGCCGCTGGAACACATGTAAACTAATACGCTCTGGTTAATATTTTGGTAAATATCAGTAATAAGCACTCAGCAGTGTTTTGATTTCTGACATTTTTCTGACCCTAACAAGAGAAGATTTAGCTTGAAGCACCATTTCTGTCTATTATCGCCCATTGCGTTCACCAAAAGTGTAGTTGCTAACTAAGTTAGCAGCTTACATAGTTCGTCCATTCATTGTCAATGGTTCCTACGACTTAGGTTAGCATCTGTGATTTTGGGAAACGGAACCCTGAGCAATTGATATTTTTCCATAGGGAATGTTTGAAAATACAGTGGTATACATCCAGGCCATCTTAAAACCCCTTTGATACGGTAATATTATGACTGGTCTCTTCTGTCAGGCCGGGTTTATTTCTCTAACAGTACGATCGAGGACAGGGAACTTGTTAAATAGTAAGATAAATTTTAATCGCGAATAACGGAAACATTGATAACAAGTGTCTTATTGTGACCTCAGCCAAGTCTACTAGTTTAGAAAAAACAAAACAAAAAAACACTGGTTTGTAATTGAATCTGACACATAGGCCTATCTAGCCTATTAAAAAAAAGAAAAACAAAAAAAAAAAATTGGTTTGTAATTGGATCAGATAGAAGCTGCATCATGCAGACCCGGACATTACAATGGATGATTCCAGAACGAGGAACAACTAAACCTACTCGCGTCGACTGACAGCGACTGCTGATTTCAACGGGTTTTCGGGCATGCCTAAAGCTGCTTTCACACTGGACACAAAATGAATTTTTCGAACGACAAATTTAATTCAAAGTCAATGAAAAGACACGAATACAGGCAAAACGCGTGTAGCTAATGTAGCTAATCTGTGATGCGAAAAATTTGTTTTGCGTCCGGTATGAAAGTGGCCTAACTCAAGTTGGCAGTGATTGAAATTATGCTGATTTCGCTTTTTAGGACTGTATGGCACTCAATGGAACTGAAAATTTCTGGAAGGCATGAATCCACTTTGTTGCACCTTTCTGTGATGGACGCCAGTCAAGAGATGGCGGGTAGACTTGCACATTGAAATTGTAATGTAGCGCCTCTAGTTTATATTGCTCATTGGAAATAGTTATTTCTGATCTTCAAATTACTTCAGGCGGGCTCGGGGCTCGCACGTAAAACCAGAGCCAATCAAAAGATTTTCAACACAATTCAATCTTGGTCGCTTGCACCAAATTACATCGAGTGAGCTGAGGGACTTTCTCTGGAAAGGCTTGATCAGTTGATCAGACTATCGTGTGACAAAGTTCTGATAGAGAATTTTCCTTTCCAGTGGGCCCAAGATATTTACATGGAAAATCCTCACAGATGGTATTGAGTTACGTACTTACAATGGTCTTGACTGGTTAGTACAACTAAGTCACTTACCCAAATGTAGTACATTACAGGTGTATGAGATGTTTTTGTTTCAACTGGATAAACAGAGAGTACAAAATAGTCAGATGCATGACTTGCCCTTTTCCTATTCGAAAAATGGATCAAATCATAATTAAATATTTACCTACCTAGTCTCTCCAATGAGGAGATTTAATACATGGTTTGTTTACGCCATATTTTGCTTTCTGTCTAGGCTATACAATAAAATTGTGTTCCTTACTACTACTACTTACGTTTAAAATGTGTAGAATGTATGTTTTTTTGTAAGTCACACATAAAATGACAATTTTTTTTGCCTGGCTAAAGGCTGCTGTTGGCAGCTACATATTGCACACCCTGTAATTGTGTTTGCACACCCTGCTACTCATTTTCTGCCTAATACTCTGCCTAAACCCCATCGAGGAGTTCTCTACAGCATGGCAGTGGAAGGTTTATGATCTCCAGCCCTATTTCCAGATGCCCCTCATTTATGCTATGGAGGAAGCGTGTGATCAAATTGATGCAGCATCAATACAAAGGTGGCTTCGTCACTCCAGAAAATTCTTCCCAAATTGCCTTGCAAATGAAGATATAGCCTCTGATGTTGATGGCACCCAGTAGCCAGATCCAGCTAGGCGGAGAGATGATGTTTAGTTTTTTTTTTTCAGTACTGAATTGGATACGTAATTTATGTTACAGTACTACTGTAAGCTTACAGTACAATGGTATGTTCAGTAATTCTGTATGAAAACTGGAAAATGTTTTGTTATGATTGTTTTGTTGAAATGTTCAGTATTGACTGAATTGAGTATACGAAAAGAAATACGTATTTTAATTAGTCTGCACAATTGGTGTCATATAGTGTTGGAGAATTTATTTTTACACTTTCTCTGTGTAAATGCTGAAAGTGTTTTAGGTTGAGCACAGGAGTATTTAACTGATTCAAACCGAATCAGACTGTATGATGGACATGTTTATGTTATGACAAGAAAATACGGTTTTTTAGGAAATTGCATAGTTTTGACTAAATTGTTCCATTTTGCAGATGATCTGAGGTGTTGTGTTACTTGGGTGTGGTGTTGTGCTAATTGTGTGAAATGTTATGAAAGACCGGGCCTGGTTTTCAAGATTGTGCTTAAGCAATTGAAAGAAACTGTAACGAAACTCATATGCAAGGGGAAAAAAAAAAAAAACATTTACGTAATCAGTGTAATACTGCTTAAGAATCTCCAAGAACACCTGCAGACCAAGTGGAACAGTTGAATTGTTGAATTCAGTACTTCCTGCATGGACCCCTAAAAATCAGAACAAACACAATAGGGTTCCAGCAGTTTGTGCTTGGACCCCTAAAAATAAATTTTCAAAAAACATGCTCATGACCAAATACGTCATTTCTTCAATACTCAACATCAACTATATTCTCTGAGAAGAGTCCAAATACTCCCCACTATCGCTTGACTGCTCTGTACGGCTGCCCCACAGCTCTTAGTAGTATTGGAGTGGCTGAGGGGGAGTGGTGGTGGCCAGTGAAGAGTAATCGGATGCAAAACGGATACTTTTAACAAGCCACTTCATCCAAACTGTGGTCTCTTTCGCACTAAAAATATTCACATACTTTTTCTAGCCTACTAATAGTAGGTCAGTATGTGATTTTGGACATATGGTCAAGCTCATTTTGTTTGCCAACCCAAAAGTGGCACAAAGTTCATGAATTTGCAAACCTTTTCAGCGTGTCTAATCTCACACTGCAAAGGATTGTGGGTGGAAACTGAGGGCTGTGAGCCGGACCCTCATTAATAAGGAAACATCAGTTGTCCCGTTGACCTTGGCTCCTCTGTAGTGGTGTTAAGAAAGTTCAAAAGAGAGTGGCCTGGTTAATGCTGTAGGAAAACACCAGAAGATGTCAGAATCAACACTTTCACAGAGAAGCCATGACTCCCACTGGGTTTTGGCCCCTCTTTTAAGTTTTAAAGAAAGCTTTCCCACATGTTTAAAAAATTGTTATGATTCTCCTGGGACTCTATTTCATAGCAACGTCACGCAACCTTTAAAACATTTCCTTGTTACTCTGCTGCAGAGGGGGAAATTAAGACTGACGCTGTTTTTTGTTATAAAAACACAAGCTCATTTTCCTGGCACCACCATTGGCCAGAGGGCTGAAAGAAGCCGTGCAGAGAAGTGGCAGCACATCAGCTTGCTTTTTTAAATGGAACTTAAGTGGATTCTGTTAAATATGAGTACATATGTTCCTTTGTAATTAAGCACTGCCTTTTTAAACTGCACTGCTTTTCAAACATGATCGATTGTGCAGCTCTCTGGACTGGGATTTACATCATTATGTGTGCATACGTCTGTCCATAACAATGTGTGTGTGTGTGTGTGTGTGTGTGTGTGTGTGTATGTGTGTGTGTGTTT
The DNA here is from genome assembly GCA_029721435.1 of Gymnothorax reevesii. Taxonomy (NCBI): domain Eukaryota; kingdom Metazoa; phylum Chordata; class Actinopteri; order Anguilliformes; family Muraenidae; genus Gymnothorax; species Gymnothorax reevesii. The sequence continues at coordinate 52,500,563 of CM056583.1, read as the reverse complement.
GTGTGTGTGCGTGCGTGTGTGCGAGCATGCATGGGTTTGTGCGTGCAATATGGCTGTATGGGTGTGGAGTTACAAAGCAGAGTGTGATTGTGTTCCACTGTGATTTGGGACTTAACAATGTTTTTAAAAGAACATGCCCTGATTTCCATGAGTACATTCTACAGCCCAGCCCCAGAGCTGTATTTCTAAAACAAACAGCAACAAATGAGACACATGTTAAATCATGCAAAACAGAAAAAACAACATATGCTCATGTACATATGCATTCAAACAATATCAAACAGTCTCTCCTCCTATTAGGTCTAATTACTTTGGTTCCATGAAACAGGGGACTTGGAAAAAAATGTCAGTAAGTCCTACCCAGATGACCTGATATAGATGCAAACACCAACAGATTTAGCAAGAGCCTGTTTCACAAAGCAAAACAACTAAATTCGGTACTTAACTGCACTAGTACCACACAAAGCACACAAATATCTGGAACAGGGACTAAAATGGGAAGAGTCCATCAGGGTTTCACTTTAGGCAATTGTCCGGCTAACTCTGTAAAATTATGTGGTACCACATCATGCAGCTGGATTTGACCATTAACATATTTTTAACCTAAATTCAAATTCAAATTCAATTTATTTGTATAGCGCTTTTCACAGATAAACTGTCACAAAGACGCTTTACAGTCAGAGATGAGTTACTGAAAGGGCAGTGCCCAGCCTATTCCCCACTACAGCAAATGAGGCAAAAAACTCCCGGTAGGGAGAAAAATCCTAAAACAGTGGTGAGAAAAAACTCCCCAGTGGGAAGAAATCTCAGGAGGAACCCGGCTATAGTGGGGAAGCCCATCCTCCGCGGGCTAGCTAGTTAATAAGAAGATAATGACAATAGAGTTCCATAAAAGTCCATCTAAACAGTGCTATCAGTTGCTGGAGGAAGTGGCATGCCAAGGATGGTGCAGGACTGGATCAGGACAGCAGCAGCCAGCGCTCATGGTGAGGGACAGGGCTCGGATGGTCCAGGACTCAGGGTTGTGGAGGGAGAGATCCTCGGAGAGAGACAGAAAAAAGTGGGGTGAGGCACTGGATAAAACTACTGCATATTAATAAAAATACAGTCCTGTGTCATGTGCCAAGTGAGAATTTAGGAGCTGACTGGTCAGGAAACAGTCAACACCGCTCCATCCACTTCCAGCAGCACAGAGGCCCTACACTTATTCCAGGAAGATCACTTCAGATTTTCTAGACACTAGTACCAAATGGACCTCCCCGGTGACTAAGGCTGTAGCAAGCCCCACTGGCACCGTTAATGCATGCTCAGTGCCACCGGTTCCACATGGATTTGCTTAACAGTACACCAGTACCATATGGACCTCCCCAGTGACTAAGGCTGTAGCAAGCCCCACTGGCACCGTTAATGCATGCTCAGTGCCACCGGTATCTATTATTTCAAATCTAGTGTATGACAAATTGAAAAAAATACATAGTGCTTATAGATTGAGATAATATTAAAAACACTGACTGATAGTACATATCCAATGGGGTAATTAGTCCTCTGTATTCAACCCAATCTAGTTACTTAGGAGCAGTGGGTGGCCTCAGTGCAGCGCCCAGGGACCAACTCAAAGTCTTGGTCAGGGGCAACGGGGAGCGTGTTCCCATAATACATGGTTTTCAGGGTGGGGAAACGGAGTACCTGGGGGAACCCCACGTAAACACTGGTAGAACATGCAAACACCATGCAGAGAGATCCTGACCAACTGAGACTGGAAAGTAGAGGCTCCTTATGACAAGACAACAGCACTTAGCACTGTTACACTGTATGCTATGGTAAGCTCTCATGAGGAAAAAAGACTTCTTTGCTTGCAAGATGTGAAAGTTACATAAAATTTAGGCTCAAGAGACATGGTGACCTCTGTAATAGAGATCAGGTTTTACACTGAAAGTGATGCTTCAAGCCCCTTTAGGATCACTGAGTTTCTTCTGTCCTGAGGGGTTATAAGTCACTATGAGCAGCATCATGCACTAAATGGAGCGGAATTCCCAAACACCCCCACATGGGCTTCTGGCTTTTGCAAGATTGTGCATTCTAACCAGTGGAGAACCAGGATCCCCTCGTGGCTTAAGAACATTGGAGAACAGCGAGGTCAGTGAAGGAACTGAAGGCCAGTGTTACATGCTTTTCACTGACACATATCCGAGAGTAAAGAACTTCGGATCGTAAGAACATAAGGCTTAAGACTCCTAAAACAAAAGCAACACAGCTGTTCTAGATGCGAGAGTAGCAGGCCGAAGGAGGGCCCGGGCGGGGACTTGAACCTCCAGACTGCCGGGTAAGAGTCATGCGCGCTGACCACTTCCACAAAGTGCCAAGGTAGACAGGGCATCTACTTATTAGGAGACACTTCCAGTGACAGGACCCTTCACCTGTCATACGAGCAATAAAGACCATGTGAAGCCACAAAATACCACAAAGCGAATGAGAGGCCAACACCATTTGTGAGGCTCAATTCAGCAGACAATTGAATTGTTCAAGAATGCCGCAGCCAATATCAGGATAAATGAAATCATGTAATGAGACGCTGGGTCGCAGTTCTTTAGGTCACTGTTTGCTTCCACCTACCACTGCAAACCAGAGTAAATGCCCTCCGAAATTTGATAAATGCAGTGCTGGTGGAGACTGAAGAAAAAGAGAACAATCAAGCATGACTGCACAAGAATAGGATACAAATTATGTCACATAGTAGCATTGGCCTAAATATGATTGCATACAATGCTGACTTTTTGAAGCACAACCATCAGACTATGACTGGGACGACCAGGTGAACAGGAAATCTAGACTGTGATTGAGTGGACTTAATATGAGCAAAATTACGATACCTGGAAGAGAACATATCTCTTGATATTTTACTTACTTAAGTATTATAAGGGTCATTCCATGCCAAGTGGAAATGTACCTGGGCCATCATGGTCTTGGCCTATATACAGGATTTTTGGGCCATAGCAGTGTAATTCAGGTCATTATACACTGCTCAGGTACAAAGTGGTGTCAGTGCAACTTTCCCCCAGTGGCGAGGCAGGCCCTTAAAACTTAGGCTTTTTGACCTTAATTTCCATGGCATTCACCACTGATACAAGCAACCCTTAAGATTGTCAGCCAACAGCAAGGTTCATGTCAAGGATCAAGCCACCTTCCAGATCTGTATCTGTCATAGAATCAAAGATATAAGACTTTTTCTGCAGTATGTTTTGAAAAGCATCCCCTACAGACCATTTTTCAGAGGCCCATGAAATCTATACCAGTGGGCCGTTTGTGGAAAAAATGGAGATACCCATCATTTGAGTTCAAATGAACAAATATACAAATTTAAAGAAAAATCAGAGACCAAGATGGCCCAAAAGGTACCTTAAGCGTTTCCACTTGATATGGAATGACCCATAACTACTGTACCATTTCAGCTTATTTATCCATTTGCTCTCGGAAAGGTGAAAAGACACTAGAAGCCTCCTTTGCTAAAGTTGTGAAATCACTTTACTGGCTGTTTGCAAGTTGTGTCCTTCATGGAAGGAAAACAGGTGCTAAATTATCTTTCTGTCCCCGAATGGCAACAAAGAGATTATCCTAAATACCCTTGAAGCACCCAAGTCACATTTCAAGTTTTCTCTCCTGGCAAGTACGTATTGCAGCTATAGCAGAACAATAGCGACAAAGAGTCTGGGTTGACATGTGGAGTCCTTTCAAACGGAAGTAACACAGCACTCCAAAATGAGGCACCCAGCCTATTTAGCCAATTTGGAGATGATCTCGTTAAACAAACAAGGTTTTTGGAGAACCTTTAATGGATCGCCAGCATGCTGAGGCTAACAAGAGCTTAGGTAAGAGCAAGCACATAAACCGCATGATTTTCTTTTGCAGCATGCAGTCTACAGCTACACTTTAGACAAGTCACAGCAAAAATGCATACGTGAATAGTCGGTTTAGAAATGCTGTATGCAGCACCTTAGATGCAGGAAAAAGCATATGTTAACTCGCTGCAGGAAATGTGAACCAACAGCAGCTGAGAATGATGCAGTGCAGCAGGAAGCAAAGGTATTTTTTTTTATGTTGCAGAGGTGGAGCTGGCAAGTAGCTCAAATATCTTACCTTACTGAGAGGCGGGACAGTGGCAGATATCAATGTATAGGAGTGCCGATGAGAAAGATTCTCTGCCTGAACTGGCTGTGGCCCAAATATAATGTAATGCAGCACAACATGAGATGTAAACAAAAATAAGAATGTACATAATAACACAATAAACCAGTTTAAAGCATTTAAATTAATTAAATATTTGAGTTCATTGTATCTCTCTGTGTGAAACTATATTTGTTGCAATGGCAAACAATGTATTTATTTGTGTATCTGTGAGAGGTAATGGCAGCAGAGGACAAGGTTTTACCCGCAGCAGAATACGGGGTTTACCTTTATTTTCTGTTCTTCAAGCAGATGATCTTAAACCCAAAACGCTGGAGCTTTCTGCATGAATGAGAGGCATCATTTCCAAGTACCATCTCAGATTCCTTCAGGCAATTTGTCTCAGGTAACTAACACTTTAAAGTAGAATGATTTTTTTGTACACACCCCCCAACCGCAGATAAATGTCCTGGGAATGATTGAGAAAGCTTTTCAGAATGTTGACAGATTCTGCATAATGTTCTGCTAACTGATAACAGGAAGGCAGAGCTGACTGAGGAACAGAACAATGAGAGGACAAAGAAAAATAAGACAAGCAAATTGGTAGCCAGGAGCGTGCCATGAAATCACAGCCATTTCTGTCTTTTGATTGTGCTTCCCTGCACTTTCATCACTCCTATTGGGAGGCTCAAGGGACAAACTGTCAGTTTTCTGACAGTTAAGACAAGAAAGCGAAAAACAGCACAGCCTTTTGTTCTGTCAAGGGTAAAAACACACACGTGAAATACTACACTGCTGCTCCTTCGTGAGGGAGGGCATTTTTTTTAAAGTTGCTTGGACATAACAGTCTGAACTTTCACGGACCCCATCTACTGCATCTGCTGGGACTTGCTTTCTTCAGCTGCTTTGTGAACAAACTGACAAAATATAACTTAAATCCATACCACTTTAGAATTGAATTTGTCAAGGTTTTCCTTTAAAAAAACAAACAAACAAACAACAAAAAAAAAAAAAAAACAGGAATCCACCATTTTGATTTTCTCACTGAGATTTTTGGACATGCTTTTTAGGAGGGGAATGATACAGCATGCTAGAAGGAAATAGAGCTAAGGTGAAGGATTTTTACATAAGACCATGAGCAGAAAGGTGCAATTAAAATGTACATTTGGCCACCAACCCGACTGGCCCTCATCTACATATCACATTGTTATATTAATGAATGTTTGTGCTCAGGTTGAGTGATATGTTGTCTCTTTTGGAGAATTGGAATTGTTGTTACAATGTTTTGTCATTTTATGCAACTTGTCAGTTTTTTCTGCAATATATCTGAATGTTCTGATGCTGTGGCTATTTATTGCCTGTGAATTTCTGGAAGCATGGAATGAATATAACCTTGAAAAAAAGGTTATGAAAGAGGCACCTACAGTATGTCTGATAATATGAGGTAGGCAAAAAAGCAGCGCATGATGCTACAGTCCATAGAAATTCAAGGACAGATGAGAAACAATGCTGTTCACATCAAACAGTCTCAAAAAGGGTTGCAAGGTCTTTCATAACGTTCTGGGACTCCAGCAAGCCACAGACAGCGCTACTATCTGCAAACGGGGAAAAAAACGTGGAACAGTGATGAACCCTCTCAAAAGTGGCTGGCCTCCAAACTTTCTCCAATGCCACATTGAGATCTCATCCAAGAGGTCATAAAAGAACCAGGACTTGCATTTGAAGAACTGCAGGCCCTATTTCCTTCAGTCATGGTCTGCGAGCCTGATTCCACAATAAGAAAGAAAATGAGCAAAAAAGGCATTCAAAGGAGAGCTGCAAAGCAAAAACCATGGACAGCCAAAAGGAAAAAAAAAAACACAAAGGCTTATCTCACATCTGCCAGAAAAACATCCCCCAAGACTTTTAGGAAAATATTCTGTGGGCTGATGAGTCCAGAGTGAAACTTTTTGGAGGAGATTGGTCCCGTTATATCTGACGCAAAGCTAATGCAGTATTACACAATAAGGACATCACGCAAACAGTGGTGATAGCGTGATGGTCAAGGCCTGCTTTGCTGCCTCAGGACTTGGGTGACTCAGCATAATTGATGGAACCATGAATTCTGCTCTCTACTAGAAATTCTTAGGGGACAATATCCCGCCATTGGTTTGTGACTTAAAACTGAAGCACAGTTGGGTATGACTGTGATAAAAAACACACAGGCATATCTATGTTTGAATGTCTGAGCAGAAACAAAATGAAGGTTTTGGAGAAATCAAGCCAAAGTCCTGACTTGAGTCCAATTGAATATTGTAACGTAACCTTAAATAGGCAATTCATGCTCAAGAACCCTCCAATGTGGCTAAATTACAATAATTATGTACAGAACCGTGGGCCAGAATCCCTCCGCAATGTAAAAAAAACTAATTTCCAGAGATTGCAAATGTTTGATTGCAGGTGTTGCCGCTGAGGGCACCCAATCAGGTTTAGGGGTGAATTATTTCTTTCACACTGGTGATGTAGGTTTTGAATTACTCTCTACCTTCAATAAATGACATAATTATTCAAAGGCTGCATTTTTTGCTCAATCACATTGTCTTTGTCTTATTTTAAAATTAGTTGGCTGATCTGAGGCATTTAATTTTGACAAATAAGCAAAAGTAGAATTCTGGAAGGGGGGGGCAAATATTTTTTCACAGCTCTGTAGACCTGCACCATCTGAGGTCCATTCTCATTAACTGTTTGCCACAGCCATACCAAATCAGAAACATTCAGGTTAAAAAGCAAAAACAGGTGACCTTTAACGTTCAGGCAGGGAATCTGATCGCGGAAATAAGCGGTGAAGCACAGGGAGTAATACGTGATGCCTTCCAATGGCATGACAAATCATAGGCTCAAAGCAATAATCCCGAAATCTCTCTTGGATGATGGCCCTCTCAACCCTAAGATGATGGCCCTTATTGCCTTCCCACTCTCAGGTTGATGATGCAATCAGTGACAGGGAAATGGATCCCCAAACTGTCTCAAGTGAATGCTGAGGAGGCTTAGAATCTGGATGTTTAATGATAAGTTCTCCATTTTAAAACTGTCCGTTTCCTTACAGTGCTGCAGTCAATGGAGGACAAGGAGTGTGTAGACATTATAGACACTATACAGTCCTGTGTATGTAGTCCTATATGTTTCCTATTCATGGAAATTCACATTATTCTGATTCTCATTAAGTATGTGTTTGGCTGGAAATCATGCCACTGTGATCTGTGCCGAAATGTTCTGACTGTTGCAGTTAAAGATTGGGCCAGAGAAACACTGTACATTGTTCAAGTCCATGACAATACTTCTCATGGCTTTAGTGCAACTTGGTAAAAGCAAAATGTTTTGTTTGTTTGTTTGTGACCCCATGTGGACCATACAGTTACAGGTGAGGGACAGAGGCTTGTAATCTAAGCATTGGGTGGTTTCATTTCCAGCTCTGGAATTGTTAATTTTTATTTCATTTGCCTGGGCCTAAACTAGACTTGCCACTCAAAAACTATCAAGCTAAATAAAGAGATAATATTGGTATAAAGATGTAATCAGGAGTTTCTCTGGGTAAGAACTTCATGCTAAAATGTAATGTAAAAATTGAATCTTCACATTTTTAGCATGGCTGCAAGTATTCTTTTAGGATAATTATAAATATTCAATGTGTTGAATGTACTGGTATCATTCTGCTACAACCCAAAATTGCATTAATTTCTCAATATGACTGTTATTAAAGACAGGAGACCTCAGTGAACAATATCTTAGGCAAAGGAGTTGACAGACAAACTGTGAATAAAATATGAAGGAAATCTTAAAGTTTGATTATGGTTGCAACAAGGTCCCTGAAAAGAATCAGTTGAGACGTGTCACGTGTCCCACCATATTTTGTATCTGTCGCATATTCATGCCCATGATGAGCGACTACTCATCAGATACTTTTGTGTTGGCAGAGCTCAGAAATTTTTGTGCAAAACATTTGCAGAAACAAAACTTATATTTACCATTGCAAAAGTCTTGCCACAATGATCAGCTGTTTTTAGAGTGAAAAAAAAAATGCAAATGCACAGGAGATTTAACTGCTAAAATATTCAATCCAAGCATTTCATTCCATGCTTCCAGAAATTCACAGGCAATAAATAGCCACAGCATCAGAACATTCAGATATATTGCAGAAAAAACTGACAAGTTGCATAAAATGACACAACATTGTAACAACAATTCCAATTCTCCAAAAGAGACAACCTATCACTCAACCTGAGCGCAAAGTCCATGAGGTTGTTAAGATTTTTGACCTCCAGCAGCAGTCGTCGGCTAAACTTGGCAAAACGCCAAATGGATGCAATTCTAGAATTTGACACGAAATCTTTTCAACCTTGTCAATTACAAATTTTACACAAGAAAACAGCGCTGCAGCCAGAGATGAGTTGTTCTAAGGATACGAGAGAGAACATATTTCTCAATAGCACACCGTATCATCAAACTCAGGCAATGCATCAAGACATTTTTGGGCTTTTTTTTACACCAAACCAGTCCTCCGTCTGGTAGACTGCACAGATAGATCACTAAGTCTATTCGGATGTTCAGCGGCCACAAGGAATAATCGAAATTTCCTGCCAGCCCTACATGCAACAATATATTTGATAAGCCAAGACCATCTACCTGATATCATATGTAACCTCATTTCCAAAACAGATGAGATGCTGTTTAAAATGTGAAGAAAAACAGAGTGCAATCTTTTGCAAATCTTTTTAACCCATTGTTGAATTGAAATTGGTATGAAGAAAACATATCAACAGTTAGAACCAAAAAGTTTGTTGAAAAAATTTTTTTTTCATTTTGAATTTTATGCAGCATCATGTTTCAAAAAGGTTGGGGCGGGTACACACCAGGTGGTAGCTTGTCTCGACCATGTAACCATGGTTGCTCATATCATTCGCAAAAGCACCAATATTCTTATAATTTATAAGGAGCATTAAAAAATAAATCAAGAAGAGAGGATATCTCTTGCCATTCAGGCAAATTCAGTTACAAATTAGCTGTGTGAGATTAAAAGAGTGACAGGTAGATTTAAAACCTTCAGAGATAAATGACAACCAGTCTCAATCAAAATCCTCAGCAAGGAGAATCTCATTGTTGTTCACTCAATAATGATAAAGCCTCACTGTTTGCTGATGGTGGTCTATAAGAACCTACAACAGTGAAGAAATGGCCCTTACGAAGTGCCACTTTTAAGGATAAAATTGGCTGCTGAGAGACACTGTCGAAAGGGTGGTGGCATGAGATTTATTTATTTATTTCTATAGAAATGGCAACACCCCCACCTCTGAAAAACATTATAACCTTAAATTTCAGTGTGATAGATTTTTCTGTGATAGATTTGCTAATCCAAGTTTCAAACAAAACAAAAATATCAGCTTTAGATGATTTTGCTCAGATTTTCACTCAGTCCAATTTAAGAAGTTGACTCCTGACACTTTGGCGAATAATATACTGAATTTTGGTGAATAATACACTGCCTGGTGAAAAAGAAATCAAATCACTGTTGAAATATAAATAAGCCTTGCATTGATTCATTATTGCAGTGATTAATATGTTCCAGCAGGCAAAAATTATTTTAACCCTGACTGATGCAGCATGTAACTTCTCATTTCTTAGACGATCATGACAGAAGATGTATATGGAGGGTGATTTGTGCCATAATTAAATACAATACACACATTGAAATACAATGCACTTATTGAAATACAATACACATATCGAAAATACAATACATGCCTCGAAATACAATACACACCTCAAAAATACAATACATGTGTAACAATAAATGCAATACTACAATGATTTCTTTTTCAATGTCTATCAGGAATATTCATGCCAAAATGAATGCATATCACACCTCGAAATGCAATACATACCTTGAAAATACAATACTAATGTAACAATAAATACAATACAAAAATGCTTTGTTTTTCAATGTCGGTCAGGAATATTTGTGCCAAAATTAAAACAATACAACCGTATTGTTTTTCAAGTTGTGTATTGTATTTCAATGTGTGAATTGTATTTCAATGTGTGCATTGTATTTCAATGAGTGCATTGTATTTCCATGAGTGCATTGTATTTCCATGTGGGGTTTTGGCACTATGTAAATTTTAGTCAATGAGCTCCGACCAATTAATATGATTGGACGAGGCTTTCCATAGAGTGCCTAAGTCACGCCCAGTTGGTACTCTAATGTATACGATGGTCTGGGTGAATACACTTGTCTGATTGGCTGGCAGGTGTTAATTAAAACCGTGAAACCGCACAGATAGTTTGGCTACGTTAGTTTGACCGTTCGAAGTGGGAAATTCATCCGCTTTCAACCGATAACCATAGCAACGTAAGAGCACTGGCATTTGGCTAGGTATAACAGAAACCATTTATCTCCAGGGGACTGTTTCAATAAACTTTACTTGTCTGACCGAGTCAGACCATCAGTCGAGTGAAAAGTCGGTCCTTCGACAGACGATGTCCGTCAGGTGTTTAAATAAAACAAAAGTAGGATGTCCGACCATGGTCCGACGGTTCATCACTGTTCGTTCGAAATTGCGTGAGAGTTTACACCTCAGCGATGCACTGCTTCGCTATTTGACGTTCAAATATTCGAAATAAGTTAACGTTAAATGAAATAAGAAAAAAAAACCCGATTTTGATTACGTAGATCATTATCTTCTATTCAGACATAAATTAACGGCGCACATCGCCGTACGATGTCACATAACGTTAAGTATCATTTTCAGTAGGCTGTTAACTGAATACAGTCCAGCTAATTAAAAGCAGTCTCTGCTCATTGTGCACTCTGTGCTAAAACAAAACAAAGCTATTCAACACACATGAGACATTAAAACATTCCTATCGTCACAATCGCTCATTTTAAAGAATTGAGTTAAGCTGCTTTCACACTGGACGAAAAATCGAATGTTTCGCACGACAGATTATTCAAAGTCAATGCAAAGACACGATATCGTCCTGCGGGGGCGGTTAACGATAGGTGCTGCAGGGATAATGACCGTAAAAATTAAAGTAGCGAAGTAATCACCTTTTATTCATTGAACGACAGTAACTAACATGTCCACTTCAAGTGTCAGCGACTGCTGACAGTTCACTGACTACCTGCTCTGACAACAGACTGATTTCAGCTCGCTATCTCTACGGAAACCATTATTTAGCCTATATTTGTAGGCTTGTTGGTCCAAATAAATCCGCCGGCCAGCGTGGGCGCCTGGCCAATCCTGGCCACGCAGGGCGTATCTAGCCAAGAACCAGCCTACATCGTGCCAAAACTGCATATCGAAATACAATACTGCATATCGAAATACAATACAAGGTGTATTGTATTTCAATGCGAAGCTTTTGGCACAGAGCTCGAAATACAATACATGCCTCGAAAATACAATACAAACATAATTTGTTTTTCAATGTCGGTCAGGATTATTCATGACAAAATTAAATACAATGCACACATTGAAATACAATACATGTATTGAGAATACAATACACATCTTAAAATACAATACACATCTCGAAAATACAATGCAGTTGTATTGTTTTAATTTTGGCACAAATGTTCCTGACACACATTGAAAAACAAAGCATTTTTGTATTGTATTTACTGTTACACATGTATTGTATTTTCAATATATGTATTGTATTTTCAAGATGTGTATTGTATTTAAGCATTTTTGTATTGTATTTATTACTACGCATGTATTGTATTTTCAAGATGTGTATTGAATTTCAATAAGTGCATTGTCTTTCAATGTGTGCATTGTATTTAATTATGGCACAAATCACCCTCTATAGATGTATCCCACGGTTTCGGAAAAGATGTTACTGTGTTTCAAGAAGGACAAATTACTTGTCTTCATAAAGGAAGGAAAACAATTAAGAAGATTGCTAATATCAGTGGCACTGAGTTAAGAACTGTCCAATGCATTATTACGTTGTAAAATCTGGAAGGATATTGGTGAACCATCAACTTTGTGCAATCAGTGGGATGGAAAAAATTAATGACAGTGATTGCTGATTACAAAAACGCTTGGTGAAGTTAGATAATTTAACAAAAAAAAAAAAAAACCCACTGTAGATCTCATGGCTATGTATAATTGTAAAAGAGCATTTCAAAATGCAAATGCAACAAGAACTTGCGAGATTGGGACTAAACAGCTGTGTGATCACAAGAAAGCCACTTCATAGAGAGGCTAAAGCTGGATTTATAATTCTGCGTCGACTCCACACAGAGAACACGCCGTCACCTCGACGCCATAGTGGATCTTTCAAAGTTCTGTAGTGAGGTTGTTTGTGTCGTGCTGTGCCGCGAGGCAATTCACCGTCAAACCGCTCGATGGCGTCAGGTTTCTGAAGGACCTGTCGTGGAATCACGCGAGACTAGTTGGTAGAGTGTTTACATTATGTTATGGGCTGTATTTCATTCCGTAGGGTAATAATCCCTACATCCGACACCCTGTGAAATCACTTCCCTTCCTAGTGAAAACTCTGAAGGGCAGCAGGGAGTTGGGTTTTCAATTAACGGTCGTTTGGAATGTCCAACATATTTCGCGGCTGCTGCTTTCTGCTTAAGCTTGTGTAAGCAAATGCAGCCAGTTCACGGGAGAACTGTTTTCACTGGCCATTTATCTTTTCCGCAGTAGCTTTATTAGCAACCGCATCGCTTACATAAGGCAACAAATAGCTGCGGTACGACATGACTAGCGATAGTCAGTTGACTGTAGTAAACCATTAAGTTAAGTTTGTCAAGCTTCTGTGCGCTAGGTTGCTACTAGCCACCGTTGTCAATTTCTTGAATGACGTTGAATCACTCAAGTCACTAGGCTCGGGTCGGACCAATCAGTGCCTTTGCAGTCTGCGTCGCTTTGACGTGCAGTTAGAAAATTTTCAAGGTGCATGGCAGGCGACTCAGAGGCTCTGCGTAGCAACGGCGTTGGTTCGACGCAGAAGTATCAATCCAGCTTAAGGGAGCTTGTCAATATTCTGAACAGTGAACACATTCATTTTTAAATGGACCCCTGTTCATTTTTGGATTTGTTCGAGGCTGCAAACCTGGTCATTGTGTTCAATGATGAACACCCTTCTGTTCATTTTCTGATACATTCATTTCCCGATGTTCATTCTCCGATACCTGCCAAAGGCCTGATGGGTTCATCGATTTGTGAAGTGAGCTTTTAGATTATGGGCACGGATATTCTTTTGTGAACGACGACTGAATATGGATGACGGATTATATAAACGGTTGCACAGGCCTATTTTAAATTCTCAGTTCCTTAAAGTGAAATAGTTCTCATTGTCCCTGTAAGGTTTTTTTTCATAGAAAGTGAAATTGTTCTCAATGTCATTGTTAGTTTTTCTCATGGTATAATAACCCTGCTAAAGATAATTTGCCAATTTGGGTGACGTTTCAGGAATGGGATTTTATGCGACCTACTCTCGTCTTTGAACAAAAAAAATATTCCAGTTATCTAAACAAAAACATATTAAACTTAGTCGACTGAACAAATTAAGTATTAATCGTGCGCATCATCCAAAAGTCTTGTCACTAGTATTCCAGCATGTTGCATGAATTCAGGTGTCACTCCGTGATCTCGTACCCCTGAACCAGCTAATCCTCACGGCATCACAGACTACTTAGTCGTTTATCTTGCAGTTAAGCTTATTCAATAATTGAACTGATAACACCCTTATAAGGGTTATATTCATAAAGGGGGAAGGGGGGAGATAAATATTTATTAACATTCAGACATGCTGATTTTATAATAGCCTACAGTGCACATGCAGAGGTTTAACTTTGCTCATCTGCTTATCTAGATCTGGACTAGATCGTCGGCAGCACCCACAGAGTGGCGGTTTCATGTGTTAGGACTTCAATCTGAATGAAATTCTGCATGATAAATTAGAGCAATAGTATGACAAATGGTACAAAATCTGCAACAATCAATGGAATAAAATCTGAATATCATTGCAGAACTCATCGTGTACGTAGTGGGCTGTAAAGCGTGGCTTTTTTTTTTGGCTTGCGCATTCACAGGTCTATAAAGAAAGGATTAATATCACGAATAATTCTGCAAGTTGATATGAGCGGTACTAAGTTATCCTAGCTCTTATACTCACAGAATAGTAAATTAAACTTGGGCTGTCGCGCAGATGATGTGATACAATGCGTAAACTATCATTTTCATGTATATAATTTAATAATTTACAATCTTTTACATATAAATTGCCTAGAGGTCACATCATGATTTGGAATTCTAAAATGTTTTTTTATATAAGAGAGAAAAAGTGGCGTACTGACGCCACACGGAAGCGAAGTTCATGCAAGGAACGCAGCGGCGACGTGTTCGAAAGTCGGACAGGGTTTTAATATAACTCCGTGTTCAACAGTCGGATGGTTTCAATTTAACCCCGTGTCCGATTTCTGTTTTTATTTTCTTCAAATCTACAGAATCCTTTAGATATTAAACGTGAATGTTTTGATAAGAGGGCTCAGTTCTTCAAGAGAATTTCAATCAATGTTTCTGTTTATGCTCTGCTCAATAAAGTGAGTCGACATTGGCGAGGGACAAATTTTGCGACTGTCAGACAGAGATCCGAAAATACTCCGTCTCCGGAAGTCATAAAAGTTCAAATTTTTTCGAGTATTCCTGCAATTATTAGACGTACAAACTTGGCCATGTTCGTGTTCGATCTTCACAAAATGCAAGTTGATAGCTGTGAACTTTCTTGGTCTTTTTATTTGTCTGCTTTCTTCTGTTGAAGATAGACAACAGTCTTTATTTGGTCTCTCTTTTGAAAATGAGTCAGATGGATATACGTTTTATTTCCACATCAGAGATAAAATAGTGCTTGTAGTCAGTGAGCAAATCAATTCCATGACCTCTGACACTGTGAATTAAATATTGCACGCACGATCAAGATTGTCCAACGCAAAATGTAAAATACTCCATGTCCGGCAGCCAGCAAAAAGTAAAAGTATTGATATGAGAACAGATTTATAATGAAATAAAATAATAGAATAAATCACCAGGGGTTAGGGTGAACTTTCCCTGATTTTCCTGATTGTGGAATCAAGCCAACAATAATTTTTAAAAAATCATTTCACTGAATTTTGTATTGGCACTGATTAAGAATTCCTAGCCCTTGGGGCCTGTACTAGGCGGCCGAATTTGAGATTATTGTGATGACTTCAGGTTTAACCCCTGGTTTTTTGGACAACGATGGTGGTTCACTTCTCACCAAGGTAAATTACCGTGGTAACTTACACTGAATGCCTAACCTGCTCTAGTGCAGGTTAAGTTTGAGAATTAAGCAGGTATATGAGCAACGCCTACTAACCGATCAATTCTCTTGGAACATGGCATCACTATTGATGGAGGATCTTGTAGAGTTTGATGGGTGGATAATGAGAGGGTCTCTGAGGGGAGCAATAATATTCAGAGACCAGCAAAACCCTTTAACTTTCCCTGATTACTATCTCTATGAGAGAAACCATTTCTCTTCTGATGGTATAATGTACCTTTGTTGGCTTCTTGAGCCATATGTTGCCAGTGTAGCATGTTGAAGTAATGCCCTTAAAGTCCCACAAACTGTATGTATTTCCCTTCATTTGTTTTTCGCCTTTGGTTATTTTCTGTTTGCTGAAGGTGATGCACGGAACTTGAGCAAGAATACAATCTGCATGGCAATGGAGTAGGTGGCACATGCTCTATCAGAGCTGCTGAATGCCTTTATAGTGTTCCCTGGCCACTAAACCACGCAGTCCATAAAAGAAGGCTTAAATATAGCAGGTAGACCTTAGCTCATGTGACTTTTTTTATCTATTAATAATGCAGATCCTATTATGTCGTATATTAAATGCAGCTCCTTTCATTGGGTTCCCCCCCTGCCAGGCTTGCAGCTGAAATAATTTGCAAAAGTTGTCACACACACCATTGGTATACATCTAAGCTATTTAAAGAAATACCCTAAGTATTATAATGAGAACTACTTGTGCCATAATGATGGTGCAGTGTTACAATAAACGCATTTACTTATGCTTTCACACAGTCGTGAATTCTTCCATTATTATGGTTTTCTCCTCCTGCGTGAGATATGCCGCGCAGCTGCCAGTCTTCTTTTCCATGTTTATGATTGGTGGTACGCTGCCGAGATCATCGCTCATATGTGAACCAGAATTGACCACCTTCATGTTACCACTTAGCTTTACTGCCGTTGTTAGGTTACATGAAGCTGGATAATGAAAACACTCTTGGTATTTTGAAAGCGATATCTTCAATAAGCTGCATACATCCTCAAATAATTTCCACTATTGTGAATGGCCAGTGTCTCAAAGTAGGGATATACATTGATAATACACACAGTTTTTACACCCAACACTGCCACCAAGAAGCTCTCCACATCAATATAACTACCACCTGCCACCTTTCATGAAAAGCACAAGTCATAAGTCTCATACTACAGGTTTGAGGAGTGATTAATAAAATTCACCGGGTTGGCAGGTTGACATTATAATAGCTTTGTGGCACAAGCCTATGATGTACGTTTTGGGCCAAAAATACTGATTTAAATTTCTTACAATGTAATGAATTCAAAATAGAACCCCAAAATATTTTGGGTCAGGCTTATTTTGACTCATATACATCTCTTGGCACCCTCCACTTTTTAATCTCTTCCTCCTAAAAGCAAGTGAAGAATATATGATCCTTATATGATGCACCTTGCCTGATTTCCATAAAATTCTGTTAAGCTTGTCTGCAACACTCTATACAGTCAAATCCTTTCAACTCACCAATAGAGGTCTCTCCCCTCTCCCTCTCCCTGTGTTCTGGCCCTGACCCTGGCGGTGGACTGATTATTAGCGTTTCATTCTTTTCCATCACTTTTAATGATACCAAGCCAGTGAACGAGCTGATCTCCGTTTGTTTTCAGTGCTGATCCAAGTGACGGAAATTAAATCATGCAAACACTTTACCTGTAAAGCTTTATTAAGTAAATATTCAAATTGACTAAATGGGGAGCACCTAGTTAATTGAAACATAGGACTTGCTGCTGTTAGTTAGATTAAATGAACTAATTGTTATAACTAGTAGTGATGCTGACTTACTTTACTCTTCAAAAATTTCCCGATGTCCATGATGCAGTAGCCAGTGCTGTGCCGCA
Organism: Gymnothorax reevesii; assembly: GCA_029721435.1. Taxonomy (NCBI): domain Eukaryota; kingdom Metazoa; phylum Chordata; class Actinopteri; order Anguilliformes; family Muraenidae; genus Gymnothorax; species Gymnothorax reevesii. The sequence goes on along the minus strand of CM056583.1, from coordinate 52,483,187 downwards.
GAGGAGACGCCGGGTCCTCAGAAGCATTTTGACAGCAGTGCCAGGAGAGCACAAGGTATGATGTCATGTGTAGGGAGAACAGAAAATTGTTGTATTTGTTCGGTAATGCCAGTCAGTGTAACTAACGTTTCATCCTGTACAGTTTAAGATGAGGCTATAGAAGTAGCAATAGTCTACTACAATTTTAAAAGAGCCTACTTTGCTCCAAACAATAGTCTTGCACTCCAAACCTCATTTCACTAAAATTAAAAGTAGGGAAAAATAGATTCACTGTGTTTTACATGTTATAGTATTGGATTAGCTAGCAACTTAATGCCTTATAATACAGTTGGCTGGAGTTAATTTGACTTGTACCGTCGGCTGGCTTAATTTACTCTGGATAACAATCCATTACGTTTCATGAGTAGAGCAATATTTACCGCTGAAATATAGTGTTTCCTTCATAAAAAATCTCAGAAAGTACTTGAATATCTGTTTTAAGGTACATAAGGTCGTATACTACCTCCTTTAACAAAACGCGACTGACCTTGTTGATGTGGAAGTACTGCATATGCTTCGAAGCTTTGTAGATTGTTCATAGCTTTGCAGTCTGTGGCAACGGAGCCGCTAATGAAGCCAAATGCGCTAGTGTGGCCACTGCTTCCGGTCGTTCTCCCATTCTTTGATAGTAGAAGACAGCGGTACCGTAACTTTATCCCATCTGAGGGCTAAAAGGTGATGTTCCCTCGTATATTATTTTCCAATTGCTTAAAAAAAGAGGATTCGCTCTCAGTGACAGGATGCAGCGGAAGTTACGCCCAATATTCGCACAAGGGATCATGGGATGGGGGAATAAGGTGGATAGGAGCTAATTCCATGGGCTTTAATGTAAGCTTGCACACCAAGGCGGAATTTCTGTGCAGCATAAAAAACATCTGCGTGGACTTAAGCTTCTGCAAAAATCTGCCTGCGAAATTGTACTTTTAGCCAATTAAATTATTTGTATTTGTTGAGGTCACAGCATTTGAACCTTTTGATTAGCTAGATAGCTTGTATTCAGTTAACACTGAAATTTAATGTGACATCTTATAGCTATGTACATAGTTAGTTTACTTTTTCATAGTAGTTGGAGATCTAGCTAATCAGTTTTTTTATTAACATTTTCACGTGTTGAATATTTGTCCACCAAATCACTGAGCTGTGCGTCGCTGAGGTGCAATATATGACAAAGCTTTGTCTGGGATGGAAAAGTTAAGTTAATTACAACAGCCCCAAGTCAGAACATCAATAAGGAAAACATTCGTTGGCTGCATCTGTGCAAAGTTAGCCAGTGAGGTTAACGTTATGGTTCAGATACATACAAACAATGTCATTGTTTCTGCTGCTGCTTTCATGGTTCATTTAGGTTAAATTATAACTAGCGAATTTGTTTAGCCGCTGTGCGGAATTGGAACATGAGAACGCAAAATTTTGAGTTCGGTGTGAATGGTTTAACGCGGAACTTTCGTGCTGCGAATATTCCACAAATCCATTGCCTTTTACGCTCCGCCCCGGTGTGAATGGGCCTTAAGTACGTAGCTTGTTTTATTTTTGATTTTGGGTTTCAATGAGGCAAGTTTGTTTTTTGTACTTGGAAACAGTAACATGACGTGTTACGTCAGACTTGGAAACCGGATTCAGAGCTGAGTATCAATGGAACTTTCACCAAAAAAAAAAGCTTTCAAGGAGAAGTCCGGTGTGAAATTGACTTTGGGGTGTATTGAAACATGATAACAACTACTAACTTTTGTCGAATACCCCACCTCCGTACGCACGCAACATTTCGAAACACATAGCTTTATAGCCGAAGCTCCCAACAGGCTTACTATGGTAGTGAATTGGGCGTAGCATTGCCATGCAAAGAAATGGCTATTTTTCTACATTAACAAGGCTCAAAGTAGCTCCACACTTCATTGGTAGAATTTCGACGGCCCTGACATTTGAAACAAGGCACTGAGAACTTTGAAAATGCACAGGTAGTTTATTTAAAAAGACTTTTTATGCAATCAGTACCTTGAGGTAGTTTCCAGTCGCCTCCATCTTGAAAGTCACGTTAAGTCAATTGACGAGCACGAATGAATAGGAAGGAAAGGGGAACAGATTGCAATCTTTTTAATGGCTAAAAAGCCATGTATTTTGAAATGCTGCGTGCGTACGGAGGTGGGGTATTCGACAAAACTTAGTACTCGTTATCATGTTTCAATACACCCAATTTAACATTGGAATGTATGTTGTTCTTCTCTTAGCATGGTGCTCCTAAAGTTCTGCTTGATTGTGAATCACCAATTCCTCATTTAGCACCTGTCACCTTCATTCATCTGGGTGAATGCAGAAAGCCCAATATCGGTGTCAGTTCTCTTGAAATATATGAATTAAAATTAAAGTCATGCAAAAACTTGCGGATGGAAGAATTTGTAGCACATTTTCCTTATCTGAAGCATGCACCAGTTTGGGCTGTAACTCTTGAATACTTTGGGCTTGATTTAAAGTTGTTTCACCCCTTGATTGGACCAAAATTATTTGCTGATGAGATTGGATTTTTACACTTTTTGATTTTTTTGTTACACCTTTCAAATTAATCTCATCCAGTATGGTGAGATCGGTTCGTATGAAATTTGGTACATAAATTTGCGGGCTCAGTCTGTATTGATGTACTGGGCTGCAACCTCTGAATTCAATCTCAAATCATCATAAAACTTAACAATTTAGTAGATATGAAAAGAAGCTGAAGATCACAAGATTTGTTAGCCACTGGCTGATAGGTGATGCTGTAGGGAAACAAAAATGTATAATTGCATGTATCTTTTCAACAATTTGACCAAAACGGTACTAATTTTGCATACAATGGGCTATAATTTCTTAGCACAGCGTAGGGTGGCACAGCGTGACGTAGAGTGGCGCAGCCCACGCAGCGGTAATTTCGTTTGGTGCCGTCCGCGCGGTGGTTAATTTGTGTGGTGCAACACCATGCGCAGCCACTTTGGCAATTTGGTAGACGGATGTGCGCCGAGATGGGGGGTAGTAGGGTGAGGTGTCATATATTCATCGAGACGCAGAAACAATTTTGTAGCAAAAGTCTCTGCTGAAGTTGCGCAGAATGCTCGCCAGCTCCAACCTGGCTTACTTTCTGTGCAGTGGTAATTTGGCTGACCAGCACTCAGCGCGCACACGTCACCGAAACCTCACGGGCAGGTTTCCAGAATGTCAGGCACATTTCATTGCAATAAATAATTGCAGCAACCACTATTTAATGTAACATCTGAATCAGCACATAAATTATAGTATATATTGATTGTCCTGATCACAGATCAGAGAGAGAGAGAGAGAGAGAGAGAGAGAGAGATGTGTACAAGTGGGCGTGTGAGTGCATGTGTAGGCTATGTGAGTATGTGCCCTTTAGCTGCTTTCACACAGGACGTGAAACAAATATTTTGCATGACTGATTACATTCAAATTTAATGCAAAGACGCGAATACACGCGTGTGTTCGCATCTTTGCATTGACTTTGAGGGCTCTAATTTCTTGGCGCAGCCCACGCAGAGGTAATTTTTTCTGGCACAACCCGCGCAGTGGTAATTTCCTGCGGTGCAACACCTTGCGCAGCCACTTTGGCAATTTGGTAGACAGACGTGCGCTGAGATGGGTGTGGCGGCGTAGTAGGGGGAGGTGTCACATATTCATCAAGAGGCAGTGACAATTTCGTAGAAAAAGTCTCCGCTGGAGTTGCGCAGAGAACTCGCCAGCTCCAACCTGGTTTAATTTCCGTGCAGTGGTAATATGGTTAACCGGCTCACAGTGCTCGCACGTCACCGAAATCTCACTGGCAGGTTTCCAGAAAGTCAGGCACATTTCAATGCAATAAATTATTACATCAAGCACTATTTAGAGTAACTATCTGAATAAGGACATAAATTATGGTATGTATATTGATTGTCCTGATTTCAGATTAAAGGCGGTTGGCACAGGTAATGGAAACTTGACCTGGCTTAATCAACCCAGCTGAATCTGTGATGCAAACTAACGACTTCACATCTTTCTCAGCCAACCACAAACTGAATATATAGAGTTAAGATCACATATTGAAAATAAATGTGTAGCGTATCTTGCATTGTTGTCCATGCATGTGAATCTCTACGTTTTAAGCAGCAATAGGGTGTAATAATAGGAACACACTATTGTTATGTATGAGTATTTTCTGAACAGCATTGTATATAATTTGTAAATGGAGATTTATTCATGCTGTTTTGCTGCCTTGCTGGTCCGCTATATTTATTTTGTTCATTTGGCACCCTCTGGTGGTGTGTCTGTAAAATCATTTGAAATAGACTAGAGCTTTCTAGAAGCTTCTGGCACCTTCCTGTCTGGAGGGGGCGGGATTTCCCAGGAATCCTATAGATCTTTCCAGAATGTTGCCAGTCTACACAAATGCTGTAATTTTAAGCCCAGCAGGGCAGAGCAGAGCAGAGAGAAGCAGAGTTTTGTTTTGGCAACAGAATTAAATAGTGGCATCAGGTTGTTATTAGCGAATTAAATAGTGGATATTTTTTTATACAACTTTTTTTTAGAGAAGAATAAATTCGTTTTAGTTGTCCTTGCTGGTTTTCTTTGTTGTGATTTTTTTTTAAAGTCAAACACTCTCTATCGTTTCTCTTCCCAATGAGCATCCGTCATACTTGATTCCAACTTCATAAGTTTGAATGATGTGACGTAGTTTCATTTTGAATTTCCTTTCAAGTTCGCTAATGGGTAATAATTCCCAAATGCCCTAGCTAGCCAGCTAACTCATATTCGTAATGCTTAATATAGACGTAAGCGGTGCAGAAAACATGCCTGAAGCAGCAAAGTAAAATGCAACAGCAACGTATCATGAAGATATAGGACAGAGGCTTCTAAGTTCCAACACATTAAAGGTGAGGAGAGGAGCTCATTTTATTGGTGAAGATTTGACTCGGCTGTGTTATACCCAAACCCGCCTTCTTTGCCACTTGCGCAGGAAGGCTGGACAGAGGAATACTTGCGCCCGGCTATGCCGGGCACGAAATTGCAACATATGCCTGGACACTCCCGTTGGCGCAGTGCATCCCCCATTTGCCGTTCCTGCGCCTGGTCTACGAATTTAGAGCCCTGAATGTAATCTGTCGTGCAAAAATTCGTTTCGCGTCCAGTGTGAAAGCGGCCTATTTATTGTCACTTAGGTTTTATCGTTTTTAGTGGGGTAAAGGAATACAGCCTGATTGCTATGATCTCGTACTGAGTAAAGATCACATATTGAAAATAAATGTGTAACGTATCTTGCATTGTTTTCCATGCATGTTAATGCCAAAATTTTAAGCAGCAACAGGGTGTAATAATAGGAACACGCTATCCATCGTTTCTCTTCCCAATGATGCAGACAGAAGATATAACCGTCGTTTTTCATTCCAACTTCATAAGTTTGAATGATCTGACGTCGTTTCATTTTGAAATTCTCGCGAATGCCCTAGCAAGCCAGCTTATTCATATTCGTAATGCTAAATATAGACGTAAGCAGTGCAGAAAACATGTCTGAAGCAGCCAAGTAAAATGCAACATTAACGCATCAATCAGCTATAGGACAGAGGCCTCTATATTCCAACACATTAAAGGTGAGGAGAGGAGCTCATTTGATTGGTGAAGATTTGACTCGGCTGTGTTATACCCAAACACGCCTTTTGTCCTCCCTCTTTGCAACTTGCGCCCACAGGAGGGACCGTGGCGGGACAGAGGAGTTCTTGCACCAGGCTGCACCGAGCACGAAATTGCAACATACACCTGGACACACCCCCTTGGCACAGCGCTCCCCCCATTTGCCGCGCCTGCGCCTGGTCTATGAATTTAGAGCCCCATATCTCTGAATAAGCATCAGAAAGACCCTCCAAACAGCAAAGAAATGGCCCCTATTAGCTAATCTGCTATTTGACAGGAAAAGCAGTGTACAGTCGATATGAAACTTGTAGGGAAAGTCATAACATGTACAGATAGGCCCCATGAACTGGAAATTGTTTCAAAAACTCCTACAATGTGAGTCTTCACTGTGCCAAAATGGATAATTAGTCAGCATTGCCATCACAGGAAGTCCAAGCTCCTTCTGCGGTATTTCAGGAGAGCTGATTTATGCAAACCGAAAAGTCTTTGAAGATAGTTCTCATTTACAATTGATTGGTATTTATCAGTTTGCACAAGGGAAATACAAACAAACACTGTATCCGGTTGTTACGACCCCTGTTGTACGTTTTGTGCATCTTTGCTGGGAAATCCATTATCTTTGCTTTTCTCTGGTTCGCCTGAGGTCAGAAAATTCCATTTCCAGTTTACCATTTGAAAAAGCGTGGTTTAGTATTCAAACCGGGGGAGACTAGCTCTTCGAACTCGGTGGTTGTGTTGTGGATTTTGCGGATTGCTGCTATTGATGACATGTGACTAACCCATTTTGTTTGTCTTTGATTCTTGCTTTGCCCCTTTTGGATTTGTTGGTCAGTAGACTGTGTGTTTGACCATTTTCTTTGCCCATTCGACTCTATTTGTTGCCGCATCCCCTTGTATGTTTGCCCCTGTGAAATTTTCCGGCTTTGACTCTGGCTTCGTTATTTGACTGCGATTTGGCTTTGCACCCCTGCTTGTCACTTGGAACCTCGGTAAGTTAGAGTGTCCCTGGCTGGGTTTTGTTAAATCCTTCTGTCAGGACACTGTTCTATTATTTTGCTTTGTTATTTTTCCTTTGTTATTTTTGAAGGCTATCCTGTGTGGGAATTTGCTTTCCGGTGGGGGTTACACGATTCAGACACTGCGTCTCAGCCTGCAGACACTGTGCTCTGAGGCTCAGTGCGTAAACTCGCCTTGTACTCAGTAACCCTCGAAGAAGAGTCAGGAATAGGCAGTGTTGGTTAAGCAGTTGGGGACCGCGGTTGTACAGCGGCCCTCAGTTTTTGTTTTCTTATCCATTTTCTCTGCTTTCACATTAGTCCTTTTTCACCCGTCATCAACACTGTGCATGTTTGGTAAATCCAGTTGTATTTGATAGTTTGTATTTTTTTTTACATGTAAATTGGCAGTTTCACAAAAATATTGATTAATGAGCCCCATTAATTATGAATTTTTCAAATGTATTTTTGGTGCTTTGAGCACCAAAAGACGAGTGCAATTTAGTTCCACTGTATTGGAGAGATGGCAGACATGTCTCTAGTCGATATCAACAGAACATTTCCACTCATACCAAAACAACATAAATGGATAAATAACTATCTATCTATCTATCTATCTATCTATCTATCTATCTATCTATCTGTCTGTCTGTCTGTCTGTCTAATTTAATTTCATTTTATTCTAGGGTGGACTGTCTCTTTTAAAAACAGCATTTAGCCATTCTTGGGTGCATGCTTCAGGTTGCTGCTGTTGGCATAATCACTTCGATTGTTTCTTGTGGTTTCTTTGGAATATAAGTTAACCTCCGTCCATTGTGACGTGGGGACCTGAGTGTAAAGATCACCCTCTGTTTATATATATATATATATATATATATATATATATATATATATATATATGTTTAAAACAGCACAATTAACCCAGTCTAAAGTTTTTATTATGGCAAAACAAACAAGATCATTCCATGACATAAGTCATTGGCCATTACCACTGTCAATAAAAGAAAAGAAAAACTAAATTGATTGAAAAAAGCTAAACTTTTTAAAAATTCTGTGGGGAAGACTGCCAGTGCCAAAGAAAGTGCAAACAATTGCCTTTCGATAATAACACAAGGGTACAGAAAAACAAGCTGCTAGTATCTTAAATTCTATTCTGGTGAATAACAGACCCGCAGCAGCTGTTTTGACACTTAACCAACGATGCATAGCTTTAAAATTTTTAAAATAAGTATCTGTATGCATGTGGTACCAAAAGGTGGAAAAAGTTGTGCAGGACTGGCAAATATTTCAGCAAATATTCATATTAAATATTGTGGATGGAAAAATGGCAGTTGAATGCTGTGCAAAAAGTATACTGTACCAGTAACCCCACCGCACTTGACCTTGAGTTCAAGTCACAACCTCTCACAGTCAGCCAAGCCAACATTTTTTATTATTCTGTTCAGTTTGTCATTACCGATACTAGTGGTCTAAATAATTTTACTGCAGTCTTTTTTTTTTTTTAATGAAGTCTGTAAGTCTCGCAGACTGAGACCCCTTATCCAACACCCCCACCCCCGTCCAATCATTCGAAGCTGCCTGGGTGCTGTCCTGCTGGTTTCTGTGAAAATCACCCATAAGATCTCTTGGGCTAAACCTCCCTTGATCTGCCCATCAAGCTGTTATGAAAGGCACAATGGCCATTATACTTTTTAACAACCCCAATTTTCCCCAGCATCAGACGGATGAAAATGTGACGAGGGGTCAGCCAAGGGACACGGCCGAGGCAAAATCAGAGAAGCGAGAGATTAGAAGAGACTAAATGTAGCTGTATTAATAGGATTATGCATCCCGCAGATTTAAATATGTCATCCACGCCAGAGCAAAAGCAGTGAAAAGAAGGCACTAAAAAAAAGGGCGATCAGAGAAAAATGTTGATGGAGGATACTTTTAGGATGCGCAGTCCCGATGGCTGGGACACTGCGATGGCAAGTGTCTGAATTTCGGCAGCTGGTATCGCTAGGGTGGCGGCACAGGGCTCGTGGCTGCTGTGCCAAATTTTGGGGTGGGGGGAGTTATTTTGAGGTGGCGGAGAGCAATTTTGGGGTGGGGGAGGGGTAATTTTCGGGAGAGAGGAGACTGTTGGGCAATGACTTTGCATACAACCATTCAGTGAATCAGTGTGATTGCCCTGAAAAATAAAATTGCAGCATTTCCGAGAGCTTTCACTAATATTCCTGCACATTAGCCATGGTAGAAACTGCACAGGTGTCAGAGGTCAATTATGCCCCTTAGTCATCAAAGTCCATTCTTTGAGATATTTTAACCATCAAGACAAAATATCACAAAGAACAGACTTTGTATGGTCATTAAGAAATGAGATAAGTACATGTTAACCTAGCTAAACCAGCATCATGTATTAACATGTATAATCACAAGTTTTTCTGCCTTTTGGACATTACCATTGCTTTATTCATGTTGGCTTCACTGTAAGGTTGGGAAAAAGAAAGAAGAAGTTCCACCAGCTGTGCATACATTTGCTTACAAAATAGTAGCGCGACTCAGGTGTTGTCCGTGGAAGTATTTCATTTCCAAAGTCGCTTCCTCAGTTACCCTCTTCACTCCAAGAAATTAAGGTGGAAGTACATTTGAGTGTCTTTTCCAAGTTACCTTCTTATGCACTTGTTCTAAACTTTTTCTTTTATAAATGATAATTTTTCTCTGCTCAAATGAAGTGTAGTTTTCGGAAACATTTGGTGAGACACCGAGACCTTGTTTCACAGTGTGAGCAGGCCCAAGGAACAGCTGGAGTGATACAGCTCACTTCAGAGGTGTTTTGTACTGCCTGCTTGTCTCTTTCTAAATGGCAAGTAATATGGAAATTTTAATTTTGGCAGTATCCCAGAACGTGGGGAGAGATTCACCCTGCTGGAGGGCACTATTTCCGCGCCACGCTTGTTTCAGGAGCCAACTCAGGCTGGTTCTGATGAAATGAAGAACCACAGTTTGTGATTCATGTATTTTCTTTTTTCCTCACTGGCTTACATGGACCAGCCCTCTTGTGTTTGTTGCAATATAGTACATACATGCAGTACCACCGAAAAGTCTTTGATGCATTTCCCCCAACTGCGGAGAGAATTTCTTGCACGGCCAGATTACAAACAAAGGCAATGCGAAAAAGCCAAGAAACATGACAAGATTCAAAGCAACACATATTATGTGACAGCATGGTACGAATGATGTGATGTAAACGGCGTGAGTGCGTATTCACGTATTGTTCAAGTTGAGAGTATAGGCCTGAAACACGAGCAAAAAAATATGCTCGAGTATTGTAGAGTTTTGAAGTGTATTATCACTACTGATAATTATACATTGGCTAGCTCCACAGCCTACATTTTTCAGACTGCAATAACTTTGCTCTTGATTATGGATAGTTGGGTTGCTAGCTCGCTATAGCAACTAGCCAATGTAATGCAATTTCTGAAAAAAAAATTGTTGTCTTGTTCAACATTGAGTATGGGAGCACAATTAGTTTTGTTTATACTTTTATTCTCATGCATGCACAGTGTTCATAAAGTAATTAGGACAGCAACGTTAGCACTGCCATCTTGTTGCTGATTTTCTGAAGATTCCTTGGAAGAACCGTCCCTTGAGGGGCAGACAAGGACCAACTTGCTCTTGTTTGGCTGTTTGAAATCTCTGGTCAAAGTTAAACTAAGCTGACCTCAAAAAGGCCAGACTGACAGGAATTCCCAAAATGCAGTGGCCAGCCCCTATTTGAGGGATAGAAAACTTCAGGTTTTTTTAACCAATCATTTTGTGTTTAACAACCTTTGCTTTATAGACATATCTAGTGATTATTTTGCTACCTCGCCAATACCTGGGCTTTTGTGACACGTTAATGCATTATAGTTGAGTGGTGAGCCATCATGTCCCTGTGGAAGTCTTTCCACAGTCCAATTGCATTGATGAATTCAATATGGGCCCACCTCCATGAAACAAATTATTATGGAGAACATTTGTATTATTTTCCCCGAAGTGCAGCCATGATCTTAGTGCCATATTTTTGACATGTAGTGCCCCATCAGAGGGAACAAATGATAAAATAAGGTGGTGAATGTTAATTTGGTTTCAGCTCAGTGACCAAATAAAGACTGTGAAGTTGAGCAGTTTTTGATAATTAAAAAAATGAATCTCTTATATGGAAAGGAATATTATTCTTCTGAATCAGTCATTTCAAAACGTCACATGAAATGAACAGTCCAAAGAACGTATTTTGCAACTTCCTAACGACTTAAAGATACTTATCCTGAGATATAATACCTCATCATTGGGGGGGGGGTCCTCCTCTAGGGTCTGGTGGTAACAGCTTATACCCGCCTTTTTCTCACATTGTTCCATTTTGACCTTCACAGGAAATGCATACCAAGTAATCAATCTACTTCTTTGCAATAAAAGTGATTAAATGCATTCAAATTGAGCCTGCTGATCAACACTTAACATACTCAAAATCTAACTCTGTGTCCCAACTCTGATGTCCACAGCCACTGTTTATCAAGTTTTTCAAGGAAAGCCTGCCGCTCAAGTGAAAGATACCAGGCAATTCTCTGGACATCTCAAAATTTGGCAGCCATGACACCTAACTGCTCAGTATTAAGTGGTTGCTGTGGGTCATAGCCCTGACTTTAGGATTTAGAAGGCAAAACCAGGTTGTGACGCGTGATGAAGACGGTTCAGAAACCTCAGTGTCATTTCAGAAATCTGCTGAGCACTTTGTATTTAGTTACAGAGTGCTTGGATCACTGCTGCTGCTACCTATCAGCCAGAATTTCCTGCAACACGGACCCAACTCCTGTCAGGTACTCACCGTGTAAAATACATGAAGAACACAGGTCATGCAAAACATGAATTTTGAACATTTGTGGGGTTGGGCCCCAATCGAATTCACAGATTCAATTGGATCAATAATCTGGCTCAGTTGCCAAACATTGCTGATCTGGACATCTTCACATAATCGACCGAGTCACCAGTTAGGCTGTAGAGTGTTGTCTGTAGATATCCAACCTATTAATTGCCAACTGTTTGATCTAGTCTGTGCTGAGATTGAGTTGGAGACAGCAGTCTGCTGCTGCTGTACTGAGTGACTACACTCAAACAGCCTCCCACTCAAGCTTGATCAGTTATAACCATCGTTCAGCATCCGTTTCTTTGTTTTCTTGGACGGATGGGAAACCAAAGCTCTGGTTTTGTATGTTTATTTGTTTTAAAATCTTTTACACAACACCTTTTAGGCATTTTCCTGCTTTTCTCGTCATGCCAGGCTGTGGTTCCTTCCCTCAACAAGAGCCATCTGGCAATGGCGGATCCCCCCGGCTGTAGGTTGTGTGGACAGAAGGACGGACCGAAACCCCAAAAAGGCACAACTAGACCATAAGGAGAAGCTCCATACCAAATTTGGTGTTTGTAAGTGGTATAGTTTTCGAGTTCTTGTCCGGAAACGATTTTATTACAGACGGACGGACGGACGGACCCACTGATCACTATATCACCCCTGCATTATATACCGGGGGGATAAAAAGAGGTGCAGCCTTGGCTCCTGACTCTTGATGATGCAATGCCGGTCTGGTGTATAGAAGTGAACGTAATTTTGTTGTGACTCATTGAAGTGAGAAAATAGTTAGTAACACTTCATAATGAGGTAAAACGTAACATGCTTTAATAATACTGAATTAATGCATGACTAATGACGATTTCATGTATGAATTAATGCAGGATGTATCATGAATTTCGATTGCTCATTTATTGGTTAGAACAAATCACTGTACGACCTACTCAAATGATTTCCACCACAACATGACATGTATGCAATACAGTCAACAACACAAATAAAATTTAAAAAATCAATTAAAAAAACTTACATTCCCCCCACTATGTTATAAATGTGTCAAAAATACTATTGGGTCTATTTTCATTTAAATATGAAGAAATTCTTTTTTTATGAGAGAGGCTGAGCCAAGGCATTATCCTGAAATAACTTTTTTGTAAGAGGAATCCAGCTAATTTGGTCCGAAAAAACAATTAATGTACAAAGTAACAGTGCGTTAACGTCTGTTAACTGATCTATTGAGTGCAAATTAATCACAAAAAGTCAGAGACTTCATCATTTGTTAATGATAAGCAACAGGAATTCATAATACATCCTGCATTAATTCATGCCTTAAATCATATTGAGTCATGCATTAGTTCAGCATTACTTAAGCACATTATTTGTCACCTTATTATTAAGTGTGACCAAATAATTAAAGGTCCTACAGTCAAACTCACGCTCATACGTCTACTGAAAATTATTCCAACGGGGTCATCAAAATGTTTTTGGCCAGTGCAAGACAAGCCTTTATGTCCTTTTTGTTCAGTGGTAGTTTTCACCTTGCGGATGCCATTTTTGCCCAGTCTCCTTCTCATAGTGGAATTGTGAACACTAACTGAAAGTGAGGCAAGTGAGGCCTGAAATTATTTAGATTTTAGCGGTACTTTTTTGACCTCCTGGATGAATTGTCAGTGTGCTCTTGGAGGAAATTAGGGAAACTGGGGAAGGCTCACTACTGTTCCAAGTTTTCCTGATTTGCAGATAATGGCTCTCACCATGGTTTGCTGGAGTTACAGGCCTTAGAAATGGCTTTGTAATCCCTTCCAGACTGCCACATGTCAACTACTTGTTTCTCATTTGTTCAGGATTTTTTTTAAGGTTACAGCATTATTGGCTGCTTTTTGTCGACTTCATATTGCCTAACAAGTTCTGTTTAAGTGATGTTTAGAAGCAAAAGGGCCAGATGTAATCATGCCTGGGTGTATTTGGTTTGTTTAATTTATTCACTTGTTGGGACCAGGTAAGGTTGGGTAGCTTTTTTTTTCCTTCAATAAATGAAATCATCATTTATAAAATGGCTTTAGTGTTTACTTGGGTTATTTTCTCTAATTTTACAAATAGTTTGATTATTTAAAACAATTAAGTGTGACAAATATGGAAATATATAAGAAATCAAAAAAGGAGCAAATACTTTTTCACCACACTGTATGTCACTACTGGACAGTACTCTTCGCTATATGCAGACTTTTCTCATTGATTGAAAAAAGATTTTAAGGCGTTGCATTCCTTCATAGTTAAAGATAAATTATTTTGACATTTTGTGGTCACATATATATTACTTTGTATGCTATCCTTTTTACTCAGGCGTTTCTTAGATCCTTAATTCTAGAACATGGGTTCAATAGCAGAGAATAATTTGGATGGTACAGTATTTTTGTTCTCATGATTTTGTGATCACAAATGACTTCAGCATTTGTGATATGATGTAATATTTTGCTAATTTGTCCTCATTCAGCAGATTTTTTTCAATCTTTCTTTCATACATATAAGCCTGGCCATCTATCATTTTTTTTTAAATTATTTTCAGACCAAGATTACACACTGAAAACATGGATTCAGCAGTAAAACAACTGGCAGAAGTAAACTCAGGCTGCACGTAAAACCCATACAAAGCTTTTTTAAAATGTGTCAGATTTTTCTGTGCAAATAATTTCTGCAAGTGAAAAAAGAACCATTAGTTAAAGAATTGAACTTATCATAATACTAATAATAATGATAATAATAATATAAAGAAGAAGAAGAGCAACAACAACAATTACAACAACATTAATAATAATAATAATAATAATAATTGTTGTCATTGTATCATGATATCATCAACAGCATTATATAAACTGTGCTGTGATTTTGCGCATTTAACGACTTATCGGCTCATTTTTATTCCACCTGGAGGTGTCAGGGGTTTGGTGAGGAGAGATATATCCCCTATTAGCCTGGGGAGCATGCAGGCGGGCCCCTCTGTATGAAGTGGGCGTGAAGAAAGACTTTTGGTTGGCTAGGAGATCACCATTTGACAGCCTGGGAAACTGAAAAAGTTCCATCTGGCGAAAGGGGCCAAAGGACGACGTTCCCTGACCTTTGACACAGATTGGTCTTTCGGTAAACATTTCTGCTCGGATTTATGGGCCGCTTCAGAGCAATAATAGCCACAGCCGTTGGAGACACCAAGGCTCAAGCTGGCTCTGTTGACTTTAGACAGATGTAGGAGAGGAAATTAAAGGATAAACTGGAGTATAAATATGTTATATATACAGTCTGCTAATTCCTCCCATGTACATACTAACGAGAGCTCACTGGTGATATTTCACCTTTTAGCTTCGTTCAGTCAAAGCACGGCAGACTTCGTCCTTCACTTTGATAACAAACATAATTCCTTCCAGTTCAATGAAAGATGTCAACACTTAAGAATGTAATGAAAGTATGTAAGAATAGGCAAATGAATACTGACTCCGATAAATGGGGAAAAAAATTACAATGGTGAGAATAATCAAGGTTTTTTCATGGATTTTACAAGGTCAGAAGTATAGTTAAGCCTTGCAAAGGGAGTCTACAGAATAAGACCATTTCAGAGAGCTTTGATTCTTCTGTCTCTCAGAAGCTGAGCCCAATAAAACCCATCACTATCAGCACTGCAAAGTAGTCATGACTTAGTTGCCTTGAATTTTGGTTCTGTCCAGTATTTCTGTAAAATAGTGTAGAAACAAACACATGCTTTCCTGCAAGTGGAGGCTGATTTAAACTTGGCCTAAAGACAAAATTTGTTTCAAATTAAAATTCCATGGGTCATATTTATGTCATTCCCAGCCAATAATTTCATAAGCTTGAACGGCATTTTACAGGGGCCTCTGTGGAAAAAATGTGCTTTCTCTCTTTTACTGTGTTCCAGCATTTTCCCTTTTTTTCTTGTTTTAAAGCAGGAGTGGGGGTGGGGGGAGTCTATAAGAGAATTCAACTGTGAATAGACTTTTGTTTTGCTCATTCTTCTTTACTCTTACTGAGTCAGTTGCTGGGTGCCCCTCATGCTGTGATCCGCTTACCAGACATGATCTGGCCTGCTAGTTAGCATTCAGAAACAAACCATGACGCGCTACAGGCAG
Organism: Gymnothorax reevesii; assembly: GCA_029721435.1. Taxonomy (NCBI): domain Eukaryota; kingdom Metazoa; phylum Chordata; class Actinopteri; order Anguilliformes; family Muraenidae; genus Gymnothorax; species Gymnothorax reevesii. Next base: position 52,467,507 of record CM056583.1, on the reverse strand, counting down.
GCCCAAAAGAACTTGAGGTAAGTGACAGCATTGTTGAGAATAGTACCCCTTAGACAACACAGAACAAACAAAATTCTGAGAAAATTTGGCCCCAAAACAACCTGAGGTAGATTGGTTTCATTGCACTGAGATTCTTTGGCATTCGTTGGAACTTTTCTTCAGTCGTAAGGCATTTATAGTCGGGTATATTTTTCGGTTTCATAAGTCTGAGCTCATTGGACGTGTGACAATGTGGTTTCATAAGTCTGAGCTCATGAGACGTGTGACAATGTCCAAAGAAACGTCAGCTGAAGTTAAAAAAAAGAGCTGTATAACCCGTTGCCCTTATGCCACGAGGCTTCTGAGCGTAGTGATGACATCACACATACAAACGGGCCCAGCCAGCTACAAATTCTGCTGTGGGAGGAGAGGAATTCCAGACGTCCATTTTGTCGTAAGCGCTGGGACCAGCAATGCCAGCAATTCGGACAATTCTGGGAAAATGAACAATGAATGCCGGTGCACCATAATAATGCACTGTGTCATCGGAGCGATACAATCGGTGACCAGTGTTCTGTCTCCTTTTAGACAGAGTCCAAAATGTTTGAGGAATGCAAAATTGCATTTCTTTCGAATGAGATGAAAAGATTCTATTGAAGTGCAGATTGACTATGAGGTCCATCCACCACTGCTCTCGAAAAAGCGCCCAGTTGAATTGCTGAATTGATTGCTTTTGCCCAGGGATTTAGATTTGGGTTTAGAGGGGTAGAGAAAAAAATATCCCCAGCAAACTGCAGATCATTGAAAGTTAATGTCACTAATAATGATGCAAATGTTCAAATTTGGAACATGCGGCCATTACATAATCTGCCTTCAATTCCTGCCAACCACAAAATACTCAATTCATTTTCCATTGCAGTTCACCTTCTATGTACAATTATTTTAGCAGCACTAGGGACAATGTCTGTACGGGAAAATAAACGATGCACTGGCTTCACTGACTGAAGTCATTCGGCATAAGAAATGTAGCTTGAACCAGCTGCCTCTTTCATCAACCCATCCCTCACACAAAAAAAAAAAAAAAAAAATATATATATATATATATATATATATATATATATATATATATATATATATACATATATATATTTGGTGTCCCTGCTCTCGTGCTTAAAAGAGCAAGAGAGTCCCCTTGATCTACAAAAATCGTTAAATTCAGTCCCAGGTTCCAAGTGCACAATATAAGATACCTGACAGTTTCTCAGGGCTTTTGTATTGCCAGGACATTGGCCCATTGACGCAGCCTGCTGACACCAGCAAGATCTGCCAGGGCTCAATCATCACAACAAGGGGCACAAACACAGGAGCAGGGCAGTGAAAGCCAAGCCAAAGTGCATTATGGATTTCTTGTTGTGCTGGAAGACCTGACCTCAGCAGCTTCTCGAAGGCTGTTTTATTAAGAGAGGCTAAAAACCTCCGATAACGGGGCCCTAAGGGCTGAGCCCCCCAGTGCTCCTGGCAGAGGTGCCTGGCATTTAGCTCTGGGATTCTGTACCCTCTGCCCACACAGCTCTTGTTGGACGGAACAAGATGACTGGATAGAAAACAATACAATAGGAAAGTGAAAAGTAAATAAGCACCCTCTAAAATGCAAATTTGTAGTATATTTACTCAGAAATGCTATATTGAGTGGTGCAACACAACTGAGTTAACGAGGTCTAAATAATTTCTATTGATACAGCTTAAAAGTCTTCGAATCTCATTTGAAGTTACTTAAAACAACATGGTGAAACCACTTAGTCACATGTTTAGTCAATTTAGAATTGCTTTTTTTTTCAAGGGGCAAAGGAGTCTGATAGGGCAGATCCACTGTGCAGTAAACTTCCGCGAGAGGAGTTTGGCTTGCGTAAATTTACCCAAATCTTTGTATGGTAGTCGAATCTGTAGTGATCTGCAAGTGACAGTAAAGATGTGCAAACTTTCGTTGCAGTGGATCTAAGGTCAGGTGAGCTTACAGGAACCTACACATTCCACTAAGGAGGACTTGTTAACCAACATGCTAGAAACTTCTCTGTAATGTAGAATTATTTATCTTAAGGTGATTTTTTTTATATTGATATGTGTCAAATAGTTTCACTTATTGGTAGCAGATGATCTATTGGTTTGCAGTAAACTTCCACAAAAACACAATATTTCTGCTGTAGGTTTATGTTAGGCATTGTATTATCTTTCATGTGCAACCTTACCGCAAAGTGGATCTACCCTATCAATTTGACACTATCTTATGCAGACGGACACAGCATTCTGTAAAAGCAGGTCAATTGGTTTGCTGTAAACCTCCAATGAAAAACAGAATTTCAGTCGTAAGTTTACATAAGGCCTTATGTAAACTCATGTGCGTAGCCTTCCTGCTCTGTGGATCTGCCCTGTAAGGAAATGGACAGACTAATGACAGGCTACAGGAAATGGGCTAATAATATTCATGCAGATTTTAAACACACAAGGCACGAGGAGAGAGTGGAAAAAACATGCTTCAAAACCTTAGGCAGATGAGGTAAAATTTAGAACTTAAGATCTTAATAAATGCAATTTCTTTACAGCTTGATCTCACCTGGCAGTGCTCAGAATGGCCACTGTTTTCAGGACATATTTATGTTTGGCAGGAATAGCTTCACACATTTTTATGTGCGTGGAGGGATAAGGTGGAACTAGTCTGCCATCTTCCATTCCTTTGGTACCTGCAGGGGCAGGTCTTGTGGCTGGGACAGTCTTTTTTCTGGTATTGTAGCAATTACTTTCTTCAGCATAATTTATTTTAACATGCCACTTAATTTAGCTAAATATTTTTAAAAATAAATGTTCAAAAATGTCCATTTCAAAATGTAAAACAGCTTATTACTGTATTTGCATCGCATACAAAAGCTCTTCATGTTAGTGCAAAACTAATTGCATGCCTAACAAATAAATTTCTGCAAATATGTGCTATTTCATGAGAATTTAAAGCTCAGAATCTTCAAAACACAAATTCTTGTTGTATAATGATTATTAATGTAGACAACTTGTGAATAAACCCGCAATGCTCCTTGAATATACAGTAGATAGGGCTGTCATTCTACAGAATAATCTTTGTTATTGAGCGAATCAATTTTGTGATTGTTAATCAAGCAGAGTAAGTGGCAACAGGTTGAGAGTAATTACATGTTAAAAGGTGCCATTTCTGCTGGTGTTTTATGACCCTGAAATTACATCAGTGCACTCAACACATTCCTATTGCAAGGAAGCCTGTGATTCATCTTTGTGAGATGAAGAATCTACAGTAAATTCTCGCTTAAGTCCCTGATGTACCCAACAGGTATGAATTACGTTATGACTTTGGAACAGAGCCTCTAATGCAAATTTTGTCATTAGCTTAGTCGGAGCAGTCTGATATTTCACCATGCGGACCCGTGTGCGACAAATGTATGGAGATCATAGGTCACTGTAAATTTTTTTCCAGTAGTCTGCATGGACTTGTGGCCTTGGACCCCAAAATTAAATGAGAGCTTTGCTATGTCCACATTGCCCAGAAGTATGCATTCTATGTCTCCTGGGGCCTAAAATGAGCTAAGACTCCCTTTCACTCCAGCCAGTTTGCATCAAGATTCCTCCCTAAGATAGCACTCTGACTGAGGAGCATGGAAATGTGAAGTATGCAGAAACTAGCTCGTTCTAGATTGACAAACCCCTGAATTGATTGACCATCTTTTAAAAAAATGAAAGTGAGATTTACTTGAAATGTAATGTCTACTGGTTCCATGCAGCTGTTTTATGTAATTACAGCCGAATTAATCCTAAGATTTTAGGCCAATTTAAAAAATCTAATTAATTGGAAGTTATTTAGCTCGCTTGGGTGGGACCAGTTCATGTAACATTTTGAGTAAATGTAACCTCTCACTTTTTTGAATAGAGTAAAGTTAATACAAAAATTGATTAGATATCATCTCAAAGAGTAAACTCTTATGCAGCAGAGCAGCATGGTTTGGTGTAAAGATTTCAGTTAATCCAATGGATGATCTTTTAAGGAAGGTCAGGTTCGATGCAGACTCAAAGCACCGCTCAGCTGAAATGCGGCCACTTATACACTGCCATTGGAAGTCTTCATTTTAATTAGGGCTAATCATAAGAGTCTAGTATAAAATAGTTGATAATCTTTCCAGTAGCTGCCTGATTTATAATACTATATATATATATATATATATGATTTATTTGTGTTATTATTTAACTGAGTAAAATAAGTTGGTAAGTTGCTGAGTGAGGTTGAAGTTTAAACAAAACAACAAGTTCGAACAAATCTGACATTAGAAGCTTAAAAACCTCAACATGGTGCCCAAATGGTTAAATACATGGTGTGTTTGATCTGAGGTGTATGCTGGTGGACAGGACTGGATAAGAGTGTCCACTAAATGTTTAAAGGATGGAGCAACATGTAAAGGGAGATTTTTCAAGTGCTTACAGAGATCCCACTGTTCTCCAAAAGCTTTGCTGTTCCACAGCTCATCTTCAGGAGAGTGCTGAAGAGCCGGGGGCCTCAAGTGTTTGACACAAGTGGCCTGGGGGTCACATGCATCAGTTGGGGGGAGAGAGAGGCGGATCTGATCTGTAAGGTGCGGAGGGGTCACTGAGGGCAAACGAGAACAATATAAAGTAAGACGCGGCGGTTCTGAATTTACCTGACGTGGAAATAGAGGGGAACTAATTTCCATACCACAAAGAAGGAGACAAGCAGAGACTGATTCAAGTCAATGTCGCACATGCTTTTCTTCAGTCTTGTGACAGGATGTCCACACACATTCACTTCTGACCTGTAAGAATGTATCAGCATGACAAAATAACCTTTATTTATTAGTAACTCAGAAACGTCAGAATCTTCAGTAACTGCCTTACAAAAGAGACTACGAAAAAAACAAGCTCAAATTTTTCCCCATTTCTGATTGAATAACAGTCTTGTGCAACAGGATTGTGTATTTAACTTGTTAATTTTGGCAACCTAGCAAACAAATTGCAACTTGTACAGCACTTTATAGTCCATACTGCTTGTTTATTGTAGCTTCTGGTCTCCATCACTTTATAAAATGTGTCTTAATGTCACTCTCATTGTCAGTCTACTCTAAGCCTTGTCCCTCAAGCTCCTGTCACATCCAAAGAAAGTGCCAAATAACAGTGTTTGACGTGGCACCTCTAAGGCCGGGCCTTTGCTCTCCTGACAGCCCAGACAAAGCAGAGCCTGTCATTGATTGCTCTGTGCTGTTATGCAAATCAGTGCCCTGCTGGGCCCTCTCAGGGAGACAGACGTCAGAATCACCACAAGCCTTTTCCTTTTTTTATTTTATTTTTATGAGTCCAGTAATGCCTTTCCAAGGGTTAAATTGTTTATATAAAACAACCCATTGTAACGTCATTCATGAATTTCAATAACTTTAGGTTGCAGCTGGCGTGAGCATGGATGCTAATAACATGGTACTGTAAGATTTTTTAAACACGTCGCCAGCTGGAGGTTAACATCATGCCCTGGTAACCTTGTCAGCTAGCTGTATTGGTTTTAGCTATTTAATTACAGCAACTTCGTATCTCTCACCCACCGCCCACCCTCCCCCCAGATCAAACTCTCAAAGTAGCAGCTGTCATTTAGACTGTAAATTGTTCTGTAAATTAATTAAAGGCCTTCCCTGCAGAACCATGTGTACTTGAAGAGGAGAGATTCAACATAGTACCCGGAAAGAAATAAAATAGGCGTACAATGCACAGAATACCCCTCAGCCCGATGTTGAAGTTTTTGGAGACGCCCACCCGCCCGCCCAACCGCACGAAGGATAGCAATACCCCGTCCTTAGGGCTGAGGGGTAAAAAAGTAAAGCTGGCTGCATTTTTTCTGATTGATGCTCTAAGTATTTTATTTTTTTTCCAAAACATACAGAAGAAAAAACAGATATGAAGGAAAATGGACAAAACTCACTGATCCTCTCTTAAGCCGCTTTCACACCGGACGCAAAACAAATTTTTCGCGCGATAGATTACATTCAAAGTCAATGCAAAGATGCGAATACACGCCGGTGTGAAAGCAGGTTTACAGCTCATGATCTCCGGATTCATCTGTACCAGTTGAGCAAATATGGACAAGTGATTTATTACAGCGTATTGTGTGTGTTCTCCCCATGCAAATGCTTGGTAAATCTGGTCCTTAGAGAGCTGTTGTATGCTTCCATAGTAAAGAGCACCTGCTGTTCACTCAAGTGCTTAATTAAGTACAATAACAGTGTATGTGGAAAGAAAAACCAATATTTGGCCACATTTACACCTCTGTGTTAGAGTATGAAGCATCTGAAGTAGAATGAGCCGCTGGGGCAAAATTATATTCTACAGTTGCTCAAATAGGAGTGGGGAGTGTTTATTTTGGATATATGTTCTCTTTTCTGTGGTCGGGAAACATTCTCTTCTTGAGAATTGCTGTGGTGGATGTCATTGAGATTAGTGGTTTTACAATTGCCTGTGTTTAAGAAAGAATGAACAAAGCGAGAAAAAACTAAATTAAATCAACTTGAGTAGTGTATGTCAACCTCACAAATGCATTTAATGATAAACAAACTTTCAGTTCTTTTAAGTCAAAACGTTAGTAAGCTTGAAGATGGGAATTTTGGATACTGAAGCGATTCTTATTCTCCAAAATCTCCTCTGAGACTTCAGTAAAATGTTAGCTTAAGCTCGAAGGCGAGTCGGAAAATATGAAAAAGTACAGTAAGAAACCGCTCTGAAGCTGGCAATTGTAAAAGCAATCTCCAGAGGGTTTGGTTCAATAGAATCAAATTTTTTTTGCTCATGGTAAAATGATGACTCTGAACTTATTTCCCAGACTACTATTGCTAAGTGCAAAAATAGTCTGCAAAAACAGAAGAAAAGAGAGAGAGAGAGAGAGCAAGAGGCAAGAAAAACAAACACGACAAATGGAGCGAGGGAACAACACAAAGGGAGCGACGACTGTTCTATGTTCCTGTATGAAACGACACTTGCTCGACAATGCAGTCGTTGGGGTCAGGTATTGACATACTGTGGGCTCGCTTACATTTTGTTGATGACCCTAATTATGTGCCTCCTCTGTAAGAAGTCAATAAACGAGGGGATTAGCATATGGACCAAAACGGTTTGTTTTGCATTTCAGAAGGCAAGGCAACCGCCAATCCCTGTTGCTGCAATCTGAGACACAGGCCTTGATCTGGCCCTGTGATTGATGAGGGGATCAAGGCAGCCAGAGAGTGTTAGTGCCCTCTGGCTTTTCGCTCTCTCTGCCCTGATCGCTCAGTCTCAGCGATGCTTGCCAAATGCTGATGGCCTCTATCCTTTCAATATTCATAACGGTGTGTGTGTTCTGCGGGTCTGGAAATCTGTCCCCTTTGTATGTGTTAATATCTGTGTGTGTATTTGTGTAGGGGAGTGTATGCCTGTGCATGTGTCTGATGTTTGAGTATATTTTTGGTTATACATATGTGTATTTGTGCATGCAAAAGTGTGTGTATATAAGTATATTAAGAGCATATAAGAGCATAAGTTTATGAGAGGATTTTTTCCTCCAATTCCCTGCCTCGCCCCCCCTCCCCAAAAAAAGGTAGGTAAGTTCCTCAACCTGCAATTCAATCAAGTGAATGAAATAATCAGCAAAGCTGATGATAATGACCCGGATCAGAGAATTCAGAGATGTCTGCCATTTTGCATCTGCCATTTTTAGTAAATCATAATCTTAGGTAAAAAGAGAACCTCGACATCCTTCCTGTGAGGAATTTTTTGAGCCGCTAGCTGTGAGGAAGTGTTTCATAGCGCACTTGTGCCTGCCCTTATAATCTGTCCAAAACAATAATATCCATATGAGTAAATTTCATTAATGGACTGCGATCCATTAATGGAAACTAACGATTTTCTCACTATCCCACTCTTATTGTTTTGGCCTTGTGGTAGGATTAAGAGGAACTAATGCATCATGGGCAACTGAAGTTTTTGCATTTTTGTGCACAGAATGAGATGTTGCTGACAAAAAAAAACTCATTCTTTTTCACTTTATTTTTTCACAAGTGAAAAAGAAATATGGGCACAGCAAATATTATGCGATGTGGATAAAGGACAACATAATAAAATATTAATATGTTTAAATTTCATTTATAATAATAATCATATCTTTAAAGGACCATGGGCCTCTTGCCACCATTGCTCAGAACATTTGATTGAACATTTTTCTTTAGCTTTGACTAACATTTAAGTGGTGGTAAATGTGAGTAAAAGTAAGGGAATAAAAAGCGTTAATGCTAATGTTTACTTTTAAGTGAAAATTAAGGATAAATTGATTGATTACAGGCATTTGCACAACGCAGAATACTTTCATAAAGCTGTAACAAAATACATCTGTTACTTAGCTATTAATTTCCCAAAGTCATAAATTACAGCCGAGTACTGGCCACTGTAGGATAATGAAACATGTTGATTGAACAGAACAGGCTTTACGCAGGAAATTGTCATTTGAATTTGTTAGGAGCTGAAATGAGGATCATAATGGATTTTTTGCCTTTACCCCAAAGAGCCTAATTTGGAAAGAATGTAAAAGTAGGGGTGGTGTCACAGAGCTGATAAGGTACCACTTACCTATTTTAGGAGGCTGGTACAGTTGGCTTGACTTTGCTTTGCTCATTTAGTCATTCTTTTCTATGAATTTACAGTAGATTACTGGTGTGGTCCTCTTTGGACACTCAAAAGCCATCTGTAAGAGTTAAGTCCTACTTGCCCATAAATTCAGTGTGTGACAGTTGAAGGTTCCTGTCACTAGAAATGCCACCTAATAAGTACACACCCTGGCTACTTTGCCAAGGCGCTAGGCTCTTTGGTGATGTGGTCAGTGCGTTTGACTCTTATCCAGGAATCTGGGGTTCAGTTCCCCGCTTGGGCCCTCCTTTGGCCTGGCACAAGTAGTTACCTGACTTGTTACATTTGTTATTTTGTTCTTAATTGAAATTTTAAAATTATTTTGATACACTCTACATCGTTGCGCAATCAACGTGTGTGTGTGCGTGTGAGTGTGTGCGTGTGTCTGTATGTGTGTGGGTTTGTATAGTTATACCTGTCACGACTAACCACTGAGAGACCTCATTTGGGGTTGTCAGGAAATTTTGGGTGGTCCTCATTGAGGATTATGACAGCTAACTGGTCAAAGTTGGGGTTACAGATAAAGTTAGGATTATGTTAAGGTTTAGGTTGGGGTTAAGCATAATTTGGGTTTGGGAAAGGCTGCACAGAATGAATGGAAGTCAATACCATATCCTCACAAGTATGGTTACACAAAAATCTGCAAGTCAGTGTGTGTGCGTGCGCGCGCGTGTCTGTGTGCGTGTGCATGTAGATACGACAGTGTGCGTATGCTCTTTAATTTTGTGTGGACTCTCCACCTTTGGGGTTCAACCTGAGCAGTACAATATCATCAGGTACTTTCTCAAACTGAAGGTGTCATCAGTCCACACCCCATGAGAATAGCATTATTGCTTGCTTTGGAGAGCTCTCTCCAGGACAATTTCCCCTTGAATGACTGCGCGGAGACTCCAGTGGGGAGGGACATTGATCCCTGCAACGGCCTGATTGTTCCATTCAAGAGGGGAAGAAAGGAGTGGAATGGGTGGGACAGATCAAACTCCACCCAAAGCCATTGAGAGGGGAAGACAAGGAGTAAACAGCTCGTGCTCCTCCCCCTGTGAGTGAGTGACAGGGCTCAGGCTGTCAATGACAGGAGTGTGGGAAACCAGTCAGCAAAAATCCTCATCCCCAGAAATGCATTGTGCTCTTTTTCTCATATTTCTGACGCCAAATAATACTGAGCACTTATAAAAGTATACATTTATCTATTAATCTCTATGAGTCAATCTTCTTGCTCCTCTTGGCCTCTTATAAAACTCTGACAGAGCCTATATTAACTATGTATTTTTTTAAATGTGTTTTACATTCTTCATTTAAGTCCCTGAGGGAGAGATGGAGAGTCACTGCGATAGACATTAAGCCAAAGGAATGAACCATTGCCAGTGTATTTTTAATTTCAAAAATACAGTCTTCACAATTACTTGTATAAAGTTTACGGAGTTATGTAAAAACAATTCAAGTTCAGTAATCCTAAATAGTCATTATGGGCTCATGGAAATTTACCCTCCATATTGGCCCCTTTAATGTAAACAATTTGAATTAAATTATACCAGGACTTAAGGCCATCAAGGGACTTGATTTTCTCACAGTTTCCATTTTCCCGCAAAAAGCTACTCTTCCCGCAAGAAGAAATCCAAGATTTTTAGGGAAAATGATCTCAAATGGAAGCCATAACAAAAATCTGATCCTCAGAACTTTACCTGGTCACTTTCATTGCTATAATCACTAAAGAGCAGTTGAAACATCTGCCAAGGGGTTGCCATTGGATATTTTAAGATGCAGAGAGTACTTTGTAATCTAGAAAGCTGTCAGGCAATGAGGTGGATATTTACCCCCTGAGGTGTTTTTAAGCCAGGCCTCGCTTGAAGTTTTGTTTGGAGGTGACAAAAGTAACATGAGCACCTCTGGGTGTTTGAAGCTTATCAGGTTGTGAGACTGAAAACCTGACCGGTTCATTTAAAGCTAGGGACCTTTACCCTCTCGGCTAAACCAAAAACAGATGCGGCTGCTCAGAATCATATCCGGCTATAAATAAGCTGGTGAGGAATTTTTCACCACCTTGTTGGCTTTATTTTGCTTCTTCCTCGGCAGTTCAGTTACTGTCCTTATTTATTTTTCTCCCTTTGCAATCTGCTTAACATCTTCCTCCCAGAAAAAAAGATGAATAATTAATTATGTGTGGTTCCAGAACTTTCCTACTGCTCCAAATGCTGGAGTGTGCTTGTTTACAACCCTGACCCTTTGCTTGTTTTGAGACTTGAAGCTATTAGCAGTCAGGCCCATTTTCTGTTTGCTTTTCGAAGACTATTCATGCCTGAGGGCTTTTAAAACTTTTCTGTCACACGTCAAGTCGTGAGCACAGCATTCAGAATATATGCATTTCGTACACAGAGTCTTCATGGCCACTCAGTCAGTAACAGAAAAAAATTGTTCCGTCAACCTTTTTGTATTCTTTTAATCCATTTTTATGCAACAATGTTGGAAGTACAAACATGCTCACGCCACAAGGCTCATCTGAACCTCCATAGTCAATTTTGGAACGTGTGACACGCATGCGCTCCTCTATTTGAAATGTGACCTGCCGCTTATTATCACACTCGGGTTTACAAGACCAAAGCCAAAAAATAGTACTTTCCACCTTTTCACAAAAATTAATGAATGTAAATGTTGCAAACCCCCCCCCCCTTCTTTTCTCACCCCTCTCACTTTTGTTTCTCTTTTACATGTTTAAGCAGACCACAGCCATATCTTGGCAATGTTTACAGAAGAATTTGTTCACAGAGTGCTTTGTTTCAGAGGCCTCAGTGGAGCTGAGCCAGTATGTTGTGTGCTCAGTCTGGGAGCATCAGATATATTGGAAATGGGCATGAATCAGTGATGCCATCCAAGACAGGTGTTCCCCCTGCTATACAGGGGCAATAGGCCTTCAGACCTCCAGGAAGGTGGAGAGATATTGAATTACTCAGCCGGAAACCAAACGGTGAAACAGACCGGGGAGAATTCTTGACCCTGGACTAAAACCAAGAGCGACACTTACAGATCCCATCGGTCTGATAGCACAGATGAGTTAGTGATGAAAAACTAGAAATATTCCCCAGTGCAACCTTTTTAGTTTATTCCCCTGCAGGGTAGACATATTTGTGTCACGAAGCGCTAAACATTATTCACTTTGCATCAGCATTCCTGATACGAGAATGGATAAATAGGCCTACGTATGATTTATCCATAAACTTCATGGCCAGGATAGACTAAGTTGTAGTTTTCATTCAGCTTCTTCATATGGTTTAAAGGCCCAGTCACACAGCCGATCACGCACGAATCACTCACAAATCACGCACAGATTGGGTTTGTGCGTGCTTGTGCGTTGAGAAATTGACCAATTTTTCGGGGTGTCGGGGATAGAAATCTCGGACGAATCACGCATGAATCGCGCATGAACCACGCATGTATCACTTACAATCACTGACATATCGCGCACGTCGACGCATAATAGCAAACACGGTGCAGTATTCCACGAACATTCGACGCACGCCCGACGCATGAATCACCGGCGGAGCACGTCCAAACACGAACGCTTCACGTATTGTCAGTGGATGTCAGTGGAATGAACGAGATACATGGGCGTTTCATGCATGATATGAACGTGGGGCATCAGTGGATGGACGTGGACGTGCGCGGATTCAGACCAGTTCTGACGCATAAGCACTGACAGCCGACGAGTGTCCCGCGCATAGTTACGCATACTCGACGCATAAACTACGCATGCCGACTCATGAATTACGCACACCAACGCACAGTTGTGCGTCGGAAAATTTTTGAACCGTTCAAAACTCAAAATCACGCACAAACCGCCTTTGACGCACATCCACTTACAATCACTGACAGTCCACGTTCGTTCCACCTACGAATTACGCATACGACGTACGCTCCGCGCAGAAACGAAAATCTGTGCGTAATTCATGCGTAATTCATGCGTTTTTGCTGTGTGGCTGGGCCTTAAGATAAAAGTAATAGCTCCCATCTGATTGTCCTTGTTTTAGCTAATCAGTCATCTCATTTGTCCTTGTCCAAACCTGATCTTACCAAGTCATTCTAGCCAAAGCTAACTGCTGTCGGCGTACGTGCATAAAACCTTCCCAGGTGTCATATTGTAGTGTGTATACACACAAGGCCCGGACATCACAAAATGCCTCTTAACACATTTGAGAAACAATTCACCAACAAAATGGCTGACGCGACTGCTTGTCAATGGGTCATCTGAAAAAGTTATTGTGAAGTTTTCACACTGTTGTGGTTTATTAGTGTTGCCATGACTTCGCATCCTGTTAGTTATGCAGAGTTCAGAGGGAGGCTGGAATATATCATTTACCTAATGTTGGGAGAAATTATGCACCCATCCATCTGTCTGATCTAAAATACCTCCACCTCCCCCCAGATTCACACATGCACTCGTGGGCACACACACACACACACACACACACACACACACACTTACAAACACACAAGCACCCACGCACGCCTACAAATCACACACACAGACTTGCACTCACACACACGCACATACACACGCGTGCACCCACACACTCACATGCATGCACACGCATACATACACAAATACACATATGCACACACACGCGCGCACTCACCCACACATGCACACACACACGTGTACATGTACAGGCACACACACACAGACACGCACATCCTTGTACTTCAGTGCTTGTGAGGACATTACATTGACTCCCATTCCTTCTTTGTGTCTTTCAACATCCATTCTCTAGTCTTAACCATAACCAATGCATTTCCAACCCAAACCCTTATCCTAATCTTAATTTATCTCTGATTCTAAGCTTAACTCTCCCCTTAACCAATAAGGCTCAATTTGCAGCCGTAGTTGTTAGTAGTTGTGAGGGCGGGTAAAATTTTTCACATTTCCCAATAATATCCCCACTAGGTTGCTTGTAAAAGAACGAACATGCACACACAATGTTGACTAGAGAGCAACGGGGTTAGAGTGATGTCATTGTGATGGGGGTGAGGTGTCGGGAGACGTAATAAGACGTAATGAGTAACAGGTTTAAATGAATCACCGCTGCACATGGTTAACCAGAGTATTTCTTTTTCACTCTCTCTTTACTCGCCATGACAGCATAAAGCGCCAGTGGTGCAATCAGTAAAACACCTATCTTCAGTTGTTTATTTTTCTCATGAAGAAAACTCGTAGATCCTCACCATACGTCTCACTCATAAAATATTATTTATTATATTTAAATTTACTATTGTAGCATGCCATATAAAGCTCTCACTTTGTATTGCGATGGAAAATATAACCAATGTCTTTTTTTTTTTTTTTGAAGTATTTGCCCCTCTCTGATTTCTTTTGTTTTTGTACAACTGGTTCTTTCCTATAGAATTTCAGCCTAATACAGGGGCACATTTGAAAAATTACCATTTTCTTTTTTCTCTCACTATACAAAAGCACAGGTTCAAACCAACAAAATGAGGTGTCACAAACTGTGATAGACAGAATATTTTGGCTGCGATTATAAAGAGATTATTATAATTCTGCAATTTGCAGGTCTAATAATTCAGCCAACTGAAAGGGGGTGCGGGAGGGTGGGAGAGAGGACTGAGAGTTTACAGTGAGAGTAAAAAAAAGATGAGACTCTAAATTAGAGAGCGAGAGAGAGAGAGAGAGAGAGAACAGCTATTTATGTAATAGCTTGCTCCACACTGCATACAGTATGGTAAAAATGCTTGTCATAAAATGCAACAAAGAACAAGAAAAATTAGGCCGTCAGAGGAGGAACACAGAAGTAGGCGAGAACAGATTTATATCTGTGGGAATTTGTTTAGCTTTGGCTGCTGATTTTTGTGCTGGAGAGAAAGTTAGTTTGATCTTGTGGAAAAGGTGAGCTAAGTCTGGATGGAAAATGCCTTTCATCAAATTTTGATTTCAATTAAAATTGAATGTATAAAGCTAACTTGAGAAATAAGTATTATGGCATATTAAGTAAAATTTGAATTACTCATTATTCTGATGAAAGGTTTCTCGACAAACTCCTAGCATTTTTGTCTGCATGGTTGATTAACAAATAATTCCTCCCGTTAGTAATTTAATTTAGCATTTTCAGTCAGGAACACTATCCTAATACTAGCATTGGCTCAATCATCAAAAAATGAAGGTATTGCAATTTCAAGGTCAATAACAAAGTAATTATTGTGTTTTGGATACAACAACTGACTGCAGTGAAGATAACATGAACTGCTCTAAAATAGAGCACCAAAATGCAGCAAATGGTGTGCATGTGCAGCGCGTAAAAATCCCAAACGCAGGGCTGGGGTGTATATTCGAATTTGACACTTAAGAGAAACGTCATCTACTCCCTTGTGATCGAGACTTCTTTCATTCTGATAGCCTCTGACTTTAATCCTTTGTTGATTTTATTTATCTCAGACTTCCTTTGATAATTTTTTTCCTAATACAATGTCTCCAACGTACTGAACGTGCTGAGCAATTGGTATTCTTGAAACTGGCAGCCGTCAGTCTGAGGTTGCCAGTTTCTTCAATGTTTCCCAGTCTGTGATTAGTAGATTATGGCGCAGGTATCAGCAAACCCATAATGTTGATGATCGTCCACAGTCAACTCCAAGGGACCAGGGGCCAATTGCACAAAAGTTGGATCCAGAGATCCTGGATCAACGCCAAAGAGAGGATTGCCATATCCAAAACAGCGCGTCGCTGGCTGAATTGATTGCACAAAGCCAACAGCGGGTGGAGGAGGATCAGCCAAATGAAGCCCGTTGCTGCTGATCCTGCTGACTGCGCACACATGGCTACCTCACATATACCCTGAAATCGATCACAGGATTGCTGATCATCACCCTGGAGAATAAGTAGCTGCAGCAGACGCACGCGCCAGCTTTCTCTTTAAGACCGCATTCAGAGAGAGGGACGACGGTACTTCTGAAATATCTCTGCTTCCTACTCCTTCAGTTTCTGTCTGAATGGTGCGAGACGTTTGAGAGGAGTATTAAAGCGAGCTAAATTAAAGTGAAAATAAACTCTGGAGGTGTTTCAGTGCCGTCGAAAAAAAGTAGCTGATGCACTTCCGCGTTACCTTGAACAAGATAACCCGTCGCTGCCAGACAGATATAACATTGAGAGAAGCCAGGAAGGAATGTACTTGAGTGTGAAACGCACACCTGAACTGCCAAACAATTTGAATATCTTAGAAGTTTTTACATGCTAATTTTTTTCCCTAAATACGTACCACAGTTTTGCTACAAGCCCTATTTTTGTCCTATACAAACTGAAATGACTGTCCGATCTAAAAAATGTTGAGTTTATTTAGCTGAGTTTACTTTCTGCTTTTAATCACCTCCGACGGAGGCATACTCACATTAAAAAGTAAAATATTAACGCCAGAAAATTACGTCAAGGAGCCTCCTGAAAATATTTGATTCCAGTATCGCGAAGCGAGCGACATTGCACTCGTGTCCAGCATCAAGGCAACGACTCTACCTTACCAGTCGCAGTCTTAGTAAAGACAGAGAAAAATAGCAGCACTGCTGTAGGTAGGGGGTTACCGCAGTAATTTATGACCGCGCTTAAACATGGTAACCCACTTTATTCAGCACTGCTCATTTTCCACTCTGATGGAAGACTCAACTTGGGGAACAAGGACAAATCTGAAAATTATGGATTCTAAATATGCTTAAAATGTCAAATGGAAGGGGGACTGATTGAATTGTGATGGTCACGGTCACATGGATGCTTGAATATAATGATCACATATTGGCTATTTAACTGACATCAATGGTCACAAGTCTCTAAGATAATTACTCTGGGCCTACTATAATTAAGATAGCAATGTGTAGTGGACAATTCAGCATGACTCTTAAGGACATTGATTTTCAATTTGAGTGACTGCTGAATGAGGTGAGGTGAAATTGGCTGGAGACAGGAGCTTAGCTAGTTTGTAAGCCTGCTCCGGAGATGGCTAGCTCCCCAGACTTTGTTTCCATATTAACTAGTGCCATTGCTTAGCTCACACGCTCTCTGCAACCAAAATGGGGCTTAAGATCAGGCTAATGCCATGCCGATCCTGAGCTAATCCCTTATCCTGCCTTCGTGCAATAGGGCCCAGGGTAGGTTTATTTGTACCCAAGCTCTGAGAAATCGCACTCAAACAGCAAATCAGATTGCTGCAAACCTACGCCAGGCTACTGGTGTTTGAGTGACAGGTCAGACGATTAGAAATTCTTTACACGATGCCCATCTTCATGTTAGATGGCCTTGTTAGTGCGGCAATTGACCCACCACCACATTGTCAATAGACGCGAATGGTGTACACAACGCAGGAACTGGGAAATTGTCGGTGGCCACGTGTAATGTTCTCAAATGAGTCCCAGTACCCATTGTACCCATTGTCTCAGGATTGTCCTCCTACTGAGAGTACTTTTTAAAGCCATTTGCTATTTTGGAGATGTTGGCTAGGTACTGCCCATGTTTACTCTGTAAAGCATCTTTATACCAGTCCCTCTGTGAAAAGTGGTATACAAATAAAGTTAAATTGAATGTGAAGACATCAGCCAGCACCACCATCAGTATCTGGACCACACAGTGGTTGTTATGCAGCTGCTAATGCACCTTGACTAAATAACTCCTTGTAGAGGGAAAGAGCCAAAGAATTTTCACATAAAAATTTTAGCTCTACATCATCTATATAATAGAAAAATCTTCTGTAACCTTATCCAAGTTGACTGAAATCCATTTTTGCAGTCTGTTGAGTCATTAATCCTCTGACTACATTGTATCATGATGACAATGTCCTTTTCACCCAGTGACAGTGCACTTATAGCTATAGTGTTTGTGTGTGTGTTTCTTACGCCACTTCCATTGCTTTGTTCTTATCTTCTGACTCTGAGAATAAGTGGTGAGACTGATACTCTTCCAGCTAAAGAATGTTATCTCTCTTCAGTTTTTTCCCCTCTGATTTCAATTTCATTCAATGAAGACATTCAGTTAATGATACAAACGAACATTTTCAACACGCCACAACAATTTTTGATCTGCTACATGCAAATAAACTTTATCTCCTTAGAAAGTAAATGCATTCTGTTGTTCCATTTTAATTGTGACCAGGAAAAAGTTGTCGAAATGACATGGCAACTAGATCATCAACGCAGTGAGAAGAAAAACCGTGAATGGTTTACCAAAAGAGTTTACCTCAGCTCTAGAAGAAGTGGGATAGTGCATACTACAGTATTCACCATAGCAGGACACAATACTGACCACACTCAGTAAAGAATTATTTCAAGTATACATTTCAATCAAATTTTTTTTGGTACGCCAAGAAAAGTTAAGGGGGAGATCTTTAGCTGGTTGAGGGTATTTGAAGATGGAAGTATAATAGATGCAAGAGCTTAGTTAGATGCAGCAACATAGTAGTCAGTTTTCTCTCTTTGACAGTACTTGGTGGACCAACTTTAATTGCTGATTTTGAAGAATTTTATACTTAAAAGTCCCTTTCATTTTTAATGATTGAGGGTGAGAGAGCTACGTCTGGACTTTAAATCGGCCAGGTTCTTTTTTTTTTCTTATGGATTATCCGTGCTTATCCATGGTTTTTGTGCCGAAGAGTAAAATGGCTGTCCCTACAATGTGGAGAGTTTGCTCGTAAATGTTTAGATCTTCAAACAACATTCAATGCAAGACAAAGACAACCTGAGCAAATACAGTAAAATGCAGTTCTCAAATAACCATTTCATTATTTGGAGGGAAAAGGGGGCCCTGTCTGAAAAAGTAATGGCTCCCATAGTTTTAATAAATTTCACCAGGTCAAATTAGACTGGGTTCACACAGGCGTTGCTTGTGGTGACCCCACTGAATCTAAATACCACTCTTGAAGAACCTTCCTGCAAATCAAAGTAGGCTAAATAGTCTGAACAAGCAGCAAGCTATGTCACAATCAACAAAAATTCTGGACAAGCTGAAAAAGAAAGGTATTGAAATCTGTCTGTCAGAAATGGGTTAAGAAGCCATTTCCAAGACTCAGACCCCAATAAACCACAGAAAGAGCCGTTATCGCCAAATGGACAAAGTTTGGAATGGAGGTGAATCCTCTGACAAGTGTCTAGCCGACCAAAATTCCTCCAGGTGGCATCAACGATTTATCCAGTCACAAAAGAATCCAAATAAACATCAGAGAAAATGCTGGCCTCACAGGCCTCAGATAACGACCACTACTGGAAAGAGACTGGGCGAAATGCCACAGACTCATGAGTGTTGCCATAATTGACGGAAACATGAATGCTGCTCTCCATCAAAACAAAATCCTGCGAGCAAATGTCCGGTCATCAGTCTTTGATCTAAAGCCAAAGTGCAGATGAGTAATGCGGCAAGTCAAAAATTTGAGGCACAAAAGCGAGATCACTACTGAATGGCTCAAAAGAAATAAAATTAAGATTTTGTAGTGGCAGTTAAAGTTTGGACCCTATTGAGATTCTTTGGCAGTATCTTAAACTGAGAGTTTACACTCGAAAACCTATAATGCGGTTGAATCATGACAATTCTGACAATAAGATTGGGCCAGAAGTGTTTAGTTGGAATTGATGTTACCCCATAATGGCAATACAACCAGTAATTATAATAACTCACCAAATACTTTACATTGGCCTCTCATTTTTTTGCATATGGGTAGATACGGTAGAGAGGATAAACTGATAAGATTTTGGGCAAGTATGCACTCCAAGGTTTGCCACCAGGTGGCGCTATATATTGAAAAAAATCAGTTTTTTAACCATATCTCTGGAACAATTACTTACACAAACCTCAAATTTGCCTCATATTGTAGGTCTAGTAAAGGGGAATCTAAGGAGGAATCTAAGGGGCTTCGAGGATTGGGGAATTTCGGGGATATACCCCTTGCTATTGGCCGCCGACAGCGTAGGCCAAGTTAAGTTTCAGTAAAATGAAGTAATTTTTCCACGTATGTGATATAGCTCTGGGAAAATCCTTTTCTTTCAATTAATAAAATGCTCAGTTAAAAACTGTATTTTGTGCTTCTTCTACTGTCCCTCTCTTGTATTACATTCAGTACTAACATCTGAAACAATTAAGTATCACACATATACAAAATAGAGGAAATCATGAGAGCTCAATTACTTTTTTCAGAGTACTTCATTTAATCTTCACATGTAATTACAGGCCATAATAATTATGCAATTAATCCTTATTTTTGCTAATAGTTTTCTTTGAAGTGATCCACTCAAAGCAATATCGTCAAGCAAACAGGAAAGCAGATGCGGGAAAGCTGGTGTAGAATGCAGTGGAGTGCTGGAACTTTCCCTACTGTATAACAGCAGCAGTACTTCGCTGTCTCATCATGTCATCACCTCTGCCACATTACTCCTCTGTGTGTGGGCTGTGCTGTTGAACTGTGAATCTGTGAAGTGAATGGTTCTTAAGCGGAGTAATTACACAACATCTCATGCGCATTAGCCAACATTGTTTGCACAAGCTAGGTGTATTGAACTTGTACTAATTATAGCATTTGCCTTGCATGAAAAAACAACTCTCCTGGGTTTGGGGAAGGTTGAGTGCAATGTGTTGCTTACAATTTGTCATCTTTAATAAATTGTAACTGAGGCTGCAAATTTGAGTCAAACTCCTTCTTTTTCTTTCTTCTGGACCCAGTTATCGGTTCTTTCCAAACTCACAAATAACCCTTTCAGTCACTCACCTCAATATTTCTTTCACAAAATAAAAGTACACTGCAGCATACATTTTAAGCACATAAATGAACAGAAATTCTTACTATTAATTAAAATGCAGCAGCCATTAGGTTTTATGGCATAAAAATATGTTTTGGCTCAAATATTCATGTTTTTTTTTCTAATTCCAAATTGCAGTGAATGGCCATGTGTGTCTGAATGACCTAGATGGGTTGTCATGCAGAGGTAGTGAACGGCCAGACTCAGAAAGTGGCTGTTAGCCGTCTGCTGTTGTTTTCCTGTGTGCTGGCATGTACCTCGCCTGAATGTTTATGTGAATCAAGGACTGCAGGTCACGCAGGTGTGACTAGCAGACAGTAGAATGCGCAATTCATTTCAATTAAAATGTCTTGGAGCTTTGCTGGGAGATCAACCGACACAACTGCCAAAGCTCATGTAAACATGTAAATGGCATATAACACCAGGTGATCTGAAAACTGCATCACTAACTAGACTTGACAAAATACACACATTAATGCTACTTCTATTGCTGCTACTACTACTTAAACTAGTATAATAATAAAAATAATAATAATAATAGTAATGAAACATTGGAGACAGTGAGAACATAATATATTCAACTATCACAACAATGTGGTGATTAACTGCTGTGCTGCTTTTCTTTGAGCCTGTAGTGGAATATAGCTATGTATACCTGGCTTTAAGAGTCTGTGGGTTTTTCAGCAGTAATTACTGGCAGGTTTTTTGGGTTATTTATATTTTAGAAGGGGAATGAATGGTGGAAGATGAAAGTGGATTGTTTTTTGGGGATTTCACTGGAGTTTTGGGTAAAAAAAAAAAAAAAAAGATGATAATGAAATAATTAGGCGCTGGTCTCTTGCTCCCAAATAGCTGCAGCCAAAATGATGAATTTTCCAATAATCTTATAATTTTAGGCTAAATTGAGTAAATTTATGCCTGGCATTTTCCTTTACTGCATCTGAAGTGATGGCCTGACTCCAATGCACCAGTGCAAATTCATACACATATTTCAATGTGTCACATTTCACACATCTGCAGTACTTATATAATACAGTCAGGAAATATTCTAAAATTATATGTGAAATTTTTGAAGTAATACTATTAATTAGCGAACTTTTCTCCTTTTGCGGAAATCTTTAACAAACTGAAATATACCAGATCTCCTATAAATTACTAGCCCAATTAATCCCATAGATGTTATTTCCTGGGGATGCTATCTCTGTAGATTCCAAATTTGTCTTGGAACTGAGTGAGGTCAAACTCAAGGCAGAAATAAAGACAGTGAGATGGTGGAATAAAGGGGAAAAATGAAGAAAGGAGTTGTCAAAATGGCAGCTGGAATATGATGGGTCCTAATTTGACAGTGCAGCCAGGGGTATAATCTTCAGAGGAATGACAGAAGTGTCAAAAACTTGTTGCTATGACAACTCGAGGTCAACCTTCCCAGAGATTGTCCGGACAGGAGGGCATGGAGAGTCTCGGCAGATAATTGCACCAGAGTATGAGAGCATGGATATCAGCAACATGCAGTGTTTCGCCCTCAAATCAAAGCTCTTGCTAACTGTAATGTTCTTACCCACGTGGCTGCTTTTGGTGACTATCAAGGTTGCAAAGAGTTCATTCGAAACAGGAAGAAGAGAGAGTGGAAATTTAGCAACTAGGATCCAAGGGGGGGAAAAGGGCAGAGAGGTGTACATGCACAGGCTCTGAGCTTCCAGCTGCAATGAGGGCTTCACTGTGTGAACCTCACTGAATGTACCAGAGAAGAACAGCTGGATGTTCAGCTTGCTTAACCTCCTAGCTTCCAAGCAGTGTTTTTCACACCTCCAGCTCAACACAGCTGCTCTCTGGCAGGTCAGAGCTGGCCCCTAGATGGACAAATGTAGTCGATGCTGGTTAACCTCTTAAACCCGAACGCCCCAGTACTGGGGGCAAGATGGGTATGGCGTGCCGGACATAATTGCTTTCAAGGTGTTTCTGTTGAAGCTTGCTTGATTAATAATCACAGAATTTATTTAATGACAAATCAAGACTGACATACGTACATGCCTGTAATTATGATGAAGGTATGAAGAAATGGCAGAGATCACCAAAGGGCTACATACTTAAATACATACTTAACATACTTACCACATACTTAAAAGTGGTATTGTGAGAATGGGGAAAAGAAAACCAAACAAATAATTAATTACAACTGTATTTTCACTGAATTCCATCTCCCGATCGAGCATTTTTTTCAGAAGAGAGACCTCAGGTATTTTACGATTGCGCTTGATCAAAATATTTTCAGCGTTCAACAGCAAACGCTTCATTTGTGGGGAAGCGCAGTTGCTCTCTGGTTGCCACGATGCGATAATAATTAATTTATTAAATTAAAAAAATAATAATTTACAAAACTATCACAATCTCACATACAGAAACAATTATACACAAATTAAATTGGGAAGTCAAAAAATGGTTACAGACATTTAGAGACTAAGGCCTAGGAAATAGGACTGAAAACCCCCAGATCACCTATGGTTTTTGCCTGGTAGTTTGAACAATGAACAATCCCTTGTTTGCTTTCCCAAAATTTGTCTTAAAGTTTTTCTTGATATATCTCCTAATTATAACCCCTCAGGAAGAGAAACTTATAATCTCTAAAGTATCATTCTGCCGCACAAAATGCACTCATCAAAGAGTTCAAAGAAACAGTTCACCCAAAAGTGAAAATTTGGTCATTATCTACTCACGTTCATGCTAGCTGAAACACGGGTGACAACTGTTAGTCCATATTCCAGCACAACTTCGAGGCAGCCTGCAGTTGTTGGGGCCTTGTTCACAAAAAAAAAAAAAAAAACAGCCAAAAATGACCATAACATTACTCAATACAGCTCCTGCTGCATAATCCAAGTTTCCTAATGACTGCACAGTGACATGAAAAGGCCAGTATTACACCGAGAAACAGGGAGAATTACAGATCCAGCACAATCAAAAACTTTTTTTCTCTGTGCACCAGGAATGTCCGCGGCAAATTTGACATAATTCACAAGCTGTTGACGTGATTCTGAATTTAAAACATTAAACGTTTAGCCTGAAGGTGGTGCTACAGCAAGTGGTCATAAGGGTCACCAACATCGATAATAGCGCCAGAAACATAAATTAAAAGTGTGACATGACTCCCATCTTAAGTTTGACATGGGGTTGGCTCCACTGGAAACACTACAGAGCCACTATAATTAATAACTTCCTCCTCTTTGCACCAGGAATGTCAAACGCATATTTGGAATTAACCCCATTAACCCCTGCCATGCCAGAGCCAAATCGGTAAAAGAGCACTCAAGTAAATCCTACGACACTGGCATTAGTTCTAGGGCCAAGGTCTCTAACTCGAATCCCCGAAGGCAGCTGTGTTAGTTGGTTTTTGGTTTTTTCCTGCTCATAAGAGATTAATTGTAGTCCATAATTGGCTAAGGAGTCCACACACCTTTATAAGGCCTGAGTTAGCTGCTGATGGATATTAAATCTCCAAAAACCCATAAACATTGCAGTCCTTCATAAAAGAAGTCTGAAACCTTCAGTTATTGCAATTCTGGAAAAGTGATCTGACGTAGTTTCGTTTTGAAATTCCATTCAAGTTCACTAATGGTAATAATTTGCAAATGCCCTAGCTAGCCAGCTAACTCATATTCGTAATGCTTAATATAGACGTAAGCAGTGCAGAGAACATGTCTGAAGTAGCAAAGTAAAATGCAACAATAACGCATCATGCAGATATAGGACAGAAGCTTCTATATTCCAACACATTAAAGGTGAGGAGAGGAGCTCATTTGACTGGTGAAGATTTGACTCGGCTGTGTTATACTCAAACACGCCTTCTTTGCCACTTGCGCAGGAAGGGGGGATAGAGGAGTACTTGCGCCAGGCTAGGCCAGGCACGAAATTGCAACATACGCCTGGACACACCCTGTTGGCACGGTGCACCGCCCATTCGCGGCGCCTGCGCCTGGTCTACGAATTTAGAGCCCTATGACTGTCTCTATTGATTAGTGCATTAGGTGGTCAGTCACGTTTAACTGGAGCTCAACTGATTAGAGATTGGTTTTGGCCTACTAATCATTAGTTAAACTAAAAAGTATTGCTGTCTGATTGTAACCTAACAGAAGCTATACTACCTACCTCACCTCAAACTTTAATTATTTTAATTAATGTTCAAGCGAAATTTTGAGGGGATGCCACTAATATGTAATTAGTACATTGACAAATAATAACACTACATTATTATTCATGGTAATACAGCTAATTTAAACAATGTTTTAGAACTCTTAATTCTTTGAGATTGAAATATCTACTTGATTCTTGGAAATGATTTGCCATATGTTTGAACATGGCCAGATTAAATGGAATTGAGGCAAAGAAAATATCTTGTTAATCGTGCGATCCGTGGAAGAGATCCTGACCAGAGTTTATTTATTTTAAGGCAATAGCTTGATTGTGATAAATCAAGATAATTACAGCCTGAGGTTGTGGCTTTGTTCTCTGGCATTGCTGAAGCGTCGGAGTGTGTGCAGTCCTCAATTCTGTTTCCAAGGGCAGGCCCTCACCCTGGCCTTTCACTTCGGCATAAAGGGAATATCACACACACCATCTGCCTCGCTTTGAATATACGAGCTGTATCTCATCTCACCTGTTATCTCTGAAGAGCTGCGAGATGATTTTTTTTTTTTTTCTTGTTGGCTGCTGATTCACCAGTTTATAGCTTGGCATATAGCTGTGTGATTCCATGCACAAGGGGGGTTATCGTGTCTTTTTCTAATGTGTATGGGGATGTGCATGTTTAAGTGTGTTGGGTGTGCACATGTATACTTAATTGTGAGTGCTTGAACATGTGTATGTGCATACTTCAGTTTGTGTGTGTGTGTGTGGGGTGTAAAGCATGTGTTGTGAGTGTGTGTGTAATTCTGCATTTTGCATAATTGTGTGCATCTGTGCATGCGCATGTGTGTATTTTTCTTGCCCTAAAGATTAGCATTTGCATGCAGAGCAGACGAGCCCCCTTGCCGCACGTATGGCCCCTTGGCTTTGATTGATGGACGGGGCATATAGCCGCTGCACTTAAGCCCCGTAGGGAGGAAGTGGCGTTAGCGGTTAGCTTTCGCCTATTTCATCCTGCATCTTCACACACACACACACACAATACAGCCTGGCTGAATGTGGGGCGTGGGGGTGTGGAGGAGGATGGGGTGCAGGGTCCAGAGGGAAAGGTGCTAGTGCCCAAAGGTCACAGTGATAGCCGTGACCCCCGGAGGACAGGCTGGCCGCAGTTGGGACAGGGGGGAGTCCTAGGGGTCAGATGCTGCCCCTGGGAACCCCTCACAGTGAAAGACGAGGTGACAGAGGGCCACCCCTCAGCGCTGGGGGGAGCAGCACTTAAATCAAAGCCACACTGCCTGTCCTATACGCACTGCACAAGAGAGGAGCAAAACAGGTTTTCTGGGAGGCAAGAAAAGGTTTTTGAATGATTAATAGCACTGTTTCTAATGTCAGTGATTTCTCATCAAGGTATCTTCTGAGAGATTTTCATCGCTACTTTGGTGATTTTTTAGACATTTAGGACACTCATTCTACTAAGGTATAATCCCCAATGGATTGTCATGTGAACTGCAATGTTTGCCCTCGTTGTGTCTTCAAAGACGGGCAGACTTTATGATCCAGGTGATCTCCACCTGGCCATTCAGTATTTGGTGATTTCTTTTCCTTTATGTTTTTGGGCTGTTTCTTTGCTACATCTCAAGGTTTCCATTTTAAAACTTTGCTTAGCAGCCTGCAACATGTGCATTTCTGTCAGCCTACTCACATGTAAGCCTTTAATAGCAGCAGTAACAAACAGAGATGGATGTGGATGCTGGGATGGAGGTGGGATGTTCACTGACAGCAGGCAAGTCTGATGCAGCAGCAGCACAGCAACACAGCACAGTAGCAGGCAGAGGCATGCCATGAAGGCGGCGCAGAAGAGCAGCTTATATAGCCCACCAACCTGGGGGGCGGAGCTGTGAGTTATGTGCATGGGAGTGTCCATGAGAATGTGATCATGTGTCCAGCTCTCTGCCTGTATTAGCCCTACAAGTTGCACCCCACTCACTGTCGTTTATACACAATCATTCAACTTATCAAAAACGTTAAAATGTTTGAAAATTTTAATTTGCCTCCCCCATCTGTAATAACAATTTATATGAACTGCCACAGGATGCGTACCTATTAGCGGCTATTTTGAAATTACCTGATCAGGACAATGAAGCAGTGAATGTAGAAGAATAAGTCGCCAGAGGTCACTATTTCCATCTGCAACACTCGTGATGATATCTGTGAAACAGGTAGAAGATGAAAGTCAGATTTGACCATAGAGAAATCATGACTTTGACCTACAACAACAATGAATCATTTACATGGTTTAGTGGTGGTGAGTAAATTAGTCACGGGAGGTAGAGAGACCAAAAAATGAAAATAACGCCCATGGAAAAACATTAAGGATCAGGGCAGGAATTAAACCAAAGGGAATATCACAACGGCTTTCGCACATGGAAAGCGTTGATGAAGGGGAATGGATTTCGAATTGATGCCGCAGTTGCCCGTTTTCTTCTACACAGGTGTGTGAATAAACATGGGATGCAAAACTGGATTTGGAAATTTCTCTGAGCTAATTTTATGGCAAGAGGTGTAGTTACCCTGGTTGTGAATCAGCCAAGTTAGCTTGATACAAATCTGTACTGAAGCACTAAAACATAAATCTTGTAGCTAAACTAAGAACTGCAGTAATGTTAAACTAGCAATAGCAGGTCAGCTAACATGATCATGCAGGCTACTGCAGTGTTTGGGAGAGTGGACAATAGCTAGCTACTGTACTTAGCAAGCTAAATTTACCTTAAACAGTGGGACTGTAGTTTTTCATCATTTTCTTCTGCACAAAACAATGCTTTGTCACATAAAAATTGGCCGGCAAGCTTACCCCAGAATTAGTTCTGACGTTTTGTTTTTTTTTAAATTAAATTAATTTCTATCTGGCTACTTCTCTGTTCTTGACAGGCCGTCTCCACCCAATAATATTCTGGTAATTTGTCACAAAGTCGCAAGTAAAACAATACTCCTGTTCTGGTGAAGTAATTTATACATGCACGCTCACCACCAACAGTCTATTTGACTATTATACTACACCTTAGAAATCTATGGAGCATTGCCGAATTCTCCTTAAAACAACTGAACTCTCAACCTGCGCTGAATGAATCCTGAGGACTGGAGCTTGCACCTGAACTGGTCAAATCCAAGTCTTTTATTCATGGTCCATGAGACTACTGAACTTTCAATACAAATTATTAGGTCCTTTTTTCGTTTTTGGCAAAAGTTGAATATGATTTCCACACCAATTATCTTTCCATGGAGAATAAAGGCATGCTTTAATAATAAGAATTAGAAAAATGTGGGAAAGAAGGACTCCTCTGTGAAAAATAAAAGGAAATTTTGTCATGAAGCCAAATTTGTTACTAAACCAAAACCATATTCCCACAAACAAGACCTCTGGCATTGTCTTCAAGGACAAAGACTATAGGTCAATTAGGTTAGAATCTAAAGGTTCAGCAAGCACATCCTCACTGGCGGCAGAAGTAAAAGGAGTTCAGGGGACATTTCCTGTCCCTCTTTTCTCCCGTAATTTAATAAAGTTATGATGTGACAGAGCTCTGTTCTGCTGGTCCCGTCTGCTGTCTGCCCACTTTCCCACGACTACAGCCCCAGAACGGTAGGCTGGATGGTCGCGACATATGTACCCCTCGCGGGAAGGTACAAATCAAATTAGCGGTGCACAAAGAGACGACACTTTCTCCCTCTAAAGCCTTCACAGTTAGGAGGTGCAGAATGGGGCTAATGCACATTTATCAGCGCCCCCCCCATTCATGGAACAGGCCTTCCTGACGGAGGAGGGAGGTCACCCTCAGCTCGAGTGCTGCTACACTTTCGCCCACTGTATCACTATCCTCGGGAATTTCCGGTTTCATTGCACAATATCGACAATGACTACTTTTTGTTTTTCACAGTTTTCTTGTTTTTTCTTTTTTTTGTTTTTTTTTTTGCATAGCTGTAGCTTATATACAAGGTTTTAATGACTTGATTATGTTTAAAGTAGATTTTAAGGTTTATAAGGTCATAAGACTTAATGTTGCGTATCAAACTGTGGAACCAGAAAACTGTATGCTGTATATAAGAGAGGGCAGAATTCTTCCTTCTTGTGTCACTTTAATGTGTTCCAGCCTTAATATAATCTATCTCTGTACGCTAATGAGAAAATTTGGGGGGGGTTAAAAATTTTTTCAAATGATATAAACTATTAGATTCCATGCCAAATAAAGAATGATCGCTAGATTGTCTCGTAAAAAAGCCGGAAAATTCATGACTGAGTCTGTGCGACTTGATAGTCAGTCCGGCAGCCTGTTTACCAAAAAATTGGAATACAGCTTATAATTCATGACTGTATGTGCCACTGCTATTGTCATTTGCAGTAAGCGGTTAGCAACTGAGGCTCATAAAGACATGGGTTGGGGGACAGCCATTCACATACTGGTGAACAAGCATTCATTTACCAGCCTTTGATGATCTCTGTGATCCTGGCCAACAGGGATCTCTGCCCCCTGTGGGGCTGCATTGCTCTGTGGTTCTGCAGCTGGCAAGGCCAAAATTTGGATTTCATTCCAGACTATGAGGCCAAGTCCAGTATAACAGCACTCACCAGAACCAGCCTGCAGTTTCTATCTAAAAGGTGCCTATGATTCTTCGGGATTATACGTAAGCTGTCATTGAAACGATCGCATTGTATTTGAGCAGCATTGTGTGAGCTCTTGGATCTAAAAAAAGAAAAATAAAAAATCAGGTGCCAACACCAGTAGTTGGACTTACCTAGCGGGTGCTTGCTGAAGGGCTTGTGTAAATGTCGATGATAAATGCATTACACGGCTAACCAAGACGTCTCTGGTTTATTTTTTTGTTACAGTAATAGGTTTCGCTGGGCTGGGAGCATTGTTCCTCATGGCTTTGCTCACACAGTACAGTCGCTCACAAACATGCTAAGCGCTCATAATTTATGCAAAAATCCCAGCTCTCAGCCACATATACTCAGCTACACATCTGTCTGTCCAGCCCTCCAGCACTCACGGCCGAGATACAGCAAGAACGCCAACAGCTCAACAAACTGAGCTCACAAATGTGTCCGAGAAATGAACCCATACACATACACACCCACATACACACACAGACGATAAAAAAAACCTCCATTTTTGTTCTTTTGGGGAAGAAAAAAAACAGATGGAACGTATCTAGCAGAGTGCGTGGGGGCCGTCCCGGGAGTTTTCAGAGTTTCTGTTTCTTATCCCACAAGAAAAGAGAGAACACACAAACAGGCAGAGAAAGAAAATGCCTCTACCCACCCCAGACCCCCCCACCTTCCCAGAACCCCCTGGGGCACCTCAACTCCCCAGCCCTCCCACCCCCTCTCCTGCCCACACAAAGTGTCTCAAGCTTTGTTGGAGCAGTGCAAACAATGCCTGCGTTTACTGTTTGCTTCATTATGTAGGGAGAACGATTAGTTGTTTAGTTGTTATTGATTTTTTTTTTCTTCTCATACCCAAGGTAAAGATTACGGCACACAGACGGTTTACCCACTGACTCCCAGGGGAGGGGCCTCCTGTCTGTCACTCTTCCCATCACATCCATATCAGCACCAATAGGAGCCCTCCACCTGAGGCTCGCTGTCTCGCACTGAGCCTCCTGATCT
Source organism: Gymnothorax reevesii (assembly GCA_029721435.1). Classification (NCBI taxonomy): domain Eukaryota; kingdom Metazoa; phylum Chordata; class Actinopteri; order Anguilliformes; family Muraenidae; genus Gymnothorax; species Gymnothorax reevesii. The sequence goes on along the minus strand of CM056583.1, from coordinate 52,437,272 downwards.
CCACACTCCTGGGGTCATACCCTCTCACCCCTGGGGGTCACATCATCCACCACCATCGAAGGACTGCCCCTGTTGCTCAGTAAAGGGGTGAGCCAATCCATGGGGCCGTAGCTACATCTGAGTGCTAATTCTGACTCTCTCTCTCCTTCTCCCATCACAATCTCTCCATCTCCCGCAGAACAATGCAAGGATGAAAAGAGGAACGGATGGTGAAAAAAGGAGACATTTGGATCCAGTATAATGCTTTCATTTCCGAGGGAGGGTGGGTTGACGGGGGAGCCGTTATAAATGGCATGGCTTTCTGTTCGCCCACCATTTTCCCCCTGCCTCCTCGCGACAAGGGGGGTCTTTGAGGGAGAGAAGTCCCCACCAACATCGCTCTTTGTCAGGGTCTGGCCCGCCTGCCCCGGCACTAATCAAATGAAACCCAGCAAAGCAGCTATGAGTGCAGGGTTAAGAGGTTTACAGTTACCCACTGTAACTTCTTCAAACAACTTTAAAGGGTTCTAACATTAGTAGATTAGATGGGTGGGTGGGGGAGGGGGCTGGACAATGAGGTCCAAGCACACACTACTGCGTCTTCAGATGCCAAGTGTGAATAGACAAAAATCACTGTGTTTCTCACCCAAGCAGCCGGAGGAGAGAGAAACTCTCTGTTTTTAGGTTTGTATGCTATGGTCAATACATGTCAGCAAGGTCAGGGTGTATGGGGCTGAAAGTTATATAATTAACTCTTTCCTGAAACCAGGAGCTAATTTGTTGGCTCTTATTACTCTAAAAAAAGTCTTTCAGAAGGGGAACTGTGTCTCTGCAGTGGCAATGACAATAAATCCTGAAATCAGCCCTCAAAATCAAGCCCTAGTCCAGAATCTTAGATTCGTTCTGAACACAGGTTTGAGAAGGCATCTTCTACATGCTGGCATGGATGCGACCTGGGTCAAAAATAAAGATAAAATTCTGTGAATATTATTGCCTGCTAAACCAGAGATATTGATGCCAAGTCAGGTTGAAACGACAGCATACTACATTTATCATTAATCATGCATTGCCTTGTGGAGGGAATATATGTATATACTTGATTTTACTCAATTTTACTATGAAATAAGCAACAAATTGTGAATTTATAAGTTTCTTGGATCCAATAAATATTGATTTTGAAGTATTAGAATCAATATAAAAGTTATTCTTAATGTTACTTTGGCTAAATTAGCAAAAATTTCCATTGGTGAATGGGGGCAGCGATCTTTGATTTTTTGAATTCTACAGACATCTACTGCCTGCCGTGCATGGATAGTCCATAAGGGGGCAGATGACATGTATCAGAGTGCATACAACAGGTTCTCGAGGAGAGTCTGATCATGTGGATGACATAGAGGTCACAGAGAGTCGTGTATCAAATAGGATACAAATGTCCTTAAAAGGTTAAACATCTACATGCTTCTACTCAGTCAAATCATCTAATGTCAGGACATCTCTTTTCATTGGTACGCAGAAGACAAACAGATTTACATTCCCCGGTGACTTGGTGACCCAAAAAGCCTCTCTGCTGTTTTAGATTGACTCAGTGATGTCAATTGTTAGAGGGAACAAAACTTTCTTCAACATGTCAACTCAAAATCAGAAATCATACTGTGCGATCCAATCAGTCAAATTTAGCGAGGCCTTGGTCCCCAGAAATTTGTGGCAACTATTTTCATTCAGAGCTAAGCTTTAAACCAGAGATCAAAAAATAATCCAGGTCTGCTTCCATCCCATCCCATTTCCCAAGCAATGCACTCACACCCTGACATAGAAAAAAAATCATTCATCCATTTTGTGACATTACAGCACTGCTGTCTGGTGTCAATTTGTATTAATGTCATTGCAATCATCTTTTTTCCCTGATGGTCATCCTTCTCATTTGGTCAGTAACTGCCGACCTCGAGAACCTGTTGCAATTTCTATTTGAGAATGACTCAAGTGCTATTCATATCGTAACAACAAGAAAATGGCAACGACGATTGTAAGTGCAGGGGAAGACCAAGCTAATATCTGATGATCCGTTTCAGGAAATGCACAGCAGAATACCTCATGCAGCACCTGATCTGAGGGCTGGTTTTTATTCAGAATTTGACTCAGCATTCTTGCTGATAGGATTGCATTTTTGCATCACTCATTAATGCCATTCGAATACAAAATCATCCAAATAGGTTTAATAAAGATATGTTTGAATTATTAAACCATAGTTGTCCTTTTACACACCAATAAATGCAAACAAAGTCAATTATATGAACGTTTCAGTATATACGTAGAGGGAAGTATAATGGAGCAGAGGAAAAAAAAAGTGTGATAGCATGATCATTTTCCGAACCATTTTCGATATATTACGTACACTATTTTTAGAATTAGCATCTGGAAGCTTTTTATGGGCAGCATCAACTCAGAATAAGTCAAAAACTTCCTCATTCAGTCAGACTCCTCCCCCTCAGCCTATCCCTGTCCTCTCATTGCCAGCAAGACCATAAGTGCGTGGCAGTCTTAGATTCCTGCCACCTATAATGGCATCCTCATCTCGAAAGGCGATGGTCGGCACAAAAGTGATTATTTGCAGGATCGTGAGTGACTGAGCAGCCCAATCCTGGAGTGACAATCCTGCTGACACTTGGGGCAAATGTAGGTTGTGGGCGCGAGCGCTGATGTCACGCGAAGTTTTCTCGCCATCCTCTTTGTTGAAGCACGAGTTCTCCCATTGTCTTCAGCTGCCAGCACCTGCGTCTTAATGCAATGCCGCCAGGAGTCGCGGTTTGCAGCGGCAGCTTCCCAGCTATTGACGTTGATCCCGAAAGCCTTCATGTCGCGCTTGATAGTGTCCTTATAGCGGAGCAGAGGCCGGCCAACTTTACGGGCGCCGTCGCGCAGTTCTCCATAGAGTATTTCCTGAGGCAGACGATCAGGCTCCATACGGTGCACATGGCCCAGCCAGCGGAGGCGTCTCTGCATGAGCATAGAAGAGATGCCCATGAGGCCGGCCCGCTGGAGGACGTCTGTGTTCGGAATCTTGTCTTGCCATCTGATGTGCAGCAGGCAGCGAAGTGAGCGAAGGTGAAAGCTGTTGAGGCGTCTCTCCTGCCTAGCGTAGGTCGTCCACAACTCACTGCCATAGAGGAGAGTTGACAGGACTCAGGCTTGGTAGACCAGGACCTTAGTCCTCTCACTCAGCAGGCTGTTGCTCCAGACTCGCTTGTTCAACTTGGCCATAACCCCTGCAGCCTTGGCGATCCTCGAGCTGATCTCAGCGTCGAGCGATGTTGAGCTTGTAACGGTGGAGCCCAGGTAGGTGAAGGCTTCCACCACTTCTAGCTGTGTGTCCCCGACGGTGATGGTGGGTGGGGAGTCGGCACCCTGTGCCATGATGTTAGTCTTCTTGAGACTGATGGTCAGCCCGAACTCCCTGCAGGCAGCGGACAGCTTGTCCACGAGGCGCTGAAGGCCCTCTTCACTGTGTGATATAAGGGCGGCGTCGTCTGCAAACAGCAGTTCCTGTATCAGCACCTCATAGGTCTTAGTCTTTGCACGGAGTCTGGCAATGTTGAAGAGTTTGCCATCCTGCCTCGACCGGACGTACACTCCCTCCTCACAGTTGGCAAAGGCATATTGCAGGAGCATCAAGAAGAAGATCCCGAATAGGGTCAGTGCCAGGACACAACCCTGTTTCACTCCACTGCTGACTGGGAAGGGTTCTGAGGTAGACCCGTCGAAGCAGACCGTGCTCTGCATGTCCTGGTGGAAAGAGGTGATGACTGCGAGGAGTCCCGGTGGACACCCAATTTTCTGGAGGATCTGGAAGAGGCCGCTCCTGCTGACTAAGTCGAAGGCTTTTGTCAGGTCCACAAATGCGATGAACAATGGCTGCTGCTGCTCGCGACACTTCTCCTGCAGCTGGCGGAGGGAGAAGATCATGTCCACGGTGGACCTGCCGGCTCTGAAGCCGCACTGCGACTCGGGGTAGATGCGTGAGGCAAGGCTCTGGAGGCGGTTAAGGGCGACTCGGGCGAACACCTTGCCGACTATGCACAGCAGAGAGATGCCGCGGTAGTTGTTACAATCGCTGCGGTCGCCCTTGTTTTTATAGAGGGTGACAATGTTAGCATCTCTCATGTCTTGGGGGATGAGTCCTAGCTCCCAGCATAGGCACAGCAGCTTGTGCAGAGGCTGCAGGAGGGCAGACTTCCCTTGCTTCAGGAGCTCAGGAAGTATACCGTCCTTTCCCGGCGCTTTGCCGCAAGCCAATGAGTCGATGGCTTTATCGAGCTCCTCCTCTGTGGGCAGGTAGTCGAGCTCCTCCATGACTGGAAGGCCGGGCAGGGCACTGAGGGCAGCGTCTGTGACGATATTCTGCGACGCTTAAAGCTCTAGGTAGTGCTCAACCCATCGCTGCAGCTGCTGGCTCTGGTCGGTGATGGTCTCGCCAGATTTGGACTTGAGCGGGGCTGTTTGACGCTCGTGGGGCCGGTGGCGGTTTTGATCCCCTCGTACATCCCTCTTGTGTAGCCGCAGTTGGCGGCAGACTGGATTTTGGCGCAGAGGGATTGCCAGTACTCGTTGGCACAGCGGCGGGCGGTCTGCTGGGCCTTTCTTCAAGCTGCTTTGAGAGCGTCGCGAGTGCTAGAGCAGGGATTCTGCTTGTGATCCAGCAGTGCCTTCCTCTTGACCATGACGACTGGCTCCATCTCTTTCCAGTGCGCCTCGAACCAGTCCGCGTTCTTGCGTTCTTTCTTCCCGAAGGCGGACATGGCTGAGTCGTAGATGGCATCTCTGAGGTGGTCCCAGAAGGCGACAGGGTCGTTCGGGTCGCTGGGTGTTGTCTCAGCCGCGAGCCTCTCCTTGAGACTGTCTGCGAAGATCTTTACCTTGCTGGGGTCAGATGTGCCGCAGGTGTTGATGCGGGGACGACCCTTCGTCTTGGCATGGTGAATCCTCCGTGGCCTCAGCCTGACCTTGCTGGCGACGAGTGAGTGGTCCGTGTTGCAGTCAGCGCTGTGGTAGCTCCGCGTGTGAAGGACAGTGCTTAGGTCTGCTCTTCTGGTGATGACGAGGTCGAGCTGGTGCCAGTGGTGAGACCGGGGATGCCTCCAGGAGACTTTGTGCCTGTCCCTACCCGCAAAGTAGGAGTTGGTGATGCAGAGGCCGTGGTGACAGCAGAGTTCGAGCAGTCTTTGTCTGTTCTCGTTCAGCCTGCTAATGCCATGGTGGCCAAGGCAGGTGGGCCATGCCTGCCAGTCGGCCCCAACGCGTGCGTTGAAGTCACCCAGCAAGTACATGCCTTCCGATTTTGGGATGCGAGACAGCACGTCCTCTGAGGCCCAGTAGAACTGGTCCTTCGCTTCTGGAGTGGAGGTGAGCGTGGGAGCGTAGGCCGAAATGATGTTCATATAGCCCACTGATGTCTTCATGCGTAGGGTGAGTAGCCTTGATGATCCTCCGGTGGGTGTTTCATCGAAGGCGAGCAGGGAGTTCCTCACAGCAAAACCTACACCGTGCTGCCTGGGCTCATCCAAAAGAAGGTGTAGTCTGTTTCCCTAAGGGACCCACTGTCCGGCAGCCGTGTTTCCTGGAGACAGGCCACGTCGATGTTAAGGCGTGCCAACTCCTTGCTGATGACAGCTGTCATGCGGGCGTCGTCAATGAGCTGAAGATCCGGAGAGAGTCTGGGGCACATCGTGCGGACGTTCCAGCTTGCGAAACGAAGTGCTGGAGACTTCTTGTTGATATTCTTTTGTTTGCTTGCCAGGTGCAGGAATTACGCTCGCTGTTCAGGTTCTCCCCTATACTCTACGCACCCAGTAAAGTAGACGAGCGTGACGGGATAGCACCTTTTTGACCGGGGGCTGCCCGGCTTGGACGGGCGGTAGCTAACCAATGAAGTCCAAAGGCTTCTCCCACCGTCGAATGAGACCCCTGGCGCTCCGACGTTACGTCAATCGGTCGAAGCTTTAATAAACCGGTAAACTGCCTCATCCCGTGGTCGTTGCTTGGAGTCTTGCGACTCCGCTGGAGGCCACTCTCCAGGTGTGCCGAAGGCCTGGGCGGAAAAATATGGAGACACTGGGCTGCCCGGGCTGCAATGCCCCCCTCTCGGTGTCGCTAGCAGAGTCCAAGGGAAAGGATGAACCAATACACTTGGGGCCAATTCCACTGCAGGAGTTGCCAGAGACAGACGCTGAGCGTCTGAAACCACCTAACGGGGCTCCACTCCGTGTACACTTCTCGGGTGTACCCCCTAGCCTTTAGCCAACCAAGGCCTACCTGCAAGGCAGCAGGGAGCTCGTGGAGGGCGGGGTCACTCGACTCCCCGTACAGGCGTGATGCGCCTGCCCACTGCCCTTGCCACCTAACTACCCAATAATAAACAAGGAAATTAAGTTCAGATACGTTCAGGATATTGGCTGAAATATTTATTAATTCTTACCAATCAGTGAAAACTTCATCCTGCCGCTAAAGCCTATCAAGAAAAAGAATGAACAATGATGGTGTCTCTGTCCACCCCCCCCCAACCCCCAACCCCCCACCATAGAGATAGCCAAGAAACTACATATTCCAAACAGTCTCATCTTCCTGCAGGGTAATAATTGTACTTGGCCACAGTGGAATGTTAAAGTCCTTAAATGACTTGGTTAGGATATAATGGGCATCATCACTTCATTCAGCTTACTCTGACAGGCTCAAGAAAAGGCCTGAAGATTTAGCTGTCACATTTCAGGCTTTTTTAAAAATTTTCTTTTGCACACGTGCACCTTGTAATCTTTTCATAAATTTTATGCTTTCTTTGTTTCACAATTTTTCCTCCCATCCCACCCCTCGCGCGCACACACACACACACACACACACAGACGAGAAAAAAACACACAAACACACACACAAACATACACATACAAATGTGCATGCTCACCTACATATATTCCCTCATGTGCACGCATGCATACACTGGCAAACAAAGGCACTCACACAGTATCACTATGACACTAATCATTTTATGTATGTGGCAGGTCTCAAAATTGACCACAATCATTTACATTCCTCTCATGACTGACCTTCATGGTTGAGTTGCAGTGACTGTATGAATTCCACAATGGGTACTATGTGCCCTCTTGCCCTCTTCATACACACGTGCCTTATCAGAATTATTTTGTTAGTCTATTTTAAGACTGGTCTGAATCATTTTGAACCATAACCATATGAAAAATATTCTCCACCCCAGCCTGTTATAGGACAGGAAAAAATTTAAATAAAGCAAATATTTCAAAATGTTTGGCAGCAATAAAATACATTTAAAAAAATGAATGAAGCACTGATGCATTCTTACTGAACAAGTACACGCAATGAAGGTTGACCCTGGTGGTTACACGTGGCCCGTTACAAATGTGCTTCACAGAGATGGAAAAAATTTGTTCCTTAGTGTTGCTTTCCCATGGAAAAATGTAGCTTTGGGATAATATTTTGCTTTACATATCATCCAAATTTATCCATTTCACCCATTCATGAAAATCTAAATGTAGTATAGATGGGACCTTAACTCTTAACTTTTTTATTATTTTGACAGACTGAACTAAGTCAAAACAACTTTGAATTATGAGTTGTTTACTTTTTCAATATTCTTGTTTCCCTGATGAATTGTTCTTGTTGCCGACATGAAAACGAATTGATAATGAGACAGAATTAAATCCTCGTAAAAAGTGTCCACACCTGTGATCACAGATATGCGAAGTGTGCTTGTATGAATAGGAGTGACTATTCTTTCAGTTTTACTGGTTGGAGATGATTAGCCCCAGGCAGAATATATGACTTAAAGGCTTCTCATCAGCAAATACTTTCACACATTTTCAACTTCCATTACAACAACTTGGGAAGTATGAAGCAAATATTAATTTTGCCAAAAAACTATGGCATGAGGAAAATGGTTTTCAATTCATGTGAGCATGCCTGATGTATTCTGGCAAAAATCATTCCATATGAAGCTATGTATTTATGTCAACAACTTCAGGAGGATTTGGTATTGATTAGAGGGCCGACACTTTTAGCCATAGTGACTTAAAGACCATTTACCATCACAAGACAACAACTGAGTTAATATTAAGCAAAAGTTACAGTCACATATATTGTATGAACCACCATCAAGGGGATGTGAGAAACAGAAATCGTCACCTTATTAAAATAATGGCCTAAGTCATTTTTCCAAGTTTTTGGGAAAACACAAAAAAAAATTATCAAAGCATTATCAAGAGATGATTTAGACCAGGGATACTCACTCTTTTTCAGATTGAGCCGCTGTGGGTGCAGGCATTCATTCTAACCAACCAGTCACACACCTGATTCTATTTATCAACCCTTGAGGCTTTTGCTAAAGACCCGTGATTAGTAGAATCAGGTGTGAGACTGCATGGTTAGAATGAAAGCCTGCATCCACTGCGGCTCAATCTGGAAAAGAGTGAGTACCCCTGATTTAGACCAAAAACTCATTTTCGTCAAAAAATTACTTAGGCCATTATTTTAATAGGGTGACGAAATATGACTGGCGACTTTTTTTGTGGTGTGGCCTGAAAATACGAGTTTACAATTATCTTTGTTCATGAGAAGGGCCAGAGAATATTTCCTCAAGCGTTTACATTTTCTTCGTATTTTTGTTCGGTATGACATTGAATCTGTTCTCTACTCAATATCCCTGGGGCTCAAATCACAGCCTACAAGGTCCAAGGACTGCTGGTTTTCCACCCTCCCTTTATCTGGAAGTCAGGTGTTAACACAGTCTGGCCACTCAGAGGCACTAACTGTTCATTTACTTGCTTGGAATAACAGAAAACCTGGGCTGGATTTGGATTTGAGGTCCAGATTTGAGGATCCCTGCTCTATATTCTATGCACCCCAACCCTAGTGTACGTTTTCGATCTCCTGAAAGCAGAGCCCCAGAGGAGGTTACCATTGCTTTCTGTAGGGGTGGGTAATGTTTACATTAATGTAGTCATATAATTACTATCTTGGCCTGGCTTTGTTTATGTATCCGTTGCAGCTATGCTCTAAAGCAGACTAGAAACCTGACACTTCATTCTCTACTTTATATAAAGTTTGCTGTGGATCAAGAGCTCAGATGAAGGACAATATGCTGTCTTGTGGGCTACATTATGTGAAAATGATTGGCAGGTGTTGGACACCGGATTTGAACAAGATTCTTAACTATCCAGTAAAAAAAAAGAAAGAAAAGTTATCGGCAATAGCACTGAGATGGTATCAAGACCAAAAATAGTCAGCGGATCTACTCAGTTTTAGTCAATAACCTTGTCAAAATACACCTAAGGCTCTCAAAATATGTAGAGGCACTCTAGCTTGGCCTACTCCTTATTTAAACCAGATGCCACCCACACATCAAGATCTCTGCAACATAAGCCATGTCATGCTAGATAACCAGAATTTCTTTTATCTGTGACTTTTTTGTATCTGTGTGATAGCAGCCAATTACACTGATTTGCAGATTGACTGCTTCAATCATAGTTGGATGAAATTGCTATCAAAATTGCACGGTAAGCCAAACCTCTGATTAAAATGGATGACGAGATTTTTGCGGCTCAATTTGTCATCTCTAAAATGAGCGAAAGTCATGTCAAAACAATTCTACCATTTAGTAATTATTCAACTCTGTAGTTAATAGGCTGTCAAGTATTCCAAAAATATAAAAGGCAAAAAATATAGTACTAGTCATGGTACTCCAATGCTAATTTCATTGATACAAAAGCATCCAGTCTATGTAAAAATGGCGCTGAATATAACCACTATAGACTGATGGACACTACTGAATTGACTGTGTATTTCGGCATAAAACTCTGCAGTTCAAAAGAACATGAGAGAGATACAAGAGCTAACATGAAAATGCCAAAGTTTGCTCTAACAATAAGCAAATGAAAATATAATTGCATTTAACGTATGGTTTAACACTTTTTGTTCCAAGAAACAGACAACAAGTTAGCTGAGATCTGAAAGATGCAATGGATTTCTTTCTCTTTTTTGGGTTTTTTTTTTTTTGTTGTTGAGAATTTCACACATACATCGGCATTGCAAGCCATAAATACTAGCTTTTTTATGTAGGTATTCACTCAATCTGCAGTCCTATCCATCCACCTGTCTCATTTAGGTTTGTATAACACTTTTGTGCATAGTATTATAGCACTGATCAGCTTTAAGTGGACAGACCATGGGACTCAGAAACTGAAATATCAGGGGGGAGGTGAAAAAATTCACCTCGAAATCAGATTAAATTGGGTGTATTAAAGGTTCTTTATCAGTACAAAAAGAAGTTGAAAATTCTGGCTGCTCTGATCCTGGCTCTGTAGAATTACAGCAGTGCTTTTACCATGGAACTGTGGCTTGGATAGCAGCCAACAACTTGAGTGAAGATGTTTCTGGTACAAAAGTGATCGTGTGAAAGCTTTATTGTGAGAGTGTGTTGTTTGTTTTTGGCTTTATGAGTCTCCATATCAGATTCACACCCCTACAAGTCACCTGATAGAGTGTTTCTGGCATCTCTTGCTGCCTCTCGGAACCACTAAATCTCTCCAAACCTACCCGAAATGGCAAAATTGTGTCTGGTCTTAAATGACAAAATCTTGCATTTCACTAAAACACTAACCTTTATATTTTATCAGTATAAACTCCTATACATGCTTTTCATGTATTAAAAGCATTATATTCACCAACTTTTTAAGATGAAACACTGAAATTGCTTTTAAATATCACACAAAAGCACTCAAACACACGTTAATGTAAATACCTCAGAATGTAATCATTCAAATCAGTCAGCTTGTATTAATCCGTAGCAAAAATCTCATGCAATATTCGGCAAGCTTGTCAGAAGCATCAATTCCTATACTGTTGGCTAATATAAAGAGTGTGAAGAGAGATTTTGAGAAAAACTGATTTTTAGTTTTGCAAATGTGAATTAAATCAGGTACATCGTTTACATCATTTTTATGTCAGTCACTCTTACTGTGTGGTTCAGAAGTATACTGAACATGTAAGTTTTCATAAGTGTGGTACCGCGACATCATGGCCAAAATGGACGTCACCTCTGTGCTCCAACAATTCTAGCACTTGATATTATATAATACAATGGAGATAAATTGAAGTTAAGTTTGTTTGCAAAGAAAGACAGATGATTCTGTGATAATATTCATGTTTATTCATCAAAATATCAATGTTTAATTCATATAAGCAGATTTTGTTGGACATACCACAAAATGAAAATGTGAATTCTGTTTAAAACTGAGGCACATGGACATAATTATTGTGCTCCAAGAATTAGCTGATAGAAATGTGAGACAGGAGGTAAAAATTTCGAAATCACAAAATTTGGACATACGTATCCAAACCCTTGATATGCCTTCACTACGCAGCAATTGACGACATAAAGCCTTCAACAGTGACACCAGTTATACTCACACCCTTTGTTCACTGAAGGTAGATTTTGTATAGCGAGTCTCAGAGACCTTTGAAAACCTCACATATAAATGCTTAATAACTTAAACTTCTCGCAGTTTACATCTCCCGATTAGCCACAGCTGCTCAGACTATTTGGTAAAACCAAGGGCATTCTAAATTTTTTTCAATATCATTGGTATGCATTGCACCAAAAATGATGAGGCATTTTCTTTCGCGCATAAATGATGATGTAAAATATTGATATGTCTTTATCATTTCTGCACTTGTGTAGCATGTGAAACAGCACAGATTTGCACACATTAGTTTGCAAGGCACATCAAGCAATAAGCCAAGAGAATCCATTCTATATTCTGAATGTAGTCACGGCTAAAGGGCGTTGTTTGGCACGTTGCCTGGCTGAGAGACAATTGTAAGGATGACAAAAATAAATGCTGTGAAGTCAGCAAAAGTTTTGGATTTTAGCATTAATGTTGCCATCCTTGCAATGCCATATCAATTATATTATCAATTATATAAATGTAGACAATAGGCATTCACTTTCTCATTGTCATTTCTCATTATAGGTCATGTAATGGTCTTTGTTGCTCAGTCGATAAATTGTTTGATGATAATCAGGCAAACTTAAAGGAGAACAGCTTGAGGGCAATCAAACGGTACAGGGTGAGTTTACTGAAGGCCCTCTGAACATATGACAGCACGCTGCTGAGCTCTAGAGATGTGTCAGAGATTATATGATGACTAAGCAATTGGGAATGGGCTTTGAGCATGACAGTATGAGCCCCGGCAATCTTACACAGAGGGCTGCACTTGCTCTTTTGGTCCTAAAGCAGTTTTAAACAGCTCTAAAACATCTCAAAATTGCAGGGTGTAAATGGAGACTATGAAAGGAATGAATTTAACTAACGTCACAAGCACCGCGGTGCAGTCAAGTGAACTGGCATTTGATTGGATAAAATTAGATTCCCCAAGTAAAAATGTGTGCACCGTGATATTGAGGCCAATTTGAAGACTCACTACTTTTAAAATGCATTGCACTGGTTTATTACCTAATTAAAATTTATAAAGCTATGAATTTTAGACACTTCAAGAATTCTACTTTCCTCCTGAAATATACTTTGGTGAGGTGAGGTCTTCACACCTCACCGCTACTAATTAGTACTCATTCACTCAGCAATCGCCCTGTTCTAGTCTCCGCCTCTTGCCTAGCTTTACCTGTCTCCCTCTGCCTTTCTGCGAGATCTCTCGCACATGCCTAATTGTGCTTTTCTGCACTCATTGTCTGAGCACTTAGAACTCCCTGACCGGAGCTGTTTTAATGTCATAGGCTGTGTGCGTGAATCCCGTCCATGTCTTAGCTTTCACCAATTTTCGTAGTTAGGATTTCCCTCATGTGTTCCTACCATTTTAATTAGTTCTCGTCCCATTTACCTGTTCCCTACATACCATGTGACTTTCCTTCTGACTATTTAGAGTCCTCACTGCTGTTCTGACTTCGTCAGAATGTTGATCTATATTTCATTGTGCAGAGCTTCTTGTATGCCATTGATTATTGTTTTTCTTCTACTGTTTCGTCCAACTAAGATTCTTGCCATTGCCCTTTTTGTATTGATTTTGTCTTTCTGAATTTTGACCTATTTTTGAACGACCACGATTTCTGTGTTTGGATGCCCTGTGTATGACCCACTGCTTTGCTTATCAGCTACGACTTTTTGCCTGCCGTCTATGTACCGTTACTCATCTGTTTTACTGTTTCTGACTGTCTAGTCGACTCGGTTTTTGGATTTTATTTTGTGGCTTGGCAATTGTAGTGTCTATTGGCACTGACCCGGAACTCATTAAAGGCATACTTTTTTTGGATTTCCCTCTCTTGCGTGTGGTTCCTGAATGCACCATCACACAAGAAACAACAATCCAGCAAAGGGTAGATTGGGAACTTAAATGCACAAGATGACAGTCAACAAAATGAAAAAAGCCTGTGAAGACATGGGGAAAGAAACAAGCAGCGTGGGGAATGGAATGAGACCATGATCATACAATGAGAATCAATAAACGATGTGAATTAAAACTGACGTGACTGCTGGATTGTAGGGAAAACCAAATAGGGAAACAGTTAGGATGTGACAGAATTAACTGTGAAAAATAAATTGTGTTGCTATATCAAATCAGAATATACTCTGGGAGTATTTATTAATCAATTTATCTATTTATTTTTATTTCTTTTTTCAAAAAGTCAAGCATTACATTACAGGGACTTAGCTGAAGCCCTTATCCAGAGCGACATACAAAAGTGCTGAGCTCCAAGGAGGCAAATTAAGTGCCAATAGTTCAAGTGACAAAAAGCGCTTAGTGAAATTAGTGACAATTGAACAAACAGTAGACAACAAAAGAGACCAGTAAAGTAAAAAAAAGAGAACTAAATGACAGTCAAGGAACGTGGACGTGATGTCAGGAGAGTCAAACTGAGGGCAGTGGAGTAGGGAAAGGTAGAGCCTGAAGAAGTGGGTTTTCAGGCTACGCTTTAAGGTGTTCAAGGACTCTGACATTCTGACCTGACTGGAAGATCATTCCACCAATGGGAAGCCAGGACAGACAGCAGTCTTGAAGAGGATAAGCAGGAGTGGAGAGGAGGTGAAACCAAGCGACCAGAAGTGGCAGAGCAAAGTGATCAAGCAGGTGTATATCTAATCAGTTTCTGGATGTAAGCATTGTGGTTTATATAAAAAGCTCCACTTTTAATAAACAGAGTATTAAGTCAGTCGTGTACTTTTTTTGAATGGTAGACGCTAACTTGCAAGTGAATAGGTAGGGTCATGTGATGGACAAAAAGGATGGTATGACTGCGAGCTTAGATTAGATAAATACTGGATAGAATTTTGCTCTACATTATATTGCTGCTGATCTGTAACACAACGGTTCAAGTGATACTCTCACTGCAAATAACAAAGAGACAATATGCAACATAGAAAGGCTAAAGCAAATATTTTCTTGAGATAGTCAGAGAAGCAAAAGAGAATAATAAAATACTATGGTAAAGTATTGACAAGCTAATTGGTAAGAGGAAACTGAATTGTGGTGGTATACAACTCAAAATAAATGGTTCTACTCAAAATGATACCTTAGCTGCTGCAACAAATTTTAACAATTACTTAATAAATTCTGCCCTGAAATTGGTTCAAAGCTTTACTAAAATGCTCCTTTCCCATGTTTAATTTTGACAGTACTGCATTAACCCTGTCACCTACAAATGAGACAAATCCTCTCAAACCTATCAAACAGCAAAGCCAAGTAAATTTAGACAGTCTTGATACCGCATTTCATTAAAAAAAACACAAAGAAACTATAATCTCTTCTATGACTCAAAGAATAAACAAGTCTTCAAATACAAGCCTTTATACCAGTGCCTGTAAACCAGGCAGAATAACCCCTGAATACAAATCTGGGGAAAAGTGAGAGGTGAGTAACTTCTCACCCATCACCATACTCCTCACTGTCTCAAAGATTTTTGAAAAGGTGGTAGCAGAAAAACTGAATGCACACCTTGCATTCCAAGGCTCTATTACATCCCATGCAATTTGGTTTCAGAAATGGCATGCTGCTTCTTCCTTGAAGACATTAAAATAAACCTAAATAGTGGAGGGCATGTTGGGAGCAGTTTTCCTTGACTTGTGGAAGGCTAATGACGCAGAAAACTATCAAATATTACTTGACAAACTGGCAAATTATGATCTTTCCATTGCGACACAAAACTAGATTAAATAACACTTAAGTGGACAACATCGGTGTGTGAGGGTAAAAAATTAATTATCAATCTTAGAAGCCTGCACCATGAGAGTGCCACAAGGCTCAATTCTGGGACCGCTGCTTTTCAGCGTGCACATAAATGATCTCCTGTCTGTTTGGTATGATGTACATTTCATAATGTATGCAAATGACATTGTGCTTTACTCACAGGGGGAAAATGCAATAGAAGTTGCTACAAAATTAACAAAGGAAATTGAAAATATTGCTGAATGGCCAAATGACTCTAGTCTCATTCTAAATGTTGAAAAGACTGTAACTATGAACTTTACCAATAGATATTAACATTGAGATTGTCTTGACATCTGTGTAAATGGGGAAAAAAAATCAAAAATTTAACTTAATTTAAATACTTAGGGCTCTAATTTTTTGGCGCAGCGCAGGTGGCGTAGTGTGGCGCAGCCCGCGCAGTGGTAATTTCGTGAGGTGTGCAGCCTTTGGTAGACGAACGTGCGCCGAGATGGGTGTGGCGGCCTAGTAGGGGTAGTAGTACATATTCATCAAGACGCAGTGACAATTTCGTAGAAAAAGTCTCCGCTAGAGTTGCGCAGAAAGTTCGCCATCTCCAAACTGGTTTAATTTTTGTGCAGTGGTAATTTGGCTGACCGGCGCAGAGTGCGCACACATCACCGAAACCTCACAGGCAGGCTTCCAGAATGTCAGGTACATTTCAATGCAAGAAATAATTACAGGAAGCACGATTTAATGTATCTATCTGAATAAGCTCCGTGTTTTAAAGTCATAAAAGTTCAAATTTTTCCGAGTATTCCAGGAATTATTAGACGTGCAAACTTATGTTTGTGTTCGACCTTCACAAAATGCAAATTGATAGCTAGCGACTTTTCTTTGTCTTTTTAGCCTATTCGTCTGTTTTCTTTCGTTGAAGATAGACAACAGTCTTTATTCGGTCTTTCTTTTGAAAATTAGTCAGATGGATCGAACAGATTCACGCTTTATTTCCACAGCAGAGATAAAATAGTGCTTGCAATCAGAGAGCAAATCAATTCCATGACCAGTGACAGTGTGAAAAAATTATCGCATGCACGATCAAGACTTTACGATGCGAAATGCAAAATACTCCATGTCCAGCAGCCAGCAAAAAGTAAAAGTATTGATATGAGAACAGATTTATAACGAAATAAAGAATAAAAATGTATAACTAACAAATGGGATATCCAACAAAGATGACCCGCCAATAAATAAATCGCAGTGTTCATTGGATGTTCTGTTGTTAAAATGTTTCTTTTTATTCTATATTTCGTTATCAATCTGTTGATAATCTGTCAGACACGGAGACATTGTACATTGTCTCGCGCCAGTGTCGACTCACTTTATTGAGCAGCTTAAACAGAAACATTGATTGAAATTCTCGGTACTCATCTTGAAGAACTGAGCCCTCTTATCAAAACATTCACGTTTAATATCTAAAAGAGTCAGTAGATTTGAAGAAATTAAAAACAATAATAGACTGTCGGACACGGAGATTTATTCAAACCCTGTCAGACTTTCGGGCACAAGACGCAATCTGTCGAGCGAAAAATTTGTTACGCGTCCAGTGTGCAAGCGGCTTAATACTAGGTTACTATTATTGTCCCTTAGGTTTTATCGTCTTTAGAGGAGGAAAGGAATACAGCCTGATTGCTATGATCTCGTACCGAGTTAAGATCACATATTGAAAATAGTTGTGTCACGTATCTTGCATTGTTATTTATGCATGTTAATCCCAAAATTTAAAGCAGCAACAATTTGTAATAATAGGAGCACGCTATACATCGTTTCTCTTGCAAGTGAGCAAGATTTGACTTGGCTGTGTCGTCTTCTTTGCCAACTTGCGCTGGAAGGAGGGGCACAGGCGGGACAGAGGAGTACTTGCGCCAGGCTACGCCAGGCACGAAATTGCCACATACGCCTGGACACAACCCGTTGGCGCGGCGCACCCCCCATGCGCCGCTACTGCGCCGCGCCCGCGCCTGGTCTACGAAATTAGAGCCCTTAGACTTCTGTCACCAACCACTGACATTTATACTGTAAGACAAGTTAGTCTCAGGCAGGTGAACTGGTGAAATTACTGAATAGAATCTGTGAAATTTTGAAAATTTTCTAATGCACGCAAATGTGTGCTTAATTTTTCAGATCATTCATGATGCTGATACGGTGTTGAGCAAGGGAAACTCCAGCCTTTAGGTCAACCCCTCCAGGAAAGTGCAGATTTCCAAAATACAAGACCTCCTTTAGCACAATTCTTTTGCTTTTATAGCCTTCTAACAGAACTAATAACATCTAAAAATCTCCAAACTTTCTCCTGTCTGACAACACATAATTTGTTTTCAGGATGAGTGAATGGGGACGATTATCTTCTCTCATAAATCCTTTAGGGCAAAAATTACCATTTTGCTAAAACCCGATGCAATGCATCTCTCCTTGTACTACATAAGGTTACTGTTTTTTCTGCATTGTCCCTGTTAAAATAAATAAAAATAAACTTGATGGGACCTAAAACATGGTTCAAATTCTTCGATCAATGTCCAGTCAAAACGTCCCTGAAATGTTACAAGCTTAACTATACAACACATGCAGCAAGACCATCTACAAACAGAGAAACAGTATGGCACCATGTTTTTTTTTTTCTCTCTCTCTGTGGTATTGTGCTGATATCGTAACTTACTGCTGACATATAGAGGCCACTTCCTTTAGGTTCACTTGCAGCTGAAGCAGGAACAGAATTATTTCAGTTCCTTACCTCGAGAGACTTAAATATAAGCAGAATATGTTAAAGCATTTCTTTCTTTTTTGATAATTCTGTTTTGCTTGACATGCATGATAGTGTCTTTCTAACTGAATGACCAATATAGTGCAGGTATCACCAAACAACAACAATAATAATTATAATATTAAATCAAGAAAAACCATCAGGGAAAAAAATTCTTCTTCCTGAATATAAAATGACTGCAGTAAATTGACAAACCATATGACAATGCGCCCTGCTATACCACATCCCCGCACAATGATCTCCACAAATTTTTGTTCTTCATATGAAAGCGCACCAGCAATCTGTCATTGCTCCAGCTACAGCCAGTGGCGTGAACAGAGGGGAGGCAGTGTGAAAATCAAATGTTTCAATGCTACTATATTTGACTGCATTGTCAGTGAGAGAGGGCCTACAGACCTTAAAATTCTTTGTTTCCAGAAGAGTTAGCTGTCGTTAAAATAATTCATTGCTGATTAGTATTTAGCAGTGATAATCCATCAGGATACTTCCCCCCCACCTTCTTCTTCTGAAGAGAAACATTTGGTGTGTCGCCTTTGTTTGAACAAGTCTAGGAGAGCTAACCTTGTCCCCTCCAGGGTCGAGCAGGGAAATGAATCTTTTTTAGAACATTCAGACTAAATCGCTTGAAGGCAGAATCATAGGAGATTTGGTGCCTGCTGAACAATTTGAATTCATTTCCAGACGGGCGGGGGGGGGGATTGTGTCATGAGGCTAGCGTGGAGAGGGATGTGAAAGTTCCCTTTAACCTGTCTATGCGGATTACATAAATAACAGCAATAAAGCGCCATTGAATTCACCCACCGTACCATGAAGAACAAGTGACCACTTTTTGACCTCTCTACAGAGGACTCTTCCTGACCCCCACTCTTAAGTTCAAGCGGTCAACTGCAGGTCACAGGCAGAGCTGGGAGGGGCGGCGCTTGAGGTGTGGTCTGCTGGTTGCGATGGGGTGGGAGGACTTGGAGAGATGATTGCACATCATGTCCGATTCTTCCGCTGAGTAAGTTGTTGTGCCGGACTTGCACATAATAGATAAATCGGCATCTAAATGAGCGGCCAGCCAATCAGAGTGCTGGGATGGAGACAGTGCTGCCCACCACAACCCATTCTGTTGATTTTCCAACATTATTTCCTCCATGCTAGCCTCCTTTCCGAGTGCTTATTTTTCCTAAACAAGTTGTGATACCGCTTCCACTCTGAACCATACTTAAACCAATCAGTTTGTGCCTAATTGGAATTATAGGCCAATCAGATTGCACGTTACTGGAAATTTTCCCTAACTTCGTTATGAAAAATTATTCGGCCTCCAGTCCTCCGGATTAGCCTCCTTCCATTGGCAAAATGATCTCACAAGCAGGTTTATGCAGTTGAGAAACGGAGTAGCTCTATCACAGAAGGGTTTCTTCCAACTTAGGCACTAGAGCTGAGCCTTCAGAACTTTTACAGAATGCGTACAACCTTTTGTGGGTTTGGAAATGAAGGTAGCAATCACACAGGCCATAAAGACCTGCAGACAGAAATGCAGTCAAAGCCATGATCGCCCATAAACACAAGCACATTCACTTACAGCAAAGAATCACTGAAGTGTACACGCAGACTTACCAGACAATTACCCAACTTCTCCCCAGAGATTTCAAAGTGGCATGATAATTCATAAAAAATAGATTAAACATTCTCCACTGAAATCAAACTTCGTCTGTGGCATGACTGGAACTGCTTATACACTGTGATCCCTTTGCTATTCATGTGGTGTCCGCTAGCTCAGTTTTGTGCCGGGTTCTCTTAATTGACACAACCACTTCCATGCCTGTAGACAGTGCAAGTCTGCATGCCATCAGTTCAACAGGCAGCCAATCAGCCCAAAAGGGAGGAGAACAGAGCATTACTAATTTGTTTATTGCTGCAGTTGAGTCCCTGCAATGTCTCCCTCCTCATGGTACGGTGATTTACACTCCACCATTCAGAGGACAGAATGGAGAACCTAAATGGCCTTACTGTCGTTACTAGGTCACAGTAACATGTAAATATAAGATCAAATAAATATCTTGTGTAAATGTAATGTTGGGACTGTTCAGTTAGTATAATACGGCCATTATTATCCCCCGCCAACACGAAGTGGGAGGGGGATATAGGTTTGACCTCCGTCCGTCCGTCCGTCCGTGTGTGCGTCCGTCCGTCCGTCCGAGATAAAGGGGACAGCTTTACTCAGAAACTACTACAGATACAGCAACCAAATTTGGTGTGTAGCTTCAGACCATAAAGGCCTTGATTGAGTTCGAAAATGAGAAGCGCACGATCGGCGGGGGATGTTGTAGACCATGTCGACTTGTTGCAAGTGTAATTATTGCAGGACGGCCTATTGCGATATATCGGTTAAGCATCCATAATGTATTTATTGCACAACATACCATCTGTAAGTCTGTACCCTCTCCCCACCCCCCTGGCCATTGCAATGACAAAGTCAATGTATGTGGAATCAGCAAATCGTACTACTGGGTTTTTTTTTTTTTTTTATTGTTTATCTGAGGGTCTGAGAGTTTCTCTGGCAAAAGTGAACGATTTTTAGCCGCGGCCAAGATTGTGTTCAGTTGCTTTATCAGAGGCTTTATGACAAAATCAGCAGCAGTCTGCATCTATTGGTTTAGTCCCCACAGACCAAGCGTGGATTGGATCATTGGATTTTTCTCACTGATTGCGCAATCTCGTGGAACATTTTGTTTTTCAACTGAATTCGGAAAAAAAATTTCACTGACTTCGAAAAATTCAAAAATTAGTCCTGAATATGGTTGGAATCAGCCTTACATTATGCGGGGAAAGCCACTTTTCCTTTGTACAGAAAAAGGTTACTTGGCTGTATTTGTAAAATTTAAAATGTCATCTCAGGCATGTTATCCTAGAATCAAGAGCAGGTTATGCGGAGTAACCATGTGACCTCCATGAGTGATGTCCATGAAACATGCATTTGCTTTAAAATGAGTATAAATACCATCAGATGCCCTAGCAGAAATTTGCTTAACAGGCCAGGAAGGGGCTGATGTTCTGCCAAAGCTGTCTGTCTGATTCAGATTCCACAGATTTACCTTTAATCAGCTGTAATCTTCTTACTGTTCACCCCAGGCGGCAAGACTTAAGTGCATGATTGGATGTAAAAATGAGGCACGGAGTATGCTAAAACAAGGCCTTTAATTAATCTGATTCATTAAAGCTAACTGCACAAGAGGGGACATCTACTCTCACACCTCTGGTCATTCTCATGTCTCTGTTGCCTCAAATGAAAGCGCTCATTCACAGGTTCTGTATTAACTCAAATAACAAGGTCAGAGAGTAGCATTCTTACAAGTCTACAATTTATAACGTGGCAAGATTATGTAACATATTAAAAAATGTTTTAGTATTAATGACAGATTTCCTCTCTCTGTCAAAAGTCAAGTCAAATGTGCTTTATTGGCATAGCAGAAATAAAAGCACATTTATTGCCAGTGAAAATCAATAATCTAATATTAAATAATTTGTTATACAGATACAGTACAATAAGTTATGAATAAAAACAACTGAACAAAGGGGTAATCAATAAAAAACTGACAAAAAGAGTTCAAAGTCAAATGTACAGTGTATCTATTAATGACGATCTGTCCCTTACTTTATGGCATTTAAAGGTAAATTTGATCTTGATTTCTGTTGTTTTTTGTGTTTTCCAAGGATAATTTTTCCTTTTTCTTCGTCTGTTAAAGTAGCGAATGCAGATATTTTGGATATTAATTCTGGCTGGATTAAGTCCCTTACTTTCTTGTCCTTGGTGCAATGGAGTAGGAATTGTTGTTCTGTTTCTACTTTGGTTTGGTCACATATGCAGGATAATCTGTGTAGTGTGGGTAACCATCTTATTTTCTGGAATTGTGTTTCACTGGCCAGGTAGTGGTCACTTATTCTGTATTTTGTGAGAGATTGTCCCTGTTTCTTACATATAATTTATGGTAAATATTCTGCCAATTCTTACCCTCTTTAAAGATTTGTAAGCATTCTAGTTTGCCTTTTTAACACCAATTTTGTCTGTATTCATTTTTATTATTGTTGCAAATTTCTTTAATCTTTGGTTTCAATTCAATGTCTAGATTATGCTTCAGAGCCAACTGATGGACGAGGTCTCTCTCTCTCTCTCTCTCTCTCTCTCTCTCTGTGGAGACACTAGAACTCCTTATCCTTCCATTCAGCAAAGCTCCAAGCCAAACAACTCTGCTAAGTTCATAGGGGCATGGATGCATATCTAATTGGATATAATCTATGATGACACCCAGAGACAAATCAGCCCCATTAGCTGCAAGATCTGGTTGCTTTGTTTTCACAGTCTATGGCTCAGGTGCAGGATTAACCTACCTGGGTCTGACCTGGTTTCAATCAACTTTTGTCCTTAACTGACTTGGAGAGGACTGATTGCTTTTTTCTCAGACAGAAAATGCAAATCTTATCATTGATTTTGATGAACCCTGAACTCGATAACAGTTTGTGTGCGGAAAAAAAAAGGTGAGACATGCTTCATGACTCTAAACTTTTGTTTTGTCATGTGGATTAATCTGCTTCTGCAGTTCTATTAGATGATCATGCTTTTATTGGCAAATCAATGAGCATGAGTATTGAATTAATTAATTTTATAGAAATTATTTAGGGTAAATGCAATTTGTTATCTGGTAAAACTGAGACAGTGTTTACATTTACGGGCCTTCAAGGTTAGTGTGGACATGACTGGAAGATATAAAAATTTGTCAGGGCAATTCATGACTGTAGACGTATTACAAATTAGTGTATCTTTAGTCATCTATATACAGTATTAGTTTCATTGCATGAGATGTTTGAAATGCACGTCAAAAATGAGAGCTGCCTCAAGCAAAACTCTCAAATGGGGGCAGCCTGACAGGTTCACACTTTTTCATCACCTGTGAAAAACCGCAGCTGCCAATCACCAGGCTCTGTTGAAATGGCGCTGGTGCACTGTGTCCTTGGACGCACCAGAAGGGCATAATGACAGTTTCATGTCATTCTCCTTCTCTTTCCTGGTCTCATGAGTTTACATCACTGTCAAGTATCAAAGCTCTCAGTTCTGGCCTGCAGTCATTTTCATGGTCTCTAATCCTGGGTTTCCAACTTCCCCCATATACCCATCCCTTGTGACCACTTCATCAATGCCATCAATACTGAAGGTATCAGTCTCTTCAAGCCACTCAAATGAATGGAGGAGAAAGGATTAGTGAGAAACCTGCTGAAGTGCTGCATGCTAAACCTGTAAACAAAGCTCACCGGTGGCTCATCTCCCGGGTTCATGCCCCAGGTCGCAGTGTCACCCAAAAAGGTCAGTAAGGGGTCACAGGACGCAGACCATAAGTCTGCTCTGAGCTTACCGTGACGCTGGAGGAGTCACTGTCGTCAGCCAGCGATAAGCCTAGTGACTGGTAGAACATGGACCCGGGGATTAATGATGAAGCTCAATACTGCTGGCTAGCAGGCCACTTAAGTCGGATGTGCACTTTGTCTGACGTTGCAGTGAGCCGAAACTGAACTACAGCCAAACACAGTGCCACATGCAAATCTGGGTGCCTTCACTGCAGCAATGAACCATTTATTTAGTCAAACCCCAACATGAAACACAAATTACTTCGTAACTGTGATAACTCTAATGATAATAATAGTCATCATCATCATCGTCATAGGGTATTTAATTTTTCAGCTCTGAATATAGTTTCTGCAGTAGTTTTGCATCTAATTTAAAATAAACCACTCTCAGTACATATGGATTTTGAGCAAGTTGCCACTTGTATCTATTTTTTTTAATACCATAAAAAGAAGTGGTATGGCAGGCATAATATCTTTTATCACATTATATATGCCTTGTCATAATTTGAGAAATTATTTATTTGTTTCCATTCAAACACTCCTTTGTGATGCTCAGGAATATTATGTGCTGCTAAACACTGAGCTTATTTATCCAAGTCTCTGACAGCAGCTCTGTATGTCTGGAAGACATGGCCTACAGAACTGACAGCATTAGCTAGGAATGCAAAGAAAGACAGCAGAAGGGGGAATGGAGGGATGAGACTCATGTCTGTTTTTGCATGGAGGATGATCAAAGCGTCGACCATAACACAGTGATTCATACTTTCAGCTTAAGGGAATCTTTCTGATATCTCCACCCTTATCAGTATATTCAGAACTCCTACCTTTGTTTCCTACCAGTGATTATGCCCTGCAATCTGGCTGTGCCATCTCTTTCACAGGGTAAACACCTTTTGATGCAATGATATGAGGCTGTGTCATATTCAAGATATTAAGGGAGAGATTAACAGCAGATCGTGCAAATCCAGCCCACAACCAATCAAACCTGAGTCAAAACCTAAGGTATTCTGTGGTAATTAGATTTTAAGCCCAGACCATATTTTTTTAAAGATTTAGGCCCAATCCCAATTCTCTTCCCGTACGTCACGCGTATGGCCAACGTACTCTTCTTGTATTTATTTTGAGGCGTTTCACTGATTCTTGAGACAAGGGATAAAACAGGTTTTCGTTTTCAAAAAAATATTTTGATAATTTCCAAAATATAAGAATACATTTTTGTTCAATTATTTATTGTCTATCCAAACATGCTTTGGTTCAACCTCCCAGTTGTATATTTTTTATTTAAATTGCATGCTTGCTGGATCAGCAATCATTTTTTGTCAACACCATCAGAAACAAAAAATACCCTTATAAATCATTTGAAATTATGTTTTCTCAATGATTTTCACTCATCAGGTTTCCCAGTTCCCCTAAGTATGCACATATATCTTGAAATCACTGAAATAACCATTTTAAAGCCAGAGAAGTTAATGTTTCAATAATATAATTTAAATCGTACAAATCAAATACATTTGTCTTAAACCTTCAGACTTAACAGTGACATTTTTATGCATAAAAAATACACATGAACATTGGAAATGTGTAAGTCTCTGAACAAATATCCTTCAAGGAACAAAACAAATGCTGTTTTTAAAGAAATAGTAAAAAAAAAGTGTTCTGACGGAATTGACAACACACCAACGGAGTTAACTGGGCACTGATGGAGTTGACAAATTAAAATTGCAGGAATGATAAAATCAACACCAACTGGAAAAATCTCATTCAAAATGTCTTCCGAACTTTCACAAAACTCCATTACTCTAGTAGATAAAGAAGACATCTGATATTTAGAATTATTTTCTTGAAAAACGGCTAAAAAGGGGACAATGTATTATGAGGTTTAGAACCTCATGAAATCAGTGCAGAATCTAACTGAATTGCATATATTCACTTGAATAATTTCAGGTATAACCAAACACAAAGGTGGAAGACTCTGAAATAAAAAAAAAATTAACCAATCACATTTTTTGCATTTACCTTCCGTGGAACATTTTCTATTTTAAAACATCAATATTTTCAAAAATAGTAGGCACTGAAAGACTTCTATTCTTTAAAGTCTTAAAGTCTATTCTTCAAAAAATATATTTATATATATATCCCTCTCATTCTGAGTCATGCCATTCAATTTTAGCATCTCATTGTTAACAGTAACAGTTTACCCATCAGGTAAGAGATGATTAACATGTTACCCCTCTATGAAGTCCATTACCTCAGGAGATATTTGATAGATCTCCCTGGTGTTGCTTAAGCGAGCCGGTGACGATGGCACGCTCAGCTTAACCAGAACATCTGGTAATGGAAAAAAGCAGATACCCGGGCTCGCCTTTTTTTTTGGAAAACAGACATTTGGCCCATGAGGATGAAAAATTCTACTTGAATATCTTGATGTTCTGGATCAACAGCTAAAGCTTTAGCAAGTCACCAGTACTGGTCATACATGACAACAAGCCAATCTTCAGTCTGGATATCACTGGGGCCTATCCCAGTTACTGTGCCCTTAGGCACTCTACTGGGTTCTTTGTCCATGGCCTCCATCAATATCGCCAGAGGACTTTGTACAGCAGTGACAGGGGCACCTGAATCCAGAGGGATGCACTCCCAAGCATGGGTAACTGGACTGAAGCATGGGCAAATGCATTGAAATGCTTAAATTGGACACTAAAATGGCAGTAGACAGCACCATCAGAGAAAGTGTCAACACTGTCAGACACAAATTCTGATGGTGTTGACAAAATAACATATTTCTTGTTATGTCACGCATGATTCTCACAGGAGCCATTTTGTTTTTCACATGTTGGTCATAGTCCCACAAATCGATATAAATAAAAGCTATATTGCAGAAACCTTTGAACAAATGTTGACTTTTAGTCACTTTGGAGTTGATACTCTATGGTTGTAACATGTGCATATTAGTAAATAGATATGAAATACAAAGTATTTTTAAAAACTTACCAGACCTCATGGTAAGGTCTCATGGCACCAGGAAGACCAAGGAGGAGGGAAAGGGGTCCGTTGAGTTATAGCTGCCCTAAATTATTCCTGATTTTTTCCCCAATTTAAAAATGTCTGATGTGTTGACGAAAACTCTGGACACATTTTCAAATTTTTTTTAAAAAACATTTAATAATGGATTAATGTTAGTGAAATAAATACTACACTATTTACACATAATATTGATAAAGTTCAATTTTATATTACTATTTGGACTTTTTGAAGTATTAGATTGTAGTGAGACCTGCTTCCGGACATGGGTTTTTCTAGGCACTGGTGACATATCACATCATGTAAAATGAAAACAAAATTTTAGACAATTTCAAAACATAATTTGTTGTGCTACCCTTGTCCTGGGTTGTGTTTGGGTTCATTTTTTTAATATGTAAATTGAATATTTTTAGCCAAAAAACTGCAATCTATGTCACGGACATGTTTTGTCCCAGTTCTCAAGGATCACTGGTTTACATTTTATCATGTAGTCTGTATCGGTTTTGTACACTGAACTGTAGCCTACATTATACAGTTGCCGACTCATTGGATGGGTTGCCAGAGAGATCACTGCAACTATGAAAGTTGACATACGCAGCTACAGCTGGGTAGCTGTCGTGGTATGTTCGCATTCACAATCACAAACCAGGTCATGTCAAGACACAAATTTCAAAGAAATTGGAAAATAACGCGTGTAAAACGCAGGCATGCACGTCACGCATAACGATAACATTAGCCAAATGCGTGCAGCATCACTGCTATACAGAGAACTCGGTGGATGTCATGCTGGCTACAACGTGTTAGTGATTTTCAAGCATTCATGTTCTAAATCAACGCTTACAGATAAAGATGTATACCCACAAACATAACACATTCCGACATGTTTTGGATTTTTTGCATGCATGCTTACGGAAATTGTACTTAGAATTATGCGATGCTTCTTCATGGCAGCTGCCATTTTCTTGGAAAACTCGTCCAGCTCGATAGTCTCGAAGTGCATCCTGCAAAATTCATTCTTCCCCTCGGTTTGTAGTGAGCATCGCCCGGCCCTGAGAATTAAGTGGGAGTTTTAAGGGCAAAAAAGCACTTCCCTTAATCATCTTACAGTTTGGGACATCCTTGCCCTTCGCGGGAACAAGCAAATATTAAGACTAGGGTCAATTTTGAGTAGAGGTGTGGGTATTGGGATGGACCATTAGTTAACCATAATGTGAGCTCAAATGCACATGATAAAACTTTTCAATGGATAATGTGCTAACAAACAATTCTATGTATATTCTTTGTCTCACATATAACTTTGCCCGTACCATCAACATGAAACCAGGTTTTTGCTGTCGCTCCAACACAGCAGCCCTCCTTCATGAACAGCTTGTTGAGTCAGGTCTAACAAATTACAGTTGAAATAAAAACAAGTGGGGTGTATCTTCAGGAACATAGCTGATTACCACTAATATAAAACAACATGTGAGTAGAGGTCTTTACCAATGACTGAAAATTTGTGAGGAGAATGATCTTTTTGTACTTGGAGTAGATTGAACTGGATTGCATGAAATCCACATAAAAACAAAGGAAGTGAGAAGATTCACAGTCGAATTTAAAACTCATCGAATTTTGTGCTAAATTACTTCATTTATTTAACCTCTTTGGGTGCACAGCTTGCCAGGACCTGGAAAAGTTAGCATTTAAATTTTTCAGTTCTCCCAAATTGGTCTTTGCTCTTCTCTGGTCACCACTGGTGACTTACCTCACCTGACTGAGCAATGTGCCCTCCTCTGCCTCCATCCATCTCACACAACAAGCTTTCTGAATGAATCTGAGCATCCCAATTACAACAGTATTTTCATTTGTCATACTCTGAACAACAATGGCCCATTTTGTCTGTTACCTCACCTGAGGGGGTCAAAGAAATAATTTGGTCAAATAGCCCTACTGCTTAACCTGCCAAGGATGAGCCACGATAAACAAGCATAACTTTAAAATAATTGTGTAGTGCACTACTCCCCCCCCAAACCATGACCTTCTTTAACTGTGCCTGTGTATGTAAAAGCTCTTCCAAAGTGTAAATTGGAAGAGCCCGACAGGCAGACCAGCAAAGACTCCTGGGAAATATTTACATGGAACATACTGACGATACGCATTCCATATCAGTCGCAAACGTGCACACAAAACAAGTAATGGATTCAGTGCAAAGAAAAGAAGTGTGAGTGTGCACACGTGATAAAATAACATTTCTCTGTTGTTTTTCTTTTCGCATTTTGTATTCTTCGGTTTTCAGTTCTAAGAATACAGGATTTTGTGCGCCCTCTCTATGAAACTAACTTCAGGTGGTGGTGAGTGATTCAGACAGACGTGATCAGGGTCTAAAATTAGCAAACGCCACTCTCCAAATGAGCGTTAATATCTGTTGTCGAGTACAAAAAAACTTACAACAGGCCGAAAATAGGCAAAGCTAAAACTTGTGTCATCTTCACTCTGTACTGCTCACCCCTCTGATTGCAGGCTATAAAATACCCTGATTACCCTGTTGTTTACATGCACCATCAACCTTGACCCTAACTGGACCCTTCCAAATAACATAAGAAACGCTGAGTCTTAGTGGACTTTTAAATCTCTTTTAAAGAGTCGTTTTTTTAGGCTTGCTTTTGCTGATTTTATGGTTTAAATTCTTTTGTTATGGGTGTGTTTTCATGTATGTCTCCTTTTATTATCTTAATTCTTCCTATTTTGATGTTTAATTCCCTACTTCCCCCATTTTGTTTTATTGCTTTTATGTACATGTATTTTACATGTGAAAGGTGCTATATAAATACATTTATTATTATTATTATACTGTGCCCTTTTGCTCCCACTGTTGGTATCCTGAGGTTAGTCAAATGTTAATAGTGTATTGTCAGCTCACTGAGGTAAATTTGAGATTTGAGGGCACAGAATAATACTTGGTAGGGCTAAATCTTCACACTCGCCCGGGAACCATGGCGATTGAAAATTTTTGTGGACGATTGGATTCGCTCAAACTCCTCGCCTGGCCAGCAAGTGAAAATTAGCCAACTAAACTGAGGAAAGATCGCAACTGCTGGACCATGTTCGGTGCTTCCCACTGCTCCACCACTGCGGTTTTGACTGGAGCTGTAGCCACGTCCTCCTGGCTCACCACATGGCCAAGGTAAGTCACCTGTCTCTGGAGGAACCGGCGCTTCTTCAGTTGCAGCTTGAGGCCCATCTCCAGCAAGCATTGAAAAACCGCCTCCAGGTCTTCCAGATGGCTTTCAAAATCTGGGGAATACACAATCACATCATCATCAAGTAAATAAGCATACAGTCAAACTCAGATAACTCCATAGGGGTGGTGAAGGCTGTTTTTTCTCAATCTTTAGGGTCCACTTCAGCTTGCCAGTAACCACTGGTTAAGTCTAAAGTGGAGTACCATGCAGCCCTCTGCAGACAGGTCAAGGACTCTCCAATGTGTGGCAACGGGTAGGCATCTTTGTGGGTCACTGCATTGAGTTTTCGATAATCCACGCAGAAGCACTAAGAGCAGTCCATTTTTTGGATAAGGACAATCGGAGCTGCCCACGGGCTGGAGCTCTCTTATATGACCCAACATGTCCAACATGCCCTTCAGTAGACTGCGAAGTTCAGGATAGAGGCTGGGCGGCACAGACCGATATGCCTCTCAGCTGGGTGGTCCTGAGCCAGTCGGGATCTGATGTTTAACTACCCCTGTCCGCCAAAAGCCTTCCTCATGGTTTTCAAACACTGCATTCCACTAACCCATCAAGCTTACTGCTTGCTGTCGTTTCCCCACTGTCAGGCCTTCCTCGAGCACCGGGAGCCTTGTGGGGTCATCAGGTTGGAGAGCGTTGATGCTGCGGATGGCCACCTCAACTGCACCACCGCTTTCGCCAAGCAGGTGGAGTACCCGTTGAGCCTGAAAATCTTCCGCTGACATTCCATGAAGTTCTGCGAGGACAGTCCTTGGTGTGATATGGAGAACGTAGGGGTGAGGATTACACAAACGGATTAGCACATACCCCCACCCAGTAGTCACTAATGTTCTTCCCACCCGCCATTCTGCATCCTGCTGAGGTAGTGTTTCGACCAGCAGGGTGCGCCCGAAGGATGAGGAGCTCTCGCTCGTCTGCCCCATACTACAATCTCTGACTCTGCTGGTAGAACAACAGTCTCTGATTTTGGGAGTCTTACATTGTCCATTGAAGGGTGGATCGCTTCCCATACTGGCCTGGTGGCAAGCAGCAAATGCCTTGCCCCATTCTCGTTCCGTTCTTGGGGGCAGCTGGGCCCGAAAAGCTGCTTCTCCAGGGGGTATGCCATGCATAAGTTCCCTCCAACAGTCTGTAATCACATTTATTCCAAGGATAGCCCGTTCGGCTCCTAAACAATCATTGCTAACAATAAACACTCCCTTATTCTGCAGCTGGACCCCACCCACCTTAAAGTCTAACAAGGCATGGCCAATATAAGGAATTTGCAGGTCGTTGGCGGCTTTAAGCAATAGCCAGCGGGGTTCACCACCCGTTTGCAACCACACACTCCCAAGGTGCTGGTGGAAAGGGCTTTGACTCATCTGGGTTACCTGTGATCCGGTATCCAGTAGGCAAGGTATTAACTGACCGTTAATCTCCACCTCCACCCCTGGACACTCACCTATTAAAGCAAATAAAAATAAAAAAAAACAGGATGTCATTCGTGAATGTCCCAATAAAAAAAATCAGTTCACAATACTGGCTGTGGCCGGTAACCAGAGGAGGGCCAATGGTGCATGGACCAGGAAGGAAAAATCAGTGGGGGAAGTCTTCTGTGTGACATCACTCGGCACAGCCTCCCAGCGACAATGGGAATCTCCCATTATGTCAGTTACTCCAACTCGGAACCGGCAGTCGAGTGCACCTCGAAGAGCAAAGTAGGAATCAGATCCTCACCACGCCAATGTGCAGACACAATGGAATGTGGATTGTGGAATTCGGACAGTCTATTTTACATTCCTCTA
Source organism: Gymnothorax reevesii (assembly GCA_029721435.1). Taxonomy (NCBI): domain Eukaryota; kingdom Metazoa; phylum Chordata; class Actinopteri; order Anguilliformes; family Muraenidae; genus Gymnothorax; species Gymnothorax reevesii. The sequence continues at coordinate 52,405,827 of CM056583.1, read as the reverse complement.
TGTTGTCAATTGTGAGCATTAAATTTCACCAACATCAGATTCTCCTAGCTTCACATGGCTCGTCCAATGAAGTGGGCTCGTTAATCCAGGAAGAGCACCTCGAACAGCAAGACAGGGAATCAATACACAGCAGGCCACTCACACAGTGATCAAGGAGGATGACAATCAACCAGGATGGCTTGCTTACGGCCCTTTGACAAGGGAGTTGTGAGCGTTGATCTACTCTCCGCAGCCCCAGGATCTTGTCTGTGTGTCGCTGCCTCTCCACCAGTCACTGCTCCGCGCTGGTAGTTTGCTCCTGTTCATATTCCTCGCCGGACTGCGGTAAGTCTGTAATCCTCCTTGTTTATACTTCTCCTTCCTGCCCTATGATCTCGCGGATAGGTTGGGTAATAATTGTCCAGTACTTGTCCATGCAAAGTAATTGAGAGTCAATCTGTGACCTACCAATGGGAAGTCTGTATTGGGAATGGCAATTTAAGCACTGCCCCGGGCGATCGCTTTATTCGAAAGTCACAGCAAATCACTTGTCTATGGAAAATCACAGTACCGCAAACAAAATCGCTATCCCATGTGAACAAAGCAAAAAAGAAAATCATAGCACAGCACACGATAAATCACAGCACTAAACACTATAAACACAAACCACACTCTTCCCTTCATGCAGTCCCAATAGGCTGAGATATAAAGTACCTCAGAAGATCAAACAAATTCCGCCTTCTTATCTTAATATCTTATGAAGTGCTGCCAGATCAGTCGTATAATTTGCTGCCCCAAATAGATTCAAAATCCTCCAAAATATATAAAAAGAACCTCTCAAGAAACATTTACCAAAACTTAGGGTATTTATTCATTCATGTTAACCTTCAATGGTCAACCCTGAGCTTGCCCGCTGGCTCATAATAATTTCTACCACATAACTTTAGTGTTTTTACCATAGCCCAGCTCATGACATATTTTTGATATTACCCTCGGTACATCACTTTCGCAAAAATGCCATTGCCTTAGAGTGTGACCAAAAAAAAAATCGCTCTGTGCTATGACACACTGTTAATATTTAGTCAAACAGAATACCAAGTACAACATTGGTTAGATTGGTAAGCTCAGCGCTGTAGCTAGCTAGCTAAGTGCCACTCACATAACTAAGTTAACGTTACTTAGCTAGCTAGCTAGCGTGCACGCAGTACTTTTTCCTAACCTTTTATGTGACATTAGTTCTTTTGCTCGCGATCTAATGCTTGCTACCTTCGTACTCAGTTGACTGAGTTCACAAATCTGGCCACAAATGCAAAATTTACTCAAGTCGTTTCATAACTTTCAAATGATACGCTCAGTCAGTGGCATAACTGTCGACAGTGCAACCGATGCACTGCGCCAGGGCCCAGCAGGTGTAAGGGCCCCGACAAAATGTTATGTAACATAACACTACATCAAAAAAAAAAAAGTGCACTTGGGCCAATCACAATTATGTTATGGCACTGCGCCCAGTCATGTAAGATCCTCTATGTATGAAATAATCTGTTTCATATACAACCCCAGATATAATTTGCAAATCTCATAAACCCAAATTTTAATTACAATCAAACATAGAAAACATATCAGATGTTGACAGTGAGACATTTTACGATTTCATGAAAAATATTAGCCCATTATGAATTTGATGGCAGCAACACATCTCAAAAAAGTTGGGATAGGGCCATTTTTACCATTGTTTAGTATCCCCTCTTCTTTAAACAACAGTCCTTAAATATCTGGGAAATGAGGAGACAAATTGCTAAGGTTTTGGGCGAGGAATGTTGTCCCACTCTTGTCAGATGTAGGATTCTGGCTGCTCAACAGTCCTAGTTCTTCTTTGCCAGATCTTTTGTTTCATGATGCGTCAAATATTTTCTTTTGGCCAGCACTGTTTTCATTTAACTTGCCTTTGGCAGATAGACCAAAAAGTTAATTTTAGACCCTAGATTTGATCACAACACAGAAAGTGTCATGGCGGGAATCAAAGCACTGTCACTACCCTTGTGAGAATGCTTTTTGTGTCTCTTCCATTCAGCAGCTTGTGTATCTATGAGAAGTATGTCCACTTCAATTGATTTACGTCTTGCTTGTTTGCCCTTCTTCAGTTTTGTCTCATTTCATTGTTATTTCCTTGTGGCCATGTGAAGTAGATTTAAGCCCCCTGCTTTGTGTTGCAAGTTGCTGGATTGTAATTTGACTTTTATGCTTAGAACTAGTTAATATTCCTAGTCGAGACTCTTTATTAAGTGTAATGCGTACTTTAATGACTATTTCTGGAAGCTTTTATTTTTACTCAATTAAAGCTAGCTTCCAAGTTTGCTAAGGGTCCAGGATTGGGACTGCGCTTAAGGAAACCGAGCTCAAGTCAGTTCATCTGTTCAGTTTAATAGGAACGAGCTCCTACACCCAATGAGAGTCCACGATTGGGACCATGTTCTTCCCAACCCTTCTAAGTCTGTTCCCCCGTCCAATTTGGTAGGAACGACCTCCCAATCCATCTACAGTCATCAGGCTCTGGAACCAAGTTCCCCTCAAGCTACTCCATCCTCCAGTGGGGCAGTTTAGCACTGGAGAAGTGTGCACTCTACCTGGCTGCGATCCCGGAATACACCGGCTGGAAATTCATAGCTCAGCTTTGCCCTGTGCCCCCCCGTTACTGTCCCGAAATTATCAGAAAAGTTGTGAGTAAATCTTCATTTTCTATCGTACTCTGCCACCGCACTTGATTACTGGTCTGGAACATAACAAGCACCAGTTTCATGAGGAGGGGAAGAGGAAGTTTTCCAAATGAACTATGCCAATCTGTCTTTTTTAGCTTGGAGAAACCCTCCCTGTGTGTGGAATTTGATTTTAGATACTGGTGTGCAAAGTCTGTAATGCAGTGATACCAAGGAAGCATTACTTCAGAGAAACTGATCGCACTTCCTTGTTCCCCATTTTCTTCCAACGCCTCATCCTTTCACTCCTGACACAGCCAGCTAGGCCATTACCCCATAGCTGAATGGCAAAACAAGGCACCAAGGCTGTCAGGCCTGAAATGAAGAAGAGCATGGCTATCAGAGAGTAATCAGTGCTAATAGCCACATACGTAATGGCTGTTTGCATACAGATCTGTCTGAACAGACTGCATTCCACTTCTCTGCTTAGTCTCATCAACAGCTCAAGCCACAGCAAAAATAAATAAATAAATAATGCTAATTATTTCAGCCAAGTAAAATGCTTCAACGCTTTGTTTGTGTGTGCATAGTGAAGTCGAATTGACTTTCTCTACATTCAAAACACGTTTTCTGATTTATTTCCAAAGACCAAGGGTGGGTGTGCTCGCGGTATTCAGTTGGACTGTGTCAATCTTGGCAATGCTAGATCACACGGGCAATTTAATCACATTCCTTGCAAGTTCAAGTGAAGTGAGGCAAGTGGAAGAAGATTTCTTCTTCATTTATTCAGCCCTTCACAGGCCTGCACTTTGGCCCTCAGTTAAATTGCTTACAAAATACAGAGTGAGTTGCACAAAAATTGGTTTCGACAATTTTAGAAAAGCCTGGACAATGTCCAGTCTTAGTTCTTATTGACTGATTCTTACAAGGGACATAAGCCTTTCCGAATGCAATTTGGCTGACTATTTTGTGACATTTTGTTAAAGAAATGACATCTCCCTGAAAGTTGAAATTGAAAAATATTGTTGAAAAAGGCATTGTAATAAGTCATCCATGCTCCATTTATATTTTTAGACCCTCCCACATAAAGATTGCAAGGCTGAATCTGTGTCGGCCAAATCACCTTTATTTCCAGGGACCTGAGATTCTATTTTTTTAATTTGAAAAGACACTGTTAATACATTAATAAAATGTGAACACCTCCTTTTATGTCTATTTGCAAACATAAACACAAATACCTATGAAAATGGGTTTTATACCACTTGTCTTAACATGGTTTAAAAAATAAACAGTACAAATTCCTGGTTAACGACAGCTGGGAGCAGTAGCTTAGCAATGGCCCAGGGTGTCATCTCCAATGACAGCAAAGCTAATTTCCCATCACGTTTGTTTATCAGCTTACAAACAATGAATACATGAAACCCCATAGAAGACATTGTTCTTTAAAGCAAGAATCTCAAAACATAAACTACGTGATTCTAACTTATAGGACAATGAATCTGGGCCAACCGCTTCATGCTCACAGCCAACTCGGGACATTCCCAGGTATTAGCTTCTGTGTGAAGAGACATATGTGGCAGGCCGGAGGAGGGCCCGGGCAGGGAATTGAACCCCAAACACCCGGGTAAGAGTTATACGTGCTGACCACATTGCCAAAGAGCCAGGCTCGTTGGTAAGGTAGCTAGGGCGCGTACCTATTTGGAGGCATTTCTCGTGACTGGAACCTTCAGCTGTCACATCTGAATGCAGAGTTTTTAAATCCCCAAAAGATACATCCAGGGGGCTCTAGAATTATTGGCACCCCAGCTGAAAATGGACTTAAAATACCAGAAAAAATATAATAACATTCCAAGAAAAAATTGAAATGCGAGAGACTTAAAATGGGAAAAACTGTACTTTAGCAATGCTTTATTGGAACCCACCAGAACCTAATAATTTATTCATTTGCAATGTAATTATAAATGAATTTCCTTGAAATAAAAGTTTCGCAACAGAACATTGATTTCATTCTCCCAGAACCAACTCCGCTTGGATTATGAAGTCTGCTTAGGGACATTGTCTTCCTGGAAAGCCCACTTACAGAGTTGCCTTTTTACTTGGTAAAATCCATTTGGCCTTCGATCTACACCAGTGCCCCAGGACCACTTACATTAAAACAACCCAAAAACACCACCGAGACTTCATTGTGGGCATGAGTTATCTTGAATGCGTTTGCATTTTGACGCTAAGTAGACTGATGCTATATTTGACCAAAAGGACTCACTTTCTCACATCCCATCTGAACACAACTGACAACAGTTGACCAGAAAGTGCTGCATTCAGATCAGACCAAAATGGATCTATTTGGTCAGGCACAGCATCCGCATGTTTGGCGCTGAAACAAAGATGCATACAAGAAGAAGCACGTAATTCCCAAGATGGAATATGGTGCAGGTTCATTGACGTGTCAGGGGTTTTTTTATTCCAAGGGTGTATGGACACTGGTCAATATCAATGGCTGGATGGATTCCACATGGCATCAAGCAATTTTAGCAAACACAGTTTCCCCAGCCATAAGGCTGGGACTTTGCTGTAGAAGCTCTTTCCGGTGGGACAATGACCCAAAGCACACCATTAAATCTACACAGAATTGGTTCAGTCTCCAGAGCTCAATCTAATTGACAATCCATTGGCTGAACAAAACTGAACAGTTAGTGAGTGCAAACCCAGGGATGTGATTGATTTTAGAAGGATCTGTGCATAGGAATGGTCCTAGATCCCTCCTAAAGTTTGCTTTAATCTGATTAAAGAGTTGAGAAAAGGATCTATGCTGGTACCTTTGCCAAAATTGGTCGCACCAAGTACAAATCCAGGGCTGCCATTAATTGTGAAGCCTTAATTTGGATGAAATTTTAATTAAAGTAAGTTATGGTTTTGGTTGGCTCGATTGAAGCATTAATAAAGTAAAGTGTTTCTCAAATTGAGTTTATTTCAGTCATGCTACTAGTATTTCTAGTGTACTTCCAGTCAGGGGTTCCAATGATTTTAGAGTCCAGTATACTGTATCTCAACAGTATTTTTCCGGGTTTGACCGTTCTTTATCTAGCTTTCTGTGACTTAACGTCATGGATTGAGAAAACTTTGCCTACGCTGTGAGGTTTCTAAAATCCTCATGTAGGGGCACAGTTCATTCTTAATTAAGTAGGAAGTATGTTTCATAAACAGTGCTGTCCGTGTTGTCAGGAGGCAACATGAGTTATTTGAAATTTTATTTGGCTGACAAAGCCAACTACTGACACAGAATGAGCTCTGAGAAAGCATTTTGAATTGGACTGAGCAACAACATGTCTCCAATTTATGACATCACCTGTGATGAGAAACCCAGCAGACTAGGGTCTAACAAAGGCATTATATGCCAGCAAGCACTGCACCCTGTAAAGGTTAGGGTCTGGTGAATGGAGGGTGCTGATTGGGTGGTAAGGTCTTTGTGACGCTCTCAGGCCTGAATGATCTGGGTCAATTGCACACATCTGGTGTGATGACTTATGGAGCGCACGCGTCTGTGGGCCTAATCCGCTCCAGACATCCCACATCTGGATCCCCCCTGGAGAACGAGGCCCCGCCAGGTGCGTCCACAGGAGGGGCTGAGACAGAACAGGGTTGAATCAGTGTCGTGAGTTACCCAACTGAATCAATCTATGATTACTTACAATACTTTGTTCCATAGATAAATAAATAAATAAATAAATAATCACTTATTCTCAATCCAAATCATCACAGAACTGATTTTTAGGTTTTAATGGGCATGGCTGTGGGTTGATCAGAATATAATTTGCATTTCAGATTTTTTTATCAACAGCAATGGAGGCCCAGTATTTGCTCTGGAGGGCTGAGAGTTTGCAGGCTATCATTGCAACCAATCATTACACCTGCTGAATACACCAGTTAGTTCCCTCCTCTGCACTTGAGGGTGTACTAACCTGTGACATCAGTAGGTGCACACGTTGATTGCAGTGAAAAACTTACATAATCTAGACCCTCCATGGTACATGTCAACAGCCTGTGCTCTATAACAGTGGTATCCAAAACAATTGTGCATTCTGTTTTGTTTTGACTATAATTACAAGAATCCCAGAATTCTGATGAGCTGTTTTTTTCTTACTAAGTTCTTTGTTGGTTAAAAGGATGTTCCATCCTCTTTAACCGAGTTGTGACAGAAATGGCTACACATACAGTAATGTTAAAAAGTCCAACATTAATATAGGGTTTATTTTGCCACATTCCAAGAAACCAAACCAAGCCAAGGTGGCAAAATGTTGGTCAAACTCAAGACAGTAGTGAATCGAACAGAGTGGTGACTCAAAGAGCTGCTAATTGGGTGTGTCTGAATGCAGGTGTTACCTTCCTATTTTCCCCCCTACAACCGAACACAAAAATAACACCTAACAGGTTTGACTCATTATAATTTGCTTTGTCTTTGAATTCTTTATTACTTTGCAAACACAACAACAAGAGACACAAATGCATCCACCTGTCAATGATGTTTCACGCCATCCACAACGGAGGTTGACGTAACAGCTTCCTAACACAAATAACAAGTGCAAGCAGCTTTTGAAAGAGAAACTTGACCCTATAAGGTCAGTGGTTACACCAGTGCATTTTCATTGTTTCAATAAATATGTTGAATGCTTGACATTTGTCATTGCAACCCATGAACATTAGGCATTGGTTGCTTTTACAAAAACTTGATGTCACCCTCACTTGTATTTTTGATGGGAAATAATGGGACAGAACAGATAATATTAAATACCAAAGGAACTTTATTTACAGATTTTTATGTTGCCAAGCAGAGGTGTTTGCTGGACAACCCATCAGGGGGTGAAATCAGACTGATCTCCATTAAAAGTCGTAAGCTGCAACTAAACAGACTGCTTGTTCTTGGAAGCGGGGCCTTCTCATTGCAAAATATGAAATGAGCATATAATTTTTTTTGCTGCGACCAAGCAGCTTTATGAACGCTTCTGTCCGTCTGTCTGTCTGTCCGTCTGTGACACATTTTTCACCATGTTCCTGTCGTCGTATCATCATGAAATTTTCAGGAGTTATTGACCTTCACCAAAGTGATGTCCATGCGCAAGGTCGAGGTCAAAGGTCAAAGGTCAAGTTCACAGAGGTCACAACCTTGTTTGCAGGTTTTCGCGCTGTAATTCCAGTTAGAATTCATGGATCGCTATGAAATTTTGGAAATAGCTTCTAGACATACAGGAGGTGTTCCCTATTGTTTTTCAAGGTCATCCGTCAAATCGCAAGGTCACAAAGTGTCAATTTTTTCCCGATTTGACGGATTTCGCACCGTAACTCAAGTTTAATTCAATGAATGACTAATTTTCAAGGTCATCTGTCGAATCCCAAGGTCACACCAGTCAAAAAAGTTTTGGTTTGGCCCCAATTTCGCAGTTTTCGCACCGTAACTCCACTTTAACTTGATGGGTGGCTATTACATCTCACAACAAGCTTCTTGGTACAGAGGAAGGGTCCCTTATTGATTTTCAAGGTCATTTGCCAATTTCGACATCACACTTGTACAAGAAACCACCAGTCATGGACACTAGGCCTCGTGACGGATGCTAGGCGAGGTCGCAGCTATTAGATCCTTCTGATCTACTTGTTTAAACTGGAGAAAGAGGGAATGGATCTGTTTCAAGCTGTTTCCATGCACCTTTTCTGGTTACATTTAAACGGTCAGATCCAGCTCAAATGAAGCACTGGCAGGCTTACTAAGAAAAAAGGTTTGAAACATCAAATTTGTCATCGTTTCCGGCACCTTTCATGGGTCATGGTCCCCAGCACAAATCAAAACAAACTGACGTCCATACGACCAGCTCGCGCTTCTTTGCGCCTGCATTCGTACCGCCTTATCAGGTGGTGGAGTCTCATATGATCTTTTATTTTCACCCTGTCTACATTCACAAATACTGTCCACTGTGGAAATGCAAACCAGAAATAAGGTTTAGGTACTTAGCTGGACAGGGAACATACCAGTTCCAAGGATACTACGAATAATGATAGTGTTTGGCAGAAACAGGGATTTTTAAATACAAAATACAACAACGAAGGCTTTGAACTGTAGCACACCTTAAGACTTGTTAGCAACAAGAATGGGACACAATTAGATAACTCGGTCGGCACAGGGACCGAGTCGTGTATCTCCCCGATCCCCATGAGAGATCACTTTTACAGCCGCAATGTTACTTTTTACTTTTGCTATGACATTAATATGCATCCCTGTACATGTATGTATATGTAAATGTGGATCAAAATGAGCAGAAAACACAAAATCTGCTAATTTTTTTTTTTTTTTTACAAAATGGACGCCGGTGGCCATATTGAATTTCGGAAATTGCTGAGAATTGATCTTGAGCATTGCCAAATACACATCTTTGACAATGCAAATTTAGAGCAAAATCCTATTAACTTTGAAGCCTCCTAGCCTCCGTTGCAGACGTCTTATGGTGTTCGGTTAACTTCCCTCCCCCAACAACGTCTGCGCACTCGAGCGAGGTTTTGTGTTCCACCAATCAGAAACTAGCTCTTCAAATCCAGGAGCTAATTATATATGCATAAGTGTGGAGTGTCTCCTCCTTCAGTGTAGCTCCTGCAAGTCTTTTTATGGGTCTCGTGCTCCAGCTTTTCCAACTTCTGCCAAATCATCAGATAGTTCCTTTGTCACTCGCTTGCTGGGATATTCGATCACAATTGGACACCTTGGTTGTATTTTCGCTCGGCGCCGGTACATGGTAAATTTCTCCTTGAACACTGCGGTTAGTCTCTATCGTCTCTTTCGTGGTTGGAACAGGATTAATGAATTCAGGGTTTTCTGCTTGTTCAACTAGTCCAGCTACTCCAGATTGAGGTGGTTGTCCAGGTGCTTTTACGGGAGTTGAAGTGTTAAAGTTATTAAAGATTAGCCGCCAACGGAGAAGAAAACTCTTCTGTTGTTAGACGTTTCGTTCGGAGCCTTTCGCTTTCATAAAGAAGTTTTAATTCCGATCGCTTTTCATCAAGTTCTTTATCTGTTTTCGAAATTTTTTCAAGTAAGCGACAGCAGCCCGTTCGGCAGACAAATAATCCGTTCGTGTATGCCGCTGTGTTAACAGAGATGACAGAGCTTATTACTGCAGCGATATCAAGCTTGCCTCTTCCATGCACACGTATCTTGTCTTTTTTTGAGAGGATTTTTGTTTCACACACAAAACAAATGTTGTTTTCTGCAAGTTTTTTAGGAGTTTCTTTACCCGCCATTTTACTATTTTTGACAAGCCGACGGGAAAAGCCATAGGAATGACAGAGATCATAACATATAACAAACATTCTGATTGGCTCATCAAGCATAATCACATTACGTCACGGAACACAAAACCTCGCTCGAGTGCGCAGACGTTGTTTGGGGAGGGAAGTTAACCGAACACCGTTAGACGTCTGCAACGGAAGCTAGAAGGCTCCAGAGCCTGGAACAGAAATCTCTGTGGCGGCTGTGGCCCTGAAAATAAACCGTAGTCTCTCCCGTCTATCGTCGCAGGGGAGATACAATAACTGTTACCTGACAGTAGGGCTGAACAATTTATCTAAAAAAATAAATTGCGACTATCTATCTATCTATCTATCTATCTAATTGCGACTTTTCTGGCAGATATTTCTTTGAATCAAGCTTCAGTTCAATATTCACCCTGTGCAGTAATAGATATAAAGTATGTGACATAAAATTACAACATAACACCATCAAAACATTACATACTATCTATTATAATGCAACGATGAGAACTAAAAGGTTAGCAATTGCTTCCAACATGTATTTATTTCCAAGAAACATGTAATAAAAGTACCCTTGGTCAAAGGCTTGAGAATGTACAACTAAAGAACTAAAGAACCACCTTTGGCTGTTTTACAGAAGTAGTACAAAAACAATCCTAAACTGAGTTAAGTTAAATAAATAAACAATAAAAAAACAAGTTAAATAAAATATAAAACAATGACACTCCAGGTCAGGGTAAAGTGCAGAACAAATGAAATCTCAAAAGTACTTAAACAACAATAACATAATAGTTACCACTCTGACATCTCTCCTTGTCTTTACACATTTTTTGTCAGAAAAACAAGCATGTCAACCTTTGCTGGTTTTAGACAAGAGCGCTGACATGTGACCACATTGCCAGCAGCACTAAACAATCTCTCTGATGGGGAACTGGTGGCTGGTATGCACAGGAATTTGCGAGCCAGCTTCGGCATGGAAAGTTAACATTGCGCACCCTCCATCAGGCCAGGGGATCTTCCTCTCCATCGATAGCAGGAGTCCTCAGGTAGCTGTTCAGCTCTGCTTCACTTGCATAGCGGGGGAAGGAGGAGGCACAGCCCTGCTCTTGAAGAAGCTGCTCAGTGACCACTTACCCTTCCCTACAGTGGATGGCTCTGCCTCTGCTGCACCCTGGGGCATGGCATCTGTGGTGCTAACACAAGCCCTCTTTTCCTGCAAAACATAGAGATGACAGCTTGCAATCCGATGTCATTTTGAGCAATTAGGCATCCTTTGTAAAAATACCAATCAATGTAATAAAAATATAAATTCTATTCATGTGGCATTTTGCATTATTAAACTATGCTTCACAAGGACTGAGCAGCGCCTTAAAAAGTGTCCTCAATAAATATTTTACACTGGTGAGGTAGTCAAGAAAAAATCTCAAAAATGACAAGGAAAGACTTGCACACTGAACAAAAGAGTCTTGATTTGAAATATTTCTCCCAAAATTCATTCCAAGACCATACAGACAAAGAACTGTGCAAAAGTGCAAAAAAGTGCAGTGGTGCAAATGTTTCAGTACAAATTGGACTTTCCTCAGTGCGAAATGAAGCATGTATACTGAGCCATCTCATTTAAAAGGAGGTTGCTCTACAACTGATATGTAATCTAGAGCGACTAATTAAGCCCTAGATTAGAAGCAGGGGCGAAAGAATTCCGTATGGAACAGTCACCAATGTTGAATGCTGGCGAATCACTGGGCTACATTTTCGGCTTACCCAGAGGTTTGAGTACCCAGAGAAAGATTTGGATGTGTAAAAACAATTAGTCAAGAAAATTTCAGGTTTAATTTCTCGTTCTGCTGTACGTGGTAATCCATGTTACAGATGACACACCGGGTTGCAAGGGCACGCCAACATATCGCGCGATATTAATATTCAATATTAATATACTCAGCAACAAAAGTTTCTGTGACACCAATATTGTTAATTATTTTTCATAACGCAATTATGAAATTGTCATACATGGTGATATCAGACTGAAACAGTACACGTAAACACAACATTGAAATGGAAATCATGAAAATGCGAGAAAATGACTTTGCACGTGAAAATGTGCGTAAATCATGCTTGTGGATGGCAATAAAAGAGGAGAATTTTTGGAATGTTCACATTGTGCCTGATGAACGACGGAAGCATCACTTATCAAAAACACAGCCATTTCGGATCAGGAACTCTACCCTCTAAATGCCAAGACTGTCTGAAAATGATCGGTGGAGGGCCATTGGGATGATTGAATCCGGAACCTCGCAGAGGGAAGTTGCTCATCGCCTGAATGTCCACCGAAACACCATTTGGAACTTATGGCAGCGTCATCAGCAGACAAGACATGTCAGAGACCGTCCTCGCAGCGGCCGTCCACGAGTAACCACTCCCAGACAGGACAACTGGATTCGAACAACCCATCTCCGAAATGGATTCCAACCTGCAACCATAACTGCAAGAACGATACCTGGTTTGAGGCGACTGTCTGCACAGACAATCCGTCGCCGTCTCTGTCATTTTGGCATTGTCCCACGTCGGCCAGCAAGACGTCCAATACTCACAGTACAACACCGACGACTGCGTCTACAGTGGGCACAACAACATCGACGGTGGATCCAACGTCAGTGGGATCTTGTACTCTTCACTGATGAATCAAGATTCATGCTTAACCGATGTGATGGTCGTTTACGTGTATACCGTCGACGTGGAGAACGTTATGCCAACAACTCTGTTCAGGAATTTGATCGTTTTGGAGGTGGTAGTGTCATGATTTGGGGAGGGATCACGGCTAGAAACAGAACAGATTTGCTTGTTATTGATGGAAATCTGACAGGTCAAAGATATCGCGATGAAGTGCTACGGCCATTGGTGGTACCGTTTTTGATGCAACATGGTCCCGGAATAACGCTGCAACATGATAACGCCAGACCACACGTTGCAAGGATTGTACAGCAGTATCTGATGCAACAACATGTCAATGTCCTGCCATGGCCAGCCAGATCCCCAGACATGTCCCCAATCGAGCATCTTTGGGACGAGATGGATCGACGTTTGCGGCGGTTGGATAACCCGCCAGCTACACTCCAGGAATTGCGACAACGTCTACGTCAGATTTGGAATGACATCCCACAGCAATTTCTGGCACATCTGATTCGGTCCATGCGCCGGAGATGCGTTGCTTGCATCATGGCACGAGGAAGTCACACCTGGTATTGAAGTGTGAAGGTCACAATTGGTTAGACGTCAGACAAGTGCTTCATGACGCATGAAAATGACATTTTTCGTTTTGAGTGACGTTGGCACTGAAAAGTCAGTGTTTCTCCTGTTAAATAAAAATATTGATTGCATTGAGATCTTTGCGTGTCACTTATAACATACACATAAATGGTGTCACAGAAACTTTTGTTGCTGAGTATATTATGAACCCCCTTATCAATAATAAAACACCCCAAAATATATTGGCGTTTCCTTTTCAAATTGTTTCCCATTTAAAACATGGATCATCATTCTATCATTCATTGCAGCACAATTTTTAAGTACTGTTACTGTTATCCCCCCCGCCCCGCGAAAAGGTTTAGCTGCTTGGCAAATGGCTCGATTCTTATTTCAAACTCAAACCTTCATTCTGTTTCTCAAGGCCTGCCTTATTATATCCCCGAACACCGAATGGCGTTCCGGGGATATTATGTTTTTAGTCCGACTGCCGCCGCACTATGTGTTAACGCGATAACTTCAGTAATATTTCAATTAGAAATTTCAAGTTTTGCATATATATAGGTAAGTATCATAAAGAGAAAGAACTGATTAGATTTTGGACAATTTACGATTTCTAGATTGGCTACCAGGGGCCAAAAACTGAAAAAAATCACTGTTTTTATCATTTCTCTGGAAATATTTGTCCGATTGACCTCAAATCAAGTGCAAATGAAAGGTCATGACATGACATACCAGCTGGGTTCCTTACCCAGTAAAGGCAGCGTACGCGCTCCCTCCCTCCAGTGCAAGGCCCTGTAGCATACTAGCGGGAGCGTCTGAGCTAATTTGGACAGGTGAGTGTCGTGTAGGCCTCCAGCGCCACCACAATAGATGACTCCCATTTCTGTACATCATGTGAGGCTCCTCTACAGCCAGAGGACGGCCATGACCTATGCCTTGCATGCCTCGGTCCTGAGCACCTGCGGGAGGCACTGTCAGACAATCCCTGCATGAACTGCAATAACTTGCCTCGGGCGGTGAGGGCTGCCAGACTGGCGCAGGTGGAACATCAAGGGGATGAAGGTGACCTCCCCCCATCAGGCCAGTCGCCCCCGGCCTGTCAGAGACGCTCTGAGCGGCGGGCTGCGGCTACAGCAGTCGCACCCTCCAGGAAGAAGGCGAAGTCTGCTCAAAAAGAAACAAAAGAAAGCAGGCTCTCATCTAAAGTCGATCAGCTGTCTGCCGAGCTGGCCCAGGTCAGGTCCATGCTCAGAGACCGCCAGCCTATTGCCCCATTGCAAGGCGATTTGGCACCCTCTCCTCCAATGCCCGTGCTGGTACCTGAGGAGGATACGTTTTCCCTGGCAGCTTCGGCTACCTACTTCCACGGTTATGAGGACATTTGGAAGATGGGGGTTCCCAGGCATCTGAGCAGGGCTCCCACTCCTCGGCTCAGAGTTCAGTGGCTGAGTTGGGGGATGGCTCCATGCGGGTAATCATGCGCATGGCTTTAGATCGACTGCACATGGATGTACCACAGCAGGCAAAAGCTGCACCTGCTAGTGCCTTCCTCAGGCACAGGCCAGCCCCCACTGCCTTTGCTATTCCCCACTCTAAGGACTATCTGAAGGAGTTGCAGACCTGTTGGAGGGACACTAAGGCCTGCTCCCGCCTCTCTGCAGATGGGCGGACCCTAGCAGCCATGCACGATGCAGCAAAAGTTGGCCTGGATTCCATGCCGGCCGTTGAGCCTGCCATCACTTTTCTCATTGTGTCCCCAGATGAAGCTCTGCGAAGGGATGCTAGGTGCCCTCGACACCAATGTGGAATCACTGATGACCTTCTTACAAGGGCTTATGATGCTGGAGCACGTGCTGGCCGCATGGGGAACTCTTTGTCACATCTCACGTTGGCGCTCTCAGCTTCACTGCAGGAGGGCAACGTGGCTGCTGATTCTGTCACTTTTTCTGATGCCTCACTGGAGGCATTCGGCCTTCTGTCCAGGGAACTTGGACGGATGATGTCCATCCTGGTTCAGGCTCGTCGCCAGGTTTGGCTATCTCAGTCAAACTTGACAGAGGCATCCAGGAGACTCCTTTGCAGTCTCCCCGTGGAACCGGGGGAGATATTTGGTCCTGCAGCCCAGGAAGCACTGGAACGGACCATCCAGGCCGGGCAAACCAAGCAGCAGCTTGCGAGCCTTAGGCGGATGCTACCTCTTGATAGGCCTCCTGCCAGCAGAGCGAGGGGTTCCTCGGCTGCTTTTCACACCCGCTTACCACGGCCGACCCACTCCACTGGCCGCCATGTTGTCCAGCGTCCCATGCGGAGACCAGCCTAGGACTTTCGAGGCCCTGCCCGCCTGCCATCCAGACAACCTCAGGCTCCAGAGCCTGTCCACCCCCCCTTTAGGGCCCCTAGGGGCCGGGGGGCCAGACATCGAGGGCTTGGGGCCGGCGGTCGGATATTTTTCACATCAGCAGCTCCAACAGTGGGCTGCTCATACTTCACACCCGTGGGTAGTTACCACCTTGACTCACGGGTACAAGCTTCAATTCCGCCGCCGGCCCCTCACATCTGGCCAGGTCAAAATGACCTCCATCAGCGACCCGGCAAAGTCTCTCGTGTTGGAGCGGGAGTTATCCACCCTCGAGCCTGTGGACCCTCTGTCACGTCCCCGAGGGTACTATTCAACATACTTCCTAGTGACAAAACAGACTGGCGGATTTCGCTCAATCTTGGACCTCAGAGGGCTGAACAAATTTATGAAGGTCATTCCTTTCCACATGTTGACCACAGCAGATGTCCTGCGAACTGTGGCACAGGGAGAATGGTTTACGTCCATTGACCTCAAGGACGCTTACTTCCACGTCCCCATCACTCAAAAACATTGGCGGTTTCTCCGCTTTGCCTATCGAGGCCGCCACTGGCAGTTCAGGGTACTACCCTTTGGGCTCTCCCTCTCTCCAAGGGTCTTCATGAGGTGTGTTGCTGCAGCCCTTGTGCCTCTACAGTCTCAAGGCTTGAAAATTCTCCCATACCTGGACGACTGGCTGATCTGTGCACCATCCCGTGCCCAGGTGTCCAGAGATACAACACGTCTCCTGTCCCACGTGGCCTGCCTCGGACTCAAGGTGAATATGTAAAAGAGTTGCCTGGTGCCATCTCAGGCTACAACTTTCATTGGTATTGCATTGGACAATGTAGCCATGATAGCCAGACCGTCCCCCCACCGTGTGGGCGACATCCTTCACCTTCTTACCCTGTTCCAAGAGGGCCGTTAGCTGACCTTTCTTACATTTCTTCGACCTCATGGGCAAACTAAGGTCCATTTCAGCTGTGGTTCCGCTGGGCTAGCTGACACTGCGCCCCCTGCAGAGGTGGCTGAACAGCTTCCACTTGGATGCCAAGCGACACAGGCACAGGAAGCTCAGGGTGTCACAACAGTGTCTCCTTGCCTTGGCTCCATGGAGGGACGGGGCCTACATGCTCATGGGCTCGCAGGGAGATGGTCACCACAAATTGCTGCCCCTCTGGATGGGGTATAGTATGGCAGAGCAGGATGGCCCATGGGCGGTGGTCTGTGGAAGATCGGGGGGTACACATCAATGTGCTGGAGCTGCGTGTGGTTCACCTGGCACTCAGGCACTTCCTGCCACACCTGAGGGGCAAGCATGTCCTCGTAAGGTCAGACAACACATCAACTGTATATCATATAAATCATCAGGGCGGGACCAAGTCTGCGCGGTTGCTGCGAGTGACAGAAGAGCTCCTCACGTGGGCGGCCCCCCGTCTGATCAGCCTTCGGGCAATGCATCAACCGGGAGAGCGGAACAGCCTAGCAGATTCCCTCTCCTGTCAAAAACCTCCGTCAAGAGAGTGGCGCCTCCACCCAGAAGTGGTCAGCACTATTTGGAGCCTCTTTGGCAGAGCGGACGTGGACCTCTTCGCTTCAGAAGTCTCTACCCACTGTCCTCTGTGGTTCTCCTTAGCCGAGACAACCAGTCCCTTGAGCCAGGACGCATTAGCCCATCCTTGGCCGAACGGCCTCCTGTATGCCTTTCCCCCGCTTCGTCTGATTTGGCCGGTACTTCAGAGGTTCCTTCTGGGGGGTCACAGTGTCCTACTTGTGGCTCTCTTCTGGCCAGGGAGGAGCTGGTTCCCACTGCTGCACAGACTCTGTCGCGGTGTACCGTGGCGCTTTCCCGACAGGAAGGATCTCCTGTCCCAGCTGGTGGGGCGGATCTGGCACCCCAATCCACGATGCCTCCAACTTTGTGTTCGGCTGCTGGAGGGCCCAAGTCGCTGTTGAGCTCCTGTGCGGACCCTGTCAAACATACCATAATGAATGCAAGAGCGCCGTCCACGCGTCTTCAAAATGAGAATAGATGGAAACTGTTTTCCGACTGGTGTACGAGTCGGGATGAGGACCCTGTGCGCTGCTCTGTGCCAACTATTCTTGACTTTCTTCAGTCTCTTCTGGACGAAGGTCGGTCTCATTCGACGTTGAAAGTGTATGTAGCGGCAATATCTAATGGTCATGTGAGGATTGACAATGGCACTGTGGGGAGCCATAGTTTGGTGTCCCTCTTCTTGAAGGGGGCTCAGAGATTACATCCTCTGAGTGCCCCAAGAGCTCCAGCATGGGATCTTCCCCTGGTACTGGATGCACTGCGCCGGCCCCCATTTGAGCCCTTGACACAAGCGGAGCTGAAGTGGGTGTCTTGTAAGACTGCGTTCCTTCTGGCCATTTGCTCTGCAAAGCGTGTCAGCGAGCTGCATGCCCTGTCGGTCAGTGACTCGTGTTTGAGGTGGAACTCGGATGGCTCAGGGGTCACTCTGTGGCCGAACACAGCATTTCTCCCTAAAGTGTTGGCCCACGCTCACCGTAACCAGCCTATTCGGCTGGCTCGGTTTGACTCTTCTCCAGGGGAGAGAAGGGACAAGCCTGAACTGTTATAGCCAGTGCGGGCTCTGAGGGTCCACACTGCAGCTACTATATGCATTCGAAGGTCTGAACAACTTTTTCTCTGTTACGGTGGCCCTAACAGGGGTTGCGCCATCTCCAAGCAGCGTTTGTCCCACTGGATTATTGATGTCATCACCCGTGCCTATTGGGTGAGTAACCCTCCCCTTCCATCTGGCGTGAGGTGCCACTCTACCAGGAGTGTTGCGACTTCATGGGCTGCCCTGAGGGGAGTGTCCTTGGAGGACATTTGTGCCGCAGCTTCATGGACGTCACCGGACACTTTCTCCAGGTTGTACAGGGTGAACGTGGCCACACCCCACCCCTTAGCCGTGGTTCTGCGGCCGGGGTCTTCTGACTCTGCACACTGAAGGACTGTGATCCGGATTCTTCGTGACCTTGCTGGTATAAGTCATTCAGTGCTTTAAGCACCGCCTCTGGCGGTCAGCAGGGATGCAATAGAACGAAAGTTACGAATGTTACTACGGTTCTATGAATCCCGAATGACCGCTAGAGCTCTCTGTCACTCAGAATCCTCGTGTGCTCGCGAGAAGATTCTGTAAGAAATGATCCTCAGGTGACATTGGAAGATATAATCTTCTTCGGGTCATCTGCAGGTCACGGGTGACATTGTTGGTATACATACTCGAACTACGCATGCGCGAAGGGGAATATTCAGTGCTTTAAGCACCGCCTCTGGCGGTCATTCGGGATTCATAGAACCGTAGTTACATTCGTAACTTTCGTTTTGCTTAATGATACTAAATAAAGCAGATGTTGCTACTAGTATACATATGCCTCTACAGATGCCATTATTAGTAATTTTACCAGAAACAACTTTTGTTTATTGTAAAGGTTAGCATACTTATTAGGCTCACCCTCTGTGATAGAGTTCACACTTTAATTCCGCAAATTATATTTTACCCGACAGAGATTATCTAAAGAATCAAAAACGCACAGCCCCAAATAATTTTGCTGGTTTATCTGTTAACTGTAGAGGCATAAGTATTACTAGGAGCAACATCAGCATTATTTAATTCTAATTCTACTTTTACTTGAGTATATATTTTGCTGGTTATCTGGTCTTTTATTTAAGTACTGAAGTTCAGTACTTCCTCCAGCACTGACTATGACGTGTAACTATGTTTCTGCCTGGAGTGGTATGCAGCCACTAGCCAATGCTAACGTTTGGTTGCAAATAGCTGGCAAGAAACTAAAACTAGTGCCTTGAAACATACAGGATGTACATACGTAGCTAATGTTTACAGTCGCCAAATTTCCTTCGGTGAAGGGTGAAGAGATTTCAGAGGAGTTCTGGTACAAAGGCAGATTGCTAAGGTTAGTTAGCTAGCTTTGCAAGCATGACTAAACTTTATTTATGCTTCTTTTCTAAGAACTGATAAAAGTTTGATGTGGTCCCAGATATCTCAGTAAAAGTCGCAATGCAGAATTTGCTTGCTGCTGGGTGTTTTCTTTTGTATGTTGTATTGCAGATACATTGCAGCTTTGTGGTTTCGGTAGCCAAATTTTAGTCAACAAGATCTGGCGACAGCATCCTCACCTTTCTCCCGCATTTACTTTTTGGAGTGCATGTTATGGTGGGCAGGAGGAGAGGTGACAGCCTTCAAGTTAATGTTATTGGTCACATTTGAAGCAGGAAGTTTTACATCCAATCACAGCAATGATGTCAAAAATAAATCAGACAATTCACAGGCAAATTAGTGATATGCCCATAACTGTGGTCTTGACCGGTCTTGGGGAAGAAAAAAAATCCCGAGTCCGCTTTAACCGAGACCAAGACAAGACCGAGTAAAAATGCGGTCGATTCCACGATGAGACCGAGACCTTCAAAAAATGGTCTCAAGACTGGTCTTAGACCAAGACCGGTCTCAATTACTACAACACTTCTAGCAAGACAGGTTTTCTAGTAAGAGGGGGAAAAAAGTGAATCCAAGAAAGCCATATTGTAGACAACAGTAAGGACAGCAATAATTAAGCAAAAGCAAATAAAACAAAAGCAGTTTATTCATCATCAAAATTATCATTACCTAGCCCCACCCGAAGGGTGAGGGAAGGGGTTTTTTTTTTTCAATTCGGTTTGTTACTTGCCGGAATCTTAGATTCCGCAAGCATATTACTCTGTTCGTTTGTTTGTGGATTTGTTTGTCACTTGCAGGAATCTCAGATTCCGCAAGTATATTACTCTATTCGTTTATTTGTTTGTGTTTGTTTGTACTGTGGCGTCCGCAGTTTCAGCTCAATTTAGCTTCACCTATGGGTCTAGCACAAAGGTCAAGGTCACATAAAAGGTAAAAAACCTTTTTCTTCAACACATAAGTGGCCATAGCTTCGCTTCTACTCTGTGTACACTCTTCAAACCAAGTGCATAATATGTTGATAAAATCAAGGACTGCTTTACCTGACCTAAGCACTGCACTATTTTGGTAAATCTAGGTCAAAGGTCAAGGTCACCTAAGCAGAGCATTATTTTGGTCTTTTTGTCTGTCTGTCTGTGTGCACTCTACAGGCCACAATTTTCACATTATCTTCACCAAACTAATTTTTTAATCTAAAAATTAAAACAGTGGTAGTATTTGGATGAATTGCATGCCTGTAGTGACATATAAGTGAAATTAAATGAGTTTTACATATAATGAGTTTTACAATAAGAAGAGGCATAAAGTGGCTGCTTGGAGAGGCCACCTAGACATTCCCGAACTAAAACCTCTCTAATTTTGCTCTGATTTACTTAATTAGAATAAACTAATTATTCTGTGTGATGAGTGGGTTTGATAATTTCTTTTGTTGAGACAAAAAGACTATCATTTAAAAACTGCATTTTGTTTTTCATCTTGTTGTCCATTTCTTACATTCAATATTAAACGTCTGCATGAAGATCTGAAACCCTCGAGGAAACTGGCAGTGGAGAGGGCAAAAACTTTTTCATGGCACTGATTGAACACAGGGAAGAGTTGACTGATGTCATTTATTGACAATGGGAAAAAATTAGTGTATGTGAAGGAAATCAACATTAACATGGGGAGAACATACTAACTCCGCTCAGAAAGGCTTCACTTAATTTGGACCCAGGTCATTTTTGTAGTCAGGTGACTGTGCTGTCCACAGTACCATTTACCCCGTACCTATTAAGAACATACATAAACATTTTTTTGATGTGAAAAGAGGTTTAGAGGATATTTTAGGAGAGATAAATAGCAGTGTAGTGAATGAAGATACTTTGGAACATGAGAACAAAAAAAAAAAAACAAAGTTGATTGCCCATGGTCGTATTTTCTGAACCCTCTCCTAAACCACTTGGCAATTACAAATCTCTATCTTCGCTATTTCCATTGCAGATCCAGACTTACAATGGGATACAAAGTTTGTATCTTTCTCTGATGTGTATTCACGAGGGCTACGTCCTATTTTGACTTTCAAAACATAAACCAGTGGGGTTTTCTGGGAAATGAGTGAATGCTTGTTGTTTGTGGTCTTTTCCAGTCTGAACTAGACTCTTCTCAGCCACCATCATAAGAAGAGGGATTTTATCTGCACAACCAGACTCGGGTCAAACGGCTGTTTTGAGGTTGTAATGGCTGCAGCAAGGACATACAGGACATACAGTATATATGAATGGGCTAATGATAGTCTAATAAACTTAAAAGTGATTATCTATGGTGGTGGAGGGGTTTTAGATTTGCAACAGCAGTTATGAATTCACATGGAGGTGGTTTACGCTGGCAGCATGCAGTAGCTTGCCTGTAGGAGGAAACAGCTAAAGCCTGATTCATGCGTCTTGTGGTCGGCGCGGTTTCGGCGGTTCGGACGGCGCGCACAGTCCCAACGAACGTCGAGTCATTTCATGCTTGATGCTGTCAAAGCGGCTCCAAGAACGGACCTGCTCTACAGTCGCGCTACTGAATCTTATTGCTGTGATAAATACATTCAAAATACGATAAATACGGTAAACCTTGGGTTAAACAGAACGCTGCATTGACATTTGATTTTGCCTCCAAGTTTCATAAACAGCATGAGCCAGGACAATAATGTAAATATTGCCGACACACTGGTTCCCCCAGGCTCTCCACCCGTCCCCTTCATTTTTTTTTGTGCTTTCACAAACCGGTTGCGAAAGGTTTTCCATTTTATCTTACACACGTCTGATGAAAATTTCAGAGCTCCTTACATGTGTTGGAAGTCATATGTATTTTCAGCTGTTTGTATGTTCAGCTGGCCTTTCTTTAAAGCTTTCCATTTTTAATTTTAATCGTATACGTTCTTTGGGGTCCTGAAGCTAGCCAATCATTGCAACGCGGTCTGTGCGACCCCGGCCGCGTTGTTACAAAATCCTCCAGGTGCGTGGCTCGGCGTTCAGAGCCTCCACGGACCCTCCGCGCTCTGTCACCCTGGCCGCAATTGCGTGTCAGAGTACCGTTTAGGCTGGGATGAGGTTAAATTTAGGGTTAGGCATGTAGTGTTTATGGTTAAGCTATAGGTAAGGAGTTTCAGGAATGAATGTACATCCACTTGTTGTGCCAAGAAAACATGAAAACACAATATGGTTATTGTTCATTAGCAGCCTTCACTTCCATTTTTCAGTGCCCGGTTTGTTCTTCTTTCTCCCCTTTTCCTCGGTGCTTCTCCCCTTGAATGGACTTTTGATTTTCGGGATGGCATCTGGCTTGGTTTTTCTCCTCTCTTTCATCACGAACTCAGACCAAACTCTTTATCCTTGAGGTCAGAATTGTTGAAGTGGTCGCTACAAATCACACTATTGTCGCTTGGTCCTTGCCATTTTTCCTGAGTCAGTTTCACCCGACACGCCCAAATTTTGCTTATTTTTTTGTCTTTCGGAAATTTATGAAAGCTGACCTGCTACAATGCATCTGGTAGGCATTTGCTCCACCATTTCCCAAAATTTTGCGAGAAAATAACGATTTTATAAAACTACTGCAGTTCGTGTCCCATTGGCAGAAATGGGAAAACGAGCTCCACTGAGCTCGTCTCGTTCTTTATATGACATCAGCAGGTTGATGCGTCAATCCCATGGAAGTTGGACCTAATTGTGGGTGGGGCAGAAACTGGCTGAAAATCAAGGTCTGCCATCAGAAAACAAGCCTAAAATTACTACTGTGTGTATTTTCATGGGAATATTTGCCGCAGACATCGTACAAGTACAAAACTTTGGAATTAGTGTCAATGTACCCGGTAATAGAGAATTCCTTTAAAGGATTGTTTGGAGCCTCCCTTATCGCCAGTTCACCAGCCGCCACTGATGTTTATGTTTGTGTGTCAGTGCTTGTGAGTGTGTATTTGTGTTTGTGTGTGTGTGTGTGTGCGCGTCCGTATGTACATGTATGTGTGCATGCTTGTGTCTCTGTGTCAGTCTATATGTTTGTTTATGTGGGGGGCGGGGGTGTGGGTGACAGGTGGCGTGACTTGTTGATATTCATTGTTGTTTGTTCATGTCACACTGTTTCCATACGTATAGGGTCCTCTGAAATTTGAAGAATTCACACACAAATCATCCAATTAACACCTCTACTCCTCTTCTTTCTTTACTTTTTTTGTCTTTGCCCAGCTGATAATATAATGTGCTGCATGAATAAATAAATGTATGTGTCATTTATTCCTGCTGTGCAGTGAGGTGTTATAATGGCATTAAACAGTAAATGCGTGTGTACCTCTATTTATATGCATGCAGTAAATCCGTACCCAACTACAGCACCGAGAAAATCGTAGACACCAAATGTCTGTAGCACTGTAACGACAGACCGCCATTACTAGTAATATTCATCATGTCTAAAATGATAAATTATAACGGTAAATTGAATATGGTAATTGTGATGATAAGGTTAAAAAGCACACATTTGGCATGTATTGAGTTAAATGAAACAAATACAATGTTTTGGAAGGTTTATTGAATTTTTTGCTTTGGGATTTGTTGTTTCTTTGTTTGGCAGTTTGCTGAGCACATGGTTCACATGGAGGACGCCAGGCCGGTCCACCTCAGTGTTCACCTGTGAAATATGTCAAAATGCATGTTGATTGAATCTGTTGCAGCAGCAACATGTGGTTAAAGTATGAAGATTCATTGTAAGCAAACTGTGTTTTGGGTTAATTGTTTTTTCTCTCTCTGCCTGTCCTCTTCCTCCTTCCGGGGGTGTTCGGACAAAAGAGCTCCCCGGGGGTTCGGACACCTTATTGCTGCATTCATGTGATGTCAGGAGGTCGGAGTTCCCAAGTGGGCAAGTCGTTCTTCCAACTTTGTTGTGTTCGTGTGCTTTGAAATCGTAATGGGGGGAAAACATGGATGTTGCGAAGAAGCTGAGTTTAGGGAAAACACTGACAGCTGTGTCCAGTTTTTTTGTGACTCTGAAGAACAACCGAAACAGATCAGGTGAGCCAAGCAATATGATTAATTTCATGCATATACATTTTAATCCAAAAGCCGTCCGTATTTGCTTAAAAGTAAACTACACACTGGTTTTCATCCGCCATTTTTCGGTGAATGTGACGTCAATATCAACTTCAAGTCAAGTCGGCAACTCGTGTACCAAAATTATTGCCGAGATGCCAAGTTGTTTTTCCGACATGAGGGGGCGTTCTTGTGAATTTTTCCAGTTGGAAAATCATTTTTCCGAATGTCCCGACACCACATGAATGCAGCCTTTATTAGGTCCGGGAGGGAGATACCAAGTGGGAATTGGGATGAGGGGAATATTAATTTTGTAAATAAATATATATATTCATGTGACAAACTTAAGGGTATTTAAGTAGATTTGGGTTTGTATATTTTTACAGATAGGGCGTTTATTTGTAGGGAAGGGTTTTATTTATTGTATATTTATTCTGATGTGTTTAGCCATTCTCCTTTGCATTTGGTACAAGCCAGTGGGTGATCAAGGCTGCAGAGATATAAAAGGCAGCCATTCTGTCTGTGAAAGGTTGGTTGGTGTATTGGGGAACATGGTGCTGCAAAACAAATAAAAACGCAACTTGATGTATATCATGCCTGCTTTCTGGTCTCCTCAGTGGTCGTCTCCTCATTGGTCGCCTTCCGCCACTCCAGCCAGCTAACAAACACACATGAGCCTTGGCCATGAGCATGCCTGTCCTACAGTGGCAAATATGCCAATGCTGCCCTCACTCTTACTGTTATTTCTCTCTTCCCTGCAAACTGATGAAGGAAAATCCTCAAATTAGCCCCCTGACATCCTTTTCTTCGAAAAGCTTGGGTTTACCTCCTCTTTGCTGAATTAATGGCACTTCATCCGGATCGCTGTTTCACTTGGCTGCCAGTCAAAAATGCCTCATCCCAGGGAGGAAAATCTCGCTTAATAAAACAACCCAAGCAAATGGGAGGATACAGAACAGCGATCACTCTCACCACGAGGATCAAAGATTTTTCTCTTTCCTCTCTTTATTGTATCATGTCCACAAGCTTTCACAGAAACTATTAGGGATTCTAGACCGTTTTTTGTGATATATTGCAGTATATGTTTACCGCATTCACCCACGAAAGCCCCCAGGTCTTCCGTCTACTGTGCAAGTTAGCAGTGATATTATCCATGGATTTATTCACAATAAAAATAAAAAAAGAACACCATGAATATGACTAATACTGTGACAGTATTTGACAGAATTTTAACAAAACCGCGATTACAGGAGATTTGGAACATGTGGGTTGAGCATGAGTAAAAATATGAAAATGTCATCCAATGAAATTACTTCAGTGTTGGCTCAAGTTTCTATTTTTCTGCAAAATTACAGAATTTTCTTATGACCAATTAAAACTGAAAGGATTAAAAAAGTCATGCACTTGACCTCTGTGTCTAGCTGAGGCTGGCTATGAAATGAGGGAAGTTTTGGCAGCTCCAGACAGGGAAATAAAGTGCAGTTAAATGAAAAGGGGTCAGGGAAAGGTCTCAGCAGCAGGGTGGACTGGCAATGTGACAGCCGTTCTTCAGCCTGGTTCTGCTTTCTCCGTCCGCTGCTGAGACACAGGGCTTCGGTAAATACTGCTCATATCATTGCACTGATCACCAGTCCCATTATCTACCATCAGTATCAACATTTCATAACAGTCACATTGTTTCAGTGGAAACCTATTAGGAAAACAAAATTGGGGAATTACTTAAACAGTAGTCAGTTTATGAGTTTATCACAAATTCTGTAGTTTTCATCCAGATAATTTTTTAAACATGATTTTGTTTTGAATTAAAAATTTATTTATAGATTCCCCTGACCTTGACCATGAATATTGACCATAAGAGGTTCAGATTTACAGTGATCACCTATTCAGCTACAGCCCTAGACTAAAAATAGAGGAAACAATGTAGTTTACATACCAGCGGACGAAGGGGAGCAAATAATTACAAAAAAAAAAAATGCATGCATCGCACAATATGCATAATATTAGTATTACACATAAATATTAATTGTGATATATGCATATGACAACATCAAATGCAATGACTTAGGCTAAGTCAGAGACAATCGTGAATGTCTCTGTGCTGGCTCAGCTGTTAAAATAATCCCATTGTACCGCTACTCGGGGTTGTATCGTGTTCACTGGATAAGGTATTAGGCTGAAATCCTCTGCGTGAACTTTTGAACCTGCTGCACCAACAGTGCAATGCTACTTACTTTAATGCCATCCAGAGTCAACTTAAAGACTCCAGTAAACAGGATTAACACAGTCATGCCCGTATGCATCTTGTTTAAAATACACCCACAGCATTTGTCTCATCCAGCCATAGTACATTTGGCGGAGTGCATTTATTTATATAAGAAAAATATTATCTTTTTTAAAATTCAGTCCAAATTCAGCTTACATCAGTGATATATTATTATGTAGGTGTATAATAAATTAATAAATGCTTAATAATTGAATGAGGGAACACAGACCTGGATCAATGCAGTTCTAAGTCAAGCATTCCATGAAATCTGCTCAATATAGTATTCCATGTGTTTATATCAGATGTAGGAAATTCATGGTGTCTGAGGGGGTGGGATAAAGAAGTCCAGCTGAAAGCCAAGAAGAGAACATAGTGTACTCTCTGTCCTCAAGGCCCCCGGCTCTCTTCTCACTTTCTTCTTCCACCAAACCAAATTCTTGCTGAAAAGTGGACAGCTTGTTTTGCTTCAGGCATCCATGTTAGGATATGGGAAATTGAAGCTGTTTCCTGGTGGAGGTGGGGAAGGTCAAGCTCTTGAATTTTTTGGCTTCTACTTTTTTCCTATCATCAAAATCTTAATTACAGTTGAACACAGTATGCTGGGTAAGAAATTTGAATTTGATATGCTGTGTAATGAGCTCTTGCATGCACAGTTGAGCATTCCATGCCACTTATAAGGCAGCAGCCTGAGATTTCAGCCACAGACCTGAGGTTTTCTGAGCTGTGTTACAAAACAAAATAAAATGCTCCCTTCATTTCTTCCCTCCAATCGAGTAAGCCCTCTGAGTGATGAGGCTAGTTAATGTTTTCTTGTAAAATTAAATACTGCAACAGTCCTCATGGGAATAGCAACAGAAATGTTAAGTTATGTACTTAAATGAAACGGAAAATGGATGCCTCCCACCATCAAATATTGCTATTTGCATGTGCACCTATCAGATATTACATATTGACACACTGCTCTGGCACAGTTCTCGCATTTGTTGGCCATTTTCTGGAGATGACAATTTCAAATCTTTGAAACAGCTTTTAACTTTACAAACATAGTTTGTAAACATGCATTGATTAAATATTATTTATCCAAAAAAAAAAAAAAGATTCCCTCGGTCTGAAAGGTCACGTTTATTACCGGATATTGTTGCTCAGGTCCAAATACTTTGCCTTATCCACAACAATAGCTCAACAGATTTTATATTCACTGGTCGATTTAGCACTTGTATGGCTGCGCTGTTTTTGAACTTGAGCATATTGGCGCAAGGATTCTCTGTCATAAAACGGCTTTATAAACAACAGTTGAATAATTAGCAGTTAATTATAGGGTAAATACTAAAAACAAACAATTTTATTTAAGTGATTATACTGCTGAGTTTTTTTGAGTGCATAGCATAATGGTGTGAGGACTCACAGGCTGGCTAAAACAATAGCAAGCGCAGCTTTACCCACAAACAGCCTTTATATCAGAGGTAAGAGAAAATTTTGCTCTTCTCTCTAGACTGTAAAGTATATGCCTGCTGTTCTTTGAATGCGGTGTCACTTTAAAATGACATGGCTTATATCGCTGGATTCTATATCATTTGTATGGATAGCACAGATTCAGTGGAAATGCTACCAATTAAACATTGATGTAATTTTATCCTATGTTTTGCTACATACTTATTTGATTGCTTGGTGCTTGAATTGTGTTCGGTTTAGGTAAAAACAGTCATAATGAGCTTTTCGTCGAGTTTCTTTGCTTTAAGAGGATATGCCACATGACTAGGTTGCTATTAGGAAACATGCTGTATTCATTATGCAAGTTCATTGCCCCTGGTTCCGGAGGCATTTGGGCTTCAGGTTAATGTTTGTATTTAAAGGTAGAGTAGGAGATCCTGGAAAAATGGTTCAAGAAAGCCACATTTTGAAAATACACAATTCAAAAGCCCAAACCCCTTCCTCAGACTTTCCCCCGAAGCCACACCTCCAGAGTACAGGACCGCGCAATGCAATACACACAGAGGGGGAGGAACAAATGGCAGTTGAGTTTGAGACATATCACTATTCAGCCATTTCGATAGGGCTGCTTTTTTTTTTACTCCGATTTTTTTATTTTTGTGTTACAGCATTTAATTAATTGGTTGCAATCGGGGTGTGAAGAGGATTTGAAACAATATTGTGAAAAGTGCTCCTGGAAAATATCTCCTACTCTACCTTTAAGAGTTATGGCCCGGACAAACCACGGAAGGACTGACGGACGGAGGGTAAAACATTATGTTCTCCGCAACATTTGCGGGGAACATAATAATAACAAAACCGGCAGAAAAATACTAATACTGTCAAAAATACTAATAATTTTTTTTTTATTCTAATAATTTAAAAATGTTGCATTTGGATGGAATGGATGCCTGTAGTGATACATAAGTGAAACTTTATAGGTTTTACAGCTTGGTATCTGAGAAATCTGAAACGGAACACAAGGTACCCACATTGCCAAAATGGAGAAGCCACCTAGACATTCCTCTCTAATTTTGCTCTGATTGACCTGATCAGCATAAACTTTGGCACAGATAATAATGACATTCTGTGCTGTAATTTTTTAGAGGTTTCAGGCTGCAACTCAACAAATTTACAAGGGATCGAAGTAAAACTTTGTTAGGCACAAAATGAGATCTTTCATTTACACTGTGTTCCATCTCCATTTACTCTGACTCAGTGACATATATAGTGATTTTTACACCAGGTATGAAATCCCAAATGGTTTTACCTTTATTACGATACCAAGATTATTCAAATGGACTAAGCAGTCGCAGAGATATACTCATTTCATTTTGGGCTAGCCATTTTCAAGAAAGAGGGCTTAAGGGGTTAACCTGAGACTCACCGCAGCAAAATACCTACAACGCCGCGCTAATTAAGTAGCAATATAGTCATATTACACATCAAATGAAACAAGAGAGCCTCTGCTACAAACACATATAAGTCATTTTTACATACACCAAGCACAACTCAAACGCCAAGCATATTAATGTTCAAATATCAAAATCTGAGTAGCGTCAGAAAATCAACCCTCTCTCCACATTTCCATGTCTCCCTCTCTGATACTTCATGCTACACAAACAGAGATATACTCCATTCATTTTGGGTATGTCATTTTCAAACAGAAACCTAAAAAAGAGGCTGGGGCTTAAGAGGTTAAAGCGTTCAATATTTTTCATCCAAATTTGGTATATCATTGGATCCCATGGTATAGATGTGACTTTCGATAGTTTGGGCATTTTGAGGGTAGGCACCTTGTCCGGACCACAACTCTAAAACTATGAGAAATTTCCTCACCAAACCTGGTATATTGTTAGACCACATGTTGTAGATGTGCCTTTTGATAAAAAATATTGAACGGTTTTAGAGGTATGGCCCGAACAAACCTCGGAAGGACGGACAGACTATTGCTATTGCTATTAAGTATTAATACACACAGTAATAAGTAATAAGTAATACAAGTAATAAGTATTTGTACACTACTGTACTACATGGAGCCGGTTACGGATGGCCTGGGCACAAACATGGCTTCCAGTTGCTTCCTCCCCTTTGGTGGCAAGACTGGAGGCAGTGGACTGTCTCTCCCTCTGTACCAGCAGGGAGATGTACCGGTCAGTGCGCTGGCTGGTCTTCCTGGGACGTCCTTTCCTGGCTGCATTGGCTATGCGTTCAGACTGTTTGTACATCTTGATGATGTACTGCACGGTCGTGTGGCGTAACGATAGCCGAGTTCCAATTTTTCTGGTGCTTTGGCCTTCTTTATGTAGCTGAATGATTTGCTCCCGCATTCGGGTATCTCGCCTGTCTTAGCCATATATCACAGGAATACATTATGGGCATGGTCAGGCTATTTACATAGGCCAGTCTGTGTACAGCGGGAGTGTCCAGTATGGTCACGCTTGACCAAATCAGACCGAGTGAGTCAACCATGTCCTGTAAACATCTTGAGTCAATTTTAGGTGAGTATAATAAGTTTTGTGACTCACTAATGGAACTGTACAGATACTTATTGGGTCAGATAATTGCCTTTCTGACAAAATATGCCATTTTGACATTAAATATTTGTTTAAAACATATTGATAATCAAATATTTGAAAATATTTATATCACATTTACACACAATAGCAAGCATTTAGCCGAATATACAAAAGCTGTTATGTAGTCGAATTTTCAAGTAGTGTGCAAATACTTATTGGAGCCACTGTATAACTATTTCATGTAACTAAGCTAACATTGGCTGCCTCCCAAAGTGCCTGAATTAAGTCCTAGTTCTGTAAACTTGTGTTTGGTCCAAAACATCGGTTTTTGTGTCAGCATTAATATTTTGTATATCTGTGTATTATCCGGGCATTTTATGGCGTCTTAACTGACTATTTCTGTTGTACAATAACAGAGTGCTAACCGGGCCTTTTTTGGCGTCTTAAGACACAAATACAAAATCTTAATGCTGACGCCAAAACCGACGTTTTGCCGATGTAGCTGCAGAACGAGGATTTAATTTTGGCGCTTTTGGATGCAGCCATTAACTCTATTCAACAGTAGTAAGTCAATTATATCGACTGTCATATCATCTGCCTTGATGTCGCCTCCGACCAAAAAGGATGTCAGGCGCCGGTAGCCAGCACCTTGCATCATTTATCACATCAAGCAACATTCACTGTATGACAGAACGATCTCTGACAAATAAAACCCTTATCTACCAGTGATTAAATGCTATGCACACACTTTACTGGGGAAAGTGGCTTATCTAACTCCAAAGTTACCTGAGGTAAAATGATCGGAACAGACTTTGCTGTAAGGAGTAGCCTGAAGTCTCTCCTATTGATTCTAGCTAGCCATAGGTCTCTCCTTCGCTGGCTCAACTCCTCTCTGTCTCTCCCCTCTCTTTTGCTCACAGTGGGTATTGCGAAGAAATCTAACGCCTTTTTTTTTTTTTTTTTTTGCTGTTATTAGAACAGCCGTGAACCACACAGCAAACCATGTTGAACCAACCAGGGTTGATATGAACGCCAAAGAATGTGAGGTAGAAGCCTCTCGATAGAGTCTAGTCAGGAATATTAGTGGGGATGTCAACAATTTGGGCGTATCGAACGTTGATGACGCGGATCGAATACCATCAATCCTCGTCTTTGCATTGACTTTGAATGTAATCTGTCATGCGACAAATTCGTTTCACGGCCGGTGTGAAGGCGGTTATGCACCGCCTATTCAGGCAAATATTCTGGCAAATATTCATGCCATAGGTGGTTACCTTAGATAAATTAGCAGGCGAGGGTAACTGCCACAGCTGGAGAGTAACTGGATTATCGACAGCTGCCGTCGCATTATGAGCCAGATGAACTCGGAAGGCTGTATTGTCATGCCTGATCGCCGGCTGTGCAGTATGAGGTGGGCATCCATGATCACAGTGGAACTAACGCTGGCATATAGGCTTGTGACTTTTGCCACAACATGCATACAATATTTTAATGAATCGGCGAGTTATCTTGATGCCTTGTTGTACCCTCATCATTAGATTTATACCTAAGTTTGGATAGTTGTCCTCATGTCCACTATGTATCCAGCCATCTAGCTACTTTAGCCTACGCAACACAGTTTGTCGAGTGTAACAATTAGATAGATAGATGGATAGATCGATATCTTGATTGCAGGCTCATACACTAAACAAACGCACTAGAAAAGTGTGTAAACAAGCACGTAAATGGACAGCAAAGATTGCTAAGGCAGAGGTGCTTTCCTTCGATGACGC
Source organism: Gymnothorax reevesii (assembly GCA_029721435.1). NCBI lineage: Eukaryota > Metazoa > Chordata > Actinopteri > Anguilliformes > Muraenidae > Gymnothorax > Gymnothorax reevesii. The sequence continues at coordinate 52,373,235 of CM056583.1, read as the reverse complement.
CATAGGAACATGTGACTTAGGTCTCCGAAACGTCCTACTTCTTCAGGGGGCAGGGCGTAAGAGTGCAAAAATATTGCCTTTATCTCTTAAAATTGATGGATTTTTCAGCCATTTCAGAACTTTCGAGTGCATAAAGAGCTATAAATAGTCATATAGAACAAAATAAACCAACAATTTTGGGTGGTGTGCCTCATGTCAGGGAACCTTTAAAGATTAATACATAAAAAAAAAGAAATAAAAGTAAAAATCTAACAAGCCAGGCTTAAAACTTGCAGTCAGTACATTTACATGCACAGTTAAGTCGAGCTGCGGTAAAAGCTTGATTAGGCCAATTAATTGGACTACTGTCCTTGTCACACTATACATGCACTGGACAAAATTTGATTTATTGACCAAAGCATTTCCATCTCCGCTACAATAGGTGGCAGTATGGCCCCCTTTCAGATTGTTCGTGTTGGACCTCTTTCTTGTCGACCTATTACATTACAGACCAGACATTTGACAAACAAGTTAGCTGGCTACAAAATAGTAGCATGTCAAGTGCATTGACTGTATAAGGGTGAATGGCAAGAACATGGACAACGCTACGACAGGCTGTATGCTATGCTTTTCACACAGTTGAGATGCATGCTATCTCCGGTGGTTATAGCGTTAACCGAAGCTGGGCTGAAATGCCACAATGCTCTACTTTGTGACCTTCACACTACTGTGGAGTGCATTTCCCAGAAGCGTAGTTGCTATCAACTAACATAGTTTGTCCATTCACAGTCTGTTGTTTTAACTATGTAAGTTAGCATCTGTGGTTTCTAGAAACGCACCCTCAGGCCCTCTGCGCATGTTTGATGCGGGTCAGGAGTAAAGGCTGGCGGGAGAATGTCATTTTTCTGATAGTAAGTGGAAGTACAATTTTCGGAAGACGCACAAGTCATTCAATAAATCATGTGGATTAATGGTAGAAGTTATGAGACCCCAAGGCGTGACTGTTCACGCACCAATACCCTTGCAGACATTGATTGTTACTGTTCAGTACAAACTTGCTATTTGTGCAGGCGAGTTGAGCTCAGTGCTGTTGCTAAGCATTTTGATGTTTACATGTCCACAAGACTTCTGGGTGAAAGCTCTGCACGAAGAGTGTCGAGCACGCTCAGTGGGTATAGTCCAGTTTAGTTCGATTAAAGCGTATACCTGGAGGAATAATGCGACTACTAACTGCATTATCTGGGTGTATAGTTGGACGATGAGAAATTCAATTCCAGTCAGACTAACAGGTTTACAGGTATTTTAAAAGTCCAGTTATAGTCAGTCTTACCCGATAATTAGTTTTTTTTTCCCTAACATCATGTAAACGCACTCTTGCTTGCTATGGAAGTAGGAGAAACAAGCAGTCGATACTAGCTATAAAAAAGATTCTCTAGGATGCAATTGCTGTGAGAATTTTTTAACCTATTGAATCTGGTGAGATAGACACCATAAAAAATCTGCAACTTTTAGTTGTTTAAAGGTGACATAGAATCGAAAACCAGTTTTACTTTGTCTATGTTGAATATCGGTAGTCTACCCGCATTTAAGAACATATGAAAAGTGCTAGTCATTCTGAACATCTCAGTTTAATAGAAATTCCTCTTTTAAAAATGAACGCCTGAAAACAGGCCAATTTGAACCACGGATACATATAATGTAACATGTTTCACTGCCCCCCACTCTCATTCCGTTTCCTCCCCTTCAAACTAATTTGAATACATGTCTTTATGCAATTCCATTGCTTCCATTCCCTCAGTAAAGACAAGCGTGAAAATTCCAGAGTCATAATCGATTTCTGCGTCACTAGTGGGGAAATCCACCGTAATGCACGTGAAACGGATTAACTTATTGCACAAGGACTTAAATTCCGCAAATTAATTTCTTCAGTGCGCTTTGATTGAATACTTCCTGACTATGGAACAGGAACTTCAATGTGAGAAACTCACTCCGAATGCGTAAGCGTATTATATGTGAAAAAAAAAAAAAAAAAATCAAAAATACTTACCATTTATAAACATTTACAAAGTAAATCCAGCCTTTTCTGAATCCAGCCTTCCTCCAATTCAGCGTCCGATTCAGGCTCAAACATTTAAGGCTGAATCTCTGAATATACCGTAGCTGCATAAAGTTGGTCTGTCCATGTTCCGAAGCCGGCGAGTATTGTCCATTTTCCCTACCGCTCTGGGCTAAGTACATTCTTTTGAGTGGCAGCAAAGCCAGCCAATCAGCATCAAGTGCTTGCATTTCATAATGAGGTTGCCAGTTAAGCCGAAAGGTCACCAAATCGGTGCAAAACAACACATTCAAAAACCCCCACCCTAACATAGCTTTTTGAGAGGTTTTTAGGAAGCTTCTGAGGCATTACAGACCCAACCAAAAATTTTTTGTCTATATGTCACATCACAGAACAAGGATAAATACCCCGTTCAACCATTCTGTCACCTTTAAGTATACTTTTTTCTTAGAATCCGTTCTCTTGAGTGATCTAGCCCTCTGAGCAGGCATTAATATAATCCTGACAGGTGATGAAGGATGATTCATCAGTTTGCAAGATGGGTGTGTGTATTAGCCTCTTTTCATGAGATTCCACTGTCCATCCTGCAAGGAGAATCACAGGCAGTAGGTAAGAGAAATAAAGTGATGCGAAAGAGCTCAATTCAATAGCCTGAGTAGAAATTCTCATGCCCGACTGCTGTCCACCTTACTCAGAGCGGTAAGTCTTACAGACCAGCTGGAAAATCCATTCAAAGTGAGAAATGACTCATCCGTTTATTTGGTCAATAACAAACAAACTAGTTTTTTTATAAGTAGCTGCAGTTCTAAGAAATATGATAATCTTTGTCTGCTTGGTATAAAATGGACTGGATCTTTTTCCAACTCAGAGTACAAGTACAAAGTTTTTCTTTTTTTTTTTTACCTTCAATTAAAATACATTTGGTGTTCAATAAGAAAAATGCTCCTTGTGGAGCGTATTTGTATGTGGGAAGTGGATGAATGTCTGTGGGCACTGCAGGGAGCATTACTCTTTGTGTGTGCTATCTGAGTTTCAGTGATGTGGATTGAGAACAGAGGCACCCTGTGGAACAATTATCAAAGCAGACTTGAGTGGGGAAGCCCTGTGCCAGGAAGACACAGTCAGCCTATTAATATCAGTCTGTTTCAAAAACCGTAAAATCACATTAATATTTTCAAAACCAAGCAATCTAAGATCAATTCTCTTCCATGGAAATGGCATCTTTATGTTAAAAAGTATTGGTAGAATTAATTTATTAATTCATTTCTTTTTGCAATTTTATTTACATTTCTTTGTTTTTCCTGCCCATCAGAGGTAAATATCGAATGAATGCATCTATATTGAGCCATAAAGTAGTGGCATTTGGGAACAGCTTTCATTTATAGACAGTATAATTGTAAAAATACCAATGACTTGCACTGTGCTTTCAATGAAATACTTTCTGAAAACCCTGCATTCTTGAAACGATGTCAGAGGAGCAGTAATCCGTGATTGCCTCCTTGTTATGTATTTGAGATCCCCTCTGCACTGGTCAGTTAAGTTAGTGGGGCTTCCACTGCAGTATCCACAATGAAATGCGATGATTGGCCAGGCTCAGTGAGGTATTGGTGCCACGTAACGCCAAGCTTCTTCCCCAATGCCTCTTTACACTGTATTGCCATTGTCTGCTTTCCAATGTCCTGATTCATGATATCTTATTCAGAAAATCAATGTGCTGGTACAGGCTGACTCAACCTGAATGCAGTAAATCCTGTCTCAAATCCCTCTGTGAAGTGCCAGCAGGGATCCTTGCATAATTCCCCTCCCTATTTTTTGAAGCATAATGCTTGCAAAGGATGGAGAATGACAGTAGGGCCTCTAGCTATCTCGGCACCACAGATAAATGTGCATTTTTGGAGGGAGAAAAGTCGAGTGAGGTGCAAACTATCTTTGTGATGGAGTGCAATACTGGTTTGTAAGCCACAGTCAGAATTTGTGTATTTGCTTTTTTGATTTTTTTGATCTGTAATTTAGGAGAAAGTTCCATCATCCTCAATAAAAAGGGGCCTAAGGGTACTTTACACGACAAGGGTTTTGCTAAAAGCGAAAAAGATTTTTCTTTGCGCTTTGAAAAGTTTTGTGTCAGTATGACAATGCTGTCTGAACTAATCCCTGTTCTCACGGATTTAAAAAAAAACGATTGAAAATGGTGTAGTATGTATTCTATGCCAGTAGGTGGCGGAGTAACTTTTCTACGTGACTATTCAAACACCATAGTACAACACCTACGTGTAAGCCTGAGTACAAACCAAGCGGCAACCTCCAGTGCTGAGAAGTGAGACCTATACGAAAGTGCTGAAAACTGCACTTCTGGGAATGGCCACTTGATGCTGCTTGCAAAAGTGAATCAATCCCCATGTTAAAAAAACCCAACTTTGACAGCGGTTCTTCAGCATGGTTCAAAATGTTTTTGCTCTCTAAAGCTCATTTTTCCCACCATGAAAAAAAGGCCAACCGGCGACAATTTTTTCTCATTTTACGCAAAAATCATCATCTTGCTAGGTGTCATCAACTGCCCTAAAACTCCTGGGCAGCATAGTCTGCCAGGGATTTCCATTCAATTAGCAGACAATTTTAGCATTGTTAACAAGGTGCACTAACTCTTTAGCCACTCGTCAATGAAGCACTTAAGTGCAGGAACACATCAAAAACCTGCCGACACAGGGTCTTCTGAAAACAGCTATTTTACGATATGTTAAAAATTCGAAATTATGAATCACAATAGGTAATTTACACAGAGCCCATTCTCATCCCGACTCCTGACATAGAAATGCTTGCTGACCAAGCATTGATATTAGATGAAAAACTTATTTAATGTCAGTATTAAAACAAACCTGACCACCCAACCCCTAACTCTAACCCGAACCTTGACTCTAAGCATCAAAGAAGGATGCTGAAAGCATCCTATTTGTCATATATCGACGCTTGGTCGGCGAGCATCACTGTATCACAAGTCGGGATGAGAATAGGATGTCGGGAGAGTCGGGATGTCTGTGAACAGCGATGTTTGACATGAAAATACTAAAAAGGTGGCATGCATACTTTTTCTTGGTAAATCAGCCTAAATTATACTATTTGGTCAGCTGAGCAGTCCTGTCTGTTTACATTATCAAATCACTCTTGTACAAGGCCGCATGGCTTGGCTCCCTATGCTGTGTATACTGGTTCTCAGAGAGAAGCTCCCTGCTAAATTCACCCAACATCTTCTGTAGATTGTTTCAACACATTAGGATTTAGAAAACAGGACGTTGGAAAGGTGACGCGCACAGTTCCACTGTGAGTAACACTGTTGCCTCACAGAAATATGATCATGGATTCAAATCCAGTGAGGGGCAATTCACTGTGGAGTTAGCCTGTTTTTTGCATTTTTGCCTGGGTTTCCTCCAGGTACCCCAGTATCCTCCTGTAGTCCAAAGACATGCATGTCAGCCTGAATGGAGGCCCTACCACTGCCCGTTGGCATGATGGTATCTGCACTATCAATGAATTGGTGAGCTGTTCAGGGTGTGGCCATGTCTTTCGCCCGCATTTTGCTTGGATAGGCTCCAGCTCCCATACGACCCACTGATAAAGATTCAGTTTAGATAATGGATGGTGATATCAAAAAATCAACAATGAGTTTTATTGTTAAAGTCAGTGACACAATTTCATTGCTGGGCAATCCGCAAGGAAACACGAAGTTAACCTGCAGTTGTTTAGTTGCTGGTGATGTTGAGTGCTGATTCCAAATTGTCTGTTTGTCAAAAAATTACACTTTAATTTTAACACTGCACCAGAACAAAGCGGAATTGAGACAGATTGTGTTACTGACAGCATTATGTCTGTTTTTTATGATGTTACGTGCCATTCATTCATTTTGTCGAACTGGCTGAATGCAAATACTGCGTATTTACAAAAAGTAAACAAAAAATAATAGCATGCAGAATTGAATTAGCAATGGCAGGCTGTCCGAAACCCTCAAATGAATCTACTTACCCAACCCTTTAAATCCAGGGTCAGGCCTTGGTATGGCAATCATATAATGCATATATACGGCCTATAGTAGAATTTGAACCCAATGGTTCAATGGTTTGTCTACAACAGACAAATTGTATTTTAGAGTGACTACACAGTAAAAATCATAGTGTCAATTTTACTCTTTAAGAGTTGAATTTAACTCTCTGTCAGATAACATTTGGTCCCACTCAAAATCAGTGTAAAATTAACTCTATAGCCAGTGTAAGATTTTTAGAGTTAATTTTACTCTTTTTTGTGTCAAAATTAACAATGAGGTGTGTAAAAATATTTAACACTATAGGGAATCATCACCCTGCAGAGTAGATTTTGTCCTTGTGTGGAAGTGGGAATTAACTCTCACTTTTGACACTTCCATTTAGACGATTTCACTCTGCATAGTGCTATAACTACTCTATCCAGAGGAAAATAGGTTTACACTGCAATATTGACACTCCATTTTTTACTGTGTACAGTGTCCAGTAGTATGGCGAAGAGGTTATTTGCTGGGAAGCATGAAGATTGGACTGTGGAGGAATGGAAGAAGGTCTTGTGATCCAATGAGACCACATTTACCTATTTTAGAGCGATGGGCGTGTCAGGGTAAGAAAGCCCGTGAAGCGGTACACCCGTCATTAATCGCGTCCAGTGCACAAGCCTCTGGAGTCTGTGGTGTGGCCTGGAGTTCCTTCTATTGTTTAGTTCCAGGATCAACAATGTTATGCAGCAATAAAATGAAGTCAGTGGACTACCTGAATGCACTTAATGGCTAGGTTATCCCATCAATGTATTTATAAATCCCTGATGCGACAGGCATAGTTCAGGATGACAATGCGAAGATTTATTGGGGCTAAATTGTGAAAGAATGGTTAAGGGAGCATGAGTAATCATTCTCGTTGTTTGGTCGCCAAAGAGTCCTGAGCTTAGTTGACAGCCCTTGGAATGTGGTAGAGAATGCTTCACCAAGTGGTTTGACTCCATTCGTCCTGTCGGGCAACCAATAAATACTGTAACATTGCATACGATTGTCAAAACAATGGCATGACGAATGCACGGATGATCAAAGCTAAAGGCTGTCCAACAAAATATTAGTGTGAGCGACTTTTCATCTGGCCAGGCAGTGTAATGTTCCTTTAATTAGAACTTGGAGCATTTTGACACCAAGGCCTGACACGACAATTTGAGAACTGTTTGCTTGTTTGTTTACTTGCATGGGAAGAGTCACTTCAATCACACTGAGCTTCACGGAGCATGGCTTAGAGGAGAGGGTACAGGCAACAGCATGATATAGTTAGAGAGGGATGAGAAGCAGCAGAGCCTGTATGAATAAATGCAATTTAGCTTTGTTCCCCTTAGGGCTGGACATCTGGCTAAAGAAAGGAGACCTAGACCCACAGGTCATAAGTGATATTTTGGTCATTCCTTTGTTTTCGCAAATAGCGGCATGGGAACTATTATATCCCTCATAACCTCAAATTTTATTTGCTGTCTTCTTTATCATTTCAGGCTTGGAGGTCATGGCACACAAGTGACTCTTGATTTAAATCAATTTGTGCCCTCTTATCAGTTTGAACTTTTACCAGCGAGATTATAGCCTCTGGGAGCAGTTCATTCGGTGCTCCCTTTTGAACAGTGAGACATGTCAATACTCTGAACTGATGCTGCTCAATGTTAGCACTGTTCCTATGTCTGAGTACTCTGCAGTTCTCTGTCAGTTTGGCTTTAGTCTCCATCAGTAATCATTAAACTCAGAGCTGATTAGAGCTGATAAGAGTCTGGCTTGATCTAATACATGGATGTCAAAGAGGTGTCAGCAAAGGTGAACTTTGGGGAGGCAACCTTGAGCTAGCCAACACTGACTCAATAACCATTGCTCCAATATGTTACAAAACTTAAATCCGAAAGCTGGGCAGATAGCCAATTTTAGCTTTCTTGCACAGGCATATTATTGATCTTAAGTTAATATACTTCGAGCATTTGGAAAAATAAAATCAAATGTCATTTTGACCGTTACAGCATTACAAAACAGTGCAGGCTGGACCAATCTGGCATGATTGCGACTTGAGGCTACATCTCAGCAATAGCCTCCAAATGCCTAAGGAATGATTGCTACTATTTGGTCATCTGAGCTGACAGAGCAACAGCTGGGGTCTATTCACAGGTAATACTGTTCTTTGAGCGAAGAGAGATAGGATAGGAGTGAGGTAGAGCAGAATGAGAAGCAGGAGGGAGGAAGGGATGGAACAAGGGGGAAAGAGAGAGGGGAGAGAGGAGTAGAATGGATTTAGATAAAGACAAAAATGGAGAGACAGTAGAAAAGGGAGACAGAAGAAAAAAGAGAGTGAGTGAGTGAGAGAAAAGGGGGAATAAATTGAGCAGATCCCCCTGAAAGCGTGAGGTGGGTAATTGTAGCTGACAGTTCAGTCTGTCACACAGTTAATTTGAAGCTGAGCCTGGTCTTGGAGGCGCTCAGCAGAATTTGCGCAGGTGGACGGCAGGCAGTCTTCCTTGCTGGCTTGGGGAACAATGCCACGGGGAAGGGATGAGTAGTTCTCAATTACAGGCCCTCCACTCGCCCACCCTCTCCCCGGTGCACTGGCCGCGCTGCAAACCAATAAAAACCCTGTCGTCGTATTACAACCTCGGGCCATCCAATCGGGCATCAGCCTCCACAGTGGAGCCATAAGGAGAGGCTATCCACTTCAGGTCTAACACGGGAGCCATCAGACTCCCCCCTTTCCCCCTTCCCCCTCTCCTGCTATGTCATTTACAGGAGCTGATACGTGTGACCCTGCTCCAGTGACAGATCACATGTAATATAAAACGTGTCGGCTGAACACCAGTGCGTGCACCGCGGGGTTCATATTTTATATGATAGGTGAGTTATCGCCATCCCCTGTCTGTGGATTAGGCATGGAAAGTCAATGAGACAGCCATTGCAGGGGTGACCCTCAAATGCATATATCGCCCTAACCTCCCATTGATCCTTTAGGACTCATATATGTTGGTGCCATTGAAAAATGTCCACTTTTCTCGTGAAGAAAGTTTCCATTGGAATACATATACAATCATATACAAGAGAAACTACTTGTGTAATAGAACATGATAATCCACGCTAGGTCAGAAATCCTTATCTCTGCTCTCTTAGACAATGGACAGTCATTTATATTTTGTATATTTATATACACATTCAAGACACTTGAGAACTAGAGACAGCTTTGTCTTTCAATTTCCTTTGACTCCTAGATTCCTGAGGGGGCTGCTTAGTTTATAATGCTAGAGCAACTGTATTTGACTATGGAGATTTTTAGCTATGGGTTTATTTGGCACAATGGCTGGATGAATAAGAATGAAAACCTTCCTCTGTGAGGCTTAGTAAATAAAAGAGTACTTAGATCAGCCAATGTAATTTTAAATTTGCAAAAATCGGGGAAGAATCATTTTCGTTCTGTAAAGTTAGCATCGAATGAACTTCATTGGGGAAAAGCTTAAAGGTACCTAATTTTTCCTAAACTTCTACCCCTTTTTCGCATTATTTGCCTGGCTGTTCCAATAAAAAGATTTGTGCTCAAGTTTTGATGTCATCCTAAGTTGACCCCTAATAAGGATAAACTCTGAAGGAAAACAATAACTGAACCGTTATGACCAGCCATTGTGGCTGCTGGACCGCAGCCATTTCGACTTGCCGACCACTTAATATACATCAGTGATTTGCATGAAAAGTCACGTAAGATCAATCATCTGATTTGACTGATAGTAACTTAATTACATTTATACATTAGAAATTCATTACTATAAATATGTCTAGTCACAAATATGGGACGATTTCAAGTACATTAACAATCTGAAAGTTCTAGAAAACAGGGAAATCAGGTATTTTGCACCAGGCATCAAGTTTACTTTCGTATCCAGCAAAAGTTTGGCCACATCTTCATTGGAACCTAGCTTCCAGGTCCAGCGATCACTTTGGCCTTCAATCGAGCTTCTTCCTGGCCTTTTCTCGCTCTCTTATCAGCCCATTCAGTTTGATATTTCTTTGGCCGCGTCATGTTGCTGTTGGCAAACTTCTCTTCATTTTTGCATCCACCGTGCACATCCGCTTTCGCGTGACATCATTTTTGCATACTCATGAATGCTAATGAGGTATCTCAAAAGGCGTGAGGAGTTTTTGCGGGTCGCAAAAACTATTTTCACATTCAATATTCGGGGGATTGCAAGCGTTCTCGGAGAAAACATTTATTTATTCCATTTATTTATGTTTGGTTTGGTCATACTGTATCTATTAAATTGTATTTAGAAAAATGGAACAGATTGGTTACCTTTAAAGAACTGCTGTTCCACTGCTAACCTGTGGAGCTGGAAAACTTTCAGGTTTGTGTCAAACCTTTGTTTGCAGACTTAAGTTTGACTGGTAAGTGTGTTCCTCAGTTACCTTCCAAATAATGGAAACCAAAAACCAATTGAAAATTAATCAACACTTTCTGAGTCTAACTGATGAAAGTATGTCAAATTCCGAGCTGCTTTATCGACAGCATTTACAAGAAGGGTGGCACTTTGAGTACTCCCTGGTATTTAACTCTGCTGTCATGAAATGACCAGCGGAAACATAACATTTCCACTTGATTCCAGGATCGTGACGGACCAATGCAATATGCTGTGATTTTTATCCACTCTGTATTATTAATCAACCCTGCCCTGAATGTGAACACTAAACCACCTGGTCTCTGCACCCAGAGTTTAGAATCAGATTACAGCAAGTGTCCACATATTGTTTCAATAAACTCCTGTATCATGGATCGACTTGGATAACAAATTAACTGTATATAAAAATTTCATTTCTCTTGAAAGTTAGGTGTCTGCCAAAAGGCTCTTACATGCAATATGAATTGCTTTGGCCAGCATTTTATTGTGTATGTGCAGAGAAATACATGTACACAAATGAAATGGCGTATATGGATCTAAGATGTGTTTGTCTCAATACTTCTGTGATTTGAACAGTAGCCAACGAGGGCAAGTGCACTGCGACAGCCCAAAGCACCTCCAATTGGAGAAACGCACAGCAAAAATAGGAACGACGCAAAGTCAAAAACACGCAAACCATAGAAGCAAATGCAAGAGAGAAATGCTGCAACAGCCCAACGCATCTCCAATCGGAGAAATGCACTGCAAAAACAGAAGCAATTCAAAGTCAAAAACATGCAAACCACAAAAGCAAATGCAAGAGAAAAACACAGCTTATCCACATCCACGCAAAGGAAGTGCTCCAAGCTGCTGTGGGGAGCGCCAACTAGAGCAGCTTTTACTTTTGACGTGAGTGAGACTAGCTTGCTAAGTTGGCAAAAAGGCTTTCTAGCTAGCCAATGTTAGTTTTCCTGCTCAGCTTGTTAGTTCGCTAGCACAGCCAGCAAATAGTTGTCCCCCGCCACGTGGAACGCGCGAAGCGGCGGAACATAGTGTTCATGACCGTCCGTCCGTACGTCCCGAATCCTTGTCAGCGAGATATCTCAAGAATGAATTGACGGATTTCCTTCAAATTTCATGTCAGCATGTATTAGGGTGATACCCCGGCGCCAGTCAGACCTTCACGTCACTCTCAAGGTCACACCGAGAGATTGCTCATTTTGACACAATTTCACATCTTGTGGCGGGGGACAAAGACACATTAGTGGCAAATACTTGTTATAAATGTATCCGGTGCATGGAAGTCATGAGAAAATTAGTGAATAAAATTATCCATTATTTCACGATCTCACTTAGCTAGAGTTGAACTGCGAGTATTTATACTATGCCAAATATAACAGTAGCATTTACGTGCAGTACGTCACTGAATCGGGGGAGTTTCAAAATGATGGCGACCTGCAGCCCTCATTGAGAGGGCTGGGATTATGACAAGAAAACCATGATTTATATCTCTCCAGAATATTTTGGTAGGGGGCTCCATAGACCATTTTAAAGGGTGAAAAAGTCTCTTTTAATTGAAATATGCATGTTAGTATGGGTAAGATTTCCTTTAATAAACTGTATATAGCTATGAGATGTTCCACAAATGTATTTTGCTTCATACAACTTCTTCAGTCTTTTGTTGTTCCTGTTCCAACTTGTTTTGAAATATGGCTGGCATCAAGCTTAAAATGAGCAGCTATTTTTCAGAAAATAGTGACATTTCTCAGTTTCAACATTTTCTAAGTTGTCTTTGTGATATTTATATGTCTTTGTGATATTTAAATATAAATATCACAATATAAGGCTCAAATGATTTGAAAATCATTGCATTTTGTTTTTATTTACATTATACTCTCTGTCCCTACTTTTTGGATACAGGGTTGTAGGAACAGATATTTATCTAATGTTATTCAACTTTCAACATCTCCTCTTTCAAATGCATGTAGATTTGTGGTTCGATATACTTGCAAAAATCCTATTATTTTACTGGCAGACGTTTCCCTTCAACGTTCAGTGAAGATTGTCTTGAACATCCCATGTAAAAATTAACGTGAAAACCAGAGTCAAAAAATTCAATTTAAAAAAAAAATAGTTATAAAGCCACAATAAAAGTATAAAACGGTAAAAACTGGCCCTATTTGGCTAAGAGGTTATGGACAAGAGAGGTAACCCATTGAAGATATTGGTGTGTGCGAATATGTCACAGAATTAAACCTAGCCCTTTGATTATTGCGAGAGAGGTTGCCAACCTCTCTGATCCGGCACTTTTTCCAGATGGTAAAGTGTTGCTGCTACTGGCAACATTTAATAGCTACAGTCCATATCTCTGTTTACTCGATACAGCGAAACACAGGTATACACTTCCAGTTGTATATATTAAAGTATGTTGTTCACTTTCAACACATCCATAATGTGTCTGGGAACGTGTGCTCTGATTAATGAGTGGGACCGGGGCCCGTTATTGTATGAAACCTATCCTCTTCTTGCCCTGCCTTGCGTGGAGTGTCTCAGCTCTCACCTGCCTCACCTTGAAGAGGACGCATTCCCAGAATGCCGAGGGCTTAATTAGGAGGCTGTGCTGTGACCTGTGTGTCCTCTCCCCTCTTCTGGTGACCCTTGAGGGCTTCAGTGAGCCCTCGCTGTCCCCCTATTTTTCCTTGCAGCCTCTCAATTCTGTCTAAATCCAGTTATTCAGGGCAGGACAAGAATACATTGTGAGCTGAACTCCCAAACACCTCAATGCATCACTTTCTTCAGTGGTGGAGGGGAGGACATGGCACAGTCGAGCCCCTTCCACACGTGTGTGCAGGTGTGCAGGTATGAATCCATATTTCTTTGGCTTTTCTGCTGAAGAATTTCTGGCCATTCAGCTGGGGTTAGTCCTGATTCTTTCGCACTCCTAATGGACCAAAGTTTTGGACATGAGATCATTCACTTTATTTTTCTTTTTTATTGCCTTGTCTCCCCCTCCCTCCACCCAGATATGGAAGTGGGTCAATCTGAAGACCATAATTAGTCGATGTGAAAAGCTGAAGAGCTGCTTCAACAGAAAGTCCATGATTGTAATGCGTGAAAAAAAAAAATGGCCGCGGGGACCCCAATGGAGTAATTAACACTGTGGAACTAACCGTGGAGGAAAGTTTGTACTGAATGGGTAGTTACTTCATTCATCTCTCACTTCTTCTTCTTCTTTATTCTGCTTTTTTTAGTTGACATGTGATGAGTGCACATTTTGAGATTTTCTCACTTCGAAAGATGGTACTGTATCTCCCTCTCAGTTTTTCTTGTTTCCCTGTCTGTAAAGTTTAATGTCTCCAGAGACTATTGTTGGTATCAATCCAAAGTAAAATGTTTATGAGATATAAGATATAAGATATTGAAAAGATTATGTGTGTGTATTCAAAATAGGCTCCTGCTTCCAAGGCCAATAGATCTTAACTGCACGAGTCAAACTCTGAGTTTAATCAATATTCGCCTTGTCAGCAGTGGTTTTTATCCTCAAACATAAGATTTTAAGAGATCTTGTACTTTTGCCATTTCACTTCCGATGCGTGGATGAATATTCATTTCAGTCAGCTCTCCTAAAATGATAGATGTCCCAGCCACTCCTACAGTCCACAGATAGAGATGAACCTACTACTACTACTACTATTTCTGGCAGTATTATTGTTATTATGAAAAGTGGATGGGTCTCTAGCATAACACAACAAACCCTTGTTTTGGTATTTATGAGAAAGCATAGTGCCCTGTTGTTTGAAAATTAAAGCCTGACTCAATGTTCACTTGTACAAAGGGCTGTGAAGAGAAGGGAATTCCATACAGACAAAACCACAGCCTTCATGAATCCAAGAGGGTTAAGGGGCTCATTTATGAAAATGCCCTTTTCTCATGAGAGCACCCAAACTCTACTTTCATCCCGTGTATTGTAATTTAACCGAAAAGGAGATCATATGATGAACCCTGCTTTGTTATATATAGCTTTGTATTGTGTGTCAATGCTGATTGTGGCTCCTTGTTTATTTTTAACCATTGGGTGTTTGTTTTATTCTGAATTGACTAATTAAAAATGCATTCCCCTTAAGTATGCTGCACAAATTCTGATTTATATTTTCTGGTGTTACTATCTCCTTTCATACACAGCTGGTTCCTGCATGCAAGGGCAGCAAAGACACCCTCACTTCTGTGTAATATGTGCACTCAGTCGGCATTTTATCAATTGCACCAATCTAACGCCAGGTATGACCCCATTTTGCCTGTATAACAGCCAGAATAATTCTGCTAGCTGCCTCAAAATATTCCTCAGGGCTTTCGATCCATGCTGACTCGACACCATCACTCAATTCCAGCAGACCATTTTGGCTCACATCATGCTGCAAAGCTCCCATTTCACCTCATCTTAAAGGTTACAAAGTCAATTGGAGTAAACTAAAGCCATTGTCATACTTGTAGAACCAGGCTGAGACGAAACTTGCTTTAAAACTTTGCTCATTTAGCCAGTTGGAAGCATCCGTTTGAAGAAGGGTAGACCGGATATAACAAGGACTGCAAGTTGCTGGAGAAATTGAAACTAATCACATTAGGTGATATTTTTACAATCTTTGATTGTCTGTTTGGTGATCACATGACCATGGTATTCTGATAAACATGTTTTTCAGTGACAGGAGCAATCTTCTGTTGCTGTGGCTCACCTGCTTCAAGTTTCAATTCGCCTTGTGCTTAGAGTAGCCCCTCCACTGCCCTACAGAATCCTTTATTTGTTAAAGCTTTTTTTTTTTTTTTTAATTTTACTGTTCATTATAAATCCAACATAAGCATGATTAAACTACTTGTATGTTGCCAACGGCCGTATCTTGCCTTTTGGTGAATAACTCAGCTCCTCTACCCTTTATTTTCCAGCGTGGTCGTCTGTCCTTTGGTACAACACTTGTGCATCAGACAATGGCCTCTTCAAAAGTCCCTGCTCAAAACTATTCTGCGACATGGAGAGGGCAGAGGGGGGTTGAAGTGGCGATGTGAGAGCCCAGCAGGGGTCGAGTGGAGCGAGCCAATCGTGGATGGACAACTGTATGCACAAACAGAAGTCCCAAGTGGCCAAAATCCCTGCTTTGTATTTGTTTTGTGCAGTGGATTACTGAGACTGGCGTGGCTTTCTCCAATGTGAGATATCTGGCACAGCAAAATCCTGAATTAAGACACCATTTCCCATAAGCCAATGAGGTTCTTGGAGAGCAAGACTATAAATGAAAGCCAGGAGAGGTGAAGAACGTCTGCTCAACTTGTGTGCCACTGCACATGTAAAACGCACTTCCCTCATAAGAATGTGCCTGTCAGCTATCTGTGTCTTCTTTCTCAATGAATTACCAAAATTATTTGGTCAATCAACATTGACTTGTGAGCAAAGGGAACTTCATTATTATTTGGACTAATGCCTGTTTAGCAAGACCTGACCATGGAGCGTTATGGTTAACCTGCATTGGGGACCACGACAACCGAGGGGCATGTCTCTTTTGATGTCACTTGATTGACTTAGTCAAGTGTGTGAAATTCAAGTCCCGCTTTTAGACAGTGGGGGGAGGGGGTGGGGGGCAGGGTCTTGCACAGCACTGGTCAATAATGCCTGCTATTTTGCTGCTAGGTTCAAGGACAGGTTGAAAAATTGGTAAGCAGCGTGCTTACCTGTTTACATTTGTTTATTATAAATGTAGTAGTAAAATCTGAAAATTGAGAGCTATTTTGAGTCAGGGTGTACAGCAAACAACTGCAAATACTCGTACACTATAAAACATAGATTTGACTAATACAACTCATTTCTGAGCAATGCTAATAGAATTATGGAAATTATGAACATTTTGGAAAAAAGAATCAATATGATTTCAGACGGCCATTAGGATTTGAAAATAGATGCATATTGCAAATCTGATGACTCCAACTGACTCAAAAAAGAAGAAAATTAGCATGGGGCAATTTAGGATGAATAATCTTGTGATATGATGCTACAATAAGGTGACATGAAACCTGTAATGTTACACAGGTTAGTTACTTGTATATAAAAGGCGCCTCAAGAACGGCCTAGTGCCTCAAAGGCAAAAATGGGTCAAGGGTCACAAATTTGCCCAAAGATATGTTCTCCATTACTTTCAGAACCATGTTCACCAAACACAAATATGCACAATTTTGGGCATTTGACCCCCTACAATATGTAGTATAATCAAAAGATATAAGGAATTTAATTGAATCTTGATGCGTTAAGGGCAAGGCTGAAATACAGTACTGAATATGCGTGATCTCCAATATCTTAGATGACATCATCTTAAGACCAGTCATGCGACTGTAACGGATATCATGACATGGGCTCAGAAATACTTTGGTAAACCTTTGCGAGTCAAAACCATTTTCCATGACATCCGCTGATACCAGTGATAGCTTTGCTATAAAAAGTCAGAGCCATTCAGCTAGCCTATAAAAAATCCCCGCCGACAAATTTGTGCTCAGTGTCATCCGAGTGTCATCCTGTTGATGTCTTTATGGTTTGTAGAATATTGTTAGTACGTGAGCACTCATGTGCACCTTCTGTTCTCAATTCTGAGCCTTGTGGAGATCCTTCACCAGAGATTCCTTTTGCTTCCCCCACCCAGACTGCTGCATGAAGATAGACACTAAAACAAATGTGTGAAATAGCATTGACATTCTCAAGGCCCTGGCACAACGGTATGGCATGTCACAGCCCTGTCCAACAAGACAGAGGTCGCAGCCAACAGATGGCCTGTTACAGCCCCTCCAACTGCAGACCAGTTCTCAGTGGATGACAACCTTCCGCTCTTCCTGATGCTTTTCTGAGACCTCAGACTTTGAGTTCTTATTCAGTCTTGCACACTCTGGTAAGGTCCAATGATTGGGAAGCTCATTTGCCCTCCATTGCAAAAACTTTTCTGGCTAAAATCTTCTAAAAAGAAATCAAGAAATTGGCTGATTGCTGCTCAATGTGCAGCTTGGACTCCTTGCAAGCAGTAGCATAGCCTATTTAAGTTCGAATGCAAAAGAGCTGTTTGAGTCGCTGTCTTCTTTGCATTTTGTCACCTCCATGTGGATATTTCTACGGGTGAGATCACATCAGTGTGACATGCTATTGTTAATTATAATGGGCAATCTGCATAGCCTTGTTCTCATTCTCTCATCTGTGTTCAGAGAACCCACAAGAGGTTTGCTTTTGAAAAACCCATATCAGTTAATTGTACTGGCTTGCTCAATTTTCATTCTAATTGCAGCAAGTTTTCGACAAAATGAAGACTACTTGCTTGCCCTACTTGTCTGCCAAAGCCAGCATGCAGATTTTAAAAGAAAAGAGGAATCCGGCATTGTTATTTTTGTACACGCATGGGTGAATGAATTGAATTTACATGCTATAGTGCTCTGAAAAAGCATTTTCCCTCTTACAAGTTTTCACTATTTTTGCTTATTTGTCATGTTTAAATATTTTAGATCATCTTACTAATTTTAATATTAGACTACAACATTGTGAGTTAACACAAAGTGCAGCTGGTAAATGATCATTTAATTTATTGAAGGTATATAGTTATTCAAAATCTATATCGCCCTCGTGGAAAAAAAAAATGTTCCCCCAATCCTAATAACAAGTTGTGCCACCCCCGGGGGCAAGTCTGACATTATTATGGAATAATTTTGGCCTAATCAACTTTGCAGAATTGTTTTAATTCAGGCTGAACTGCTTGCTTAAAGGGATATTGCAACGTTTTGGCAAATTGATCTATTGCCATAATCCCTACAGTTATATGAGTAGGTAAATTACCTTTAGTTATCCGTGCCCGTTGTTTTGAGATTCGGGGGGGCCGGGGGGGAAGACACAAGCTGCTCAGTGAACATAACAAAAGTGAACGGTACAGGTCCCTCCCTCCTTCAAAACTAATCAAATACGCAATCCAGCAGCTCCAAAACGCTCTCCTGGACAACTTGTGACCTGCATAATCATCACGCCAGGAAATAATAACATATAATTATGAAACATTACGACACATGAAGCAAATACTCAGAACTACTTTCTGGAGTAACCTGCTGGGCGGATTAACACAGTGTGCACTTCAGACGTTGCGAGTAGCTACAATAAACATACACTATTGAAATCACTTTGCCCAGCCGGTATGTCTGGAATGTAATTCCGGTTATGCATTTGACTTGAAAATAACTCTGTCTTGTAATTATACAATATAATTGTATAGTGTGGCAAATGTGCAGGTCAAAGCTTGTCCACGAGAGCGTTTTGGAGTTGCTGGATTGCGTATTTGATTAGTTTTGAAGGAGCGAGGGACCTGTACCGTCCACTTTCGTTATGATTGCTGAGCATCTCACATCTTTCCCCCTCTGAATCTCACAACAACGGGCATGGATAACTTAGGGTAATGTGCCTACTCATATGACTATAGGGATTATGGCAATAGGCCAATTTTCCAAAATGTTGAAATATCCCTTTACGGTTATACCACTGCATCTCAAGTGGATTCAAGTCAGGACTTTGACTAGGCCACTGCAAAATTTTTATTTTGTTTGTTTTGATTCATTCAGCGCTGTACTTCCTTTGAATCATCTTACTGCTGCATAACCCAACTGTGCTTGAGCTTTAGGTCAGGAACTGCTGGCTGGACATTCTCCTTCAGGATTTTCAGATAGATAGACAGATAGATAGATAGGTTTTATTGAACCCCATGGGTTAATTTGTCCTCTGCATTTGACCCATCGTATAGTTAAGAGTGGGCAGCCACAGAGCAGCGCCCGGGGACCAAGTCCAGTTCTAAAGCCAGTTCCTTAGTCATGGGTACTGGTTGGAGCGTTCCTATAGTGCATGTTTTTATTTGTAGAGGGCAGAAATCACAGAAATCATGGCTCCATCAATTCTAGCAAGAAGCAGCCTCAGACCATCACACTACTACATTTGACTGTCGGTGTAATGTTCTTATTGTGGAATGCCTTGTTTGCTTTACCCTGCAGGAAACGAGACCCATGTCCTCAAAAAGTTCTGCTCTTGACTCATTAGACCATAGAACATTTTCCCAAAATTCTTGGTTTCCTACCTAAAAAATTTTGCGAGTGAATATAAATGAAAACACATGATCATCTGTTCCTATTCCCATTATAAATTCCTTCCTCTTGTATAGTGTCAGTGGAAATATATTTTAGTTTAAGACCAAGTATTACCCCCCTTCTCCTTCCTATCACAATATTCCTGGTGCTGACATCACATCTTCCACTTGACTGGAACACAAGGGCTGACATCAGCATGTCTTCTGTTTCACTTGATTAGATAATCATTGGTCCAAGCGTTGGCAATGGCTTCTGGTGTTAACGATTGAACACCTTGTGATACTTATAAGCCAGTATCTGGGAGAAAATGGTTCTTCTTGTCACAGCAAGTCTTACACTAAGCAACAGGGTTTCTTATCTGGATGAGCTTTCTCTAGATGAAAACATTTTGCTGATGCATAAGGCTGGAATAAAGCCTGGTTTGGGTGTTAACCCTTCCAACATTTGCTATCATCACAAAAAAGACTCTTGTAATTACTACCAAGTCCCCTGAACAAAGCAACAACTTTACCGCAGGCCAATAAGTTACTGTCATGTACGAAGAAGACAGATATGTGCGCATCATCGAAGAGGTTTGTCTGGAGAATAATGATGCCTTAATAAGATTTATGCAACCCAAAGGCCTAACTTAAAGCCTCTCATGGGCAAGATATGCTATGCACCTGTGGATCATGTCTCGTGTTCAATCTGAGCACCTTCCAAATCCTCTCCAACTTGCAAAACGCATTGGGAGGGTTGAGTGTGATTCTGGTGTATTTCACTGAAATTTCACAGCAAAATTTCTGAGAAGCATATGAGACGCCTAATTTCATTCTGCGCATTACACATCCGTTCTTCGAAGCTCCAAAGTTAAAGAGCAGTGTTATTTGTCAGGACCAAGTAATACCCTTGTGTAAAAGGCCCTTTCTGACAAAAAAAAACCCCAAATCTTTCATATGTTTACATTCACATAATATTGTATGATATTTGTCTTTAGTCTAAGTGCACATAAACTACATAAATCTTTCATGTACAACTTCTTAGAGTTCTAGCCAGCCAATAAAAGTGTCAGATGGGTCATTAAAAAGTGATGTTTTTCCATTTGTGATAGTGTTTTTTTATTTTTTTTATTTCATTTTTGGACCATTTGAGCTACTGTAGGCCGCCACCTAGCAGGTCTTAGCTCATGTTTTCCCTTCTGTCCAGGTACAGGGGAGTCATTCCAGAAAAAAAAATGATGTGTCTCAATAGTTCAGCTACACTTGAGCTTTAAAAAGGCCCAGAATTAAAGACATTTTCCTGAGGCATGATCCCCCGCCCCCCCCCATCCCCCACAGGGGCCATAAATCACAATCATAAATCAGATCACTATATATGATTGCCATATATGTGTGTGGAGTTGGAAAAAAATCGGAGGTGGTTGAGCTGGGACCCAGATGCAAAACCACTTGAAACTGAAACAAGTACAACCACCTTCTACATGGAGATGTGGAATGTAGGGCAATGTTCATGACAGATCTATTCAGATTATAGCCTACATTTTGGACATACAAGCATGCTCAATCTCCCCAATCGCTTTCATTTAAAGTGGCACGTTAGGATTCATCTTTCTAAGTAATTTCAATCTGACTGCAAAAAATAAGTGCTTGTAAATGTAATTATTGATTATTAGGCCGTGGCGACACATTTTTCAAAATATGTCATGCCAAAAAAATTTACTTTTTAATTTGAATTGCGAAAGAAAAGGAGAGAGAAAGAGAGAGAGGGAGTGAACCAGTCAAGCGATCCATTTGCAACAGCCAGGCGTGTAATGTCTGGTGTGGTGACAAGGGCACTTTGTGAAATGTTTAAACAACAACTGTGTTATTTTAGGGACAATGTTTAACCAATAGCCCATAGCTTACTTTTGTCCATTTGAAATGTTCTGAATTCCTGTAGTTAATAATAGTGGGAGTGCGTGCTGTGAGATGGTCAGGAACAGTGAGCCTGCAGGTTGTTACTTCCATCATTAGGAGGTTTGGTCTTTTTACGATATTATTCCCTGCCATTTATTGTAGTTACTGGACCGAGGCTGAGATTCAGTCCTCAACTCCAGCATGTGGAAGACACAAGCCAGAGAATGTCCTTAAAATTGAATTGCAGGAACAATTATATGGAAGTGCCAGCTGCAATAATTAATCTAATTGTAACAATAAATAAATAAAAAGAATAGAAAGAAGAAGAAAAAAATAAGAGAACATTGACAACACTTCAGCCTAACTCTAAACTTCTCACGATCTCTCACTTTTTATCAACTGCATGGGTTGTCTTTCTCTTGAATTTACCCCTTAATAAGAAAATATTTGTTTAATTGTGCTCCGTATTCAAATTTACATTTTATTTTTATTTTCAATGCAAGATTCTTGTGTATCTTTGGGAAATTTTGAATGCTGCTTGCAGGTAATGCCCAGCCTATCTCAGGAAAATGCTCAACTGGATGACTGAAGGCCACTGTGGAATAGTCTGCATTTATTCATTGCGATGATCTGTCATTGGGATGTATATTACACGTTTTTGAGATGCAGTGAGCAAAGCACTGGTAAGTGTGTGTGCAGTCAGCAGTTCCTCCCAATCCATTGTGAATTACTCGGTCTATCTCTGTTGTTTGGTGTTTATTCTGTCCAGCAGTGCATTGTCACACCAACAAAGAAGATTACATGAGGCTAATGGCAGACTCATTTGCATGCGCTCGTTACCTCATTAGGACTTTATTGTGCTTGTTATGACTGAGGGCGGGACACTGTTCCTCACTCTCGCACCATGTTGAGAAGTCAGGGCCAGGGCCAGCATCACACAGCTGTGAGCTTTCCATTGAGTGAACATTTTACAGATGCAGGAGGCTCGGTTCCTATTTCTATTTTAGCATGTATTTGAGGGTTTTCAGTTGAGGATTTTTCAGTTTGATGTTATTTTTCAAATCTATTTGAGTTCTTGGAATTTTGGTGACTAGATAAATTTGTCTCTCCCATGGAATAATTTTTAATAAGTTTAATAATCAGCACAATAACTGGAAAAAATGTTGTTGGTAAAACTTTAGAAGAAACAGTGTTCTACAGTGCCCCCCAGAATTATTTGTACACTTAGTGATTTAGAGTGAAACAAGCTCTTTAACAAATGTCTTTTCTGTTTATCCTCTTTGTCTTTCAGTTCAAATATTCAAAAAAACCTTACCTTTTCACTGAAGAAAAATAATTGCTTGAAAAATAGGAATTTTGATATCAAATAAATATTTTTCAACAAAACATTCATGCCACAATTAACAGCAGCCCTTGAAAATCTGATGGTTAAAATCTAAGTGAAGTACTGTATATTTCCAGTCATATTTTAAGTGGTCAGTCATGACCTCCAATTTCCCTGGGGTATACATATGAGGTTACTTATGCCAGCTTATTAATGCCAAAACAAAGTAAGAAACGTTCTTCGTAGCAACTAAAATTTTATGTGACAAAGTCATGTTCGGTAAGGAAGCGGACAGAAGGAATTATTTGACATGGCTTTGCATCAGGCGTATGTATTAACATTCCTGAAGTATGAAATGGTTTGATTCATAACAAATTCTACGCTTCATGCCATGGTCATGGATGTAATCATTCATGAGATGGGGTACAGCATACACTGATTGGCAAGATGAGGCAAACATGGTAGCTTCACTATGTCCCTCAGCCATAATACTCCTGAAAGTTGACATGACCGATAATTTGACAGCCAGATGTAGACAATGCTTCAAATCTCGTTTAAACACAATCAAATCATAGCAAATCACAACTGCTCTCTTGTGCAATGGTATTTAATCCATGCTGGTGACTGTGGTATTCTCCAAACTGCATGTGACATGTAATAGAAATGATCGACACTGACCTTTCTGTTTGAAGAATTGGGATTCACCTCATTGCTCCATCATGACGTCTGCTATGTTTTAGCTAGGAAATGGCAAGAGAAGCATCTTTGAAGGGCTAAAATCTGATTTCTTGCTTTGCAATCCTTTCCTAAGAGAGGTTTAAAAGAAATTCATTGCTGAGTAAGATTACAAGCTCCTCATTCATTGGATCAAACTTGCTCAGTCATCGTCTCTTCCTCTTTGGAAATGTTTCTTCTGCATGTTGCAGCTCCCAAATTTAACCATTTTGCCCAGCAAAGATTCACTGAAAGAGACAGGTTGAAAGATAAATCATACACAAGCTTTTAGTTACCATTTTCTCTCATGGTAAAAAAAGATGGATGGACACTGCCTTTTATCATCCAGGGTATATTGTACCACATTGTCCATATATTCTCATCCCGATTCATCACATAGCTACCTGACCAAGCATCAATATACGACGCAGAAGTAAACATTTGGGGTCATTATTTGATGCTTAGGGTTATGGTTAGGGTTAAGGGTTTGGGGTTAGAGGTAGGGTTCATTTTAAACTGGCATCAAATAAGGATGTGAAAAGCGTCCTTTTGCATCGTATATCGGTGCCTGGTCAGGTAGCGTCAATATACGACGCGTCAGGATAACACATTGTAGTTAAATGAAAGGGTAACTGCCCGCCTTACAGTTATTTTTTGAGGTGTTAAACCCCAAGCTTTGCAAACACTGTAAGTCTCGGGGCCAGATTCACAAAGATTTTAGGTGCGTGAAAAATCTCTCTGTACTGGCAAAACCAGTTACATGGCCAGCGATTGGCTAGGGTATTTGTTTCACACCAATCTTCTGCAATGTTACAGGCTTTGCATGTGCTGAAAGGTTTTGTACTTGCTAAAGGTCTTAGTAAATCTGATCCTCAGTGTCTACAGTTTATCACAACTATTCAAGCAAAATGATTTTTTTTCCCCTCTAGCCTATTTTCACCATTTCAATGTATAAATTGCATATAAATGTGCGCTGAGTTCACACAAAATAGTACATATTGTTGACATATGCTTTCGCTTACTACTGTTCGCATCACTAGAAAAGTTCAAACAGTCAGGCAATAAAAATAATTGACACTGGAATATGACTTAATGCTAAAAATGAAAGAGCATTTTGCTGAAGATCAGATTCCAAAGGACAGGTAAAAAAGTTCTCATTTTACAGAGGAAAACATAAATGCAGTGCAACTATCCTATGAAGTATCTCACTTGAAAGATGAAAGAACATTGACTTTTCCCTGATGTCACTCCACTTCTTACCATGGTAGAAAGGAGTGGCAAGATGCAAATCTAATGCTGTAAGTGATTTGATGTTGGAATCTTTGTGTGTCATGGTTTTGCCCCCGCCGGCTGAAGACACAAAGCCGGCGGGCACTGGGACCATGTACCCAAAAGCAAATGAAGGGGTAACACTTTACAGTAAGGGTACAACAATTAACATGAATTAACATCAGTTCATTAAATGTCAGTTAATTAGCAGGTAACTAATATGTTAGATAGTTGAATAAGCATTACGTAACCATAAATGAACTTTTATTAATTCTCTGTGTATCCTGCATTTTGAAGTTGAAAACATCCCTTAAGTATCCCCTATGTAGCACTTCAAACTATTAAACCATAATTTATAAATTAATACCTTAGTTCATGTGAACATCATTTGTAAATGATTACCAGGTGCATTAGTTAAATGTGAATTACCAGTTATTTCATGCTTATTACTGCATTTACTAATGTTAATTGTGGTACCCTTATTGTAAAGTGTTACCAATGAAGGGACCCAAATGCACAGGCTGAGTGAAAATATAAAAACTCTTTAATTAAATGCATAACAAAAACCATAAGGGGAACAGCAGCATAAACACACAGCAGGGACTCCCTTCACAAAATGCTGCTGCACAGGACTAAGGTGCAGCCACCCCTTAAATAACAAACCTGCACCTCCACCTTAACGAGCCACACCTGTTGCCCATTAAGGTGGAGGCGAAGAATGCAGCAGGGGGAGGGACTGCAAGGACAAGCCCTTACAATATGTGGTCATGAGTAGGGTCTCAATGGTGTAAAATTGTCAGTGGCTCACAAGAGAGTGAATCAGAGCTGGTATGGATTGTGCAAAGATCATACACAAGACTGGTGATGATAACTTGGTGATTCACAAACTTTCAAGGCAACAGAGGATGGGATTGGCTCTTTTAGATTTTAACACTGGGGAGACTCTCACTTCACGACATAGACTGATATTTATTCACTTTCAGCCATGAGGGTGACGTAATGTAAAATGTACCTCTGTGTTTGAAGGGGGAAATGTGGACAGGGATTTAAAAGAGGAACTGGTGGGGACAATAATTGGCTTAAGAAAACAGTAAATTGGCTTATTAGTGGGTCATTAACAATATTCAAGGGAAAGCTTTAATCACTGTGTAAAGAGCATTAAACAATATACTGCTTAAGAAAGAAATATTGCAGATGCTTCTGATTCCCAGTGTGTGTATCCGTCTACATACATTACACCAAAAATTAACTTGAACTGAACTGATATTAAGGTGTCGCTCAATTATTTCTCCAGTGACTACGCTGCCAGGTCAAAAAAGTCACCATAAGGATTTCAATAAGTAAATACTTAAGAGCAGAATGATTGAGTCATTTTTGCTATGATTAATGATGTCTGATGAGTCCAGATTCACCCTGTTCCAGAGTGATGGGTGTGTCAGGGTGACAAAGAAAGCTTATGAAGTGATGCACCTGCCAAGCATAGTGCCCACTGTACAAGCCCCAAGAGGTAATATTATGATCTGGGGTTGCCTTACTTGGACAGGGCTTGGCTCAGGAGTATTATGCAGCAATAAAATGAAGTCAGTAGACTACATTAATGCACTAAATGACCATCAATAGATTTTTTTAATCCTTGACAGCGCAGGCATATTCTATCATGACAGTGCCGGGATCATCTGGCTCAAACTGTGAAAGAGTGATTCAGCAAGCATGATGAATCATTTTCACACGTAAATTAGCCACCAGAGTCCTGACCTTAACCAGTTGACAGTCTTTGGGACGAGCTTGGCAACAGTATATGGATCTTGGCTAAAATTGAAGGCAACTTTGGTCAGAAATAAATGTTTTAACATTGTACAAGAATGTCAAAACAATGCCATGATGAATGCTTGCCGTGATCAAAGCTAATAGCAGTGTGACTAGACATTAGTGTGTGCAACATTTTTGGCCAGGCATTGTAATTGCTTGCTGTACTGACACCATTCATGATATCTATTAACTCCTAATTGCAAAGATGCAATTGGTTTAATCAAGGGTTTGAATGGTCAAAGTTATGGCTTCCAACAGTATTTCAAAAGATCTGACCAACTGTACTTACAAATCAAATACTGTGTATTTACTATGTGCAACACTTTTTATTCAATTGTGGAATGTCGTGTGAAACTGATCATTAGAATTTATATTCAGACTGCACCTTTGTCTGCGATCCAGCAGCTGGTCCAAACAATTAAACCACAGAAAAGAGAGAAAGGAGATGGGGGTTAGAAGATGAGGAGAGAGAGAGAGAGATAGAGAGAGAGAGAGAGCAAAAAAGGGGAGAGCAGATTGATTCAATTTTATAGTAGACATCCAGTCTCAGTCTATCCCACATTTCTGGGCCGCTGGAGATGTTTAAACTGTTCTTATAATTAACAGCTATTTTTAACCCGGACAAAAAGAGGAGGGGAAAAAAATAAAAATAATAAATGGAGCAGGGGCGAGTTGGAGAAGCATTAAAATTGGCCCAGATTCTCCAGTGAATGGGACACACCACAGCAGGAGATCAGAGAGGGAAGGCGAGGGTCCGATCACTGCGGATAAATCGCTCCCATTATAATGGCAGTTGAATAGACCTCTTTGCAGTTGAAACACTTTAATAACTGCATTCATTACAGTCATGTCCACTCTGTCTACTGTATCTGTAGGCTTAATTGAGTTCTTTTCTTCCCGCAAATTAAGATGTGCTGGCTATAGCAGTGACAGGCCAAAGGGGGAGACCAAGAGAATGGGTTAGAGTTTTTTCAAAGGTGGTTTTATTTGTTTCTGCGCATGTGTATGTATGTGTGTGTGTGTGCGTGCATGTGCGTGCAATTGTTTATGCTTGCAGGTGTGCGTGTGTTTGTGAATTTCTGCGTGCTTGTGTGTGTGTGTGTGTGTGCGCGCGCGCGCGCATGTCTATGTATTTGCGTGTGTGTGTGTATGTGTGTCCGTGTGTGTATGTGCATGTGCGCAGTCAGAAGTCTCCCTCGGGCCCTGGTACAATATGTTTACCTCCAATTATGCTGAATGCTAATGCTTCTTCTCAGTACATGTAGGGAAGGGCCTGTCTTTGTTATTTACCTATACAGTCAGCCTCTTTGCTGTTTATGTATTTAAGAATTAATTCATTTATCCCAGCTTTGTTTCAACAGATTTATTAATTTATTCAAATACCCTTTTTTTCTGACACATTTTTATTCAATTATTTGGAAGATTTATGAAGGTTTGAAATTTAAAAGCAAAACCTGACTTCTGAAGGATTTTTATTGTTTTTTTTTTTTTTTTTTTTGTGGAGATCCTTAATACGACTTCACAGCTGCATGCTGTATGATTACCATGTTGTCCATTTTATTTGATTGCTTTATGATTGCTCATTCAGCAAAGAGGTCATATTTTGACATGGCTTCTCTCATCTTCCTTCTCAACATGCTGCAGTGAACAGTTTTCACTTATAACTGCTCATTGGATGTATGAACAAACTTATCAAGACTACTTCCATTACTACCACGCATCTTCTCATAAATTGCTGTAATAAAAGACACTTCAGTCATGTTCATAATTAGATAGTTAATGAATCAATTTAATTATTGATTTTCATATGGATGTACAGATCTTGCGGATCTTGAACAGGCCATTGCTAAACACATCCTGCTTATTAGATAAATTCATTGATCAGCCACAAGATTAAAACCACCAGCCTAATATATTTAAAGTTACCCTTGTGCTGCCAAAACTGCTGCGTCAAAACTGATGCCACTTTAATTCCCAAACTCACAATTTCCCAACAGAATGTTTCACGCATCACACTCCCTCCACCAGCATGTCCTCTTCCCACAGAGCATCGCAATGCCCTCTCTTCCCAGGTCAAAGCTGCACACATACCCAGCCAAAGCACATTATGTAAAAGAAAATATGACTCCCTGGACCAGGCAACCTTTCTCAATTGCTCCAAGGTCCAGTTCTTAAGCTGAAGAGGCCATTGGAGGCACTTTCGAAGGTGGACCACACCTGTGGGAGTGGGAACTTTGACTGATCTCCAAACTGCAAAGTGCAGTGCACAGCTGGATATGATGCACATTGCTCTGTGACACATTTTTTATATAAATATTGAAATTCTCTGCTACTAGTGCCATAGTCAGCCTTCTATTAATTTGGACTAGTCGGGATAGCCTTCATAGCCCTCATGCTTCGAAGTTTCTGGGCGCCCAAAACCCTGTCGCCGGTTCATCGTTTGTTCCTTCGAGAACCACTGTCAGGAGGTACTTACATCTGCTGACAGGGAGCAAACTAAAAGTCCTACCTCTTCTGACATGCTCTCAGCCACTCCTCAGGCCAGAGCGATTTGCCTCTTGTCATAGTGGTTCAGTTTCCATTTCTCTCACGTCTAACACGTTGAATGTGAGACCCGGTGGTTTGATTTACTGTCTGCAGACCTGTACATTAGCCATTGTTACGGGATAATCGGCATTATTTGCGGCATTTATGAGTAGTTTTAATTTTTTTGTTCATTGATATTTATGAACCAGTGGTAGATTTTTCTGCCTCATGTACTATTACTTTTTGCTTTTTGAATAGCTCCATTTTGATGGGAGAGATTACAGATCTCCCACCTTGACAACATGTCTCATATAAAGCTATTTCATAAAAATAACTGTCATCCAACTGCTTGCAGCCATGACCATTCTCAAGAATCGGTGCTCGGCAGGGTTCAGGGCTTGATAGATGAGGTCAATTGTCGATCGTAAATAGGGATCATCCCTCCATCCCTCTGAAGCTGAGTCACACAATGGATGATGGGATGTGTTGCAGGATGCAATGCAAATGTTTGTTCTCAAAATCAGGAAGGATTGTAGGACAATTTAGTTCGACCACCAGCCATATGTTTTAATATCCTTCCAGACACAGGTATCATCAGTCACTGAGACAGACATTGAGGCTGCATTGAACCTACAGTCTACACTGGTCTCTCCAGCATACTGCATTCCTCATATTTCATAATATTTGTGGCATACAGGGGTGTTAAAAGTCCGGGTTCAGAAAGTAAAAATCCTCCCCGGAACTTTATTCCAAACTCCTGGATTTCCTTCGGACAGGTGATAGAGCCAATATGAGTGATCAGCTCATTCTGTGGGAAGGAGAAAAACCTGGCAGGACTTTCTGACCCCTGGATTTTACACAACCGGTGGCGTTGTACTTATAATTGCAATGTTATAATATCATACTGTTACCAGGAAAATGTCAGTATACATTAAATACAAGTGACACAAGCCAGTTATACTTCTTATAGACTTCCCTCATGACTAAACCAATTATTTGTGGCCTTTATGTCATCCGTGGCATTCAATGTATATTTCCACAGATTTTTAGGCAAAGCTCAAAATATTTATTACATTTATCCCATTGCAGTTTTTCGTCCTTTTAGGACTAAAGGTCACAAATATTTAATTAGAATATTCTTGATTGAACATTTAACAATCCCTACTGGTAATTGAGAGTAATGACATCATAGAATGCTGACTTATCTATACATTTATTAAAGAGATAGTCTTCAATTCTTTTCCAAGTTGGAAGTACTGGCAATATGTCTTCAACTAATGTTAGACTTAGAGGGCCATTAACCCACCTGTAGATTAGCTCTGGCAGCATTCCAACTTAGCAGAACTCACAATGAAGAGCTTGCCGTACTCATCTCTCTCCAAAGGAGAAAGTGAAGCTGCCTTCTAAAAAAGGTTTTCGGCATCCCCCACCGCCTCTTCCCCCTGAAACTGTTCTCCTCCACCCCCTCCACCCACTTCCTTTTCTGCTCTGAAGCGCACCTTCCCGCGAAAGGTCATGGGGGTCGCACATCTGCATGTGAAATGCGAACCCTTTGACATTCCAAGCCGCCTTAAGCTGCGTCGGCCTTTTGTTTGCTAAAGCGCCAGTGTCAGGCCTGACAAGCCAATCACACACCCCACGCCTCGTCTTGGACTCAGCAGCTGCCCCCATACCCCCACCTCCTCCCGCCCAGGCAGAGACGGAGAGGAATTATGCAAGCTCCTCTCCGGCAATGAAATCGTCATCTACAGAGTGGTGGGTGTCGGCTCACCCAGTTCCAACTCCTGATGGAGGTTTGAGGTGAAGGTTGATCCTCTCCCGTAGATCCATGGTCCCTATTGAGCAAAGCCTAAGCAGTTTGTGGAGTATACTCGTCCATTCTCTATTCTCCATGAAGAGATGCAAGAACAGTCAAAGTTATTAACCAAAGATCAAAGAACCGAGGCATCAAAAAGCAGTGAAGGAGGAAGAATAGTTCACAACGGTTGATAAAAACAACATAGAATCTTCTGGAAAAGTAGACACTGAAATCCCTCTCATTCGGTGCTCTAATCCAGCACTCTCCTCCCCCATTTCAACACTGATATATTGACTTGTAATTGAATCAATTTCTAATCAATGTACAGGCTTGTTAGATATGAATTGAAAAAATTACGTAGCCTAATAATTAGCTGAAAATATATAAAAGCAGACCTGTTTCCAAACTCTAACACCTCATAATACTCAGCAAGGTTTGGAATTTGGCAGAAAATGAGGCGTCTCCACTCATGTCACACTTTAAAAATTGAACTGCTGGAGTTTGGTAGGGAATCCCATCCAAATGAAGGACAGGACCTGTCATTCTCGCTTATGTGGCCTCACAACTGACGGTTTGTCCAATAGGCCGTCTAGGAAGACAAAGTAAAGAGAAGGAAGTGTAGGGGAGGCTGGGGTGAACTGTCACAATTTCTGTTTAAATGCTTCTATTTGGCATAAGTATTCAGACAGACAGCTGAAAATTGTAATGTGGAATGTACTCCTGCTTCATTATGATAAGTCAAATGATGCAATATGTGACA
This sequence comes from Gymnothorax reevesii, assembly GCA_029721435.1. Taxonomy (NCBI): domain Eukaryota; kingdom Metazoa; phylum Chordata; class Actinopteri; order Anguilliformes; family Muraenidae; genus Gymnothorax; species Gymnothorax reevesii. Next base: position 52,341,558 of record CM056583.1, on the reverse strand, counting down.
TGTTTTCTATAACATGAAAATTCACTCTTAAGACAGTCAAATTTTTTGAGACATATCACCGCGGCCCAGGGGCAAATGTCCCAGGCACTGGGGTGGAACGTCACATATATGACCAGCTTTTCTAAATTATTTTCTGACACTTTTAAAGTCAATAATTTCTTCTTCTGACTAAATAATGAAAATGACACTGCAGAACAAGTACTTTGTTTCAGTTTTTTTTGACAAACAATACAAACTAACTGTAACCATAACTCAATGGACCATTTCAAAAGTTTCTGAGAATTCAGATAACAAACGAAACATTTTCCTTGAACATATATCCATCCTTGGTTCTCTTGGTTCCAGTTAGTTCTGTTTTTGTTAATTGGCATATTTGCTCCTGTGCCACAGACCAGATTTGTTCGTTTTGGTATCGGACAAATTTATTTCTAACTTTTTCACTTCTTTTCAAAAACTCCACCTCATAATCTCCTCCTTCAAGTCCAATAGTTTGCACCAGGGGTGAAAAGTCTCACGTTTCAAATCTGAGACTTTTCACCCCAATTAGTGTGACCTTTGACACGGTATAGGGGTAGTCTTGCATTAATGTTGTTCATGATCATCCTCAAGGAAAGGGGTTTATCAATATATACTGATTCCAAAATTCAGTATGTTCACACCATAATTAACAAACTTTCAAGTGCATTTAAAAAGGAATTGAGTTATTGATGGTATTCGATGCGCGTCATCAACGTTCGATGTGGCCATATTGTTGACATCCCCACTAACATTCCTGATGTGACTCTATCGAGAGGCTACCTCGCATTCTTTAGCGATTGTATCAACCCTGGTTGGTTCAACATTGTTAGCTGTGTGATTCACGGCTGTTGTAATAACAGCAACAAAAAAAGTAGCGTTAGATTTTTTGCTATACCCACTGTGAGGAAAAGAGAGGGGAGAGAGGCAGAGGAGTTGAGCCAGCGGAGGAGAGACCTGTGGATGGCTAGAATTAATAGGAGAGACTTCGAGGCTATTCCTTACAGCAAAGTCTGTTCCGATCATTTTAACACAGGTAACGTTACAGTTAGATAAGCCAGTAAAGTGTGTGTGCCCTGCATTTAATCACTGATAGATAACGGTTTTATTAGACAGAGATCGTTTTGTCAGACAGTGAATGTTGATTGATGTGATAAAAAATGCAAGGTTCTAGCTACCGGCGCCTGACATCGTTCTGGTAGGAGGCGACTTCAAGACAGCTAATATGACAGTCGATATTACTAACTTACTAGATTCACGGTGAGCTACTGTTGAATGGAGTTAATGGCTGCATCCAAAAGCGCCGAAATTAAATCCTCGCTCTGTAGCTACACTTGCATCCTTTCCGTTCTATGGAACACAGTTTTATCCAAAACGTCGGTTTTGGCGTCAGCATTAAGATTTTGTTTTTGCGTCTTAAGACGCTATAAAATGCCCAGTTAGCTCTCTTATTGTACAACAGAAATAGCCAGTTAAGACGCCATAAAATGCCCGGGTAAGACACAGAAATACAAAATACTAATGCTGACACAAAAACAGACGTATTGGACCAAATGCACGTTTACAGAACAAGGTTTTAATTTAGGCACTTTGGGAGACAGCCAATGTTATAACGCTCCTCCCTATCTCACTCGCTGCCGTTTCTGACGAATACAGGCAGACACTGTGGATAAAATAGTGACAAATATCGGGGTAATCCACGACTGGCAGCAAAGACATATCTCGGCTAAACGCTGCTTTGTCCAATTTATATGGATGGACACCAATCAAACAAGTTTTCTCGTCATAGCGCGAAGATGATGCCATGACGGCTCGTTTATCTCAATTGAAATCTTCGCTCTGCTCCTCAGCGGTATGTCAACAATATGGCCGCCGTGACGTCAGAAGGCTGTCTGCGAATACCATCTATACTCACAAAATCCCGTGTTTCTTCAAAATCACTTTCAGCTTGGTTTTTGATGTGGCATCACTGGATGTCTCAACAGAATGGAGCTGGTTACTTCCTGTCCCTTCTGTCTTATCTGTGAGCCCCAGCTTACTCCTAATATGGACTTAAAACATAAAGGTTGGCACAAAAAGATGCATTTAATTGCCTGTGACTTTTCACCCCTGGGACATCTCACCCCGACCTACGCTACATAGTTATTGGCAACTTATGTGGCATTTCCAGAGCCAGCCTGCCTCTGCTGGCATCTTTTCCACAGAAATCAAGAGCACAGGGTAGATGTCTCCTGGATGTAAAAACGTAGCAGGTTTCCCTCTTCCTCTCCTCCCTCTTTTTATTTTTTTATGATGCCCATAAAATGGAAGAGCGGAGCTTCGCTTGAACTAATAATATTAGAGCACAAGGAGGGTGATTGATGATCTCAGCAGCAGGCTGAATGGGCTTCATTTTTCCTGGGATTTTTTATCACTGACTTGTTTGGAGTCATGTGCAGCCAGCAGAACCAGGAGAGGCAACAAGTGCCTGATTTATGACACTTGAGCCACTTTTGTCGTGAGCACATTTATTTTATGATGGCATTCATGTTTGATGCTTCGCGAGAAATATTCATTAGTTTGGAATCACCAAAAAATGTGTATTTCTTTGTAATAAATTGACACTTAGTGTTCACCAAGGTAGCTTTGAATTCATCAAAAAATAAAACCAAGACATTAAAAATATTCAAATATGCAATTATTGTTTGAATAAAACAGTTTTCTTCCAGTTTTCTACATATGATTGCAAAAGCCCATATTTAGCCATTATATGAACACATCTCTCACACTCAGTGCTCTCTTGAACATTAGGAGTGAGAGGAAAGAAGGCAGCCGTCCTCCCCCATCACTCTGGCTCCACACCATTCCCTTCCAGTTTTCTTCCAGTTTTCTACATATGATTGCAAAAGCCCATATTTAGCCATTATATGAACACATCTCTCACACTCAGTGCTCTCTTGAACATTAGGAGTGAGAGGAAAGAAGGCAGCCGTCCTCCCCCATCTCTCTGGCTCCACACCATTCCCTCTAAACAACCTTCCACAGGAGAGGATGCATCAGCCGGGAGAGCCTTTCTCCTTCCTTGGGTGTTTACAGAAATCCCCCCAATAGCTGTGCTGAGAGCATCCACTTTGCCTTTTCTTCACTATGCAAATCATTTTTGATCTGATATGCTTCTATTTTCTTTGTATTTTTTTCATGAATGAGTTGCATGCCTGTGGAAATTGTCCATGAAGCACACGAAGTTCTGCTGCTCGTAGAGTTATTTTTACTCTCTCGTGTCCTTCTTTAGTCAGTTGCGTGGCTTGGTCGGATGGCTAAAGCACATCATTCCAAAAAAAGGGGGGGAAAAAAACAACAAAAGGTTTTCTGTGTTCAATTTATTGTTTAGAAAAGCTGTAAAATTATGGCTCTCATGGAGACTATGTGGCTAGATCAGCAAAGCCATATAAACGCAATTTTAAAATAAGGTTAAAACAAGTACCCGGCATTGAGGGACTTCAGAAGATTTGGGATTGTGCTGTTAAAGTGCAGTTCAGAAGTAATGTTGCAGCATAATTCCCATCTAGTGCCTTGGTAGCAGTTGTTAGTAATGTCCACTGAACATCGCCCCTGTGTTTTTCAGTGATAATCACTACACCTGATGAGCGATTAGACATGTGGCTTGGAAGCACCACTTCATAAATTAGTTCTATCTCGTGCCTTTGTTTTGAAAAGAATTGACTACTTGGAAATATATGTAAAGCTGTATGCCAGAGATTAGCATGCATCAGAACTACTGTGCCATCACCTTTCACTAGTCAATAAAACTCCTCAAACAAAAGAACATTAGGAGGTTCATTTTTACCTCACAATCCTCATGGGCCGATGGAGCATTTCTTATACCCTGTGGCATCTGGGAGGGCGGGCAACAGTTCCATAATTTATTCAGGCCATATCTCTGAAAGTATTAACCACAGCAGCTTCAGATTTAATATACATGTTCTTTGTGAGGGATAGGCGTGCAACGTAAGGGTCATTAGTGGATTTCACCTCTGACCTTGACACAGTCACCTTGAACTTAAAAAAAATCTTTATTATTAGTTAGGGGCTGTGGGGTTCTCTCGGCGCTCAGCATTGGCATGTTGACAATGTGAAGATATAAAAACCCATAGCAGTGGTAGTCGACCGTCATGCATTCGGTTCCAACTAATCGGCAATCTACACTGTCACCTTTTCCTGCTCCTCTGTTAATTACCAGCCACGTCTATTGACTCACCTTTCTACTTTGAAATATTGATTTTGGTCCCATTATGTTGCCCTCAGTTCATGCTTGTCTTTGGACTGCATTCTTTGTAAACTGTTTAAGTCTCCAGTCTGACTGCTGTTATTCATCATAACCCTCGTATGAATATCTTTTGTGTGTCCTCCCATCCAGAAGCTTGAGTGTCTTTCAGAAAGTTGGTCTCCTTTGATTGGATCAACATCCTGTGTGCCTCACCTGCCAGGTCATATGCATCTATGTTTCCAATTCCCTAGTATGTTGACATGTGTTGACATACACATACCCCTTATGTTGAGAGTGCAAGTTGCTGGTCACTTGCTATATGCCCTTTAGCGACCAGCCAGTATCTTCCTGGTAAAAGTTAATCGTTCTCCTCTTAGCTTCATTAATAGAAACAACCTCAAAAAGCTTTACCCTCAGTCTCCAGGATTAGGACCATGACCCTATTAATCATTGTTAGTCTGTTCTTCTGTCCAGTTTATTAGGAACAACCTCCCAAGCCTTCTGAGGTCATCAGGATTGGGATTGCATTCCTGCTAAACTCTTTCGTCCCGCCATCTGACAGTTCTGCTCAGGCGACGTGTGTAATCCATCTGGCAGCCGTCCTGGGACACCACTGGCTGGGCACAGACACACCCTTGCACTCATCTAGTATCATCTGAACTGAACAGTGTCATTTTGCTCTGAGCTCCATCCCTTTGTCATTACTGTATAAACCCTACTATTGGATTGCACTCTGACACTGCATTGGGTTCCTGGTATGGATCATAACAGTTATTATGTAATCAGAGAGATGATGCATTTTTTGAATGTGTGACTTGAAAAGACTAATAAACTCCATGAACTGCTTGCTAAATTATGGTGGATTCTTTGCAGAATGCTACCCTTCTTCTGGAGATAGCAGGAGAGTTGAACATTTTATATGAATATACATACCATCAAAATGTATGTGCAGATTACACTAATTTCTTGTCTTCATTATGAGGATATTTTCATCAATATCAAGTGAGCAGAGCAGGAATTACAGCCCATTAAATTTTTTTTTCACTGTCTTAATGTGAGGCCCAAGCTCAAAGTGCCTCATGTTATTTTAAATAGTAATTTATATGAATGCAGTAAGAGATAACTGGACATGCAAACTAAATATACATAGTATTGTTATTGCATAACTAATCATTACTCTATAATATGAATCTCTTCATATAAAGTAAACCATCTTTAAGAGAGAGAGAGATAGAGAGAGATAACAGCTGTTCAGCTCCCTCTGCTCCGGACAGCTGCATTATAAGGTTTGTTTATGCAGAAGTAAACATGGTCTAAAATAACTAAATTGCAACTATACTAAGAAAATAATTAGTTTGTGTTAGTTTAATGTGTTGTATTGCTTTGTTTTATGTCTAACATTGACAGTTTTGATTAGCTAAAGTGAGCTATTGGAACAAGCCAAGACTGAACTCATCAACATTGAAACTGAAGGGTTCGCACTGTGACTTCTTGTCAATGTACATAATGTTGATATTTTAATTTTATTGGAGTCATGCTGCTGTAAATGTGGGCTCCACTGTCCTGCAACTAAAATGAAATTATGTAAATTTCAACAAATTGGCCGTTGCAAGGCAGGGTAAAAACAGGATGAGAATGTTTGATAAAGAGGGCAAGAGGCCAGACAAATTACGATTACAACGTATTACCAAAGGACAAAACATAGCACCATAATTCATTGGACAGTGATGCAATTTTTGTTATTTCAGTCTGGCTGGCCGAAACAATCACTGGACGTGATTCAATTGAATATTCAGTTTATATGCTGAAAAGTTTACTGAAGGCAAAATGTGCAAAAAATCTCATCGTCATGGTATCCTTTTATACAACTCCAATTCCAAAATAGTTGGTACGAAGTGTAAATTGTGAATAAAATCAAAATGCAATGACTTTTGGATCACATGAGCCAATATGTTATTTACAATAGAACATAGACAACATTTCAAAGGTGAGACATTTTACATTTTTATCCATAAAATTAGCTTGTTTCAAATTTTCTGGCTGCAACAGGTCTCAAAAAAGTTGGGACACAGAAAAGGCTTGAAAAAGCAATTAAAATGTAAGCGAATGTACAGGAGTACAGAGCCTAAATAAATCATTTGTCACAGTCCAATGAATTATGGTGCTCACTGTATTTGGCACGAAATGGTAAAACTAACCATAAATAGTGAAATGTACCTAATGTACTTCATATACTCAGCTCACTCATCCCCATCAATATCCCCATATTTTGAGGACATCAGATATGACAGATATTAGCCATTAGCCAGGCTCAGTGACATGTGCAGCTCTGAGGTGACAGTCATGCCAGAGCAAACACTGGTCCTGACTGTGTGGAAACAGTCACATATTTGAACAGAAGCCCCTATATTTCATTTCCCCACCAAAGCTTAATTAAATTGAATTGAAAGCCAGAGAGAGAGAGAGAGAGAGGAGTGAGCAGAGAGATAACAGAATGAAGTCCTCAAATGTAGGAGGGAGAATCTGAGCCAAAAGCCATTCCTCGTTTCTCCCTACGGATTTATGATCGATGGGGTTTTTACCAGATTATTCACAGATAGTTTAAGCGATGAGATGTTGAAAATTGCCGGGCGGCGTCTTACGTGACTGAAGTAAAAGCAGAAAAACATTGACTTTTGTCTGGTTAGGAGGGAAATTTATTTTTCCCAGTCTGACAATCCTTTTAGTAGAAACCAGGCTCCCTGCCAGGCGAGAGTGTCATACATTGCAGTTTGAAAACAACACATATCTTTTAATATTCAGTGAGCTCATAGATCTTTGTGAGTTGTTAGGGCGCTGAATGGGCCTGCTTTGTCTGATTCACCCCTCTCTCCCTCTCTCCTCTCTAAAGGAAAGGCAGCGCGAGGGGAAGGGAGAGCCAGAGCTGTGCGGGAGCCTGCGGAGTGTAATCACTGCCGAGGCCGGAGACAGAGCGCAGTACTCACTTCATCCTAATCAATAGGAATGTATTAGTCAAACTGTTTGCGCGAGGCGCGGCGGCGGAGTGTAGCCGCGGCGTTAACCACCGAAGAGCGAGCGCCGCTTTGAGTGCTAGTCCTCTCAGACTGAAATATGAGCCCTGTCAAGAGCCGAGACGTCTGCTCTGCCGTCGGGATAGAGTAATCGATGGGAGGAGAGGGGAAGAGAAAATCATTCATTTACAACGGGCCTCGCCGCTACAGGATTCCGCAGCTTTTGTGAGAAATGCGCGCCAGTTTGTGAGCCTGCGCTCGGCTGTGTGAGACTGTATGTGGATGTGTGTGCATGTGTGTGCGCATGTGTGTGTGTGTGTGTGCGTGTGTGTGCGTGTGTCTTTGGATTGGCTTTATCCGATTTCTCTATTTCCAAGCTGCCGCATTCACCGTAAAATGAGATTGAAAATCGTATCTGGTACAAACTATCTATGGATTGCTTATGAAACATATTTAACATAGTATTGATCAGACCCTCAGCAGATAAGCATTCCCTGGGAAAACCTCATCATTCTGTACTCAACAAAATTTCCCAATTGATCACTGTTTTGGTCGTATAATGGCTAAGGAACTGGCAATGCAGCCTGAGGGAGCAGATTCAATTCTAAAGTAAGATACAGTCATTATTCCCTTCAATAAGGTACTTCTAGGCATAAATGTACTGCAATGCCAGCTCAGAATCTTGCACACTGGGCCCAGAAATGCACTTCAGCTTGTCCATGGAGCAAAGCCCTCATAGCTGTAGATTCCAAACAAAATCAGCTCCCATTCCCACAGAATTCTATGGAAGGGAGCCCACATTCCCAAAGATTCCCTAAGTGCAAGTCATGTCTTAAGTCATGTCTCTGTAGATTCTCAAATAACAGCCCATGTAACCACATGTTCCCAAAGAGGAGCATACAGTCCCTCAAATTCACAATGATCTGAGCTCACATATGCCTGCAGACTCTCAAACGACAGCCCACATATCCAGTTATTCTCAGAGTCCTTAGTTACACATATTCACGATTGTTATACAATGGTCCACAACTGAATGGGCATATATTTTAGGGAAGCGTTAGTTTTGCCAAGTTCTAGATAAAATCCTCTCATGTACATGATCTTCTTAATGAAAACTTGAAGAGGCACTATCTGGCATGTGTAATTCTATAGAACGGAAATAGTTGAAATGGCCTTTTTTCTGTTTATGAACAGTATGTACTGTGCGCTTAAGTACACTGGGCCTACTATAGGGAAACAAAATATAGATGCTAAATGAGTTGGATACCGTAATGTGTATGATTTATTTTTAGTAATGCTACATATTGAAATATACTTTTAGAAGTTCTAAGTTCATAATATAATTGCATAAATATTCCCTATGCATTCAATAACTATTTAAAAGGCCCAGTATGCATTATGCAATTATCTGTATAGTTTATGTAACTGCTGACTGTGGCGAGGGCTACTTTGTTTTCACTGAAACTGGAGCAGTTCTTCAGGAAGAGATCTGTGCTTTGAGTAAACCGCTTTTGACACGGGGTAATTGACAGTTCCTGAAAAGAAGGCCATAATTAGGGTCAATGCGTCCTCACTTCAGTTTGGAGGAAGTGATCATTATAGGCTATGAATGTTCACAAGCAACTTAATCTGTTCAAAATGAAAATAAAATCAAATACCACTCCCTGCCTGGCTGTCTGTTACTGCTAAATATGCTATTCAAGTGTGACCGCAGTGAAAATATTTATAAAACATCAATGAATAAGGTGAAATCTGAGTAACAAGACCCCTAGCTCCATTAAAGGAGAGGAAAACAGGCGGAAGAAAAACTGATCTCAAAGATATAAGCCTAATTAGATTATGGCACACTCAAAACCATACCCTGCTTTCAGCTTTCTCAACTGCTTTCAGCACACAGATTCCCTCACATGCACATACTCAAACACCAATCTACGCACAAAAGCGTGCAGATTGCATATACAGATTCCTGCATGTATGCCCACGCATATCCCCATTCACATATATGCACATAGACATTTACACAAGCAAACTGAAAGTACATGCAGTTTGAGACAAAAGTCCATGAACAGTGAAGCATTTTTTTCTATTTTTCCTCTTCTTTAGGTATATTTTTTTGGCAAATATGTAGTATTCCAGACTTGCCAGTACGTTAAATCTTGTGGTGAACCCTCTGAATTGTTGACACAGTTTGGCAACCTCTTCTTGTTCTGGCATATTGTTGTGTAGAGGGGTTTTCCTTTACCAGGGAGAGAATTCTTCTGTCATCCGCCACAGTTATTACATGCGGTGTCCGAGACTTGTGGTCTCCCTGAGTTCATCAGTGTGCTCTTTGTGCAAAATAGTCACTTTGCCCACAAGTTATATATATATATATATATAAGTTGCGGCTGGTGAACTGGCAACAGGGAAGGCTCAAACAATCCCCTAAAATTAATGATTGGTCATGACCTGTTTTCAATCATTAATTTCAATTACCATTACAGAAACTTCAAAAACTCTCAACATTATCAGTTACCAGTTTTCATTTATAACACCTACCAATTACGACTCCAGACTTCTCATGCTTTTCTTTACTCAGTGGTTGGAAGCAATGCATGTTCCATGATAATTTAAATTCGATAAGATCATTTGAATCGTCTTCATGCAATTCCATTGCTTCCAACCCCTCCAATGCACAAGGACTTCAATTCCGTGCGAGAATCTCTTACATGTACGCGTTGATTGAATAATTGCTGGCTACAGCAGAGGAACAGAAATATGCCACTTAAACTCACACCGAATGCGTGAGAGTTGACAGCTATGCTTTATAAATGAAAACTGGCCACACCTGATAATGCTGAGAGTTTTCAGAGTTTCTGTAATGGTCATTTAAATTAATGATTGAAAACAGGTCATGATCAATCATTAATTTTAAGGGATTGTTTGGAGCCTCCCCTGTTGCCAGTTCACGAGCTGCTACTGATATATATTTATATTTCCCCTAAGCCTAAAGATACATTGCTTCATAAGTAATGACAGCTCTTTGAATTTTATGTTGAGAATTAATAGCAAAATATTCCAACTGCCACTCTCAAAAGCAACTCTAGACCATTTATCTGCTTACTTGGAAATGCAATAAGGGAATAACACGCAGTTATCCATAAGATGCAGTTCAGTCAATTATCCAATTGCTTTTGGTCCTTTTATGGGGAGGGGACTTATAAAAAGTGCTGCATTTCTCACACCACTCACCTGATTTGGACATATTTAAAAAGATTGCTCTTCAAGATTATTTACCCTTGACACTAATAAGTTGTGTTGGAAAGCTAAGATAATGAAGCACGTTTTTCAAAATTGTTTCAAATATTTTTGGACATGCAGGCCCATACATGCAGACACAGTTAATTGTGAACAAGCATGTAACTACAGACACTTCCACAAAAGTGTATGCGCGCACACGCACACACACACACACTGCTCTTGACTGTTCACTGGGGAATGCCCCTGCCAGCACCATTAACAACCTCCCCGCAGAGCGTGTGTGTTTCCAAATAAGAAGAGATGGAAAATCGAAGTAGGGCATCCATGTTGATCAAACGAACACTCTATCACTAGGCTACAGGAGACTCACAGAGAGGTCCCGAAGAAAGCACTGTTCAAACGGCATTGAGGAAGGAATGCCCAACAAATCCCCATGGGCAGAGGAGCAATATATACTTCCTGAAAGTGAAATTCCTTCCCGGTGTTCAGTTCCAATGTCCAGAACTCACTAATTAGCACAGTTCTTTGGCCAGAGGTTAGAGCTGATGAGCGAAATCAGCTGGATGACTTAATCGGTGGAACAAACGCATTACAGGACTTCCACTTCCTGACCCAGGGATTTCACACCTGAGTCATACTCAGACAGAGAAGAAAGACTAGGACAAGCACAAGGTGCAGTCACTGTGGCACAGGGGAGTCAAAGTCACTCAGCTGTGGCTAAAGATTGTCCAGTGTAGGACTCCTTCCCCATAAGACCCAATTAACATGGACAGTGATTAGATTTTTCAAATCAGAACTTCTGCCAAAGGGGCTTTCATACCTGCTACTGAACACAACATAGCTCAATACCTTTTAAAATAAAAGTGCCACTTGCAATAAGTCAAAAGTATTTGTGTGCATATTTTTTGTGTCATTCCTACTGTTTCTCATTATCGAAATGGATGCATGTTTTTGCTGTCCTTTATAGGCTGGGTAGTTGCTATCTGAATGTGGTCTGACTATTATGAGGGGAAACATCTTGTAGGAGATGCATTCAGCTACAATTTTTCCAACCAATTAAGCCTTTACGGACCGCATCTATTCACAAAATCAGGGTCCGCTGCACAACCAGTGATCCGCGGAATCATGAACAGGCTGGTTGAGATCATTGCAGCCCAGAACGCGCAGATGTTTCTCTGTGTTCAAGGTCAGTCAGATTTGGCAAAGCGGTTGCACCCCTCACTGGGTTCATGAGACGGTAAGGTAGTGAATCACAGCTAGGTTTGTTCATCTCAGGCGTAACTCCAGAGAATTCCTGTGGTCCAAAAAAGCAGTGCTATGCAGGTGCAGAACTCCTTCAAGGCAGAACTCGGGCTCATTAATACCTGGACCCCCCCCCCAAATCCGGAACGTGGACTGAAGTAAAAAATGGAACATCCAGGCCCCAGGTGGTATTCGATAGCTAGATTGGCCGCGGTGAATAAATAATTTCTATACGATGACATAATTGAGTTTTACAAAAATAATTAACAGTTGTCCTGGAGAGTTACTGTGGCCCCAGTATTAGCATAGAGTGGGACGCCAAATAGCAGGGTTTGGGAAGAATATTGCTTTGATTAATCACGATCTGATTGTATCGCTATCTGACACAATCACTGCGTAAAGTAATCACTATCTTTTAACTCATTTCCTACGGCAAGCCGCTGTCAATGGCGCGGCGACTTCTACTATTCGCTACGGTAAGCCGGTCCCGCAGTGTGGATGACCATTCACAGTCCGATGAACACACAAAATCAGTTGACGATTGCGGTGATGGGCCACTGTACTTCAATACTTTATATTGTGTCATTTTCAGGAAAATTGTTACGTACAAACGCGACAATTTTATAAAAAAGTATTCCCTAGGCAATGAGTAAAGATACGTTAATACTTTAACCTTCATCCTACCAAGTGGGGTCCATCTGGACCCCGCAACTATATATTCGTTTGCCATTTTAAAAATACGTGACATACTGCCTCACCGTTTTATGAATTTGTCAGAATTTATGTTTTAAGAAATAGGTAATTCTTTCCTGTAGAAGTGATCAATTGGCTAGCATCACATAAGCAACTTGTCCGCGCTAACGGAACTTGCAGTCTGCAAAACCTGTATTATGTTTATAACATAACCGAGCTCTCTCTAACTGTTGCGTACTATCCATAAAGCTGCTTTCACATCAGATACGAAATGAATTTTTCGCCGGACAGATTAGCCTACATTCAAAGTCAATGCAAAGACACAAAAACACGAGTTATGGGCATGTCAAGCTGCTTTCACATGGGACGCGAAACTAACAGATTACATTCAGAGTCAATGCAAGGACTCAAATACACGAGTTATGGGCATGTCAAGCCGTTTTCACATCGGACGCGAAACAAAATAAGTAATGCTGCCCAACTTTTCGTAAGCTCATTCCTGCCCTTAACACGCCGATGGCTTCATGTCTGGCATTTTCAGACATTCCATTACAATGCCCCATGATTTTGATTTTGCTCTTTGCTCTTTTCAGTGTTTTATGTTCAACAAAGAGCATCTCTATTCTAAATTGTGAAACATGTTTTGAATGGATTTTAATGACAGGATTCATGTCGGCCATGAATTGCACAAAATCATGTGCAAGTACGTGTAAATGAACCAGGATTCAGCGTTACTTGGTGTGTTGGTTTGATATACTCTGTTCAGGAAGACTATAAAGTTTGCTATTTCGTGATTTTAATGTAGCGACATGTAAAGTTGCACATGTAGGTAATAAAAACATTAGATGGGATTACTTCATGGGAGAATGTGCTCCACATGAAAAAGATCTGCGAGTGATTGTTGACCAAACCCTCACAGGCTCTAGCCATTGTGCCGTAGCAGTTAAAAAAGCCAATCGGATGCTGGGATACATTGCCAAAAGTATTGAGTACAAATCCAAGGAGGTGATGCTTCTTTTGTAAAACACATTTGTCAGACTACATCTGGAGTATTGTGTATAGTTCTGGGAACCATACTATAAGAGAGATATAGAGGCTCTAGAAAAAGTTCAGAGAAGGGCCACTGAAGCTAATTCCAGGTATAAAAGATGAAAGCTATGAGAAGAGGCTGAAGATCCTTAATTTCTTTAGTCTTAGGAAAAGGAGACTTAGGGGTGATCTGATTGTTAATCCCTTTAACATGTTTAAAGACCTCAAAGTGAATTATGTAGGATTCCTTCGACCAAGTGTTGTTAGTAGAACTCGGGGTCACAAATGGAAGTTCACCAAAGGTTAATTTAGCACTGATATTCAGAAATATTTCTTCACCCAAAGAGTAATTTCAATGTGGAATAGCTTGCCTGACCATATTGTTGAGGCAGAGACCTTGGGAGTTTTCAAGAGCAGGCTTGACTTAAAGCTAGATACCATTGAGTCATTGAGCATCTGAAGTGATATATTCATAACAGTATAAAGAAACTGGCGAACCTAGTTGGGCTGAACGGCTTGTTCTCACCATTAATGTTATGTTATGCTATAAATACTGTCATCAATACAGATGTACAATTATTCACAGTACATGCAATTCATAAATTATACTTACTGGATTTAAAGAACTGTACTGTACACCTCTTGATCACTTTCCTATTTTCACAAACTAAAATGTTCTTTCAAATATTGCATTCTTTAAAATAAAGATTGCCTCAGTAAAAGTGAGCAAGGGCATACTCTGTTAGGATTGCCGAACAGCCTTACTTTGTTTTTGCTGTGGTGCACTGGATTTGTATTGCTTCACTGGCAAGACATAAATTGGTTCTTAATTGTGCGGAGTGTTCTATGTAGTTTTTCAGTTTTGTTGATCGGTGTGGCAGTGTCCATATCAGTTCTGTCTATGTTATCAGACTGAATTAACATTTATACACCTGGAAACCATTATGCCATTATATCATTTCTGAAACTTAAAAAAAAGAATAATTATAAATTCTAAAATACAAATTGGTCTTTCATGCTTGGGCAAAGAATTTGTGAATGCATTTAAAAGATGTAATGCAGTATGATGTACTATATGTGGATAAATGCTTAAGTACATACAGTTATTGAGTCAAATTATTCTTTGCTCTGTGTTATTCATTTTTCTATTCTCTTAACACTGTGGGGCTAATTTAGAAAAATTGTGATTTGTTTCATGTGTGTTTTTCAACAGACTAAGCACTATGTCACAACAAGCTAGGATTCAAATAGGGAATATGTCTGTGAGCTATTTAGGTTACACATTATTATACATTATTATACACCACATTATTATACATTTGAATGAATGAAAAGCTGTCAAGACATAGTTTAAATCCATTTGAAACATTTGTCTACATAACCCATATGCCAAAATTTCTGCAATATTGTAATGGACTCTTCTGCCTGAATATGGACTTTTCCGTGTTTTTCAATTGCCTTAGGGTCCTCTATCGATATAGCGCCAGTGTGGATGAAGGCTTTCATTCTAACTAAGCAGTTGCATACCAAATTCTAATAATCAAGGTCATGAGCAAAGATTTAAATTCAAACTGATCATGTATCTCTGAACATATGCTACCATTATGTAAAATTTGCTGTTTTTTCTGGTAATAAATGCATCCAATCTGTGCTGAAATGTAAAAGCAACTTTCAACTTTATTATTGCATACCATGTAATATGAGAATTTAATAAAAAGTTTGAGCATATCTGATATCTGGTCTTCATTAACTTGGGCAGAGCAGTCATGTTTGGTTTTGTAAAAACTGGTGTCAAAGGGTTAATTAGCTAAAATACTAGAAAGGTTCACAGTACAGCCATGGTAACCCTGTGTATTGGGAGCAGATTTATATTTTGGAGTAGGAAGAATCTGATCATATAAGTATATAAACAGAAATACTCAGGAAACTCATGCTGGTAATTTTATCTTTTATCCTGCTGTAATCCCTTAATGGTGAAAACAGTATATATGTACACGCTTAAAGAAAACACTGATGTTGTATTCAGAATAAAGAACTGGATTTATTTTGTGGTATAATTTTGATATTTTGGGCCAAAACTATACAGAGTAATAGTTTATTAAACGGTGTATCAAAATAATTATTTTTCACAGCCTCAGATGACCGGTGTGTAGTGTCCCAAAGTATCATATGCCCAAATGATCTTTGATATTTTTTGAGTGTACAACTCATAGGTTTGGACAGATAATGAGGAGCATCCCTAATATTGCGGCCATTCCAAGAGTGCATGCTCCAGCGGTAACTAAATTCTAATTAAGCATTTTAACGCAATGAACCATTCAACAGTACATTAATTGTCTTGGCATGTAGCCAAAAAACTGACACACCAAGCTGGATTTTTCTGCAAGTGCTTCTTCTGATGATGAGAGAACAGACGAATTGCTGCGCCAATTCCTACATTTCTCCAGCCGCAAGTTCCAAGTGGTATTTTCTTCTGCCAGAACTACAAAATTGGGCAGAGATGAATATCAAGGGCGTAGTTAAATTTCAGGGAGGGTTTTAAATGTAAATTAGATGGCACCAGCGGGAGTGCCACGCAAGGCAATATTTGGTATCTTCCTCATATATTAAGCTGACCATGTATGAATTGCTTGAACCCAATCTAAATTGACGCGCAACATATTTCATTTCATCAGAGGGTGCTGACAAATTGAACACTGTGTCAAGAATCGAAGGTATTAAGTAAAAAAAATAATCATACTGTAATAATGCATCATGCTTGTATGATTGTTACGACCTGAGTCTTTTTGTAACTGTCCCTTTAAACTGTGCAGCTTTGTCTCCTCCCCTGTGTAGTATTGGTCTTTGTGTATGGATGGTTTGCATCAGGTGTTATGCAGGTGTTGCAAGGCTACAGCTGATTGGGCCATTTGAACATAATTGCTGCTGCCTGACTGAACCATTCGAATGGAATTGCTGACGCCGGATTGGATCACTGCACCATCACTGCCCTTAAAGCTAGATTATCCAATCTTGGAACAGCAAACAAGATTTGAATGTAGCCTCACCTCTAAACCCACTCCCTCCCCTCAAGTCTCTGACCAAAGCCACACCCCCTGATTCACATGCACGAGCGCGAGTCTCGCATCCCGTTACCTGGATGCAGTGTCCTATGTCTGAATCGTCAGCGGAGCTGTGTGAACGCTAGGTGCAAACACAGTGAAATATCTACATTTTACCATCAACGAGTATCCTATGAATGTGGCCTCAGGTCAAAGACGAAACCAATACGACTACCTGGGCATATTAGAAATAGAGTTACAGCACATGATGTATAAAACACAGCTAGCCACTGAGCTAGCCTTAGCACTGGAAACAAGCTAACGTCTGCCACGAGCGCAACGTTTGTAACATGAGATATTCTCAACGGAGTGTCACTGTAACCATTGACGTCTTTCATATGAAGCTATATGGTATTTCAGAATGTGTGTTAACAATACTTCCGGGTGGCAGAATGCGAGCAGCTTCCCATGGCCCTGAAGAGATACAGCAGGCAAAGCCTGTCTTAAATTAATAACTTTGGGGTTTTTGACTTGATATTTTGTAAAACGAGACGAGAAATGTTGACTGTTAAATATGAAAACATAGGTTTTGTAACCAGAAAATACATCTGTGGTGATACACGATTTATCTACCAGCCACCCACTTGCGTTAGCAACCAACTACCGACGAAGTTATTGCTATGAGCCGAGCTTGCAACGCCTATCGGCGGCAAGTGTAGCCTGCTTTTTCCCTTTGGCTTTTGCAGCTAATGTGACAGCAGAGCCCCTGGTGACAGCATTCTCTGGTGACAGTCAGTGACAACAGCATCCACCCAGGAAAAAGCACTTAACCGTTTATTTTTAACGATATTAATATTGTGAGAAAGGTGAACAAATAAATTCTCCTGCTGAAATGTTAAGTATACAAGAACGTAACTGTCTCAAACTGCAGATTCAGCTTACTGTGTCTTTGCGTTCTTGGAAATTTGTACTCTCGTTCTCAACTTCTAAAGTTTGAACTCACAAATAAGGTAGTTCGTGAGAAATGGCAGTGCTTATGCTGGCTATTGTTTGTCCACCTGTAAAGAAACACCCACAACTAGGCTACACAGCTGATTGAATTGCGTGTGCACGTGAAATGATTGTCATCGTCAGTCACTCCTTCTGGCTCCGACTGGTTATTTTGTCCCGGTGGTGGTGAAATCTTGCAGAAGAGTGGGGGAGGGGGCACTTATCATGTTGTGTCTTGGATTCCCCTTGACCTGGGATATAACATCATATTTCATCGTGTCATGAATGTGAAATTTGAAATTTCATTTCTTGCAGGAATAGGACAGTAAATGCACTGGCAGTCCACTGGCTCACACTGGCAGCCCAGCGCCTTGTGGCTGCAGCATAGTACACAAAATTTTGCAGCCCCCGCTCATTTTTCTTTTGGCATGTTTGGTCAATTGAAGAGCCTTGTACTAAAAGTAATCTACTTAATTCACATTCTCACAGATTGAGAGGTCAGGATGGGAAATCATCTTTTTAAGTTACATAAGTCAATCATCTCAATTTTGTCAAAATGGACATTTTGGGACAAAAGTACTTTTAGCACTGGGGTCTTTAATTAGCAGATTTTATGGATTAATTATTTATTCAGACCTCTTTTTACTCTAAATAGACATTTTGTGACATAAGTACATTTGAGCTCTGGGATCTTCAATTTTTCCTTTAAAGAGGACTTAGTGCGAGTTTTTTTTTTTCTCCAAATTATAATACTTTTGATGTCTAAAAGTAAATTCACTTTTTAGCTAAATAAATAAATAAATAAATAACAAAAAAAACAAAATCTATGGTTTATGGCAATTAACCCTCTGAAAAACAGGCCGTTCTGAGTGGACGCCCCCTTTGTGAACTGATCTCTGATCTGATTGGCCAGTGAACGGAGCCACTGGGCCTGTTTGTCAATGGAGAGTGACAATGTCAAAATCCCCAGGCTGATAACAAATCTCTGAATACAGATGACTGAAAAAGTAGCCAGCTCACTGTTAAACTGCCTAATGAGTATGGAGAGCTAATGTCTTCAGGCTAAGCAAAGATGGGAGTTATACTTCCAAAGACGTCAAATATGCATTCACCATAAACGTTTTACTACACTTGGAATTCAGTCTTTAATGTTATGATTTATATGTGCCTAGCATCTTAATATTAGTAGTAATCGTTACCTAACATTCTATTTACTTGTATTACAAATGGCTGCACGACTCTTCAGAAACTGACTTTCATTGAAAGCAGTCACCCATTTTATCTGTTTCTGTCGATTTGTATCGTGCATTGCCTCTGGCTTAACTAGCAACCGTACAGTCAAAATGGAGAGGAAATGCTTGCATGCTAGCCCAGTAGATTTGAGACTGGCACTTAGCCTGCCAGCAAACTACATTGACAACCATACAAAGTTAAGCAGCATTTCACTTGGAATTCAGTTTAAATATTCACAGAAACTGGAAACACTTACTTAACTAGCCACAGATTCTTCTTGAAAATAAATAGAGGGTATCGCCAATACAAAAAAAATGCCCGAATGTTGCATTCGTGCCCCGTTTCAGATGCATTATGGGACAGTTCGGTAACCCAGTCGCTTCCGGTCTTTGAAGAACCCAACAGTAACTGAACTGTAGTCATTAAGGCCATGAGTCATTACTGTGAAGCTGCCATGAGTTCATCTAACAAAAATGAGCAGAAAAAACTTCAGAAATACCCCTGGATGAGAGACTTATACGCACAATGATCGTATATATACACTGAAAATATTTCACAAACATCTCCAAGTAAAATAATTGTGTGAATTTAATATAATTGCTTTTTTTAGTTTTTCCTCCAGTGAAAAATATTTCACAAATATTGAAAAATTGAAAACAAGTAACAAGTTGACGCAATTTTTTTACTTTGATCCAAAGTCTCAAATTTTTTTCACAGTATGCATGCATGCATAAATTGTTAAACTGTAGGTAGCTCACGGTAAACGATAAACGTGATCTCAACAACATACCAGAAGTGAGTGAGTTCTGGATGTAGCAAAATATTTTGCCAAAAGCGCTACATCCAGGGATTTTTTTTTGTATTGGCGATACCCTCTGTTGAAGCCATCACTTCTTTCCATTTTCTTAAAAGCCTACTATGTCCTCAGTAGTAAATTTTGTTGCCAGTCCAGCGTTGATCTGACTCAGGTTAATAGTATAGAGCAAGAGAATTGTCGAGTACTATAGGTTTATGCCGATTAAAACAGGAATGCTGTCATCATTGGGCACTTTTTTTGTAACTCCTTAACCGTGTCAATGATTATATAGTATTAAACTGAAGATGGGAAATTAAGAGCAACATTCTTTTTGCTTGGTTTGATTTCTATAGCTTGTTGCATTTCAAAATCCCTTTATTCACTTACCTTGTCCAGCTTTTTGCTGAGGTAATTCAAGGTGAAGTTAATGCCTTTCTCTCTGGGGTTCAAAACAAGTTTCCCTTGTGGGACTTAGGACTCCAGCCTTTTATTAAACTAATTCTGTACTTTTCCACTACTACCCGTCATGGCCAGGCCTAACTCCATCTTATGGAAATTGCATTGTGCTGGTGAATGATGCTTTGAGAAACAAATACAGAACAATAGTGAACAGACACAGAATTAGCATAAGAAATCAATCAGCTTTATTTATGTAACTGTTTTAATACACAAAGTAACACAAAATTCTCTTACACAATAAAAAAACAAAGACCCCCAACTTCCCTCACTTCCCTCACACAAAACAATAAGCAAACATTTTATAAAGAAAGAACTCAATAAAAACAAGAACTGAGTGGAAAAAAGGCAGGAAACAAGACAGTAGTCAAATTTATTTATTTGTTTTGATGATCTTATCTGATTACTACACCTGTGTTTCCAATGGGTTATTTAGCAAATAATATGCAGAACATGCTACTGACATTTTCTAACTCAATTTGCAGAGTTGACTTCGTTTGCATCCTTTGTACTGAGGTCAAGCAGAATATTGGCATGGGAAATGGCCATTACGGGGAAATAAGGAGACTGTTGTGTTGCGTCTAGCAAGTGGATAGATAGGGACAAAGCCCTTTAATCTATGCTGAAGGCATACAGTAGCAATCCGGCATGACACAGTGATTGATACGAGCTCTGTTGAATTTACGGAGGCTGACAGGATTAGAAAAAGAGAGCATTTTCTGCCCATCTGTACCCTTATCTGCTGTCATAAATCACTGCCAGTGGGATGTGTGAACGTGGATTGCTTTGCCGTGCTCCGCAGAAGAAGCCATTCAGCTTTGACCTTTGTATTTGACCTTGGTCGCTGATGCTAAGTGTACGCAAAGAGCCCTGTGACTAAGGTAATTCATATGTCATGGCCATTAGGGCAGCTGGCTCTTTAAGAAGAGCGCACACGCCCTGTTTTGGCAAGAGAGATGATGTAATTATCATCTTATCCATTATTAGCAACTGGCCAAGGAGGAGATTGAATTAGTGGACTTTTATGCCTGAAGAACATATATTGTAGCTAAATGTTTCGCAGTTATTTTTTATGGCTCAGGATGCTGTCCAGCTCTTAAGGACCCTTATGCTGTATTCACATGGTTCACGGTAGATGGCAAACAAGACATCATAAGTGGATGAGAGTTAATGGAAAAATCTGATGAGAGCAAGGAAAATGTTGTCGATAGCAATAGTAGATGGCATTTCCTGTTGAAGATGAAGTTGCTCCGCTTTTTACCATTATTTTCAAAAGAATTGCAAGTAATTAATTTTCTCAATTATAAATGAGGAGCCATACGCACAGCAATCATCCTTTTCTTACCCATGTGAAATGGACTGAATTATCAAATAATCATGGAGCAATGCCATCATAGCTGAGTATGCTATGATACATTCAAATGTATGCTGTCTTCATTGATCAATTTGAGTGCAGTAATACGTTGTTTCTTCCACTGGATTGTTAAACGCACCTTTGTGATTTTAGAAGTGTGGATTAAATTACGTTCCCAGGGAGCGACAGGGACGGGAATCAGATCTCCTGATCACCTG
The DNA here is from genome assembly GCA_029721435.1 of Gymnothorax reevesii. Lineage (NCBI taxonomy): Eukaryota > Metazoa > Chordata > Actinopteri > Anguilliformes > Muraenidae > Gymnothorax > Gymnothorax reevesii. The sequence continues at coordinate 52,319,994 of CM056583.1, read as the reverse complement.
TTGACCTTTGATCCTGGGTGGCAGCAGCTGCTTTCTTAGGAGTGTCACCGTGTACATCTGAGATGTATTAGTCTGCGTGTCAAAGTTATTGATAGACCCCCAAAAATGTGTCCTTAACCTTTGACACAGTCTTTGCATAACAGAGATATAACTGGCTGTTTGTGATACATTATGTATTTATTTGTACTTTTTTTGCAACCAGAAAAAGCAGCCCCATAAACAACAGTGTCCTTCACAGACTTACCCAGTGGCCACAAGCATGAGATAACCGCTTATGTACAGATACGTACAGATTTTATTTCATATGGTGTCTGGAAATGGATATTTTGAGCACTGAGATGCAAGTTGGTTTATTATCAAAATGCAATGCCGTAACATTTATTCTTTGGGGAAGTCCAAAAAATGCTGAACTATGCTGAATTATATTCATGATAAGGCTCACAGAATGGACCCATGTCACTGCGGCACTAAAATTATACTACTCTGATGTTTGAAAGATTAATGAAGTCATTAGTGAAATTGTCTTGAAGGGTGCATCAAAGTCACGTCGCTAAATTTCTCAAATAAATGAAACATTTGGTTAACGGGAGGTAAATTAGTAGTAATTCAGGTCAGGAATTTATATATTTTAGTAATATGGACAAAAATAGTATTTGCAGATATTTTCTTGTACTTGTCATTACAGACCTATACGTTGCTCTGCACTGAGTTTAGAAGTCAAATTTTAATTTACTAATATTTGAATAATATTCAATTTGCAGTCAACCTATGAATCAAAAACAAATGGGCAGGCCTTGTATATGAACAGCATGAGGTAGCAACAAACAAACCAAGGAACTTTTTGCCATATGTTTCAAACTATGTCTTTGTCAAGGGCTGCAAAAAACATTTCTATTCTGTGCGCCTCGATATCGTGGGAATTACCAGTTACTACAGAGCCAGTAATTAAGATAAACCCAAGCCCAGCAAAGCAATTACCAGACAGATGACCTTTGGGGAGATACATAGGATATAAAAGAGATCTGAAAGAAGCTATGTTGTAAGTGCTGTACTCACTTCACAGAGGGCTGAAAGTATGAACCTTATCAAAGTGTGATCACTTAATCTTTGGTAAATATTAGCCCTTTCTGGCTACGTTTGAGGTGAGGGCTTTCCAGTGATAGACTTACCCAGGAGACAGTGGAGTACTCCTTGACGATAAAGCTCAGATCTCACAATGCCATGAAGAGAATTTAACCTTGTTCCTAATGTGTAATTAAGTGATGTGAAACAAAAGTGCCTTTGCTAGTTTCAGGCCAATAGATATGTAATTTCATCGTCAAGCGCTCACGTTGTTAAAAAAGCAAATTTATATGCTCCATTCTGAGCACCAATGGGTGTGTTGTGGTGAGGCTCATTGTTGGGCCATTGCGATATTCAGGCAGCAGAAAGCAATGGTGCGATTGATGAACAATTAATTACCTAATTAATTAATAAATAAGAAAATCTCAACCTTATCTAACCACCATTTTCAGCTGCATTTACTTCATAACATTCTACTTTAACCTCTTTGCGCAAATAATGCCAATTTTTTCCTTTAATGCATTAGCCTACTTAGGCTTTATAACACTGGAAAATTATTCTAATGAAGCAAGACATTTGGGAATTCAATTATGCTATTATTTATGAATAAAATTTTGGAATTTATGGAAGTCGGCGCCTATATCTGCGCAAATGATGGAAATTTGAGAAATTTCAGTCATTGCCAACCATGCAATCTGATATTTTTGCCTTTCCCTTTGATACAAAGCTATATATCTTAATCATTGATGGCCTCGCTGCTTATTGGTAGCCTATTCGGTCAGTAAATTAATTAAATTAATTTTCTGATTCTTTACCGGAAATAGGTTGAGTGTTAACCTGCATTATCGTGTTGTCACTGGTAGTAAACAGGGTTTTATTTTTACATAAGCAAACTTCACGTGCGGACTTTAGTCGGCAAAATCGCATTTGTTAAAACATTTTCTTAGGCGTAACAAGCCGATCAAACACTGACCCAGAAAAAAAAAACATTTTGTGAGGTACGGGAATTGAGAAGCTTTGAACGACATTGACGTTTTTTGTCACCATTAATGTGGATAGGAAAATGCTTGATTACTATTGCAATGAACAATACCATATGATGAGGACAAATAGTCAGTAATTCTACTGATTGATACTTGCAACTGAACAAATGAACGCTTAGTTGCTGATTAGGAAGTATAAATTGGTATGGGCTTTGAGAAATAATGCGCCTTAAGGCGAGGTGAGAGCCGGCAAAAATCCTTCTGATGGCAGGTCATGAGTGCAAGAGGTTAAATTTCACTGATTGGTGCGCGACAGGAAACATTACTGAGCCACCACAATCTGTAACTTGGTTAAACAAAGTGAAGGATTTTATCATTCATTACTAGCCAGTACACGACCGACCTTCAACATTGAAATATGGTTGAAATTATGCCAGTTGTCGTTTCAACATTGAAACGCTATTGAAACAACGTTTAACTCTGATTGTTGTTAAAAGGTTAACAAAATTATGTCAAAACGACACTGAAATTTGAACAAGATTTTTTTCAACATTGAAAAAACGTTGAAAAAACATTGTGAAATTAATGTTGATTCATCTTTCAAAATAAGGGATACAACTATGATCTATACGTTGATTCAAAAGAAAAAAACATTAAAATGCCAGCTAATGCACTCAGTGCTTTAACTTCCAATGGACACAGTTTCTTTTTACTTCACAACCAGAGCCTTTCTACGGAAATCTGGTCAACTTCCTATTAATGGCATTATACCAAAACTGGCTGCAATGCTGCATAAAGTCCTTCGCGAGATAGTCCTAAATGAATGGGAGAGGCTGATGCTAAACTGCTGAAAAAATTATTTACACTTGATTGTGGACCAAAAAGCCAAAGTTTTATTCTAGTTTTTGCCAAAACAGTATTGAACTTACATTATTCTCAAAATAAAAAGCTAATGTCCTTGTGTTGTTTTTTTATTATTAATTAATCTATTTATTTATTTAATTTTACAGCAATTCACTTTTGCCCTTTAGACGCTTGCATTCTGCTAATGTATTAGCCTACTTAATGATTGTGACAGGGAATCCTGAATTGATGACACCAGGAGTATTCACTTAGGTAGCAACGTTGAGTTAGCCTTACTTACTGTGTTGTGATCCTGCATTTTCTGTCTTCGCCTGCCAATGTACCATGTTTTTGCCTATGCCCAAGTTCTGTGCCTGGCCTAGTGCCATGATTGATTGATTGATCCTTGTGTTTAGTGGCCACTGACTTTGTCTGATCATTCTTAGATAATGTATTGTGTTTTTGGTATTTAGGATTTCTTGCTTTATTATTTTTCATGTTTTAGTCTATTAAAGTTTCCATGCCATGTTTTGCTTTCATAGCCATGTTTCATATTCCCATGCCATGTTAATTTTCCATGCTTTGCACTTTGTCTTCCCCGTCTTGTCATGTGTGCATCTTTGCTCACGGTCCCTTGTCTTGCGTGCCACTCATTCGGGTGATTTATTGGTTTCTGGGTTTCAATCTTCTTTCATTATCTCGTGTTTTTCCTTCCTCTTACTTTTACTATCTTACTAACACATACTAACAGTTTATTGTTTTCGCTAATTACTAACCCACACTAACCTTGCATATTTTGACTAACTTACTTACAAGCACTCAGGATTGTATAGCTGCACCTACTAATTGACTAACAATCAATTAGTTCTCAGCAGTCGCCCTATTCTAGTCTCCGCCTCCTTGCCTTTCCCTAATTATCTCTGCTGCGATTTTCTGTGGGTCTCCAGAAGTACTTTGTGCTTTCCTTTCTCTAAACTATGCACTTTCAGTACTTCGTGACAGGAGCTGTTTCTCTGTTCATAGGTTTGTCTTGTTATCCCTGTCTGCGTTTTGGCTACGGCCAAATTCATGTGATTAGTTTATTCCTAGTGTGTCACTACTTGATTATTGTTCCATTGATTGTACCTGGGTTTCCAGATCATGTGTTCTCCCGGATGTGTATATAAATGTCTGTTTGATTCACTTCCATTTTCAGATCGTTCTTCCTTGTTTCCTGTGCTACGCTTCTCTCGCCTTGATTCATAGTAATTTATCTTTCTGACTGGACTGCCCTAGACACCGAGTTTTGCCGATTCCCTGTACTTTTGGCGCATTCTTGTTTTTCAACCTCTTTTTGTCTGACTTCGATTTTGTGATTGGTGCCCTGTGTATGACTCTGGATTTCGCCCATTGGACTCTGATTTTGGATTGCGTACATTGTACTTTTGCCAGCTCTGTTGAGGGGTTTCCCCCTTTAGAAATAAAGCCTTCTTTTTCGCTATTGGTTTATTTTGTAAAGCCCAACGTACTGTCTTTGACAATTTTACGAACACGATCACGGTTTTGGCTTTTGTGTATATTATTTTTCTCATTTATTTTCCAAATGACAACTACTACCAGTGTTAGCAGAGTGGTTACTTAAAAAAAAAAAAAAAAAATATATATATATATATATATATATATATATATACAGTCATGTCAAAAATTATTCATACCCCTACCCCTTTCTGTTTTTAACAGGGTTTCCGGGCCCATTCGCTGAAAAGCAACCCCAGAGAATGATACTCCCGCCACCTTGTTTGACCATAAAACTCTATCACGCAAAAAGGAATCCATTGTTGAGCATGATACAGAAACGCTGCCATGTTCTGTGGGCCAAGGCTAATTTAAAATGGACTGGAGCACAGTGGCAAAGTGTCCTGTGGTCAGATGAGTCCAAATTTGACATTCTTGTGGGAAATCATGGGCATTGTGTCCTCTGGGCTAAAGAGGAGAAAGACCACCCCTCCTTTTATCAGAATTCAGTTCAAAAGCCAGCATCTCTGATGGTATGGGGATGCATTTGTACATATGGTGTGGGACACTTGCATGTTTTCAAAAGCACCATGAATGCTGAAAGGTATATGAAGGTTTTAGAGCAACATATGCTCCCTTCTAGACAAAATCTATTCCAAGGAAAGCCTTGTGTATTTCAGTAGGACAATGCAAAACCACATACTACAGCTATTACAACAGCGCGGCTTCGTAGTAAAAGAGTCTGTGCGCTGAACTGGCCTGCCTGCAGTCCTGATCTTTCACCGATTGAGAACATTTGGCGCATAATTGAATGAAAAGTCCTTCAACGGAGACCCAAAACTCTCCAGCAGCTGGAAGCCTGTATTAAACAAAAGTGGGATCAAATTCCAATGGCTTAACTCAAGAAACTTGTCTCCTCAATGCCAAGGCACCTCCACTCTGTGTTAAAAAGTAGAGGGGATGCTTCACCATGGTAAACAGTCCCAACTTTTTTGAGACCTGTAGCAGCTATCAATTTTTAAATGAGCTCATTTTGTGGATAAAACCATAGAATTTCTCAGTTTCAAAATTTGCTATGTTATCTCTGTTCTATTGTGAATAAAATACTGGTTGGTGTGATTTGAAAGTCATTGCATTTTGATTTTAGTCACAATTTACACTTTGTCCCAACTATTTTGGAATTGGGGTTTTGTGTGTGTATATATATATATATATATATATAATTTATTTTTATTTTTTTTAA